>OV702287.1:461814308-464314308 GCA_916181665.1 Avena sativa
TGATGTGGTTATCAAGACCAAGGAAAGCGCAACGCTCCTTGACGACATAAGACAAACATTCGTGAACTTGAGAAGGTTCCGGATGAAGCTTAACCCGGAAAAATGCACCTTCGGTGTCCCGGCTGGAAAGTTACTCGGATTTCTTGTCTCTAGCCGAGGTATCGAGGTTAATCCAACCAAGATCCGAGCCATCGAACGAATGGAGCTGCCAAAGTGTCCTAACGATGTCTAGAAGTTCACTGTATGCCTGGCGTCGTTGAGTCGGTTTGTATGTCAGTTAGGAGAAAAGGCACTGCCTCTCTACCAACTCATGAAGAAGTCAGATAAATTCGTTTGGACGCCACAGGCCGATGAAGCTTTTGCCCACTTGAAAAAGATGTTGGCCACCGCGCCGGTGTTAACCTCTCCACTATCAAAGGAACTAATGTTGCTCTACGTAGCTGCAACCAACCGAGTTGTAAGTGCAGTGATCGTAGTGGAACGCAATGAAGAGGGTAAGTCGGTGCAGAGGCCAGTGTATTACCTGAGCGAGGTATTTTCTGCCTCAAAACAGAACTACTCGCACTTTCAAAAGGTGGCATAAAGTGTCTATATGGCGGTGAAGAAGTTAAAGCATTACTTTGAGGAGCACCCCATCAAAGTAATATGTGAAGCTCCCATATCCGAGATAATGGGTAACAAGGATGCGAGCGGCAGAATCGCAAAATGGGCAATTGAGCTAGCCCCTTATGCGCCCCAATACGACAGAAGAGAAGTGATCAAATCTCAGGCTGTGGCGGACTTTTTCGTGGACCGGGCCGAGGTACAATACGAACCACCGCCACCAGATCCGAATTACTGGAGGATGCACTTTGACGGGTCGAAAACCAAAACCGGATTAGGCGTCGGGGTTGTGCTTACCTCGCCAAAGAAGGATCAGCTCAAGTACGTATTGCAGATCCATTTCGCGGCATCGAACAACGTCGCTGAGTATGAGGCTCTTGTGCACGGGCTCAAAGTGGAAAAGGAGATTGGCATATGTCGGATAATATGCTTCGGCGACTCGGACCTGGTGGTGCAGCAGGTGTCCGGAGTGTGGGACGCCCTGGATCCAAACATGGCACTATACAAATTTCATGTGCAGAAGATATCTGGTTACTTCCAGGGGTGTGAATTTCACCATGTACCCCGGGCGGAAAACGAGGCTGCCGACATGTTGTCGAAGCTCGGATCGACCAGACAGGCAATTCCACCGGGCGTAGCATTGGAACACCTCAGAAAACCATCTATCAGGCCGTCCCCAGGAATTGACTCGATCTATGTCCCGGAAAATACGGAATCCGGAGCTGAGCCCATGGACATTGACATGGGAGGTGGTACGCGAGACCCGGTGACTGCCTCGGCACACCCGGGGACTGCCTCGGCAAACCCGGGGACTACCTCGCTAGACCCGGGGACTGCTCAGCGTGATCCGACTGAAGTTATGCCGGTGGATCAGATGGAAATTTATGAGGAGATATTCCCTCCACGAGCCATACCAGATTGGGCGCTGCCTATATTCCAATTCCTGAAAGACGGAACGTTAACCGCTGAGGAGGTGTTAGCCAGGCAAACGCAGAGAAGAGCAAAAGCATACACAATCATTAATTCCGAGTTATACAAACGCAGTGTAACTAATGTCCTCCAACGATGCGTTGACCCGGAAGAAGGGCTTGACATCCTCCGAGATATACACCAAGGCGAATGTGGGCATCATGCCTCATCCCGAGCCTTGGTGGCAAAGGCGTTCCGGCATGGATTCTACTGGCCAAGTGCCCTGGAACAAGCAGAACATCTGGTGAGAAAATGCAATGGTTGTCAGAGGTACGCCACCAAAACACATATGCCTATGTCGGAACTCAAGACCATACCAATTACGTGGCCATTTGCGGTATGGTGCTTGGATATGGTTGGCCCGTTCAAACCAGCGAGAGGAAACATGACACACATTTTGGTCATGGTGGACAAGTTTACGAAATGGATTGAAGTGAAGCCTATAAGAAAATGTGATGGAGCTACGGCCGTGACGTTTCTCAAAGACATCATATTGAGATACGGTTATCCACATAGTATTATAACTAATAATGGAACAAATTTTGCGGAAGGAGCATTTGCGTGCTTCTGCCGAGATAAGAAGATCCGACTCGATGTCGCCTCGGTAGCCCACCCCGCATCGAACGGACAAGTGGAAAGATCCAACGGATTAGTGTTATCCGGGATAAAACCCCGGCTCATTGAGCCGCTGAAAAGATCAGCGGGGTGCTGGATAGAAGAACTACCAGCGGTACTATGGAGCTTAAGAACAACTCCGAATAGATCGACAGGTTATACGCCATTTTTTATGGTATATGGGGCAGAAGCTGTATTACCAGCCGACATAGAGGATGATTCGCCTAGGGTCACCCAATACACAGAAGCCAAAGTGCAAGAAGCCCGGCAAAATGATGTTGATCTGCTGGAAGAAGCGAGAGAACTGGCACTGTCCAGATCCGCCATATATCAGCAAAATCTCCGACGCTATCATAGCCGGAAAGTGTGCCCCCGAGTCTTCCGGGAAGGCGATCTGGTGCTCCGGTTGGTACAACGTACTACTGGCATGCATAAATTATCCCCCCCAAGGGAAGGGCCATTCATTGTAAGAAAAGCATTGCACAATGATTCTTACTATCTCATAGATGCAAAGCCATAGGAAAAGAACAAGGCGGACAGGTCCGGAGAGGAATCTAAGCGACCATGGAATGTAGCACTACTTCGTCCTTTCTACACTTAGCTAAGAAGTGTATGTATCCGAGTCTTCTCATATGTCGGTATGTATGTCGGTAATGAGCTTATCAATGAAATAGCAGCGCCTCGAGCAGTAACTCGGGGACTGCCTTAATAATGTTTGTCGTAATTTCTTATGCGGTAGCTGGAATGAGTCGTTTTACTTAACCCGGATTAGTAATGTGTGAGCACCAAAAACCCAACCCTTCGACTTGCTGCTGTCCAACAAGAATTGGCTTCATGGCAAGCAAGGGAACAAGTTTGGAATTGCGTAGCACGTGAAAAACCACTAAGGAAACGATCTTATTCGAGCTAACATTTGTTTTTTCGGACTAACCCTGTATTTCTTTTCAAGTTATTATGCTGAATTATTTTGAGCCAAGCCCCAAAGTTTCTAAGTATTGTTAAGATAATTTTTGAAGCTCGGATTCGTAAGTCATAAAACCGAATCAAGGTAGACACGGGTTGAGCTAGAGAATTGGACGAACAAGAAAATCAAACTCGGGGACTATGCCCAAGTTAATCCGGCATACAAACATAGTAGCAAAATATTGCATATCAAGCATACAATTGCACCCGGCATACCGGGGATCTGATAAAATTTTCAAGTTTTTTCAACTAAGAAGCAGGAGGAGGAGGAAGTTTGGCGTCGTCATCACTATCTTCAATATCCGAAGCAGCATCTTCTCCATCCTCCATGTTCTCAATATGCTCATCCCCACCAGACTCCAGAAAGCTCGGTCCCTCAACCTAGTCATGGATCGGAGAATATTCGACGAGGCTATAGGCGCAAGCCTGGCGCCGAGCTACCCACTCCGGATCATCAGTCCATTTGGATCCGGTGCATCGGCGTGTAAGGAGGCTCAGGTCGATCTTCTCGTACCATGTAAGAATATGATGAAGGAGGGTATCTGCTGCGGCACGCCTGACGGACTCTCTCCAGAGGTCAAGGTGGGTCTCAACTTCCAACAGTTTTTCGGCAAGGAGCGTGATCCTTTCCGGAGCACTCTCGCTTGGCCAGAATGTGTTGTAGATCCAGACCGCAACGTCGAGGAGATCTTTCCCATAGTTCTTGATGGTTTCCACCCGAGCTGACACGCTGACCAAAAGGTCCTCCATGTCTAAGGGGATGCTCTCACCATCAGGAGCGATGGGAGTACCCCTTTCTCGGCGAAATTTGGCAACAGCAGCACTAGCAATGGGAGTACCCTCGGGAAAGTGGTCTGGAAACAAGGAAAAGGAAGATGCTGACGCAAACACATATGGGCCGAGCCGGGAAATTATGTCGGATAAGGGAAAGAAACTTACGTGAGATATGGCGGTGAATCCGGGTCAACTCCTTGATGCAATTGTCGTGTCTGTGGCGAAGTTCTTCAAGCTCAACAATCGCCGACCCAAGCTGGACCTCGGATTCTTTAAGCAGGTCCTGGTCCTTGGAGATCTGGAGAGTAAGGCGCTCACGCTCTTCGTTGAAGTTCTGGCCAACTTTTTGGAGCTCGGTTTTGTGTTGGGCCTTCATCTTCTCCATCTCGGCCTTGAGCTTGGCTATCTCGTCGTCCTTGGTCTGGAGGAGGGCAAGCTCATCATTCTTCTTCTTCAGCTCAGCTTGATGCTGTCCTGCTTGTTCGAGAAAATGCAGCATCATATCAGGCACGGGCACACTATCCTCAAGCGATGCTGAAATAGTATGATTGACCCGGCAAAGCCGAGGAGTGAATGTTTGCCGAGCCAAGGCGAAGAAGAAATGGAAAACACAACAAGGTCGGGCAAAAGAGGACATACCTCGGATTTCCTCCAAGTTCTTCCGCATAATTTTATTTTCAGCCTCCACCCCAGCTGCAAAAAACTGAATGAGGAGGTTACTCCGGCGGAAACAAGTGAAACGGAGAAGTGATGAGGGAGAAAGTTACCCCTCTTTTCATGCTCTGCACCAAGTGCAACATGTTTTGCGCGCAGGATCTTGTGGGTATCAAGCAGGCGTTGAAATTCGGCGCTCCGGCGATTGGTAGTTACCTGAAAGAGGTACAGAAGTGTAAAATTAGTTTGGTGCATATTTGAAGTGTACAAGATCCGGGCCAAATGGAACTTAACCTAGCTCTAGGTGTGTGCAGATTCGAAGTTTGCAAGATCCGGGCCAAGTGGAACTTATCCCGGCTCTAGGTGTGTGCATATTCGAAGTGTGCAAGATCCGGGCCAAGTGGAACTTAACCCGGCTCTAGGTGTGTGCATATCTGAAGTTTACATGCAGTTACGTTGATTTTCTAATGAGCATCCGGCCGAATAACAAGTTACTCCGCCGGAGGCTCGGGGACTAATGGTTATTATCTACAGCATGTAAAGGAGAAACGACATACCTCCACCATTCGACCCGCGAGGTTAATTGCCTTGGCGGCAGTATTCATCTGGGCAGAAAATTCGGCAGGGCCGAACTTCTCCGGGAGATCGTCGTTGTAAACGAACTCCGCCTTATTCCAGTTCATGACGAACTCGATAAGGCTCGGAGGGTACCGTTCACCAGTGGGCATGTGGGGTGCCACCAAGCCCTTCGAATGAGCTTCCTTCCTCTCAATTAGGGCAAGAGCTGGGCTGGTGTGAAGAACCATCTGCTGCGCATCGGTTGGCTCGGCAGGAGGATCCGTCGCTGCTGGTGCTTTCTTCGGAAGCATTGACGACAAGGTTCGCTGCCCGGCCTCGACGGATGTAGACTTGGCAGCATCCGGAGCCTTGTTGCCTTTAGCTTGCTGGGAAGAAGTAACCATGACGGATTTCCCTTTGGAAGCTGCCGGAATGGTTCCTCGCCGGGGCTAAGATGACTCGGAAGATGCAGAGGAACTTGGTACTGGGGCTGCTGTGGGTTTCCTGGCTGCCGGGACAGGTGCTGGTCCAGAAGCTGGTACTGGAGCTGCTGCTGGTGCTGGGGCTGCGGTAGACTTGGTGGTAGCTGGTTGCGGCAATCCCGAAGTGGCGGACGCTGTTGCCTCGGCCGAACCGACCCCTCCCGATCCAAGGTCGCGTTCCTCTTGATGAGGTACTACGGAACCCGGAGCAGCTGCAGAGCCCTCCGGAATAGGGCTCAGCGGGCGTGACTCGTCGTCACGAGGAGGGGAAGGACCGGACCGAAGGGGAGAACAGATGCTCGATCCGCTCTGAGGGACCTCCACAGGAGGCCTGCAAAAGAAAATGATGTTAGGAGTGAAATTACCCCGATGCAAGGAGATGTGTGTTGCGCAGTGAAAAATGACTTACGCATCCGAGGTCTCGGCTTCCTTGGGTTTTCGGGTCCTCCGTGCCGGGGCTTTGCCTGCCCGCTTGGAGGCAGTCTTGTCTCCGGCCTTCTTTTGCCTTTTGGTGGGCTGAGAAGGTTCGGAAGAAGAACTTGACGCGGATCCACGCTTCTTCTTCGACGCCACCGGAACCGGCTCACCCGTGGCAAGTGGAGGATCCTCGTGGATATGCCCACCGGGGTTAGCTAATGCCGGAAAGGCAAAAGAAAGAGGGACAGCCTCAACGGGTTCAATCACGTCGATATCCGAGTCATCCTCATCATCGGGCCAATCTCTAAGAGAAGAGAATTTACCGCTGGGACGTTTGGTGGCGTCGGTCATAGGGAGGAACATCTCCTGGTCCGGCTCCTCCTCATCCGGGATCTCTCGGTCCGCCGCCCACTTAAGGGTCGGATCCGTGCCATCCTCGAGAGTTTGCTGGAGAAACAGCTGAGCAAAAGCACAAAGAGCAGAGTCAAAAATATGCCAAAAACCGACACATAATTGATCCGAAATAAGTTTACCCCGCGAAGCTTACCGCGGGAGGGAGCCTGTCACGGCAGTAATGCTCGATTCCCCACGTCCAGTTGGCGGAGAAATCCTTGAGAGTGGTGAACAGAGCCTTGACCCGGCGGAAGATCTCGGTGTTGCTCAATTCGAAGGAGGAGGTTCGGTTGGGGTCGCGACCGAAGCTCATGTGGCACAACTTGTGGGTGCGCCTCTGGAGGGGAGAGATTTGGTTGCGCACGAATGTGATCATAGCATCCTCGTTGCGCAATCCGAGCTTCTTCAGCTCCACGAACCTTTTGTTGACTTGGTTGGCCAGAGCCGTAGGTTTCCTGGCGACCTCCTCCCAGAAATCCGTGTCAACTTGTGGGCATAGGGCAGCAGCCGAATCAAGTCTTCGGTACCCTCGTTCCGGACGTAGAAGAAGGTCCGGGCCCATCCTTTGCAGGAGTCAAGCCCGGTGACCCGGGGAAAGATTGAAAATCTCCGGGGCGAGATCGAGGCAGCTCCGAACTGGGTGAGCTGCTTGTCCACCGACTCGACATGGATGTTGGGGACGACGTTGCGACGAAGACCGAAGAACCGGATCCACAGCTCCTTCATGGGCCATAGTCCGGTATAACCTTCGATCGTAGAGACAAAGGCAGAAAGAGAGGTGATTGCGTTCGCTGGGAGATGGTGCGGCTGCAAGTGGTACGTCCTGACCCAGTCCCGGAAGAAGTCGCTCACCGAGAGACCAAATCCCCGTTGGAAATGGGATAGGAATACGACGAACTCACCCGGATTGGGTGAGGGCGCCAGTTCCGAGGAGGGGAGACAAGTGGCGACACCGGTGGGAATACGACTGGTCTAGTAGAGCCAGTCGATGTCGTCTTGGCAGACCCACGAACCGGCCCACGCGCCGTGGTCCACCGTGCCGGCGTCCTCCTCCATCTCCTGCTCAGCGACGATGAGCTCCTCCTCAGTCATCTCGTATCCGCTGTCCTCGCTGAAGCTAGCGGCAGCGGGGGTCTGTGGCCTAGATTGGCATGGACCCGTGGCGGAGAAGCTGCGCAGCGGGAGCTGCGGTGCGGAGGCATGGAGAAGGTGCGGCGGCGGCGCTACTGCTACGAGCACTGGCGGCGGCGCGGTCGCGCGGAGGACGAAGGAGAAGAAGAGGAACGGGCAGAGGGGCGCAGAGGTGAAAAATGCTAAGGGACACGCCTCTCAGCTACTTAACCACCCCTAGAGATGGGTGAGTGGGATTGCGCTGTGCGCACGAGCCACGCGATGTGGCCGTGTATTACTTGTATCGTCCAATCACAGAAAAGCCACACAGGAGGCCACAGAGTAGACAAGATCTCATGACGCGACGTGTTGTTGTGGTAAACGAGGAGACAGGCATGACGTAACCCGCACACAGTAAAACTGACAATTACTGCGGCGGTTACTGTGCAGGCCCTTAAAATAAGACAAGGTAATGATTAGCCTCCACGTGGGTTGGCGTATGAGAGAAGGAAACGGGGCCCGAATCAAACCATGATAACCATGGGATCCGAGCCAAAGTGGTGACCCGGCTGGCAAGTGAAAACTTGGAACGTGCGAAGGGAACGTAAATCCATGTAATCCGAGATAAGGAGCTAGCCCGGAATTAAACGCCTGAGGCTCGGATATAAATGAACCTGATGTGGCCTTAGCGGCCGAGGCAGCTAAGACCGCACCAGCTTCGGGGACTAATGTTGGGGGGATACCCCCGGGTAGGGTCACTCCAGGGTATAAGGGCCGAGTTAGCCGAGGTTTGGCAAGGTCAAAGCTGATGCTGGCCGAGTCACCTCAAGGCAGGCCGGATCACGGAGTAACCCGGACCGGGAGGGGGGGGGTCGCCTAACGTTGTCTCATCCGACTTAAGGAGTAAGTCGGAAATGCTTGTCTAACTTATATGCAGGAACAGGTGTGGCTGGATCTACTGTGATCCGGATCCTCGCTTAGCTTCTAGGAGAAGGAAGGAATCTCTCTGGTCAAAAAAGAAGGTCCGGTACGTACTGGATGAGCGAATAAAGCAAGGGCAGGACCACCGGATCATGGCCAACAAGGGTGACGACGCTCACATCGGCTTACGTCGCTAAAGCAAGTGTGACGCGGGGGAAAAGCACCCCTGTCGGGTTACTACTTTGGGAGGGGGCATATTCTTCGGAATATGCCTCCACGTATGCCCTAGGCCAGGACCGAACCACCTCTATATAAGGGGGGTTAGGGTTCTGGTAGAGGGGGTTGGCAGAAATCTAGTTGGTTGAGCTCTAGTAGATCTAGGGTTCTTGGGCAAGTTATTAGGCTAGAGTAAGAGAGCTTCTTCTTCCTCCTCTCGCCAATACAGCTCAAGGAGCACTTGTAATCTTGAAGAGAGAGCAATACAAACTTCTGTGTGGAGAATCACTCTACTATCCCTCCCTGGATTCCCCTAGCGCATATTAGTCCCCACCTTTAGCCTATCCATGGCATCTGCCGTGATACCACCACGACAACTTTATTATTTCTTTTTGCCTATGTTCGTAAATGGCAGAAATGGAATAATAATTGTTTTAAACACTTTTATTGCTCAATAAATCTTGGGAAAATTTCCCCAAGTGTGTATTCACATGTGGGACCATCTCACATCAAAAAATCCACCTATCCAATTCAAAAATATCAAATAACATCCTAAAAACCATTTCTGCACTATTAGAATAATTGTTATAAAGTGCATCTAAAATTCCCTGAAAAATCTCAAATAGATCTCAGAGGTGCATAGTAACCCCACCCATCTACTAGCATTCTTATCTCTGTTGGTCAAGATCAAAAACCAAGAAGTAAACCTTGATCATCCCTTATGGCTGAATTGATCTTTTAACCTTTTTGTACCAAAACCCCACTCAAAATCCATCCAATCTTCTCCAATAAGTCTCCACTACACCAGCACACCCCTCCGGGTGCCGAAACTGCTGCTTCCACCCCTTGTTCGGCCTCCTGCGTCGCGCCGCGCCTGCTCGACACCTTCCCTGCATCACGCATGCATCCCGGGGCCTGCTCCGGCAAGCACCGAACCGAGCTCCGCAGGGCGTGCTTGGATGAGAGGATCCCGGTGTCGAACCCGCCACCGCCGCCCATCAATCTGTCCGCCAGTGAGTCCCGCGTCGCCCCCGACCATCCTCGCCTCCTCCCGGCGCCCCAGGTGATCTCCCCGCCGCCGCCCGAGCCTCCCTAGGGTTTCCACCGTCGCGCTGCGTTCAGAGAAGGACGACGACGGCGAGCCGTCAGATCCTCTTTGATCCAACAGCCTAGGCTCGCCGATACCTGTTCGGCCGCCAGCTCTCACTGACCAGCGGGCCCCTCTGTCAGCACCTTTGAAACCCTCCTCCCGCGCAGTGCCTCGCCTGGGTGGGCCGCATTTCCCCTGGATGGCCCAACTGTCCCTAGATCCAAGCCTAGCAGCCCTTGCCCCCTTTTTTTATTAATTCCTTTTTACAGATCTGCTCATTAGACTGATTGGTTTAATTCAAAATAAAAATGGAAAATGCTTCCAAATACCCAGATCTAATTTTTACCAAGTACCCTAATGTTTTGTGCAACATGCAGAACAGAAAGTAACTAAAAATATTGACTAGGGTGCCATTAGTGAATTAAATCCTCAGATGTATATTTCTTTCACTAATAAATTCTTTCTGTGAATTGTACAACTCCAATTGGAGTAAAATCAATTGCCTCTGAAAGATACTAGAAGCATCTATCCTTGGACCTTGGTCTCATGCCAAGGTGAATAGTAGGTTAGCTTGAGGAAAAATAACAAAAGCAATTCAGTTATGACTTTAAGAAATTCCCTACACCAAACCTTGAGTCCAATTGACCCATTCCAATTATCCTGGATGTGGTACACTAAGGCTTATCCAAACACAGGAGCTCATGATTTATTGAGCCTTGGATGCTTTTCTGTGAATTAAACTATTCTGTGCATGGTTTATTGACCTCTAAATTCACTACAGTAGTTATACAGCTCCAAAAAGGGTGATACCAATTTCTACAGAATGGTATTCCAAATACCTACCATGTGTCCTTGGAATAAAATCAAAAGCTACTGTACATTTAATTTGGTGAAAAAGACAAAAACCCCACAAAACGGCCTTTAGGAATTTCCTGAGAGCATTCTGTTAATTATCTTGGCTTGATTCGAACTCTCAGTGAACAAGTACATCAAGCCCTACCTAACCATCAAAGGAAATATATTTTTGAGCTCCAGAAATTTTCTGGTGAATTATTTCCTAAAACTGGAGCCTTTAGCACTAGAAAAATCACTATAAATCTTTTGTAATTGATAAAATAGTGAAACCACTTTTGTTGACTTCATCTTATCAATACCTATCTGTTGGTATCATGTTTTTACAATGGTACCCTACATAATATGGTCTTGCTCCAAAATCCATCTCTTAGGTAGTTCCTAGACTAGAAATCCTAAGGGATTTTCATCCCCTTCTCCAAGGCCATCTCAATCTCCTATTTTCCAATCCTCTCAAAACCATCTGAATCTTAATCTAGTATTGTTCATTGTTTCCTGTATGTATTGTTGCTTGTATGCTTTGTGTTGATTGTGGCTTGGTTTGCTTGCATGTGCGGTTGGGACGATGATAGTTGCGATGAAATCGGAGAGCAGAAGAAGTGGTATTTATAATTGAAATTGATTATTATGGTTTTCTAAGAAGAAGTCCAGGGACAATAATGCCATATTGCTGATCATCAGACAAGCCACCTTCTTGCTCATAAGCCTTGCCCTACTATTTTAATTATGCATGCTTTATCTACTATTTATTAAAACTACATCGTTTTACTTTATGTTGACGTATATATATACATGGTAGTGGTTCGGCTCCTCCGAACTATTACACTTCTGTACCATTAAGTATAACCCCTTTGGTGATACCTACTTGTCCCTAGTAGAATAGATGGTGTATTACACTATACCTCATTGGAGACCTCGATTTAGCCGAAGCAAAAGCTAGAGGATGGGAAGACCCCGGAAAAAGTTTTACCAAATGTTTTATGATAAAACCTTGGTGAGGTGGGACCTCCCAAGAGATGTTGAGAAAGAAAAAGGTTTCGTTTTACAAAATGCTGGAGGAAAACCGGAGGAAAAAGGTTTACGAAAACACACCTGGTTCTTTGTAGTCTAGCTATAACAACTTAACCCTGTGCAACCACACTACTCTGGTATGGGACAGGGCTAGATTTGATGTTTGTCTACTCTGGTATGAGCTGCCTCCCAACAACTACAGGGGATCGGGGATCCCTGGAGGGTGGGCCTTCTCCGATAAAGGTGGGAACTAGAGAAGGAACAAAGGGTCGGCAGACCTCCACTCGTTACTATGAGCCCCTCATTGAAAGCGCACACTCGAGAAGTGGAAAAAGCGCTTCGGTTGGTCGTCGCCTGACGTCCCGGTGTTGAGGGGATTAACACTCATAGGGTAGGCACTTGTATTGGAGTGGGCATCCGGAGAGTCTTGATTGGTTACTCGACCCACGATCAGTGAAGATCAGGGTAGGGTGCCCGGATGGTGTGGGTAAAGTGTACAACCTCTGCAGAGTGTAAATCTATTGGAATAGCCGCGTCCGCGGTCATGGACGGTTGGGAAGGTTGCTGTAGAGCGGTGCTGGTTTTGTTTTCAAAAAGGATTTCTTAAAAGGAATGGCTTTGAAAATGTTTTGACCATGGGATGGTCGGAAAGGATCCCTACTATGACCATGGGATGGTCAGAAAGGGATGGAAGGAGTTTGGTCGTGGGACGACCGGGAGAAAGGAACAAATGGGTGACCCGGTCCTAATGTTTTCCAAAACTTTTCGAAAATGGTTCCCAAAATGGTTTACAAAAGTTTTCAACAAAGATATGTAGATCCTATATCTACAAGAGAAACTATTTAGAAAAGAACCCCTCTTGGAGCCCTCCTAATACCACAGCCATATTGCATATCTCCTTGTTATTACTATTCTCTTAAGGTGGTTTGCGAGTACATTCAAAGTACTCATCGGCATTGTCCCTGGCTATTAACTTGGCCAGACCTCAAGAAGAAGGCGAGGATGGCGACTATGCGAGCTAGGACGTTCCCCAGTTAGTGCCTGTAGGTTAAGGCATGGCTCAGGCTCTGCGCTTGATGAAGTCCGCTGCTGATTGTTGATGTAGCCCTAGCGGCATTTATGTAAGTCTTGTAATTAGGTATATTCTCGGATGTTGTAATGATACCTGTCGGTTATGTGCCACGACTAACTGATCATGGGATCGTGGTTGTATGCATAACAGGGATTCTCGAAGGATTAATCCGGGGGCCCCACAGTATCCCCATGCGTTCTTGAGCGGCAGTCCGAGAAGCACTAGTGGAGGCACGAGCACGGGTTTGCCTCCTTGTGTTCATCATGTAAAATAATAAAGAAATACAAATAAAACCTTTTGATCCAACAATAATAAGCATAACATATTCCTCATCATAGCACACTAAAAAGTCCCCTCAAAATAATAATCTAGGCAAGAGAATCATGGCAATTAGTTCATAGTAGGTCTCACCCTAGATTGATAATGATAATAGATTGAAGATGTATTTGGAAAAAGTAATTAGATGATCGGAGGATAAACATACCGTAGATCACTTGTGTGTGAGGAAATCGAACGAAATTGAGTAGAGATGAAGATCTCTTGTGGTTCTGAGAGAGTTTGGAGGTAGAAGAGAGAAAAAGGATTCAAGTTTTGGTGTTGGGGTACCTTCTCGTGCGATTTTGTGGTCGGACGCAACTATACGATTGGAACTATATGGCCAGAACAACTTGTTCCTGCTGTATAGTTAGTCGGTTGTCAAAAATTTAGGTTTCCTCCTAGCGGTGCAGCTATACAGCTAGAACTATACGGCCGAGACAATTTATATCCGCTGTATAGTTGGTTGTCAAAGCTTCTATACCTGGAAAAGAAATTTCGCAAAAAGGCAACGATATCTATACGATCGGAGCTATACGGTGGGAATTTTTATTCCCGCCGTATAGTTGGTCGTTAAACCTTCAGTAATTTAGAAATAAAAATTGTCGGTGGCAAAGATATCTATACGGCCGGAACTATACGGATGGAATTTTAATTCCCGTCGTATAGTTGGTCGTTAAACCCTCTGTAGGCATCAAAAAAATTTGTTTCTTCGAGAATTCTTTCTTATCCTAAAACTTAGCGAAATACCTTGTTTTTGACAGAATATGACAGTAAAAATTGTTGACCAACATCAGCATGTATAAAGGAGGATTTTTAGTACTACCGAACTTCTTCTCCTCAACTAGAGCTTTCTAGCACTCTTTATTAAACATAAAACTTAAACTAAAACTTAAAATTTTACTCAAACCTTTATTTCACATGGGTTGCCTCCCATGAAGCGTTCTTTTATGGTCAATAGCTTGACCTTGATGTTGCTCACTTACGCCAGATGAGTGGAACACCCACCCCAAAATAGTTGGCCTTCAAAGTGATGGCCTCCTTTTCATCATGCTTGGCCTTCTTCTTCCTGCGAAAATGAATAACAAAAGGATCCCACGAAGGAAATTGAAGCTTCATGTTCCCTTCATGTAGATTAATCAAAGCCTTAATAGTTCTTAAGAATGGACGACCTAATATAATAGGAGCAGTAGCATCTTCAGACATGTCAACAATAACAAAATCAATAAGAGCATAATAGCCTTTAATGTATACTAAAGTGTTTTCTTTAATCCCTACGCCTTGTTTGTAGGTAGAATCTGCTAGATGTAATTTTAACTCGGTGATTTCAAGGGAGCCAAAATTTAACTTATTAAAAATACTTTCTAGAATTGTTGAAACGCTTGCACCTAGATCATAAAGTGGAGCTATCTCATTGGTCCCAATTTTAATCTTAATAGTAGGCTCAAATATATTGTCAAGTTTCACAGGTAATTTTCCAGCAATGTTCTTATATTCTTCCTCAAGCTCGCGTACCTTTCTTGTTACTTGATTAACGAATTGTTGGTACATAGCTTCTTCATTTCCTTCACTTACCGGAATCTTGATATTGATCCTTTTTACAAGATCTTCAGGCTTCTCCCTTTGGATTCTCATCATCTTGAGGTCTTCAACAGGATTGGGCACAACTTTACCTGCAAATTTATCTAGAATGAGAGTTTGACTCTCGGATATCTTACCTAGCTGTGCCTCAACGATCCTCATTCTTTCTTGGAGGGCCTGCAAATCATTCCTCAAACTTATAGCTTGGTCAGATAATTTACCAAGCATAGCATCATGGTTCTCCGTTATTTTAACAAGGATATTGTTTTGCTCATTTTGGGAGTCTATAAAGGACTTAAGTGTTTCTTGGAGACTACCATAAATAGATCCCATATTGTTATTAGAGTTACCTGTAGGACTAGAATAATGTTTCTAAAAATTATGGTTGTAATTCATCTTCCAAGGAGGGTGATAATCATTACGAGCTGTGAAGTCTATTTCTTCAATATTTTATTCTGGGATAGCTCTTACCTGGTTTTCCTTACCTTTTATGGTTAATATGACCTCATCCAGCTTAGTGTTGAGATCTTAATTTTCTTGTGGTGAGACGGAGTTCAACTTCTTCGTGTTTGATCTATCCACGTGCCATTGGGCATGGTTGTCTTGCATGTTGTCTAGCAGCTGCTTTGCTTTGGTAATATGTTTGCCCATAAATGTTCCTCCAACTGCAGTATCAAGCATAGACTTAGACAAAGGGTTAATAGCATTATAAAATAAATGCTGAATTAACCAATCTTCCATCCCATGATTGGGAGAATTTATCATGCATTCTTTCATCCTCTCCCATGCAAGCGCTCTTTTCCAACTTCAGGTGCACTTTTGGCTGTTAAAGTATCAATTCACCACTGGCCATATGAAAAACTTCACTATCTTGAGCTTGAGCTCGACAAAGACTATTTCTAGGAGATAGACGCTGTTTTGCCTCACTTTGATCCAGTTAGTGGATATCTTCCTGTCTAAAACCCGTAATATTAGATCTTAGTTGCATAGTCTTTCCAGGTGGGAAAAATTTAGTCATAAATAAAGAAGTACACTCCACCCATGATGCAATAGTATTTCTAGGCAAAGATAGCAACCATTGTTTTGCTCTTCCTCTAAGAGAGAAAGGAAATAATCACAATTTGACCGTATCGGGGTCAACATCTTTTATGAGCATCATATCATATTTTTCAGTGAAAGTAGTCAAGTGCATACATGTGTCCTCAATAGCAGAGCCTCCAAATTAATTCTGTTGAACCAAACTTAAATAATGGGGCTTAATTTCATAATCGTCAATAGTAATTGCTGGCTGGGTAATAGGAGTACGCAAATAATCATTGTTGGAAGTTGCAAACTCCCCAAGTTTCTTTTCAGCCATGTTTCCTATGTTTTTGGGTTTTCTTAAACAAAGACTTATGATAGTAAAAACAAGAATTTAAATACTAACTAATTTTTTGGTTTTTCAAATAAAGACTAAAAGCAAACTAACAAAATTAAAAACAAGAATTAAAACTAGCAAGGTTCCTACTAACCTCACCAGGGTAGCTATTGCTTCCCCGGCAACATCGCCAGAAAAAGGGTTGATACCTTCGATCCGGATTATGGATGTAGTATAGCTATTTTTCCCTAGTAGACCTAGGTTATCGAATCCTCGGGAAGCAAAAGCATAGTGAAGTTACTTTAACGGACCTTTGGGAGTTTTAGAATTCCTTTTGTGTTTTACCAGACCAAGAGTTTGCTGTCTTTTGTTGTTATCGATGATGGAGAGACACTACAAGAAAAGTTGGCTTTTACAACAGACAATTTTCGTGGGTGAAGGCCCATTTTTCGTGGCTAAAAAATCTTCTACGAAGGATGCCCATCGTGGTAAAAGCCCCGTCATAAAAGAATCTACCATGTAGTTTTCCTAACCATGGCGGATCGCACCCTTCAGCCACGAAAACTTGTTTTGTTGTAGATTAGTTTGCCAACCGCGTTGACTGCTGACGTCATGCAAAATGCCGCGTGGCACCCGCCATTATTCGCCGGTTACCACTCTTAATGGCCATAGAAACTGTGGTAGAAGCCAGTCCCAGCCAAGGCCTGCTCATAATTAAGTGGGCCGACCCATCAAGAGAGCCCAATAAGATTACAGCCCATCATTGTTTCGTCCGACAATGTTTGAAATGGGCCCAAAGATGTGGCCAGCAGCGGCCCGTGAATGTTAGGCCCATTACTGTTTCGGCCTACAAAAGCCACACTTTTCGAATACTGTGCAGCCCCTTAACAGGCTGTGTCAAGTAGGCCTGATATTGTTAAAGCCCATGGTCAGCCTGTCACTATTCTCACAGCTCGTCATGGGCTGCCTACGAACGGCCCACTTTTGAGAAGGTCCGACATTGTTCTGGCCATTTACTATTCATGTTCGTTACTATTGTGGCCCTTTACTATTCTGGCCCGTTACTATGCTGGTTACCCCTACTCTGGCCTGCTACTGTTTAGGCCTGTTACTGTTCTGGCCTGTTAGTATTTAGGAATGTTACTGTGCTGGATTGCCACTGTTCTGGTCTGCTGATGTTTTGGCCTGCTACTATTTGTCCTATTACTGTTTAGGCCTATTACTATTTTGGCCTGTTACTGTTTCGGCCTGTTACTATTTCGGCATGTTACTGTTTCAGCCTATTACTGTTCCAGTCTGTTACTATTTCGGTCTGTTTTAGCCAGTTACCGTTGTTGTTTTGGTATTTCACTGTTTTGTCATGTTACTGTTTTGGCTAGTTACCATTACTGTTTCGGTAACTCTGAAACCTGATCGACCTGGCTGGCGCAGTTATGGTATAGCCATGCGTGGACGGCGTCAACTAAATGCCTACATGGCCTATGCGGGTTATCTAGATTTTACATCAGCTGCAAACTTCTTAAAAATATTACAAAATATGAACAAAAGGGAAAGAAAATTCAGCACTTCAGTTGTGAATCAAGTTGATAGCAGAGTCCTCAATTTGCTTTCCCAATCCATCAACTGCATCTCCCTTTGAGTGTGACATCTACATTGGAAAACCACCTTGAGATATGATCTTGCAGTCCCCTCTTTGGTGGCGATAGCAATAATTGCAATCTGAAACTAACTAATAACAAGTTAATATAGCAAAGAAGACAAACTACTCATAGCTAAGAATGAGCTAGAACGAATGCAAACCACGAATGAACTGCATAATACAAACTTGTAGAGCAGGAATGCAAACCACGAATGAACTATATAGTAGAGGATAGTTATGTCGTTGCCTAGGACGAATCAGAACCAGATACGAGATATAATGGTCTGGCTTGTGAACCTGTAGAATAGGACAAACAAGCATTAGACAAGTATGCCAACAATGAAATGAACAATCAAACAAAGTGTTTCTTAGAATTTCAGTATAAACTAGCCAGGTCATTTCAGCAAATATATATGGAAGCAGTGGTATCTCCTGGAATGCAAGAGACACTGGGTGACTCGGCATTTGCGGTGAGCTACACAATGGCATGCAGTTACTGTCATAGCTAAGAATGAACCACATAGAAATTATTACCGCATCATACCAGAACTTGTTGAGCAGGAATGGAAAACACGAATGAATAATACAGTAAAGAATAATTATGTCGTTGATTAGGACGAACCAGCACCAAATACAGAAAATATATAATGGATCGCTGGTGGACCTGTAGGCTGTGCAAACCAACATGTTCAGTGTTGCCTTTTTGAGCTCTACACAAAGAAAACGAAAATAGTCAGTGTTGCAGATTTTGAAGAACCAGATGGCAACAACAAAATTATAATCGAACTAGTACGAAGAGTTTGAACGGGTAACATAGGATAGCAAAACGATGCCTGGGAGGAAATAATAGCAGAACTTAGCTCAGGAATAACCAGATAGAGTCAGTAACTGTGTAGTAGGGAATCCACACTAATATTTTCCACTTACATTACATTTTGCAACAACTACACAATAGCAGGCATTTACTGGTGTACGGAGCAGCTAAGATAAGAACATGTGCATGACTTGATATTTGTAGAGCAGCGAATGCAAACCAACATGTCTAATGACATTGTATGTACTAGCACGAAGAACATGCATGCCCAGTGACTTGTATGTACTACCACAATTACAAAAATGCAGTTCACTGTGACATGCTTGAACCTGCTATACCGCTAACAAAACAAAAATGGGTTGGAGATTTGGTTAACCTTGGTCGAAGAGGCGTCTAAGCATCGTCTGTACTGTGCGAGTGCCGTCCAAGTCACCGAGGGTGCTGTTGTGATGGCTGTTAGCATCGAGGAAGCAGATCTTGGGTGGTCGATGCTGGCTTGAAAGCGGTGGACGAGAGTGTCACTGAGGCAGATCCGGTGTAGCGAATGGCGACGGCCGTGCAGCTGGTCTGGAGTGGTGGACATGGAACTCTTTGAACTAGATCACACCCGGTAGACACCGGTGAAGCGGATCCGGTACGGTTGGGTAGCTTTCAGCGGTGAGGAAGTAGAGCTTGGGCGGTCGATGACGACATCGGCATGGTGAATGACACCGCAGCTCCTAGATCTGGTGGGTGAGCGTCGGTGAAGCGGCTACGCGGCGGTGCACGAGACCGTAGCTCAAGCCGGTGCGCGCGCTGGTCATGGAGGGGACATATGAGCTTGGGATTTTTGGGAGGGCCGGCGGGAAAAACTGGGGGAATCGAGACCATAGAGGTGAGAAGAAAAAATGGGTAGATTTGGAATTTTAAATTCTAAAGTTTTTGAAACAGAAGGGCACGAAATGCTTCAAGGTCGGTGTGTGTTTTTGCCGCTCGATTGAGAATTTGAATTTGGCTTGTTGATGACCCACAAGTATAGGGGGTGTATCGCAATATTTTCGAGGGAAGTGAAACCCAATTTATTGATTCGACACAAGGGGAGCCAAAGAATATTTATAAGCCTTAACAATTGAGTTGTCAATTCAGCTGCACCTGGAAACAATCTTGCTCACAGCAGTTTATTAGTACCAACAGTTTTATAGTAGGAATAGTAAAGCAGCAGTAGTAAAGTAAAGACAATAGTAGTAAACAATAGGATTCAAGTGCGGTAGGCATAGGGATGGATGGACGGGCGTTGCATGGACAAGACAATTCACATGGCAATCAGAACATAGGGCAATTGCAGATAAATAAGATAAAGCATCCAAGTACTAGATAATCCTAGGCATGTGTCCCATATATAATCATACGTGCTTGCAATGAGAACTTTCACAACATCTTTTGTCCTGGCAGCCCGTTTGCAGCAGGGCCTCAAGGGAACTACTGGCAATTAAGGTGCTCCTTTTAATAGAGCACCAGAGCAAAGCATTAACACTCCGTGAACACATGTGATCCTCACATCAAAGCCATTCCCTCTAGTTATCCCGATTTTTTTCACTTTGAGGCCATTGGTTCCGGACAACAACATGTGTAAACAACTTGCACGTAAGACCAAAAACAATACTATCATAATGAAACAATAACATGTTCAGATCTGAAGTCATGGCACTCGGGCCCTAGTGACAAGCATTAAGCATAACAAGTTGCAACAAAGTCATAAAGCACTAATAGAAGATACTAGGCTCCATGCCCTAACAATCCGATGCCATTACATGAACGATCTCATCCAATCCCTACCATCCCCATAGCCTACAGCGGGGGATTACTCACTCATAGATGGGGGAAACATGGATGGTCGATGGAGAAGCGATGGTGATGATGATGGCGATGATCTCCTCCAATTCCCCGTCCCGGCAGGGTGCCAGAATGGAGTTTCTGGTGCTGTTTCATGGAATCTGGTGGTGGCGGCAGAGCGGAACTCCTTCTGGAAAAACATCGAACCCCCCTAAGTTTTTAGGTCAGAAGGCATCTTATAGGCGAGGAGGGAGACTGAGGGGGTGTCTGGGCGGCCAGACCACCCCCTGGCGCGGCCAGGCCTAGCCCACGCGGTCAGGTGGTGTGGCTGGGCCCTAGCCCCACTCCGTCTCATATTCTGGCTCCGGGACTCTTCTGGTGAAATAGGGTTTTTGGCTTTTGTCCCGTCCAATTCCGAGAATATTCATTTTCTGACATTCCTGGAACCAAAAACAGAAGAAAACAGGCAGCTGGCACTGTGGCTCTTGTTAATAGGTTAGTCCAAGAAATCATATGAAAAGTACTCCAAAGTGTGGACAAAACACAAGAGAGTAGATAAAACCAAGCATGGAACATCAAAAATTATAGATACATTTGCAATGTATCATTTGCGCCCATCTAATAATAATAATAGAAAAATGGTACTCCCCCGGTTGGTGGGATATTTTGGCTCAAATTTTTTGAAACGGTGGGGTGGGTGATTTTGCCACTCGATTGAGATTTTGAATTTGGCTAGCCTCCATCTACTAATAGAAAAAATGTAGTAGACCGTACGCTATCTGTCCAGGAATTGAAGGCCAAGAGTCACATCAACTGATCATCCATAAACATTTTTTTGCACAGAAACTTGGATACCTTGCATTCACACAACATAGGCGGTAAATTTTGCCGCTTGACTCAGATTTTAAATTTGTCTAGGGTCCATGTAATAATATAAAAATGGTACTACCTCGGTGGGTGATTTTGCCTAAAAATGTTTGAAATAGAGGGGGTGCGAAATGCTTCAGGGTCGGTGGGTTATTTTCCCGCTCGATTATGATTTTGAATTTGGCTGCTGGCCAAGTTTTTATTAGTAGAAAAAAGGTTCTGTAGTTTGTACGCCATCTGGTCAGGAATTTAAGGAGAGACTTACATTAACTCATGCCTCCGATTCAAACGGGGTAGGCGGTAGATTTTGGCGGTCGACAGTGATTTTGAATTTAGAGATTGTCCAAAGAATAATTAAAAAATAGGCCGTTCTTGTAGGGGTTCCGTGTATGAAAACAATAAATTTTACCCTACGCCCCTGAACCCCCTGAAGCTATCAGGACATATCTATTAGTAATACAGTAATGGGAGGTGCTTTTCGTGAACTTACCCTTGAAGACCGAAAAGCGTTGTCAATGCTTAGGAGAGCGTGGTTGATGTAGACGAGCGGAAGCCAACCTCAATGTCGTGATGAAGTCCTTGCGCTCCTTGGCTCCAACGAATTGAGTGCCTCAAGTGCGACACCTCACGGGGAGTTACACACGTCCGGTGCCTGACAATGACTCCCGCTTCCCCGATCCAGCAGCAGTTGCGGAAGTAGAGCTCCCGGATCTGAACCCCGCAACACGACGGCGCTCCGCGGTGAAGATGTTTCTCGTTGATGCAGTCCAGACTTGGGACTACGGTCACGAGAGAGAGAGAGGGGGAGAGAGAAAATATCAATTAGAGGTCCTCCCAAAAGTGAGAAGACCTTTATTGATTATTGGTGTATTTAATTTGGCCAAATACCCCCACTATATATAGGGGGAGGGGAGGTACTACCTCCTTCAAAGTCCTGGGGTGCGACTAAAGGAGAGGAGGGGGAGGGAGGCCGCCGGCCAGCCCCTAGTGGGCCCCACGCGGGGGGCTAGGCCCAGCCGGCCAGCCCCCTTGCCCCTTCTCCCTCTCTCCTTTCCCTAATGGGCCCTCTCCCTCCGAAAATTAGCCCATTAAGCCTTTGACCATTTAAATTAATTTTCTCTTTATTAAATAATTCTAAAAAAATAATTAAATCAACATTTAACATTCAATTACACATTATTCAATCTTCGTGGCTATGGAACACCTTCCACCTCCACAGCGGACATCCTCCAGACTTACTGAAACCCTTCCGGTTTTCTCTCTACTATTCTTCGGCAATTCCACCGATCCTATAAACACTCTCTAAGCATCATCAATCCCTTAAGCGTGATACCCCACGGTTCTGGAACACTCTAGACATGGTCGGGACACTCCCTCACCAATGATGGACAGAGGGACCTAGATGGCCATGTGACCCCTGTGCGTTCCCTTTGTCTCTCGATACTTGCATTGCCCGAGATCTGATCAATGGCATCACCATGTCGTGTTCAATCTCATTACTGAACAATGCTACTTGACTCGTTCTGACAAGTGATATCCCCGTGATCAAATCACACGCTGCGCAGCTATTGGATATAACTTATCCGAGTGGGCCCTTTGAGTATCTTCCCATCACATGGATGGACAAATCCCGGTCTTGACATATATTGCCTGTACGGTTTCCTCCGAGTACCTGAACACACCTTTATAACCACTGTATTACCGAGCGGCGTTTGTTTCTATCTAAGCACTCTCGGGAGATAGTGATGGATATAGCGTCACGGTCTAAGGAATAGTCTATGAGGATCCATTTCTAATCATCGTAACTTGAACTTTGTGACATGATCAAGTCATGATGTTTAGGTTGGGTATTGGTTCATCATCTCATTCTCGGAATGATATGACTCCATTTCCAACTAGCATAAATGCCACATGATCAGGAAACATGATCATCTGTTGACCAATGAACGAGTGACTAGAGTTTCACTAGGAACCCCTGGTTGTTTGTATCTCACACGTGTATTGATGTTTCCACTCAATACAGTTATAGCATGATATAAAACTTAATCATAAACTATATGAAATATGATAATAGTCCTTACTACTATTTGTCTCTAGGGCATATTTCCAACAGTCTCCCACTTGCACTAGAGTACAAATACACTAGCTGCATTTGTTCTCAATCATTGGCACCATATATCCGGTACCCTGAACATGCTTGCTCATGGACGAGGTTGAGTCTTGGGTCTGTACTTTACAGTCCCAAATCCTTTGCAACTTACTAATGTCACCTTGATTGACATTAATACTTTATCATCACATGATAGCATCTGTGTCTATGCATCATCGTTATGGCAGCAGAACGAGGCCTGATTCCAGGAGCTTACGGTGACGTTAGATCAACCTCGAGGGCTTTCTCATGGGCACTGTGCCCTGGGACACATCATTCTACATTAAAAGCGAACTAGCCCTGCCATAACATTATACAACACTTTAAATGGTACCCTTATCTATTATTATAAATGTATTCATCGAAACACTCGTGCACTCTGTGCAACTTTCGATGTCTTTGTTCACCTCGCTTCCTACTTGACTTTAATCGGTATTTACAGGAGTTTCCAACATATTCCCTTATAACATAACCCTTTATGTTCTAAGATATGTCATCCTTTATGGATTTGGAAAACATGTCTGCAGTTCTCTACTAGACACTGCGATCAAACTCAGCTCAACGTTCCATGATTCAAACTTGATCACTTTTAAACGTTATTTATTTGGATCACATATTATGCTAAGTTATCATCATGGTTTACTAATATAGAACCTATGTCTCAACATAGTGGATGACGATCATCCTTTTCTTTCTTTCAACCATTGATGTTAAGCTTAATGCTATTCCTAATTTGAGTTATTAAGGACCAATTCATTAATCAACTTCTATTCTGAAACCCTTTTTAGCATCTCTTAAGGAATACTACATAATATCATAATACACCTATTATCAACTTATACACCTCATAAATCATTATTTATTGGTGCTTGCGCTTTTATTCTTAACACACTTAAGAATTGCTCCTACAAGCTCCCACTCAAAAATATGTCATTCACATATTGTTTTAGGAAGACTTTCATAGCTCCCACTCAATTTTATGCAAATTGCATATCTACTCTCTATTCTGAATGACTTCAAAATCCTTTGATCAAATATCAAACTTGGAGATTTACTATGAGATACTAGTACTATTACTAGTTTTAAATCCTCTAGACATTTGGCACACATGAATCAAATTCATTTGAATTTGTCCAATACTTGACAAATTTTGCTTTTGTCATTCACCCCCTTTTCCATTATGGCTTTGCAGTCATTTGGGAAAATCCAAGTCACCCCTTTTACTTGTGAGATTTAGCAACGAATTGCTTTCTAATCTCAAGGGAATTTTGCTTTTAGGATTTCTCATAATTCTAGTTTACCATTATTTCCTTAGTAGTTCATAGGTATGTCATATTCCAAGGATCATGAAAATGATTCACAAATGTCTCCATACAAGATATGGTTTACATTTTGAATCCTACTTGATGTAGTGAAAACACCAGTAGGGAAAACACAATGATCAATATCATTGATTCTTTCCTTCTGTGAGGAGAATCGTTCAGGAACGTTGTCTGTTGTGCTTCTCAACACTCTGATGCAGGGTTCTGAATCCTCATCGTGCTTTACACTATTTTCCATTTGCTCCATAATTGAGAAACATCACTAGAAGTGAGCTTTCTCAAGAATGCACCAAAATCCAAGTAGTACGAATCTTGCTTTCCTTTTGGTTTTAGCTATGGGTTTCGTATTCAAAGTTTCCAATGAGTACTCTACAAGGACTTATTCACTATTGTTTTGGTTATATCAAATAACCCCAAAACTTTCACGAATTCAAATGGTTCACTACATTCTAATTGAGTGCTAACTATCTCTAACTAATGGTCTCTACATCTACACTACAATGATTTATTTGGTGCCTCCTATTCACCCACTTTGATATCTAATATCACTTTGTGATGCTTTGCATTTTGACGTTTCAAAACCCTTTGCATTTCACAATTTCTTTTTATGCCAATCTTATAAAGTTGAATTTCATTACTCTTGATCAAATCATAGTAATTAGATTCTCTTTTATCTATATACCCTTTCTTGATGAAACACTTTGATCAAATCAAATAGTTTCATATTCATGTTTCCTTTGGTAAACTTCTTTACACATTTAAACAATCATACAATGATAATTACCATTTTCGTTAAAACGCAATACGTCAAATATGTATTTACTTTTAACAATTCATCAAACACTTTGTATTCAAGTAATACACGGTGTTCAAGTTATTTTGCCGAACTTAGGCATGATTTATATGTGATAAGAAATTGAATGACTTTCACATATTATCATTATAACTTTGAATTTAAACAATGGTTTTCATTCATTAATGAAATATCATTTAAGTTGGGTATTTTTAAACAAGGCATTTTTAATGTTTTACAAACGTTCATGCATTATCAATTAGTTTCAAACAACAAGGATAATTCACATATAATCAAACAAGATATGAACACAAATAGAAATCATTCATAAAAGTGGAACAACCGTTTGTTACAAGCTCATATGAATAACCGTCTCACGAAGTGTGAGACACACTAAAGAAGTTCACAATCTCTTGATTACAATAATTATCCTAAACATAAACTAAGTGATAAATGTCGAGGGAGAGTGTTGTCGGCCGTCATCATCATGCTCGCCATCAACACACAATGTCACCTCCTCTCTAGCAAGCACCTCTCATGTAGAAGGACCTGTTTTCAGCAAAACAGAACAAGTATCAGATATACTTAACACTGCAAATGTGTTTGCAAGATTATAACATTTATAAAACTGTATAGAAAATATATACCTTTGTCATTGATGACCTTAGCGACATCTGGTTCAACCAACACATTCCTGAGATGTGTCACGAACCGGTGGAACTCCATTGTTTCTGTGTCGCCCCTCATTACGCAAGTCCTGACTTGTGCTTGGTAGTGATACGTCCATTTTGCATCACTATTCTATATCATAATTTACTGTTATTCATTGATATATTTCATATTAAGAGATAATACTTATGTTATTTCATCTGTTTTTGCATGGTTGGTGACTTTTGGAGCATGGACCGCTGTAGTCAGGATTCTGATGGAAAAGGTGATGTTTGGAGGCAAAATTCGCGAAGATCAGAAAATCTGGGAAAATATACGGAAAATCCTATTTTTCCATAAGACAAAGGAAGCCAGAAGGAGGAGTGGAGATGGGCCACAGGGGGCCCACACCACCCCCTGGCGCGGGCTAGAGAATATCATTTGCGGCCCGAAAGTTGGGGTGTCCAGGCAACGCGGTACCCGAGTTCCCTGAAATCATCCGCGATGACTACAGTTGGTGTGCCAAATACTCAGAGGGTCTTTTTCGGCACGAATTCAACTTTACATTTCAATACAAAAAATCAGGCTAACGGCTGTCAAGTTGGGCCCCCCTGTCAGTTCTTGCTGTTATGTCGCTCGTGTCGCTCCCGTCGCTTAGGTGTCAATTAGGCTTGCAGCGTTGGCGCCTGCATCCATTACGCGTCTTCTTCTTCCCTAGAGCGGCAATCTGTGGGGCATCGCAGCCATGGCGTGGAGCTGGGACGTGGACGAACCTGCTCGGCCCAGCTCTCTTCTTCCCCAGAGCGGCAATCTGTGGTCACGGCCATGGCGCAGAGCTGGGAAGTGACGAAGCTGCTCGGCCCCACTCTCCTCCCCCCATCCCGAGTCAGAGCTAGCCCTCACCATGGACGCACCCATGGCATGGTCGGGGACGAGAATTGGTTCCTGGTGAGATCTATCACCTTGTCGACCATGCTCGGTTCTATTTTCCTCCTCTATAATTCGAGCTCGCCGTCGCCGTGGTTGCACCTGCACCAAATCTGCCACCTCTGCCGAGGTCTCTGTGGTAGCTCAAGTTCTGGGACTCTCCAAGTTCTGCCATGTTGGGCCTGCAAGTGTTGTTGTATGTTAAACTAGCAAATCTCTTTTGGTCAAATCTCTTGGGATGTACCAACTTCATTGTGTTTAATTATGAAAGACAAAATATAAATGACTTCTCTCAATTTCTCGCATAGAAAAATGCACAGCTAATTTCATATTCTCCCAGGAACTGTCCCCACTTGTTGAACCGGTAGCACTGCCACGATCTCCACGTAACCACGGTGAGTTCTCGAACCGAAAGTTGCAGTTACCATGTTTCTTCTACAGTCATTCCTCTTCCTTAGTCATTCCTCTGCAGTTTTTCCTGGGCGCTTCTTCTTCCTCTGTTCTAGAACCGTCGGTTCATCTTCTTCTTCCTCTCATAGGCAGTTCCTTTCACCCATTTCCTTGCAGGCATGGACGATGGGAAACGCACAACAGAGACCCACTTGATCCCTGCCCATGGCACCATGACTTTGACAGTGGTGTACACAAATGATGAAGCGACTGTGGAGACAACTCTCGCCAGGTTTGAGAAATTGCTTGAGAAAGAGAAGCACAAGTTTGTGGGCCTAGACTTGGAGTACACCCGTGCAAATAAGCAAAAAAATCCTCCACAAGAGATCGCTGTCGTGCAAATCGCCATACATGAGGAGGTCCTCGTTTACCACTTCTGCAGGTATGTGAAATTTAAATTTGAGATCACCACTTCTGCATCCCTTGTTCCCTTACATCCCTAGAACCATCTAACTGCAGGAGTAAACCAACTGAGATGCGTTGTCCGCCTCTAGTCGAGTTCTTGTGTAAGAAAGGGATAACTTTCACTAGCGTGGATATCACAAATGACACAATTATGCTTTCTCGTGCGTTGATAAAAATCCCAGAGGGTCACCACATCGACATCCAAAATCTTTACAAGATCAAATCATACCCAGCGAAGGATGGCATGGGTGATATGGCAGCGGAAATCATCGATAAATCCTATGAAAAACTGAAGAAATTGAAGCGACTCGATCATGACTACTGGGAGTGGAAGCCGATGAGCCAGGTGCACCTCGAGTATGCAGCCAGAGACGCCTACATGGCGTATGAGTTGTACAGTAAGCTCATTACCATGAAAGATGGGATGGTTAAGGCGGGATTTTTCGCGAGAGATCTATGCCCTGGTTGCAAGCTAGCCCAGGAGAAGAAGCACGAGGAGGACATAAAGCGGTTTCAGGACGAGCAGGGATCTTGGGACGGTGGCGACATCAAGCGGCTGAAGGGGAAGCAAGTCAAGGACGACAACAAGTGGTGGTGATACATTATGTGTTTGAACTAGATTTTAGTTTCTAGTTTATTATGTGTGTGATACATTTAGTTACTTCAATGCAAAATTTTGACCAATTTAACTTGTTGATGTATTTATTGACAATTATAACATTATCGAGCACTAGAAATATTTTGTAGTGTGCATGAGCATGATCAGTAAATATAATTGAACACTAGAAACTTTAAGGCACTCCATATAAAGGAGTAGATTAATATGTAAGGTTCACCAGAGACACCACGGATATATTGTCTTACATGCCACACACAGGTAATAATTAACTAGAACAAAATAAAAGTAGGGGATGCAGCAGGAGGCCGGGACACGGAGACGCCTAGCAGGGCAGGGGTTTATCAACAGGAGGCAGTGATAGCCTAGTCGATGGGATACAGGCTAGTCCTGACATACTCCCGGAGGAATTTGCCGTAGGCTGCGTGCTGCGCCAAGGTAATCGGCCTATGGCTTCTGCCTCTACGTTTGCCAACGCGTGCCGTGCCGCGTGCTGGATCATGCTGTTGATGTCCACGTTGATTG
The DNA here is from genome assembly GCA_916181665.1 of Avena sativa. NCBI lineage: Eukaryota > Viridiplantae > Streptophyta > Magnoliopsida > Poales > Poaceae > Avena > Avena sativa. The sequence continues at coordinate 461,843,229 of OV702287.1, forward strand.
CTCTGCCACAGAATGAGCAAAACAGTCTCCCCCTACGGTGGAAACGGATTAGCCCACACCGTAACCGCCTCAGCATGTAGCGGCTCTTGTTGTCCCTGGATACCTTTCTATCGTCCACTTCATCATCATCCTCCTGTTGATTTTTAAGTGCATAACTTAGAACTCGTACATATGATTGAATTGTATTACAACTCAAGAACTGACAACATGTATATGTAAGACAATATATCCGTGGATATCAAAGATAAACAATCTTAGCAATAGTTTGATCTGTTCATATATCATTTCATCTCCACACAATGACAAATAATTCCATTAGATTGCAGCCTCATAAGTTTCTTTTGGGATGGAGTCAGCGAACCAAGTAACAATTTCACAACCTGTAATGTTGTTGTACATCGCCCCAGGTTCACTAACTCATCCTTAAAAAAATCTGACACCAATGTGTCTGCCTCTCTTTTGGGACAAATTTGAATCATTGGCCACAATAAGAAATTGAAATGTAATCATACAAAACATTATTCAGGGATATACATAGTCAGGTACAAAAACAAGCCTAAATATTATAATTATAAATAAAAAACCAAACAATTAATCTTCAGGTGCATGTTAAAAATACTTATGATCAAAACCATTCATATACATATGCATCATACCAATCATTAAAAGATCAGAAACAATTCAAGGATCATATATGTAGTTCCGTATGAGAATAAATCTAGGGCCTCATAATTTGTTTCAGAGATGGAGTTGGTGAACCAAAGTACCAACAACACAACCTATGTTGTTTGTGTGCATTGCTGCCTCAGGTTCACCAACCCATCCCTAAAACATGACACCATCATACGTGTCTCCCCTTGAACTCTTTTGGGGCAAATTTCAATCATCGGCCTCGGTGACAAACTAAAATGTAATTCTTATACACTATAAATGCATGGAATAGATAATTCGAATATCATAGTTCTATGAATGTAGAATAAAGATTGCGGCCTCATAAGTTTCTTCACGGATGCAGTCAGCGAACCAAGTAACAATTGCACAGCCTGTAATGTTGTTGTACATCGCCCCAGGTTCACTAACTCGTCCCTGAAAAAATCTGACACCAATGTGTATGCCTCTCTTTTGGGACAAATTTGAATCATTGGCCACAATAAGAAATTGAAATGTAATCGTACAAAACATTATTCAGGGATATACATAGTCAGGTACAAAAACAAGCCTAAATATTGTAATTATAAATAAAAACCCAAACAATTAATCTTCGGGTGCATGTTTAAAATACTTATGATCAAAACCATTCATATACATATGCATCATACCAATCATTAAAAGATTAGAAACAATTCAAGGATCATATATGTAGTTCCGTATGAGAATAAATCTAGGGCCTCATAATTTGTTTTAGAGATGGAGTTGGCAAACCAAAGTACCAACAGCACAACCTATATTGTTTGTGTGCATTGCTGCCTCAGGTTCACCAACCCATCCCTAAAACATGACACCGTCATACGTGTCTCCCCTTGAACTCTTTTGGGGAAAATTTCAATCATCGATCTTGGTGACAAACTAAAATGTAATTCTTATACACTGAATGCATGGAATAGGTAATTCGAATATCATAGTTCCATGATTGTAGAATAAAGATTAAGGCCTCATAAGTTTCTACAGGGACGTCATAAGTGAACCAAGTAACAACTGCACAGCCTATATTGTTCTTGTACATCGCCCTAGGTTCACTAACTCGTCCCTGAAAAAATCTGACACCAATGTGTCTGCCTCTCTTTGCGGCAAATTTGAATCATTGGCCACAATAAGAAATTGAAATGTAATCGTACAAAACATTATTCAGGGATATACATAGTCAGGTACAAAAACAAGCCTAAATATTATAATTATAAATAAAAAACCAAACTATTAATCTTCGGGTGCATGTTTAAAATACTTATGATCAAAACCATTCATATACATATGCATCATACCAATCATTAAAAGATCAGAAACAGTTCAAGGATCATATATGTAGTTCCATATGAGAATAAATCTAGGGCCTCAAAATTTGTTTCAGAGATGGAGTTGGGGAACCAAAGTACCAACAGCACAACCTATATTGTTTGTGTGCATTGCTGCCTCAGGTTCACCAACCCATCCCTAAAACACGACACCATCATACGTGTCTCCACTTGAACTCTTTTGGGGCAAATTTCAATCATCGGTCTCGGTGACAAACTAAAATGTAATTCTTATACACTGAATGCATGGAATAGGTAATTCGAATGTCATAGTTCTATGAATGTAGAATAAAGATTAAGGCCTCGTAAGTTTTTATAGGGACGTCGTAAGTGAACCAAGTAACAACTGCACAGCCTATATTGTTCTTGTACATCGCCCTAGGTTCACTAACTCGTCCCTGAAAAAATCTGACACCAATGTGTCTGCCTCTCTTTGCGGCAAATTTGAATCATTGGCCACAATAAGAAATTGAAATGTAATCGTACCAAACAATATTCAGGGATATACAAATGCATCATACAACGCATTCATAGATCAAAAACAATACAAATATTATATATTTAGGGCCTCATTTTTTTCAGCGATGGAGTCGGAGAACCAAAATACCAACAGCAGAACCTATATTTCTTATGTGCATTGCTGCCTCAGGGCCACTAACCATCCCTAAGAAAACGAGACCATCAGATGCCCTTGCACTATTTTGGGGCAAAATTGAATCATTGGGCTTAGTAAGGAATAGAAATGTAATGTTATAGGCCTGTTGTGTATCGAAATCAACACTCAACTAGCAAACTCAACTAGATGGAAGATGAGCAGATTGGGGTTTTCTGACTAGACGGATTGGGGGTTTTGTGACTAGATGGCAGATGCATTAATCAACCGATCAAATCATATATATATACTACCCTACTTCAAGAGCAAAAGAATCTGTACACGATTGAGCAAATCCTATGTATGAACAGTGAAAACTGCGTCTATGACTAGAGAAGCTAGTAATGTAGTACCTCGGACTCCTCATCAGGGACCTCCTCCTTGAACTCATAATTCTCCACGATTGCGTCAAAGATCACCAGATTGCCTCCGCCTGCCGCCTGCCCCCCATCCAGATCTGCCGCTGGCACCACGACATTGTCAGCCATGACGTTGTTGGCCACCTGCTGCTCGGCAGTGACGGCTACTACCTGCTGCTCGGTGGTGATGGCTACCACCTGCTGCTCGGCGGCGACGGCTACCAACTGCTGCTCGGCAGTGACGGCTACCACCTGTTGCTCAGCAGCGACGACTACTGGCTGGACGGATGAGTTCGCACCCTCGACGGTGCGGCGATAAGCGGCATTCGTGCCCGAAGAAGACGCATCCGTCTGCTTGGCGACAACCGAGTCATCTGCTGCTGCGCCTTCAACTGGCTTCACCTCCGGATCTTCTCCACGCATACGCTTCATGGCGCACCAAGGGAAGGAGGTAGTGCAAACGAGGGAGCTTCGGCGCACGCGGCAGGTGTAGATTGGGGTCTTGGGACTAGACAGACTGGGAGGAAATGACACGAGCTCATGGAAGAAGAAGGTCGAGGGGGGTTATAAACACCGGACCGTTCGTAGTCCTCGAGTGGACACGTGTGGTTGGCGGGGGGCGGGGGGCTACCACAATCTCCACCCTTTTTTTCGGTTCCCTTTTTTTGAAACAACCACGATCTCCACTTTAGAGTTGCATTGAAAACACGCTCATGGCAGACCACGATTCCACTGCATGCAAGTGGCGCGGAACTAATTTCTAGCAACGTTAGATCTACTCGAGAGGGGCCCTTGACTCATGGAATTTACTAGCGGTAGGGCCCAGTTGGAAGTGAGATTGAGAGCGCTGCGTAAAAATGGGATATGTTTGATTAAAATCAAGTGGCAATAAATTGCAGCGTCTCATCGACAACCATGCACTCGATGACCCCGTTGCCCTGTGCATGAGTGGTAGTAGCAGTAGTAGGCTTTTCAGACTTGATTTAAACTTCACATGACCGCTCGATGACTTTTTCCATGGACGGCATCGTGTTCCTTCCTATAGAAGTCTCGACGAGGGAGACGTTCGTGCTGTCTCACGCTGTACTGTGAAGGGCACGAGGTGTGCAACGATCATCGTTGGATCACATAGAATCAACGGTTGGTGCGCACAATCCGCGTGACAACGGTGACAACCAATCAGGGAGTAGCAAACAGGGTGAGCATAGTTTTGGGTTTCTACGAAAGTTAGAGAGGGGGTGGGCAAAACTAAGTAGTACCACATAAAACCAAGGGCAAAACTGAGTAGTATAAAAATGGAAAGTGTCTTGTACAATGAAATACATCGTGGAATACATCAAATTATGCCAAGATAGATCCACTAGAGTTCATTGGATGTTTGTTCTTCTCATAAACCACACATGGATCCACCAGTGTCATTGCATGTGTGTTCTTCTAAACAAACCACATAAGGATCCACCAGTGTCATTGCATGTGTGTTCTTCTAAACAAACCACATAAGGATCCACCAGTGTCATTCCATGTATATTCTTTTCATGAACCACACCCAGTGTCAGTGCATGTCTGTTCTTTTCATGAACCACACCTAGTGTCACTGCATGTCAGTTCTTTTCATGAACCACATAAGGATCTACCGGTGTCATTGGATGTGTGTTCTTCTCATGAACCACACATGGATCCACCGGTGTCATTGCATGTCTGTTCCTCTAAACAATCCACATAAGGATCCACCAGTGTCATTGCGTGTATGTTCTTTTCATGAACCACACCCAGTGTGATTGCATGTTTGTTCCTCTAAACAAACCACATAAGGATCCACCAGTGTCATTGCGTGTCTGTTCTTTTGATGAACCATATCTAGAGCCATTGCATGTCTATTCCTCTAAACAAACCACATAAGGATCCACCAGTGTCATTGCATGTCTGTTCTTTTCATGAACCACACCTAGTGTCATTGCATGCGTGTTCTTTTCATTAACCATAGCTAGAGTCATTGGATGTCTGTTACTTCCATAAAGCACACAAGGATCCACCGATGTCATTGCATGTCTATTCTTTTCATGAACCACACCAAGTGTCATTGCATGTGTGTTCTCCTGACAAACCACATATGGATCCACCAGTGTCATTGCATGTCTGTTCTTTTCATGAACCACAGCTAGAGTCCACTAGTGTCATTGGATGTCTGTTCTTCCCATGAACCACACATGGATCCACGAGTGTCACTGCCTGTCCGTTCTTTTCATGGATCACAGCTAGAGTCATTGCATGTCTGTTACTTCCATAAACCACATATGGATCCACCTAGTGTGATTGCATGTTTGTTCCTCTAAACAAACCACATAAGGATCCACCAGTGTCATTGGATGTGTGTTCTTCTCATGAACCACACCCAGTGTCATTGCATGTGTGTTCTTCTAAACAAACCACATAAGGATCCACCAGTGTCATTGCCTGTCTGTTCTTTTCATGAACCACATAAGTATCCACTAGTGTCATTGCATGTCTGTTCTTTTCATGAATCACAGCTAGAGTCATTGCATGTCTATTACTTCCATAAACCACATATGGATCCACCTAGTGTGATTGCATGTCTGTTCCTCTAAACAAACCACATAAGGATCCACCAATGTCATTGCGTATCTATTCTTTTCATGAACCACACCCAGTGTCCTTGCATGTGTGTTCTTTTAAACAGACCACATAAGGATCCACCAGTGTCATTGCCTATCTATTCTTTTCATGAACCACACCCAGTGTCATTGCATGTGTTCTTCTAAACAAACCACATAAGTCATTGCATGTCTGTTCTTTTCATGAACCACACCCGGTGTCATTGCATGTCTATTCTTTTCATGAACCATATCTAGAGTCATTGCATGTCTGTTCCTCTAAACAAACCACATAAGGATCCACCAGTGTCATTGCATGTCCGTTCTTTTCATGAACCACACCCAGTGTCATTGCATGCGTGTTCTTTTCATTAACCATAGCTAGAGTCATTACATGTCTGTTCTTTTCATGAACCACACATAAGGATCCACCGATGTCATTGCATGTCATTTCTTTTCATGAACCACACTCAGTGTCATTGCATGTGTGTTCTCCTGACAAACCACATATGGATCCACCCGCTGTCATTGCATGCGTGATCTTTTCATGAACCATAGCTAGAGTCCACCAGTGTCATTGGATGTCTGTTCTTCCCATGAACCACACACTGATCCACCAGTGTCATTGCCTGTCTGTTCTTTTCATGGATCACAGCTAGAGTCACTGCATGTCTGTTACTTCCATAAACCACATATGGATCCACCTAGTGTGATTGCATGTCTGTTCCTCTAAAAAAACCACATAAGGATCCACCAGTGTCATTGGATGTGTGTTCTTCTCATTAACCACACCCAGTGTCATTGCATGTGTGTTCTTCTAAACAAACCACATAAGTCATTGCATGTCTGTTCTTTTCATGAACCACACCCAATGTCTTTGCGTGTCTGTTCTTTTCATTAACCATATCTAGAGTCATTGCATGTCTGTTCCTCTAAACAAACCACATAAGGATCCACTAGTGTCATTGCATGTCTGTTCTTTTCATGAACCACACCCAATGTCACTGCATGTGTGTTCTTTTCATTAATAATAGCTAGAGTCATTGCATGTCTGTTACTTCCATAAAGCATACAAGGATCCACCGATGTCATTGCATGTCTGTTCTTTTCATGGACCACACCTAGTGTCATTGCATGTGTGTTCTCCTGACAAACCACATATGGATCCACCACTGTCATTGCATGTTTGTTCTTTTCATTAACCACAGCTAGAGTCCACCAATGTCATTGGATGTCTGTTCTTCCCATGAACCACACATGGATCCACCAGTGCCATTGCCTGTCTGTTCTTTTCATGGATCACAACTAGAGTCACTGCATGTCTGTTACTTCCATAAACCACATATGGATCCACCTAGTGTGATTGCATGTCTGTTCCTCTAAAAAAACCACATAAGGATCCACCAGTGTCATTGGATGTGTGTTCTTCTCATTAACCACACTCAGTGTCATTGCATGTGTGTTCTTCTAAACAAACCACATAAGGATCCACCAGTGTCATTGCATGTCTGTTCTTTTCATGAACCACATAAGGATCCACTAGTGTCATTGCATGTCTGTTCTTTTCATGAATCACAGCTAGAGTCATTGCATGTCTGTTACTTCCATAAACCACATATGGATCCAGCTAGTGTGATTGCATGTCTGTTCCTCTAAACAAACCACATAAGGATCCACGAGTGTCATTGCGTGTCTGTTCTTTTCAAGAACCACACCTAGTGTCATCACATGTGTGTTCTTCTAAACAAACCACATAAGTCATTGCATGTCTGTTCTTTTCATGAACCACACCCGGTGTCATTGCATGTCTTTTCTTTTCATGAACCATATCTAGAGTCATTGCATGTATGTTCCTATAAACAAACCACATAAGGATCCACCAGTGTCATTGCATGTCTGTTCTTTTCATGAACCACACCCACTGTCATTGCATGCGTGTTCTTTTCATTAACCATAGCTAGAGTCATTGGATGTCTGTTACTTCCATAAAGCACACAAGGATCCACCGATGTCATTGCATGTCTATTCTTTTCATGAACCACACCCAGTGTCATTGCATGTGTGTTCTCCTGACAAACCACATATGGATCCACCAGTGTCATTGCATGTCTGTTCTTTTCATGAACCACAGCTAGAGTCCACTAGTGTCATTGGATGTCTGTTCTTCCCATGAAGCACACATGGATCCACTAGTGTCATTGCCTATCTGTTCTTTTCATGGATCACAGCTATAGTCATTGCATGTCTGTTACTTCCATAAACCACATATGGATCCACCTTGTGTGATTGCATGTCTGTTCCTCTAAACAAACCACATAAGGATCCACAAGTGTCATTGGATGTGTGTTCTTCTCATGAACTACATCCAGTGTCATTGCATGTGTGTTCTTCTAAACAAACCACATAAGGATCCACCAGTGTCATTGCTTGTCTGTTCTTTTCATGAACCACATAAGGATCCACCAGTGTCATTGCATGTCTGTTCTTTTTATGAATCACATCTAGAGTCATTGCATGTCTGTTACTTCCATAAACCACATATGGATCCACCTACTGTGATTGCATGTCTGTTCCTCTAAACAAACCACATAAGGATCCACCAGTGTCATTGCGTGTCTGTTCTTTTCATGAACCACACCCAGTGTTATTGCATGTGTGTTCTTCTAAACAAACCACATAAGTCATTGCATGTCTGTTCTTTTCATGAACCACACCTGGTGTCATTGCATGTCTTTTCTTTTCATGAACCATATATAGAGTCATTGCATGTCTGTTCCTCTAAACAAACCACATAAGGATCCACCAGTGTCATTGCATGTCTGTTCTTTTGGCGAACCACACCCAGTGTCATTGCATGCGTGTTCTTTTCATTAACCATAGCTAGAGTCATTGCATGTTTGTTACTTCCATAAACAACAGAAGGATCCACCGATGTCATTGCATGTCTGTTCTTTTCATGAATCACAGCTAGAGTCATTGCATGTCTGTTACTTCCATAAACCACATATGGATCCACCTAGTGTGATTGCATGTCTGTTCCTCTAAACAAACCACACCCGATGTCGTTGCATGTGTTTTCTTTTCATGAACCATATCTAGAGTCATTGCATATCTGTTCCTCTAAACAAACCACATAAGGATCCACCAGTGTCATTGCATCCGTGTTCTTTTCATTAACCATAGCTAGAGTCATTGCATGTCTGTTCTTTTCATGAACCACAGATAAGGATCCACCGATGTCATTGCATGTATGTTCTTTTCATGAACCACACCTAGTGTCATTGCATGTGTGTTCTCCTGACAAACCACATATGGATTCACCCGGTGTCATTGCATGCGTGTTATTTTCATGAACCATAGCTAGAGTCCACCAGTGTCATTGGATGTTTGTTCTTCCCTTGAACCACACATGGATCCACTAGTGTCATTGCCTATTTGTACTTTTCATGGATCACAGCTAGAGTCATTGCATGTCTGTTACTTCCATAAACCACATATGGATCCACCCAGTGTGATTGCATGTCTATTCCTCTAAACAAACCACATAAGGTTCCACTAGTGTCATTGGATGTGTGTTCTTCTCATGAACCACATAAGGATCCACCAGTGTCATTGCATGTTTGTTCTTTTCATGAATCACAGCTAGAGTCATTACATGTCCGTTACTTCCATAAACCACATATGGATCCACCTAGTGTGATTGCATGTCTGTTCCTGTAAACAAACCACATAAGGATCCACAAGTGTCATTGTGTCTCTGTTCTTTTCACGAACCACACCCAGTGTCCTTGCATGTGTGTTCTCCTAAACAAACCACATAAGTCATTGCATGTCTATTCTTTTCATGAACCACACCCGGTGTCATTGCATGTCTGTTATTTTCATAAACCATATCTAGAGTCATTGCATGTATGTTCCTCTAAACAAATCACATAAGGATCCACCAGTGTCATTGCATGTCTGTTCTTTTCATGAACCACACCTAGTGTCATTGCATGTGTGTTCTTTTCATTAACTATAGCTAGAGTCATTGCATGTTTGTTACTTCCATAAACCACACAAGGATCCACCGATGTCATTGCTTGTCTATTCTTTTCATGAACCACACCCGGTGTCACTGCATGTGTGTTCTCCTAACAAACCACATAAGTCATTGCCTGTGTCATTGGATGTCTTTTCATGAACCATAGCTAGAGTCCACCAGTGTCATTGGATGTCTGTTCTTCCCATGAACCACACATGGATCCCCCAGTGTCATTGCCTGTCTATTCTTTTCATGGATCATAGCTAGAGCCATTGCATGTCTGTTACTTCCATAAACCACATATGGATCCACCAAGTGTGATTGCATGTCTGTTCCTCTAAACAAACCACATAAGGATCCACCAGTGTCACTGGATGTGTGTTCTTCTCATGAACCACACCCAGTATCATTGCATGTGTGTTGTTCTAAACAAACCACATAAGTCATTGCATGTCTGTTCTTTTCATGAACCACACCTGGTGTCTTTGCATGTCCGTTCTTTTCATGAACCATATCTAGAGTCATTGCATGTCTGTTCCTCTAAACAAATCACATAAGGATCCACTAGTTTCATTGCATGTCTGTTCTTTTCATGAACCACACCTAGTGTCATTGCTTGTGTGTTCTTTTCATTAACCATAGCTAGAGTCATTGCATGTCTGTTACTTCCATAAACCACACAAGGATCCACCTATGTCATTGCTTGTCTATTCTTTTCATGAACCACACCCAGTGTCATTGCATGTGTGTTCTCCTAACAAACCACATATGGATCCACCAGTGTCATTGCATGTCTGTTCTTTTCATGAACCACAACTAGAGTCCACTAGTGTCATTGGGTGTCTGTTCTTCCCATGAACCACACATGGATCCACCAGTGTCATTACCTGTCTATTCTTTTCATGGATCACAGCTAGAGTCATTGCATGTCTGTTACTTCCATAAACCACATATGGATCCACCTAGTGTGATTGCATGTCTGTTCCTCTAAACAAACCACATAAGGATCCACCAGTGTCACTGGATGTGTGTTCTTCTCATGAACCACACCCAGTATCATTGCATGTGTGTTGTTCTAAACAAACAACATAAGGATCCACCAGTGTCATGGCCTGTCTGTTCTTTTTATGAACCACATAAGGATCCACCAGTGTCATTGCATGTCTGTTCTTTTCATGAATCACAGCTAGAGTCATTGCATGTCTGTTACTTCCATAAACCACATATGGATCCACCTCTTGTGATTGCATGTCTGTTCCTCTAAACAAACCACATAAGGATCCACCAGTGTCATTGCGTGTCTGTTCTTTTCACGAACCACACCCAGTATCATTGCATGTGTGTTCTTCTAAACAAACCACATAAGGATCCACTAGTGTCATTGCCTATTTGTTCCTTTCATGAACCACACCCAGTGTCATTGCATGTGTGTTCTTCTAAACAAACCACATAAGTCATTGCATGTCTGTTCTATTCATGAACCACACCCGGTGTCATTGCATGTCTGTTCTTTTCATGAACCATATCTAGACTCATTGCATGTCTATTCCTCTAAACAAACCACATAAGGATCCACCAGTGTCATTGCATGTCTGTTCTTTTCATGAATCACACCTAGTGTCATTGCATGCGTGCTCTTTTCATTAACCATAGCTAGAGTCATTGCATGTCTATTCTTTTCATGAACCACACATAAGGATCCACCGATGTCAGTGCATGTCTGTTCTTTTCATGAACCACACCCAATGACATTGCATGTGTGTTCTCCTGACGAAACACATATGGATCCACCCGGTGTCATTGCATGCGTGTTCTTTTCATGAACCATAGCTAGAGTCCACCAGTGTCATTGGATGTCTGTTCTTCCCATGAACCACACATGGATCCACTAGTGTCATTGCCTGTCTGTTCTTTTCATGGATCACAGCTAGAGTCATTGCATGTCTGTTACTTCCATAAACCACTTATGGGTCCGCCTAGTGTGATTGCATGTCTGTTCCTCTAAACAAACCACATAAGGATCCACCAGTGTCATTGGATGTGTGTTCTTCTCATGAACCACACATGGATCCACCGGTGTCATTGCATGTATGTTCCTCTAAACAAATCACATAAGGATCCACCAGTGTCATTGTGTGTCTGTTCGTTTTATGAACCCCACCCAGTGTCATTGCACCGATGTCATTCCATGTCTGTTACTTCCATAAACCACACATGGATCCACCGATATCATTCCATGTCTGTTATTTTCATGAACCACACCCAATTTCATTGCATGAAGTTCTTTTCATGAATCACAACTAGATTCATTGCATGTGTGTTACTTCCATAAACCACATATGGATCCACCTAGTGTGATTGCATGTCTGTTCTTTTCACAAACCACACATGGATACACTAGTGTCATTGCATGGGTAGCCGTTAGACCAAGTCTTCTAGAAGGCACGACCTAACACAGTTGTTCTGCTTGACGATTCTTACATACTGTTTGATTGGGGCGCTTGGACGATTGGGATGGTCTTCGTGAGAGGGATCCGCGAGTAGGCTGTTCTGCGGCATGATTGGCTACGCTTGCTCTGGACAAACTGGCAACACCGGGCGCTCCCCTGTTGCGAGTGTCACGTCTCACGAGTTCAGTGGGCCACATCCCAGTGTCACGTCCCCATTACTTCTCTTCCTCCCCGTACTTCTCTTCCTTACCCTCGAAGCCACTTTCCCCACTTCACTCCCATCCTGCCGTAGCCCCAAGTCGACGGCGCCTCCATCCCAATCCCCTCTCCGGCAGCCACCCCCCACCCCTCTCGCCATGGGTTCAAGGGGAGACGGTGAGGAAACGCGTCGTGACGACAGGGACGGTGATTTTGATGTGAGTCGTCTCATCTCTATTTCTATCATCTGTGACCAGTTATCTATTTTTTGAGCTAGATCTAATCTGTTTACTCATGCGTGTATGATGTGTTAGGCCAACCAAACGATGTATGACTCTGACTATCACGGTTTAGAGGATGAAGATAGTCCTCTGGTATGTAAACATGGATATGTGCCCGCTAAATTTGTAGCCTTCGAAGGACGAAACGCAGGCAGGAGGTTTCTACGGTGTCAAGGACATCATGCAATGATGCAGGGCGGAAGTTGCGGTGTTGTCAAATGGGTAGATCCAGAGTGGCCCAAATTGATGCAGAAAACGCTGGACAAACTATGGGAAATGACTATCGAGTTGAAAGAATCCGTATTCAGCTCACTTCTTGACAGTGTTGAGATGAAGCTATGGGAACCAGTTGACACGACCAAGCATAAGCAAGATCTTAGGTGGGTGCAAGACAAGGTTATCAAAGTCGAGAAGGAGAGGGACGCGGCGTTGGCCCTGAAGGCTAAAGCAGAGCAAGAGCTGACTCAAGAAAGGAACGATCTCCACCAGGCCAAAGTCCTGCAGTACACAACTACGAGTATTGACAAGTGCATGAGGAAAAATGCAGAGAAACAACTGAAGTTGTGCAAGGAAGATGCTAAAAGGAAGGAGCAGACAATTCGATCCTTGCTCTCGCAGGAAGATGCGCATCGGGCCAAGATTAGGGAGATCAAGGAGATGTGTGATAACTAGTTTTATTTAGCTTAAGCTCCGTGCCTTTTTAAGTTGTAATATTTGTACCTGTTGACCTAGCGGTCTGAACTATTGGTCCCGGATTCCAGGGAGGAAAAAAGTTGCTCTGACCCTGCATTAATTTGTGGAAGAATTTGTGATTTAGATCAATTTCTGCCTCAATTTAGATCTCTGTCCCGGATTGGGAATGTGACCGTGGACCAAAGACACCTTTTCTACTAGTGTATTCTAACATTGGTGGTTTGTTTAAACGTAATCTACATGGATTGTGTCACATGCAAATGGCACAACCACAATTTATAAAGTGGAAGCACGTACACCCGGTTACTGGAGATCCGGGAGGTTCGCCAGACGCAGGGGATGCAGGAGCAGAGAGGCGGTGAGATAGATGGGCTCAAGATTAGGCCAGAAAGTGGTACCCATTTCCTCCTCATCTGGGCATTATCGGTGAGAACATTGCTGTTTATGTTGCCACGTTGTTGTGCAACATCTGAAATAAGTTGCTGCTTCGTGGAGTGTGGCAGCTTAAATAATTTATTTATGTGCCACTTACATTCCTTCGTATTTGGAGACCTCCTGCCCCTCAGCAATCGTGGAACCGGTGGATCCTTGTTTTCAGATAGCAGTCGCACAATCACAATTTTGGATTCAACTACTGACTAGGGCGTTTCCAAACCCTAAGTCGCGGTACATTTTACTCAGAGAACGTGGGTAGATTGTTTCACCCAGCAACGTGCCACACATAGAGCGATCAGAATTTAACAGAATTACATATATAGGTTCAAGTTCAACACATTACTATGCATCTTCATTGCAGCAGCCTTCTTCCGCAACCTGGGTGCCAAGCCTTCACGTCCAATGGCTTCTTCATTTCCTGCCTTCTTCCTCTTCCTCGGTGCCAATTTTATTAGCTTCACATACTCTGCATCGCCGGCACAATGGGCACCGGAATCGTGTCCAGCATCATCTTTCCACTCGTTTTTAATTTCTTTGGGCAGCAAAATGACATCTTTCCACTCGTTTTTAATTTCTTCGGGCAGCAAAATGACTGACCCAATAGTCATGTTACTAACCTTGTGGCGCTTCCTGTCAAAGAAACAAGACTGTTGCATAACTGCCCAATATCTACAGAGTAAATAAAACAAAAATTACAATTCAACACAAACATGCGAACCCCAAGAGACCTTTGCTTACCAGGAGCTAATTGGGTTCGAGCAACCACCCTGTCCAAGAATAGAAGGGCGACTCCCAGTTGCAGTAGCTTCCACATCTAGTCCATCACATTTGAGCTCAAACATGGCAGCCGAAGCATACCTTTTCATCAACCCAATTAGCTGACTGTCACACGTTATAGGAACCATGATGCCACGTTCATCCATGAAGCTAAACTTTCCAGTCTGCTTCGGCCATAATTCAACATGATTACGTAGAGCAGCAACCATACCAGATATAGTGCAGATCTACGCAGGCGCTTCTTCCATCGTGAAACAATGGTGTCCATACCTCTTGCCCTTAGAGTCATACCTATATGTTGGGGGGATACCCCCGGGTAGGGTCACGCCGGGGTATAAAGGCCGAGTTAGCCGAGGTACGGCAAGGTCAAAGCGAATGCTGGCCGAGTCACCTCAAGGCAGGCCAAATCTCGGGGTAACCCAGACTAGGAGATGTCCACCTAACTGAGTCTCAACCGACTTAAGCCGAGTCGAATGGATGAATCTGACTTGTATGCAGGAACAGGTGTGGCCGGACCAACTATGTACAATCCGGGTCATATCAAGCTTATAGGAGAAGGAAGGTATCTCGCTGGTCAAAGGTGACCCCTGTACGTTGAGCCTGAGCGAAGTGGACCGAGGCAGGACCACCGAGGCGTGGCCGACAGAGGTGACGACGCCAATGTCGGCTGACGCGGGCGCCGCAGAGGCTCACGTAGCCAGGCCGAGCTAGAGGAAACTAGGCAAAAAATTCTAGAGGGTGCGAAAAAGATAGCTGCGGCTCAGTAGTCATTGAACATGACACTACGTGAGTACGCAAAGGCAAATAAAGTAGATGTTGTAAAAGTGAAGGGGAGAAATCTCATGAGTGAAATGAACAAAGAGGGTGATACTAGGATTGAGGAGTCAGAGAACTGTTTATCCGTGGGGCTGCCGAAGTATAGTACCCCGGCAAAAACCTCAGGGCAGCAGATGCAGCTGCATCCGAGTTGGAAGGTCTGACGGGTGAAGCCCGCCAAAGGCAGCAAGATAGGGTCAATGAGTTGGTTCGAATCGTGAACAGGCAAAATGAGGAGTTGCTCAGGGCTAACCCGGAGAGAGCTAGGGCCTCCAAGATCGTTCATTCGGCGATGGGTAACCCGGAGAAATCCGCTAGAGCTGCATCGTCTCCTCATGGTGGTCCTAGGAGAGAAGAGGTAGTAACCTCGGCCAGGAGGAACAAACAGATCGTCCCGTATGACCCGACAAGGGCAGGGAAAGCAAAAGAAGTACAGAGAAATGATGATCGACAAAGTGTGAGCCGAGGTGAAGCTGGCCGAGGTAACCGTGAGCAAGGCAATGCCGGTCAAGGAAACGCTGTAAATGGCAATGCCGGACAGCACAACTCGGCAGGAGTAGGACAACCGCAGCAGCGGAATATACCAAGGCAAGAGCAAAGTGCCGGCCGAGGTATGCAACAGAGAGGTGCTCCACGAGAGCAAGACCGGTATAACGATGGAGATTCGGAAATGGTGAACGCAGGATACCCAAGGCCGGACTATCATGTGATAGGGTCAAGATTGGGAAGCAGGGATTTGATGCCTGATGATGCCAGATTAAAACTGGATCGGCTGTAAAGGTCGGAACAGATTGAATGTCAAGGTCCCCCGGGTCCTGCGTGTTTTGGGCCCCAGATCATGAAGGAGCCTCCGGTACCTGACTTCCAGTTACCTAGAGGCACAAAGACGTATGACGGCAGTACCAAGCTGGAAGATTGGTTGATAAACTATGCTATAGCTATGAAAATTTCTACAGGCAACTTGAGATGGGCTGTGAGATACATACCCCAGAAGTTGGAGGGGCCAGCAAGGGTATGGTTAAACAATTTGCCGCCCGGAAGTATTAACTGCTGGATCGATTTTGAGGAAATGTTTATCTGCAATTTCTCAAGTACGTATCAGAGGCCAAATAGGCCATAGACCCTAGCTATGTGTAAGCAGAGACCGAACGAGACGGACCAGGAGTTTTTAACCCGGTGGTGTACCATGAGAAACTCGTGTGAGGGTGTGATAGAGTCACAGGCCATAGCATGGTTTGCGCAAGGATGCAGATATGCAAGCATGTTGTGGCAAAGATTGCAAAGAGATATGCCAACTACATTGGCAAAGACGATC
The DNA here is from genome assembly GCA_916181665.1 of Avena sativa. Lineage (NCBI taxonomy): Eukaryota > Viridiplantae > Streptophyta > Magnoliopsida > Poales > Poaceae > Avena > Avena sativa. The sequence continues at coordinate 461,859,850 of OV702287.1, forward strand.
CGGATTGCTGATTCGTATGTTTTGGGTGATCCGACTCAACCTAGGCTCGTATCAAACGAGTCAAACGAGGAGTGCTACCAGAGAGATGGAGTCAGGTCATCCCGGAGGAATGACTACCGGGGTAAAATAAGAGATGACAGACCGGATTACTGGTACAATTCGCAACAAGTTGCTGCTGTGAATCAAGATCAGCCCGAAGCAGGGGGCAATCAACGTCAGAAAACTGGAGGCCAACAATGGACACCGAGAAATGATGGCAAGAAATCTTGGACGCCAGATCAAAAGAAATAGTGGCGAGAAAAGAAGGACTGTCCGAGGTATACTTATGAGTCAATGTTGGATCAGCTGTGTAAATTTCACACACCAAATCCGAGTAACCCAGCGGGTCATACAACGAGGCAATGTGAGTGGATGCGTAAGATAGAACAAGGTGGTTCGGGGAATGCTCAGGCACCTCGGAATGATCAACCTCGGCAGGAGTTACCCCGGTAGCAATTGCTCTCCGGAGCGAACACGCAACAGCTAATGTTGCCTCCCCCTCCGCCGAGGTATGATAACCATGAGAGAAGGGATGCAGTGCATCAAGTGGAAGACCAGCATCAGCCGGATCAAAGGTACCCCAGAAATGAGGGGAGGAATGAGTACAGAGAGAATCATCAGAGTTATTGTGTGTTTACCACTGAGGAAACAGATAGAAAGAGCTTGCAGCACCGACATATGGAGGTCAATGCGGTAATGCCAGCAGTGACGAGGTATATGCCTTGGTCAGACCAGGAAATTACCTGGAGCATCAAAGATCATCCCAAGCTTATGCCGAGTCCTAGTTCGTATGCACTAGTGCTGGATCCGACATTCGTTGGGCCTAACATCAATGTGAGGTTCTCAAAGGTACTGATTGACAATGGCAGTAGCATTAACATCATGTATGCGGATACAATGCGCAAGTTGGGTATCTCGGAGAACATGCTCCAAGCTACAAGGACAACTTTCCATGGCATTGTGCCAGGCATTTCTTGTGAGCCCATAGGCAAGGTCCGGGTTGATGTATTGTTCGGCACGAGGGATAACTGTCGAACTAAGAATTTGGAGTTTGAAGTGGTGAACTTAGAAAGTGTGTATCACGCGTTACTCGGAAGACCAGCACTGAACAAGTTCATGGCAAGTTGTCACATGAGTTATCTGAAGATGAAGTTGCCTGGGACAAATGGAGTGATTACCATTGCTGGAGATTTCCGACGTTCCATTGAGTGTGCGTCAGTCGGGTCTAACCTGGCCGAGTCACTCGTGATTGCGCAAGAGAAAAGAAAAATCCAAGAGGTGGCGGCGTTGGCTCAGTCCGCGCAGCAATATATGCCGGCGTTGAGTAATCCGCATGGTAGTGTTTCATTCCAAGCCACAAAGGATACCAAGAAAGTGCATGTTGATGACATGCTCCCAGAGCGCACCATAACAATTGGTGCCGGATTAAATGATAAATAGGAAAGCGAGCTCGTTAACTTCCTCCATGAGAATCGGGATATTTTTGCTTGGTCCACACAGGACTTGCAAGGTGTTCCGAGGGAGTTGGCCGAGCACTCTTTGAACGTGAGACTCGGAGCAAGGCCGGTGAAGAAACCTCTCTGCCGCTTCGCCGAGGATAGGAGAAAAGTCATTGGAGATGAGATAGCTCAGTTACTAGCTGCAGGATTTATCATGGAAGTTCTTTACCCGGATTGGCTATCTAATCCGGTGCTAGTGGAGAAGAAGGATGATTCGAATGTGGTTGTGGTTTGGTGTATGTGTATCGATTACACGAACCTGAACAAGGCGTGTCCAAAAGATCCATTTCCATTGCCAAGGATAGATCAGGTCATAGACTCAACTGCTGGGTGTGAACTGTTGTCATTCATTGATACATATTCTGGTTTCCACCAGATACCTCTGAACCCGGATGATCAAATAAAAACTGCATTTATCACCCCGTATGGGGCTTATTGCTATCGCACCATGCCATTTGGTTTACGTAATGCAGGGGCAACGTACCAAAGATGTATGCAAAAATGTTTGCACAACCAAATTGGTCAAAACATACAAGTATATGTGGATGATGTAGTTATCAAGACCAAGGAAAGCAAAACGCTCCTTGACGATATCAGGCAGACATTCGCGAACCTAAGGAGGTTCCGGATGAAGCTTAACCCGGAAAAATGTACCTTCGATGTCCCGGCTGGAAAATTACTCGGATTCCTTGTCTCCAGCCGAGGTATCGAAGTTAATCCAACTAAAATCTGGGCCATTGAACGAATGGAACTGCCGAAGTGTCTTAATGATGTCGAGAAGTTCACTGGTTGCCTAGCATTGTTAAGTCGGTTTGTATGTCGGTTGGGAGAAAAGGCATTGCCTCTCTATCAACTCATGAAAAAGTCGGACAAGTTCATTTGGACGCCGCAGGCCAATGAAGCCTTTATACAATTAAAGAAAATGTTAGCCACTGCACCAGTCTTAGCCTCTCCACTATGAAAGGAGCCAATGTTGCTCTATATAGCCGCAACCAACCGAGTTGTAAGTGAAGTAGTCGTGGTAGAGCGTGACGAAGAGGGTAAGTCAATGCAAAGGCCAGTATATTATCTGAGCGAGGTATTGTCAGCATCAAAGCAAAATTATCCGCACTATTAGAAAGTGGCGTATGGTGTGTATATGTCGGCAAAGAAGCTAAAGCATTATTTTGAGGAGCACCCTATCAAAGTAATATGTGAAGCTCCCATATCCAAGATAATGAGTAACAAGGATGCAAGTGGCAGAATTGCAAAATGCGCAATTGAACTAGCTCCTTATGCGCCACAATATGACAGAAGAGAAGCGATCAAGTCTCAAGCTGTGGCTGACTTTTTCATGGACTGGGCCGAGGTGCAATATGAACCACCGCTACCAGATCCGAACAACTGGAGAATGCACTTTGACGGGTCAAAAACAAAAACCGGGTTAGGCGCCGGAGTTGTGCTTACCTCGCCAAAAAATGACCAGTTGAAGTATGTGCTACAGATCCATTTCGCAGCGTCGAACAATGTCGCAATATGAAGCACTTGTGCATGGGCTCAAAGTGGCAAAAGAAATTGGGATACGTCCGATCCAATGCTTTGGCGACTCGGATTTGGTAGTTCATCAAGTGTCGGGGCTGTGGGACGCTCTTGATCCAAACATGGCATTATACAGATTCCATGTACATAAAATATCTGGTTATTTTGAGGGATGCGAATTTCGCCATGTACCCCGGGTGGAAAATGAGGCTGCCGACGTATTATCGAAGCTCGGATCAACCCGTCAAGCAATTCCACCGGGTATAGAATTAGAACACCTCAAAAACCCATCCATCAGACCGTCCCCAGAAACCGACTCAATCTACGTCCCGGAGGATCCGGAGTCCGGAGTTGTGCCCATGGACATTGACATGGGAGGTGGTGTGCGAAACCCGGGGACTGCCTCATCGAACCTGGGGATTGCTTCGCAAGACCCGGGGACTGCTCAGCGTAATCTGGTTGAAGTTATGCCGGTGGATCAGATGGAAATTGATGAGGATGTGTTCCCTGTACGAGCAATACCAGCTTGGGCACTACCCATATTTCAATTCCTGAAAGATGGAACTTTACCCACTAAGGAGGTGCTATCTAGGCAAACTCAGAGGAGAGCAAAGGCATACACAATCATCAATTCCGAGCTATACAAAAGGAGTGTGACCAATGTCCTCCAGCGATGTGTTGACCCGGAAGAAGGGCTTGACATCCTCCGAGATATATATCAAGGGGAATGTGGGCATCATGCCTCGTCTAGAGCTTTGGTAGCAAAAGCTTTCCGGCATGGATTCTACTGGCCAAGTGCCTTAGAACAAATAGAAGATTTGGTAAGAAAACGCTATGATTATCAGAGGTACGCTACCAAGACACATATGCCATTGTCGGAACTCAAGACCATACCAATCACTTGGCCATTTGCTGTATGGTGTTTGGACATGGTTGGCCCGTTCAAACCAGCAAGGGGAAATATGACTCACATTTTGGTCATGGTGGATAAATTTACAAAGTGGATTGAAGTAAGGCCAATAAGAAAATGTGATGGAGCTACGGCCATGACATTTCTCAAATACATCATCTTGAGATACGGTTATCCACACAGTATCATAACTGATAATGGCACAAATTTTGCTGAAGGAGCATTTGCGCGATTCTGCCGAGATAAGAAGATTCGGCTAGACGTTGCCTCGGTAGCCCACCCTGCATCAAATGGACAAGTGGAAAGATCCAACGGATTAGTACTGTCTAGGATAAAACCCCGGCTCATTGAGCCGCTGCAAAGATCAGCGAGGTGCTGGATAGAAGAACTACCAGCGGTATTGTGGAGTTTAAGAACAACTCCGAATCGATCAATAGGCTATACGCCATTTTTTTGGTATATGGGGCAGAAGCTGTATTACCATCCGACATAGAGCATGACTCGCCTAGGGTCACCCAATAGAAGTCGAAGTGCAAGAAGCCCGGCAAAATGATGTTGATCTGCTGGAAGAAGCGAGAGAATTGGCATTGTCCAGATCCGCCATATATCAGCAAAATCTCCGACGCTATCATAGCCAGAAAGTAAACCCTCGAGTCTTCCGGGAAGGTGATCTGGTACTCCGGTTGGTACAACGTACTGCTGGCATGCATAAGTTATCCCCCCCATGGGAAGGGCCATTCATTGTGAGCAAAGCATTGCACAATGATTCTTCTTATCTTATCGATGCAAAGCCACAGGAAAAGAACAAGGCGGACACGTCCGGCGAGGAATCTAAGCGTCCATGGAATGTAGCTCTACTTCGTCCTTTCTACACATAGCAGAGGAGTGTATGTATCCGAGTCTCTCATATGTCGGTGTGTATGCCGGCAATGAGTTTATCAATGAAATGTTGGCACCTCAAGCAGTAACTCGGGGACTGCCTTAATAATGTTTGTTGTCTTCTGTATCTATTATTTATACGTCGGCTGGTGTAAGTTGTTCTACTTAACTCGGATTAGTAGTGTGTGAGCACCAAAAACCCAACTCTTCGACTTGCTGCTGTCCAACAAGAATTGGCTTCATGGCAAGCAAGAGAACAAGTTTGGAATTGCGTAGCTACTGAAAAATGACTAAGGAAAAGAACTTAATCGAGCTGACGTTTCTTTTTCGGACTAACCTTGTGTTTACTTTTGAATTATTATGCTGAATTATTTTGAGCTAAGCCTAAAGTTTCCAAGTATTGTTAAGACAATTTTTCAAGCTTGGATTCATAAGTCGTAAAACCGAATCAAGGTAGACACGAGCCGAGCCAAAAGATTGGATGAACAAGAAAATGAAACTCGGGGACTATGCCCAAGTTAATTCGGCATAAAAACTTAGTAGCAAAATATCACTTGTGTACTGGATATAATTCCACCCGGCATACCGGGGATCTGATAAACTTTAAAGTTTTTTCACTCAAGGAGCAGCAGGAGGAGGAAGTTCGGCGTCATCTTCGCTGTCTTCGATGTCCGAGGCATCGTCCTCCTCGTCCTCATCCGAGCCATCTTCGACGTTCTCAGCGTTTTCACCATCCGCGCCACCAAGGAAGCTCGGACCCTCATTCCATTCATGAATGGGAGCATATTCGACGATGCTATGGGCGCAAGCCTTGCGCCGAGCTACCCACTCCGGGCCACTGGTCCATTTCGATCCGGTGCGCATGCGTGCTAGGAGGTTTAGGTCAATCTTCTCGTACCACGTAAGCACGTAGTGGAGAACAGTCTCAGCTCCGGCGCGTCCAGCGGATTCCCTCCAAAGGTCGAGCTGGGTCTCGCATTCCATCAACTTATCAACAAGAATTGCGGTCCCCTCCGGAGTATCTTCTCCAGGCCAAAAAGTGTTGAAGATTCGGATTGCAACGTCAAGGATATCCTTGCCATAGTTCTTCATGATTTTGACACGAGAAGACAAGCTGACCAACAGGTCCTCCATGTCATAAGGAATCTCTTCAGCGTCAAGAGCAACGGGGGTACCCCTCTGTCGGCGGAAATTAGCAACAGCGGTGCTCGCAATGGCATTGCCCTCTGGAAATTTGCCTGGAAACAAGACATGAGAAGCGAGTAAAGAAAAGACATGTGAAGTAACCCGGAGGAATATGCCGGATGAGGGAAAGGAGCTTACGTGAAATATGGCTGTGGATCCGGGTCAACTCCTTGGTACAGTCATCACACCTTTTGCGAAGCTGCACAAGTTCAGTATTCGCCGACTCAAGTTTGACGTCGGCCTCCTGGAGAAGTTCTCGGTCCTTGGCAATCTGGAGATTGAGGCGCTCACGCTCTTCAGTATAGTCCTGGCCAGCCTTTTCAAGTTCGGTTTGATGCTGTGCTTTCAGCTTCTTCATATCTGCCTTGAGCTTGGCAATCTCATCATCTTTGGCTCGGAGGAGGGCAAGCTCACCGTCATTCTTTTTGAGCTCGGCCTGATGCTGCCCTGCTTGTTCGAGAAAATGCAGCATCATATCAGGCACGGGCACACTATCTTCAAGAGATGCTAAAATAGTTTGTTGACCCGGCAAAGCCGAGCTATGAATGTTTGCCGAGCCAAGGAGAAAAGGAGATGGAAAGCATAGAAAGGTCGCACAAAAGTAACCTACCCTTGATCTGGTCAAGATTCTTCCTCATGATGGTATTCTCAGCTTCCACCCCAGCTGCGAAAACCAAATGATAGGTTAATTCGGCAGAAAAAGATGGAGGAAAATGGGAAAATGTCAAGAAGAGAACTTACCCCTTTTCTCGTGCTCAGCGAGAAGTGCATTATGCTTTGCGCGCAGCATCTTGTGAGTGTCCAGGAGACGCTGAAATTCGGCGCTCCGGCGGTTGGTGGTCACCTGAAAAGAGTGCAAAATGATAGATTAGACTTGTGCATATTCGAAGTGTACAAAATCCAGGCCAAGTGGAACTTAACCCAGCTCTAGGTGTGTGAATATTCGAAGTGTAGAAAATCCGGGCCAAGTGGAACTTAACCCGGCTCTAGGTGTGTGAATATTCGAAGTGTACAAAATCCGGGCCAAGTTGAACTTAACCCGGCTCTAGGTGTGTGCATATTCAAAGTATACAAAATCCAGGCCAAGTGTAACTTAACCCGTTTCTAGGTGTGTGCATATTCGAAGTGTACAAAATTCGGACCAAGTGGAACTTAACCCGGCTCTAGGTGTGTGCATATTCGAAGTGTACAAAATCCGAGCCAAGTGGAACTTAACCCGGCTCTAGGTGTGTGCATATTCGAAGTGTACAAGATCCGGGCCAAGTGGAAGTTAACCCGGATCTAGGTGTGTGCATATTCGAAGTGTACAAGATCCGGGCCAAGTGGAACTTAACCCGGCTCTAGGTGTGTGCATATTCGAAGTTATCAAGGAGCTACGTTAGTTTTCTAAGGAGCATCCGGCCGAGTAACAAGTTACTCCCCCGGAGGCTCGGGGACTAATGTTTATATCACTAATATCTACAACATGCTAAGGAAAAGGTGAAGTAACATACCTCATCCAACCTGCAAGGTTAATTGCCTTAGCGGTTGTGTTCATTTGTGCAGAATACTCGGCAGGACTGAACTTCTCCGGGAGATCGTCATTGTGGACGAACTATGCCTTGTTCCAGTTGTTCAAGAACTCGATCAAGGTCGTAGGGTATCGTTCGCCGCTGAGCATATGGGGCGCCACCAAACCCTTGGCATGCGCCTCCCTCCTCTCAACCTGGGCAAGGGCCAGGCTGGTGTGCAAAACGAGTTGCGTGTCAGCTGGCTCGGCAGGGGCGTCCTTCGGTGGTGGAGTTTTCTTCGAAAGCATGGACGCGAGTGTGCATTGTCCAGCCTCGATGGACGTTGCCCTGGTGGCATCAGGGGCCTTCTTGCCCTTAGGTTGCTGCTGAGAAGTGGAAGTTGTTGCAGCAGATTTACCCTTGGGAGCTGCCTTGGTGCTTTCTCGCCGAGACTGAGAAGACTCGGGCGAGGAGGAGGGGCTTGGTGCTGCTGCTGTTGCTTTTGCTGTTGGTGCTTGAGTTGGTGTTGGTGTTGGTTTCTTTTTTGGTGGAGGTGCTGAGGTGACCTCGGTGGTAGCTGGTTGTGGTGGAGCCGAAGTAATGGTGGCCGTTGCCTCGGCAGAGCCAGTCTCCCCCGCTCCAGGGTTGCCCTCCTCTTGACGAGGTGGGCTGGAACCCGGAGCAGCTGCTGAACCCTTCGGGATTGGGCTCAGCGGGCGTGAATCGTCGCCACGAGGGGGAGAAGGGGAGGCAATGCCGGAGCGGGGAGGCAATGCCGGATCCACTCTGTGGGACCTCCACCGTGGTCCTGCTGAATCAAACAGTGTCGAATGAGAAACTATAAAAATAAAAGAACAAGTAAATGGCAAAGGGAAAAGAGGCTTACTCATCCGAGGTTAGGGGCTCCTTGGGCTTCCGAGCCCCTCGTGCTGGGGCCTTGGTTGCAGGCTTGGAGGCAGTTTTGTCCCCGGACTTCTTTCGCCTTTTGGCTGGCTGAGAAGGTCTGGAGGAAGAAGTTGATGCGGCTCCCCTTTTCTTCTTCGGTGCAATCGGAACATGATCACCCACGGCAAGGGGAGGGTCCTCATGGATCTGCCCACCGGGGTTAGCTGATGCCGGAAAAGCATAAGAAAGGGGGACAGCGTCAAATGCTTCCATCACCTCAACATCCGAGTCATCTTCATCGTCGGGCCAATCTCTAATGGAAGAGAGTTTACCGGTGGGTCGCTTGGTCATGTCGGCCATTAGAAGAAACATCTCCTGATCCGGTTCCTCCTCGTCAAAGGTGTCCCGGTCAGGCGTCCATTTGAGGGAGGGCTCAGTGCCATCCTCGATAGTTTGCTGAAGGAATTGCTAAGGAAAAGAAAAGACAACAGAGTTAAATATACAATAGTAACTGACATATTATTTCATTCGGAGGAAGTTTTCGGCATGAGACTTACCATGGGAGGAAGCCTATCTCGGCAATAATGTTCCATTCCCCATATCCACTCAGAGGAGAAGTCCTTGTGGGTGGTGAAGAGGGCCTTGACCCGGCGGTAGATCTCTGTGTTGCTCAACTCGAAAGACGAGGTCCGGTTGGGGTCGTGGCCCCAGCTCATGTGACCTACTTTGTGTGTGCGCTTCTGGAGGAGGGAGATCTGGTTGCGCACAAACATGATCATGGCGTCCTTGTTGCGCAATCTGAGGTCCTTCATAGCTCCGGATTGGGAGGACCCGGAGCGTAAGGGCGCAGCCGGATCAGATCCTCAATAGTATCATTCCGGACATAGAAGAAGGTCTGGGCCCATCCCTTGCAAGAGTCCAGCCCTGTGACTCGGGGGAAGACAGACAGCCTCCAAGGAGAAATTGACGGAACACTGAACTGCGTGAGCTGCTTGTCCTCCGTGTCAAGCTGGATGTTCGGAATCACGTTCCAGCGAAGGCCAAAGAACCGGATCCAGAGCTCCTTCGTGGGCCACAGTATGGCATAATCTTCGATGGTGGAGGCAAAGGCGGAGAGAGATGTGATGGCATTGGCTGGAAGGTGGTGCGGCTGGAGTACGTATGTGTTTAACCAGTCGTGGAAAAAGTCGCTCACTGGCAGACCAAATCCACGTTGAAAATGAGATAGGAACACCACATACTCACCCGGATTGGGTGAGGGGGCAAGCTCGAAGGAAGCGAGGCGTGCGGTGACGCCCTCCGGGATGCGCCTGGTGCGGTAGAGCCAATCCAGGTCATCCTGGCAGACCCAGGAGCTGGCCCATGCACCACGGTCGGTGCTCGCAGCATCTTCCTCCATCTCCTTCTCAGCGACGGCGAGCTCCTCCTCAGTCATCTCGAGTTCACTACCCTCACTGACGCTAGCGGCGGTGGGTGGCAGTGGCCTAGACTGGCAGCGACCCGTGGCGGAAGAGATGCGCGGAGGCGGCGGCGATGCTGGTGAGCATGGAGGTAGTGTCGTGGTCGCGCTGCTACTCAGGCGCGATGGCAGCGGCGCTGTCGCGCGGGAAGAAGAAGAATAAGTAGAGGCAGAGGGGCGCGGAAGTGGGGAAAAGACCCAAGGGGCGCGCCCCTCCCCTATTTAAAAACTCCCTCGAGGGGGTAGTGGGATCATGTTATGCGGGTGTGCCACACGGTGTGGCCATGTATAACCCGGATCAACCAATCAACGATGAGCCACACGAAGGACCACAGGGCGTAGCGGATCCCATGACGCGACACAATGATACAGTTAACGAGGAGGCAGGCGTGACGTGACGTGCGCACAGTAACTCCTGACAATAACTATGGCGGTTACTGTTGCTGGCCCTTAAAATGAGGCAAACTAATGATTAGCCTCCACGTGGGGAAGCGTACGAGAGAAGGAAGAATGACCCGGATGAAAATGTGGTAACCCGGCCAGCAAGTGAAAACTTGGAATGTGCCAAGGGAAAGTAAATCCATGGAATCCGAGATAAGGGGGTAACCCGGAAAAGGAACTCAAAGGCTCAGTGAAATTGAACCTACTGTGGCCTTAGCGGCCGAGGCAGCTAAGACCACACCAGCTTCGGGGACTAATGTTGGGGGGATACCCCCGGGTAGGGTCACGCCGGGGTATAAAGGCCGAGTTAGCCGAGGTACAGCAAGGTTAAAGCGAATGCTGGCCAAGTCACCTCAAGGCAGGCCGAATCTCGGGGTAACCCGGACCAGGGGATGTCCACCTAACTTAGTCTCAACCGACTTAAGCCGTAAGTCGGATGGATGAATCTAACTTGTATGCAGGAACAAGTGTGGCCGGATCAACTATGTACGATCCGGGTCATATCAAGCTTATAGGAGAAGGAAGGTATCTCGCTGATCAAAGGTGACCCCTGTACGCTGAGCCTGAGCGAAGCGGACTGAGGCAGGACCACCGAGGCGTGGCCGATAGAGGTGATGACGCCAATGTCGGCTGACGCGGGCGCCGCAGAGGCTCACGTAGCCTCTGCATGGATGACTATTTTGGGAGGAGGCATATTCCCTGGAATATGCCTCCACGTATGACCTAATTGGAGACCTAGCCACCCCTATATAAGGAGGGCTAGGGCCTCTATAGAAAGGGTTGATCTCTATTGGGTTGAGTTTGACAGGATTGGTCTTTAGAGGTTATGTTCTTCTAGCAATTGACTGAGAGCTAGCTAGTGGTGAGAGTAAGAGAGTTCTTTCTTCCTCCTCTCTCCAATACAGCTCGAGGTGCACTTGTAATATGTGGAAGTGAATCAAAAACAAAGCTTCTGTGTGTGGAATCACCACACTATCCCTCCCTGGATTCCCCTAGTGCATTTAGTCCCCACCTTTAGCCTATCCATGGCATCTATCGTGACACCACCACGACACTATAGAGGACTACCGTAACCAGGTAAGGGGGGTCCACACAGATCCCACTTGATAGAAAACTATGGACAGAATATGTTTGTCAGCATTGGGATAACAAACAATTTGAGGTTCAGTAGCCAGCTAGCAGTTGTAACTAGTGCGAATAGCAAAGAGAAGGGTAGATCACCCGCTTGTAGAGAGAACTTCTTCTTTCTTGATAGTAGGATCTACCATCCTCCGAGCTGGACGGCTCGTCGGCGGTGGAGGCGGAGACGGGCTAGAGCCTCGCAACGGCGGCGACGGCATGCGCCATTGGAGCTCGGTATCAGCAACTGGGCGCAGCAACTTGGCCCCGGAAGTCAAATGTCCGAAGGGATCGTCCTGCCTGGAGGGTGGATTCCGACGCCGCCGGTGCTAGGGGAAAGCTGGGAATGGATTTGTGAAATCGGTCAACGCATCCAATCCACTTAGCTGCTCGATTTTCCTAAGAGGTTGCCGCGTTGGCGCCCGCGTCACGGATAGATAACCGACATGTGGGTCCCGACCGTCTACTTCATGGGGCGGTTTAACGGAATGTTTGTATTTGGCAGGGGTGAGATGAGTTTGCCTCAAAATGGCCCCTCTCAGTAGTTGGCGGCCCAACTTTTCGAAACGCGGTAATTTCAGGAAACTTAGGTACCGCCATGCGCTGGCCTGCCAGCTTTGGTACCGCAGACGAACAGGCCCCTAGCCTAGGCCGCGCCACCAGGTGGTGTGGCCACCCTGGCCCACCTCTGGCTCTCCCCTCTAGCGTATATAATCCTCCCGAAACCCTAATACTCTGGGAGCAACCACAGAAAGATTCCGCCGCCTCTGCGGGGTGGAAAACACCGAGAGAGAAAGGTCTCTCTTACAGACAGAATTCTGCCAGGGGAATTCCTTCTCGGAGAGGGAAGATCGTCGCCATCAACACCACCATCAAGCTGGACTTCATCGGGATCATCATCATCATCATCACCATCATCACCATCAGCATCCTCATCACCATCTCCATATTGCTGTAACAATTGGGTTGAATCTTGCATAGTTCTTAGGGGAAACTTTCCCGGTGTTGATTACTCTTTGTAGTTGATGCTATTGAGTGAACCGTTGAATTATTGTTTATGTTCATATTGTTATACATCATTATTCCACCTCTGATCATGATCCATATGATGTCTTGTGAGTAGTTCGTTTTGTTCTTGAGGACATGGGAAAAGTCATGTTGTTAGTAGTGGAGTTGTGTTGAGAAAGATTCAATAGTTTGATATTTAAGTTGTGGTGTACTTCTTCTAGTGGTGTCATGTGAACGTCGACTACATGACACTTCACCTATATGGGCCTAGGGGAATGCGTTGTGTATTTAGCTACTAATCGTAGGGGTTGCCGGAGTGACAGAAAACTAAACCCCCGTTAGAAAACCATTGCATAAGGGACGTCAGCATAAGGGACGTCAGGGTCTTAGAGTTTAAAGATGTGGTTAGGTTTCTACCTTAATTACTTTCTTGTACTTACGGATGTTTGCAAGGGGTATAATCACAAGTATGTATTAGTCCTAGGAAGGTCGGTGCATTATCACAGGTTCACCCACACAACACTTAGCAAGCTAAAGAAGATTAATCAACTATATGAAGCGAAAGCACTTGACAGTCTTCCCATGTATCCTCGAGAACGTTTGGTCATCTTAAGTAATTCAACCGGCTTGTCCTTTGCTGCATAAAGGATTGGGCCACTTGCTGCATTTATTCTTATTTTCTTTTATTTACTCATACTTTATTTACTTGCTTTATCAAAAACCCCCTAAAAATCCGTTTGCTAAGTATTTGCAGAGAATTCCTGATCCATACCACTAGTCAGCACCTTCTGCTCCTCGTTGGGTTCGACACTCTTACTTATCGAAAATACTGCGATACACCCCCTATACTTGTGGGTCATCAAGACTATTTTCTGCCGCCGTTGTCGGGGAGTGAAGAGCTATTGGAGAGTGGAACTGGTAAAGGAAACTTCTACTGTGAGTATTGTTTACTTCTGTTAGTTGCTTTATTTTTGTTATGGATAATTCGCTGAGTTTCTTATTTGGTAAAGCTACTACCACTGCTAAGATAGTAGATGAACCACCACCTGCTGAGAATGATACTTTTAAAATACCTACGAGAATTATTGATCGTGTAATGGATAACTACTATGTTGGGGATGGAACTGTCCATCTCGGTGATCATTTACTCTTTATACACAAATTATGCGGGTTGTTCAAGTGTGTAGGTATTACTACAGATCAAGTTAAGAAGAAGTTATTCTCATTATCACTGAAAGGAAGAGTCGAGGAATGGTATAAGCTGCTAAAGAATGGTCAAGCTCTTGAATGGGAGGAAATAGTACCTCTCTTTTATTCAAAGTTTTATCCTCCTAGTGAGATTCATAAAGATCGGAATCAAATATACTACTTTTGGCCTCTTGATGGAGAGAGTACAGCTCAAGCTTGGGGGAGATTGAAGTTACTAATGCTCAAATGTCCCATTCATGAGCTCCCCAACAATATTATTATCAATAACTTTTATGCAAGGCTTCCTCTACATGACAAGGATTTATTGGATGCTTCTTGTGCTAGATCATTCACTCGCATGGAAGAAGAAGCTAAATGGGATCTTCTGGACCGTATTCAAGACAATGCTGAAGCTTGGGAGAATGACAAAGGTAGAAAGTCAGGTATAAATTATGATTTTGAATGCATTGAATCTTTTATGGGAACTTATGACTTTCAAAATATTAATAATACTTATGGCCTTGATTTACAAGTTATTACAAATTGCTTTAAGGCTTTTGCTTCTTATATTGAAATCCCAAAAAGGGGATGGAGCAAGTACCATGTGCCTTATAAAGATATTGTTGACTGTGTTCCTGTTGGGAGTACTGAGTTTTACACTATTGATCACATCTTACCTAAACTTTATATCGAGAAACCCTTCCCGGATAAGGTAAAGGACCATACTATGATAACTAGTGTAATCACTAAAAGTGCGAAGAGAACTGTAAAACCTGATGAACAAATAAACATTGAACCTGTTGTAGAAATTGTGAAAGACCTTGTCACTAAAAGCGTAGAAGATGGACACATAGTCTTTTGTAAGGATGCTTCTAATATTGTTTCGCATCCTAATAGGACTAAAAAGGCTAGTGTCCCTGTGCTTTCTGTTAGAATTGGTGGTCATTGCTATTATGGTTTATGTGATATTGGTGCAAGTTCCAGTGCTATTCCTTATGAGCTTTATAGAGAAAGTATGCATGAAATCAGTCCTTGCGAATTGGAAGAGATTGATGTGGTTATTCATCTTGCTAATAGAGAGACCATCTCTCCAATTGGTATCGTACGGGATGTGGAAGTTCTTTGTGGTAAGATTAAGTATCCTGTTGATTTTTTAGTACTTGGTTCAGCTGCTAGTAAAACTTATCCTATCATTTTTGGTAGACCTTTCTTGAGTACTTGTGGAGCTATTATAGATTGCAAAAGGGAGAAAATCTTGACTAAGTTTGATGGGGAATCTTATGAGTTTAATTTTTCGAAATTTACTAAAGAACCTTGTGAAGAGGAAAACCATAATGAGGATTTTAGAATTGAACAACTTGCTTCTATTTCTCTTGCTCCTAACAATGCTTTGCAAAAATTTATGGAAGATCATGAAAGTGAAATCTTCATGGAAGAAAGGAATGAGATTGACGAGATTCTCCGTAATCAGCCTAAGATGCTTAAGCATAACTTGCCTGTAGAAGATTTGGGTACCACATTGCCACCTAAAAAGGATCCAGTCTTCGATATAAAACCCTTGCCCGATGATCTTAAATATGCTTACATTGATGATAACAAGATATATCCTATTATTATTAGCTCTAAACTTTCAGGGAAGGAAGAAGAAAGGTTATTGGAGGTACTGAAGAAACACTAAGGGGCTATGGGCTATATCCTGGATGATTTAAAAGGGTTTTCTCCTACTATATGTCAGCATGCTATCAATATAGAACCAGATGCCAAGCCAGTGGTAGAGCACCAACGACGTTTAAATCCCAAGATGAAGGAAGTGGTAAGAAATGAGGTATTGAAACTCCTTGATGCTGGTATTATTTACCCTATTGTTGATAGTGAATGGGTTAGCCTTGTTCATTGTGTCCCTAAAAAGGGAGGTATTACCGTTGTGCCTAATGATAATGATGAGCTTATTCTCCTTAGAATAGTAGTAGGCTATAGGATGTGTATCGATTTCAGAAAGGTTAACAAAGTTACTAAGAAAGATCATTACCCACTTCCTTTTATTGATCAAATGTTAGAAAGGTTGTCTAAAAAGACTCATTTTTGTTTTCTTGATGGATACTCGGGGTTTTCTCAAATTGCTATTAAACAACAAGATCAAGAAAAAACTACCTTTACATGCCCTTATGGAACCTATGCTTATAGACGTATGCCTTTTGGTTTATGTAATGCTCCTGCTACTTTTCAAAGATGCATGTCTGCTATCTTTCATGGTTCTTGTGAGGAAATTGTGGAGGTGTTCATGGATGACTTCTCTGTCTATGGAACTTCTTTTGATAATTGTCTGCACAACCTTGATAAAGTTTTGTAGAGGTGTGAAGAAACTAATCTTGTTCTTAATTGGGAGAAATGCCATTCATGGTCAATGAAGGGATTGTCCTTGGGCATAAGGTTTTCGAAAGAGGCATAGAAGTGGATAGAGCTAAAGTTGAGGCAATTGATAAAATGCCCTGCCTAGGAGACATCAAAGGTATTTGTAGTATCCTTGGTCATGCTGGTTTTTATAGAAGGTTTATTAAATATTTTTCTAGGATATCAAAACCCCTCACTAATCTTCTTCAAAAAGATGTACCCTTTGTTTTTGATGATGATTATAAGGAAGCTTTTGAAACTCTTAAGAAGGCTTTAACTATAACTCCTATTGTTCAGCCACCTGATTAGAGCTTACCCTTTGAAATAATGTGTGATGCTAGTGATTTTGCTGTAGGTGTTGTCCTTGGGCAACGAATTGATAAAAATTTAAACGTTATTCATTATGATAGTAAGATTCTTGACGCTAAAGAATTTCTAGCTGTCGTTTTTGCTTGTGACAAGTTTAGACCTTATATTGTGGACTCAAAAGTCACCACTCATACTGATCATGCTTCTATTATGTACCTAATGACGAAGAAGGATGCTAAGCCTAGGCTTATTAGATGGGTGCTCCTCTTACAAGAGTTTGATCTACATATTGTAGATAGGAAAGGTGCTGAAAATCCTGTAGCTGATAATTATCTTGTTTGGAAAACATCTCTTTTGATCCTACGCCCGTTAATGATAGCTTCCCAAATGAACAGTTGGCTGTAGTACGGGTGAGCTTGCGAGGGAGCCGTTGGTATGCTGAGTATGCTAACTTTATTGTCTCCAAGTATTTGCCTCCAACTTTCACAGCGCAACAAAGGAAGAAGTTCTTTTACGATTTAAGGCATTATTTTTGGGATGACCCACATTTATATAAAGAAGGAGTGGATGGTATTATGCGAAGATGTGTTCCAGAATATGAACAAAAGGAGATATTGCATAAATGTCATGGTAGTGCTTATGGAGGACATCATGCAGGAGATAGAACTGCGCAAAAGGTGCTACAATCAGTTTTCTACTGTCCTACCCTTTTTAAAGATGCAAGAAAATTTGTTTTATCTTGTGATGAGTGTCAGTGTGTTGGTAATATTTCTAGACGCAATGAAATGCCTATGAACTACTCTCTAGTTATTGAACCCTTTGATTGTTGGGGATTTGATTTTATGGGTCCTTTTCCTCCCTCGAAAGGTTATACTCATATTCTTGTTGCCGTTGATTATGTTACTAAGTGGGTAGAAGCCATCCCTACAAAGAGTGTTGACGGGAGACTTCTCTAAAAATGCTTAAGGATGTTATCTTTCCTAGGTTTGGAGTGCCTAGGTATCTCATGACTGATGGAGGTTCTCATTTCATTCATGGTGGTTTTAGAAATACCCTTGCTAAATATGATGTTAATCATAGAATTGCTTCAGCTTATCACCCCCAAACTAGTGGGCAAGTAGAGTTGTCAAATAGAGAAATTAAATCCATCTTGCAAAAGACTGTTAATAGATCTAGAAAAAACCTGGCTAAAAAGTTGAATGATGCTTTATGGGCTTATAGGACTGCCTACAAAAACCCTATGGGGATGTCTCCTTATAAAATGGTTTATGGGAAAGCTTGTCACCTACCTTTAGAATTAGAACACAAAGATTATTGGGCAGTTAAAGAACTCAATAGAGATTGTAAGCTTGCTGGTGAAAAAAGATTATTTGACTTAAGTTCTTTAGATGAATGGAGGAGTGAAGCATATGAGAATGCTAGGCTCTTCAAGGAAAAAGTTAAAAGATGGCATGACAAGCGAATACTTAAGTGAGAATTTCATGTTGGTGAGAAAGTTCTATTGTATAGGTCTCGTCTCAGATTATTTGCAGGAAAACTACTGTCAAAATGGGAAGGACCTTTCGTTATTGAAGAAGTGTACCATTTAGGAGCAATAAAAATTTCTTCTTTAAAAGATAATACTACACAAGTAGTGAATGGGCAGCGACTTAAGCACTATATTGTTGGAGATTCTTACAATGAAGATGTTGATGCCTTTCAAGTTATAACTCCGGAAAAATTTATCAAGGACCAAATTCAGAGACCTGCAGACTCCGTTTTTAAATAGGTAATAGTTCTAGTAAGAAAAGTTCCACGAAAGATCTGTCCAGTTATATTTTTGTAGTTTTTATCCAACAAGGAAAGCAATGCAGCGAAAGAGGGACGGAAACGGAGCCAAGGTGGCTCACACCAACCTGTGGCGCGGGCCCACCCCTGGCCGCGCCACCAGGTGGTGTGGCCACTCTGGACTCCATCTCCGACCCGTTTTCTCCCAGTACCTTCCTTTTGTTGTATATATAATCCCCTAGATCCCTCGAGGTTCGTATATCATGTTTTCGTTGTGTTTTCGTTTCGATCTGTTTCTGCCAGGAACTATTTTAGAAAGCTTAGATGCACAATGGTGTCTGCCAAGGATAAAGGAAGGGAGCCTATGGAGGAGGATCTCCAAGACCCTGGGCAGGAGAAGGAGATCAAGAGTGAAGATGAAGAGGAGGAAAAGCACACCGGCACTACCATTGCAAGCATTGGACTGGTGGCAAACCCTACCAGGACTATGTCAATTGGAGGGAAGCCTCCTCATCACTGTTCAGATCCCTGGTCACTTCCCCCACGTGCCAAGAATCCTTTCCATACCCTTATCCATGAGCATCAATATCAGAATATGCCCAAGGATAAATTACCCTCCAATTGGGATTTGCCTTGTTCTAGCCATGCAGGAAAAGAAGACTTCAAGGAGGAAGAGTGGGGAAAGAATCACAATAGCTGGAATTCGCAACCCGACATGATCATGAGCCACATTGAGCAAAACTCACAGCTTATTCGCGATCTCACTTTTAAGATTGAGGACTTGGGGAAACTGATCAAAGAGCTCATCAAGAGGATACCACCACCACCGAAGGAGTAATTTGTCATCAGGTTTGGCATCCCCTTGGTTTGTTCCAAGCTTGGGGGAGTGCCGCAGTATCACATCACTATCTTCTATCTTTTTACCTTTTTAGTAGAGTCATATCATGAATAGAGAAGTTATCATGTAGGATGGTTTGCATTATGGAAGTGTCCCCTCTCTCGTTAGATATGTATCCCTTAGTGTGAGTTGTCGTTATGGAATATTAAGGAGAAGTTCTATCATTTACTCTTTTGCATATCTTATATTAGTTTTCAATTCGTGGTTATATGATTGATCTTGTTGTTAGTATTGGTATCACTTTGGGATCATTGAGTTAATCTAGTTGGTTTTGGCAAACCTAGCTCGGTCAGTAGCAACACTATTTTTGAGAGTTGAATGAAAAAGATAGAAGTACTCTAAATAAATATAATTTCATCGTATTTCTTTCTTGATTTTCTCATAAGTTTAGTATTCTCTAGTTAAGATCTTTTGTGCTTCCAAGGAAGATTGCATGTTTGACTTTTATCACTTGTATGTTTGTTTTGTTTCCTTCAACTCTTATACTTGCTACCCAGCCTTGCTAGGCAAAAACCTGTACTGAGAGGAATTCTTCTCGTGCATCCATTCCTTAAACAAAAACCTCTGTCATTTGTGTCCACCATACCTACCTATTAGCATATTGCTATTCCAAGTAAATTCTTGTTTTTATCTTCCAAATTAAACTTGTTATGTGAAAATTAGTGATTAAAGCTCTCATGAACTTGATGGCACACTTTACTTTCTTGCACTTTATAAACTTGAACCATTGGGTCCTTCTTTGTTGCGTATATGCTTGCGGTTTATGAGTTGAAGTTAGCAGAACCATGTATCATGGGGAACGCTTTCAACACTGCCATGGTACTTTGTACCTAGTTGATATCATGATTCTTTTGCCTATGGATCCCAACGGTGTGAAATAAAAGGAGAACTTGTAAGATCATGGAGTTTATATGTGTGTTAGAGAAACGCCTGGGCCGCTAGCCTAAGCCATGCCTAATCATGGTGGAAACTTGCAGCATAACTATAGTGAGCATTCTATGAAGCATCCTCAATAAAAACCTATGCAAATAGCAAATAAAAAGATCACTGAGATGCTCATTGTCTACTTGCCTTGTCATTTTGATTATGAGATAGCTCCTGTGTCATGTGCAAGGGGTACCCGTTGGCGGTTCTCAATGATACACATGTATTTATAATGACAAGAGCTTACTCGTGACTGAAGTTGAGTAGCATGAGGTTCGATCTTCGTAAGTAAGGGGCATGTGACTTCAATTTATAACTTCTCAAGCATATCCTTTTAGTTGTGTCACTTTAACCTTAATCACCTAAAGATGCCCATGATAGGGGCAATGAGAGCTGAAAGCTAGTAAGTACCATAATTTTTGGGAGCTCTTTATGAAACTTGAAATCCCTGCTTCCCTCTGCGAAGGGCCTCTCTTTTACCTTTTAGTTGAGTCAGTAAACCTATTCCCTTCTATCTCAGCAAGTATTTAGATTTGTTGTGTTTCATTCATTCATATGATGATTTAGTTAATCATGTTTCTTATGTTCCTTGTTTTGCACATTGCTCTTATCTTGGTATTTACTACTTTGAAAGCTATCTTTGAAAATCAGTTATTTGTGAACTCTAGCAAATTGTCAACTATTCTTCGACCAAGAGCTAAGTTTGCCATTACCATTTATAATTTACTTTATGTATCTTTATTGTGTTTCCTTTACTCATTGCAAGTTGAGTTATATAATAGTGAGTTGTCTTATACTATGATCTATGTATTGATAAATGTGATGCTTCTTGTCCGTATTCTTTTATCGACTCTTCACTCCATAAACCTGAGGTCATGTTTATTGAGCTCAGTTTCTCTTGGGGACAAGCGAAGTCTAAGCTTGGGGGGAGTTGATACGTCCATTTTACATCACTATTCTATATCATAATTTACTGTTATTCATTGATATATTTCATATTAAGAGATGATACTTATGTTATTTCATCTGTTTTTGCATGGTTGGTGACTTTTGGAGCATGGACCGCTGTAATCAGGATTCTGATGGAAAAGGTGCTGTTTGGAGGCAAAATTCACAAAGAGTAGAAAATCTAGGAAAATATACGGAAAATCCTACTTTTCCAGAAGACGAAGGAAGCCAGAAGGAGGAGTGGAGATGGGCCCCAGGGGGCCCACACCACCCCCTAGCGCGGGCCAGCCTAGGTCGTGCCACCAGGTGGTGTGGCTGCCCTGGCCCACCTCTGGCTCTCCCCTCTGGCGTATATAATCCTCCCGAAACCCTAATACTCGGGGAGCGACCACAGAAAGATTCCGCCGCCTCTGCGGGGCGGAAAACACCGAGAGAGAAAGATCTCTCCGCCAGACAGAATTCTGCCGGGGGATTTCCTTCCCGGAGAGGGGAGATCATCGCCATCAACACCACCATCAAGCTGGACTTCATCGGGATCATCATCATCACCATCACCATCATCATCACCATCAGCACCCTCATCACCATCTCCATATTGCTGTAACAATTGGGTTGAATCTTGCATAGTTCTTAGGGGAAACTATCCCGGTGTTGATTACTCTTTCGAGTTGATGCTATTGAGTGAACCATTGAATTATTGTTTATGTTCAGATTGTTATACATCATTATTCCACCTCTGATCATGATCCATATGATGTCTTGTGAGTAGTTTGTTTTGTTCTTGAGGACATGGGAGAAGTCATGTTGTTAGTAGTGGAGTTGTGTTGAGAAAGATTCAATAGTTTGATATTTAACTTGTGGTGTACTTCTTTTAGTGGTGTCATGTGAACGTCGACTACATGACACTTCACCTATATGGGCCTAGGGGAATGCATTGTGTATTTGGCTACTAATCGTAGGGGTTGCCGGAGTGACAGAAACCTAAACCCCCATTAGGAAACCATTACACAAGGGACGTCAGGGTCTTAGAGTTTAAAGTTGTGGTTAGGTTTCTACCTTAATTAGTTTCTTGTACTGACGGATGTTTGCAAGGGGTATAATCACAAGTATGTATTAGTCCTAGGAAGGTCGGTGCATTAGCACAGGTTCACCCACGCAACACTTAGCAAGCTAAAGAAGATTAATCAACTATATGAAGCGAAAGCACTTGACAGTCTTCCTGTGTGTCCTCGAGAACGTTTGGTCATCTTAAGTAATTCAACCGGCTTGTCCTTTGCTGCATAAAGGATTAGGCCACTTGCTGCATTTATTCTTATTGTCTTTTATTTACTCGTACTTTATTTACTTGCTTTATCAAAAACCCCTAAAAATCCGTTTGCTAAGTATTTGTAGAGAATTCCTGATCCATACCACTAGCCAGCACCATCTGCTCCTCGTTGGGTTCGACACTCTTACTTATCGAAAATACTGCGATACACCCCCTATACTTGTGGATCATCAGGTAGCTTGGTGCCAGCGACCGTAGCACAACACCGTTTGCAAAAGAGCCCGCCATCCAGCTATCCAGGAAGTATGCAGGCCTCATGTACACATCATGCATGCGCTCCAAGTGGTCGTCTAGTGATGAGTTCTCATCCATATTAATGGAGAGGAAGTCTCCCATCAGCTCATGCTCCCATATGCGTACTTGTTCCACGAAATGTGTCCTAAGCTGTAGCATCACCGAACGAGGGTTGACATCACCCACGAAAGGCCACAGCTCATCCACCATTTCGAAACACATGGTAACTAAAATGAAGGAGGCCATCTCACGACGGAGATAGCGGTCTTTCTGCTGCTCTGGGGTCTCTAGGTCAGTGGGATGATCCAAATCCATCGTGCGGCGTATGTAGTCTACCACATGATTCCTAGTAAGGAGATCATTCAGGCACACAAGCCAACTAGGGAAGTTGGATCCATCAAGTCTAAGTTTCTCACCCTTTACCCAATCCTCAATGACAAAGTAAGCTTCATGGTGAGCCATCTACATTTATAATTGCAAAAGGAATTTAGACTAAGTTTATAATTAAATGAGTTAATAATAACTCCACTCAGAAACACCTATCCCCAAAAGGGTTCCTAGTGATAACACGACCCCTATCAGCCACATCTCCCCCGATCATCACGGCCATCAATGTGGGTTCAAGGGTGGACGCTAAACGTCGGTCACATCATTCATGCGACTCGTGCTCGATCTTTCGACCATCTGTGTCCGAGGCCATGTCTGTACATGCTAGGCTCGCCAACTCAACCTTAGTGTATTCGCTGTGCAACATGGCTTACCCCCACTATATGCGAACGTAGATATGTCTGACACCCGATCATCATGGCCTGCCTCATACCGAAGAACTTTCTTGGTGGTGCACACTAAGGGGAGAGACAATCGTTGGTAATTTTAATAGGGATCATCTTATTAGGCTACCGTCGAGTATCTAATACTATCACACAATAAGATATACAAACAATAACATTGAATGTAAATACGATGTGATATGGCCCTTCACGTCGTGATCTCCATCCGCCGTCACCGGGTTCCGGCACCAGGGTTCCGGCGCCGTAGACACCAGGGTACCGATGTCATTCCGGCGTGGTAGTCCGTCACCTCCATGACTATCTACTACTATGTGACATAAGGTAATCACTTTACCTTTGCCGCAACCATATCACAAAGCAACGCCCCCCTGCAAAACAAAGTTAGACGCTTCTACTTTATCTTTGCATCTTTTACGTGGCTGAATGGGCTTTCGCACAAGAACCGTCCTTACCTACGAACTTCCAGCACAACGCTGATCAAGTAGTTGTCTCTACTACACCCCTTTCGGGTCCCTCCGTTGCAAATGATATACCAACTAATGCGAGAGAGACTGACACCCCCCTAAGCCACTTTATACGGTACAAGCCATATGTCAATTATGGACCAGTCCCGCGAATGAACGCGTAAAGTCGGTTGGGGCCCGCTTCATCAAGCATTACTGCGGTATACACAAGTACTCGTGGGAGGGTAAAAACTTAAAGATCAACACCCACACGCTACATCTCGTGTGTTCTACCCGTACTAGCATTACTGCGCATAAATCTAGCTCTGATACCACTGTAGGGGTTCCGCGTATGAAAACAATAAATTTTACCCTACTCCCCTGAACCCCCTGAAGCTTCTAGGACCTATCTATTAGTAATACAGTAACGGGAGGGGCTTTTCACGAACTTACCCTTGAAGACCGAAAAGCGTTGTCAACGCTCAGGAGAACTTACCCTTTAAGAAGGTCATGATGAAGTCCTTGTGCTCCTTGGCTCCAACGACTTGAGTGCCTAAAGTGTGACACCTCGCAGGGAGTTACACACGTCCGGTGCCTGACGATGACTCCCGCTTCCCCGACCCAGCAGGAGTTGCGGAAGTAGAGCTCTCGGATCTGAATCCCGCAGCACGACGGTGCTCTGCGGTGAAGATGTCTCTCGTTCGCGCAGTCCAGACTTGGGACCACAGTCACAAGAGAGAGAGGGGGAGAGAGAAAATATCAATTAGAGGTCCTCCCAAAAGTGAGAAGACCTTTATTAATTATTGGTGTATTTAATTTGGCCAAATACCCCCACTATATATAGGGGGAGGGGAGGTACTACCTCCCTCAAAGTCTCGGGGTGGGACTAAAGGAGAGGAGGGGCAGGGGAGGCCGTTGGCCAGCCCCTAGTGGGCCCCGCGCGAGGGGCTAGGCCCAGCCGGCCAGCCCCTTCTCCCTTTCTCCTTTCCCTAATGGGCCCCCTCCCTCCGGAAATTGCCCCATTAAGCCTTTGCCCATTTAAATTGATTTTCTCTTTATTAAATAATTATGGATAAATGATTAAATCAACATTTAACATTCATTCACACATTATTCAATCTCCGTGGCTATGGAACACCTTCCACCTCCACTCAGGACATCCTCCAGACTTACTGAAACCCTTCCGGTTTTCTCTCTACTATTCTTCGGTGATTCCACTGATCCTATAAACACTCTCTAAGCATCATCAAGACCTTAAGCGTGATACCCCACGGTTCGGGAACACTCGAGACATGGTCGGGACACTCCCGCACCAATGATCGATAGAGGGACCTGGATGGCCATGTGACCCCTCTGCGTTCCACGAAGATCTTTCGTCGTTTGAACCGGGATAGTCGTGTCTTATTCCCTTTGTCTCTCGATACTTGCATTGCCCGAGATCTGATCAATGACATCACCATGTTGTGTTCAATATCGTTACTGAACAATGCTACTTGACTCGTTCCGACAAGTGATATCCCCGTGATCAAATCACACGATGCGCAGCTATTGGATATAACTTCTCTGAGTGGGCCCTTTGAGTCTCTTCCCGTCACATGGACGGACAAATCCCGCTCTTGACATATATTTCCTCTACGGTTTCCTCCGAGTACCTGAAAACACCTTTATAAGCACTATATTACCGAGTGGCGTTTGATGCTATCTAAGCACTCTCAGGAGACAGTGATTGATATAGCCTCACGGTCTAAGGAATAGTCTACGAGGATCCATTTCTAATCATCGTAACTTGAACTTTGTGACATGATTGGGTCACGATTTTTAGGTTGGGTATTGGTTCATCATCTCATTCTCGAAATGAGATGACTCCATTTCCAACTGGCATAAATGCCACATGATCAGGAAACATGATCATCTGTTGACCAATGAACCAGTGACTAGAGTTTCACTGGGAATCCCTGGTTGTTTGTATATCACACGTGTATTGATGTTTCCACTCAATATAGTTATAGCATGATATAAAACTTAATCATAAACTATATGAAATATGATAATAGTCCTTACTACTATTTGTCTCTAGGGCATATTTCCAACAGTTCTCCCTCTATTTCAGGGATCCAAGTTAGGGAGAGTGATTATCTACCACACGTATGAAAATGCAGATCTCTGATACAAGAATGTTTGTTTAACATAACAACAAACAAATGTCTGAATTATCTCTGATTCAAGCATGTGAAAATGGTGTGCAACCAAGGTCTACTAATTATTTAGGTGTCGGCATAGACTCTTCTACAGGAAGCACTAACTAAATGGTAGTACTAATTCAGATCAAATAAAAAAGCCTGCTGCAAAACAAATACTCCTACTACAACATACTATCAAAACACAAAGACCAGCTAAAGTATATGTAGAACAAATAAAACAAGATTTCATCACGCATACACTACTATATAGAGAACACCATTTCATCATATAAAACAATGTTTTATCAGACACACATAGGCCCCGAAAACGAACAGACAGCTCTAATATTCCAGCCCCTGCCGTTGTGACTATAGCACAAACAAAGGTACCGCCATAGTTCCATAAGCTACCAAAACAAATAAATATCAGACTCCAGCTCCAAATAACACAACCTGGGCAAACACTTGCTTTCCCAAACAAGCCTTGCTTGTTGATCCGAGTGTTATTTTCATCTACTTGATGTTGCAGTCTAAATCAGCTGTGTTGCTGACATCACTTCCTTTTTGTTTCTTTGATTTAGCACTCCGAATCACGTCGGTTACTGAAGGAAATGAACAAAATGATCAGAAAAATCATAGGTGTACAAAAATGCAAGGGTTGCACATGAATGACTGCACTAACCAGGTGTCATAATGTAGGGATGTAAAGTACACCAACGTTTATGAGATCTGAACTTCTTACACTTCATGCTACTGAGATCTAATTCAAATACTCCCTCCTTCGCCATATAACCACCATTTCTCTATCCTCAAATGCGCAGAGTAACCTTACTGCATCTTTCCCATCATATGCCCATGATTTATCAAGGCCAATGAGAGTATCCAACTCACCTTTATATGAGGCACCCAAGCTTCCCATTTGCCTGTTGATGATCTTGCACTGGACCACGTGTTTAGACTGAAGTATCTTATAACCGCAAGGGCAACATCTCCATTATGCCCCTTAGCGATGACAAAATTGCGTCTGGAAATATCATGTGTCTCATGGGGGCACTCAATATAACACAGTTTTGTTGTCACGTTATCAACGGCAATTATATATCTGGAGTTCATTGTTGGCCAGTACAAAATGTCCCCTATGAGAGTTGATGGCCTGCGATCAATCTTAGCCAGCATCTCAGCAGGTTCAATCCAGTCCTCCCATTTTCCAAACTTTGATGAGTACCTCTGCACCGGTGCCATGTTACCATTTGTTACTATCCAAACAACCCAGAAATTGCTGCAACAGTGTGAAGACAATTGCCCATGATTTCTCGAACAGAGAATTGTGCCGCTATCATACTCACGTCTCCGCCAAATTGGTGGTTCTAGTATCACTGTTTCACTTCCACTGATTGGATCCTAGGCCTTTATCATGTTAGACCCTTGCAAATAATGAAGTAACACCCTACCATTGCGACATCCGAGTACATATGGTTTGTAGGCTTTATGTACTTCCACCAGCTTGTTTAAGTTCTGGAAGATGGATTGGTCAAGATTATGATCTATTAAGAATCGAGCGTCCTCGGAGCTGATGGTGAAAAACCCAAGTAACGACATTCCTCTGTTGTGTGATAGGGTTAGCCTTTTGAAATAGTTGCTTCCCATGAAGTCCATCCAACATTTTTGGGCGACTAATGCCATCAGTATGCAGGATGGGTGCAGAGGAAGCCTGACAAGAATCTGACCAAATACATCGCTTGGAAAGTCGTTGATTGTTGCATATGTTCTTCCACCGAAGCTGGTAGGATGATGCAAATAGCACAAGTGCATCATCAGAATTAAGTAAACAGCACAATGCACAATGCACAATGCACAATGCACAACCCTAAAAAATAATTAAGTAAACACCACAATGCATCATACATTTTGACAGGAAAATTTATCATCAAAATTTCCTAAACTGCACCATCTGAAAAACTACCTAAAAAGCAGAGTATGTCAAAAAAACCTAAACAGCACAAGAAATCAACCAGAGTAGTACGAAAGCACCGCAAAATGCTTCAGCATGTCGGAACTGGGCAAAGGGAATGAAGAACCTTTTTTAGGTCACTGTGGAGGACAGAAAGGCCCCCACCTGAATTTTCTGGTTTTATCATAAAGAAGAGGAGAAAAAATGGACGCAGCTTCAGTGACTTGGTGAACCCAAGTCTCACGGTGACTTGCCCCAGGATCCACCTTCCATCTTAGATCAAACGTATGCAGTAGTTCAGATTTTGAACTAAAAAGTAAAACTATTCAATTTTTTTTGATAAAAAATCAGTAAATCATCGGTGCATAGGTTTGAATCCTGTGAAAGTTTCATCCCATTCGGATCACTAGTTTGTGATTAAATAGATTTTTATGTTCCCAATACTACTAGTTTAAACTAATATCCACTGTGTCTAGAAAAACCCTAGAGCAGAATACACAAAAGAGGGAGGAAGTTAAGGAGACAAAATCCAATGCAGAACTTACAATTGGGTCGACAAGTTCTGACCAGATGGAGCAGGCGCCACCGACGAATGACGAGCCACAGCCATTGACGCTGAAGAAGCACGACCACGAGCTGACGCATTCCTAGCATCCCACGCAGTCGTCGCTTTGGCAACGGTAACCAACATAGCCGAATTTGTTCCAGTAGCAGCCGATGAGGATTTCGACTGCGCCTCCACCGCTTTCCAAGCATCACTCAACACTACCCAAGACTCCGATGCAGTACAAGCATTGGCCTCCGCATCCGCTTCACATGTATCTGCTGGTGCTGCTTCAGCATCCACCTCTACTTTACAAGCATCCACCAACGCAAGAAATGCATCCGCCAACGCCGATTCCATTTCCTGTAAACGCCACGAGCTTATTTAGCTCGCAATGCCCAAAAATAAATGCATTCTATCCTTCAGAAAGCCCGTAATGGCTGGAGGTTGGGGACGTACATACCAGCGAACGACGGTGTGGTGGTGTTCAATGGTGGAGCAGCAGGGACGGTCCGGTCGAGGGAGGGCAGCCAGGCGGAGAATATGATGATGGGGTCGAGGGGCACTCGACTGAGCTACCTCGAACTCGAAACTAACTTTCACCCCACTATTTTTTTGCGAACCCTGCCTTTTTTAGGGGAAACCATGGCTGTATTAATAGTAGCAACCACACGACTGATACAAGTTTGTGCACTTGCGTTGCTCAGTTTCCCCCCTACAGACATCAAGTTTGTGCACTTATTCGTGTGATACAATCAATTGCTGGGTAAAATATTCCAGGTGGTAGAAGCCTGCCCTTTCTATGACATCAAGACCTAGAGTTCAAACATCGACCTGAAATTCCACAATCTACAACTACAAGTTTTTGTTTACTACCAGAAACATGCTAAAAAATCACTTGCAACTAGCATTAACATCATCATTAACAGATCTCAGAAGGAAAAAAATTGAAAGATAAAAAACCACCGCAAGTTCGAATAAGATGACTGTTGTTGCCAAATATAGTCACATCAAGCCAGGTCCAATATATATGTCATAATAGTACATCAAATATATAGATTCATGGACACCACACACCAGTAGGTAAAAAAAATAGTTATAGTACCTAACTTAACAAACATTCATCCTCACAAGAGACCCAAACCCTTCAAAAATGAAAGTAGAGCGGTCAATATGGTTTACAAATTTCCTCATGTTTTGTAGGATCAGGACTGTATGGGCATGGATAATCTCGAATTTCTGTCAGGGTCTCATCTGCTTCCAGAGCTGAATTGAAAAGATTGTCAGCTCGCATTCCCACCTGTTCCAATATCCGGTCGTACACCTAGCCAATCAGCTCGTCGCCATCCACATCAGGCAACTAGGGGACTAAGTTGTCAGCCATGAACTTTTGAAAATCAACAGCAGCATCATGTGAAACTGAAATTGATGTATTCCATCCTGCAGTCAAATCAGCTATACACTTAGTGGATGTGGACACTTCTTCCTTCAGGCGCCTAATCTGTTTGTCCTGGTGTTTCACTTTTTCTTGAAGGCACGAAATCATGTGTCTATGAGCTTTGTATTTCTCTCAGAGACGGGTAATTGTCAAATCCTTGTAGCGACCAGCACCATTACGCCATGAGCAATATGAGTAAGGTGGAAACTGTAGATAACAAATCTAAAATTAAACCAGATTCTCATTTCAAAAAAAATAAACCAAATTCTCGATTCACAATCCAAATTCAGCTGCACATATCGTTCAAGCTCCACAGTGGTACCGCAAATGGCAAAGAACCATAGAGGCATATTTCCCAAACATGGGAAACAGAACCGACATGAAAAGGGCTGTACTTCTTAGCTGGCACATGACCAGTCCTGGCCTTAGTAATAAGTGGCGATAGATCAAAATGACTTCGTCTCTGCAAATCATGATGCAACAAAAATGATCAGTATATTTTAGGGGACATTTTAAGTAATAAAGCGCTCTTTATCGAAAAAAAAAAATTCGGGGACAAAGCATAGGTTACTGAAATTCTAACAAAGC
Organism: Avena sativa; assembly: GCA_916181665.1. NCBI lineage: Eukaryota > Viridiplantae > Streptophyta > Magnoliopsida > Poales > Poaceae > Avena > Avena sativa. The sequence goes on from OV702287.1 coordinate 461,890,203, forward strand.
AGCTTGATACATACAAAACACTTGTCACTCAATAATGCCTCCTCCACGGGTGGGACATGCGCATGATGCTAAATGAAATGCAGCAAAACTAGTAAATTTTAGGAAAGAACACATCAACTTTGCAATGCAAAGAAGGATACGTGCATTAATCCGATGCCAAGGATTAGGCGTGTTTCCCTTTAACGAACAATATAATTTAAAGAACTCAACAATGCAGGACACCGTCAAACAACAATATGTTTATGAACGATATGCAGCAAATTATATCTGCATTGTTCAACAGAGGACCGTTTTGTGAAATAAAGCCAGGGGCAAGCTTCCCATCCTCAAAAGACTCTTCTTGGCAGCATATACTTACCTATTTTCAGTGGACCTTATAACTAATTCCATGGCTATATCCATGGTGATCCCATCTTCCTAATGTGGCATATAGATCTACTATTTCAAATAGCAATCACCTAAACAACCATCCAGATGGTTGCGGACTCACCGGAGATTGCACTGATGCGACGGAAAGGTGGACGCTGCTGGGTAAAGAAGGTGCGAGACAGGGGAGGTGCACAAATATGCAAAAAATATAGTGATACTCGTATATAGATAGAGATACCAGTAACACATAAACCAGATCAATTAGTAGTAACCACAAACTCCAGAAGGGCTGTAAGCAGACTGTCAACTACTCCCATATTAATTAACCTAGTGTAATTTAACGTGGTAGTACTATGAGATGGTGAGTACTAGTAAACAAAAGGGGATTACTTAATTATTAGTGAAATCTATAGCTAGCCCCCAAAAGCATCATGAGCATGCTAAATATCTAGATTGCGGACCATACTTGGTTAAGAACCTAATGTCCAGCTCTAATTACCCAAATCTAAGAGCATCTATCCTATTTACGACCGATTGAGTGAGTTGGAGACATCCATTAATTCTACAGCCATTTCCTCGACATGCATCTGATGGCGCTCCTACTCCTCCTCTTCGAGGTCATCGTGGATCTCGAGTTGTAACCACAGCGACATCACCGCGCGCTGCAGTGAAAGTGAGTGCGGTAGATCTACCTAGTGGACGAACGTGCAACGCTCACATTCGTAGTTACAACCCAAGAACCTGCAGCCGAAGTTCATTGCCTCGAACGCGAGGCGACGACGGGGCACAATCGCACCAGAGCCGGAGATCTGCATCGGTAATGATGTCGTACCACTCCGCGTCTACCATCAGTGCCGGCATCTGAACCCAGGAAACATCATCGATCGAGACGGGCAGAATAGAGAAAAACCCCAAAAGGAGAAAACCCATAAGCTGAATTCGAGAAAATAAACTAAGACTGTGAACTTTGGCATACTTACCCTAACCTGGCCGCCTTGCGCATCAAGATCCCCCGTCATTCACCGGACCGGCATAACTGAATCCGCCGACATTGCTCGAAATAAGAGCGCGCCTTCAAAGCCTAGCACAGAGGCTTCATGGAGAAGGAAGAGGTAGGGGAGCCGGTCCTCACATTCTCTGGCTACTACTCCGTATTGGATTTAACTCGACCACTGATAACTGGGGCCCGCATTATAGAGCCCGTGGGCCCCCAAACATCACTCACCTAGTTTGACTTGCATTACATGGAGTAATTTTGGAAACCAGATCAAAACTCAATAAGTAAATAAACCAAAGGCCCTCCTCGTTTTTTGCGAAAACCCATTACAAAACGGAGACACTCACAAGTGCATACACACACTCACCCCTATGAATGCAGGTACGCACACCCACACCTATGAGCACCTTAGAAAGACTGGATCTTGACACTGATCCCGCAGGGCTTGAGCTTGACGAAGTCAGCATAGGCACCTCGCTATATATTGACGGGAATGTCGCCTCTCACTACCCTCATAACCATCCTTCAAAGTCGAGCGCCGAGGCTTCGTGGCGAAGGAAGTACTAGGGGGTTGGAGCTCATATTCGTTGGCTACTATGGGATGTAATTGAACCACTAATAATGTGGCCCTCGGTAGTGAGCCCATAGACCCTAGACACCAGTGACCATTACAATTACTTTGGGAAAATCAAGCAAAACTTAATACAAACGGAAGGCCCATCTCTCTCATTTTTGCGAAAATCCACTATAAAACGCACATGCTCACAAATGCATACACACACTCACCCCTATGAATGCATGAACGCACATCCTAACCCTATGAGCACCTGCAAAAGATTGTGTCTTCAGACTGTCCGGTGGGGGCCTTGAGCTTGATGAAGTCGCCATAGGCACCTAATGCCCTCATAACCATCCTTCAAAGCTGAGCGTCAAGGCTTCATCGAGAAGGAAGAGCTAGAGGAGTCAGAGCTAACATTCGTTCGCTGCTATAGGATATAACTAGACCACTAATAACAATGGGGCCCCATAGTAGTGAGCCCATTGGCCCCAGACATCAAAGCAAGCACGGTGTCAAGTCTTAAACATATATCTTAACGATGGAGTGGGTAGTGTAACAAAAATATTCTTCAAGGTGATTCTAGTGCTAGACTTATGTCTAAGAGAATCAATTGGGAGGGCCCACTATTTAGTGGATAACAGTCTATTTTTCTTTTTAGCATGGTTGTGTGGACCCACTTTAGTTCTAAACGCTGGACCGAAAGTAGTTCTCATAGCTACTTCTAGATACTACACACGCCCTTACTATACGTAGCTTAAAAATTTACTAGCCTCGTGTCTAAGAAAATTGTAGGTTGCTTTGAAAGTTTTTCGAAAAAGTTTTTGGAGGTACCCATCGAGGGGTCAATTAATATATCACAAAACACCAAGAGTTTTGACAATAGGTTTAACTTCTTGCTAAGATAGATTTTGCATCTTGACAATTTAACGAAATTAGGTCAAACTTAAGCTACAGGTAAGCGCGATATAGATTGCTCTTGAATTAAATGTCCTTTCGGAGGTCTATAGGTGCATCTTGTTGTAGTAAACAATTCCATCACTGTGAGTTTCCTACTATTTCAGGAAAGAACATTCTCAATTTTTCGAGTGTGATGATGAGATTGTTCTTTCCCGTAAAGCAAGTTTGAAGAATATGGATCTGAATGACACACGAGGCAAGTTTTCAGACATATATTGTGGACCAACATGTTGTACTTACGATTTCCCATGTTTTATGAGTTCTCAAACTTCCTAGCTAAATTCGCCCACTTGATTGATTTTATGCCAATTTATCGAAATTATTAGGTACAAATTGAACTGCAATAAGTAAATTGTAGGTTTCTTTGAAAGTTTGAAGAAAGATCTCTCTTGGAGGTACCCATATCTATCAGGGGAGGGGTCAATTAATATATGGGAAACCAGCAAGAGTTTTGATGATATATAGGTACGGTTCAACTTCTTGCTAACATTTTGCATCAATTTAATGAAATTAAGTTAGACTTGAGCTACAAGTAAGCATGATAGACTTCTCTTGAATTAAATGTCTTTTTAGAGGTAGATGGGTGCATCTTCTTGTAGTAAACAATGTCGTCGGTTTGAGTTTCCAACTACCAGGAAAGGACATTCTCAATTTTCTGAGCCATGTCATGATCATTCTCTCCCGTAAAGGAAGTCTGAAGAATATTGATCTAAATAAGTGCCACAAGCCAAAGTTTTCATACGCACACACACACAGGCACATGCCACACTCATATATACTGTATGAAATGTGATTTAACGAACATTAAGTTGTTATTAACCAATAGAATTGTTAGAGAAAAAGGCATACATTAAGTATATTAATAATAACTATCTAAAACATGGTGGAGTTTGCTCTTGATACTGTTCAACATGAATCCAACTACTCCGAACCATTGGAGCTAACAGCCCAACGGCCACGATTGGTACTGTGGATCCAATTCAAAACTGCCTACCTAACTCCACCCACTTGAATGACTTTATGTCGATTTATCGAAAATAGGTCAGATTTGAACTTGTATAAGTAAATTTTAGGTTATTGTGAAAGTTCTACGAAAAATCTTTTGGAGGTACCCATCGGGGGTCACAATTAATATATGAGAAACCATCCAACGAGAGTTTTGACGACAAGTTGGATCAAGACTCGCAAATCCAAACATTTTGCTAACTGTTGGATCTTCTCTTCCATTCCTATTATCTAAAAAGATTCTACTAATAGTCTTGATGAGAACGATGAACGCTAGTATGCGCAAACCTCAAAACACACACTTCATTGCTCAGTTTTATGGTCCTTGTGCTAAATGCATGGACTTGGATGCAATTTTCATTTTTTATGAGGTCCTTGATATGTAACTTGTACTTCCACCGACCATGTTCACTCTCAAGCACATCGCACCTACTAGACCAACCATTATATCGGCCATTCGTAGTACTTCTTATTATCTTATCCTTATCTTGTCCTATCTCTTACAATAATGTACCATACCACACACTACATATAGTGTACGGATTAACTTTGAACATTGACCGTTGGATCAAGACTGGCAAATCCAAACATTGCTAACCGTTGGATCTTCTTTGCCATTCTTAGCATCTAGAAATATTCTACTAGCACGATGACCGCTAGTATACGTAAATCTCTAGCTCAAAATACACACTTAATTGCTTAGTTTCAGGGTCGTCCTTGTGCTAAATGCATGGACTTGGATAAAATTTTCATTTTTATGAGGTCCTTGATGTAAATTGTAATTCTACCCACTGTGTTAACTCTCAAAGCACCTCGCTTCCTATGAGACTACCATTAGACCGACCACTCGCAATACTTCTTATCTTAACTTTATCTCTGTCTCTTATCTCTTACAATACCATGCATACCACCACTACATAGTGTAGGGATTAACTTATTTGAACATTGACTATTGGATCAAAACTGGCAAATCCAAACATTGTTAACCGTTGGATCTTCTTTTCCATTCTTAGCATTTAGAAAGATTCTACTGATAGTCTTTAGCACGATGAACACTAGTATGCACAAACCTCAAAACACATAGTACTTCATTACTCAGTTTAAGGGTCCTTGTGCTAAATGCACGGACTTGTTGGATGCAATTTTCATTTTTATGAGGTCCTTAATGTAACTTGTACTTCCACCGACCGTGTTAACTCTCAAGCACGTCGCTCTTACGAGACCTACCATTAGATCGGCCATTCGCAGTACTTATTATCTTATCCTTATCTTGTCTCTTATCTCTTACAATACCATACCACTACATATAGTGCAGAGATTAACTTTGAACATTAATAGTTGGATCAAGACTGGCAAATCCAAACAGCATTGCTAACTGTTGGATCTTCTTTTCCATTCTTAGTATCTAGAAAGATTCTACTGATAGTCTTTAGCACGATGAACGGTAGTATGCACAAACCTCAAAACACAGTACTTCATTTCTTAGTTTTAGGGTCCTTTGCTAAATGCATGCATGGACTTGGATGTAATTTTCATTCTTTATGAGGTCCTTGATGTAACTTGTACGTACTTCCACCGACTGTGTTAACTCTCAAGCACCTCGCTCCTACGAGACCTATCAAGGTTAAATGAAAATGCAACTGCGCCAATTATCACACAAACTGGACCATGGTTTCTTATACGTAATACCCAAGTTTTTAGTACTAGGATTCCTAGCTAACTTCATGCACTTCGGTGACTTCTTGTCAATTTAATGAAATTAAGTCAAACTTTAGCTACAAGTAAGTGTGCTAGATTGCTCTTGAATTAATTGTCTTTTCGGAGGTAGATGTGTGCATCTTCTTGTAGTAAACAATGTCATCAGTGTGAGTTTCCAACTATTAGGAAAGAAAATTCTCAGTTTTCTGAGTGATGACGAGATGATTCTTGTCCGTAACGAAAGTTCGAAGAATATGGATCTCAATGCCATAAACCAAGCTTCTAGACATATTAGCTAGGTAGACCAATGTGTTTTATTTACGATTCCCATGTTTTATGAGTTTTCAAGGTTCGTAGCTGACACGTCCACTTGTTGAATGACTTTATATCGATGTATCGAAATAAAAGGTCAAATTTGAACTAGAAGCAATAAATTGTAGCTTGGTTTGAAAGTTTTATGTGAAAAGCTTTTGGGGGTACCCATTGAGCAGTCAATTAATATATCAGTTGAGACCGTTTGACTTCTAGCTACTAAGATTTTGCCTCTTGAAAATTTTAAACCCTTTTGAAAACGATCACATGAAATAAGGAGAGAGGGGAAATGATTTTTCTATTCTCTATTGTCAACACACAAGCTTGAGGTGCACCTTAGGCTTAAAGATACTTTATGGTTTCCACTATGTATAAGGTGAACCTTAGCGGATGCCACATACTAGGCCTTATTAAGGTGTGTTTTTTATCTATATATCTACTACTATAATGGAGTAGTTTTGAATTGGATCCATATATAGCACCAATCTTGACCGTTGGGTTGTTAGGTCCAATGGTTTAGAGCAGCTGGATTCGTGTTGAATAATACCTAGAGCAAACTCTGCCATGTTCTAGAACCATCATGTCAGCAACCCCAAAATTTCAAAGCACAGTAGGTTGTATTCTCAATATGTGTAGATAGTTATTATTAGTAGACTTAATTTATGAATTTTGGGGGTCGTGACATGATGGTTCTAGAACATGGTGGATTTTGCTCTAGGGTACATACTATTCAACACGAAATCCAGCTTCTCTAAACCATTGGATCCAACAGCCCAACGGTCAGGATTGGTGCTATGGATCCAATTCAAAACTGCTCCACTATAGTAGTAGAGATAGAGATATCTTATCTTATTATCTTATGACTATATAGTGTACGAATAACTTTGAATATTGACCGTTGGATCAAGACTCATGAATCCCAACATTTCCAGTCGTTGGATCTTCTTTTCCACTCTAGCATCTAGAAGATTCTATTAATAGTCTTCAGCATTATGAATGCTATGCACAAACCTCAAAACACACTTCTCCATCATACTAGAATCTTCTCCCTCGTACCTAATAATCGTTGACTTCTACATGATCTTATCTTATCTTATCTTACCACTATATAGTGTACGGATAACTTTGAATGTTGACCATTGGATCAAGACTCGTGAATCCCAGCATTTCTAGCCGTTGGATCTTCTTTTCCATTCTAGCATCTAGAAGATTCTATTGATAGTCTTGAACACAATGAATGCACTATGCATAAACCTCTCAAAACACACTTCTCCATCATACTAGAATCTTCTCCCTCATTTCTCTAGAGCATGTTACCAAAAATTTCTAGTGTTAGGTAGCTAATAATCTTTGACTTCTACACATGATGATACAAAGTACAAGGACCAAATATACACCCATACTTTATAGATGTTGATCAAATTTATAATTTTTTGTTCTTTACCAATTATAATTTTATATAGTGATGATATGTCATATGTTTACTATCTGAGCCTTATTAAGGTGTGCTTTTTTACATAATGCAGGAGTAGTATATTTCTTTGCTTAGACATATGGTCACCTCTATCCACGCACTGTACATGCTGAGAGAATAAAACGTTGGCAGGGGAAGAGGGCAGCAGCGAAGAGAAGTTGAAGGCGGTTCCATGTCAGAGCAAAGTTATGATGGGTTTTTGACACGAGGTACTCCTGCGGCCTTACATTGTACACTCTACTAGTAGTAAATTTCAGGACCTATGCACGCAAAACAAATCGTGTGTTTTCTCTCTCCTTCTCTATGCTCCATCTCTCCTCCCCTTTCCCCTCACGCACTGGTCCGGCTAATCTCTCCCCCCTCGTCCATAGCGTGTTGTTGCGCACGTGTGCCTTGGTACGGCGGCTCTATGTCTCTGGCGTGTTCGGCAGCCGTGCATTGGTGTGGAGTAGGGACGAGGAGTACATAGGAAGGAAACCATTTTCGTCCTTGGCGGCAAAAAAATTCAAACTTTTCCAGTTTTTGAAATTTTCACTTGCTTCCCAAACATCGGGAGGGAAGGTTATCCAAAAGATCGGCCAAACATCGGGAGGGAAGGCAATTTTGAACCAGTTTTGAACATTGACCATTGGATCAAGACTAGCAAATCCAAACATTGAACATTGACCATTGGATCAAGACTGGCAAATCCAAACTTTGCTAACCGTTGGATCTTATTTTCCATTATTAGCATCTAGAAAGATTCTACCGATAGTCTTTAGCACAATGGACGCTAGTATGCGCTTACCTCAAAACACACACTTCATTGCTCAGTTTCAGGGTCCTTGTGCTAAATGCATGCATGGACTTGGGTGCAATTTTCATTTTTATGAGGTCCTTGATGTAACTTGTACTTCCACTGACCGTCTTAAATCACAAGCACCTTGCTCCTACGAGACCAACCATTAGATTGGCCATTCGCGGTACTTCTTATCTTATCTTTATCTTGTCTTATCTCTTACAATACCAAACCACCATTGTATAGTGTATGAATTAACTTCGAACATTGACCGCTAGATCAATACTGCCAAATCCAAACATTGCTAACCGTTAGATCTTCTATTTTCCCTTAGCATCGAGAAAGATTCTATTAATATTCTTTAGCACGATGAACGCTAGTATGTGCAAACCAAAAAACACACACACACTTCATTATTCAGTTTTAGGGTCATTGTGTTAAATGGATGGACTTGGATGCAATTTTCATTTTTATGAGGTCCTTGATGTAAGTTGTACTTCCATCAATCGTGTTAACTCCCAAGCACCTCCTACGAGACCTACCATAGTTAAAAGAAAATGCAACCATCCCAATTATCACACAAACTGGACCAACGGTTTCTTATACATAATGCCCAAGTTTTTAGTACTAGGATTTTTCAAGCTTCGTCCTAGCAAACTTTGTACACTTCAGTGACTTCTTGTCGATTTAACGAAATTAGATCAAACTTGAGCTACAAGTAAGCGTGGTAGATTGCTCTTGAATTAAATGTATTTTCATAGGTAGATGGGTGCATCTTCTTCTAGTAAACAATGTCGTCGATGTGAGTTTCTAACTATGAGGAAAGAAAATCCTCAGTTTTCTGAGTGATGACGAGATGGTTCTTTTATGTAAAGAAATTCTGAAGAATATGGATCTCAATGCCATAAGCGAAGCTTTTAGACATATTAAGTGGACCAACGTATTTTACTTACGATTCCCATGTTTTATGAGTTTTCAAACTCCCTATGTAGCTAATTAACTTTGCCCCACTTGAATGACTTCATGCCTATATTTATCGAAATTTGGTCAAACTTGAACTACAACAACTAAATTATTGTAGGTTGCATCTAAAGAATTACAAAAAATTTGGAGGTGTACCCATTGGGGGCTCAGTTAATATAACAAAAAACAACCAAGAGTTTTGACAATAAGTTTTAACTCCTTTCTAATTAAGATTTTGCATCTTGACAATTTAACAAAAAATTAGCTCAAAATTGAGCTACAAGTAAGCGCGATAGATTTTTATTTAATTAAATGTCTCTTTCGAGGTAGATGGATGCATCTTCTTGTAGTAATCAGTATCGCCGGTGTGAGTTTCCAACTATCAGGAAAGAACATTCTCAATTTTCCGAGTGATGATGAGATTATTGTTCGTTTTCGTAAAAAAAGTCCGAAGGATATGGACATGAATGCCACAAGCTAAGCTTTTAGACATATATACTGGACCCTCATGTTGTACTTATGATTCCCGTGTTTTATGAGTTTTCAAACTTATTCTATAGCTAACTTTGCCCACTTGAAATTGATTTTATGTCAATTTATTGAAATTAGTTCAATTTTGAACTACAAGTAAATTGTAGGTTGCATTGAAAGTTTTACGTTTTTTGGAGGTAACCATTGGGGGCTGATTTAATATTTCACAAACCACCACCAATAGTTTTTACAACAAGTTCAACTTCTTGCTAAGATTTTGCATCTTGACAATTTAACGAAATTATATCAAACTTGAGCTACAAGTAAATGTGATAGATTTCTCTTGAGTTAATTGTCTTTTCGGAGGTATACGGGTGCATCTTCTTGTAGTAAACAATGTCGTCGATGTGAGTTCCAAATATCTGGAAATATCATTCTTAATTTTCCGAGTGACAATGAGATTGTTCCATTCTGTAAAGACAGTCTAAAGAGTATAGATCCGAATGCCACAAGCCATGTTTTTAGACATCTTATCTTACCACTATATAGTGTACGAATAACTTTGAATATTCACCATTGGATCGAGACTCGTGAATCCGAACATTTCTAGCCATTGGATCTTCTTTTCCATTCTAGCACATCTAGAAGATTCTATTGATAGTCTTGAACACAATGAATGCACTATGCATAAACCTCTCAAAACAAACATCTCCATCATACTAGAATATTCTCCCTCGTTTCTCTAGACCATGTTACCAAAAAAATTAAGTGTTAGGTAGCTAATAATCTTTGACTTCTACACATAATGATACAAAGTAGAAGAACCAAATATACACCCATACTTTATAGATGTTGATCAAATTTATATTTTTTCCACTTTACCTATTATAATTTTATATAGTGATGATATGCCAGACGTCAATTATCTGAGCCACATGTGCAGGGCACGTGCAACTTACTAGTATCTTATCTTATCTTATCTTACAACTATATAGTGTACGGATAACTTTGAACATTGACCATTGGATCAAGACTCGCGAATCCTAGCATTTCTAGCCGTTGGATCTTCTTTTCCATTCTAGCATCTAGAAGATTCTATTGATAGTCTTTGGCATAATGAATGCTATGCACAAACCTCAAAACACACTTCTCTGTCATACTAGAAGCTTCTCCCTTGTTCTCTAAACCATGTTATAAAAAAAAGCATGTGTTAGGTAGCTAATAATCTTTGACTTCTACATGATGATCAACAAAAAGCTTGTGTATAAGGACCAAATGTACACCCATACATTATAGATGTTGATCAAATTTATAATTTTTTGTGCTTTACCAATTAAATTGTATATAGTGATGATATGTCATACGTCTATTGTCTGAGTCTCACTTGCAACTTACTAGTAGCTAATAATCATTGACTTCTACATGATCTTGCCACTATATAGTGTACAAACAACTTTGAATATTGACCGTTGGATCAAGACTCATGAATCCCAACATTTCCGGTCGCTGGATCTTCTTTTCCATTCTAGCATCTTGAAGATTCTATTGATAGTTTTCATTACAAACCACTATATAGTGTACGAATAACTTTGAAAGTTGACCATTGGATCAAGACTCGCGAATCCCAGCATTTCTAGTCGTTGGATCTTCTTTTCCATTCTAGCATCTAGAAGATTCTATTGATAGTCTTGAACACAATGAATGCACTATGCATAAACCTATCCAAACACACTTCTCGATCATACTTGAATCTTCTCCCTCGTTTCTCTAGACCATGTTACCAAAAATTTCAAGTGTTAGGTAGCTAATAATCTTTGACTTCTACACATGATGATACAAAGTACAAGGACCAAATATACACCCATACTTTATAAATGTTGATAAAAATTATAATTTTTTGTGCTTTACCAATTATAATTTTATATAGTGATGATATTTCTAATGGTTCAGAGCAGCTGTATTCGTGTTGAATAGTACCTAGAGCAAACTCCACCATGTTCTAGAACCATCATGTCACCAACCCCAAAATTTCAAAGCACAGTAGGTTGTATTCTCAATATGTATATATAGTTATTATTAATAGACTTAATTTATGTATTTTCGGGGTGGTGACTGATACGTTGCTAACGTATCCGTAATTTTTGATTTTCCATGCTTGTTTAGTATCTACTTTGCTTTGCTTTGTCCACACTTTGAGGTACTTTTATGCATTTTCTAGAACTAACCTATTAACAAGATGCCACAGTGCCAGTTGCCTGTTTTCTGTTCTTTTTGGTTCCAGAAAGTCAGGAAATGAATATTCTCGGAATTGGACGGGACAAAAGCCAATATGCCTGTTTTTCCCGGAGCAACACGGAAACACGAAGTAGAGACGGAGTAGGGCACCAGGGTGGGCACACCATATGGTGGCGCGGGCTAGCCCTGGCCACACCACCAGGTGGTGTGGGCTCCCTGCCTACCCACCGACCTTGCCTCTTCACCTATAAGATGCCTCCCGATGCAAAAACCCTAAATCGTCAAGCCTCCAGCCACAAAAAGTTCCGAAGTGCCGCCGCCACCGAAGGGGAGATTCGGGGGACAGAAAGTCTCTGTTCCGGCACCCTGCCGGGACAGGGAAGTGCCCCCGGAGCCATCTCCATCGATCTCCACCACCATCTCCATCACCATTGCTGATTCCCATTATGAGGAGGGAGTAGTTCTCTCTCGAGGCTAAGGGTTCTACCGGTAGCTATGTGTTCATCTCTCTCTATGCATGATCTTATTGAGATCATGAGTTTGTAATCTATAGATCTACCTTGCTACTCAAGTGCTTTAATAGATCTCTGCTCTCCCCATGTGTGTGAAGTTGACAGTGTGCACACCATGGTGGCACTTAGGCTAGAGATTACAAATACTTTTTATGAGTTATATTTGGAGTTGGAGGTCTTTATGAAATTGTGGTGTTTGTTCGAACCATCTAGTGCTCAAGGTGATAGTGTGGGGTTATCTAGATGGGAAAGGCGGACTTTGAGGTGTGCTGTTATAGCCCTACCATTGATTAGAGTGTCCAACCGGAGAGTAGTTAAGAGTAGTATCATAAAGAGAAGATATTTATATGAGAGTGTTCACTAGTGAAAGTATGATCCCTAGGCCTTGTTTCTAAGCATTGAAACACGGTTTGCTATTAGATCTATTACATGTTTGCTTGCTTCTATCTTTATTTCAGTTTGCCTTTAGTCTCTTCCACGCCATCAAGCTATTTTCTAGCACCGTTACCACTTATATTTATCCATACAACTTGTATTTCACTATCTCTTTGCCGAAGTAGTGCACCTATACACCTGACAAGTGTATTGGGTGTGTTGGGGACAGAAGAGACTTCTTGTATCTTGATTGCAGGGTTGCTTGAGAGGGGATACCTTTGACCACTTCCTCCCTGACTTCGATAAACCTTGGGTGATCCACTTAAGGGAAAACTTGCTGCTGTTCTACAATCCTCTGCACTTGGAGTCCCAACAACTGTCTACAAGAATAGAAGTGCGTAGATATCAGTGACATGATGGTTCTAGAACATGGTGGAGTTTGCTCTAGGTACATACTATTCAACACGAATCCAGCTTCTCTAAACCATTGGATCCAACAGCCCAACGGTCAGGATTGGTGCTATGGATCCAATTCAAAACTGCTCCACTATAATAGTAGAGATAGAGATATCTAATCTAATCTTATTATCTTACGACTATATAGTGTATGAATAACTTTGAATATTGGCCGTTGGATCAAGACTCATGAATCCCAACATTTCCAGCCGTTGGATCTTCTTTTCCATTCTAGCATCTAGAAGATTCTATTAATAGTCTTAAACATTATGAATGCTATGCACAAACCTCAAAACACACTTCTCCATCATACTAGAATATTCTCCCTCGTAGCTAATAATCGTTGACTTCTACATGATCTTATCTTATCTTATCTTACCACTATATAGTGTACGGATAACTTTGAATGTCGACCATTGGATCAAGACTCGTGAATCCCAGCATTTCTAGCCGTTGGATCTTCTTTTCCATTCTAGCATCTAGAAGATTCTATTGATAGTCTTGAACACAATGAATGCACTATGCATAAACCTCTCAAAACACACTTCTCCATCATACTAGAATCTTCTCCCTCGTTTCGCTAGACCATGTTACCAAAAATTTCTAGTGTTAGGTAGCTAATAATCTTTGACTTATACACATGATGATACAAAGCACAAGGACCAAATATACACCCATACTTTATAGATGTTGCAAATTTATAATTTTTTGTGCTTTACCAATTATAATTTTATATAGTGATGATATGTCATATGTTTACTATCTAAGCCTTATTAAGGTGTGCTTTTTTACACAATGCGGGAATAGTATATTTCTTTGCTTAGACATATGGTCACCTCTGTCCACACGCTGTACATGCTAAGATAATAAAACGTTGGCAGGGGAAGAGGGTAACAGCGAAGAGAGGTTGAAGGTGGTTCCATGTTACAGCAAAGTTATGATGGGTTTCTGACACGAGGTACTCCTGCGGCCTTACAGTGTAAACTCTACTAGTAGTAAATTTCAGGACCTATGCACGCAAACCAAATCATGTGTTTTCTCTCTCCTTCCCTATGCTCCATCTCTCCTCCCCTTTCCCCTTGCGCACCGGTCCGGCTGATCTCTCTCCCCTCGTCCATAGCGTGGCGCTGCGCATGTGTGCCTTGGTATGGCGGCACTGTGTCTCTGGCATGTTCGGCATCCGTGCATTGGTGTGGAGTAGGGACGAGGAGGAGTACATAGGAAGGAAACCACTTTGGTCCTTGGTGGCACAAAAATACAAACTTTTCCGGTTTTTGAAATTTTCACTTGCTTCCCAAATATTATGAGGGAAGGTTATCCAAAAGATCGGCCAAACATCGGGAGGGAAGGCAATTTTGAACCCTTTTTGAACATTGATCACATTGAATAAACGAAAAACAAAAGTTTTACTCATGATGTCCTATCATGTCTTGTGCACCACGTGCCATGAAAATTGTAATCATGGGATTAGATAAGTTTTGGAAAAATAGCTTCACAATATTGTCCTACCATGTGTATGGACACTATCGGGTTTATTTCAACCCGAACGACCAAGGTCATCAAGGCCATATTGACATCATAGTTTACAATTTGATAGAGTTCCCACGATAGTTTGGTAGATGGGTTCATCTTGGCATAGTAAGCATTGTTGCATGTGGAAGTTTCCAACAATTAGGAAAAAAAAGAATTTCAATTTTCCCAGTGAGGACGGTGATGTTTTTTTGTGAAGAAAGTCCAAATAATATGGTTCAGAATGCCACAAGCCACACATACTGTAGTTGATCATGGTTCCTATCTAACTTTGGCTAAAATTTTACATATTACGATGGGTCGTGACACGCGATACTAGTACACATACTACAATACTACATAGTAGATTTTCCCTCTCCTTCGCCCCCTCTCACCATCCATCCACTATCCTCTCCATTTCTCCTTCCTTCCCGTGTAAGCTTTCACGCAATGACTATACTTCTAGTCTGAGATGCAGCGGTGCAGAAAAAGATGAGGCCCACACCATACCACCATCAATCAAGTTCGGTGACGCAACTTTGTGAAGAGTATACATATACTAGTAGTACTGTAGCTAGATAAGTATGTACTACTATAGACACTAAATTTTTAATGGATAAAGTAAGAGACACCGAGTAATTCAGCATGATCTGCATGATTCTCTTCATTTTTGGATAAAGCGGGGCGCCTCCTGAATTCTCTGGGCCGATAAAAATCAAGAACCGACAAGTGTGGTATAATACTTTTTTTGTTGATGGGACGAGTCTGGTACAATATATTTATGATATTTTGGGATAGTTTTCAGGGTATTAACACAGGCACGACTATAAATAGACATTATAAATTGCAACAGTACACACCCCTACTTTCACCCAAAACACCCAACCCACCGTTGCTTAGAACTCGATCTCTCTCTCTCTCTATTTCCTTCCAAAATGTCGTATGACAACTCTCTCCAGAACACGTCGATTGACCTGACAAATGGGAAAGGCCCCGAAACTCCACCTAGAAGCCCAGACTCAGTCGACGGGCCATGGCTGCTGCTGTTGTCTAACTCCTCTGATGAAGAGGAAAGCCACTGGCAGCTCTTTTTCGAAGGGACACCACCACCAACGCCGAGTGACTCTGATAAGACGAAAGATGAGACTGAGGAAGAGGAGGAGTTTGAGGTCAACCTTGAGGAGGAGGCCGAGGACGACGACAGGGAGGAGGCCGAGGATGATGATAGGGAGGAGGCCAAGGACGACGACGAGAAGGTCTCTTCTCACCCCCACCGAAGAAGCATGCCCGAGTGCAAAATTAAATGGCGTCCAGAGAAGAGGCGGGCAGTGTACTATATCTCGTTCTACAAAGCATCTTGGATTTGGTATATAATGTTGTCAATGAGAGTTCCGAACTTTTAGGAAAATGCTTTTCAATTTCCAAGTGATAGGATTTGTTTTTAGTAATTAAGTACGTCCGGATAATTAGGCTTAGAGTGCACTCACTGTGTTCTAGCAAAATATAGATAATTTCCACCGCATGTTAGTACTATATGAAAATAATTATTTCAATGTGTGTCATGATACATAGTTTTTTTGTGGGAGGGGGTGGTAATGATACATAGTTGAAACTTAAATGGTGTCCTCTTATATTTGTGCTTGTTTGGACGAAAACTACAAACATCGATTTGGAAAACTTTTGAAAAACTTTCTACACAATACTAGAATAACCATGTATGAACATTGTTCACATTTTAAGCCAAGTTACCAATGCCAAGGTCATATCTGCATCACTTGTCCCATTTATTGGGATAAATTAAAGAAAAGTAAAGAAAACAATAAAAAATGTTAAGCACTTATGTATGGTGTCCTCTTCCATAAATGATAAACATGAATTTTGACAAGGTTTAAAAAACTTCTTCACAATATGACCAGCGATGTGTTAACATATACTTGGGTTTCAAGTTAAATAATGACAAAGGTCATGTCCATTTCGGGTAAACGGGGTGCATCTTGGCATGGCATACTAATGTTGTTAATTGGACTTTTCAACATTTATGTACAGAATTTTATTAAATTGTTTTATAAGCGCCACATATAATTATTTTTTAAAGAAAAGCCAAAGAGTATGGCTCTGAATGCCATAACACACTAAATTTCACACAAAATAGAGTATGTTTCATGGTTAACAAGTTTCATGAATTTTCAGGCCTTCTAGCTAATTTCACATAACTAAATGACATTTTGTCAATAAAACCAAAGTAGGTCAATTTTGAACTTCAAGTGCGTGATAGATTGCTTGTAAATTTGTAAGAAATTCATATAGTACTAATTATTGTACCCATGCAGTCATACTGAAAACTGACTATTGTTTTAAAAGATACAACTTCTTTGTATGAATTTTCATGCTGACACATCTGACCATGTTTCAAAAAAGTGAAAGAAAATAAGGAAACATGCACACAGCCTTTTAGTAGTACTCCTATTAAAAATTCATACTTGTAAAATAAAATAGTAAAGACGGCACTGTTAAAGTTTTAATACAAGGGACCTGGGCACCTTCACTGGCCCTCCACAATTAACCTTTCTTCCTCTTAGACTTTGCAGCTATGGATCCGAAGACCGGAGCTCCCCATGGGAAGAAGAAGACCCAGGTGGTGGCGACAAAGGCCGTGGAGAGAAGGAAGTCATGTCGCTGGCTTCCGAATCCTGCTCTAGCCACTCCAAGTCGCAGTCTCGCACCAGGCATCCGCAGGAAGAAGCGGGTGTCGAGGTCCATCAAGGCCGAGTTGCATTTCCCCGTAGGCTGGATCAGGCGCTACCTCAAGGAGGGTCAGTACGCCCAGCGCATAGGCTTCGGGGCTCCCGTCTACCTCGCGGCCATTCTTGAGTACCTCACCGCCGAGGTACTAGAGCTCGCCGGGCAAGCCGTGAAGGACAGCAAGAAGATCCGCATCATCCCGAGGCACATGATGCTCGGCGTCATGCGCGACGAGGAGCTCAGCAAGCTGCTGGCCAGTGTTACCATCACGCACTGTGACGTGCTGCCCAGCATCCACGAGTCCCTACTTGGCGATGGTACCTCAGAGGACACACCCAAGTTGCCCGCGGAGGATGCTGCCAAGTCGCCTGAGAAGACCGCGGAGTCCCCCTAGAAGTCGTTAAGTTGTACTACTACTACTCCGTATGTGTTTGGGTTTGCTCTGTTTGTAGTTTGGTTAATCATAAGTGTCAACGTAATATTGAGATCTGTGATGCTAAGAAAAAGTTTGTGAGGGTTCTAAAAAATACTATTTCCCTAATCTTATCCTATACTCCATTTATTTAACACTCCCTCTGTTCAGAAATATAAGACGTTTTAGCTTTGTGAATCGAATGTATCTAGACGCCTATACACTAAAAGGCTTCTAGATACATTCATTTCACAAAGCTAAAATGTCTTATATTTCTAAACGGCGGGAGTATTACTCAACATATTAGGTTTAGTCAAAGTCAACCATTAGAAAGTTTGAGCAAACTATATATAGTATTAAATAGTATACTCATTGAAAATACTCAATATACAGTAAACAATGTCGTCGGTGTGAGTTTCAAACTATTAGGAAAGAACATTCAATTCTCAATTTTCCAAGAGATGACAAGCGAGGTTGTTATTTTTTGTCAAGAAAGTCCAAAGAATATGGATCTGAATGCAACAATCTAGGTTTTCATACATATATATATATATATTGGACCGACATGTTGTACTGACGATACCCATGTTTTATGTGCTTTCAAACTTCCTATCTAACTCTGCCAACTTGAATGACTTTATCCCGATTTATCTAAATTATATTAGGTCGAATTTGAACTACAAGTAAATTGTAGGTTGCTTTGAAAGTTTCATGAAAAAGCTTTTGGAGGTACCCTTCGGGGGAGGGGTGAATTAATATATCAGAAACCACTATGAGCTTTGATGATAGGTTCAACTTCTTTCTAAGATTTTGTATATTGACAATTTCACAAAATAAGTCAGAATTGAGCTACATGTAAGCACGATAGATTACTCTTGAATTAAATGTCTTTTCGGAGGTAGATGGGTGCATTTTCTTGTAGTAAACAATGTCGTCGATGTGAGTTTCCAATTATCAGGAAAGACCATTCTCAATTTTCTGAGTGATCTCAAGATTATTCTCTATTGTAAAGGAAGTTCAAAGAATATCGATCTAAATGCCAGAAGCCAAGTTTTCACACACATATATATATAGTGGACCAACATATTGTACTTATGATTTCCTGTGTTTTATGAATTCTCAAACTCGCTACCTAACTTCGCCCACTTGAATGACCTTATGTCGATTCGTCAAAATTAGGTCAAATTTGAACTACTACAAGAAAATTGTAGGTTACTGTGAAAGTTTTACAAAAAAGCTTTTGAAGGTACCCATCGGGGGGTCATAATTAATATATGAGAAATCATCCAACGAGATTTTTGATGACAAATTGAACTTCTTGCTAAGATTTTGCATCTTGCCAGTTTAACAAAACTAGGCCAAACTTTAGCTACAAGTAAGTGCAATAGATTCCTCTTGATTTAAAAGTCTTTTCGGAGATAGATATAGGTGCATCTTCTTGTAGTAGACAATGCCGCTAGTGTGAGTTTCCAACTATCTTAGGAAAGCACATTCTAAATTTTTAGAGTGATGACTAGATTGTTCTTTCCCCTAAAGAAAGTCTAAAGACTATGGATCTGAATGCCACAAGCCAAGTTTTCACACATATATAGTGGACCAACACGATGCACTTACAATTTCCCATGTTTTACCAGATCTCAAATTTCCTAGCTAACTTCACCCACTTGAATGATTTTATGTCGATTTATCGAAATTAGGTAAAATTTGGACTACTACAAGTAAATTGTAGGTTGCTTTGAAAGTTTTACGAAAAACTCTTGGAGGTACCCATCGGGGGGAATTGTCAATTAATATATATCAGAAACCACCAAGAGTTTTGACGACAGGTTCATCTTCTTGCTAAGATTTTGCATCCTAACTATTTAATGAAATTAGGTCAAACTTTGCTCACTGTTTCATGATATTAGGTCAAATTTTGCTAACCGATTAACTTTGAACATTGACCGTTGGATCAAGACTAGCAAATCCAAACATTGGTAACCGATGGATATTCTTTTCCATTCTTAGCATCTAGAAAGATTCTACTGATAGTCTTTAGCACGATGAACACTAGTATGCGCAAACCTCAAAACACACAGTACTTCATTATTACTCAGTTTCAGGGTCCTTATGCCAAATGCACGGACTTGGATGGAATTTTCATTTTTTTATGAGGTCCTTGATGTAACTTGTACTTCCACCGACCACTCGAGCACCTCGCTCTTACGAGACCTACCATTAGATCGGCCATTTTTAGTACTTCTTATCTTTATCTTGTCTCTTATCTCTTACAATACCATATATACCACCACTACATAGTGTAGGGATTAACTTATTTTGAACATTGATCGTTGGATCTCAAGACTGGCAAATCCAAACATTGCTAACCGTTGGATCTTCTTTTCCATTCTTAGCATCTATAAAGATTCTATTGATAGTATTTAGCATGATGAACACTAGTATGCGCAAACCTCAAAACACACAGTACTTCGTTACTCGGTTTCAGGGTCCTTGTAATAAATGCATGGACTTGGATGCAATTTTCATTTTTTATGAGATCCTTGATGTAAATAGTAATTCTACCCACCGTGTTAACTCTCAAGCACCTTGCTCTTACAAGACCTACCATTAGATCGGCCATTCACAGTACTTCTTATCTTATCTTTTATCTTGTCTCATATCTCTTACAATACCATACCACTACATAGTGTAGGGATTAACTTTGAACATATTAACCGTTGGATTAAGACTAGAAAATCCAAACATTGCTAACCGTTGGATCTTTTTTCCATTCTTAGCATCAAGAAAGATTCGATCTATTGATAGTCTTTAGCACGATGAACGCTAGTATGCGCAAACCTAAAAACACACAGTACTTCATTGCTCAGTGTCCGGGTCCTTGTGCTAAAATGCATGGACTTGGATGCAATTTTCATTTTTACGAGGTTCTTGATGTAACTTGTACTTCCGCCGACCGTGTTAACTCTCAATCACCTCGCTCCTACGAGACCTACCATTAGATCGGCCATTCGCAGTACTTCTTATCTTACCTTTATCTTGTCTCTTATCTCTTACAATACCATGCATACCACCACTAAATAGTACTTCATTACTCGGTTTAAGGGTTCTTGTGCTAAATGCACAGACTTGTTGGATGTAAATTTCATTTTTTGTGAGGTTTTTAATGTAACTTGTACTTACACCGTCCGTGTTAACTCTAAAGCACCTCGCTCTTACGAGACCTACCATTAGATCGGCCATTCACAGTACTTCTATCTTATGTTTATCTTGTCTCTTATCTCTTACAATATATACCATACCACTATATATAGTGTAGAGATTAACTTTGAACATTAATAGTTGGATCAAGACTGGCAAATCCAAACATTGCTAACCGTTGGATCTTCTTTTACATTCTAGCATCTAGGTCTGTACTCCCTCGCTCCATCCCAAAATATAAGGCGCCTAAGGATTGGTCAAAAGTCAAACCTTACTAACTTTGACCAAATATTTAGAAAAAAATATCTACATCTACAATATTGAATGGACATATTAAGGAAATATACTTTATGGTGAATCTATTGATATTAATTTAGTATTCTAAATTTTTATATTTTTTTGTATAATCATGGCCAAACATAAAAAATGTTGACTTTTGACTAATCCTTAGGCGCCTTATATTTTGGCGGAGGGAGTACTATTCAATACGAATCCAGTTGCTCTGAACCATTGGATCTAACAGCCCAATAGTCATGATTAGTGCTATGGATCCAATTCAAAACTGCTCCACTATAGTAGTATATAAGTGGAGAGAATACAGTCTACTGTGCTATGAAATTTTGGGGGTGGTGACATGATGGTTGTAGAACATGCATGGTGGAGTTTTCTCTAGGTACTATTCAAGATGAATCCAGCTTCTCTAAACCATTGGATCCAATAGCCCAACGGTCAGGATTGGTGCTATGGATCCAATTCAAAACTGCTCCACTATAGTAGTATAGATGTTGATCAAATTTATAATTTTTTGTGATTTACCAAATATAATTTTATATAGTGATGATATGTCATACGTTTACAATCTGAGCCTTATTAAGGTGTGATTTTTTTACACAATGCGGGATTAGTATATTTCTTTGCTTAGACATATGGTCACCTCTGTCCATGCTTTGTACATGTTGAGAGAATAAAACGTTGGTAGGGGAAGAGGGCAGCAGCAAAGAGAAGTTGAAGGCGGATCCATGTCAGAGCAAAGTTATGATGGGTTTCTAACACGAGGTACTCCTGCGGCCTTACAGTGTACACTCTACTAGTAGTAAATTTCAGGACCTATGCACACAAAACAAATCGTGTGTTTTCTCTCTCCTTCCCTATGCTCCATCTCTCCTCCCCTTTGCCCTCGTGCACCGGTCCGACCGATCTCTCTCCCCTCGTCCACAGCGTGGCGCTGCGCACGTGTGCCTTGGTATGGCGGCTCTATGTCTTTGGCGTGTTCGGCAGCCGCGCATTGGTGTGGAGTAGGGACGAGGAGGAGTACATAGGAAGGAAACCACTTTGGTCCTTGGCGGCAAAAAATTCAAACTTTTTTGGTTTTCGAAATTTTGGGTTGCTTCCCAAACATCGGGAGGGAAGGTTATCCAAAAGGTCGGCTAAACATCGGGAGGGAAGGCTATTTTGAACCAGTTTTGAACATTGACCGTTGGATCAAGACTAGCAAATCCAAACTTTGAACATTGATCGTTGGATCAAGACTCGCAAATCCAAACTTTGCTAACCGTTGGATCTTATTTTCCATTATTAGCATCTAGAAAGATTCTACCGATAGTCTTTGGATCTTATTTTCCATTATTAGCATCTAGAAAGATTCTACCGATAGTCTTTATCACAATGGACACTAGTATGCGGATGCCTCAAAAACACACTTCATTGCTTAGTTTCAGGGTCCTTGTGCTAAATGCATGCATGGACTTGGATGCAATTTTCATGTTTATGAGGTCCTTGATGTAACTTGTACTTCCACTGACCATGTTAACTCTCAAGCACCTCGCCCCTACGAGGCCAACCATTAGACCAGCCATTCGTGGTACTTCTTATCTTATCTTTATCTTGTCTTATCTCTTAAAATACCATACCACCATTGTATATGTACAAATTAACTTCGAACATTGACCGCTGGATCAAGACTGCCAAATCCAAACATTGCTAACCGTTAGATCTTCTATTTTCCCTTAGCATCGATAAAGATTCTATTGATAGTCTTTAGCACGATGAACGCTAGTATGCGCAAACCACAAAACACACACTTCATTATTCAATTTTAGAGTCATTGTGTTAAATGGATGGACTTGGATGCAATTTTCATTTTTTACGAGGTCCTTGATGTAAGTTGTACTTCCATCGATCGTGTTTACTCTCAAGCACCTCTGTCCTACGAGACCTACCATAGTTAAAAGAAAATGCAACCACCCCAATTATCACACAAAACGGACCAACGGTTTCTTATACGTAATGCCCAAGTTTTTAGTACTAGGATTTTTCAAGATTCGTCCTAGCAAACTTTGCACACTTCAGTGACTTCTTGTCGATTTAATGAAATTAGATCAAACTTGAGCTACAAGTAAGTGCGATAGATTGCTCTTGAATTAAATGTATTTTCGTAGGTAGATGGGTGCATCTTCTTCTAGTAAACAATGTCGTCGGTGTGAGTTTCTAACTATGAGGAAAGAAAATCCTCAGTTTTCCGAGTGATGATGAGATGGTTCTTTTATGTAAAGAAATTCTCAAGAATATGGATATCAGTGCCAGAAGCCAAGATTTTAGACATATTAAGTGGACCAACATGTTTTACTTATGATTCCCATGTTTTATGAGTTTTCAAACTCCCTATGTAGCTAATTAAATTTGCCCCACTTGAATGACTTCATGCCTATATTTATCGAAATTTCGTCAAACTTGAACTACAACAACAAAATTATTGTAGGTTCCTTATAAATAATTACAAAAAACTTTTGGAGGTGTACCCATTGGGGGCTCAGTTAATATATTAGAAAACAACCGAGAGTTTTGACAATAGGTTTTTAACTCCTTTCTAATTAAGATTTTGCATCTTGACAATTTAACGAAAAATTAGCTCAAACTTGAGCTACAAGTTAGCGCGATAGATTTTTCTTTAATTAAATGTCTCTTTCGAGGTAGATGGATGCATCTTCTTGTAGTAATCAGTACCACCGGTGTGAGTTTCCAACTATCAGGAAAGAACATTCTCAATTTTTTGAGTGATGATGAGATTATTGTTTGTTTTCATAAACAAAGTCCGAAGGATATGGACCTGAATGCCACAAGCCAAGCTTTCAGACATATATAGTGGACCCTCATGTTGTACTTATGATTCCTGTGTTTTATGAGTTTTCAAACTTATTCTATAGCTAACTTTGCCCACTAGAAATTGATTTTATGTCGATTTATTGAAATTAGTTCAACTTTGAACTACAAGTAAACTATAGGTTGCATTGAAAGTTTTACGTTTTTTTGAGGTAACCATTGGGGGCTGATTTAATATATCACAAACCACCACCGATAGTTTTTACAACAAGTTCAACTTCTTTCTAAGATTTTGCATCTTGACAATTTAACGAAATTATATCAAACTTGAGCTACAAGTAAATGCGATAGATTGCTCTTGAGTTAATTGTCTTTTCGGAGGTAGACGGGTGCATCTTCTTGTAGTAAACAATGTCGTCGATGTGAGTTTCCAAATATCAGGAAATACCATTCTTAATTTTTCGAGTGACGACGAGATTGTTCCTTTCTATAAAGACAATCTGAGGAGTATAGATCTGAATGCCACAAGCCATGTTTTTAGACATCTTATCTTACCACTATATAGTGTACGAAGAACTTTGAATATCGACCGTTGGATCGAGACTCGCGAATCCGAACATTTCTAGCCATTGGATCTTCTTTTCCATTCTAGCATCTAGAAGATTCTATTGATAGTCTTGAACACAATGAATGCACTATGCATAAACCTCTCAAAACACACATCTCCATCATACTAGAATCTTTTCCTCATTTCTCTAGACCATGTTACCAAAAATTTCAAGTGTTAGGTAGCTAATAATATTTGACTTCTACACATGATGATACAGAGTAGAAGAACCAAATATACACCCATACTTTATAGTTGTTGATCAAATTTATATTTTTTCCACTTTACCTATTATAATTTTATATAGTGATGATATGCCAGACGTATATTATTTGAGCCTCACCTGTAGGGCACGTGCAACCTACTAGTATCTTATCTTATCTTATCTTATCTTATCTTATATTACCATTATATAGTGTACAAATAACTTTGAATGTCGACCGCTGGATCAAGACTCATGAATCCTGCATTTCTAGCCGTTGGATCTTCTTTCCATTCTAGCATCTAGAAGATTCTATTAATAGTCTTTGGCATAATGAATACTATGCACAAACCTCAAAACACATTTCTCCATCATACTAGAATCTTATCCCTTGTTTCTCTACACCATGTTATCAAAAATTTCATGTGTTAGTAGGTAGCTAATAATCTTTGACTTCTATACATGATGATACAAAGTACAAGGACCAAATATACACCCATACTTTATAGATGTTGATAAAATTTATAATTTGTTGTGCTTTACAATCTAAAATTTTATATAGTGATGATATGTCATACGTCTACTATCTGAGTCTCATGTGCAACTTACTAGTAGCTAATAATCGTTGACTTCTATATGATCTTACCACTATATAGTGTACAAACAACTTTGAATATTGACCGTTGGATCAAGACTCGCGAATCCCAACATTTCCAGTCGTTGGATCTTCTTTTCCAATCTAGCATCTTGAATATTCTATTGATAGTCTTCTTTACAAACCACTATATAGTGTACGGATAACTTTGAATTTTGACCGTTGGATCAAGACTCACCAATCCCAACATTTCTAGTCGTTGGATCTTCTTTTCCATTCTAGCATCTAGAAGATTCTATTGATAATCTTCGGCATAATGAATGATACAAAGTACAAGGATCAAATATACACCCATATACTTTATAGATGTTGGTCAAATTTATAATGTTTTTTTTCTTTACCAATTATAATTTTATATAGTGATGATATGTCACACGTCTACTATCTGAGTCTCCTGTGCAACTTACTAGTAGCTAATAATCGTTAACTTTACCACTATACAGTGTACAAACAACTTACTAAATATTGACCGTTGGATCAAGAGTCGCTAATCCCAACATTTCCTGTCAGTGGATCTTCTTTTCCATTCTAGCATCTTGAAGATTCTATTGATAGTCTTCATTACAAACCACTATCTAGTGTAAAAAAAACTTTGAATGTTGACCGTTGGATCAAGACTCGTGAATCCCAGCATTTCTACCTGTTGGATCTTCTTTTCCATTCTAGCATCTAGAAGATTCTATGGATAGTCTTCGCATAATGAATGCTATGCACAAACCTCAAAACATACTTTTGCATCATACTAGAATCTTCTCCCTTGTTTCTCTACACCATGTTATCAAAAATTTCATGTGTTAGCAGGTAGCTAATAATCTTTGACCTCTACACATGATGATACAAAGTACAAGGACCAAATATACACCCATACTTTATAGATGTTGATCAAATTTATAATGTTTTGTGCTTTACAAATTATAATTTTATATAGTGATGATATGTCATACGTCTACTATCTGAATCTCATGTGAAACTTACTAGTAGCTAATAATCGTTGACTTCTACATGATCTTACCACTATATAGTGTACAAACAACTTTGAATATTGACCGTTGGATCAAGACTCACGAATCTAAACATTTCTAGTCGTTGGATCTTCTTTTCCATTCTAGCATCTTGAAAAATTCTATTGATAGTCTTCATTACAAACCACTATATAGTATACGAATAACTTTGAATGTTGACTGTTGGATCAAGACTCGTGAATCCCAGCTTTCCTAGCCGTTGGATCTTCTTTTCCATTCTAGCATCTGGAAGATTCTATTGATAGTCTTTGGCATAATGAATGCTACACACAAACCTCAAAACACACTTCTCCATCATACTAGAATCTTCTCCCTTAATTCTCTAGACCATGTTATCAAAAGTTTTAGTGTTAGCTAGCTAATAATCTTTGACTTCTACATGATGATACAAAGTACAAGAACCAAATATACACCCATACTTTATAGATGTTGATCAAATTTATTATTTTTTGTGCTTTACCAATTATAATTGTATATAGTGATGATATGTCATACGTCTACTATCTGAGTCTTACGTGTAAGGCACGTGCAACTTACTAGTATATATAGTTGACCAACATGGTGTACTAACGATTCCTATGTTTTATGAGTTTTCAAACTTTCTAGCTAACTCTGCCACTTGAATGACTCTATGTAGATTCATCAAAATTATGTCAAATTTGAACTACAAGTAAATTGTAGGTTACTTTGAAAGTTTTAAGAAAAAGCTTTTGGAGGCACCCATCAAACAGTCAATTAATATACTCCGTATCAGAAACCACATAGAGTCTTGACAAGAGGTTCAACTTCTTCCTAAGATTTTGCATCTTGACAAACTTGAACTACAAGTATGCGTAGATACTTGTCTCGAATTAAATGTCTTTTCAGAGTTAATTAATAAAAAAAGAAAGTGATATAATAATTTAGCTAGTTACCATAACATCACACATACCAAGACTAGTAGTATATGATTCTACTCCCTCCGTTCAGAAATATAAGGCGCTTTAGCTTTGTGAGATGAATGTATCTATACGCCTTTTAGTGTATAGGTTCACTCTTAACCTCTACGGACCCATACACTAAAAGACGTCTAGATACATTCGATTCACAAAGCTAAAATGTCTTATATTTCTAAATGGAGGGAGTACAACCTAATTAATTAGGCCTTTGCGTGACACTACACACATGTTGTTACCCACTATGATGAAGGTACATGTTCAAGTTACTGGAGTAGTCTAAGTTATTTAGCACTATGTGAACATCCTAAATCAGAACGGAGGTGTACGTACTGTATGCCTTAAAGGCACCTGTTCCGCTCCACTTCAAGCTGTTCACCACTCGTGTTGGCTCTCACTAGTCAGACGGATAAAGCCACTGACTTGTTGATTTGGTAATGTATATCGTCGATCTTCTTCCGTCACTGACAGAGAATAAATTCTTTTGCTGCTTCCAGGCGCGTGCTTTCGCGGAGCTACAACCAGTAGCTCAGACGACTAATACTCCTGTGCAGTGCTCGAGCAATTGCGATCATCCGTTCATAATGGATGGGAAGCATTAGACAATGGATTTTCTTTTGGTGGATGGTTGATTTTTTTGAGAGATTGTCAAATTTTTTTCTTTATTGAATTGAGAGATGTTCGATTTTGGGTCGGTAAGGCCGACAGGGGAGAGGTAATTAGCAGTGTGGCAGGCAAGCTTATTTGAGGTGGCAATGTGTGGGTGTACAGATGGTACTGCCGTATTGGTAGCCCATTTTGTGAAATTTTGTTGTTGTACTACACAAGAGTTCGAGAGTAGTAGTATTCTAGTTTTGGTTCCTTAATTACTAGTGGAACCTTTATGTGTTTATTAGTTACAGTAGTAGTAGTACAGTAGTACTTGTTCCAAATGTGACTGCACAAGATGATTAATGTAGAAGATCAAAAGATTATTACGTTCGGCAAGAGGAGCTCCGAGTATACTCCAAACCGTCTCTCTGCCATGACCATTTATTTGAGAGGACAGTACAGCTCCATCCCGTGCTAGGCTAGGACTGACTTATTTACTCGATAGGCACCAGGAAACGCCGAGAAGAGAGAAAAACCACGCTCGGTAGGCGGTACGATTTCAATCGATTTATTCTATTTTCCTTTGATCTCCGTCCTCTTCCTCTCCATCTTCTTGATGATCCCCACTCGCCCAACTTTAGCACACGCCAATGCCGCCATGACGCTTTCAGAGCATCTCCGTAGCCCAATTCGATAGGCACTATAGATTTAGCAGAGAGAAAGAAGGCACACTTGGTTTGATTTTATTCCGTATTTCTCTTTTCCTCGATCTCCATCCTCACATCACCTCCAGCATCCCAGCGACGACCATTACCACTCGCACACCAATACAGGCACGCGCCAACGCTGCCATGCCGCTTTAGGATCAGCTCCGGCGCCCAGTTTGATAGACTGTTTTCCGTCTTGCCCTGCTAGCTGCCGCTCACTCTCTCCTCCAAAAACGCCAATGAAAACCAAACGCCATCGCCC
Organism: Avena sativa; assembly: GCA_916181665.1. NCBI lineage: Eukaryota > Viridiplantae > Streptophyta > Magnoliopsida > Poales > Poaceae > Avena > Avena sativa. The sequence goes on from OV702287.1 coordinate 461,919,305, forward strand.
CCACCTGCTCGATCCCTTCCTCGGGATGGCCCAATTGATCGATGACAGTGACACTTCTAGGGTGTTTTTCGATGGCCCCCTTGAAGAAATCTCTGCTAGATGCGACGTCATCACCACCGCGAGCCTCGCCGCCTGCTGCAAACGTTATCTTTACTCTGCAACAAATAGTGCATCCCTGTTGAAATCTCATCCGTTTGGTCTCCCCTATGTTCTTCACTCTCACTCAACTGAGGAACCGCGTGAGTACAATGTCTTCTACCGCGACAATCGCATGAAGCAGTTCTACAGGGGCAGCTACTATTGCGGCAGGGGAAAGTAGAAGCCACATAAGAAGTTTGGGTGGACCTTGTGCGAGCTGACGCCACTGGACATGTCCTCCTCCGATGCTGTGATGCCAGATTGTGAGGGTAAGAAGTGGGCAGGCACCCATGGAGATTGGATCGCCACTGTTGGCCTCGCTTGGAACTGGGAGCTTGTGAATGTGTTCACTCATCGCCGGATTCCTCTACCAGTGATCTTCGATTTTGAGGCCACACCCGAGGTACTTAAGTGTATCGTGGCTGGGCAGCCTACTAATCTACTGAAGATAGCCATTTGCCGAGTTCCCACAGCTGCTGGGAACTATAAGGATTTCTCTATCCTGGCCATCTTCGACATGGTAATTGCCTTCCTTGATGGTTCTCATGGTATGTGGATGGTTCTTGAGAACCGGTTCAGCATGTTCAGCTACCGTGATGCAATTATCCATAATGGAGTTGTCTATGCTGTAACTCAGATTGGCAATGTTTATGCATGGGATCCTCGGGCATGGGGTAAAATTTCCATACTTAAATTTTCAAGCTTCATCATTCAAATTTTGCTCAGCTGACCTCTGAATGTGCTTTACTTGCAAGGTCCTGTGCATCTTCCAGGGCCACCTGAATTAGATGGTAATCGTGAGTACAGTCCTGATCTGTGGTGGTCAGCAAGATCTCCTGATGGTGGTAGCCTTATTCTGATCAATATTGTGGGCGTTAGTGCTAGAGGGTATGACACTAGTTATCATGTGGCTCAAAATGTTGGTTATCATCACGGCCGCAATATTCACATCTATTCTACTAGGTTTTGCTGCCATGTTTTCTCAATTGACACTAGTAGGTTACTTCCACCGAGGCAATGGGGAGGGTTTTAGACCTTGGAGCATTTTCTATCTTCCTTGGATTGAACTATCCAATTACCATTCCAGTTAGCGCGGCAGGACTTGGCCCTGGAGATCTAACGAGGAGCAACTGTGTATACACCTCACGACATGCAGTTAGTCTTGGTGGATTTAATATTTGTCCTAAAATATGCTGCATCAGTATGAATTCTCAAGACGCTGCTGTTGGTTTCTCAACCAACATTGGCTGAAATTTCCCTCCAAAAAAACATTGGCTAGAATTGGCGGCAGACTACGTTGTGGTTCATCCCAAGGTTGGCCAACGTGAAGGATTGGAACCGGCATAATTAACGATTCAAGGGAGATCATATGTAATAGGGATTTGCGTATCTTGAATTATTTCCTTCGCCTTATTTGTATCGTATGGCCTCAGCCATTAACTTGTTGTACTCTAACACTCATTTCGCTGCAATGTAGTGCAAGGTCTGCAATTTGATCAAACTCCTTCTGTATGCAAGCCATAGTTTTAGTCAGTGCGGGTTGAATATTCTACAACTCATTGCGCGCACCCCTTTATTATTTGTTGCACTTTCGAGTTCTCAAAAAATGTGAAATAAATCCGGAACATTTTCTATGTTGTATCTTGTGTATCTATAATATTTGGTCCCACAATAAGATCTTATGTGACATGTGTCAATGAAAAATAAAAAACCTAAGCAAACAATATCTTGTGTTCATTTGTTCATTTTGTGGTGGCCAGGCCATGTACTATTAATATTTTTGGGATGGAAATTTATAGATGAACTATATAAATATGATCTATGTTCATGATTTATTTCACATTTTCTGAAAAAACTTGGAAGTGCCACATGCAACAGCTTGTTGCCGGTGTAGCTAGTTGCAAATTGTAATTTCCTTCGTGGACATACCTAGTGGCTCCAAGCGCATGGTGCATGCAGATTCTCACTAGTAGGTGGAACCGACCTTAACAAGGCCCACATGTCAGTGGATCAGAGCCATACAAAGTCATGCACATTGTCTAACTTGAGCGAAATCTGGTGTCCTTGCACGTCTCTCATTTTGCTGCGCGGTTGCATATTGTACACGTGTAATTCCATAAACCTAATACAAGAACATATATGAACACATGCAACATGCCAAAAATACCACGGACACACCCGTACTATGCATTATATCCGGTGTATATATTTTCGGTTCTATGCTACGAGTTTTGCATGTAGGGGAACAAGATGAAAGTACATGTGTCCATGTCGCGGCTACTACTACTAGTAGTTGTTCATCCTCCTATTTTCTATTGAAAATACTAGTACACTATGTTGAAATGAAAGCTATAAAAAAAAACCTCTGGTCAAACTGATGTGACTAGACAATACTACACCTCTGATACGTAGTAAGTAGGAGTATTGTCAAACTACTAGCTGCGTGGTGTGCTAGCCTAACATAAAGTGAAGTCTAGGCGGTGGTTTCCTCGATGTCACTGTTGACTAGACAGAGCAAGCATGTAAAATCTCCTCCCCTGTTTTTTCTTCTTTGCCTCTCCATCTTCTTCCCCAGTCCCTACTCCGCCCATGATCTCCCCCACGCTCTCTCTTCTAATGCTCCCCTCCTCCTGCAGAAAACCTCAGCCGCACTTGGCATCCACCTAAATCCATCCGTCTGTGATGGCCGATTCGAAGCTCAGTGGGCGATGCAAGTGGGATCAAGTCAGCGCAGACGATGTCGACCTCATCGTTCAGCGTCTGGACATTTCTAGCACCGTCAGGCTAGCCGCATGCTGCAAGATGCTATACGATTATATTGCCAACAACGAAGGTACGAAATGGACTGTTCACCATCGGAATGAACCCTGCCTACTGATGCCTCATCCTTCTTATTGGTTCGACGAGCACTATGATGATACGAGGGTACATAATCTGCACGACACGGTGTACGACGTGGTGCCTCTCGACCATCCTCGATGCACCGCCATCCTTCCCTTCATGCACGAAAAATTCTTGGTTGGCATGAACGACGACTGGCTCGCCGCGGTGGACCAACGCGGGGCCTGGTGCCTAGCAAACATCTAGACCTATCGAGTAATCGACCTTCCATCAACGGATACTTGTGACATTGCGGCCGCCTCACATCCACAATATAACCTTTAATGCTACTAGCCAGCCAGGGTTCCCCCAATTACATGTAGTCATTTCTGAAGTCATTCACATTTCAATTTTTTTTGGCGAATCCGCAGGTATGGAGAAAAGTTCAATAAGTCATGGGATGGATCTCTTGAGCTGTTGAAGATCGTAATCTGTAGAGTGCCCACAGAAGCTGGGGGTTACATTGACTATAAGCTCCTCGCGTTGTTCGACGGTGAAATCGCTTACCTGGAAGGCGGTAGCCAAGTTTGGAGATGTCTAGAGATTCAGGTCTTGGAAGACGACAGTACTATGATGCCATTGAACACGGTGGCCTCATTTTTGCAGTCACAAGTCAAGGCTGCACCTACTACTAGGATCCCACACCGGAAGGTAATTCTAGTTCCATGATGATACATTGTGAGTGATTCAGTGAAGTTGTTCTTTAACTACCTTGTTTATGTTTTACCTTTCATATGACTGAATGAGCATACACTTTATGTCCTAAAAAAATGAATGAACCATTGCCCGTAATGAATTAGTACTAGTAATATGCCTTCCAAAAATATAGTGTATGACGGCGTCCCTGCACTAATAAGTTCGTTCATTGTCAAAATATGAAAGGTATTATTAACTAGCATCTCAATTGTGAGCGCAACATAGTGAAGTCGGGTTTCTTTATCTGTTTGTACTTTCAGGCCCTCCTCGGATTGTAGGAATCACATAGGATTTTTTTAGGACACCAATCTTTCCTTTTTGGATTTTGCCTTGGGATTCAGAGGAATTGTGTAGGATTTTTGTAGGATTTGGATCCTTAGAAAAAAATCTATAAAATGCTGTTTGATTCGAAAGAGTATAATCCTTAGGAATTCCTTCAAAGGATTCTTTGCACTCTATTTTGGAGGAAAATTTCCATCCACTCCAACCTCTTTGTACAATTCCTTTGGTCTTCATGTGCAATCAAACACCACTTGATCCAAAATACTGTAGGCATCTAATCCTATAGGATTCAAGTGGACATGCCTTTATATAAAAAAAGTGGCACTTCCTCTTTTGAAACTTACAACAACTAGGAAACAAAGATAAGCAAGAAATCCAAATGTTCAGAATAGCAGAGTAAGAAATGCAATTCCTAATGTTGTTAATTTATTGAGTAATATTATTGTCAGGATTTGCCTATTCACACTATTAGCATGAACAATGAAGAATGCTGGTGTTAGAATATGTATGCCAGTAATGCACTTTCTGTCTCGAATTCGGATGTTGCAGGAAACAAGGAGCTTCCGTTTGTAATCCCAACATCTATTCTGAATGATCGGCTAGGCATGTGGTTCCTCGCTCGATCAGCTGATGGTGAATGCTTGATGATCATAATTACAACGTATGGCATGGGGGTTGCCTATGGCGAAGATGGTGAAATCATTCATCATGCTCAAAATAGGACTAACCTACGCCTATATACTTCCTCTCGTGTCTACATTTTTGAAGAGGACCCAAGCTCTACTGGACCTCTAGGGGTCATCGTTTGGAGGCAGGTTAATAGCCTAGGGGACAACTCTCTGTTTCTTGGTCTTAATTATCCAATCGTTGACAAGATGATGAAGAAACACGGATGCAAGGCTGCTGATGGCACATTGTTCCCATTCATGAGGAAAAACTGTGTGTACACAACATACAGGAGATTTTGCAGAATAAAATTCCCTCAGAATAAATGTTGCAACCGGCAGCCAACTGAAGGTGAGCCTGTGGCAGTTATCAGCTTTCCCAAAGATGGTTGGAACTCTGTGCGATAGGCGGCAATTTGGTTTAGGCCTAGTTTAGGTTTGGTATACTCGTTGTGCCATCCCTAGACTGAGCTGTGGATCTTTCTGGTGTATCGTTGTGTCATCTTTTTTTGCATCGTGGTTCAACAGTTGACTGTTAGTACACTGGTTTTAGTGGCCAACTTGAATCAGTTTATATGAGCCCTGCCGTGCTTTTGTATTTAGTATTGCCTTCCATGATATAATCCATGTAGCCGTGCTTATTTCGTAGCGTGATTTCTGTACTATTGTTTTTAGTACTGTTACTGGCTTGTAGTATATACGCGAATCGTGCATTTTTTTTGAACCATCGCACCTTGTGCAGCTTTGTGTTTTGAGAGGAATATTCCTCCTTTCCTCTTATCTAACAGGGAAAAGTAGGTCACTGCTTCTTATAGGGCCACAAAACAGGCCTTAACTGCGTCGTAATTGATCTTGGCTCGATACGCCAAAGTAGGCCGAGACGCCCTAGGATGATAGTCGCAAATGTTTATGCCAATATTCTAAAAAAAAGAGAGTTAATGCACACGCTTCCAAAAAAGAAAAATTATTTACGCAGACCCCATATTGTCTCTGATACATGGCATACTTTTGGCGCTACCATGAAATTAGCTGTTCAATACAGTATGTATCCTTGCTCATTCTTCTGTATGTGAAATGAACAACTCAAGCTCTGATGTGACATGAACAAGTCAAGCTTTGATGTGCTGACATTGTACTGTCTGTCCTAGTGTACAAACTGGTTGTATTATTGTGTTCGAAACTATGAACTAAATGTGCGAATTCTGAGCCTTTTTGCATTAGGACAATGCCACATGTTGGCGCTAATTGCGGCATGTAATAACCTCATCGTACGGAAGCATACAACTTCGAGTGATCAGTTTAAGTTGGTGCTTACTCGAGCTGTCTACGGCTGGGCAAGTCAAGGCCACCGTGTGTCTATCGCCAACAGTTTATATGGCATGATTACTGAAGGGTTCACAGCATAGAAAACAAAAAATTTCCTACGATGAGAACTATACGCCAAGATCTATATACTAGATACAAGAAATGGGTGGATATACATACATGCAGAACTTACCCTCGAAGACAAAAAAGTTTTGTTGACAAGTAGGAACTCGTGGATGATGTAGTCGTACGCTTGCCGATCTCAAGATCGTGTGGAAGTCCTAGCGCCGCAAACCAGCAGTGCATCCGCACTCGCACACATGTTTAGGCCACCAAACAACCTCCACCTCCTCGCTCCAGCAATGCAGCGGAAGTAGCAACTCCTTCCAGACGAAATGCCACCGGGAACATGTATCTCGCTAATCCGAGACCATGGGGGAATAATTCTAGAGGGGGAGAGAGATCCTTCGATAGGAGGTGTGTGGAAGAAGGGTGAGAGGGGTGGCCTTTTATAGGAGGAGGGGGGTACCCCCTCCATGGCCGGCACCCCATGGAGGTGACCCCTCACATCCCCCATTCATGTTGTGGTAACTCCCTCCACATTAAAATGCCCCTTCACATTCTCTTTTAAAGTCTCCACTTTAAATGCATTAAATTTCTCCAAATTTAATCCTCTCTCATTTAATAAAACTCTTTTTTTAAATTTATTCAGAATTTTGTTAATTACTTTAATTAACAAACATTGACATAAAACCCCCTGCATCATTTCAATATTACATGCAGAACCAATTTCTGCCATTTCACCCGAAACAGTTTTGGTGTCTATTGAAATAATTCCAGCGCTTTGCAATTCATTCGTCTGAAACACATTTGCTCCAAATGGTGTTGGTATCCCTTAAGTGTGTCACCCTATGGTTCATGAATAATGCAGACATGATCGAGACCCCTCTCAGATCAATAATCAGAAGCGGGACCTGGAGATCCATACTAACTCCTACACATTCTACGATGACTTCTGTGATCGTGAGAACCTTTAACATTAGTAACTAATCCCTTTGTCTCGCGATATATTACATGTCCGAGATTCGATCATCGGTATCTCCATACCTAGTTTGATCTCGTTACCGACATGTACTCTTTTCTTGTTCCCGTGATATAACATTCTAGTGATCTTATCACTTGCTTCCAAGCTAACCAATGTGATATCACCGAGAGGGCCCAGAGAATATCTAGCCGTCATCGGGATGGACAAATCCCACTCTTGATCCATGAGCTTGTACATAACACTTTCTTAGCACTAAACCCACCTTTATAATCACCCTTTCAAGGTGTGACGTTTGATGTTATCAAGATACTCTTCCAGTATTAGTGATTAACATGATCTAATGGTATAAGGACTAGGATTACTTTGTTAGATGTTATAGCAATATAAACACAATGACTTTGATCGTAATGTTATACTTCGGATGAATGTTCATCACATCATTCCACTAATGTTGTGACCTCGTTATTAACAACATCCAATGTCCATGATCAGGAAACCTTGATCATCTTGTTAATCAACGAGCTAGTTTATAAGAGTGGCATAACTAGGAACTTTCCTTTTTGTTTATCAAACACACATGTCTTAACGTTTCCAAATTAATACAATTATAGCATGTAAAATAAACATCTACCATATACTTGGAATATGTATAATAACAACTTTATTATTGCCTCTCAGGGCATATTCCCTTCAGTCTCCCACTTGCACTAGAGACAATAATCTAGGTACATGGTGATAAATCTAACACCCATGGAGTTCTGGTGTTGATCATGTTTTGCTCTAGGGAGAGTTTTAGTCAACGGATCTGCTATATTGAGATCCGTATGTACTTTACAAATCTTTATATCTCCATCCTTGACATGCTCACGGATGGAGTGAAACCGGCGCTTAATATGTTTGGAATTCTTGTGAGACCTTGGTTCCTTTGTGTTGGCTATGGCTCCATTGTTGTCACAATAGATCACCATTGGATCCAACGCACTAGGAACCACACCCAGTTCGGTAATGAACTCCTTCATCCAAACTACTTCATGTGCTGCTTCTCAAGCAGCAATATATTCCGCCTCCATTGTTGACCTTGTTACCACGGGTTGTTTGGAGCACCTCCAACTAACTACTGCTCCGTTCATGAGAAATACGTATCCGGATTGAGACTTAGAGTCATCCGGATCAGTGTCAAAGCTAGCGTCGACATAACAATTAGCGACCGGCTCTTCTTCACCTCCGTATATAAGAAACATTGCCTTAGTTCTTCTCAAGTACTTAAGGATATTCTTGACCACTATCTAGTGTTCCAAACCTGGATCAGATTGGTACCTACTAGTTAAACTAATAGCATGTGCCACATCCGGTCTTGTACATAACATGGCGTACATTATAGAGCCTATGGCTGAAGCATAGGGGATCTTATCCATTATCTCTCTTTCTTCTGCCGTAGCCGGACTTTGAGTCTTACTCAATGTCTTTCCTTGCAACATAGGTAAGAACCCCTTCTTACTTTCGTCCATTTTAAACTTCTTTAAAATCTTATCAAGGTATGTACTTTGCGATAGCCCTATTAGGCGTCTCGATCTATCTCTATAGATCTTTGTGCCTAATATATATGACGCTTCACCAAGGTCTTTCATAGAAAATTTGTTGCTTAGATAACTTTTAGCACTTTTTAAAAGATCTATATCATTTCCAATCAATAATATGTCATCCACATATAATATCAGAAATGCCACATTGCTCCCACTCACTTTCTTGTAAATACAAGCCTCTCCATAAGTTTGGACAAATACAAACTCTTTGATTGAAGGGAATATGCCCGAGAGGCAATAATAAAGTGGTTATTATCTTATTCCATGTTTATGATAAATGTTTATTTTGCATGCTATAATTGTATTGATTGGAAACATCAATACATGTGTGTTTAATAAACAAAATACAAAGTTCCTAGTAATGCCTCTCATATAAACTAGCTCGTTGATTAACAAGATGATCAAGGTTTCCTGATCATGGACATTGCATGTTGTTAATAACGAGGTCACAACATTGGTGGAATGATGTGATGAACATTCATCCGAAGTATAGCATTACGATCAAAGTCATTATGTTTATATTGCTATAACATCATACGAAGTAATCTTAGTCCTTAGACCATGAGATCATGTTAATTGCTAACACCGGAAGAGTATCTTGATAACATCAAACGTCACACCATAATAGGGTGACTATAAAGGTGGGTTCAGTGCTACAAAGGTGTTATGTTGAGGCTCATGGATCAAGAGAGGGATTTGTCCATCCCGATGACGGATAGATATACTCTGGGCCCTCTCGGTGATATCACATTGGTTAGCTTGCAAGCAAGTGATGTGATCACTAGAATGTTATATCACGGGAACGAGAAAATAGTGCATGTCGGTAACGAGATCAAACTAGGTATGCAGATACCAATGATCGAATCTCGTACATGTAATATATCGCGAGACAAAGGGATTTAGTTACTAGCGTTAAAGGTTCTCACGATCACAGCAGTCATCGTTGAATGTCTAGGAGTCAGTATGGATCTCCAGGTCCCGCTTCTGATTATTGATCTGAGAGGGGTCTCGATCATGTCTGCATTATTCGCGAACCATAGGGTGACACACTTAAGGGATACCGACACCATTTGGAGCAAATATGTTTCAGATAAAGATTTAAGAAAGCGCTGTAATTATTTCAATAGACACCAAAACTGTTTCGGGTGAAATTGCTGAAATTGGTTCTGCATGTAATATTGAAATGTTGCAGGGGGTTTTATGTGAATGTTTGTTAATTAAAGTAATTAACAAAATTCTGAATAAAATTAATAAAAAAGTTCTATTAAATGAGAGAGCATTAAATTTGGAGAAACTTAATGCATTTAAACTGGAGACCTTAAAAGAGAATGTGAAGGGGCATTTTAATGTGGAGGGGTTACCACCACACGAATGGGGGAGGTGAGGAGTCACCCTCCCATGGGGCGCCGGCCATGGGGAGGGGTACCCCCTCCTCTTATAAAAGGCCCCCTCACTCCCCTGCTTCCTCACACCTCCTCGTGAAGGATCTCTCTCTCCCCCTCTAGTTATTCCCCATGGTCTCAGATTAGCGAGATACATGTTCCCGGTGGCTTTATCTGGAAAGGAGTTGCTTCTTCCGCTGCTTTGCTGGAGCGAGGGACGGAGGTTGTCGGGGTACCGGACGTGTGTGCGATCACGGATGCACCGCTGCTTTGCGGTGCTGGACTTGGTGATGCTGGACTTGCTGGAGCTGGATCTGAAGGACGTGCTGGAGCCGGACCTGCTGGACTTCATCATGATCTTGAGATCGGCAAGTGTACGACTACATCATCCACGAGTTTCTACTCGTTAACAAAACTTTGTTGTCTTCGAGGGTAAGTTATCTATGGATGTATATCCACCCGTTGCTCTGTATCTAGTACATAGATCTTGGCATATAGTTCTCATCGTAGGAATTTTTTTGTTTTCTATGCTGTGAACCCCAATAGTGGTATCACAGCCTGATCTATGCGTAGGTGCTTTGCACGGGTAGTACACATATGTTTATATGTGGGCGATTATGATCATGTTATTGAATCTTTTATGTATTTTGGATATTGGTGGCATAGTAGGATGAGGTGGCCCGGCCCAACCTTACATGTCATCGTACATGAGACCAGTTCCACGACTGACATGCAACTAGTTTTGCATAAGTGGCTGGCGGGTGTCTTTCTCTCCTACTATAGTCAATATCTGATTTACAACGAGTTGCTAATAACTTGCTTATCCTCGTTGTGGTTCCTTATTCGTAGGTAAGAACGGTTCTATCTCCGAAAGCCCTAAGACATGTAAAACTTGCAATTGATAAATTAGAGGCGTCTAGTTTAGATCGTTGCTGGGCTAGTGTCTTGATATGGTATTGTTGTAAGTGAAGGAGTTATGCCCTAGAGGCAAATAATAAAGTGTATTATTTGATATACCTCCTGTATGTTCATAATAATACTGTGCTATAACTGTGTTAATACGAAACGTTAATACACGTGTGGTATGTAAACAAACCGTGTCTCTAGTTACCTCTAGTGAAGTAGTTCATTGGTCATGAGGATGGTCTATGTTTCAAGACCATGGGCATTTATGCCAACTGACAATAAGGTCATGTTATTAGTTAAATAACATGATAGACAAACATCCGACCGTTATATCATAATGAGATCTAGTTACAAAGTTCACCATTGATGATAAAACACAGAGAACCTCGCAACCTGATCCTTTGACTATGAGGTAATGCAAATCACCATTCTGGAAGAAGCTTAGATGGTTATCAAGAATCATCTCGTAACAGGGTGATCAAAAAGGTGCCACTCAGGTTTTCCGAAGGAATGCGTAGAGGAGTACATATCAAGACTAGGATTTGTCTATTCCATGTAACGGACAGATACATGTGGCCATCTCGGTGACGTTGCATTAATGAAGCTTGCAAGCATGTGACTAGGTTACAGAATGTAACAACATGAGAACGAGAAAACAAGTTCATCGGTAACGAGATAAAACTGAGGTATAGAGATACCGAAGATCAAGTCTCGAATGAATTAGGTATCGTATGACAAAGGGAATGGGGAACAACTATCTCACGGTTCGAGCGAATTGTATTCATGAAACGCACAAGGGTAACATGGCCATCCAGGTCCCTCTATTGATCATTGATATGAGAGTGGTCTCTATCATGTCCGAAGTGTTTCCGAACTGAAGGATGTCACGCTTAAGGGTAGGGACGCTTAGGGTAGACGAGGCATCGTATGAGAAATAGAGAGAGAGAAACCGGAATAGTTTCGGCAACATCCGATGGAGATCAGAAAGGGGTCCGGAAGATGTTCCGGAGTGAAGGAATAATATAATATGTGTATTTTGAATGTCAATTGGAGAATTAATATTAAATATATACTTTATTTTATTTTTGAAGGCACTATATTGCTAATGGGCCTCACCCGAAGGGAGGCCCAAGTGGGCAAGGCGCCTAGGGGGTGGGGTCCAGCCGGCCTAGGGCTAGTGGGCCACCCGAGTGGGGCCCACCTAGGGCCGACGGCTGCCCCAAGGTGGCCGGCGGGTGTGGGCATTAGTCCCACACCGCCTGGCCCCTGGGTGGTGCCCCCTCCTACTATATAAAGGGGTCCCCCCTCCCCTTGGAGTACACCCATTCCTCTCATTCTCTCTCTCTCTCATCTACTGAGGACTTCCCCGTAATATTGGGGAGCACCTCGTGGTTGAGTTCTTCACCTTCACACTACCGTCATGTGATCAGCGATCCGGCATCTACTTCTTCCGCTGCTCAGCTGGATCGGAGCCCAGTTGACGTCCAGTACACGGACGTGTGACGAACTTTGGAGGCACCACACTTGGGGTGCTGCTCGTCTTCATCAATATACACCTTCCTGCGTAAGGCGTGCCTCTCTCTGCAAAGGTATGGATATTGTATTCCTTCTCCATTACTTATGTCTACATAGTATAGATCCTGGTATTAGTGTTCGAGTAGATAGAATTTTTTTGTTTTCTCCTACGGAACCCTTTAGAGGTATCAGAGTGGGTCTATGGGTAGACATGTCGTACGGATAGAACACATAGCAATATGTGGGCATTGATTCTCTAGTTTCTACCCTCTTTAGTGTTATTGTTCATATCGCGGCACTGTTTGATGAAGCGGCCCCCAACCGACATCACGTGGTGATTCAAGAGACTGGTCCACATATCAAAGTGGCTTAGGGGGTTTCTGTCTCTCTATAGTAGTTGATATGGCATTAACATTAGAGGGCCCTGAAAAGGGAAGAAGAACGGCAATCATTGAATCCATGTTGTGGCTCGATGTTCGTAGGTGGGAAAGGGTTCTACTGCGAAAGCCCTAAAGCCGCGTAAAAAATGCAATAGTTAATATAGAAGCGTCTATTTTTATTATTACATAGGGGTAAGTATTATAACATGGCAATGACAAGTTTGTGAAACTCTCATTGAAGCTATTGATGATGATCATAAAGCTATAACCATGTCATAACACTTTACTTTAGAAGTATTACTTATTGTGCTAGTATACTTACTAGACGGTAGCATAATAAGATAATCCCTCATAGTATTCCAGTTATCGTATTCTCCTTGTGTGTGCACCACCAAGAAAGTTCTTCGGTATGAGGCGATCCAGGTTGACAGGCCTGGGTGTCAAACATATCTACGTTCACATACAGTGGGTGTAAGCCATATTGCACTACAAATACACACGAGTTAGGACTGGCGAGCCTAGCACGCTAGAGAAGCATGGCCTCGGAATACATGGTTGATGTGATCGACATTAGGGAATGCCCACCTTTGATACTGCACTGATGGCCATGACGATCGGGGGAGGTGCAGAGGATAGGGATCATGTGATCACTGAACGAGTAGAGGGATGTTCGTTTAAGTGGGAGTTCTTTTAGTTAAAACTTGAACTCATTATTATGAACATAGTCTAAATACTTTACAAATTCCTTTGTAGATGTCTCGCCCACCCACCTTCAACCTTAGCACTTTCCTCGAGAAGGACAAGCTGAAAACTGATGGAACCAACTTCACCGCATGGTTCCGCAATCTTAGGATCATCCTAGTCCCCTACAAGTTGACTTATGTCATCGAGGCTGAGCTTCCGGCTAAGCCTGCAGATTCCGCCTCTGAGGACGAAAAGAATGTCTAGTAGTCCAAGGCGGATGATTTCTCCCTCATCCAGAGTGGAATGCTCTATGCCATGGAGCCAGAGCTTCAAAAGCGTTTTGAGAAGATGAATGCTTTTGAGATCATTGAGGATCTCAAGGTTTTCTTTGCTCCACAGGCACGTGCAGAGAGGTATGATGCTTCTGAGCTCTTCTTCTCTGCTAAAATGGAAGAGCACAACAGTATTAGTGAGCACGTGGTCAAAATGTCTGGCTATGTTAAACGCTTAAACACCCTGGATTGCAAAATCCCGGAGGAACTCGCTATAGATAGGGTGTTGCATTCGCTGCCCCCTAGCTAGAAGGGTTTTATGATGAACTACAACATGCAAGGGATGACTAAGACCCTTGCTGAGGTGTTTGGCCATGCTCAAAACTGCTGAGGTTGAAATCAAGAAGGAGCACACGGTGCTGATGGTCAACAAGACCACGAACTTTAAGAAACCGGGGCAAAAGGGAAAACGCAAGAGCAAGAAGCCTAAGAGGGATGGCAAGTTTGTTCCCACCACCTCAAAGGCTGCCAAGCCTGGCTCTAAGCCCGGCACTTCGTGCTTCTACTGCAAAGGGGATGGGCACTGGAAACGCAACTGCCCCAGATACCTTGAAGACAAGAGAGCTGGCAAGATAGCCATTCCAGACAAAGGTATATATGATATACATGTTATTCATGTATTCCTTACAAGCGCCAGGGGTAACACCTAGGTATTTGATACCGGATCTGTTGCTCACATTTGTAACTCTCAGCAGGATCTACAGAGTAGGAGGCGCCTGAGGAAGGACAAGGTGACGATGCGCGTCGACAATGGCTCGAAAGTCGAAGTGATGGCCGTCGGCACCCTGCATCTACGTCTACCGTCAGGATTATTGTTGATTTTGAATAAATGCTATTATGTACCCACACTGAGTATGAATATTGTGAGTGGGTCTTGCTTGTTGCAAGACCATTATTCGTTTAAATCAGGAACAAATGGTTGTTCAATTTATATGAATGATGTTTTCTATGTTCATGCACCTCTACGTGATGGTTTATTCTTACTTGATCTTGATTGTGATACACACATCCATAGTGTTGATGCTAAACGTTGTAAGCATAGTGACAATAATTCCATGTACATATGGCATTGCCGTCTTGGTCATATTGGCGTAAAGCGCATGAAGAAGCTTCATTCAGAAGGGCTTCTTGGATCATTGGACTTTGAATCCCTTGATACAGATGACCAGGACACCATTCTACGGTATAATGGAGAGAGCCGTCGACCTACTTGGGATCATACATACGGATGTATGTGGACCAATGAGTGTCTCAACCCGCAATGGTTGTCGTTACTTTGTTACCTTTACCGACGACTTAAGCAGATATGGATATATCTACTTGATGAAGGACAAGTCTAAAACCTTTGAAAAGTTCAAGGAATTTCAGAAAGAGGTAGAGAATCAACTTAACAAGAAAATCAAGCACCTTCGATCGGATCAAGGAGGCGAGTATTTGAGTTATGAGTTTAACATGCACTTAGAGGACTGTGGGATTGTACCACAGCTTACGCCAGCTGGAACACCACAACGTAATGGTGTGTCGGAACGTCGTAACCAAACCCTATTGGATAGCGTACGGTCCATGATGTCTTTAACTGATTTGTCTGTGTCTTTTTAGGGATACGCGTTAGAAACCGCCGCTTTTATTTTAAACTGAGCACCATCCAAATCTGTGGAGACAACCCCATATGAGATGTGGCATGGCAAGAAGCCATTGTTGTCATTTCTGAAAGTTTGGGGTTGTGAGGCTTACGTTAAGAAATTGCAGCCTGACAAACTCGAACCCAAATCAGAAAAATGTATCTTTGTAGGATACCCGAGGGAAACCATTGGGTATACCTTCTACAACCAAGCCGAAGGCAAAATGTTTGTCACTAAAAATGGCACCTTTCTCGAAAAGGAGTTTCTTGCAAAGGGAGTGAGTGGAAGGAAAATAGAGTTAGATGAAATTGTTGACCCTTCTCTCCGTATTCCGAGTAGCGCAACGGAAACTGTTCCGAAACCGCTCTCCAACATGGAGCAAGAGCCCATTGATGCTGATCAAAACAATGACATCGAGACTCCTGAGGTTCGTAGGTCTACAAGGGTTCGTGCCACTCCAGATTGGTAAAGTAACCTTGTAATGTCTGTCATCTTAGATGATCAGGAAGAACCTGCAAACTACAAAGAATCTATGGATAGTGCTGACTCCGAGAAATGGCTAGAAGCCATGAAATCCGAAATAGGATCCATGCATGAAAACCAAGTTTGGACCTTGGTGGAACTTCCAGAGGGTCACAAGGCCGTGGAAAATAAATGGATCTTTAAGAAAAAGACAGATGCGAATGGTAATGGAACCATTCACAAAGCTCGACTTGTCTCAAAGGGGTTTCGACAAATTCAAGGAGTTGACTACGACGAGACTTACTCTCCCATAGTGATGCTTAAGGATGTTAGGATTTTAATAGCAATTGCTGCACATTTCTACTATGAAATTTGGCAGATGGATGTCCAGACTGCGTTCCTCAATGGTCACATTGATGAAGAGTTGTATATGATGCAACCAAAAGGTTTTCTTGATCCTAAGGATGCTGGAAAGGTATGCAAGGTCCAACGGTCCATTTATGGGTTGAAGCAAGCATCTCGGAGCTAGAACCAACATTTTGATCAAGTGATTAAGAGTTTTGGATTTATCCAAAACCAACAAGAGTTCTGTGTTTACAAGAAAGCGAGTGGGAGCTCGATAGTTTTCTTAGTAGTATATGTGGATGACATATTACTCATGGGAAACTATGTGGATCTTATGACTAGCGTGAAAGCGTATTTGAGCAACCAATTTTCCATGAAGGATCTAGGTGAAGCTGCATACATATTAGGAATCAAGATCTATAGAGATAGATGAAGACACCTAATAGCATTAAGTCAGAGTACTTACATAGATAAGATTTTGAAGAGGTTCAAAATGGAAAACACCAAGAGGGGTTTTACACCTATGATGAAGAATTGCAACTTGAGTGTGACTCAATGTCCTGTAACGGACAATGATAGAGAGAAGATGTCTGACGTCCCCTATGCTTCTACAATAGGATCTATCATGTATGCAATGCTTAGTACCCGACTTGGTGTGGCATTGGATCTTAGTTTGACGAGCTGATATCAGAGTAATCCAGGACCGGATCACTGGACAACTGTGAAAAATATCCTAAAGTATCTGAGAAGAACAAGGGATATGTTCCTAATCTATGGAGGAAATGATGAAGCTCTGAACGTAACAGGTTACGTAGATGCGAGCTGGAATTCAGATCATGATGACTCTAAGTCTCAAACAGGATTTGTTTTCTTGGTGAATGGTGGGGCCGTAAGCTGGAAAAGCAAGAAGCAGCCGGTGGTGGCACAATCTTCAATGGAGTCTGAATACATTGCTGCAGCAGATGCAGCAAATGAAGCTGTTTGGCTAAGGAATTTCGTCATCGAACTAGGAGTTTTTCCCAACGCACAAGACCCCGTGACAATATATTGTGATAACACAGGAGCTATTGCAAATGCAAGGGAACCAAGAAGTCATTCCACAGCCAAACACATCAAGCTTAGATTTCACGTCATCCGGCAGATTGTTGACGAAGGTGAAGTCAAGATTTGCAAAGTAGATACGGAACTGAATGTAGCAGATCCTTTGACTAAAGCTCTCCAACATGACAAGCATGAACAACATCGAGATTCCATTGGTGTTAGGTTCCTGCCTATTGTAAACTAGTTTTATATACTCTAGTGCAAGTGGGAGACTGAAGGAGTTATGCCCTAGAGGCAAATAATAAAGTGTATTATTTGATATATCTCCTGTATGTTCATAATACGTTTCATACTGTGCTATAACTGTGTTAATACGAAACGTTAATACACGTGTGGTATGTAAACAAACCATGTCTCTAGTTACCTCTAGTGAACTAGTTCATTGGTCATGAGGATGGTCTATGTTTCAAGACCATGGGCATTTACGCCAACTGACAATGAGGTCATGTTATTAGTTAAATAACATGATAGATAAACATCCGACGGTTA
Source organism: Avena sativa (assembly GCA_916181665.1). Taxonomy (NCBI): domain Eukaryota; kingdom Viridiplantae; phylum Streptophyta; class Magnoliopsida; order Poales; family Poaceae; genus Avena; species Avena sativa. The sequence goes on from OV702287.1 coordinate 461,937,117, forward strand.
TATCGTAATGAGATCTAGTTACAAAGTTCACCATTGATGATAAAACACAGAGAACCTCGCAACCTGATCCTTTGACTGTGAGGTAATGCAAATCACCATTGTGGAAGAAGCTTAGATGGTTATCAAGAATCATCTCGTAACAGGGTGATCAAAAAGGTGTCACTCAGGTTTTCCGAAGGAATGCGTAGAGGACTACATATCAAGACCAGGATTTGTCTATTCCATGTAACGAACAGATACATGTGGCCATCTCGGTGACGTTGCATTAATGAAGCTTGCAATGACATGAGAACAAGAAAACAAGTTCATCGGTAACGACATCGAACTAGGTCACGGAATGCAATGACATGAGAACAAGAAAACAAGTTCATCGGTAATGACATCGAACTAAGGTATAGAGATACCGAAGATCAAGTCTCGTATGAATTAGGTATCGTATGACAAAGGGAATGGGGAACAACTATCTCACTGTTTGAGCGAATTGTATTCGTGAAACGCACGGAGGTCACATGGCCATCCAGGTCCCTCTGTTGATCATTGATATGAGAGTGGTCTCTATTATGTCCGGAGTGTTTCCGGACTGAAGGATGTCACGCTTAAGGGTAGGGACGCTTAGGGTAGATGAGGCATCTTATGAGAAATAGAGAGAGAGAGAGAGAGAGAGAGAGAGAGAGAGAGAGAGAGAGAGAGAGAGAGAACCAGAATAGTTTTGGCAACATCCGATGGAGATCGGAAAGGGGTCTGGAAGATGTTCCGGAGTGTAGGAATAATATAATATGTGTATTTGAATGTTAATTGGAGAATTAATATTAAATATATATTTTATTTTATTTTTGAAGGCACTATATTGCTAATGGGCCTCACCCGAAGGGAGGCCCAAGTGGGCAAGGCGCCTAGGGGGTGGGGGCCAGCCGGCCTAGGGCTAGTGGGCCACCCGAGTGGGGCCCACCTAGGGCTGGCGGCTGCCCCAAGGTGGCCGGCGGGTGTGGTCATTAGTCCCACACCGCCTGGCCCCTGGGTGGTGCCCCCCTCCTACTATATAAAGGGGTCCCCCTTCCCTTGGAGTACACCCATTCCTCTCATTCTCTCTCTCTCATCTACTGAGGACTTCCCCGTAATATTGGGGAGGACCTCCTGGTTGAGTTCTTCACCTTCACACTACCATCGTGTGATCAGCGATCCGGCATCTACTTCTTCCGCTACTCAGCTGGATCGGAGCCCAGTTGATGTCCACTATACTAGACGTGTGACGAACTTCGGAGGCACCACACTTGGGGTGCTGCTCATCTTCATCAATATACGCCTTCCTGCGTAAGGCGTGCCTCTCTCTGCAAAGGTATGGATACTGTATTCCTTCTCCGTTACTTATGTCTACATAGTATAGATCCTGGTATTAGTGTTCGAGTAGATAGAAATTTTTTGTTTTCTGCTACGGAGCCCTTCAGTAAGTAGATGTATGATAGATAATCTTACAACACACTTAACGTGTAAGTTCCATAGACCTTGGCCTTACACACAAAGGAATGATAGAGATCATACCATAATGCATATGATAGAGATCAAATGCCTGGACCATATCATCTCACTTTACACATTAGATGTTTGCATCTTATATTGCTAGTTTGGCGTTTTAGTAGCATTTTAAGATGACCCCTCATTTAGATATCAAGATAAAAATGTGTTCTTCCTTAAGTATGCACCGTTCTATGGATCGTGTTTCGAGACATCACGTGATGATCGGGTGTACTCGACTCTACGCTTTCATACAACGGGTGTAAGATAGTTTTACACACGCGAGTACTAAGGTTCTTACTTGTTGAGCCTAGCATGTACAGAGATGGCCTCAGAACACGGACTGAAAGGTTAAGCATAAGTCATATAGTTGATATGATGCCCATATTGATGCTCGCCTTTGAAGCTACACCGACTCACGTGATGATCGGACTTGGTGTAGTGGATTTGGTTCATGTAATCACCAAAAAGGCACGAGGGGTGTCGTTTTTGAGTGGGAGTTCATTTCTAATTTGGATTAGTCGAACACAATTTGTCATAAACTAAATCAATGTGAATTTGCATAATTTGTTGTAGTCATTGGCGTCTGTTCACTACCTTATGCTTAGTTTTAATTGGGATAACAGAACTATATAATTCTGGATATTTACTTTATGAACTGGTATCGTATTGTTTTGAATGTCAATTTAAAGTTTATAAGTCCTATTGCAAACTTTTAGCAAACTCTATTTACTCCATGAAGTTTAATAAGTAGTATTAAATCAAGAGTAAGAATTCCAATGTTAGTATCTAAAGTATCATGTTTGCCTCCATGATTATTGATATTCAAAAGTTGTTTTAATATCAAGATTATATAGGAGCTGAAAATTGTTTCAGAAACCATCATGTGTGAAAGATATTGTGATATCTGAAACAATGTTTTTGGTTGCATTATGATAGAGTATTATTTAGCAAAATACATGTTCTCATATTGTATGAGAATTTGTGAAGGATGGAGATGCTAAGCATCCTGATCTCCCAAAAAGGTTTTGGGAACTAATATTATACTCACGATTCTTCCTTATAGGCTATAGTAGCTTGATCATGAAAGTTGTCATGATAAGGATGAATAGAAGATGTAAGTAAAATGTTTACTACACTAATAGATTACTAAAGAATGGATTTTTTTAAAGAACACCAAACATTTGATAATGGTGATCCACTTCAAAGTGCAAGTCCAAAGGTATTTGTATTTGACTATACACGCTTTGTACTATGTATCATGTGAATGACACCACTATTGATGTTGATAGATTCTTTTGAAAGAAACGGAATTGTTGAAAGAGAATCTATAAAATATTTGGCAGAAAAGAAAAGGTTGGAGATGTCCAACTTAGGTATATAAAAGATATACATGTTATGGCTATATTACTTGCTTGTTAAACAATGTGGTTCTGAGGTATTGGATACCAGTACTGGATACCGAATTGGTTGGTATGAAGTGTCATACAGGACAATGCAATTCATGAACTGCAATGGCCTAAGTAACTAGCAAGAGAATAAGTGATGATGATCATCGAAAACAAATAAAGTGTTATTGTGTTTTTTGTTGTCGTCAAACCTAGCCTTCAAGATTTGTTTTAATAATTGTTATTTTGTTCCGGTATTACGAGAACAATAGTTGTTCAAATAATTACCGTATTCCATAAAGGATGGATGAACTTTTACAAGTCTAGTTGGAGAAATCACATCCATAAACATTATTGCTAAAATGTCGTAAGACAAATGATTGGAAGATCACTTATGAAGTGACATTGCTATTTGAATTATATTGGAATTAAACATGAAGAAACTCCAAGTTGATGGATTTTTGGAGTCTTTTGATTTTGATCAATTGACGCTTGTGAAACTTTCCTCGAGATAATTGAAACTACGTTCATAGGCCAAAGAGGAACGGATGACTAACTTATTGGATATTATGCATGTTGATGTATATCGTCCATTATGTGTAGCCATATGCGATGGATCTTTTTGCTTCATATGCTTTCTCCAGAAATTTAAGTGAATATATCTATATATTTACTTAATAAGGAAGAAGTATGAAACATTTGAAAATTGTTCAAGGACTTTCAAGATGAAGTGGAAAATCATTGTAACAAGAAAATAAAGAGTTTATGATTCGATCATAAAGGAAGATATTTGAGTTACATGTTTAGCAAAAACACCTAAGATTTGAGGAATTGTTCCATGATTTGTGTTTCCAAATAAACCATAGGAGTATGGCATATTCGAGAGATGAAATCAAACCATGTTTGACATGGTAAGATCAAAGGTGTCATTTATAAAACTTCCATTATGTTTTAAGGATAAAAGCTTTAGAGACTACCAAATTTACACTGAAAAGAGCACCATCGTGATCCGTTGAAATGACACCATATAAGTTATGGTTTGGGATAAAACCCGAATTATCTTTTCTTAAATTTTGGTATGCTATGCATAAGTAAAATGTTTACAACCAAAGTCAGATAAGCACGTCTTTGTAGGTTATCCCAAAGAATTTGTTGGGAATTTCTCCATAACACCGAGGACAAAAGAGTTTGTTACTTTGAACGTCAAGTTTCTTGAGAAGGAATTTTTCGCGAAAAGTTAAGTGGGAGGACAATAGAACTTTAATAAGGTTGTTGAACCTTAGCTATATGTGCTAAGTAGCGCAGCACCGGAAAGTGTCCCGGTGGCGGCCACAATGCTCATGGCTCCCATGATTACAAAGGGTGTGATATTGGAGATTAGAGTTCCTATTGAACCATGTGGGTCGGTAAGAATCAAAGAGTAAGATTTGAAACAGAAGTCGTTATTGTTTTGACAATGATGAACCGACTGCATGCAAAGAAGCGATGATAGGCCCTGACTCCATAAAGTGACTAGAAGTCATAGAATCCGTAATAGTATCCATACACGAGAAATCAAGTTTCTGAACTTGGAAGACCCTTCGGAAAGGCGTGAAGCCTATCGGTCGTGTTTGGATCTATAAAGAAATAGACATGGATGTTTAACATCTATGAAATAGTTGACATGTCGGAAAGAAGTTTACGGCAATGTTCAAGGAGTTGACTATGGCAAGATTGGATCTTTCATAGCGATATATAGTCTTGATGGATTAATGTAGAAACCACTACATATAATTTGGTATATGGTAGTTGAATAAACAAAACAAGGTTCTTTTAATAGAACGGTTACCTAGGACGTGTACATGACATGGTCCGAAGGGTTTTGTTAATTCAAAGGGTGCTAAAAGGGCATGCAAACTTCAATAGTTGAAGTAAGCATAGCGGAGTTGGAATCTTCACCATGATGAAACTGTTAAAAGAGTTTAAATTCATCGGAGATGATGAAGATGCTTGCATTTGCAAGAAATTAAGTGGGAGCACTAAGACATATTTCTAATACATTATGTAGAGGACATATTGTTGATTGGAAATGATGTATCTTGTATTGACACAAGTTAAGAATTTCATTAAAATAAGATTTCGATGAAATACTTGGGCAAAACCGGAATATTTGGCATCAATATTTATATGGATAGATTGAGGCGCTAATATGGTTGTGCCAGACATACATATATGAGATATTGAAAGGGTTCAATATGGAAACAACAAGAAAGGTTCTTGCTGCATGGAAAGGATTGTATCAAGATTCAAGTGTTTCAACACTTGGTGAGTAAAATCACATGAAGATTTTGATCGATTATACCGTGATATGTATATATCCAGAATGTCCTATGCTCTAAATGTTATGAGCACATACCAGAATGATTCATAAGATGATCATTGGATGATAGTAAAGATATTCTTATGAGCTTTGGAAGAACTATGAATATATCATGTATAAGTGACAAATAGTTAAAGGTAGTTCATTGTAAAAGTGTTACATTGATACTAGTTTTGTCACAAGATACATAAAATTTATCTCAATTTAGACTATGGGTGGCACAATGTAATGCAAAGGATGTTCCATGATGGATCTGGATGAGTTCCAAAAGTTGAGACATTGTGACGGATACTACAACGAAAGGCTAAGTATATGACTGCTATAGTAGCAGCAAAGGATGGCATTTGTGTTAAGTAGTTTGTTATCAAACTAGGTGTGGTTCAAAGTGGGCTAATACTATGAAGATATATTGTATGACAATAATATCAACATATTTTAACCCGAACAAACTAAAAGGTCTCACCAAAGGACCAAATTTATGCAATGCCAGCTCATTTGAGAATGAGTGATGCGTAGAGACGCAAAGACATGCAAATACACACGAACCTGAAACTGTCAGATCCGGAGGTTATGTTAACCACTAGCAATCACGTATATGCAATACCAGAAAGCCATAGGTGTTCAATACGTAAAGTTTTTCAAACTAGATTATTGACTCTAGTGCAAGTGGGAGACTGAAGGGAATATGCCCGAGAGGCAATAATAAAGTGGTTATTATATTATTCCATGTTTATGATAAATGTTTATTTTGCATGCTATAATTGTATTGATTGGAAACATCAATACATGTGTGTTTAATAAATAAAATACAAAGTTCCTAGTAATGCCTCTCATATAAACTAGCTCGTTGATTAATAAGATGATCAAGGTTTCTTGATCAAGGACATTGGATGTTGTTAATAACGAGGTCACAACATTGGTGGAATGATGTGATGAACATTCATCCGAAGTATAGCATTACGATCAAAGTCATTATGTTTATATTGCTATAACATCATACGAAGTAATCTTAGTCCTTAGACCATGAGATCATGTTAATTGCTAACACCGGAAGAGTATCTTGATAACATCAAACGTCACACCGTAACAGGGTGACTATAAAGGTGGGTTCAGTGCTACAAAGGTGTTATGTTGAGGCTCATGGATCAAGAGTGGGATTTGTCCATCCCGATGACGGATAGATATACTCTGGGCCCTCTCGGTGATATCACATTGGTTAGCTTGCAAGCAAGTGATGTGATCACTAGAATGTTATATCACGGGAACGAGAAAAGAGTGCATGTCGGTAACGAGATCAAACTAGGTATGGAGATACCGATGATCGAATCTCGGACATGTAATATATCACGAGACAAATGGATTTAGTTACTAGCGTTAAAAGTTCTCACGATCAAAGAAGTCATCGTTGAATGTGTAGGAGTCAGTATGGATCTCCAGGTCCCGCTTCTGATTATTGATTTGAGAGGGGTATCGATCATGTCTGCATTATTCGCGAACCGTAGGGTGACACACTTAAGGTATGCCGACACCATTTGGAGCAAATATGTTTTAGATAAAGATTTAAGAAAGCGGTGGAATTATTTCAATAGACACCGAAACTATTTTGGGTGAAATTGCTGAAATTGGTTCTACATGTAATATTGAAATGTTGCAGGGGGTTTTATGTGAATGTTTGTTAATTAAAGTAATTAAAAAAATTCTGAATAAAATTAATAAAAAAGTTTTATTAAATGAGAGAGCATTAAATTTGGAGAAACTTAATGCATTTAAAGTGGAGACTTTAAAAGAGAATGTGAAGGGGCATTTTAATGTGGAGGGGTTACCACCACATGAATGGGGGAGGTGAGGAGTCACCCTCCCATGGGGCGCTGACCATGGGAGGGGTACCCCTTCCTACTATTAAAGGTCCCCCTCACTCCCCTTCTTCCTCACACCTCCTCGTGAAGGATCTCTCTCCCCCTCAAGTTATTCCCCATAGTCTCGGATTAGCGAGATACATGTTCCCGGTGGATTTATCTGGAAAGGAGTTGCTTCTTCCGCTGCTTTGCTAGAGCGAGGGACGGAGGTTGTCGAGGTACCGTACGTGTGTGCGATCATGGATGCACCGCTGCTTTGCGGTGCTAGACTTGGTGATGCTGGACTTGATGGAGCTGGATCTGAAGGACGTGCTGGAGCCGGACCTGCTGGACTTCATCACGATCTTGAGATCGGCACGTGTACGACTACATCATCCACGATTTCATACTCGTTAACAAAACTTTGTTGTCTTCGAGGGTAAGTTCTCTATGGATGTATATCCACCCGTTGCTCTATATCTAGTAGATAGATCTTGGCGTATAGTTCTCATCGTAGGATTTTTTGTTTTCTATGCTGCGAACCCCAACATTGATCACCTCATCAAAGCGGAGATTCCAACTCCGTGATGCTTGCTTCAGTCCATAGATGGATCACTGAAGCTTGCACACCTTGCTAGCATCCTTTGGATTGACAAAACCCTTTGGTTGTATCATATACAATTCTTGTTCAATGTTACCATTGAGGAATGCAGTTTTGACATCCATCTGCCATATTTCATAATCGAAATATGCAGCAATTGCTAACATAATCCTAACTGATTTTAGCATTGCTACGGGAGAGAATGTCTCATCGTAGTCAACTCCTTGAATTTGTCGAAATCCTTTTGCGACAAGTCGAGCTTTATAGACGGTTACATTACCATCAACATCAGTTTTTCTTTTGAAAATCCATTTATTCTCAACGGCCTTTCGGTCATGAGGTAAGTCCACCAAGGTCCAAACCTGGTTTTTGTACATGGATTCCATCTCGGATTTCATGGCTTCTAGCCATTTGTTGGAATCCGGGCTCATCATCGCTTCTTCATACGTTTGCAGGGTCATCCATTTCATCAACCATGAAATTCACAACAGGATTCCCGTACATTTCAGGAGCTGCACGTGTCCTGCTAGACCTACGAGGTTCGGTAGTGTTCTCTTTCGGAGTTTCATGATCATTATCATTAGTTCCTTCTTCACTTGGTGAAGTCAACTCTGGAACGACTTCCGGTGCTACGCTACTCGCCATTTCATGAAGAGAAGGTTCAATAACCTCTTCGAGTTCTACCTTTCGACTACACACACCTTTCGCGAGAAACTCTTTCTCTAGAAAGGATCCATTCTTGGCAACGAAAACCTTGCCCTCGGATCTGTGATAGAAGGAATACCCAATTTTTTCTTTACGGTATCCTATGAAGACGCATTTTTCCGCTTTGGATTCGAGTTTATCCGATTGAAGTTTCTTCACATAAACATCGCATCCCCAAACTTTAAGAAATGACAGCTTAGGTTTGTTTCCAAACCATAATTCATACGGTGTCGTTTCAACGGATTTAGATGGTGCCTGATTTAAATTGAATGCATAACCCCAAAATGACAGTGGCAAGTCAGTCAGAGACATCATAGATCGAACCATATCCAATAGAGTACGATTATGATGTTCCGACACACCATTACGTTGTGGTGTTCCGGCAGGCGTGAGTTGTGAAACTTGAAGGGAATATGCCCGAGAGGCAATAATAAAGTGGTTATTATCTTATTCCATGTTTATGATAAATGTTTATTTTGCATTCTATAATTGTATTAATTGGAAACATTAATACATGTGTGTTTAATAAACAAAATACAAAGTTCCTAGTAATGCCTCTCATATAAACTAGCTTGTTGATTAATGATACATTGCAAATGTATCTATAATTTTTGATGTTCCATGCTTAGTTTTATCCAATTTCTTGTGTTTTGTCCACACTTTGGAGTACTTTTCATATGATTTCTTGGACTATCCTATTAACAAGAGCCACAGTGCCAGCTGCCTGTTTTCTGCTGTTTTTGGTTCCAGGAAAGTCAGAAAATGAATATTCTCGGAATTGGACGGGACAAAAGCCAAAGTTCCTATTTTTCCGGAAGTCATCAAGTGCCAGAATACGAGACGGAGAGGGGCCAGGGGGCCACCACACCACCTGGCCGCGCGGCCAGGCCTGGCCCTCGCCAGGGGGTGGTGTGGCCGCTCCTGGCACCCCCTCGGCCTCACCTTCTGACTATAAGATGCCCTCAGGACGTAAACCCTAAGTACCCGATCAAAAATCCACGAAAGAGTCTATAGTCACCGTCATCTCCATCCCTAGATCGGGAGGGATCTAAAGCTCTTCCTGGCATCCTGACTGAGAGGGGAATTCACCCTGGAGGCCTTCTTCATCACCATGCAAGCCTCCGGTGTGATGCGTGAATAGTTCATCCTTGGACTACGGATCCATGTAGTAGCTAGATGGCTGGTTCTTCTCTTTTGTGCTTTCATGTCTAGATCTTGTGAGCTCCGTTCATGATCAAGATCATCTATTTGTAATTCTGCATGTTGTGTTTGCCGAGATCCGATGGATATTGAGATGCTATTTTAGATTGATTATTGATTCTATCATGTCTTTGTTATTTGTGATCTTGCATGCTTTCCGTTGTTAGTAGCTATCTTGGCCAAGTAGATGCTAGCAACTCCAAGAGTTAGTATTTATGCTCGATAGTGGGTTCATGCCTCTAGTAATCTGGGGAAGTGACAGAAATCTCTAAGGTACTAGATGTGTTGTTGCTACTAGGGAGAAAACAACAATCCTTTGTTCATAGAACAATCGTATTGTTTACTTTACATGCAATTCCTAAAGCAATAATCTGTTGCCTGCAACTTAATACTGGATGGGGTTCGGATGATAACCTGGAGGTGGATTATTAGTCATAGATGCAGTTGGATGGCGGTCTATGTATAATGTTGTAATGCCCAATCAAGTCTCAAAGGAGTCAAGATGATTAGTATATGCATGTATTGCTTTCTCGATGTTTATCAATTGCCCCGCTGTAATTTGTTCACCCAGCATGTTATCTATCTAAGGAGAGCCACCTCTAGTGAACTATGGATCCCGGTCCTTGTCTTTTACATACAATCTATAAACTTTTTCTACTTTGTGTTTACTTTCTGCAAACTATTACTTCTTTCCATTCAATACGTTTAATCCTTTGTTTTCTGCAAAACACGGTGAGATTGACAACCTCATCGCAAGTTGGGGACAAAGTTCTGTGGTTGTGTTGTGGAGGTCTCCATGTTGCTACTAACACCGGTAGTGCGCCCTGCCAAAGCTGAGCTAGTAACACCTTTGGGGTGTTTCCTTGATCCTACTGGTTCGATTAAACCTTGGTTTCATAACTGAGGGAAACTTGCTGCTGTGCTCATCATACCTTCCTCTTGGGGTTCCCAACGAGCTCTACATCAACCACGCTCCAGCATTTTTCTGGCGCCATACACAGAGCCATCAAGCATTTTCTGGCGCTGTTGCCGGGGAGTCAAGGACATCTTCCCAAGGGGAGCCCCTCATAACCAATCTCTTTACTTTGTTATTTTTGTTTTGCTTAGTTTCTTTTTGTTTTGTTTGCTTGTTTTCTTTTCAAAAACACAAAAAAATTAGTTTTACTAGTTTGCTTTCTTTATTGAAAACAAAAAAGGATTAGTTCCTACTATAGTTGTTGGTCTATTATTGCCTTGCTTTATCATGCTTTCTATCAATGGTTGGTTTCTTTGAAACTGAATCTTATTGGCAAGGTGGGTTCACGGAAGAACAAAAATATTGTTATAAGGAACACCGCTTGTCACAAAAAGGGAAACACTTATGGGAACAAATTGATAAATTGTATACCATTGCTATAAATGTGTGCTCTACTTATAATGTTACTTATTGCATTGATAAATCCTGTTGCTGTAGGAGGTATAAACACCTCCCTTTTCAATGTGAGTATAATGATAATGTTACCATATCTTCTTATGTTAAAGGGAATTATGACTTTTATGATGTGGAACAAATTGAAGAATTTATTGCTTGGAAGGGTGCATTTGAACTTGCTAGTTTGTTTGAAAATACTGATGATGGACCTTATAAATATGAGGTTTATGATATACTTCAATTTTGCTTTGATAATTACAAGGAAGAAAATGGCTATATTCTTGAATATCTTAATAGATGCTCTCCACCAGCGGAAGAGACTAATGCCTTGCAGGAGCGTATGGAAGAAGAAATTTCTGAAACTGGAAGCTCATTGGATGAAAAAGAGGAGGAAAGTGATGATCAAGAGGAGGAAGAATGGATCTACCCATTCCTACCTTCTAATGAGAGTAACTCTTTACCCCTTACAATATTTGATTGTCCCCCATGCTTACTAAAGGAGGATGAATGTTATGTTCCTGAGGATTCTTTTGAAAATGTTTATAATAAAGTTGTATTGCTTGTAGATCATGAAAAGCATGCTTTATGTGATAGTTATATTGTTGAGTTTATTCATGAGGCTACTGAAAATTATTATGAGACAGGAAAATATGGTTGTAGAAGTTTTCATGGTAATGAAACACCTCTCTATGTGCTGAAAGTTTTGAAGTTGCTTTTGTTTTATCTACCCATTCTTGTTACTATGTGCTTCTTTGATTTATTTTCTTACAAGATTCCTATGCATAGTAAGTGGGTTAGACTTAAATGTGTTTTTAATTTGCTTCTTGATGCTCTCTTTTACTTCAACTCATATTTCTTATGTGAGCATCTTCTCAAACTATCATGCCTAACTTAAAGGCGTTAAAAAAGTACTTATTGGGAGATAATCCAAAAGTTTTAGATGAGTCTTGAAAGAGTAATAACCATTCCTTATCCTTTTTATTTGCTTTTTGTGCCAAGAGTAACCTCTAATGAGAGAGAAGTAATGATTTCAAAAGTTGCTGTCTCGAAACAGATTTTTGTGCTTCACCGTACAAATTCGTGTAAACTCTCTGAACGTCTTTTTGAGGCGTGAATTTTTGTGCTTCTGCCTCAGGTTGTTATCTAACTTTCGTTAGTTGAACACTTTTTGATTTGAGCAACAGAAGGTCTTCTAAGAAATTCGTCTTTACCTGCTGGTCTGTTTTGACAGATTTCTGCCATTTTCTGCATTTGCTTCTTGTTGGTTCCTTTTTGAGTTCTTTTGGGGAATTGAGATTTTTGAGGGAAGTGCTACAGTAGCTAGTGTTCTAATAGAAGTTTATTTGGTGATAGAACTTAACCTTAAGACTTATTTATCTTGAATGCACTAATGTTGCTAATAAAGATTGTGTGAAGTTTTGTATGAAGGAAAATTTTCAGGTGTATGGAAGGAATGAGTAACGAGATGAAGGATGGACTAAAGCTCAAGCTTGGGGATGCCACGCGTGTCACCCCAAGAAACATCCAAGAAGTACAAGTTTCAAATCTTGGGGATGCCCAAGGCATCCCCTTCTTCATCAATAAAAATCCCAGGTTTCTTCCAAACGCTTCATTTTTATTGTTTCATGCACAGTTGTGTTGTTCTTGGAGCGTCTTCTTTTTCGTTTTCGTTTTGGTTTTTTGTTTTCTTTTGTTTGCTTAGTTTGCTGAATAAATTGGTTGGACCCCCTCTTTCAGACATTGGTTGCAAATAGTTTGGTTTGGTTTGGAAAAGAGTAGGAAAGTTCATGCTTATGTGGTAAAAAGAGCTTGTTTTTGACTGTGGCCTACGCTTTGTCATGCCATGCTTGATATTGTTTTGGCTTTATGCTTAGTACTCTTTGCTGTAGCATGAATTGTTATAAACAATTGAGATTGCTTAATGTGCCTTGGATGAAACATGCGTTGTTTTAGCATATTAAAGCATAGTATAGTGGTATTCTCCTTTGATGCTTTATTTGGGTTGACTTGGCGCATGCTCACACCATGTTATGACTACCTAAAGTCACCATAGCCTTTATGATCCTTTAGTTTTCAACTTGTAGTATCACTTTATGCTTTGATCAATGATGTTTTGTCGCTCTGCATGATTATGGCCATTATTGCTCTATTAGTTTGTCGCTCCTAGTCTTTTGCTAGCCTCCACAACCAAGTATGAGTTCCACTCATGCATCCAACTCCCTAAACCAAGTTATTCCAAAGATTCCACCATACCTACCTACTAGCTTATGCTATTCCAAGTATATTCATGCTTTTTTTACCTTCCAAATTAAACTTGTTATGAGAAAACTAGTGATTAAAGCTCTCACGAACTTGATGGCACACTTTACTTTTTGCATCTAATAAACTTGAACCATCGGGTCCTTCTTTGTTGCGTATATGCTTGTGCTTTATAAGTTGAAATTAGCAGAACCATGTCTCATGGGGAACGCTTTCAATATTGCACTTGTACTTTGTACCCCGTTGATATCATGTTCTTTTGCTTACGGATCCCGGTGGTGTGAAATAAAAGTGGAACTTGTAAGATCATGGAGTTTTTATGTGTGTTAGAGAAATGCATGGGCCGCTAGCCTAAGCCATGCCTAATCATGGTGGAAACTTGCAGCATCACCATAATGAGCACTCTATGAAGCATCCTCAATAAAAACCTATGCAAATAGCAAATAAAAAGATCGCTAAGATGCTCATTGTCTGCTTGCCTTGTCATTTTGATTATCGGAAAGCTCCTGTATCATGTGCAAGGGGTACCCCGTTGGCGGTTCTTAATGATACACATGTACTTACAATGACAAGAGCTTACTCGTGACTTAAGTTGAGTAGCATGAGGATCGGTCTTTGTAAGTAAGGGGCATGAGATTTTGGTTTATAACTTGTCAAGCATATCCTCTTAGTGGTGTCACTTTAACCTTAATCACCTTAAAGATGCTTATGATAGGGGCAATGAGAGCTGAAATCTATAAGTACCATAATTTTTGGAAGCTCTTTATGAAACTTGAATCCCTACTTCCTTTTATAAAAAGGCCTTTCTTCCACCATTATACTGAGTCTCCACCTTCTATCTTTATGCACCTACTTTGAGAGCATAGTGGCCATTCTTAGTTCTATGTGCATTGTCCCAAGACTAGTTGATTGATGCATAACTTGATATTGCTTGTTTTAAACTATTGTATCTAGTCACTCTTATGATCTTTGAAGGTGTCTTATGCATTTGTTTTTGCTACTCTATTGAGGGACAAGCTAAATACTTTTATGCTATGTTTTCTTTATGTGAAACAAACAAACGTCTTGCAAACCATTGTTATTCATGAATCTTTTGTTTGTGCCCTTTCATGTTGCATCAGAGTTTCTTTTCTTATTGCTAGAACCTTGTCTTTCATGTTATGATTGAAGTACTATGACCCCAGCTTTGAATGTTTTACAAATACTTTGATCAAGTCTTTGATGGTGCATGTCACCTCAAAAATTATTCTTTCTTTTTATCACTTACCTACTCAAGGACGAGCAGGAGTTAAGCTTGGGGATGTTGATACATTGCAAATGTATCTATAATTTTTGATGTTCCATGCTTAGTTTTATCCACTTTCTTGTGTTTTGTCCACACTTTGGAGTAATTTTGATATGATTTCTTGGACTAACCTATTAACAAGAGCCACAGTGCCAGCTGCATGTTTTCTGCTGTTTTTGGTTCCAGGAAAGTCAGAAAATGAATATTCTCGGAATTGGACGGGACAAAAGCCAAAGTACCTATTTTTCCGGAAGTCATCAAGTGCCAGAATACGAGACGGAGAGGGGCCAGGGGGCCACCAAACCACCTTGCCACGCGGCCAGGCCTGGCCCGTGCCAGGGGGTGGTGTGGCCGCTCCCGGCACCCCCTCGGCCTCCCCTTCCGACTATAAGATGCCCTCGGGACGTAAACCCTAAGTACCCGATCAAAAATCCACGAAAGAGTCTGTAGCTGCCGTCATCTCCATCCCCAGATCGGGAGGGATCTGAAGCTCTTCCCGGCACCCTGCCTGAGAGGGGAATTTACCCTGGAGGCCTTGTTCATCACCATGCAAGCCTCCGGTGTGATGCGTGAGTAGTTCATCCTTGGACTACGGATCCATGTAGTAGCTAGATGGTTGGTTATCCTCTTTTGTGCTTTCATGTCTAGATCTTGTGAGCTCCATCCATGATCAAGATCATCTATTTGTAATTCTGCATGTTGTGTTTGCGGGGATCCGATGGATATTGAGATGCTATTTCAGATTAATTATTGATTCTATCATGTCTTTGTTATTTGTGATCTTGCTTGCTTTCCATTGTTAGTAGCTATGTTGGCCAAGTAGATGCTAGCACCTCCAAGAGTTAGTATTTATGCTCGATAGTGGGTTCATGCCTCTAGTAATCTGGGAAGTGACAGAAATCTCTAAGGTACTAGATGTGCTGTTGCTACTAGGGAGAAAACAACAATCCTTTGTTCATAGAACAATCGTATTGTTTATTTTACACGCAATTCGTAAAGTAATAATCTGTTGCTTGCAACTTAATACTGGAGGGGGTTCGGATGATAACCTGAAGGTGGATTATTAGTCATAGATGTAGTTGGATGGCGGTCTATGTATAATGTTATAATGCCCAATCAAGTCTCAAAGGAGTCAAGATGATTAGTATATGCATGTATTGCTTTCTTGATGTTTGTCAATTGCCCCGCTATAATTTGTTCACCCAGCATGTTATCTATCTAAGGAGAGCCACCTCTATTGAACTATGGATCCCGGTCCTTGTCTTTTACATACAATCTATAAACTATTTCTGCTTTGTGTTAACTTTCTGCAAACTATTACTTCTTTCCATTCGATACATTTAATCCTTTGTTTTCCGCAAAACACGGTGAGATTGACAACCTTATCGCAAGTTGGGGACAAAGTTCTGTGGTTGTGTTGTGCAGGTCTCCACGTTGCTACTAGCACCGGTAGTGCGCCCTTCCAAAGCTCAGCTAGTAACACCTTTGGGGTGTTTCCTTGCTCCTACTGGTTCGATTAAACCTTGGTTTCATAACTGAGGGAAACTTGCTGCTATGCTCATCATATCTTCCTCTTAGGGTTCCCAACGAGCTCTACATCAACCACGCTCTAGCATTTTTCTGGCGCCATACACAGAGCCATCAATTAACAAGATGATCAAGGTTTCCTGATCATGGACATTGGATGTTGTTAATAGCGAGGTCACAACATTGGTGGAATGATGTGATGAACATTCATCCGAAGTATAGCATTACGATCAAAGTCATTATGTTTATATTGCTATAACATCATACAAAGTAATCTTAGTCCTTAGACCATGAGATCATGTTAATTGCTAACACCGGAAGAGTATCTTGATAACATCAAACGTCACATCGTAACAGGGTGACTATAAAGGTGGGTTCAGTGCTCATGGATCAAGAGTGGGATTTGTCCATCTCAATGATGGATAGATATACTCTGGGCCCTCTCGATGATATCACATTGGTTAGCTTGCAAGCAATTGATGTGATCACTAGAATGTTATATCACGGGAACGAGAAAAGAGTGCATGTAGGTAACGAGATAAAACTAGGTATGGAGATACCGATGATCGAATCTCGAACATGTAATATATCACGAGACAAAGGGATTTAGTTACTAGCGTTAAAGGTTCTCACGATCACAGAAGTCATCGTTGAATGTGTAGGAGTCCGTATGGATCTCCAGGTCCCGCTTCTGATTATTGATCTGAGAGGGGTCTCGATCATGTCTACATTATTCGCGAACCGTAGGGTGACACACTTAAGGGATACCGACACCTTTTGGAGCAAATATGTTTCAGATAAAGATTTAAGAAAGCGCTGGAATTATTTCAGTAGACACCGAAAATGTTTCGGGTGAAATTGCTGAAATTGGTTCTGCATGTAATATTGAAATGTTGTAGGGGTTTTATGTGAATGTTTGTTAATTAAAGTAATTAACAAAATTCTGAATAAATTTAATAAAAGAGTTTTATGAAATGAGAGAGCATTAAACTTAGAGAATTTTAATGCATTTAAAGTGGAGACTTTAAAAGAGAATGTGAAGGGGCATTTTAATGTGGAGGGGTTACCACCACATGAATGGGGGAGGTGAGGAGTCACCCTCCCATGCGGCGCCGGCCATGGGGAGGGGTACCCCCTCCTCCTATAAAAGGACCCCCTCACTCCCCTTCTTCCTCACACCTCCTCGTGAAGGATCTATCCCCCTCTAGTATTATTCCCCCATGGTCTCGGATTAGCGAGATACATGTTCCCGGTGGCTTTATCTGGAAAGGAGTTGCTGCTTCCGCTGCTTTGCTGGAGAGAGAGACGGAGGTTGTCGGGTACCAGAGGTGTGTGCGATCACGGATGCGCCGCTGCTTTGCGGTACTGGACTTGCTGGAGCTGGATCTGAAGGACATGCTGGAGCCGGACCTGCTGAACTTCATCATGATCTTGAGATCGGCAAGTGTACGACTACATCATCCACGAGTTCCAACTCGTTAACAAAACTCGTTGTCTTCGAGGGTGAGTTCTACATGGATGTATATCCACCCGTTGCTCTGTATCTAGTAGATAGATCTTGGCGTATAGTTCACATCGTAGGAAATTTTTTGTTTTCTATGCTGCGAACCCAACAGTGGTATCAGAGCCTGATCTATGCGTAGGTGCTTTGCACGGGTAGTACACATATGTTTATATGTGGGCGATGATGATCATGTTATTGCATCTTTCATGTATTTTGGATATTGGTGGCATAGTGGGATGAAGCGGCCTGGACCAACCTTACATGTCATCGTACATGAGACTGGTTCCACGACTGACATGCAACTAGTTTTGCATAAGTGGCTGGCGGGTGTCTGTCTCTCCTACTATAGGAAATATCTGATTTACAACGAGTTGCTAATAACTTGGTTATCCTCGTTGTGGTTCCATGTTCTTTGGTAAGAACGGTTCTATCTCCGAAAGCCCTAAGCCACGTAAAACATGCAATTAGATGTATGATAGATACTCTTACAACACACTCAACGTGTAAGTTCCATAGACCTTGGCCTTACACACAAAGGAATGATAGAGATCATACCACGATGCAAATGATAGAGATCAAATGCATGGACCATATCATCTCACTTTACACATATGATGTTTGCATCTTATATTGCTAGTTTGGCGTTTTAGTAGCATTTTAAGATGATCCCTCATTTAGATATCAAGATAAAAATGTGTTCTTCCTTATGTATGCACCGTTCTATGGATCGTGTTTCGAGACATCACGTGATGATCGGGTGTACTCGACTCTACGCTTTCATACCACGGGTGTAAGACAGTTTTACACATGCGAGTACTAAGGTTCTTACTTGGCGAGCCTAGCATGTACAGACATGTCCTCGGAACATGGACCGAAAGGTTAAGCATGAGTCATCTAGTTGATATGATGCCCATATAGATGCTCGCCTTTGAAGCTACACCGACTCACGTGATGATCGGACTTGGTGTAGTGGATTTGGTTCATGTAATCACCGACTACAAAGGTGTGGTGATTACATGAACCAAATCCACTACACCAAGTCCGATCATCACGTGAGTCGGTGTAGCTTCAAAGGTGAGCATCTATATGGGCATCATATCAACTATATGACTCATGCTTAACCTTTCGGTCCGTGTTCCGAGGCCATGTTTGTACATGCTAGGCTCGCCAAGTAAGAACCTTAGTACTCGCATGTGTAAAACTGTCTTACACTCGAAATATGATCATGGATTCAAGTACACCCGATCATCACGTGATGTCTTGAAACGACGAAACATAAACGGTGCATACTAAATAAAGAACACATTTTTATCTTGATATTTAAATGAGGGATCATCTTATAACGCTACTAAAACGCCAAACTAGCAATATAAGATGCGGACATCATATGTGTAAAGTGAAATGATATGGTTCTTGCATTTGATCACTATCATATGCATCATGGTATGATCTCTATCATTCCTTTGTGTGTAAGGACAAGGTCTATGGAACTTACACGTTAAGTGTGTTGTAAGAGTATCAACTATACATCAAATTACAACATTACCATATCATGACACAAGCCCAACAACGATCTAAACTAGATGCCTCTAATTTATCAATTGCATGTTTTACGTGGCTTAGGGCTTTCAGAGATAGAACCGTTCTTACCTACGAACATGGAACCACAACGATGATAACCAAATTATTAGAAACTCATTGTAAATCAGATATTGACTATAGTAGGAGAGACAGACACCCGCCAGCCACTTATGCAAAACTAGTTGCATGTCAGTCGTGGAACCGGTCTCATGTGCGATGACATGTAAGGTTGGTCCAGGCCGCTTCATCCTACTATGCCACCAATGTCCAAAGTACATGAAAGATGCAATAACATGAGCATCATCGCCCACATATAAACATATGTGTACTACCCGTGCAAAGCACCTATGCATAGATCAGGCTCTGATACCACTAAAGGGTTCGCAGCATAGAAAACAAAAAATTCCTACGACGAGAACTATATGCCAAGATCTATCTACTAGATACAAGCAACGGGTGGATATACATCCATGGAGAACTTACCCTCAAAGACAACAAAGTTTTGTTAACTAGTAGTAACTCGTGGATGATGTAGTCGTACGCTTGCCGATCTCAAGATCGTGTGGAAGTCCTAGCGCTGCAAACCAGCAGTGCATCCGCACTCGCACACACGTTCAGGCCACCGAACAACCTCCACCTCCTCGCTCCAGCGATGCAGCGGAAGCAGCAACTCCTTCCAGATGAAATGCCACCGGGAACATGTATCTCGCTAATCCGAGACCATGGGGGAATAATTCTAGAGGGGGAGAGAGATCCTTCACGAGGAGGTGTGTGGAAGAACGGTGAGAGGGGTGGCCTTTTATAGGAGGAGGGGGTACTCCCTCCATGGCTGGCGCCTCATGGAAGTGACCCCTCACCTCCCCCATTCATGTGGTGGTAACTCCCTCCACATTAAAATGCCCCTTCACATTCTCTTTTAAAGTCTCCACTTTAAATGCATTAAATTTCTCCAAATTTAATGCTCTCTCATTTAATAAAACTCTTTTATTAAATTTATTCATAATTTTGTTAATTACTTTAATTAACAAACATTCACATAAAACCCCCTGCAACATTTCAATATTACATGCAAAACCAATTTCTGCAATTGCACCCGAAACAGTTTCAGTGTCTATTGAAATAATTCCAGCGCTTTGCAATTCATTCGTCTGAAACACATTTGCTCCAAATGGTGTTGGTGTCCCTTAAGTGTGTCACCCTACGGTTCGTGAATAATGCAGACATGATCGAGACCCCTCTCAGATCAATATCAGAAGCGAGACCTGGAGATCCATACTGACTCCTACACATTCTACGATGACTTCTATGATCGTGAGAACCTTTAACATTAGTAACTAAATCCCTTTGTCTCACGATATATTACATGTCCGAGATTCGATCATCGGTATCTCCATACCTATTTTGATCTCATTACCGACATGTACACTTTTCTTGTTCACGTGATATAACATTCTAGTGATCTTATCACTTGCTTGCAAGCTAACCAATGTGATATCACCAAGAGGGCCCATAGAATATCTATCCCTCATCGGGATGGACAAATCCCACTCTTGATCCATGAGCTTCTACATAACACTTTTGTAGCACTGAACCCACCTTTATAATCACCCTTTCACGGTGTGACGTTTGATGTTATCAAGATAATCTTCTAGTATTAGTGATTAACATGATCTCATGGTCTAAGGGCTAGGATTACTTTGTTAGATGTTATAGCAATATAAACACAATGACTTTAATCGTAATACTGTACTTCGGATGAATGTTCATCACATCATTCCACTAATGTTGTGACCTCGTTATTAACTACATCCAATGTCCATGATCAGGAAACCTTGATCATCTTGTTAATCAACGAGCTAGTTTATAAGAGAGGCATAACTAGGAACTTTCCTTTTTGTTTATCAAACACACATGTATTAACGTTTCCAAATTAATACAATTATAGCATGTAAAATAAACATCTATCATATACTTGGAATATGTATAATAACAACTTTATTATTGCCTCTCAGGACATGTTCCCTTCAATTACAAGGTTTTGAGTACATCAAATCTATTGGGAACTTAGGCCGATTCAAAGCCACCCAAACCATCTCAAAATATATCCTTTGCTGAAAAGATGATTGCGCGCTGTAAGACTTGATATGACATGATTTTATGTCAATCAGTCAAACTCCCTCCAGTACTTTCCATGTTCGAATTCTGAGCTACCCAAGTTCCTCGCTATGTTCGCTATGTATAATAAGGCGCAATATCGGATTCGGCGTAGGTACAACCAGGTCAGGTGGACCATTGACCTTCATTACAATATATTTTTACTACTTAGCCTATGAAAATGAATATTTCAACCCCATTTCGGACAAAAAACTTCCCATACTATTGTTACAAAAGAAAAACCCTTAATTAGCCTTTCATGGTGAGTAGAGTATATATTTTTTAGGGTACCAACTACATTTTTTTGGGAGGATGTGGTACGAACTACATTGAATTTTCACTAAGGACCTAGCGAAAAGATTGCACATTCGACCCAACACTAACCCAAAACCTTGTAAATTTAGTCTGCCGGGTTAGCTGGACTGCCGACCCACGACATATTGAGTACATTGAATTTTCAATGAGGTGGTTATTAGAAAATAGTACTACATTCTAGCTAACTATGGCCCAAGACCTCGCTAATTTATCCTTCCGGGTTCAGGTTGGCTGTGGGCCGCCAACCCTCAACACATTATTACTTGGTTTTTTAAGCTTGAACCACACTGAAGAAGTTTCGGTAAGGAGCCCACGATAAGCCCATTGGTTCACAAGATTGGACCCAAGTTATCTTTTTATCGCCCAAAATCATCTTAATTTAGTATGTCCGTGCCATTTTGATAAAGTATAGGACAAGCTTCTCCTACCCATGTTGTATTTGTACAAAGCATTTAGCATTTTTTATGGCAAGTCGTCAGGGTCGCTGCCTTTTCATTTTAAGTGATTTCAACATTTCTAAATGTAATCTTTTCCAGTAATGGCATAGACGGTTCTGGCATAGTGGCATAGTTGAATTCTTGAGTTTGATTCCTAGTTTTTTCCATATAAATATATAATATATAGTATAATCTCTGTCATTCTTTTACATTTTTTCTAGCATACACACATTTCTTACATAGAGAAGGCTGACATCTAGGACCCAGCAATGTTGCCAAGGTCAAAATAGCGGAGTGCATCATACACACTTTCCATTTGCAGAGACGCTGACATGTTGGACCCAGTAGAGACCTTATATAGATGTTGCATCGAGCAATCAATGTTTCATTTATAGAGAGGCTGATATGTGGGACCCAGTAGCGCGACCTTATATAGATGCTGCATCGAGCAAAGTTGCTAGTTCGAAACAGGGAGGCGCGAGCGAGAAAAAAGTTCAGCATGCACACATTTCTTATAATGAGAGGCTGAAATGGGGGACCCAGCAGCGAGAAAAAAGTTCGGAACATGGTAGTGCTAGAGAAGAAAAAAATTCCATCATACCGACGATTCTTCTAATGTGAGGCTGACATAAGGGACCCACCAGCCTGAATAAATGGCTGATGCAGCGAGCAACGCTATCAAGTTCGGAACACGAAGGCGCGACAGAGGGTAAAAAATCCATCATACACATGTTTCTTCGAATGAGAGGAAGACATGTGGGGCCCAGCATCGTGATTTAATGGTAGATGCATCGAACAACGCTATCAAGTTCGTAACAGGGTAGCGCGAGCCAAGGAAAAAATCCATCATACACACGTTTCTTCTAATGAGAGGATGACATGTGGGGCTCAGGAGGTTGGTTAAACGATAGATGCGTCGAGCAGCGTTATCAACTCGGAACAGGGTAGCGCCAGCGAAGGAAAAAATTCCATCATACACACGTTTCTTCTAATGAGAGGATGACATGTGGGTCCCAGGAGGTTGATTAGACGGTAGATGCATCGAGCAGCGCTATCAACTTCACAACAGGGTAGCGCGAACGAAGGAAAAAAATCCCATCATACACACGATCCTTCTAATGAGAGGCTGACATGTGGGACCTAGCAGCCTGACTAAACGGCAGACGCCTCGAGCTACGTTATCGAGTTCAAATCAAGGAGGTGTGACCAAAAAGTATGATCCGCTAGAGACACTGACGTCCGGGACCCACACGCCTCAAAAGACTTCGGTGAGTCAACATCGCGCGAGGAAACAAAAATCTTGCTTCTGCCACGTGCTGGCCGAGCTTCGTCCATGCTTTTAGCAGATCCGTCGTAGTAGAGGGCCGCGAAACTGGAAAAAAAAGTTTTCCATCGGCCACGGCCGAGCCGAGAATTTCGTCGCGGAAGACGCGCCTTCTACGACGACCGTCAGGCCAATTCGTTGCAGAAGGATACTTTTCTTGTAGTGAGAGAGGGCCTAGGGCTTTCGGTTTCACCTGTAGCTGTGCAAAACATCTGATGGGAATACAAGTGGTGGAATATGGCTATGGTGGTGGAGAAGGGTTTGGAGATTAGATCTAGTATATTTCTCCAGTGGCTATGCGATGTTGTGGATGCAGGGTTCTGGGGGCGGCGTTCAAGAGAGTGTTCCTGTCGCCCGAAGCCTCTTTATATAGGGGTCCCTTCACGAAAGTTGTTCTGTTTGACCCAGAAGTGTCAATGGCAACTATACGACTAGAACTATACGGCCGGAATTTTATTCATGCCGTATTGTTGGTCGTTAAAGCGTCTGTCTGCACTTCACTACCCTTGGTTTCTTCGTGTTGTTGGAAATCTCATATCTTTTACTTTAATGTTGTGATTCCCATCATCAAACATCATTATCCGCGCAGGAACAAATAGAAAGAAAGGATTGTATACCCCTTTGATCATTAGGCATTAGTGGAAAGCTTTAGAGAGATATTTCATCAAAAGTATGATTAATATCAAGTTTAAATGTGGATGTAGATGGCTATATTTCATAGCCATCAGATATCAACCACAGAAATAAGAAGGACAAGCTACCGCAACAAGTCCAACCATCTGGGTATATCCCAAACTTGTAGATCTAATCATTACCCATCTTACCACATTTGTTCTCATGCAAGTACATGATAAAGTTGGGCATATTGGACACAACTAATCATAGACAACAAGTATATAACATATGTTCTTGCATAGAGGGGTCTCAGACCAGCATCATAGACCAAAGAGGATCTAGTCTTAACTAGATAACTCTAAATCACAGCTGCTAGCATACATGGCACATCCCCAGAAGGGTAGCACCTCTGTACCTAGCAGATTCATTTTTTCTTGAGGACAAGCTCAAGTACAATTTCTTAAACATAAATAATCATCTTCCTAAAAGATTTTAGGAATCATCTATTCATTTGATTCAGAAATAACAACAAGGGCCAACACTGTCTATGACAAGGCCACAATATACAAAGCCTCGGAAATCAAAGAAATGAAATCATCTTCCTACAAGCATATAGGAATGATTCTTCTATAAGATCAATCCAATAATCATCACAGAGAGTAGGATAAACATTATTCACCATGGATCTACATAGTATCAAGATAGATTCTTGAGCAAAGCCATGGATCACAAAAGTACTTCACATGATAGCATCAGTACAGTTAACTAAGCAACACCAGTTCAGCAGTGAAGCATTCCAACTCAAGCCATAACAAGTGAACCACAACTCCATAGGAGTGAATCCACAACAACAACAACATAGGAATCCACACAATACTAATCATGCATGTACAGAGTGTTCTCTGATAGAGAACAGGGTAACATAACATGATCAACAAAGCTTATCTATACATATCAGTAGGTCATCTGCAAGAGTATTGCCCAGGAAACTAACCAAGAGGCTAAGCTAAACATCACTATAGGGGATGAAACCTAGAATTTAGGGATGAACCCTAACTGGGGAATTCATGCATTAATCACATGGCATGGAGCAAAGGGAAGAGAGAGCATAGAGAGAGGAGTAGGGGCACTTACTTGAGGTCCCCACAATTAGTTTGATCAGGAAGTAGAGGAGGAGACTAGCGACGATGTGAAGCACGACGACACGGGGAGCACCCCTAGAGGGGGCGCTGCAACCCGCACCAGGCTGCAACGGAGGCAGTAGTGGGAGGCATACAACGTCACAGACACTAGGGCATTGCCAGGGTGTCACCGGAGCATTAAGGCCATGGCGGAGCCCCAAACCCTAACCACAGGGTGGGGTCGATGTGGCTAGCGGAGGGCATGTACATCGAAACAAGCAGGACAGGGAGGCGCGGCATCGTTGTTTACATCGATGAACACCGCTGTGACAGTCAAGGTGGCCGGGAGCGGCCAGATTCGGGTGCAATGACAGTGGCAACATCAGTCGCCTCGGAGGGGAGAGGATAATCGCGTGAACGAGAGAAAGAGAGAGAGAGAGAGAGAGAGAGAGAGAGAGAGAGAGAGAGAGAGAGAGAGAGAGAGAGAGAGAGAGAGAGAGATACGAGAGAAAGGGGAGAGTGTGGGGGTACTGGGCCGAGTAAGTCCATCCCAATACTGCCCTAGTGGCACTTGACTAGCCCAAATGGGTTGGGTCGGGCCAGGCCAGCCCAATATGGGGCGGGCCCGTGTTTTAAAAGGACTTATGTTAAAATGTATAATTATAAATATACCCCTAGAACTAAATAAGCTTTAGAAAAATAAGTAAATTGCCTAAAAATACAAATAATATATCTATGAACTCACAAAAATATCCTCTACCCAATAAAAATAATAAATAATAAGTTTAAGTAACTAAATTTAGATCTATTATAAAAATTGTATATATTCCTTTTGGAATTTTATAAAAATAAATAAAATACTTAAAATTGAATAAAATCCACTTTTAAGATCCTAAAAGGATATACTATTGTAGAAAAATACTAAATTGTATTTTTTGGAAAGTAAGTCAAGTTTGTTAGAAATAAAATCTTTATTCCTTCTTGGAATTTTAAGAAAATAATAGAAAGAGTTAAAAATTAAATAAAACCATTTTTAAAATCTTAGAATATTACTAGTTATCACAAAAATATTATATATAAGAATTATGTGAATTTAAGAGTTTTTTATTATTACATTCTTTAATTAAAAGAAATATAAAATTTGCATAAGCTGGGTAAAAGAAGAAAAATAATAAATCATTGCATGACATTAGTATGCATAGCATATTGCTTCTTTAAATATTGTCCTTATCAGGCAATAATGATGTTTTGTAGAAATAGGAGGTTAAGGTTAGGTGGAAGCATCCGACTTTATTACCTTGAAGTCATAAGGCAAGTTCATCACTTGCTCATGTCCTTTGAATAGTCTTTATGAAAGTATTTGAAAATTGTGTGTTATCACCTATGTTCTATAAGAGACAAAAAATAAGTATTTCCCAAACAAATGAAATGCTATTATCATCCTAAGTGGTGATAAATACTAAGAATGGCAAAGGAATCTAGGATTCTAATTGTAGAATAATTAGGGCTTAATAACCCATGCCATTAGTGATTCTAGCGTCGTATATTACGCGTTAACCATAAGGTTTGGAATGTGAAAGAGAAGTCAGCAAGATATTGTTCCTTTCGTATGTACGGATGACCTGATCATGAGGCTGTGGATTTCTCGTTGGGAACCTAGCACATGGGTGGAACCCCTTTGTTTCCCATGATTTTGGTGACTAGACTATCTTTGAGAGGATGCCAGTGGTAGAGTCGGTCCTTTAAGGGAGCTTGCCAGACATAAATGTCTCATAAAGTCTTTAGGTGCCTACCAGAGTTATAGCTGGTTAAACAAGGGGCTTAACAGAGGTGGGGCATGTCCTAGGGGGTCGTGTCTTCATGCGGGGTCGTGGAGGAGGGCAATGATTGGCTTGGATCAACTTTTGGGCCACACATCAACGAATTATGGATGGGAAAGTATGCCCAGTTGTGCAACAAGGATTTGGTCTCTTACGGGTAAAGCAACGCACCTCTACAGAGTGTAAGAATTGTGACATGTTACTCCCTGTTCTGGGAAGGAGCTACGAACGATGCAGGAAAGGAACTCCATGAAGTTTTGGTCAACCTGTGAAGGCTGATGGGCATAGTTTTTGATAATAAAATCAATATTTGAAGAAATGTTTACGAAAACTACATAGTGCCAAAGACTTAAACTCTAAGGTGGTAGTTAGAACTTCAAAGTTCCCACCGTGCATATAATGAACTTGCTGGGTAACGCTGTTACTCACCCTTTCCTTTGATCCTTTGCTTAGCCTCTGAGGAACAGATGGATCGCCAGGCATATGCTACAGAAGTCTAGAACGATGTCTACTACAAAGAGCCAGACCTATTCGGTGGAGTCGAAGGGGTGGACTATGGGATACACTATGGAGCTGAAGACAACGAGTCAGAGTAGTTGTCAAGCCGGAACTTAGTTATCTAGGTTGAACCGAGCAGCATGAACCCTATACAATAAGCTGTTGAGCTCATGTCTTACTTTATTGTTGTGTCTTTTGTTCTTCCGCTGAACTTATTAAATAAGTTGTATGGTTTGTAAGTTTGAACCTTTCAAAGATCTTGATCTTTTGGTATTGTAATAATAATAATAATATGTGAATGTTTGTAATTTGGACCCGCAATGTTTCTATTGTACCACTCTGAGGGATGTAATATTTGTGGAATGGGGTTTCGTGAGTGTTATGTCAATGACTATAGTATACTACAACATGAAGTGGTATGCTGGGTCATCGCAGCTGGTATCAGAGCAATTGCTTTGACCTTAGGTTGGAAACCTAGTAAAGGGAATTACCTGTAGGAGTCTAGGAGCAACGGTAATGAGTTCTCCAGATTATATGATGAATATTCAATCAGGAATATTTTGTTATATCTTTTAGTGTGATAATTCTTTATTATGATGCACTGTTACTAATTATAAATATTTTTTTATAGAGCTAGAATGGTGCCAAGGTTTCCTAAGCAGACTTATACTATGGTGGAGGATAGTCTTGATGATTATCAGTGAGAGATGACGGATCAGCTTCGAGAACTTCTGGGAGTATTTTGGTGTGAAGCCAAAATTCTAGTAAAGACTTTCACATACTTTGATTGCAAAGTACCAAGTCAATATTTTTTACCTAAGAAGATTAGACCAAGTCTAGCCATGCCACATGGTGAAGGTCGTAGTCAGTCCGTGGCATATAATATTGCGCTAGTGGAAGCACTCGCCACTATTTGGGAGCACGAGGCTAAATTACTTGCAGGGAGCACATACACTGTGATTCGTCATGATTCCATGGACTCAGATTCAGTTGTGAATCATCTTCAGCTAGTCAAGGAGCACCCAAAGTTAGATTCTAAGTACATGGATCAATATTGGTTGTTAGTGGAGTCTTTCTACAATGCTCATCGTCTAATAGTGGAAGACAATGATAGTATACTTGAGGATCTCACTAATCCTAAGAAAAGGGAGTTTTTGGCAGCTCAATTAGAGAAGGAAGCAGGAGGTGAGGTTAGTCCACTATCCAAGGATATACCTATAGATCCAGTATCCTATACACTATATCCTTATTCACCTATACCAGAACGCACCATATATTCGGATGAGGGTAATAGTTATCCAGTAGCACAAAATTCTTGGGGAACCAAAGATTCGGAACTTCCTATTGGAAATTATGAAGGATGCAGGTATGGATCAACTAACGGATCTACTAGGAATCCTATTCTTGTAGAAGATTCCGTTAGCGATACTAGGAAAACTAGTCGAATGGGAGTGATGTCTTATTTTGCTGATGGAAGGGATGTCAACATGGAGGATGTAGAGTCATATGAGGAAGATCCCGAGAAAGTAGAATTTGAATCCTCTGAGTATTCCATGACTCTGGTATATGTTCCTAATTCCGTTCAGAATGGAGAATGGACACACGAGCTTTATGGAAACTCTAGCGTGGAACCAGATGTTGAATATGACTCGGATGAGTTGGAAGGGACGAACGCACTTCAGCTGGATGACGTGTCGAGTCTGAATACTTCTGATACTGAGTACATTCCATCTTGGAGGCAACTTGTTTCATAGACTATGCGTTTAACTTCATGTTAGCACGGTTGGACTTTGAGCATGTACGACGAGCATCGCAGCTTCTAAGGAGCGAGACCACTTAAGGTGGAGTATCATTAGTTTGGTAATGCGTAGTGTATAGTTTGAGAACTTGATGTAATTAAATAAGTGAGGTAGCGCTCACTGGGATATGTATCACTTGTATAATATGGGTTTTAATGTAATGTACCACCTATGTTAATGTAATATATATTATGTGTGTTGCATGTTTGGTTCTTATTTGGATCTTGATTTCCATTGTCTGACTAGTTCTAGGCATGAAGTTGAGCTCAGAGAGCATGGCATGATGTAATTATGAGTTTTGCTTGATGTTACAGGACCAGGGGGTTATGGAGACGGGTGTAGAGGACGAGATAGAACAACAGTGCATGGAGCGCGAAGCTAAGGGAAAGGCGGATGAAGATGCTAGAATGCAGGCAGATCTACCACCACCACCAATGAGGCCATTGATGGATCAGAATTTCATGCAGTATATGCAGATGATGCAAGAATCCTAGAACAAGTTTATGGACGGGTTAATGGACCGAGTTGGACATCAAAGGGAACCTGAAGGTCATGGTGTAAGTCTTTCGGATTTCTAGAATGCAAGGCCAGTACCTTTTGCATCAGCTCCAGAACCAATGGATGCAGAGGATTGGTTGACGGATATAGAGAGAAAGGTCAAGACTGTAGGGTGCAATGATGAGGATAAGCTAAGGTATGAAACATATCTTCTAAATGGACCTGCAACATCTTGGTGGAAGAATTAGTGTGAAATGCAACCTCTAGGAAGGGAGTATACCTGGGAGGAGTTTAAACAGAGATTCTGTGAATATCATGTTCCGAATAGTGTCATAGAACTGAAGTGTAGGGAGTTTGAAGAACTATAGCAAGGTTATTCCAGTGTCATGAAGTACATCCGAGAGTTTAGGGATTTTTCTTGTTATGCTGCTGACGAGGTTAACACGGAAGAAAAGAGAAAGAAGAAGTTCATGCATGGACTGAATCCATTTGTGAAGATGCAGTTGAGGCTTGGCAACAAGCAGACTTTCCAACAGTTGCTAGATGCAACTATTACCTTTGAGGATGACTACAAGAATGTCCAAGAAGATAGAAGGAAGAGGGTGAGGAAAGAAACTAAGAGAATTCAAGCTAGTAAGCCTAAACCTAATATGGAGTTCAAGGCCCGAAATAGGTCCTTTAACAATGGTAACAATCCCAATCGTGGTGCAACCATAACCGGGAGGAATCTCATGTGTCACAAGTTTAAGCTTACGTGGCACATCAGTAGGGATTGTTGGAAGCTAGTGAGCATATGTTATGGGTGCGGTCAAAAGGGGCACATGAAGCATGATTGCCCCAACAAACCACTAGGTGGTTGGCCCACATCAGGTAGTTGTCAAGCAAAAGGCGGAGGCGGACAACCTAACAGGGGTGGAAATTATGTCAATAACAACAATGGCAAGAGGAGAAGACATACTGGAAAGCTGAATTGCACAACCCTAGAGGAGGTGGATAACTCGGATCAAGTGGTGATATGTATGCTCAATATTCTCATCAACCCTAGAAAAGTTCTATTTGATACTGGTGCAACTACTTCATTCATATCTGAACAATTTTGTGATAAGTTCGGGATTAGAAGGGCACCGTTAGAAAAACCTATGACCGTAGTTACTGCTAGAGGAATCATGATAGTGAGAAATATCAAAATAAACCAAGTTATATCAATCTGTGGTCAAACCTATTATGCAGATCTTTATGTGATTCCATTGAGAGGAATAGCAGTAGTGCTGGGAATGGATTGGATGACTGAGCGTGGAGCACAGTTCAACTGTGAAGACAAGAATGTCTCAATAAGGACTCCAGGAGGAGGAAGATTAGTTTACCAAGCTGATAAGCATACACATATAGAGGTAGATCTACAACTAAACTCCATGAGTAAGGTCAAGTTGGAGGATATTCATATAGTAAATAAGTTTCAAGATGTATTTCTAGCAGAATTACCAGGAATGTCACCTGATAGGGAGATAGAGTTCACTATTAATCTAATACCTGGTACACCACCTATTGCTCAAGCACCATACAATATGGGTCCTAAAGAGCTGAAGGAGCTTAAATAACAAATTGATGAGTTGGCTGGAAAAGGTTTCATTCAAGAGAGTGTATCCCCATGGGGAACTCCAGTGATTTTTGTTGATAAAAGAGATGGAGGACGACAGATGTGTGGAGACTATAGAAATTAGAACAACGTCACCATCAAGAACAAGTATCCTTTGCCAAGAATTCAGGATTTATCATGTCAAGGGAGCCAAAGTGTTTTCCAAGATTGATCTGAGATCAGGCTATGATCAAATCAAGATTAAGCCTGAGGATGTTCCAAAAATAGCATTTGTGTCAAGATGTGGACATCATGAGTATTTGGTCGTACCTTTTGGGTTGACTAATGCACCAACAATTTTCTTGAATCTGATGAACAAGGTTTTCATGCAACTGGGAGATGAACTATGATGTACTGGATGTGGAAGCTGCTGCAACTGGGAGTCGCCCTTCTATTCTTGGACAGGGTGGTCGCTCAAACCCAATTAGCTCCTGGTAAGCAAAAGTCTCTTGGGGTTCGCATGTTTGTGCCGAATTGTAATTTTTGCAAGTATTTACTCTGTAGATATAGGGCAGTTATGCAACAGTCCTGTTTCTTTGACAGGAAGCGTCGCAAGGTTAGAAACATGATTGTCGGGTCAGTCATTTTGCTTCCCTAAGAAGGAAAAAACGAGTGGAAAGATGATGTTGGACACGATTCTGGTGCTAATTGTCCCGGCGATGCAGAGTATGAGAAGCTAAGAAAATTGGCACCAAGGAAGAGGAAGAAGGCAGGAAATGAAGAAGCCAGTGGACGTGAAGGCTTGGCACCCAGGCTGCGGAAGAAGGTTGCTGGCAATGAAGATGCATAGTAATGTGTTGAACTTGAACCTATATATGTGATTCGGTTAAATTCTGGAGCTCTGTGTGTGGAACTTTGCTGGGTGAAACAATCTACCCACGTTCTCTGAGTAAAATGTACCGCGACTTAGGGTTTGGAAACCCCCGAGTCAGTAGTTGAATCCGAAATTGTGATTGTGCCACTACTATCTGAAAACACGCAGCACCGGTTCCATGATTGCTGAGGGGCATGATGTCTCCAAATTCGATGGAATGGAAGTGGCACAGAAATAAATTATTTAAGCTGCTACACTCCATGAAGCAGCAACTTATTTCAGCTGCAGCACAACGACATGGCAGCATAAACAGCAATGGCAACCGAGATGAGGAGGAAACCGGTACCACTTTCTAGCCTAATCTTGAGCCCGTCTATCTCACCGCCTCCCTGCTCCTGCATCCCCTGCATCTGGCGAAGCTCCCAGATCTCCAGTAACCGGGTGTGCATGCTTCCACTTTATAAATTGTGGTTGTGCCATTTTCATGCGGCACAATCCACGTAGAGTACGTTTAAACAAACCACCAATGTCAGAATACCACCATGATCAGACAAAAGGAAGTAATGCAGGGTTAAGACAGATTAACGGGCGACCAATGTTTTTCCTCCCAGGACTCCAGGACCACTAGTTCAGACCTCTAGGTCAACAAGTACTATTATTACAACTTAAAAAGGCATGGAGCTCAAGCTAAATAGAACTAGTTATCACACATCTCCTTGATCTTCCAAATCTTAGCCTGATGTGCATCTTCCTGCGAGAGCAACGATCGAATTGTTTGCTCCTTCCTTTTAGCATCTTCCTTGCACAGCTTCAATTGTTTCTCTGCATTTTTCCTCATACACTTGTCAATACTCGTAGTTGTGAACTGCAGGACTTTGGCCTGGTGAAGATCATTCCTTGCTTGAGTCAGTTCTTGCTATGCTTTAGCGTTCATGGACAACGCCACGTCCCTCTCCTTCTCGACTTTGCTAATCTTGTCTTGCACCCTCCTGAGATCTCGGTTAAGCTTGGTCATGTCATCTAGTTCCCATAGCTTCATCTCAACACTATCAATAAGTGAGCTGAATACGGATTCTTTCAACTCAATAGTCATTTCCCATAGTTTGTCCAGCGTTTTTTGCATCGATTTGGGCCACTCTGGATCTACCCATTTGACAACACCGCAACTTCTGCCTTGCATCATTGCACGATGTCCTTGACACCATAAAAACCTCCTGCCTGCATTTCGTCCTTCGAACGCTACAAATTTAGCGGGCACATATCCATGTTTACATAGTAGAGGACTTTCTTCATCTGCTAAACCGTGATAGTCGGAGTCATACATCGTCTGGTTGGCCTAACACATCATACGCACATGAGTAAACAGAGTAGAACTAGCTCAAAATAGATAACTGGCCACAGATGATAGAGATAGAGATGAGATGACTCACATTGAAATCACCATCCCTGTCGTCACGATGCATTTCCTCACCATCTCCCCTTGAACCCATGGCAAGAGAGAGGGAGAGGAGGGTGGCTGCCGGAGAGATAGCTGGAGGCACCGTCGGCTTGTGGCTACGGCAGGATTGGAGAGAAGTGGGGAAAGTGCCTTCGAGGGGAAGGAAGAGAAGTACAGGGAGCAAGAGAAGTAATGGGGACATGATACTAGCATATGGCCCACTGAACTCGTGAGTCGTCACACTCGCAAAAGGGGAGCACCCGGTGTTGCCAGCTTTTCTAGAGCAAGCAGGTAGCAAGCATGGCCAATCATGCCGCAGAATAGCCTACTCGCGGATCGCTCTCACGAAGACCATCCCAATCGTCCAAGTGCCCCGATCGAACGGTATGTAACAATCGTCACGCAGAACAATTGTGTTAGGGTGTGCCTTCTAGAAGACTCGGTGTGGTTCATGAAAAGAACACACATCCAATGAACTCTGGTGGATCCATATGTGGGAAGAACACACATGCAATGACTAGCTGTGGTTTGTGAAAAGAACACACATGCAATCACACTGGTGGATCCATATGTGGTTTGTGAGAAGAACACACATCCAAAGACACTGGTGGATCCATGTGTGGTTTGTGACAAGAACACACATGAAAAAAAACATGCAATGACACTGGTGGATCCATATGTGGTCTGTGGAAAGAACAGACATGCAATGACACTAGTTGTGGTTAATGAAAAGAATAGACATGCAATGACTCTGGTGGATCCATATGTGGTTTGTGAAAAGAACACACATGCAGTGACTCTAGTTGTGGTTAATGAAAAGAACACGCATGTAATGACTCTGGTGGATCCATGTGGTTTGTGAAAAGAACACACATGCAATGACTCTAGCTATGGTTAATGAAAAGAACACACATGCAATGACACTGTTGGATCCATATGTGGTTTGTGAAAAGAACAGACATGCAATGCCACTTGTGGATCCATATGTGGTTTGTGAGAAGAACACACATGCAATGACACTGGTTCTGGTTCATGAAAAGAACACACATGCGATGACACTGGTGGATCCTTATGTGGTTTGTGAAAAGAACACACATGCAATGACTCTGGTGGATCCACATGTGGTTTGTGAAAAGAACACACATGCAATGACACTGGTGGATCCATATGTGGTTTGTCAGAATAACAGACAAGCAATGAACTCTGGTGGATCCATGTGTGGTTTGTGAGAACAACACACTTGCAATGACACTGGGTGTGGTTCATGAAAAGAACACACATCCAATGACACTGGAGGATCCTTATGTCGTTTGTGAAAAGAACACACATCAATGACTCCAAATGTGGTTTGTGAGAAGAACACACATGCAATAACACTAGTGGATCCATATGTGGTTTGTGAGAAGAACACACATCCAATGAGACTGGTGGATCCATATGTGGTTTGTGAGAAGAACAAACATGCAATGTCTCTAGCTGTGGTTTGTGAGAAGAACACACATACAATCACACTGGTGGATCCATATGTGGTTTGTGACAAGAACACACATCCAATGACACTGGTGGATCCATGTGTGGTTTGTGAGAAGAACACACATGCAATGACACTGGGTGTGGTTCATGAAAACAACACACATCCAATGACACTAGTGGATCCTTATGTGGTTTGTGAAAAGAACACACAGGCAATGACTCTAGATGTGGTTTGCTAGAAGAACACACATGCAATGACACTGGTGGATTCATATGTGGTTTGTAAGAAGAACACACATCCAATGACACTGGTAAATCCATATGTGGTTTGTGAGAAGAACACACATGCAATGGCACTGGGTGTGGTTCATGAAAAGAACACACATCCAATGAACTCTAGTGGATCCATATGTGGTTTGTGAGAAGAACACACATGCAATGACCCTAGTTGTGGTTTGTGAAAAGAACACACATGCAATCACACTGGTGGATCCATATGTGTTGTGAGAAGACCACAAATCCCATCACACTAGTGGATCCATGTGTGGTTTGTGAGGAGAACACACATGCAAAATACACATGCACTGACACTTGTGGATGCATATGTGGTCTGTGGAAAGAACAGACATGCAATGACACTAGCTGTGGTTAATGAAAAGAACAGACATGCAATGACTCTAATGGATCCATATGTGGTTTTTGAAAAGAACACACATGTAATGACTCTAGTTGTGGTTAATGAAGAGAACACACATGCAATGACTATGGTGGATCCATGTGGTTTGTGAAAAGAACACACATGCAATTACTCTAGCTATGGTTAATGAAAAGAACACACATGCAATGACACTGTTGGATCCATATGTGGTTTATGAAAAGAACAGACATGCAATGACACTGGTGGATCCATATGTGGTTTCTAAGAAGAACACACATGCAATGACACTGGTTGTGGTTCATGAAAAAACACACATGCAATGACACTGGTGGATCCTTATGTGGTTTGTGAAAAGAACACACATGCAATGACTCTGGTGGATCCATATGTGGTTTGTGAAAAGAAAACACATGGAATGACACTGGTGGATCAATGTGGTTTGTGAGAATAGCAGGCATGCAATGAACTCTGGTGGATCCATCTGTGGTTTGTGAGAAGAACACACATCCAATGACACTGGGTGTGGTTCATGAAAAGATCACACATCCAATGACACTAGTGGATCCTTATGTGGTTTATGAAATGAACACACATGCAATGACTCTAGATGTGGTTTGTGAAAAGAACACATATGCAACGACACTGGTGGATCCATATGTGGTTTGTGAGAAGAACACACATCCAATGACTATAGATGTGGTTTGTGAAAAGAACACACATGCAATGACACTAGTGGATCCA
Organism: Avena sativa; assembly: GCA_916181665.1. Classification (NCBI taxonomy): domain Eukaryota; kingdom Viridiplantae; phylum Streptophyta; class Magnoliopsida; order Poales; family Poaceae; genus Avena; species Avena sativa. The sequence continues at coordinate 461,973,625 of OV702287.1, forward strand.
TATGTGGTTTGTGAAAAGAACACACATCCAATGACACTGGTGGATCCATGTGTGGTTTGTGAGAAGAACACACATGCAATGACACTGGGTGTGGTTCATGAAAAGAACAAACATCCAATGACACTGGTGGATCCTTATATGGTTTGTGAAAAGAACACACATGCAATGACTCTAGATGTGGTTTGTGAGAAGAACACACATGAATGACACTGGTGGATCCATATGTGGTTTGTGAAAAGAACACACATGCAATGACTCTGGTAGATCCACATGTGGTTTGTGAGACGAACACACATGCAATGACACTGGTGGATCCATATGTGGTTTGTGAGAAGAACACACATCCAATGACACTGGTGGATCCATATGTGGTTTGTGAGAAGAACACACACACTAGTAGAAAATGGGCCTTTGGTTCGGGCCACTAGTCCTGGCCGTGGCTGGGGCCGGTACTAATGATCCGAACCAGACGGCCCGAGGACACCGAGGTACTTTGTCCCGCCCCGTAAGGGACCATTAGTCCCGGTTTGAGATACAAACCAGGACTAATGGGTCTGGGCACGCCCGCGTGCTCCTGGCAGAACCATTAGTCCCGGTTTGTATCTCAAACCAGGACTAATGGTCTGGCCCTATATATATGTGCCCAGCCCTCCACTCTCTCCTGTTTTTTTCCTATGTGAGGTGGGAATAACTTTGTGCTAATTTTTTTCTTCATATGCACTAGAGGTGTTCGGTGAAATGCCTGTTAGAGCGATGTCACTTGAGTTCACACAAGACAAAACATGATATGAGGTTCCAGAGCCACACTTAAGTTTTCTCATCTTTGTTTCCAGGTGTCCTAAAAGGTTAGCCACTATTTTCTCGTTTAGACCGTGCGGTACTAATTTGAGCATCGTGATTGCGTTTGATATATATGCATGGTTGTATGATGCAGATGAGCCATCCATGGATGTACGGTGACTGACGCTCTGACGCTTACAGAGTAGGCGTGCATTCTTTTCGCCTTGTGGCCATGGCGAACAAGTGGCGGGATGGTTTTATGTGTTGTCCATGTGTTGAATGTCGAAATGAGCAGGCTCACACTTCCTCAAGAGTCATTCAAAGTCACCTGCTTCGGTCCGGTTTCATGTCCGGCTATAATGTTTGGACCAAGCACGAAGAAAGAGGGGTTATGATGGAAGACGGCGATGAAGAAGAGAACGATGATGACAACTACCGATCTATGTTCCCTGAATACGCTGATACCGCAATGGAAGACAATGAAGAAGAAGGGGGTGAAGAACGGGAACCAGATGAGCCCACTGATGATCTTGGTCGGGTCATTTTTGATGCAAAGCGAGACTGCGAGACAGAAAAGGAGAGGTTGTAGTTCGAGAAGATGTTACATGACCACAACAAATTATTGTACCCAACTTGTGAAGATGGCCAGAAGAAGCTGGGTAGCACACTAGAATTGCTGAAGTGGAAGGCAGAGACCGGTGTGACTGACTCAGGATTTGAAAAGTTGCTGGTAATAATGAAGAAGCTGCTTCCAAGAAATAACGAATTGCCCTCCAGTACGTACGAAGCAAAGAAGGTTGTCTGCCCTCTAGGATTATACGTGTAGAAGATACATGCATGCCCTAATGACTGCATCCTCTATCACGGTGAGAAGTATGAGAATATGGATAAATGCCCGGTCTGCTCTACATTGCGCTATAAGATCACAAAAATGACCCTGGCGATGTTGAGGGCGAGCCACCCAGGAATAGGGTTCCTGCCAAGGTGATGTGGTATGCTCCTATAATACCACGGTTGAAACATTTGTTCAGAAACAAAGAGCATGCAAAGTTGTTGCGATGGCACATGGAAGACTGTAAGAAAGACGGGAAGTTGAGGCACCCTACTGATGGTCGGCAGTGGAGAAAAATCGAGAGGGACTTCCCGGACTTTGTTGGTGATGCAAGGAACTTATGGTTTGGTCTAAGTACCGATGGCATGAATCCTTTTGGGGAGCAGAACTGCAGTCACAGCACCTGGCCCATGACTCTATGTATCTACAACCTTCCTCCTTGGTTGTGCATGAAGCGGAAGTTCATTATGATGCCAGTGCTCATCCAAGGCCCAAAGCAACCCGGCAACGACATTGATGTGTACCTAAGGCCATTAGTTGATGAACTTTTATAGTTGTGGGCCAAACCAGGTGTACGTGTGTGGGATAAGCACAAACAACAGGAATTTGACCTACAAGCGTTGTTGTTCGTAACCATCAATGATTGGCCTGCTCTTAGTAACATTTCAGGACAGACGAACAAAGGATACAATGCATGCACACACTGTTTAGATGAGACTGGAAGTATATATCTAGATAAATGTAGGAAGAATGTGTACCCGTACAATCGTTGTTTTCTTCTGCCAAGTCATCAATTAAGGAAGAAAGGCAAGCATTTCAATGGCAAGGGAGAAGCACGGACGAAGCCTGTCCCTCATACTGGTGTTGATGTATTTGGTATGGTCAAGGATTTGGATGTAATCTTTGGAAAGGGTCCTGCAGGACAACCTATTCCAAAAGACGCCGACAGACACGCACCCATGTGGAAGAAGAAATCTATATTTTGGGAGTTACCCTATTGGAAAGTGCACCAGGTCCGCTCTGCAATCGACGTGATGCACCTGACGAAGAATCTTTGTGTGAATATTCTAGGCTTCCTAGGCTTGTATGGGAAGTCAAAAGATACCCAGGCAGCACGGGAGGACCAGCAACATCATAAAGGACGAGACGGCAAGCATCCAGGGCAGTTTCAAGGGCTTACCAGCTATGCTCTTACCAAAGAAGAGAAGGAAATCTTTTTTGAAGTCCGTTTCAGTATCAAGGTCCTGTCTGGCTTCTCATTGAATATAAAGGGAATAGTAAATATGAAAGAGAAAAAAATTCAAAACCTAAAGTCTCATGACTGCCACGTGCTTATGACGCAATTGCTTCCGGTTGCATTGAGGGGAATTCTACCAGAAAATGTTCGACTAGCCATTATGAAGGTATGTGCATTCCTCAATGCAATTTCTCAGAAGGTAATCGATCAAGAAAGTCTATCAGGGTTACAGATTGATGTGGTTCAATGTCTGGTCAGCTTCGAGTTGTTGTTCCCGCCATTCTTCTTCATTATTATGACGCACCTCCTAGTTCACCTAGTCGAAGAGATTAGAATTCTCGGTCCTGTGTTTCTACACAATATGTTCCCCTTAAGAGGTTCATGGGAGTCTTAAAGAAATATGTTCATAATCGTGCTAGGCCAGAAGGAAGCATCTCCAAGGGCTATGGAACAGAAGAGGTCATTGAGTTTTGTGTTGACTTTCTTCCTGACCTTAAGCCGATTGGTGTTCCTGAATCTCGGTATGAGGGGAGGCTGACTGGAAAACGCACACTAGGAAGGAAATCAATGGTATGTAGGGACGAGAATTATTTCACTCAAGCACACTACACAATTCTACACAATTCCACCGTGGTGGCTCCGTATATCGAGAAACACAAGAATATTCTACGCTCTGAAAACCCGGGGAAGCCTGACTCCTTGATTAAAGGGGAACATGAGAAAAATTTCGGAAGTTGGTTGCAGACACATCTCATGAATAACACCACTGTTGGAGATCAGTTGTACTTGTTGTCCAGGTTACCATCTTCGACTATATGTACTTTCCAAGGGTACGAGATAAATGGGAATACATTTTACATGATGGCCCAAGATAAAAAGAGCACCAACCAAAACAGTGGTGTCTGCTTTGATGCAACAGATGAAAATGGGCAAAAGGACACATATTATGGGTACATAGAGGAGATATGGGAACTAGACTATGGACCTACTTTCAAGGTCCCTTTCTTTCATTGCAAATGGGTCAAGCTGACAGGAGGAGGGGTACATGTAGACCAAAAGTACGGCATGACAATAGTGGATCTCAACAATCTTGCATACATGGATGAACCATTCGTCCTAGCCAACGATGTGGCTCAGGTTTTCTATGTGAAGGACATGTCTACCAAACCGAGAAAAAGGAAAGGTAAGCAAAAGAATACAGAATACGATGAGCCAAAGCGCCACATAGTTCTTTCAGGGAAAAGAAACATCGTGGGAGTGGATGACAAGACAGACATGTCAGAAGATTACAATAAGTTTCATGAAATTCCGCCATTCAAAGTGAAAACTGACCCAAGCATCCTATTAAATGATGAAGATTCTCCATGGCTACGGTGTAGAAGAAAACCACAACACTAGATGTTGGTGATGTGTAATAATGTATTAATTAAACCTTTTATTTGAGACATAAATCTATGTAATGTATTAAATCTTTTATTTGAGACATAAATCTAGGGAATGTGTGGATGTGTGGATGTGTGGGTATGTGTGTGAGAGTGGTGCAAGGTTGGTAGGTGCCATGTGTAGGCCCTAGGTGTGACCCCCTTCTCGGACATGCGTTAACACTTAGTGAAATCCTGGATCTGTACGTGGAAACTCCCGCCGCAGGACAACCAGGGCCTAGAATGTGGCAAAGTTGTCCCAACATTTTCTCTCCATGTACATATGTCCTAAACAAACCAAAACAAATAGAAAGGTCCACCGCGCTACCCTCGTACGGAGAAAGCTATAGGGGTAGACGATCTGGGGCCCCCGGTCTAGGGTTTCGCCGGAGGAAGACCGCCGGAGCGTCAGAATCACATGAAAACTTGCATGTGCCCCTAGGATATGTGTGTGAGAGTGGTGCAAGGTTGGTAGGTGCCATGTGTAGGCCCCAGGTGTGACCCCCTTCTCGGACATGCGTTAACACTTAGTGAAATCCTGGATCTGTACGTGGAAACTCCCGCCGCAGGACAACCGGGGCCTAGAATGTGGCAAAGTTGGCCCAACAATTGCTCTCCATGTAAATATGTCCTAAACAAACCAAAACAAATAGAAAGGTCCACCGCGCTACCCTCGTACGGAGAAACCTATAGGGGTAGACGATCCGGGGGCCCCGGTATAGGGTATCGCCGGAGGAAGACCACCGGAGCATCGGAATCACATGAAAACTTGCATGTGCCCCTAACGAAGCAGCAGGATAACTGGGAAAAGAACAGACATGCAATGACACTGGTGGATCAATATGTGGTTTGTGAGAACACACATGCAATGACACTGGTTGTGGTTCATGAAAAGAACACACATGCAATGACACTAGTGGATCCTGATGTGGTTTGTGAAAAGAACACACATGCAATGACTCTGGTGGATCCACATGTGGTTTGTGAAAAGAACACACTGCAATGACACTGGTGGATCAATGTGGTTTGTGAGAATAACAGACATGCAATGAACTCTGGTGGATCCATGTGTGGTTTGTGATAAGAAGACACATGCAATGACAATGGTTGTGGTTCATGAAAATAACACACATCCAATGACAGTGGTGGATCCTTATGCGGTTTGTGAAAAGAAAACACATGCAATGACTCTAGATGTGGTTTGTGAAAACAACACACATGCAACAACACTGGCGGATCCATATGTGGTATGTGAGAAGAACACACATCCAACGACTATAGATGTGGTTTGTGAAAAGAACACACATGCAATGACACTGGTGGATCCATATGTGGTTTGTGAAAAGAACACACATCCAATGAGACTGGTGGATCCATGTGTGGTTTGTGAGAAGAACACACATGCAATGACACTGGGTGTGGTTCATTAAAAGAACACACATCCAATGACACTGGTGGATCCTTATGTGGTTTGTGAAAAGAACACACATGCAATGACTCTGGATGTGGTTTGTGAGAAGAACACACATGCAATGACACTAGTGGATCCATATGTGGTTTGTGAAAATAACACACATATAATGACTCTGGTGGATCCACATGTGGTTTGTGAAAAGAACACACATGCAAGGACAGTGGTGGATCAATGTGGTTTGTGAGAATAACAGACATGCAATAAACTCTGGTGGATCCATGTGTGGTTTGTGAGAAGAACACAGAGGCAATGACAGTGGGTCTGGTTCATGAAAAGAAGACACATCCAATGACACTAGTGGATCCTTATGTGGTTTGTGAAAGGAACACACACGCAATGACAATAGATGTGGTTTGTGAAAAGAACACACATGCAACGACACTAGTGGATCCATTATGTGGTTTGTGAGAAGAACACACATCCAATGACACTGGTGTATCCATGTGTGGTTTGTGAGAAGAACACACGTGCAATAACACTGGGTGTGGTTCATGAAAAGAACACACATCCAATGACACTGGTTGATGCTTATGTGGTTTGTGAAAAGAACACACATGCAATGACTCTAGATGTGGTTTGTGAGAAGAACACACATGCAATGACACTGGTGGGTCCATATGTGGTTTGTGAGAAGAACACACATCCGATGACACTGGTGGATCCATATGTGGTTTGTGAGAAGAACACAGATGCAATGACACTGGGTGTGGTTCATGAAAAGAACACACATCCAATGAACTCTGGTGGATCCATATGTGGTTTGTGAGAAGAACACACATGCAATGACTCTAGATGTGGTTTGTGAGAAGAAAACACATGCAATCACACCGGTGATCCATATGTGGTTTGTGAGAATAACACACATCCAATGACACTAGTGGATCCATGTATGGTTTGTGAGAATAACACACATGCAATGACACTGGGTGTGGTTCATGAAAAGAACACACATCCAATGACACTGGTGGATCCTTATGTCGTTTGTGAAAAGAACACACATACAATCGCTCTAGATGTGGTTTGTGAGAAGAACACACATGCAATGACACTGGTGGATCCATATGTGATTTGTGACAAGAACACACATCCAATCACACTGGTGGATCCATATGTTGTTTGTGAGAAGAACACATATGCAATGACTCTGGTGTGGTTCATGAAAAGACTACACATCCAATGAACTCTCGTGGATCCATATGTGGTTTGTAAGAAGAACACACATGCAATGACTCTAGCTGTGGTTTGTGAAAAGAACACACATGCAATCACACTGGTGGATCCATATGTGGTTTGTGAGAAGAACACACATCCAATGACACTGGTTGATCCATGTGTGGTTTATGAGAAGAACACACATGCAATGACACTGGGTGTGGTTCATGAAAACAACATACATCCAATGACACTAGTGGATCCTTATGTGGTTTGTGAAAAGAACACACGGGCAATGACTCTAGATGTGGTTTGTGAAAAGAACACACATGCAATGACACTAGTGGATCCATTATGTGGTTTGTGAGAAGAACACACATCCAATGACACTGGTGTATCCATGTGTGGTTTGTGAGAAGAACACACGTGCAATAACACTGGGTGTGGTTCATGAAAAGAACACACATCCAATGACACTGGTTGATCCTTATGTGGTTTGTGAAAAGAACACACATGCAATGACTCTAGATGTGGTTTGTGAGAAGAACACACATGCAATGACACTGGTGGGTCCATATGTGGTTTGTGAGAAGAACACACATCCGATGACACTGGTGGATCCATATGTGGTTTGTGAGAAGAACACAGATGCAATGACACTGGGTGTGGTTCATGAAAAGAACACACATCCAATGAACTCTGGTGGATCCATATGTGGTTTGTGAGAAGAACACACATGCAATGACTCTAGATGTGGTTTGTGAGAAGAACACACATGCAATCACACCGGTTGATCCATATGTGGTTTGTGAGAATAACACACATCCAATGACACTAGTGGATCCATGTATGGTTTGTGAGAATAACACACATGCAATGACACTGGGTGTGGTTCATGAAAAGAACACACATCCAATGACACTGGTGGATCCTTATGTCGTTTGTGAAAAGAACACACATACAATCGCTCTAGATGTGGTTTGTGAGAAGAACACACATGCAATGACACTGGTGGATCCATATGTGATTTGTGACAAGAACACACATCCAATCACACTGGTGGATCCATATGTTGTTTGTGAGAAGAACACATATGCAATGACTCTGGTGTGGTTCATGAAAAGACTACACATCCAATGAACTCTCGTGGATCCATATGTGGTTTGTAAGAAGAACACACATGCAATGACTCTAGCTGTGGTTTGTGTAAAGAACACACATGCAATCACACTGGTGGATCCATATGTGGTTTGTGAGAAGAACACACATCCAATGACACTGGTTGATCCATGTGTGGTTTATGAGAAGAACACACATGCAATGACACTGGGTGTGGTTCATGAAAACAACATACATCCAATGACACTAGTGGATCCTTATGTGGTTTGTGAAAAGAACACACGGGCAATGACTCTAGATGTGGTTTGTGAGAAGAACACACATGCAATGACACTGGTGGATCCATATGTGGTTTGTGAAAATAACACACATATAATGACTCCGGTGGATCCACATGTGGTTTATGAAAAGAACACACATGCAATGACAGTGGTGGATCAATGTGGTTTGTGAGAATAACAGACATGCAATGAACTCTGGTGGATCCATGTGTGGTTTGTGAGAAGAACACAGAGGCAATGACACTGGGTCTGGTTCATGAAAAGAAGACATATCCAATGACACTAGTGGATCCTTATGTGGTTTGTGAAAAGAACACACACGCAATGACAATAGATGTGGTTTGTGAAAAGAACACACATGCAACGACACTTGTGGATCCATCATGTGGTTTGTGAGAAGAACACACATCCAATGACACTGGTGTATCCATGTGTGGTTTGTGAGAAGAACACACATGCAATAACACTAGGTGTGGTTCATGAAAAGAACACACATCCAATGACACTGGTGGATCCTTATGTGGTTTGTGAAAAGAACACACATGCAATGACTCTAGATGTGGTTTGTGAGAAGAACACACATCCGATGACACTGGTGGATCCATATTTGGTTTGTGAGAAGAACACAGATGCAATGACACTGGGTGTGGTTCATGAAAAGAACACACATCCAATGAACTCTGGTGGATCCATATGTGGTTTGTCAGCAGAACACACATGCAATGACTCTAGATGTGGTTTGTGAGAAGAACACACATCCAATCACACAGGTCGATCCATATGTGGTTTGTGAGAAGAACACACATCCAATGACACTAGTGGATCCATGTATGGTTTGTGAGAACAACACACATGCAATGACACTGGGTGTGGTTCATGAAAAGAACACACATCCAATGACACTGGTGGATCCTTATGTCATTTGTGAAAAGAACACACATACAATCACTCAAGATGTGGTTTGTGAGAAGAACACACATGCAATGACACTGGTGGATCCATAAGTGGTTTGTGAGAAGAACACACATCCAATCACACTGGTGGATCCATATGTTGTTTGTGAGAAGAAAACACATGCAATGACTCTGGTGTGGTTCATGAAAAGACTACACATCCAATGATCTCTGGTGGATCCATATGTGGTTTGTAAGAAGAACACACATGCAATGACTCTAGATGTGGTTTGTGAAAAGAACACACATGCAATCACACTGGTGGATCCATATGTGGTTTGTGATAAGAACACACATCCAATGACACTGGTTGATCCATGTGTGGTTTGTGAGAAGAACACACATGTAATGACACTAGTGGATCCATATGTGGTCTGTGGAAAGAACAAACATGCAATGACACTAGCTGTGGTTAATGAAAAGAACAGACTAGCAATGAACTCTGGTGGATACATATGTGGTTTGTTAGAAGAACACACATGCAATGACTCTAGTTGTGGTTAATGAAAAGAACACACATGCAATGACTCTGGTGGATCCATGTGGTTTGTGAAAAGAACACACATGCAATGACTCTAGCTATGGTTAATGAAAAGAACACACATGCACTGACACTGGTGGATCCATATGTGGTATGTGAGAAGAACACACATGCAATGACTCTGGGTGTGGTTCATGAAAAGAACACACATCCAATCACACTGTAGGATCCTTATATGGTTTGTGAAAAGAACACACATGCAATAACTCTAGATGTGGTTTATGAGAAGAACACACATGCAATGACACTGGTGGATCCATATGTGGTTTGTGAGAAGAACACACATCCAATGACACTGGTGGATCCATGTGTGGTTTGTGAGAAGAACACACATGCAATGACACTGGTGTGGTTCATGAAAAGAACACACATCCAATGACACTGGTGCATCCTTATGTGGTTTGTGAAATTAACACACATGCAATGACTCTAGATGTGGTTTTTGAGAAGAACACACATGCAATGACAGTGGTGGATCCATATGTGGTTTGTGAGAAGAACACACATCCAATGACACTGGTGGATCCATATGTGGCTTGTGAGAAGAACACACATGCAATAACACTGGTTGTGGTTCATGAAAAGAACACACATCCAATGAACTCTGGTGGATCCATATGTGGTTTGTGAGAAGAACACACATGCAATGACTGTAGATGTGGTTTGTGAGAAGAACACACATGCAATGACACTGGTGGATCCATATGTGGTTTGTGAGAAGAACACACATCCGATGACACTGGTGGATCCATATGTGGTTTGTGAGAAGAACACAGATGCAATGACAGTGGGTGTGGTTCATGAAAAGAACACACATCCAATGAACTCTGGTGGATCCATATGTGGTTTGTGAGAAGAACACACATGCAATGACTCTAGATGTGGTTTGTGAGAAGAACACACATGCAATCACACTGGTCGATCCATATGTGGTTTGTGAGAAGAACACACATCCAATGACACTAGTGGATCCATGTATGGTTTGTGAGAGGAACACACATGCAATGACACTGGGTGTGGTTCATGAAAAGAACACACATCCAATGACACTGGTGGATCCTTATGTCGTTTGTGAAAAGAACAAACATACAATGACTCTAGATGTATTTTGTGAGAAGAACACGCATGCAATGGCACTGGTGGATCCATATGTGGTTTATGACAAGAACACACATCCAATCACACTAGTGGATCCATATGTTGTTTGTGAGAAGAACACACATGCAATGAATCTGGTGTGGTTCATGAAAAGACTACACATCCAATGAACTCTGGTGGATCCATATGTGGTTTGTAAGAAGAACACACATGCAATGACTCTAGATGTGGTTTGTGAAAAGAACACACATGCAATCACACTGGTGGATCCATATGTGGTTTGTGAGAAGAACACACATCCAATGACACTGGTTGATCCATGTGTGGTTTGTGAGAAGAACACACATGCACTGACACTGGGTGTGGTTCATGAAAACAACACACATCCAATGACACTAGTGGATCCTTATGTGGTTTGTGAAAAGAACACACGGGCAATGACTCTAGATGTGGTTTGTGAGAAGAACACACATGCAATGACACTGGTGGATCCATATGTGGTTTGTGAAAATAACACACATATAATGACTCTGGTGGATCCACATGTGGTTCGTGAAAAGAACACACATGCAATGACAGTGGTGGATCAATGTGGTTTGTGAGAATAACAGACATGCAATGAACTCTGGTGGATCCATGTGTGGTTTGTGAGAAGAACACAGAGGCAATGACACTGGGTCTGGTTCATGAAAAGAAGACACATCCAATGACACTAGTGGATCCTTATGTGGTTTGTGAAAAGAACACACACGCAATGACAATAGATGTGGTTTGTGAAAAGAACACACATGCAACGACACTGGTGGATCCATTATGTGGTTTGTGAGAAGAACACACATCCAATGACACTGGTGTATCCATGTGTGGTTTGTGAGAAGTACGCACATGCAATAACACTGGGTGTGGTTCATGAAAAGAACACACATCCAATGACACTGGTGGATCCTTATGTGGTTTCTGAAAAGAACACACATGCAATGACTCTAGATGTGGTTTGTGAGAAGAACACACATCCGATGACACTGGTGGATCCATATGTGGTTTGTGAGAAGAACACAGATGCAATGACACTGGGTGTGGTTCATGAAAAGAACACACATCCAATGAACTCTGGTGGATCCATATGTGGTTTGTCAGCAGAACACACATGCAATGACTCTAGATGTGGTTTGTGAGAAGAACACACATCCAATCACACTGGTCGATCCATATGTGGTTTGTGAGAAGAACACACATCCAATGACACTAGTGGATCCATGTATGGTTTGTGAGAAGAACACACATGCAATGACACTGGGTGTGGTTCATGAAAAGAACACACATCCAATGACACTGGTGGATCCTTATGTCGTTTGTTAAAAGAACACACATACAATCACTCTAGATGTCGTTTGTGAGAAGAACACGCATGCAATGACACTGGTGGATCCATATGTGGTTTATGAGAAGAACACACATCAAATCACACTGGTGGATCCATCTGTTGTTTGTGAGAAGAACACACATGCAATGACTCTGGCGTGGTTCATGAAAAGACTACACATCCAATGATCTCTGGTGGATCCATATGTGGTTTGTAAGAAGAACACACATGCAATGACTCTAGCTGTGGTTTGTGAAAAGAACACACATGCAATTACACTGGTGGATCCATATGTTGTTTGTGAGAAGAACACACATCCAATGACACTGGTTGATCCATGTGTGGTTTGTGAGAAGAACACACATGTAATGACACTGGTGGATCCATATGTGGTTTGTGGAAAGAACAAACATGCAATGACACTAGCTGTGGTTAATGAAAAGAACAGACCAGCAATGAACTCTGGTGGATACATATGTGGTTTGTCAGAAGAACACACATGCAATGACTCTAGTTGTGGTTAATGAAAAGAACACACATGCAATGACTCTGGTGGATCCATGTGGTTTGTGAAAAGAACACACATGCAATGACTCTAGCTATGGTTAATGAAAAGAACACACATGCAGTGACACTAGTGGATCCATATGTGGTATGTGAGAAGAACACACATGCAATGACTCTGGGTGTGTTTCATGAAAAGAACACACATCCAATCACACTGCTGGATCCTAATGTGGTTTGTGAAAAGAACACACATGCAGTGACTCTAGATGTGGTTTATGAGAAGAACACACATGCAATGACACTGGTGGATCCATATGTGGTTTGTGAGAAGAACACACATCCAATGACACTGGTGGGTCCATGTGTGGTTTGTCCGAAGAACACACATGCAATGACACTGGTGTGGTTCATGAAAAGAACACACATCCAATGACACTGGTGGATCCTTATGTGGTTTGTGAAAAGAACACACATGCAATGACTCTAGATGTGGTTTTTGAGAAGAACACACACGCAATGACAGTGGTGGATCCATATGTGGTTTGTGAGAAGAACACACATCCAATGACACTGGTGGATCCATATGTCGCTTATGAGAAGAACACACATGTAATAACACTGGTTGTGGTTCCTGAAAAGAACACACATCCAATGAACTCTGGTGGATCCATATGTGGTTTGTGAGAAGAACACACATGCAATGACTCTAGTTGTGGTTTGTGAAAAAAACACACGCAATGACACTGGTGGATCCATATATGGTCTGTGGAAAGAACAAACATGCAATGACACTAGCTATGGTTAATGAAAAGAATAGACATACAACGACTCTGATGGATCCATATGTGGTTTGTGAAAAGAACGCACATGCAATGACTCTAGTTGTGGTTAATGAAAAGAACACACATGCAATGACTCTGATGGATCCATGTGGTTTATGAAAAGAACACACATGCAATTACTCTAGCTATGGTTATTGAAAAGAACACACTTGCAATGACACTGTTGGATCCATATGTGGTTTGTGAAAAGAACAGACATGCAATGAACTCTAGATGTTGTTTGTGAGAAGAACACACATGCAATAACACTGGTTATGGTTCATGAAAAGAACACACATGCAATGACACTGGTGGATCCTTATGTGGTTAATGAAAAGAACACACATGCAATGACTCTAGTGGATCCACATGTGGTTGTTGAAAAGAACACACATGCAATGACACTGGTGGATCAATGTGGTTTGTGAGAATAATAGACATGCAATGAACTGTGGTGGATCCATATCTGGTTTGTGAGAAGAACACACATGCAATGACACCAGGTGTGGTTCATGAAAAGAACACACATCCAATGAACTCCGGCGGATCCATATGTGGTGTGTGAAAAGAACACACAGGCAATGACTCTAATTGTAGTTAATGAAAAGAACACACATGCAATGACTCTAGTGGATCCATGTGGTTCGTGAAAAGAACACACATGCAATGACACTGGTTGTGGTTAATGAAAATAACACACATGTAATGACACTAGTGGATCCATATGTGGTTTGTGAGAAGAACACACATCCAATGACACTTGTGGATCCATGTGTGGTTTGTGAGAAGAACACACATGCAATGACACTGGTTGTGGTTCATGAAAAGACCACACATCTAATGACACTGGTGGATCCTTATGTGGTTTGTGAAAAGAACACACATGCAATGACTCTAGTTGTGGTTTGTGAAAAGAACACACATGAAATCACACTGGTGGATCCATATGTGGTTTGTGAGAAGAACACACATCCAATGACATGGGTAGATCCATGTGTGGTTTGTGAGAAGAACACACATGCAATGACACTGGTTGTGGTTCATGAAAAGAACACATATCCAGTGAGACTAGTGGATCCATATGTGGTTTGTGAGAAGAACACACATCCAATGACACTTGTGGATCCATGTGTGGTTTGTGAGAAGAACACACATGCAAAGACACTGGTTGTGGTTCATGAAAAGAACACACATCCAATGACACTGGTGGATCCTTATGTGGTTTGTGAAAAGAACACACACGCAATTACTCTAGCTATGGTTTGTGAAAAGAACACACATGAAATCACACTGGTGGATCCATATGTGGTTTGTGAGAAGAACACACATCTAATGACACGGGTGGATCCATGTGTGGTTTGTGAGAAGAACACACATGCAATGACACTGGGTGTGGTTCATGAAAAGAACACACATCCAATGACACTGGTGGATCCTTATGTGGTTTGTGAAAAGAACACACATGCAATGACTCTAGATGTGGTTTTTGAGAAGAACACACATGCAATGACAGTGGTGGATCCATATGTGGTTTGTGAGAAGAACACACATCCAATGACACTGGTGGATCCATATGTGGCTTGTGAGAAGAACACACATGCAATAACACTGGTTGTGGTTCATGAAAAGAACACACATCCAATGAACTCTGGTGGATCCATATGTGGTTTGTAAGAAGAACACACATGCAATGACTCTAGCTGTGGTTTGTGAAAAGAACACACATGCAATTACACTGGTGGATCCATATGTGGTTTGTGAGAAGAACACACATCCAATGACACTGGTTGATCCATGTGTGGTTTGTGAGAAGAACACACATGTAATGACACTGGTGGATCCATATGTGGTTTGTGGAAAGAACAAACATGCAATGACACTAGCTGTGGTTAATGAAAAGAACAGACCAGCAATGAACTCTGGTGGATACATATGTGGTTTGTCAGAAGAACACACATGCAATGACTCTAGTTGTGGTTAATGAAAAGAACACACATGCAATGACTCTGGTGGATCCATGTGGTTTGTGAAAAGAACACACATGCAATGACTCTAGCTATGGTTAATGAAAAGAACACACATGCACTGACACTGTGGATCCATATGTGGTATGTGAGAAGAACACACATGCAATGACTCTGGGTGTGTTTCATGAAAAGAACACACATCCAATCACACTGCTGGATCCTAATGTGGTTTGTGAAAAGAACACACATGATGTGACTCTAGATGTGGTTTATGAGAAGAACACACATGCAATGACACTGGTGGATCCATATGTGGTTTGTGAGAAGAACACACATCCAATGACACTGGTGGGTCCATGTGTGGTTTGTCCGAAGAACACACATGCAATGACACTGGTGTGGTTCATGAAAAGAACACACATCCAATGACACTGGTGGATCCTTATGTGGTTTGTGAAAAGAACACACATGCAATGACTCTAGATGTGGTTTTTGAGAAGAACACACATGCAATGACAGTGGTGGATCCATATGTGGTTTGTGAGAAGAACACACATCCAATGACACTGGTGGATCCATATGTGGCTTGTGAGAAGAACACACATGCAATAACACTGGTTGTGGTTCATGAAAAGAACACACATCCAATGAACTCTGGTGGATCCATATGTGGTTTGTGAGAAGAACACACATGGAATGACTCTAGTTGTAGTTTGTGAAAAAAAACATGCAATGACACTGGTGGATCCATATGTGGTATGTGGAAAGAACAGACATGCAATGACACTAGCTATGGTTAATGAAAAGAATAGACATGCAACGACTCTGATGGATCCATATGTGGTTTGTGAAAAGAACACACATGCAATGACTCTAGTTGTGGTTAATGAAAAGAACACACATGCAATGACTCTGATGGATCCATGTGGTTTGTGAAAAGAACACACATGCAATGACTCTAGCTATGGTTAATGAAAAGAACACACTTGCAATGACACTGTTGGATCCATATGTGGTTTGTGAAAAGAATAGACATGCAATGAACTCTAGATGTTGTTTGTGAGAAGAACACACATGCGATAACACTGGTTATGGTTCATGAAAAGAACACACATGCAATGACACTGGTGGATCCTTATGTGGTTAATGAAAAGAACACACATGCAATGACTCTAGTGGATCCACATGTGGTTTGTGAAAAGAACACACATGCAATGACACTGGTGGATCAATGTGGTTTGTGAGAATAATAGACATGCAATGAACTCTGGTGGATCCATGTCTGGTTTGTGAGAAGAACACACATGCAATGACACCAGGTGTGGTTCATGAAAAGAACACACATCCAATGAACTCCGGCGGATCCATATGTGGTTTGTGAGAAGAACACACATCTAATGACACTGGTGGATCCATGTGTGGTTTGTGAGAAGAACACACATCCAAAACACACATGCAATGATACTGGTGGATCCATATGTGGTCTATGGAAAGAACAGACATGCAATGACACTAGCTGGGGTTAATAAAAAGAAAATACATGCAATGACTCTGATGGATCCATATGTGGTTTGTGAAAAGAACACAGAGGCAATGACTCTAATTGTAGTTAATGAAAAGAACACACATGCAATGACTCTAGTGGATCCATGTGGTTCGTGAAAAGAACACACTTGCAATGACACTGGTTGTGGTTAATGAAAAGAACACACATGTAATGACACTAGTGGATCCATATGTGCTTTGTGAGAAGAACACACATCCAATGACACTTGTGGATCCATGTGTAGTTTGTGAGAAGAACACACATGCAATGACACTGGTTGTGGTTCATGAAAAGACCACACATCCAATGACACTGGTGGATCCTTATGTGGTTTGTGAAAAGAACACACATGCAATGACTCTAGTTGTGGTTTGTGAAAAGAACACACATGAAATCACACTGGTGGATCCATATGTGGTTTGTGAGAAGAACACACATACAATGACATGGTAGATCCATGTGTGGTTTGTGAGAAGAACACACATGCAATGACACTGGTTGTGGTTCATGAAAAGAACACATATCCAGTGAGACTAGTGGATCCATATGTGGTTTGTGAGAAGAACACACATCCAATGACACTTGTGGATCCATGTGTGGTTTGTGAGAAGAACACACATGCAAAGACACTGGTTGTGGTTCATGAAAAGAACACACATCCAATGACACTGGTGGATCCTTATGTGGTTTGTGAAAAGAACACACACGCAATTACTCTAGATATGGTTTGTGAAAAGAACACACATGAAATCACACTGGTGGATCCATATGTGGTTTGTGAGAAGAACACACATCTAATGACACGGGTGGATCCATGTGTGGTTTGTGAGAAGAACACACATGCAATGACACTGGGTGTGGTTCATGAAAAGAACACACATCCAATGACACTGGTGGATCCTTATGTGGTTTGTGAAAAGAACACACATGCAATGACTCTAGATGTGGTTTTTGAGAAGAACACACATGCAATGACAGTGGTGGATCCATATGTGGTTTGTGAGAAGAACACACATCCAATGACACTGGTGGATCCATATGTGGCTTGTGAGAAGAACACACATGCAATAACACTGGTTGTGGTTCATGAAAAGAACACACATCCAATGAACTCTGGTGGATCCATATGTGGTTTGTGAGAAGAACACACATGGAATGACTCTAGTTGTGGTTTGTGAAAAAAAACATGCAATGACACTGGTGGATCCATATGTGGTATGTGGAAAGAACAGACATGTAATGACACTAGCTATGGTTAATGAAAAGAATAGACATGCAACGACTCTGATGGATCCATATGTGGTTTGTGAAAAGAACACACATGCAATGACTCTAGTTGTGGTTAATGAAAAGAACACACATGCAATGACTCTGATGGATCCATGTGGTTTGTGAAAAGAACACACATGCAATGACTCTAGCTATGGTTAATGAAAAGAACACACTTGCAATGACACTGTTGGATCCATATGTGGTTTGTGAAAAGAACAGACATGCAATGAACTCTAGATGTTGTTTGTGAGAAGAACACACATGCAATAACACTGGTTATGGTTCATGAAAAGAACACACATGCAATGACACTGGTGGATCCTTATGTGGTTAATGAAAAGAACACACATGCAATGACTCTAGTGGATCCACATGTGGTTTGTGAAAAGAACACACATGCAATGACACTGGTGGATCAATGTGGTTTGTGAGAATAATAGACATGCAATGAACTCTGGTGGATCCATGTCTGGTTTGTGAGAAGAACACACATGCAATGACACCAGGTGTGGTTCATGAAAAGAACACACATCCAATGAACTCCGGCGGATCCATATGTGGTTTGTGAGAAGAACACACATCCAATGACACTGGTGGATCCATGTGTGGTTTGTGAGGAGAACACACATCCAAAACACACATGCAATGATACTGGTGGATCCATATGTGGTCTGTGGAAAGAACAGACATGCAATGACACTAGCTGGGGTTAATAAAAAGAACAGACATGCAATGACTCTGATGGATCCATATGTGCTTTGTGAAAAGAACACACAGGCAATGACTCTAATTGTAGTTAATGAAAAGAACACACATGCGATGACTCTAGTGGATCCATGTGGTTCGTGAAAAGAACACACTTGCAATGACACTGGTTGTGGTTAATGAAAAGAACACACATGTAATGACACTAGTGGATCCATATGTGGTTTATGAGAAGAACACACATCCAATGACACTTGTGGATCCATGTGTGGTTTGTGAGAAGAACACACATGCAATGACACTGGTTGTGGTTCATGAAAAGAACACACATCCAATGACACTGGTGGATCCTTATGTGGTTTGTGAAAAGAACACACATGCAATGACTCTAGTTGTGGTTTGTGAAAAGAACACACATGAAATCACACTGGTGGATCCATATGTGGTTTGTGAGAAGAACACACATCCAATGACACGGGTAGATCCATGTGTGGTTTGTGAGAAGAACACACATGCAATGACACTGGTTGTGGTTCATGAAAAGAACACATATCCAGTGAGACTAGTGGATCCATATGTGGTTTGTGAGAAGAACACACATCCAATGACACTTGTGGATCCATGTGTGGTTTGTGAGAAGAACACACATGCAAAGACACTGGTTGTGGTTCATGAAAAGAACACACATCCAATGACACTGGTGGATCCTTATGTGGTTTGTGAAAAGAACACACACGCAATTACTCTAGCTATGGTTTGTGAAAAGAACACACATGAAATAAGACTGGTGGATCCATATGTGGTTTGTGAGAAGAACACACATCTAATGACACGGGTGGATCCATGTGTGGTTTGTGAGAAGAACACACATGCAATGACACTGGTTGTGGTTCATGAAAAGAACACACATCCAATGACACTAGTGGATCCTTATGTGGTTTGTGAAAAGAACACACATGCAATGACTCTAGTTGTGGTTTGTGGAAAGAACACATATCCAATGACACTAGTGGATCCTTATGTGGTTTGTGACAAGAACACACATTGATAAAAGTCATAATTTCCCTTAACATATGAAGATATGGTAACATCATCATTATACTCACATTGAAGAGGGAGGTGTTTATACCTCCTACAACAACAAGATTTATCAAAGCAATAAGTAACATTATAAGTAGAATACACGTTTATAGCAATGGTATACAATTTATCAATTTGTTCCCATAAGTGTTTCCCTTTTTGTGACAAGCGGTGTTCCTTATAATAATATTTTTGTTCTTCCGTGAACCCACCTTGCCAATAAGATATAGTTTCAAAGAAACCAACCATTGTTAGAAAGCATGATAAAGCAAGACAATAACAGACCAATGAAAATAACAACTATGATAGGAACTATTTTTTTGTATTTTTGATAAAAAGAACAAGCAAACAAAGCAGAAATAAACTAAGAAAAATGAAAAAAAACAAAGTAAAGAGATTGGTTATGAGGGACTCCCCTTGTGAAGATGTCCTTGACTCCCCGGCAACGGTGCTAGGAAATATACTTGCTGACTCGTGTATTAACGAGCTCATTGGGGAACCCCAAGAGGAAGGTAAGATGAGCACAACAGTAAGTTTTCCCTCCGTTATGAAACCAAGGTTATCAATCCAATAGGAGCAAGGAAACACCTCCAAGGTGTTGCTAGATGGACTTTGGTAGGGCGCACTACCGGTGCCAGCAGCAACGTGGAAACCTGCACAACACAACCACTGAACTTTGCCCCCAACTTACAGTGAGGTTGTCAATCTCACCAGGTTTGCTGAAATAAAGGATTAAACGTATTGTGTGGAAGAAAGTAATAGTTTGTAGAAAGTAAACAAAAAGCAGTAAACAGTTGATTGTAGATTAACGATAAAAGAAAGGACCGGGGTCCATAGTTCACTAGTGGTGGCTCTCCCTAAGATAGACGACATGTTGGGTGAACAAATTACAGCGGGGAAATTGACAAACAACGAGAAAGCAATGCATGCATATACTAATCATATTGACTCCTTTGAGATTTGATTGGGCATTACAACATGATACATAGACCATAATCATCCGAACCCCCTCCAGTATTATGTTCCAAGCAACAGATGATTGCATTACGCAATGCGTGTAAAGTAAACAATACGATTGTTCTATGAATAATGGATTGTTGTTTTCTCCCTAGTAGCAATATCACATCTAGTACCTTAGAGCTTTCTGTCACTTCCCTAGATTACTAGAGGCATGAACCCACTATCGAGCATAAATACTAACTCTTGGAGTTGCTAGCATCTACTTGGCCAAGATAGCTACTAACAACGGAAAGCATGCAAGATCACAAATAACAAAGACATGATAGAATCAATAATCAATCTGAAATAGCATCTCAATATCCATCGGATCCCCGCAAACACAACATGTAGGAATTACAAATAGATGATCTTGATCATGAATGGAGCTCACAAGATCTAAACATGATAACACAAAGGAGAAGAACCAGCCATCTAGCTACTACATGGACCCGTAGTCCAGAGATGAACTACTCACGCATCACACCGGAGGCTTGCATGGTGATGAAGAAGGCCTCTAGGGTGAATTCTCCCCTCCGACAGGGTGCCGGGAAGAGCTTCAGATCCCTTCCGGTCTAGGGATGGAGATGGCGGTGGCTACAAACTCTTTCGTGGAGTTTTGATCGTGTACTTAGGGTTTCTGTATCGGAGGCATCTTATAGGCGAAAGGGGAGGCCGAGGGGGTGCCCTCGGTGGCTGCACCACCCCCTAGCGCGGGTCAGGCCTGGCCGTGCGGCCAAGTGGTGTGGCCGCCCCTGGCCCCTCTCCGTCTTGTATTCTGGCACAGTGTCCCCCTCGGTGAAAAACTGACTTTGGCTTTTGTCCCATCCAATTCCGAGAATATTCATTTTCTGACTTTCCTGGAACCAAAAACAGCAGAAAATAGGCAACTGGCACTGTGGCATCTTGTTAATAGCTTAGTCCAAGAAAGTGTATAAAAAGTACTCCAAAGTGTGGACAAAACATAAGAAAGTAGATAAAACCAAGCATGGAACATCAAAAATTATGGATACGTTAGTAACATATCAAAATCCCCAAGCTTAACTCCTGCTCGTCCTCGAGTAGGTAAGTGATAAAAAGAAAGAAATTTTTTTGAGGTGACATGCACCATCATAAGCTTGATCAAAGTATTTGTAAAACATTGATAGCTGGGATCATAGTACTTCAATCATAACATGAAAGACAAAGTTCTAACAATAAGTCAAAGCAACTATTGTTGCAACATGAAAAGGTACAAACAAAAGATTCATGAATAACAATGCTTTGCAAGACATTTATTTGTTTCACATAAAGAAAACATAGCATAGTGGCATTCAGCTTGTCCCTCATAGAGTAGCAAACATAAATGCATAGGACACCTTCAAAGTTCATAAGAGTGACTAGATACAAATAGTTTAAAACAAGCAATATCAAAGTTATGCATCAATCAACAAGTCTTGGGACAATGCACATAGAACTAAGAATGGCCACTATGCTCTCAAAGTAGGTGCATAAAGATAGAAGGTGGAGACTCAACATAAAAGTAAAAGAAAGGCCTTCATAGAAGGAAGTAGGGATTCAAGTTTCATAAAGAGCTTCCAAAAATTATGGTACTTGTTAGCTTTCAGCTCTCATTGCCCCTATCATAAGCATCTTGAAGTGATTAAGGTTAAAGTGAACAAACTATGGTGTATATGCTTGACGAAGTATAAGTTGGAAATCTCATGTCCCTTGAATACGAGGGCTGCTCCTCATGCTACTCAAGTTTAGTTACTTGTAAGTTCTTATCATAGTAAGTACATGTGTATCGTAGAGAACCGCCAACAGGGTACCCCATGCCCGATGATACAGAAGAATCCCCATATCAAAATGACAAGGCAAGCAGACAACGAGCATCTCAGCAATCTTCTTATTTACCATGGGAAAATGGTGCTTTTTCTCTCTTTCCTCTTTTCTCATCTCTCTTTTTTTTTCTTTTTATTTTTTCTCAATATCTGACTCTTTTTTTATAAGAAGAGTGCTTCATAGACAACTCATTATGGTTACGCTGCAGGTTTCCACCATGACAGCATGGATTAGACCAGCGGCCCATACGTTTCTCTAACACACATACATAACTCCATGGACTTACAAGCTCCCCTTTCATTTCAAATCGATGACATCCATAGACAAAAGAGCATGATATCAACTAGGTACAAAGTACAAGTGCAATGTTGAAAGCGTTCCCCATGAAAACATGGTTCTGCTAATCCCCAACATATAAGTGCAAGCATATACAACATAGACGACACAATGGTTCAAGTTTATTAAGGGGAAGAAAAGTAAAGTGTGCCATCAAGTTGGTGAGAGCTTTAATCACTAGTTTTCTCATAACAAGTTTAATTCGGAAGGTAGATAAAAACATGAATATACTTGGAATAGCAAATGCTAATAGGTAGGTATGGTGGACTCTTTGGAATAACTTGGTTTTAGGAGTTGGATGCATGAGTGGAACTCATACTTGGTTATGGAGGCTAGCAAAAGACTAGGAGCGACCAACTAAGTGGGCAATAATGGCCATAATCATGCAGAGTGACAAAACATCATTAATCAAAGCATAAAGTGATACTACAAGTTGAAAACTAAAGGATCATAAAGGCTTATGGTGACTTGGGATAGTCATAACATGGTGTGAGCATGCGTCGAGTTAACCCAAATAAAGCATAAAAGGAGAATACCACAATACTATGCTTTAATATGCTAAAACAACGCATGATTCTTCCAACGCACATTAAGCAATCTCAATTGTTTATAACTTGTCATGTTACAGGAAATATCACTACACATAAATCCAAAACAATATCAAGCATGGAATGGCAAAGCATAGGCTACAGTCAAAAACAAACTCCTTTTACCACTCAAGCATGAACTTTTCCTACTCTTTTCCAATCCAAACCAAACTATTTGCAAACCAATGCATGAAAGAGGGGGGCCAACCAATTTATTCAGAAAACTAAGAAAACCAAGCAAACAAAAATGAAAAACAAAAAACAAAAAAGAAGATGCTCCAAGAACAACACAATTGTGCATGAAACAATAAAAATGAAGTGTTTGGAAGAAACCTGGGGTTTTTATTGATGAAGAAGGGGATGCCTTGGGCATCCCCAAGCTTTGACGCTTGTACCTATTGAATATTTCTTAGGGTGACACGGGGTGGCATCCCCAATCTTGATCTATAGTCCATTCTTCATCTCATTACATCATTCTCTCCATGCACCTGAAATTTTTCCTTCATACAAAACTTCACACAATCTTTATTATCAACATTAGTGCACTCAAGATAATAAGTCTTTAGGTTCAGTTTCAACACCAATAAAACTTCCATTAGAACACAAGATACTGTATCACTTCCCTCAAAAATCTCAATTCCCCAAAAGAACTCAAAAAGGAACCAACAAGAAGCAAATGCAAATAATGGCAGAAATCTGTCAAAACAGAACAGCAGGTAAAAACCAAAATTTTCAAAGACCTTCTGTTGCTCAAATCAAAAAGTGTTTAACTAAAGAAAGTTAGATAACAACCTGGGGCAGAAGCACAACAATGCACGCCTCAAAAGGACGTACATATATTTTACAAGAATTTTTATGGTGAAGCACATAAATCTGTTTCGGGACAACAACTTTCCCAATCATTACTTCTCTCTCATTAGAGGTTACGCTTGGCACAAAAAGCAAATAAAAAGGATAAGGAGCGGTTATTACAGAGGTAATAACTTCCAAGACTCATCTAAAACTTTTGGGTTATCTCCCAATAAGTACTTTTCTTTTAACGCCTTTAAGTTAGGCATGATAGTTTGAGAAGATGCTCACATAAGAAATATGAATTGAAGTAAAAGAGAGCATCAAGAAGAAAATTCAAAACACATTTAAGTCTAACCCAGTTCCTATGCATAGGAATCTTGTATGCAAATAAATTTGCAAAGAACAAAGTGACAGGCATAGGAAGATAAAACAAGAGTAACTTCAAAAATTTCAACACATAGAGAGGTATTTCAATACCATGAAAACTTCTACAACCATATTTTCCTCTGTCATAATAATTTTCAGTAGCCTCATGAATAAACTCAACAATATAACTATCACATAAAGCATGCTTTTCATGATCTACAAACACATAATTTTTATCAAGCTCGAAAATAGTGGGATTAAAACCTTCAAACCCACTTTTAACAATTTTATAACAAGATGACTGATCAATCTCATTTTCAATAGTAGTACAATTAATATTATCAACCAATATAGGACCATCATCTAGAGCTTTATTATAAAAAAAATTCAAAGGAATCCATAGGAACATGACATTCGTCCTTGTTTGGTAAGCATGTGGGACAATCAAATAATGTAAGGGGTAAAGAGTTACTCTCATTAGAAGGTAGGGATGGGTAGATCCAATCTTCCTCCTCTTGATCATCACACTCCTCCTATTTTTCATCTATTAAGATATTCAAGAATATAGTCATTTTCTACCTTGTAATTATCAAAGCAAAATTTAAGTAAACTAGCAAGTTCAAATGCACCCTTCGAAGGAATAAATTATTTAAATTGTTCCACATCATAAAAGTCATAATTTCCCTTAACATAAGAAGATATGGTAACATCATCATTATACTCGCATTGAAAAGGGAGGTGTTTATACCTCCTACAACAACAAGATTTATCAAAGCAATAAGTAACATTATAAGTAGAGCACACGTTTATAGCAATGGTATACAATTTATCAATTTGTTCCCATAAGTGTTTCCCTTTTTGTCACAAGCGGTGTTCCTTATAATAATATTTTTGTTCTTCCGTGAACCCACCTTGCCAATAAGATTCAGTTTCAAAGAAACCAACCATTGATAGAAAGCATGATAAAGCAAGACAATAACAAACCAATGAAAATAACAACTATAGTAGGAACTATTTTTTTGTATTTTTGATAAAAAGAACAAGAAAACAAAACAGAAATAAACTAAGCAAAATGAAAAAACAAAGTAAAGAGATTGGTTATGAGGGACTCCCCTTGTGAAGATGTCCTTGACTCCCCGGCAACGGCGCTAGAAAATATACTTGCTGACTCGTGTATTAACGAGCTCGTTGGGGAACCCCAATAGGAAGGTAAGATGAGCACAACAGTAAGTTTTCCCTCAGTTATGATACCAAGGTTATCAATCCAGTAGGAGCAAGGAAATACCTCCAAGGTGTTGCTAGCTGGACTTTGGCAGGGCGCACTATCGGCGCCAGCAACAACGTGGAAACCTGCACAACACAACCATAGAACTTTGCCCCAACTTACAGTGAGGTTGTCAATCTCACCGGTTTTGCTGAAAACAAAGGATTAAACATATTGTGTGGAAGAAAGTAACAGTTTGTAGAAAGTAAACATAAAGCAGTAAACAGTTGATTCTAGATTGATGATAAAAGAAAGGACCGGGGTCCATAGTTCACTAGTGGTGGCTCTCCTTAAGATAGACGACATGTTGGGTGAACAAATTACAGCGGGACAATTGACAAACATCAAGAAAGAAATACATGCATATACTAATCATCTTGACTCCTTTGAGATTTGATTGGGCATTACAACATTATACATAGACGGTAATCCAACTGCATCTATGACTAATAATCCACCTTCAGGTTATCATCCAAACCCCCTCTAGTATTAAGTTGCAAGCAACAGATGATTGCATTACGCATTGCGTGTAAAGTAAACAATACGATTGTTCTATGAACAAAGGGTTGTTGTTTTCTCCCTAGTAGCAATAGCACATCTAGTACCTTAGAGATTTCTGTCACTTCCCCAGATTACTAGAGGCATGAATCCACTATCGAGCATAAATACTAACTCTTGGAGTTGCTAGCATCTACTTGTCCAAGATAGGTACTAACAACGGAAAGCATGCAAGATCACAAATAACAAATACATGATAGAATCAATAATCAATTTGAAATAACATCTCAATATCCATCGGATCCCTGCAAACACAACATGTAGGAATTACAAATAGATGATCTTGATCATGAACAGAGCTCACAAGATCTAAACATGATAGCACAAAGGAGAAGAACCAGCCATCTAGCTACTACATGGACCCATAGTCCAGAGATGAACTACTCACGCATCACACCGGAGGCTTGCATGGTGATGAAGAAGGCCTCCAGGGTGAATTCTCCCCTTCGACAGGGTGCCGGGAAGAGCTTCATATCCCTCCCGATCTATGGATGGAGATGACGGCGACTACAGACTCTTTCATGGAGTTTTGATTGGGTACTTAGGGTTCTGTATCGGAGGCATCTTATAGGCGAAAGGGGAGGCCGAGGGGGTTCCCTGGGTGGCCGCACCACCCCCTGGCGTGGGCTAGGCTTGGCCACGCGGCCAGGTGGTGTGGCCGCCCCTTGGCCCCTCTCCGTCTCGTATTTTGGCTCCGTGTCCCCCTCAGTGAAAAACTTACTTTGGCTTTTGTCCCCTCCAATTCCAAGAATATTCATTTTCTGACTTTCCTGGAACCAAAGACAGTAGAAAACATGCACTAGCACTGTGGCATCTTGTTAATAGGTTAGTCCAAGAAAGTGTATAAAAAGTACTCCAAAGTGTGGACAAAACATAAGAAAGTAGATAAAACCAAGCATGGAACATCAAAAATTATGGATACATTAGCAACGTATCTGTGGTTCATGAAACGAACACACATCCAATGAAACTGGTGGATCCTTATGTGGTTTGTGAAAAGAACACACATGCATTGACTCTAGATGTTGTTTTGTGAGAAGAACACACATGCAATTACATTGGTGGATCCATATGTGGTTTGTGAGAAGAACACACATCCAATGTCGCCGGATTAATGACAAGTACGCCATGAGGAGGTCCTCGAGGCGTGTGGAAGAGAGGGGTGTGAGACGTACGGTGTTCCGGGATAGTGAGCACACTAGTTTACCTAGGTTCGAATCCACCGGCTTTAGATGGATCCTACTCCTGCTAGCAATCTAGTAATATGGCAAAGCCGGAATATGGGTTACAAGGGTTTCACCTGTGCGAGTTGAGATTGTAGACTATTGTGAGGGTGCACTAAAGTCTCTCCCTAAGACAGCTTATATAGATATCTGGCCTAGGCTTTACAAGAGATATCTATCCGTCTACGACTAAGAGTTGGTTACAGAGTACATCTTGAACTACAAGTAACACTACAGGCCTTTGTCGGTAAGTCTTCCGGGCCTTCCCGTTGCCGGACTGGACTCCGTTTCTTCTGCCTGACCGGGCCGCCCGTGAAGAAAAGCTCTAACCCGAATTGGGCCACCCTGGTCAGCGAGGCACAATGAGGATACCCAAAAAGTATATCCCCAACAGCAGCCCCCGAAAGCCTCCAAGATCTAGAGTCGGATTTCATCATCGTCTAGCTTGATCTTCGGCTTGCAGAATCTTGAAGGGTTCCTAAAACTTCAAAAGAAAGGATAGGATCCGAGTCTCAAATGAGCCAGACCTATGAATATGTTATTCGGGTTTCCAGCTCGAAATTCAAACTAAACTGGAACTTGGTCTCTGACGTAACCTGACACTTGTCATGGTCAAGTCACGTCACTAACAGACATTCCTGTCAGCACGACTGTTGGTGGGTCTATCTTTCACGGAACCGAGGCATTGTTTTAATGCGTGCGTCGAGATTGAGGCGGCGTAATCATCGTGTGGGGGTTACCCAGTTCCTTCCACGACGCGTGGCGCGTTCACTGTTGCGTTTACACGAATCTTGAAATGGCTGGAGGATATAAGTGGTGAGGATCCTATTCCCCATCTTCTTCACCAGCACTTGCACCGTTTCCTTCTCCCCAATGCTTCCCACGAACACAGAGCTCCTTTGCTCCCCAGAATCCTCCTGCGCCACCCATCCTAGGTCACCGGCACACAAAAAAATGGCTTCAGCATCATCTTCCAGCACGGCGGCGACGACAGCGGCAGCGGAGAAGGAGAGCAACCGCGGGGTCTGGATCCCGTGTGTCCTTGACGATGCCAAGCTCCACGTCATGGAAGACGAAGGGCTCCTCTGTGCTGGCGACTGGCGGAGCGGCTTCGGCGAAACCATCCCCAATCCCCATGCCAATGAGCGGGTACACTTCGGCACCCACCTCGACAGAGGTTTGAGTTTCCCTCCCTCAGACTTCTTTTCTGAGGTTATAGATCACTATGGAGTTCAACTCCATCATCTTCCCCCGAACTCTCTCTTAGAGATGAGCGCATACGCTTCTTTGTGCGAGGGGTATCTGATACATTGCAAATGTATCTATAATTTTTGATATTCCATGGTTGGTTTTATCTACTTTCTTGTGTTTTGTCCACACTTTGGAGTAATTTTCATATGATTTCTTGGACTAACCTATTAACAAGAGCCACAATGCTAGCTGCCTGTTTTCTGCTGTTTTTGGTTCCAGGAAAGTCAGAAAATGAATATTCTCGGAATTGGACGCTACAAAAGCCAAAGTGCCTATTTTTCCGGAAGACATCTAAAGCCAGAATACGAGACGGAGAAGAGCTGGGGGCCAGCCACACCACCTGGTCGTGCGGCCAGGCCTAGCCCATGCCAGGGGGTGGTCTGGCCAACCCCAGCACCCCCTCGGCCTCTCCTTCTGCCTATATATTGCCCTCGGGACCGAAACCCTAAGTACCCGATCAAACAATCCACGAAAGAGTCTGTAGCCGCCGTCATCTCCATCCCTAGATCGGGAGGGATCTGAAGCTCTTCCCGGCACCCTGCTGGAGAGGGGAATTCACCCTGGAGGCCTTCTTCATCATCGTGCAAGCCTCCGGTATGATGCGTGATTAGTTCATCTCTGGACTACAGGTCCATGTAGTAGCTAGATGGCTGGTTCTCCTCCTTTGTGCTTTCATGTCTAGATCTTGTGAGCTCCGTTCATGATCAAGATCATCTATTTGTAATTCTGCATGTTGTGTTTGCGGCGATCCAATGGGTATTGAGATGCTATTTCAGATTGATTATTGATTCTATCATGTCTTTGTTATTTGTGATCTTGCATGCTTTCCGTTGTTATTAGCTATCTTGACCAAGTAGATGCTAGCAACTCCAAGAGTTAGTATTTATGCTCGATAGTGGGTTCATGCCTCTGGTAATCTAGGGAAGTGGCAGAAATCTCTAAGGTACTAGATATGTTGTTGGTACTAGGGAGAAAACAACAATCGTATTGTTTACATTACACGCAATTTGTAAAGCAATAATCTGTTGCTTGCAACTTAATACTGGAGCGGGATCGGATGATAACCTGAAGGTGGATTATTAGTCATAGATGTAGTTGGATGGCGATATATGTATAATGTTGTAATGCCCAATCAAGTTTCAAAGGAGTCAAGATGATTAGTATATGCATATATTGCTTTCTCGATGTTTGTCAATTGCCCCACTATAATTTGTTCACCCAACATGTTATCTATCTTAAGGAGAGCCACCTCTAGTGAACTATGGATCCCGGTCCTTTCTCTTACATACAATCTACAAACTGTTTACTGCTTTGTGTTTACTTTCTGCAAACTATTACTTCCTTCCATTCGATACGCTTAATCCTTTGTTTTCAGCAAAACCGATAGTGCGCCCTGCCAAGGCTCAGCTAGCAACACCTTTGGGGTGTTTCCTTGCTCCTACTGGTTCGATTAAACCTTGGTTTCATAACTGAGGGAAACTTGCTGCTGTGCTCATCATACCTTCCACTTGGGGTTCCCCAACGAGCTCCACATCAGCACCGAGCCATCAAGCACTTTTCTGGCGCCATTGCCGGGGAGTCAAGGACATCTTCACAAGGGGAGTCCCTCATAACCAATCTCTTTACTTTGTTATTTTTGTTTTGCTTTGTTTGCTTGTTTATTTATTAAAAACACAAAAAAATAGTTTTACAAGTTTCTTTCTTTATTGAAAACACAAAAAATGACTACTCTTGAAAACACTAAGTTGTGTGACTTCACTAGTACCAACAACAATGATTTTATGAGCACACCTATTGCTCCACCTGTGCCTAAAGCTACTTTCTTTGAGATAAAACCTGCTTTACTCAATCTTGTTATGAGAGAACAATTTTCTGGTGTTGGTAATGAAGATGCTGCTGCCCATCTAAATAACTTTGTTGAACTTTGTGAGATGCAAAAGCATAGGGATATAGATGGTGATAAGCTAAAATTGTTTCCTTTCTCTTCGAGAGGAAAAGCTAAAGAATGGTTGAGTTCCTTAACTAGGAATAGTATTGATTCTTGGACTAAATGCAAAGATGCTTTTATTGGAAAATACTATCCTCCTGCTAAGATTATATCTATGAGAAGTGAAATAATGAAGTTTAAACAATCTGATAATGAACATGTTACTCAAGCTTGGGAAAGAATGAAATCTTTGGTAAAGAATTGTCCCACTCATGGACTGACTGCTTGGATGATCATCCAAACTTTTTATGCAGGATTGAACTATTCTTCAAGGAACCTATTGGATTCTGCTGCTGGAGGTACCTTTATGACCATCACTTTGGGTGCTGGAACAAAGCTTCTGGATAATATGATGGTTAACTATTCTGAATGGCATACTGAGAGAGCTCCACAAGGTAAAAAGGTAAATTTTGTTAAGGAAACCTCCTCCTTGAGTGATAAGATTGATATTATTATGTCTATGCTTGTGAATGGGAAAGCCCATATTGATCCAAATAATGTTCCTTTAGCTTCTTTGGTTGCTCAAGAAGAGAAAGTTGATGTGAACTTCATAAGAAATAACAATTTTGGCAATAATGCTTATAGGAATAATTTTGGTAACAACAATTATAAGCCATATCCTCCCAACAATGGTAATGCTTATGGAAATTCCTACAACAATAATAGGAGTGCACCCTCTGAACTTGAAGTTATGCTTAAAGACTTTATTGGTAAGCAAACTGCTTTCAATAAAACTATTGAGGAAAAACTCTCTAATGCTGAAATAAATATAGCATCTTTGGATGAAGCTCAATCTTCTTTGAATAAAATGGCTGCTAAACCTGAAACTATTGATAATCCATTTGCAGCTACTAATGCCATACAAGTAAGAATTGATGAAAATGTTAGACTATTAGCTGAATTACATGCTAAGTGGGAAAGAGAAGATGAAATTGCTAGAAACATTAGTGTTTCTACTATCACTACCACTAGTGTTGAGGCTAGTAATAGCTCTACTACTTTAGATGATAATTATGATTTTGATCTTGATGGTTGCAATATCTCTAAAGTTATTAAGTTCCTACAAAAGCTTGCTAAAAGTCCTAATGCTAGTGCTATGAACATGGCCTTTACAAAACACATTACTGATGCTCTCATAAAGATTGAGGAAGAAAAGATGAAACATAAAGCTTCTATTCCTATAAAACAAGAAGATGGTTGGGAACCCATCATTAATATGAAAGTGAATGTGTTTGATTTTAAAGCTTTATGTGATCTTGATAGTACTGTTTCTACGCCTAGAAGGATTTATGATATGCTTGATTTGCCTCTACTTGAAGATTGTTATTTGAATGTCCCACTCGATGATAATGCTAAAAAGAAACTCATGGGGAGTATTAATGATGTTCTTATTATGGTTAAAAATGCCTATGTCCCCGTTGATTTCTATGTTTTGGATGTTGAATGCAATGCTTCTTGTCCTATTACTTTGGGAAGACCTTTTCTTAGAACTATTGGTGCCATTGTTGATATGAAAGAAGGCACCATTAAATATCAACTCCCACTCAATAAAGGTATAGAACACTTCCTTAAGACGAGAGAGAAGATCTCATTTGCCTCTCCTATGAAAACAAAATTTGGTCTTAATGCTTCTTCATTTGAGAACACTTGATTCTTTCTTGCTTCTTATGCCTAACTTAAAGCGTTAAAGAAAAGTACTTATTGGGAGATAACCCAAAAGTTTTAGATGAGTCTTGGAAGTTATTACTTCAGTAATAACCTCTAATGAGAGAGAACACTTGATTCTTTCTTGCTTCTTATGCCTAACTTAAAGGCGTTAAAGAAAAGTACTTATTGGGAGATAACCCAAAAGTTTTATATGAGTCTTGGAATTACTTCAGTAATTACTTCAGTAATAACTGCTCCTTATCCTTTTTATTTTCTTTTTGTGCCAAGAGTAACCTCTAATGAGAGAGAAGTAATGATTGGGAAAGTTGTTGTACCGAAACAGATTTCTCTGCTTCACCGTAAAAATTCGTGCAAAATCTCTGTACGTCCTCTTCAGGCGTGAATTTTTTTATTCTGCCCTAGGTTGTTATATAACTTTCGTTAGTTCAACACTTTTTGATTTGAGCAACAGAAGGTCTTCGAAAAAATTCGTCTTTACCTGCTGGTCTGTTTTGACAGATTTCTGCCATTTTCTGCATTTGCTTCTTGTTGGTTCCATTTTGAGTTCTTTTGGGGAATTGAGCTTTTTGAGGGAAGTGCTACAGTATCTAGTGTTATAATGGAAGTTTATTTGGTGTTATAACTGAACCTTAAGACCTATTATCTTGAGTGCACTAATGTTGCTAATAAAGATTGTGTGAAGTTTTGTATGAAGGAAAAATTTCAGGTGTATGGAAGGAATGAGTAATGAGATGAAGGATGGACTAAAGCTCAATCTTGGGGATTCCACGCGTGTCATCCCAAGAAATATCCAAGAAGTAAAAGCGTCAAAGCTTGGGGATGCCCAAGGCATCCCCCTCTTCATCCATAAAAATCCCAGGTTTCTTCCAAACGCTTCATCTTTATTGTTTCATGCACAGTTGTGTTGTTCTTGGAGCGTCTTCTTTTTCGTTTTCGTTTTCTTGGTTTGTTTAGTTTGCTAAATAAATTGGTTGGACCCCCTCTTTCATATATAGGTTTTCAAATAGTTTGGTTTGGTTTGGGAAAGAGTAGGAAAGTTCATGCTTAAGTGTTAAAAAGAGCTTGTTTTTGACTGTGGCCTATGCTTTGTCATGCCATGCTTGATATTGTTTTGGCTTTATGCTTAGTATTCTTTGCTGTAGCATGACTTGTCATAAACAATTGAGATTGCTTAATGTTCCTTGGATGAATCATGTGTTGTTTTAGCATATTAAAGCATAGTATAGTGGTATTCTCCTTTGATGCTTTATTTGGGTTGACTTGGCGCATGCTCACACCATGTTATGACTATCTCAAGTCACCATAGCCTTTATGATCCTTTGGTTTTCAACTTGTTGTATCACTTTATGCTTTGATCAATGATGTTTTGTCCCTCTGCATGATTATGGCCATTATTGCTCTCTTATTTTGCCGCTCCCAGTCTTTTGCTAGCCTCCACAACCAAGTATTAGTTCCAATCATGCATCCAACTCCCTAAACCAAGTTATTCCAAAGAGTCCACCATACCTACCTACTAGCTTATGCTATTCCAAGTATATTCATGCTTTTGTTTACCTTCCAAATTAAACTTGTTATGAGAAAACTAGTGATTAAAGCTCTCACGAACTTGATGGCACACTTTACTTTTTTGCATCTAATAAACTTGAACCATTGGGTCCTTCTTTGTTGCGTATATGCTTGCACTTTATAAGTTGAAATTAGCAGAACCATGTATCATGGGGAACGCTTTCAACATTGCACTTGTACTTTGTACCCCGTTGATATCATGTTCTTTTGCTTATGGATCCCGGCGGTGTGAAATAAAAGTGGAACTTGTAAGATCATGGAGTTTGTATGTGTGTTAGAGAAATGCCTGGGCCGCTAGCCTAAGCCATGCCTAATCATGGTGGAAACTTGCAGCATCACCATAATGAGCACTCTATGAAGCATCCTTAATAAAAACCTATGTAAATAGCAAATAAAAAGATCGCTAAGATGCTCATTATCTGCTTGCCTTGTCATTTTGATTATGGGATAGCTCATGTATCATGTGCAAGGGGTACCCCGTTGGCGGTTCTTTATGATACATATGTACTTACAATGACAGGAGCTTACTTGTGACTAAAGTTGAGTAGCATGAGGTTCGGTCTTCGTAAGTAAGGGGCATGAGATTTCGGTTTATAACTTGTCAAGCATATCCTCTTAGTTGTGTCACTTTAACCTTAATCACCTTCAAGATGCTTATGATAGGGGCAATGAGAGCTGAAAGCTATAAGTACCATAATTTTTGGAAGCTCTTTATGAGACTTGAATCCCTACTTCCTTCTATGAAGGCCTTTCTTCCACCATTATATTGAGTCTCCACCTTCTACCTTTATGCACTTACTTTGAGAGCATAGTGGCCATTCTTAGTTCTATGTGCATTGTCCCAAGACTAGTTGATTGATGCATAACTTGATATTGCTTGTTGTAACTATTTGTATCTAGTCACTCTTATGAACTTTGAAGGTGTCCTATGCATTTATATATGCTACTCTATGAGGGACAAGCTGAATACTATTATGCTATGTTTTCTTTATGTGAAACAAACAAACATCTTTCAAAGCATTATTATTCATGAAACTTTTGTTTGTGCCTTTCATGTTGCATCATAGTTTCTTTGTCTTATTGCTAGAACTTTGTCATTCATGTTATGATTGAAGTACTATGATCCCAGCTTTGAATGTTTTACAAATACTTTGATCAAGTCTTTGATGGTGCATGTCACCTCAAAAATTATTCTTTCTTTTTATCACTTACCTACTCGAGGACGAGCAGGAGTTAAGCTTGGGGATGTTGATACATTGCAAATGTATCTATAATTTTTGATGTTCTATGCTTGGTTTTATCTACTTTCTTGTGTTTTTTCCACACTTTGGAGTACTTTTCATATGATTTCTTGGACTAACCTATTAACAAGAGCCATAGTGCCAGCTGCCTGTTTTCTACTGTTTTTGGTTCCAGGAAAGTCAGAAAATAAATATTCTCGGAATTGGACGGGACAAAAGCCAAAAACCCTATTTCACCAGAAGACCCCTAGAGCCAGAATATGAGACAGAGTGGGGCTAGGGCCCAACCACACCACCTGGCCACGCAGGCTGGGCCTGGCTGTGCCAGGGGGTGGTCTGGCCGCCCCAGACACCCCCTTGGTCTCCCTCTTCTCCTATAAGATGCCTTCTAACCTAAAAACTCAGGGTGGGTCGACGTTTTTCCAGAAAGAGTTCCGCTCCGCCGCCACCACCAGATTCCACGAAACAGCACTAGAAACTCCATTCTGGCACCCTGCCAGGACGGGGAATTGGAGGAGATCATCACCATCATCATCACCATCGCTTCTCCATCGACCATCCATGTTTCCCCCATCTATGAGTGAGTAATCCCCCACTGTAGGCCATGGGGATGGTAGGGATTGGATGAGATCGTTCATGTAATGGCATCGGATTGTTAGGGCATGGTGCCTAGTATCTTCTATTAGTGCTTTATGACTTTGTTGCAACTTGTTATGCTTAATGCTTGTCACTAGGGCCTGAGTGCCATGATTTCAGATCTGAACATGCTATTGATTCATTATGATAGTATTGTTTATGGTCTTACCTGCAAGTTGTATACACACATCGTTGTTCGGAACCAATGGCCCCGAAGTGAAAGAAATTGG
This sequence comes from Avena sativa, assembly GCA_916181665.1. Taxonomy (NCBI): domain Eukaryota; kingdom Viridiplantae; phylum Streptophyta; class Magnoliopsida; order Poales; family Poaceae; genus Avena; species Avena sativa. The sequence goes on from OV702287.1 coordinate 462,010,299, forward strand.
GATAACCGGAGGGAATGGATTTCTTGTGAGGAGCACATGTGTTCATGGAGTGTTAATGCTTTGCTCCGGTGCTCTATTAAAAGGAGCACCTTAATTGCCAGTAGTTCCCTTGAGGCCCCGCTGCAAACGGGATGGCAGGACAAAATATGTTGTGCAAGTTCTCATTGCGAGCACGTACGACTATATATGGGACACATGCCTAGGATTATCTAGTACTTGGATGCTTTATCTTATTTATCTGCAATTGCCCTATATTCTGATTGCCATGTGAATTGTCTTGTCCATGCAATGCCCGTCCATCCATCCCTATGCCTACCGCACTCGAATCTTATTGTTTACTGCTATTGTTACTACTGTCTTTACTTTACTACTGCTGCTTTACTATTCCTACTACAAAACTGTTGCTACTGATAAATTGTTGTGAGCAAGATTGTTTCCAGGTGCAGCTGAATTGACAACTCAGTTGTTAAGGCTTATAAATATTCTTTGGCTCCCCTTGTGTCGAATAAATAAATTGGGTTTCACTTCCCTCGAAAGTACTGCGATACACCCCCTATACTTGTGGGTCATCAAGACTATTTTCTGGCGCCGTTGCCGGGGAGCATAGCTTTATTTATCAAGTCCACTTGGAATCACTATTGTTCAAGCTTAATTTATTTCCTCCTTGTTTGCTTGTTTCTTTATCAAAATTACAAAAAAATTAGTTCCTACTCTAGTTGTTATTTTCGTTGGTCTGTTATTGTCTTGCTTTATCATGCTCTCTATCAATGGTTGTTTTCTTTGAAACTGAATCTTATTGGCAAGGTGGGTTCACGGAAGATCAAAAATATTATTATAAGGAACACCGCTTGTCACAAAACGGGAAACACTTATGGGAACAAATTGATAATTTGTATACCATTGCTAGAAACGTGTCCTCTACTTATAATGTTACTTATTGCTTTGATAAATCTTGTTGCTGTAAGAGGTATAAACACCTCCCTTTTCAATGTGAGTATAATGATAATGTTACCATATCTTCTTATGTTAAAGGAAATTATGACTTTTATGATGTGGAACAAATTGAAGAATTTATTGCTTGGAAGGGTGCATTTGAACTTGCTAGTTTGCTTCAAAATATTGATGATTCACCTTATAAATATGAGGTTTATGATATACTTACATTTTGCTTTGATAATTACAAGAAAGAAAATGCCTATATTCTTGAATATATTAATAGATGTTTTCCATAAATGGAAGATACGAATGCCTTGCAGGATCTTATGGAAGAAGAAATTAATGAACCTGAAAGCTCATTAGATGAAAAAGAGGAGGAGAGTGATGAACAAAAGGAGGAAGAATGGATTAGCTACCCATGCCTACCTTCTAATGAGAATAACTCTTTATCCCTTACATTATTTGATTGTCCCCCATGCTTACCAAAGGAGGATGAATGTTATGCTCAGGTTATCTGTGATAATCCTTTATTTGTGCCTAACTTCGAGATGCATGGTACTAAAGAGTTTTGCTTAGAAATTGTTTATGATAAAGCTCTAGACGATGGTCCTATATTGAGTGATCAGTCATCTTGTTATAGAATTGTTAAAAGTGGGTTTGAAGGTTTTAATCCCACTATTTTTGAGCTTGATAAAAATTATGTTTTTGTAGAACATGAAAAGCATGCTTTATGTGATAGTTATATTGTTGAGTTTATTCATGAGGCTACTGAAAATTATTATGAGAGAGTAAAATATGGTAGTCGAAGTTTTCATGGTATGGAAACACCTCTCTATGTGCTGAAAGTTTTTGAAGTTACTCTTGTTTTATCTTCCTATGCCTGTCACTTTGTTCCTTGCGAATTTATTTGAATACAAGATTCCTATGCATAGGAAGTGGGTTAGACTTAAATGTGTTTTGAATTTGCTTCTTGATGCTCCCTTTTACTTAAATTCATATTTCTTATGTGAACATCCTCTCAAACTATCATGCCTAACTTAAAGGCGTTAAAGAAAAGTACTTATTGGGAGATAACCCAAAAGTTTTAGATGAGTCTTGGAAGTCATTACTTCAGTAATAACCGCTCCTTATCCTTTTTTATTTTTGCTTTTTGTGCCAAGAGTAACCTCTAATGAGAGAGAAGTAATGATTGGGAAAGTTGCTGTCCCGAAACAGATTTCTATGCTTCACCGTAAAAATTCGTGTAAAATCTCTGTACGTCCTTTTAAGGCATGAATCTTTGAGCTTCTGCCCCAGGTTGTTATCTAACTTTTTAGTTCAACACTTTTTGATTTGAGCAACAGAAGGTCTTCGAAAAAATTCGTCTTTACCTGCTGGTCTGTTTTGATAGATTTCTGCCATTTTCTGCATTTGCTTCTTGTTGGTTCCTTTTTGAGTTCTTTTGGGGAATTGAGCTTTTTGAGGGAAGTGCTACAGTAGCTTGTGTTTTAATGGAAGTTTTATTGGTGTTAGAACTGAACCTAAAGACCTATTATCTTGAGTGCACTAATGTTGCTAATAAAGATTGTGTGAAGTTTTGTACGAAGGAAAAATTTCAGGTGTATGGAAGGAATGAGCAATGAGATGAAGGATGGACTAAAGCTCAACCTTGGGGATGCCACGCGTGTCACCCCAAGGAAATATCCAAGAGGTACAAGCGTCAAAGCTTGGGGATGCCCAGGGCATCCCCTTCTTCATCAATAAAAATCCTAGGTTTCATCCAAACACTTCATTTTTATTGTTTCATGCACAGTTGTGTTGTTCTTGGAGCGTCTTCTTTTTCGTTTTCGGTTTGGTTTTTCGTTTGCTTTGTTTGTTTAGTTTGCTGAATAAATTGGTTGGACCCCCTCTTTCATACATAGGTTTTCAAATAGTTTGGTTTGGTTTGGAAAAGAGTAGGAAAGTTCATGCTTAAGTGGTAAAGAGAGCTTGTTTTTGACTGTGGCCTATGCTTTGTCATGCCATGCTTGATATTGTTTTGGCTTTATGCTTAGTATTCTTTTCTGTAGCATGACTTGTTATAAACAATTGAGATTGCTTAATGTGCCTTGGATGAATCATGCGTTGTTTTAGCATATTAAAGCATAGTATTGTGGTATTCTCCTTTGATGCTTTATTTGGGTTGACTTGGCGCATGCTCACACCATGTTATGACTATCCCAAGTCACATAAGCCTTTATGATCCTTTAGTTTCCAACTTGTAGTATCACTTTATGCTTTGATCAATGATGTTTTGTCACTCTGCATGATTATTGCTATTATTGCTCTCTTAGTTTGTCGTTTGATGACCCACAAGTATAGGGGGTGTATCGCAGTATTTTCAATAAGTAAGAGTGTCGAACCCAACGAGGAGCAGAAGGTGCTGGCTAGTGGTATGGATCAGGAATTCTCTGCAAATACTTAGCAAACGGATTTTTAGGGGTTTTCGATAATTCAAGTAAACGAAGTACGAGTAAACAAAAGACAGTAGGAATAAATGCAGCAAGTGGCCCAATCCTTTATGCAGCAAAGGACAAGCCGGTTGTATTACTTAAGATGACCAAACATTCTCGAGGACACATGGGAAGACTGTCAAGTGCTTTCGCTTCATACAGTTGATTAATATTCTTTAGCTTGCGAAGTGTTTTGTGGGTGAACCTGTGCTAATGTACCGACCTTCCTAGGACTAATACATACTTGTGATTATACCCCTTGCAAACATCCGTAAGTACAAGAAATTAATTAAGGTAGAAACCTAACCACAGCTTCAAACTCTATGACCCTTACGTCCCATGTGCAATGGTTTCCTAACGGGGGTTCAGGTTTCTGTCACTCCGGCAACCCCTACGATTAGTAGCCAAATACACAATGCATTCCCCTAGGCCCATATAGGTGAAGTGTCATATAGTCGACGTTCACATGACACCACTAGAAGAAGTACACCACAACTTAAATATCAAACTATTAATCTTTCTCAACATAATTCCACTACTAACAACATGACTTCTCCCATGTCTTCAAGAACAAAACGAACTACTCACAAGACATCATATGGATCATGATCAGAGATGGAATAATGATGTATAACAATCTGAACATAAACAATAATTCAATGGTTCACTCAATAGCATCAACTACAAAGAGTAATCAACACCGGGAAAGTTTCCCCTATGAACTATGCAAGATTCAACCCAATTGTTACAGCAATATGGAGATGGTGATGAGGGTGCTGATTGTGATGATGGTGGTGATGATGATGATGATCCCGATGAAGTCCAGCTTGATGGCGATGATCTCCCCTCTCTGGGAAGGAATTCCCCCGGCAGAAATCTGTCTCCCAGAGAGATCTTTCTCTCTCGGTGTTTTTGGCCCCGCAGAGGCGGCAGAATCTTTCTGTGGTCGCTCCTCGAGCCTTAGGGTTTCGGGAGGATAATATACACCAGAGGGGAGAGCCTGGAGTGGGCCAGGGCGGCCACACCACCAGCTGGCGTGGCCTAGGGATGCCCGCGCCAGGGGGTGGTGTGGGCCCCCTGTGGCCCATCTCCAGCCCCCCTTCTAGCTTCCTTCGTCTTCTGGAAAAATAGGATTTTCTGTATATTTTCCCGGATTTTCTGATCTTCACGAATTTTGCCTCCAAACAACACCTTTTCCATCAGAATCCTGACTGCAGTCGTCCATGCTACAAAAGTCATCAACCATGCAAAAACAGATGAAATAACATACGTATCACCTCTCAATACGAAATATATCAATGAATAATAGTGAATTAAGACATAAAATAGTGATGAAAAATGGACGTATCAACTCCCCCCAAGCTTAGACTTCGCTTGTCCCCAAGCGAAACTGAGCTCAATAAACATGGCCTCAGGTTTATGGAGTAAGAGTCGATGAAAGAATACGGACAAGAAGCATCACATTCATCAAATATATAGATCATAATAGAAGACAACTCACTATTATATAACTCAACTTGCAATAGGTAAAGGAAACACAATAGAGATACATGAAGTAAATCATAATTGGTAATGGCAAACTTAGCTCTTAGTCGAAGAATAGTTGATAATTTGCTGGACTTCACAAATAACTGGTTTTCAAATGATAGCTTTCAAAGTAGTAAACATCAAGATAAGAGCAAAGTGCAAAACAAGGAACATAAGCAACATGATTGAATAAATCATCATATGAATGAATGAAACACAACAACTCAAAATACTTGTTGAGATAGAGAGGAATAGGTTTACTCACTCAACTACAAAGTAAAAGAAAGGCCCTTCACAGAGGGAAGCCGGGATTGCAAGTCTCAAAAAGAGCTCCCAAAAATTATGATACTTACTAGCTTTCAGCTCTCATTGCTCCTATCATAGGCATCTTTAGGTGATTACGGTTAAAGTGATCAAATATGAGTATATGCATTGACAAGTTGTAAATTGAGAATCTCATGTCCCCTGAATACGAGGGTTGCTCCTCATGCTACTCAAGTTTAGTCACCGGTAAGTTCTTGTCATTGTAAGAATATGTGTATCATAGAGAACCGCCAACGGGGTACCCCTTGCCCGATGATACGGAAGAATCCCCATATGAAAATGACAAGGCAAGTAGACAACAAGCATCTCAGCAATCTTCTTATTTACCATGGGAATATGGTGCTTTTTTTCTCTTTCCTCTTTTCATAATCTCTTTTTTTTCTTTTTCTCTTTTTTTTTCAATATCACACTCTCCTTTTTTTATAAGAAGAATGCTTCATAGATGCTCGTTATGGTTACGCTGTAGGTTTCCACCATGTCAGCATGGATTAGACGAGCAGCCCAGGCGTTTCTCTAACACACATGCATAACTCCATGGACTTACAAGCTCCCCTTTCATTTCACACCGACGATATCCATAGACAAAAGAACATGATATCAACTAGGTACAAAGTACCAGTGCAATGTTGAAAGCGTTCCCCATGACAGCATGGTTCTGCTAATTCACAACTTACAAAACGCAAGCATATACGCAACATAGGTGAGCACAATGGTTCAAGTTTATTAAGTGCAAGAAAGTAAAGTGTGCCATCAAGTTCATGAGAGCTTTAATCACTAATTTTCACATAACAAGTTTAATTTGGGAGGTAGATAAAACAATAATTTACTTGGAATAGAAATAATGCTAATAGGTAGGTATGGTGGACACAAATGGCGTGGGTTTTGGTTTAAAGGAGTGGATGCACGAGAAGAATTCCCTCTCAGTATAGGTTTTTGGCTAGCTAAGCTGGGTAGCAAGTACAAGAGTTGAAGGAAACAAACAAACATACAAGTGATAAAAACAAACATGCAATCTTCCTTGGAAGCACAAAAGATCTTAACTAGAGAATACTAAACTTATGAGAAAATAAGGAAAGAAAGATGATGAAATTATTTTTTCTTTACAGAACTTTTATCTTTTTCATTCAAATCTCAAAAATAGTGTGCTATTGACCGAGCCAGGTTTGCCAAAACCAACTAAATTAACTCAATGATCCCAAAGTGATACCAATACTAACAACAATATCAATCATATAACCACGAATTGAAAACTAATATAAGCTATGAAAAAGAGTGAATGATAGAACTTCTCATTAATATCTCATAACGGCAACTCACACCAAGGGATACATATCTAACGAGAGAGGGGACACTTCCATAATGCAAACCATCCTACATAATAACTTCTCTATTCATGATATGACTCTACTAATAAGGTAAAAAGATAGAAGATAGTGATGTGATACCGCGACACTCCCCCAAGCTTGGAACAAACCAAGGGGATGCCAAACCTGATGAAGAATTACTCCTTAGGTGGTGGTGGTATCCTCTCGATGAGCTCCCTGATAAGTTTCCCCAAGTCCTCAATCTCAAAGGTGAGATTACGAATAAGCTGCGAGTTTTGCTCAATGCGGCTCATGATCATGTCGGGTTGAGAATTCCAGCTCTTGTTATTCTTTCCCCACTCTTCCTCCTTGAAGTCTTCTTTTCCTGCATGGCTAGAACGAGGCAAATCCCAATTGGAGGGTAATTTCCCCTTTCGCATATTCTGGTATTGATGCTCATGGATAAGGGTATGGAAAGGATTATTGGTGTGTGGAGGAAGTGACCGTGGAGCCAAACTGTGATGAGGAGCTTTCCCCCCAGTCTGCATCCGTGCAGTCCTTCTAACCCCGGCAGGTTTCGTTACCACTCCAATGCTTGCAATGGTAGTGCTGGTGTGCGGATGTTGGCCTTGCTCCTCTCACCTTCACTCTTGATCTCCTTCTCCTTCCCGGGGTCTTGGAGGTCTTCCTCCATAGGCTCCTTCCCTTTATCCTTGGCGGACACCATTGTGCTTCTAAACTTTCAAAGAGTATGTCCTGGCAGAAACAGATCGAAACAAAAACACGATGAAAACACGATATATGAACCTCGGGGGATCCGGGGGGGTTCTATATTACGAAGTTTCATATCAAAAGGAAGGCACTGGGAGAAAATGAGTCGGAGGCGGAGTCTCTGGTGGACTCACCACCTGGTGGCGCGGCCAGGGGTGGGCCTGCGCCACAGGGTGGTGTGAGCCACCCTGGCTCCGTTTCCATCCCTTTTTCGCTTCGTAGCTTTCCTTATTGACTAAAAATTGCAAAAATATAGTTGGATATTATTTTCGCGGAACTTTTCTTACCAGAACTGTTACCTATTTGAAAACAGAATCTACAGGTCTCTAAATTTGGTATCTAGTAGATTCTTCCGGAGTCATCACTTGAATATCATCGATATCTTCATATTCATACACTTATTACTTGAGTCATAAAACCCTTATCTTCCTTATTACACCATTATCTCCACTACCTGGAAATTTCTTTCACACAAAACTTCACACGGTTCTTATTAGCAACTGTAGTATATATGAAGTGATAAAACCTTTTGAGTCCAACTTCAACTGAAAACCATCAAAACATAAGCTACTGTAACAACTCTTTCCAAAAACCCAAAAAGAATTCAAAAAGGAAATCGAATAAGGAAGCAAATCCAAGATTGGCAAAATCTGTCAAAATAGACCACCAGGTAAAGATCATTTTTTTCGAAAATCTTCTATTGCTCAAATCAAAAAGTGCAAAACTAACAAAAGTTAAATAACAACCTGGGGTAGAATAATAAACAATTACAGCTCAATCCATACAGAGATCTCTCACGAATTTTTACGGTGAAGCACAAAAATCTGTTTCGGGACAGCAACTTCCCCAAATATTACTTCTCTCTCATCAGAGGTTGATCTTGACACAAAAACCAAACAAAACGGATAAGAAGCGGTTATTACCAAAGTAATAACTTCCAAGACTCAAATAAACAAAAACAAACTGAAAGCAAAAATAAATTGGATTGTCTCCCAAAAAGCTCTTTCTTTATAGCCATTAAGATGGGCATGATAATTTTGAAGATGCTCACATAAGAATATGTGAAGTGAAAGAGAGCATCAAGAAGAAAAAATACACACATTTAAGTCTAACCCACTTACTATGCAAGGGAATTTTGTAAACAAACAAGTTGTTGAAACCAAAGGCTACTTGCATAAGAAGGCAAAAGAAGTGCAACATAAAAACTTTCAGCACAAAACGAGGAAACTTGATATTATTGAGATGCATAAGAACACTTTTCCCTCTCTCATAATAACTTTCAGTATCATGCATAAACTTAACAATATAGCTATCACAAGGACCATCATAGCAATGATCACTTATTCTAACAGAAAACACAGGAATACTAGCTCTCATAACACTACTTTGTGAAACAATATTAGAGGTATCCTTACAAAGGATAGTGTGTCCCTCTTCTTCATATTTAGTAACAAAGTCTTTCACATTTGCTATTATAGGTTCATCAACCTTTTGTTTATCAGGTTCAACAGCTTTATTCATACTTTCATCTACCATACTAGCCATCATAGAATGTTCCCTTATCTTAACTGGGAAAGGCATTTTCTCAATATAAGGTTCAGGTAAGACATGATTAGCAGTATAAACTTCAGTATTTCTTGCAGGAACACTCTTAGGAATATCTTTATAAGGTTCATGATACTTATTCCACTTCTTTTTAGGCACTTCATTGTAGGAAGCAAAAGCCTTAAAATAAGAAGCAATAGCTTGAGAGTCTAGACCATAAGCATTTTTAATATTTTGAAAGTCATCAGTTCCCATAAAAGATTCAATGCATTCATAGTCATACTTTATACCTGACTTTCTACCTTTGTCGTTCTCCCAAGCTTCAACATTGTCTTGAATACGGTCTAGAAGATCCCATTTGTCTTCTTCTTCCATGCGAGTGAATGATCCAGCACAAGAAGCATCCAATAAATCCTTGTCATGTAGAGAAAGCCTTGCATAAAAGTTATTGATAATAATATTGTTGGGGAGCTCATGAATGGGACATTGGAGCATAAGTAACTTCAATCTCCCCCAATCTTGGGCTGTACTCTCTCCATCAAGAGGCCAAAAGTTGTATATTTGATTCCGATCTTTATGAATCTCACTAGGAGGATAAAACTTTGAATAAAAGAGAGGCACTATTTCCTCCCATTGCAGAGCTTGACCATTCTTCAGCAGCTTATACCATTCCTCAGCTCTTCCTTTCAGCGATAATGAGAATAACTTCTTTTTAACTTGATCTGCAGTAATACCTGCACACTTGAACAACCCGCATAATTCGTGTATAAAGAGTAAATGATCATCGGGATGGACAGTTCCATCCCCAACATAGTAGTTATCCATAACACGATCAATAATTCTTGTAGGTATTTTGAAAACATCATTCTCAGTAGGTGGTGTCTTATCTACTACCTTAGCAGGGGTAATAGCATTACCAAATAAGAAACTCAGTGAATTATCCATAACGAAAATAAAGCAACTAACATAAATAAACAATACTCACAGTAGAAGTTTCCTTTACCAGTTCCACTCTCCAATACCGCTTCACTGCCCGGCAACGACGCCAGAAAATAGTCTTGATGACCCACAAGTATAGGGGGTGTATCGCAGTATTTTCGATAAGTAAGAGTGTCGAACCCAACGAGGAGCAGAAGGTGTTGGCTAGTGGTAGGGATCAGGAATTCTCTGCAAATACTTAGCAAACAGATTTTTAGGGGTTTTCGATAAAGCAAGTAAACGAAGTACGAGTAAATAAAAGATAGTAGGAATAAATGCAGCAAGTGGCCCAATCCTTTATGCAGCAAAGGACAAGCCGGTTGTATTACTTAAGATGACCAAACATTCTTGAGGACACATGGGAAGACTGTCAAGTGCTTTCGCTTCATATAGTTGATTAATATTCTTTAGCTTGCTAAGTGTTGTGTAGGTGAACCTGTGCTAATGTACTGACCTTCCTAGGTCTAATACATACTTGTGATTATACCCCTTGCAAAAATCCGTAAGTACAAGAAAGTAATTAAGGTAGAAACCTAACCACAACTTTAAACTCTAAGACCCTTACGTCCCCTGTGTAATGGTTTCCTAACGGGGGGTCAGGTTTCTGCCACTCCGGCAACCCCTACGATTAGTAGCCAAATACACAATGCATTCCCCTAGGCCCATATAGGTGAAGTGTCATGTAGTCGACATTCACATGACACCACTAGAAGAAGTACACCACAACTTAAATATCAAACGATTGAATCTTTCTCAACACAATTCCACTACTAACAACATGACTTCTCCCATGTCCTCAAGAACAAAACGAACTACTCACAAGACATCATATGGATCATGATCAGAGATGGAATAATGATGTATAACAATCTGAACATAAACAATAATTCAATGGTTCACTCAATAGCATCAACTACAAAGAGTAATCAACACCGGGAAAGTTTCCCCTATGAACTATGCAAGATTCAACCCAATTGTGACAGCAATATGGAGATGGTGATGAGGGTGCTGATGGTTATTATGGTGGTGATGATGATGATGATGATGATCCCGATGATGTCTAGCTTGATGGTGGTGTTGATGGCGATGATCTCCCCTCTCTGGGAAGGAATTCCCATGGTAGAAATCTGTTTGCCGGAGAGATCTTTCTCTCTCGGTGTTTTCCGCCCCGCAGAGGCGGCGGAATCTTTCTGTGGTCGCTCCCTAAGTCTTAGGGTTTCGGGTGGATAATATACGCCAGAGGGGAGAGCCTGGAGTGGGCCAGGGCGGCCACACCACCTGCTGGCGCGGCCTAGGGCTGCTCGTGCCAGGGGGTGGTGTGGGCCCCCTATGGCCCATCTCCAGCCCCCTTCTGGCTTCCTTCGTCTTCTGGAAAAATAGGATTTTCCGTATATTTTCCCGGATTTTCTGATCTTCACGAATTTTGCCTCCAAACGGCACCTTTTCCATTAGAATCCTGACTACAGCGGTCCATGCTCCAAAAGTCATCAACCATGCAAAAACAGATGAAATAACATAAGTATCACCTCTCAATACGAAATATATCAATGAATAATAGTGAATTAAGACATAGAATAGTGATGCAAAATGGATGTATCATCGCTCCCAGTCTTTTGTTAGCCTCTGCAACCAAGTATGAGTTCCACTCATACATCCAACTCCCTAAACCAAGTTATTCCAAAGAGTCCACCATACCTACCTACTAACATATGCTATTCCAAGTATATTCATGTTTTTGTTTACCTACCAAATTAAACTTGTTATGATAAAACTAGTGATTAAAGCTCTCACGAACTTGATGGCACACTTTACTTCTCTTGCCCTTAATAAACTTGAACCATTGTGTCGTCTATGTTGTATATGCTTGCACTTATTTGTTGGGGATTAGCAGAACCATGCTGTCATGGGGAACGCTTTCAACATTGCACTGGTACTTTGTACCTAGTTGATATCATGCTATTTTGTCTATGGATGTCGTCGGTGTGAAACGAAAGGGGAGCTTGTAAGTCCATGGAGTTATGTATATGTGTTAGAGAAACGCCTGGGCCTTTGGTCAAATCCATGCTGACATGGTGGAAACCTGCAGCGTAACCATAATGAGCTGTCTATGAAGCATTCTTCTTATAAAAAAAAGAGTCCTATATTGGGAAAAAAGAGAAAAAGAAAAAAAAGAGATTATGAAAAGAGGAAAGAGAGAGAAAAGAACCATATTCCCATGGTAAATAAGAAGATTGCTAAGATGCTCGTTGTCTACTTGCCTTGTCATATTGATATGGGGATTCTTCCGTATCATCGGGCAAGGGGTACCCCATTGGCGGTTCTCTATGATACACATGTACTTATGAAGACAAGAACTTACCGGTGACTAAACTTGAGTAGCATGAGGAGCGGCCCTCGTATTCAAGGGACATGAGATTTCTAACTTATACTCCGTCAAGCATGTACACCATAGTTTGTTCACTTTAACCTTAATCACTTCAAGATGCTTATGATAGGGGCAATCAGAGCTGAAAGTTATAAGTACCATAATTTTTGGAATCTCTTTATGAGACTTGAATCCCTACTTCCTTCTATGAAGGCCTTTATTCCACTTATATATTAAGTCTCCACCTTCTATCTTTATGCACCTACTTTGAGGGCATAGTGGCCATTCTTAGTTCTATGTGCATTGTCCCAAGACTCGTTGATTGATGCATACCTTGATATTGCTTGTTTTAAACTATTTGTATCTAGTCACTCTTATAAACTTTAAAGGTGTCCTATGCATTTATATTTGCTACTCTATGAGGGACAAGCTGAATACTACTATGCTATGTTTTATTTATGTGAAACAAACAAACGTCTTGCAAAGCATTGTTATTCATGAATCTTTTGTTTGTGCCTTTTCATGTTGCATCATAGTTTCTTTGTCTTATTGCTAGAACTTTGTCTTTCATGTTATGATTGAAGTACTATGATCCCAACTTTGAATGTTTTACAAATACTTTGATCAAGCTTATGATAGTGCATGAAACCTCAAAAGTTATTCTTTCTTTTTATCACTTACCTACTCGAGGACGAGCAGGAGTTAAGCTTGGGGATGTTGATACATTGCGAATGTATCTATAATTTTTGATGTTCCATGCTTGGTTTTATCTACTTTCTTGTGTTTTGTCCACACTTTGGAGTACTTTTCATATGATTTATTGGACTAACCTATTAGCAAGAGCCAAAGTGCCAGCTGCCTATTTTCTGCTGTTTTTGGTTCCAGGAAAGTCAGAAAATGAATATTCTCGGAATTGGATGGGACAAAAGCCAAAAACCCTATTTCACCAGAAGACTCCCGGAGCTAGAATATGAGACGGAGTGGGTCTGGGGCCCAGCCACACCACCTGGCCGCACGGGCTGGGCCTGGCCACGCTAGGGGGTGGTCTGGCCGCCCTAGACACCCCCTCGGTCTCCCTCTTCGCGTATAAGATGCCTTCTGACCTTAAAACTCAGGGGGGTTCGACCTTTTTCCAGAAAGAGTTCTGCTCCACCGCCACCACCAGATTCCACGAAACAGCACCAGAAACTCCGTTCTGGCACCCTGTCGGGACAGGGAATTGGAGGAGATCATCGCCATCATCATCACCATCGCTTCTCCATTGACCATCCATGTTTCCCCCATCTATGAGTGAGTAATCCCCTGCTGTAGGCCATGGGGATGGTAAGGATTGGATGAGACCGTTCATGTAATGGCATCAGATTGTTAGGGCATGGTGCCTAGTAACTTCTATTACTGCTTTATGACTTTGTTGCGACTTGTTATGCTTAATGCTTGTCATTAGGGCCCGAGTGCCATGATTTCAGATCTGAACATGTTATTGATTCATTATGATAGTATTGTTTATGGTCTTACCTGCAAGTTGTATACACACGTTGTTGTCCGGAACCAATGGCCCCGAAGTGAAACAAATCAGGATAACCGGAGGGAATGGCTTTGATGTGAGGATCACATGTGTTCACGGAGTGTTAATGCTTTGCTCCGGTGCTCTATTAAAAGGAGCACCTTAATTGCCAGTAGTTCCCTTGAGGCCCCACTGCAAACGGGTTGGCAGGACAAAAGATGTCGTGCAAGTTCTCATTGCGAGCACGCATGACTATATATGGGACACATGCCTAGGATTATCTAGTACTTGGATGCTTTATCTTATTTATCTACAATTGCCCTATGTTCTGATTGCCATGTGAATTGTCTTGCCCATGCAACACCCGTCCATCCACCCCTATGCCTACCGCACTCGAATCCTATTGTTTAATGCTATTGTTACTACTATCTTTACTTTACTACTACTGCTTTACTATTCCTACTACAAAACTATTGCTACTGATAAACTGCTGTGAGCAAGATTGTTTCCAGGTGCAGCTGAATTGACAACTCAGTTGTTAAGGCTTATAAATATTCTTTGGCTCCCCTTGTGTCAAATCAATAAATTGGGTTTCAGTTCCCTTGAAAATACTACAATACACCCCCTATACTTGTGGGTCATCAACGGGTTTAGTGTTCAGGTGTACATTTAGAGAGTGCTTGGAAAGATCCCTAGGTACTCCAGTCATGTCAAATGGCTGCCATGCGAAGATATCTTGATTTGCTTGGAGGAACTTGACGAGCGCGCATTCCTATGCACTATCTAGGCCTACAACTATCTGAGTCACCTTGGAGGGGTCATCATCCTTCAACGGCGTCTTCTTCGTCTCTTCTGATGCCTTGAACTCCAGATTCGGCTTTGTCACCTCCTTCTTCATTGCGGGCATCTCGGACGGATCAATGGTCTTCTTGATCTCCTGGTACTTCTGGGCGTGCAGCACGACTTCAGCAAAGGCGACATTTCCGTCCTCGCACTCTCGTGCCTTCTTCGGGTCTCCCCTGATTGTGATCACGCCTTTGAGACCTGGAATTCTCATCATATTGTAAATGTAACACGGACGAGCCATAAAAGCCCAGTAAGCCGGACGTCCAAATATAGCGTGGTATGCGCTCTTGAATGGGACCACTTCGAAGGAAAGTGCTTCTGTCTGATAGTTCTTTGGATTTCCAAAGGTAACATCCAAAGTGATTTCTCCCAAGGAATTTGCTTGTCTTCCTGGGACAACTCCGTGCAAGATCATAGAGCTGTAATTCAACTGGGTCTCCGAGATTCGCATCTGGTGTAGCATTTCGACATACAGGATGTTAATGTTGTTGCCGCCGTCTATGAGAGTCTTGGAGAAACCATGGCCATCAATAAGTGGATTAACGACTAAGGCGTATTTTCCTCGCCTGTGCAACTTAGGCGGATGATCAACACGGTCAAAGGTGATTGCCACTTCCGACCAGTCCAAAAATTGGGGGACAACCAGAACTATTGTGTTGAGCTCATGCAGAACTGCTTTCTTGACCTTAGCTGGTTGAGATCCGAGGAAGGTGACGTAAGTGTCTTTCTTTGTTGGGAAGTTTTTCTTTCCATCCGGCTTGGGATTTGAAGGATCAGCTTCCTCCATGTCGGAATCTTCCTTGGTCTCTTTATCTTTTTCGAGATTCTTATTTCCCTTCTTCGGCTTAGCCCTGTAGCCAGCAGTATCGTCTTTCTTGATGTCATCATTAAAACGACACTCGGTGTTTGTGTGAGACGAGCCCCCATTAGCATCTAAGTGATGCACATATGGGTTATTTGTAATGTCGGCCCAAGAGTAGGTTTTGCCAGGTTGCTGGTCTCCTCTGTCCTGGACCCTTGATGTCCCACGGCCGCGTCCATGGCCACCGCCACGTCCTCCTCGTCCTCTAGACCTGAAAGTAGTAGTGACCACTGCCGTTTCCACGTTGGGTTTTTCTTACGAGGTATTCTTGTCCTTTTGAGCTTGTTGCATTGGTTGTTTTGCCGACTATGGCATAGCTAGGGTGTTCAGTAATCCCTCAGCGTCATCGTCAGCATCTGCATGCTTGCTCGTTGTTTCTATCATCTCTCCCAAATTAGTGACCTTGTCACACTTCAAGCGATGACGTAGTAAACCAATTGGGAGTCCTACAATGAAAGCTTCAATCGCAGTTTGGTCATTTACTCCTTCATAGGAGTTTTTAGTGTCGATCCATCATCCGAGGTAATCTCAGCAAGTTTCTCCGGCCTTCTGGGTGCAACGTTGTAGGTCTCCTACCGTACAGGGCCTCCGATACGTGCCTTCTAAATTCCTAAAGAACGCACTTTGCATGTCATACCAGTTGTGGATGGTGTTCTATATAAGTTCATTGAGCCATGATCGTGCCGTCTTCCGCAACATAAGTGGGAGATAACGGGTTGCGACCAAGTTGTTTCCGCCTTTGGCGATGCAGCAAGCTTGGAAAAAATCCTGAAGCCAAGTATCTGGCCGAGCTACACCGTCATAGGGTTGGATGTGCCTTGAGATAGCGAATCGTTCCGGGAATCTTGTTGCTCTTATGCATGGTCCGAAGCATTTTGGGCCCACGTATATATCATCGTTTTCATGGCGCCGCACCTCTATATTGGAGTTAATCCGGTGTCTCGCATCATATGGTGATAGAGATCGCCGTCCTGATTGACGGCTATGGCTGTGGTGCCTTGGAGCCGGACTTCGGCTTCTGCTACCACCTCCTCTGCCATGACGTCCTCCTTGGCCTCCTTGAGAGCCGTTGTGATGGCTACTTGGTGGAGAGGGTGGAGCAGCTGGATTGTTTCCGCCTGATCGCCGGCCTCCGTCCGAAGAGTCATTATTCCGGTTACTGGGAGGGTCTTCATTACGACGAGCCCCCTACTGGCTTGACTCAGCACGGTGTCCGTCGTTCCTTCGTTTGTCATTCCCATCTTGATGGGGTTCAGCTGGACGGCTTGTATGTCTGGGAGGTGGCATTCTTTGTCGGTCCTCCTCCTGATGTTTCTCTTTGTCTTCTTCCCTGCGATCAATTGACTCTCGTCGGGGAGGATTTCGCGGATATAGTGCAGCAATCGCCTCTTGCTCGACGGCTGGAGCAACGTTGCGACAGTCACGTACAGCTCTGTGGTGATGTCCTGAAGATCCGGTTGTTGAGTGATTGTCTTCCCGGCGGTCGGAACAGTGATGTTGTTCCAGAGCCTTTTGGGGTCTTATGTCATTCCAGGTAGGATCTGTGCGACATTGGTCTGATTGAGAGACGAGTTTTCCGCTCCTAGATTTCGCGACCTTCTGTTGCTCCAGACCCTTAGTGAGTAGCTTAATGCCCAGTCAAACCTCTTCTGGGCCTGGATTATTTGCCAGGATATCTCGAGATGCGGCGGTGTTTTGTACTGGTGTTGGGTACACCAGATCTCCATTACTGTCGAGCCCAGGCATCCCCGGATCTCCCTCAAAGAGAACCTTTTATACTTCCAGAAATTTGTCAGCTTGTACGTGGCCTTTCCAGTTCTTTTGATGTTGTAGAGAGATGAGCTTCTCCGCATTGGCCATGCGCTTCTTCTCTTCCTTGATGTTTTTGGCTTCATCTAGGAGTACTTGGCGAGGCGCTTCTAGGGCTTGGGTCCCTTTAGTCCAATTCCGCAACAGTGAGTTCTGCCACAGTAGGGATAGGTGTGGTTAATGCAACATCGATGAGTTTACAGGAACCTACGGTGACCACGTGTCCATCCACTGACTCTTCTTTGGGCTCGTCTGGGATAAGTGCTCCATCTGAGTCTTCCTCGCATTCCTCAGCAATCACCTCTTCTGCTGGAAGTTCTTTTGCCGGGGTCTTGTTCTTCTTGTTTTTCTTCTTTGCCTTCTTGGCAACACCGGTAGAAAAGATGGCTTTGGGTCCGTTTCCCGGAGTCAAGCTCTGATTGGTTCTTTTGGACATCTGGACCTCGGGATTATCTCTGAAATCCATGTCATCATGCGCTTTGGGAGAGTATTCTCCGTATCCTTCATCCATGGTTTCTCCTTCTTCTGCAGCTTTGGAGTTGAACTCCTCTAAATATTCCATGGAGAACTTCCAGAAATCCGCCGAAGTCATCGAGTCATCCGAGGATGTGGGTAAGTAGGTGTTTGTTCCAATCGCCTCCAGCACCGAGTCTTTGTTGTCTCCAGCATCGGCATAGCCGGATCCGAATCCAACATATCCGACAAAGTGCGATGTGTGGGTCTTGAGGTAGTTGCAGCTTTCCTCGTGGGCTTGCTCAAAGATCTTGATGGTTTCGGGAACCTCATCCACGTTTGCGCCTTGCAGCATCATGCGCCTCAACATATGCCTCAGGAAAGGTTGGTCTGTTCCGGTGTTGGCAGAGCCGGAACCAGGGTTATTATTCTGATCCTCCTGTACTTCGACCTCGGCGGGTAGATCGATCTGGGATTCGGCCTCGCTAGGGAGATCCACTCCAGATTCGACTTGAACCACATGATCTGCTTCAAGTTTGGCTTTCTCCACTATCTCCGCAATAGGTTCGGGTTGGGTGGGATTAGGGTTTTCTAGGATCCGGAACTCTGCCGCCTCCACGGACAAAGGGGACCCAGAAATTTCTTTTGCCTCTATCATCACTACTGGGGTGGGTGGGACATGTTCAGTGAAACAAATGTACACATCGATCTCGCCAAAGGACATGATGGTGTAAGCGGTCACGGCCTCCCTAGCCGAATCTAGATGAGAGGGACGTCACTATCGTAGAGGATGCGACCGACGGTGATAGTCTCGCCGATTCCGATTCTTGCGGATTCCGCTCGGAACGCAGATCCGAAGCTCACTTGCCCCATGGTGGGCACCAACTGTCATCGGATTGATGACAAGTACGCCATGAGGGGGTCCTCGAGGCGTGTGGAAGAGAGGGGTATGAGACATATAGTGTTCCAGGACGGTGAGCACAAAAGTTTACCCAGGTTCGAATCCGCCGGCTTTGGACGGATCCTACTCCTGCTAGCAATCCAGTAATACGGCAGAGCCGGAATATGGGTTACAAGGGTTTCGCCTATGCAAGTTGAGATTGTAGACTATTGTGAGGGTGCCCTAAATGCTATCCCTAGGACGACTTATATAGATATCCGTCCTAGGGTTTACAAGAGAGATCTATCCGACTACGACTAAGAGTCGGTTACAGATTACATCTTGAACTACAAGTAACACTACGGGCCTATGTCGGTAAGTCTTCTGGGCCTTCTCGTAGCCGGACTGGACACTGTCTCTTCTTCCTGACTGGGCCGCCCATGAAGCAAAGCTCTAACCCGAAGTGGGCCACCCTGGTCAGTGACGCATAGTGAGGATACCTAGAAAGTATATCCCCAACATCCAATGACACTGGTGGATCCATATGTGGTTTGTGAGAACAACACACATGCAATGGCACTGGGTGTGGTTCATGAAAAGAACACACATCCAATGAACTCTAGTGGATCCATATGTGGTTTGTGAGAAGAACACACATGCAATGACTCTAGTTGTGATTTGTGAAAAGAACACACATGCAATCACACTGGTGGATCCATATGTGGTTTGTGAGAAGAACACACATCCAATGACACTGGTGGATCCATCTGTGGTTTGTGAGAAGAACACACATGTAAAACACACATGCAATGTCACTGGTGGATCCATATGTGGTATGTGGAAAGAACAGACATGCAATGACACTAGCTATGGTTAATGAAAAGAACAGACATGCAATGACTATGATGGATCCATATGTGGTTTGTGAAAAGAACGCACATGCAATGACTCTAGTTGTGGTTAATGAAAAGAACAAACATGCAATGACTCTAGTGGATCCATGTGGTTTGTGAAAAGAACACACATGCAATTACTCTAGATATGGTTAATGAAAAGAACACACATGCAATGACATTGTTGGATCCATATGTGGTTTATGAAAAGAACAGACATGAAATGAACTCTAGATGTGGTTTGTGAGAAGAACACACATGCAATGACACTGGTTATGGTTCATGAAAAGAACACACATGCAAAGACACTGGTGGATCCTTACGTGGTTTGTGAAAAGAACACACATGCAATGACTCTGGTGGATCCACATGTGGTTTGTGAAAAGATCCACATGTGCTACTCTGTCTGTTACGCCCTGATTGGTTGTCAAAGTTGTGACGCGGATCGTGTGCACAAACCGTTGATTCTATGTGATCCAACGAGGATCGTTGCACATGTCGTGCCCTGCACAGTACAGCATGAGACAGCACGGACGTCTCCCTCAACGAGACTTCTACAAGAAGGAACATGAAGCCGTCCATGGAAAAAGTCGTCGACTGGTCATGTCATGTTTAATCAAGTCTGAAAATCCTACTACTGCTACTACTACGCCACAACACATGCATCATCGAGTGCACGGTCGTCGACAGGCAGCTGCAATTTATTGCCACTTGATTTTAATAAGACATATCCCATTTTTTACGCAGTGGCTTTAAATCTCACTTCCAACTGGGCCCCACCGTAAGAAACTTCCATGCGCTAGCCGGAGGCCGAAGAACTGAGCTCGATGAGACCTAACGTCTCCGCCTTCATCGAATCACTCGTAGTCATCAACACATCCCTCTACCTGATCTAGCACAACCCCACAAATCTCGCCGTACAGCCACCTACCTTCCCCTCTACATTTCCCCTTTTAATTATCGCCAATTTTATGGCCGTGTCAAACTTCGTACATAGAAATTGTGTATGCGCCCTTTGCATGTGGCTCAATACATGACTGTCATGCATGGCCCGGGAAAAAAGGTGGCGTACTGTGTGGGTGTCGCGGTGCACGGTGCAGTAGCCTGCGCGGCATGTTGCATGGTGGTGCAACGAAACGTGCCTTGCTTCCATACACCTTAACTATAGAGCCCCTCTCCGCACACCCACTCTCACTCTTTCTCACTCTCCTCATGCAACCCTCTCCACTGTCCCACTAGCATCTGCAAACTCCCGAGAAAACACCGTCTACGCTGGTGATGGTGGAGGAGGATACAGTGGCCATCGTCGCCTCCGAGACCGCTAGCGAGGAGGCCCCCCGTCTCCTCGCTGGTCCCCCTCGACGTGTTTAAAGCAGCCACCGTCCCTGTCCAGGCCCCCATCGAGCCATTGATGGTAGCCCCCATTCCCGTCCAGCCCCCCGTCCCCGCTACCGATGTAGCCGCCGGCGAGGAACCCCCGCTGGCGAGGAGGCTCCCGCCGGTCACGAGCAGATCCATCTCTTTAGGGACCCCTACGATCCAGATGAGTACATCGCTCTGGTGAACCCCTACGACACCGGCATCGACGACCCATGGTCAAAGGTAACTAGGGTTTGCTCCCCTTCCCTGGTTCTTCTCCTGTTCCCATTATTGGATGCTAGATCTTGGTTTATTAGGATTCACTTGTTCGCATTTCGATTGCTCGATCTTCTTACATCATCTACTCCCCCATTTAACTTTTCTTCCAATAGGTTTATGGCAACAACGTCTACAGCGATGACGAGTCCAGGCACACCAAAACTCATCAGGTGCTAAGGATGCTGTAGGCCGGCCAGTACGATGCCTTCTTTGCTGGTGGCGTCTACAGTTGCCCCTTCTGCAAGGGGATCTCCTTCTACAGGACGAGTCTCGCCGGCACCGACTTCAACTGCCTTCTGATGAATGCAGAGGGCTCGAGCTCCAGCACCCCCAATGGAATCCAGACCGTGAACGTCAACACCTACATCGCTTAACACCATGCTCTCAGCATTAACCTCCGAAACCTCTAGCGGGTGGCCATCGAAGAGGGTCGCATGCCTCCAATCAACACCAAGGCCCCCAAGATCAAGGGACTGGGCAGCAAGAAGTGGAGGAAGCGCCAGAGGGAGGAGGCGGAGGCGCAGACGCATGCAAGGAGGGGTTGAACGTGTTTGCTGCTGCTAAGCAGCTTCTTTTGATTTTCTATATTTTGGTTGCATCCTATTTATGCACGCAAGGAAGGGGTTGAATGCATCGAACCTCGTTAAGCAACCTACTTTCTGTTGCTATATCCTATTTAGCTACGCACAACTATATCTACATTTGCTGCTCTGGATTTGCTACTAGATCGGAGGTAAAAAGAGGTCCAAAAGGGAACGAATTATCGAAGAGAGAATCTTCTCTAGATTTTCTACCAATTTGGGAAAAATGAAACATATCTGTTTAGCGAGAGAGGAAAAAGGTACTCTTTCAAACGGCCAGTTAATGAGCTACTATCTTGACAAGCTACAAGACACATATAGAAACATAACACAAAGAAGTAAAATTTATTTTACTACTCTCACTTGAGGCGCTAGCCATCTTGACAAGATAACTGAGTTCCACAAAATAGAAACATAACACAAAGCAGTAAAATTTAATTCACTTCTCATCAGACCACTTGAGGCGCTTGCCATCGTTCCTAGGTGACCAACTGCGATTATTCCAGGTGGATCTTACATTATTGGCACTCCACAGCTCACGAAATGCAATTTCGTCCCACCTGGGATCTGACTTGGCTTACCTATCTTCAACATCCTGCAGCACAATTAGCGGTGCATCACAGGCCTGATTGTTGCTGCTAGAAGATGCTGCCTCTCTGTTTGCTGCTTCAGCTGCAGCCTCTCTGTCAGCTTCTTCTGCTTCAGCTGCATGCTCTTTTTCAGCTGCTTCTGCAGCCTCTCTGTCAGTTGTTTCAGATGCAACCATTTTCTTTGCATATGCAGCTTCAAACTCAGCTATTCTGCATTTTCTACAAAGGGCTCCCCTAAGCTCGTCTTCCCTCTTGCAAATAGAGAAAAACACGAGGTAACATAGAAAGAAATGGATCTTCTTGTATAGCTGGTAGGTCACGTAAGCATCTATGGCTGCATACTTCAGGTTTATATCAGACAACAGCCACTCCTCCCAGAAATCGTGCCTATCCGTAGGGAAAAGTGCCTTCATTCTGTCGTACGACTCATCGAGGATTCTAGTTGCGAGTGATGTCATTCCATCCTTCCTCGATCCCCCCTAGGATCTTGACAAGACTCTATCAATCCAGTTGTGCGCAGGAATTGTAATTCCCTCTTGATGAAATTTCAAAAAATTAGTTGTATTGTCGACAGTGCAGAAAACAATTCCTTTTTTACAAGGAACTGGCGCAGTGCCGAACAATTCCTATCAGTCCTGAAAGTATGTAGTTTGTCATCACCAAAATTTGTAACTACAAATATTTTGTCAATGCAAGATCATCATCTTAATATAATTTTAAAAAGTTTAGTAAATTCAATATCAAGACTCTCAACATTGTCTTGTCATAATTTATTTGGTCCTAAATAAAATCCAGTAGTTGCAAGATGAGCAAATGGATAAAGAACAAGAGGAGAAAACCCTAAAAGCGGTTAAGTACAGAGAGCAGATCTGCAAACCGGGAGAAGTGGTAGAAGAGGACATGTTTCCTCATGGCCAGTTAAACGACGGCGACTTCACTCCCTTCATATGGGTCCTCCAGGGTGTACTCGAGGTCCAATCCCACAAACTTGTCCTTGTCTTTCTCAAGCCAACCCTCATACATCCTCAGGACTCGCACCACTATATCCTCCTCGTTGGTGTAGACGACCTCTATCTTCTTATTGTCATGGGTAGTGAAGCTTGTCTCTAGAGTGAGATGACCTTCCATGGCGGCAAGGAGAAGATGGGAAGAAGAAAGATGATAGGAAGAAGAAGAGTGGTTTCTACGAGACAGGGGAACGGTGGAACCGTCAAAGCGCTTTTAAAGTAGTGGTTAACGACGGGGACGGAAGTCCAAAGGAGGGACGCGTGGTGGTGGCCGTTCTAGCTTCTGAGTAAACAAAAAATAATTATAACGATGATATACATGCCCTGTTTTGTCATGTCAATACACTGGGCTGGTCATATTGTCCTATCCACTGTGCCAGCACTGCAAGTCTACGTGATAGCCACCAGACCTAAGTGATGGGAGCGACATAATGGCGAGAACTGACAGGGGGGCCCAACTTGACGGCCATTAGCCTGATATTTTGTATTGAAACGTAAAGTTGAATTCGTGCCGAAAAATACCCTCTCAGTATTTGGCACACCAACTGTAGTCATCGTGGCTGATTACAGGCAACTTGGGTACCGCGTTACCTGTGCGCCCCAACTTTCGGGCCGCAAAATGATATTCTCCTATGAAGGGCCTTTCTTTTTTACTTTTATGTTGAGTCTCCATCTTCTATCTTTATGCACCTATTGAGATAGCATAGTGGTCATTCTTAGTTTAATATGCATTATCCCAAAACTCGTTGATTGATTCATCACTTTGATATTGCTTGTTCTTAAATTATTTGTATCTAGTCACCCTTATGAACTTTGAAGGTGTCCTATGCATTTATGTTTTGCTATACCATGAGGGACAAGCTGAATACCATTCTTGTTATGTTTTCTATATGTGAAACAAACAAACGTCTTTCAAAGCATTGTTATTCATGAATCTTTTGTTTGTACCTTTTCATGTTACAACATAGTTGCTATGTCTTATTGTTAGAACTATATCTTCCATGTCTATGTTAGAGTAATATGATCCTAACTATCAATGTTTTACAAATAGCTTGATCAAGATTGTGATGGTGCATGTCACCTAAAAAATTATTCTTTTTTATCACTTACCTACTCGAGGACGAGCAGGAGTTAAGCTTGGGGATGCTTGATACGTCGTAAACGTATCTATAATTTTTGATGTTCCATGCTTGTTTTATATCAACTTTCTTATGTTTTGTTCACACTTTGCGGTATTTTTATACATTTTTTGGAACTAACCTATTAACAAAATGCCATAGTGCCAGTTGCCTGTTTTCTGCTATTTTTGGTTTCAGAAAAGCTAGTAAGGAAATATTCTCAGAATTGGACGGGACAAAAGCCAAAGTCAATATTTTACCCGAAGCAACATGGAGTGCGGAGGGGAGACAAAGTGGCGCACCAGGGCGGCCACACCTAGTGGCGGCGTGGCCTGGCGGGGGTCGCGCCACTAGGGGTGTGGGCCCCCTGGTGCTCCATCGACCTTGCCCCTTTGCCTATAAAAGCCTCCCGGGACGAAAACCCTAGGTACCTGATCAAAGACCCAATCAGAAATCTACGAAAGAGTCTATAGCCGCCGCCATCTCCATCCCTAGATCGGGGGGATCCGAAGCTCTTACCGTCACCCTGCTGGAGGGGAGAGATCACCCTGGAGGCCTTCTTCATCACCATGACTTCCTCCGGTGTGATGCGTGAGTAGTTCATCCTTGGACTATGGGTCCATGTAGTAGCTAGATGGTTGGTTCTCCTCCTTTGTACTATCATGTTTAGATCTTGTGAGCTCCTTTCATGATCAAGATCATCTATTTGTAATCTTACATGTTGTGTTTGCGAGGATCTGATGGATATTGAGATACTATTTCAGATTGATTATTGATTCTATCATGTCTATGTTATTTGTGATCTTGCATGATTTCTGTTGTTAGTAACTATCTTGGCCAAGTAGATGTTTGCAACTCCAAGAGGGAGTATTTATGCTCGATAGTGGGTTCATTCTTCTAGTAATCTGGGGAAGTGACAGGAATCTCTAAGATTGTAGATGTGATGTTGCTACTAGGGAGAAAACATCAATCCTTTGTCCATGGGACAATCATATTGTTTACTTTACACACTTTGCTTAATGCAATTATCTGTTGCTTCCAACTTAATACTGGAGGGGGTTCGGATGATAACCTGAAGGTGGATTATTAGTCATAGATGCAGTTGGATTACAGTCTATGTATAATGTTGTAATGCCCAATCAAATCTCATAGGAGTCAAGATGTCTAGTATATGCATTGTATGCTTTCTCAAATGTTTTCAATTGCCCCATTGTAATTTGTTCACCCAACATGCTATGTATCTTAAGGAGAATCACCTCTAGTGAACTATGGACCCCAGTCCATTCTTTTACAATTAATCTACCATCTACTATTTACCGTTTACTATTTACTTTCTGCAAGCAATTACTATGTTCCACACTATACGTATAATCCTTTGTTTTTAGCAAAACCGGTGAGATTGACAACCTCACTGTAAGTTGGGGAAAAGTTCTGTGGTTGTGTTGTGCAGGCTTCCAAGTTGGTAGCAACACCTTGGAGTTGTTTCCTTGCTCCTACTGGTTCGATAACCTTGGTTTCATAACTGAGGGAAACTTGCTGATGTGCTCATCATACCTTCCTCTTGGGGTTCCCAACGAGCTCGATATATCTTGAGCCATCACGGAGGCGGACAACATGGATGTGGTCGGGGGCTAGCAGCGGCCAGCAGAGGAGTGACACTACACCCTCAGCGCCCCACTTTCCCCAAACATATGAAGAGTACCGCGATATGCCGTGTTTCGTCCACCTTGACGCAAACAGCAAGGCCACCCACACCAACCGCCAATGCAAATTTGTCAACGATCTCAAGGAAGACCCTGAATCCGGCTACAAGTAAAGTCGGAAAACAGACCCTGCGGAAAGGGAAAAGGGAAGAAGAAGGAGGAAGAGCCCAAGGAATCAAGTGATATGGATGAAGACATGGACCCCAAATCTTTCGACAAGAGAGAGGATAAAGGGAAAAATCCCTTTGAAAAGAAGGCTCCATGTTACCACAGTTTCCTTGGCACGCCCACCGTTCGGGCCCAGAAAACCTCTCTGTGGATACTGATGGCTACCTTCCCTCCGGTTCCCCACTACGTCAGGTGGTCGAAAGTTCCAATTACTTGGGATAGGAAGGATCACCCAGAGCTTATCCTAATGGAGAACCAGTATTCCATGGTCATCAACCCTTTGATTGATGGCATAGAGTTCACCAAGTACCTCGTGGACAGAGGAACTAGCATCAACATAATGTACATAGATACACTGCACAAGATGAACTTGACGGAGACCCAGCTAAGGAAAAGTAATATTGCGTTCCATGGGGTTGTCCCCGGCCGACAAGCAAATTCCCTGGGCTGCATCACCCTTCCGGTCGCTTTTGGCGATGTCAAAAATTACCGCCAAGAACGCATGACCTTTACCGTGGTGCCTTTCAAGAGCGTGCACCACATCATCTTCGAACCCGACAGCTTCCACTCCTTCCTTGCAAGGCCATGTTTTGTATACAACAAGCTCAAGATTCCCGGACCAAATGAGATCATCATCGTTGATGGAAGCTTCACCAAGGCATGGGAGTGCAAGCTCAGTGAGGTCGCCTTCGCCGAAGCAGTCCTCTATGGTGAGGAGTTCAAGGAGATCTAGACCCAGGTCGATGCCTCGGAGATGCCGGCTTCGAAGAAGCAGATCACTGCTGCCGAACCCGCCTTCAAGGCCGCCATCAAGACCAAGCAGGTGGAGCTTGTCGAATGAGATTCCTCCAAGACCACCGCCATTGGTACGGACCTGGATCCCAAATAGGAAAGCATGCTCATCAAGTTCCTCCGTGAGAATATGGACATCTTTGCCTGGCAACCTGCCGACATGAAAGGTGTACCTAGGGAACTTGCAGAGCACACCTTGAATATTGATCCTAACGCTAAACCGGTGAAGCAACTCTACGAAGCTTTGGTGATGAAAGACGAAGGGCTATAGGCAAAGAAATAGCTAGGTTACTTAAGGCTGGCTTTATCCGAGAAGTTATTCACACCCGATGGGTGGCAAATCCTGTACTTGTCCCCAAAAAGGGAACCAATGAATTAAGAATGTGCGTTGATTACATCGGCTTGAAAAAAGCGTGTCCGAAGGATCCATTTGCTTTGCCTCGCATTAACCAAGTCATTGACTCGACGGCTGGCTCAGAACTTCTGTGTTTTCTTGATGCCTACTCAGGATACCACCAGATCCGGATGCGAAAGTCGGACCAACTGGCCAATTTGTTCACCACACCCTATGGCACGTATTGCTACGTCACGATGCCCTTTGGGTTGAAAAACGTCGGTGCTACTTACCAGTGGACAATGCAACGTTCCCTACACAACCAAATAGGTCGCAACGTACACGCTTTCATGGACGACATCACGGTAATTTCAAAGAAATCAAATGATCTTATCGCTGATTTGTAGGAAACCTTTGATAACCTCCAGAAATAAAACATGACGTTGAACCCCAAGAAGTGCGTTTTCGGGTACCATTCGGCAAACTATTAGGCTTCATTGTTTCGCATCACGGAATCGAGGTGAACCTAGGGAAAATCAAGGCCATCCTCGACATCAAACACATGACATGCTTAAAGGACATACAAAGGCTCACAGGCTGTGTTGCAGCAGGAAGCCGGTTCATCAGCCGACTTGGTGAGAAGGCTATGCCACTCTACAAGTTGCTTAAGAAGGTGGATAAATTCACATGGACAGACGAAGCTAACATAGCACTCCAGGAGTTGAAGAGAATACTCTCCTTCCCCCTATACTTGCAGCACCAGTGTCAAGGGAACCTATGTTACTTTACATGGCGGCAACCAATCGAGTAATCAACATCGTCATCATGGTGGAGCGCAAGGAACCAATGCACGAATACGGAGTTCAGCGACCCGTTTACTATGTGAGCGAGGTCTTGACAGAATCCAAGCAGTGTTACCCGCACTACCAAAAGATAGCTTATGGAGTTTTCCTTGCTTCACGTAAGCTAAGGCATTATTTCCAGGAGCACCCTATCACAGTAGTGAGCAAAGCTCCACTATCCGACATCATTAACAACAGCGACACTACAGGAAGAGTGGCAAAGTGGGGCATTGAACTTGCCGCCTTTGAAATCACCTACAAGAGACGCAACGCTATCAAATCACAAGCATTGGTTGATTTTCTTGCAGATTGGACAAAACTGCCAGAAGACACTCCTGTACCAGAGCCAGAATATTGGATCATGCACTTTGACGGATCAAAGCTACTCAATGGCTTGGGGCTAGTGTATTATTACAATCACCAATAGGAGAGAAGTTGCAATACATCCTGCAGATCCACTTCAACGCTACCAACAACATGGCGGAGTATGAGGCCCTCATTCACGGACTTCGCGTAGCCAAGGATATTGGCATGATGCGCATAGTTTGCTGTGGAGATTTCGACTTGGTTGCCAGCAAGTAGCTAGCACCTGGAATGTGCAGAACCCTATGATGGCGGCATATCGAGATGAAGTAGATGAAATAGCCAAGTGCTTCGATGGCTATGAAGTCAAGTACGTCAAAAGGGAGGAGAATAAGGTGGCAGATCTACTGTCAAAGCTTGGATCAGCTCGTCGACCAATTCCGCAAGGTGTTTTCCTAGAACATTTACGGACCCCATCCGTGAAGGGAGCGGACCCCGACAACCCGGATAGAGTGGCTTCATTTGTTAACACGGTAACAGTGACCTCTCCAGCTTGGACGAAGCCGTTCATGGACTATCTACAAGACGGAACTTTGGCTCTGACGAAGTCGAAAGCCGGCAAATAGTACACAGAGCAAAATGCTACATCATCATTGATGGCCAAATATACAAAATAAGTACCACAGGAGTTTTCCTTCGATGTGTCTCCTAGCAGCAAGGTATTGAAATCCTTAGAGAAATACATCTCGGAGATTGCGGGCATCACGTCGCTCCCCGTTCGTTGGTGGCTAAAGCCTTTCGACAAGGATTCTACTAGATAACTGCCAAGGCGGACACCGACAAGTTGGTACACACATGCCTTGGGTGTCAGTTCTATGCAAGACAACCAAATGTTCTAGCTAAAGAATTGCGAACAATACCAATAACTTGGCCGTTTGTAGTCTAGGGGCTGGACATGGTGGGACCTTTGCAGATAGCACCCTATGTATTCACACACTTACTAGTAGAAGTGGACAAGTTCACAAAATGGATTGAAGCTAAACCCATTAGAAATCTTGATGGGGCAACAGCCCTAAAATTTGTCCGGGATCTAGTGGTGACATTTGGCCTCCCACATAATATCATCACCGACAATGGCAGAAATTTATCTCTCGGAGAAGTTGAGGAGTACTGTCATGAAAAGGTATCCACCTTGACCTAGCATTTGTGGCACACCCACAGTCAAATGGGAAAGTTGAAAGTGCCAATGGATTAATTCTGCACGGAATCAAGCCACGCTTAGAGGTACCGCTACGTAGAGCAGCTAGAGCCTGGGCGGAGGAGTTACCATCTGTCTCGTGGAGTTTACGAACAACACCCAACATATCCACCGGCTTGACTCCTTTCTTCATGGTTTATGGAGCAGAAGCAATCCTCCCATCCGACATCCTCCATGATGCACCAAGAGTTTCTTCTTACAAGGAGGATGACGCTGAAGAATCCAGACGCCTATCTGTGCACCTACTTGAAGAAGAGCACATGCTGGCATGCCAGAGATCCGCCATCTACCAGCAGAAGCTATGTGGCTACCGTAGTCGTCGTGTAAAGCATCGCTCGTTTAAAGAAAGGGATCTGGTGCTTAGACTCAAGCAGGAGAAATCACACAAGTTATCCCCGCCTTAGGAAGGACTGTTCGTCATAAGAAAAGCATTGCTCAATGGTTCCTATTACCTCGTTGATATCCGCGAGTTGAAAGATAGGCCCAAAAATCACAAGCGCAAGCAACGTGACTCTGATGATGATTACCCGGAGACAGATCGGCCATGGAAGATAGCACAGCTATGTCCCATTTACACTTAGCACATTTATATTATGTAATAAGTTTCTTATATGATCAATGAAATAAAGCATTTGGTTCACTCATATTCTTTTAGTCTTTTACCTCCTTTAGTTATTCATTTTTGGACCATATAAACCTTTTATGCGCAAGTTTGCATTTGCACTTGTGAAAATTCTGTCTACGGGCGTTAGCTTAAGTTTTCTGGTCTACACGTTTTCTGAAGTTTTTATGTGGATTCCGGAGTAGTGACTTACCGGCACTCAAAGCCGGCGATTTTGTTCTTAGGTTCTTGACGGTGCTATTAAGCATCATCAGCTGAGAGCATAGTTCTGCGCTGTGAGTCTTCCATCTCACGAAAGGTCAAGCATACGAACCAGAATAATGGATAAGCCAGCACTTGCTTAAAAAATATACACATGCTGGAAATAGATAAGTAGGAGGAAAACTTGAGTACAAGATTTTCCGCCTTAGCAAAAATAATTTTTTTCCGCATACACATTGCAGAGATACATTTAATATAGTCATTGTTTTTCATGGCTCTGCTGCAGGGGGCTTCGTGGTGGCATCATCAAGAGAGCCAGGCCGGGAGAGCTTGTCAAACTCGGAGGTAGATGGGCTAGACTCAGACGACGCCATGTCTTCATCAAGGATCTCGGTAGGCACGAAGATATCTATGTTGACCATCCTGGAAACCCTGGTTTCGAAGCCTGCAAGGGAATTCCAAATAGCATCGCTATTGATTTCACTCCCTTCCTCATCCAGCTTGGGAAAGCCGCAGGTCACCAGGTCGATGTCGGTGTTGTCATAGTGTGCCTTGACCAAAGATAGCGACATCCTAGAACCAGCCCGGACGCAAGAGACATTCCAGTCCTTGACTTTCCCAGGAGCTCGGTGCAGGATCTCCGCGTACTTGGCCACTGAGTCTGCCGCCTTGATGTTAATCCCAAGAGGCTGGGCTATCTCCTTGGCATGAGGAATGGCGGTGTTGACGAAGTTGCCGGCAAGAACCACGCGTTCCTTGAGATCTGGAGCACCTTCACCCAAGTTGGCTAAGCCAATAGGGGCTATGGTTTACAATAGAAACAAGGACCATGAGTTCAAAACAATCAAAGAATCATCCGAAATACAGAATTGACCAAGACAGAGAAAGGTTACCAAAGATGCTCCTCTCTTCTTATGAGCATGACTGCGCCAATGCATCCCGCTCCTTCTAGACTGTCTTTTACACCTCAAGGTTCCTAGTGTTCTGCTCTTTGGCAGCTTGGTTCTATTCCTTGAGTTGTGCAATTTCGTCTTTTAGGCGTTGCATCTCGGAGTCGGCAGATTCTTGTAGCACCTTCATCGCTGCCTCATGGCCCTTGATGGCCTCGGCCAGGTCCTTCTTCAGAATTTTATTCTCACCATTGAGCTCCTGGATATGCTTGGATTGCTCGATGATGCTCTTGGCAATAAGATGGCAGAGTCATGTCCATGAAGAAAGCAAGGAGCTGTTACAAGAAACAGACTCTGACTATTTTTGATCTGTTGCTTCAGGAAGGCTATTTTACCCTGTTCAAGGTCCAGCTCCTTCCGCAATGCAGCAAACCTCTCATTGGTCATGATCCTCTGCCTATTCTCATTCTGCAAACAAGCAAGCATGTTTAATTTCTCTAGAGCATATAGTCGGAACTACATGGTTTCAACTACATGCTCGGGGGCTACATCACAAGTTTTCAATCAACAAGTATGCTACTCTTAGAGCATCTAGCCGGAATTTTACTAAGCTTCCACCTAGACGCTCGGGGGCTACACTATCAAGTTCTACTCTTAAAAGTTCTTTGGAGCATTCAGGACAATAACATATGTTTGTCCACCTAAAAGCTCGGGGCTACAGAGGGATATACTACACAAAGTAAATGAAGTGAAGATCAAAAGACTTACAATGGCAATAAGTTTAAGATTGTTGGCCAAATGAGCATAGGAATCATGGAAGGTCCGGGCATTGTTATAAATAGCATCCATCTGCGCTATGAGATCATCTAGGCACAACGTCAAAGGAGTCATGGTCAAAGGAGTTGTTGAAGCCGAAGGTGTGGAGGATGCCCTAGCCACCTACTACATCTTCAAAACAGTTGATGGCGTAGAGGCTCCCGCCTTAGCCGTTACTTCCGCCTCCGCCTCTTCCACCACTTGTTTCCCTTTCTCGGTGGCATCCTTAGCCAGAGCTTCAGCCACTTTAGAAGAAACACTCTCCTGCGTCACCTGGCCACTAGGAGCAATGTCTGCCTCGACAGAGCCTGAGCTATCAAGATTTGGATTGACATTTGTCTCCATGGCGGAGATCTTAGGGATAACAGGGGATGACGGCCTAGCGGGACCAACAAAAGACTTGGCGGCAGGAGTAAGGGGAGCAGTAGCGGGAGAGCGCTTGGCGGCCATGTCCTTGGTCAGCATGTTGCGAATGTTTTTTGACCCTCCAACATCTTTGGAGGATCACTTCAAACTAACACTGGCATTCCTCCTGAAACGTACTAAGTATAAGTGCAAGAGTTGAAAAAAGGTATGAGCTGAAAAATACAAGCCGGAGAATGAAAGTACTTACTCCACGGCAGGAGCCTTGGTGAGGGGAATGCCGGTGGATTTCATCTTCTTCTCCGCCTCTAATGCGGAAGTGGATGTTTGGAGACTCCACTCTCCGATTTCTTCTTCTTGGCCTCGGTAGCAGCGTTAGAGGTGGAGCTCTTCTGCTTTCGTGTTGCCGGAGCTGGTTGATCCTTGGGGGTGTTGTCGTCGGACACCACCTGGATATCCTTCAGCTTGGGATCATAGACCTGGGAGGCCATTTGATCCGCTGCCAAGGTGACCAGCTGGGATACAGAGGAGTGTTAGATTGATAACTTCAAGTCAGAAAAACCTTAGCGCATGTAACGAGCGACAAAGGAAACAGGAGCTACCTATGGGCATGTGCTGCAATCGAACATGTCGTAGGTGATCTTGAAGCCCCGCTTCTTATCCTTCACCTTAACGATGTCCTTAATCCAGAGTTTGACGAAGTCAGTAGAGAAGTTATCCGCGAAATTCACATGGGATCCCTCCTGTCTTGATTGTATTTACACATCAACTTAGCGCGGTGTTGCAGACGCTAGATCCGCCTAACGAACCATCACATGGCTAGATCCAAGCCCGGCAGACCTCCGTCTACAAGCCATTCAATCCGCCTTACGGCGTGGTTAGCTTCATCGTCAGAGGTAAGGGAGGCTGGGGTCCACCATGCGGGCACTTCGGTGGCAGCTCCATCAACAAAGTCGTGATAAGTCTCAAGACAATCAGGCAGAGGAATATCTGGCCCGTAGAAATATGTGCGCTGCCAGTTCTTGCAGGACTCATGCCCAACAATGTCGCGGAATCATCGGCTAGGTCGGATCTTGAAGCTAATGGTTCTGCAGATCCGCAATTCGTCCTTGGACTCTACGGACTCTTTCTTGACGGTAAAGAAGTACACGAATAGATCTAACCTAGGTTTGATGCCTAGGAATCCTTCGCACAAAGCTATGAAGTTGCTAAGGACTAGAATGTTGTTGGGAGAGAGATTGTGGGGGAGTACCCGGAAGTGCCGAAGGACATCCAAGAAGAAGTCGGAGACTGGCAGGCTTACGCCACATACCAGCTGAGACTTGAGGTACACCTTCTCCACGGCTTGGGGCGAAGGGACCACCTCGCCGGCCGGCGCCGCTTGCCAGACCAACTCCTTCGCAGCGGGGAGATATCCCTCAGTGACCAACTCTTGTAGATCTTTGACGGAGAGATCAGAGCCTCTCCACACCCCCTTATGGGAGTCGTTTTCTTCTTCAGCAGCTTCGGGCGCCGCCCGTTCTTGGTCGTCGCCGGTGGTTTCCACCATGGCGTTAACAGGGACGACCACCCCCTCCGGTGGGATGGTCACTGCCTGAGATGGGTCATAGGTAGCCTCGGGGGTCGCCGCCATTGAAGGGATGGAGCTGCTAGAGGCCATTACGATAGGGAGAAGGTGGAAGGAGAGAAGGGCTCTGGCTAGGGTTTTCGTAGAAGAGCTCGAATGGTCGCGCGGCTAGAGGGAGATGAAGACTGGAAGGAAAATGCGGGTAAAAGAGAAATAAATTGACCACGGTGAAAATATATAGACCCCGCGTCAAGATTCGTGCAGAGAGATCTAATGGATGGAATGTTGCTGACGTGGAAGTGAACATGCGCGGTAATTTCACCATGTCCTCCATCTTCTGCCGCTCCGCCATTTCGGATTTCACGCGCGTGAAAATAGCTGATGATTAATTCTCTGTTTCTGTGAGTTTCGAGGTAGCGTAGGCTGTACCCTACATCATCCTCCTAACAGTTGTAGTGAAAGGTCACGTCCAAAGATTCTATCAAATATGGAGACTATCCGACTCTGGAAACAAAGACTCGAGGAATCTCCGGCTGCATTGTGAAGCCGGAGAGGATTGCAGGGTTCTTTGGGATACCTTTGAGATATTGCTTGACGAATTTCCAACATCACTTAGACGGGATATTCAAAGATCAATGAGAAAGACGACGCAAGATTTCAAAGTCCTCCAGGGGCTACTGTTGGGGATATGCTATATGGGTATCCTCATAGCATGTCACCAATCCACCTAACCCGGGTGGCCCATATTTGGTAGCAAGGCCTATGGCCTGCTGGGCTGCCCAGTTAGACGGATCCAGAATGGAGGCCCAGGCCGGATAAAGGAAGGCTGCGTAGGAGTCACCGACATACTCGGAGCCTTGGAGTACAAGACACGGAAGACTAGTTCATATTAGTGTAGGACTCTTTACCTTGTCCGGCAAGGACCTTTCCCTGTAAACCCTAGGTCTTGGCGCCTTTATATGGAGAATATCATTTTGCGGCCTGAAAGTTCGGGTGGCTAGGCAACGCGGTACCCGAGTTCCCTGATATCATCTGCGATGACTATAGTTGGCATGCCAAATACTCAGAGGGTCCTTTTCATCCCTAATTCAACTTTACGTTTCAATAAAAAAAATCAGGCTAGCGGCTGTCAAGTTGGGTCCCCCCTGTCAGCTTTTGCCGTTATGTCGCTGCCGTCGTTGCTGCCATGTAGGCTTGCAGTGTTGGCGCATGCATCCTTTACGTGGCTGCTTCTTCCTCCAGGGCGGTAATCTGTGGTCGCGGCCATGGCACGGAGCTAGGACTTCGACAAACCTGCTCCGCCCATTCTCCTCCCCATCCTGAATTGGAGCTTGCCCTGACCATGACCGCACCATTGGCATGGCGCGGGGACGGGAATTCATTCCCGGGTGAGATCTATACCCATGCCAACCATGCTCGGTCCTGTTGGTCTCCTCCAGAATCCGAGCTCACCGTCGCCGTGGTCGCACACGCACCAGCCACAGCGGCTTCCTCTCCAAACCCCAAAGCCACATCCACCCAGCTCGGCACAACGCCAATAAGGTGAAAATGCATCAAGTTTTCTTCTTGTGATTGTAGAAAAATATGCATGTACCGTGGCCATAGCATACTCTAACAATGTACACATATATTGTTTACTAGATTTTCATTTGAAATTAGTAGCTCCGTGATGACGAAACATAGAGAACCTAAATGGAATGACGATGAC
The DNA here is from genome assembly GCA_916181665.1 of Avena sativa. Taxonomy (NCBI): domain Eukaryota; kingdom Viridiplantae; phylum Streptophyta; class Magnoliopsida; order Poales; family Poaceae; genus Avena; species Avena sativa. Next base: position 462,046,268 of record OV702287.1, read on the forward strand.
GACCATGTTCTGTACTTTGCATTGCATCAACAAGTGCTCGCTGATGAAGCAAGTTACCAAGAGAGTGGAGTTCATCAGCCATTGCCAAAAAAATATGTGAACAAATCAATGAGCGATTCAATGCAAATAAGCACAGAAAAGCTAGATCCATGTCATCAATCATCAATAGGTGGCACATTCTAGTGATGCGTTCAAATGCATACACGATCTATCATTTTCTTGAAGTGGTTGTTATCCTGAGCAAAAATGCCTGGTATGCACATTACATTTGTATGTTCTATGCTACAATTCTGTTGTTATGGGCGTGGAAAGAAAAGCTGGGCTTCACTGAATATTACACAGTTAGGCCTAACTTAGTCTTACACAAATAAGCACAGCTTAGTCTTTACACACATAAGCGTAACTAATGATAATGATAAAGACAAATGGTTCATCGGATCTGCCAGTATGAGAACTAGGTCCCTGGAGCTGGTGGTATCGTCGGAACAAACCAGAATGCTGCGTTTGGCCGTCTTTCATTCTCCTTCAAATAGTACGACCCCACTGATGAGACAATTGTAGGCCCCCTCCCCCTGACGTGGATTTGGCTCCAGGTCGGATCTGGAGTGTCAACATGATAGGCGCGTGAGTGTGCAGCACACACACAGTCTGCTATCAACACTAGAAGTGTTTGCACCTCAGCAACAACACCAGCATGTTCTTCCTGGACTCCGGCAGTAGCCTCAGTAGGTATTTCGTCAGCTTCATTAGCAGCAGCATTAGCAAGTATTCCGTCAGCTTCACCAGCAGTAGCATCACCAAGTATTTTGTCAGCTTCACCAGGAGCAGCAGCAGCTAGTTCTTCGTCAGCTCCACCAACACCACCACCACCACCACCAGCAGCAGCAGCATCAGGGGCCAGGGCTGCCTGAGCAATTACAGGTTCAACAGCTCTAGGGGCTCCGACAAAGAAAGGGTAGTTGATCCCAAGAAACATAGATTGTCCCTTCAGATTGTTGACTCTGCTCTAGACTTGCTCTACTGGGTCTTCGGATGGGCATGCAGACCTCGAGAAAACGTGACACCGCAACGATGGGTATGAAGAAAGTTGTGTCCCCATATGTTCTATTGTATCACCAACGTTGTTTAGTGCTCCCTTGATATGAATCCACAAGAGTTCATCATCTTGTTCCGTGCTGTCTCTGAGAGGTGCCAGGAACCAGCGCCATGTCCCAAGTTCAGCATTTGCTACTGCATCTTCGACGACCGGAGCTGGAATGATGCGCGGGGCTACGTGGGTACTTGCGTGTTACTAACAGTCAGTAAGCAGAATTTTGAATGGGATTTTACAAGATATATGACACCATGACTCACCCCAAATGGACGGCTCCCAAACACGCACGTCGCCGCTAGGTTCAGTGACCACATAAATGTGATGCGGTCTGTATGAAGAGTAGCCGTAGGTGAAGACGGCGTCGACATACTTCTCCGGCCGCAGGAAGTCGTTGCGCAAGACTGTGCATTCCTTGTCTTCTGGGCATCTAATGAATGTGATTTCCTTGTCGAACACCGCTAAGAGGCTGTACTCCCAGTTCTTCCACGCCCCCTCCCGTGGTCTATGTGGGAGATGTACCTTCATGAGCTCAAGTTCTGCCATGTTAAACTTGTAAGCGAATTCGGAAATGTGCAGCGGCCACCCGTTGTTGAATGCAGTAATGCCGACACCCTTCAAAGATGGCACTGCAAGTCTCTTTGATCTGTAGCAATTTTTTAGAGTCCAAGTACTCCCATCCTGGGATAAAAGGACAAGCCACTAGTATTGCCACCCACCCAGTTCTGGTCATCTCCCATTTCCGTCTCTTCTTCTTCCTTGATATTCACCACTACTGATTCCGACCACTTATCCAGCAGCATCAGTTTTGCATGAATATTCTGTAGAGTTTGTTGTCAGTTGGTACAATCACCTAGCATGGATTCCATTGCAAATACAATTTGACAACTGGACCTTTAGATTAAAGTACACAAAATATCGCCTAAATACGAGTGTCTCCTCAGATATCGCCTAAATTGTGCATGTGTCACTACGAAGATACTCAATATATGGAGTAGGAGCAGAGCCCCCCAGAACAAACTCCTGACGATGATCATAATTAAACAGCTCGGGGCATAACAGCCTTAAATCGTCTAATATGTTTGTTTTTATTTTAGGAAACAGAATATCACCTAGCGGGCATTCCATTGCAAAATCAAAATTGACAACTCGTCTATCACCTAAAGTAAGACTGTGTCACTATGAAAATACCAGAATATTAGGTACGAGCAGAGCTTCCGCTGTACAGAATAGTCTTAAATGGTTCGATTTGTTCAAACCGCGTGTGCACACAACACGTTCGACGAAAGGAACATAGGATTCCGATGAGAGTTCAGCACATATGAATAAACGATATGACTGAACGAATAAGCTAGATACTAGAACTTACGTGGCCATCGCGATCGTCTGGCCATTTGCTGTTATCGGGGTAAAGAAGGCCTGGCGTGCAGAACGGTTGTTCGTCCATGTTCCCCATCGTCACGCGGTAGCCAGGGATGTAGCCAGCGAGGCGGTGGTCTGAGATGATGTCCAACTCCGAGGCGATCCTGTGCATGTTCGCGGCGTTGAGGTTCAGCCATCCCCAATCCTCGCGGTAGCGGTCGCCCTGGCCATCCGCGTCATCGTCGCATGCCTTTCGCTTCAGCCTGCTGCTACCCCAAGCTCTACCCATAGCGGCAAATGGAGTCTGGAATCTGGTAGATTAATGGAGGCGTTGTGATAACGAGGCGGATGGATTCGAGAGGGGCTGGAATCAGGGATGGGGGCAGTTGTTCGAGTGGGGAGCGAATCTGCAAGGAACCGCCACCGCCGCTGGTTCTCATCTGCATGGAAGAAAAGAAGGGGGCGTAATTATTGAGGGCGGGCACCGGAACCGTCTAGAGGAAGTGAAAAAATAAATCGTAAAAGGGAAATGTGCGGCCCGCCTATCAGTGAGTGAAGGTTAGCACGTGTAAATGTGCCTATGTTTGAATTGATTCCACCGCATGCAAGTGGCGCAGAACAAATTTCAGGAAGTGCTAGTGTCGACGTGTAAAACCGCCGTTTTTCACCACCTTCACCCTACTACGAACGGTCGTGCACCATTCCAGATATTGGTAAGGGCGGTTCCAATCTTTCACTTCTCCGTCTCATTTCCTCCTCCACGGCCTCATCGTGTTTCTCCTCCATGGCCTCATCCATTTCCTCCACCACCGCATCACCCTCTTCCTTCATATCCTTTCCCTCTTGCCTGTAGTCATGGACGCTCCGGACGTCCGAAACGACGGCAGGCAAGAAACTGCGCACTTCAACATTGAAGTACATGGCGGGAAGAAGATCGATGTCGTCTACACCACCGACCCTCGGACGGTGAGGAACACTCTGAATAATTTCACGAGTTGGCTGCAGTTCGAAGAAAACAGGTTCGTAGGTCTCGACCTTGAGTACATCCACAATGGCCGTAGGATCGCCGTGGTGCAACTCTCCATGAAGGGGAACATCCTCGTATACCAGCCTTTTTGCGAGAAGGGGGCTGACGGGATCTGGTAGACTTTGTTGTCTTTTTGTTCCTGAACCGTCTGTTTGCAAAAGTTATTGCTATATTATTTGTCTGAATTCATTTTCATGCAGGTGGGGCGAAAGCATTAGTGATATGTTTCATGACTTTCGTGGAGGCGTTTAGGGCATGATTACTGGGAGGATAAGCCACTTTCTGAACCTAATCTGAAGTACGCTGCAATTGACGGGTATGTTAGCCACGAGCTATACCGCTAGATTGTAAAATCTCGTTCCAGGCATCGCATCATTGAACCACCACCAAGGCAGGTTGTTTGTCCCAAATGCCAGATCGTAGATGAATCTACAAACCGGGGCAAGCGACCAAAGGCATCCTGGGATCGGTTGCCTTCTCCAACAGGCTGGGATGTAGACTATTAGTGCATGATTGTTGTGTTTATGAAAACATGTTATTTCATAAGTACACTATGTGAGCAATTACGAACTGTTGTGTATTACCTTTGTCAAACTATAATCTGGTTTATGACTGTATCCTTCTCTATAATATGGGTTTGGTTATGACTGTATCACACCTTATGCATGTCAGTCCTGGATTCTGCCGCATGCAACTGGCACAGACAGAATTTGTAAGAATGAATGTTGAGCATACAAAAGGGGGAATGTAATTCATACAGGTTAAGTAGCTAATAGCACAGGGATCATACGAGCTTGGTTCTTACACACATAATGCTTAGAAAATACATGCGAGATAAAATACAGGCGAGATAAAACTAGGAACGAAATGCAAAACCAGTAGTGGTAAACAGCACACTCACCCACCTGCCAGATCCTGTTGAGTATCTCGTAGCAGACATACACGTCCCTGGCTGCGTACTTGATCGCATCGTAATCCAGGTGCTTCCACTCCCGTCGCTCATGCAGGTGCTTCGGGAACTCGATTTTCATGCCGGCATACTCGCGGTCGATGATGTCGGAAGCGAGTCAAGCCATGCCGGCTTTCCCCGTACCACCATCCGGGTACCTCCACAACCATTGGAGATCGACGTGATTGATGACATGAACGAGGAGATCTCGTTCTAGCTTCGGAGTGTCGTTCTTGATGTCGACGCTGGCGAAGTAGATCTCCCTCCTGTGTAGGAACTCGCGAAGCTCCGAGCATACAGATTTGGCCCTACATAAATGATATAGTAGGCAGTGGTTGCGCATGGACAACTACAAAAGCACCGTCCTCTTCCTATCTTTGGTATACTCGAGGTCAAGGCCGACGATCTTGTACCTGTCCATCGGATCTTGTAGCCACCACTCGTACATTGCGATGACCTTGGCCACCTCCGCTGATGCATTTGTGTGGACGACCGTCAGCTTGGTGGTGCCATGGGCGGTGATGGTGTCCTCGTCGGTGTAGTCGCTCTCGTTGCCGAACATGCCGTACTTTGCGTCCATGGCAGCAGCTAATGCGGCGACGGTGGCCTAGGGTTGGTACCGGTGGCTGGGACTGGGCATGGAGGTGGAGTGGTCTGTTGCGTTGGTATGGCCAGGCGGAGGCGGTGCCTGCGGCAGTGTCGATGGTTCTTGCGGTGGCGGTGGCGGCGGAAGGAATGAGTTGGGGATTTTTGTTCACTTTAACCTTAATCACTTCAAGATGCTTATGATAGGGGCAATCAGAGCTGAAAGTTATAAGTACCATAATTTTTGGAATCTCTTTATGAGACTTGAATCCCTACTTCCTTCTATGAAGGCCTTTATTCCACTTATATATTAAGTCTCCACCTTCTATCTTTATGCACCTACTTTGAGAGCATAGTGGCCATTCTTAGTTCTATGTGCATTGTCCCAAGACTCGTTGATTGATGCATACCTTGATATTGCTTGTTTTAAACTATTTGTATCTAGTCACTCTTATAAACTTTAAAGGTGTCCTATGCATTTATATTTGCTACTCTATGAGGGACAAGCTGAATACTACTATGCTATGTTTTCTTTATGTGAAACAAACAAACGTCTTGCAAAGCATTGTTATTCATGAATCTTTTGTTTGTGCCTTTTCATGTTGCATCATAGTTTCTTTGTCTTATTGCTAGAACTTTTTCTTTCATGTTATGATTGAAGTACTATGATCCCAACTTTGAATGTTTTACAAATACTTTGATCAAGTTTATGATAGTGCATGAAACCTCAAAAGTTATTCTTTCTTTTTATCACTTACCTACTCGAGGACGAGCAGGAGTTAAGCTTGGGGATGTTGATACATTGCAAATGTATCTACAATTTTTGATGTTCCATGCTTGGTTTTATCTACTTTCTTGTGTTTTGTCCACACTTTGGAGTACTTTTCGTATGATTTCTTGGACTAACCTATTAGCAAGAGCCACAGTGCCAGCTGCCTATTTTCTACTGTTTTTGGTTCCAGGAAAGTCAGAAAATGAATATTCTCGGAATTGGACGGGACAAAAGCCAAAAACCCTATTTCACCAGAAGACTCCTGGAGCTAGAATATGAGACAGAGTGGGGTTGGGGCCTAGCCACACCACCTGGCCGCACGGGCTGGGCCTGGCCACGCCAGGGGGTGGTCTGGCCGCCCCAGACACCCCCTCGGTCTCCCTCTTCGCCTATAAGATGCCTTCTGACCTAAAAACTCAGGGGGTTCGACGTTTTTCCAGAAAGTGTTCCGCTCCACCGCCACCACCAGATTCCACGAAACAGCACCAGAAACTCCGTTCTAGCACCCTGCCAGGACGGGGAATTGGAGGAGATCATCGCCATCATCATCACCATCGCTTCTCCATCGACCATCCATGTTTCCCCCATCAATGAGTGATTAATCCCCTGTTGTAGGCCATGGGGATGGTAAGGATTGGATGAGACCGTTCATGTAATGGCATCGGATTGTTAGGGCATGGTGCCTAGTAACTTCTATTAGTGCTTTATGACTTTGTTGCGACTTGTTATGCTTAATGCTTGTCACTAGGGCCCGAGTGCCATGATTTCAGATCTGAACATGTTATTGATTCATTATGATAGTATTGTTTATGGTCTTACCTGCAAGTTGTATACACATGTTGTTGTCCGGAACCAATGGCCCCGAAGTGAAACAAATCGGGATAACCGGAGGGAATGTCTTTGATGTGAGGATCACATGTGTTCACGGAGTGTTAATGCTTTGCTCCGGTGCTCTATTAAAAGGAGCACCTTAATTGCCAGTTGTTCCCTTGAGGCCCCACTGCAAACGGGCTGGCAGGACAAAAGATGTTGTGCAAGTTCTCATTGCGAGCACGTATGACTATATATGGGACACATGCCTAGGATTATCTAGTACTTGGATGCTTTATCTTATTTATCTACAATTGCCCTATGTTCTGATTGACATGTGAATTTTCTTGTCCATGCAACACCCGTCCATCCACCCCTATGCCTACCGCACTCGAATCCTATTGTTTACTGCTATTGTTACTACTATCTTTACTTTACTACTACTGCCTTACTATTCCTACTACAAAACTATTGCTACTGATAAACTGCTGTGAGAAAGATTGTTTCCAAGTGTAGCTGAATTGATAACTCAGTTGTTAAGGCTTATAAATATTCTTTGGCTCCCCTTGTGTCAAATCAATAAATTGGGTTTCAGTTCCCTCAAAAATACTGCAATACACCCCCTATACTTGTGGGTCATCAACGGGTTTAGTGTTCGGGTGTACATTTAGAGAGTGCTTGGCAAGTTCCCTAGGTACTCCAGTCATGTCAAATGGCTGCCATGCGAAGATATCTTGATTTGCTTGGAGGAACTTGACGAGCGCGCATTCCTATGCACTATCGAGGCCTACACCTATCTGAGTCACCTTGGAGGGGTCATCATCCTTCAACGGCGTCTTCTTCATCTCTTCTGATGCCTTGAACTCCAGATTCGGCTTTGTCACCTCCTTCTTAATTGCGGGCATCTCGGACGGATCAATGGTCTTCTTGATCTCCTGGTACTTCTGGGCGTGCAGCACGGCTTCAGCAAAGGCGGCATTTCCGTCCTCGCACTCTCATGCCTTCTTCGGGTCTCCCCTGATTGTGATCACGCCTTTGAGACCTGGAATTCTCATCATTGTAAATGTAACACGGACGAGCCATAAAATCCCAGTAAGCCGGACGTCCAAATATAGCGTGGTACGTGCTCTTGAATGGGACCACTTCGAAGGAAAGTGCTTCTGTCTGATAGTTCTTTGGAGTTCCAAAGGTAATATCCAAAGTGATTTCTCCCAGGGAATTTGCTTGTCTTCCTGGGACAACTCCGTTCAAGATCATAGAGTTGTAATTCAGCTGGGTCTCCGAGATTCGCATCTGGTGTAGCATTTCGACATACAGGATGTTAATGTTGCTGCCGCCGTCTATGAGAGTCTTGGAGAAACCATGGCCATCAATAAGTGGATTAACGACTAAGGCGTAGGCGGATGATCAACACGGTCAAAGGTGATTGCCACTTCCGACCAGTCCAAAAATTGGGGGACAACCAGAACTATTGTGTTGAGCTCATGCAGAACTGCTTTCTTGACCTTAGCTGGTTGAGATCCGAGGAAGGTGACGTAAGTGTCTTTCTTTGTTGGGAAGTTTTTCTTTCCATCCGGCTTGGGATTTGAAGGATCAGCTTCCTCCATGTCAGAATCTTCCTTGGTCTCTTTATCTTTTTCGAGATTCTTATTTCCCTTCTTCGGCTTAGCCCTGTAGCCCGCAGTATCGTCTTTCTTGATGTCATCATTAAAACGACACTCGGTGTTTGTGTGAGACGAGCCCCCATTAGCATCTAAGTGATGCACATATGGGTTATTTGTAATGTCGGCCCAAGAGTAGGTTTTGCCAGGTTGCTAGTCTCCTCTGTCCTGGACCCTTGATGTCCCACGGCCGCTTCCATGGCCACCGCCACGTCCTCCTCGTCCTCTAGACCCGAAAGTAGTAGTGACCACTGCCGTTTCCACGTTGGGTTTTCCTTACGAGGTATTCTTGTGCTTTTGAGCTTGTTGCATTGGTTGTTTTGCCGACTGTGGCACAGCTAGGGTGTTCATTAATCCCTCAGCGTCATCGTCAGCATCTGCATGCTTGCTCGTTGTTTCTATCATCTCTCCCAAATTAGTGACCTTGTCACACTTCAAGCGATGACGTAGTAAACCAATTGGGAGTCCTACAATGAAAGCTTCAATCGCAGTTTGGTCATTTACTCCTGCATAGGAGTTTTTAGTGTCGATCCATCATCCGAGGTAATCTCAGCAAGTTTCTCCGGCCTTCTGGGTGCAACGTTGTAGGTCTCCTACCGTACAGGGCCTCTGATACGTGCCTTCTAAATTCCTTAAGAACTCACTCTGCATGTCATACCAGTTGTGGATGGTGTTCTCTAGAAGTTCATTGAGCCATGATCGTGCCGTCTTCCGCAACATAAGTGGGAGATAACGGGCTGCGACCAAGTTGTTTCCACCTTTGGCGATGCAGCAAGCTTGGAAAAAATCCTGAAGCCAAGTATCTGGCCGAGCTACACCGTCATAGGGTTGGATGAGCCTTGAGATAGCGAATCCTTCCGGGAATCTTGTTGCTCTTATGCGTGTTCCGAAGCATTTTGGACCCACGTATATATCATCATTTTCATGGTGCCGCACCTCTATATTGGAGTTAATCCGGTGTCTCGCATCATATGGTGATAGAGATCGCCATCCTGATTGACGGATATGGCTGTGGTGCCTTGGAGCCGGATTTCGGCTTCTGCTACCACCTCCTCCGCCATGACGTCCTCCTTGGCCTCCTTGAGAGCCGTTGTGATGGCTACTTGGTGGAGAGGGTGGAGAAGCTGGATTGTTTCTGCCTGATCGCTGGCCTCCGTCCGGAGAGTCATTATTCCGGTTCTGGGGAGGGTCTTCATTAGGACGAGCCCCCTGCTGGCTTGACTCGGCATGGTGTCCGTCGTTCCTTCGTCCGTCATTCCCATATTGATGGGGTTCAGCTGGACGGCGTGTATGTCTGGGAGGTGGCATTCTTTGCCGGTCCTCCTCTCGATGTTTCTCTTTGTCTTCTTCCCTACGATCATTTGACTCTCGTCGGGGAGGATTTCTCGGATATAGTGCAGCAATCACCTCTTGCTCGACGACTGGAGCAACGTTGCGATAGTCTCGTGCAGCTCTGTGATGCTGTCCTGAAGATCCGGTTGTTGAGTGATTGTCTTCCCGGCGGTCGGAAGGGTGATGTTGTTCTAGAACCTTTCGGGGTCTTATGTTGTTCCAGGCAGGATCTGTGCGACATTGGTCTGATTGACAGACCAGTTTTCCGCTCCCAGATTTCGTGACCTTCTGTTGCTCCAGACCCTTAGTGAGTAGCTTAATGCCCAGTCAAACCTCTTCTGGGCCTGGAATATTTCCCAGGATATCTTGAGATGCGGCGGTGTTTTGTACTGGTGTTGGGTACACCAGATCTCCATTACTGTCGAGTCGAGGCATCCCCGGATCTCCCTCAAAGAGAACCTTTCGTACTTCTAGAAATTTGTCAGCTCGTACGTGGCCTTTCCAGTTCTTTTGATGTTGTAGAGAGATGAGCTCGTACGTGGCCTTTCCAGCTCCATCTGAGTCTTCCTCGCATTCCTCGGCAATCACCTCTTATGCTGGAAGTTCTTTTGCCGGGGTCTTGTTCTTCTTGTTTTTCTTCTTTGCCTTCTTGGCAGCACCGGTTGAAAAGATGGCTTTGGGTCCATTTCCTGGAGTCAAGCTCTGATTGGTTCTTTTGGACATCTGGACCTCGGGTTTATCTCCGAGATCCATGTCATCCTGGGCTTTGGGAGAGTATTCTCCGGATCCTTCATCCATGGCTTCTCCTTCTTCTGCAGCTTTGGAGTTGAACTCCTCTAAATATTCCATGGAGAACTTCCAGAAATCCGCCGACGTCATCGAGTCATCCGAGGATGTGGGTAAGTCGGTGTTTGTTCCAATCGCCTCTAGCACTGAGTCTTTGTTGTCTCTGGCATCGGCATAGCCGGATCCGGATCCAACATATCCGACAAAGTGCGATGTGTGGGTCTTGAGGTAGTTGCAGCTTTCCTCGTGGGCTTGCTCAAAGATCTTGATGGTTTCGAGAACCTCATCCATGTTTGCGCCTTGTAGCATCATGCGCCTCAACATATGCCTCAGGAAAGGTTGGTCTGTTCCGGTGTTGGCAGAGCCGGAACGAGGGTTATTATTCTGATCCTCCTGTACTTCGACCATCGGCGGGTAGATCGATCTGGGATTTGGCCTCGCTAGGGAGATCCACTCCATATTCGACTTGAACCACATGATCTGCTTCAGGTTCGTCTTTGTCCACTATCTCCGCAATAGGTTTGGGTTGGGTGGGATTAGGGTTTTCTGGGATCCGGAACTCTGCCGCCTCCACGGACAAAGGGGACCCAGAAATTTCTTTTGCCTCTATCATCACTACTGGGGTGGGTGGGACATGTTCAGTGCAACCAATGTACACATCGATCTCGCCAAAGGACATGATGGTGTAAGCGGTCACGGCCTCCCTAGCCGGAATCTAGGTCTCGTCGAGAACGATGAGAGGGACGTCACTGGCGTAGAGGATGCGACCAACGGTGATAGTCTCGCCCATTCCGATTCTTGCGGATTCCACTCGGAACGCAGATCCGAAGCTCACTTGCCCCACGGTGGGCACCAACTATCGTCGGATTGATGACAAGTACGCCATGAGGGGGTCCTCGAGGCGTGTGGAAGAGAGGGGTGTGAGACATACAGTGTTCCAGGATGGTGAGCACAAAAGTTTACCCAGGTTCGAATCCGCCGGCTTTGGACGGATCCTACTCCTGCTCGCAATCCAGTAATACGGCAGAGCCGGAATATGGGTTACAAGGGTTTCGCCTATGCGAGGTGAGATTGTAGACTATTGTGAGGGTGCCCTAAATGCTATCCCTAGGACGACTTATATAGATATCCGTCCTAGGGTTTACAAGAGAGATCTATCCGACTATGACTAAGAGTCGGTTATAGAGTACATCTTGAACTACAAGTAACACTATGGGCCTATGTCGGTAAGTCTTCCGGGCCTTCTCGTAGCCGGACTGGACTCTGTCTCTTCTTCCTGACTGGGCCGCCCGTGAAGCAAAGCTCTAACCCTAAGTGGGCCACCCTGGTCAGTGACGCATAGTGAGGATACCTAGAAAGTATATCCCCAACATCCAATGACACTGGTGGATCCATATGTGGTTTGTGAGAACAACACACATGCAATGGCACTGGGTGTGGTTCATGAAAAGAACACACATCCAATGAACTCTGGTGGATCCATATGTGGTTTGTGAGAAGAACACACATGCAATGACTCTAGTTGTGGTTTGTGAAAAGAACACACATGCAATCACACTGGTGGATCCATATGTGGTTTGTGAGAAGAACACACATCCAATGACACTGGTGGATCCATCTGTGGTTTGTGAGAAGAACACACATGTAAAACACACATGCAATGTCACTGGTGGATCCATATGTGGTATGTGGAAAGAACAGACATGCAATGACACTAGCTATGGTTAATGAAAAGAACAGACATGCAATGACTATGATGGATCCATATGTGGTTTGTGAAAAGAACACACATGCAATGACTCTAGTTGTGGTTAATGAAAAGAACAAACATGCAATGACTCTAGTGGATCCATGTGGTTTGTGAAAAGAACACACATGCAATTACTCTAGCTATGGTCACACATGCAATGACATTGTTGGATCCATATGTGGTTTATGAAAAGAACAGACATGAAATGAACTCTAGATGTGGTTTGTGAGAAGAACACACATGCAATGACACTGGTTATGGTTCATGAAAAGAACACACATGCAATGACACTGGTGGATCCTTATGTGGTTTGTGAAAAGAACACACATGCAATGACTCTGGTGGATCCACATGTGGTTTGTGAAAAGAACACACATGCAATGACACTGGTGGATCCACATGTGGTTTGTGAAAAGAACACACATGCAATGACACTGGTGGATCAATGTGGTTTGTGAGAATAACAGACATGCAATGAACTCTGGTGGATCCATATGTGGTTTGTGAGAAGAACACACATGCAATGACAGTGGGTATGGTTCATGAAAAGAACACACATCCAATGAACTCTGGTGGATCCATATGTGGTTTGTGAGAAGAATACACATGCAATAACTCTAGCTGTGGTTTGTGAGAAGAACACACAATGCAATCACACTGGTTGATCCATATGTGGTTTTTGAGATTAACACACATCCAATGCCACTGGTTGATCCATGTGTGGTTTTTGAGAAGAACACACATGCAATGACTTTAGCGGTGGTTTATTGAAAGAACGCACATGCAATGACTCTGGTGGATCCATATTTGGTTTGTGAAAAGAACACACATCCAATGACACTGGTGGATCCATATGTGGTTCATGAAAAGAACACACATGCAATGACACCGGTGGATCAACATGTGGTTTATGAAAAGAACACACATGTAATGACACTGGTGGATCCATGTGCTTTATGACAATAACACACATGCAATGAACTCTAGTGGATCCATGTGGTTTATGAGAAGAACACACATCCAATGAACTCTAGTGGATCTATCTTGGCATAATTTGATGTATGCCATGATGTATTTCATTGTACAAGACACTCACTTTCCATTTTTATAGTACTCAGTTTTGCCCTTGGTTTTTTGATACTACTCAGTTTTGCCCCCCCTCTCCGTCCCCTTTGCAGAAGCCCAAACATGTGCTACTCTATCTGTTACGCCCTGATTGGTTGTCAAAGTTGTGACGTGGATCGTGTGCACAAACCGTTGATTCTATGTGATCCAACGAGGATCGTTGCACATGTCGTGCCCTTCACAGTACAGCATGAGACAACACGGACGTCTCCCTCAACGAGACTTCTACAAGAAGGAACATGAAGCCGTCCATGGAAAAAGGCGTCGACTGGTCATGTCATGTTTAATCAAGTCTAAAAATCCTACTACTGCTACTACTACGCCACAACACATGCGTCATCGAGTGCACGGTCGTCAACGGGCAGCTGCAATTTATTGCCACTTGATTTTAATAAGACATATCCCATTTTTTACGTAGTGGCTTTCAATCTCACTTCCAACGGGGCCCACCGTAAGAAACTTCCATCCGCTAGCCGGAGGCCGAAGAGCTGAGCTCGATGAGACCTAACGTCTCCGCCTTCATCGAATCACTCACAGTCCCTCTACCTGATCTAGCACAACCCCACAAATCTCGCCGTACAGCCACCTACCTTCCCCTCTACATTTCCCCTTTTAATTATCGCCAATTTTATGGCTGTGTCAAACTTCGTACATAGAAATTGTGTATGCGCCCTTTGCATGTGGCTCAATACATGACTGTCATGCATGGCCCGGGAAAAAACGTGACGTACTGTGTGGGTGTCGCGGTGCACGGTGCAGTAGCCTGCGCGGCGCGTTGCATGGTGGTGCGACGAAACGTGCCTTGCTTCCATTCACCTTAACTATAGAGCCCCTCTCCGCACACCCACTCTCACTCTTTCTCACTCTCCTCATGCAACCCTCTCCACTGTCCCACTAGCATCTGCAAACTCCCGAGAAAACACCGTCTACGCTGGTGATGGTGGAGGAGGATACAGTGGCCATCATCGCCTCCGAGACCGCTGGCGAGGAGGCCCCCCGTCTCCTCGCCGGTCCCGCTCGACGTGTTTAAAGCAGCCGCCGTCCCTGTCCAGGACCCCATCGAGCCATTGATGGTAGCCCCCATTCCCGTCCAGCCCCCCGTCCCCGCTATCGATGTAGCCGCTGGCGAGGAACCCCCGCTGGCGAGGAGGCTCCCGCTGGTCACGAGCAGATCCATCTCTTTAGGGACCCCTACGATCCAGATGAGTACATCGCTCTGGTGAACCCCTACGACACCGGCATCGACGACCCATGGTCAGAGGTAACTAGGGTTTGCTCCCCTTCCCTGGTTCTTCTCCTGTTCCCATTATTGGATGCTAGATCTTGGTTTATTAGGATTCGCATGTTCGCATTTCGATTGCTCGATCTTCTTACATCATCTACTCCCCCATTTTCCTTTTCTTCCAATAGGTTTATGGCAGCAACGTCTGCAGCGATGACGAGTCCAGGCACACCAAGGCTGCAGCGTCAACGCCTACATCGCTTAACACCATGCTCTTAGCATTCACCTCCGAAACCTCTAGCGGGTGGCCATCGAAGAGGGTCGCATGCCTCCAATCAAGACCAAGACACCCAAGATCAAGGGACTGGGCAGCAAGAAGTGGAGGAAGCGCCAGAGGGAGGAGGCGGAGGCGCAGACGCATGCAAGGAGGGGTTGAACGTGTCTGCTGCTGCTAAGTAGCTTCTTTTGATTTTCTATATTTTGGTTGCATCCTATTTATGCACGCAAGGAAGGGGTTGAATGCATCGAACCACGTTGAGCAACCTACTTTCCGTCGCTATATCCTATTTAGCTGCGCACAGCTATATCTACATTTGTTGCTCTGGATTTGCTACTAGATCGGAGGTAAAAAGAGGTCCAAAAGGGAACGAATTATCGAAGAGAGAATCTTCTCTAGATTTTCTACCAATTTGGGAAAAATGAAACATATCTGTTTAGCGAGAGAGGAAAAAGGTACTCTTTCAAACTGCCAGTTAATGAGCTACTATCTTGACAAGCTACAAGACACATATAGAAAGATAACACAAAGAAGTAAAATTTATTTTACTACTCTCACTTGAGGCGCTAGCCATCTTGACAAGATAACTGAGTTACACAAAATAGAAACATAACACAAAGCAGTAAAATTTAATTCACTTCTCATTAGACCACTTGAGGCGCTTGCCATCATTCCTAGGTGACCAACTGCGATTATTCCAGGTGGATCTTACATTATTGGCACTCCACAACTCACGAAATGCAATTTCGTCCTACCTGGGATCTGACTTGGCTTCCCTATCTTCAACATCCTGCAGCACAATTAGCGGTGCATCACAGGCCTGATTGTTGCCGCTAGAAGATGCTGCCTCTCTGTTTGCTGCTTCAGCTGCAGCCTCTTTGTCAGCTGCTTCTGCTTCAGCTGCATGCTCTCTTTCAGCTGCTTCTGCAGCCTCTCTGTCAGTTGTTTCAGATGCAACCATTTTCTTTGCATATGCAGCTTCAAACTCAGCTATTCTGCATTTTCTACAAAGGGCTCCCCTAAGCTCGTCTTCCCTCTTGCAAATAGGGCAAAACACGAGGTAACATAGAAAGAAATGGATCTTCTTGTATAGCTGGTAGGTCACGTAAGCATCTATGGCTGCATACTTCAGGCTTATATCAGACAACAGCCACTCCTCCCAGAAATCGTGCCTATCCGTAGGGAAAAGTGCCTTCATTCTGTCGTACGACTCATCGAGGATTCTAGTCGCGAGTGATGTCATTCCATCCTTCCTCGACCCCCCCCAGGATCTTGACAAGACTCTATCGATCCAGTTGTGCGCAGGAATTGTAATTCCCTCTTGATGAAATTTCAAAAAATTAGTTGTATTATCGACAGTGAAGAAAACAATTCCTTTTTTACAAGGAACTGGCGCAGCGCCGAACAATTCCTATCAGTCCTGAAAGTATGTAGTTTGTCATCACCAAAATTTGTAACTACAAATATTTTGTCAATGCAAGATCATCATCTTAATATAATTTTAAAAAGTTTAGTAAATGCAATATCAAGACTTTCAACATTGTCTTGTCATAATTTATTTGGTCCTAAATAAAATCCAGTAGTTGCAAGATGAGCAAATGGATAAAGAACAAGAGGAGAAAACCCTAAAAGCGGTTAAGTACAGAGAGCAGATCTACAAACCGGGAGAAGTGGTAGAAGAGGACATGTTTCCTCATGGCCAGTTAAACGACGGCGACTTCACTCCCTTCATATGGGTCCTCCAGGGTGTACTCGAGGTCCAATCCCACAAACTTGTCCTTGTCTTTCTCAAGCCAACCCTCATACATCCTCAGGACTCGCACCACTGTATCCTCCTCGTTTGTGTAGACGACCTCTATCTTCTTATTGTCATGGGTAGTGAAGCTTGTCTCTAGAGTGAGATGACCTTCCATGGCGGCAAGGAGAAGATGGGAAGAAGACAGATGATAGGAAGAAGAAGAGTGGTTTCTACGAGACAGGGGAACGGTGGAACCGTCAAAGCGCTTTTAAAGTAGTGGTTAACGACGGGGACGGAAGTCCAAAGGAGAGACGCCTGGCGGTGGCCGTTCTAGCTTCTGAGTAAACAAAAAATAATTATAACGATGATATACGTGCCCTGTTTTGTCATGTCAATACACTGGGATGGTCATGTTGTCCTATCCACTATGCCAGCACTGCAAGCCTGCGTGATAGCCACCAGACCTAAGCGATGGGAGCGACATAATGGCGAGAACTGACAGAGGGGCCCAACTTGATGGCCATTAGCCTGATATTTTGTATTGAAACGTAAAGTTGAATTCGTGCCGAAAAATACCCTCTGAGTATTTGGCACACCAACTGTAGTCATCGTGGCTGATTACAGGCAACTTGGGTACCGCGTTACCTGTGCGCCCCAACTTTCGGGCTACAAAATGATATTCTCCTATGACGGGCCTTTCTTTTTTACTTTTATGTTGAGTCTCCATCTTCTATCTTTATGCACCTATTGAGATAGCATAGTGGTCATTCTTAGTTTAATATGCATTGTCCCAAAACTCGTTGATTGATTCATAACTTTGATATTGCTGGTTCTTAAATTATTTGTATCTAGTCACCCTTATGAACTTTGAAGGTGTCCTATGCATTTATGTTTTGCTATACCATGAGGGACAAGCTGAATACCATTCTTGTTATGTTTTCTATATGTGAAACAAACAAACGTCTTTCAAACCATTGTTATTCATGAATCTTTTGTTTGTACCTTTTCATGTTACAACATAGTTGCTATGTCTTATTGTTAGAACTATATCTTCCGTGTCTATGTTAGAGTAATATGATCCCAGCTATCAATGTTTTACAAATAGCTTGATCAAGATTTTGATGGTGCATGTCACCTCAAAAATTATTCTTTTTTATCACTTACCTACTCGAGGACGAGCAGGAGTTAAGCTTGAGGATGCTTGATACGTCGTAAACGTATCTATAATTTTTGATGTTCCGTGCTTCTTTTATATCAACTTTCTTATGTTTTGTTCACACTTTGCGGTATTTTTATACATTTTTTGGAACTAACCTATTAACAAAATGCCATAGTGCTAGTTGCCTGTTTTCTACTATTTTTGGTTTCAGAAAAGCTAGTAAGGAAATATTCTCAGAATTGAACGGGACAAAAGCCAGTCAATATTTTACCCGAAGCAACACGGAGTCCGGAGGGGAGACAAAGTGGCGCACCAGGGCGGCCACACCTAGTGGCGGCGTGGCTTGGCGGGGGGCGCGCCACTAGGGGTGTGGGCCCCCTGGTGCTCCATCGACCTTGCCCCTTCGCCTATAAAAGCCTCCCGGGACGAAAACCCTAGGTACCTGATCAAAGACCAAATCAGAAATCCACGAAAGAGTCTATAGCCGCCGCCATCTCCATCCCTAGATCGGGGGATCCGAAGCTCTTACCGTCACCCTGCTGGAGGGGAGAGATCACCCTGGAGGCCTTCTTCATCACCATGACTGCCTCCGGTGTGATGCGTGAGTAGTTCATCCTTGGACTATGGGTCCATGTAGTAGCTAGATGGTTGGTTCTCCTCCTTTGTGCTATCATGTTTAGATCTTGTGAGCTCCTTTCATGATCAAGATCATCTATTTGTAATCTTACATGTTGTGTTTGCGAGGATCTGATGGATATTGATATACTATTTCAGATTGATTATTGATTCTATCATGTCTATGTTATTTGTGATCTTGCATGATTTCCGTTGTTAGTAACTATCTTGGCCAAGTAGATGTTTGCAACTCCAAGAGGGAGTATTTATGCTCGATAGTGGGTTCATTCTTCTAGTAATCTGGGGAAGTGACAGGAATCTCTAAGATTGTAGATGTGATGTTGCTACTAGGGAGAAAACATCAATCCTTTGTCCATGGGACAATCATATTGTTTTACACACTTTGCTTAATGCAATTATCTGTTGCTTCCAACTTAATACTGGAGGGGGTTCGGATGATAACCTGAAGGTGGATTATTAGTCATAGATGCAGTTGGATTACGGTCTATGTATAATGTTGTAATGCCCAATCAAATCTCATAGGAGTCAAGATGTCTAGTATATGCATTGTATGCTTTCTCAAATGTTTCAATTGCCCCATTGTAATTTGTTCACCCAACATGCTATTTATCTTAAGGAGAATCACCTCTAGTGAACTATGGACCCCAGTCCATTCTTTTACAATTAATCTACCATCTACTATTTACCATTTACAATTTACTTTCTGCAAGCAATTACTATGTTCCACACTATACGTATAACCCTTTGTTTTCAGCAAAACCGGTGAGATTGACAACCTCACTGTAAGTTGGGGAAAAGTTCTGTGGTTGTGTTGTGCAGGCTTCCAGGTTGGTAGCAACACCTTGGAGTTGTTTCCTTGCTCCTACTGGTTCGATAACCTTGGTTTCATAACTGAGGGAAACTTGCTGATGTGCTCATCATACCTTCCTCTTGGGGTTCCCAACGAGCTCGATATATCTTGAGCCATCACGGAGGCGGACAACGTGGATGTGGTCGGGGGCTAGCAGCGGCCAGCAGAGGAGTGACACTACACCCTCAGCGCCCCACTTTCCCCAAACATATGAAGAGTACCGCGATATGCCGTGTTTCGTCCACCTTGACGCAAACAGCAAGGCCACCCACACCAACCGCCAATGCAAATTTGTCAACGATCTCAAGGAAGACCCTGAATCCGGCTACAAGTAAAGTCGGAAAACAGACCCTACGGAAAGGCAAAGGGAAGAAGAAGGAGGAATAGCCCAAGGAATCAAGTGATATGGATGAAGACATGGACCCCAAATCTTTCGACAAGAGAGAGGATAAAGGGAAAAATCCCTTCAAAAAGAAGGCTCCATGTTACCACCGTTTCCTTGGCACGCCCACTGTTCGGGCCCAGAAAACCTCTCTGTGGATACTGATGGCTACCCTCCCTCCGGTTCCCTACTACGTCAGGTGGTCGAAAGTTCCAATTACTTGGGATAGGAAGGATCACCCAGAGCTTATCCCAATGGAGAACCAGTATTCCATGGTCATCAACCCTTTGATTGATGGCATAGAGTTCACCAAGTACCTCGTGGACAGAGGAAGTAGCATCAACATAATGTACCTAGATACACTGCACAAGATGAACTTGACGGAGACCCAGCTAAGGAAAAGTAATATTGCGTTCCATGGGGTTGTCCCCGACCGACAAGCAAATTCCCTGGGCTGCATCACCCTTCCGGTCGCTTTTGGCGATGTCAAAAATTACCGCCAAGAATGCATGACCTTTACCGTGGTGCCTTTCAAGAGCATGTACCACATCATCTTCGAACCCGACATCTTCCACTCCTTCCTTGCAAGGCCATGTTTTGTATACAACAAGCTCAAGATTCCCGGACCAAATGGCGTCATCACCGTTGATGGAAGCTTCACCAAGGCATGGGAGTGCAAGCTCAGTGAGGTCGCCTTCGCCGAAGCAGTCCTCTATGGTGAGGAGTTCAAGGAGATCTAGACCCAGTTCGATGCCTCGGAGATGCCGGCTTCGAAGAAGCAGATCACTGCTGCCGAACCCGCCTTCAAGGCCGCCATCAAGACCAAGCAGGTGGAGCTTGTCGAAGGAGATTCCTCCAAGACCACCGCCATTGGCACGAACCTGGATCCCAAATCTCATCAAGTTCCTCCGTGAGAATAGGGACATCTTTGCCTAGCAACCTGCCGACATGAAAGGTGTACATAGGGAACTTGCCGAGCACACCTTGAATATTGATCCTAACGCCAAACCGGTGAAGCAACTCTACGACTCTTTGGTGATGAAAGACGAAGGGCTATAGGCAAAGAAATAGCTAGGTTACTTAAGGCTGGCTTTATCCGAGAAGTTATTCACACCCGATGGGTGGCAAATCCTGTACTTGTCCCCAAAAAGGGAACCAATGAATTAAGAATGTGCGTTGATTACATCGGCTTGAAAAAAGCATGTCCGAAGGATCCATTTGATTTGCCTCGCATTAACCAAGTCATTGACTCGACGGCTGGCTCAGAACTTCTGTGTTTTCTTGATGCCTACTCAGGATACCACCAGATCCGGATGCGAAAGTCGGACCAACTGGCCACTTTGTTCACCACACCCTATGGCACGTATTGCTACGTCACGATGCCCTTTGGGTTGAAAAACGTCGGTGCTACTTACCAGTGGACAATGCAACGTTCCCTACACAACCAAATAGGTCGCAACGTACACGCTTTCATGGACGACATCACGGTAATTTCAAAGAAATCAAATGATCTTATCGCTGATTTGTAGGAAACCTTCGATAACCTCCAGAAATAAAACATGACGTTGAACCCCAAGAAGTGCGTTTTCGGGGTACCATTCGGCAAACTATTAGGCTTCATTGTTTCGCATCACGGAATCGAGGTGAACCTAGGGAAAATCAAGGCCATCCTCGACATCAAACACATGACATGCTTAAAGGACATACAAAGGCTCACAGGCTGTGTTCCAGCAGGAAGCCGGTTCATCAGCCGACTTGGTGAGAAGGCTATGCCACTCTACAAGTTGCTTAAGAAGGCGGATAAATTCACATGGATAGACGAAGCTAACGCAACACTCCAGGAGTTGAAGAGAATACTCTCCTCCCCCCTATACTTGCAGCACCAGTGTCAAGGGAACCTATGTTACTTTACATGGCGGCAACCAATCGAGTAATCAACATCGTCATCATGGTGGAGCGCAAGGAACCAATGCACGAATACGGAGTTCAGCGACCCGTTTACTATGTGAGCGAGGTCTTGACAGAATCCAAGCAGTGTTACCCGCACTACCAAAATATAGCTTATGGAGTTTTCCTTGCTTCACGTAAGCTAAGGCATTATTTCCAGGAGCACCCTATCACAGTAGTGAGCAAAGCTCCACTATCCGACATCATTAACAACAGCGACACTATAGGAAGAGTGGCAAAGTGGGGCATTGAACTTGCCGCCTTTGAAATCACCTACAAGAGACGCAATGCTATCAAATCACAAGCATTGGTTGATTTTCTTGCAGATTGGACAGAAATGCCAGAAGACACTCTTGTACCAGAGCCAGAATATTGGATCATGCACTTTGACGGATCAAAGCTACTCAATGGCTTGGGGCTGGTGTATTATTACAATCACCAACAGGAGATAAGTTGCAATACGTCCTGCAGATCCACTTCAACGCTACCAACAACATGGCGGAGTATGAGGCCCTCATTCACGGACTTCGCGTAGCCAAGGATATTGGCATGAAGCACATAGTTTGCTATGGAGATTTCGACTTGGTTGCCAACAAGTAGCTAGCACCTAGCATGCGCAGAACCCTATGATGGCGGCATATCGAGATGAAGTAGATGAAATAGCCAAGTGCTTCGATGGCTATGAAGTCAAGTACGTTAAAAGGGAGGAGAATAAGGTGGCAGATCTACTGTCAAAGCTTGGATCAGATCGTCGACCAATTCCACAAGGCGTTTTCCTAGAACATTTACGGACCCCATCCGTGAAGGGAGCGGACCCCGACAACCCGGATAGAGTGGATTCATTTGTTAACACAGTAATAGTGACCTCTCCAGCTTGGACGAAGCCGTCCATGGACTATCTACAAGACAGAACTTTGGCACCGACGAAGTCGAAAGCCGGCAAATAGTACGCAGAGCAAAATGCTACATCATCATTGACGGCCAACTATACAAAATAAGTACCACAGGAGTTTTCCTTCGATGTGTCTCCTAGCAGCAAGGTATTGAAATCCTTAGAGAAATACATCTGGGAGATTGCGGGCATCACGTCGCTCCCCGTTCGTTGGTGGCTAAAGCCTTCCGACAAGGATTCTACTAGATAACTGCCAAGGCGGACGCCGACAAGTTGGTACAAACATGTCTTGGGTGTCAGTTCTATGCAAGACAACCAAATGTTCTAGCTAAAGAATTGCGAACAATACCAATAACTTGGCTGTTTGTAGTCTAGGGGTTGGACATGGTGGGACCTTTGCAGATAGCACCCTATGTATTCACACACTTGCTAGTAGAAGTGTACAAGTTCACAAAATGGATTGAAGCTAAACCCATTAGAAATCTTGATGGGGGCAACAACCCTAAAATTTGTCTGGGATCTAGTGGTGAGATTTGGCCTCCCACATAGTATCATCACCGACAATGGCAGAAATTTATCTCTCGGAGAAGTTGAGGAGTACTGTCATGAAAAGGTATCCACCTTGACCTAGCATTTGTGGTACCGCTACGTAGAGCAGCTAGAGCCTGGGCGGAGGAGTTACCATCTGTCTCGTGGAGTTTACGAACAACACCCAACATATCCACCGGCTT
Organism: Avena sativa; assembly: GCA_916181665.1. Lineage (NCBI taxonomy): Eukaryota > Viridiplantae > Streptophyta > Magnoliopsida > Poales > Poaceae > Avena > Avena sativa. Next base: position 462,069,351 of record OV702287.1, read on the forward strand.
GACTCCTTTCTTCATGGTTTATGGAGCAGAAGCAATCCTCCCATCCGACATCCTCCATGATGCACCAAGATTTTCTGCCTACAAGGAGGATGACGCTGAAGAATCCAGACGCCTATCTGTGCACCTACTTGAAGAAGAGCACATGCTGGCTACCATAGTCATCGTGTAAAGCATCGCTCGTTTAAAGAAAGGGACCTGGTGCTTAGACTCAAGCAGGAGAAATCACACAAGTTATCCCCGCCTTAGGAAGGACTGTTCGTCATAAGAAAAGCATTGCTCAATGGTTCCTATTACCTCGTTGATATCCGCGAGTTGAAAGATAGGCCCAAAAATCGCAAGCGCAAGCAACGTGACTCTGATGATGATTACCCGGAGACAGATCGGCCATGGAAGATAGCACAGCTACGTCCCTTTTACACTTAGCACATTTATATTATGTAATAAGTTTCTTATATGATAAATGAAATAAAGCATTTGGTTCACTCATATTCTTTTAGTCTTTTACCTCCTTTAGTTATTCATTTTTGGACCATATAAACCCTTTATGTGCAAGTTTGCATTTGCACTTGTGAAAATTTTGTCTACGGGCGTTAGCTTAAGTTTTCTGGTCTACACGTTTTATGAAGTTTTTATGTGGATTCCGGAGTAGTGACTTACCGGCACTCAAAGCCGGCGATTTTGTTCTTAGGTTCTTGACGGTGCTATTGAGCATCATCAGCTGAGAGCATAGTTCTGTGCTGTGAGTCTTCCATCTCACGAAAGGTCAAGCATACGAACCAGAATAATGGATAAGCCAGCACTTGCTTAAAAAATATACACATGCTGGAAACAGATAAGTAGCAGGAAAACTTGAGTACAAGATTTTCCTCCTTAGAAAAAATAAGTTTTTTCCGCATACACATTGCAGAGACACATTTAATATAGTCATTGTTTTTCATGGCTCTGCTGCAGGGGGCTTCGTGGTGGCATCATCAAGAGAGCCAGGCCGGGAGAGCTTGTCAAACTCGGAGGGAGATGGGCTAGACTCAGACGATGCCATGTCTTCGTCAAGGATCTCGGTAGGCACGAAGATATCTATGTTGACCATCCTAGAAACCCTGGTGTCGAAGCCTGCAAGGGAATTCCAAATAGCATCGCTATCGATTTCACTCCCTTCCTCATCCAGCTTGGGAAAGCCGCAGGTCACCAGGTCAATGTGGGTGTTGTCGTAGTGTGCCTTGACCAAAGATAACGACATCCTAGAACCAGCCCGGACGCAAGAGACATTCCAGTCCTTGACTTTCCCAGGAGCTCGGTGCAGGATCTCCGCGTACTTGGCCACTGAGTCTGCCGCCTTGATGTTAATCCCCAGAGGCTGGGCTATCTCCTTGGCATGAGCAATGGCGGTGTTGACGAAGTTGTCGGCAAGAACCATGCGTTCCTTGAGATCTGGAGCACCTTCACCCAAGATGGCTAAGCCAATAGGGGCTATGGTTTACAATAGAAACAAGGACCATGAGTTCAAAACAATCAAAGAATCATCCGAAATACAGAATTGACCAAGACAGAGAAAGGTTACCAAAGATGCTCCTCTCTGCTTGTGAGCATGACTACGCCAATGCATCCCGCTCCTTCTAGACTGTCTTTTACACCTCAAGGTTCCTAGTGTTCTGCTCTTTGGCAGCTTGGTTCTATTCCTTGAGTTGTGCAATTTCGTCTTTTAGGCGTTGCATCTCGGAGTCGGCAGATTCTTGTAGCACCTTCATCGCTGCCTCATGGCCCTTGATGGCCTCGGCCAGGTCCTTCTTCAGAATTTTATTCTCATCATTGAGCTCCTGGATATGCTTGGATTGCTCGACGATGCTCTTGGCAATGACTTCTATAAGGCGAAAATCAGAAAGTATTATAATAAGATGGCAGAGTCATGTCCATGAAGAAAGCAAGGAGCTGTTACAAGAAACAGACTCTGGCTATTTTTGATCTGTTGCTTCAGGAAGGCTATTTTACCCTGTTCAAGGTCCAGCTCCTTCCGCAATGCAGCAAACCTCTCATTGGTCATGATCCTCCGCCTATTCTCATGCTGCAAACAAGCAAGCATGTTTAATTTCTCTAGAGCATATAGTCGGAACTACATGGTTTCAACTACATGCTCGGGGGCTACATCACAAGTTTTCAATCAACAAGTATGCTACTCTTAGAGCATCTAGCCGGAATTTTACTAAGCTTCCACCTAGACGCTCAAGAGCATTCAGGACAATAACATATGTTTGTCCACCTAAAAGCTCGGGGCTACAGAGGGATATACTACACAAAGTAAACGAAGTGAAGATCAAAAGATTTACAATGGCAATAAGTTTAAGATTGTTGGCCAAATGAGCAGAGGAATCATGGAAGGTCCGGGCATTGTTATAAATAGCATCCATCTGCGCTATGAGATCATCTAGGCCCAACGTCAAAGGAGTCGCGGTCAAAGGAGTTGTTGAAGCCGAAGGTGTGGAGGATGCCCTAGCCACCTACTACATCTTCAAAACAGTTGATGGCGTAGAGGCTCCCGCCTTAGCTATTACTTCCGCCTCCGCCTCTTCCACCACTTGTTTCCCTTTCTCGGTGGCATCCTTAGCCAGAGCTTCAGCCACTTTAGAAGAAACACTCTCCTGTGTCACCTGGCCACTAGGAGCAATGTCTGCCTCGATAGAGCCTGAGCTATCAAGATTTGGATTGACATTTGTCTCCATGGCGGAGATCTTAGGGATAACAGGGGATGACGGCCTAGCGGGACCAGCAAAAGACTTGGCGGCAGGAGTAAGGGGAGCAGTAGCGGGAGAGCGCTTGGCGGCCATGTCCTTGGTCAGCATGTTGCGAATGTTTTTTGACCCTCCAACATCTTTGGAGGATCACTTCAAACTAACACTGGCGTTCCTCCTGAAACGTACTAAGTATAAGTACAAGAGTTGAAAAAAGGTATGAGCTGAAAAATACAAGACGGAGAATGAAAGTACTTACTCCACGGCAGGAGCCTTGGTGAGGCGAATGCCGGTGGATTTCATCTTCTTCTCCGCCTCTAAGGCGGCAGTGGATGTTTGGAGACTCCACTCTCCGATTTCTTCTTCTTGGCCTCGGTAGCAGCGTTAGAGGTGGAGCTCTTCTGCTTTCGTGTTGCCGGAGCTGATTGATCCTTGGGGGTGTGCATGTGCTGCAATCGAACATGTCGTAGGTGATCTTGAAGCCTCGCTTCTTATCCTTCACCTTAATGATGTCCTTAAGCCAGAGTTTGACAAAGTCAGTAGAGAAGTTATCCGCGAAATTCACATGGGATCCCTCCTGTCTTGAATGTATTTACACATCAACTCAGCGCGGTGCTGCAGAGGCTAGATCCGCCTAACGAACCAGCACATGGCTAGATCCAAGCCCGGCAGACCTCCGTCTAAAAGCCATTCAATCCGCCTTACGACGCGGTTAGCTTCATCGTCAGAGGTAAGGGAGGCTGGGGTCCACCATGCGGGCACTTCGGTGGCAGCTCCATCAACGAAGTCGTGATAAGTCTCAAGACGATCCGGCAGAGGAATATCTGGCCCGTAGAAATATGTGCGCTGCCAGTTCTTGCAGGACTCATGCCCGACGATGTCGGGGAATCGCCGGCTAGGTCGGATCTTGAAGCTAATGGTTCTGCAGATCCGCAATTCGTCCTTGGACTCTACGGACTCTTTCTTGACAGTAAAGAAGTACACGAATAGATCTAACCTAGGTTTGATGCCTAGGAATCCTTCGCACAAAGCTATGAAGTTGCTAAGGACTAGAATGTTGTTGGGAGAGAGATTGTGGGGGAGTACCCGGAAGTGCCGAAAAACATCCAAGAAGAAGTCGGAGACTGGCAGGCTTACGCCACGTACCAGCTGAGATTTGAGGTACACCTTCTCCACGGCTTGGGGCGAAGGGACCACCTCGCCGGCCGGCGCCGCCCGCCAGACCAACTCCTTCGCAGCGAGGAGATATCCCTCGGTGACCAACTCTTGTAGATCTTTGATGGAGAGATCTTAGCCTCTCCACACTCCCTTATGGGAGTCGTTTTCTTCTTCAGCAGCTTCGGGCGCCGCCCGTTGTTGGTCGTCGCCGGTGGTTTCCACCACGACGTTAACAGGGACGACCACCCCCTCCGGTGGGATGGTCACTCCCTGAGATGGCTCAGAGGTAGCCTTGGGGTCGCCGCCATTGAAGGGATGGAGCTGCTAGAGGCCATTACGATGGGGAGAAGGTGGAAGGAGAGAAGGGCTCTGGCTAGGGTTTTCACAGAAGAGCTCGAATGGTCGCGCGGCTAGAGGAAGATGAAGACTGGAAGGCAAATGCGGGTAAAAGAGAAATAAATTGACCGCGGTGAAAATATATAGACCCCGCGTCAAGATTCGTGCAGAGAGACCTAATGGATGGAATGTTGCTGACATGGAAGTGAACATGCGCGGTAATTTCACCATGTCCTCCGTCTTTTGCCGCTCCTCCATTTCGGATTTCATGCGCGTGAAAATAGCTGATGATTAATTCTCTGTTTCTGTGAGTTTCGAGGTAGCGTAGGCTGTACCCTATGTCATCCTCCTAACAGCTGTAGTGAAAGGTCACGTCCGAAGATTCTATCAAAGATGGAGACTATCCGACTCTAGAAACAAAGACTCGAGGAATCTCCGGCTGCATTGTGAAGCCGGAGAGGATTGCAGAGTTCTTTGTGATACCTTTGAGATATTGCTTGACGAATTGCGAACATCACTTAGACGGGATATTCAAAGATCAATGAGAAAGACGACGCAAGATTTCAAAGTCCTCTGGGGGCTACTGTTGGGGATATGCTATATGGGTATCCTCATAGCATGTCACCAATCCACCTAACCCGGGTGGCCCATAGTTGGTAGCAAGGCCTATGGCCCGCTGGGCTGCCCAGTTAGACGGATCCAGAATGGAGGCCCATGTCGGATAAAGGAAGGCTGCGTAGGAGTCACTGACATGCTCGGAGCCTTGGAGTACAAGACACGGAAGACTAGTTCGTATTAGTGTAGGACTCTTTACCTTGTCCGGCAAGGACCTTTCCCTGTAAACCCTAGGTCTTGGCGCCTTTATATGGAGAATATCATTTTGCGGCCTGAAAGTTGGGGTGGCCAGGCAACGCGGTACCCGAGTTCCCTGATATCATCTGCGATGACTATAGTTGGCATGCCAAATACTCAGAGGGTCCTTTTCATCCCGAATTCAACTTTACATTTCAATAAAAAAATCAGGCTAACGGCTGTCAAGTTGGGTCCCCCCTGTCAGCTTTTGTCGTTATGTCGCTGCCATTGTTGCTGCCATGTAGGCTTGCAGTGTTGGCGCATGCATCCTTTACACGGCTGCTTCTTCCTCTGGGGCAGCAATCTGTCGTCGCGGCCATGGCACGGAGCTAGGACTTAGACAAACCTGCTCGGCCCGTTCTCCTCCCCATCCCTAATCGGAGCTCGCCCTCACCATGAACGCACCATTGGCATGGGACGGGAATTCATTCCTGGGTGAGATCTATACCCATGCCAACCATGCTCGGTCCTGTTGGTCTCCTCCAGAATCCGAGCTCACCGTCGCCGTGGTCACACACGCACCAGCCACGGCGGCTTCCTCTCCGAACCCCAAAGCCACATCCACCCAGTTCGGCACAACGCCAACAAGGTGAAAATGCATCAAGTTTTCTTCTTGTGATTGTAGAAAAATATGTATGTACCGTGGCCATAGCATACTCTAACAATGTACACATATATTGTTTACTAGATTTTCATTTGAAATTAGTAGCTCCGTGATGACGAAACATAGAGAACCTAAATGGAATGACGATGACGACCATGTTCTGTACTTTGCATTGCATCAACAAGTGCTTGCTGATGAAGCAAGTTACCAAGAGAGTGGAGTTCATCAGCCATTGCCAAAAAAATATGTGAACAAATCAATGAGCGATTCAATGCAAATAAGCACAAAAAAGCTAGATCCATGTCATCAATCATCAATAGGTGGCACATTCTAGTGATGCGTTCAAATGCGTACATGATCTATCATTTGCTTGAAGTGGTTGTTATCCTGAGCAAAAATGCCTGGTATGCACATTACATTTGTATGTTCTATGCTACACTTCTGTTGTTATGGGCGTGGAAAGAAAAGCTGGGCTTCACTGAATATTACACAGTTAGGCCTAACTTAGTCTTACACAAATAAGCACAGCTTAGACTTTACACACATAAGCGTAACTAATGATAATGATAAAGAAAGATGGTTCATCGGATCTGCCAGTATGAGCACTAGGTCCCTAGAGCTGGTGGTATCGTCGGAACAAACCAGAATGCTGCGTTTGGCCGTCTTTCATTCTCCTTCAAATAGTACGACCCCACTGATGAGCCAATTGTAGGCCCCCTCCCCCCGACGTGGATTTGGCTCTTGGTCGGATCTGGAGTGTCAACATGATAGGCGCGTGAGTGTGCAGCAAACACACAGTCTACTATCAACACTAGAAGTGTTGGCACCTCAGCAACAACACCAGCATGTTCTTCCTGGACTCCGGCAGTAGCCTCAGTAGGTATTTCGTCAGCTTCATTAGCAGCACCATTAGCAAGTATTTCGTCAGCTTCACCAGCAGTAGCATCACCAAGTATTTCGTCAGCTTCACCAGGAGCAGCAGCAGCTAGTTCTTTGTCAGCTCTACCAACACCACCACCACCACCACCACCAGCAGCTTCAGGGGCCAGGGCTGCCTGAGCAATTACAGGTTCAACAGCTCCAGGGGCTCCGACAAAGAAAGGGTAGTTGATCCCAAGAAACACAGATTGTCCCTTTAGATTGTTGACTCTGCTCTAGACTTGCTCTACTGGGTCTTCGGATGGGCATGCGGACCTCGAGAAAATGTGACACCGCAGCGATGGGTATGAAGAAAGTTGTGTCCCCATATGTTCTATTGTATCACCAACGTTGTTTAGTGCTCCCTTGATATGAATCCGCAAGAGTTCGTCATCCTGTTCCGTGTTGTCTCTCAGAGGTGCCAGGAACCAGCGTCGTGTCCCAAGTTCAGCATCTGCTACTGCATCTTCGATGACCGGAGCTGGAATGATGCGCGGGGCTGCGTGGGTACTTGCGTGTTACTAACAGTCAGTAAGTAGAATTTTGAATGGGATTTTACAAGCTATATGACACCATGACTCACCCCAAATGGACGGTTCCCAAACACACACGTCGCCGCTAGGTTCAGTGGCCACATAAATGTGTTGCGGTCTGTACGAAGAGTAGCCATAGGTGAAGACGGCGTTAACATACTTCTCCGGCCGCAGGAAGTCGTTGCGCAAGACTGTGCATTCCTTGTCTTCTGGGCATCTAATGAATGTGATTTCCTTGTCGAACACCGCTAAGAGGCTGTACTCCCAGTTCTTCCACGCCCCTTCCCGTGGTCTATGTGGGAGATGTACCTTCATGAGCTCAAGTTTTGCCATGTTGAACCTGTAAGCGAATTCGGAAATGTGCAGCGGCCACCCGTTGTTGAATGCAGTAATGCCGACACCCTTCAAAGATGGCACTGCAAGTCTCTTTGATCTGTAGCAATTTTTTAGAGTCCAAGTACTCCCATCCTGGGATAAAAGGACAAGCCACTCGCCATTGCCACCCACCCAGTTCTGGTCATCTCCCATTTCCGTCTCTTCTTCTTCCTTGATATTCACCACTACTGATTCCGACCACTTATCCAGCAGCATCAGTTTTGCATGAATATTTTGTAGAGTTTGTTGTCAGTTGGTACAATCACCTAGCATGGATTCCATTGCAAATACAGTTTGACAACTGGACCTTTAGATTAAAGTACACAAAATATCGCCTAAATACGAGTGTCTCCTCAGATATCGCCTAAATTGTGCCTGTGTCACTATGAAGATACTCAATATATGGAGTAGGAGAAGAGCCCCCAGAACAAACTCCTGACGATGATCATAATTAAACAGCTCGGGGCATAACAGCCTTAAATCGTCTAATCTGTTTGTTTTTATTTTAGGAAACAGAATATCACCTAGAAGGCATTCCATTGCAAAATCAAAATTGACAACTCGTCTATCACCTAAAGTAAGACTGTGTCACTACGAAAATACCAGAATATTAGGTACGAGCAGAGCTTCCGCTGTACAGAATAGTCTTAAATTCTTCGATTTGTTCAAACCGCGTGTGCACACAACACGTTCGACGAAATGAACATAGGATTCTGATGAGAGTTCAGCACATATGAATAAACGATATGACTGAACGAATAAGCTAGATACTGGAACTTACGTGGCCATCGCGATCGTCTGGCCATTTGCTGTTATCGGGGTAAAGAACGCCTGGCGTGCAGAACGATTATTCGTCCATGTTCCGCATCGTCACGCGGTAGCTAGTGATGTAGCGAGCGAGGCGGCGGGCTGAGATGATGTCCAACTCCGAGGCGATCCTGTGCACGTTCACGGCGTTGAGGTTCAGCCATCCCCAATCCTCGCGGTAGCGGTCGCCCTGGCCATCCGCGTCGTCGTCGCATGCCTTTCGCTTCAGCCTGCTGCTACCCCAAGCTCTACCCATAGCGGCAAATGGAGTCTGGAATCTGGTAGATTAATGGAGGCGTTGTGATAACGAGGTGGATGGATTCGAGAGGCGCTAGAATCAGGGATGGGGGCAGTTGTTCGAGTGGGGAGCGAATCTGCAAGGAACCGCCACCGCCGCCGGTTCTCGTCCGCATGGAAGAAAAGAAGGGGGCGTAATTATTGAGGGCGGGCACCGGAACCGTCTAGAGGAAGTGAAAAAATAAATCGTAAAAGGGAAATGTGCGGCCCGCCTATCAGTGAGTGAAGGTTAGCACGTGTAAATGTGCCTATGTTTGAATTGATTCCACCGCATGCAAGTGGCGCAGAACAAATTTCAGGAAGTGCTAGTGTCGACGTGTAAAACCACCGTTTTTCACCACCTTCACCCTACTACGAACGGTCGTGCACCATTCCAGATATTGGTAAGGGCGGTTCCAATCTTTCACTTCTCCGTCTCATTTCCTCCTCCACGGCCTCATCGTCTTTCTCCTCCATGGCCTCATCCATTTCCTCCACCACCGCATCACCCTCTTCCTTCATATCCTTTCCCTCTTGCCTGTAGTCATGGACGCTCCGGACGTCCGAAACGACGGCAGGCAAGAAACTGCGCACTTCGACATCGAAGTACATGGCGGGAAGAAGATCGATGTCGTCTACACCACCGACCCTCGGACGGTGAGGAACACTCTGAATAATTTCACGAGTTGGCTGTAGTTCAAAGAAAACAGGTTCGTAGGTCTCGACCTCGAGTACATCCACGATGGCCGTAGGATCGCCGTGGTGCAACTCTCCATGAAGGGGCACGTCCTCGTATATCAGCCTTTTTGCGAGAAGGGGGCTGACGGGATCTGGTAGACTTTGCTGTCTTTTTGTTCCTGAACCGTCTGTTTGCAAAAGTTATTGCTATATTATTTGTTTGAATTCATTTTCATGCAGGTGGGGCGAAAGCATTAGGGATCTGTTTCATGACTTTCTCATGAACCAGCACATAACATTTACCAGTGTTGACATCACGAATGACAGTAAACTGCTTGAAAGCCCGACTGTCAACATTAGAATCCCAAAGGAGAGCAGAGTGGACATCCAGGAAATTTACTGGATCCCAGGGACGAAGGGCGGCAAGACCGGGATGGCCGCTCTTGCCTCCGAACTCATAGACCCGTGGTACGCTAACATGAAGGACATATTGCCGAGATGTTCGTGGAGGCATTTAGGGCATGATTACTGGGAGGATAAGCCACTTTCTGAACCTAATCTGAAGTACGCTGCAATTGACAGGTATGTTAGCCACGAGCTGTACCGCCAGATTGTAAAATCTCGTTCCAGGCATCACATCATTGAACCACCACCAAGGCAGGTTGTTTGTCCCAGATGCCAGATCGTAGATGAATCTACAAACTAGGGCAAGCGACCGAAGGCATCCTGAGATTGGTTGCCTTCTCCAACAGGCTGGGATGTAGACTATTAGTGCATGATTGTTGTGTTTATGAAAACATGTTATTTCATAAGTACACTATGTGAGCAATTACGAACTACTGTGTATTACCTTTGTCAAACTATAATCTGGTTTATGACTGTATCCTTCTCTATAATATGGGTTTGGTTATGACTTATGACTGTATCACACCTTATGCATGTCAGTCCTGGATTCTGCCGCATGCAACTGGCAAAGACAGAATTTGTAAGAATGAATGTTGAGCATACAAAAGGGGGAATGTAGTTCATACAGGTTAAGTAGCTAATAGCACAGGGATCATACGAGCTTGGTTCTTACACAGAATGCTTAGAAAATACATGTGAGATAAAATACAGGCTAGATAAAACTAGGAACAAAATGCAAAACTAGTAGTGGTAAACAGCACACTCACCCACCCGCCAGATCCTGTTGAGCATCTCGTAGCAGACATACGTGTCCCTGGCTGCGTACTTGATCGCATCGTAATCCAGGTGCCTCCACTCCCATCGCTCATGCAGGTGCTTCGGGAACTCGATTTTCATGCCGGCATACTCGCGATCGATGATGTCAGAAGCGAGTCTAGCCATGTCGGCTTTCCCCGTACCGCCATCCGGGTACCTCCACAAGCATTGGAGATCGACGTGATTGATGACATGAACGAGGAGATCCCGTTCTAGCTTCGGAGTGTCGTTCTTGATGTTGACGCTGGCGAAGTAGATCTCCCTCCTGTGTAGGAACTCGCGAAGCTCCGGGCATACAGATTTGGCCCTACATAAATGATATAGTAGGCAGTGGTTGTGCATGGACAGCTGCAAAAGCGTCGTCCTCTTCCTATCTCTGGTATACTCGAGGTCAAGGCCGACGATCTTGTACCTGTCCATCGGATCTTGTAGCCACCGCTCGTACATTGCGATGACCTTGGCCACCTCCGCTGACGCATTTGGGTGGACGACCGTCAGCTTGGTGGTGCCATGGGCGGTGATGGTGTCCTCGTCGGTGTAGTCGCTCTCGTCGCCAGCCCAGTGGCTTTTGGTCCCCATCGGAACACGCCGTACTTTGTGTCCATGGCAGCAGCTAATCCGGCGGCAGTGACCTAGGGTTGGTAGCAGTGGCTGGGACTGGGCATGGAGGTGGAGTGGTCTGTTGCATTGGTATGGCCAGGCGGAGGCGGTGCCTGCGGCAGTGTCGATGGTTCTTGTGGTGGCGGCGCCGGCGGAAGGAATGAGTTGGGGATTTTTGTTCACTTTAACCTTAATCACTTCAAGATGCTTATGATAGGGGCAATCAGAGCTGAAAGTTATAAGTACCATAATTTTTGGAATCTCTTTATGAGACTTGAATCCCTACTTCTTTCTATGAATGCCTTTATTCCACTTATATATTAAGTGTCCACCTTCTATCTTTATGCACCTACTTTGAGAGCTTAGTGGCCATTCTTAGTTCTATGTGCATTGTCCCAAGACTCGTTGATTGATGCATACCTTGATATTGCTTGTTTTAAACTATTTGTATCTAGTCACTCTTATAAACTTTAAAGGTGTCCTATGCATTTATATTTGCTACTCTATGAGGGACAAGCTGAATACTACTATGCTATGTTTTCTTTATGTGAAACAAACAAACGTCTTGCAAAGCATTGTTATTCATGAATATTTTGTTTGTGCCTTTTCATGTTGCATCATAGTTTCTTTGTCTTATTGCTAGAACTTTGTCTTTCATGTTATGATTGAAGTACTATGATCCCAACTTTGAATGTTTTACAAATACTTTGATCAAGTTTATGATAGTGCATGAAACCTCAAAAGTTATTCTTTCTTTTTATCACTTACCTACTCGAGGACGAGCAGGAGTTAAGCTTGGGGATGTTGATACATTGCAAATGTATCTATAATTTTTGATGTTCCATGCTTGGTTTTATCTACTTTCTTGTGTTTTGTCCACACTTTGGAGTACTTTTCGTATGATTTCTTGGACTAACCTATTAGCAAGAGCCACAGTGCCAGCTGCCTATTTTCTGTTGTTTTTGGTTCCAGGAAAGTCAGAAAATGAATATTCTCGGAATTGGACGGGACAAAAGCCAAAAACCCTATTTCACCAGAAGACTCCCGGAGCTAGAATATGAGACGGAGTGGGGCTGGGGCCCAGCCACACCACCTGGCCGTACGGGCTGGGCCTGGCCACGCCAGGGGGTAGTCTGGCCGCCCCAGACACCCCCTCGGTCTCCCTCTTCGCCTATAAGATGCCTTCTGACCTAAAAACTCAGGGGGGTTCGACGTTTTTCCAGAAAGAGTTCCGCTCCACCGCCACCACCAGATTCCACGAAACAGCACCAGAAACTCCGTTCTGGCACCCTGCCGGGACTGGGAATTGGAGGAGATCATCGCCATCATCATCACCATCGCTTATCCATCGACCATCCATGTTTCCCCCATCTGTGAGTGAGTAATCCCCTGCTGTAGGCCATGGGGATGGTAAGGATTGGATGAGACCGTTCATGTAATGGCATCGGATTGTTAGGGCATGGTGCCTAGTAACTTCTATTAGTGCTTTATGACTTTGTTGCGACTTGTTATGCTTAATGCTTGTCACTAGGGCCCGAGTGCCATGATTTTAGATCTGAACATGTTATTGCTTCATTATGATAGTATTGTTTATGGTCTTACATGCAAGTTGTATACACACGTTGTTGTCCGGAACCAATGGCCCCGAAGTGAAACAAATCGGGATAACCGGAGGGAATGTCTTTGATGTGAGGATCACATGTGTTCACGGAGTGTTAATGCTTTGCTCTGGTGCTCTATTAAAAGGAGCACCTTAATTGCCAGTTGTTCCCTTGAGCCCCCACTGTAAACGGGCTAGCAGGACAAAAGATGTTGTGCAAGTTCTCATTGCGAGCACGTATGACTATACATGGGACACATGCCTAGGATTATCTAGTACTTGGATGCTTTATCTTATTTATCTACAATTGCCCTATGTTCTGATTGCCATGTGAATTGTCTTGTCCATGCAACACCCATCCATCCACCCCTATGCCTACCGCACTCGAATCCTATTGTTTACTGCTATTGTTACTACTATCTTTACTTTACTACTACTGCTTTACTATTCCTACTACAAAACTATTGCTACTGATAAACTGCTATGAGCAAGATTGTTTCCAGGTGCAGCTGAATTGACAACTCAGTTGTTAAGGCTTATAAATATTCTTTGGCTCCCCTTGTGTCAAATCAATAAATTGGGTTTCAGTTCCCTCGAAAATACTGCAATACACCCCCTATACTTGTGGGTCATCAACGGGTTTAGTGTTCGGGTGTACATTTAGAGAATGCTTGGCAAGTTCCCTAGGTACTCCAGTCATGTCAAATGCCTGCCATGCGAAGATATCTTGATTTGCTTGGAGGAACTTGACGAGCGCGCATTCCTATGCACTATCTAGGCCTACACCTATCTGAGTCACCTTGGAGGGGTCATCATCCTTCAACGGCGTCTTCTTTGTCTCTTCTGCGGCCTTGAACTCCAGATTCGGCTTTGTCACCTCCTTCTTCGTTGCGGGCATCTCGGACGGAGGAAAGTGCTTCCGTCTGATAGTTCTTTGGAGTTCCAAAGGTAACATCCAAAGTGATTTCTCCTAGGGAATTTGCTTGTCTTCCTGGGACAACTCCGTGCAAGATCATAGAGTTGTAATTCAGCTGGGTCTCCGAGATTCGCATCTGGTGTAGCATTTCGACATACAGGATGTTAATGTTGCTGCCGCCGTCCATGAGAGTCTTGGAGAAACCATGGCCATCAATAAGTGGATTAACAACTAAGGCGTATTTTCCTCGCCTATGCAACTTAGGCGGATGATCAGGACGATCAAAGGTGATTGCCACTTCCGACCAGTCCAAAAATTGGGGGACAACCAGAACTATTGTGTTGAGCTCATGCAGAACTGCTTTCTTGACCTTAGCTGGTTGAGATCCGAGGAAGGTGACGTAAGTGTCTTTCTTTGTCGGGAAGTTTTTCTTTCCATCCGGCTTGGGATTTGAAGGATGAGCTTCCTCCATGTCGGAATCTTCCTTGGTCTCTTTATCTTTTTCGAGATTCTTATTTCCCTTCTTCGGCTTAGCCCTGTAGCCAGCAGTATCGTCTTTCTTGATCTCGTCATTAAAACGACACTCGGTGTTTGTGTGAGACGAGCCCCCATTAGCATATAAGTGATGCACACATGGGTTATTTGTAATGTCGGCCCAAGAGTAGGTTTTGCCAGGTTGCTGGTCTCCTCTGCCCTGGACCCTTGATGTCCCACGGCCGTGTCCATGGCCACCGCCACGTACTCCTCGTCCTCTAGACCCGAAAGTAGTAGTGACCACTGCCGTTTCCACGTTGGGTTTTTCTTACAAGGTATTCTTGTGCTTTTGAGCTTGTTGCATTGGTTGTTTTGCCGACTGTGGCACAGCTAGGGTGTTCAGTAATCCCTCAGCGTCATCGTCAGCATCTGCATGCTTGCTCGTTGTTTCTATCATCTATTCCAAATCAGTGACCTTGTCACACTTCAAGCGATGACGTAGTAAACCAATTGGGAGTCCTACAATGAAAGCTTCAATCCCAGTTTGGTCATTTACTCCTTCATAGGAGTTTTTAGTGTCGATCCATCATCCGAGGTAATCTCAGCAAGTTTCTCCGGCCTTCTGGGTGCAATGTTGTAGGTCTCCTACCGTAAAGGGCCTCCGATACGTGCCTTCTAAATTCCTAAAGAACGCACTTTGCATGTCATACCAGTTGTGGATGGTGTTCTCTAGAAGTTCATTGAGCCATGATCGTGCCGTCTTCCGCAACATAAGTGGGAGATAACGGGTTGCGACCAAGTTGTTTCCGCCTTTGGCGATGCAGCAAGCTTGGAAAAAATCCTAAAGCCAAGTATTTGGCCAAGCTACACCGTCATAGGGTTGGATGTGCCTTGAGATAGCGAATCCTTCCGGGAATCTTGTTGCTCTTATGCGTGGTCCGAAGCATTTTGGGCCCACGTATATATCATCGTTTTCATGGCGCCGCACCTCTATATTGGAGTTAATCCGGTGTTTCGCATCATATGGTGATAGAGATCGCCGTCCTGATTGACGGCTATGGCTGTGGTGCCTTGGAGCCGGACTTTGGCTTCTGCTACCACCTCCTCCGCCATGACGTCCTCCTTGGCCTCCTTGAGAGCCCTTGTGATGGCTACTTGGTGGAGAGGGTGGAGCAGCTGGATTATTTCTGCCTGATCGCCGGCCTCTGTCCAGAGAGTCATTATTCCGGTTTCGGGGAGGGTCTTCATTACGACGAGCCCCCTGCTGGCTTGACTCGGCACGGTGTCCGTCGTTCCTTCGTCCGTCATTCCCATCTTGATGGGGTTCAGTTGGACGGCTTGTATGTCTGGGAGGTAGCATTCTTTGTCGGTCCTCCTCTCGACGTTTCTCTTTGTCTTCTTCCCTGCAATCATTTGACTCTCGTCGGGGAGGATTTCTCGGATATAGTGCAACAATCGCCTCTTGCTCGACGGCTGGAGCAATGTTGCGACAGTCACGTGCAGCTCTATGGTGCTGTCCTGAAGATCCGGTTGTTGAGTGATTGTCTTCCCGGTGGTCGGAACGGTGATGTTGTTCCAGAACCTTTTGGGGTCTTATGTCGTTCCAGGCAGGATCTGTGCGACATTGGTCTGATTGAGAGACGAGTTTTCCGCTCCTAGATTTCGCGACCTTCTGTTGCTCCAGACCCTTAGTGAGTAGCTTAATGCCTAGTCAAACCTCTTTTGGGCCTGGATTATTTGCCAGGATATCTCGAGATGCGGCGGTGTTTTTTACTGGTGTTGGGTACACCAGATCTCCATTACTGTCGAGCCGAGGCATCCCCGGATCTCCCTCAAAGAGAACCTTTCGTACTTCTAGAAATTTGTCAGCTCGTACATGGCCTTTCCAGTTCTTTTGATGTTGTAGAGAGATGAGCTTCTATGCATTGGCCATGCGCT
The DNA here is from genome assembly GCA_916181665.1 of Avena sativa. Classification (NCBI taxonomy): domain Eukaryota; kingdom Viridiplantae; phylum Streptophyta; class Magnoliopsida; order Poales; family Poaceae; genus Avena; species Avena sativa. The sequence goes on from OV702287.1 coordinate 462,085,360, forward strand.
TCTTCTCTTCCTTGATGTTTTTGGCTTCATCCAGGAGTACTTGGAGAGGCGCTTCTAGGGCTTGGGGCCCTTTCGTCCAATTCCGCAACAGTGAGTTTTGCCGCAGTAGGGATAGGTGTGCTTAATGCAACATCGATGAGTTTACAGGCACCTACGGTGACCACGTGTCCATCCACTGACTCTTCTTTGGGCTCGTCTGGGATAAGTGCTCCATCTGAGTCTTCCTCGCATTCCTCGGCAATCACCTCTTCTGTTGGAAGTTCTTTTGCCGGGGTCTTGTTCTTCTTGTTTTTCTTCTTTGCCTTCTTGGCAGCACCGGTAGAAAAGATGGCTTTGGGTCCGTTTCCTGGAGTCAAGCTCTGATTGGTTCTTTTGGACATCTGGACCTCAGGATTATCTCCGAGATCCATGTCATCCTGCGCTTTGGGAGAGTATTCTCCGGATCCTTCATCCATGGCTTCTCCTTCTTCTGTAGCTTTGGAGTTGAACTCCTCGAAATATTCCATGGAGAACTTCCAGAAATCCGCCGACGTCATCGAGTCATCCGAGGATGTGGGTAAGTCGGTGTTTGTTCCAATTGCCTCCAGCACCGAGTCTTTGTTGTCTCCAGCATCGGCATAGCCGGATCCGGATCCAACATATCCGACAAAGTGCGATGTGTGGGTCTTGAGGTAGTTGCAGCTTTCCTCGTGGGCTTGCTCAAAGATCTTGATGGTTTCGAGAACCTCATCCACGTTTGCGCCTTGCAGTATCATGCGCCTCAACATATGCCTCAGGAAAGGTTGGTCTGTTCCGGTGTTGGTAGAGCCGGAACCAGGGTTATTATTCTGATCCTCCTGTACTTCGACCGTCGGCGGGTAGATCGATCTGGGATTCGGCCTCGCTAGGGAGATCCACTCCAGATTCAACTTGAACCACATGATCTGCTTTAGGTTCGGCTTTCTCCACTATCTCCGCAATAGGTTCGGGTTGGGTGGGATTAGGGTTTTTTGGGATCCAGAACTCTGCTGCCTCCATAGACAAAGGGGACCCAGAAATTTCTTTTGCCTCTATCATCACTACTAGGGTGGGTGGGACATGTTCAGTGAAACCAATGTACACATCGATCTCGCCAAAGGACATGATGGTGTAAGCGGTCACGGCCTCCCTAGCCGGAATCTAGGTCTCGTCAAGAATGATGAGAGGGACGTCACTGGCGTAGAGGATGCGACCGACGGTGATAGTCTCTCCGATTCCGATTCTTGCGGATTCCACTCGGAACGCAGATCCAAAGCTCACTTGCCCCACGGTGGGCACCAACTGTCGTCGGATTGATGACAAGTACGCCATGAGGGGGTCCTCGAGGCATGTGGAAGAGAGGGGTGTGAGACATACAGTGTTCTAGGACGGTGAGCACAAAAGTTTACCCAGGTTCGAATCCGCCGGCTTTGGACGGATCCTACTCCTGCTAGCAATCCAGTAATACGGCAGAGCCGGAATATGGGTTACAAGGGTTTTGCCTATGCGAGTTGAGATTGTAGACTATTGTGAGGGTGCCCTAAATGCTATCCCTAGGACGACTTATATAGATATCCGTCCTAGGGTTTACAAGAGATATCTATCCGACTACGACTAAGAGACGGTTACAGAGTACATCTTGAACTACAAGTAACACTACGGGCCTATGTCGGCTTCTAGGCCTTCTCGTAGTCGGACTGGACTCTGTCTCTTCTTCCTGACTGGGCCGCCCGTGAAGCAAAGCTCTAACCCGAAGTGGGCCACCCTGGTCAGTGACGCATAGTGAGGATACCTAGAAAGTATATCCCCAACATCCAATGACACTGGTGGATCCATATGTGGTTTGTGAGAACAACACACATGCAATGGCACTGCGTGTGGTTCATGAAAAGAACACACATCCAATGAACTCTGGTGGATCCATATGTGGTTTGTGAGAAGAACACACATGCAATGACTCTAGTTGTGGTTTGTGAAAAGAACACAAATGCAATCACACTGGTGGATCCATATGTGGTTTGTGAGAAGAACACACATCCAATGACACTGGTGGATCCATCTGTGGTTTGTGAGAAGAACACACATGTAAAACACACATGCAATGTCACTGGTGGATCCATATGTGGTATGTGGAAAGAACAGACATGCAATGACACTAGCTATCGTTAATGAAAAGAACAGACATGCAATGACTATGATGGATCCATATGTGGTTTGTGAAAAGAACACACATGCAATGACTCTAGTTGTGGTTAATGAAAAGAACAAACATGCAATGACTCTAGTGGATCCATGTGGTTTGTGAAAAGAACACACATGCAATTACTCTAGCTATGGTTAATGAAAAGAACACACATGCAATGACATTGTTGGATCCATATGTGGTTTATGAAAAGAACAGACATGAAATGAACTCTAGATGTGGTTTGTGAGAAGAACACACATGCAATGACACTGGTTATGGTTCATGAAAAGAACACACATGCAATGACACTGGTGGATCCTTATGTGGTTTGTGAAAGGAACGCACATGCAATGACTCTAGTGGATCCACATGTGGTTTGTGAAAAGAACACACATGCAATGACACTGGTGGATCAATGTGGTTTGTGAGAATAACAGACATGCAATGAACTCTAGTGGATCCATATGTGGTTTGTGAGAAGAACACACATGCAATGACACTGGGTATGGTTCATGAAAAGAACACACATCCAATGAACTCTGGTGTATCCATATGTGGTTTGTGAGAAGAAAACACATGCAATAACTCTAGCTGTGGTTTGTGAGAAGAACACACAATGCAATCACACTGGTGGATCCATATGTGGTTTTTTAGAAGAACACACATCCAATGACACTAGTTGATCCATGTGTGGTTTGTGAGAAGAACACACATGCAATGACTTTAGCGGTGGTTTATTGAAAGAACACACATGCAATGACTCTGGTGGATCCATATTTGGTTGGTGAAAAGAACACACATCCAATGACACTAGTGGATCCATATGTGGTTCATGAAAAGAACACACATCCAATGACACTGGTGGATCCATATGTGGTTCATGAAAAGAACACACATGCAATGACACTGGTGGATCAACATGTGGTTTATGAAAAGAACACACATGCAATGACACTGGTGGATCCATGTGGTTTATGACAATAACACACATGCAATGAACTCTAGTGGATCCATGTGGTTTATGAGAAGAACACACATTTAATGAACTCTAGTGGATCTATCATGGCATAATTTGATGTATGCCATGATGTATTTCATTGTACAAGACACTCACTTTCCATTTTATAGTACTCAGTTTTGCCCTTGGTTTTTTGATACTACTCAGTTTTGCCCCCCTCTCTCTCCCCTTTGTAGAAGCCCAAACATGTGCTACTCTGTCTGTTACGCCCTGATTGGTTGTCAAAGTTGTGACGCGGATCATGCGCACAAACCGTTGATTCTATGTGATCCAACGAGGATCGTTGCACATGTCGTGCCCTTCACAGTACAGCATGAGACAGCACGGACGTCTCCCTCAACGAGACTTCTACAAGAAGGAACATGAAACCGTCCATGGAAAAAGTCGTCGACTGGTCATGTCATGTTTAATCAAGTCTGAAAATCCTACTAATGCTACTACTACGCCACAACACATGCGTCATCGAGTGCACGGTCGTCGACGGGCAGCTGCAATTTATTGCCACTTGATTTTAATAAGACATATCCCATTTTTTATGCAGTGGCTTTCTATCTCACTTCCAACTGGGCCCCACTGTAAGAAACTTCCATGCGCTAGCCGGAGGCCGAAGAGCTAAGCTCGATGAGACCTAACGTCTCCGCCTTCATCGAATCACTCGCAGTCATCAACACATCCCTCTACCTGATCTAGCACAGCCCCACAAATCTCGCCGTACAGCCACCTACCTTCCCCTCTACATTTCCCCTTTTAATTATCGCCAATTTTATGGCCGTGTCAAACTTCGTACATAGAAATTGTGTATGCGCCCTTTGCATGTGGCTCAATACATGACTGTCATGCATGGCCCGGGAAAAAATGTGACGTACTGTGTGGGTGTCTTGGTGCACGGTGCAGTAGCCTGCGCGGCGTGTTGCATGGTGGTGTGACGAAACGTGCCTTGCTTCCATTCACCTTAACTATAAAGCCCCTCTCCGCACACCCACTCTCACTCTTTCTCACTCTCCTCACACAACCCTCTCCACAGTCCCACTAGCATCTGCAAACTCCCGAGAAAACACCGTCTACGCTGGTGATGGTGGAGGAGGATACAGTGGCCATCGTCGCCTCCGAGACCGCTGGTGAGGAGGCCCCCGTCTCCTCGCCGGTCCCCCTCGACGTGTTTAAAGCAGCCGCCGTCCCTGTCCAGGCCCCCATCGAGCCATTGATGGTTCCCGTCCAGCCCCCCGTCCCCGCTATCGATGTAGCCGCTGGCGAGGAACCCCCGCTGGCGAGGAGGCTCCCGCCGGTCACGAGCAGATCCATCTCTTTAGGGACCCCTATGATCCAGATGAGTACATCGCTCTGGTGAACCCTTATGACACCGGCATCGACGACCCATGGTTAGAGGTAACTAGGGTTTGCTCCCCTTCCCTGGTTCTTCTCCTGTTCCCATTATTGGATGCTAGATCTTGGTTTATTAGGATTCGCTTGTTCGCATTTCGATAGCTCGATCTTCTTACGTCATCTACTCCCCCATTTTCCTTTTCTTCCAATAGGTTTATGGCAGCAATGTCTGCAGCGATGACGAGTCCAGGCACACCAAGACTCATCAGGTGCTAAGGATGCTGCAGGCCGGCCAGTACGACGCCTTCTTTGCTGGTGGCGTCTACAGTTGCCCCTTCTGCAAGGGGATCTCCTTCTACAAGACGAGTCTCGTCGGCACCGACTTCAACTGCCTTCTGATGAATGCAGAGGGCCCGAGCTCTAGCACCCCCAATGGAATCCAGACCGTGAACCTCAACGCCTACATCACTGAACACCATGCTCTCAGCATTCACCTCCGAAACCTCTAGCGGGTGGCCATCGAAGAGGGTCGCATGCCTCCAATCAAGACCAAGGCCCCCAAGATCAAGGGACTGGGCAGCAAGAAGTGGAGGAAGCGCCAGAGGGAGGAGGTGGAGGTGTAGACGCATGCAAGGAGGGGTTGAACGTGTCTACTGCTGCTAAGCAGCTTCTTTTGATTTTCTATATTTTGGTTGCATCCTATTTATGCACGCAAGGAAGGGGTTGAATGCATTGAACATCGTTAAGCAACCTACTTTCTATCGCTATATCCTATTTAGCTGCGCACAGCTATATCTACATTTGCTGCTCTGGATTTGCTACTAGATCGGAGGTAAAAAGAGGTCCAAAAGGGAACGAATTATCGAAGAGAGAATCTTCTCTAGATTTTCTACCAATTTGGGAAAAATGAAACATATCTGTTTAGCGAGAGAGGAAAAAGGTACTCTTTCAAACTGCTAGTTAATGAGCTACTATCTTGACAAGCTACAAGACACATATAGAAACATAACACAAAGAAGTAAAATTTATTTTACTACTCTCACTTGAGGCGCTAGCCATCTTGACAACATAACTGAGTTCCACAAAATAGAAACATAACACAAAGCAGTAAAATTTAATTCACTTCTCATCAGACCACTTGAGGCGCTTGCCATCGTTCCTAGGTGACCAACTGCGATTATTCCAGGTGGATCTTACATTATTGGCACTCCACAGCTCACGAAATGCAATTTCGTCCCACCTGGGATCTGACTTGGCTTCCCTATCTTCAACATCCTGCAGCATAATTAGCGGTGCATCATAGGCCTGATTGTTGCCGCTAGAAGATGCTGCCTCTCTGTTTGCTGCTTCAGCTGCAGCCTCTCTGTCAGCTGCTTCTGCTTCAGCTGCATGCTCTCTTTCAGCCGCTTCTGCAGCCTCTCTGTCAGTTGTTTCAGATGCAGCCATTTTCTTTGTATATGCAGCTTCAAACTCAGCTATTCTGCATTTTCTACAAAGGGCTCCCCTAAGCTCGTCTTCCCTCTTGCAAATAGGGCAAAACACGAGGTAACATAGAAAGAAATGGATCTTCTTGTATAGCTGGTAGGTCACGTAAGCATCTATGGCTGCATACTTCAGGTTTATATCAGACAACAGCCACTCCTCCCAGAAATCGTGCCTATCCGTAGGGAAAAGTGCCTTCATTCTGTCGTACGACTCATCGAGGATTCTAGTTGTGAGTGATGTCATTCCATCCTTCCTCGATCCCCCTAGGATCTTGACAAGACTCTATCGATCCAGTTGTGCGTAGGAATTGTAATTCCCTCTTGATGAAATTTCAAAAAATTAGTTGTATTGTCGACAGTGCAGAAAACAATTCCTTTTTTACAAGGAACTGGCGCAACGCCGAACAATTCCTATCAGTCCTGAAAGTATGTAGTTTGTCATCACCAAAATTTGTAACTACAAATATTTTGTCAATGCAAGATCATCATCTTAATATAATTTTGAAAAGTTTAGTAAATGCAATATCAAGACTCTCAACATTGTCTTGTCATAATTTATTTGGTCCTAAATAAAATCCAGTAGTTGCAAGATGAGCAAATGGATAAAGAAGAAGAGGAGAAAACCCTAAAAGCGGTTAAGTACAGAGAGCAGATCTACAAACCGGGAGAAGTGGTAGAAGAGGACATGTTTCCTCATGGCCAGTTAAACGACGGCGACTTCACTCCCTTCATATGGGTCCTCCAGGGTGTACTCGAGGTCCAATCCCACAAACTTGTCCCCGTCTTTCTCAAGCCAACCCTCATACATCCTCAGGACTCGCACCATTGTATCCTCCTCGTTGGTGTAGACGACCTCTATCTTCTTATTGTCATGGGTAGTGAAGCTTGTCTCTAGAGTGAGATGACCTTCCATGGCGGCAAGGAGAAGATGGGAAGAAGACAGATGATAGGAAGAAGAAGAGTGGTTTCTACGAGACAGGGGAATGGTGGAACCGTCAAAGCACTTTTAAAGTAGTGGTTAACGACGGGGACGGAAGTCCAAAGGAGAGACGTGTGGCGGAGGCCGTTCTAGCTTTTGAGTAAACAAAAAATAATTATAACGATGATATACGTGCCCTGTTTTGTCATGTCAATACACTGGGCTAGTCATGTTGTCCTATCCACTGTGCCAGCACTACAAGCCTACGTGATAGCCACTAGACCTAAGCGATGGGAGCGACATAATGGCAAGAACTGATAGGGGGGCCCAACTTGACGGCCATTAGCCTGATATTTTGTATTGAAACGTAAAGTTGAATTCGTGCCGAAAAATACCCTCTTAGAATTTGGCACACCAACTGTAGTCATCGTGGCTGATTACAGGCAACTTGGGTACCGCGTTACCTGTGCGCCCCAACTTTCGGGCCGCAAAATGATATTCTCCTATGAAGGGCCTTTCTTTTTTACTTTTATGTTGAGACTCCATCTTCTATATTTATGCACCTATTGAGATAGCATAGTGGTCATTCTTAGTTTAATATGCATTGTCCCAAAACTCGTTGATTGATTCATAACTTTGATATTGCTTGTTCTTAAATTATTTGTATCTAGTCACCCTTATGAACTTTGAAGGTGTCCTATGCATTTATGTTTTGCTATACCATGAGGGACAAGCTGAATACCATTCTTGTTATGTTTTCTATATGTGAAACAAACAAACGTCTTTCAAAGCATTATTATTCATGAATCTTTTGTTTGTACCTTTTCATGTTACAACATAGTTGCTATGTCTTATTGTTAGAACTATATCTTCCGTGTCTATGTTAGAGTAATATGATCCCAGCTATCAATGTTTTACAAATAGCTTGATCAAGATTGTGATGGTGCATGTCACCTCAAAAATTATTCTTTTTTATCACTTAACTACTCGAGGACGAGCAGGAGTTAAGCTTGGGGATGCTTGATACGTCGTAAACGTATCTATAATTTTTGATGTTCCATGCTTGTTTTATATCAACTTTCTTTTGTTTTGTTCACACTTTGCAGTATTTTTATACATTTTTTGGAACTAACCTATTAACAAAATGCCACAGTGCCAGTTGCCAGTTTTCTGCTATTTTTGGTTTCAGAAAAGCTAGTAAGGAAATATTCTCAAAATTGGACGGGACAAAAGCCAAAGTCAATATTTTACCCGAAGCAACACAGAGTCCGGAGGGGAGACAAAGTGGCGCACCAGGGCGGCCACACCTAGTGGCGGCGTGGCCTGGCGGGGGGCGCGCCACTAGGGGTGTGGGCCCCCTGGTGCTCCACCGACCTTGCCCCTTCGCCTATAAAAGCCTCCCGAGACAAAAACCCTCGGTACCTGATCAAAGACCCAATCAGAAATCCACGAAAGAGTCTACAGCCGCCGCCATCTCCATCCCTAGATCGGGGGGATCCGAAGCTCTTACCGTCACCCTGCTGGAGGGGAGAGATCACCCTGGAGGCCTTCTTCATCACCATGACTGCCTCCGGTGTGATGCGTGAGTAGTTCATCCTTGGACTATGGGTCCATGTAGTATCTAGATGGTTGGTTCTCCTCCTTTGTTCTATCATGTTTAGATCTTGTGAGCTCCTTTCATGATAAAGATCATCTATTTGTAATCTTACATGTTGTGTTTGCGAGGATCTGATGGATATTGAGATAGTATTTCAGATTGATTATTGATTCTATCATGTCTATGTTATTTGTGATCTTGCATGATTTCCGTTGTTAGTAACTATCTTGGCCAAGTAGATGTTTGCAACTCCAAGAGGGAGTATTTATGCTTGATAGTGGGTTCATTCTTCTAGTAATCTGGGGAAGTGACAGGAATCTCTAAGATTGTAGATGTGATGTTGCTACTAGGGAGAAAACATCAATCCTTTGTACATGGGACAATCATATTGTTTACTTTACACACTTTTCTTAATGCAATTATCTGTTGTTTCCAACTTAATACTGGAGGGGGTTCGGATGATAACCTGAAGGTGGATTATTAGTCATAGATGCAGTTGGATTACGGTCTATGTATAATGTTGTAATGCCCAATCAAATCTCATAGGAGTCAAGATGTCTAGTATATGCATTGTATGCTTTCTCAAATGTTTCAATTGCCCCATTGTAATTTGTTCACCCAACATGCTATTTATCTTAAGGAGAATCACCTCTAGTGAACTATGGACCCCAGTCCATTCTTTTACAATTAATCTACCATCTACTATTTACCGTTTACTATTTACTTTCTGCAAGCAATTACTATGTTCCACACTATACGTATAATCCTTTGTTTTTAGCAAAACCGGTGAGATTGACAACCTCACTGTAAGTTGGGGAAAAGTTCTGTGGTTGTGTTGTGCAGGCTTCCAAGTTGGTAGCAACACCTTGGAGTTGTTTCCTTCCTCCTACTGGTTCGATAACCTTGGTTTCATAACTGAGGGAAACTTGCTGTTGTGCTCATCATACCTTCCTCTTGAGGTTCCCAACGAGCTCGAGATATCTTGAGCCATCACGGAGGCGGACAACGTGGATGTGGTCGGGGGCTAGCAGCGGCCAGCAGAGGAGTGACACTACACCCTCAGCGCCCCACTTTCCCCAAACATATGAAGAGTACCGCGATATGCCGTGTTTCGTCCACCTTGACGCAAACAGCAAGGCCACCCACACCAACCGCGAATGCAAATTTGTCAACGATCTCAAGGAAGACCCTGAATCCGGCTACAAGTAAAGTCAGAAAACAGACCCTGTGGAAAGGGCAAAGGGAAGAAGGAGGAAGATCCCAAGGAATCAAGTGATATGGATGAAGACGTGGACCCCAAATCTTTCGACAAGAGAGAGGATAAAGGGAAAAATCCCTTCGAAAAGAAGGCTCCATGTTACCACAGTTTCCTTGGCACGCCCACCGTTCGGTCCCAGAAAACCTCTCTGTGGATACTGATGGCTACCCTCCCTCCGGTTCCCCACTACGTCAGGTGGTCGAAAGTTCCAATTACCTGGGATAGGAAGGATCACCCAGAGCTTATCCCAATGGAGAACCAGTATTCCATGGTCATCAACCCTTTGATTGATGGCATAGAGTTCACCAAGTACCTCGTGGACAGAGGAAGTAGCATCAACATAATGTACCTATATACACTATACAAGATGAACTTGACGGAGACCCAGCTAAAGAAAAGTAATATTGCGTTCCATGGGGTTGTCCCCGGCCGACAAGCAAATTCCCTGGGCTGCATCACCCTTCCGGTCGCTTTTGGCGATGTCAAAAATTACCGCCAAGAACGCATGACCTTTACCGTGGTGCCTTTCAAGAGCGTGTACCACATCATCTTCGAACCCGACATCTTCCACTCCATCCTTGGAAGGCCATGTTTTGTATACAACAAGCTCAAGATTCTCGGACCAAATGGCGTCATCACCTTTGATGGAAGCTTCACCAAGGCATGGGAGTGCAAGCTCAGTGAGGTCGCCTTCGCCGAAGCAGTCCTCTATGGTGTGGAGTTCAAGGAGATCTAGACCCAGGTCGATGCCTCGGAGATGCTGGCTTCAAAGAAGCAGATCACTGCTACCGAACCCGCCTTCAAGGCCACCATCAAGACCAAGCAGGTGGAGCTTGTCGAAGGAGATTCCTCCAAGACCACCGCCATTGGCACGGACCTGGATCCCAAATAGGAAAGCATGCTCATCAAGTTCCTCCGTGAGAATAGGGACATCTTTGCCTGGCAACCTGCTGACATGAAAGGTGTACCTAGGGAACTTGCCGAGCACACCTTGAATATTGATCCTAACGCCAAACCGGTGAAGCAACTCTACGACGCTTTGGTGATGAAAGACAAAGGGCTATAGGCAAAGAAATAGCTAGGTTACTTAAGGCTGGCTTTATGCGAGAAGTTATTCACACCCGATGGGTGGCAAATCCTGTACTTGTCCCCAAAAAGGGAACCAATGAATTAAGAATGTGTGTTGATTACACCAGCTTGAAAAAAGCGTGTTTGAAGGATCCGTTTGCTTTGCCTCGCATTAACCAAGTCATTGACTCGACGGCTGGCTCAGAACTTCTGTGTTTTCTTGATGCCTACTTAGGATACCACCAAATCCGGATGCGAAAGTCGGACCAACTGGCCACTTTGTTCACCACACCCTATGGCACGTATTGCTACGTCACGATGCCCTTTGGGTTGAAAAACGTTGGTGCTACTTACCAGTGGAAAATGCAACGTTCCCTACACGACCAAATAGGTCGCAACGTACACGCTTTCATGGACGACATCACGGTAATTTCAAAGAAATCAAATGATCTTATCGCTGATTTGTAGGAAACCTTCGATAACCTCCAGAAATAAAACATGACGTTGAACCCCAAGAAGTGCTTTTTCGGGGTACCATTCGGCAAACTATTGGGCTTCATTGTTTCGCATCACGGAATCGAAGTGAACCTGGGGAAAATCAAGGCCATCCTCGACATCAAACACATGACATGCCTAAAGGACATACAAAGGCTGACAGGATGTGTTGCAGCAGGAAGCCGGTTCATCAGCCGACTTGGTGAGAAGGCTATGCCGCTCTACAAGTTGCTTAAGAAGGCGGATAAATTCACATGGACAGACGAAGCTAACGCAACACTCCAGGAGTTGAAGAGAATACTCTCCTCCCCCCTATACTTGCAGCACCAGTGTCAAGGGAACCTATGTTACTTTACATGGCGGTAACCAATCGAGTAATCAACATCGTCATCATGGTGGAGTGCAAGGAACCAATGCACGAATATGGAGTTCAGCGACCCGTTTACTATGTGAGCGAGGTCTTGACAGAATCCAAGTAGCATTACCCGCACTACCAAAAGATAGCTTATGGAGTTTTCCTTGCTTCACGTAAGCTAAGGCATTATTTCCAGGAGCACCCTATCACAGTAGTGAGCAAAGCTCCACTATCCGACATCATTAACAACAGCGACACTACAGGAAGAGTGGCAAAGTGGGGCATTAAACTTGCCGCCTTTGAAATCACCTACAAGAGACGCAACGCTATCAAATCACAAGCATTGGTGTATTTTCTTGCAGATTGGACATAACTGCCAGAAGACACTCCTGTACCAGAGCCAGAATATTGGATCATGCACTTTGACGGATCAAAGCTACTCAATGGCTTGGGGCTGGTGTATTATTACAATCACCAACAAGAGAGAAGTTGCAATACGTCCTGCAGATCCACTTCAACGCTACCAACAACATGGCGGAGTATGAGGCCCTCATTCACGGACTTCGCGTAGCCAAGGATATTGGCATGAAGCGCATAGTTTGTTGTGGAGATTTCGACTTGGTTGCCAGCAAGTAGCTAGCACCTGGAATGCGCAGAACCCTATGATGGCAGCATATCGAGATGAAGTAGATGAAATAGCCAAGTGCTTTGATGGCTATGAAGTCAAGTACGTCAAAAGGGAGGAGAATAAGGTGGCATATCTACTGTCAAAGCTTGGATCAGCTCGTCGACCAATTCCGCAAGGCGTTTTCCTAGAACATTTACGGATCCCATCCATGAAGGGAGCAGACCCCGACAACCCGGATAGAGTGGATTCATTTGTTAACACAGTAACAGTGACCTCTCCAGCTTGGACGAAGCCGTTCATGGACTATCTACAAGACGGAACTTTGGCGCCGACGAAGTCGAAAGCCGGCAAATAGTACGCAGAGCAAAATGCTACATCATCATTGACGGCCAACTATACAAAATAAGTACCACAGGAGTTTTCCTTCGATGTGTCTCCTAGCAGCAAGGTATTGAAAATCCTTAGAGAAATACATCTCGGAGATTGCGGGCATCATGTTGCTCCCTGTTCGTTGGTGGATAAAGCCTTCCGACAAGTTGGTACAAACATGTCTTGGGTGTCAGTTCTATGCAAGACAACCAAATGTTCTAGCTGAAGAATTGCGAACAATACCAATAACTTGGCCGTTTGTAATCTAGGGGCTGGACATGGTGGGACCTTTGCAGATAGAACCCTATGTATTCACACACTTGCTAGTAGAAGTGGACAAGTTCACAAAATGGATTGAAGCTAAACCCATTAGAAATCTTGATGTGGCAACAGCCCTAAAATTTGTCTGGATCTAGTGGTGAGATTTGGCCTCCCACATAGTATCATCACTGACAATGGCAGAAATTTATCTCTCGGAGAAGTTGAGGAGTACTGTCATGAAAAGGTATCCACCTTGACCTAGCATTTGTGGCACATCCACAGTCAAATGGGCAAGTTGAAAGTGCCAATGGATTAATTCTGCACGGAATCAAGCCAAGCTTAGAGGCACCACTACATAGAGCAGCTAGAGCCTGGGCGGAGGAGTTACCATCTGTCTCGTGGAGTTTACGAACAACACCCAACATATCCACCGGCTTGACTCCTTTCTTCATGGTTTATGGAGCAGAAGCAATCCTCCCATTCGACATCCTCCATGATGCACCAAGAGTTTCTGCCTACAAGGAGGATGACGCTGAAGAATCCAGACGCCTATCTGTGCACCTACTTGAAGAAGAGCACATGGTGGCATGCCAGAGATCCGCCATCTACCAGCAGAAGCTACGTGGCTACCATAGTCGTCGTGTAAAGCATCGCTCCTTTAAAGAAAGGGATCTGGTGCTTAGACTCAAGAAGGAGAAATCACACAAGTGATCCCCGCCTTAGGACGGACTATTCATCATAAGAAAAGCCTTGCTCAATGGTTCCTATTACCTCGTTGATATCCGCGAGTTGAAAGATAGGCCCAAAAATCACAAGAGCAAGCAACGTGACTCTGATGATGATTACCCGGAGACAGATCGGCCATGGAAGATAGCGCAGCTACGTCCCTTTTACACTTAGCACATTTATATTATGTAATAAGTTTCTTATATGATCAATGAAATAAAGCATTTGGTTCACTCATATTCTTTTAGTCTTTTACCTCCTTTAGTTATTCATTTTTGGACCATATAAACCCTTTATGCGCAAGTTTGCATTTGCACTTGTGAAAATTTTGTCTACGGGCGTTAGCTTAAGTTTTCTGGTCTACACGTTTTCTGAAGTTTTTATGTGGATTCCGGAGTAGTGACTTACCGGCACTCAAAGCCGGCGATTTTGTTCTTAGGTTCTTGACGGTGCTATTAAGCATCATCAGCTAAGAGCATAGTTCTGTGCTGTGAGTCTTCCGTCTCACGAAAGGTCAAGCATACGAACCAGAAGAATGGATAAGCCAGCACTTGCTTAAAAAATATACACATGCAGGAAACAGATAAGTAGCAGGAAAACTTGAGTACAAGATTTTCCTCCTTAGCAAAAATAAGTTTTTTCCACATACACATTGCAGAGATACATTTAATATAGTCATTGTTTTTCATGGCTCTGCTGCAGGGGGCTTCGTGGTGGCATCATCAATAGAGCCAGGCCGGGAGAGCTTGTCAAAATCGGAGGGAGATGGGCTAGACTCAGACGACGCCATGTCTTCGTCAAGGATCTCGGTAGGCACGAAGATATCTACGTTGACCATCCTAGAAACCCTGGTGTCGAAGCCTGTAAGGGAATTAAAAATAGCATCGCTATCGATTTCACTCCCTTCCTCATCCAGCTTGGGAAAGCCGTAGGTCACCAGGTCGATGTGGGTGTTGTCGTAGTGTGCCTTGACCAAAGATAGCGACATCCTAGAACCAGCCCAGACACAAGAGACATTCCAGTCCTTGACTTTCCTAGGAGCTCGGTGCAGGATCTCCGCGTACTTGGCCACTGAGTCTGCCGCCTTGATGTTAATCCCCAGAGGCTGGGCTATCTCCTTGGCATGAGCAATGGCGGTGTTGACAAAGTTGCCGACAAGAACCATGCGTTCCTTGAGGTCTGGAGCACCTTCACCCAAGTTGGCTAAGCCAATAGGGGCCATGGTTTACAATAGAAACAAGGACCATGAGTTCAAAACAATCAAAGAATCATCCGAAATACAGAATTGACCAAGACAGAGAAAGGTTACCAAAGATGCTCCTCTCTGCTTGTGAGCATGACTGCGCCAATGCATCCCGCTCCTTCTAGACTGTCTTTTACACCTCAAGGTTCCTAGTGTTCTGCTCTTTGGCAGCTTGGTTCTATTCCTTGAGTTGTGCAATTTCATCTTTTAGGCGTTGCATCTCGGAGTCGGCAGATTCTTGTATCACCTTCATCGCTGCCTCATGGCCCTTGATGGCCTCGGCCAGGTCCTTCTTCAGAATTTTATTCTCATCATTAAGCTCCTGGATATGCTTGGATTGCTCGACGATGCTCTTGGCAATGACTTCTATAAGGCGAAAATCAGAAAGTATTATAATAAGATGGCAGAGTCATGTCCATGAAGAAAGCAAGGAGCTGTAACAAGAAACAGACTCTGGCTATTTTTTATCTGTTGCTTCTGGAAGGCTATTTTACCCTGTTCAAGGTCCAGCTCCTTCCGCAATGCAGCAAACCTCTCATTGGTCATGATCCTCCGCCTATTCTCATTCTGCAAACAAGCAAGCATGCTTAATTTCTCTAGAGCATATAGTCGGAACTACATGGTTTCAACTACATGCTCGGGGGCTACATCACAAGTTTTCAATCAATAAGTATGCTACTCTTAGAGCATCTAGCCGGAATTTTACTAAGCTTCCACCTAGACGCTCGGGGGCTACACTATCAAGTTCTACTCTTAAAAGTTCTTTGGAGCATTCAGGACAATAACATATGTTTGTCCACCTAAAATCTCGGGGCTACAGAGGGATATACTACACAAAGTAAACGAAGTGAAGATCAAAATACTTACAATGGCAATAAGTTTAAGATTGTTGGCCAAATGAGCATAGGAATCATGGAAGGTCCGGGCATTGTTATAAATAGCATCCATCTGTGCTATGAGATCATCTAGGCACAACGTCAAAGGAGTCGCGGTCAAAGGAGTTGTTGAAGCCGAAGGTGTGGAGGATGCCCTAGCCACCTACTGCATCTTCAAAACAGTTGATGGCGCAGAGGCTCCCGCCTTAGCCGTTACTTCCGCCTCCGCCTCTTCCACCACTTGTTTCCCTTTCTCGGTGGCATCCTTAGCCAGAGCTTCAGCCACTTTAGAAGAAACACTCTCCTGCGTCACCTGGCCACTAGGAGCAATGTCTGCCTCGACAGAGCCTGAGCTATCAAGATTTGGATTGACATTTGTCTCCATGGCGGAGATCTTAGGGATAACAGGGGATGACGGCCTAGCGGGAGCAGCAAAAGACTTGGCGGCAGGAGTAAGGGGAGCAGTAGCGGGAGAGCGCTTGGCGGCCATGTCCTTGGTCAGCATGTTGCGAATGTTTTTTTGACCCTCCAACATCTTTGGAGGATCACTTCAAACTAACACTGGCATTCCTCCTGAAACGTACTAAGTATAAGTACAAGAGTTGAAAAAAGGTATGAGCTGAAAAATACAAGACGGAGAATGAAAGTACTTACTCCACGGCAGGAGCCTTGATTTCTCCGCCTCTAAGGCGGCAGAGGATGTTTGGAGACTCCACTCTCCGATTTCTTCTTCTTGGCCTTGGTAGCAGCGTTAGAGGTGGAGCTCTTCTGCTTTCGTGTTGCCGGAGCTGGTTTATCCTTGGGGGTGTTGTCGTCGGACACCACCTGGATATACTTTAGCTTGGGATCATAGACCTGGGAGGCCATTTGATCCGCCGCCAAGGTCACCAGCTGGGATACAGAGGAGTGTTAGATTGACAACTTCAAGTCGGAAAAACCTTAGAGCATGTAACGAGCGACAAATGAAACAGAAGCTACCTATGGGCATGTGCTGCAATCGAACATGTCGTAGGTGATCTTGAAGCCTCGCTTCTTATCATTCACCTTAACGATGTCCTTAAGCCAGAGTTTGACGAAGTCAGTAGAGAAGTTATCCGTGAAATTCACATGGGATCCCTCCTGTCTTGATTGTATTTACACATCAACTCAACGCGGTGCTGCAGAGGCTAGATCCTCCTAACGAACCAGCACATGGCTAGATCCAAGCCCGGCAGACCTCCGTCTACAAGCCATTCAATCTGCCTTACGGCGCGCTTAGCTTCATCGTCAGAGGTAAGGGAGGCTGGGGTCCACCATGCGGGCACTTCGGTGGCAGCTCCATCAACAAAGTCGTGATAAGTCTCAAGACGATCAGGCAGAGGAATATCTAGCCCGTAGAAATATGTGCGCTACTAGTTCTTGCAGGACTCATGCCCAACAATGTCGGGGAATCACCGGCTAGGTCGGATCTTGAAGCTAATGGTTCTGCAGATCCGCAATTCGTCCTTGGACTCTACGGACTCTTCCTTGACGGCAAAGAAGTACACGAATAGATCTAACCTAGGTTTGATGCCTAGGAATCCTTCGCACAAAGCTATGAAGTTGCTAAGGACTAGAATGTTGTTGGGCGAGAGATTGTGGGGGAGTACCCGGAAGTGCCGAAGGACATCCAAGAAGAAGTCGGAGACTGGCAGGCTTACGCCACGTACCAGCTGAGATTTGAGGTAGACCTTCTCCACGGCTTGGGGCGAAGGGACCACCTCGCCGGCCGGCGCCGCCCGCCAAACCAACTCCTTCACAGCGGGGAGATATCCCTCGGTGACCAACTCTTGTAGATCTTTGACGGAGAGATCAGAGCCTCTCCACACCCCCTTATGGGAGTCGTTTTCTTCTTCAGCAGCTTCGGGCGGCGCCCGTTCTTGGTCGTCGCCGGTGGTTTCCACCACGGTGTTAACAGGGACGACCACCCCCTCCGGTGGGATGGTCACTCCCTGAGATGGCTCGGAGGTAGCCTCTGGGGTCGCCGCCATTGAAGGGATGGATCTGCTAGAGGCCATTACGATGGGGAGAAGGTGGAAGGAGAGAAGGGCTCTGCCTAGGGTTTTCGCAGAAGAGCTCGAATGGTCGCGCGGCTAGAGGAAGATGAAGACTGGAAGGCAAATGCGGGTAAAAGAGAAATAAATTGACCGCGGTGAAAATATATAGACCCCGCGTCAAGATTCGTGTAGAGAGATCTAATGGATGGAATGTTGCTGACGTGGAAGTGAACATCCGCGGTAATTTCACCATGTCCTCCGTCTTTTGCTGCTCCGCCATTTCGGATTTCACGCGCGTGAAAATAGATGATGATTAATTCTCTGTTTCTATGAGTTTCGAGGTAGCGTAGGCTGTACCCTACGTCATCCTCCTAACAGTTGTAGTGAAAGGTCACGTCCGAAGATTCTATCGAAGATGGAGACTATCCGACTCTGGAAACAAAGACTCGAGGAATCTCCGGCTGCATTGTGAAGCCGGAGAGGATTGCAGGGTTCTTTGGGATACCTTTGAGATATTGCTTGATGAATTGCCAACATCACTTAGACGGGATATGCAAAGATCAATGAGAAAGACGACGCAAGATTTCAAAGTCCTCCGGGGGCTACTGTTGGGGATATGCTATATGGGTATCCTCATAACATGTCACCAATCCACCTAACCCGGGTGGCCCATAGTTGGTAGCAAGGCCTATGGCCTGCTGGGCTGCCCAGTTAGAGGGATCTAGAATGGAGGCCCATGCCGGATAAAGGAAGGCTGCGTAGGAGTCACCGACATACTCGGAGCCTTGGAGTACAAGACACGGAAGAGTAGTTCGTATTAGTGTAGGACTCTTTACCTTGTCCGGCAAGGACCTTTCCCTGTAAACCCTAGGTCTTGGTGCCTTTATATGGAGAATATCATTTTGCGGCCTAAAGGTTGGGGTGGCGAGGCAACGCGGTACCCGAGTTCCCTGATATCATCTGCGATGACTATAGTTGGCATGCCAAATACTCAGAGGGTCCTTTTCATCCCGAATTCAACTTTACGTTTCAATAAAAAAAATCAGGCTAACGACCGTCAAGTTGGGTCCCCACTGTCAGCTTTTGTCGTTATGTCGCTGCCGTCGTTGCTGCCATGTAGGCTTGCAGTGTTGGCGCATGCATCCTTTACGCGGCTGCTTCTTCCTCTAGGGCGGCAATCTGTGGTCGCGGCCATGGCACGGAGCTAGGACTTAGACAAACCTGCTCGGCCCGTTCTCCTCCCCATCCCGAATCGGAGCTCGCCCTCACCATGACCGCATAATTGGCATGGCGCGGGGACGGGAATTCATTCCCGGGTGAGATCTATACCCATGCCAACCATGCTCGGTCCTGTTGGTCTCCTCCAGAATCCGAGCTCACCGTCGTCGTGGTCGCACACGCACCAGCCACGGCGGCTTCCTCTCCGAACCCCAAAGCCACATCCACCCAGTTCGGCACAACGCCAACAAGGTGAAAATGCATCAAGTTTTCTTCTTGTGATTGTAGAAAAATATGTATGTACTGTGGCCATAGCATACTCTAACAATGTACACATATATTGTTTACTAGATTTTCATTTGAAATTAGTAGCTCCGTGATGACGAAACATAGAGAACCTAAATGGAATGACGATGACGACCATGTTCTATACTTTGCATTGAATCAACAAGTGCTCGCTGATGAAGCAAGTTACCAAGAGAGTGGAGTTCATCAGCCATTGCCAAAAAAATATGTGAACAAATCAATGAGCGATTCAATGCAAATAAGCACAGAAAAGCTAGATCCATGTCATCAATCATTAATAGGTGGCACATTCTAGTGATGCGTTCAAGTGCGTACACGATCTATCATTTGCTTGAAGTGGTTGTTATCCTGAGAAAAAATGCCTGGTATGCACATTACATTTGTATGTTCTATGCTACAATTCTGTTGTTATGGGCGTGGAAAGAAAAGCTGGGCTTCACTGAATATTACATAGTTAGGCCTAACTTAGTCTTACACAAATAAGCACAACTTAGTCTTTACACACATAAGCGTAACTAATGATAATGATAAAGACAAATGGTTCATCGGATCTGCCAGTATAAGCACTAGGTCCCTGGAGCTGGTGGTATCGTTGGAACAAACCAGAATGCTGCATTTGGCCGTCTTTCATTCTCCTTCAAATAGTACGACCCCACTGATGAGCCAATTGTAGGCCCCCTCCCCCCGACGTGGATTTGGCTCCAGGTCGGATCTGGAGTGTCAACATGATAGGCGCGTGAGTGTGCAGCACACACACAGTCTGCTATCAACACTAGAAGTGTTGGCACCTCAGCAACAACACCAGCATGTTCTTCCTGGACTCCGGCAGCAGCCTCAGTAGGTATTTCGTCAGCTTCATTAGCAGCAGCATTAGCAAGTATTCCGTCAGCTTCACCAGCAGTAGCATCACCAAGTATTTCGTCAGCTTCACCAGGAGCAGCAGCAGCTAGTTCTTCATCAACTCCACCAACACCACCACCACCACCACCACCAGCAGCAGCATCAGGGGCCAGGGCTGCCTGAGCAATTACAGGTTCAACAGCTCCAGGGGCTCCGACAAAGAAAGGGTAGTTGATCCCAAGAAACACAGATTGTCCCTTCAGATTGTTGACTCTGCTCTAGACTTGCTCTACTGGGTCTTCGGATGGGCATGCAGACCTCGAGAAAACGTGACACCGCAGCGATGGGTATGAAGAAAGTTGTGTCCCCATATGTTCTATTGTATCACCAACGTTGTTTAGTGCTCCCTTGATATGAATCCACAAGAGTTCATCATCCTGTTCCGTGCTGTCTCTGAGAGGTGCCAGGAACCAGCGCCATGTCCCAAGTTCAGCATTTGCTACTGCATCTTCGATGACCGGAGCTGGAATGATGCGCGGGGCTGCGTGGGTACTTGCGTGTTACTAACAGTCAGTAAGCAGAATTTTGAATGGGATTTTACAAGATATATGACACCATGACTCACCCCAAATGGATGGCTCCCAAACACGCACGTCGCCGCTAGGTTCAGTGACCACATAAATGTGTTGCAGTCTGTACGAAGAGTAGCCGTAGGTGAAGACGGCGTCGACATTTCTCCGGCCGCAGGAAGTCGTTGCGCAAGACTGTGCATTCCTTGTCTTCTGGGCATCTAATGAATGTGATTTCCTTGTCGAACACCGCTAAGAGGCTGTACTCCGAGTTCTTCCATGCCCCCTCCCGTGGTCTATGTGGGAGATGTACCTTCATGAGCTCAAGTTCTGCCATGTTGAACCTGTAAGCGAATTCGGAAATGTGCAGCGGCCACCTGTTGTTGAATGCAGTAATGCCGACACCCTTCAAAGATGGCACTGCAAGTCTCTTTGATCTGTAGCAATTTTTTAGAGTCCAAGTACTCCCATCCTAGGATAAAAGGACAAGCCACTCGCCATTGCCACCCACCCAGTTCTGGTCATCTCCCATTTCCGTCTCTTCTTCTTCCTTGATATTCACCACTACTGATTCCGACCACTTATCCAACAGCATCAGTTTTGCATGAATATTCTGTAGAGTTTGTTGTCAGTTGGTACAATCACCTAGCATGGATTCCATTGCAAATACAATTTGACAACTGGACCTTTAGATTAAAGTACACAAAATATCGCCTAAATACGAGTGTCTCCTTAGATATCGCCTAAATTGTGCCTGTGTCACTATGAAGATACTCAATATATGGAGTAGGAGCAGAGCCCCCCAGAACAAACTCGTGACGATGATCATAATTAAACAGCTCGGGGCATAATAGCCTTAAATCGTCTAATTTGTTTGTTTTTATTTTAGGAAACAGAATATCACCTAGCGGGCATTCCATTGAAAAATCAAAATTGACAACTCGTCTATCACCTAAAGTAAGACTGTGTCACTACGAAAATACTAGAATATTAGGTACGAGCAGAGCTTCCGCTGTACAGAATAGTCTTAAATGGTTCGATTTGTTCAAACCGCGTGTGCACACAACACGTTCGACGAAAGGAACATAGGATTCCGATGAGAGTTCAGCACATATGAATAAACGATATGACTGAACGAATAAGCTAGATACTGGAACTTATGTGGCCATCGCGATCGTCTGGCCATTTGTTGTTATCGGGGTAAAGAAGGCCTGGCGTGCAGAACGGTTGTTCGTCCATGTTCCGCATCGTCACGCGGTAGCCAGGGATGTAGCGAGCGAGGCGGTGGGCTGAGATGATGTCCAAATCCGAGGCGATCCTGTGCATGTTCGCGGCGTTGAGGTTTAGACATCCCCAATCCTCGCGGTAGCGGTCGCCTTGGCCATCCGCGTCGTCGTCGCATGCCTTTCGCTTCAGCCTGCTGCTACCCCAAGCTCTACCCATAGCGGCAAATGGAGTCTGGCATCTGGTAGATTAATGGAGTCGTTGTGATAACGAGGCGGATGGATTCGAGAGGGGCTGGAATCAGGGATGGGGGCAGTTGTTCGAGTGGGGAGCGAATCTGCAAGGAACCGCCACCGCCGCCGGTTCTCGTCCGCATGGAAGAAAAGAAGGGGGCGTAATTACTGAGGGCGGGCACCGGAACCGTCTAGAGGAAGTGAAAAAATAAATCATAAAAGGGAAATGTGCGGCCCGCCTATCAGTGAGTGAAGGTTAACACGTGTAAATGTGCCTATGTTTGAATTGATTCCACCGCATGCAAGTGGAGCAGAACAAATTTCAGGAAGTGCTAGTGTCGATGTGTAAAACCGCCGTTTTTCACCACCTTCACCCTACTACGAACGGTCGTGCACCATTCCAGATATTGGTAAGGGCGGTTCCAATCTTTCACTTCTCCGTCTCATTTCCTCCTCCACGGCCTCATCGTCTTTCTCCTCCATGGCCTCATCCATTTCCTCCACCACCGCATCACCCTCTTCCTTTATATCCTTTCCCTCTTGCCTGTAGTCATGGACGCTCCGGACGTCCCAAACGACGGCAGGCAAGAAACTGCGCACTTCAACATTTAAGTACATGGAGGGAAGAAGATCGATGTCGTCTACACCACCGACCCTCGGACGGTGAGGAACACTCTGAATAATTTCACGAGTTGGCTGCAGTTCGAAGAAAACAGGTTCATAGGTCTCGACCTCGAGTACATCCACGATGGCCGTAGGATCGTCGTGGTGCAACTCTCCATGAAGGGGCACGTCCTCGTATACCAGCCTTTTTGCAAGAAGGGGGCTGACGGGATCTGGTAGACTTTGCTGTCTTTTTGTTCCTGAACCGTCTGTTTGCAAAAGTTATTGCTATATTATTAGTTTGAATTCATTTTCATGCAGGTGGGGCGAAAGCATTAGGGATCTGTTTCATGACTTTCTCGTGAACCAGCACATAACATTTACCAGTGTTGACATCACGAATGACAGTAAACTGCTTGAAAGCCCGACTGTCAACATTAGAATCCCAAAGGAGTGCAGAGTGGACATCCAGGAAATTTACTGGATCCCAGGGACGAAGGGCGGCAAGACCGGGATGGCCGCTCTTGCCTCCGAACTCATAGACCCGTGGTACGCTAACATGAAGGACAAATTGCCGAGATGTTCATGGAGGCGTTTAGGGCATGATTACTGGGAGGATAAGCCACTTTCTGAACCTAATCTGAAGTACGCTGCAATTGACGGGTATGTTAGCCACGAGCTGTACCGCCAGATTGTAAAATCTCGTTCCAGGCATCGCATCATTGAACCACCACCAAGGCAGGTTGTTTGTCCCAAATGCCAGATCATAGATGAATCTACAAACCGGGGCAAGCGACCGAAGGCATCCTGGGATCGGTTGCCTTCTCCAACAGGCTGGGATGTAGACTATTAGTGCATGATTGTTGTGTTTATGAAAACATGTTATTTCATAAGTACACTATGTGAGCAATTATGAACTGCTGTGTATTACCTTTGTCAAACTATAATCTGGTTTATGACTGTATCCTTCTCTATAATATGGGTTTGGTTATGACTTATGACTGTATCACACCTTATGCATGTCAGTCCTGGATTCTGCCGCATGCAACTGGCACAGACAGAATTTGTAAGAATGAATGTTGAGCATACAAAAGGGGGAACATAATTCATACAGGTTAAGTAGCTAATAGCACAGGGTTCATACGAGCTTGGTTCTTACACACAGAATGCTTAGAAAATACATGCGAGATAAAATACAGGCGAGATAAAACTAGGAACAAAATGCAAAACTAGTAGTGGTAAACAGCACACTCACCCACCCGCCAGATCCTGTTGAGTATCTCGTAGCAGACATATGCGTCCCTGGCTGCGTACTTGATCGCATCGTAATCCAGGTGCCTCCACTCCCATTGCTCATGTAGGTGCTTCGGGAACTCGATTTTCATGCCGGCATACTCGCGTTCGATGATGTCGGAAGCGAGTCTAGCCATGTCGGCTTCCCCGTACCGCCATCCGGGTACCTCCACAAGCATTGGAGATCGACGTGATTGATGACATGAACGAGGAGATCTTGTTCTAGCTTCGGAGTGTCGTTCTTGATGTCGACGCTGGCGAAGTAGAGCTCCCTCCTGTGTAGGAACTCGCGAAGCTTCGAGCATACAGATTTGGCCCTACATAAATGATATAGTAGGCAGTGGTTGCGCATGGACAGCTGCAAAAGCACCATCCTCTTCCTATCTCTGGTATACTCGAGGTCAAGGCCGACGATCTTGTACCTGTCCATCGGATCTTGTAGCCACCGCTCGTACATTGCGGTGACCTTGGCCACCTCCGCTGATGCATTTGTGTGGACGACCGTCAGCTTGGTGGTGCCATGGGCGATGATGGTGTCCTCGTCGGTGTAGTCGCTCTCGTCGTCGAACATGCCGTACTTTGCGTCCATGGCAGCAGCTAATGCGGCGGCGGTGGCCTAGGGTTGGTAGCGGTGGCTGGGACTGGGCATGGAGGTGGAGTGGTCTGTTGCGTTGGTATGGCCAGGCAGAGGCGGTGCCTGCGGCAGTGTCGATGGTTCTTGCGGTGGCGGTGGCGGCGGAAGGAATGAGTTGGGGATTTTTGTTCACTTTAACCTTAATCACTTCAAGATGCTTATGATAGGGGCAATCAGAGATGAAAGTTATAAGTACCATAATTTTTGGAATCTCTTTATGAGACTTGAATCCCTACTTCCTTCTATGAAGGCCTTTATTCCACTTATATATTAAGTCTCCACCTTCTATCTTTATGCACCTACTTTGAGAGCATAGTGGCCATTCTTAGTTCTATGTGCATTGTCCCAAGACTCGTTGATTGATGCATACCTTGATATTGCTTGTTTTAAACTATTTGTATCTAGTCACTCTTATAAACTTTAAAGGTGTCCTATGCATTTATATTTGCTACTCTATGAGGGACAAGCTGAATACTACTATGCTATGTTTTCTTTATGTGAAACAAAAAAACGTCTTGCAAAGCATTGTTATTCATGAATCTTTTGTTTGTGCCTTTTCATGTTGCATCATAGTTTCTTTGTCTTATTGCTAGAACTTTGTCTTTCATGTTATGATTGAAGTACTATGATCCCAACTTTGAATGTTTTACAAATACTTTGATCAAGTTTATGATAGTGCATGAAACCTCAAAAGTTATTCTTTCTTTTTATCACTTACCTACTCGAGGACGAGCAGGAGTTAAGCTTGGGGATGTTGATACATTGCAAATGTATCTATAATTTTTGATGTTCCATGCTTGGTTTTATCTACTTTCTTGTGTTTTGTCCACACTTTGGAGTACTTTTCGTATGATTTCTTGGACTAACCTATTAGCAAGAGCCATAGTGCCAGCTGCCTATTTTCTGCTGTTTTTGGTTCCAGGAAAGTCAGAAAATGAATATTCTCGGAATTGGACGGGACAAAAGCCAAAAACCCTATTTCACCAGAAGACTCCTGGAGTTAGAATATGAGACGGAGTGGGGCTAGGGCCCAGCCACACCACCTAGCCGCATGGGCTGGGCCTGGCCACGCCAGGGGGTGGTCTGGCCGCCCCAGACACCCCCTCGGTCTCCCTCTTCGCCTATAAGATGCCTTCTGACCTAAAAACTCAGGGGGATTCGACGTTTTTCTAGAAAGTGTTCCGCTCCACCGCCACCACCAGATTCCACGAAACAGCACCAGAAACTCCGTTCTGGCACCCTGCCGGGACAGGGAATTGGAGGAGATCATCGCCATCATCATCACCATCGCTTCTCCATCGACCATCCATGTTTCCCCCATCTATGAGTGAGTAATCCCCTGCTGTAGGCCATGGGGATGGTAAGGATTGGATGAGACCGTTCATGTAATGGCATCGGATTGTTAGGGCATGGTGCCTAGTAACTTCTATTAGTGCTTTATGACTTTGTTGCGACTTGTTATGCTTAATGCTTGTCACTAGGGCCCGAGTGCCATGATTTCAGATCTGAACATGTTATTGATTCATTATGATAGTATTGTTTATGGTCTTACCTGCAAGTTGTATACACACGTTGTTGTCCGGAACCAATGGCCCCGAAGTGAAACAAATCGGGATAACCGGAGGGAATGTCTTTGATGTGAGGATCACATGTGTTCATGGAGTGTTAATGCTTTGCTCCGGTGCTCTATTAAAAGGAGCACCTTAATTGCCAGTTGTTCCCTTGAGGCCCCACTGCAAACGGGCTGGCAGGACAAAAGATGTTGTGCAAGTTCTCATTGCGAGCACGTATGACTATATATGGGACACATGCCTAGGATTATCTAGTACTTGGATGCTTTATCTTATTTATCTACAATTGCCCTATGTTCTGATTGCCATGTGAATTGTCTTGTCCATGCAACACCCGTCCATCCACCCCTATGCCTACCGCACTCGAATCCTATTGTTTACTGCTATTGTTACTACTATCTTTACTTTACTACTACTGCTTTACTATTCCTACTACAAAACTATTGCTACTGATAAACTGCTGTGAGCAAGATTGTTTCCAAGTGCAGCTGAATTGACAACTCAGTTGTTAAGGCTTATAAATATTCTTTGGCTCGCCTTGTGTCAAATCAATAAATTGGGTTTCAGTTCCCTCGAAAATACTGCAATACACCCCCTATACTTGTGGGTCATCAACGGGTTTAGTGTTCGGGTGTACATTTAGAGAGTGCTTGGCAAGTTCCCTAGGTACTCCAGTCATGTCAAATGGCTACCATGCGAAGATATCTTGATTTGCTTGGAGGAACTTGATGAGGGCGCATTCCTATGCACTATCTAGGCCTACACCTATCTGAGTCACCTTGGAGGGGTCATCATCCTTCAACGGCGTCTTCTTCGTCTCTTCTGATGCCTTGAACTCCAAATTCGGCTTTGTCACCTCCTTCTTCATTGTGGGCATCTCGGACGGATCAATGGTCTTCTTGATCTCCTGGTACTTCTGGGCATGCAGCACGGCTTCAGCAAAGGCGGCATTTCCGTCCTCGCACTCTCGTGCCTTCTTTGGGTCTCCCCTGATTGTGATCACGCCTTTGAGACCTGGAATTCTCATCATATTGTAAATGTAACACGGTCGAGCAATAAAGCCCAGTAAGCCGGACGTCCAAATATAGCGTGGTACGCGCTCTTGAATGGGACCACTTCGAAGGAAAGTGCTTCTGTCTGATAGTTCTTTGGAGTTCCAAAGGTAACATCCAAAGTGATTTCTCCCAGGGAATTTGCTTGTCTTCCTAGGACAACTCCGTGCAAGATCATAGAGCTGTAATTCAGCTGGGTCTCCGAGATTTGCATCTGGTGTAGCATTTCGACATACAGGATGTTAATGTTGCTACCGCCGTCCATGAGAGTCTTGGAGAAACCATGGCCATCAATAAGTGGATTAACGACTAAGGCGTATTTTCCTCACCTGTGCAACTTAGGCGGATGATCAGCACGGTCAAAGGTGATTGCCACTTCCGACCAGTCCAAAAATTGGGGGACAACCAGAACTATTGTGTTGAGCTCATGCAGAACTGCTTTCTTGACCTTAGCTGGTTGAGATCCGAGGAAGGTGACGTAAGTGTCTTTCTTTGTTGGGAAGTTTTTCTTTTCATACGGCTTGGGATTTGAAGGATCAGCTTCCTCCATGTCGGAATCTTCCTTGGTCTCTTTATCTTTTTCGAGATTCTTATTTCCCTTCTTCGGCTTAGCCCTGTAGCCAGCAGTATCGTCTTTCTTGATGTCATCATTAAAACGACACTCGGTGTTTGTGTGAGACGAGCCCCCATTAGCATCTAAGTGATGCACACATGGGTTATTTGTAATGTTGGCCCAAGTGTAGGTTTTGCCAGGTTGCTGGTCTCCTCTGCCCTGGACCCTTGATGTCCCACGGCCACGTCCATGGCCACCGCCACGTCCTCCTCGTCCTCTAGACCCGAAAGTAGTAGTGACTACTGCCGTTTCCACGTTGGGTTTCCTTACGAGGTATTCTTGTGCTTTTGAGCTTGTTGCATTGGTTGTTTTGCCGACTGTGGCACAGCTAGGGTGTTCAATAATCCCTCAGCATCATCGTCAGCATCTGCATGCTTGCTCGTTGTTTCTATCATCTCTCCCAAATTGGTGACCTTGTCACACTTCAAGCGATGACGTAGTAAACCAATTGGGAGTCCTACAATGAAAGCTTCAATAGCAGTTTGGTCATTTACTCCTTCATAGGAGTTTTTAGTGTCGATCCATCATCCGAGGTAATCTCAGCAAGTTTCTCCGGCCTTCTGGGTGCAACGTTGTAGGTCTCCTACCGAACAGGGCCTCCGAAACGTGCCTTCTAAATTCCTAAAGAACTCACTTTGCATGTCATACTAGTTGTGGATGGTGTTCTCTAGAAGTTCATTGAGCCATGATCGTGCCGTCTTCTGCAACATAAGTGGGAGATAACGGGTTGCGACCAAGTTGTTTCCGCCTTTGGCGATGCAGCAAGCTTGGAAAAAATCCTGAAGCCAAGTATCTGGCCGAGCTACACCGTCATAGGGTTGGATGTGCCTTGAGATAGCGAATCCTTCCTGGAATCTTGTTGCTCTTATGCGTGTTCCGAAGCATTTTGGGCCCACGTATATATCATCGTTTTCATGGTGCCACACCTCTATATTGGAGTTAATCCGGTGTCTCGCATCATATGGTGATAGAGATCGCCGTCCTGATTGACGGCTATGGCTATGGTGCCTTGGAGCCGGATTTCGGCTTCTGCTACCACCTCCTCCGCCATGATGTCCTCCTTGGCCTCCTTGAGAGCCGTTGTGATGGCTACTTGGTGGAGAGGGTGGAGCAGCTGGATTGTTTCTGCCTGATCGCCGGCCTCCGTCCGGAGAGTCATTATTCCGGTTCCGAGGAGGGTCTTCATTACGACGAGCCCCCTGCTGGCTTGACTCGGCATGGTGTCCGTCGTTCCTTCGTCCGTCATTCCCATCTTGATGGGGTTCAGCTGGACAGCTTGTATGTCTGGGAGGTGGCATTCTTTGTCGGTCCTCCTCTCGACGTTTCTCTTTGTCTTCTTCCCTGCGATCATTTGACTCTCGTCGGGGAGGATTTCTCGGATATAGTGTAGCAATCACCTCTTGCTCGGCGGCTGGAGTAACGTTGCGATAGTCACGTGCAGCTCTGTGGTGTTGTCCTGAAGATCCAGTTGTTGAGTGATTGTCTTCCTGGCGGTCGGAACGGTGATGTTGTTCCAGAATCTTTCGGGGTCTTATGTTGTTCCAGGCAGGATCTGTGCGGCATTGGTCTGACTGAGAGACGAGTTTTCCGCTCCCAGATTTCGTGACCTTCTGTTGCTCCAGACCCTTAGTGAGTAGCTTAATGCCCAGCCAAACCTCTTCTGGCCTTGGAATATTTGCCAGGATATCTCGAGATGCGGCGGTGTTTTGTACTGGTGTTGGGTACACCAGATCTCCATTACTCTCGAGCCGAGGCATCCCCGGATCTCCCTCAAAGAGAACCTTTCATACTTCTAGAAATTTGTCAGCTCGTACGTGGCCTTTCTAGTTCTTTTGATGTTGTAGAGAGATGAGCTTCTCCACATTGGCCATGCGCTTCTTCTCTTCCTTGATGTTTTTGGCTTCATCCAGGAGTACTTGGCGAGGCGCTTCTAGGGCTTGGGGCCCTTTCGTCCAATTCTGCAACAGTGAGTTCTGCCGCAGTAGGGATAGGTGTGGTTAATGCAGCATCGATGAGTTTACAGGCACCTACGGTGACCACGTGTCCATCCACTGACTCTTCTTTGGGCTTGTCTGGGATAAGTGCTCCATCTGAGTCTTCCTCGCATTCCTCGGCAATCACCTCTTCTACTGGAAGTTCTTTTGCCGGGGTCTTGTTCTTCTTGTTTTTCTTCTTTGCCTTCTTGGCAGCACCGGTAGAAAAGATGGCTTTGGGTCCATTTCCTGGAGTCAAGCTCTGATTGGTTCTTTTGGACATCTGGACCTCGGGATTATCTCCGAGCTCCATGTCATCCTGCGCTTTGGGAGAGTATTCTCCGGATCCTTCATCCATGGCTTCTCCTTCTTCTGTAGCTTTGGAGTTGAACTCCTCTAAATATTCCATGGAGAACTTCCAGAAATCCGCCGACGTCATCGAGTCATCCGAGGATGTGGGTAAGTCGGTGTTTGTTCCAATCGCCTCCAGCACTGAGTCTTTGTTGTCTCCAGCATCGGCATAGCCGGATCCGGATCCAACATGTCCGACAAAGTGCGATGTGTGGGTCTTGAGGTAGTTGCAGCTTTCCTCGTGGGCTTGCTCAAAGATCTTGATGGTTTCGAGAACCTCATCCACGTTTGCGCCTTGCAGCATCATGCGCCTCAACATATGCCTCAGGACAGGTTGGTCTGTTCCGGTGTTGGCAGAGCCGGAACCAGGGTTATTATTCTGATCCTCCTGTACTTCGACCGTCGGCGGGTAGATCGATCTGGGATTCGGCCTCGCTAGGGAGATCCACCCCATATTCGACTTGAACCACATGATCTGCTTCAGGTTCGGCTTTCTCCACTATCTCCGCAATAGGTTCAGGTTGGGTGGGATTAGGGTTTTCTGGGATCCGGAACTCTGCCGCCTCCACGGACAAAGGGGACCCAGAAATTTCTTTTGCCTCTATCATCACTACTGGGGTGGGTGGGACATGTTTAGTGAAACCAATGTACACATCGATCTTGCCAAAGGACATGATGGTGTAAGCGGTCACGGCCTCCCTAGCCGGAATCTAGGTCTCGTCGAGAACGATGAGAGGGACGTCACTCGTGTAGAGGATGCGACCGACGGTGATAGTCTCGCCGATTCCGATTCTTGCGGATTCCACTCGGAACGCAGATCCGAAGCTCACTTGCCCCACGGTGGGCACCAACTGTCGTCGGATTGATGACAAGTACGCCATGAGGGGGTCCTCGAGGCATGTGGAAGAGAGGGGTGTGAGACATATAGTGTTCCAGGATGGTGAGCACAAAAGTTTACCCAGGTTTGAATCCGCCAGCTTTGGACGGATCCTACTCCTGCTCGCAATCCAGTAATACGGCAGAGCCGGAATATGGGTTACAAGGGTTTCGCCTATGCGAGGTGAGATTGTAGACTATTGTGAGGGTGCCCTAAATGCTATCCCTAGGACGACTTATATAGATATCCGTCCTAGGGTTTACAAGAGAGATCTATCCGACTATGACTAAGAGTCGGTTACATAGTACATCTTGAACTACAAGTAACACTATAGGCCTATGTCGGTAAGTCTTCTGGGCCTTCTCGTAGCCGGACTAGACTCTGTCTCTTCTTCCTGACTGGGCCGCCCGTGAAGCAAAGCTCTAACCCGAAGTGGGCCACCCTGGTCAGTGACGCATAGTGAGGATACCTAGAAAGTATATCCCCAACATCTAATGACACTGGTGGATCCATATGTGGTTTGTGAGAACAACACACATGCAATGGCACTATGTGTGGTTCATGAAAAGAACACACATCCAATGAACTCTGGTGGATCCATATGTGGTTTGTGAGAAGAACACACATGCAATGACTCTAGTTGTGGTTTGTGAAAAGAACACACATGCAATCACACTGGTGGATCCATATGTGGTTTGTGAGAAGAACACACATCCAATGACACTGGTGGATCCATCTGTGGTTTGTGAGAAGAACACACATGTAAAACACACATGCAATGTCACTGGTGGATCCATATGTGGTATGTGGAAAGAACATACATGCAATGACACTAGCTATGGTTAATGAAAAGAACAGACATGCAATGACTATGATGGATCCATATGTGGTTTGTGAAAAGAACACACATGCAATGACTCTAGTTGTGGTTAATGAAAAGATCAAACATGCAATGACTCTAGTGGATCCATGTGGTTTGTGAAATAACACACATGCAATTACTCTAGCTATGGTTAATGAAAAGAACACACATGCAATGACATTGTTGGATCCATATGTGGTTTATGAAAAGAACGGACATGAAATGAACTCTAGATGTGGTTTGTGAGAAGAACACACATGCAATGACATTGGTTATGGTTCATGAAAAGAACACACATGCAATGACACTGGTGGATCCTTATGTGGTTTGTGAAAAGAACACACATGCAATGACTCTGGTGGATCCACATGTGGTTTGTGAAAAGAACACACATGCAATGACACTGGTGGATCAATGTGGTTTGTGATAATAATAGACATGCAATGAACTCTGGTGGATCCATATGTGGTTTGTGAGAAGAACACACATGCAATGACACTGGGTATGGTTCATGAAAAGAACACACATCCAATGAATTCTGGTGGATCCATATGTGGTTTGTGAGAAGAACACACAATGCAATCACACTGGTGGATCCATATGTGGTTTTTGAGAAGAACACACATCCAATGACACTGGTTGATCCATGTGTGGTTTGTGAGAAGAACACACATGCAATGACTTTAGCGGTGGTTTATTGAAAGAACACACATGCAATGACTCTGGTGGATCCATATTTGGTATGTGAAAAGAACACACATCCAATGACACTGGTGGATCCATATGTGGTTCATGAAAAGAACACACATGCAATGACACTGTTGGATCAACATGAGGTTTATGAAAAGAACACACATGCAATGACACTGGTGGATCCATGTGGTTTATGACAATAACACACATGCAATGAACTCTAGTGGATCCATGTGGTTTATGAGAAGAACACACATCCAATGAACTCTAGTGGATCTATCTTGGCATAA
Source organism: Avena sativa (assembly GCA_916181665.1). Taxonomy (NCBI): domain Eukaryota; kingdom Viridiplantae; phylum Streptophyta; class Magnoliopsida; order Poales; family Poaceae; genus Avena; species Avena sativa. The sequence continues at coordinate 462,118,378 of OV702287.1, forward strand.
TTTGATGTATGCCATGATGTATTTCATTGTACAAGACACTTACTTTCCATTTTTATAGTACTCAGTTTTGCCCTTGGTTTTTTGATACTACTCAGTTTTTCCCCCCCTCTCTCTCCCCTTTGTAGAAGCCCAAACATGTGCTACTCTGTCTGTTACGCCCTGATTGGTTGTCAAAGTTGTGACGCAGATCGTACGCACAAATCGTTGATTCTATGTGATCCAACGAGGATCGTTGCACATGTCGTGCCCTTCACAGTATAACATGAGACAGCACGGACGTCTCCCTCAACGAGACTTCTACAAGAAGGAACATGAAGCCGTCCATGGAAAAAGTCGTCGACTGGTTATGTCATGTTTAATCAAGTCTGAAAATCCTACTACTGCTACTACTACGCCACAACACATGCGTCATCGAGTGCACGGTCATCGACGGGCAGCTGCAATTTATTGGCACTTGATTTTAATAAGACATATCCCATTTTTTACGCAGTGGCTTTCAATCTCACTTCCAACTGGGCCCCACCGTAAGAAACTTCCATGTGTTAGCCGGAGGCCGAAGAGCTGAGCTCGATGAGACCTAACGTCTCTGCCTTCATCGAATCACTCAGAGTCATCAACACATCCCTCTACCTCATCTAGCACAACCCCACAAATCTCGCCGTACAGCCACCTACCTTCCCCTCTACATTTCCCCTTTTAATTATCGCCAATTTTATGGCTGTGTCAAACTTCGTACATAAAAATTGTGTATGCGCCCTTTGCATGTGGCTCAATACATGACTGTCATGCATGGCCCGGGAAAAAACGTGACGTACTGTGTGGGTGTCGCGGTGCATGGTGCAGTAGCCTGCGCGGCACGTTGCATGGTGGTGCAATGAAACGTGCCTTGCTTCCATTCACCTTAACTATAGAGCCCCTCTCCGCACACCCACTCTCACCCTTTCTCACTCTCCTCATGCAACCCTCTCCACTGTCCCACTAGCATCTGCAAACTCCCGAGAAAACACCGTCTATGCTGGTGATGGTGGAGGAGGATACAGTGGCCATCGTCGCCTCCGAGACCGCTGGAGAGGAGGCCCCCCGTCTCCTCGCCGGTCCCCCTCGACGTGTTTAAAGAAGCCGTCGTGCCTGTCCAGGCCCCCATCGAGCCATTGATGGTAGCCCCCATTCCCGTCCAGCCCCCCGTCCCCGCTACCGATGTAGCCCGCCGACGAGGAACCCCCGCTGGCGAGGAGGCTCCCGCCGGTCACGAGCAGATCCATCTCTTTAGGGAACCCTACGATCCAGATGAGTGCATCGCACTGGTGAACCCCTACGACACCGGCATCGACGACCCATGGTCAGAGGTAACTAGGGTTTGCTCCCCTTCCCTGGTTCTTCTCCTGTTCCCATTATTGGATGCTAGATCTTGGTTTATTAGGATTCGCTTGTTCGCATTTCGATTGCTCGATCTTCTTACATCATCTACTCCCCCATTTTCCTTTTCTTCCAATAGGTTTATGGCAGCAATGTCTGCAGCGATGATGAGTCCAGGCACACCAAGACTCATCAGGTGCTAAGGATGCTGCAGGCCGGCTAGTACGACGCCTTCTTTGCTGGTGGCGTCTACAGTTGCCCCTTCTGCAAGGGGATCTCCTTCTATAGGACGAGTCTCGCTGGCACCGACTTCAACTGCCTTCTGATGAATGGAGAGGGCCCGAGCTCCAGCACCCCCAATGGAATCCAGACCGTGAACGTCAACGCCTACATCGCTTAACACCATGCTCTTAGCACTCACCTCGGAAACCTCTAGCGGGTGGCCATCGAAGAGGGTCGCATGCCTCCAATCAAGACCAAGGCCCCCAAGATCAAGGGACTGGGCAGCAAGAAGTGGAGGAAGCGCCAGAGGGAGGAGGCGGAGGCGCAGACGCATGCAAGGAGGGGTTGAACGTGTCTGCTGCTGCTAAGCAGCTTCTTTTGATTTTCTATATTTTGGTTGCATCCTATTTATGCACGCAAGGAAGGGGTTGAATGCATCAAACCTCGTTAAGCAACCTACTTTCTGTCGCTATATCCTATTTAGCTGCGCATAGTTATATCTACATTTGCTGCTCTGGATTTGCTACTAGATCGGAGGTAAAAAGAGGTCCAAAAGGGAACTAATTATCGAAGAGAGAATCTTCTCTAGATTTTCTACCAATTTGGGAAAAATGAAACATATCTGTTTAGCGAGAGATGAAAAAGGTACTCTTTCAAACTGCTAGTTAATGAGCTACTATCTTGACAAGCTACAAGACACATATAGAAACATAACACAAAGAAGTAAAATTTATTTTACTACTCTCACTTGAGACGCTAGCCATCTTGACAAGATAACTGAGTTCCACAAAATAGAAACATAACACAAAGCAGTAAAATTTAATTCACTTCTCATCAGACCACTTGAGGCGCTTGCCATCGTTCCTAGGTGACCAACTGCGATTATTCCAGGTGGATCTTACATTATTGGCACTCCACAGCTCACGAAATGCAATTTCGTCCCACCTGGGATCTGACTTGGCTTCCCTATCTTCAACATCCTGCAGCACAATTAGCGGTGCATCACAGGCCTGATTGTTGCCGCTAGAAGATGCTGCCTCTCTGTTTGCTGCTTTAGCTGCAGCCTCTCTGTCAGTTGCTTCTGCTTCAGCTGCATGCTCTCTTTCAGCTGCTTCTGCAACCTCTCTGTCAGTTGTTTCAGATGCAACCATTTTCTTTGCATATGCAGCTTCAAACTCAGCTATTCTGTATTTTCTACAAAGGGCTCCCCTAAGCTCGTCTTCCCTCTTGCAAATAGGGCAAAACACGAGGTAACATAGAAAGAAATGGATCTTCTTGTATAGCTGGTAGGTCACGTAAGCATCTATGGCTGCATACTTCAGGTTTATATCAGACAACAACCACTCCCCCAGAAAACATGCCTATCTGTAGGGAAAAGTGCCTTCATTCTGTCGTACGACTCATCGAGGATTCTAGTTGCGAGTGATGTCATTCCATCCTTCCTCGATCCCCCCTAGGATCTTGACAAGACTCTATCGATCCAGTTGTGCGTAGAAATTGTAATTCCCTCTTGATGAAATTTCAAAAAATTAGTTGTATTATCGATAGTGCAGAAAACAATTCCTTTTTTACAAGGAAATGGCGCAGCGCCGAACAATTCCTATCAGTCCTGAAAGTATGTAGTTTGTCATCACCAAAATTTGTAACTACAAATATTTTGTCAATGCAAGATCATCATCTTAATATAATTTTAAAAAGTTTAGTAAATGCAATATCAAGACTCTCAACATTGTCTTGTCATAATTTATTTGGTCCTAAATAAAATCCAGTAGTTGCAAGATGAGCAAATGGATAAAGAACAAGAGGATAAAACCCTAAAAGCGGTTAAGTACAGAGAGCAGATCTACAAACCGGGAGAAGTGGTAGAAGAGGACATGTTTCCTCATGGCCAGTTAAACGACGGCGACTTCACTCCCTTCATATGGGTCCTCCAGGGTGTACTCGAGGTCCAATCCCACAAACTTGTCCTTGTCTTTCTCAAGCCAACCCTCATACATCCTCAGGACTCGCACCATTGTATCCTCCTTGTTGGTGTAGACGACCTCTATCTTCTTATTGTCATGGGTAGTGAAGCTTGTCTCTAGAGTGAGATGACCTTCCATGGCGGCAAGGATAAGATGGGAAGAAGACAGATGATAGGAAGAAGAAGAGTGGTTTCTACGAGACAGGGGAACGGTGGAACCGTCAAAGCGCTTTTAAAGTAGTGGTTAACAACGGGGACAGAAGTCGAAAGGAGAGACGCGTGGCGGTGGCCGTTCTAGCTTCTGAGTAAACAAAAAATAATTATAACAATGAAATACGTGCCCTGTTTTGTCATGTCAATACACTGGGCTGGTCATGTTGTCCTATCCACTGTGCCAGCACTGCAAGCCTGCGTGATAGCCACCAGACCTAAGCGATGGGAGCGACATAATGGCGAGAACTGACAGGGGGGCCCAACTTGATGGCCATTAGCCTAACATTTTGTATTGAAACGTAAAGTTGAATTCGTGCCGAAAAATACCCTCTGAGTATTTGGCACACCAACTGTAGTCATCGTGGCTTATTACAGGCAACTTGGGTACCGCGTTACCTGTGCGCCCCAACTTTCGGGCCGCAAAATGATATTCTCCTATGAAGGGCCTTTGTTTTTGTACTTTTATGTTGAGTCTCCATCTTCTATCTTTATGCACCTATTGAGATAGCATAGTGGTCATTCTTAGTTTAATATGCATTGTCCCAAAACTCGTTGATTGATTCATAACTTTGATATTGCTGGTTCTTAAATTATTTGTATCTAGTCACCCTTATGAACTTTGAAGGTGTCCTATGCATTTATGTTTTGCTATACCATGAGGGACAAGCTGAATACCATTCTTGTTATGTTTTCTATATGTGAAACAAACAAACGTCTTTCAAAGCATTGTTATTCATGAATCTTTTGTTTGTACCTTTTCATGTTACAACATAGTTTCTATGTCTTATTGTTAGAACTATATCTTCCGTGTCTATGTTAGAGTAATATGATCCCAGCTATCAATGTTCTACAAATAGCTTGATCAAGATTGTGATGGTGCATGTCACCTCAAAAATTATTCTTTTTTATCACTTACCTACTCAAGGACGAGCAGGAGTTAAGCTTGAGGATGCTTGATACGTCGTAAACGTATCTATAATTTTTGATGTTCCGTGCTTCTTTTATATCAACTTTCTTATGTTTTGTTCACACTTTGTGGTATTTTTATACATTTTTTGGAACTAACCTATTAACAAAATGCCATAGTGCCAGTTGCCTGTTTTCTACTATTTTTGGTTTAATAAAAGCTAGTAAGGAAATATTCTCAGAATTGGATGGGACAAAAGCCAGTCAATATTTTACCCGAAGCAACACGGAGTCCGGAGGGGAGATAAAGTGGCGCACCAGGGCGGCCACACCTAGTGGCGGCGTGGCCTGGCGGGGGGCACGCCACTAGGGGTGTGGGCCCCCTGGTGCTCCACCGACCTTTCCCCTTCGCCTATAAAAGCCTCCCGGGACGAAAACCCTAGGTACCTGATCAAAGACCCAATCAGAAATCCACGAAAGAGTCTATAGCCGCCGCCATCTCCATCCCTAGATCAGGGGATCCGAAGCTCTTACCGTCACCCTGCTGGAGGGGAGAGATCACCCTGGAGGCCTTCTTCATCACCATGACTGCCTCCGGTGTGATGCATGAGTAGTTCATCCTTGGACTATGGGTCCATGTAGTAGCTAGATGGTTGGTTCTCCTCCTTTGTGCTATCATGTTTAGATCTTGTGATCTCCTTTCATGATCAAGATCATCTATTTGTAATCTTACATGTTGTGTTTGCGAGGATCTGATGGATATTGAGATACTATTTCAGATTGATTATTGATTCTATCATGTCTATGTTATTTGTGATCTTGCATGATTTCCGTTGTTAGTAACTATCTTGGCCAAGTAGATGTTTGTAACTCCAAGAGGGAGTATTTATGCTCGATAGTGGATTCATTCTTCTAGTAATCTGGGGAAGTGACAGGAATCTCTAAGATTGTAGATGTGATGTTGCTACTAGGGAGAAAACATCAATCCTTTGTCCATGGGACAATCATATTGTTTACTTTACACACTTTGCTTAATTCAATTATTTGTTGCTTCCAACTTAATACTGGAGGGGGTTCGGATGATAACCTGAAGGTGGATTATTAGTCATAGATGCAGTTGGATTACGGTCTATGTATAATGTTGTAATGCCCAATCAAATCTCATAGGAGTCAACATGTCTAGTATATGCATTGTATGCTTTCTCAAATGTTTCAATTGCCCCATTGTAATTTGTTCACCCAACATGCTATTTATCTTAAGGAGAATCACCTCTAGTGAACTATGGACCCCAGTCCATTCTTTTACAATTAATCTACCATCTACTATTTACCGTTTACTATTTACTTTCTGCAAGCAATTACTATGTTCCACACTATACGTATAATCCTTTGTTTTCAGCAAAACCGGTGAGATTGACAACCTCACTGTAAGTTGGGGAAAAGTTCTGTGGTTGTGTTGTGCAGGCTTCCAAGTTGGTAGCAACACCTTGGAGTTGTTTCCTTGCTCCTACTGGTTCGATAACCTTGGTTTCATAACTAAGGGAAACTTCCTGCTGTGCTCATCATACCTTCCTCTTGGGGTTCCCAACGAGCTCGAGATATATTGAGCCATCATGGAGGCGGACAACGTGGATGTGGTCGGGGGCTAGCAGCGGCCAGCAGAGGAGTGACACTACACCCTCAGCGTCCCACTTTCCCCAAACATATGAAGAGTACCGCGATATGCTGTGTTTCGTCTACCTTGACGCAAACAGCAAGGCCACCCACACCAACTGCCAATGCAAATTTGTCAACGATCTCAAGGAAGACCCTGAATCCGGCTACAAGTAAAGTCGGAAAACAGACCCTGCGGAAAGGCAAAGGGAAGAAGAAGGAGGAAGAGCCCAAGGAATCAAGTGATATGGATGAAGACATGGACCCCAAATCTTTCGACAAGAGAGAGGATAAAGGGAAAAATCCCTTCGAAAAGAAGGCTCCATGTTACCACAGTTTCCTTGGCACGCCCACCGTTCGGGCCCAGAAAACCTCTCTGTGGATACTGATGGCTACCCTCCCTCTGGTTCCCCACTACGTCAGGTGGTCGAAAGTTCCAATTACTTGGGATAGGAAGGATCACCCAGAGCTTATCCCAATGGAGAACCAGTATTCCATGGTCATCAACCCTTTGATTGATGGCATAGAGTTCACCAAGTACCTCGTGGACAGAGGAAGTAGCATCAACATAATGTACCTAGATACACTGCACAAGATGAACTTGATGGAGACCCAGCTAAGGAAAAGTAATATTGCGTTCCATGGGGTTGTCCCCGGCCGATAAGCAAATTCCCTGGGCTGCATCACCCTTCCGGTCGCTTTTGGCGATGTCAAAAATTACCGCCAAGAACGCATGACCTTTACCGTGGTGCCTTTCAAGAGCGTGTACCACATCATCTTCGAACCCGACATCTTCCACTCCTTCCTTGCAAGGCCATGTTTTGTATACAACAAGCTCAAGATTCCCGGACCAAATGGCGTCATCACTATTGATGGAAGCTTCACCAAGGCATGGGAGTGCAAGCTCAGTGAGGTCGCCTTCGCCGAAGCAGTCCTCTATGGTGAGGAGTTCAAGGAGATCTAGACCCAGGTCGATGCCTCGGAGATGCCAGCTTCAAAGAAGCAGATCACTGCTGCCGAACCCGCCTTCAAGGCCGCCATCAAGACCAAGCAGGTGGAGCTTGTCCAAGGAGATTCCTCCAAGACCACCGCCATTGGCACGGACCTGGATCCCAAATCTCATCAAGTTCCTCCGTGAGAATAGGGACATCTTTTCCTAGCAACCTGCCGACATGAAAGGTGTACCTAGGGAACTTGCCGAGCACACCTTGAATATTGATCCTAACGCCAAACCGGTGAAGCAACTCTACGATGCTTTGGTGATGAAAGACGAAGGGCTATAGGCAAAGAAATAGCTAGGTTACTTAAGGCTGGCTTTATCCGAGAAGTTATTCACACCCGATGGGTGGCAAATCCTGTACTTGTCCCCAAAAAGGGAACCAATGAATTAAGAATGTGCGTTGATTACACCGGCTTGAAAAAAGCGTGTCCGAAGGATCTGTTTGCTTTGCCTCGCATTAACCAAGTCATTGACTCGACGGATGGCTTAGAACATCTGTGTTTTCTTGATGCCTACTCAGGATACCACCAGATCCGGATGCGAAAGTCAGACCAACTGGCCACTTTGTTCACCACACCCTATGGCATGTATTGCTACGTCACGATGCCCTTTGGGTTGAAAAACGCCGGTGCTACTTACCAGTGGACAATGCAACATTCCCTACACGACCAAATAGGTCGCAACGTACATGCTTTCATGGACGACATCACGGTAATTTCAAAGAAATCAAATGATCTTATCGCTGATTTGTAGGAAACCTTTGATAACCTCTAGAAATAAAACATGACGTTGAACCCCAACAAGTGCGTTTTCGGGGTACCATTCGGCAAACTATTAGGCTTCATTGTTTCGCATCATGGAATCGAGGTGAACTTGGGGAAAATCAAGGCCATCCTCGACATCAAACACATGACATGCTTAAAGGACATACAAAGGCTCATAGGCTGTGTTGCAGCAGGAAGCCGGTTCATCAGCTGACTTGGTGAGAAGGCTATGCCGCTCTACAAGTTGCTTAAGAAGGCGGATAAATTCACATGGATGTACGAAGCTAATGCAACACTCCAGGAGTTGAAGAGAATACTCTCCTCCCCCCTATACTTGCAGCACCAGTGTCAAGGGAACCTATGTTACTTTACATGGTGGCAACCAATCGAGTAATCAACATCGTCATCATGGTGGAGCGCAAGGAACCAATGCACGAATACGGAGTTCGGCGCCCCGTTTACTATGTGAGCGAGGTCTTGACAGAATCCAAGCAGTGTTACCCGCACTACCAAAAGATAGCTTATGGAGTTTTCCTTGCTTCACGTAAGCTAAGGCATTATTTCCAGGAGCACCCTATCACAGTAGTGAGCAAAGCTCCACTATCCGACATCATTAACAACAGCGACACTACAAGAAGAGTGGCAAAGTGGGGCATTGAACTTGCCGCCTTTGAAAGCACCTACAAGAGACGCAACGCTATCAAATCACAAGCATTGGTTGATTTTCTTGCAGATTGGACAGAACTGCCAGAAGACACTCTTGTACCAGAGCCAGAATATTGGATCATGCACTTTGACGGATCAAAGCTACTCAATGGCTTGGGGCTGGTGTATTATTACAATCACCAACAGGAGAGAAGTTGCAATACGTCCTGCAGATCCACTTCAACGCTACCAACAACATGGCGGAGTATGAGGCCCTCATTCACGGACTTCGCGTAGCCAAGGATATTGGCATGAAGCGCATAGTTTGCTGTGGAGATTTCGACTTGGTTGCCAGCAAGTAGCTAGCACCTGGAATGCGCAGAACCCTATGATGGCGGCATATCGAGATGAAGTAGATGAAATAGCCAAGTGCTTCGATGGCTATGAAGTCAAGTACGTCAAAAGGGAGGAGAATAAGGTGGCAGATCTATTGTCAAAGCTTGGATCAGCTCGTCGACCAATTCCACAAGGCGTTTTCCTAGAACATTTACGGACCCCATCCGTGAAGGGAGCGGACCCCGACAACCCGGATAGAGTGGATTCATTTGTTAACACAGTAACAGTGACCTCTATAGCTTGGACGAAGCCATCCATGGACTATCTACAAGACGGAACTTTGGCGCCGACGAAGTCGAAAGCCGGCAAATAGTACGCAGAGCAAAATGCTACATCATCATTGATGGCCAACTATACAAAATAAGTACCACAGGAGTTTTCCTTCGATGTGTCTCCTAGCAGCAAGGTATTGAAATCCTTAGAGAAATACATCTCGGAGATTGCGGGCATCACGTCGCTCCCCGTTCGTTGGTGGCTAAAGCCTTCCGACAAGGATTCTACTAGATAACTGCCAAGGCGGACGCCGACAAGTTGGTACAAACATGTCTTGGGTGTCAGTTCTATGCAAGACAACCAAATGTTCTAGCTAAAGAATTGCGAACAATACCAATAACTTGGCCGTTTGTAGTCTAGGGGCTGGACATGGTGGGACCTTTGCAGATAGCACCCTATGTATTCACACACTTGCTAGTAGAAGTGGACAAGTTCACAAAATGGATTGAAGCTAAACCCATTAGAAATCTTGATGGGGCAACAACCCTAAAATTTGTCTGGGATCTAGTGGTGAGATTTGTCCTGCCACATAGTATCATCACCGACAATGGCAGAAATTTATCTCTCGGAGAAGTTGAGGAGTACTGTCATGAAAAGGTATCCACCTTGACCTAGCATTTGTGGCACCGCTACGTAGAGCAGCTAGAGCCTGGGCGGAGGAGTTACCATCTGTCTCGTGGAGTTTACGAACAACACCCAACATATCCACCGGCTTGACTCCTTTCTTCATGGTTTATGGAGCAGAAGCAATCCTCCCATCCGACATCCTCCATGATGCACCAAGAGTTTCTGCCTACAAGGAGGATGACGCTGAAGAATCCAGACGCCTATCTGTGCACCTACTTGAAGAAGAGCACATGCTGGCTACCATAGTCGTCGTGTAAAGCATCGCTCGTTTAAAGAAAGGGATCTAGTGCTTAGACTCAAGCAGGAGAAATCACACAAGTTATCCCCGCCTTAGGAAGGACTGTTCGTCATAAGAAAAGCATTGCTCAATGGTTCCTATAACCTCGTTGATATCCGCGAGTTGAAAGATAGGCCCAAAAATCGCAAGCGCAAGCAACGTGACTCTGATGATGATTACCCGGAGACAGATCGGCCATGGAAGATAGCACAGCTACGTCCCTTTTACACTTAGCACATTTATATTATGTAATAAGTTTCTTATATGATCAATGAAATAAAGCATTTGGTTCACTCATATTCTTTTAGTCTTTTACCTCCTTTAGTTATTCATTTTTGGACCATATAAACCCTTTATGCGCAAGTTTGCATTTGCACTTGTGAAAATTCTGTCTACGGGCGTTAGCTTAAGTTTTCTGGTCTACACGTTTTCTGAAGTTTCTATGTGGATTCCGGAGTAGTGACTTACCGGCACTCAAAGCCGGCGATTTTGTTCTTAGGTTCTTGACGGTGCTATTAAGCATCATCAGCTGAGAACATAGTTCTGTGTTGTGAGTCTTCCATCTCACGAAAGGTCAAGCATACGAACCAGAATAATGGATAAGCCAGCACTTGCTTAAAAAATATACACATGCTGGAAACAGATAAGTAGCAGGAAAACTTGAGTACAAGATTTTCCGCCTTAGCAAAAATAAGTTTTTTCCGCATACACATTGCAGAGATACATTTAATATAGTCATTGTTTTTCATGGCTCTGCTGTAGGGGGCTTCGTGGTGGCATCATCAAGAGAGCCAGGCCGAGAGAGCTTGTCAAACTCGGAGGGAGATGGGCTATACTCAGACGACGCCATGTCTTCGTCAAGGATCTCGGTAGGCACGAAGATATCTATGTTGACCATCCCGGAAACCCTGGTGTCGAAGCCTGCAAGGGAATTCCAAATAGCATCGCTATCGATTTCACTCCCTTCCTCATCCAGCTTGGGAAAGCCGCAGGTCACCAGGTCGATGTGGGTGTTGTCGTAGTGTGCCTTGACCAAAGATAGCGACATCCTAGAACCAGCCCGACGCAAGAGACATTCCAGTCCTTGACTTTCCCAGGAGCTCGGTACAGGATCTCTGCGTACTTGGCCACTGAGTCTGCCGCCTTGATGTTAATCCCCAGAGGCTGGGCTATCTCCTTGGCATGAGCAATGGCGGTGTTGACGAAGTTTCCGGCAAGAACCATGCGTTCCTTGAGATCTGGAGCACCTTCACCCAAGATGGCTAAGCCAATAGGGGCTATGGTTTACAATAGAAACAAGGACCATGAGTTCAAAACAATCAAAGAATCATCCAAAATACAGAATTGACCAAGACAGAGAAAGGTTACCAAAGATGCTCCTCTCTGCTTGTGAGCATGACTGCGCCAATGCATCCCGCTCCTTCTAGACTGTCTTTTACACCTCAAGGTTCCTAGTGTTCTGCTCTTTGGCAGCTTGGTTCTATTCCTTGAGTTGTGCAATTTCGTCTTTTAGGCGTTGCATCTCGGAGTCGGCAGATTCTTGTAGCACCTTCATCACTGCCTCATGGCCCTTGATGGCCTCGGCCAGGTCCTTCTTCAGAAATTTATTCTCATCATTGAGCTCCTGGATATGCTTGGATTGCTCGACGATGCTCTTGGCAATGACTTCTATAAGGCTAAAATCAGAAAGTATTATAATTAGATGGCAGAGTCATGTCCATGAAGAAAGCAAGGAGCTGTTACAAGAAACAGACTCTGGCTATTTTTGATCTGTTGCTTCAGGAAGGCTATTTTACCCTGTTCAAGGTCCAGCTCCTTCCGCAATGCAGCAAACCTCTCACTGGTCATGATCCGATGCCTATTCTCATTCTGCAAACAAGCAAGCATGTTTAATTTCTCTAGAGCATATAGTCGGAACTACATGGTTTCAACTACATGCTCGGGGGCTACATCACAAGTTTTCAATCAACAAGTATGCTACTCTTAGAGCATCTAGCCGGAATTTTACTAAGCTTCCACCTAGACGCTCGGGGGCTACACTATCAAGTTCTACTCTTAAAAGTTCTTTGGAGCATTCAGGACAATAACATATGTTTGTCCACCTAAAAGCTCGGGGCTACAGAGGGATATACTACACAAAGTAAACAAAGTGAAGATCAAAAGACTTACAATGGCAATAAGTTTAAGATTGTTGGCCAAATGAGCATAGGAATCATGGAAGGTCCGGGCATTGTTATAAATAGCATCCATCTGCGCTATGAGATCATCTAGGCACAACATCAAAGGAGTCGCGGTCAAAGGAGTTGTTGAAGCCGAAGGTGTGGAGGATGCCCTAGCCACCTACTGCATCTTCAAAACAGTTGATGGCGCAGAGGCTCCCGCCTTAGCCGTTACTTCCGCCTCCGCCTCTTCCACCACTTGTTTCCCTTTCTCGGTGGCATCCTTAGCCAGAGCTTCAGCCACTTTAGAAGAAACACTCTCCTGCATCACTTGGCCACTAGGAGCAATGTCTGCCTCGACAGAGCCTGAGCTATCAAGATTTGGATTGACATTTGTCTCCATGGCGGAGATCTTGGGGATAACAGGGGATGACGGCCTAGCGGGACCAGCAAAAGACTTGGCGGCAGGAGTAAGGGGAGCAGTAGCGGGAGAGCGCTTGGCGGCCATGTCCTTGGTCAGCATGTTGCGAATGTTTTTTGACCCTCCAACATCTTTGGAGGATCACTTCAAACTAACACTGGCGTTCCTCCTGAAATGTACTAAGTATAAGTACAAGAGTTGAAAAAAGGTATGAGCTGAAAAATACAAGCCAGAGAATGAAAGTACTTACTCCACGGCAGGAGCCTTGGTGAGGCGAATGCCGGTGGATTTCATCTTCTTCTCCGCCTCTAAGGCGGCAGTGGATATTTGGAGACTCCACTCTCCGATTTCTTCTTCTTGGCCTCGATAGCAGCGTTAGAGGTGGAGCTCTTCTGCTTTCGTGTTGCCGGAGCTAGTTGATCCTTGGGGGTGTGCATGTGCTGCAATCGAACATGTCGTAGGTGATCTTGAAGCCTCGCTTCTTATCCTTCACCTTAATGATGTCCTTAAGCCAGAGTTTGACGAAGTCAGTAGAGAAGTTATCCACGAAATTCACATGGGATCCCTCCTGTCTTGATTGTATTTACACATCAACTCAGCGCGGTGCTGCAGAGGCTAGATCCGCCTAACGAACCAGCAAATGGCTAGATCCAAGCCCGGCAGACCTCCGTCTACAAGCCATTCATCGTCAGAGGTAAGGGAGGCTGGGGTCCACCATGCGGGCACTTCGGTGGCAGCTCCATCAACAAAGTCGTGATAAGTCTCAAGACGATCCGGCAGAGGAATATCTGGCCCGTAGAAATATGTGCGCTGCCAGTTCTTGCAGGACTCATGCCCAACGATGTCGGGGAATCGCCGGCTAGGTCGGATCTTGAAGCTAATGGTTCTACAGATCCACAATTCATCCTTGGACTCTATGGACTCTTTCTTGACGGTAAAGAAGTACACGAATAGATCTAACCTAGGTTTGATGCCTAGGAATCCTTCGCACAAAGCTATGAAGTTGCTAAGGACTAGAATGTTGTTGGGAGAGAGATTGTGGGGGAGTACCCGGAAGTGCCGAAGGACATCCAAGAACAAGTCGGAGACTAGCAGGCTTACGCCACGTACCAGCTGAGATTTGAGGTACACCTTCTCCACGGCTTGGGGCAAAGGGACCACCTCGCCGGCCGGCGCCGCCCGCCAGACCAACTCCTTCGCAGCGGGGAGATATCCCTCGGTGACCAACTCTTGTAGATCTTTGATGGAGATATCAGAGCCTCTCCACACCCCCTTATGGGAGTCGTTTTCTTCTTCATCAGCTTCAGGCGCTGCGCTTTCTTGGTCGTCGCCGGTGGTTTCCACCACGGCGTTAACAGGGACGACCACCCCCTCCGGTGGGATGGTCACTCCCTGAGATGGCTCGGAGGTAGCCTTGGGGGTCGCCGCCATTGAAGGGATGGAGCTGCTAGAGGCCATTACGATGGGGAGAAGGTGGAAGGAGAGAAGGGCTCTGGCTAGGGTTTTCACAGAAGAGCTCGAATGGTCGCGCGGCTAGAGGAAGATGAAGACTGGAAGGAAAATGCGGGTAAAAGAGAAATAAATTGACCGCCGTGAAAATATATAGACCCCGCATCAAGATTCGTGCAGAGAGAGCTAATGGATGTAATGTTGCTGACATGGAAGTGAACATGCACGGTAATTTCACCATGTCCTCCGTCTTTTGCCGCTCCGCCATTTCGGATTTCACGCGCGTGAAAATAGCTGATGATTAATTCTCTGTTTCTGTGAGTTTCGAGGTAGCGTAGGCTGTACCCTATGTCATCCTCCTAACAGCTGTCGTGAAAGGTCACGTCCGAAGATTCTATCAAAGATGGAGACTATCCGACTCTGGAAACAAAGACTCGAGGAATCTCCGGCTGCATTATGAAGCCGGAGAGGATTGCAGGGTTCTTTGGGATACCTTTGAGATATTGCTTGATGAATTGCGAACATCACTTAGACGGGATATTCAAAGATCAATGAGAAAGACGACGCAAGATTTCAAAGTCCTCCGGGGGCTACTGTTGGGATATGCTATATGGGTATCCTCATAGCATGTCACCAATCCACCTAACCCGGGTGGCCCATAGTTGGTAGCAAGGCCTATGGCCTGCTGGGCTGCCTAGTTAGACGGATCCAGAATGGAGGCCCATGTCGGATAAAGGAAGGCTGCGTAGGAGTCACTGACATACTCGGAGCCTTGGAGTACAAGACATGGAAGACTAGTTCGTATTAGTGTAGGACTCTTTACCTTGTCCGGCAAGGACCTTTCCCTGTAAACCCTAGGTCTTGGCGCCTTTATATGGAGAATATCATTTTGCGGCCAGAAAGTTGGGGTGGCCAGGCAACGCGGTATCCGAGTTCCCTGATATCATCTGCGATGACTATAGTTGGCATGCCAAATACTCAGAGGGTCCTTTTCATCCCGAATTCAACTTTACGTTTCAATAAAAAAATCAGGCTAACGGCTGTCAAGTTGGGTCCCCCTGTCAGCTTTTGCCGTTATGTCGCTGCCGTCGTTGCTGCCATGTAGGCTTGCAGTGTTGGCGCATGCATCCTTTATGCGGCTGCTTCTTCCTCCGGGGCAGCAATCTGTGGTCGCGGCCATGGCACGGAGCTAGGACTTAGACAAACCTGCTCGGCCCGTTCTCCTCCCCATCCCGAATCGGAGCTCGCCCTCACCATGACCGCACCATTGGCATGGTGCGGGGACGGGAATTCATTCTCGGGTGAGATCTATACCCATGCCAACCATGCTCGGTCCTGTTGGTCTCCTCTAGAATCCGAGCTCACCGTCGCCGTGGTCGCACACGCACCAGCCACGGCGGCTTCCTCTCCGAACCCCAAAGCCACATCCACCCAGTTCGGCACAATGCCAACAAGGTGAAAATGCATCAAGTTTTCTTCTTGTGATTGTAGAAAAAATGTATGTACCGTGGCCATAGCATACTCTAACAATGTACACATATATTGTTTACTAGATTTTCATTTGAAATTAGTAGCTCCGTGATGACGAAACATAGAGAACCTAAATGGAATGACGATGACGACCATGTTCTGTACTTTGCATTGCATCAACAAGTGCTCGCTGATGAAACAAGTTACCAAGAGAGTGGAGTTCATCAGCCATTGCCAAAAGAATATGTGAACAAATCAATGAGCGATTCAATGCAAATAAGCACAGAAAAGCTAGATCCATGTCATCAATCATCAATAGGTGGCACATTCTAGTGATGTGTTCAAATGCGTACACGATCTATCATTTGCTTGAAGTGGTTGTTATCCTGAGAAAAAATGCCTGGTATGCACATTACATTTGTATGTTCTATGCTACAATTCTGTTGTTATGGGCATGGAAAGAAAAGCTGGGCTTCACTGAATATTACACAGTTAGGCCTAACTTAGTCTTACACAAATAAGCACAGCTTAGTCTTTACACACATAAGCGTAACTAATGATAATGATAAATAAAGATGGTTCATCGGATCTGCCAGTATGAGCACTAGGTCCCTAGAGCTGGTGGTATCGTCGGAACAAACCAGAATGTTGAGTTTGGTCGTCTTTCATTCTCCTTCAAATAGTACGACCCCACTGATGAGCCAATTGTAGGCCCCCTCCCCCCGACGTGGATTTGGCTCCAGGTCGGATCTGGAGTGTCAACATGATAGGCGCGTGAGTGTGCAGCAAACACACAGTCTGCTATCAACACTAGAAGTGTTGGCACCTCAGCAACAACTCCAGCATGTTCTTCCTGGACTCCGGCAGTAGCCTCAGTAGGTATTTCGTCAGCTTCATTACCAACAGCATTAGCAAGTATTTCGTCAGCTTCACCAGCAGTAGCATCACCAAGTATTTCGTCAGCTTCACCAGGGGCAGCAGCAGCTAGTTCTTCGTGAGCTCCACCAACACCACCACCACCACCAGCAGCAGCATCAGGGGCCAGGGCTGCCTGAGCAATTACAGGTTCAACAGCTCTAGGGGCTCCGACAAAGAAAGGGTAGTTGATCCCAAGAAACACAGATTGTCCCTTCAGATTTTTGACTCTGCTCTAGACTTGATCTACTGGGTCTTCGGATGGGCATGCGGACCTCGAGAAAACGTGACACCGCAGCGATGGGTATGAAGAAAGTTGTGTCCCCATATGTTCTATTGTATCACCAACGTTGTTTAGTGCTCCCTTTAGATGAATCCACAAGAGTTCATCATCCTGTTCCGTGTTGTCTCTGAGAGGTGCCAGGAACCAGCGCCGTGTCCCAAGTTCAGCATCTGCTACTGCATCTTTGATGACCGGAGCTGGAATGATGCGCGGGGCTGCGTGGGTACTTGCGTGTTACTAACAGTCAGTAAGTAGAATTTTGAATGGGATTTTACAAGCTATATGACACCATGACTCACCCCAAATGGACGGCTCCCAAACACACACGTCGCCGCTAGGTTCAGTGACCACATAAATGTGTTGCGGTCTGTATGAAGAGTAGCCGTTGGTGAAGACGGCGTTGACATACTTCTTCGGCCGCAGGAAGTCGTTGCGCAAGACTGTGCATTCCTTGTCTTCTGGGCATCTAATGAATGTGATTTCCTTGTCGAACACCTCTAAGAGGCTGTACTCCCAGTTCTTCCACGCCCCCTCCCATGGTCTATGTGGGAGATGTACCTTCATGAGCTCAAGTTCTGCCATGTTGAACCTGTAAGCGAATTCGGAAATGTGCAGCGGCCACCTGCTGTTGAATGCAGTAATGCCGACACCCTTCAAAGATGGCACTGCAAGTCTCTTTGATCTGTAGCAATTTTTTAGAGTCCAAGTACTCCCATCCTAGGATAAAAGGACAAGCCACTCGCCATTGCCACCCACCCAGTTCTGGTCATCTCCCATTTCCGTCTCTTCTTCTTCCTTGATATTCACCACTACTGATTCCGACCACTTATCTAGCAGCATTAGTTTTGCATGAATATTCTGTAGAGTTTGTTGTCAGTTGGTACAATCACCTAGCATGGATTCCATTGCAAATACAATTTGACAACTGGACCTTTAGATTAAAGTACACAAAATATCGCCTAAATACGAGTGTCTCCTCAGATATCGCCTAAATTGTGCCTGTGTCACTATGAAGATACTCAATATATGGAGTAGGAGCAGAGCCCCCCAGAACAAACTCCTGACGATGATCATAATTAAACAGCTCGGGGCATAACAGCCTTAAATCGTCTAATCTGTTTCTTTTTATTTTAGGAAACAGAATATCACCTAGCAGGCATTCCATTGCAAAGTCAAAATTGACAACTCGTCTATCACCTAAATTAAGACTTTGTCACTACGAAAATACCAGAATATTAGGTACGAGCAGAGCTTCCGCTGTACAGAATAGTCTTAAATGGTTCGATTTGTTCAAATCGCGTGTGCACACAACACGTTCGACGAAATGAACATAGGATTCCGATGAGAGTTCAGCACATATGAATAAACGATATGACTGAACGAATAAGCTAGATACTGGAACTTACGTGGCCATCGCGATCGTCTGGCCATTTGCTGTTATCGGGGCAAAGAAGGCCTGGCATGCAGAACGGTTGTTCGTCCATGTTCCGCATCTTCACGCGGTAGCCAGGGATGTAGCGAGCGAGGCGGCGGGCTGAGATGATGTCCAACTCCGAGGCGATCCTGTGCACGTTCACGGCGTTGAGGTTCAGCCATCCCCAATCCTCGCGGTAGCGGTCGCCCTGGCCATCCGCGTCGTCGTCGCATGCCTTTTGCTTCAGCCTGCTGCTACCCCAAGCTCTACCCATAGCGGCAAATGGAGTCTGGAATCTGGTAGATTAATGGAGGCGTTGTGATAACGAGGCGGATGGATTCGAGAGGGGCTGGAATCAGGGATGGGGGCAGTTGTTCGAGTAGGGAGCGAATCTGCAAGGAACCGCCAGCGCCGCCGGTTCTCGTCCGCATGGAAGAAAAGAAGGGGGCGTAATTATTGAGGGCGGGCACCGGAACCGTCTAGAGGAAGTGAAAAAATAAATCGTAAAAGGGAAATGTGCGACCCGCCTATCAGTGAGTGAAGGTTAGCACGTGTAAACGTGCCTATCTTTGAATTGATTCCACCGCATGCAAGTGGCGCAGAACAAATTTCAGGAACTGCTAGTGTCGACGTGTAAAACCGCCGTTTTTCACCAACTTCACCCTACTACGAACGGTCGTGCACCATTCCAGATATTGGTAAGGGCGGTTCCAATCTTTCACTTCTCCGTCTCATTTCCTCCTCCACGGCCTCATCGTCTTTCTCCTCCATGGCCTCATCCATTTCCTCCACCACCGCATCACCCTCTTCCTTCATATCCTTTCCCTCTTGCCTGTAGTCATGGACGCTCCGGACGTCCGAAACGACGGCAGGCAAGAAACTGCGCACTTCGACATCGAAGTACATGGCGGGAAGAAGATCGATGTCGTCTACACCACCGACCCTTGGACGGTGAGGAACACTCTGAATAATTTCATGAGTTGGCTGCAGTTCGAAGAAAACAGGTTCGTAGGTCTCGACCTCGAGTACATCCATGATGGCCGTAGGATCGTCGTGGTGCAACTCTCCATGAAGGGGCACGTCCTCGTATACCAGCCTTTTTGCGAGAAGGGGGCTGACGGGATCTGGTAGACTTTGCTATCTTTTTGTTCCTGAACCGTCTGTATGCAAAAGTTATTTCTATATTATTTGTCTGAATTCATTTTCATGCAGGTGGGGCGAAAGCATTAGGGATCTGTTTCATGACTTTCTCGTGAACCAACACATAACATTTACCAGTGTTGACATCACGAATGACAGTAAACTGCTTGAAAGCCCGACTGTCAATATTAGAATCCCAAAGGAGTGCAGAGTGGACATCCAGGAAATTTACTGGATCCCAGGGATGAAGGGCGGCAAGACCGGGATGGCCGCTCTTGCCTCCGAACTCATAGACCCGTGGTATGCTAACATGAAGGACAGATTGCCGAGATGTTCGTGGAGGCGTTTAGGGCATGATTACTGGGAGGATAAGCCACTTTCTGAACCTAATCTGAAGTACGCTGCAATTGACGGGTATGTTAGCCACGAGCAGTACCGCCAGATTGTAAAATCTCGTTCTAGGCATCACATCATTGAACCACCACCAAGGCAGGTTGTTTGTCCCAGATGCCAGATCGTAGATGAATCTACAAACCGGGGCAAGCGACCGAAGGCATCCTGGGATCGGTTGCCTTCTCCAACAGGCTGGGATGTAGACTATTAGTGCATGATTGTTGTGTTAATGAAAACATGTTATTTCATAAGTACACTATGTGAGAAATTACGAACTGCTGTGTATTACCTTTGTCAAACTATAATCTGGTTTATGACTGTATCCTTCTCTATAATATGGGTTTGGTTATGACTTATGACTGTATCACACCTTATGCATGTCAGTCCTGGATTCTGCCGCATGCAACTGGCAAAGACAGAATTTGTAAGAATGAATGTTGAGCATACAAAAGGGGGAATGTAATTCATACAGGTTAAGTAGCTAATAGCACAGGGATCATACGAGCTTGGTTCTTACACACAGAATGCTTAGAAAATACATGCGAGATAAAATACAGGCGAGATAAAACTAGGAACAAAATGCAAAACTAGTAGTGGTAAACAGCACACTCACCCACCCGCCAGATCCTGTTGAGCATCTCGTAGCAGACATACGCATCCCTGGCTGCGTACTTGATCGCATTGTAATCCAGGTGCCTCCACTCCCATCGCTCATGCAGGTGCTTCGGGAACTCGATTTTCATGCCGGCATACTCGCGGTCGATGATGTCAGAAGCGAGTCTAGCCATGCCGGCTTTCCCCGTACCGCCATCCGGGTACCTCCACAAGCATTGGAGATCGACGTGATTGATGACATGAACGAGGAGATCCCGTTCTAGCTTCGGAGTGTTGTTCTTGATGTCGACACTGGCGAAGTAGATCTCCCTCCTGTGTAGGAACTCGCGAAGCTCAGGGCATACAGATTTGGCCCTACATAAATGATATAGTAGGCAGTGGTTGCGCATGGACAGCTGCAAAAGCGCCGTCCTCTTCCTATCTCTGGTATACTCGAGGTCAAGGCCGATGATCTTGTACCTGTCCATCGGATCTTGTAGCCACCGCTCATACATTGCGATAACCTTGGCCACCTCCGCTGACGCATTTGTGTGGACGACCGTCAGCTTGGTGGTGCCATGGGCGGTGATGGTGTCCTCGTCAGTGTAGTCGCTCTCCTCGCTGAACACGCCATATTTTGCATCCATGGCAGTAGCTAATCCGGCGGCGGTGGCCTAGGGTTGGTAGCGGTGGCTGGGACTGGGCGTGGAGGTGGAGTGGTCTGTTGCGTTGGTATGGCCAGGCGGAGGCGGTGCCTGCGGCAGTGTCGATGGTTCTTGCGGTGGCGGCGCCGGCGGAAGGAATGAGTTGGGGATTTTTGTTCACTTTAACCTTAATCACTTCAAGATGCTTATGATAGGGGCAATCAGAGCTGAAAATTATAAGTACCATAATTTTTGGAATCTCTTTATGAGACTTGAATCCCTACTTCCTTCTATGAAGGCCTTTATTCCACTTATATATTAAGTCTCCACCTTCTATCTTTATGCACCTACTTTGAGAGCGTAGTGGCCATTCTTAGTTCTATGTGCATTGTCCCAAGACTCGTTGATTGATGCATACCTTGATATTGCTTGTTTTAAACTATTTGTATCTAGTCACTCTTATAAACTTTAAAGGTGTCCTATGCATTTATATTTGCTACTCTATGAGGGACAAGCTGAATACTACTATGCTATGTTTTCTTTATGTGAAACAAACAAACGTCTTGCAAAGCATTGTTATTCATGAATCTTTTGTTTGTGCCTTTTCATGTTGCATCATAGTTTCTTTGTCTTATTGCTAGAACATTGTCTTTCATGTTATGATTGAAGTACTATGATCCCAACTTTGAATGTTTTACAAATACTTTGATCAAGTTTATGATAGTGCATGAAACCTCAAAAGTTATTCTTTCTTTTTATCACTTACCTACTAGAGGACGAGCAGGAGTTAAGCTTGGGGATGTTGATACATTGCAAATGTATCTATAATTTTTGATGTTCCATGCTTGGTTTTATCTACTTTCTTGTGCTTTTTCCACACTTTGGAGTACTTTTCGTATGATTTCTTGGACTAACCTATTAGCAAGAGCCACAGTGCCAGCTGCCTATTTTCTGCTGTTTTTGGTTCCAGGAAAGTCAGAAAATGAATATTCTCGGAATTGGACGGGACAAAAGCCAAAAACCCTATTTCACCAGAAGACTCCCGGAGCTAGAATATGAGACGGAGTGGGGCTGGGGCCCAGCCACACCACCTGGCCGCACGGGCTGGGCCTGGCCACGCCAGGGGGTGGTATGGCCGCCCCAGACACCCCCTCGGTCTCCCTGTTCGCCTATAAGATGCCTTCTGACCTAAAAACTCAGGGGGGTTCGATGTTTTCCAGAAAGAGATCCGCTCCACCGCCACCACCAGATTCCACGAAACAGCACTAGAAACTCCGTTCTGGCACCCTGCCGGGACGGGGAATTGGAGGAGATCATCGCCATCATCATCACCATCGCTTATCCATCGACCATCCATGTTTCCCCCATCTATGAGTGAGTAATCCCCTGCTGTAGGCCATGGGGATGGTAAGGATTGGATGAGACCGTTCATGTAATGGCATCGGATTGTTAGGGCATGGTGCCTAGTAACTTCTATTAGTGCTTTATGACTTTGTTGCGACTTGTTATGCTTAATGCTTGTCACTAGGGCCCGAGTGCCATGATTTCAGATCTGAACATGTTATCGATTCATTATGATAGTATTGTTTATGGTCTTACCTGCAAGTTGTATACACACATTGTTGTCCGGAACCAATGGCCCCGAAGTGAAACAAATCGGGATAACCGGAGGGAATGTCTTTGATGTGAGGATCACATGTGTTCACGGAGTGTTAATGCTTTGCTCCGGTGCTCTATTAAAAGGAGCACCTTAATTGCCAGTTGTTCCCTTGAGGCCCCACTGCAAACGGGCTAGCAGGACAAAAGATGTTGTGCAAGTTCTCATTGCGAGCACGTATGACTATATATGGGACACATGCCTAGGATTATCTAGTACTTGGATGCTTTATCTTATTTATCTACAATTGCCCTATGTTCTGATTGCCATGTGAATTGTCTTGTCCATGCAACACCCGTCCATCCACCCCTATGCCTACCGCACTCGAATCCTATTGTTTACTGCTATTGTTACTACTATCTTTACTTTACTACTACTGCTTTACTATTCCTACTACAAAACTATTGCTACTGATAAACTGCTGTGAGCAAGATTGTTTCCAGGTGAAGCTGAATTGACAAATCAGTTGTTAAGGCTTATAAATATTCTTTGGCTCCCCTTGTGTCAAATCAATAAATTAGGTTTCAGTTCCCTCGAAAATACTGCAATACACCCCCTATACTTGTGGGTCATCAACGGGTTTAGTGTTCGGGTGTACATTTAGAGAATGCTTGGCAAGTTCCCTAGGTACTCCAGTCATGTCAAATGGCTGCCATGCGAAGATATCTTGATTTGCTTGGAGGAACTTGACGAGCGCGCATTCCTATGCACTATCTAGGACTACACCTATCTGAGTCACCTTGGAGGGGTCATCATCCTTCAACGGCGTCTTCTTCGTCTCTTCTGCTGCCTTGAACTCTAGATTCGGCTTTGTCACCTCCTTCTTCGTTGCGGGCATCTCGGACGGATCAATGGTCTTCTTGATCTCCTGGTACTTCTGGGCGTGCAGCACGGCTTCAGCAAAGGCGGCATTTCCGTCCTCGCACTCTCGTGCCTTCTTCGGGTCTCCCCTGATTGTGATCACGCCTTTGAGACCTGGAATTCTCATCATATTGTAAATGTAACACGGACGAGCCATAAAAGCCCAGTAAGCCGGACGTCCAAGTATAGCGTGGTACGCGCTCTTGAATGGGACCACTTCGAAGGAAAGTGCTACTGTCTGATAGTCTTTGGAGTTCCAAAGGTAACATCCAAAGTGATTTCTCCCAGGGAATTTGCTTGTCTTCCTGGGACAACTCCGTGCAAGATCATAGAGCTGTAATTCAGCTGGGTCTCCGAGATTCGCATCTGGTGTAGCATTTCGACATACAGGATGTTAATGTTGCTGCCGCCGTCCATGAGAGTCTTGGAGAAACCATGGCCATCAATAAGTGGATTAACAACTAAGGCGTATTTTCCTCGCCTATGCAACTTAGGCGGATGATCAGCACGGTCAACGGTGATTGCCACTTCCGACTAGTCCAAAAATTGGGGGACAACCAGAACTATTGTGTTGAGCTCATGCAGAACTGCTTTCTTGACCTTAGCTGGTTGAGATCCGAGGAAGGTGACGTAAATGTCTTTCTTTGTTAGGAAGTTTTTCTTTCCATCCGGCTTGGGATTTGAAGGATCAGCTTCCTCCATGTTGGAATCTTCCTTGGTCTCTTTATCTTTTTCGAGATTCTTATTTCCCTTCTTCGGCTTAGCCCTGTAGCCAGCAGTATCGTCTTTCTTGATGTCGTCATTAAAACGACACTCGGTGTTTGTGTGTGACGAGCCCCCATTAGCATCTAAGTGATGCACACATGGGTTATTTGTAATGTCGGCCCAAGAGTAGGTTTTGCCAGGTTGCTGGTCTCCTCTGCCCTGGACCCTTGATGTCCCACGGCCGCGTCCATGGCCACCGCCACGTCCTCCTCGTCCTCTATACCCGAAAGTAGTAGTGACCACTGCCATTTCCACGTTGGGTTTTTCTTACGAGGTATTCTTGTGCTTTTGAGCTTGTTGCATTGGTTGTTTTGCCGACTGTGGCACAGCTAGGGTGTTCAGTAATCCCTCAGCATCATCGTCAGCATCTGCATGCTTGCTCGTTGTTTCTATAATCTCTCCCAAATCAGTGACCTTGTCACACTTCAAGCGATGACGTAGTAAACCAGTTGGGAGTCCTACAATGAAAGCTTCAATCGCAGTTTCGTCATTTACTCCTTTATAGGAGTTTTTAGTGTCGATCCATCATCCGAGGTAATCTCAGCAAGTTTCTCCGGCCTTCTGGGTGCAACGTTGTAGGTCTCCTACCGTGCAGGGCCTCCGATACGTGCCTTCTAAATTCCTAAAGAACGCACTTTGCATGTCATACCAGTTGTGGATGGTGTTCTCTAGAAGTTCATTGAGCCATGATCGTGCCGTCTTCCGCAACATAAGTGGGAGATAACGGGTTGCGACCAAGTTGTTTCCGCCTTTGGCGATGCATCAAGCTTGGAAAAAAATCCTAAAGCCAAGTATCTGGCCGAGCTACACCGTCATAGGGTTGGATGTGCCTTGAGATAGCGAATCCTTCCGGGAATCTTGTTGCTCTTATGCGTGTTCCGAAGCATTTTGGGCCCACGTATATATCATTGTTTTCATGGCGCCGCACCTCTATATTGGAGTTAATCCGGTGTCTCGCATCATATGGTGATAGAGATCGCCGTCCTGATTGACGGCTATGGCTGTGGTGCCTTGGAGCCGGATTTCGGCTTCTGCTACCACCTCCTCCGCCATGATGTCCTCCTTGGCCTCCTTGAGAGCCGTTGTGATGGCTACTTGGTGGAGAGGGTGGAGCAGCTGGATTGTTTCTGCCTGATCGCCGGCCTCCGTCCGGAGAGTCATTATTCCGGTTCCGGGGAGGGTCTTCATTACGACGAGCCCCCTGCTGGCTTGACTCGGCATGGTGTCCGTCGTTCCTTCGTCCGTCATTCCCATCTTGATGGGGTTCAGCTGGACGGCTTGTATGTCTGGGAGGTGGCATTCTTTGTCGGTCCTCCTCTCGACGTTTCTCTTTGTCTTCTTCCCTGCGATCATTTGACTCTCGTCGGGGAGGATTTCTCTGATATAGTGCAGCAATCACCTCTTGCTCGGCGGCTGGAGTAACGTTGCGATAGTCACGTGCAGCTCTGTGGTGCTGTCCTGAAGATCCGGTTGTTGAGTGATTGTCTTCCCGGCGGTCGGAACGGTGATGTTGTTCCAGAATCTTTCGGGGTCTTATGTTGTTCCAGGCAGGATCTGTGCGACATTGGTCTGATTGAGAGACGAGTTTTCCGCTCCCAGATTTCGTGACCTTCTGTTGCTCCAGACCCTTAGTGAGTAGCTTAATGCCCAGTCAAACCTCTTCTGGCCCTGGAATATTTGCCAGGATATCTCGAGATGCGGCTGTGTTTTGTACTGGTGTTGGGTACACCAGATCTCCATTACTGTCGAGCCGAGGCATCCCCGGATCTCCCTCAAAGAGAACCTTTCGTAGTTCTAGAAATTTGTCAGCTCGTACGTGGCCTTTCCAGTTCTTTTGATGTTGTAGAGAGATGAGCTTCTCCACATTGGCCATGCGCTTCTTCTCTTCCTTGATGTTTTTGGCTTCATCCAGGAGTACTTGGCGAGGCGCTTCTAGGGCTTGGGGCCCTTTCGTCCAATTCCGCAATAGTGAGTTCTGCCGCAGTAGGGATAGGTGTGGTTAATGCAACATCGATGAGTTTACAGGCACCTACGGTGACCACGTGTCCATCCACTGACTCTTCTTTGGGCTCGTCTGGGATAAGTGCTCCATCTGAGTCTTCCTCGCATTCCTCGGCAATCACCTCTTCTGCTGGAAGTTCTTTTGCCGGGGTCTTGTTTTTCTTCTTTGCCTTCTTGGCAGCACCGGTAGAAAAGATGGCTTTGGGTCCGTTTCCCGGAGTCAAGCTCTGATTGGTTCTTTTGGACATCTGGACCTCGGGATTATCTCCGAGATCCATGTCATCCTGCGCTTTGGGAGAGTATTCTCCGGATCCTTCATCCATGGCTTCTCCTTCTTCTGCAGCTTTGGAGTTGAACTCCTCTAAATATTCCATGGAGAACTTCCAGAAATCCGCCGACGTCATCGAGTCATCCGAGGATGTGGGTAAGTCGGTGTTTGTTCCAATCGCCTCCAGCACCGAGTCTTTGTTGTCTCCAGCATCGGCATAGCCGGATCCGGATCCAACATATCCGACAAAGTGCGATGTGTGGGTCTTGAGGTAGTTGTAGCTTTCCTCGTGGGCTTGCTCAAAGATCTTGATGGTTTCGAGAACCTCATCCACGTTTGCGCCTTGCAGCATCATGCGCCTCAACATATGCCTCAGGAAAGGTTGGTCTGTGCCGGTGTTGGCAGAGCCGGAACCAGGGTTATTATTCTGATCCTCCTGTACTTCGACCGTCGGCGGGTAGATCGATCTGGGATTCGACCTCGCTAGGGAGATCCACTCCAGATTCGACTTGAACCACATGATCTGCTTCAGGTTCGGCTTTCTCCACTATCTCCGCAATAGATTCGGGTTGGGTGGGATTAGGGTTTTCTGGGATCCGGAACTCTGCTGCCTCCACGGACAAAGGGGACCCAGAAATTTCTTTTGCCTCTATCATCACTACTAGGGTGGGTGGGACATGTTCAGTGAAACCAATGTACACATCGATCTCGCCAAAGGACATGATGGTGTAAGCAGTCACGGCCTCCCTAGCCGGAATCTAGGTCTCGTCGAGAATGATGAGAGGGACGTCACTGGCGTAGAGGATGCGACCGATGGTGATAGTCTTGCCATTCCGATTCTTGCGGATTCCACTCGGAACGCAGATCCAAAGCTCACTTTCCCCACGGTGGGCACCAACTGTCGTCGGATTGATGACAAGTACGCCATGAGGGGGTCCTCGAGGCTTGTGGAAGAGAGGGGTGTGAGATATACAGTGTTCCAGGACGGTGAGCACAAAAGTTTACCCAGGTTCGAATCCGCCGGCTTTGGACGGATCCTACTCCTGCTAGCAATCCAGTAATACGGCAGAGCCGGAATATGGGTTACAAGGGTTTTGCCTATGCGAGTTGAGATTGTAGACTATTGTGAGGGTGCCCTAGATGCTATCCCTAGGACGACTTATATAGATATCCGTCCTAGGGTTTACAAGAGAGATCTATCCGACTACGACTAAGAGTCGGCTACAGAGTACATCTTGAACTACAAGTAACACTACGGGCCTATGTCGGTAAGTCTTCTGGGCCTTCTCGTAGTCAGACTGGACTCTGTCTCTTCTTCCTGACTGGGCCGCCCGTGAAGCAAAGCTCTAACCCAAAGTGGGCCACCTTGGTTAGTGACGCATAGTGAGGATACCTAGAAAGTATATCCCCAACATCCATATGTGGTTTGTGAGAATAACACACCTGCAATGGCACTGTGTGTGGTTCATGAAAAGAACACACATCCAATGAACTCTGGTGGATCCAAATGTGGTTTGTGAGAAGAACACACATGTAATGACTCTAGTTGTGGTTTGTGAAAAGAACACAAATGCAATCACACTGGTGGATCCATATGTGGTTTGTGAGAAGAACACACATCCAATGACACTGGTGGATCCATCTGTGGTTTGTGAGAAGAACACACATGTAAAACACACATGCAATGTCACTGGTGGACCCATATGTGGTATGTGGAAAGAATTAACATGCAATGACACTAGCTATGGTTAATGAAAAGAACAGACATGCAATGACTATGATGGATCCATATGTGGTTTGTGAAAAGAACACACATGCAATGACTCTAGTTGTGGTTAATGAAAAGACCAAACATGCAATGACTCTAGTGGATCCATGTGGTTTGTGAAAAGAACACACATGCAATTACTCTAGCTATGGTTAATGAAAAGAACACACATGCAATGACATTGTTGGATCCATATGTGGTTTATGAAAAGAACAGACATGAAATGAACTCTAGATGTGGTTTGTGAGAAGAACACACATGCAATGACACTGGTTATGGTTCATGAAAAGAACACACATGCAATGACACTGGTGGATCCTTATGTGGTTTGTGAAAAGAACACACATGCAATGACTCTGGTGGATCCACATGTGGTTTGTGAAAAGAACACACATGCAATGACACTGGTGGATCAATGTGGTTTGTGAGAATAACAGACATGCAATGAACTCTGGTGGATCCATATGTGGTTTGTGAGAAGAACACACATGCAATGACACTGGGTATGGTTCATGAAAACAACACACATCCAATGAACTCTGGTGTATCCATATGTGGTTTGTGAGAAGAACACACATGCAATAACTCTAGCTGTGGTTTGTGAGAAGAACACACAATGCAATCACACTGGTGGATCCATATGTGGTTTTTGAGAAGAACACACATCCAATGACACTAGTTGATCCATGTGTGGTTTGTGAGAAGAACACACATGCAATGACTTTAGCGGTGGTTTATTGAAAGAACACACATGCAATGACTCTGGTGGATCCATATTTGGTTTGTGAAAAGAACACACATCCAATGACACTGGTGGATCCATCTGTGGTTTGTGAGAAGAACACACATGTAAAACACA
This sequence comes from Avena sativa, assembly GCA_916181665.1. Classification (NCBI taxonomy): domain Eukaryota; kingdom Viridiplantae; phylum Streptophyta; class Magnoliopsida; order Poales; family Poaceae; genus Avena; species Avena sativa. The sequence continues at coordinate 462,147,734 of OV702287.1, forward strand.
CATGCAATGTCACTGGTGGATCCATATGTGGTATGTGGAAAGAATTAACATGCAATGACACTAGCTATGGTTAATGAAAAGAACAGACATGCAATGACTATGATGGATCCATATGTGGTTTGTGAAAAGAACACACATGCAATGACTCTAGTTGTGGTTAATGAAAAGACCAAACATGCAATGACTCTAGTGGATCCATGTGGATTGTGAAAAGAACACACATGCAATTACTCTAGCTATGGTTAATGAAAAGAACACACATGCAATGACATTGTTGGATCCATATGTGGTTTATGAAAAGAACAGACATGAAATGAACTCTAGATGTGGTTTGTGAGAAGAACACACATGCAATGACACTGGTTATGGTTCATGAAAAGAACACACATGCAATGACACTGGTGGATCCTTATGTGGTTTGTGAAAAGAACACACATGCAATGACTCTGGTGGATCCACATGTGGTTTGTGAAAAGAACACACATGCAATGACACTGGTGGATCAATGTGGTTTGTGAGAATAACAGACATGCAATGAACTCTGGTGGATCCATATGTGGTTTGTGAGAAGAACACACATGCAATGACACTGGGTATGGTTCATGAAAAGAACACACATCCAATGAACTCTGGTGTATCCATATGTGGTTTGTGAGAAGAACACACATGCAATAACTCTAGCTGTGGTTTGTGAGAAGAACACACAATGCAATCACACTGGTGGATCCATATGTGGTTTTTGAGAAGAACACACATCCAATGACACTAGTTGATCCATGTGTGGTTTGTGAGAAGAACACACATGCAATGACTTTAGCGGTGGTTTATTGAAAGAACACACATGCAATGACTCTGGTGGATCCATATTTGGTTTGTGAAAAGAACACACATCCAATGACACTGGTGGATCCATATGTGGTTCATGAAAAGAAGACACATGCAATGACACTGGTGGATCAACATGTGGTTTATGAAAAGAACACACATGCAATGACACTGGTGGATCCATGTGGTTTATGACAATAACACACATGCAATGAACTCTAGTGGATCCATGTGGTTTATGAGAAGAACACACATCCAATGAACTCTAGTGGATCTATCATGGCATAATTTGATGTATGCCATGATGTATTTCATTGTACAAGACACTCACTTTCCATTTTATAGTACTCAGTTTTGCCCTTGGTTTTTTGATACTACTCAGTTTTGCCCCCCTCTCTCTCCCCTTTGTAGAAGCCCAAACATGTGCTACTCTGTCTGTTACGCCCTGATTGGTTGTCAAAGTTGTGACGCGGATCATGCGCACAAACCGTTGATTCTATGTGATCCAACGAGGATCGTTGCACATGTCGTGCCCTTCACAGTACAACATGAGACAGCACGGACGTCTCCCTCAACGAGACTTCTACAAGAAGGAACATGCAGCCGTCCATGGAAAAAGTCGTCGACTAGTCATGTCATGTTTAATCAAGTCTGAAAATCCTACTACTGCTACTACTACGCCACAACACATGCGTCATCGAGTGCACGGTCGTCGACGGGCAGCTGCAATTTATTGCCACTTGATTTTAATAAGACATATCCCATTTTTTACGCAGTGTCTTTCTATCTCACTTCCAACTGGGCCCCACCGTAAGAAACTTCCATGCGCTAGCCGGAGGCCGAAGAGCTGAGATCGATGAGACCTAGCGTCTTCGCCTTCATCGAATCACTCGCAGTCATCAACACATCCCTCTACCTGATCTAGCACAACCCCACAAATCTCGCCGTACAGCCACCTACCCTCCCCTCTACATTTCCCCTTTTAATTATCGCCAATTTTATGGCCGTGTCAAACTTCGTACATAGAAATTGTGTATGCGCCCGTTGCATGTGGCTCAATACATGACTGTCATGCATGGCCCGGGAAAAAGCGTGACGTACTGTGTGGGTGTCGTGGTGCACGGTGCAGTAGCCTGCGCGGCGCGTTGCATGGTGGTGTGACGAAACGTGCCTTGCTTCCATTCACCTTAACTATAGAGCCCCTCTCCGCACACCCACTCTCACTCTTTCTCACTCTCCTCACGCAACCCTCTCCACTGTCCCACTAGCATCTGCAAACTCCCGAGAAAACACCGTCTACGCTGGTGATGGTGGAGGAGGATACAGTGGCCATCGTCGCCTCCGAGACCGCTGGCGAGGAGGCCCCCGTCTCCTCGCCGGTCCCCCTCGACGTGTTTAAAGCAGCCGTCGTCCCTGTCCAGGCCCCCATCGAGCCATTGATGGTAGCCCCCATTCCCGTCCAGCCCCCCGTCCCCGCTATCGATGTAGCCGCCGGTGAGGAACCCCCGCTGGCAAGGAGGCTCCCGCCGGTCACGAGCAGATCCATCTCTTTAGGGACCCCTACGATCCAGATGAGTACATCGCTCTGGTGAACCCCTATGACACCGGCATCGACGACCCATGGTTAGAGGTAACTAGGGTTTGCTCCCCTTCCCTAGTTCTTCTCCTGTTCCCATTATTGGATGCTAGATCTTGGTTTATTAGGATTCACTTCTTCGCATTTCGATTGCTCGATCTTCTTACGTCATCTACTCCCCCATTTTCCTTTTCTTCCAATAGATTTATGGCAGCAACGTCTGCAGCGATTACGAGTCCAGGCACACCAAGACTCATCAGGTGCTAAGGATGCTGCAGGCCGGCCAGTACGACGCCTTCTTCGCTGGTGGCGTCTACAGTTGCCCCTTCTGCAAGGGGATCTCCTCTACAAGACGAGTCTCGCCGGCACCGACTTCAACTGCCTTCTGATGAATGCAGAGGGCCCGAGCTCTAGCACCCCCAATGGAATCCAGACCGTGAACGTCAACGCCTACATCGCTAAACACCATGATCTCAGCATTCACCTCCGAAACCTCTAGCGGGTGGCCATCGAAGAGGGTCGCATGCCTCCAATCAAGACCAAGGCCCCCAAGATCAAGGTACTGGGCAGCAAGAAGTGGAGGAAGCGCTAGAGGGAGGAGGCGGAGGCATAGACGCATGCAAGGAGGGGTTGGACGTGTCTGCTGCTGCTAAGCAGCTTCTTTTGATTTTCTATATTTTGGTTGCATCCTATTTATGCACGCAAGGAAGGGGTTGAATGCACCGAACCTCGTTAAGCAACCTACTTTCTGTCGCTATATCCTATTTAGCTGCGCACAACTATATCTACATTTGCTGCTCTAGATTTGCTACTAGATCGGAGGACTTGCTACTATATCGAAGAGAGAATCTTCTCTAGATTTTCTATCAATTTGGGGAAAATGAAACATATCTGTTTAGCGAGAGAGGAAAAAGGTACTCTTTCAAACTGCTAGTTAATGAGCTACTATCTTGACAAGCTACAAGACACATATAGAAACATAACACAAAGAAGTAAAATTTATTTTACTACTCTCACTTGAGGCGCTAGCCATCTTGACAAGATAACTGAGTTCCACAAAATAGAAACATAACACAAAGCAGTAAAATTTAATTCACTTCTCATCAGACCACTTGAGGCGCTTGCCATCGTTCCTAGGTGACCAACTGCGATTATTCCAGGTGGATCTTACATTATTGGTACTCCACAGCTCACGAAATGCAATTTCGTCCCACCTGGGATCTGACTTGGCTTCCCTATCTTCAACATCCTGCAGCATAATTAGAGGTGCATCATAGGCCTGATTCTTGCCGCTAGAAGATGCTGCCTCTCTGTTTGCTGCTTCAGCTGCAACCTCTCTGTCAGCTGCTTCTGCTTCAGCTGCATGCTCTCTTTCAGCTGCTTCTACAGCCTCTCTGTCAGTTGTTTCACATGCAGCCATTTTCTTTGCATATGCAGCTTCAAACTCAGCTATTCTGCATTTTCTACAAAGGGCTCCCCTAAGCTCGTCTTCCCTCTTGCAAATAGGGCAAAACACGAGGTAACATAGAAACAAATGGATCTTCTTGTATAGCTGGTAGGTCACGTAAGCATCTATGGCTGCATACTTCAGGTTTATATCAGACAACAGCCACTCCTCCTAGAAATCGTGCCTATCCGTAGGGAAAAGTGCCTTCATTCTGTCATACGACTCATCGAGGATTCTAGTTGCGAGTGATGTCATTCCATCCTTCCTCGATCCCCCTAGGATCTTGACAAGACTCTATCGATCCAGTTGTGCGCAGGAATTGTAATTCCCTCTTGATGAAATTTCAAAAAATTAGTTGTATTGTCGACAGTGCAGAAAACAATTCCTTTTTTACAAGGAACTGGCGTAGCGCCGAACAATTCCTGTCAGTCCTGAAAGTATGTAGTTTGTCATCACCACAATTTGTAACTACAAATATTTTGTCAATGCAAGATCATCATCTTAATATAATTTTAAAAAGTTTAGTAAATGCAATATCAAGACTCTCAACATTGTCTTGTCATAATTTATTTGGTCCTAAATAAAATCCAGTAGTTGCAAGATGAGCAAATGGATAAAGAAGAAGAGGATAAAACCCTAAAAGCGGTTAAGTACAGAGAGCAGATCTACAAACCGGAAGAAGTGGTAGAAGAGGACATGTTTCCTCATGGCCAGTTAAACGACGGCGACTTCACTCCCTTCATATGGGTCCTCCAGGGTGTACTCGAGGTCCAATCCCACAAACTTGTCCTCGTCTTTCTCAAGCCAACCCTCATACATCCTCAGGACTCGCACCACTGTATCCTCCTCGTTGGTGTAGACGACCTCTATCTTCTTATTGTCATGGGTAGTGAAGCTTGTCTCTTGAGTGAGATGACCTTCCATGGCGGCAAGGAGAAGATGGGAAGAAGACAAATGATAGGAAGAAGAAGAGTGGTTTCTATGAGACAGGGGAACAGTGGAACCGTCAAAGCGCTTTTAAAGTAGTGGTTAACGACGGGGACGGAAGTCCAAAGGAGAGACGTGTGGCGGTGGCCGTTCTAGCATCTGACTAAACAAAAAATAATTATAACGATGATATACGTTCCCTGTTTTGTCATGTCAATACACTGGGCTGGTCATGTTGTCCTATCCACTGTGCCAGCACTGCAAGCCTACGTGATAGCCACCAGACCTAAGCGATGGGAGCGACATAATGGCAAGAACTGACAGGGGGGCCCAACTTGACGGCCATTAGCCTGATATTTTGTATTGAAACGTAAAGTTGAATTCGTGCCGAAAAATAAACTCTGAGTATTTGGCACACCAACTGTAGTCATCGTGGCTGATTACAGGCAACTTGGGTACCGCGTTACCTGTGCGCCCCAACTTTCGGGCCGCAAAATGATATTCTCCTATGAAGGGCCTTTCTTTTTTACTTTTATGTTGAGACTCCATCTTCTATCTTTATGCACCTATTGAGATAGCATAGTGGTCATTCTTAGTTTAATATGCATTGTCCCAAAACTCGTTGATTGATTCATAACTTTGATATTGCTTGTTCTTAAATTATTTGTATCTAGTCACCCTTATGAACTTTGAAGGTGACCTATGCATTTATGTTTTGCTATACCATGAGGGACAAGCTGAATACCATTCTTGTTATGTTTTCTATATGTGAAACAAACAAACGTCTTTCAAAGCATTGTTATTTTCATGTTACAACATAGTTGCTATGTCTTATTGTTAGAACTATATCTTCCGTGTCTATGTTAGAGTAATATGATCCCAGCTCTCAATGTTTTACAAATAGCTTGATCAAGATTGTGATGGTGCATGTCACCTCAAAAATTATTCTTTTTTATCACTTACCTACTCGAGGACGAGCAGGAGTTAAGCTTGGGGATGCTTGATACGTCGTAAATGTATCTATAATTTTTGATGTGCCATGCTTGTTTTATATCAACTTTCTTATGTTTTGTTCACACTTTGCGGTATTTTTATACATTTTTTGGAACTAACCTATTAACAAAATGCCACAGTGCCAGTTGCCTATTTTCTGCTATTTTTGGTTTCAGAAAAGCTAGTAAGGAAATATTCTCAAAATTGGACGGGACAAAAGCCAAAGTCAATATTTTACCCGAAGCAACACGGAGTCCAGAGGGGAGACAAAGTGGCGCACCAGGGCGGCCACACCTAGTGGCGGCGTGGCCTGGCGGGGGGCGCGCCACTAGGGGTGTGGGCCCCCTAGTGCTCCACCGACCTTGCCCCTTCACCTATAAAAGCCTCCCGGGACAAAAACCCTAGGTACCTGATCAAAGACCCAATCAGAAATCCAAGAAAGAGTCTATAGCCGCCGCCATCTCCATCCCTAGATTGGGGGGATCCGAAGCTCTTACCGTCACCCTGCTGGAGGGGAGAGATCACCCTGGAGGCCTTCTTCATCACCATGACTGCCTCCGGTGTGATGCGTGAGTAGTTCATCCTTGGACTATGGGTCCATGTAGTATCTAGATGGTTGGTTCTCCTCCTTTGTGCTATCATGTTTAGATCTTGTGAGCTCCTTTCATGATAAAGATCATCTATTTGTAATCTTACATGTTGTGTTTGCGAGGATCTGATGGATATTGAGATACTATTTCAGATTAATTATTGATTCTATCATGTCTATGTTATTAGTGATCTTGCATGATTTCCGTTGTTAGTAACTATCTTGGCCAAGTAGATGTTTGCAACTCCAAGAGGGAGTATTTATGCTTGATAGTGGGTTCATTCTTCTAGTAATCTGGGGAAGTGACAGGAATCTCTAAGATTGTAGATGTGATGTTGCTACTAGGGAGAAAACATCAATCCTTTGTCCATGGGACAATCATATTGTTTACTTTACACACTTTGCTTAATGCAATTATCTGTTGCTTCCAACTTAATACTGGAGGGGGTTCGGATGATAACCTGAAGGTGGATTATTAGTCATAGATGCAGTTGGATTACGGCCTATGTATAATGTTGTAATGCCCAATCAAATCTCATAGGAGTCAAGATGTGTAGTATATGCATTGTATGCTTTCTCAAATGTTTCAATTGCCCCATTGTAATTTGTTCACCCAACATGCTATTTATCTTAAGGAGAATCACCTCTAGTGAGCTATGGACCCCAGTCCATTCTTTTACAATTAATCTACCATCTACTATTTACCGTTTACTATTTACTTTCTGCAAGCAATTACTATGTTCCACACTATACGTATAATCCTTTGTTTTCAGCAAAACCGGTGAGATTGACAACGTCACTGTAAGTTGGGGAAAAGTTATGTGGTTGTGTTGTGCAGGCTTCCAAGTTGGTAGAAACACCTTGGAGTTGTTTCATTCCTCCTACTGGTTCGATAACCTTGGTTTCATAACTGAGGGAAACTTGCTGCTGTGCTCATCATACCTTCCTCTTGGGATTCCCAACGAGCTCGAGATATCTTGAGCCATCACGGAGGCGGACAACGTGGATGTGATCGGGGGCTAGCAGCGGCCAGCAGAGGAGTGACACTACACCCTCAGCGCCCCACTTTCCCCAAACATATGAAGAGTACCGCGATATGCCGTGTTTCGTCCACCTTGACGCAAACAGCAAGGCCACCCACACCAACCGCCAATGCAAATTTGTCATCGATCTCAAGGAAGACCCTGAATCCGGCTACAAGTAAAGTCGGAAAACAGACCCCGCGGAAAGGGCAAAGGGAAGAAGGAGGAAGAGCCCAAGGAATCAAGTGATATGGATGAAGACATGGACCCCAAATCTTTCGACAAGAGAGAGGATAAAGGGAAAAATCCCTTCGAAAAGAAGGCTCCATGTTACCATAGTTTCCTTGGCACGCCCACCGTTCGGGCCCAGAAAACCTCTCTGTGGATACTGATGGCTACCCTCCCTCCGGTTCCCCACTACGTCAGGTGGTCGAAAGTTCCAATTACTTGGGATAGGAAGGATCACCCAGAGCTTATCCCAATGGAGAACCAGTATTCCATGGTCATCAACCCTTTGATTGATGGCATAGAGTTCACCAAGTACCTCGTGGACAGAGGAAGTAGCATCAAGATAATGTACCTAGATACACTGCACAAGATGAACTTGACGGAGACCCAGCTAAGGAAAAGTAATATTGCATTCCATGGGGTTGTCCCCGGCTGATAAGCAAATTCCCTGGGCTGCATCACCCTTCCGGTCGCTTTTGGCGATGTCAAAAATTACCGCCAAGAACGCATGACCTTTACCGTGGTGCCTTTCAAGAGCGTGTACCACATCATCTTCGAACCCGACATCTTCCACTCCTTCCTTGGAAGGCCATGTTTTGTATACAACAAGCTCAAGATTCCCGGACCAAATGGCGTCATCACCGTGGATGGAAGCTTCACCAAGGCATGGGAGTGCAAGCTTAGTGAGGTCGCCTTCGCCGAAGCAGTCCTCTATGGTGAGGAGTTCAAGGAGATCTAGACCCAGGTCGATGCCTCGGAGATGCCGGCTTCGAAGAAGCAGATCACTGCTGTCGAACCCGCCTTCTAGGCCGCCATCAAGACCAAGCAGGTGGAGCTTGTCGAAGGAGATTCCTCCAAGACCACCGCCATTCACGGACCTGGATCCCAAATAGGAAAGCATGCTCATCAAGTTCCTCCATGAGAATAGGGACATCTTTGCCTGACAACCTGCCGACATGAAAGGTGTACCTAGGGAACTTGCCGAGCACACCTTGAATATTGATCCTAACGCCAAACCGGTGAAGCAACTCTACGACGCTTTGGTGATGAAAGACGAAGGTCTATAGGCAAAGAAATAGCTAGGTTACTTAAGGCTGGCTTTATCCGAGAAGTTATTCACACCCGATGGGTGGCAAATCCTGTACTTGTCCCCAAAAAGAGAACCAATGAATTAAGAATGTGCGTTGATTACACCGGCTTGAAAAAATCGTGTCTGAAGGATCTGTTTGCTTTGCCTCGCATTAACCAAGTCATTGACTCGACGGCTGGCTCAGAACTTCTGTGTTTTCTTGATGCCTACTCAGGATACCACCAAATCCGGATGCGAAAGTCGGACCAACTGGCCACTTTGTTCACCCCACCCTATGGCACGTATTGCTATGTCACGATGCCCTTTGGGTTAAAAAACGCCGGTGCTAATTACCAGTGGACAATGCAACGTTCCCTACACGACCAAATAGGTCGCAACGTACACGCTTTCATGGACGACATCACGGTAATTTCAAAGAAATCAAATGATCTTATCGCTGATTTGTAGGAAACCTTCGATAACCTCCAGAAATAAAACATGATGTTGAACCCCAAGAAGTGTGTTTTCGGGGTACCATTCGGCAAACTATTGGGCTTCATTGTTTCGCATCACGGAATCGAGGTGAACCTGGGGAAAATCAAGGCCATCCTCGACATCAAACACATGACATGCCTAAAGGACATACAAAGGCTCACAGGATGTGTTGCAGCAGGAAGCCGGTTCATCAGCCGACTTGGTGAGAAGGCTATGCCGCTCTACAAGTTGCTTAAGAAGGCGGATAAATTCACATGGACAGACGAAGCTAACGCAGCACTCCAGGAGTTGAAGAGAATACTCTCCTCCCCCTATACTTGCAGCACCAGTGTCAAGGGAACCTATGTTACTTTACATGGCGGCAACCAATCGAGTAATCAACATCGTCATCATGGTGGAGCGCAAGGAACCAATGCACGAATACGGAGTTCAGCGACCCGTTTACTATGTGAGCGAGGTCTTGACAGAATCCAAGCAGCATTACCCACACTACCAAAAGATAGCTTATGGATTTTTCCTTGCTTCACGTAAGCTAAGGCATTATTTCCAGGAGCACCCTATCACAGTAGTGAGCAAAGCTCCACTATCCGACATCATTAACAACAGCGACACTACAGGAAGAGTGGCAAAGTGGGGCATTGAACTTGCCGCCTTTGAAATCACCTACAAGAGACGCAACACTATCAAATCACAAGCATTGGTTGATTTTCTTGCAGATTGGACCGGACTGCCAGAAGACACTCCTGTACCAGAGCCAGAATATTGGATCATGCACTTTGACGGATCAAAGCTACTCAATGGCTTGGGGCTGGTGTATTATTACAATCACCAATAGGAGAGAAGTTGCAATACGTCCTGCAGATCCACTTCAACGCTACCAACAACATGGCGGAGTATGAGGCCCTCATTCATGGACTTCGCGTAGCCAAGGATATTGGCATGAAGTGCATAGTTTGCTGTGGAGATTTCGACTTGGTTGCTAGCAAGTAGCTAGCACCTGGAATGCGCAGAACCCTATGATGGCGGCATATCGAGATGAAGTAGATGAAATAGCCAAGTGCTTCGATGGCTATGAAGTCAAGTACGTCAAAAGGGAGGAGAATAAGGTGGCAGATCTACTGTCAAAGCTTGGATCAGCTCGTCGACCAATTCCGCAAGGCGTTTTCCTAGAACATTTACGGACCCCATCCGTGAAGGGAGCAGACCCCGACAACCCGGATAGAGTGGATTCATTTGTTAACACAGTAACAGTGACCTCTCCAGCTTGGACGAAGCTGTTCATGGATTATCTACAAGACGGAACTTTGGCGCCGACGAAGTCGAAAGCCGGCAAATAGTACGCAGAGCAAAATGCTACATCATCATTGACGGCCAACTATACAAAATAAGTACCACAGGAGTTTTCCTTCGATGTGTCTCCTAGCAGCAAGGTATTGAAATCCTTAGAGAAATACATCTCGGAGATTGCGGGCATCACGTTGCTCCCTGTTCGTTGGTGGCTAAAGCCTTCCGACAAGGATTCTACTGGATAACTGCCAAGGCGGACGCCGACAAGTTGGTACAAACATGTCTTGGGTGTCAGTTCTATGCAAGACAACCAAATGTTCTAGCTGAAGAATTGCGAACAATACCAATAACTTGGCCGTTTGTAGTCTAGGGGCTGGACATTGTGGGACCTTTGCAGATAGCACCCTATGTATTCACACACTTGCTAGTAGAAGTGGACAAGTTCACAAAATGGATTGAAGCTAAACCCATTAGAAATCTTGATGTGGCAACAGCCCTAAAATTTGTCTGGGATCTAGTGGTGAGATTTGGCCTCCCACATAGTATCATCACCGACAATGGCAGAAATTTATCTCTCGGAGAAGTTGAGGAGTACTGTCATGAAAAGGTATCCACCTTGACCTAGCATTTGTGGCACATCCACAGTCAAATGGGCAAGTTGAAAGTGCCAATGGATTAATTCTGCATGGAATCAAGCCACGCTTAGAGGCACCGCTACGTAGAGCAGCTAGAGCCTGGGCGGAGGAGTTACCATCTTTCTCGTGGAGTTTACGAACAACACCCAACATATCCACCGGCTTGACTCCTTTCTTCATGGTTTATGGATCAGAAGCAATCCTCCCATCCGACATCCTCCATGATGCACCAAGAGTTTCTGCCTACAAGGAGGATGACGCTGAAGAATCCAGACGCCTATCTGTGCACCTACTTGAAGAAGAGCACATGGTGGCATGCCAGAGATCCGCCATCTACCAGCAGAAGATACGTGGCTACCATAGTCGTCGTGTAAAGCATCACTCGTTTAAAGAAAGGGATCTGGTGCTTAGACTCAAGCAGGAGATATCACACAAGTTATCCCCGCCTTAGGAAGGACTATTCGTCATAAGAAAAGCATTGCTCAATGGTTCCTATTACCTCGTTGATATCCGCGAGTTGAAAGATAGGCCCAAAAATCGCAAGCGCAAGCAACGTGACTCTGATGATGATTACCCGAAGACAGATCGGCCATGGAAGATAGCACAGCTACATCCCTTTTACACTTAGCACATTTATATTATGTAATAAGTTTCTTATATGATCAATGAAATAAAGCATTTGGTTCACTCATATTCTTTTAGTCTTTTACCTCCTTTAGTTATTCATTTTTGGACCATATAAACCCTTTATGCGCAAGTTTGCATTTGCACTTGTGAAAATTCTGTCTACGGGCGTTAGCTTAAGTTTTCTGGTCTACACGTTTTCTGAAGTTTTAATGTGGATTCCGGAGTAGTGACTTACCGGTACTCAAAGCCGGCGATTTTGTTCTTAGGTTCTTGACGGTGCTATTAAGCATCATCAGCTGAGAGCATAGTTCTCTGCTGTGAGTCTTCCGTCTCACGAAAGGTCAAGCATACGAACCAGAATAATGGATAAGCCAGCACTTGCTTAAAAATATACACATGCTGGAAACAGATAAGTAGCAGGAAAACTTGAGTACAAGATTTTCCTCCTTAGCAAAAATAAGTTTTTTTCGCATACACATTGCAGAGATACATTTAATATAGTCATTGTTTTTCATGGCTCTGCTGCAGGGGGCTTCGTGGTGGCATCATCAAGAGAGCCAGGCCGGGAGAGCTTGTGAAACTCGGAGGGAGATGGGCTAGACTCAGACGATGCCATGTCTTCGTCAAGGATCTCGGTAGGCACGAAGATATCTACGTTGACCATCCTAGAAACCCTGGTGTCAAAGCCTGCAAGGGAATTAAAAATAGCATCACTATCGATTTCACTCCCTTCCTCATCCAGCTTGGGAAAGCCGTAGGTCACCAGGTCGATGTTGGTGTTGTCGTAGTGTGCCTTGACCAAAGATAGCGACATCCTAGAACCAGCCCGGACGCAAGAGACATTCCAGTCCTTGACTTTCCCAGGAGCTCGGTGCAGGATCTCCGTGTACTTGGCCACTGAGTCTGCCGCCTTGATGTTAATCCCCAGAGGCTGGGCTATCTCCTTGGCATGAGCAATGGCGGTGTTGACGAAGTTGCCGACAAGAACCATGCATTCCTTGAGATCTGGAGCACCTTCAACCAAGTTGGCTAAGCCAATAGGGGCTATGGTTTACAATAGAAACAAGGACCATGAGTTCAAAACAATCAAAGAATCGTCCGAAATACAGAATTGACCAAGACAGAGAAAGGTTACCAAATATGCTCCTCTCTGCTTGTGAGTATGACTGCGCCAATGCATCCCGCTCCTTCTAGACTGTCTTTTACACCTCAAGGTTCCTAGTGTTCTGCTCTTTGCAGCTTGGTTCTATTCCTTGAGTTGTGCAATTTCGTCTTTTAGGCGTTGCATCTCGGAGTCGGCAGATTCTTGTAGCACCTTCATCGCTGCCTCATGGCCCTTGATGGCCTCGGCCAGGTCCTTCTTCAGAAATTTATTCTCATCATTGAGCTCCTGGATATGCTTGGATTGCTCGACGATGCTCTTGGCAATGACTTCTATAAGGCGAAAATCAGAAAGTATTATAATTAGATGGCAGAGTCATGTCCATGAAGAAAGCAAGGAGCTGTTACAAGAAACAGACTCTGGCTATTTTTGATCTGTTGCTTCAGGAAGGCTATTTTACCCTGTTCAAGGTCCAGCTCCTTCCGCAATGCAGCAAACCTCTCATTGGTCATGATCCTCTGCCTATTCTCATTCTGCAAACAAGCAAGCATGTTTAATTTCTCTAGAGCATATAGTCGGAACTACATGGTTTCAACTACATGCTCGGGGGCTACATCACAAGTTTTCAATCAACAAGTATGCTACTCTTAGAGCATCTAGCCGGAATTTTACTAAGCTTCCACCTAGACGCTCGGGGGCTACACTATCAAGTTCTACTCTTAAAAGTTCTTTGGATCATTCAGGACAATAACATATGTTTGTCCACCTAAAAGCTCGGGGCTATAGAGGGATATACTACAGAAAGTAAACGAAGTGAAGATCAAAAGACTTACAATGGCAATAAGTTTAAGATTGTTGGCCAAATGAGCATAGGAATCATGGAAGGTCCGGGCATTGTTATAAATAGCATCCATCTGCGCTATGAGATCATCTAGGCACAACGTCAAAGGAGTCGCGGTCAAAGGAGTTGTTGAAGCCGAAGGTGTGGAGGATGCCCTAGCCACCTACTGCATCTTCAAAACAGTTGATGGCGCAGAGGCTCCTGCCTTAGCCGTTACTTCCGCCTCCGCCTCTTCCACCACTTGTTTCCCTTTCTCGGTGGCATCCTTAGCCAGAGCTTCAGCCACTTTAGAAGAAACACTCTCCTGCGTCACCTGGCCACTAGGAGCAATGTCTGCCTCGACAGAGCCTAAGCTATCAAGATTTGGATTGACATTTGTCTCCATGGCGGAGATCTTAGGGATAACAGGGGATGACGACCTAGCGGGACCAGCAAAAGACTTGGCGGCAGGAGTAAGGGGAGCAGTAGCGGGAGAGCGCTTGGCGGCCATGTCCTTGGTCAGCATGTTGCGAATGTTTTTTGACCCTCCAACATCTTTGGAGGATCACTTCAAACTAACACTAGCATTCCTCCTGAAACGTACTAAGTATAAGTACAAGAGTTGAAAAAAGGTATGAGCTAAAAAATACAAGCCGGAGAATGAAAGTACTTACTCCATGGCAGGAGCCTTGGTGAGGGGAATGCTAGTGGATTTCATCTTCTTCTCCGCCTCTAAGGTGGCAGTGGATGTTTGGAGACTCCACTCTCCGATTTCTTCTTCTTGGCCTCGGTAGCAGCGTTAGAGGTGGAGCTCTTCTGCTTTCGTGTTGCCAGAGCTGGTTGATCCTTGGGGGTTTTGTCATCGGACACCACCTAGATATCCTTCAGCTTGGGATCATAGACCTGGGAGGCCATTTGATTCGCCGCCAAGGTCACCAGCTGGGATACAGAGGAGTGTTAGATTGACAACTTCAAGTCGGAAAAACCTTAGAGCATGTAACGAGCGACAAATGAAACAGAAGCTACCTATGGGCATGTGCTGCAATCGAACATGTCGTAGGTGATCTTGAAGCCTCGCTTCTTATCCTTCACCTTAACGATGTCCTTAAGACAGAGTTTGACGAAGTCAGTAGAGAAGTTATCCGTGAAATTCACATGGGATCCCTCCTGTCTTGATTGTATTTACACATCAACTCAGCACGGTGCTGCAGAGGCTAGATCCGCCTAACGAACCAGCACATGGCTAGACCCAAGCCCGACAGACCTCCGTCTACAAGCCATTCAATCCGCCTTACGGCGCGGTTAGCTTCATCGTCAGAGGTAAGGGAGGCTGGGGTCCACCATGCGGGCACTTCGGTGGCAGCTCCATCAACAAAGTCGTGATAAGTCTCAAGACGATCAGGCAGAGGAATATCTGGCCCGTAGAAATATGTGCGCTGCCAGTTCTTGCAGGACTCATGCCCAACGATGTCGGGGAATCGCCGGCTAGGTCGGATCTTGAAGCTAATGGTTCTGCAGATCCGCAATTCATCCTTGGACTCTACGGACTCTTTCTTGACGGCAAAGAAGTACACGAATAGATCTAACCTAGGTTTGATGCCTAGGAATCCTTCGCACAAAGCTATGAAGTTGCTAAGGACTAGAATGTTGTTGGGCGAGAGATTGTGGGGGAGTACCCGGAAGTGCCGAAGGACATCCAAGAAGAAGTCGGAGACTGGCAGGCTTACGCCACGTACCAGCTGAGATTTGAGGTACACCTTCTCCACGGCTTGGGGCGAAGGGACCACCTCGCCGGCCGGCGCCGCCCGCCAGA
Source organism: Avena sativa (assembly GCA_916181665.1). NCBI lineage: Eukaryota > Viridiplantae > Streptophyta > Magnoliopsida > Poales > Poaceae > Avena > Avena sativa. The sequence continues at coordinate 462,163,189 of OV702287.1, forward strand.
CCAACTCCTTCACAGCGGGGAGATATCCCTCGGTGACCAAATCTTGTAGATCTTTGACGGAGAGATCAGAGCCTCTCCACACCCCCTTATGGGAGTTGTTTTCTTCTTCAGCAGCTTCGGGTGGCGCCCGTTCTTGGTCGTCGCTGGTGGTTTCCACCACGGCGTTAACAGGGACGACCACCCCCTCCGGTGGGATGGTCACTCCCTGAGATGGCTCGGAGGTAGCCTTGGGGGTCGCCGCCATTGAAGGGATGGATCTGCTAGAGGCCATTACGATGGGGAGAAGGTGGAAGGAGAGAAGGGCTCTGCCTAGGGTTTTCACAGAAGAGCTCGAATGGTCGCGCGGCTAGAGGAAGATGAAGACTGGAAGGCAAATGCGAGTAAAAGAGAAATAAATTGACCGCGGTGAAAATATATAGACCCCACGTCAAGATTTGTGCAGAGAGATCTAATGGATGGAATGTTGCTGACGTGGAAGTGAACATCTGCGGTAATTTCACCATGTCCTCCGTATTTTGCCGCTCCGCCATTTTGGATTTCACGCGCGTGAAAATAGCTGATGATTAATTCTCTGTTTCTGTGAGTTTCGAGGTAGCGTAGGCTGTACCCTACGTCATCCTCCTAACAGTTGTAGTGAAAGGTCACGTCCGAAGATTCTATCGAAGATGGAGACTATCCGACTCTGGAAACAAAGACTCGAGGAATCTCCGGCTGCATTGTGAAGCCGGAGAGGATTGCAGGGTTCTTTGGGATACCTTTGAGATATTGCTTGACGAATTGCCAACATCACTTAGACAGGATATTCAAAGATCAATGAGAAAGACGACGCAATATTTCAAAGTCCTCCGGGGGCTACTGTTGGGGATATGCTATATGGGTATCCTCATAGCATGTCACCAATACACCTAACCCGGGTGCCCCATAGTTGGTAACAAGGCCTATGGCCTGCTGGGCTGCCCAGTTAGATGGATCCAGAATGGAGGCCCATGCCGGATAAAGGAAGGCTGCGTAGGAGTCACCGACATACTCGGAGCCTTGGAGTACAAGACACGGATGACTAGTTCGTATTAGTGTAGGACTCTTTACCTTGTCTGGCAAGGACCTTTCCCTGTAAACCCTAGGTCTTGGTGCCTTTATATGGAGAATATCATTTTGCGGCCTGAAAGTTGGGGTGGCCAGGCAACGCGGTACCCGAGTTCCCTGATATCATCTGCGATGACTATAGTTGGCATGCCAAATACTCAGAGGGTCCTTTTCATCCCGAATTCAACTTTACGTTTCAATAAAAAAATCAGGCTAACGGCCGTCAAGTTGGGTCCCACCTGTCAGCTTTTGTTGTTATGTCGCTGTCGTCGTTGCTGCCATTTAGGCTTGCAGTGTTGGCGCATGCATCCTTTACGCGGCTGCTTCTTCCTCTAGGGCGGCAATCTGTGGTCGCGGCCATGGCATGGAGCTAGGACTTAGACAAACCTGCTCGGCCCGTTCTCCTCCCCATCCCGAATCGGAGCTCGCCCTCACCATGACCGCAGCATTGGCATGGCGCGGGGACGGGAATTCATTCCCGGGTGAGATCTATACCCATGCCAACCATGCTCGGTCCTGTTGGTCTCCTCCAGAATCCGAGCTCACCGTCGCCGTGGTCGCACACGCACCAGCCACGGCGGCTTCCTCTCCAAACCCCAGAGCCACATCCACCTAGTTCGGCACAACGCCAACAAGGTGAAAATGCATCAAGTTTTCTTCTTGTGATTGTAGAAAAATATGTATGTACTGTGGCCATAGCATACTCTAACAATGTACACATATATTGTTTACTAGATTTTCATTTGAAATTAGTAGCTCCGTGATGACGAAACATAGAGAACCTAAATGGAATGACGATGACGACCATGTTCTGTACTTTGCATTGCATCAACAAGTGCTTGCTGATGAAGCAAGTTACCAAGAGAGTGGAGTTCATCAGCCATTGCCAAAACAATATGTGAACAAATCAATGAGCGATTCAATGCAAATAAGCACAGAAAATCTAGATCCATGTTATCAATCATCAATAGGTGGCACATTCTAGTGATGCGTTCAAATGCGTACACGATCTATCATTTGCTTGAAGTGGTTGTTATCCTGAGCAAATATGCCTGGTATGCACATTACATTTGTATGTTCTATGCTACAATTCTGTTGTTATGGGCGTGGAAAGAAAAGTTGGCCTTCACTGAATATTACACAGTTAGGCCTAACTTAGTCTTACACAAATAAGCACAGCTTAGTCTTTACACACAATAGCGTAACTAATGATAATGATAAAGACAAATGGTTCATCGGATCTGCCAGTATGAGCACTAGGTCCCTGGAGCTGGTGGTATCGTCGGAACAAACCAGAATGCTGCGTTTGGCCGTCTTTCATTCTCCTTCAAATAGTACGACCCCACTAATGAGCCAATTGTAGGCCCCCTCCCCCGATGTGGATTTGGCTCCAGGTCGGATCTGGAGTGTCAACATGATAGGCGCGTGAGTGTGCAGCAAACACACAGTCTGCTATCAACACTAGAAGTGTTGGCACCTCAGCAACAACACCAGCATGTTCTTCCTGGACTCCGGCAGCAGCCTTAGTAGGTATTTCGTCAGCTTCATTAGCAGCAGCATTAGCAAGTATTTCATCAGCTTCACCAGCAGTAGCATCACCAAGTATTTCGTCAGCTTCACCAGGAGCAGCAGCAGCTAGTTCTTCGTCATCTCCACCACCACCACCACCACCAGCAGCATGAGGGGCCAGGGCTGCTTGAGCAATTACAAGTTCAACAGCTCCAGGGGCTCCGACAAAGAAAGGGTAGTTGATCCCAAGAAACACAGATTGTCCCTTCAGATTGTTGACTCTGCTCTAGACTTGCTCTACTGGGTCTTCGGATGGGCATGCAGACCTCGAGAAAACATGACACCGCAGCGATGGGTATGAAGAAAGTTGTGTCCCCATATGTTCTATTGTATCACCAACGTTGTTTAGTGCTCCCTTGATATGAATCCACAAGAGTTCATCATCCTGTTCCGTGTTGTCTCTGAGAGGTGCCAGGAACCAGCGCCGTGTCCCAAGTTCAGCATCTGCTACTGCATCTTTGATGACCGGAGCTGGAATGATGCGCGGGGCTGCGTGGGTACTTGCGTGTTACTAATAGTCAGTAAGCAGAATTTTGAATGGGATTTTACATGCTATATGATACCATGACTCACCCCAAATGGACGGCTCCCAAACACGCACGTCGCCGCTAGGTTTAGTGACCACATAAATGTGTTGCGGTCCGTACGAAGAGTAGTCGTAGGTGAAGACGGCGTCGACATACTTCTCCGGCCGCAAGAAGTCGTCGCGCAAGACTGTGCATTCCTTGTCTTCTAGGCATCTAATGAATGTGATTTTCTTGTCGAACACCGCTAAGAGGCTGTACTCCCTGTTCTTCCACGCCCCCTCCCATGGTCTATGTGGGAGATGTACCTTCATGAGCTCAAGTTCTGCCATGTTGAACCTGTAAGCGAATTCGGAAATGTGCAGCGACCACCCGCTGTTGAATGCAGTAATGCCGACACCCTTCAAAGATGGCACTGCAAGTCTCTTTGATCTATAGCAATTTTTTAGAGTCCAAGTACTCCCATCCTGGGATAAAAGGACAAGCCACTCGCCATTGCCACCCACCCAGTTCTGGTCATCTCCCATTTCCGTCTCTTCTTCTTCCTTGATATTCACCACTACTGATTCCGACCACTTATCCAGCAGCATCAGTTTTGCATGAATATTCTGTAGAGTTTGTTGTCAGTTGGTACAATCACCTAGCATGGATTCCATTGCAAATACAATTTGACAACTGGACCTTTAGATTAAAGTACACAAAATATCGCCTAAATACGAGTGTCTCCTCAGATATCGCCTAAATTGTGCCTGTGTCAATACGAAGATACTCAATATATGGAGTAGGAGCAGAGCCCCCCCAGAACAAACTCCTGTCAATGATCATAATTAAACAGCTCGGGGCTTAACAGCCTTAAATCGTCTAATCTGTTTGTTTTTATTTGAGGAAACAGAATATCACCTAGCAGGCATTCCATTGCAAAATCAAAATTGACAACTTGTCTATCACCTAAAGTAAGGCTGTGTCACTACGAAAATACCAGAATATTAGGTACGAGCAGAGCTTCCGCTGTACAGAATAGTCTTAAATGGTTCGATTTGTTCAAACCGCGTGTGCACACAACACGTTCGACGAAAGGAACATAGGATTCCGATGAGAGTTCAGCACATATGAATAAACGATATGACTGAACGGATAAGCTAGATACTGGAACTTACGTGGCCATCGCGATCGTCTGGACATTTGCTGTTATCGGGGTAAAGAAGGCCTGGCATGCCGAACGGTTGTTCGTCCATGTTCCGCATCGTGACGCGGTAGCCAGGGATGTAGCGAGCGAGGCGGCGGGCTGAGATGATGTCCAACTCCGAGGCGATCCTGTGCACGTTCACGGCGTTGAGGTTCAGCCATCCCCAATCCTCGCGGTAGCGGTCGCCCTGGCCATCCGCGTCGTCGTCGCATGCCTTTCGCTTCAGCCTGCTGCTACCCCAAGCTCTACCCATAGCGGCAAATGGAGTCTGGAATCTGGTAGATTAATGGAGGCATTGTGATAACGAGGCGGATGGATTCGAGAGGGGCTGGAATCAGGGATGGGGGCAGTTGTTCGAGTGGGGAGCGAATCTGCAAGGAACCACCAGCGCCGCCGGTTCTCGTCCGCATGGAAGAAAAGAAGGGGGCGTAATTATTGAGGGCGGGCACCGGAACTGTCTAGAGGAAGTGAAAAAATAAATCGTAAAAGGGAAATGTGCGGCCCACCTGTCAGTGATTGAAGGTTAGCACGTGTAAACGTGCCTACGTTTGAATTGATTCCACCGCATGCAAGTGGCACGGAACAAATTTTAGGAAGTGCTACTGTCGACGTGTAAAACCGCCGTTTTTCACCACCTTCACCCTACTACGAACGGTCGTGCACCATTCCAGATATTGGTAAGGGCGGTTCCAATCTTTCACTTCTCCGTCTCATTTCCTCCTCCACGGCCTCATCGTCTTTCTCCTCCATGGCCTCATCCATTTCCTCCACCACCGCATCACCCTCTTCCTTCATATCCTTTCCCTCTTGCCTGTAGTCATGGACGCTCCAGACGTCTGAAACGACGGCAGGCAAGAAACTGCGCACTTCGACATCGAAGTACATGGCGGGAAGAAGATCGATGTCGTCTACACCACCGACCCTCGGACGGTGAGGAACACTCTGAATAATTTCACGAGTTGGCTGCAGTTCGAAGAAAACAGGTTCGTAGGTCTCGACCTCGAGTACATCCACGATGGCCGTAGGATCGCCGTGGTGCAACTCTCCATGAAGGGGCACGTCCTCGTATACCAGCCTTTTTGCGAGAAGGGGGCTGACGGGATCTGGTAGACTTTGCTGTCTTTTTGTTCCTGAACCGTCTGTTTGCAAAAGTTATTGCTATATTATTTGTCTGAATTCATTTTCATGCAGGTGGGGCGAAAGCATTAGGGATCTATTTCATGACTTTCTCGTGAACCAGCACATAATATTTACCAGTGTTAACATCATGAATGACAGTAAACTGCTTGAAAGCCCGACTGTCAACATTAGAATCCCAAAGCAGTGCAGAGTGGACATCCAGGAAATTTACTGGATCCCAGGGACGAAGGGCGGCAAGACCGGGATGGCCGCTCTTGCCTCCGAACTCATAGACCCGTGGTACGCTAACATGAAGGACAGATTGCCGAGATGTTCGTGGAGGCGTTTAGGGCATGATTACTGGGAGGATAAGCCACTTTCTGAACCTAATCTGAAGTACGTTGCAATTGACAGGTAAGTTAGCCACGAGCTGTACCGCCAGATTGTAAAATCTCATTCCAGGCATCACATCATTGAACCACCACCAAGGCAGGTTGTTTGTCCTAGATGCCAGATTGTAGATGAATCTACAAACCGGGGCAAGCGACCGAAGGCATCCTGGGATCGGTTGCCTTCTCCAACAGGCTGGGATGTAGACTATTAGTGCATGATTGTTGTGTTTATGAAAACATGTTATTTCATAAGTACACTATGTGAGCAATTACGAACTGCTGTGTATTACCTTTTTCAAACTATAATCTGGTTTATGACTGTATCCTTCTCTATAATATGGGTTGTGTTATGACTTATGACTGTATCACACCTTATGCATGTCAGTTCTGGATTCTGCCGCATGCAACTGGCACAGACAGAATTTGTAAGAATGAATGTTGAGCATACAATAGGGGGAATGTAATTCATACAGGTTAAGTAGCTAATAGCACAGGGATCATACGATCTTGGTTCTTACACAAAATGCTTAGAAAATACATGCGAGATAAAGTACAGGCGAGATAAAACTAGGAACGAAATGCAAAACTAGTAGTGGTAAACAGCACACTCACACACCCGCCAGATCCTGTTGAGCATCTCGTAGCAGACATACGCGTCCCTGGCTGCGTACTTGATCGCATCGTAATCTAGGTGCCTCCACTCCCATCGCTCATGCAGGTGCTTTGGGAACTCGATTTTCATGCCGGCATACTCACGGTCGATGATGTCGGAAGCGAGTCTAGCCATGCCGGCTTTCCCCGTACCGCCATCCGGGTACCTCCACAAGCATTGGAGATCGACGTGATTGATGACATGAACGAGGAGATCCCGTTCTAGCTTCGGAGTGTCGTTCTTGATGTCGACGCTGGCGAAGCAGATCTCCCTCCTGTGTAGGAACTCGCGAAGCTCCGGGCATACAGATTTGTCCCTACATAAATGATATAGTAGGCAGTGGTTGCGCATGGACAGCTGCAAAAGCACCGTCCTCTTCCTATCTCTGGTATACTCGAGGTCAAGGCCGACGATCTTATACCTGTCCATCGGATCTTGTAGCCACCGCTCGTACATTGCGATGACCTTGGCCACCTCCGCTGACACATTTGTGTGGACGACCGTCAGCTTGGTGGTGCCATGGGCGGTGACGGTGTCCTCGTCGGTGTAGTCGCTCTCGTCGCCGAACACGTCGTACTCTGCATCCATGGCAGCAGCTAATGCGGCGGTGGTGGCCTAGGGTTGTTAGCGGTGGCTGGGACTGGGCGTGGAGGTGGAGTGGTCTGTTGCGTTAGTATGGCCAGGCGGAGGCGGTGCCTGCGGCAGTGTCAATGGTTCTTGCGGTGGCGGCGCCGGCGGAAGGAATGAGTTGGGGATTTTTGCACAGTGATGTGCTGAGGAGACAGAAGGCGATGCTTAAATTCCGTTTACCAATATTCCGGTCATACCCATGCAGAAGCAAGTTTGACCGGGCGAGCACCGATGGTTTCTAATCCTAGCGATTAAATTCGGCGTCCGTCCCGGTAGGCGATGGGACGGGTGTACGACGTGGATTTGGCGTGGCAGAGACCGGTCACATAGACCACCGTCCTGTTGCCGATCCGCAGCGGGTGCATGGTGCTGACATGACGTAACGTGATAGGACAGAAGGAAGTGTACAGTTATTATTAATTCCTAACAAGTTTAAGAAGTGTAAGCATAGACATGGACCTAGCATCCCTACACCCCGGGGCAGCCGCCTAGCCGATCAGACCTGCCGATTGCGCAAAGCTTGTCCCGAATTTGCCAAAATGAAGCTCGTTTGCCCATGCTTCTATAAGTTTCTTTGTAGGCCACTTGTGTAAGCATGCACGATCAAGAAACTTTGCAACACACGTGTCGGTGGAAAAGCATTAGGTTTCAACGCACCACATAGTTTAGGGATTTAGAATAGCTACATTGTGGAGCTCTAGCCAAATTGCATGGTAAATGCAAATTCATCTTTTTGTAAGATTTAGCTATAGCAACATTGTGTCTCGTTTGTCCTCACTTTTGCCCTCCCGATATTCCGAAGCCCTCACATGCGCTCGGAGGAGGGTGTCGTCTGGTCAAAGGCTTGGCCGTTACGTGCACCATGACGGCTAAAGTGGAAGTTTTTTTTTGTTATTTGGCCTTTTTAAGAGCGCATTTTCCCCTCTCTCTCTAACACTTGTGTTTTTTGCCCAAAAAGGTAGGGAATCTAGAGCAGCTTCTCTCTTCATTCATTGTTCCTCTTGCGATCGTTTTTCCCCAATCTGGTAGCAAATGTAGAGAAGCAAAATAAACCAGCACCATAAATAAATTCAGTAAACAGAGCAGATGTAGATAAAGAAGCTAATATAGGTTATATAGTACGGTACTTAACGAGGTTCGACAATTAGGCTGCTCAGCAGCAGCAGCAGCGGACTGCTTCAACACAGACAAGACAAAAGAAGCTGCTTTACAGCAGCAGTAGCAGCTGATCAGTGGCCCCTCATGGCCTCTGCTAGGAGGGCATCCGCCTCCTCCCACTGGCGCCTCCTCCACTTCTTGCTTCCTAGCCCCTTGACCTTGGGCACCTTGGGTCTGATCGGGGGCATGCGAACCTCCTTGATAGGCACCTTCTGGAGGTTGCGGAGGTGAACACCGAGCGCCTGGTGCTTGGCCCTAAAGCCGTGGACGTTCACGGACTCGCCGCAGGTCCTCATGTCCTCAGCATGCTTCACGAGGGAGTTGAAGTCCATGCCGCGGAGCCTCCTAGTGGGGCAGAAGGGGCACCTGTACACGTCGCGGGTGAAGAAGTTGTTGTACTGACCGGACTTTAGCCTCCTCAGCACATGACGAGTCTTGGTGTCCTGCGACTCGTCGTCGCTGCGGAGGTCGCTACTATCCTCCTGTTGGAAAAAAACAGTAGAGTGAAATAAGGACATGAGTGAGATACTCTGATTATCGGGATTGATTTTTTGCAAAAATTAACCGAATGAGATCTCCCAATTATTCCCCAAATCTCAAACCAAATCGAATACTGATCCCAACTACGAATAGGGGGATTCATCGAAAATCGAGATCTAACATAATAGGATTATCTACTACAAAAAATACGAACAGCCGAGCCCTAATAACATACGATCTAGCATCCAACAAAGGGAACGGGGGAAGAACAAGGGAAGGGGAGAAAACCCTGGTTACCTCAGACCATGGGTCGGCGATGCTGGTGTCGTAGGGGTTCTCCGGCCTTATGTAGACAACCTCCTCGTAGGGGTCCCAGCCGAGCGGGATCTGTCCGAGACCGGCGGGGGCCTCCTCGCCGGAGGCTACGGCAGATGCAGGGACGGGGACGGGGGTTCCTCGCCGGCTGCCTTGGAGGCGCCGATGGTCACCGCGCTGATCTTCTCCATTGCCGGCGTGGTTGGGGTTTTTTTGGGCGTTTGCAGAAGGAGATGGGATAGTGGAGACCGTTGAGTGAGCGAGTGCGTGATGAGTGGGAGTGGGGAGGCCTCTTTTAAAGGAGAAGGGTAGCGGCGTTTCGTTGCACTACCGTGCACCGCGTAGGCTAATGCACTGTGCACGGACACACGTGTCCGCTACCGCCCTGTGCACCGCACACGCGTACCGTGAGTCACGTTTTTTTCCCTCGTGTCTAACCATGGCGATTCAGTTGTACTCAGTTTTGCCCACCAACCGTTGATCCTCTGTGATCTAGCGGACAGGATAACCCTTATATCTGTCGGGGGCACCCCTCTATCCATGCAAAATAACGAGTATGCCACCGGAACTTTAACAACATAAACAGATGAACTTGAATATATTTTGAAGGGTACGAAAATAGAAATCCACATAGTTTAAGGGTCTAGATACGGTAAGAGAACTAAATATTATTAGTGGCCGGGCCAACACAGTGACGGGGTTGGTCGGCTAGGAGTTGCTGATTCCTATGTAAGGGGACACTAGGCTGGTCTTGACATACTCCCTCGGGAACTTGCCATAAGCAGCGTGCTTAGCCTTGGTCGCCTACTTGTGTTTACTAGCCAGGCTTTTACCGATGCCAACCGCATGCAGAATCAAGTTGGAAATCCTTGGGTTGACTCCTTTCTTACAGAAAGGGCACCTTAGCTCCCCAAGTCGAGTGCGGAAAGGGATTATCCTGCTCTTGAGCTTCTTCATGACATGGCGGCTCTTGTTGTCCCTGGTCTCCTTGTCAGAGTCCATCTCACTTGAATACACCTGTAATGTATGGAATACAAACCGAAATGAGCAAAATAATAAATATATATTCCTTCCACCATTCCAAGTTACTTTCGATGCAATAACATGTCTATACAGGTTCATCATTTCATTACGGCCGTCTCCCCAGCTCGCTCCTAAATTAATGTGGTTTGTGTTCTTGATAACTTATTAATAAATAAATAATGTGGATTCATTCAGAATAGACTAGATCTCTCCATGTACCAGTTCGTATGTTGCATCTAATCATTAGGACTAGATTTTTTATGACGCCTAGATAGATTAAGATCGAGAAGAAAATATGAAACATGTAGAAATAGATGTACCTCCGGGTATACGAGCGGAGCGTGTTCGTCGAACTCCACGCCCTCATTGGCGCCTCCGAAGTCATCAACACTGGCGTGCACATGGTCCCCCAAGGGGTTGAACTACACGTCCTCCTCGGCCTGTGCTGCGTGATGCTCCTCCAGATCTACCGCGTGAAGCACCACCCCAGCGGCGATGCCTGGACACTCACCCCCACGCACTAGTTTCATGGAGAAGGTTCGTGCAAGTACGTTCAATATTGTGGTGTTTTGATGGATAGGGAAGAGAGAGTAGTGGATGAGTGCGAATGGAGGACCCGATAGGCTGGGTTTTTAATGCGGGGCCATTTAGGCCTCCTCGTGGGACCCGGTTGACAGCTCTTCCGGCTGCGGCTGCCGCGTGGAAGGTTCGTGTGGTGGGGGCCTGGCGGAAGTGAGAGTGTAGGCGCGCTGCATAGTAAAAATGGTATAGTCGATGGTCCATGGATGACCAATTGCCGTGTAGTAGACTTGTAGCCTTTGCAGACTAGATTAAATATGACATGACCACTCGACCACTTTTTCCATGGACGGCATCATGTTCCTTCTTGTAGAAGTCTCGTTGAGGGAGACGTCTGTGCTGTCTCGCGCTGTCCTGTGAAGGGCGCGACGTGTGCAACGAGCCTCGTTGGATCACACAGGATCAACGGTTGGTGCGCACGATCCGTGTGACAACTGTGACAACAATCAGGACATAGCAGACAGAGTGGGCACATGTTTGGGCTTCTATGAAAGAGAGAGAGAGAGAGGGGGGGCAAAGCTGAGTAGTATAAAAATGGAAAGTGGGTGTCTTTTACAATCAAATGCATCGTGGCATACATCAAATTATGCCAAGATAGATCCACTAGAGTTCATTGCATGTGTGTTCTTTCCACGAACCACATATGTATCCACTAGAGTTCATTGCATGTGTATTCTTTCCACAAACCACAATTGGATCCACAAGAGTCATTGCATGTCTGTTCTTTTCACAAACCACACATGGATCCACCACTGTCATTGCATGTGTGTTCTTTCCACAAACCACACATGGATCAACCAGTGGTCATTAAATGTGTGTTCTTTTCCAAAAACCACACATGGATCCACCAGTGGTCATTGCATGTGTGTTCTTTCCACAAACCACATGTGAATCAACCAGAGTCATTGCATGTGTGTTCTTTCCACAAACCACATATGGATCCATTTGAGCAATTGCATGTTTGTTCTTATACTAAAACCACAAACCAGCACTAGAGTCATTGCATGTGTGTTCTTTTCCACAAACCACACATGGATCCACTAGACTCGTTGCATGTGTGTTCTTTTCCAGAAACAACTTATGGATCAACCAGTGGTCATTGCATGTGTGTTCTTTACACAAACCATATGTGGACCCACTAAAGTCATTGCATGTGTGTTCTTTTCCACAAACCACACATGGATCCACTAGACTCATTGCATGTGTGTTCTTTTCCACAAACAACTTATGGATCAACCAGTGGTCATAGCATGTGTGTTCTTTTCACAAACCACATGTGGACCCACTAGAGTCATTGCATGTGTGTTCTTATACTAAAACTAGCACTAGAGTCATTGCATGTGTGTTCTATCCACAAACCACACATGGATCCACCACTGTCATTGCATGTGTGTTCTTTCCACAAACCACACATGGATCAACCACTAGAGTCATTGCATGTGTGTTCTTTCCACAAACCACATATGGATCAACCAGTGGTCATTACATGTGTGTTCTTTCCCATAAACCACTTATGGATCCATTACAGTCATTGCATGTGTGTTATTTCCACAAACCACACATGGATCAACCACTAGAGTCATTGCATGTGTGTTATTTCCACAAACCACACATGGATCAACCACTAGAGTCATTGCATGTGTGTTCTTATACTAAAAACAACACTAGAGTCATTGCATGTGTGTTCTTTTCACAAACCACACATGGATCCACCACTGTCATTGCATGTGTGTTCTTTCCACAAACCACACATGGATCAACCACTAGTGGTAATTGCATGTGTGTTCTTTTCCACAAACCACACATGGATCCACCAGTGGACATTGCATGTGTGTTCTTTCCACAAACCACATATGGATCAACCAGAGTCATTGCATGTGTGTTCTTTCCACAAACCACATATGGATCCATTTGAGTAATTGCATGTTTGTTCCTATACTAAAACCACAAACCAGCACTAGAGTCATTGCATGTGTGTTCTTTTCTACAAACCACACATGGATCCACTAGACTCATTGCATGTGTGTTCTTTTCCACAAACAACTTATGGATCAACCAGTGGTCATTGCATGTGTGTTCTTTTCACAAACCACATGTGGACCCACTAGAGTCATTGCATGTGTGTTCTTATACTAAAACTAGCACTAGAGTCATTGCATATGTGTTCTTTCCACAAACCACACATGGATCAACCACTAGAGTTATTGCATGTGTGTTCTTTCCACAAACCACATATGGATCAACCAGTGGTCATTGCATGTGTGTTCTTTTCCATAAACCACTTATGGATCCATTACAATCATTGCATGTGTGTTATTTCCACAAGCCACACATGGATCAACCACTAGAGGCATTGCATGTGTGTTATTTCCACAAACGACACATGGATCAACCACTAGAGCCATTGCATGTGTGTTATTTTCACAAACCACACATGGATCAACCACTAGAGTCATTGCATGTTGTTCTTATACTAAAACCAACACTAGAGTCATTGCATGTGTGTTCTTTTCACAAACCACACATGGATCCACCACTGTCATTGCATGTGTGTTGTTTCCGCAAACCAGACATGGATCAACCACTAGAGTCATTGCATGTGTGTTCTTTCCACAAACCACATATGGATCAACCAGTGGTCATTGCATGTGTGTTCTTTTCCGTAAACCACTTATGGATCCATTTTAGTCATTGCATGTGTGTTATTTCCACAAACCACACATGGATCAACCACTAGAGTCATTGCATGTTGTTCTTATACTAAAACCAACACTAGAGTCATTGCATGTGTGTTCTTTTCACAAACCACACATGGATCCACCACTGTCATTGCATGTGTGTTGTTTCCGCAAACCAGACATGGATCAACCACTAGAGTCATTGCATGTGTGTTCTTTCCACAAACCACATATGGATCAACTAGTGGTCATTGCATGTGTGTTCTTTTCCGTAAACCACTTATGGATCCATTTTAGTCATTGCATGTGTGTTATTTCCACAAACCACACATGGATCAACCACTAGAGTCATTGCATGTTTGTTCTTATACTAAAACCACAAACCAGCACTAGAGTCATTACATGTGTGTTCTTTTCCACAAACCATACATGGATCCACTAGACTCATTGCATGTGTGTTCTTTTCCACAAACAACTGATGGATCAACCAGTGGTCGTTGCAAGTGTGTCCTTTTCACAAACTACATGTGGACCCACTAGAGTCATTGCATGTGTGTTCTTATACTAAAACTAGCACTAGAGTCATTGCATGTGTGTTCTATCCACAAACCACACATGGATCCACCACTATCATTGCATGTGTGTTCTTTTCACAAACCACACATGGATCCACCACTGTCATTGCATGTGTGTTCTTTCCACAAACCACACATGGATTAACCAGTGGTCATTGCATGTGTGTTCTTTTCCAGAAACCACACATGGATCCACCAGTGGTCATTGCATGTGTGTTCTATCCACAAACCACATATGGATCAACCAAAGTCATTGCATGTGTGTTCTTTCCACAAACCACATATGGATCCACTAGACTCATTGCATGTGTGTTATTTTCCACAAACAACTTATGGATCAACCAGTGGTCATTGCATATGGGTTCTTTTCACAAACCACACATGGATCAACCACTAGAGTCATTGCATGTGTGTTATTTCCACAAACCACACATGGATCAACCACTAGAGTCATTGCATGTGTGTTATTTCCACAAACCACACATGGATCAACCACTAGAGTCATTGCATGTGTGTTCTTATACTAAAAACAACACTAGAGTCATTGCATGTGTGTTCTTTTCACAAACCACACATGGATCCACCACTGTCATTGCATGTGTGTTCTTTCCACAAACCACACATGGATCAACCACTAGTGGTAATTGCATGTGTGTTCTTTTCCACAAACCACACATGGATCCACCAGTGGACATTGCATGTGTGTTCTTTCCACAAACCACATATGGATCAACCAGAGTCATTGCATGTGTGTTCTTTCCACAAACCACATATGGATCCATTTGAGTAATTGCATGTTTGTTCCTATACTAAAACCACAAACCAGCACTAGAGTCATTGCATGTGTGTTCTTTTCTACAAACCACACATGGATCCACTAGACTCATTGCATGTGTGTTCTTTTCCACAAACAACTTATGGATCAACCAGTGGTCATTGCATGTGTGTTCTTTTCACAAACCACATGTGGACCCACTAGAGTCATTGCATGTGTGTTCTTATACTAAAACTAGCACTAGAGTCATTGCATATGTGTTCTTTCCACAAACCACACATGGATCAACCACTAGAGTTATTGCATGTGTGTTCTTTCCACAAACCACATATGGATCAACCAGTGGTCATTGCATGTGTGTTCTTTTCCATAAACCACTTATGGATCCATTACAATCATTGCATGTGTGTTATTTCCACAAACCACACATGGATCAACCACTAGAGGCATTGCATGTGTGTTATTTCCACAAACCACACATGGATCAACCACTAGAGCCATTGCATGTGTGTTATTTCCACAAACCACACATGGATCAACCACTAGAGTCATTGCATGTTGTTCTTATACTAAAACCAACACTAGAGTCATTGCATGTGTGTTCTTTTCACAAACCACACATGGATCCACCACTGTCATTGCATGTGTGTTGTTTCCGCAAACCAGACATGGATCAACCACTAGAGTCATTGCATGTGTGTTCTTTCCACAAACCACATATGGATCAACCAGTGGTCATTGCATGTGTGTTCTTTTCCGTAAACCACTTATGGATCCATTTTAGTCATTGCATGTGTGTTATTTCCACAAACCACACATGGATCAACCACTAGAGTCATTGCATGTTGTTCTTATACTAAAACCAACACTAGAGTCATTGCATGTGTGTTCTTTTCACAAACCACACATGGATCCACCACTGTCATTGCATGTGTGTTGTTTCCGCAAACCAGACATGGATCAACCACTAGAGTCATTGCATGTGTGTTCTTTCCACAAACCACATATGGATCAACTAGTGGTCATTGCATGTGTGTTCTTTTCCGTAAACCACTTATGGATCCATTTTAGTCATTGCATGTGTGTTATTTCCACAAACCACACATGGATCAACCACTAGAGTCATTGCATGTTTGTTCTTATACTAAAACCACAAACCAGCACTAGAGTCATTACATGTGTGTTCTTTTCCAAAAACCATACATGGATCCACTAGACTCATTGCATGTGTGTTCTTTTCCACAAACAACTGATGGATCAACCAGTGGTCGTTGCAAGTGTGTCCTTTTCACAAACTACATGTGGACCCACTAGAGTCATTGCATGTGTGTTCTTATACTAAAACTAGCACTAGAGTCATTGCATGTGTGTTCTATCCACAAACCACACATGGATCCACCACTATCATTGCATGTGTGTTCTTTTCACAAACCACACATGGATCCACCACTGTCATTGCATGTGTGTTCTTTCCACAAACCACACATGGATTAACCAGTGGTCATTGCATGTGTGTTCTTTTCCAGAAACCACACATGGATCCACCAGTGGTCATTGCATGTGTGTTCTATCCACAAACCACATATGGATATAACCAAAGTCATTGCATGTGTGTTCTTTCCACAAACCACATATGGATCCACTAGACTCATTGCATGTGTGTTATTTTCCACAAACAACTTATGGATCAACCAGTGGTCATTGCATATGGGTTCTTTTCACAAACCACACATGGATCAACCACTAGAGTCATTGCATGTGTGTTATTTCCACCAACCACACATGGATCAACCACTAGAGTCATTGCATGTGTGCTATTTCCACAAACCACACATGGATCAACCACTAGAGTCATTGCATGTGTGTTCTTATACTAAACCAACACTAGAGTAATTGCATGTGTGTTCTTTTCACAAACCACACATGGATCCACCACTGTCATTGCATGTGTGTTCTTTCCACAATCACACATGGATCAACCACTAGTGGTCATTGCATGTGTGTTATTTCCAGAAACCACATATGGATCAACCAGTGGTCATTGCACGTGTGTTCTTTTCGATAAACCACTTATGGATCCATTACAGTCATTGCATGTGTGTTATTTCCACAAACCACACATGGATCAACCACTAGAGTCATTGCATGTTTGTTCTTATACTAAAACCACAAACCAGCACTAGAGTCATTGCATGTGTGTTCTTTTCCACAAAGCATACATGGATCCACCAGACTCATTGCATGTTTGTTCTTTTCCACAAACAACTGATGGATCAACCAGTGGTCATTGCATGTGTGTTTTTTCACAAACCACATGTTGACCCACTAGAGTCATTTCATGTGTGTTCTTATAATAAAACTAGCACAAGAGTCATTGCATGTGTGTTCTATCGACAAACCACACATGGATCCACCACTGTCATTGCATGTGTGTTCTTTTCACAAACCACACATGGATGCACCACTGTCATTGCATGTGTGTTCTTTCCACAAACCACACATGGATCAACCAGTGGTCATTGCATGTGTGTTATTTTCCACAAACCACACATGGATCCACCAGTGGTCATTGCATGTGTGTTCTTTACACAAACTACATATGGATCAACCAGATTCATTGCATGTGTGTTCTTTCCACAAACCACATATGGATCCACTAGACTCATTGCATGTGTGTTCTTTTCCACAAACAACTTATGGACCAACCAGTGGGCATTGCATGTGTGTTCTTTTCACAAACCACACATGGATCAACCACTAGAGTCATTGCATGTGTGTTATTTCCACAAACCACACATGGATCAACCACTAGAGTCATTGCATGTGTGTTATTTCCACAAACCACACATGGATCAACCACTAGAGTCATTGCATGTGTGTTATTTCCACAAACCACACATGGATCAACCACTAGAGTCATTGCATGTGTGTTCTTATACTAAAACCAACACTAGAGTCATTGCATGTGTGTTCTTTTCACAAACCACACATGGATCCACCACTGTCATTGCATGTGTGTTCTTTCCACAAACCACACATGGATCAACCACTAGTGGTCATTGCATGTGTGTTCTTTCCACAAACCACATATGGATCATCCAGTGGTCATTGCATGTGTGTTCTTTTCCATAAACCAGTTATGGATCCATTACAGTCATTGCATGTGTGTTATTTCCACAAACCACACATGGATCAACCACTAGAGTAATTGCATTTTTGTTCTTATACTAAAACCACAAACCAGCACTAGAGTCATTGCATGTGTGTTATTTTCCACAAAGCATACATGGATCCACTAGACTCATTGCATGTGTGTTCTTTTCCACAAACAACTGATGGATCAACCAGTGGTCATTGCATGTGTGTTCTTTTCACAAACCACATGTTGACCCACTGGAGTCATTGCATGTGTCTTCTTATACTAAAACTAGCACTAGAGTCATTGCATGTGTGTTCTATCGACAAACCACACATGGATCCACCACTGTCATTGCATGTGTGTTCTTTTCACAAACCACACATAGATGCACCACTGTCATTGCATGTGTATTCTTTCCACAAACCACACATGGATCAACCAGTGGTCATTGCATGTGTGTTATTTTCCACAAACCACACATGGGTCCAACAGTGGTCATTGCATGTGTGTTCTTTACACAAACTACATATGGATCAACCAGAGTCATTGCATGTGTGTTCTTTCCACAAACCACATATGGATCCACTAGACTCATTGCATGTGTGTTCTTTTCCACAAACAACTTATGGACCAACCAGTGGGCATTGCATGTGTGTTCTTTTCACAAACCACACATGGATCAACCACTAGAGTCATTGCATGTGTGTTATTTCCACAACCACACATGGATCAACCACTAGAGTCATTGCATGTGTGTCATTTCCACAAACCACACATGGATCAACCACTAGAGTCATTGCATGTGTGTTATTTCCACAAACCACGCATGGATCAACTACTAGAGTCATTGCATGTGTGTTAGTTCCACAAACCACCCATGGATCAACCACTAGAATCATTGCACTTGTGTTATTTCCACAAACCACACATGGATCAACCACTAGAGCCATTGCATGTGTGTTCTTATACTAAATCCAACACTAGAGTCATTGCATGTGTTTTCTTTTCACAAACCACACAAGGTCCATCACTGTCATTGCATGTGTGTTCTTTCCACAAATCACACATGGATCAACCACTAGTGGTCATTGCATGTGTGTTCTTTCCACAAACCACATATGGATCAACCGGTGGTCATTGCATGCGTGTTCTTTTCCATAAACCACTTATGGATCCATTACAGTCATTGCATGTGATTTATTTACACAAACCACACATGGATCAACCCCTAGAGTCATTGCATGTTTGTTCTTATACTAAAACCACAAAGCAGCACTAGAGTCATTGCATGTGTGTTCTTTTCCACAAACCATACATGGATCCACTAGACTCATTGCATGTGTGTTCTTTTCCTGAAACAACTGATGGATCAACCAGTGGTCATTGCATGTGTGTTCTTTTCACAAACCACATGTGGACCCACTAGAGTAATTGCATGTGTGTTCTTATACTAAAACTAGCACTAGAGTCATTGCATGTGTGTTATTTTGACAAAGCACACATGGATCCACCACTGTCATTGCATGTGTGTTCTTTCCACAAACCACACATGGATCAACAAGTGGTCATTCACTAGTGGAAATGAGGCCTTTGGTTGATCCTCGAAATGGGCTTTAACACCGGTTCTTCTACGAACCAGTGTTAAAGGGGGGCCTGTACCAGCGTGGCCCGTGCAGCAAAAAGGAGCCCCCCCTTTAACACCGGTTCGTGGCACAAACCGGTGTTAAAGGCCCCTGCACCAGTGGCCCACGCAGCCCCCTTTTAACACCGGTTCGTGGCTTGAACCGGTGTTAAAGGGGGGGATATATAAGACACCGCAGCCAACACCCCACTCTTCCATTTTTTCACTATCTCATTTTGGAGCCTAGCAAGAGGGTGTGAAGTGTGCTAGTTTGTGTTTTTTTCGTATGCACAAGAGGTGTTTGGTGAAATGCCCGAGAGCTCAAAATAAGTTTTCTCGTTGCTCTTTCCTTCTCGGTCGAGGTCGGCAACTATCCTTTCATGTATCATTGATGTACTATATATAAATGGTCATCTCCCTATTATTTTTTGATATATACTATATATTAATGCATATGAACCGGCAATGGATGTACGGTGACCGCCGCACTTCCGAGTACATTACGGGCCTCCAAAATTTCATCGTTGTGGCTAATGCAAACCGTGGTCACAATGGTTTTATGTGTTGTCCGTGTGTTCACTGTCAGAACAAGAAAGACTACTCAAATACCAGAACCATTCACGCCCACCTGCATCGATCCGGTTTCATGCCCAACTATAATTGTTGGACCCAGCACGGAGAAAAAGGGGTTGTGATGGAAGACAACGAAGAAGAAGAGGATGATGACAACTATCATAATATGTATCCTGAATATGATGATACTGCAATGGGGGTAGATAATGAAGATCAAGAGGCGGCAGATGGGCCCGCTGATGATGATCTTGGTCGGGCCATTACTGATGCAAAGGAAGAATGTGAAACTAACAAGGAGAAGGAGAAGCTGGAGCAGATGTTAAAGGATCAAAAAACATTGTTGTACCCAACTTGCGAAGATGGCCACAAAAAGCTAGGTACCACACTGGATTTGCTGCAATGGAAGGCAGAGAACGGTGTGACTAACAGCGCATTTTCAAAGTTGTTGGTAAAAATGAAGAATCTTCTTCCAAGAAATAATGAGTTGCCCAATAGTACATACCAAGCAAAGAAGGTTGTCTGCCCTCTAGGATTAGACGTGCAGAAGATACATGCTTGCATTAATGACTTCATCCTCTACCGCGGTGAGAAGTACGAGAATTTGGATGCATGCCCGGTATGCACTGCACTGCGGTATAAGATCAGACGAGACGATCCTGGCGATGTTGAGGGCGAGGCCCCTAGGAAGAAGGTTCCTGCCAAGGTTATGTGGTATGCTCCTATAATACCACGGTTAAAACGTCTCTTCAGAAATAAAGAGCATGCCAAGTTGTTGCGATGGCACATGGAAGACCGTAAGAAAGACACGATGTTGAGACACCCCGCTGATGGGTCACAGTGGAGAAAAGTCGAGTGAGAGTACCCGGACTTCGCACGTGACGCAAGGAACTTAAGGTTTGGTCTAAGTACAGATGGCATGAATCCTTTTGGTGAGCAGAGCTGCAGTCATAGCACCTGGCCTGTGACTCTATGTATCTATAACCTTCCTCCTTGGTTGTGTATGAAGAGGAAGTTCATTATGATGCCAGTGCTCATCCAAGGCCTGGGGCAACCCGGCAACGACATTGATGCGTACCTAAGGCCATTAGTTGAAGAACTTTTACAGCTGTGGGCCAAACCAGGTGTACGTATGTGGCATGAGCACAAAGGGGAGCCATTTGACCTACGAGCATTGCTTTTCATAACCATCAATGATTAGCCTGCTCTTAGTAACATTTCAGGGCAGACAAACAAGGGATACAATGCATGCACACACTGTTTAGATGAGACTGAAAGTGTATATTTGGATAAATGTAAGAAGGTTGTGTACCTAGGGTATCATCGATTTCTTCCGAACCTGCATCCAGTAAGAAAGAAAGGCAAGCATTTCAAACGTCTGGCAGAACCCCGGATGAAGCCTGTCCTCCGTACCGGTGAGGAGGTATTTGGTATGGTCAAGGACCTAGAAGTAATCTTTGGAAAAGGTCCTGGCAGTCTATCTATTCCGAATGACGATGCCGGACACGCGCCCATGTGGAAGAAGCAATCTATATTTTGGGACCTACCCTATTGGAAAGTCTTAGAGGTCCACTCTTCAATCGACGTGATGCACGTGACGAAGAATGTTTGCGTGAACCTGCTAGGTTTCCTAGGAGTGTATGGGAAGACAAAAGATACACCGGAAGCACGGCAGGACCAGCAACGTCTGAAAGACCCTGAAGAGCCTATGCATCCTGAGAACGAGAAGGGTAAACGATGCCACTTAACTCCTGCCAGCTACGCTCTTACTAAAGCAGAGAAGGAAATCTTTTTTGAATGCCTGATCAGTATCAAGGTCCCGTCTGGCTTCTCGTCGAATATAAAGGGAATAATAAATATGGCAGAGAAAAAATTCCAAAACTTGAAGTCTCATGACTGCCACGTGATTATGACACAATTGCTTCCGATTGCATTGAGGGGGCTTCTACCTGAAAATGTTCGAGTACCCATTGTGAAGCTATGTGCATTCCTCAATGCAATATCTCAGAAGGTAATCGATCCAGAAAGCCTACCAGGGTTACAGACAGATGTGGCCCAATGTCTTGTCAGCTTTGAGTTGGTGTTCCCACCATCCTTCTTCAATATTATGACGCATCTCCTGGTTCACCTAGTAGAAGAGATTGCCATTCTCGGTCCTGTATTTCTACACAATATGTTCCCCTTTGAGAGGTACATGGGAGTCTTAAAGAAATATGTTCATAACCGTGCTAGGCCAGAAGGAAGCATCTCCAAGGGATATGTAACAGAGGAGGTCATTGAGTTCTATGTTGATTTTATTCCTGACCTTAAGGCGATTGGTGTTCCAGAATCACGACATGAGGGGAGACTGCGTGGAAAAGGCACCCTAGGATGTAAAGCAATGATATGTAGGGATGGGCATTCTCTCAATCAAGCACACTACACGGTTTTACAAAGATATAGCTTGGTTGCCCCGTATATCAATGAACACAAGAATTTAATACGCCTCAAACACCCGGGGCAGTCTGATGAATGGATTATAAGTGAACACATGGCGAGTTTTGGCGGCTGGCTGCAAAGACTTCTCACGAATAACACCACTGTTGGGGATCAGCTGTACTTGTTGGCCAGGACACCATCTTCGACTGTATGTACTTTCCAAGGGTACGAGATAAATGGGAATACATTTTACACGATAGGCCAAGATAAAAAGAGCACCAACCAAAATAGTGGTGTCCGCTTCGATGCAGCAGAAGACAATGGGCAAAAGACCACGTATTATGGGTTCATAGAGGAGATATGGGAACTTGACTATGGACCTAATTTTAAGGTCCCCTTATTTCAATGCAAATGGGTCAAGCTAACAGGAGGGGGGTTGAGGTAGACAAGAAGTACGGAATGACAACGGTGGATCTCAACAATCTTATGAAGGTAGACAAGAACTTAGATGAACCATTCGTCTTAGCAATGATGCGGCTCAGGTTTTCTATGTGAAGGACATGTCTACCAAACCGAAAAAAAGAAAAAATAAGCAAACAGATACATCACACGATGAGCCAAAGCGTCACATAGTTCTTTCAGGGAAAAGAAACATCGTGGGAGTGGAGGACAAGACAGACATGTCAGAAGATTATAATAAGTTTGATGAAATTCCGCCCTTCAGAGTGAAGACTGACCCAACAATCCTGTTAAACGGTGTTGATACTCCATGGTTACGGCCGACGCGATCATAAGATTGACTATATGTATTAATTGAGCCATTTTTGGCACACATATGTATCTCAACATGGAAATCAATGTCATATTTCTTCTGTTAACAGTATATGTATTAAATGAGCCATTTTTCTTCCTTCTATTTCTTCCCGCCATTTTTTCCCGCCATTTTTCTTCCCGCCATTTTTTCCGCCATTTTTCCCACCATTTTTCTTCCCGCCATTTTTTCCCGCCAGTTCTTCCCTCCAGTTCTTCCCGCCAGTTCTTCACTATATATATATGTAGGGTTGGCCTCCATTGTCATTGCACATCTCTAGACTCATATCTGCAACCTCATCACTCTTTCCCATGGCTTCCACCGTAGCACTAACCCCCAGGGAGGCGGAGGCGCTTTGCACCTCGAACTACCCCTGCCCGCCGGGCTACTGTGTCCCCGTCGGCTGGATGCTGAGCGCCGGAGGCGTGCCGGTTCCTCCTGTCCCTCTAGGTGTGGCGCGCCGGATGGCCATCACGAACCACTACTACTTCGAGCTCACGCCGGAGCAGCGGAGGAATCCCAGATGGCATCCCGACTATTTCCCTACTTGGGAAGCCTTCTTCGTGGATCGTCGTGAGAGGGCGCTCGCCAGGCACGAGGAGGACGGCCCACCTCCTCCGAACTTCAACGAGGCCGGCCGTCGGCTATGGTGGCGCGGTCGGACTGTCCAGAGCGTCATGGCCTATGACACTGCCGCCGACTCTAACCCCCGTCTGCGCTACCCTCAAGTCCAGCCCACGCATACTCAGCCTTCAAGGTTCAATTACGGTGACCCCGACGACGACAGCAATGACGGCGGCGGCGAGTACGACGACTACAGTGGCGAGTATTACAGGTGTAGGCAGGAGCATGACTGAATCACTCCAACATTCCGAAACAAGTTCGGCTGATTGTTACTTAATCTGGCCATATATCTTAATTTTCAGTTCTTTTATGTATCTTAATTTTCAGTCGTGCTTTATGTAACTTACTATTAGTTGCATTCTGTATTTTAATTCTAGTTCTATCTCCTTCACAAAATGACCTATCTCATTTGAGGTTTCTTGGCTTTCGGGTCAAATGACCAATGTTATGGCTAGGATCAAGGCATAGTTTGTGATAATATGGCCATATTGTGCATACATGTGCATCATGGCATGGCAAACAATGTTGCAAGAGGAAGTTTTCCTTTTTATCGCACCAAAAAGGCATTTTCCATTTTCCGAGCATAAAAAACAGTCGGTTTTGTGAAGCAACCACCAAATGGCTAATTCAAAAAACCACCACCACATTTTACAAAAATACTAGACCACCTTATATGGACAATGTACCAACAGGGGGATCTGAAACCTTTCCGTCCACCTCTGGTGAAAAAGACAAATTCCTGCTGAATCGGCAGGAAGTGGGTCAGATATGAACTACAGGTACATGATACGATGCTCATGATTTTTTACAAAAAGCATTTTTAGGTTCACAATATGCTATTTTATCAAAAATCCAATGCAAGTTGAGCGAGGCTTTGTCAGATTCAAGTGTATACAAAAGATGCGGAATTTAAATATCCAATCAATTCAAAAATGTTAATACAAAATAAAATATGATTTGCTCTAATAAAATAGGGTTAGATTCCTTTTTAGATGCTTAATATTTCTTATGTTCAATGTTTTAGGATTTGACAATTTATTTTTGTTTGAATTGAATAATCAAAATTTATATGTAAGTGTTTTAATCATTTTGAAAATTTTCATCTAAAGTAAACATAATTTTTTTACATGAATGGATAGATATTATTTTTCTGAAAATTATGATATATTATTCATATTTTTCTGAGTTGAAATGAATAAGATATGAATTTTCTAAATTCATATCCTATTTTTTGAATTATAAATGCCCCCACCCCTTTAATGCATGAAATAAATGCCCCCCTTTAACACTGGTTCCAGCCACGAACCGGTGTTAAAGGGGGGGCGCATTTATTTTGTTTCGTGCGCACACACCCTCCCTTTAACACCGGTTCGTGGCTGGAACCGGTGTTAAAGGGGGGGTGCGGGAGCGAAACGAATCCCCCCGCTTTAACACCGGTTCTAGCCACGAACCGGTGTTAAAGGGGGGGTTATAACACGCACGCCACCCCTTCCTTCTTCCCCCAGCTAGATCGATTCTTCCCCCAGCTGGTCGCCATCGCCATCCCGCGGGAGCGCCTGCCCGATTCTCTCCGGCCGCCACCACCCCAACCGCCGCCGCCACTCCAGCCGCCTCGCGTGTGCCCCCAGCCAGAGGTACACCCCGCCGCCCCTCCCCTTTGCTCCCCCGTCCGGCTACGCTGCATGAACTTGTCCTGTCTACTCATGGCGGCTAGGATTTTCTTCTTGGCGCCGGACATGTCGAACCACTCCAAAAAGGGAGGTAGTCCCATAGGTTGGCCTCGCGTGTGTCGGCGATGGTCTCCATGAGCACATTGAGGGAGAGCTCGAACAGGCTGCGCCTGAGCTGGACGCGCAGGGAGGCCGCGGCGGATCAGCGCAGGCGCGCCACCATGGTGCGCACCTCGACGGAGATGACGTTAGCCATGCAGCTGACGCGGTGCGCGGAGAGCAGGCGCACGGCGGCGACGCGGCGGTGGGTCTGCCATGGCGGGCCGTAGCTGGACATGCTGAACACGGCGCCGTCGTAGTCCTTGGAGACGAGCGCCCAGGAAGGGAGGTCCGGGCGGTCGGCGAAGGCCACGTCGTGCTCCGTGAAGCACTCCCTGGCGCAGGCCGGCGAGGACACGACGACGGTGTTGCGCGAGCCGAGGCGCAGCGAGAAGACGGGACCGTGGCGCGCGGCAAGGCAGCACAGAGTGGCGTGGAAGGGCTTGTCGAGGAGGTGGAGATGGCCGAAGAAGGGGATGGCCCTCGGGCTCGGCAGGACCCTTATTATTATGTTCTTCTTCTTGCCGGCGACGACGAGGAAGCGGAAGAGGAGAAGGGAGGCGAGGGAAACAAGCACGGCCATCATGGAGTAGGCATTATTATTATTCAACTCCATGATTTGCTGATTCGAGCTGGGAGGTTAATTAGCTACAATATTTCGTGTGGAAGTGCCATGCCATCTTGCTGGTCTCTCCTATATATATGTATCGGAGGGATACAATGCTGGTGAACCTCTGTGCTAGTCAAATTTTCAAAAACTCCCAAGTTTTATTTGTGAACGGAAGCTCCTTGCCGTTCTCTTGCAACTCAATCTATTGGCCACAAATATGTTTAATATGTCAAATATAATGACGTTTCCATTTTGACCCTTAAGTGTTCATATAGACTTTGTTCCTTTATCGGCGAAAATCCTTACTAATGGAAACGAATTCCCCCCCCCTTTAACACCGGTTCCAGCCACAAACCGGTGTTAAAGGGGGGGGGGGTTATAACGCGCGCGCCACCCCTTCCTTCTTCCCCCAGCCAGATCGATTAGTCCCCTAGCCGGTCGCCGTCGCTATCCCGTGGGAGCGCCTGCCCGATTCTCTCCGGCCGCCACCACCCCAACCGCCGCCGCCACCGCCCCCAACCGCCGTCGCCACTCCAGCCGCCTCGCATGTGCCCCTGGCCAGAGGTACACCCCGCCGCCCCTCCCCTTCGCTCCCCTGTCCGGCTACGCGGCGGCGTGGCGCCGCCGGCCACTATGGGCGAGCAGGCGGGCCGGCGACAGCCGTGCACGCCGGCGGCGGTGCGGGCGATGCGGCCGGGCTGGCGCCCCCGTCCAACAGCTATATTGCTAGTGTATTGCTATATATGATTTGTATTGCAATATTCCATGATTTGTTTGTCATATTCATAGTGTATTGCTATATTCATTGCATGTGTGTTATTTCCACAAACCACACATGGATCAACCACTAGAGTCATTGCATGTTTGTTCTTATACTAAAACCACAAGGCAGCACTAGAGTCATTGCATGTGTGTTCTTTTCCACAAACCATACATGGATCCACTAGACTCATTGCATGGGTGTTCTTTTCCACAAACAACTGATGGATCAACCAGTGGTCATTGCATGTGTGTTCTTTTCACAAACCACATGTGGACCCACTCGAGTCATTACATGGGTGTTCTTATACTAAAACTAGCACTAGAGTCATTGCATGTGTGTTCTATCCACAAACCACACATGGATCCACCACTGTCATTGCATGTGTGTTCTTTTCACAAACCACACATGGATCCACCACTGTCATTGCATGTGTGTCACATCCCAAGATTTTCCAAATCTTGTAATGTGAAAAATAAATAAACAAAATAAATTTTTGTTGAAAATCAGGGTGAAAAGAAACTTTTGTTTCTACAAGGAAACTTAAAATCCCATCTTGAACAAACTTTGGTTAAGTTTGAATTCAACAAAAATCCAAATCAAGTGAAATGCATTCCTCAATGAATGTATCTGGAAATTTAAACATTTGGAAAATAAATCCAAAACCCTAAACCCTAATGGAATAAAAATCATTTCCAAGTTATCTCCAAGCCTATGGATTTGATCCATATCAAAATTGATCAACAAACATTCACAAAGGATCAAGAATGACAAATAGAAATATTATAAGACCATAGAAATTGGTTTCACTTAAATTGGAACCATAAATAAAATCTTATGAATATAATAAGATAAGGAAATTGAATTTCCAAAGCTAATAAAGCCCTTACCAAAAACCCATACCAATTGGTGAACAATTAATCCTAAAGGGATTTAAAAAGATAAACAAGTAATAAAGAAAGTTTTTATAGTTGGAATTAGTATTTTGGATCTTTAAAAATAAAAAAAAAGATTTGGTTTTCAAAAGCAAAGATAGAATTATAAATAAAGATTATATTTTAAAGAGCCAAATTAATTTTGGCCAAGCTTTTATAATAAAATATTTTGTTTTGATAAAATGAGTAAAGGTTTATTTAAATAAAATAATAAGGATTTAAATATCCAATTTTATTAAAGTAAAGGCTTTTTCTTTTTAAATAAACACTAAAACTTATTATTTTATTTTAATAAGTTTTCCAAAGGTTTTTGAATAAAACCTACTGAAAAGGTTTTTGGTTTGGTTTATATTTCAAATAGAGTTTTAAAAATAAATTAAACCCTATTTTGAAAATAAAGACTAAAGTCTTTTTATTTAAATATTAATAGATCCTAAAAAGGATAAAAATTATTTTGTTTTTGACTTTGGTTTTATATTCTCAAATAAACTTACAGAAGTGTTTTGGTTTTATTTTAGATTCCAAAATAAAAGATTTAAATAAAACCAATCCTATTTGATTTAATAACTAAGGCCCATTTTACTTAATTATTAATGGACCTTATAACAAAAATGTTATTTTGTTTTAAACAAACTTCCCAAGTATTCCTTACTCTCAAATAAAACCTACTGTTTTGGTTTTGAAAATATTTGGATTTCAAATGGAGATTCTATTAATTAAATCAAACCCTATTTTATTAAATAACTAATGAACCATTTTATTTAATTAATGAATGGTCCTAAAAAGAATAAAAATTATTTTGTTTTGGACTTTGATTTGAGTTATTAAACAGAACTAAAAACTTTACAAAATTTGGTGGTGTTTTGATTTAAATTGGTGTTTGAAATTATTATTAAAACTTATTTGATTTAAAACAAAGGCCTATTTTGAATAAATAAAAGACCCCCAAAATGAATAAAGTTTTATTCAAAAATTGACTTCAGAATGTTTGCAAAACAATATTTAAACCTACACCAATTTTGGTTGTGTTTTGAATTCATTTGAAAGTTTGATTTGTTGTTTGTAAATCAAAACAGAAAATAGAAATGGAAAAAGGAAAAAGCTTCTGTACAAAAAAAAAGAACAAGCCAGCCTAGCCGGCCAAGCCCACTAAGGCCCAACCAGCCCAGCTTCTTTCCCCCGAAGAAAACGATTCGACTGAGTATGACCGGTGGACCTCCCTCTCGTTTCTTTTCCCACTGACCGGTAGACCCCACCTCTACTGTTCATCCTCCCCACCCGCAGACCACGCCCACCCCTCGCCGGCCGTTACAGACAGAATAACTCCGGCGTAATACGCCTTAAACACGCGTTGAATCAGCCCCACGACCACGCAGGATAAATCGTCTCCCTCTCCTCTTCACTTCCCCTCTGTCTCCTCCCCCAAGCACGCCCCCAGGCCGCCCCAATTTCTCCCCGAGCAGCTCTGTCTCCGACGAGCTTCCACCGTCGATTCCGGCCGAGCCACACCACCTCCTGCCTCCCTGACCTCGCACCCAGACTCACCACTTCTTGACGCATCTCCCAGTGCCTTTCGTTCGACCGCGGGTGCCCCAGAGCGTCAGCTACGTCAAGCTTCCGAACGCCGCCGCGTCTGCAACCTCTCCGACGACCTCCCCCGGTAAACGCTGACAGCCCCGAGCCTCCTCGTTCACACTCCCTCACTCGCCTCGGTCTTGCGCAACTAACCCTGACCTCTGTTTGTCTTTTCGTGACCAGTAGCCTCGTCCTCGACGACGACCTGCAGCACTGCCGTCTGCCTCTTCCTCCGACGAAGCCTCCAGGTAGTAAATGGCCACCCCTTGTCCTTCCGATGATACGCCTGTGTTCAGTGCACTCGCCCGCATCTAACCGCATCTGTTTCTTGCCCTCTGGTGGACAGCAGCCCCGTCCCCGTCGTCAAGCAGAAGCTCCTGACGCCACCCCTAAACTCCGGCAAGCAATTAACCACAACCTTGCGCGCCCCTCGTCGAACCATCAGCATATTGAGCATCGCCAAGACCCCCTGAGCCCGGTGAGCAACTCCCCTTTCTCCCTCACCTCCTGTAGCATCGGCACCGTCGTCGACCGACAGCTCCGCCGCCAGCAACCACCGCAGCGCCGCCCATCTGTGGCTGGTGTGCCTAGCACCGTTAGATCGTAATCGTATAGCCACGATAGAACTTAACTGAAGCGGTAAGTAGCCTCTGCGCGCCGCACGATTTAACTTAAATCCAACGGCTGTCGTCGCGTGATCCAACCGAAACGGTACCGACGAATAGGAAGTCGCCGCGTGTCCAGCTGATGATTTAAAACAGATTTGAAAATAGATTGTATGCAGATTTGAAAACCCTATAACTTTTGATCCACACGTCCAAATTTTGAAAACTTTATGTCGTTGGATTCAGGAGAGCAAGACCTAGCCAACCATGCCCTTAGTTTAGCAAATAGTATCTGTTAGTTTGCTTGTTTTTGCAGATTCTTTTGTGAGCTTGTTTAGAGTATAAAAATTATTTAAAAATGATTTTAGGGTTAAAACCTTTGCAAAATGGATTGTTGTGACCTTACTGACCCTAGGAACCAATCCATGTTTTGGAAAATGAATTTGGAAAAAGTTTAGAATGGATTAATTGGTTTAGTCCATTTCTAGCTAATTAAAACTATTGATTTGTTTATGAAAATGATTTTGAGTAAAGAAATTTGGAGAAAATGTTTTGGACCAAACCTACTGACCATAAATACCAAGTTTTGAGAAACAACAACTTATTTAGTGAAACCACTTAAGGTTGTGGTATTGATAATAATAATTTTCACCACACAAAATGATGAAAGGATTTAAAAATGGTTTATGGATAAACCCATTGACAAATGACTTTGCCATTTTGGTAAATGACCAATTTGGACCTTACAAAGTTTAGAAACCTAGTGGAGACCATCCTTGCAATAGAACCATCCTTGCATACTTATGCATGACTTAGTTTCCTTTGTCTTGTGTGTGTGTGATTTTGTTTGAGTGATTTTTGTTTGGAATGTTAGTTGATTTGTGTTTGCTTGATTGACTTGTAGTGAAGTTAGTGAAGTGTGAGACTAGCAAGATCAAGGAGTGAACCTATACCCTCTACCAAAAAGGCAAGTGATGCTTCATACTTTTGTCCCATTATTTTCACTATGCATTAGTGATATTTCTAAGTAGGACTCGCATGGAAATTTTGCTAAGTATAAACTATGCTATGGGAAATCCTAGTAGATGAAACTTTAGTAGAATTTCCTAAGTTAAGATTCCTACTACAATCATGCTTAGCTTAGCTAATAGAAAACAAGGGTGGAATATATATTCATACTATGGAAAAATTTCTAAGTCTGAGGACTTGTGTTTTGTTTAATAAAACAACTAAGTGAATGAATCACCTGGGTGGAATGGAAGGATTGGTTTGTGTTGAGTGGTTACTCAGGGCCCATTTCAATGGACTACCCTGGTGTATCACACTTGTGGATGGCCACCCAGGAACAAAGAGATTTGAGATGTCAAATGTTGAGAAGCTTCAAGTGCAACCACTTGGCAATATGGGCTCTGCCTGGATCATATAGGTTGCAAGAACTTAGCCAAATGGACAGTTGGTGGTAGGGGTTTGATAGGTTGGAACGCATCCATTCTGGTCTAAGGGAAGGCTTCTGAAAGATCTTGTCTTGGTGAAACCAAGTCTTGTGGGGAAAGTGCACCACCTCTGCAGAGTGTAAAATCTAAGTACTTAGCCATGTCCCTGGTAAAGGACAATTTGAGCATCAAGACATGGAAGCTATCAAGAATCTCCTCATCCCAATTTCTAAGTTAAAATCTTGTGGGTGAACAAGGGTTAAAGGATCTTCAATCTTTGATTGGTAGATGCCTTGGGTGATTTTTGCCAAACAAAAACTTAGTGTTTTCAAATGATAAGGAAAATCTATTTTGAGCAAAGCAAGCCTAAGCTCCACTTAGCCAAATGCATATAGATGATAGACTCCACTATAATACCATAGTATCACTTGCCAATACAATTCAAATGTATTGACCCTTGTGGCTGTAACTTGTTATGTTGCAGGTTTGATTGATTTAGTGAAGTGTGTTGATTAGGATTACAAAGTCTACAACCAACATGTCTGCCTGTGGCATTTTGAAGATGAAGGACCCATACTTATAGTTATTCCGCTGCAATGTAATGTAATAGCCAAATGAGCTATGTAAGATGTAATGAAGTATTTTATTCCTGGTTATAAAGCTGTATTATGACCCTTGTTTCTTGATATTACATCTTAACTGTGGAAGCTAGCTATTGATCCAGGGACTAGCATTGTAAACACAGGAGGGATCAACCTTATTATCAGGTTGAGGCCACTACAATGTGTGTTCTTTCCACAAACCACACATGGATCAACCAGTGGTAATTGCATGTGTGTTCTTTTCCACAAACCACACATGGATCCACAAGTGGTCATTGCATGTGTGTTCTTTCCACAAACCACATATGGATCAACCAGAGTCATTGCATGTGTGTTCTTTCCACAAACCACACATGGATCCACCACTGTCATTGCATGTGTGTTCTTTTCCACAAACAACTTATGGATCAACCAGTGGTCGTTGCATGTGTGTTCTTTTCACAAACCACACATGGATCAACCACTAAAGTCATTGCATGTGTATTATTTCCACAAACCAGACATGGATCAACCACTAGAGTGATTGCATGTGTGTTATTTACACAAACCACACATGGATCAACCACTAGAGTCATTGCATGTGTGTTCTTATACTAAAACCAACACTAGAGTCATTGCATTGTGTTCTTTTCACAAACCACACATGGATCCACCACTGTCATTGCATGTGTGTTCTTTCCACAAACCACACATTGATCAACCACTAGTGGTCATTGCATGTGTGTTCTTTCCACAAACCACATATGGATCAACCAGTGGTCATTGCATGTGTGTTCTTTTCGGTAAACCACTTATGGATCCATTACAGTCAGTGCATGTGTGTTATTTCCACAAACCACACATGGATCAACCACTAGAGTCATTGCATGTTTGTTCTTATACTAAAACCACAAACCAGCACTAGAGTCATTGAATGTGTGTTCTTTTCCACAAACCATACATGGATCCACTAGACTCATTGCATGTGTGTTCTTTTCAAAAAACAACTGATGGATCAACCAGTGGTCATTGCATGTGTGTTCTTTTCACAAACCACATGTGGACCCACTAGAGTCATTGTATGTGTGTTCTTATACTAAAACTAGCACTAGAGTCATTGCATGTGTGTTCTATCCACAAACCACACATGGATCCACCACTGTCATTGCATGTGTGTTCTTTTCACAAACCACACATGGATCCACAACTAGCATTGCATGTGTGTTCTTTCCACAAACAACACATGGATCAACCAGTGGTCATTGCATGTGTGTTACTTTCCACAAACCACACATGGATCCACCAGTGGTCATTGCATGTGTGTTCTTTCCACAAACCACATATGGATCAACTAGAGTCATTGCATGTGTGTTCTTTCCACAAACCACATATGGATCCACTAGACTCATTGCATGAGTGTTCTTTTCCACAAACAACTTATGGATCAACCAGTGGACATTGCATGTGTGTTCTTTTCACAAATCACACATGGATCAACCACTAGAGTCATTGCATGTGTGTTATTTCCACAAACCACACATGGATCAACCACTAGAGTCATTGCATGTTTGTCCTTATACTAAAACCACAAACCAGCACTAGAGTCATTGAATGTGTGTCCTTTTCCACAAACCATACATGGATCTACTAGACTCATTGCATGTGTGTTCTTTTCCAAAAACAACTGATGGATCAACCAGCGGTCATTGCATGTGTGTTCTTTTCACAAACCACATGTGGAGCCACTAGAGTCATTGCATGTGTGTTCTTATACTAAAACTAGCACTAGAGTCATTGAATGTGTGTTCTATCCACAAATCACACATGGATCCACCACTGTCATTGCATGTGTGTTCTTTTCACAAACCACACATGGATCCACCACTGTCATTGCATGTGTCTTCTTTTCCACAAACCACACATGGATCCACAAGTGGTCATTGCATGTGTGTTCTTTTCCACAAACCACACATGGATCCACAAGTGGTCATTGCATGTGTGTTCTTTCCACAAACCACATATGTATCAACCAGAGTCATTGCATGTGTGTTCTTTCCACAAACCACACATGGATCCACTGGACTCATTGCATGTGTGTTCTTTTCCACAAACAACTTATGGATCAACCAGTGGTCATTACATGTGTGTTCTTTTCACAAACCACACATGGATCAACCACTAGAGTCATTGCATGTGTATTATTTCCACAAACTAGACATGGATCAACCACTAGAGTTATTGCATGTGTGTTATTTCCACAAACCACACATGGATCAACCACTAGAGTCATTGCATGTGTGTTATTTCCATAAACCACACATGGATCAACCACTAGAGTCGTTGCATGTGTGTTATTTCCACAAACCACAACATGGATCCACCACTGTCATTGCATGTGTGTTCTTTCCACAAACCACACATGGATCACCCACTAGTGGTCATTGCATGTGTGTTCTTTCGACAAACCACATATGGATCAACCAGCGGTCATTGCATGTGTGTTCTTTTCCATAAACCACTTATGGATCCATTACAGTCATTGCATGTGTGTTATTTCCACAAACCACACATGGATCAACCACTAGAGCCATTGCATGTTTGTTCTTATACTAAAACCACAAAGTAGCACTAGAGTCATTGCATGTGTGTTCTTTTCCACAAACCATACATGGATCCACTAGACTCATTGCATGTGTGTTCTTTTCCACAAACAACTGATGGATCAACCAGTGGTCATTGCATGTGTGTTCTTTTCACAAACCACATGTGGAACCACTAGAGTCATTGCATGTGTGTTCTTATACTAAAACTAGCACTAGAGTCATTGCATGTGTGTTCTATCCACAAACCACACATGGATCCACCACTGTCATTGCATGTGTGTTCTGTTCACAAACCACACATGGATCCACCACTGTCATTGCATGTGTGTTCTTTTCCACAAACCACACATGGATCCACAAGTGGTCCTTGCATGTGTGTTCTTTTCCACAAACCACACATGCATCCACAAGTGGTCATTTCATGTGTGTTCTTTCCACAAACCACATATGTATCAACCAGAGTCATTGCATGTGTGTTCTTTCCACAAACCACACATGGATCCACTAGACTCATTGCATGTGTGTTCTTTTCCACAAACAACTTATGGCTCAACCAGTGGTCATTGCATGTGTGTTCTTTTCACAAACCACACATGGATCAACCACTAGAGTCATTGCATGTGTATTATTTCCACAAACCAGACATGGATCAACCACTAGAGTTATTGCATGTGTGTTATTTGCACAAACCACACATGGATCAACCACTAGAGTCATTGCATGTGTGTTATTTCCACAAACCACACATGGATCCACCACTGTCATTGCATGTGTGTTCTTTCCACAAACCACACATGGATCAACCACTAGTGGTCATTGCATGTGTGTTATTTCCACAAACCACATATGGATCAACCAGTGGTCATTGCATGTGTGTTCTTTTCCATAAACCACTTATGGATCCATCACAGTCATTGCATGTGTGTTATTTCCACAAACCACACATGGATCAACCACTAGAGTCATTGCATGTGTGTTCTTTTCCACAAACCATACATGGATCCACTAGACTCATTGCATGTGTGTTCTTTTCCACAAACAACTGATGGATCAACCAGTGGTCATTGCATGTGTGTTCTTTTCACAAACCACATGTGGACCCACTAGAGTCATTGCATGTGTGTTCTTATACTAAAACTAGCACCAGAGTCATTGCATGTGTGTTCTATCCACAAACCACACATGGATCCACCACTGTCATTGCATGTGTGTTCTTTTCACAAACCACACATGGATCCACCACTGTCATTGCATGTGTGTTCTTTCCACAAACCACACATGGATCAACCAGTGGTCATTGCATGTGTGTTCTTTTCCACAAACCACACATGGATCAACCACTAGAGTCATTGCATGTGTGTTCTTATACTAAAACCAACACTAGAGTCATTGCATTGTGTTCTTTTCACAAACCACACATGGATCCACCACTGTCATTGCATGTGTGTTCTTTCCACAAACCACACATGGATCAACCACTAGTGGTCATTGCATGTGTGTTCTTTCCACAAACCACATATGGATCAACCAGTGGTCATTGCATGTGTGTTCTTTTCGGTAAACCACTTATGGATCCATTACAGTCAGTGCATGTGTGTTATTTCCACAAACCACACATGGATCAACCACTAGAGTCATTGCATGTTTGTTCTTATACTAAAACCACAAACCAGCACTAGAGTCATTGAATGTGTGTTCTTTTCCACAAACCATACATGGATCCACTAGACTCATTGCATGTGTGTTCTTTTCGAAAAACAACTGATGGATCAACCAGTGGGCATTGCATGTGTGTTCTTTTCACAAACCACATGTGGACCCACTAGAGTCATTGTATGTGTGTTCTTATACTAAAACTAGCACTAGAGTCATTGCATGTGTGTTCTATCCACAAACCACACATGGATCCACCACTGTCATTGCATGTGTGTTCTTTTCACAAACCACACATGGATCCACCACTGGCATTGCATGTGTGTTCTTTCCACAAACAACACATGGATCAACCAGTGGTCATTGCATGTGTGTTACTTTACACAAACCACACATGGATCCACCAGTGGTCATTGCATGTGTGTTCTTTCCACAAACCACATATGGATCAACTAGAGTCATTGCATGTGTGTTCTTTCCACAAACCACATATGGATCCACTAGACTCATTGCATGAGTGTTCTTTTCCACAAACAACTTATGGATCAACCAGTGGACATTGCATGTGTGTACTTTTCACAAATCACACATGGATCAACCACTAGAGTCATTGCATGTGTGTTATTTCCACAAACCACACATGGATCAACCACTAGAGTCATTGCATGTTTGTCCTTATACTAAAACCACAAACCAGCACTAGAGTCATTGAATGTGTGTTCTTTTCCACAAACCATACATGGATCTACTAGACTCATTGCATGTGTGTTCTTTTCCAAAAACAACTGATGGATCAACCAGCGGTCATTGCATGTGTGTTCTTTTCACAAACCACATGTGGACCCACTAGAGTCATTGCATGTGTGTTCTTATACTAAAACTAGCACTAGAGTCATTGAATGTGTGTTCTATCCACAAATCACACATGGATCCACCACTGTCATTGCATGTGTGTTCTTTTCACAAACCACACATGGATCCACCACTGTCATTGCATGTGTGTTCTTTTCCACAAACCACACATGGATCCACAAGTGGTCATTGCATGTGTGTTCTTTTCCACAAACCACACATGGATCCACAAGTGGTCATTGCATGTGTGTTCTTTCCACAAACCACATATGTATCAACCAGAGTCATTGCATGTGTGTTCTTTCCACAAACCACACATGGATCCACTGGACTCATTGCATGTGTGTTCTTTTCCACAAACAACTTATGGATCAACCAGTGGTCATTACATGTGTGTTCTTTTCACAAACCACACATGTATCAACCACTAGAGTCATTGCATGTGTATTATTTCCACAAACTAGACATGGATCAACCACTAGAGTTATTGCATGTGTGTTATTTCCACAAACCACACATGGATCAACCACTAGAGTCATTGCATGTGTGTTATTTCCATAAACCACACATGGATCAACCACTAGAGTCGCTGCATGTGTGTTATTTCCACAAACCACAACATGGATCCACCACTGTCATTGCATGTGTGTTCTTTCCACAAACCACACATGGATCAACCACTAGTGGTCATTGCATGTGTGTTCTTTCGACAAACCACATATGGATCAACCAGCGGTCATTGCATGTGTGTTCTTTTCCATAAACCACTTATGGATCCATTACAGTCATTGCATGTGTGTTATTTCCACAAACCACACATGGATCAACCACTAGAGTCATTGCATGTTTGTTCTTATACTAAAACCACAAAGCAGCACTAGAGTCATTGCATGTGTGTTCTTTTCCACAAACCATACATGGATCCACTAGACTCATTGCATGTGTGTTCTTTTCCACAAACAACTGATGGATCAACCAGTGGTCATTGCATGTGTGTTCTTTTCACAAACCACATGTGGAACCACTAGAGTCATTTCATGTGTGTTCTTATACTAAAACTAGCACTAGAGTCATTGCATGTGTGTTCTATCCACAAACCACACATGGATCCACCACTGTCATTGCATGTGTGTTCTTTTCACAAACCACACATGGATCCACCACTGTCATTGCATGTGTGTTCTTTTCCACAAACCACACATGGATCCACAAGTGGTCCTTGCATGTGTGTTCTTTTCCACAAACCACACATGGATCCACAAGTGGTCATTTCATGTGTGTTCTTTCCACAAACCACATATGTATCAACCAGAGTCATTGCATGTGTGTTCTTTCCACAAACCACACATGGATCCAGTAGACTCATTGCATGTGTGTTCTTTTCCACAAACAACTTATGGCTCAACCAGTGGTCATTGCATGTGTGTTCTTTTCACAAACCACACATGGATCAACCACTAGAGTCATTGCATGTGTATTATTTCCACAAACCAGACATGGATCAACCACTAGAGTTATTGCATGTGTGTTATTTGCACAAACCACACATGGATCAACCACTAGAGTCATTGCATGTGTGTTATTTCCACAAACCACACATGGATCCACCACTGTCACTGCATGTGTGTTCTTTCCACAAACCACACATGGATCAACCACTAGTGGTCATTGCATGTGTGTTATTTCCACAAACCACATATGGATCAACCAGTGGTCATTGCATGTGTGTTCTTTTCCATAAACCACTTATGGATCCATTACAGTCATTGCATGTGTGTTATTTCCACAAACCACACATGGATCAACCACTAGAGTCATTGCATGTGTTTTCTTTTCCACAAACCATACATGGATCCACTAGACTCATTGCATGTGTGTTCTTTTCCACAAACAACCGATGGATCAACCAGTGGTCATTGCATGTGTGTTCTTTTCACAAACCACATGTGGACCCACTAGAGTCATTGCATGTGTGTTCTTATACTAAAACTAGCACCAGAGTCATTGCATGTGTGTTCTATCCACAAACCACACATGGATCCACCACTGTCATTGCATGTGTGTTCTTTTCACAAACCACACATGGATCCACCACTGTCATTGCATGTGTGTTCTTTCCACAAACCACACATGGATCAACCAGTGGTCATTGCATGTGTGTTCTTTTCCACAAACCACACATGGATCCACAAGTGGTCATTGCATTTGTGTTCTTTCCACAAACCACGTATGGATCAACCAGAGTCATTGCATGTGTGTTCTTTCCAAAAACCACACATGGATCCACTGGACTCATTGCATGTGTGTTCTTTTCCACAAACAACTTATGGATCAACCAGTGGTCGTTGCATGTGTGTTTTTTTCACAAACCACACATGGATCAACCACTAGAGTCATTGCATGTGTATTATTTCCACAAACCAGATATGGATCAACCACTAGAGTGATTGCATGTGTGTTATTTCCACAAACCACACATGGATCAACCACTAGAGTCATTGCATGTGTGTTATTTCCACAAACCACACATGGATCAACCACTAGAGTCATTGCATGTGTCTTATTTCCATAAACCACACATGGATCAACCACTAGAGTCGTTGCATGTGTGTTATTTTCACAAACCACACATGGATCCACCATTGTCATTGCATGTGTGTTCTTTCCTCAAACCACACATGGATCAACCACTAGTGGTCATTGCATGTGTGTTATTTCCACAAACCACATATGCATCAACCAGTGGTCATTGCATGTGTGTTCTTTTCCATAAACCACTTATGGATCCATTACAGTCATTGCATGTGTGTTATTTCCACAAACCACACATGGAGCAACCACTAGAGTCATTGCGTGTGTGTTCTTTTCCACAAACCATACATGGATCCACTAGACTCATTGCATGTGTGTTCTTTTCCACAAACAACCGATGGATCAACCAGTGGTCATTGCATGTGTGTTCTTTTCACAAACCACATGTGGACCCACTAGAGTCATTGCATGTGTGTTCTTATACTAAAACTAGCACTACAGTCATTGCATGTGTGTTCTATCCACAAACCACACATGGATCCACCACTGTCATTGCATGTATGTTCTTTTCACAAACCACACATGGATCCACCACTGTCATTGCATGTGTGTTCTTTCCACAAACCACACATGGATCAACCAGTGGTCATTGCATGTGTGTTCTTTTCCACAAACCACACATGGATCCACAAGTGGTCATTGCATCTGTGTTCTTTACACAAACCACATATGGATCAACCAGAGTCATTGCATGTGTGTTCTTTCCACAAACCACACATGGATCCACTAGACTCATTGCATGTGTGTTCTTTTCCACAAACAACTTACGGATCAACCAGTGGTCGTTGCATGTGTGTTTTTTTCACAAACCACACATGGATAGACCACTAGAGTCATTGCATGTGTATTATTTCCACAAACCACACATGGATCAACCACTAGAGTGATTGCATGTGTGTTATTTCCACAAACCACACATGGATCAACCACTAGAGTCATTGCATGTGTGTTATTTCCACAAACCACACATGGATCAACCACTAGAGTCATTGCATGTGTGTTATTTCCACAAACCACACATGGATCAACCACTAGAGTCATTGCATGTGTGTTCTTTTCACAAACCACACATGGATCCACCACTGTCATTGCATGTGTGTTCGTTCCACAAACCACACATGGATCAACCACTAGTGGCCATTGCATGTGTGTTCTTTCCACAAACCACATATGGATCAACCAGTGGTCATTGCTTGTGTGTTCTTTTCCGTAAACCACTTATGGATCCATTACAGTCATTGCATGTGTGTTATTTCCACAAACCACACATGGATCAACCACTAGAGTCATTGCATGTTTGTTCTTATACTAAAACCACAAACCAGCACTAGAGTCATTGAATGTGTGTTCTTTTCCACAAACCATACATGGATCGACTAGACTCATTGCATGTGTGTTCTTTTCCAAAAACAACTGATGGATCAACCAGTGGTCATTGCATGTGTATTCTTTTCACAAACCACATGTGGACCCACTAGAGTCATTGTATGTGTGTTCTTATACTAAAACTAGCACTAGAGTCATTGCATGTGTGTTCTATCCACAAACCACACATGGATGCACCACTGTCATTGCCTGTGTGTTCTTTTCACAAACCACACATGGATCCACCACTGGCATTGCATGTGTGTTCTTTCCACAAACCACACATGGATCAACCAGTGGTCATTGCATGTGTGTTCCTTTCCACAAACCACACATGGATCCACCAGTGGTCATTGCATGTGTGCGCTTTCCACAAACCACATATGGATCAACCAGAGTCATTGCATGTGTGTTCTTTCCACAAACCACATATGGATCCACTAGACTCATTACATGAGTGTTCTTTTCCACAAACAACTTATGGATCAACCAGTGGACATTGCATGTGTGTTCTTTTCACAAATCACACATGGATCAACCACTATAGTCATTGCATGTGTGTTATTTCCACAAACCACACATGGATCAACCACTAGAGTCATCGCATGTGTGTTATTTCCACAAACCACACATGGATCAACCACTAGAGTCATTGCATGTGTGTTATTTCCACAAACCACACATGGACCAACCACTAGAGTCATTGTATGTGTGTTATTTCCACAAACCAAACATGGATCAACCACTAGAGTCATTGCATGTGTGTTATTTCCACAAACCACACATGGATCAACCACTAGAGTCATTGCATGTGTGTTCTTATACTGAAACCCACACTAGAGTCATTGCATGTGTGTTCTTTTCACAAACCACACATGGATCCACCACTGTCATTGCATGTGTGTTCTTTCCACAAACCACACATGGATCAACCACTAGTGGTCATTGCACCTGTGTTCTTTCCACAAACCACATATGGATAAACCAGTGGTCATTGCATGTGTGTTCTTTTCCATAAAGCACTTATGGATCCATTACAATCATTGCATGTGTGTTATTTCCACAAACCACACATGGATCAACCACTAGATATATTGCATGTTTCTTCATATACTAAAACCACAAACCAGCACTAGAGTCACTGCATGTGTGTTCTTTTCCACCAACCATACATGGATCCACTAGACTCATTGCATGTGTGTTCTTTTCCACAAATAACGGATGGATCAACCAGTGGTCATTGCATGTGTGTTATTTTCACAAACCACATGTGGACTCACTAGAGTCATTGCATGTGTGTTCTTATACTAAAACTAGCACTAGAGTCATTGCATGTGTGTTCTTTCCACAAAACACATATGGATCAACCAGAGTCATTGCATGTGTGTTCTTTCCACAAACCACATATGGATCCACTAGACTCATTGCATGTGTATTCTTTTCCACAATCAACTTATGGATCAACCAGTGGTCATTGCATGTGTGTTCTTTTCAAAACCACACATGGCTCAACCACTAGAGTCATTGCATGTGTGTTATTTCCACAAACCACACATGGATCAACCACTAGATTCATTGCATGTGTGTTATTTCCACAAACCACACATGGACCAACCACTACAGTCATTGCATGTGTGTTATTTCCACAAACCAAACATGGATCAACCACTAGAGTCATTGCATGTGTGTTATTTCCACAAACCACACATGGATCAACCACTAGAGTCATTGCATGTGTGTTCTTATACTGAAACCCACACTAGAGTCATTGCATGTGTGTTCTTTTCAAAAACCACACATGGATCCACCACTGTCATTGCATGTGTGTTCTTTCCACAAACCACACATGGATCAACCACTAGTGGTCATTGCATGTGCGTTCTTTCCACAAACCACATATGGATCAACCAGTGGTCATTGCATGTGTGTTCTTTTCCATAAACCACTTATGGATCCATTACAATCATTGCATGTGTGTTATTTCCACAAACCACACATGGATCAACCACTAGATATATTGCATGTTTGTTCATATACTAAAACCACAAACCAGCACTAGAGTCACTGCATGTGTGTTCTTTTCCACAAACCATACATGGGTCCACTAGACTCATTGCATGTGTGTTCTTTTCCACAAATAACGGATGGATCAACCAGTGGTCATTGCATGTGTATTATTTTCACAAACCACATGTGGACTCACTAGGGTCATTGCATGTGTGTTCTTATACTAAAACTAGCACTAGAGTCATTGCATGTGTGTTCTTTCCACAAAACACATATGGATCAACCAGAGTCATTGCATGTGTGTTCTTTCCACAAACCACATATGGATCCACTAGACTCATTGCATGTGTATTCTTTTCCACAAACAACTTATGGATCAACCAGTGGTCATTGCATGTGTGTTCTTTTCAAAACCACACATGGCTCAACCACTAGAGTCATTGCATGTGTGTTATTTCCACAAACCACACATGGATCAACCACTAGAGTCATTGCATGTGTGTTATTTCCACAAACCACACATGGACCAACCACTAGAGTCATTGCATGTGTGTTATTTCCACAAACCAAACATGGATCAACCACTAGAGTCATTGCATGTGTGTTATTTCCACAAACCACACATGGATCAACCACTAGAGTCATTGCATGTGTGTTCTTATACTGAAACCCACACTAGAGTCATTGCATGTGTGTTCTTTTCAAAAACCACACATGGATCCACCACTGTCATTGCATGTGTGTTCTTTCCACAAACCACACATGGATCAACCACTAGTGGTCATTGCATGTGCGTTCTTTCCACAAACCACATATGGATCAACCAGTGGTCATTGCATGTGTGTTCTTTTCCATAAACCACTTATGGATCCATTACAATCATTGCATGTGTGTTATTTCCACAAACCACACATGGATCAACCACTAGAGTCATTGCATGTTTGTTCATATACTAAAACCACAAACCAGCACTAGAGTCACTGCATGTGTGTTCTTTTCCACAAACCATACATGGATCCACTATACTCATTGCATGTGTGTTCTTTTCCACAAATAACCGATGGATCAACCAGTGTCCATTGGATGTGTGTTATTTTCTCAAACCACATGTGGACCCACTAGAGTCATTGCATGTGTGTTCTTATACTAAAACTAGCACTAGAGTCATTGCATGTGTGTTCTTTCCACAAAACACATATGGATCAACCAGAGTCATTGCATGTGTGTTCTTTCCACAAACCACATATGGATCCACTAGACTCATTGCATGTGTGTTCTTTTCCACAAACAACTTATGGATCAACCAGTGGTCATTGCATGTGTGTTCTTT
This sequence comes from Avena sativa, assembly GCA_916181665.1. Taxonomy (NCBI): domain Eukaryota; kingdom Viridiplantae; phylum Streptophyta; class Magnoliopsida; order Poales; family Poaceae; genus Avena; species Avena sativa. The sequence goes on from OV702287.1 coordinate 462,207,780, forward strand.
TCAAAAACCACACATGGCTCAACCACTAGAGTCATTGCATGTGTGTTATTTCCACAAACCACACATGGATCAACCACTAGAGTCATTGCATGTGTGTTATTTCGACAAACCACGCATGGATCAACCACTAGAGTCATTACATGTGTGTTATTTCCACAAACCACACTCGGATCAAGCACTAGAGTCATTGCATGTGTGTTATTTCCATAAACCACACATGGATCAACCACTAGAGTCATTGCATGTGTGTTATTTCCACAAACCACACATGGATCAACCACTAGATTCATTGCACGTGTGTTCTTATACTAAAACCAACACTAGAGTCATTGCATGTGTGTTCTTTTCACAAACCACACAGGGATCCACCACTGTCATTGCATGCGTGTTCTTTCCACAAACCACACATGGATCAACTAGTGGTCATTACATGTGTGTTCTTTTCCACAAACCACACATGAATCAACCAGTGGTCATTGCATGTGTGTTCTTTCCACAAACCACATATGGATCAACCAGAGTCATTGATGTGTGTTCTTTCCACAAACCAGATATGGATCCACTAGACTCATTGCATGTGTGTTATTTTCCACAAACAACTTATGGATCAACTAGTGGTCATTACATGTGTGTTCTTTTCACAAACCACACATGGATCAACCACTAGAGTCATTGCATGTGTGTTATTTCCACAAACCACACATGGATCAACCACTAGAGTCATTGGATGTGTGTTATTTCCACAAACCACACATGGATCAACCACTAGAGTCATTGCATGTGTGTTATTTCCACAAACCACACATGGATCAACCACTAGAGTCATTGCATGTGTGTTATTTCCACAAACCACACATGGATCAACAACTAGAGTCATTGCACGTGTGTTATTTCCACAAACCACACATGGATCAACCACTAGAGTCATCGCATGTGTGTTATTTCCACAAACCACACACGGATCAACCACTAGAGTCATTGCATGTGTGTTATTTCCACAAACCACACATGGATCAACCAGTAGAGTCATTGCATGTGTATTATTTGCACAAACCACACATGGATCAACCACTAGAGTCATTGCATGTGTGGTATTTCCACAAACCACACATGGATCAACCACTAGAGTCATTGCATGTGTGTTCTTATACTAAAACCAACACTAGAGTCATTGCATGTGTGTTATTTCCACAAACCAAACATGGATCCACCACTGTCGTTGCATGTGTGTTCTTTCCACAAACCACACATGGATCAACCACTAGTGGTCATTGCATGTGTATTCTTTCCACAAACCACATATGGATCAACCAGTGGTCATTGCATGTGTGTTCTTTTCCATAAACCACTTATGGATCCATTACAATCATTGCATGTGTGTTATTTCCACAAACCACACATGGATCAACCACTAGAGTCATTGCATGTTTGTTCATATACTAAAACCACAAACCAGCACTAGAGTCACTGCATGTGTGTTCTTTTCCACAAACCATACATGGATCCACTAGACTCATTGCATGTGTGTTCTTTTCCACAAATAACCGATGGATCAACCAGTGGCCATTGCATGTGTGTTATTTTCACAAACCACATGTGGACCCACTAGAGTCATTGCATGTGTGTTCTTATACTAAAACTAGCACTAGAGTCATTGCATGTGTGTTGTTTCCACAAAACACATATGGATCAACCAGAGTCATTGCATGTGTGTTCTTTCCACAAACCACATATGGATCCACTAGACTCATTGCATGTGTGTTCTTTTCCACAAACAACTTATGGATCAACCAGTGGTCATTGCATGTGTGTTCTTTTCACAAACCACACATGGCTCAACCACTAGAGTCATTGCATGTGTGTTATTTCCACAAACCACACATGGATCAACCACTAGAGTCATTGCATGTGTGTTATTTCGACAAACCACGCATGGATCAACCACTAGAGTCATTACACGTGTGTTATTTCCACAAACCACACATGGATCAACTACTAGAGTCATTGCATGTGTGTTATTTCCATAAACCACACATGGATCAACCACTAGAGTCATTGCATGTGTGTTATTTCCATAAACCACACATGGATCAACCACTAGAGTCATTGCATGTGTGTTATTTCCACAAACCACACATGGATCGACCACTAGAATCATTGCACGTGTGTTCTTATACTAAAACCAACACTAGAGTCATTGCATGTGTGTTCTTTTCACAAACCACACAGGGATCCACCACTGTCATTGCATGCGTGTTCTTTCCACAAACCACACATGGATCAACTAGTGGTCATTACATGTGTGTTCTTTTCCACAAACCACACATGGATCCACCAGTGGTCATTGCATGTGTGTTCTTTCCACAAACCACATATGGATCAACCAGATTCATTGATGTGTGTTCTTTCCACAAACCAGATATGGATCCACTAGACTCATTGCATGTGTGTTATTTTCCACAAACAACTTATGGATCAACCAGTGGTCATTACATGTGTGTTCTTTTCACAAACCACACATGGATCAACCACTAGAGTCATTGCATGTGTGTTATTTCCACAAACCACACATGGATCAACCACTAGAGTCATTGGATGTGTGTTATTTCCACAAACCACACATGGATCAACCACTAGAGTCATTGCATGTGTGTTATTTCCACAAACCACACATGGATCAACCACTAGAGTCATTGCATGTGTGTTATTTCCACAAACCACACATGGATCAACAACTAGAGTCATTGCACGTGTGTTATTTCCACAAACCACACATGGATCAACCACTAGAGTCATTGCATGTGTGTTATTTCCACAAAGCACACATGGATCAACCACTAGAGTCATTGCATGTGTGTTATTTCCACAAACCACACATGGATCAACCACTAGAGTCATTGCATGTGTATTATTTGCACAAACCACACATGGATCAACCACTAGAGTCATTGCATGTGTGGTATTTCCACAAACCACACATGGACCAACCACTAGAGTCATTGCATGTGTGTTCTTATACTAAAACCAACACTAGAGTCATTGCATGTGTGTTATTTTCACAAACCACACATGGACCCACCACTGTCATTGCATGTGTGTTCTTTCCACAAACCACACATGGATCAACCACTAGTGGTCATTGCATGTGTGTTCTTTCCACAAACCACATATGGATCAACCAGTGGTCATTGCATGTGTGTTCTTTTCCGTAAACCACTTATGGATCCATTACAATCATTGCATGTGTGTTATTTCCACAAACCACACATGGATCAACCACTAGAGTCATTGCATGTTTGTTCATATACTAAAACCACAAACCAGCACTAGAGTCACTGCATGTGTGTTCTTTTCCACAAACCATACATGGATCCACTAGACTCATTGCATGTGTGTTCTTTTCCACAAATAACCGATGGATCAACTAGTGGTCATTGCATGTGTGTTATTTTCACAAACCACATGTGGACCCACTAGAGTCATTGCATGTGTGTTCTTATACTAAAACTAGCACTAGAGTCATTGCATGTGTGTTCTTTCCACAAAACACATATGGATCAACCAGAGTCATTGCATGTGTGTTCTTTCCACAAACCACATATGGATCCACTAGACTCATTGCATGTGTGTTCTTTTCCACAAACAACTTATGGATCAACCAGTGGTCATTGCATGTGTGTTGTTTTCACAAACCACACATGGCTCAACCACTAGAGTCATTGCATGTGTGTTATTTCCACAAACCACACATGGATCAACCACTAGAGTCATTGCATGTGTGTTATTTCGACAAACCACGCATGGATCAACCACTAGAGTCATTACATGTGTGTTATTTCCACAAACCACACTCGGATCAAGCACTAGAGTCATTGCATGTGTGTTATTTCCATAAACCACACATGGATCAACCACTAGAGTCATTGCATGTGTGTTATTTCCACAAACCACACATGGATCAACCACTAGATTCATTGCACGTGTGTTCTTATACTAAAACCAACACTAGAGTCATTGCATGTGTGTTCTTTTCACAAACCACACAGGGATCCACCACTGTCATTGCATGCGTGTTCTTTCCACAAACCACACATGGATCAACTAGTGGTCATTACATGTGTGTTCTTTTCCACAAACCACACATGGATCCACCAGTGATCATTGCATGTGTGTTCTTTCCACAAACCACATATGGATCAACCAGAGTCATTGCATGTGTGTTCTTTCCACAAACCAGATATGGATCCACTAGACTCATTGCATGTGTGTTATTTTCCACAAACAACTTATGGATCAACCAGTGGTCATTACATGTGTGTTCTTTTCACAAACCACACATGGATCAACCACTAGAGTCATTGCATGTGTGTTATTTCCACAAACCACACATGGATCAACCACTAAAGTCATTGGATGTGTGTTATTTCCACAAACCACACATGGATCAACCACTAGAGTCATTGGATGTGTGTTATTTCCACAAACCACACATGGATCAACCACTAGAGTCATTGCACGTGTGTTATTTCCACAAACCACACATGGATCAACAACTAGAGTCATTGCACGTGTGTTATTTCCACAAACCACACATGGATCAACCACTAGAGTCATTGCATGTGTGTTATTTCCACAAACCACACATGGATCAACCACTAGAGTCATTGCATGTGTGTTATTTCCACAAACCACACATGGATCAACCACTAGAGTCATTGCATGTGTATTATTTGCACAAACCACACATGGATCAACCACTAGAGTCATTGCATGTGTGGTATTTCCACAAACCACACATGGATCAACCACTAGAGTCATTGCATGTGTGTTCTTATACTAAAACCAACACTAGAGTCATTGCATGTGTGTTCTTTTCACAAACCACACATGGATCCACCACTGTCAGTGCATGTGTGTTCTTTCCACAAACCACACATGGATCAACCACGAGTGGTCATTGCATGTGTGTTCATTTCCATAAACCACTTATGGATCCATTACAGTCATTGCATGTGTGTTATTTCCACAAACCACACATGGATAAACCACTAGAGTCATTGCATGGTTGTTCTTATACTAAAACGACAAACCAGCACTAGAGTCATTGGATGTGTGTTCTTTTCCACAAACCATACCTGGATCCACTAGACTCATTGCATGTGTGTTCTTTTCCACACACAACTGATGGATCAACCAGTGGTCATTGCATGTGTGTTCTTTGCACAAACCACATGTGGACCCACTAGAATCATTGCATGTGTGTTCTTATACTAAAACTAGCACTAGAGTCATTACATGTGTGTTCTATCCACAAACCACACATGGATCCACCACTGTCATTGCATGTGTGTTCTTTTCACAAACTACACATGGATCCACCACTGTCATTGCATGTGTGTTCTTTCCACAAACCACACATGGATCAACCAGTGGTCATTGCATGTGTGTTCTTTTCCACAAACCACACATGGATCCACCAGTGGTCATTGCATGTGTGTTCTTTCCACAAACTACATATGGATCAACAAGAGTCATTGCATGTGTGTTCTTTCCACAAACCACATATGGATCCACTAGACTAATTCCATGTCTGTTCTTTTCTAGAAGCAACTTATGGATCAACCTGTGGTCATTGCATGTGTGTTCTTTTCACAAACCACACATGGATCAACCACTAGAGTCATTGCTTGTGTGTTCTTATACTAAAACTAGCACTACAGTCATTGCATGTGTGTTCTATCCACAAACCACACATGGATCCACCACTGTCATTGCATGTGTGTTCTTTCCACAAACCACACATGGATCAACCAGTGGTCATTGCATGTGTGTTCTTTCCACAAACCACATATGGATCAACCAGTGGTCATTGCATGTGTGTTCTTTTCCATAAACCACTTCTGGATCCATTACAGTCATTGCACGTGTGTTATTTCCAGAAACCACACATGGATCAACCACTAGAGTCATTGCATGTGTGTTATTTCCACAAACCACACATGGACCAACCACCAGAGTCATTGCATGTGTGTTATTTCCACAAACCACACATGGATCAACCACTAGAGTCATTGCATGTGTGTTATTTCCACAAACCACACATGGATCAACCACTAGAGTCATTGCATGTGTGTTATTTCCATAAACCACACATGGATCAACCACTAGAGTCATTGCATGTGTGTTATTTCCACAAACCACACATGGATCAACCACTAGAGTCATTGCATGTGTATTATTTGCACAAACCACACATGGATCAACCACTAGAGTCATTGCATGTGTGGTATTTCCACAAACCACACATGGATCAACCACTAGAGTCATTGCATGTGTGTTCTTATACTAAAACCAACACTAGAGTCATTGCATGTGTGTTATTTTCACAAACCACACATGGACCCACCACTGTCATTGCATGTGTGTTCTTTCCACAAACCACACATGGATCAACCACTAGTGGTCATTGCATGTGTGTTCTTTCCACAAACCACATATGGATCAACCAGTGGTCATTGCATGTGTGTTCTTTTCCGTAAACCACTTATGGATCCATTACAATCATTGCATGTGTGTTATTTCCACAAACCACACATGGATCAACCACTAGAGTCATTGCATGTTTGTTCATATACTAAAACCACAAACCAGCACTAGAGTCACTGCATGTGTGTTCTTTTCCACAAACCATACATGGATCCACTAGACTCATTGCATGTGTGTTCTTTTCCACAAATAACCGATGGATCAACTAGTGGTCATTGCATGTGTGTTATTTTCACAAACCACATGTGGACCCACTAGAGTCATTGCATGTGTGTTCTTATACTAAAACTAGCACTAGAGTCATTGCATGTGTGTTCTTTCCACAAAACACATATGGATCAACCAGAGTCATTGCATGTGTGTTCTTTCCACAAACCACATATGGATCCACTAGACTCATTGCATGTGTGTTCTTTTCCACAAACAACTTATGGATCAACCAGTGGTCATTGCATGTGTGTTGTTTTCACAAACCACACATGGCTCAACCACTACAGTCATTGCATGTGTGTTATTTCCACAAACCACACATGGATCAACCACTAGAGTCATTGCATGTGTGTTATTTCGACAAACCACGCATGGATCAACCACTAGAGTCATTACATGTGTGTTATTTCCACAAACCACACTCGGATCAAGCACTAGAGTCATTGCATGTGTGTTATTTCCATAAACCACACATGGATCAACCACTAGAGTCATTGCATGTGTGTTATTTCCACAAACCACACATGGATCAACCACTAGATTCATTGCACGTGTGTTCTTATACTAAAACCAACACTAGAGTCATTGCATGTGTGTTCTTTTCACAAACCACACAGGGATCCACCACTGTCATTGCATGCGTGTTCTTTCCACAAACCACACATGGATCAACTAGTGGTCATTACATGTGTGTTCTTTTCCACAAACCACACATGGATCCACCAGTGATCATTGCATGTGTGTTCTTTCCACAAACCACATATGGATCAACCAGAGTCATTGCATGTGTGTTCTTTCCACAAACCAGATATGGATCCACTAGACTCATTGCATGTGTGTTATTTTCCACAAACAACTTATGGATCAACCAGTGGTCATTACATGTGTGTTCTTTTCACAAACCACACATGGATCAACCACTAGAGTCATTGCATGTGTGTTATTTCCACAAACCACACATGGATCAACCACTAAAGTCATTGGATGTGTGTTATTTCCACAAACCACACATGGATCAACCACTAGAGTCATTGGATGTGTGTTATTTCCACAAACCACACATGGATCAACCACTAGAGTCATTGCACGTGTGTTATTTCCACAAACCACACATGGATCAACAACTAGAGTCATTGCACGTGTGTTATTTCCACAAACCACACATGGATCAACCACTAGAGTCATTGCATGTGTGTTATTTCCACAAACCACACATGGATCAACCACTAGAGTCATTGCATGTGTGTTATTTCCACAAACCACACATGGATCAACCACTAGAGTCATTGCATGTGTATTATTTGCACAAACCACACATGGATCAACCACTAGAGTCATTGCATGTGTGGTATTTCCACAAACCACACATGGATCAACCACTAGAGTCATTGCATGTGTGTTCTTATACTAAAACCAACACTAGAGTCATTGCATGTGTGTTCTTTTCACAAACCACACATGGATCCACCACTGTCAGTGCATGTGTGTTCTTTCCACAAACCACACATGGATCAACCACGAGTGGTCATTGCATGTGTGTTCATTTCCATAAACCACTTATGGATCCATTACAGTCATTGCATGTGTGTTATTTCCACAAACCACACATGGATAAACCACTAGAGTCATTGCATGGTTGTTCTTATACTAAAACGACAAACCAGCACTAGAGTCATTGGATGTGTGTTCTTTTCCACAAACCATACCTGGATCCACTAGACTCATTGCATGTGTGTTCTTTTCCACACACAACTGATGGATCAACCAGTGGTCATTGCATGTGTGTTCTTTGCACAAACCACATGTGGACCCACTAGAATCATTGCATGTGTGTTCTTATACTAAAACTAGCACTAGAGTCATTACATGTGTGTTCTATCCACAAACCACACATGGATCCACCACTGTCATTGCATGTGTGTTCTTTTCACAAACTACACATGGATCCACCACTGTCATTGCATGTGTGTTCTTTCCACAAACCACACATGGATCAACCAGTGGTCATTGCATGTGTGTTCTTTTCCACAAACCACACATGGATCCACCAGTGGTCATTGCATGTGTGTTCTTTCCACAAACTACATATGGATCAACAAGAGTCATTGCATGTGTGTTCTTTCCACAAACCACATATGGATCCACTAGACTAATTCCATGTCTGTTCTTTTCTAGAAGCAACTTATGGATCAACCTGTGGTCATTGCATGTGTGTTCTTTTCACAAACCACACATGGATCAACCACTAGAGTCATTGCTTGTGTGTTCTTATACTAAAACTAGCACTACAGTCATTGCATGTGTGTTCTATCCACAAACCACACATGGATCCACCACTGTCATTGCATGTGTGTTCTTTCCACAAACCACACATGGATCAACCAGTGGTCATTGCATGTGTGTTCTTTCCACAAACCACATATGGATCAACCAGTGGTCATTGCATGTGTGTTCTTTTCCATAAACCACTTCTGGATCCATTACAGTCATTGCACGTGTGTTATTTCCAGAAACCACACATGGATCAACCACTAGAGTCATTGCATGTGTGTTATTTCCACAAACCACACATGGACCAACCACCAGAGTCATTGCATGTGTGTTATTTCCACAAACCACACATGGATCAACCACTAGAGTCATTGCATGTGTGTTATTTCCACAAACCACACATGGATCAACCACTAGAGTCATTGCATGTGTGTTATTTCCATAAACCACACATGGATCAACCACTAGAGTCATTGCATGTGTGTTATTTCCACAAACCACACATGGATCAACCACTAGATTCATTGCACGTGTGTTCTTATACTAAAACCAACACTAGAGTCATTGCATGTGTGTTCTTTTCACAAACCACACAGGGATCCACCACTGTCATTGCATGCGTGTTCTTTCCACAAACCACACATGGATCAACTAGTGGTCATTACATGTGTGTTCTTTTCCACAAACCACACATGGATCCACCAGTGATCATTGCATGTGTGTTCTTTCCACAAACCACATATGGATCAACGAGAGTCATTGATGTGTGTTCTTTCCACAAACCAGATATGGATCCACTAGACTCATTGCATGTGTGTTATTTTCCACAAACAACTTATGGATCAACAAGTGGTCATTACATGTGTGTTCTTTTCACAAACCACACATGGATCAACCACTAGAGTCATTGCATGTGTGTTATTTCCACAAACCACACATGGATCAACCACTAGAGTCATTGGATGTGTGTTATTTCCACAAACCACACATGGATCAACCACTAGAGTCATTGCATGTGTGTTATTTCCACAAACCACACATGGATCAACCACTAGAGTCATTGCATGTGTGTTATTTCCACAAACCACACATGGATCAACAACTAGAGTCATTGCACGTGTGTTATTTCCACAAACCACACATGGATCAACCACTAGAGTCATTGCATGTGTGTTATTTCCACAAACCACACATGGATCAACCACTAGAGTCATTGCATGTGTGTTATTTCCACAAACCACACATGGATCAACCACTAGAGTCATTGCATGTGTATTATTTGCACAAACCACACATGGATCAACCACTAGAGTCATTGCATGTGTGGTATTTCCACAAACCACACATGGATCAACCACTAGAGTCATTGCATGTGTGTTCTTATACTAAAACCAACACTAGAGTCATTGCATGTGTGTTCTTTTCACAAACTACACATGGATCCACCACTGTCATTGCATGTGTGTTCTTTCCACAAACCACACATGGATCTACCACGAGTGGTCATTGCATGTGTGTTCATTTCCATAAACCACTTATGGATCCATTACAGTCATTGCATGTGTGTTATTTCCACAAACCACACATGGATAAAACACTAGAGTCATTGCATGGTTGTTCTTATACTAAAACGACAAACCAGCACTAGAGTCATTGCATGTGTGTTCTTTTCCACAAACCATACATGGATCCACTAGACTCATTGCATGTGTGTTCTTTTCCACACACAACTGATGGATCAACCAGTGGTCATTGCATGTGTGTTCTTTGCACAAACCACATGTGGACCCACTAGAATCATTGCATGTGTGTTCTTATACTAAAACTAGCACTAGAGTCATTGCATGTGTGTTCTATCCACAAACCACACATGGATCCACCACTGTCATTGCATGTGTGTTCTTTTCACAAACTACACATGGATCCACCACTGTCATTGCATGTGTGTTCTTTCCACAAACCACACATGGATCAACCAGTGGTCATTGCATGTGTGTTCTTTTCTACAAACCACACATGGATCCACCAGTGGTCATTGCATGTATGTTCTTTCCACAAACTACATATGGATCAACCAGAGTCATTGCATGTGTGTTCTTTCCACAAACCACATATGGATCCACTAGACTAATTCCATGTCTGTTATTTTCTAGAAGCAACTTATGGATCAACCAGTGGTCATTGCATGTGTGTTCTTTTCACAAACCACACATGGATCAACCACTAGAGTCATTGCATGTGTGTTCTTATACTAAAACTAGCACTACAGTCATTGCATGTGTGTTCTATCCACAAACCACACATGGATCCACCACTGTCATTGCATGTGTGTTCTTTCCACAAACCACACATGGATCAACCAGTGGTCATTGCATGTGTGTTCTTTCCACAAACCACATATGGATCAACCAGTCGTCATTGCATGTGTGTTCTTTTCCATAAACCACTTCTGGATCCATTACAGTCATTGCACGTGTGTTATTTCCAGAAACCACACATGGATCGACCACTAGAGTCATTGCATGTGTGTTATTTCCACAAACCACACATGGACCAACCACTAGAGTCATTGCATGTGTGTTATTTCCACAAACCACACATGGATCAACCACTAGAGTCATTGCATGTGTGTTATTTCCACAAACCACACATGGATCAACCACTAGAGTCATTGCATGTGTGTTATTTCCATAAACCACACATGGATCAACCACTAGAGTCATTGCATGTGTGTTATTTCCACAAACCACACATGGATCAACCAGTAGATTCATTGCACGTGTGTTCTTATACTAAAACCAACACTAGAGTCATTGCATGTGTGTTCTTTTCACAAACCACACAGGGATCCACCACTGTCATTGCATGCGTGTTCTTTCCACAAACCACACATGGATAACCTATTGGTCATTACATGTGTGTTCTTTTCCACAAACCACACATGGATCCACCAGTGGTCATTGCATGTGTGTTCTTTCCACAAACCACATATGGATCAACCAGAGTCATTGATGTGTGTTCTTTCCACAAACCAGATATGGATCCAGTAGACTCATTGCATGTGTGTTATTTTCCACAAACAACTTATGGATCAACCAGTGGTCATTACATGTGTGTTCTTTTCACAAACCACACAAGGATCAACCACTAGAGGCATTGCATGTGTGTTATTTCCACAAACCACACATGGATCAACCACTAGAGTCATTGGATGTGTGTTATTTCCACAAACCACACATGGATCAACCACTAGAGTCATTGCATGTGTGTTATTTCCACAAACCACACATGGATCAACCACTAGAGTCATTGCATGTGTGTTATTTCCACAAACCACACATGGATCAACAACTAGAGTCATTTCACGTGTGTTATTTCCACAAACCACACATGGATCAACCACTAGAGTCATTGCATGTGTGTTATTTCCACAAACCACACATGGATCAACCACTAGAGTCATTGCATGTGTGTTATTTCCACAAACCACACATGGATCAACCACTAGAGTCATTGCATGTGTATTATTTGCACAAACCACACATGGATCAACCACTAGAGTCATTGCATGTGTGGTATTTCCACAAACCACACATGGATCAACCACTAGAGTCATTGCATGTGTGTTCTTATACTAAAACCAACACTAGAGTCATTGCATGTGTGTTCTTTTCACAAACCACACATGGATCCACCACTGTCATTGCATGTGTGTTCTTTCCACAAACCACACATGGATCTACCACTAGTGGTCATTGCATGTGTATTATTTCCACAAACCACATATGGATCAACCAGTGGTCATTGCATGTGTGTTCTTTTCCATAAACCACTTATGGATCCATTACAATCATTGCATGTGTGTTATTTCCACAAACCACACATGGATCAACCACTAGAGTCATTGCATGTTTGTTCATATACTAAAACCACAAACCAGCACTAGAGTCACTGCATGTGTGTTCTTTTCCACAAACCATACATGGATCCACTAGACTCATTGCATGTGTGTTCTTTTCCACAAATAACCGATGGATCAACCAGTGGCCATTGCATGTGTGTTATTTTCACAAACCACATGTGGACCCACTAGAGTCATTGCATGTGTGTTCTTATACTAAAACTAGCACTAGAGTCATTGCATGTGTGTTGTTTCCACAAAACACATATGGATCAACCAGAGTCATTGCATGTGTGTTCTTTCCACAAACCACATATGGATCCACTAGACTCATTGCATGTGTGTTCTTTTCCACAAACAACTTATGGATCAACCAGTGGTCATTGCATGTGTGTCCTTTTCACAAACAACACATGGCTCAACCACTAGAGTCATTGCATGTGTGTTATTTCCACAAACCACACATGGATCAACCACTAGAGTCATTGCATGTGTGTTATTTCGACAAACCACGCATGGATCAACCACTAGAGTCATTACATGTGTGTTATTTCCACAAACCACACATGGATCAACTACTAGAGTCATTGCATGTGTGTTATTTCCATAAACCACACATGGATCAACCACTAGAGTCATTGCATGTGTGTTATTTCCATAAACCACACATGGATCAACCACTAGAGTCATTGCATGTGTGTTATTTCCACAAACCACACATGGATCAACCACTAGATTCATTGCACGTGTGTTCTTATACTAAAACCAACACTAGAGTCATTGCATGTGTGTTCTTTTCACAAACCACACAGGGATCCACCACTGTCATTGCATGCGTGTTCTTTCAACAAACCACACATGGATCAACTAGTGGTCATTACATGTGTGTTCTTTTCCACAAACCACACATGGATCCACCAGTGGTCATTGCATGTGTGTTCTTTCCACAAACCACATATGGATCAACCAGATTCATTGATGTGTGTTCTTTCCACAAACCAGATATGGATCCACTAGACTCATTGCATGTGTGTTATTTTCCACAAACAACTTATGGATCAACCAGTGGTCATTACATGTGTGTTCTTTTCACAAACCACACATGGATCAACCACTAGAGTCATTGCATGTGTGTTATTTCCACAAACCACACATGGATCAACCACTAGAGTCATTGGATGTGTGTTATTTCCACAAACCACACATGGATCAACCACTAGAGTCATTGCATGTGTGTTATTTCCACAAACCACACATGGATCAACAACTAGAGTCATTGCACGTGTGTTATTTCCACAAACCACACATGGATCAACCACTAGAGTCATTGCATGTGTGTTATTTCCACAAACCACACATGGATCAACCACTAGAGTCATTGCATGTGTGTTATTTCCACAAACCACACATGGATCAACCACTAGAGTCATTGCATGTGTATTATTTGCACAAACCACACATGGATCAACCACTAGAGTCATTGCATGTGTGGTATTTCCACAAACCACACATGGATCAACCACTAGAGTCATTGCATGTGTGTTCTTATACTAAAACCAACACTAGAGTCATTGCATGTGTGTTATTTTCACAAACCACACATGGACCCACCACTGTGATTGCATGTGTGTTCTTTCCACAAACCACACATGGATCAACCACTAGTGGTCATTGCATGTGTGTTCTTTCCACAAACCACATATGGATCAACCAGTGGTCATTGCATGTGTGTTCTTTTCCATAAACCACTTATGGATCCATTACAATCATTGCATATGTGTTATTTCCACAAACCACACATGGATCAACCACTAGAGTCATTGCATGTTTGTTCATATACTAAAACCACAAACCAGCACTAGAGTCACTGCATGTGTGTTCTTTTCCACAAACCATACATGGATCCACTAGACTCATTGCATGTGTGTTCTTTTCCACAAATAACCGATGGATCAACCAGTGGCCATTGCATGTGTGTTATTTTCACAAACCACATGTGGACCCACTAGAGTCATTGCATGTGTGTTCTTATACTAAAACTAGCACTAGAGTCATTGCATGTGTGTTGTTTCCACAAAACACATATGGATCAACCAGAGTCATTGCATGTGTGTTCTTTCCACAAACCACATATTGATCCACTAGACTCATTGCATGTGTGTTCTTTTCCACAAACAACTTATGGATCAACCAGTGGTCATTGCATGTGTGTTCTTTTCACAAACCACACATGGCTCAACCACTAGAGTCATTGCATGTGTGTTATTTCCACAAACCACACATGGATCAACCACTAGAGTCATTGCATGTGTGTTATTTCGACAAAACACGCATGGATCAACCACTAGAGTCATTACATGTGTGTTATTTCCACAAACCACACATGGATCAACTACTAGAGTCATTGCATGTGTGTTATTTCCATAAACCACACATGGATCAACCACTAGAGTCATTGCATGTGTGTTATTTCCATAAACCACACATGGATCAACCACTAGAGTCATTGCATGTGTGTTATTTCCACAAACCACACATGGATCAACCACTAGAATCATTGCACGTGTGTTCTTATACTAAAACCAACACTAGAGACATTGCATGTGTGTTCTTTTCACAAACCACACAGGGATCCACCACTGTCATTGCATGCGTGTTCTTTCCACAAACCACACATGGATCAACTAGTGGTCATTACATGTGTGTTCTTTTCCACAAACCACACATGGATCCACCAGTGGTCATTGCATGTGTGTTCTTTCCACAAACCACATATGGATCAACCAGATTCATTGATGTGTGTTCTTTCCACAAACCAGATATGGATCCACTAGACTCATTGCATGTGTGTTATTTTCCACAAACAACTTATGGATCAACCAGTGGTCATTACATGTGTGTTCTTTTCACAAACCACACATGGATCAACCACTAGAGTCATTGCATGTGTGTTATTTCCACAAACCACACATGGATCAACCGCTAGAGTCATTGGATGTGTGTTATTTCCACAAACCACACATGGATCAACCACTAGAGTCATTGCATGTGTGTTATTTCCACAAACCACACATGGATCAACCACTAGAGTCATTGCATGTGTGTTATTTCCACAAACCACACATGGATCAACAACTAGAGTCATTGCACGTGTGTTATTTCCACAAACCACACATGGATCAACCACTAGAGTCATTGCATGTGTGTTATTTCCACAAACCACACATGGATCAACCACTAGAGTCATTGCATGTGTGTTATTTCCACAAACCACACATGGATCAACCACTAGAGTCATTGCATGTGTATTATTTGCACAAACCACACATGGATCAACCACTAGAGTCATTGCATGTGTGGTATTTCCACAATACACACATGGATCAACCACTAGAGTCATTGCACGTGTGTTCTTATACTAAAACCAACATTAGAGTCATTGCATGTGTGTTCTTTTCACAAACCACACAGGGATCCACCACTGTCATTGCATGCGTGTTCTTTCCACAAACCACACATGGATCAACTAGTTGTCATTACATGTGTGTTCTTTTCCACAAACCACACATGGATCCACCAGTGGTCATTGCATGTGTGTTCTTTCCACAAACCACATATGGATCAACCAGAGTCATTGATGTGTGTTCTTTCCACAAACCAGATATGGATCCACTAGACTCATTGCATGTGTGTTATTTTCCACAAACAACTTATGGATCAACCAGTGGTCATTACATGTGTGTTCTTTTCACAAACCACACATGGATCAACCACTAGAGTCATTGCATGTGTGTTATTTCCACAAACCACACATGGATCAACCACTAGAGTCATTGGATGTGTGTTATTTCCACAAACCACACATGGATCAACCACTAGAGTCATTGCATGTGTGTTATTTCCACAAACCACACATGGATCAACCACTAGAGTCATTGCATGTGTGTTATTTCCACAAACCACACATGGATCAACAACTAGAGTCATTGCACGTGTGTTATTTCCACAAACCACACATGGATCAACCACTAGAGTCATTGCATGTGTGTTATTTCCACAAACCACACATGGATCAACCACTAGAGTCATTGCATGTGTGTTATTTCCACAAACCACACATGGATCAACCACTAGAGTCATTGCATGTGTATTATTTGCACAAACCACACATGGATCAACCACTAGAGTCATTGCATGTGTGGTATTTCCACAAACCACACATGGATCAACCACTAGAGTCATTGCATGTGTGTTCTTATACTAAAACCAACACTAGAGTCATTGCATGTGTGTTCTTTTCACAAACCACACATGGATCCACCACTGTCATTGCATGTGTGTTCTTTCCACAAACCACACATGGATCAACCACTAGTGGTCATTGCGTGTGTATTCTTTCCACAAACGACATATGGATCAACCAGTGGTCATTGCATGTGTGTTCTTTTCCATAAACCACTTATGGATCCATTACAATCATTGCATGTGTGTTATTTCCACAAACCACACATGGATCAACCACTAGAGTCATTGCATGTTTGTTCATATACTAAAACCACAAACCAGCACTACAGTCACTACATGTGTGTTCTTTTCCACAAACCATACATGGATCCACTAGACTCATTGCATGTGTGTTCTTTTCCACAAATAACCGATGGATCAACCAGTGGCCATCGCATGTGTGTTCTTATACTAAAACTAGCACTAGAGTCATTGCATGTGTGTTGTTTCCACAAAACACATATGGATCAACCAGAGTCATTGCATGTGTGTTCTTTCCACAAACCACATATGGATCCACTAGACTCATTGCATGTGTGTTCTTTTCCACAAACAACTTATGGATCAACCAGTGGTCATTGCATGTGTGTTCTTTTCACAAAACACACATGGCTCAACCACTAGAGTCATTGCATGTGTGTTAATTCCACAAACCACACATGGATCAACCACTAGAGTCATTGCATGTGTGTTATTTCGACAAACCACGCATGGATCAACCACTAGAGTCATTACATGTGTGTTATTTCCACAAACCACACATGGATCAACTACTAGAGTCATTGCATGTGTGTTATTTCCATAAACCACACATGGATCAACCACTAGAGTCATTGCATGTGTGTTATTTCCATAAACCACACATGGATCAACCACTAGAGTCATTGCATGTGTGTTATTTCCACAAACCACACATGGATCAACCACTAGAATCATTGCACGTGTGTTCTTATACTAAAACCAACACTAGAGTCATTGCATGTGTGTTCTTTTCACAAACCACACAGGGATCCACCACTGTCATTGCATGCGTGTTCTTTCCACAAACCACACATGGATCAACTAGTGGTCATTACATGTGTGTTCTTTTCCACAAACCACACATTGATCCACCAGTGGTCATTGCATGTGTGTTCTTTCCACAAACCACATATGGATCAACCAGAGTCATTGATGTGTGTTCTTTCCACAAACCAGATATGGATCCACTAGACTCATTGCATGTGTGTTATTTTCCACAAACAACTTATGGATCAACCAGTGGTCATAACATGTGTGTTCTTTTCACAAACCACACATGGATCAACCACTAGAGTCATTGCATGTGTGTTATTTCCACAAACCACACATGGATCAACCACTAGAGTCATTGGATGTGTGTTATTTCCACAAACCACACATGGATCAACCACTAGAGTCATTGCATGTGTGTTATTTCCACAAACCACACATGGATCAACCACTAGAGTCATTGCATGTGTGTTATTTCCACAAACCACACATGGATCAACAACTAGAGTCATTGCACGTGTGTTATTTCCACAAACCACACATGGATCAACCACTAGAGTCATTGCATGTGTGTTATTTCCACAAACCACACATGGATCAACCACTAGAGTCATTGCATGTGTGTTGTTTCCACAAAACACATATGGATCAACCAGAGTCATTGCATGTGTGTTCTTTCCACAAACCACATATGGATCCACTAGACTCATTGCATGTGTGTTCTTTTCCACAAACAACTTATGGATCAACCAGTGGTCATTGCATGTGTGTTCTTTTCACAAACCACACATGGCTCAACCACTAGAGTCATTGCATGTGTGTTATTTCCACAAACCACACATGGATCAACCACTAGAGTCATTGCATGTGTGTTATTTCGACAAACCACGCATGGATCAACCACTAGAGTCATTACATGTGTGTTATTTCCACAAACCACACTCGGATCAAGCACTAGAGTCATTGCATGTGTGTTATTTCCATAAACCACACATGGATCAACCACTAGAGTCATTGCATGTGTGTTATTTCCACAAACCACACATGGATCAACCACTAGATTCATTGCACGTGTGTTCTTATACTAAAACCAACACTAGAGTCATTGCATGTGTGTTCTTTTCACAAACCACACAGGGATCCACCACTGTCATTGCATGCGTGTTCTTTCCACAAACCACACATGGATCAACTAGTGGTCATTACATGTGTGTTCTTTTCCACAAACCACACATGGATCCACCAGTGATCATTGCATGTGTGTTCTTTCCACAAACCACATATGGATCAACGAGAGTCATTGATGTGTGTTCTTTCATCAAACCAGATATGGATCCACTAGACTCATTGCATGTGTGTTATTTTCCACAAACAACTTATGGATCAACCAGTGGTCATTACATGTGTGTTCTTTTCACAAACCACACATGGATCAACCACTAGAGTCATTGTATGTGTGTTATTTCCACAAACCACACATGGATCAACCACTAGAGTCATTGGATGTGTGTTATTTCCACAAACCACACATGGATCAACCACTAGAGTCATTGCATGTGTGTTATTTCCACAAACCACACATGGATCAACCACTAGAGTCATTGCATGTGTGTTATTTCCACAAACCACACATGGATCAACAACTAGAGTCATTGCACGTGTGTTATTTCCACAAACCACACATGGATCAACCACTAGAGTCATTGCATCTGTGTTATTTCCACAAACCACACATGGATCAACCACTAGAGTCATTGCATGTGTGTTATTTCCACAAGCCACACATGGATCAACCACGAGAGTCATTGCATGTGTATTATTTGCACAAACCACACATGGATCAACCACTAGAGTCATTGCATGTGTGGTATTTCCACAAACCACACATGGATCAACCACTAGAGTCATTGCATGTGTGTTCTTATACTAAAACCAACACTAGAGTCATTGCATGTGTGTTATTTTCACAAACCACACATGGACCCACCACTGTGATTGCATGTGTGTTCTTTCCACAAACCACACATGGATCAACCACTAGTGGTCATTGCATGTGTGTTCTTTCCACAAACCACATATGGATCAACCAGTGGTCATTGCATGTGTGTTCTTTTCCATAAACCACTTATGGATCCATTACAATCATTGCATATGTGTTATTTCCACAAACCACACATGGATCAACCACTAGAGTCATTGCATGTTTGTTCATATACTAAAACCACAAACCAGCACTAGAGTCACTGCATGTGTGTTCTTTTCCACAAACCATACATGGATCCACTAGACTCATTGCATGTGTGTTCTTTTCCACAAATAACCGATGGATCAACCAGTGGCCATTGCATGTGTGTTATTTTCACAAACCACATGTGGACCCACTAGAGTCATTGCATGTGTGTTCTTATACTAAAACTAGCACTAGAGTCATTGCATGTGTGTTGTTTCCACAAAACACATATGGATCAACCAGAGTCATTGCATGTGTGTTCTTTCCACAAACCACATATGGATCCACTAGACTCATTGCATGTGTGTTCTTTTCCACAAACAACTTATGGATCAACCAGTGGTCATTGCATGTGTGTTCTTTTCACAAACCACACATGGCTCAACCACTAGAGTCATTGCATGTGTGTTATTTCCACAAACCACACATGGATCAACCACTAGAGTCATTGCATGTGTGTTATTTCGACAAACCACGCATGGATCAACCACTAGAGTCATTACATGTGTGTTATTTCCACAAACCACACATGGATCAACTACTAGAGTCATTGCATGTGTGTTATTTCCATAAACCACACATGGATCAACCACTAGAGTCATTGCATGTGTGTTATTTCCATAAACCACACATGGATCAACCACTAGAGTCATTGCATGTGTGTTATTTCCACAAACCACACATGGATCAACCACTAGAATCATTGCACGTGTGTTCTTATACTAAAACCAACACTAGAGTCATTGCATGTGTGTTCTTTTCACAAACCACACAGGGATCCACCACTGTCATTGCATGCGTGTTCTTTCCACAAACCACACATGGATCAACTAGTGGTCATTACATGTGTGTTCTTTTCCACAAACCACACATGGATCCACCAGTGGTCATTGCATGTGTGTTCTTTCCACAAACCACATATGGATCAACCAGATTCATTGATGTGTGTTATTTCCACAAACCAGATATGGATCCACTAGACTCATTGCATGTGTGTTATTTTCCACAAACAACTTATGGATCAACCAGTGGTCATTACATGTGTGTTCTTTTCACAAACCACACATGGATCAACCACTAGAGTCATTGCATGTGTGTTATTTCCACAAACCACACATGGATCAACCACTAGAGTCATTGGATGTGTGTTATTTCCACAAACCACACATGGATCAACCACTAGAGTCATTGCATGTGTGTTATTTCCACAAACCACACATGGATCAACCACTAGAGTCATTGCATGTGTGTTATTTCCACAAACCACACATGGATCAACAACTAGAGTCATTGCACGTGTGTTATTTCCACAAACCACACATGGATCAACCACTAGAGTCATTGCATGTGTGTTATTTCCACAAACCACACATGGATCAACCACTAGAGTCATTGCATGTGTGTTATTTCCACAAACCACACATGGATCAACCACTAGAGTCATTGCATGTGTATTATTTGCACAAACCACACATGGATCAACCACTAGAGTCATTGCATGTGTGGTATTTCCACAATACACACATGGATCAACCACTAGAGTCATTGCACGTGTGTTCTTATACTAAAACCAACACTAGAGTCATTGCATGTGTGTTCTTTTCACAAACCACACAGGGATCCACCACTGTCATTGCATGCGTGTTCTTTCCACAAACCACACATGGATCAACTAGTTGTCATTACATGTGTGTTCTTTTCCACAAACCACACATGGATCCACCAGTGGTCATTGCATGTGTGTTCTTTCCACAAACCACATATGGATCAACCAGAGTCATTGATGTGTGTTCTTTCCACAAACCAGATATGGATCCACTAGACTCATTGCATGTGTGTTATTTTCCACAAACAACTTATGGATCAACCAGTGGTCATTACATGTGTGTTCTTTTCACAAACCACACATGGATCAACCACTAGAGTCATTGCATGTGTGTTATTTCCACAAACCACACATGGATCAACCACTAGAGTCATTGGATGTGTGTTATTTCCACAAACCACACATGGATCAACCACTAGAGTCATTGCATGTGTGTTATTTCCACAAACCACACATGGATCAACCACTAGAGTCATTGCATGTGTGTTATTTCCACAAACCACACATGGATCAACAACTAGAGTCATTGCACGTGTGTTATTTCCACAAACCACACATGGATCAACCACTAGAGTCATTGCATGTGTGTTATTTCCACAAACCACACATGGATCAACCACTAGAGTCATTGCATGTGTGTTATTTCCACAAACCACACATGGATCAACCACTAGAGTCATTGCATGTGTATTATTTGCACAAACCACACATGGATCAACCACTAGAGTCATTGCATGTGTGGTATTTCCACAAACCACACATGGATCAACCACTAGAGTCATTGCATGTGTGTTCTTATACTAAAACCAACACTAGAGTCATTGCATGTGTGTTCTTTTCACAAACCACACATGGATCCACCACTGTCATTGCATGTGTGTTCTTTCCACAAACCACACATGGATCAACCACTAGTGGTCATTGCATGTGTATTCTTTCCACAAACGACATATGGATCAACCAGTGGTCATTGCATGTGTGTTCTTTTCCATAAACCACTTATGGATCCATTACAATCATTGCATGTGTGTTATTTCCACAAACCACACATGGATCAACCATTAGAGTCATTGCATGTTTGTTCATATACTAAAACCACAAACCAGCACTACAGTCACTACATGTGTGTTCTTTTCCACAAACCATACATGGATCCACTAGACTCATTGCATGTGTGTTCTTTTCCACAAATAACCGATGGATCAACCAGTGGCCATCGCATGTGTGTTCTTATACTAAAACTAGCACTAGAGTCATTGCATGTGTGTTGTTTCCACAAAACACATATGGATCAACCAGAGTCATTGCATGTGTGTTCTTTCCACAAACCACATATGGATCCACTAGACTCATTGCATGTGTGTTCTTTTCCACAAACAACTTATGGATCAACCAGTGGTCATTGCATGTGTGTTCTTTTCACAAAACACACATGGCTCAACCACTAGAGTCATTGCATGTGTGTTAATTCCACAAACCACACATGGATCAACCACTAGAGTCATTGCATGTGTGTTATTTCGACAAACCACGCATGGATCAACCACTAGAGTCATTACATGTGTGTTATTTCCACAAACCACACATGGATCAACTACTAGAGTCATTGCATGTGTGTTATTTCCATAAACCACACATGGATCAACCACTAGAGTCATTGCATGTGTGTTATTTCCATAAACCACACATGGATCAACCACTAGAGTCATTGCATGTGTGTTATTTCCACAAACCACACATGGATCAACCACTAGAATCATTGCACGTGTGTTCTTATACTAAAACCAACACTAGAGTCATTGCATGTGTGTTCTTTTCACAAACCACACAGGGATCCACCACTGTCATTGCATGCGTGTTCTTTCCACAAACCACACATGGATCAACTAGTGGTCATTACATGTGTGTTCTTTTCCACAAACCACACATGGATCCACCAGTGGTCATTGCATGTGTGTTCTTTCCACAAACCACATATGGATCAACCAGAGTCATTGATGTGTGTTCTTTCCACAAACCAGATATGGATCCACTAGACTCATTGCATGTGTGTTATTTTCCACAAACAACTTATGGATCAACCAGTGGTCATAACATGTGTGTTCTTTTCACAAACCACACATGGATCAACCACTAGAGTCATTGCGTGTGTGTTATTTCCACAAACCACACATGGATCAACCACTAGAGTCATTGGATGTGTGTTATTTCCACAAACCACACATGGATCAACCACTAGAGTCATTGCATGTGTGTTATTTCCACAAACCACACATGGATCAACCACTAGAGTCATTGCATGTGTGTTATTTCCACAAACCACACATGGATCAACAACTAGAGTCATTGCACGTGTGTTATTTCCACAAACCACACATGGATCAACCACTAGAGTCATTGCATGTGTGTTATTTCCACAAACCACACATGGATCAACCACTAGAGTCATTGCATGTGTGTTGTTTCCACAAAACACATATGGATCAACCAGAGTCATTGCATGTGTGTTCTTTCCACAAACCACATATGGATCCACTAGACTCATTGCATGTGTGTTCTTTTCCACAAACAACTTATGGATCAACCAGTGGTCATTGCATGTGTGTTCTTTTCACAAACCACACATGGCTCAACCACTAGAGTCATTGCATGTGTGTTATTTCCACAAACCACACATGGATCAACCACTAGAGTCATTGCATGTGTGTTATTTCGACAAACCACGCATGGATCAACCACTAGAGTCATTACATGTGTGTTATTTCCACAAACCACACTCGGATCAAGCACTAGAGTCATTGCATGTGTGTTATTTCCATAAACCACACATGGATCAACCACTAGAGTCATTGCATGTGTGTTATTTCCACAAACCACACATGGATCAACCACTAGATTCATTGCACGTGTGTTCTTATACTAAAACCAACACTAGAGTCATTGCATGTGTGTTCTTTTCACAAACCACACAGGGATCCACCACTGTCATTGCATGCGTGTTCTTTCCACAAACCACACATGGATCAACTAGTGGTCATTACATGTGTGTTCTTTTCCACAAACCACACATGGATCCACCAGTGATCATTGCATGTGTGTTCTTTCCACAAACCACATATGGATCAACGAGAGTCATTGATGTGTGTTCTTTCATCAAACCAGATATGGATCCACTAGACTCATTGCATGTGTGTTATTTTCCACAAACAACTTATGGATCAACTAGTGGTCATTACATGTGTGTTCTTTTCACAAACCACACATGGATCAACCACTAGAGTCATTGTATGTGTGTTATTTCCACAAACCACACATGGATCAACCACTAGAGTCATTGGATGTGTGTTATTTCCACAAACCACACATGGATCAACCACTAGAGTCATTGCATGTGTGTTATTTCCACAAACCACACATGGATCAACCACTAGAGTCATTGCATGTGTGTTATTTCCACAAACCACACATGGATCAACAACTAGAGTCATTGCACGTGTGTTATTTCCACAAACCACACATGGATCAACCACTAGAGTCATTGCATCTGTGTTATTTCCACAAACCACACATGGATCAACCACTAGAGTCATTGCATGTGTGTTATTTCCACAAGCCACACATGGATCAACCACGAGAGTCATTGCATGTGTATTATTTGCACAAACCACACATGGATCAACCACTAGAGTCATTGCATGTGTGGTATTTCCACAAACCACACATGGATCAACCACTAGAGTCATTGCATGTGTGTTCTTATACTAAAACCAACACTAGAGTCATTGCATGTGTGTTCTTTTCACAAACCACACATGGATCCACCACTGTCATTGCATGTGTGTTCTTTCCACAAACCACACATGGATCAACCACGAGTGGTCATTGCATGTGTGTTCATTTCCATAAACCACTTATGGATCCATTACAGTCATTGCATGTGTGTTATTTCCACAAACCACACATGGATAAACCACTAGAGTCATTGCATGGTTGTTCTTATACTAAAACGACAAACCAGCACTAGAGTCATTGCATGTGTGTTCTTTTCCACAAACCATACATGGATCCACTAGACTAATTGCATGTGTGTTCTTTTCCACACACAACTGATGGATCAACCAGTGGTCATTGCATGTGTGTTCTTTGCACAAACCACATGTGGACCCACTAGAATCATTGCATGTGTGTTCTTATACTAAAACTAGCACTAGAGTCATTGCATGTGTGTTCTATCCACAAACCACACATGGATCCACCACTGTCATTGCATGTGTGTTCTTTTCACAAACTACACATGGATCCACCACTGTCATTGCATGTGTGTTCTTTCCACAAACCACACATGGATCAACCAGTGGTCATTGCATGTGTGTTCTTTTCCACAAACCACACATGGATCCACCAGTGGTCATTGCATGTTTGTTCTTTCCACAAACTACATATGGATCAACCAGAGTCATTGCATGTGTGTTCTTTCCACAAACCACATATGGATCCACTAGACTAATTCCATGTCTGTTCTTTTCTAGAAGCAACTTATGGATCAACCAGTGGTCATTGCATGTGTGTTCTTTTCACAAACCACACATGGATCAACCACTAGAGTCATTGCATGTGTGTTATTTCCACAAACCACACATGGATCAACCACTAGAGTCATTGCATGTGTGTTATTTCCACAAACCACACATGGATCAACCACTAGAGTCATTGCATGTGTATTATTTGCACAAACCACACATGGATCAACCACTAGAGTCATTGCATGTGTGGTATTTCCACAAACCACACATGGATCAACCACTAGAGTCATTGCATGTGTGTTCTTATACTAAAACCAACACTAGAGTCATTGCATGGGTGTTCTTTTCACAAACCACACATGGATCCACCACTATCATTGCATGTGTGTTCTTTCCACAAACCACACATGGATCAACCACTAGTGGTCATTGCATGTGTATTCTTTCCACAAACGACATATGGATCAACCAGTGGTCATTGCATGTGTGTTCTTTTCCATAAACCACTTATGGATCCATTACAATCATTGCATGTGTGTTATTTCCACAAACCACACATGGATCAACCACTAGAGTCATTGCATGTTTGTTCATATACTAAAACCACAAACCAGCACTACAGTCACTACATGTGTGTTCTTTTCAACAAACCATACATGGATCCACTAGACTCATTGCATGTGTGTTCTTTTCCACAAATAACCGATGGATCAACCAGTGGCCATCGCATGTGTGTTCTTATACTAAAACTAGCACTAGAGTCATTGCATGTGTGTTGTTTCCACAAAACACATATGGATCAACCAGAGTCATTGCATGTGTGTTCTTTCCACAAACCACATATGGATCCACTAGACTCATTGCATGTGTGTTCTTTTCCACAAACAACTTATGGATCAACCAGTGGTCATTGCATGTGTGTTCTTTTCACAAAACACACATGGCTCAACCACTAGAGTCATTGCATGTGTGTTAATTCCACAAACCACACATGGATCAACCACTAGAGTCATTGCATGTGTGTTATTTCGACAAACCACGCATGGATCAACCACTAGAGTCATTACATGTGTGTTATTTCCACAAACCACACATGGATCAACTACTAGAGTCATTGCATGTGTGTTATTTCCATAAACCACACATGGATCAACCACTAGAGTCATTGCATGTGTGTTATTTCCATAAACCACACATGGATCAACCACTAGAGTCATTGCATGTGTGTTATTTCCACAAACCACACATGGATCAACCACTAGAATCATTGCACGTGTGTTCTTATACTAAAACCAACACTAGAGTCATCGCATGTGTGTTCTTTTCACAAACCACACAGGGATCCACCACTGTCATTGCATGCGTGTTCTTTCCACAAACCACACATGGATCAACTAGTGGTCATTACATGTGTGTTCTTTTCCACAAACCACACATGGATCCACCAGTGGTCATTGCATGTGTGTTCTTTCCACGAACCACATATGGATCAACCAGAGTCATTGATGTGTGTTCTTTCCACAAACCAGATATGGATCCACTAGACTCATTGCATGTGTGTTATTTTCCACAAACAACTTATGGATCAACCAGTGGTCATTACATGTGTGTTCTTTTCACAAACCACACATGGATCAACCACTAGAGTCATTGCATGTGTGTTATTTCCACAAACCACACATGGATCAACCACTAGAGTCATTGGATGTGTGTTATTTCCACAAACCACACATGGATCAACCACTAGAGTCATTGCATGTGTGTTATTTCCACAAACCACACATGGATCAACCACTAGAGTCATTGCATGTGTGTTATTTCCACAAACCACACATGGATCAACAACTAGAGTCATTGCACGTGTGTTATTTCCACAAACCACACATGAATCAACCACTAGAGTCATTGCATGTGTGTTATTTCCACAAACCACACATGGATCAACCACTAGAGTCATTGCATGTGTGTTGTTTCCACAAAACACATATGGATCAACCAGAGTCATTGCATGTGTGTTCTTTCCACAAACCACATATGGATCCACTAGACTCATTGCATGTGTGTTCTTTTCCACAAACAACTTATGGATCAACCAGTGGTCATTGCATGTGTGTTCTTTTCACAAACCACACATGGCTCAACCACTAGAGTCATTGCATGTGTGTTATTTCCACAAACCACACATGGATCAACCACTAGAGTCATTGCATGTGTGTTATTTCGACAAACCACGCATGGATCAACCACTAGAGTCATTACATGTGTGTTATTTCCACAAACCACACTCGGATCAAGCACTAGAGTCATTGCATGTGTGTTATTTCCATAAACCACACATGGATCAACCACTAGAGTCATTGCATGTGTGTTATTTCCACAAACCACACATGGATCAACCACTAGATTCATTGCACGTGTGTTCTTATACTAAAACCAACACTAGAGTCATTGCATGTGTGTTCTTTTCACAAACCACACAGGGATCCACCACTGTCATTGCATGCGTGTTCTTTCCACAAACCACACATGGATCAACTAGTGGTCATTACATGTGTGTTCTTTTCCACAAACCACACATGGATCCACCAGTGATCATTGCATGTGTGTTCTTTCCACAAACCACATATGGATCAACGAGAGTCATTGATGTGTGTTCTTTCATCAAACCAGATATGGATCCACTAGACTCATTGCATGTGTGTTATTTTCCACAAACAACTTATGGATCAACCAGTGGTCATTACATGTGTGTTCTTTTCACAAACCACACATGGATCAACCACTAGAGTCATTGTATGTGTGTTATTTCCACAAACCACACATGGATCAACCACTAGAGTCATTGGATGTGTGTTATTTCCACAAACCACACATGGATCAACCACTAGAGTCATTGCATGTGTGTTATTTCCACAAACCACACATGGATCAACCACTAGAGTCATTGCATGTGTGTTATTTCCACAAACCACACATGGATCAACAACTAGAGTCATTGCACGTGTGTTATTTCCACAAACCACACATGGATCAACCACTAGAGTCATTGCATCTGTGTTATTTCCACAAACCACACATGGATCAACCACTAGAGTCATTGCATGTGTGTTATTTCCACAAGCCACACATGGATCAACCACGAGAGTCATTGCATGTGTATTATTTGCACAAACCACACATGGATCAACCACTAGAGTCATTGCATGTGTGGTATTTCCACAAACCACATGGATCAACCACTAGAGTCATTGCATGTGTGTTCTTATACTAAAACCAACACTAGAGTCATTGCATGTGTGTTCTTTTCACAAACCACACATGGATCCACCACTGTCATTGCATGTGTGTTCTTTCCACAAACCACACATGGATCAACCACGAGTGGCCATTGCATGTGTGTTCATTTCCATAAACCACTTATGGATCCATTACAGTCATTGCATGTGTGTTATTTCCACAAACCACACATGGATAAACCACTAGAGTCATTGCATGGTTGTTCTTATACTAAAACGACAAACCAGCACTAGAGTCATTGCATGTGTGTTCTTTTCCACAAACCATACATGGATCCACTAGACTAATTGCATGTGTGTTCTTTTCCACACACAACTGATGGATCAACCAGTGGTCATTGCATGTGTGTTCTTTGCACAAACCACATGTGGACCCACTAGAATCATTGCATGTGTGTTCTTATACTAAAACTAGCACTAGAGTCATTGCATGTGTGTTCTATCCACAAACCACACATGGATCCACCACTGTCATTGCATGTGTGTTCTTTTCACAAACTACACATGGATCCACCACTGTCATTGCATGTGTGTTCTTTCCACAAACCACACATGGATCAACCAGTGGTCATTGCATGTGTGTTCTTTTCCACAAACCACACATGGATCCACCAGTGGTCATTGCATGTGTGTTCTTTCCACAAACTACATATGGATCAACCAGAGTCATTGCATGTGTGTTCTTTCCACAAACCACATATGGATCCACTAGACTAATTCCATGTCTGTTCTTTTCTAGAAGCAACTTATGGATCAACCAGTGGTCATTGCATGTGTGTTCTTTTCACAAACCACACATGGATCAACCACTAGAGTCATTGCATGTGTGTTCTTATACTAAAACTAGCACTACAGTCATTGCTTGTGTGTTCTATCCACAAACCACACATGGATCCACCACTGTCATTGCATGTGTGTTCTTTCCACAAACCACACATGGATCAACCAGTGGTCATTGCATGTGTGTTCTTTCCACAAACCACATATGGATCAACCAGTGGTCATTGCATGTGTGTTCTTTTCCATAAACCACTTCTGGATCCATTACAGTCATTGCACGTGTGTTATTTCCAGAAACCACACATGGATCAACCACTAGAGTCATTGCATGTGTGTTATTTCCACAAACCACACATGGATCAACCACTAGAGTCATTGCATGTGTGTTATTTCCACAAACCACACATGGATCAACCACTAGAGTCAATGCATGTGTTTTCTTATACTAAAACGAACACTAGAGTCATTGGATGTGTGTTCTGTTCACAAACCACACATGGATCCACCACTGTCATTGCATGTGTGTTCTTTCCACAAACCACACATGGATCAACCACTAGTGGTCATTGCATGTGTGTTCTTTCCACAAACCACATATGGATCAACCAGTGGTCATTGCATGTGTGTTCTTTTCCATAAACCACTTATGGATCCATTACAGTCATTGCATGTGTGTTATTTCCACAATCCACATATAGATCAACTAGAGGCATTGCATGTGTGTTATTTCCACAAACCAGACATGGATCCATTTGAGACATTTCATGCTTGTTCTTATACTAAAACTAGCACTGCCCCCCAATGGATCCACCGTTCGACCAAGTCTTCTGGCATGCCATAACACAGTTGTTCTGCTTGACGATTGTTACATACCATTCGATTGGGGCGCTTGGACGATTGGGATGGTCTTCGCGAGAGCGATCCTTGAGTAGGCTGTTCTGCGGCATGATTGGCCACGCTTGCTCTGGACAAACTGGCATGTTGCGAGTGTTACGACTCACGAGGTCAGTGGGCCATATCCCAGTGTCATGTCCTCGTTACTTCTCTTCCTCCCCGTACTTCTCTTCCTTCCCCTCGAAGCCACTTTCCCCACTTCACTTCCATCCTGCCGTAGCCGCAAGCTGACGACATCCGCCAATTCTTCAGTCGCTACCTTCATGGTAAGAAATCATTTTACAAGCATTTGAACTTATCCTACACATTCCGGCTATTCGCCAATCTAACTGCTGATCTTTTTTCCGATTTCTCGACGAACTTCAGATGTGGCAGATGTGGGAGCCCAAGAATCTGGAGATCCTCGTGCGCAACTTCGCAGCGACGTTCCCCCTCGTGTGCTCTGTTGGGGGGATACACCCGGGTAGGGTCACTCCGGGGTATAAAGGCCGAGTTAGCCGAGGTTCGGCAAGCTCAAAGCGGATGCTGACCGGGTCACCTCAAGGCAGGCCGGATCACGGAGTAACCCAGACCAGGGGGGTCACCTAACATTATATCATCCGACTTGAGGAGTAAGTTAGAAGTGCTTGTCTAACTTGTATGCAGGAATAGATGTGGCCGGATCTGCCATGATCCGGGTCCCGTTTAGCTTCTGGGAGAAGGAAGGAATCTCTCTAGTCAAAAAGGAGGCCCGATATGCACTGCATGAGCAAAGCAAGCAAGGGCAGGACCACCGGGTCATGGCCGACAAGGGTGACGACGCCCATGTTGGCTGACGCAGGCGCCGCAGAGGCTCACGTAGCTAAAGCATGTATGACACGGGGGAAAAGCACCCCGGTCGGGTTACCACTTTGAGAGGAGGCATATTCTTAGGAATATGCCTCCATGTATGCCCTAGGAAGAGACCAAGCCCCCTCTATATAAGGGGGCTAGGGTTTCAGTAGAAGGGGTTGAGTTTCTGAGATACCGATTTGGCTAAGGTTCTATGGGTGAACTATGGGTGAGAGTAAGAGAGCTCCTTCTTCCTCCTCTCTCCAATACAACTCTAGGAGCACTTGTAATGTTGAGAGGAAAGCAATACAATCTTCTGTGTGGAGAATCACTTCACTATCCCTCCCTGGATTCCCCTAGCGTGTATTAGTCCCCACCTTTAGCCTATCCATGGCATCTGTCGTGACACCACCACGATAGTTGGCGCCCACCGTGGGGCTAGCGGCGCTAGCAGGGGTGAAGATCCGGACAAGAAACCTCATCGGCACCGGCGAACGCATCGTCTCCGGCCTCGTTCAGTGCTTTGGAGCACTGGACTTCGTCAGCGACAACGCTGGCTACTTCGGCACGCGCCCACTTCCGCGCAACGGCCTCTTCATCAAGTTGGGTGCACACAAGGTCTACGTTGCTGTGGACGTATTATGCGTTCATCCGCAGCGCGTCGTCGAGGCAGGGGAACCACCCCTTAGCGTGGTTCACGGGGCGCGTATCACTCGCTCCTCGGACCATGTTGAAGTGATGATAACTGCGCTAGGGGTAGGCGCAAGCAAGGATCCAGCACTGGACCCAGAGGTAACACCTAAGGCACCGAGGAAAGGTAGAGGACCTCTACTAGAGAGGCCTGAGAACGTACTGAGAGAAGCTATGGATAGCTTGGCAAACCCGGTAGCAGCAGTGGTAGATCTGGCTCAGGCATAGGCCGAGCTAGAGGAAACTAGGCAAAAAATACTAGAAGGCGCAAAGAAAATAGCCGCGGCTCAGCAGTCGTTGAACATGACGCTGCGTGAGTATGCAAAAGAAAACAAAGTTGATACGGTAAAAGTAAAAGGGAGAAATCTCATGGGCGAGATGAACAAAGAAGGTGATACTGGAGCCGAGGAATCGGAAAACTGTTTGTCCGTGGGGCTGCCGAAGTATAGTACCCCGGCAAAGAACCTCAGAGCAGCGGATGCGGCTGCATCCGAGTTAGAGGGTCTGACGGCTGAGGCCCGTCAAAGACAACAAGATAGGGTTAACGAGTTAGTTCGGATCGCGAACAGACAGAACGAAGAGCTACTCAGAGCTAACCCGGAGAGAGCTGGAGCTTCCAAAATCGTCCATTCGGTGATGGGTAACTCGGAGAAATCCACTGGAGCCGCACCGTCTCCTCATGGCGGTCCAAGGAGAGAAGAGGTAGTAACCTCGGCTAGACGGAACAAACAGATCGTCCCGTACGACCCGACGCATGCGGAAAAAGAAAATGAAACACGGAAAAATGATGATCGACAAAGTGTGAGCCGAGGTGAAGTTGGCCGAGGTAACCACGACCAAGGCAATGCCGGTCAAGGGAACATTGTCAATGGAAATGCCGGACAGCAAAACTCGGCAGGAGCAGGACAACCGCAACAGCGGAATATACCAAGGCAAGAGCAAAGCGCCGGCCGAGGTATGCAATAGAAAGGTGCGCCACAAGATAAAAACCGATACAACGACGGTGATTCGGAGATGGTGAACGCGGGGTACCCAAGACCGGACTATCATGTGATAGGGTCAAGATTGGGAAGCAGGGATTTGATGCCGGATGACGCCAGGTTGAAACTGGATCGCCTGTATAGGTCAGAACAGATCGAATGTCAAGGTCCCTCGGGTCTAGCGTGCTTTGGACCCCAGATCATGAAGGAGCCACTGGTACCGAATTTCCAGCTGCCTAGGGGCACGGAGACGTATGACGGCAGTACCAAGCCGGAGGATTGGCCGATAAACTATGCTACGGCAGTGAAAATTGCCACTGCAACTTGAGATGGGCTGTACGATACGTACCCCAGATGTTGGAAGGTCCGGCCAGAGTATGGCTGAACAATTTACCACCCGGAAGCATCAACTGCTGGATAGATTTTGAAGAAATGTTTATCAGCAACTTCTCAAGTACATATGAGAGGCCGAATAGGCCGCAGACCCTAGCAATGTGCAAGCAAAGACCTAATGAGACAGACCGTGAATTCTTGACCCGGTGGTGTACCGTGAGAAACTCGTGTGAGGGTGTCATAGAGTCACAGGCCATAGCGTGGTTTGCGCAAGGGTGCAAATATGGCAGTGAGCTGTGGATGAAGTTGTAAAGGAAAATGCCAGTTACGTTGGCAGAGATGATCCGGATTGCCGATTCGTATGCTTTGGGTGATCCGACTCAACCTACACTCGCGTCAAACGAGTCAAATGAGGAATACTATCAGAGGATGGAGCCGGGGCATCTCGGAGGAATGATTACAGAGGAAAAAGAAGAGATGATAGACCGGATCATCGCTACGGTTCGCAACAAGTTGTAGCTGTGAATCAAGATCAACCCGGAGCAGGGAGCAACCAGCGCCAGAAAACTGGAGGGCAATGGACTCCAAGAAACGATGGCAAGAAAACATGGACGCCGGAGCAAAAGAAACAATGGCAAGAAAAGAAACATCGTCCGAGGTATACCTATGAGTCGATGTTGGACCAGCCGTGTAAGTTTCACACGCCAAATCCGAATAAACTGGCGGGTCACACAACGAGGCAATGTGAGTGGATGCGTAAGATAGAACAAGGTGGTTCGGGGAATGCTCAGGCACCCCGGAATGATCAACCTCAGCAGGAGTTACCCCGGCAGCAATTGCTCTCCGGAGCGAACACGCAACAACTAATGTTGCCTCCCCCTCCGCCGAGGTATGAAAACAATGAGAGAAGGGATGCAGTGCATCAGGTGGAAAATCAGCACCAGCCGGATCAGAGGTACCCCGGAAACGAGGGGAGGAATGAGTACAGAGAACATCACCAGAGTTATTGTGTGTTCACAACTAAGGAAACAGTCAGAAAGATCTTGCAGCACCGACATATGGAGGTCAATGCAGTAATGCCAGCAGTGACGAGGTACATGCCTTGGTCGGACCAATAAATCACCTGGAACATCAAAGATCATCCCAAGCTTATGCCGAGTCCAGGTTCGTATGCGCTAGTGCTGGACCCGACATTCATTGGGCCGAACATCAATGTGAGGTTCTCCAAGGTACTGATTAACAATGGCAGTAGCATTAACATCATGTATGCGGATACAATGTGCAAGTTAGGTATCTCGGAGAACATGCTCTAGGCTACAAGGACAACTTTCCATGGTATTGTACCAGGCATTTCTTGTGAGCCCATAGGCAAAGTCCGGGTTGACATGCTATCCGGCACGAGAGATAATTGCCGAACTGAGAATCTGGAGTTTGAAGTGGTGAACTTGGAAAGTGCGTATCACGCGTTACTCGGAAGACCAACATTGAACAAGTTCATGGCAAGCTGCCACATCAGTTATCTGAAGATGAAGTTGCCCGGGCCAACTGGAGTGATTACCATTGCTGGAGATTTCCGACGTTCCATTGAGTGTGCCTCAGGTGGGTCTAATCTAGCCGAGTCACTCGTGATTGCGTGAGAGAAAAGAAAAATCCAAGAGGTGGCGGCATTAGCTCAATCCGCGCAGCAGTATATGCCGGCGTTGAGTAACCCGCATGGTAGCGTTTCATTCCAAGCTGCAAAGGACACCAAGAAGGTTCTAGTTGATGACATGTTCCTGAAGCGCACCGTAACAATTGGTGTCGGGTTAACCAACAAATAGGAAAGCGAGCTCGTCCACTTCCTCCGTGAGAATCGAGACATTTTTGCTTGGTCCACAAAGGATTTGCAAGGTGTTCCGAGGGAGTTGGCCGAGCACTCTTTGAATGTAAGACCCGGAGCAAAGACGGTGAAGCAACCTCTCCGCCGCTTCGCCGAGGATAGGAGAAAAGTCATTGGAGACGAGATAGCTCGATTGCTAGCAGCGGGTTTCATCATGGAAGTACTGTATCCGGATTGGCTCTCTAATCCGGTGCTGGTAGAGAAGAAGAAGGATGATCCGAACATGGCAGTGGTTTGGCGTATGTGTATCGATTACAAGAACCTGAATAAGGCGTGTCCAAAAGATCCATTTCCACTGCCGAGGATAGATCAGGTCATAGACTCAACCGCGGGATGTGAACTGTTGTCATTCATTGATGCATATTCTGGTTTCCACCAGATACCTTTGAATCCGGATGATCAAATAAAGACCGCGTTTATCACCCCGTATGGGGCTTATTGCTATCGCACTATGCCGTTTGGTTTACGTAATGCAGGTGCAACGTACCAAAGATGTATGCAAAAATGTTTGCACGACCAAATAGGTCAAAACGTACAAGTATACGTGGATGATGTGGTTATCAAGACCAAGGAAAGAAAAACGCTCCTTGACGACATCAGGCAGACATTCGCGAACTTGAGAAGGTTCCGGATGAAGCTTAACCCGGAAAAATATACCTTCGGTGTCCCGGCTGGAAAATTACTCGGATTTCTCGTCTCTAGCCGAGGTATCGAAGTTAATCCAACTAAGATTCGGGCCATTGAACGAATGGAGCTGCCGAAGTGTCTTAACGATGTCCAAAAGTTCACTGGGTGCCTAGCATCATTGAGTCGGTTTGTATGTCGGTTGGGAGAAAAGGCATTGCCTCTCTACCAACTCATGAAAAAGTCGGATAAGTTCGTTTGGACGCCACAGGCCGATGAAGCCTTTGCCCACTTAAAAAAGATGTTGGCCACTACACCAGTGTTAGCCTCTCCACTATCAAAGGAGCCAATGTTGCTCTACATAGCCGCAACCAACCGAGTTGTAAGTGCAGTGGTTGTAGTAGAGCACAATGAAGAGGGTAAGTCGGTGCAGAGGCCAGTGTATTACTTGAGCGAGGTATTGTCTGCCTCAAAACAGAACTACCCGCACTTTCAAAAGGTGGCATATGGTGTCTATATGGCGGCAAAGAAGTTAAAGCATTACTTTGAGGAGCACCCCATCAAAGTGATATGTGAAGCTCCCATATCCGAGATAATGGGTAACAAGGATGCGAGTGGCAGAATTGCAAAATGGGCAATTGAGCTGGCTCCTTACGCGCCCCAATACGACAGAAGAGAAGCAATCAAGTCTCAGGCTGTGGCGGACTTTTTTGTAGATTGGGCCGAGGTACAATACGAACCACCGCCACCAGATCCGAACTACTGGAGGATGCACTTTGACGGGTCGAAAACCAAAACCGGATTAGGCGTCGGGGTTGTGCTAACCTCGCCAAAGAAGGACCAGCTAAAATATGTATTACAGATCCATTTCGTGGCATCAAACAATGTCGCTGAGTACGAGGCTCTTGTGCATGGGCTCAAGGTGGCAAAAGAGATTGGCATACGTCGGATAATATGCTTTGGCGACTCGGATTTGGTGGTGCAGCAAGTGTCCGGAGTGTGGGACGCCCTGGATCAAAACATGGCACTGTACAAGTTTCATGTGCAGAAGATATCTGGTTACTTTGAGGGGTGTGAATTTCACCATGTACCCCGAGTGGAAAACGAGGCTGCCGACATGTTATCGAAGCTCGGATCAACCCGACAGGCAATTCCACCGGGTGTAGCATTGGAACACCTTAGAAAACCATCTATCAGGCCGTCCCTAGGAACCGACTCGATCTATGTCCAGGAAGATATGGAATCCGGAGCTGAGCCCATGGACATTGACACAGGAGGTAGTACGCGAGACCCGGGGACTGCATCCACAAACCCGGGGACTGCCTTAGCAAACCCGGGGACTACCTCGCTTGACCCGGGGACTGCTCAGCATGATCCGGCCGAAGTTATGCCGGTAGATAAGATGGAAATTGATGAGGACGTGTTCCCTTCACAAGCAATACCAGCTTGGGCACTGCCTATATTCCAATTCCTGAAAGATGGAACGTTACCCACTGAGGAGGTGTTAGCCAGGCAAACTCAGAGGAGAGCAAAAGCATACACAATTATCAATTTCGAGCTATACAAACAGAGTGTAACCAATGTCCTCCAACGATGCGTTGACCCGGAAGAAGGGCTTGACATCCTTCGAGACATACACCAAGGAGAATGCGGGCATCATGCCTCATCCCGAGCCTTGGTGGCAAAAGCGTTCCGGCATGGGTTCTACTGGCCAAGTGACTTAGAAAAAGCAGAAGATCTGGTGAGAAAATGCAATGGTTGTCAAAGGTACGCTACCAAGACACATATGCCGATGTCGGAACTCAAGACCATACCAATTACGTGGCCATTTGCCGTATGGTGCTTGGATATGGTTGGCCCGTTCAAACCAGCAAGGGGAAACATGACACACATTTTGTTCATGGTGGATAAGTTTACAAAATGGATTGAAGTGAAGCCTATAAGAAAATGTGATGGAGCTACGGCCGTAACATTTCTCAAAGACATTATCTTGAGATACGGTTATCCTCACAGCATCATAACTGACAATGGCACCAATTTTGCAGAAGAAGCATTTGCGCGCTTCTGCCGGGACAAGAAGATCTGAATCGACATAGCCTCAGTAGCCCACCCCGCATCGAACGGACAAGTGGAAAGATCCAACAGATTAGTATTATCCGGGACAAAACCTCGGCTCATTGAGCCGCTGCAAAGATCAGCGGGGTGCTGGATAGAAGAATTACCAGCGGTACTATGGAGTTTAAGAACAACTCCCAATCGATCAACAGGCTATACACCGTTTTTTCTGGTACACGGGGCAGAAGCTGTATTACCAGCCGACATAGAGCATGATTCTCCTAGGGTCACCCAATACACAGAAGCCGAAGTGCAAGAAGCCCGACAAAATGATGTTGATCTGCTGGAAGAAGCAAGAGAACTGGCACTGTCCAGATCCGCCATACATCAGAAAAATCTCCGAAGCTACCATAGCCGGAAAGTGTGCCCCCGAGTCTTTCGGGAAGGCGATCTGGTGCTCCGGTTGGTACAACGTACTACTGGCATGCATAAATTATCCCCCCATGGGAAGGGCCATTCATTATGAGCAAAGAATTGCACAATGATTCTTACTATCTGATAGATGCAAAGCCACAGGAAAAGAACAAGGCGGACAGGTCCGGAGAGGAATCTAAGCGACCGTGGAATGTAGCACTACTTCGTCCTTTCTACACTTAGCTAAGAAGTGTATGTATCCGAGTCTTCTCATATGTCGGTATGTATGTCGGCAATGAGCTTATCAATGAAATAGTAGCGCCTCAAGCAGTAACTCGGGGACTGCCTTAATAATTATGGTTGTTGTCTCTTGTGCGTTAGCTGGAATAAA
Organism: Avena sativa; assembly: GCA_916181665.1. Lineage (NCBI taxonomy): Eukaryota > Viridiplantae > Streptophyta > Magnoliopsida > Poales > Poaceae > Avena > Avena sativa. Next base: position 462,247,508 of record OV702287.1, read on the forward strand.
TTGTTCTACTTAACCCGGATTAGTAATGTGTGAGCACCAAAAACCCAACTCTTCGACTTGCTGCTGTCCAACAAGAATTGGCTTCATGGCAAGCAAGAGAATAAGTTTGGAATTGCGTAGCACATGAAAAGCGACTAAGGAAACGAATTTATTCGAGCTAACGTTTGTTTTTCGGACTAACCCTGTATTTATTGTCAGGTTATTATGCAGCTTTATTTTTTGAGCTAAGTCTGAAAGTTTCTTAGTATTGTTAAGACGATTTTTGAAGCTCGGATTCGTAAGTCATAAAACCGAATCAAGGTAGACACGATCTGAGCCAAAAGATTGGACGAACAAGAAAAAGAAACTCGGGGACTACGCCCAAGTTAACTTGGCATAAGTACTTAGTAGCAAAATATCACATATACGCAGCATACAGTTGCACCCGGCATACCGGGGATCTGATAAATTTTCATGTTTTCTGGCCTAAGGAGCAGCAGGAGGAGGAAGTTCGGCGTCGTCTTCGCTATCTTCAATATCTGAGGCATCGCCTTATTCGTCCTCATCCGACCTGTCTTCCGCATTCTCAGCGTTCTCGTCCCCAGTGGATTCTAGGAACCTCGGTCCTTCAACCCATTCATGGATAGGAGAATATTCGACGAGGCTGTAGGCGCAAGCCTGGCGCAGGGCTACCCACTCTGGGTCATCAGTCCATCTGGATCCGGTGCACCGGCGTGTAAGGAGGCTGAGGTCGATTTTCTCATACCATGTGCGTATGTGGTGAAAGATAGTATCAGCTGCGACACGCCCAGCGGACTCCCTCCAGAGGTCGAGCTGGGTCTCGATATCCGACAGCTTTTCAGCAAGAAGTGTGATTCTCTTCGGAGCGCTCTCAATGGGCCAGAACATGTTGAAAACTCAAACTGAAACGTCGAGGAGATCCTTGTCGTAGTTCTTGATGATTTCCACGCGAGATGACAGGCTGACCAATAGGTCCTCCACGTCTAAGGGAATGCTCTCACCGTCAAGAGCGACGGGAGTACCCCTCTCTCGGTGGAAATTGGCAACAGCAGCGCTTGCAATAGGAGTACCCTCTAGAAAGTGGCCTGGAAACAAGGCAAAGGAAGAAGCTGAAGAAAAGACATATGAAGTAACCCAGAGAATTATGTCGGACAAGGGAAAGGAACTTACGTGAAATATGGCTATGAATCCGGGTCAACTCCTTGATGCAGTTATCGCGTCTCTTGCGAAGTTGCTCAAGCTCAGCGTTTGCCGATCCAAGCTGGATGTCGAATTCTTTGAGTAGGTCCTGGTCCTTGGAGATCTGGAGAGTAAGGCGTTCGCACTCTTCTGTGAAGTTCTGGCCAACCTTTTGGAGCTCGGTTTGGTGCTGGGCCTTCATCTTCTCCATCTCAGCCTTGAGCCTGGCAATCTCATTGTCCTTGGTCCGGAGGAGAGCGAGCTCATCATCTTTTTTCTTCAGCTCGGCTTGATGCTACCCTGCTTGTTCGAGAAAATGCAGCATCATATCAGGCACGGGCACACTATCCTCAAGCGATGCTGAAATAGTGTGTTGACCCGGCAGAGCCGAGGAATGAATCTTTGCTGAGCCAAGAAGAAAAGGAAATGGAAAAAACTACAAGGTCGGACAAAAAATGACATACCCTTGATTTCCTCCAAGTTCTTCCGCATGATCTTGTTCTCAGCCTCCACCCCAGCTGCAGAAACCGAATGAGGAGATTAGTTCGGCAGAAGGAGGTGAAGAAAAACGGAGAAGTGCCAAGGGAGAAACTTACCCCTTTTTTCATGTTTTGCAATAAGTGCAACATGCTTTGCGCATAGCATCTTGTGGGTATCCAGCAAGCGTTGGAATTCAGCACTCCGGTGATTGGTGGTTACCTGAAAAAAGTACAGAAGCTTAAATTAGCTTGATGCATATTCGAAGTGTACAAGGTCCGGGCCAAGTGGAACTTAACCCGGCTCTAGGTGTGTGCATATTCGAAGTGTACAAGATCCGGGCCAAGTGGAACTTAACCCGGCTCTAGGTGTGTGCATATTCGAAGTATACAAGATCCGGGCCAAGTGGAATTTAACCCGGCTCTAGGTGTGTGCATATTCGAAGTGTACAAGATCCGGGCCAAGTGGAACTTAACCCGGCTCTAGGTGTGTGCATATTCGAAGTTCACATGGAGCTACATTAGTTTTCTAATGAGCATCCGGCCGAGTAACAAGTTACTCCACCGGAGGCTCGGGGACTAATGGTTATTATCTACAGCATGTAAAGGAGAAACGACATACCTCCATCATCCGCTCCGCGAGGTTAATTCCCTTAGCGGCGGTATTCATTTGGGTGGAAAATTCTGCGGGGCCGAACTTTTTCGGGAGATCGTCGTTGTGGACGAACTCCGCCTTGTTCCAGTTCATGACGAACTCAATCAGGCTCGGAGGGTACCGCTCACCGGTGGGCATATGGGGTGCCACCAAGCCCTTCACGTGCGCTTCTTTCCTCTCAACCAAGGCAAGGGCTGGGCTGGTATGTAGAACCATCTGTTGCGCGTCAGTTGGCTCGACAGGAGCATCCTTCGCTGTTGGAGCTTTCTTGGGAAGCATTGACGCTAGGGTTCACTGCCCAGCCTCGACGAATGGAGACTTGGTAGCATCCGGAGCCTTTTTGCCCTTGGCTTGCTGGGAAGAAGTAACTGTAGCAGATTTCCCCTTAGAAGCTGCTGGAGTAGTTCCTCGCCGAGGTTGAGATGACTCGGACGAGGCGGGAGAACTAGGTGCTAGAGCTCTTATAGCTGGACTTGGAGCGGGTGTTGATTTTCTTGGTGCCGGAACGGGTGCTGGTGCTGATTCGGTCACTGGTACTAGAACTGCTGTCGGTGCTGGGGGCGGTGCTGGTGTTGAGGTAGACTTGGTGGCTGCTGGTTGCGGCGATGCCGAAGTTGTGGACGCTGTCGCCTGGGCTGGACCTACCCCTCCTGCTCCAAGGTTGCAGTCCTCTCGACGAGGTAGTGCGGAACCCGGAGCAGCCGCAGAACCCTCTGGAATGAGGCTCAGTGGACGTGACTTGTCGTCACAAGGAGGAGAAGGGCCAGATCGAAGTGGTGAAGAGATGCTAGATCCGCTCTGAGGGACCTCCACCGGAGCCCTAAAGAAGAGAATAATGTCAGAAGAGAAATTACCACGATGCAAGCAGAAGTGAGTTACGCAACGAAAAATGACTTACGCATCCGAGGTTTGGGCCTCCTTGGGTTTCTGGGCCCTTCGTGCCGGGGCTTTTCCTGCCGGCTTGGAGGCAGTCTTGTCTCCGGCCTTCTTACGCCTTTTTGTGGGCTGAGAAGGTTTGGAGGAGGAACTTGGTGCGGCTCCCCGCCTCTTCTTCGACGCCACCGGAACCGGTTCGCCCGTAGCAAGCGGAGGATCCTCGTGGATATGCCCACCGGGGTTAGCTGATGCCGGAAAGGCAAAAGAAAGAGGGACAGCCTCAACAGGTTCAATCACGTCGACATCCGAGTCATCCTCATCACCGGGCCAGTCTCTAAGAGAAGAGAATTTACCTCTGGGTCGTTTTGTAGCGTCGGTCATAGGGAGAAACATCTCCTGGTCCGGCTCCTCCTCATCCGGGATTTCTCGGTCCGGCGCCCACTTAAGGATCGGATCCGTACCATCCTCAAGAGTTTGCTGAAGGAATAGCTGAGAGAAAGCATGAAGAACAGAGTCAAAAATACAACAAAAACCGACACATATTTAATCCGAAGTAAGTTTGTCCCGCGAAGCTTACCGCGAGAGGGAGCCTGTCACGACAGAAGTGCTCAATTCCCCACGTCCATTCAGCGGAGAAATCCTTGTGGGTGGTGAAGAGAGCCTTAACCCGGCGAAAAATCTCCGTGTTGCTCAGCTCGAAGGAGGAGGTCCGGTTGGGGTCGCGGCCAAAACTCATGTGGCACACCTTGTGGGTGCGCTTCTGGAGGGGAGAGATTCGCTTGCGCACGAACATGATCATAGCATCCTCGTTGCGTAATCCGAGTTTCTTCAGTTCCCTGAACCTCTTGTTAACCTGGTTGGCCAGAGCCGTGGGCTTCTTGGAGACCTCCTCCTAGAATTCCTGATCAGGTGGACCCGGAGTATAGGGGAGCAACCGAATCAAATCTTCAGTGCCCGCGTTCCGGACATAGAAGAAGGTCCGGGCCCTTTGCAGGAGTCAAGCCCGGTGACCCGGGGGAAAACGGAAGTCCTCCGGGGTGAGATGGACGCAGCTCCGAATTGGGTGAGCTGCTTATCCTCCGACTCAACTTGGATATTGGGGATGACGTTATGACGAAGGCCAAAGAACCGGATCCACAGCTCCTTCGTGGGCCACAGTCCGGTGTAGCCCTCGATCATAGAAGCAAAAGCAGAGAGAGAGGTGATAGTTTTGGCTGGAAGATGGTACGGCTGCAGGTGGTAGGTGCTAAGCCAATCCCAAAAAAGTCGCTCACCGGCAAGCCGAACCCCCGTTGAAAGTGGGACAAGAACACGACGAACTCACCCGAATTGGGTGAGGGGGCCAGTTCGGCGGAGGGGAGACGAGCGACGACACCGGCAGGGATGTGTCTGGTCCGATAGAGCCAGTCAAGGTCATCTTGACAGACCCATGATCCGGCCCACGCGCCACGGTCCGCCGCAGCGGCGTCCTCCTCCATTTCTTGCTCGGCGACGATGAGCTCCTCCTCCGTCATCTCGTACTCGCTACCCTCGCTGGCGCTAGCGGCGGCGGGGATCTGAGTCCTGGATTGGCGAGGACCTGTGGCGAGGAAGTTGCGCAGCGGTGGCTGCGACGCAGAGGCACGGGGAAAAGTGCGGCGGCGGCGCTGCTGCTAGGAGCACTGGCGGCAGCGTGGTCGCGAGGAAGATGAAGAAGAAGAGCAACGGGCAGAGGGGCGCAGAAGAGGAAAAAATTCTAAGGGGTGCGCCCCTCCGCTACTTAACCACCCCCTAAGAGGGTGAGTGGGATTGCTCCCTGCCAATGAGCCACATGGTGTGGCCGTGTATCACCTGCCTCAGCCAATCAGAGAGGAGCCACACAGAGGGCCACAGAGCAGAGGCGATCCCGTGACCTGACGCACTGATGCGGTAAACGAGGGGGCAGGCGTGACCCTCGCACTATGATAACTGACAATTACTGCGGTGGTTACTGTGTAGACCCTTAAAATAAGATGACGTAATGATTAGCCTCCATGTGGGTTGGCGTATGAAAGAAGGAAACATGGCCCGGATCGAACCATGGTAACCCGGACAACGAGTAAAAACTTAGAATGTGCAGAGGGAAAGTAAAACCATGAGATCCGAGTCAAAGTGGTAACCCGGACAGCAAGTGAAAACTTGGAACGTGCGAAGGGAACATAAGTCCATATAATCCGAGATAAAGAGCTAACTCGGAAATAACATTCAAAGCTCGAGCATAAATGAACCTGATGTGGCCTTAGCGGCCAAGGAAGCTAAGACCGCACCAGCTTCGGGGACTAATGTTGGGGGGATACCCCCAGGTAGGGTCACTCCAGGGTATAAAGGCCGAGTTAGCCGAGGTTCGGCAAGCTCAAAGCGTACGTTGACCAGGTCACCTCAAGGCAGGCCGGATCACGGAGTAACCCGGACCAGGGGGGTCGTCTAACATTATATCAGCCGACTTGAGGAGTAAGTCAGAAGTTCTTGTCTAACTTGTATGCAGGAATAGATGTGGCCGGATCTGCCATGATCCGGGTCTCGTTTAGCTTCTGGGAGAAGGAAGAAATCTCTCTGGTCAAAAAGGAGGCCTGGTACGCACTGCATGAGCGAAGCAAGCAAGGGCAGGACCACCGGGTCATGGCCGACAAGGGTGACGACGCCCATGTCGGCTGACGCAGGCGCCGCAGAGGCTCACGTAGCTAAAGCATGTATGGTGCGGGGGAAAAGCACCCCGGTCGGGTTACCACTTTGAGAGGAGGCATATTCTTAGGAATATGCCTCCACGTATGCCCTAGGCAGAGACCAAGCCCCCTCTATATAAGGGGGGCTAGGGTTTCAGTAGAAGGGGTTGAGTTTGTGAGATACCGATTTGGCTAAGGTTCTAGGGGTGAACTGTGGGTGAGAGTAAGAGAGCTCCTTCTTCCTCCTCTCGCCAATACAGCTCTAGGAGCACTTGTAATCTTGAGAGGAAAGCAATACAATCTTCTGTGTGGAGAATCACTTCACTATCCCTCCCTGGATTCCCCTAGAGTGTATTAGTCCCCACCTGTAGCCTATCCATGGCATCTGCCGTGACACCACCACGACATGCTCCCACCTAGGATGCTTTCGCCGTTACTCCTACCGCGAGCTCCCGCTCCACGAGCTCGTGTGCCCGCACGGCGCGTGCGCCTGCACGGAGCCGGGCTGCAACTACACCGGCCCGCCAGCAGAGCTCGTTGTCCACCTTGCAGATGGGCACTTGATCGAAATGATTAGGATCTCGTACGGGCAAGCCCAACTGCTCTAAGAGCAGGTGCCGTTCACTGAATCGGCACGCCGCCTGCTAATTTTCCAGGGGAGGCGACTCTATTTTCGTCCTAACCATCACCGTCGGTTTTTCGGGAACTAGAGCCAGGCCCACCGTCATGGGTTCCGTATGCGTCAGGTCGGTCTCGTGCGCCTGGCCCGTATACACGGTGTGCATGTGGGCGAATGCCCAGCTGCCATCGTCGGATAGCATTCTTGTGCTAGCCAAGGCGCCGAGCTACCCGACGCCACGGGAGGTGGAGTATGTGGACCTAAGGTCGATCCTGTGCGTGCCATCTCAGTACCTTGTCGGTCCTGGACCGAACAGGCAGATGCATTTCTACATTTGTATCGAGAAGACCGACAGGCAAATGTAGTACTTGTGTTGTCGTTACTGTTAGACTTAAGCGATGCTTCTCACGTGCTTAGAGCATATGTGTTGTGCGAATGTACCCCAGTTGTAGTTTTTAGTACTCCTTAATACTTCGACAAGTTATTATATTGGTCCAATCAGCTTGTTGTTGTCACGTTGCAAAGTCCGCTTGCTCTGGACAGACCGGTAATACCATGTGCTCCCGCTTCCGCATGTCAGTGTCACGTGTTCCGAGGGCCCACCTGCCAGTGTCCTTCCCCTCGAAGCCACTGTCCCAACTTCTCTTCCATCCTGCCACTCCCGTCTGATGGTTGTAATCTGATGATTTTCGTTGGATTGTTTACAAGTAATCTACGTTGATAATGCAACATGCAAATGGCACAAACACAATTTCTAAAGTGGAAGCACTCAAACGCTGCTATTGCACATATTTCTCAATATAGCTCGACAAACACAATACAATAAATGTACTCGCATTAAACACAGCCGAAATTGCAACCATCCTAAACAACATCTAAACCCACATCACACCGCTGTCGTCAGAGTCCACCTCGATTGGTGACACCGCCGTGCCCTTCCTGGGGACATCCACTCACGCCCGTGGCTTGCCCTTCGCCAAGGAGGCAATAATGGCATTCTGCACAGCTTCGTCCCCGTCGCCCTCCACATCAGAATTGACAATGACGAAGGTGACGGGGTTGGTGTGGACCGAGCGCCGTCGTGCCTGGCGGCTCCTGCTCGAGATCGACGCCACATCAGTCCTTCTACAGGTAGGAGGGGCCGATCTCGCATACATAGCATCGTCGCTCCTCTCAAGAAACCATGGCCATTTGATACTGCGACGGTAGGATCTTGGGGTGGATCCGCCATGGCGAGCCCTACCGGAAGCGGTGGAGCGGATGGATCTGCCGACGCGAGCCATGACAAGTTCCTAGGAGGGAGTAAGATTGTGGGCCAAGCGTGTCTGGTTCCTGAGCAAGACCTCCCAGTGATATGTACGCGGGCAAGGTACCAAAAAATTTCGTCCAATGCACGCGACAGGGCTTTTAAACCACGAAGGCGCGAGTTTTTTTGACAAGTCCACACGCTAGGTCCCCTACCTGTCAGCCGAATGTGGACGGTAGGATTCTGCCCGAGTTATTAAGTAGGGATAAATCACGCTTCACCACTACCATGACATCCAAAGGCTCCTCTTTCCTCTGCCCTCGCTCCCCTCGCTCATGGCTCGCAGCTCATGCAGTTCGTCTCGGGCGGAATTAGGGTCGGCTCAACACCGTCAGGCGGGTGCCCCCATCAGGTACCGGAGGGGGCCCTACGATTACTACCCCGATAGGCTGTGTTTGTGTGGTGAGAAGATGCCGAGATGGATTTCATGGACCGACGAAAATACTGCAGGAAAATTCAGCAACTGCAGCATCAGAGTGGTAAGTTCCTACTGTAGGTACAATGGTAACCTGGATCTAGAAAGCGTAATATAATTCTTTTTTTTTTGTTTCCTTCGATCTACTACGCAGGAAGGGAGGGGGACTGGCTGTGACAAGTTTGTGTGGATCGAAAAGCCACTGACAGGTTTTCATAGAGAGCTTGGTCAGGATCTGCGTGATGCTGTGTGGGACAAGAAAGAGGAGATTCGTGCGATCGAGCGAGAGATCCGGGAGCTTCGCCAGGTGTAGGGGAGGCAGGGGCAGGGAGGTGGTGAGACAGACGGGCTCAAGATTAGGCCAGATAGTGGACACAATTTCCTCATTATCTGGGCATTATCTGTTGCATTTGCAGTTTATGTTGCCATGTCGTTGTCCAGCAGCTGAAATAAGTTGTTGCTTCGTGGAGTGTAGCGGCCGACTTAAGAAATTGTTTTCCATCCCAGAAACTTATCATAAGTGTAATGCCAATAACAGGGATTTATTAAGCGCCTATAAATAAATCATGTTTGTGCCACTAACACCCATCGATTTTGTAGAGGATTTAACCGCTCAGCTATCGCGATTGTTCAGATAGTAGTGGCACAGTCACAGTTTTGGATTCAACTAGTGGCCTCGGCCGTATCAAATCCTAAAGTCGCGATACATTTTACTCCGAGTACGGGAGGCAGATTGTTTTGCCCGACAAGTTCCACGCACACAGCTCCAGAGTTTAACCGAACTACATATATAGGTTCAAGTTCAATACATCATTAGGCTGCTACACTGCTAGCCCTCTTTCTCTACTTGGGTGCCAACTTTCTTCCTCTTTCCTTCACGTCCACTGGCTTCTTCATCTCCTGCCTTCTTCCTCTTCATGGGTGCCAATTTTCTTACCTTCACGTACCCTGCATCTTTGGGCCGAGGGAAGTCAGGCCAATCAGCACCAGAATCTTGTCCGGCATCATCACTCCACTCGTTTTGGTTTTCTTCCCGCAGCAAAATCACTGAGTCGGCTGTCTTGTTTCTTACCTTGAGCTTCTTATAAAAAAACAGTACATGGATTACTACCTTATATCTACAGACTATAAACAATTTTTTTGTGTGAATGTACCATCTCATACCTAGGTTTGGGAGCATTAAGGGGACATCCAGCTGCTCTATGGCCTATAAGATAGCAGGTCTTGCATCTGTTTTTGCCCTTCTTTGTAGCACAGAAAGCCGAACCCTTCTTCTCGAGAAAATTCTTAAACCTATTCACCTGGGGTCTTCCTCTGCCCCTTTTTGTAACTGGCTGGCAAAGCACGAAAGACAGTTGGACTTGAGGCCACTAAGATGGGTCTGTACATGGCTCGACGGATCCAGTGTACGCAGCTCTGAACTTTTCCATAGAGTAGTAGTCTGACAAATACTGATCCAAATGTGGTAGAGTTCTTTTCTTCACCAAGAAGGCCAAGGCGTGGTCGCAGGGTTTCCCGGCATGCTGCCACTCTAAGCAGGTGCATTCTCGCAGCTGGATGTTCACAATATCCCTTTTGCCACTCTTGAACATATCGACCACCTCATAGCTTTTGCTGGTTGATGGGAGAACCTTAAGATGAGCAAGTTCTCGGCTTCTCTTGTGCAGTTGCTGTACAACTGGTGGTAGCATATGTCCTCTAAGTCTCCTACCGATCTCTGTCCTTATATTTAACAGCTTCATGATCATACCACGTATGCTGTCCATCAAGATATGAACAGGACGCACTTTTATGTCCTTCACCCAGTTATTCAGGCATTCTACAAGGTTGTTGTTTATGTAATCAACTTTGATGTCAGGGTTGAATTGACTCCTCTTCCATAGCTGCGAATGATGGATGGCTAAGTACTCTGGAAGTTCAGGGGCTTCGGCAAAAATCTTGCTCATGAAATAATCGCTACTACTAGGTTTGTAAAGTCTAGCAGCAGGAAACATGTAACAAAATATGCTGCCTGCGTAGTGTGAGTACAAGTTGAGCATCATATGGGCATGGCATTCTCTACCTTCAGCTTGCGGGAATACCTCCTTCACTGCATTTGTCAGCCCTTTGCATGCATCCGTGGATATAGCCAATGGATCCATGTGGCCTATTGATCTCCTGAGCTGCCTCATAAACCAGACCCAGTTTTCCTCCGTTTCTGTTTCAAACAGCCCGAATGCCACTGGGAACATCTAGTTGTGACCATCAAGTGTTGTGGCAGATGGCAAGGAGCCTTTCCATTTGCCAGTTAGGACAGTGCTGTCTACACTCAGATATGGCCTACAGCCGTCCTTGAATCCATCGATGCAAGGTTTAAGCGTCATGAAAAATCTTTTGAAATATATTTTACCACCTTCTGATTCGGTGTCAATCTCCACAACACTCCCCGGACACCTAGCTTGTACCTTCTCCTTGAAGTTGTACAACATCCTGAAGCTATTGGTCCAATCCCCGTGCAAGACCCCCAGAGCTTTCTCTTTACCTTTCCAAACTATGTAATACAGAAGGACAATGTTGTATTTAGAACCGAGGCTAGTCTGAATATTCTTCGCGGTCTCCTTAGGGTTATCCTTTAGTATGGACATAGATTGCATAGCCACCCACTCCGTAGCAGCCATTGAGGATTTCAGTTTGCTGCCTGTCGGACACATGTGTGGAGGGCCCATTTTGTTCACCTGCAACACAGATTCATTTAAAAGATAAGCGGAGTCGACTAGTTTCCAGAAAGATATCGCACATCAATTGTAGTTATAGAGTGAAAAGAGAGAGAGAGAGTTCTAATGGTTTGCTGCATTCATTGTCCCAATACCCTAATTGTAGTCGACGCTTGCTGTGATCCTCCATGGACAATGTACCTCGGCCCGTCCATTCATCCATGTTAACTTGCAAACGGCCTCATACCTCTCGACAGAGTTCTTCAGTCGATAAACGTCGAACTCCCCCTTGATACAAAAATGCCAGAACGAAATCCTGAACTCATGCATGCTCCTGAACTCGGTGCCGACCGAAATTATAGGATACTCATGGTCATGTTTCATTTCTTATACTTCAACACCCAAATCATCGACTGGAATACCAGCCTCATCGTTAAGTTCCTCGTCTATTTCATCATCACCAGATTCTTGATCCTCTACAATGCCTGCTTCTTCATCTGATTCAGAATCTTTGCCATCGTCTCTAATGCCTAGTACTGCACACATTATATTGACTCCCATGGGTGGGGCTGCAACATCGTCTCCACCCGGATGGACAGGAACATTGCCCCAGTCCACCTCACCGGCAACTATGTTTTCTCCAAGACACTCGGTTGGTTTTGCTGCAACCACATGGGGTGGTCTTACGTTTGCACGCATCCCAGGTACTTCAGTGGACAAACAGCAGTCAGAATCAATTTCATCTTGAGTGTACAGAACCCTCTTGCTCTTCCTGTGTACATCCTCCTTCCTGATGTAATCTTCCCTGATGGTATCAGTAGGGCTTGACATCCGCGTTCCATTCCCCATCGAACTAGGCCTTTTGCTGCCGCTCTTGGGTGTGATCTCCTTACTGCCTCCCCTCACGGGTGTTGGCTCCAGGGTGCTGGCATTATTGCCTGACCTCTGCGGCGTGTTCTTCTTCGAATTAGCCCTTTTGATGCTACTATTGGGCGTGTTCTCCTTCGTGCTGGCACTATTGCCTGACCCCAGTGGCGTGTTCTGCTCAAAATTAGCCCTTTTGCTGCTACTATTGGGCGTCTTCTCCTTCGTGCTGGCATTATTGCCTGACCTCAGCGGCGTGTTCCGCTCCAAATTAGCCCTTTCGCTGCTACTATTGGGCGTGTTCTCCTTCGTGCTGGCATAATTCCCTGACAGCGGCGTGTTCCGCTCCAAATTGTGTTTTTTCTGCTCCCACTGGGTGTGGTAGCCTCCGTGTTGGCCATCTCCTGGGAGTGTTCACCACCGTGCTAGCCCTCTTAGCGTTTTTGCTGCTACCGTTCGGTGTGGCATTTTGACTCGATCTCAGGGGTGTACTCTGCGGCATGGTGCCTTTTGTCATGTGACTCTTGGGCGTCCTCTTCTCTGGCGTGGTCTCCTTGGTGACGTTCTTCTTCGGGGTGCCCTTTGTGGGGATGCTCTTCCTGCTCCTCTGTAAGACTCTCCTCTGTTTGAAGCCATCCTTAGTCGCACCAGCCCTAGTGATGCCATGGATCAGGTCATGCATGCCTTCTAAAAGTCCATCATCTCTATTGTCGAGTTCCAATTCCTCTCCAACCGTGAGCACTACCAAGTGGAAGTAAACTTCACCTATATAATGTTTCCTTGTAAACGGTATGACTAAATCCCTGGTATCTTTCACTTCGATAGACTTTTTTCTCCTATAACCATAATATAACAAACGTGCTTCCTAGGAGGACCCCCACAGCACCTTCACACGTAACGATGCCATCAGGTCAGATAACTCTACCACTTCAGGGTCGTATCTGCCAAGGATTACATCAAACTCGTCATATAATTTTTCTGTGTCATCATCTAATTTTGCAGTATAATCCATGACATCGATACGAATTATTACTTTGCCATCATCAGGTTCTTCAGGATAGAAACCTCCAAGAGGTTCGGGAGATGGAGAGGCACCATCAGACCCAGCCCCAATGCCACCGCCACCATCACCAGCGTCATCATTAGCTGGATCAACCTCGGTGGAAGTACTAGGACCAGGAGCAAGGCAAGGGCCCTTAGCATCGGGAGCTACATTACATGGTGGACAGGCAGGGCCCCTTCTAACGGCAGCCACAATAGGATCAGCTGCTGCCATGCTACCTCGATGATCAGGAGCAGTTCCCACAACAGTAGTGTTTCAAGTGCTAGCAGAGTCCAGACCATGAGCTGGCTTCAGACCAGCAGCTCACCGATCCCCGACCACGGGTTCGAGGAGGAGAGAAGGCATCAGTCTTTGTAACAACAGTGGGGTAGCCTCCGGAAGCCTTAGTTTGCTCAACAGCGGCAGGGATTGGGTCAACAGCGTCCAGATCAACAACAACACGAGGACGACCAGTACCAGCAGATTCCAAAGCACGGGTTCGCACAACTTGAGGACGGTTTCGAGGAGGAGCAGCACACAAGGCGGTGTTCTTGGCAACAATAGCGGGGCAGCCTCCGGACGCCTTAGTTTTCTCAACAGCAGCATGGATTGGGTGAGCACCAGCCGCAGAAACATGGGCATGGGGACGGGGACGACCAGTACCAGCAGATTCCAGAGCAGAGTTTTCCACAATGGCAATACGGGGACTCCTACAAGGAGGTTGCCTGACAGAAGCATGTCATGGACGAGGAACCACATTTTGCTCAACAACAGCAGGGGTTCAAGTTAGACCTCCCTGTCCAATAATAGCTGGGCAACTCCCAGTAGCAGGAGCTTCCTCATCCACTATGTTACACACCAGCATAACCACGCGAAGCCTAACATGTTGTTTCATCAACCCAATTACCTGACTGTCACACGCTATAGGAACCCTGAAGCCTCATTCATCAACGATGCTGAACCGTGCAGTCTACTCTGGCCTCATTTCAGCAAGATCACGCACAGCAGCAACCAAACCAGGGATAGTGCATAACTGCACAGGCGCTACTTCCATCTTCAGACTCTGAGCCTGTTTCCACGTGCTCTTCCCATGTGCTAATTTAACGAGGTAGCCGTAGGTGATCACCAGAACCGTGTATTTGGGTTCAGCGGAGATCCTAGTTGACAGAAAATTGGAGACAAAAGATAAGAATTGTTTGTCAGCGTCGTGCTAGCAAACAATTCTATGTTCGATATATCTCTATAATGCCAATAGCCAGCTAGCAGTTATAGGTAGTGCGAATAGCAAAGAGAAGAGTAGCTCACCTGAAATTAGCTAGAAGTGCTTCTTCCTCGGCAAATGGATCTGCCATCCTCCGCGCTGCTCAACTCGTCGGAGGTAGAGGCGGGCTAGATCGTCGCAACGGCTGGCACGACATTCGGCATTAGAGCTCGGTAGCAGCGAGTAGGCGCAGCAACTTAGCGCTGGAAGTCAAATGCCCGAAGAGATCATTCTGGTTGGAGAGGGGATTTCGACGCTGCTGGTGCTAGGGTTCATGCGAAAGGAGGAAGGGAGTGGATTTGTGAATATGGTCAACGCACGATGCTCCTTTAGTATCTTGTTTCGCCTACGTGGTTGTCGCGTTGGCGCTCAAGTCACGGAAATATTACTGACATGAGGGTCCCGACCGTCTACTTTACGGGGCAGTTTCATGGCATGTTCGGATTTGGTAGGGGTGAGACGAGTTTGCATCGAAATGGCCCCTCTCATTAGTTGGTGGCCCAACTTTTCGAAACACGGTAATTTCAGGCAACTTAGGTACCGCCATGCGCTGGCCTGCCAACTTTGGTACCGCAGACGAACAAGCCCCTTTATATGCCGGCATGTTGGAGCCTTTAGGGCACAACCTCTTAGATTGCTATGTACAACGTGTAACACCTTGCACAGCAAACCTATCTCCGTAACTCGGGGTATTGCCACTATAGTGATTTATAATAGGAGTAGAGTTCCGCCACCGTTGTGGGACTTGAACATGGGTAAGCTGTGTTACCTCGTACCCGCCAACTCTCTTTGCCTTACCCCACGTCTCTAAACATGCATTGTGAGGACCCCTCCATGGCGTACTCGTCGGCAATACCACGTCTCTAAAGGCCAAGATGATCGAAGACTCCATATTTCTCTGGCTTGCATATTGAAGATAGAGAAGAAGCTTGTAGTTATTTTCGGGAGGACTTCAAGATGTTGTCTTCCAAGATTGATGACATCACCTAGATAGAGGATTCACGAACCATTGACAAGATGGCGCAGATCTTAAAGTTCTCCAGCGGATACTATTAGGGATATGCATAATGGGTATCACCATATCAGAGCTCTATTCTGGATAACACGGATGGCAACAGTTGGTAGCATGGCCCATGGCCTGCTAGGCAACCCAGTTAGATGAATCCAGAAGGAAGGGCCATGCCGGATAAACAGGGAGGCTATGGTACCAACTTAGGCAAAGCCGGAGCCTTGGAGTACAAGACACGAAGACTAGTTAGTATTAGTGTAAGAATCTGTAACCTGTCCGGTATGCATTTTACCTTGTAGCCCTATGTTCTGAAGCCTTTATAAGCCGGACCTGTGGGGGCCTTTAGGGAAAGATACAACCTCGCATAGAGCACCCTACAATCTCTGTAATCTGACATATTTCCATTATATCGATTGTAAGAAGGACTAGGATTTTGTCACCATCGTGGGATATGAACCTAGGTAAACTGTGTTACCTCATACCCGCCAACTCGCTGCCTTATCCCACCTCTCTCTCAACGCTCTATGAGGACCCCTCCATGGCGTAATCGTCAATAATACCATGACAGTCCCATAGACCCATTAGAATTCTTCATGCATGGAAGAGATGTGACTATGCTAGTTGAGTGAGAGTTGGACCTCTTTATAAGGGGGCTGACCCATCACTTGTACGAGATCGAGAAGAGAAGAGACATAGATAGACGCTGCTCCTCCTCCACCACACGAATCGCCTTGTCGTGACACGCGCACGCCACCATGAGTTGCGGGAATGAGCCGAACCAAGGATCCACATACGCCTCGTGTACAAGTTGTCTCTTTTTTATAGAAGAATATGAACTACCGCACATAGCAGATGAAGCATTTTTGCACTACTAATAGATGATGAATATGAACTGTTGGCTCTTCGGATTTGGTTGCTGCCTATTCCGTTTGTCTCCTAGTTGTTCCTTTAAGATCCCCTCGTTGACAGTTCACCTCTTTATCCCATGTCTACCAGAGATAGAGGTTGCTTCTTTGCTTAGACACGACATAAAATACGACACCTCTAGTTTCAGAGTATTGTGCAGTTTTCAGGTCTTCCCTATCGCGTGTTATGGCGTGCACCGCGAGTCAGGACAATATGCCTCCAGAACTCCACCTCCTGTGATCGTGTACGGGGGAGAGGCGATAAGTGTTTTTGGAGCGATACCGTGTGACTACTGGCTTCATCACGTAATCCTTCATGGACATCGATGGGTTCTTCCCTAATGATGACTTCTTTCCCAGCATTGACAAACTCTTTGATGACATGGCTGATGCCTACACCAACGTCAACACAAGTGTTTCCTCATATGCACCATATGTGATCTTCCATTTTTTTCAAATCATATTTCATCTACTACAAATTATGTCTCATATATTATGCGTAGCAATCCGTGTATACTTGCTATTTCAAATTATCTGTTAGATTACATGACTTATATTTTTTATGGATTAAATCATTCGGTAAACTCACAAGAACACCCCTGGAAGTGAAATTATCCCCATTTTAGGATATCAGACGGTGAAGATGGGCCGGGGCGCGCGCCGGCGCCTGATCCTAGCACCGGGCGGCTTCTCGCCACCGCTGGTGACCGCCTTCCCAAGGTCTGGATCCAGGTTCCGCTGACTAGTGTCAGATTCTGAAGGAGGCGATGCCTCTGGAGTGAGAGATCAAGAGGTTCTCGAGGATCTCGAAGATTTGACCAGGGAGCTAGGATGGAAGATGGTGGCTAAACATAGAAGGAAGACAGACGTGGAACTTAGGCAATACTTTTGGGAGGAGATGGGCTTCTCCATAGCGGCGGCGTGTTTCTAGGAGAGGAAGTCGACCTTGCATTGCACCGATCTATCGCCGGTGTTCGAAACCTTGTTGCAACGGAGGAGGGGTGTCGCGGGATGGAGAGGTTTGTCAGTGTCCCCGTCTGGGGTGGTCCGAGGTGCGCGTGTATGGCCATGGAAGGGAACACTTCCTCCTCGTCGATCTTTGGCTCCACCAGTGTTGGGCGAGTTCTTGCCGGTTGCGTAGTTTCTAACTCAGTTAGATCTGCATTCGACACGGATTCCTGCTGATTCCATAGGTGGTGGGCCTATTGACGTGGAGCATACGGTTTTCTCTTGGATGGCTATTGGTCATAAGTTGAAAATGCTCTGGACCAAGGCGCCAGGTCCTACCGTCTCCCCATCTCTGACTCCGTGCAAGTCACCACGATAAATCATGCCCGTCCCATCACCGCCCTCGCATCTGCAAGCCTCTTCGGCATCCCTAACTCTTGGACGTTCCTTCGCGGAGGTCGTTTCTACTTCATCGGCGACCCTAGCTGCCTCCTCAACCATGGCTTCCCCTAACCCTAGGGCGTTGCCGACCGCCATGCTGCTAACTGCTGCCGCCATGCCGCCAACTGCTATTGGCCGAACCTGTTCGAGCTGCCTCCCTTCTCGAGGCCGCCAGGGATGCCATCTCCTGGGTTGCTTCAAGAAGGGATGCAGGCTCAAAACCCCGTCGCCTACTACAAGGCAATGCCACCCTAGGTCCAACTTTGCCCACTGCAAACACCATACCGTGGTCCGTCTTCTACTGTTTATGTAGGGATTCTTGGAACCCAAGGCCAGCAGGGGTTTGCTCCACCACAGCCAGTTATGGGAGGCGCGCCACTAGTCCAGCCGTTTGCGGTCAGGTCGAGGGCATCGTCTGTTGTTGTTCCGAAAAGGAAGAAGAAGAAGAAGCTGCCACAACCAGTGGTGGACCAAGGGCATGGTGCCCATCAGCTACCGGTGGACCCTCAGTTTCTTCCCCAACAACCGAACACACATCTTTTTGGGTATCCACCGGTGCATGGTCCTGGTCCGTATGTGTCACCATATCCTGGTCGAGCTCAGCACACACAGTACCATTATAATCTGCAAGGACAACAGAACATTCCAGGCATGACTCATGTTCCTGTTGTCACTCCACAGGTAACTAATATTGTAGATGTGACCGCGACGGCTGGAAAAAAGCCTAAAAATATGGTACGGTGCTGGAAGTGTGCAGTGGACACACATGCTTTTAAAGATTGTAAAGTGGTGCATTATTGTTACATGTGTGATAATTCTGCTCACCCTACTTTGAGATGCCCACTTCCTAAACAACCGCATCTTACTCCCTATATGGCTGGTATTGGTTCATATCTAAATTTGTTCACTCGGTTCCCAAATAGTGTGGTTCATGAGCATTTGATGCCAAATCAGACTCCTATCGCTCTTGTGCAAGTTGATGGACAGATTGTAACCACGGATGTGGTTCAGAGGCAAATTGCCAGACGGGTTTCTGTCCGTGATCAGTGGAAATGGGAGGCCTTGCCTTATGGAGAGAATGCCTTCTTAGTGAGCTTCCCTTCTTTTGAGGATCTGGACAATGTTGATGGGATGCAAGTTTTTGTTCCTTTGAGTAATTCTTAGCTCACTATTACTTCTTATAAATCATAGGAGGTTCCCCACAAATGTGAGATCCACCAGGTTTGGTTTCATGTTGAGGGGGTACCACATACTTTGTGCACCTTTCTAGGTTTGTGGGTTGTTGGTGGCCTCATGGGGACTACTCTGGATGTTGATTTTTTAGCCTACGGAAAAAAGGTGTGATACATATCCTTGTTGCTATGTTTGATACCAAGGTATTTCTGAAGAAGCAAGATGCTTTGGGTTACTATGTTCTGTCTGATGTTGTGGTTAATTTGAAGGGGTATGAATTCCGCTTCAGGTTGGAACCTGAAGGTTACATTCTAGAGATGGAGTTTGTTCCTTTTTTGTGGAGGAAGGGTGATGATTACCATGAGGATGGTGCCAATGGGAAATCCTCTGATGATATTATGGATACTTATGAGGTGGCTGGTGCTCATAATACTGGTGTTGGTTCTTCTTTGATCTCAAAGGGGCATGTCAACTCAGATCCATCACCTTCTGGTTAGAGGTCGCAGGTGTTGATTGCGGTCACTCCTTTTAATGCTAATCCTGCTACACCTTGATGGCTCAATGCACGGCGCCCAAAGAAATGCTTGATGGCGGTGTTGATGTAGAGCTCGTTGGGAACCCCAAGAGGAAGGTATGATGAGCACAGCAGCAAGTTTCCCTCAGTTATGAAACCAAGGTTTAATCGAACCAGTAGGAGCAAGGAAACACCCCAAATGTGTTACTAGATGAGCTTTGGTAGGGCGCACTACCGGTGCTAGTAGCAACGTGGAGACCTGCACAACACAACCACAGAACTTTGTCCCCAACTTGCGATGAGGTTGTCAATCTCAGCGTGTTTTGCGGAAAATAAAGGATTAAACATATCGAATGGAAAGAAGTAATAGTTTGCAGAAAGTAAACACAAAGCAGTAAACAGTTTGTAGATTGTATGTAAAGAAAAGGACCGGGATCCATAGTTCACTAGAGGTGGCTCTCCTTAGATAGATAACATGCTAGGTGAACAAATTACAGCGGGGCAATTGACAAACACCGAGAAAGCAATACATGCATATACTAATCATCATGACTCCTTTGAGACTTCATTGGTCATTAAAACATTATACATAGACCGCCATCCAACTGCATCTATGACGAATAATCCACCTTCAGGTTATCATCCGAACCCCCTCCAGTATTAAGTTACAAGCAACAGATTATTGCTTTACAAACTTCGTGTAAAGTAAACAATACGATTGTTCTATGAACAAAGGATCGTTGTTTTCTCCCTAGTAGCAACAGCACATCAAGTACCTTAGAGATTTCTGTGACTTCCCCAGATTACCAGAGGCATGAACCCACTGTCGAGCATAAATACTAACTCTTGGAGTTGCTAGCATCTACTTGGCCAAGATAGCTACTAACAATGGAAAGCATGCAAGATCTCAAATAACAAAGACATGATAGAATCAATAATCAATCTGAAATAGCATCTCAATATCCATCGGATCCCCGCAAACACAACATGTATGAATTACAAATAGATGATCTTGATCATGAACGGAGCTCACAAGATCTAAACATGAAAGCACAAAGAAGGAGAAACCAGCCATCTAGCTACTACATGGATCTGTATTCCAGGGATGAACTACTCACGCATCACATCGGAGGCTTGCATGGTGATGAAGAAGGCCTCCAGGGTGAATTCCCCTCTCCGGCAAGGTGCCAGGAAGAGCTTCAGATCCCTCCTGATCTAGGGATGGAGATGACGACGGCTACAGACTCTTTCATGGATTTTTGATCGGGTACCTAGGCTTTTCGTCCCGAGGGCAACTTATAGGCGGAAGGAGAGGCCGAAGGGGTGGTAGGGTCGGCCAGACCACCCCCTGGCGCGGGCCAGGCCTGGCCGCGCGGCCGGGTGGTGTGGCCGGCCCCTGGCCCCTCTCTGTCTCGTATTCTGGCACTTGATCCCTTCCGGAAAAATAGGCACTTTGGCTTTTGTCCCGTCCAATTCCGAGAATATTCATTTTCTGACTTTCCTGGAACCAAAAACAACAGAAAACAGGCAGCTGGCACTGTGGCTCTTGTTAATAGGTTAGTCCAAGAAATCATATGAAAAGTACTCCAAAGTTGGAACAAAACACAAGAAAGTGGATAAAACTAAGCATGGAACATCAAAAATTATAGATACATTTGCAATGTATCACTAGCCACTTATGCAAAACAAGTTGCATGTCAGTCGTGGAACCGGTCTCATGTACGATGACATGTAAGGTTGGTCCAGGCCGCTTCATCCCACTATGCCACCAATATCCAAAATACATAGGAGATGCAATAACATGATCATCATCGTCCACATATAAACATATGTGTACTACCCGTGCAAAGCACCTACGCATAGATGTGGCTCTGATACCACTGTTGTGTCCGCAGCATAGAAAACAAAAAATTTCCTACGATGTGCACTATACGCCAAGATCTATCTACTAGATACAGAGCAACGGGTGGATATACATCCATTGAGAACTTACCCTCGAAGACAACGAGTTTTGTTAATGAGTAGGAACTCGTGGATGATGTAGTCGTACACTTGCCGATCTCAAGATCATGATGAAGTCTAGCAGGTCTGGCTCTAGCACGTCCATCAGATCCAGCTCCAGCAAGTCCAGCACCGCAAAGCAGCGGTGCATCCGTGATCGCACACACGTCCGGTACCCCGACAACCTCTGTCCCTCGCTCCAGCAAAGCAGCGGAAGCAGCAACTCCTTTCCAGATAAAGCCATCGGGAACATGTATCTCGCTAATCTGAGACCATGGGGGAATAATACTAGAGGGGGAGAGATATCCTTCATTAGGAGGTGTGAGGAAGAAGGGGAGTGAGGGGGCCTTTTATAGGAGGAGGGGGTACCCCTCCCCCATGGCCGGCGGCCATGGGAGGGTGACTCCTCACCTCCCCCATTCATGTGGTGGTAACCCCTCCACATTAAAATGCCCCTTCACATTCTCTTTTAAAGTCTCCACTTTATATGCATTAAATTTCTCCAAATTTAATGCTCTCTCATTTAATAAAACTCTTTTATTATTTTTACTCAGAATTTTGTTAATTACTTTAATTCACAAACATTCACATAAAACCCTCTGCAATATTTCAATATTACATGCAGAACCAATTTCAGCAATTTCACCTGAAACAGTTTCGATGTCTATTGAAATAATTCCAGCGCTTTCTTAAATCTTTATCTGAAACATATTTGCTCCAAATGGTGTCGGTATCCCTTAAGTGTGTCACCCTACGGTTCGCGAATAATGCAGACATGATCGAGACCCCTCTCAGATCAATAATTAGAAGCGGAACCTGGAGATCCATACTGACACCTACACATTCAACGATGACTTCTGTGATCGTGAGAACCTTTAACGCTAGGAACTAAATTCCTTTGTCTCGCGATATATTACATGTCCGAGATTCGATCATCGGTATCTCCATACCTAGTTTGATCTTGTTGCCGACATGCACTCTTTTTCTCGTTCCCGTGATATAACATTCTAGTGATCACATCACTTGCTTGCAAGCTATCTTAATGTGATATCACCGAGAGGGCCCAGAGTATATCTATCTGTCATCGAGATGGACAAATCCCACTCTTGATCCTTGAGCCTCAACATAACACCTTTGTAGCACTGAACCCACCTTTATAGTCACCCTATTACGGTGTGACGTTTGATGTTATCAAGATACTCTTCCGGTGTCAGCAATTAACATGATCTCATGGTCTAAGGACTAAGATTACTTTGTATGATGTTATAGCAATATAAACATAATGACTTTGATCGTAATGCGATACTTCGGATGAATGTTCATCACATCATTCCACCAATGTTGTGACCTCGTTATTAACAACATCTAATGTCCATGATTAGGAAACCTTGATCATCTTGTTAATCAACGAGCTAGTTTATATGAGAGGCATTATTAGGAACTTTGTATTTTGTTTATTAAACACACATGTATTGACGTTCCCGATCAATACAATTATAGCATGCAAAATAAACATTTATCATCAACATGGAATAAGATAATAACCACTTTATTATTGCCTCTCGGGCATATTTGTGGCGCCCCGCTAAAACACTACTAGAAAATCGCTGTGTTTTTGTGCATTGCATCATCATGACCGCATGCTCATGTCATCATACCAGATTTCATTTGAGGATCGTCATCATCATGCATGATTTGTTTAAAAACTATTTTCGAAAACCTATTTTGTTTTTCTAAATAAGCCCCGTCTTTATTCAAATAGAAAACCCGTGTCTCCGAAATATTTTGGTTTGTCTAAATACGGTTTGCAAAAGCCCCGTTTTAAATAAATAAAATTTTCAAATTGTTTTTAGGAGGCAGCCCGCGCGGCCCGAAAGCCTAGCCGGCCACCTCCAAACCCTAGTCTAAAAATATCTAGCCAAATCTAGTCTATCCAGCCTATCTAACCCAGCCGCCACCCTGGCATGTTCACCACTCCCACACCATCGCCACCTCACCCTGGCCACTCCATGTGCGCCACCTCATCCCTCCTGGCCCCACTCCCCTCCACCTGCCACCCTCCTCTGCACCGAACCACACCCCGCCGCCCCTGCACATTTCCCACTGCCACCTGCCCAACCATCGCTCCACCTGCTCGCCCCACCACCATCTCCCGCCCGATCCCCACGCACACCCATCCCCTGGCCCCACCTCGCTGTCCCTTGTCCCCGACCACACCCCACCTTCCCCGTTTTCTCTTCCCACCTCACCGCATCGTCCACCTAGGCCTCGCCCGCCGCCCACCTTGCTCGACCCCGCCGCCAGGCCGCCGTCCTGCGTCCTCCTCTCCGCCTCCACGGGCCCTGTCCCCGCCCTCTCTTCCATCCGCTCGGCCCCGCAACCCCGACCGACTGCATCGCGTCCGCGGCGTCCTTCCCTGCCCCGGGCATCTCCTCGTCGTCCCTCGCCTCTATGGCCTCTTTCTTCAGTGAACCCGGGCGCCACCCTCACCTGCGACCTTGCTGCGCCCGCTGACAAGCACGCCTCGCCACCGCCAGCGGCTGCCGCGAGCTCGCCCACCTCTGCACCGCGGCCGCACCCCGGGCTGCCTCGTTGTCATCCGCCTCGAAGCAGGTCGCCACTGGCCAGCGCCCCGCGAGCGTGGTTGCTTCCCGAGCCTCCTTGAGCGTAGCTCCTCCGCCTCCTGCACGCGTGTGATGATGCAGCTGCACGTCGCCGTCCTCCGCCAGTGAGCTTGCATCCCTTGCAGGTCAACCCTGTGAGGCTCCCTGTACCCGGTGCCGCCCCGAGCTCGCCTCAGCACCTGGCGCTCGTCCCCGGCCCGGGCTCTGCGGCGCGTCGACATCGTCCCTATCCCGTTCGACCCCTGCCTCCGTGGCCGCGTCGACATCTGTATCCTTCCCGCATCTCGCTCCTTCTTGTCTCGTTTGACCCGGCCGTGGCCTCTGTTACTCCTGTTGTACTCGTGTCTCAGATATTGTTTTATTGGAGTTTTGTTTGGTGGCATTGTGGAGATGTAACTGCTAAAATCGAGCCTATTCCGTGGGACGACATGCTATTTCAAAGATAATCGCCACAATTTTTGGGTGCGACAAGGCATTCCATTGACAAGCAACCGGAGTCCCACACCGACAATCAAAGTGAGAACCCCAAGTATGTCGTCGTGGAACCCGGAGGCGATGACGCCGGATCGACAAGGACTTCTACATGGACGCTAAGCTCTCCGATCCAGGGGCCGAAGATGCTGAGACCCTTGACGCCAAGTCCTTCTTCCTGGAGCGCCAAGTTCTCCATCCCGTAGCGGCAAGATCGACCGCACGGAACACCAAGATCTCCCGGCGCCAAGACCCGAGTCCGACACCGACAATCGAAACTGCAGAACTGACAAGTTCGCCTACACGGACACCGAGCGCCAAGATCTTCTCCTCGGAACGCCTTGATCTCCTTCACAGATCCGAAGACCCTGAACCCCTGAGACTAGACCCGACCCTCGGAACCCAAGATCTTCCGAACCCAGATGTGTGACCCTAAGCCCCTATTTTTATAATATGACATTATAAAACTGTCGCATATTAAATTGTTTATGCATGCATACTTCTCTGTGGGTTGGGAGCATTATGCCGATTCACCTCATAATTAAATATGGAGTCAATGTGCGGGATACTTTTGTCTTATTCCGGACTCCATTTAAATTGGTGTAGCGAACCGATGCCATGTTTCGCCTTGTTAATACGACATTTAAATTGCGGGGTAGTTAAATAACTAGAACCTATTAATTAATTATCGTGACCCCGGTTCCGCTTAATTGTGACTAGTTGCACCGCATCTTTGCCACGTCAAGCATCATATCATGCATCATACCGGATCTTTTGCCGTAGTATTAAATATTGCATCCGGTGTTTCTTCTAGTGTTTGCTTCTTCGCGGATTAGGCCGATGAGTTGATGCGAGTATCGACAAGTTCTTCAGATAATGTATCTTCGGCAGTGTTTTCTAGGCGAGCATCTCCCCCTTTCTACCTATTTTGCTTTTATAGTATTTATTTCCTCCTGTTGATCTATTGATATTCGTGTTGTGATGCTTTAGTTTTCGTGCACCATTTATACTCCTTGCAGCTTCTATATCGCCATGGACACATCCTATTGCATGTTGTTTGATAGATAGTCAGCCTTGCAAGTCGTACTTGCTTGCTTATGTGTTGCTTCACGTCGTTGTCATTTCACTATTGACGGCAAGTTGACACATGATAAATGGTGGAGATGCTTAATGGTGGAGATGATCATGACTTTAATTACAACTATTAAATTGTTGTGATAACTAATGAAAGAGGCACCGATGGGCAATATATGTTATTTGGTTTTTGCATGCCCACTTGTGTCCCGTAGGCCCCGAATACTTGATACCTATTCCTTGACTATTCGCACTATCCACATCCGGGAGAGTCTATGAATCCCCCTTAGCCAGAGCTTGATTAAATTCTTATTTCTTGGGACCACAAATTAGTTTGGGGTTTTATTACTATCCTGTACCTATGCCATGCTTTACCGCTTTATTTAAGATTGTGCGCGGAGCACCTGTACTGTTTAGGACCGTGACACGTTTTCGCTGTATCGACAAGCCCAGTCACACTTTCGGGTTGCCAGTCGTTTACAGCCGTCCACACAAACCTTGGGTCCGTCTCGGAGCCGGCCAACTTCGTTGCGGGTAGCTTAATGGGGTGGCCCCTGAAATATTTATGAATCCTGTCATTGCTTTGTTGTGAAAGCCTCGTTGGGTTTTGAGTTGGTTTTTCCGAGGTTGATCGAGTGTGTGTTGCTATTTGTGCACCCCTGCAGGGTAAAACTTTCTGAAAGCCGTGTCCGCGGTTATGGACGACTCGGTGTTGGGTCCATAGCATAGAAAACAAAAAATTTCCTATGGTGTGAACTACACGCCAAGATCTATCTACTAGGTACAAAGCAACGGGTGGACATACATCCAACGACAAGTTACCCTCGTAGACAACGAGCTTTGTTAACGAGTAGGAACTCATGGTTGATGTAGTCGTACACTTGCCGATCTCAAAATCGTGATCAAGTCCAACAGGTCCGGCTCCAGCACGTCCATCAGATCCAGCTCCAGCACCACCAAGTCCAGCACCGCAAAGCAGCGGTGCATCCGTGATCGCACACACGTCCGGTACCCCGACAACCTCCGTCCCTCGCTCCAGCAAATCAGCGGAAGCAGCAACTCCTTTCTAGATAAAGCCACTGATAACATGTATCTCGCTAATCCGAGACCATGGGGAAATAATACTAGAGGGGGAGAGAGATCCTTCACAAGGAGGCGTGAGTGAGAAATGAGGAGAGGGTGGCCTTTTATAGGAGGAGGGGAGGGTACCACTCCTTCATGGCTAGCGCATGGGGAGGTGACCCTTCACCTCCCCCATTCATGTGGTGGTAACCCCTCCACATTAAAATGCCTCTTCACATTCCCTTTTAAAATCTCCACTTTAAATGCATTAAATTTCTCCAAATTTAATGCTCTCTCATTTAATAAAACTCTTATTATTTTTATTCAGAATTTTCTTAATTACTTTAATTAACAAACATTCACATAAAACCCATTGCAACATTTCAATATTACATGCAGAAACAATTTCAGCATTTTCACCCGAAACAGTTTTGGTGTCTATTGAAATAATTCCAGCGCTTTTCTAAATCTTTATCTGAAACATATTTGCTCCAAATGCTGTCAGTATCCCTTAAGTGTGTCACCCTACGGTTCGCGAATAATGCAGACATGATCGAGACCCCTCTCCAATCAATAATCAGTAGTGGGACCTGGAGATCCATACTGACTCCTACACATTCAACGATGACTTTTGTGATCGTGAGAACCTTTAACGCTAGTAACTAAATCCCTTTGTCTCACGATATATTACATGTCCGAGATTCGATCATTGGTATCTCCATACCTAGTTTGATCTCGTTACCAACATGCACTCTTTTCTCGTTCCCGTGATATAACATTCTAGTGATCACATCACTTGCTCGCAAGCTATTTCAATGTGATATCACCAAGAGGGCCTAGAGTATATCTATCCGTCATCGGGATGGACAAATCCCACTCTTGATCCATGAGCCTCAACATAACACCGTCGTAGCACTGAACCCACCTTTATAGTCACCCTGTTACGGTGTGACGTTTGATGTTATCAAGATACTCTTCCGGTGTTAGCAATTAACATGATCTCATGGTCTAAGGATAAAGATTACTTCGTATGATATTATAGCAATATAAACATAATGACTTTGATCGTAATGATATACTTCGGATGAATGTTCATCACATCATTCCACCAATGGTGTGACCTTGTTATTAACAACATCCAATGTCCATGATCAGGAAAC
The DNA here is from genome assembly GCA_916181665.1 of Avena sativa. NCBI lineage: Eukaryota > Viridiplantae > Streptophyta > Magnoliopsida > Poales > Poaceae > Avena > Avena sativa. Next base: position 462,274,957 of record OV702287.1, read on the forward strand.
CTTGATCATCTTGTCAATCAATAAGCTAGTCTATAAGAGAGGCATAACTAGGAACCCTTTTTGTTTATTAAACACACATGTATTGATGTTTCCGATCAATACAATTCTAGCATGTAAAATAAACATTTATCATAAACATGGAATAAGATAATAACCACTTTATTATTGCCTCTCGGGCATATTCCCTTTAGTCTCCCACTTGCACTAAAGTCAACAATCTAGTTTGAAAAACTTTGCGTATTGAACACCTATGGCTTTCTGGTGTTGCATATATGCTATTGCTAGTGGTTAACATAATATCTGGATCTGACAGATTCAGGTCCGTGTGTATTTGCATGTCTCTGCGTCTCTACACATCACTCATTCTCAAATGAGATGGCATTGTATAGATTTGGTCCTTTGGTGAGACCTTTAGTTTGTTCGGCTCAAAATATGTTGATATTATTGTCACACAATATATCTTCATAGTATTAGCCCACTTTGAACCACACCTAGTTTGATAACAAACTACTTAACACAAATGCCCTCCTTTGCTGCTACTATAGCAGTCATATACTTAGTCTTTTGTTGTAGTATCTGTCATAATGTCTCAACTTTGGAACTCATCCAAATCCATCATGGAACATCCTTTCCATTACATTGTGCCACCCATAGTCTAAATTGAGATAAATTTAATTTATATCTTGTGACAAAACTAGTATCAATGTAACACTTTACAATGAACTACCTTTAACTATTTGTCACTTATACATTATATATTCTTAGTTCTTCCAAAGCTCATAAGAATATATTTACTATTGTCCAATGATCATCTTATGAATCATTCTGGTATATGCTCATAACATTTAGAGCATAGGACATTCTCGATATATACATATCATGGTATAATCGATCAAAATCTTCATGTGATTTTACTCACCAAGTGTAGAAACACTTGAATTTTGATAAATCCTTTCCATGCAGCAAGAACCTTTCTTGTTGTTTCCACATTGAACCCTTTCAATATCTCATATATGTATGTCTGGCACAACCATATTAGCGCCTTAATCTATCCATATAGATATTGATGCCTAATATTCCGGGTCTGCCCAAGTCTTTCATCAAAATCTTATTTTAATGAAATTCTTAACTTGTGTCAATACAAGATACATCATTTCCAATCAACTATATGTCCTCTACATAATGTATTAGAAATATGTCTCAGCGCTCCCACTTAATTTCTTGCAAATGCAAGCATCTTCATCATCTCCGATGAATTTAAACTCTTTTAACAGTTTCATCATGGTGAAGATTCCAACTCCGCTATGCTTACTTCAACTATTGAAGTTTACATGCCCTTTTAGCACCCTTTGAATTAACAAAACCCTTCAGACCATGTCATGTACATGTCCTAGGTTACCGTTCTATTAGAAGAACCTTGTTTTGTTTATTCAACTACCATATATCAAATTATATGTAGTGGTTGCTACATTAATCCGTCAAGACTATATATCGCTATGAAAGATCAAATCTTGTCATAGTCAACTCCTTGAACATTGTCGTAAAGTTCTTTCTGACATGTCGACTATTTCATAGATGTTAAACATCCATGTCTTATTTTTTTATAGATCCAAACACGACCGATAGGCTTCACGCCTTTCCGGAGGGTCTTCCAAGTTCAGAAACTTGATTTCTCGTGTATGGATACTGTTGGAGATATGCCCTAGAGGTAATAATAAATGTAGTTATTATTATATATCTTTGTGTTTATGATAAATGTTTACATTCATGCTATAATAGTATTAACAAGGAAACCATTAATACTTGTGTGATTTGTAAACTTAATTTGAAGTCCCTAGTATGGCCTCTATACTTCACTAGCTTGTTGGTTGATTGATGATGTGGTTTCTTTGTCATGAACATTGAGATGTTATCAACAACAAGATCATATCGGTAGGAGAATGATATGGTGGACATACTCCTATAGACAAGCGTAGCATAAAGATCAAGTCATTTCAATAGTTCAATTGCTATATGCTTTCTGATACATAGTAACCTAATTCCTTCGACCATGAGATCATGCATATTGCCTTTACTGGATGGATGCTTTGATGTCATCAAACACCACACCGTAACAGGGTGGCTATAAAAGTGGCATTGGGTGTTCGGAAAGTATTGGTTGAAACACATGGATCAAGAGTGGGATTTGTCCATCCACATGACGGATAGATATTCTCTGGGCCCTCTCGGTGAAATGTCATCCAATTAGCTTGCAAGCATGTGACTTGGTCACAAGGGATCACATATCACGGGAACGAGAAAAGAGTACTTATCAGTAACGAGGTTGAACTAGGTATGCAGAGATACCGACGATCATGACCTCGGATAAGTAACATATCGTGAGACAAAGGGAAATTGGTATCGTATGTAAGTGGTTCATTCGATCGCAAAGTAATCGTAGAAATATGTGGGAGCCATATGAATTTCCAGATTCCTCTATTGGTTATTGTTCGGAGAAGTGTCTCGATCATGTCCGCATAATTCACGAACCGTAGGGAGACACACTTAAGGATTCGACGTTGTTTGAGTAGTTATGGTATTATGAGAAAGAGACCGAATGTTGTTCGGAGTCTCGGATGGGATCCGGGATATCACGAGGTGATCCGGAATGGTCCGGAGAATAAGATTCATATAAGGAAAGTCCCATTTCGGAGTTGGGGAATGGTTCCGGTGTTTTCATCGGGAACATTCTAGAAGGTCCCGGAATGTCCGGCACTCCGGGGGGGAAGGGGTACATGAATGTGTCATTGCAAGTTGGAATGATTGCATCATGTACTAGGTGTTCTCGCTGTCCAAAATAAAGGGTTTATTTAATTCCTAAATTGGAAAAGTCAAACGGCTAATTTGAAAGTCAAACTGCCAATTTTTGGGAAGTGGGAAAAGAGGAGGATTGGTGGAGGCCGAATTGGGGGAGGACTCCTCCCTTGGCCGGCGCCCCACCAAGCCGACTTGGGGAGGGACTCTCCTCCCCATGGCGCAGCCAGCCCTCCCACCTATATAAGGAGGGGCAGGGCTCCCCTCCTAACACACACAAGTTCCTATCCTCTAAACTAGAAACTAGACCTAGACCCCGGTTTAGAGCTGTTTCGGTTTAGAGCCTTCTAATTGGTTTAGAGCCCTCTAATTGGTGTGTCTAATTACTAGACCACTAATAGCCTCTCTCATAAGCTCCACCATACTCGCACCGGCTTAAGGCGAAGCCCTGCGGGATCTCCCCTCTACCTCCGGTACCACGCCGTTGTGCTGCCGGAATCGCGAGGAGAGTGCTACAACCTCCGCTGCCTGCTGGAACAAGGGAGAGGAAGGTCTTCGTCGAGTACCGAACGTGTGACCGACTGCGGGAGCGCTGCGGGAACGCGGCGCCGGAAGGATCGTCTACGCGATCTTGAGATCGGAAAGAGTACGACTACATCACCCACGAGAATCTGCTCTCGTTAAACACTTTGGAATCTTCGAGGGTGAGTTATTCCATCGACTCGTTGCTACAATCTAGTAGATAGATCTTGGCTTGTTTGTTTGTATGCGATAGAAAATTTTTGTTTTCCATGCTACGAACCCCTACAGTGGTATCAGAGCCGTGTCTATATGTAGATCTGTTGCACGAGTAGAACACAATGGTCATTGTGGGCGTTGATGCTTTTATTGTAGATTGCTTTTTGTGTACTTTGCATCTTGCGGTATGTTGGGATGAAGCGGCCCGGGCTAACCTTACATGACATCGTTCATGAGACTTGCTCCACGCTTGACATGCAACTCGTTTTGCATAAGTGGCTTTGCGGGTGCCTGTTTCTCCTAGCATAGTAAAGATCCAATTTACAACGGGTGATCAACAATGCTAGTATCAATGTTGTGGTTCTTGTTCGTAAGTTAGAACGACACTTATGGAAAGCCGCAAACCACGTAAAATATGCAAAGAAAGTAGAAGCGTCTAACTTTGTTTTGCAGGGGTGTGCAGTGATGTGATATGGCCATGATTGTGATTATATTTGATGTATGCAATGATCCTTATTGTAAGTTGGCAACCGGCAGGAGCCATATGGTTGTCTTTAATTTCTGTTAAGGCCTGCGTGTCTATTCAAAATAGTTGTAATAGTTGAAGTTGGCGGACGACAACCATGAAGAAGCGTCATTGACCTTGATGCTATGCCGGTGATGATGGAGATCATGTTCGTGCTTGAAGATGGAGATCGGAAGCACAAAGAAGAAAGGCCATATCATATCACATATTATGAATTGCATGTGATGTTAATCCTTTATGCATCTTGTATTGCTTAGTAGACGACGGTAGCATTATAAGATGATCCCTCATGCACATAAATTTCAAGTTCTAAAAGTGTTCACCCTTAGTATGCACCGTTGCCAAAGCTTGCTGCTTCGAAGCACCACGTGATGATCGGGTGTCTTTGATTCCGCGGGTGACTACAACGTAAGCAAGCCAGATTTGCTTATGCGGAAGCTAAGGTTTGATCTTGACGAGCCTAGCATGTACAGACATGGCCTCAGGAACACGGATCGCCGAAAGGCAAAGCATGAATCATATAGTAGATATGATGAACATGATGATTGTTCGCCATTAAAACTATATCAGCTCTCGTGATGATCGGTGTTGATGTAGTGGATTTGGTTCGTGTGATCACTAAAACAATGTGAGGGATGTTGTTTTGAGTGGGAGTTCACCTAGTTTAATTTCATTAATTAATTTGAACTCAATTTGTCATAAACTTAGTCTAAACTATTGCAAATATGTTGTAGATCAATGGCAGCCCCTACCATCAATTTTAATGCGTTCCTAGAGAAAGAAAAGTTGAAAAACAATGGAAGCAACTTCGCGGATTGGTTCCGCAATTTGAGGATTGTCCTCACAGCTGGTAATTTGACCTATGTGCTGGATGCACCGCTAGGTGACCCACCTGCAGCTGATGCTACCGATGAAGTAAAGAATGTTTACCTCGCTCGGAAGAATCAGTACTCCATAGTTCAGTGTGCTATCTTGTATGGTTTAGAATCGGAGCTTCAGAAAAGGTTTGAAGAGTCAGATCCATATGATATTGTCAAGGATCTCAAATTAATCTTTGAGACTCATGCGGCAATTGAAAGTTATGAAGCTTCTGAAAAGTTCTTTAACTGCAAGATGGAAGAGGGTAGCTCCGTCAGTGAGCATGTGCTTAAAATGTCTGGGCACGCAAATAAACTTCAAAGTTTGGGTATAGTGATTCCTAATACTTTGGGAGTTTACCGCATCCTCCAATCACTACCACCAAGTTACAAGAACTTTGTGATGAACTACAACATGCAGAACATGAACAAAGAGTTGCCAGAACTGTTTGCTATGTTAAAATCTGCAGAAGTGGAGATCAAGAAAGAGCACCAAGTGTTGATGGTCAATAAGACCACCAAATTCAAGAAAGGCAAGTCTAAGCAGAAGGGACACTTCAAGAAGGGTGGTAAGAAAGTTACCACGCCGACGAAGAGGACCAAGGCTGGACCCAAGCCTGATACTGAGTGCTTTTACTGCAAGGGAGAAGGTCACTGGAAGCGGAATTGCCCAAGGTACTTGGCGGATTTGAAGAACGGCAACATCAAGAAGAAAGGTATATCTGATATACATGTTATTGATGTGTATCTCACTAGTACTCGTAGTAGTGCCTGGGTATTTGATACTGGTTCGGTTGCTCATATTTGTAACTCGAAACAGGAGCTGCAGAATAAACGGAAGCTAGTGAAGAACGAGGTGACGATGCGCGTGGGAAACGGATCAAAGGTTGATGTGATCGCGGTCGGCACACTACCTCTTCATCTACCATCGGGATTAGTTTTATACTTAAATAATTGTTATTTGGTGCCTGCGTTGAGCATGAACATTATATCGGGATCTTGTTTATTGCGAGACGGTTACTTGTTTAAATCCGAGAATAATGGTTGTTCGATTTATATGAGTAATATGTTTTATGCACATGCACCTTTGATAGATGGTCTATTCATATTGAATCTCGATAGTAGAAATACACATATTAATAACATTGAGGCTAAACGTTTGAAATCAAGCGATAATTTGACCTATATGTGGCACTGTCGTCTTGGTCACATTGGAGTGAAGCGTATGAAGAAACTCCATTCCGATGGACTTCTTGAATCACTTGATTTTGAATCACTTGAAAGATGCGAAGCATGTCTGATGGGTAAAATGACTAAGACTCCATTTTCTGGTATGATGGAGCGAGCTACGGACTTATTGGAAATCATACATACCGATGTGTGTGGTCCAATGAGTGTAGCATCGCGCAGTGGTTATCATTATGTTCTTACCTTCACGGATGACTTGAGTAGATATGGGTATATCTATTTCATGAAACATAAGTCCGAAACTTTCGAGAAGTTTAAGGAGTTTCAAAGTGAGGTAGAGAATCAACGTAACAAGAAGATTAAATTTCTACGTTCTGATCGTGGAGGTGAATATCTAAGTTACGAGTTTGGCGAGCATTTGAAGAAATGTGGAATACTTTCGCAGTTGACACCGCCGGGAACACCACAGCGTAATGGTGTGTCTGAACGTCGTAATCGAACTCTCTTAGATATGGTTCGTTCTATGATGTCACTTACAGATTTGCCACTATCATTTTGGGGTTATGCATTAGAAACAGCCGCATTCACTTTAAATAGGGCACCGTCTAAATCCGTTGAAACGACACCGTATGAATTATGGTTTGGGAAGAAACCTAAATTGTCGTTCCTTAAAGTTTGGGGATGCGAAGCCTATGTAAAGAAGTTACAGCCGGACAAGCTTGAACCCAAAGCGGAAAAATGCGTCTTCATAGGATACCCGAAGGAAACTGTTGGGTATACCTTCTATCATAGATCCGAAGGCAAAATCTTCGTTGCTAAGAATGGATCCTTTCTAGAGAAGGAATTTCTCTCGAAAGAAGTGACTGGAAGGAAAGTAGAACTCGACGAGGTTGTCGAACCTTCTCTCGAAATTGCGAGTAGCGCAGCACCGGAAGAAGTTCCTGTGGTGCCTGCACCAATAAGAGAGGAAGCTAATGATGGTGATCATGAAACTTCGGTTGAAGTTACTACAGAGCCTCGGAGGTCAACGAGAACTCGTACCACTCCAGATTGGTATGATTCCGTTATGAATGTCATGTTGGTGGACAACACCGATAACCCCGAGACATATGAGGAAGCGATGATGAGCCCAGATTCCAATAAATGGCAAGAAGCCATGAAATCCGAGATTGGATCCATGTACGAAAACCAAGTATGGACTTTGGTGGACTTACCGGATGGCCGGAAGGCTGTCGAGAACAAATGGATTTTCAAGAAGAAAACAGATGCTGATGGTAATGTTACTGTCTATAAAGCTCGACTTGTCGCAAAAGGGTTTCGACAAATTCAAGGAGTTGACTACGATGAGACTTTCTCACCGGTAGCGAAGCTAAAGTCTGTGAGGATTATGTTAGCAATCGCTGCATATTATGATTATGAGATATGGCAGATGGATGTCAAAACAGCATTCCTCAATGGAGACATTGATGAAGAGTTGTATATGATACAACCCAAAGGTTTTGTCGATCCTAAAGATGCTAACAAGGTATGCAAGCTTCAACGGTCCATCTATGGATTGAAGCAAGCATCCCGAAGTTGGAATCAACGTTTTGATAAGGTAATCAAAAGTTTTGGTTTTATACAAACTTATGGAGAAGCTTGTATTTACAAGAAAGTGAGTGGGAGCTCTGTAGCATTCTTAATACTGTATGTGGATGACATATTGTTGATTGGGAATGATGTAGACCTTCTTAATAGTGTCAAGGAATATTTGAATAATAGTTTTTCAATGAAGGATCTTGGCGAAGCAGCTTACATATTAGGCATAAAGATTTATAGAGATAGATCGAAACGCCAAATATCATTGTCACAAAGTACATATTTGGACAAAGTTCTAAAGAGGTTTGGAATGGAAGATAGCAAGAAAGGGTTCTTGCCCATGTTGCCCAATATGACCTTGAGTAAAACTCAAAGTCCGACATCGGCAGAAGATAGAGAAAAGATGAGTAAGACTCCCTATGCCTCAGCCATAGGATCTCTAATGTATGCCATGCTATGTACTAGACCCGACATCGCATATGCTGTTAGTTTAACTAGCAGATATCAAAGTGATCCAGGAGTGGATCATTGGACAGCGGTCAAAAACATCCTTAAGTACTTGAGAAGAACTAAGGATATGGTTCTTTCTTATGGAGGAGATGAACAGCTCGTTGTTAATGGTTACACCGATGCTAGTTGGAACACCGATCCGGATGATTCTAAATCACAATCTGGATACGTATTTATTTTGAATGGTGCAGCAGTTAGCTGGAGGAGTGCAAAGCAAAGCGTTGTGGCGAGATCTTCAACTGAATCGGAATACATGGCTGCTTCGGAGGCTTCACAAGAAGCGATATGGATGAAAGAGTTCATTACAGAGCTGGGTGTGGTTCCAAGTGCGCTGGACCCAATGTCTATCTACTGTGATAACATGGGCGCCATAGCCAATGCGCAAGAACCAAGGTCACACAAGAAGCTGAAGCATATCAAGCTGCGTTTCCACGCTATTCGAGAACATATCCAGGATGGGGATATAAAGATTTGCAAAGTACACACAGATCTGAATGTGGCGGATCCGTTGACTAAACCTCTCCCGAGGGCAAAACATGACCAACACCAAACTGCCATGGGTGTTCGGTATATTACCATGTAATCTAGATTAGATGACTCTAGTGCAAGTGGGAGACTGTTGGAGATATGCCCTAGAGGTAATAATAAATGTAGTTATTATTATATATCTTTGTGTTTATGATAAATGTTTACATTCATGCTATAATAGTATTAACAAGGAAACCATTAATACTTGTGTGATTTGTAAACTTAATTTGAAGTCCCTAGTATGGCCTCTATACTTCACTAGCTTGTTGGTTGATTGATGATGTGGTTTCTTTGTCATGAACATTGAGATGTTATCAACAACAAGATCATATCGGTAGGAGAATGATATGGTGGACATACTCCTATAGACAAGCGTAGCATAAAGATCAAGTCATTTCAATAGTTCAATTGCTATATGCTTTCTGATACATAGTAACCTAATTCCTTCGACCATGAGATCATGCATATTGCCTTTACTGGATGGATGCTTTGATGTCATCAAACACCACACCGTAACAGGGTGGCTATAAAAGTGGCATTGGGTGTTCGGAAAGTATTGGTTGAAACACATGGATCAAGAGTGGGATTTGTCCATCCACATGACGGATAGATATTCTCTGGGCCCTCTCGGTGAAATGTCATCCAATTAGCTTGCAAGCATGTGACTTGGTCACAAGGGATCACATATCACGGGAACGAGAAAAGAGTACTTATCAGTAACGAGGTTGAACTAGGTATGCAGAGATACCGACGATCATGACCTCGGATAAGTAACATATCGTGAGACAAAGGGAAATTGGTATCGTATGTAAGTGGTTCATTCGATCGCAAAGTAATCGTAGAAATATGTGGGAGCCATATGAATTTCCAGATTCCTCTATTGGTTATTGTTCGGAGAAGTGTCTCGATCATGTCCGCATAATTCACGAACCGTAGGGAGACACACTTAAGGATTCGACGTTGTTTGAGTAGTTATGGTATTATGAGAAAGAGACCGAATGTTGTTCGGAGTCTCGGATGGGATCCGGGATATCACGAGGTGATCCGGAATGGTCCGGAGAATAAGATTCATATAAGGAAAGTCCCATTTCGGAGTTGGGGAATGGTTCCGGTGTTTTCATCGGGAACATTCTAGAAGGTCCCGGAATGTCCGGCACTCCGGGGGGGAAGGGGTACATGAATGTGTCATTGCAAGTTGGAATGATTGCATCATGTACTAGGTGTTCTCGCTGTCCAAAATAAAGGGTTTATTTAATTCCTAAATTGGAAAAGTCAAACGGCTAATTTGAAAGTCAAACTGCCAATTTTTGGGAAGTGGGAAAAGAGGAGGATTGGTGGAGGCCGAATTGGGGGAGGACTCCTCCCTTGGCCGGCGCCCCACCAAGCCGACTTGGGGAGGGACTCTCCTCCCCATGGCGCAGCCAGCCCTCCCACCTATATAAGGAGGGGCAGGGCTCCCCTCCTAACACACACAAGTTCCTATCCTCTAAACTAGAAACTAGACCTAGACCCCGGTTTAGAGCTGTTTCGGTTTAGAGCCTTCTAATTGGTTTAGAGCCCTCTAATTGGTGTGTCTAATTACTAGACCACTAATAGCCTCTCTCATAAGCTCCACCATACTCGCACCGGCTTAAGGCGAAGCCCTGCGGGATCTCCCCTCTACCTCCGGTACCACGCCGTTGTGCTGCCGGAATCGCGAGGAGAGTGCTACAACCTCCGCTGCCTGCTGGAACAAGGGAGAGGAAGGTCTTCGTCGAGTACCGAACGTGTGACCGACTGCGGGAGCGCTGCGGGAACGCGGCGCCGGAAGGATCGTCTACGCGATCTTGAGATCGGAAAGAGTACGACTACATCACCCACGAGAATCTGCTCTCGTTAAACACTTTGGAATCTTCGAGGGTGAGTTATTCCATCGACTCGTTGCTACAATCTAGTAGATAGATCTTGGCTTGTTTGTTTGTATGCGATAGAAAATTTTTGTTTTCCATGCTACGAACCCCTACAGATACTATCACGGATTCTATGACTTCTAGTCATTTTATGGAGTCAGGGCCCATCATCGCTTCTTTGCATGTAGTCGGCTCATCATTGTCAAAAAATAACGACTTGCTTATCCAATCTTACTATTTGATTCTTATCGACCCACACGGTTCTATAGGAACTCTGATCTCCGAGATCACACCTTTTGTAATCACGAGAGCCATGAGCATTGTGGCCGCCACCGGGACACTTTCTGGCACTGCACTACTTAGCACATATACCTAAGGTTCAACAACCTTATCAAAGTTCTATTGTCCTCCCACTTAACTTTTCGTGAAAAATTCCTTCTCAAGAAACTTGACGTTCCAAGTAACAAACTCTTTTGTCCTTAGTGTTATGGAGAAATTCCCAACAAATTCTTTGGGATAACCTACAAAGATGTGCTTATCCGACTTTGGTCGTAAACATTTTACTTATGCATAGCATACCAAAATTTAAGAAAAGACAATTCGGGTTTTATCCCAAACCATAACTCATATGGTGTCATTTCAATGGATCACGATGGTGCTCTTTTCAGTGTAAAAGTGGTAGTCTCTAAAGATTCAATCCTTAAAACATAATGGAAGTTTTATAAATGACACCTTTGATCTTACCATGTCAAACATGGTTTGATTTCATCTCTCGAATATGCCATACTCCTATGGTTTATCGGGAAACACAAATCATGGAACAATTCCTCAAGTCTTAGGTGTTTTTGCTAAACATGTAACTCAAATATCTTCCTTTATGATCGAATCATAAACTCTTTATTTTCTTGTTACAATGATTTTTCACTTCATCTTGAAAGTCTTTGAACAACTTTCAAATGTTTCATACTTCTTCCTTATTAAATAAATATACAGATATATTCACTCAAATTCTTGAAGAAAGCATATGAAGCAAAAAGATCCATCGCATATGGCTACACATAATGGACTATGCACATCAGCATGCACAATTTCCGATAAGCTAGTCATCCGTTCCTTTCTGGCCTATGGACGGAGTTTCAATTATCTCGAGGAAAGTCCCACATGCGTCAATTGATCAAAATCAAAGACTCCAAAAACCCATCAACATGGAGTTTCTTCATGTTTTCTTTCAAATATAATTTAAACAGCGATGTCACTTTATAAGTGATCTTTCAATCATTTGTCTTGTGACATTTTAGCAATAGTGTTTATGGATGTGATTTCTCCAACTAGACTTGTAAAAGTTCATCCATCCATTATGGAATACGGTAATTATTTGAACAACCATTGTTCTCATAATACCGGAACAAAATAACAACTATTTAAACAAATCTTGAAGGCTTGGTTTGATGACAAAGAAAAACACAATAACACTTTATTTGTTTTCGATGAACATCATCACTCATTCTCGTGCTAGTTACTTAATCCATTGTAGTTCATGAATTGCGTTGTCCTGTATGACACTTCATACCAACCAATTTGGTATCCAATACCTAAGAACCACATTATTAAACTAGCAAGGAATACATCCATAACATGTATATCTTCTATATACCTAAGTTGGACATCTCCAACCTTTTATTTTCTGCCAAATATTTTATAGATTCTCTTTTAGCAATTCCTTTTTCTTTTAAAAGAATCTATCAACATCAATAGTGGTGTCATTCACATGACACATAGTACAAAGCGTATATAGTCAAATACTAATACCTTTGGACTTGCACTTTGAAGTGGATCACCATCATCAAATGTTTGGCATTCTTTCAAAAATCCATTCTTTAGTAATCTATTAGTGTAGTAAACATTTTACTTACATCTTCTATTCATCCTTATCATGACAACTTTCATGATCAAGCTACTCTAGCTTATAAGGAAGAATCACGAGTATAATATAATTTCCCAAAACCTTTTTGGTAGATTCGGATGCCTAGCATCTCCATCCTTCACAAATTCTCATACAATATGAGAACATGTATTTTGCTAAATTATACTCTATCATAATGCAACCAAAAACATTGTTTCAGATATCATAATATCTTTCACACATGATGGTTTCTGAAACAATTTCTAGCTCCAATATAATCTTGATATTAAAACAACTATTTGAATATCAATAATCATGGAGGCAAAGATGATACTTTAGATACTAACATTGGAATTCTTACTCTTGATTTAATACTACTTATTCAACTTCATGGAGTAAATAGAGTTTGCTGAAAGTTTGCAATAGGACTTATAAACTTTAAATTGACATTCAAAACAACACGATACCAGTTTGTAAAGTAAATATCCAAAATTCTATAGTTCTATTATCTCAAATAAAAACTAAGCATAAGGTAGAAAACGAATGCCAATGACTACAACAAACTATGCAAATTCACTTTGATTTAATTTATGACAAATTTGGTTTGACTAATCCAAATTAGAAATGAACTCCCTCTCAAAAACGACATCCCTCGTGCCTTTTTGGTGATTACATGAACCAAATCCACTACACCAAGTACGATCATCACGTGAGTTGATGTAGCTTCAAAGGAGAGCATCTATATGGGCATCATATCAACTATATGACTCATGCTTAACCTTTCGTTCCGTGTTCCGAGGCCATGTCTATACATGCTAGGCTCGCCAAGTAAGAACCTTAGTACTCGCATGTGTAAAACTGTCTTACACCCGTTTGTATGAAAGCGTAGAGTCGAGTACACCCAATCATGACGTGATGCCTCGAAATACGATCCACAAAACAGTGCATAGTTAAGGAAGAACACATTTTATCTTGATATCTAAAAGACGGATCATCTTACAATACTACAGTAAGCGCCAAACTAGCAGTATAAGATGCTAACATCTAATGTGTAAAGTGAGATGATATGGTCCATGCATTTGATCTCTATCACTTGCATCGTGGTATGATCTCTATCATTCCTTTGTGTGTAAGGCCAAGGTCTATGGAACTTACACGTTGAGTGTGTTGTAAGAGTATCTATCATACATCTACTTACAACAATACCATATCAATACACTAGCCCGGCTATGATCTAAACTAGACGCCTCTAATTTATCAATTGCAAGTTTTACGTGGCTTAGGGCTTTCGGAGATAGAACCGTTCTTACCTACAAACATGAACCACAATGAGGATAACTAAGTTATTAGCAACTCGTTGTAAATCAGATATTGACTATAATAGGAGAGACAGACACCCGCCAGCCACTTATGCAAAACAAGTTGCATGTCAGTCGTGGAACCGGTCTCATGTACGATGACATGTAAAGTTGGTCCGGGCCGCTTCATCCCACTATGCCACCAATATCCAAAATACATAGAAGATGCAATAACATGATCATCATCACCCACATATCAACATATGTGTACTACCCGTGCTAAGCACCTACGCATAGATCAGGCTCTGATACCACTGTTAGGTCCGCAACATAGAAAACAAAATTTTTCCTACGGTGTGAACTACACGCCAAGATCTATCTACTAGGTACAAAGCAACGGGTGGACATACATCCAACGAGAACTTACCCTCATAGACAACGAGCTTTGTTAACGAGTAGGAACTCATGGTTGATGTAGTCATACACTTGCCGATCTCAAGATCGTGATGAAGTCCAGCAGGTCCGGCTCTAGCACGTCCATCAGATCCAGCTCCAACACCACCAAGTCCAGCACCGCAAAGCAGCGGTGCATCCGTGATCGCACACATGTCCGGTACCCCGACAACCTCCATCCCTCGCTCCAGCAAAGCAGCGGAAGCAGCAACTCCTTTCCAGATAAAGCCACCGAGAACATGTATCTCGCTAATCCGAGACCATGGGGAAATAATACTAGAGGGGGAGAGAGATCCTTCACAAGGAGTTGTGAGTGAGAAGTGAGGAGAGGGTGGCCTTTTATAGGAGGAGGGGCGGGTACCCCTCCTTCATGGTCGGCGCATGGGGAGGTGACCCTTCACCTCCCCCATTCATGTGGTGGTAACCCGTCCACATTAAAATGCCTCTTCACATTCCCTTTTAAAGTCTCCACTTTAAATGCATTAAATTTCTCCAAATTTAATGCTCTCTCATTTAATAAAACTCTTTTATTATTTTTATTCAGAATTTTGTTAATTACTTTAATTAACAAACATTCACATATAACCCCCTGCAATATTTCAATATTACATGCAGAACCAATTTCAGCATTTTCACCCGAAACAGTTTCGGTGTCTATTGAAATAGATCCAGCGTTTTCTTAAATCTTTATCTGGAACATATTTGCTCCAAATGGTGTCAGTATCCCTTAAGTGTGTCACCCTACGGTTCACGAATAATGCAGACATGATCGAGATCCCTCTCCGATCAATAATCAGCAGCAGGACCTAGAGATCCATACTGACTCCTACACATTCAATGATGACTTCTGTGATCGTGAGAACCTTTAACGCTAGTAACTAAATCCCTTTGTCCCGCGATATATTACATGTCCGATATTCGATCATTGGTATCTCCATACCTAGTTTGATCTTGTTACCGACATGCACTCTTTTGTCGTTCCCGTGATATAACATTCTAGTGATCACATCACTTGCTTCCAAGCAATTTAATGTCATATCACCGAGAGGGCCCAGAGTATATCTATCCGTCATCGGGATGGACAAATCCCACTCTTGATCCATGAGCCTCAACATAACACCTTCGTAGCACTGAACCCACCTTTATAGTCACCCTGTTACGGTGTGACGTTTGATGTTATCAAGATACTCTTCCGGTGGTAGCAATTAACATGATCTCATGGTCTAAGGATAAACATTACTTCGTATGATATTATAGCAATATAAACATAATGACTTTGATCATAATGCTATACTTCGGATGAATGTTCATCACATCATTCCACCAATGGTGTGACCTTATTATTAACAACATCCAATGTCCATGATCAGGAAACCTTGATCATCTTGTTAATCAACAAGATAGTCTATAAGAGAGGCATAACTAGGAACCCTTTTTGTTTATTAAACACACATGTATTGATGTTTCCGATCAATACAATTCTAGCATGTAAAATAAACATTTATCATAAACATGGAATAAGATAATAACCACTTTATTATTGCCTCTCGGGCATATTCCCTTCACTCGGAGCACAGTATCTTGATCGTAGACAAGCATAACTCAAGTAGTGGTATAAATTTGACTTAATATGTGACTAGTAATCAGATTCAAATACAACGGAATGGATATTAAAAATGCCAACAACGGGTGGAGCTGGGGTTCTTTGTGTCTTGTTATATCTGCCTAGTAAGTATTGCAACTCCAATGGAATGTGATAAAAGTGCCAACAACTGCTGGGTTTTGGGATTCCTCAGGACAATTATATCTGACTAGTATATGTTCCAACTACAACAGAATGTTAACTAAAACTGCCCACTACTTATGCTATCAGGATGACTCATGCTATTTATATCTGACTAGTAAGTGCTTCAACTATAATGGAATGGATAAAACTGCCAACGGTGTTAGTTCCTCGGTTTGACTTCCTCGTTTGGTCTCGAGGGGAATACCAGGATGGGTATGTTTGGTGTTAGTATAAGGTTGGTTCTGAATAGGTCTCTCTTATATCTCTCTCTAATAGGGGAATACCATTTGAGCATTTGAGCATCGTCATCATCATGCATGATTTGTCTCAAAACTATTTTCGAAAACCTATTTTGTTTTTCTAAATAAGCCCCGTCTTTATTCAAATAGAAAACCCGGGTCTCCGAAATATTTTGGTTTGTCTAAATACGGTTTGCAAAAGCCCCGTTTTAAATAAATAAAATTTTCAAATTGTTTTTAGGAGGCAGCCGGCGAGGCCCGAAAGCCTAGCCGGCCACCTCCAAACCCTAGTCTAAAAATATCTAGCCAAATCTAGTCTATCCAGCCTATCTAACCCAGCCGCCACCCTGGCATGTTCACCACTCCCACACCATCGCCACCTCACCCTGGCCACTCCATGTGCGCCACCTCATCCCTCCTGGCCCCACTCCCCTCCACCTGCCACCCTCCTCTGCACCGAACCACACCCCGCCGCCCCTGCACATTTCCCACGGCCACCTGCCCAACCATCGCTCCACCTGCTCGCCCCACCACCATCTCCCGCCCGATCCCCACGCACACCCATCCCCTGGCCCCACCTCGCTGTCCCTTGTCCCCGACCACACCCCACCTTCCCCGTTTTCTCTTCCCACCTCACCGCATCGTCCACCTAGGCCTCGCCCGCCGCCCACCTTGCTCGACCCCGCCGCCAGGCCGCCGCCCTGCTTCCTCCTCTCCGCCTCCACGGGCCCTCTCTTCCATCCGCTCGGCCCTCTCTTCCATCCGCTCGGCCCTCTCTTCCATCCGCTCGGCCCCACAACCCCGGCCGACCGCATCGCATCCGCGGCGCCGTTCCCCGCCCCGGGCATCTCCTCGCCGTCCCTTGCCTCCGTGGCCCCCTTCTTATCTGGCCCCGGGCGCCGCCCTCACCTGTGACCTCGCTATGCCCGCCGACAAGCACGGCTGCCACGAGCTCGCCCTCCTCTGCACCGCTGCCGCGCCCCGGGCTCCCTCGTCGTCATCTGCCTCGAAGCAGGTCGCCACCGGCCAGCGCCCCACGAGCACGGTTGCTTCCCGAGCCTCCCTGAGCATAGCTCCTCCGCCTCCTGCACGCGTGCGATGATGCGGCTGCATGTCGCCGTCCTCCGCCCGTGAGCTTGCATCCCTTGGAAGTCAACCCCGTGAGGCTTCCTGTACCCGCTGCCGCCCCGAGCTCGCCTCAGCACCTGGTGCTCGTCCCCGGCCCGGGCTCTGCCACGCGTCGACATCGTCCCTATCCCGTTTGGCCCCTGCCTCCGTGGCCGCGTCAACATCTGTATCCTCCCCGCATCTCGCTCCTTCTTGTCTCGTTTGACCCGGCTGTGGCCTCTGTTACTCCTGTTGTACTCGTGTCTCAGATATTGTTTTATTGGAGTTTTGTGTGGTGGCATTGTGGAGATGTAACTGCTAAAATCGAGCCTATTTCGTGGGACGACATGCTATTTCGAAGATAATCGCCACAATTTTTGGGTGCGACAAGGCCTTCCGTTGACAAGCAACCAGAGTCCCACACCGACAATCAAAGTGAGAACCCCAAGTACGCCGTCGTGGAACCCGGAGGCAATGACGCCGGATCGACAAGGCCTTCTACATGGACGCCAAGTTCTCCGATCTAGGGGCCGAAGACGCCGAGACCCTTGTCGCCAAGTCCTTCTTCCTGGAGCGCCGAGTTTTCCATCCCGGAATGGCAAGATCGACCGCACGGAACACCAAGATCTCCCGGCGCCAAGACCCGAGTCCGACACCGACAATCGAAACCGCAGAACCGACAAGTTCGCCTACATGGACACCGAGCGCCAAGATCTTCTCCTCGGAACGCCTTGATCTCCTTCACAGATCCGAAGACCCTGAACCCCTGAGACCGGACCCGAAACCCCGGAACCCAAGATCTTCTGAACCCAGATGTGTGACCCTAAGCCCCTATTTTTATAATATGACATTATAAAACTGTCGCATATTAAATTGTTCATGCATGCATACTTGTCTGTGGTTTGGGGGCATTATGCCGATTCACCTCATAATTAAATATGAAGTCAATATGCGGGATACTTTTGTCTTATTCCGGACTCCATTTAAATTGGTGTAGCGAACCGATGCCATGTTTCGCCCTGTTAATACAACATTTAAATTGCGGGGTAGTTAAATAACTGGAACCTATTAATTAATTGTCGTGACCTCGGTTCCGCTTAATTTTGACTAGTTGCACCGCATCTTTGCCACGTCATGCATCATATCATGCATCATGCCGGATCTTTTGTCGTAGTATTAAATATTGCATCCGGTGTTTCTTCTAGTGTTTGCTTCTTCGCGGATTAGGCCGATGAGTTGATGCGAGTATCGACAAGTTCTTCGGATAATGTATCTTCGGCAGTGTTTCCTAGGCGAGCATCTCCCCCTTGCTACCTATTTTGCTTTTATAGTCTTTATTTCCTCCTGTTGATCTATTGTGATCTGTGTTGCGATGCTTTAGTTTCCGTGCACCATTTATACTCCTTGAAGCCTCTATATCGTCATGGACACATCCTATTGCCTGTTGTTTGATAGATAGTCAGCCTTGCGAGTCGTAGTTGCTTGCTTATGTGTTGCTTCGCGTCGTTGTCGTTTCACCGTTGACGGCAAGTTGACACATGATAAATGGTGGAGATGATCATGACTTTAATTACAACTATTAAATTGCTGTGATAACTAATGAAAGAAGCACCGGTGGGCAATATATGTTATTTGGTTTTTTCATGCCCAATTGTGTCCCGTAGGCCTTGAGTACTTGATACCTGTTCCTTGACTATTCGCACTATCCACATCCGGGAGAGTCTATGAATCCCCCTTAGCCAGAGCTTGATCCATTTCTTATTTCTTGGGGCCACAAACTAGTTTGGGGTTTTATTACTATCCTGTACCTATGCCATGCTTACCGGTTTATTTAAGATTGTGCGTGGAGCACCTGTACTGTTTAGGATCGTGACACGTTTTCGCTGTATAGACAAGCCCAGTCACACTTTCGGGTTCCCAGTCATTTACAGCCATCCACACAAACCTTGGGTCCGTCTCGGAGCCGGCCAACTTCGTTGCGGGTAGCTTAATGGGGTGGCCCCCTGAAATATTTATGAATCCTGTGATTTCTTTGTCGTGAAAGCCTCATTGGGTTTTGAGTTGGTTTTTCCGAGGTTGATCGAGTGTGTGTTGCTATTTGTGCACCCCTGCAGGGTAAAACTTTCTGAAAGCCGTGTCCGCGGTTATGGACGACTCGGAGCACAGTATCTTGATCATAGACAAGCATAACTAAAGTAGTGCTATAAATTTGACTTAATATGTGACTAGTAATCAGATTCAAATACAACGGAATGGATATTAAAAATGCCAACAACTGGTGGAGCTGGGGTTCCTTGTGTCTTGTTATATCTGCCTAGTAAGTATTGCAACTCCAATGGAATGTGATAAAAGTGCCAACAACTGCTGGGTTTTGGGATTCCTCAGGACAATTATATCTGACTAGTATATGTTCCAACTACAACGGAATGTTAACTAAAACTGCCCACTACTTATGCTATCAGGATGACTCATGCTATTTATATCTGACTTGTAAGTGCTTCAACTATAATGGAATGGATAAAACTGCCAACGGTGTGAGTTCCTCGGTTTGATTTCCTCGTTTGGTCTCGAGGGGGAATACCAGGATGGGTATGTTTGGTGTTAGTATAAGGTTGGTTCCGAATAGGTCTCTCTTATCTCTCTCTAATAGCCGACAGTTGTACCAAGTCTCTATAGGTTGTTTAGTGCATGCTTCGCTGCCGCTTCAGCCCACCATACCTATGTAGGCGAGAGCCGCCGAATTCTAGCCTCGCCGTGTACTGGCCTCAGTACTGACGCTCCTCCTTTTCCCTTCGCCCTTTGTCGGCACCCTTTTTGTTTAGCAGGTACGAGTTCGACGTCGTTAGCAGGGTTACCCTTCCGGCTTGGCCTAGGCAGGGTTATGGACGCCATTGGTTATTCTTCAGGGATCTTAGCCCCATTTGCATCTTGTCTGTACTCGGATGCTGTATCGATTTCAAGGTGATTTGGATCTTTGTACTGTATATTTGTATTCTTGACTCGCTGAGTCGCTGTTGTATATATATCTGTTCTGTGGGTCCCATCGAGAACTGTTGTGTAATGGTATTACTTCGTATTCCACCCGCACGAAAGTGCCTGGTGGGCATCCTTGAATCGTTTCTATGCGGGTTTGGCAGGAAGCACGAAAACTTGCATAGGGATGATTCGAGGGTGTTACAATATTATCTTCAAAAGCTATGAGGCGTAAGGTGGAAAGAAATCTTGATTCACCTGGTATAAATACCTCCACTAAGTCCTTCCTATCTTTTTATACCCCTTTTATTAATTCAAAGTTAGCCAATATTTGTGTTAGCTTGGGTAGTTCAGCTAAGGAAGTTTTATTTACTTCAAATATTTTGAGACATATGGAGTTTGAACATTTAACTGTTACTCCTAAAGTCTCTTATGTTCCTGATTCTTCACCAATGGATGAGGAGTTGCATGCCACAGTAGATGGTCATCTCCTCTCTCACTTAGTTGGGGAAGTGTCGGAGCTGGAGTTTGATGAGACCGGACTTGGTTCATTTTATGAGGTTTAAACTTCTGGTCGAAAATCAAAGTGTCAGAAATCTCTAAAGAGATCATGTGTATCCAATTCTTCGATAGTTTCTCCATGAATGGAATGTTTTTGAATAGCAGAGGTCTTCTGACTTGGCTAAACATGTATTCTTTGTTGATTCTATAAGAGATTATAAATTGGATTTTCTCGGTATTTCTAAAACTGGCCGACGTGATTTCTCAATGACTTTTCTCAATCGCCTTTCTGGTGGAGCGGAGTTTACTTGGATTTCACGCCCACCATGTGGTAGATCGGGGGTATCCTAGTAGGCATCAAGAATGAGACTATGGAGGTTTTGGCTAGTTCAGTTGGGGATTTTCATATTAAACTCCATATCTGTAACAAGGATGATAACTTCATGTGGCCTCTAGTCACTCTCTATGGTTCCACTCAAGATGTTTTTAAACCTGATTTTTTACGTGAATTGGTTAATCTTGAAAAAGATGATCCATTCCTATCCTAATAGGTGGTGATATCAATTTGCTAAGATTTCCACACGAGAAAAGTTGTGAGCATTTTGATGAACATTGGCCTTTCTTATTTAATATTGTCATTGACGGTTTGGATTTAAGAGAGGTTACAATGTTAGGAAGACAGTTCACCGGGGCTAATGCCTAATAGTATTCCTGAGCCGACATGCGAGAAGTTAGATAGAGTACTTATGGATACTAATTGGGAAGATAAATTCCCAATGGTAATTTTTTAGGCTCTTGAACATATTGAGGCTTTGTCGGATCATGCACCAATTCTTTTATCTGTTAGGCTACCTTCTTTGAAGTAGATACAAAAGTTTAAGTTTGAACTTGGTTGGTTGCATCGGATGGCTTCCATGACATGGTGAAGGCCATTTGGGACAAACAAGTAAGTGGTCAAATGCCTATACAACGATGGAATAACAAATTGCGTGCCTTACGCAAATTCCTATGGGGTTGGGCGAGATAGGACTGGAATTATAATTCAAAACTCATGAGCTAAATGAGTAACTCGTGAGTCGGCTGGACTTGGCTCGAACTCATTGTCTAATGAGTCGAGCCGAGTTTTAGATTCGAACTCATTTATTCACCCAAGCTACATGAGCTACTCGCAAGCTACTTCTTTAGCTTGTTAAACTCATTCAAATATAGAGTTTAATTTTTTCATAGATAAGTGCCATACTAAGAATGTTTCTTGTACATGTAATGGTGTAGAGCTATTATATTTTTCATTGATCTTGCCTTTGTGTTATTATGAAAGTACTATGGTTGTTCTAGCTCTTAATTAGTAGGAGAATTGCTACTTTTCTTATATGTTCTCCTGTTCACAACTTATAACAAGCTAAGCGAGCTACTCGCAAGCTACTCATGAGTTTAGCGAGTCGAGACAAGTTTCAAATATAAACTTGTTATGTAAACATGACGAGTCAAGCTAACTCGTTAGTAGAACAAGTTTTAGCGAGTCAAGACGAGCTGCCTCGGCTCGGCTCGAATTCCAGCCCTAGGGTGAAACATACTACTAGCATCCTAAAAATGAAAAGGCATCTGTCATATCTTATTCATGACTTAGAGGCTCTTGCGGAAGTCGGGCCTTTATATGCACAGGAAACTGAGCTTAAAAAGGCAATCTAATGTGGAAATTGCATGTCTTTTACGCGAGGAGGAACTCAAGTGGTACCAATGATCTAAATCGAAATTTATCCTTGAAGGAGATGCGAATACAAGATTCTTCCATAGTGTGGCCAATGGAAAACACAAGAAGAAAATTATTCACTCTCTGATACAGGATGAGGGTACAATTGAGGGACAAGAGCAACTAAAGTCATACATCACTAATTATTACAAAGGTTTGTTTGGGTCTCGGGCTGAAAACTCTTTCACGCTAGATGAGACTCAAGCTTCGGATATACCCCAAGTTTCCGAGGAGGAAAATAATTTTCTAACCGCTCAGTATACTAAGGAAGATGTTAAGAAAGCTATTTTCTAGATGGAACATAACAAAGCACCATGTCCTGATGGATTCCCGACAGAATTTTACCAAAATTTCTAGAATATCATTAAAGAGGATCTAATGGCTTTATTTAGGGTTATCTGTGTGGGTCAACTTGATTTATTTCGTCTAAATTTTGGCAATATTATTTTGTTACATAAGGTTAATGATGCAGAATACATACAGTATTATCGTCCTATATGTCTCCTTAACGTTAGTTTTAAGATATTCACAAAAGTTTCCATAATTAGATTGAATTCGGTTGCTGACCATGTTGTTCGCCCTTCTCAAACTACTTTTATGCAAGGAAGAAACATCCTAGATGGTGTAATAATCTTGCATGAACTACATTCTAAAAAATGAATGGGGTGTTGTTTAAAATCAAATTTGAGAAGGCCTACGACAAGGTTAAGTGGTCTTTCCTTTAGCAGACACTACGAATGAAAGGTTGTTCAGATGAGTAGCGTGCTCTAATACACTATTTTGTGTCCATAGGCGGTGTTGCCATTAATGTCAACGATGATATTGGCAACTACTTTTAGACTAAGAAAGGTTTAAGACAAGCGGATCCACTATCGCCTATGATTTTTGACATATTGGCTCATATGTTGGCAATCCTTATTGATGGAGCAAAGGCTGATGACCAAATTGAAGGATTAGTGTCTCAACTTGTCGATGGATTCCTTTCTATTTTTTAATATGCTGATGATACAATCTTATTTATGGATCACGATTTTGAAAAAGCGAAGAACCTAAAATTGATTCAGTCTTTGAACAACTTTCCAGATTAAAGATAAATTTCCATAAAAGTGATTTGTATTGCTTTGGCGAGGCCCAAAGCGATGCCAACCTATATTCTGAACTATTCAGTTGTGGGCAAGGGCATTTTCTAATCAATTATCTGGGAATTCCGATTCATTATCGACGTCTCATGATTGCTGAGTGGAAACCCGTTGAGGAAAGATTACAGAAACTTCTTAGCAATTGGAAATGTAAATTACCATCTCTAGGAGGAAGACTTGTATTCATAAACTCAGTACTTACCAACATGGTACTGTATATGATATAATTTTTCTAGTTACCAAAACGGGTCTTGCATAGATTGGACTACTTTCAATCAAGATTCTTTTGACAAAGATATTGTGAAAAAAAGAAATATTGACTAGCCAAATGGAATGTTGTTTGCCGACTGATGTCTACGCACTTCTATTCTTGTAGACAGTTGTTGGGCCTCCAAGTGCAAAGGTTTGTAGAACAGCAGCAAGTTTTCCCTTAAGTGGATCACCCAAGGTTTATCAAACTCAGGGAGGAAGTGGTCCAAGCTATCCCCTCTCAAGCAACCATGTGATCAAGATACAAGAAGTCTCTTGTGTCCCCAACACACCCAATACACTTTTCAGGTGTATAGGTGCACTAGTTCAGCGAAGCGATAGTGAAATACAAGTGGTATGGATATAATACAATGGTGCCAGAAAATAGCTTGATGGCGTGGAAGAGACTAAAAGCAAACTGAAATAAATATGGAAGAAAGCAAACATGTAACAAATCTAATTGCAAACGAAGTTTCAATGCTTAGACACCAGGCCTAGGGATCATACTTTCACTAGTGAACACTCTCATATAAATATCTTCTCTTTATGATACTACTCTGAACTACTCTCCGGTTGGAAACTCTAATCCATGGTAGGGCTATAACAACACTCCTCAAAGTTTGCTTTCCCCATCTAGATAACCCCATACTGTCACCTTGAGAACTAGATGGTTCCAACAAACACCACAATTTCATAGAAACATCTAACTCCAAATATAACTCATAACAAGTAATTGTAATCTCTAGCCTTAGTGCCACCATGGTGTGCACGCTGTCACTTTCACACACATGGGGAGAGCAGAGATCTATTAAATCACTTGAGTAGCAAGGTAGATCTACTTGATTACAAAGCTCATGATCACAATATGATCATGCATAGAGAGAGATGAACACATAGCTACCGGTAGAACCCTTATCCTAGGGAAAGAACTACTCCCTCCTCATCATGGGAATCAGCAACGGCGATGGAGATCGTGGTGGAGATCGATGGAGATGGCTCCGGGGGCACTTCCCTGTCCCGGCAGGGTGCCGGAACAGAGACTTTATGTCCCCGAATCTCCACTTCGGTGGCGGCGGTGTTGTGGAACTTTTCGTGCATTTCTGATTGACGATTTAGGGTTTATGCATCTGGAGGCTTCTTATAGGAGAAGAGGCAATGTCGGTGGGTGGCCAGGGGGCCCACACCATGCCCTGGCGTGGCCTAGGGCTGCCCACGCCAAGGGGTGGTGTGGCCACCCTGTGGCCCCTCTCCGTCTCGTCTTCTGGCTCCATGAGTCTTCTGGTAAAATATCAACTTTGGCTTTTGTCTGGTCCAATTCCGAGAATATTGATTTTCTGACTTTTCTGGAACCAAAAACAGTAGAAAACAGGCAACTGGCACTATGGCATCTTGTTAATAAGTTAGTCCCAGAAAGTGTATAAAAATACTCCAAAGTGTGGACAAAACATAAGAAAGTAGATAAAAACAAGCATGGAACATCAAAAAACATTAGCAACATATCAACATCCCCAAGCTTAACTCCTGCTCGTCCTCGAGTAGGTAAGTGATAAAAAGAAAGAATAATTTTTGAGGTGACATGCACCATCACAATCAAGATCAAACCATTTGCATGCATGAAAGATGGGATCAAAGTACTCTAAACATGAGCATGAAAGATGAAGTTCTAACAATAAGACATAGTAACTATGCATGCAACATGAAAGGATACAAACAAAGATCATCAATAACAATGCATTGAAAAACGTTTGTTTGTTTCACATATAGAAAACATAGCATAGTGACATTCAGCTTGTCCCTCATAAAGTAGCAAACATAAATGCATAGGACACCTTCGAAGTTAATAAGAGTGACTAGATACAAATAGTTTAAGAACAAGCAATATCAAAATTATGCATCAATCAACAAGTCTTGGGACAATGCACATAGAACTAAGAATGGCCACTATGCTCTCTCAATAGGTGCATAAAGATAGAAGGTGGAGCCTCAACATAAAAGTGGAAGAAAGGCCTTCATAGAAGGAAGTAGGGATTCAAGTTTCATAAAGAGCTTCCAAAAATTATGGTACTTATTAGCTTTCAGCTCTCATTGCCCCTATCATAAGCATCTTGAAGTGATTAAGGTTAAAGTGACACAACTAAGAGGATATGCTTGACAAGTTATAAGATGAAATCTCATGCCCCTTACTTACGAAGACCGAACCTCATGCTACTCAACTTTAGTCACAAGTAAGATCTTGTCATTGTAAGTACATATGTATCATAGAGAACCGCCAACGGGGTACCCCTTGCACATGATACAGGAGCTATCCCGTAATCAAAATGACAAGGCAAGCAGACAATGAGCATCTCAGCGATCTTTTTATTTGCTATTTGCATAGGTTTTTTATTGAGGATGCTTCATAGAGTGCTCATTATGGTTATGCTGCAAGTTTCCACCATGATTAGGCATGGCTTAGGCTAGTGTCCCAGGCGTTTCTCTAACACACATACAAACTCCATGATCGTTCCACTTTTATTTCACACCGCCGGAATCCATAAGCAAAAGAACATGATATCAACAAAGTACAAAGTACAAGTGCAATGTTGAAAGCATTCCCCATGACAGTATGGTTCTGCTAATCCCCAACATATAAGTGCAAGCATATACAACATAGATGACATAATGGTTCAAGTTTATTGAGGGCAAGAAAAGTAAAGTGTTCCATCAAGTTCGTGAAAGCTTTAATCACTAGTTTTCTCATAACAAGTTTAATTCGGAAGGTAGATAAAAACATGAATATACTTGGAATAGCAAATGCTAATAGGTAGGTATGGTGGAATCTTTGGAATAACTTGGTTTTAGGAGTTGGATGCATGAGTGGAACTCATACTTGGTTATGGAGGCTAGCAAAAGACTGGGAGCGACCAACTAAGAGAGCAATAATGGCCATAATCATGCAGAGCGACAAAACATCATTAATCAAAGCATAAAGTGATACTACAAGTCGAAAACTAAAGGATCATAAAGGCTATGGTGACTTGGGATAGTCATAACATGGTGTGAGCATGCGCCAAGTCAACCCAAATAAAGCATCAAAGGAGAATACCACAATACTATGCTTTAATATGCTAAAACAACGCATGATTCTTCTAAGGCACATTAAGCAATCTCAATTTTTTATAACATGTCATGCTACAGAAAAGATCACTAAGCATAAATCCAAAACAATATCAAGCATGGCATGACAAAGCATAGGCCCCAGTCAAAAACAATCTCCTTTTACCACTTAAGCATGAACTTTCCTACTCTTTTCCTATCCAAACCAAACTATTTGAAAACCAATGTATGAAAGAGGGGGGGTCCAACCAATTTATTCAGCAAACTAAGAAAACCAAGCAAACGAAAACCAAAACCAAAACGAAGACGCTCTAAGAACAACACAACTATGCATGAAACGATAAAATGAAGTGTTTGGAAGAAACCTGGAATTTTTATTAATGAAGAAGGGGATGCCTTGGGCATCCCCAAGCTTTGACGCTTGTACTTCTTGGATATTTTTTGGGGTGACACAGGTGGCATCCCCAAGCTTGAGCTTTTGTCCATTCTTAATCTCATCACATTATTCTTTCCCTACACCAGAAAATTTCCTTCATACAAAACTTCACACAATCTTCATTAGCAACATTAGTGCATTCAAAAGATAATAAATCTTTAGGTTCAGTTTCAACACCAATAAACCTTCCATTAAAACACAAGCTACTGTAGCACTTCCCTCAAAAACCTCAATTCTCCAAAGAGAACCCAAAAAGGAACCAACAAGAAACAAATGCAAATAATGGCAGAAATCTGTCAAAACAGACCAAAAGGTAAAAACCAATTTGTTCGAAGACCTTATGTTGCTCAAATCGAAAAGTGTTGAACTAACGAAAGTTAGATAACAACCTGGGGCAGAAGCACAAAAATGCAAGCCTCAAAATGACATACAGAGATTTTATACGAATTTTTACAGTGAAGCACAAAATTCTATTTCAGGACAGCAACTTTCCCAAGCATTACTTCCCTCTTATTAGAGGTTACTCTTGGCACAAAAAGCAAATAAAAAGGATAAGGAGCGGTTATTACAGAGGTAATAACTTCAAAGACTCATCTAAAACTTTTGGGTTATCTCCCAATAAGTACTTTTCTTTAATTCCTTTAAGTTAGGCATGATAGTTTGAGAAGATGCTCACATAAGAAATATGAATTGAAGTAAAAGAGAGCATCAAGAAGCAAATTCAAGGCACATTTAAGTCTAACCCACTTCCTATGCATAGGAATCTTGTAAAGAAACAAGTCATGAAAGCACAAAGCAACAAGCATAGTAAAGCAAAACAAGTGCAACTTCAAGACTTTCAACATAAAGAGGGGAAACTTAATATTATTGAGATGCATAAAACCATGTTTCCTTCTCTCATAATAACTTTTAGTAGCATCATGAATAAATTTAACAATATAACTATCACATAAAACATTCTTATCATGAGCCACATGCATATAATCATTATTACTCTCTACATAAGCACAATTATTCTTATTAATTGTAGTGGGAGCAAATTCAACAAAATAGTTATCATTATTATTCTCATCACCATAATCATCAAATATAGGAGGCATATTGTAATCATAATTAATTTTCTCCTCAATAGTAGGTGGACTGAAAATATCATATTCATCATTGTAATCATCATATATTGGAGGTATAGTATCATCAAAGTAAATTTTCTCCTCCATGCTTGGGGGACTAAAAAGATCATTCTCATAAAAACTAGCTTCCCCAAGCTTAGACTTTTCCATAGCATTAGCAATAATGGTGTTCAAAGAAATTCATACTAATAATATTGCTATTATCATGCAAATAAAGTTCCATAGGTTTTTTAATTTTCTCTTCAAACACTTCATGTCCTAACTCAAGATAAATACTATAAAGCTCTCTAATATTTTTTTTGTTTTCCATTAAGCCTAACTAGTGAAAATTAAAACAAGAAACAAAAAGATATAATTGCAGAATCTAAAGGAAATACCTTCGAGCACTCACACCAGATGATGTGAGTACCTTTTACCTTACCTCCCCGGCAACGGCGCCAGAAAATAGCTTGATGTCTACGCACTTCTATTCTTGTAGATAGTTGTTGGGCCTCCAAGTGCAGAGGTTTGTAGAACAGCAGCAAGTTTTCCCTTAAGTGGATCACCCAAGGTTTATCGAACTCGGGAAGGAAATGGTCAAAGGTATCCCCTCTCAAGCAACCCTTCAATCAAGATACAAGAAGTCTCTTGTGTCCCCAACACACCCAATACACTTGTCAGGTGTATAGGGGCTTGTTCGTCTGCGGTACCAAAGTTGGCAGGCCAGCGCATGGCGGTACCTAAGTTGCCTGAAATTACCGCGTTTCAAAAAGTTGGGCCGCCAACTACTGAGAGGGGCCATTTCGAGGCAAACTCATCTCACCCCTGCCAAATAAAACATTCCGTTAAACCGCCCCGTGAAGTAGACGCTCGGGACCCACATGTCGGTTATCTGTCCGTGACGCGGACGCCAACGCGGCAAACTCTTATGCAAATCGAGCAGCTAAGTGGATTGGATGCATTGACCAATTTCACAAATCCATTCCCAGCTTTCCCCTAGCACCGGTGGCGTCGGAATCCACCCTCCAGGCAGGACGATCCCTTCGGCCGTTTGACTTCCGGGGCCAAGTTGCTGCGCCCAGTTGCTGCGCGCAGTCGCTGATACCGAGCTCCAATGGCGCATGCCGTAGCCGCTGTTGCGAGGCTCTAGCCCGCCTCCGCCGCAGACGAGCCGAGCAGCTCGGAGGATGGCAGATCCTACTATCAAGAAAGAAGAAGTTTTGTCTACAAGCGGGTGATCTACTCTTCTCTTTGCTATTCGCACTAGTTACAACTGCTAGCTGGCTACTGAACCTCAAATTGTTTGTTAGCCCATCGCTGACAAACATATTTTGTCCACAGTTTTCTGTCAAGTGGGATCTGCGCGGACCCCCCTTACCTGGTTACTGTAGTCCTCTATAGGTACGACTCTAAGGGCAACAGGTATGGACACCATTGTTTCACGAAGGAAGAAGCGCCTGCATAGATCTGCAATATATCTGGTATGGTTGTTGCTCTGCGTAATCATGTTCAATTATGGCCGAAGCAGACTGCAAAGTTCAGCTTCATGGATGAACGTGGCATCATGGTTCCTATAACGTGTGACAGTCACCTAATTGGGTTGATGAAAAGGTATGCTTCGGCTGCCATGTTTGAGCTGAAATGTGATGTACTGGATGTGGAAGCTGCTGCAACTGGGAGTCCCCCTTCTATTCTTGGACAGGGTGGTTGCTCGAACCCAATTAGCTCCTGGTAAGCAAAGGTCTCTTGGGGTTCGCATGTTTGTGCTGAATTGTAATTTTTGTTTTATTTACTCTGTAGATATTGGGCAGTTATGCAACAGTCTTGTTTCTTTGACAGGAAGCGTCGCAAGGTTAGAAACATGAATGTCGAGTCAGTCATTTTGCTGCCCGAAGAAATTAAAAACGAGTGGAAAGATGTCATTTTGCTGCCCGAAGAAATTAAAAACGAGTGGAAAGATGATGTTGGACACGATTCTGGTGCCCATTGTCCCGGCGATGCAGAGTACATGAAGCTAAGAAAATTGGCACCGAGGAAGAGGAAAAAGGCAGGAAATGAAGAAGCCATTGGACGTGAAGGCTTGGCACCCAGGCGGCGGAAGAAGGCTGCTGGCAATGAAGATGCATAGTAATGTGTTGAACTTGAACCTATATATGTAATTCTGTTAAATTCTGATCGCTCTGTGTGTGGCACGTTGCTGGGCGAAACAATCTACCCACGTTCTCTGAGTAAAATGTACCGCGACTTAGGGTTTGGAAACACCCGAGTCAGTAGTTGAATCTGAAATTGTGATTGTGCCACTGCTATCTGAAAACAATGATCCACCGGTTCCACGATTGCTGAGGGGCAGGAGGTCTCCAAATACGATGGAATGTAAGTGGCACATAAATAAAT
Source organism: Avena sativa (assembly GCA_916181665.1). NCBI lineage: Eukaryota > Viridiplantae > Streptophyta > Magnoliopsida > Poales > Poaceae > Avena > Avena sativa. Next base: position 462,305,997 of record OV702287.1, read on the forward strand.
TATTTAAGCTGCCACACTCCACGAAGCAGCAACTTATTTCAGATGCTGCACAACGACGTGGCAACATAAATAGCAATGTTCTCACCAATAATGCCCAGATGAGGAGGAAATGGGTACCGCTTTCTGGCCTAATCTTGAGCCCGTCTATCTCACCGCCTCTCTGCTCCTGCATCCCCTGCATCTAGCGAAGCTCCCGGATTTCCAGTAACCGGGTGTACGTGCTTCCACTTTATAAATTGTGGTTGTGCCATTTGCATGCGGCACAATCCACGTAAATTACGTTTAAACAAACCACCAGTGTCATAATACACTAGTAGAAAAGGTGTCTTTGGTCCACGATTACGTTCCCAATATGGGACAGAGATCTAAATCGAGGTAGAAATTGATCTAAATCACAAATTCTTCCACAAATTAATACGGGGTCAGAGCAATTTTTTTCCTCCCTGGAATTCGAGACCAATAGTTCAGACCGCTAGGTCAACAAGTACAAATATTACAACTTAAAAAGGCACGGAGCTTAAGCTAAATAGAACTAGTTATCACACATCTCCTTGATCTTCCTAATCTTGGCCCGATGCGCATCTTCCTGCGAGAGCAAGGATCGAATTGTCTGCTCCTTCCTTTTAGCATCTTCCTTGCACAGCTTCAATTGTTTCTCTGCATTTTTCCTCATGCACTTGTCAATACTCGTAGTTGTGTACTGCAGGACTTTGGCCTAGTGGAGATCGTTCCTTGCTTGAGTCAGTTCTTGCTCTGCTTTAGCCTTCAGGGCCAACGCCGCGTCCCTCTCCTTCTCGACTTTGATAACCTTGTCTTGCACCCACCTGAGATCTCGCTTATGCTTTGTCGTGTCAACTGGTTCCCATAGCTTCATCTCAACACTGTCAAAAAGTGAGCTGAATACGGATTCTTTCAACTCGACAGTCATTTCCCATAGTTTGTCCAGCATTTTCTGCATCGGTTTGGGCCACTCTGGATCTACCCATTTTAAAACACCGCAACTTTCGCCTTGCATCATTGCACGATGTCCTTGACACCGTAGAAACCTCCTGCCTACGTTTCGTCCTTCGAAGGCTAGAAATTTAGCAGACACATATCCATGTTTACATACCAGAGGACTGTCTTCATCCTCTAAACTATGATAGTCGGAGTCATACATCGTCTGGTTGGCCTAACACATCATACGCGCATGAGTAAACAGATTAGATCTAGATCAAAAAATAGATGACTGGCCACAGATGATAGAAATAGAGATGAGACGACTCACATCAAAATCACCGTCCCTGTCGTCACGACGCGTTTCCTCGTCGTCTCCCCTTGAACCCATGGCGAGAGGGGTGGGGGGTGGCTGCCGGAGAGGGGATTGGGATGGAGGCGTCGTCGGCTAGCGGCTATGGCAGGATGGGAGTGAAGTGGGGAAAGTGGCTTCGAGGGTAAGGAAGAGAAGTACAGGGAGGAAGAGAAGTAATGGGGACGTTACACTAGGATGTGGCCCACTAAACTCGTGAAACATGACACTCGAAACTGGGGAGCGCCCGGTGTTGCCAGTTTGTCCAAAGCAAGCGTGGCCAATCATGTCGCAGAACAGCCTACTCATGGATCACTCTCATGAAGACCATCCAATCGTCCAAGCGCTCCAATTGAACGGTATGTAACAATCGTCAAGCAGAACAACTGTGTTAGGGCGTGCCTTCTAGAAGACTCGGTATAACGGCTACCCATGCAATGACACTGGGTGTGGTTCATGAAAAGAACAGACATGCAATGACATCGGTGGATCCATGCGTGGTTTATGGAAGTAACAGACATGCAATGACTCTAGCTATGGTTAATGAAAAGAACACGCATGCAATGACACTGGGTGTGGTTCATGAAAACAACATACATCCAATGACACTGGTGGATCCTTATGTGGTTCATGAAAAGAACAGACATGCAATGACACTGGTGGATCCTTATGTGGTTTGTTTAGAGGAACAGACATGCAATGACTCTAGCCGTGGTTCATGAAAAGAACAGACATGCAATGACACCGCGTGTGGTTCATGAAAAGAACAGACATGCAATGACACTGGTGGGACCATCCTTATGTGGTTCATGAGAAGAACAGATAGGCAATGACTCTGGTGGATCCTTATGTGGTTTGTTTAGAAGAACACACATGCAATGACACTGAGTGTTGTTCATGAAAAGAACACACACGCAATGACACTGGTGGATCCTTATGTTGTTTGTTTAGAGGAACAGACATGCAATGACACCGGTGGATTCACGTGTGGTTCATGAGAAGAACACACATCCAATGACTCTGGTAGATCCTTATGTGGTTCATGAAAAGAACTGACATGCAGTGACACTGGGTGTGGTTCATGAAAAGAACTGACATGCAATGACATTGGTGGGTCCATCCTTATGTGGTTCATGAAAAGAACAAACAGGCAATGACACTGGTGGATCCTTATGTGGTTTATGGAAGGAACAAACATGCAATCACACTAGGTGGATCCATATGTGATTTATGGAAGTAACACACATGCAATGACACTAGGTGTGGTTCATGAAAAGAACAGACATGCAATGACACTAGTAGGTCCTTATGTGGTTCATGAAAAGAACAGACATGCAATGACACTGGTGGATCCTTATGTGGTTTGTTTAGAGGAACGAACATGCAATGACTCTAGTCGTGGTTCATGAAAAGAACAGACATGCAATGACATCGGGTGTGGTTCATGAAAATAACAGACATGCAATGACTTATGTGGTTTGTTTAGAAGAACACACATGCAATGACACTGGGTGTGGTTCATGAAAAGAATAGATAGGCAATGACACTGGTGGATCCTTATGTGGTTTGTTTAGAAGAACACGCATGCAATGACACTGGGTGTGGTTCATGAAAAGAACAGACACTAGTGGATCCTTATGTGGTTTGTTTAGAGGAACAAACATGCAATCACACTAGGTGGATCCATATGTGGTTTATGGAAGTAAAAGACATGCAATGACTCTAGCTGTGATTCATGAAAAGAACAAACATGCAATGACACTGGTGGATCCTTATGTGGTTCATGAAAAGAACAGACAGGCAATGACACTGGTGGATCCTTATGTGGTTTGTTTAGAAGAACACACATGCAATGACACTAGGTGTGGTTCATGAGAAGAACACACACGCTATGACACTGGTGGATCCTTATGTGGTTTGTTTAGAGGAACAGACATGCAATGACACCGGTGGATCCACATGTGGTTTATGGAAGTAAAAGACATGCAATGACACTAGTAGATCCTTATGTGGTTCATGAAAAGAACAGACATGCAGTGAAACTGGGTGTGGTTCATGAATAGAACAGACATGCACTGACATTGGGTGTGGTTCATGAAAAGAACAGACATGCAATGACACTAGTGGGCCCATCCTTATGTGGTTCATGAGAAGAACATACGGGCAATGACACTGGTGGATCCTTATGTGGTTTGTTTAGAGGAATAGACATGCAATGACACCGGTGGATCCACATGTGGTTTATGGAAGTAACACACATGCAATGACACTGGGTGTGGTTCATGAAAAGAACAGACATGCAATGACACTGGTAGATCCTTATGTGGTTCATGAAAAGAATAGACATGCAATGACACTGGTGGATCCTTATGTGGTTTGTTTAGAGGAACAGACAAGCAATGACTCCAGCCGTGGTTCATGAAAAGAACAGACATGCAATGACACCGGGTGTAGTTCATGAAAAGAACAGACATGCAATGACACTGGTAGATCCTTATGTGGTTCATGAAAAGAATAGACATGCAATGACACTGGTGGATCCTTATGTGGTTTGTTTAGAGGAACAGACATGCACTACTAGGAAACAGCCTATAGATAGACAAGATGTTCAGTGGTGCATAGGCCAATCTGTGCGCCACAGGAAGACATCAGTGGCGCACTGGAAAGCATGCGCCACAGAAGTTTGGAAGTTCTGTGGCGCATTTTCTAGAGCATGCGCCACAGAAGATTGGTGGGACCCGCCGGCGGGGGGGGTGATCCAAGTTTTGTGGCGCATTCTGTAATATGCGACACAGAAGAGGAAACTTATGTGGCGCATATTTCCTCATGCGCCACAGAACATGGAGGAGGGCCCCACCATGGAATCTAATTCACCCAAGTTCTGTGGCGCATGTTGACATATGCGCCACAGAAGTGTTTCACTTCTGTGGCGCATATGTCAACGTGCGCCACAGAACTTGGGGGTGGGCCCCACAAAGGGAACCTTATTCACCCACTTCTATGGCGCACATGGTAGAAATGCGCCACAGAAGTTTCAGCATCTGTGGTGCATTTCCTCCTTATGCACCACATATGAGGGTGTCCAGATCCATATGTTAAAAAGGTGACATGAGCTAGCTTTCTTCTCTATCTATCCCACCACCACCCATTTCACATCTCTACCTCCTCCCAACTCGTCTTCCTCCTCCCTCACACCCCATCTTGCCCATAGTTTCTCCATTTTCTTATATCTAAACCTACTTTAATCCATAGATTTGTAAGTAGAAGCTTCGCTCCAACTTCTAGATCTAAAAGTTCCTTACTTTTCTCTCTCACATCTCTCTATTTGTTTACTAATTTCCTCTCCACCAACTTGCATTGTAGATCTATTTGTCCATACTCTCTCATCACGCGGTCTCATCTCGCTATTATTGTGTCTACTATAGCTAGGTGAGTACTTGGCCATCATGAACATGTAGGTGAAGCTTGTCGCGCGGGGGTGTGTGTGTGCGATCCATGGCGAGACGATGCTTGTGTGTGGTGCATGAATGTTTGCAATGGGAGGAAGCTTTTTGTTGTTTGCTTGTTGTTGTCGGGCCCAGCCGGTGTGGTTGCATCGATGTTTGCTGAAATGTTGACTCATTTCCATTTCGGCAAATTTTTGCACTACCCATATGTCCTAATTTTAGGAAAGGCCATGCCGAATTTTTTCCGGCTAGCATTCATGCATGTGTGTGTTCATATGGTATGGTTCTCACCTATACTCTCTATTTTGACCGCTCAGGCAACCATGGTCCTAACGATGAGCGAAGGTCGAATTGCTAGGTACAAGAAAGGCGCGAAGGAGGACATGATTCTGAACAACAAGACCATGATAAGATGTCCATGTCGAACATGCAAACTATAGCGCTGGATCGACCCTGAATCTGGACAATTGGAGGGTCACCTGCTTAGGCGCGGTTTCATGCGCGACCTCAATGAGGCGCCGGCAGGACATGGTGGTGGTCACAAATACGTGGGCGGGCGAGAAGACGAAGAGTCTACCGGGCATGATCATCATGACGAAGGAGATGCCAGCGGGCATGATCATCATGACGAAGGAGATGCCGGCGGGCATGATCGGCATGGAGAAGGAGATGACGACGGGCATGATCATGAAGAAGGAGAAGACGTGAACACACAGACGCTGCTAACTTCGATCTTGTAGGACCCTCATGTTCAAGAACTGCTCCTCAAGGAGACGAGCAACGACAAAGCTGCAGCCAGAGAGAAAGCCAAGCTGGCCCAAATGGAGGTAGACGGGATGACTCCATTGTATCCTGGGTGTCGCCCCGAGGATACACGTTTGAGTGTAACGCTCAAGGCTCTAGAGATGAAGGCCGAACACAAATGGACCGATGTGAGCTTCAACGCGAACATGGAATACTGGCACGACCGACTTCCTAAGGGGAACACATTGCCAACAAGTATCGAGGAGGCCAAGAAAATCGTGTGCCCTCTTGACCTACCACACATTAAATACCACGCATGCATCAATGATTGCGCACTTTATCGGAACAAGTACGCAGATAGAACCACTTGCCCGGTTGTGGCCAAGGACGGTACAAGAGAGGGAACAAGAAAGTTCCTCGAAAAGTGGTATGGTACTTTCCTATCACCCCTCGTCTGCAGCGATATTTCGTAGATCCTAAGGAAGCAAAGCTCATGCAATGGCACGCGGAAAGAGAGAAACCCGAAGATGATCCAGAGAAGGGCAAGATCCTGACACACCCTTTAGACGCTAGCCAGTGGAATGCATTAGACATCGAGTTCGAAGAGTTCGGGGGCGATGCATGGAACGTCAGGCTGGGTATGAGCACCGATGGACTCAATCCTTTTGGAAACCAGAGTAGCACGCATAGCACCTGGCCCGTATTTGTATGGCCATACAACCTCCCCCCGTGGCTATGCACGAAGCAAAGGTATGTACACATGAGCATTCTTATTCAGGGGCCGAAACAACCAGGTATCGATATGCATCTGTATCTCGGGCTATTGAGAGAGGAGTTAGCCAGCTTGTGGGAGACGCCGGCCCGTACGTGGGACGCCTACACTAAAGAATATTTCCATCTGAGAGCCGCGTTGCTCACGACCATGTAGGACTATCCTGGTTACACAAATGTATCGGCCCAGGTGAACCATGGACACAATGCATGCATCAAGTGAATGGATGAGACACCGCATCTCTAGCTACCAAGGGATCCCGGGTCTTCGAAAACCGTGTTCCAAGGTACTCGAAAGTGGCTCCGCATGGATCACCCATGGAGAAAACGTGGTGACCTGTTCAATGGTAAGGACGAGCTCGAAAGAGCCCCGTGTCTGAGGAGCGGCGAAGAAATCGAGGAGCTTTTGAATAATTGGGTAGATTGCCCTACGCTTGGAAAAAACGATCGAGGACAAAGTCGCTGCTGGGTGTATGGAAAGCAAGGTCTGTTTTTTGGGACCTTCCGTATTGGAAGGTCCTTCACACTCCCCATAGCCTCGATGTAATGCACATCACAAAGAAAGTTACCGAGAGTCTGCTTGGCACTCTACTGAACATGCCGGAGAGGACCAAGGATGGGCTGACATTCCTGCACAACATGATGCCGTTTGAAAGGCTAAACGGTGTCATCAAAGGATTCGTTTGCAATAGGTCTCGTCCAGATGCAAGCATAGCCAAGGGCTTTCTGATCTACGAGTGCATCTCCTTCTGCCAGAATTATCTAACCACCGAGAATGAGGATGTTGGAATACCCACAAAGAAGCACCTCGGCAGGCTCGGTGGATATGATCGCCGCGAGGGCTGCCGCTCACTACGTGTCGGCATTGATGGTCGACGCACTAATTTTGAAAGGGCACACCGAGTCGCGCTACAACACATTGAAGTGGTCGGCCCTTGGGTCGAAGAGCACAGAAGCTTAATCGAGCAGGAGTACGTCGACCAGGGCCGGCCGAGGAAGAAGGGAGACGTAACCAGAGAGCACAACTCTACGGGTTGGTTCAAGAAAAGGCAACTGGACAATCCCCCACAGACGGCTTCTACGGAATATCAAAAACTCATATTTTCCTTGTCGTAGGGCCCAGGGCACAACCTAAGGACCTATCAGTCATACGACATAAACGGTTACAGATTCTACACCGAGGAAAAGGACAAGAATAGTGAATATCAAAACTCAGGAGTAACTATGTTATCCTTTGCTGATGACGAGACTACTGTGATGGAAAGATTCTATGGAACGATCGAGGAGATATGAGAGCTCGACTACTGTGGAGAGATCGTACCGATGTTCCGTGTTAGATGGGCCAAGAACATGGAAAAAGAAGGCCGCTATTTCACCACAATGGTTATACCAGATGCCAAATCAACAAAGAACGCCTCCGCAAAAAATGAGCCTTGGGTACTCGCTAGCCAAGTTTATCAATGCTTTTTTATTACCGACCCGTCAAAGCCCAACCGTGTTGTAGTTAGGAGGGGAAGAGGAGCATCATTGGAATGGAAGGAGCCGCCAACGAGCAAAACTTCGACAAAAACGGCGACCCGAAGATCGAAGAGGAATTCGACAAGTACTTCGACATGCCTACTACTACTAAAGTAAGAAGGAAGACCACACTGCCTACTAAAGGTTATCCATTCACAAGAAGAAATCTCAAAGTGCACGGGCTAAAGTATTCAACCGCGACGAAAAAGGGCAAGAAGATTGTGAAGAGACACTAGCAATTGTGTGACTTTTTGGTGTATTAATTCGTGTGGGTATTAGTTAGAGACTAAAACATATAATGTGATAATCGTGTGGGTATACAAATTCACATTTGTGTGTGACAAGCAACACACAAATATATATGTATGAATAAATATGCATATGTGTTCTTGCTTTTTTGAATAAATATGCATATATGTATATGTTCTTGCTTTTTTTGAATAAATATGCATATGTGAATAAATATGCATATATGTATATGTTCTTACTTTTTTTTTAATAAATATGCATATGTATGTAATTAAAAATATTTTTTTAAAAAAAATGTGTGAGACAGCCAGGATTTGAACCTGGCTGCCCCAGGTGAGAGCAAGCGAGCAGGACCACTAGGACAAGTATCAGATCTTGTCATACTACGAGACGCCACGGTTTTTACTATGTCAAGAAGTTCTGTGGCGCATTCCTTCAGAATGCGCCATAGATGTTCCAACTTCTGTGGCGCATTCTATGGGAATGCGCCACAGAACTTTCATACTTAGCCACAGAAAGGTTCGGCCTCTCCCCCTAATCCCCCCTTTCTCTCTCTCGATCCACACTTAGTCAATTGATCCGTCGCCTCTATCTGTCGTCACAACCCTAGCACCGGAGCCGCCGTGGAGGAGAGCCCGTGGAGGAGGAGCCCGTTCGCAGCGCCATCACCACCACGCCGGAGCCTATGGAGGAGAGACGCCCCCCATCGACAGAGCCCATGGAGGAGGAGCCTGCCCGTGGAGGAGGAGCCTGTCCGTGGAGAGCCACATTGCCGTCCGCCGTCCACCTCGCCATTTTCCATCCACCTCGTCACCATCCGCCGTCCATCGTCCCTAGGTAATGCTGCACTATTGCTTCTGCACCGTCCGCCGTCCACCGTCTGCCGTCCCTGTGTCGATATTGTAGTATTGGGCCAACACGATTTTCAAGATTGAGGATGATTTAGAGAGTGCCAGAAATCTTAAAATCATTCTATAGGTTTCTAGTCAGAGTTATGACCTTCCTTCTACTCAAGTTCATGTCTCATTTGTTCCAGTTCTTGAGCTTTCATTTGTACTCATGACTCAAGCTGGCATTTGACAGACAGACCTTGAACGCAAAATCCTTCTAAAAAATTGTGTTGTCACTCTTTTCATTTTCAACCCTGAAAATGGTAGCACCTCTGATTGTAAAGTGTTGCAATTTTTTTTAGAATAGTGTAACATTATTCAACTTGAATTGATTACATGGAAAGGTATTACACTATATTGTCACAAGTGAATTACGGGTCTCTTTAGATTCCATTTGGTGGTGATTGGAATTTACTTTTTTTACATGATGGAAATTTGCTATACTGCTATGTGAAACATGGGCTATACTGCTATGTGATTGGAATTTACTTTTTTTACCTTGTGCTATACTGCTATGTGAAACATGGGCTAAGGATTAGTAACCTAAACATGGGCTATGTGATTGGAATTTACTTTTTTTACCTTGTGCTATATCTGTAGCAGAGGGTTTTGATGGCTAAGTATATTAAATCCAGTATCAATGCTCAAGATAAGAATTATGTTGGGTGCTCTCACTTTTGGTCAAGTTTGATGGAAGTGAAGGATGTTTTTATAGCTGTTGTAGAAGGATCATTGGAGAAGTAAGAAATACTAGGTTTAGGGAGGATGTGTGGGTGGTCATAGATGAGAATTTGGTTATAGTTGTTTCTCCTTTGATTACTGCGAGTCTGCTAAGCTGTTTACTATGCAACTATTGGTCATAGATGAGAATTTGAGGCACGGTATTAACCGCCAACCCATCCAAAGATCAGCCATTTCTCAGTAAAAACTCGTTGTTGCTAATTTATGTTTCTGAAAGATTTCTGTCTTCTAGTTCATGACTTATCCCATGTAAATGGCAACCATGTGTATGCCCTAATATAGGTGGTTAATTATATCAGGTTCACAACTTTGTGTTTTGTTTGAAGTGGTAATTTTCCATTAACATCGAGGGACAGAACCTTCTTAGTAATTGACCTGTATCTGTGTCATCTATTTAATTGACCTGTACTTGGATTTATTAGGATGTTAAACTATTATCTGCTGTTCGGCAAGTACTACTGTTACACTTTAGCCTAGTACTATAGCAATTACTACACTTCTGTTACACTTCTGCTGTTCAGCAAGTACTTCCGTTACACTACTTTATTTGTTATATATATACATGGGGCTGTGATGTGATGATGGACTAGTATATCTGTTATATATATACTTCATGTGGATGATGGATATGATGGATGCTGGGGTTAATGCATGGGGCTGTCAATATGGGGATGGGGTGTTTTGTCTTGCAGGGATTTCATTTGAGTTACCCATTTCTCCCGAAGTGTCGATTCACTTCCGTTTCGGTTGAGAAATGGGCACTCCTAGGTCAAAAAATTAGCAAAGGTCATGCCGAATTTTTCGGCCGAGATTTGTGCTAACATTTTGCCTCTTTTAAATAGAGTAGTGCAAACATGTCGGACAACAAGGAGTCTGGCCCTTCTAAGCACATGATCAGCGTCGAAGAACAAGCTAGACAGGCCAACCAGTCATTCTAGCAGGGGTCCCAACAGGAGGAGGAGGAGGAGGAGGCGATGAGGATGACACCACCACCGGAGGAGGAGGCGACTGTCGCCAGAGCTGCTGGGGCCAATGAGGGCGGAGATCCTGATTACGAGGGGGACGAAGATGACTACGATGGACCTAGTGAAGGCGGCGGCGAAGAGGATGACACCACCGATGGCAGCGCCCGCACCGATGGCGGCAAGAGGACGGATGGCGGTAGCGGCAACCCGGCCGCTTCTCAGAAGAAGAAGAAGAAGAAGGAACAGAAGGAGCGGAAGGTGCCAGTGCTCGCCACCGTCTGCGATGAGTTCACTGAGGTCACAGAAAGTGGCCAACCCATTGCGCCAGAGGCGATTGCTAAAGGGTACGGCCTGCAACTCGGGTGCATCGTCCGAGAAAGCATGTCGATCAACACGAAGTACATCAGACATGCTGACCATTCAGCTTTGGTCGATAACCTCCTTAAGAAGCTTCACAAGCGATACAGATTCCAAGAGTAGTTTAGAAACCTCGAGAGAAATAAGAACCCGGTGAACAGACTAGCCCTCGGGAAGATGAGCAACGCCTTGAGCAGCTGGAAAACCTGGGTGAAGAATAGCATTGACAAAGGTGAAAGCTGGGAGGTTATTAGTAAGAAAAACCCGATGCTCGAAGAAGAGGAGTTTAGGATATTCAAGGCGGATATAGCTACCGCTGACGCTATAAAATGGACTCAATGGGAAAGGAGTATGCGGGAACAGAACATAGGTAACCACCACCTTGGAAGCGGCGGTTACAGGGGGAAACATGCCATTTGGGACAAGGAGGACGTCGAGCGCCATGGTAAAGACAACCCTTGGCTTAAAATCACAGACTTGCATCTAGGCAATTTGTTCAGGCCCGCTACTACCTGGACAAGGAAACAGGGGAGTTCATCACCAACGATCTGGAGGTGAAGGAATTCGAGAAGAATCTGGTAAGGAATTTATCGCCAATCTCAAGTCTATTGCGTCTAATTAAGATAATGAAGCCAAGAATCTAAATGGGTTCACCTTTCCTTGTCTCTGCAGGAGGAGGAACTGAACGCTACTACCACAGAGTCGTCCCAGGATTCGACGGAGCCGTGGGACATGGTTTTCAACAGGGCGACCAATGCTTACAAGAAGAGGGATAAGGGGTTGCCGCCATCCTCAGCTGGCCGTGTGTCCGGCTTCGGTACGAGCATGAAGTTCAAGGAGTTCTACAAAGAGGACGCCAAGAAAATAAGGGAGAGGAAGAACCAGGATAAAGCCGCTGTTGCAGAGCTGAAGATGAAGGTGTAGACACTGGAGGAGATGGCGGTGGACCAGAAAACGGTGGACAAGTTAGTGGAAGAGAAGCTCCGCTCGATGATCCCCCCTGAGTTTTTCGAGGGGCTTACTGCTTGGAATGCGGGAGGTCGACAGGGGCCGATACATCTGCCCAGCTTAAGCGGCAGCAACTCGGGCATCAATGTTACCGTGTTGCCTGACCTGGTGACCCCGCCGGCCGTCAACGTCGGGATGCAGCCCCTCGTTTTGGTCACACCGACGCCCCCTCCCGCCAAAGATACCAATAAGGCGCAGCCGACGGTAGTGGTGCTTCGTGAGGCACCCGAGCGGGAGATTGCAGATGATGATAGGCCGGCCGCCGGCATCCGCCGTGTCTCTACATTAGCCGAGATCCACGCCATCACCAAGGTAACTAATTAGTTAGTGCACGTCATCTCCTTTATGCCTTTGATGCATGACTGTTGCCATCTCATGACGTCCAACAACATGTTTTTGCCTCAGGACACTTCTTGTGTACTCCTGCTTAAAGATGTCGGCGGTGAGTTGAAGGATGTTGCCAAGGGCACTCTTATACAACCGGCGAGCCGCACGATGCACAAAAATCCAATGGATGATGATGTGATGAGGGTTAGGTTGGCTCGGGTGTTGCCAGGGTGCGATGACATGGACCCTCCCTTTCAACCTCAGGGAGCCGACGAACACAAGACCCTTGGGGAATGCTACAACTGGACCTTGACATGGCCGAAGACCCAGATTCGTCTTGCGGGGGGAGCACCGGCGCCACCTCTCAACCGATCATCGCCCGGCCACCACCTCGGAAGCCAGTAGCCGCCGTTGTCGCCACCACCAGCCGTCACCATCAACTCTTGGCAGCGTGTGCACCGCCACATGGCAAAGACGTTGTGCCGCAACCGCCGTCTCCCCCGCTACCACCACCACATGATGGCACCCATGAAGATGATGATGAATTGGTCAACATTGACGACTTCATCAACACCGGTGCCGCCAAAGGATTGTATATGCCTTCTGTGGATGAAGAACCCTTCGCAGCTCGCGACGACCATCAAGCTGGTCGGCCCAATACATGCACGCAGCACCTGGTCTTCCATGGTCTTTCTCAAGAGACGCCTCCGGCCGCCGATCCACCACAAGAGAAACCAGGATTGGTTTTTAGCCTCAGCACACTCCGAAAGGCGACTGATGAGCAGATGGCAGTGGCTGACACTGTTGTGAAGAAGAAGCACTACAGGAAGAGAGGTAATAATAATGATAAGAAGGGTGTGAGACAGCCTCTTCCAAAGAGGATCCAGGGTCAGGACGCCGTCGTCATACCATCCACACAATTTGGCTTGCCCCGAGTGCATGTAGCTGGTGATCCGATATTGACTCCGAATATGATCCACATTGCGGTTGGAGCCATGTTAACTTTGCACGAGGGTGTCAAGACACTAGAGGCCCTCCTTCTTAAAGAGGACGATCCAAGTTACCCGGTTTTCATGGCCAAGGTGCCATTGGACGTGGGCTTCATCGATGAACCCCCCGCAGAGATATTCTTCATAGCGTTCGAGGACATATTCAAGCCGTTTCTCACAAAACGGCTGGACTATAACTTGGTCAGCCTATACGCGCTCAATCTGGCGCTCACGATCAAGAGAGAAAGTACCCCGAAAATCGCGATAGTGGATCTCTACTACATGCAGGACAGCCAGTTGGTCGAAGGATCAGAGACACGGACCAAGGCGACGGCGTACCTCGAGAAGTTCATGGTGGACAACAAGAGGAAGGGCACACTTCTTTTGCCTTTCTTTCTCGAGTAAGTACACACTCGCTCATCGTCACCGTAACTTATGCATTTCTTATAGATTTCTTTCCTTTGCTCTTTTTCCAACATTGCGTTCCAATTGTGTTGCGCAGAGACAAATACTGCACGCTCATCGTCCTTGCCCCGAGGTATTCGCTAGCCACGTATTTCGACTCGGGGAGTTTGACGAAGAAGAAAGACTACACTAGAATAAGGGGTGTTCTCAATGAGGCTCTCGAGGGCTACACCAAGAAGGGATGCACCTTCGTAGATAGGGGGGAATGTATCAAGGATGGCAAACACGTGTTCAAGCACGTGCTCGACTTCCCCTGCATCAAGCAGTCGACTGCTGGTGCCAAGGAGGCCTTCTATGTCCTCCATCACCTTAAAGGCTATGTTCGGGATTGCCATAACCTAACGCTGCCATCTAGTCTCCGAGGATGGGCCGAAACTTTGGCGAAAATCAACGATGCTGATCTTAGAGAAGACTTCCATCGCATTCAGATGAAGTGGTCGCAAATCATCATTGAAGATGTCAACACAAGGGGCGGTGCCCTACAACAAGCCAGAGGGTTGAGTAAGAGAGAGATCGAAGAACGCCTCCGTAAGCAGGGTGACACAAGGACGTGGATGACGAAAGAGGGCTATCTACCATTCCCGAAGCCGTGCCAGAAGAGGAAGTCTTCATCATGATCGATGTGTGCCTCTAGCATGATCCAGTGTGTGTATATTCTTGATGGACGCCTGCTGTATTAGTGTGTGTGTGTGTCATAAACTTTACTATCTTATGGTCAAAATGGTCATTGTTGTTAGACTTAAACTACCTTGTGGTCATGCAGTCGTTGAACTTATTTCTTCTATGATGATCTAACTTTTAGGTTTATGGATCCTCTGTTTTATATTCTATGAACATATATATATATGGATGTGAACCCTTTATTCATTCTTTTTGTTGTATTTTTACTAATATGCCTTGTCGTCTATAGAGATGGCGACGATGTGGTATGTGGTGTACATGGGTAGGGTTCCAGGAGTCTACGAGGAGTGGGAGGATTACCACAAACAAGTGAACAAGTTCAGCGGCAACATCTACAAAGGATACGCGACTAGAGAGGAGGCGATAGCCAAGTGGAGGAACCACTTGTGGAAGAAGAACCGGATGAAGATATTAGTCGGGCTAATGCTCTTGCTCACCATTATCACAGTTATATTCTATTTGATCCTAGTGTAGGCGGCGGTGGCCACTTCATATTTGTAATGTGAGATGATATGAACTTTGTATTCGGCGCTTGTGTAAAAATTTGGCACTTGACACTATATATGTATCTCGATCGGGCTCTAAGTTTTTGTATTATATATATGTCGGTTTTCATGCATCTACTACTTGTGCTATGTATTTTATACTCATCTGAATAAATCCTGTATAAATACCTGATTATACACCAGGAAAGTATTTTACTTTGAATACATGTTACACAATCAGTGGCGCATATAATTATATAGTTAGTGGCGCATGGCATATCTGTGGCACATACACGTAAATGCGCCACAGAAGTTCTTCCTATGGCGCATATGACGGAATGCGCCACAGAAGTCTGGAACTTCTGTGGCGCATATCCATATGCGCCACAGGAAGTAGTTATCAGTGGCGAGGTAACAGTGGCGACAAAGATATGCACCACAGAAGTCCCCTTTTCATGCGCCACAGATAGGTTGTTTCCTAGTAGTGATGAAGTGAAACTGGGTGTGGTTCATGAAAAGAACAGACATGCAATGACACTGGTGTGGTTCATGAAAAGAATAGACATGCAATGACACTGGTGGGCCCATCCTTATGTGGTTCATGAAAAGAACAGACATGCAATGACACTGGTGGATCCTTATGTCGTTTGTTTAGAAGAACACACATGCAATGACACTGGGTGTGGTTCATGAAAAGAACACACACGCAATGACACTGGTGGATCCTTATGTGGTTTGTTTAGAGGAACATACATGCAATGACACCGGTGGATCCACGTGTGGTTCATGAGAAGAACACACATCCAATGACTCTTGGTGGGGGGAAATGACACAAGCTCATGGAAGAAGAAGGTTCATGAGAAGAACACACATCCAATGACACTGGTGGATCCTTATCTGGTTCATGAAAAGAACTGACATGCAGTGACACTGGGTGTGGTTCATGAAAAGAACAGACATGCACTAACACTAGGAGTGGTTCATGAAAAGAACAAACTGGCAATGACACTGGTGGATCCTTATGTGGTTTATGGAAGGAACAAACATGCAATCACACTAGGTGGATCCATATGTGGTTTATGGAAGTAACACACATGCAATGACACTGGATGTGGTTCATGAAAAGAATAGACATGCAATGACACTGGTATATCCTTATGTGGTTCATGAAAAGAACAGACATGCAATGACACTAGTGGATCCTTATGTGGTTTGTTTAGAGGAACAGACATGCAATGCCACTGGTGGATCCATGCGTGGTTTATGAGAAGAACACACATCCAATGAACTCTAGTGGATCTATCTTGGCATAATTTGATGTATTCCATGATGTATTTCATTGTACAAGACACTTTCCATTTTTATACTACTCAGTTTTGCCCTTGGTTTTATGTGGTACTATTTAGTTTTGCCCACCCCCCCTCTCTATCTTTCGTAGAAGCCCAAAACTGTGCTCACCCTATCTGCTACTCCCTGATTGGTTGTCACAGTTGTCACACGGATCGTGCGCACCAACTGTTGATTCTGTGCGATCCAACGATGATCGTTGCACACCTCGTGCCCTTCACAGTATAGCGTGAGACAACACGGGCGTCTCCCTCCGCGAGACTTCTACAGGAAGGAACACGATGCCGTCCATGGAAAAAGTCGTCGAGCGGTCATGTCAAGTCTGAAAAGCCTACTACTGCTACTACAACTCATGCACGGGGCAACAGGGTCATCGAGTGCACGGTTGTCGACGGGACACTGCAATTTATTGCCACTTGATTTTAATCAGACATATCCCATTTATACGCAATGCTCTCAATCTCACTTCCAACTGGGCCCTACCACTAGTAAATTCCATGAGTCAAGGGCCCCCCTCGAGTAGATCTAATGTTGCTAGAAATTAGTTCCGTGCCATTTGCATGCAGTGGAATCGAGGTCTGCCATGATCGTGTTTTCAATGCAGGTCTAAAGTGGAGATCGTGGCTGTTTCAAAAAAAGGGGAACCGAAAAAAAGGGTGGAGATCGTGGTAGCCCCCCCCCCCCCGCCCACCATATGTGTCCACTCGAGGACTACGAACGGTCCGGTGTTTATAACCCCCCTCGACCTTCTTCTTCCATGAGCTCGTGTCATTTCCCCCAGTCTATCTAGTCCCAAGACCCCAATCTACACCTGACACGCGCGCCGAATCTCCCTCGTTTGCACTACCTCCTTCCCTTGGTGCGCCATGAAGCATACGCGTGGAGAAGATCCGGAGGTGAAGCCAGTTGAAGGCAAAGCAAATGATGGCTCGGTCGTCGCCAAGTAGACGAGGCGTCTTCTCCGGGCACGAACGCCGCTCGTCGCTGCGCCGTCGTGGGTGCGAACTCATCCGTCCAGCCAGTAGTCGTCGCTGCCAAGCAGCAGGTGGTGAAACCTTGCAACCTGATCCTTAGATTGTGAGATAATGAAAATCACCGTTCTGGAGGGAGATTAGATGGTTATCAAGTATCATAGCATGACTGGGTGATCAAAAAGGTGCCACTCAGGTTTCCCAAAGGGGCATGTAGAGGAGTACATATCAAGACCAGGATTTGCTAGTTCATGTAACGGATAGATACATATGTGGCCATCTCAGTGACGTTGCATTAATGAAGCTTGCAAGCATGTGACTGGGTCACGGAATGCAACAACATGGGAACGAGTAAACAAGTTCATCGGCAACAAGATCAAACTAAGGTATGGAGATACCAAAGATCAAGTCTCGGATGAACTAGGTATCAAGTGGCAAAGGGAATGGTAAATGACTATTCACGGTTCGAGCGATAAGATTCGTGGAATGCACGGGGGTAATCATGGGCATCCGGGTCCCGCTGATGATCATTGATATGAGAGGATTCTCAATCATGTCCGGAGTGTTCCCAAACCGAAGGATGTCATGCTTAAGGATGGGGGTGCTTAGGGATAGATGAAGTACCGTAGGAGAAATATATAGAGAGAAACCAGAATAGTTTCGGGTAACATCCGATGGTGATCGGAGGGGTCCGGAAGGAGTTCCGGAGTAAAGGAATATAATAATATGTATTTGAATATTAATTAGAGAATTAATATTAAATATATATTATATTTTCTTATTAAAGGCAGTCCAATGCTAATGGGCCTCACCCGAAGGTGAGGCCCAAGAGGCAAGGCGCCTAGGGAGAGGGGGCTAGCCGGCCTAGGCTTAGTGGGCCACCCAAGTGGGGCCCACCTAGGGCTAGCGGATGCCCCTAGGTGGTTGGCGGGTGTGGGCATTAGTCCCACACTGCCTAGCCCCTGGGTGGTGCGCCCCCTCCTACCATATATAGGGGTCTCCCCCTCCCCTTTGGAAGCATCTAATTCTCTCATTTTCCTTTGAGTACTTCTCTGTAATATTGGGGAGGACTTTGAGGGATTTGAGTTCTCCACCTTCACACTACCATCGTGTGATCTTCGGTCCGGCATCTTCTTCTTCCGCTGCTCGGCTGGATCAGAGCCCGGGAGACGCCGCCTACACCGGACATGTGTAGTACTTCAAAGGCACCACACTTGGGGTGCTTGGAGCTACTCGGCTTCATCAATATATGTCTTCCGATGTAAGGCGTACCTCTGTCTTCAAAGGTATGAATATCGTCTTCCTCTTCCATTACTTATGTCTACATAGTATAGATCCTAGTATTAGTGTTCGTGTAGATAGAAAAAAATTGTTTTCTGCTACGGAACCCTTTAGTGGTATCAGAGCGTGGCTATGGGTAGACATGTCGTAAGGATAGAACACATAGCAATATGTGTGCATTTATTCTCTAGTTGCTACCCTCTTTTATGTTCTTGTTCATATCGTGGCACTATTTGATGAAGGGGCCCCCAACCGACCTCACATGGTGATTCACGAGACTGGTCCATGAATCAAAGTGGCTTAGGGGGTGTATGTCTCTCTACAATAGTTGATATGGCATCAACATTGGAGGGCCTTGAACAGGGAAGAAGGATGGCAATCATTGAATCCATGTTGTGGCTCTACATTCGTAGGTGGGAAGGGGTTCTACCGTGAAAGCCCTAAAGCCGCGTAAAACATGCAATAATAATATAGAGGAGTCTATATTTGATTTGCATAGGGGCTAGCATTGTGACATGGCAATGACAAGTTTATGAAACTTCCATTGGAGTTCTCGATGGTGATAAAGATGCTGCAACCACGTCATGACACTTTACTTTATGAAGTACCTTTGTGTGCATCTTGTTATGCTAGTATGATAGTATATATGACGGTAGCATAATAGGATAATCACTCACATAATTCCAGTCTTAGTATTCCCCTTATATGTGGACCACCAAGAAAGTTCTCCATTATGAGGCAGGCCGTGACGATTGGGTGTCAAACATTTCTGTGTTCTCATACGGTGGGTGTAAGCCATGTTGCACTTCGGATACACACAAGTTAGAACTAACAAGACTAGCATGTGTAGACATGGCCTCGGAATACAAGAGACCGAAAGGTCGAGCATAAATTTCATGGTTGATGTGATCGACATTGGGGAATATCCACCTTTGAAACTGCACTGATGGTCGTGACGATCGGGGGGAGGTGCAGCGGATTGGGATCATGTGATCACTAAAATGAATAGAGGGGTGTTCGTTTGAGTGGTATTTATTTTGTTTTATTTTAGAAACATGAATTAAAACTTGAACTCATTATTATGAACATGGTCTAAACACTTTGCAAATCCATTGTAGATGTCTCTCCCACCCACCTTCAATCTTAGCACTTTCCTCGAGAAGGACAAGCTGAAAACTGATGGAACCAACTTCATCGCAAGGTTCCACAATCTTAGGATCCTCCTAGTCCCCTACAAGTTGACTTATGTCATCGAGGCTGAGCTTCCAGCTAATCCTGCAGATTCCGCCTCCCAGGACGAAAAGAATGTCTGGCAGTCTAAGGCGGATGATTTTTCCCTCATCCAAAGTGGAATGCTTTATGCCATGGAGCCAGAGCTTCAAAAGCGTTTTGAGAAGATGAATGCTTTTGACATCATTGAAGATCTCAAGGTTGTATTTGCTCCACAGGCTCATGTAGAGAGGTATGATGCTTCCGAGCTCTCCTTCTTTGCCAAGATGGAAGAGCACATCAGTATTAGTGAGCACGTAGTCAAAATGTCTGGCTATGTTAAGCGCTTGAATGCTCTGGATTGCAAAATCCTAGAATAACTTGTGATTGATAGGGTGTTGCACTTGCTGCCCCGTAGCTACAAGAGCTTTGTGATGAACTATAACATGCAAGGGATGACTAAGACCCTTGCTGAAGTGTTCGCCATGCTCAAAACTGCTGAGGTAGAAATCAAGAAAGAGCACATGGTTTTGATGGTCAATAAGACCACTAACTTTAAAAGGTCAGGGCAAAAGGGCAAGAGAAATAAGCCAAAGAAGGATGGCAAACCAGTTGCCAACTCCTCTTAGGCTACTAGGCCCGGCCCTAGGTCCGGAACCACGTGCTATTACTGCAAAGGGGACGGACACTAGAAACGCAATTGCCCCAAGTACATTGAGGACAAGAAAGCCGGCAAGATAGCTGCCAAAGATAAAGGTATATGTGATATACATGTTATAGATGTGTTCCCTTACCAATGCCAAGAGCAACACCTGGGTATTTGATACCAGTTCTGTTGCTCACATATGTAACTCTCAGTAGGAGCTACGGAGTAAGAGGCGGCTAGGGAAGGACGAGGTGACGATGTGCGTCGGCAATGGCACGAAAGTCGATGTGGTGGCCGTCGGCACGTTATCTCTACATCTGCCGTCGGGACTAATTCTAGTTTTGAATAAATTCTACTATGTACCCGCATTGAGTATGGATATTGTAAGTGGATCTTGCATGTTGCCAGATCGTTATTCATTTAAATCTGGAACAAATGGTTGTTCTATTTATATGGATGACGTTTTCTATGTTCATGCTCCTGTGAGTAATGGTTTATTCTTACTAGATCTTGATTGCAATACTCACATCCATAATATTGATACTAAACATTGTAAGCATAATGATGATAATTCCATGTTTATGTGGCATTGCCATCTTGGTCACATTGGCGTGAAGCGCATGAAGAAGCTTCATTCAGAAGGACTTCTTGGATCATTAGATTTCGAATCTCTTGATACATGTGAGCCATGCCTTATGGGAAAGATGACTAGGACACCCTTCTCCGGCACAATGGAGAGAGCTACAGACCTACTGGGAATCATACATATGGATGTATGTGGACCAATGAGTGTCTCAATGTGCAATGGTTATCGTTATTTTGTTACCTTTACTGATGATTTGAGTAGATATGGCTATATCTACTTAATGAAACACAAGTCTAAAACTTTTGAAAAGTTCAAAGAATTTTAGAAGGAAGTAGAGAATCAACTTAACAAGAGAATCAATCATCTTCGATCAGATCGGGGAGGCGAGTATTTGAGTTATGAGTTTAAAATGCACTTAAAGGACTGTCGGATTATCCCACAGCTTACGCCAGCCGGAACACCACAGCGTAATGGTGTGTCAGAATGATGTAACCGTACTCTATTGGATAGTGTGCGGTCCATGATGTTTTTTACTGATTTGTCCGTATCATTTTGGAGATATACGTTAGAAACCACCGCTTTTATTTTAAACCGAGCACCGTCCAAATCCATGGAGACAACTCCATATGAGATATGGTATGGCAAGAAGCCAATGTTGTTATTTCTGAATGTTTGGGGATGTGAGGCTTACGTCAAGAAACTACAGCCTGACAAACTCGAACCCAAATCAGAAAAATGTATCTTTGTGGGATACCCAAGGGAAACTGTTGGGTATACTTTCTATAACCAGGCCAAAGGCAAAATGTTTGTCGCGAAAGCCGGCACCTTTCTCGAGAAAGAGTTTCTCGCTAAAGGACTTAGTGGAAGGAAAATCGAGTTAGATGAAATTGTTGACCCTTATCTCCAAATTCCGAGTAGCGTAATGGAAGCTGTTTCGAAACCGCTCTCCAACATGGAAGAAGAGTCCAATTATGATGATCAAAACAACAACATCGAAACTCCTGCGGTTCACAAGTCTACAAGAGTTTGTGCCACTCCTGATTGGTACAGTAGCCTTGTGATGTCTGTCATCCTAGATGAACAATAAGAACCTGCCAGCTACAAAGAATCTACGGATAGTGCTGACTCCGAGAAATGGCTAGAAGCCATGAAATCCGAATAGGATCCATGTATGAGAACCAAGTTTGGACCTTGGTAGATCTTCCGGAAGGCCGAAAGGCCATGGAAAATAAATGGATCTTTAAGAAATGATAGATGCGGATGGTAATGTGACCATTCATAAATCTCAAATCATCGCAAAGGGGTTTCGACAAATTCAAGGAGTCGACTACAATGAGACTTACTCTCCCGTAGTGATGCTTAAGGCTGTCCGGATTTTACTAGCAATTGCTGCACATTTTGACTATGAAATTTGGCAGATGGATGTTAAGACCGCATTCCTCAATGGTCACATTGATGAAGAGTTGTATATGATACAACTAGAAGGTTTTGTTGATCCTAAGGATGCTGGAAAGGTATGCAAACTTCAACGATCCATTTATAGACTGAAGCAAGCATCTCGGAGCTAGAACCAACATTTTGATCAAGTGATCAATAGTTTTGGATTTGTCCAAAATCAACAAGATTTCTATGTTTACAAGAAAGCGAGTGGGAGCTCAGTGATTTTCCTAGTAGTATATGTGGATGACATATTACTTAAAGCTTGAAAGCGTATTTGAGTAGTCAATTTTCCATGAAGGACTTAGGTGGAGCTGCATACATATTAGGCATCAAAATCTATAGAGATAGATCAAGACGCCTGATTGTATTAAGTCAAAGTACTTACCTTGAGAAGATTTTGAAGAGGTTCAAAATGGAGGATGCCAAAAGAGGTTTGGCATCTATAACAAAAGGTAGCATACTAAGTTTATCTCAATGTCCGGTAACAGATGCTGATAGAGAAAGGATGTCTTACATCCCCTATGCCTCAGCCATAGGATCTATCATGTATGCAATGCTAAGTACTCGACCTGATGTGGCATTGGCTCTCAGTTTGGCGAGCCGATACCCAAGTATTCCAGGAATGGATCAGTGGATAGTTGTGAAAAATATCCTAAGGTATCTCAGGAGAACAAAGGATATGGTCCTAGTCTATGGAGGTAATGATGAAGCTCCAAACGTAACTGGTTACATGGATGCGAGCTGGCACTCAGATCCTGATGACTCGAAGTCTCAGAGGGGATTTGTGTTTTTGCTGAATGGTGAGGAGGTAAGCTGGAAGAGCAAGAAGCAACCAGTAGTTGCACAATCTACAATGGAGTCGGAATACATCATTGCTGGTGATGTGGCGAATGAGACTGTTTGGCTAAGGAATTTCGTCATTGAACTGGGAGTTGTTCTAAGTGCGCAAGACCCTGTGACGATCTATTGTGACAACACGGGCGCAATTGCAAACACAAAGGAACCAAGGACTCATTCCACAGCCAAACACATCAAGCTACGACTTCACGTCATCCGGCAGAACGTTGACGAAGGTGAAATCAAGATTTGCAAAGTGCACATGGATCTAAATGTGGCAGATCTATTGACTAAAGCTCTCATACAAGCCAAGCACGAACAACACCGGGATGCCATTGGTGTTAGGTTCCTGCCTATTGTAAACTAGATTAATTTGTACTCTAGTGCAAGTGGGAGACTGAAGGAGTTATGCCCTAGAGGCAAATAATAAAGTGTATTGTTTGATATATCTCCTATATGTTCATAATACGTTTCATACTGTGCTATAACTATATTAATACGAAATGTTAATACACGTGTGGTATGTGAACAAACCGTATCTCTACTTACCTCTAGCGAACTAGTTCATTGGTCATGAGGATGATCTGGGTTTCAAGATCATGGGCATTTATGCCAATTGACAAGTCGCGTCATTGGTTGAATGATGTGATAGACAAACATCCGATAGTTGTATCTCAATGAGATCTAGTTATAAAGTTCACCATTAATGATAAATGCATGAAACCTCGCAACCTGATCCTTAGACTGTGAGATAATGCATATCACCATTCTGGAGGGAGCTTAGATGGTTATCAAGTATCATACCGTGACTGGGTGATCGAAAATGTGCCACTCAGGTTTCCCAAAGGGGTACGTAGAGGAGTACATATAAGACTAGGATTTGCCAGTCCATGTAACAGATAGATACATATGTGCCATCTCGGTGACGTTGCATTAATGAAGCTTGCAAGCGTGTGACTGGGTCACATAATGCAATGACATGGGAACGAGTAAACAAGTTCATCGGTAACGAGATCGAACTAAGGTATGGAGATACCAAAGATCAAGTCTCGGATGAACTAGGTATCAAGTGGCTAAGGGAACGGGAAACGACTATTCACGGTTCGAGCGATAAGATTCGTCGAATGCACGGGGGTCATCATGGGCATCCAGGTCCCGCTGATGATCATTGATATGAGATGATTCTCAATCATGTCCTGAGTGTTCCCGAACCGAAGGATGTCACGCTTAAGGGTGTGGCGCTTAGGGATAGATGAAGTACCGTAGGAGAAATATATAGAGAGAAACCAGAATAGTTATGGGTAACATCCGATGGTAATCGAAGGGGGTACGGAAGGAGTTCCGGAGTAAAGAAATATAATAATATGTGTATTTGAATATTAGTTGGAGAATTAATATTAAATATATATTTTATTTTATTATTAAAGGCAGTCCAATGCTAATGGGCCTCACCCGAAGGGGAGGCCCAAGGGGCAAGGCGCCTAGGGACAGAGGGCCAGCCGGCCTAGGCTTAGCAGGCCGCCCAAGTGGGGCCCACCTAGGGTCGGAGGCTGCCCCTAGGTGGCCGGTGGGTGTGGTCGTTAATCCCACACCGCCTAGCCCCTAGGTGGTGCACCCCCCTCCCCTTTGGAAGCATCCAATTCTCTCATATTTTTTTTGAGGATTTCTCCGTAATATTGGGAAGGACTTCGAGAAATTTGAGTTCTCCACCTTCACACTACCGTCGTATGATTTTCGGTCCGGCATCTTCTTCTTCCGCTGCTCGGCTGGATCAGAGCCTGGGAGACGCCCCCTACACCGGACGTGTGTAGTACTTCGGAGGCACCACACTTGGGGTGCTTGAAGATGCTCGGCTTCATTAATATACGTCTTCCTGCGTAAGGCGTACCTCGGTCTTCAAAGGTATAAATACCGTCTTCCTCTTCCATTACTTATGTCTACATAGTATAGATCCTGGTATTAGTGTTCGTGTAGATAGAAATTTTTTGTTTTCTGCTACGGAACCCTTTATGGGATACAATTTCCACAGTGATGGAATCGAAACCTTCGAATGTGTCTTTCAGAAGAGATCTTATTGGACCTGGATTACTATCCTGGAATAATCTTTTATAAAGATTGTCCACAGTATAGTTATTTGAAGGCCCGGGTGAGTTCAAATGGAAATTATTGATGAATGGAAAATTCACGGTTGATTCCATGCATGTATAGAGCTTTGATACAATCTAATATTGCAGTCGATGACGATAATAAGAAAGTCTAGAAAATGAAGATACCATTAAAAACAAAAAAAATCGCATGGTATCTTCGTCGAGGTGTTATTCTTACTAGAGATAATCTTGTTAAGATGAACTGTCAAGAAAGTAAGCAATGTGTTTTTTATCATCAAGATGAGATAATTAAACACTTATTCTTCCAATGCAAATTCGCATGTTCTATATGGTCAATCATCCCAGTAGCATCTGAATTATCCCCACCAAGATCAGTGACCAATGTTTTCGGTAACTGGTTGCATGTGATTAGTGATAAATACATGATCCTATTTAGAGTAGGAGCGCTTGCCATTATTTGGTCGTTTGGGTTTGTAGAAATAATAAGATTTTTAATGATAAATTATCTACTAACTTGCTGGTTATCTACCGACGCACGACTTCTCTCCGCTTATGGTCACCGCTACAACGTGCAGAATTTCGCCATCTGTTTACGGAGGAATGTTCGCGCTTGGAGGATACATCGAATGAATTTTTTCTCCAGACATGGATGACAGCGCCGGCTGCGTATTGATCTCCCTTCGTCTTAGGCATCAGGGTAAACAATTTATGTTGTAATGACTACCTAGTTTTTCTACTTTATTTAAATTTATGTCAGCCGTGTGTATCCTAATTATATAGAGGTCGGGTGCCGAACCGCCAAAGTACACGACCAATATACCAACACCATCATGTTGTGCGACCGCAACACACCGGAACTCGGAGCAGAGGAGGCAGACCAGCGATTCGCACTTGTTCCACGCGATGGGCATGGGAATGTAGCCAACGAACGCGACATACCAGCTCCTCAGCTCCAGCAGCTCCAGGATAGAAGCAAAAATCTTGATGCCGTCGTCACTTTGTATGATTACAGCTCATTTGGGCCGTGATAGAAGTAATTGGAGGATACGTTACCGCCAGATTTCTGGCATTTTTTCTATCCGCCGTGTCAAACAGATGTGCTAAGAGCATCTAAAAGAGACCTACAATGTAAGGTGTTTAGAGAAGTGCTTAAGAAAATAAACCGGTTTTTCGTTAAGCACCGATGCTTATTTATACTAGGTGGATGCCTAACTAAACATCTCTTTATACAAATAAGCACCAATGCTTAGCAAAATGGTTGGTTTATTTTTGTAAGCACCTCTCTAAGCACCTCCCATTATACATGCTCTAAGAGACACTATAAAACTAACCGCTTTTTTCAATTTTGACCCAAAAAACTAACCCGAATAGACATCGTAGACGGTCCGACCCAGGTTTTTTCCGGTGCCCCAAAGATCCCCTCTTCCCGCACACACCCCCATATACCCAGGTTGCGACGCCGGCCCGAGGGGGCCTTGTAACACGTTGGATGTTTGGCGGGTGTGAAGTTTTAGGGTGCGGCGAGACCACTCTGCGGCTGAACTCGCCGGAATCCGCCGCCACGCGTTGGAATCAGCCGCTGCACGCGGGTCCAATTCGGGGCGGGCTCGACCTCCACCTGCGGGCGGCGTCGGACTCGACCTCCACCTACGCGGGTGAGCACGAGGCCAACGCTAGGCGCGCCTTCGGCTCGTGCCAGTGTTTGTAGTCGTCGTAGGTGATCTAGTGATCTATTTGTAATTTTTATTACGTTTGGAACTCTTTATACTGCTGTTGATGATTATTAATAGATCAATGGAATTTCAAAAAAAAAACAGATGTGCTAATGTACGTACAACTGATACACAATGGGCTACGTGACTTTCTCTTTCAACATAGTATTAGATAGTGAGGACTCAGAACTCTCGTGAAATCATGATCATGCGAGTGAAAATTCGAAATGCTTCTCAGTGTTTGCATTCGAACGAGTTTCAGGATCTATATGGGAATGGTAGGGACTACTCCGGCCAGATTGCCAGCTTGTTTTCACACCATGTATCACTGAGTTACAAGCAATTGTATCTCGGTGTTCACAGTTAGAATCACAAAATGAGCCATATTTGCAATCAAATACATGATGAGAAGTGAGAAAAAATATTGAACAACACCAAACAAACCAATATACATCTTTTTGTACTACCTCTGTCCAGAAATAAGTAACTTGAGTTTGTATAGATTCACATGTATGTATATACTAAAACAAGTCTAGATACACGGGAATCTAGACAAATGCAAGTCACTTGTTTCTGGACGGAGGGAGTAACTCATTTCCCGAGCAATTTGAAAGGAATATGTATGCAGCACGACACAACATAGGTTACAAAAGATATGCAATTGGTGTACATCCAACCAAGCCAACATAACCTAATTAGTTTCATAAATTTATTACAATCAACAAAAATCTTATTTATAATGGATCGTGTGGTATACTATCACTCACTCATCCAATTAGGATCATTTTTTCATAAAGGGTCACCTGAAATCCATCTTGTAAACATAGTAAGGCACTCCTTGGGCTTGTACTCCGGCGCAGTATGCCCAGCACCCTACATGGCATTCCACATGGGATTGAACTAAGTTTATGGTATAATACACCCACTAAAAGGATGGTAAAGTTTATCTTGATTTGGTTATGTTATTGTTCTATGGAAAGGAAATAATAAAAGTATCTCAAGAACTTACCTTCACGGTTGCGTATGTTAGGTTACTTGAGAAACTTCTTGTGAATCTAGAAAGCAATTTATCAAAGAAACGTTAGATATGCAACCCTAACCTGCTGACATTCAGCAACTCAAGAAGATGGTGTGTTTATATAATTATACTTTTTTGGGAAAGGGGAAACAAAGCCCAGACCTCTACATCGATCGATGCATACAACCTTTATTTCATTATTACAGAACCAAGTCTCAAGTTAGCAAGCTCGAATTACAATTTACGGATCACGCAAGGTCGATACAAATATCAACCATCTTAAGAAAGGAAATAAAATGATTCTCCGAAGGATCAACACGCCGCCAGTTAAATCGGTAAACTAAATCATGTGCCACCATTTCATGTTTAGTGCTTTTTCGGGTTATGTTTCATAAAGATAATAGTAGGTCATTTTACTTCGTCGTATGCTTTCTCAAAATCTATTTTCAAAAGAATACCATCCAATTTTTCCCAGATGAAACTCGTGAATGGAACTCCATGAAGAATAACCACTCCCTCTAAACTATGACGCCCAGGCATGAAAGCCAATTGAAAATGGGTCGTGATTTTGTACGCATGTGCTAGTTACCCGATTGATACCAACCTTTTTGAATATCTTGGAATTCACATTTAGAAGGCAAATAGATGTCGGCTCCAAAATATTTTTATAAACTTCAAAACAAATATGAAGCGAGTTTTCTGAGCATTCATCTGTACTTCTCTAGTACATTAGAGTTGTTAACTGTATAATGGATTAGACCGCTGAAGAAAAGAACTTTCAGCAGGATATTGAAAACTTACCCAGCAACTTGGCCATCTACATGCCATGGTCTCCAATCATCTGTGATAGAGAGGTTAAGAGATCTTATCCATGCATGTGTGCCGATGAAGGAAATTTCGGCGTCATGGTCACCGCTGCAACACCAGATTTTTAAGTTTGAGATAGGATTGCAAGATGGATCCACTCTGACCACTCATAACAGTTTTAGATTAGTTTGTTTGCTGGCTGGTTACCTGTATATCAGCGCTGAATATCCTTTTCTGGCTAGCATCAAATGAGTCTCTACTGTACTGGTGATATCTGTAGTGTACGGCAAGGTGTGGTCACACCTTAGCCATTCCCCCTTTGTTCCCTGTAATTGACAAACGTTGATGCACAACTAGAACACCCCCCCCCCCCCCCCCCGCCACACACACACACACACACACACACACCCCAAAAAAGATACATTAGAGTAGTGTTATAGAACTATAATACCTTGCGAACACCAAGACTCTTCCTTACTGTTTCATCGTTTGCCCATATATAAACCAGTTCGAAGGTATCGCTCTGGGAGCAAATTAGTTTAGTGAGCGAGGATATAGAGTGTAAAGTTAGGAGACATTATTGGAATGCATGGGAGATGGATGCATTTGTTTTTGGGTACTTAACTCTACACTTGAAGTAGTCCACCGTGAGGCCACCTGTTCCATTTCTCTCTGCCTCTTGCTGAATCCTGGGGCTCCATAACATCGGGCATGAGGGTTCTAGGATATGGTGAACGTTGATATCTTTTGTGCACTGCATGTCCATTGTTAGTAGAAATCAGTACATTGAAAATTCTCGTATATTCCAAACACGGTAGCCTCAGTAGTGACAGATTTCCACCTTGGGTCTTGCGACCACTGACAGGAAAAGATAGTATATGTGGGTTTGCAAAATATTTACGTATTCACTTCCCAATAACATGGATACATCCAGTTGAGAACTGTGATGGCTTAATAGTTTGAATGGTACGATTATAATTAATTACTAGTTATTTCGTGGATACTGATATTTAGGGAAAACTTACATCTTCGACAGCATGGATGGACTCGGCACATAAAGCATTAGGCGGATCACTGTAATTTCCTTCACAGTTCTCCTCGACAATCTGCGGGTAAACTTCCCTTGCATCATGAGTATGGGATACAACTCGTGAAAATTTCAACGAAAATCTTGTAATGCTCTCTGCTTGATCAGCATTAGCTCTGCAATTTCTACTAGTACTACTATTAATATTTGTGCTTATATGAGATGACGGATCACCTGGAAGAGTTCGTCTGATACCAATCCCATGCCATGGAAAAATTTGATATTACCAGGGATGTCAAACCTGTCATCAGTCTTTGGATTGCCGGCGAAGTACCCCTGCAACATTCTTCTTTAGTGGTGCGAAGAAAATTACATGAACATAAGCATATTGTGTGATATGACAGATACATGCAAGGCTAACATCGAGCCCTATTGCATTTGCGGATTTTGACAAAAAGCCACCTCTTTTCGAAACTTGTGTGTGCAATAGTTGTATCTTAGGTGAGATACAACAACCACCTCTTGACATATTTATTGTGGTGCCACATGGCAAATATCTAGAATACTTCGCTAAGAAACTCCCCACTGTGAAATGCCTCATGCGGAAGGTTATAAAAGAATTAAATGCCGATGCATTTTCTGGTGTGTTTGTTTCTGTAAAAAGAATCACATTTAAAGGAAACTTTTTCTTATAGATGGATAGCCAATTTTTGTAGGAACTGCAACTTTATTTGGTTTATATGGCTACGTCGTGGTAATTTGGTTTTGATAGAAAAAAGAGTTGCATGCTTTTCACAGGTGTTGTTCTTACGTATTACTTGCAGTGGCATGGCGTACTAAAAAAAAATCCTATCTAAGCTATCTGAAAAAAAAAAGGTTCAGACATGTGCCCAACCATAGGGAGCGGTGGCCCCCTCTTACTTGCACTAAGCTCCGCCACTGGCAGTCAGTTGGTTGTGATTATGGGATATCCTACAATATACTACCTCCGTTCCTAGCTTTCTGAAAAAGCTTACATTTGGGAATGGAGATAGTATATAACATTCATAGATGATAAAAATTAGCACCAGGCAGCTGAAATGGCTTAACAGAGAGTTTATGTCCAAATTTGTACAACGTGCATCGACGACAGCGTCAATTTGGTGGACGGGCACCACTGAGGACTTTTATTTTTTAAAAATTCAGATTTAAATATTTAAAAAATCTATAAAAATATGTAGATGTAGATAATGATTTATAATACGTGGCGCAAAAATCATTAAAAAAACTTTGTATTCTGGCTTCAGCAAAAAAGATAAAATTTCAAATCTAGGTATGAACAGTGCAATTTTGAATGGGCATCCATTTTTTCAAAATTTGTCATATTTTTCCTTTTTGCTCCGCCTGAATACAAAGTATCTTCCATTGAAAATTTGCAGTCATGTGTTTCGTATTGCTAGCTACACGTAGATATTCTTTTCAAAAACATTTAATGCCTTTAAAAATTCCAATAGGGCTCCATAGAGCCCGTCCACCAAAACGATTTTCCGGTGCATTGATAGGCTCCTGTGTACATGGTGTGTTGTCTGATCTATTTATGTTTCTTTAAGTAGGCCGACTAGTGATATCATGTGTGGCATATGACAACGGAAAATGGATATGGAGCCCGTCCTCCATAGAGCTCGTTTTGATTTATTTTTAAAAAGCATCAAATATTTCTGAAACAAATACCTACGTGTAGCCAAAATTATAAAATACAAGTCTGCAAATTTTTAATGGCAAATTCCACGTATTTTGGATGCAGAAAAAAGACGAATATAAAAAAATACGGAGGCCCATCCAAAATTGCACTGTTCACATCCCAAATCTGTAATTTTATCTTTTTTGCCAATTAAATTATTATCTACATCCCCATATTTTTGTTGTTTTTTCAAAACTTTAATTTTGAACTTTTCAGAAAAAACAAATAAAGCCCTCCATGGAGTATGGGCTCCAAATCGACGCACTCTCACGCATGTTATTAGGCTACTTTTTTCTATGTGTACCATGTCTCACTTTTTTGTTCGTCTTGTAATGAATATTGGGCTATATGCTTCTACCGATGCTCAGGCCGGGGTAATGAAATTTTTCATTTTCCAAAAAACCAAAGCAACACCCTTTTTATTTTCTCGAAGAAACTAGATTTTAGCATGTCTTATTTGCTCAAAAGGTTTGACATTCAACCAAACTTAGACCTTTTAATGCATATACTAGTATAACTACTCACAAAGAAAACATAATCAGAACTTACTAATTATGATCACCTTATATATATTGCCAAACAATTACTGCCTCCTTTGGGTTTGCAAAGCTCAGCTAAAAATGCACTAATCAAGGAGGAGGATCCAATTAAGTATTGGCCAATGTATTACTAAGGTATTCCTCCAAAAAAAATCAAAACGGAGCTCGGGCTACATGGAGACCGGTTTTTTCGGATTCCGAAAACTTGATTTCAAAGCATCAAAAAATAATAAAAAATCCTACACATAGATATTAATGTACTTTATCCAATACACAAAGTCTCACCCCGAAATAACTTGTATTCTAGGCTCAACAAAACCTGACAGATTTTGATGGTTTGAAATATGGCACTGTTCTCTACTCCATATGTCATATTTTGATATTTTTTTTTGTGCAGCCCAGAATACAAAATATTTCAGGGTGAGACTTTGTGTATTAGATAGAGTACATTAATTTCTATGTCTAGTATGTTTTTCCATTTTTTTGAAACTGCCATTCTCGAGAGACTCAAAAAACAGGAGCCATGTAGCCCGAGCTCCAAAAATCTGCATTCGGTATTCCTCCCCTTATGCACTAGTTGATTCCACACTGAGAAAAAAATTAGACATAAATTAACATGTGAATGTAATTTCTTGTTTGTACATTTATTTAAAAATAAAGGGCTAGTAATTAATTTTCCCCGGGGTCATACCAAGTCATATGTGGCATTCACGTTGCAAATCATCAAAGTTAAGTCAACATAAGTCCAAAAATCCACATGGTCGACAAGTCAAATAAAAGAAGAAGATAAAGAGAAGAAGTCCAATAAAAAGATGCCAAAATAGCAGCTTCATGGGGTAGTTCACCCTGAACAATGGCCACTGTGTCTCCTAGTACACATGGACTTCTAGACCAAGATTTAGCTTTTTGTCTTATTCGCTCTCTCTCTCTCTCTCAAGAGAAGAATTGATCTTTTGTCAAGGACATTTAACTTACAAACATCTCTTCATGAGCTTGTAATCATTAACTCTCACTTGAATAATACGCAAGGGGAGAGTCACACTTCCCCTCCAAGTGACATATTAAGTTTTGAAGCTAGGTATCGGGATCTATGGGACCTTGTAAGTTTCCATTCGACGTGAGAAGAGTAGCACATAGGTGGTATTACCTTAGAGGTTCTAGATATTAGTCAAGTGTTTCTCATCGAGAGATCCTCTAACCAAAATTGGACATAAATTTGTGTGACTATAATTAGTGATTATCTATTGCCAAAGCAAGCTACCTAAGCTTTCCATAGTGGGATTATCATAAGTAATAACATGCATGCCATATGTAGATAATATAAAATGTTGTTATCTTTCCTTTTCAACTACAGTGTCACATCTACGGTAACATGTTAAATAAGAACCAAGCATTGGGAGAAAACATATATATAGGTCTTCACTAGGCATCAACAGGCAAAATCATGTTTACTAAAAACACAACGAATACAAGAGTAAACACAAAACATAGTCATTCATGGACTAGTTCATGGTATTTGCCATTCAACGAAAAAGACCATACATATTTAATTAACATAAATAAATCTATAAAAATGGACAACTAACCTTGAGATTAAGAAGCGGTTCATTGATACATTCTTTACCTGAAAATGGTAAAAAATAATACATGTGTTTGTTAGTATAATGGTGACACACAAGTAAACGAAACAATCATCATTAATTTTGTTATTAAAAAGTAAACTAAGTCAACCCAAAACTCACCAAAATACTCAAAGCAGTCACATGCAGGTTGTAGATTGATGTGGTACTCAACCAATAAATATTGAGGGGAAACATCAATATATTTATAATAAACAATTAAGTGTATTATATATGGAAAACTATGTTAATTATTTGTATGATCCAAACCGGAGAGGCCCTCATGACAGGATCACCCCATCAATTTTTTTTGGGATGTGGGACAAGACCGTATATCCACTTATATACAACAAGCATCTCTCTCTTCTTTAGTTTCATTTTACATATGCTAGTGTCATACATGGAAAGTGCAATTAGACATTGGGCCTAGTCTCATGTACAAGTATAAAGATTCTTACTTGACCTGTCTATTTCCAGCCCAAGAGTGGGTATGATCATACCACTATATGATTCGCCGCCAATATACAGTGGATTTGACTGGAATTGGGGGTGCTCATTTAACCACTGCATGCAAAAAAGATGATTAAAACAAATAGGAAAGGATGTTTCAGTAAACATAGACTGAATATTGATCTATAGAGCTCTAATCGGTGACAAATGAACCAACAATTACTTAAGATCTATTTATCTTGGTTTGCGAATGAGAGAAGAAGAATTAACCATGTAGCAATTAATCAAGAAATTATTTGGAATATAGAAATTTCATAATAATTTAGATTGGATTATAATGAAATGGTTCAATTTGTTCTCAATAAAACCTAAAGTGGACTTCTAATTAATTCGGTTGAGCGGGATCTACAACAGGGAGGAGAAATATGTAGTGGAATGAGTTGGTTGGGATCTTACAATGGCTATATATTTGCAGAATTTACATGACTAAGTTACCTCCCGATCTATGAACAGTTCGTATTAACATATTTTATTCCTAGTGATACCTATAATACAAAGTACTAGCTCACAAGCATCATTAATTAATCATCTCATAAGTTGATCATGACAACTCAAGGTTGTTGAGGCATCCACCGACTAAGAACCGATTTGGATGTGTCAATGAACTTGTTTCCATGTCAGCATGTCAAGAAAACTTAGGAATTGTGATTTTTCCACAAACGTTGTGTGAAACTGAAAGGGTCCTAACCTTTTTCAGGAAGATGACTAATTGTTTTGCCGCCACGGTATCACTAGATATAAACCCATCCTTCGAAGTAGCATACGAGAACCCAGCCCCAATAGGAGTATCAATAAATATTACATTACTCACCTGCAAATTCATGTAATTCATTAACACGAATATAAATTTCACAAGATAAATATTTTGGCATATTTTCTTGAAATATTATGTTTACAAATAGATAAAGGTTGTGACAATACCTTAGTCCATGTCTCAGGTCGGTAAAGCAAAGTGGGGAGTCCACCTTTGTACCCCTCAACGTCAAACTGTAATGGTCCTGCATCCGTATATGCATATTAATCTGTCACCAGTAAATTGTCTTGCAAAGTTGCAGACCTTGAATGTGTATCTCATCATTCACAAGTTTGAATATCAACATATTAAATAGTTCAACTCGCATAACTGGATAAATGGTATATTAATACACTTCTGATAATTCCTAGTCATGAAACTGTCGCAGCGAGCCAACATAGTTCCATTCCTCAAGGGATAGAAAGGAGGCGCGATGAACTGGAGGCGTTTGGCAAACCGTAGGTGGAGGCTGATGCTAGTGCCGCAACTAGGGGCACCGGCCGTGCCCTTACAGCCGGCAACATCTTCTGGTTCTTCTCAAGTCGCAAGGATCCTGCATGAGCAAGATCAGAATCGCCGGGATGTTAGGAACTACCGTAGGTGGAACAACGCGCGAAGTCCGCTTCGCCGCAAATACGGTAGCTAGTGTGGCAGTCGGTGAGGTCAGGATGGTGAGGGTCGGTGCCTCGTCCTAGGAGGTCTCCTCCGATGACACTTGGCCAATTCTTCCGTCGTGTTTTCACCTCGCAGAACCAGGTGGGGTAGCTAGGCATGCTGATGAGAGCCATTGGATGGGCTAGGCTTACCTTAGGGCATCTCCAGCGGGCCGACGCAAATCGGTGATGCATAGGTGTCATCAAGATGAGACATTTAGACATCTATTTTCTATGTAAGTTCGCCTATTCTATATGGTTAGTCATCCAATTGGCTTTTAGCATGTATCTGCCATGTAGTGGTGCTATTTCTTGGCAACTGGCTACATGGTATTGATCACAGGTTTAGAACTTTTACTTGCATAGGAGGGCTTGCCGTTTATTTGGTCGCTTTGGCTATACATAAATGATAAGGTTTTTTTTACAAAAATTTCTCCGATATATTAATAATTATCAACAAACAGTACAAGGAGCTCCAAAAGTAACAAAAATTACAAATATATCGATGACCCATTTATTTGGTCCCTTTGGCTATACATAAATGGTAAGGTCTTTTGCAAAAATTTCTCCGATCTATTAATAATTATCAACAACAGTACAAGAAGCCCTAAAATTAATAAAAATTACCATCGTTATAAAAATTAACCACCTAGCATGACTTCAAACACTAGCGCGAGCCAAAAGCTAACCACCGACCTCGCCCCTCCATCACCGGAGTCAGCCAAAGCTTGTCATAGTAGTGCTTGTTATAGTAAACAGATGAGAAGTCACCGTGCTAAGACACAAAGAACCATCGCACTAGAGCATCAACCATCGTTAATGATGACAATCATAAATTGGAAGAGACTAACTTGAGACCACACCAACAAACACGAAGCTCGACCGGATCCCAAGAGATCCGTCTGACATATGACCATGTGCCCTCCACCGGAGCTGGAAACACCACCGGAGCGAGGATAGGGTGGGGTATCTTAATTTGATTTCAGGATGTAGCCACCTCTTCATCAGTCTAAAGAAGATGATGAAAAACAAAGAAAACTCTCCCACTAGCAAGGAGCCATGGTTCGCCATGCCTCCAAGACCCTAGGACCACCCGAAGGGGAGCGGACTGACAGCGTCACCGGCAAAAGGGGTGGAACCCTATGTGGGTTTTGGAATCGCCTAAATCGCTTCTCTCCTATAGCCTCCCATGTGTACCGTCCGTATGTGAAATGATAAGGTTTTTAATGATGATAAATCTTCTCTATGCAAGTTATCTACCAGTGCACTTGTACGTTCTGTTCATGGTTGTCTCTACATCATGTGAAGAACCATGACATGTTTACGGAGCTGTCTACACTCTTGGCGACACAACCAAGGATATTTTTATCCAATATGGATGACAACGTGATCTATTGGTCGGTCCCAGGGCGGACCCAAGTACATGCAAGTGGGGGCATAGGTCCCAACTCAAGTTTTTGAATTCCATTAGTATTTGTTCAAAATTTTAAGAAAATTGTTCAGATTCAGCAAGTTTATACAATGATTGCCCTCGGCCAAATGTTGTGCCCCCAGTCACAATTTGTCCGGGGTCCGCCCCTGATCGGTCCTCCATCTCTATAGGATTTATGCGGTTAATTGATGATTGTATGTAATTCATCTTTTTTATTTTTGATTAGTCATTTTGTGGCAGTGTGTCTCCTCGTTATGTAGAAGCCTAATGTAATCTTAAACGTCATAAGTACTATAAATGCGTTATTTATCGCAAAAAATCTCTCGTCATACGAGGATTTCAGCATGGAAGGGCATGGAACTCCTAATTCGATCGAGGCAGGCTTAGAGTACGCGAGGGTGACCAGCGAGCTACCTTCGAGCCATCCCTATTATGTATTCATTCCGTTTCAAAATATAATATGTTTTAAAATATAGTAATATGTTTTGTGAAACATATGTATGTAGACGCAGCACAACTCCAACTATAAAGGACACGCACCTCCCTCCTGGCGACCAAGGGGGCTTACCCCTAGCGCCCCGCCATCCCTCCCCCTTGCCTTCCCTCCTCGTCGCCCTCGGAGGCCCGTCGGCCTAAGATCACGGCGCCGGTGATGGGGGCGGCGGGGATCCGGCCTCCCGGCCCCAGCGTGGTGGAAGGGAGGGCTTCACCGACGTTGGACGGGGCCTGCATATGGTGTTGCTGCCATGGCTGCTCTTGGCGAGGTGGAGGGGCGTCGGTTGGGGTGGAGCGGCGACTCAGATCCAGTTGGCGGCGGTCTAGCGGCCCATCTAGTCCGATCTGGGACGGTGGGCTGCGAGTCGGTGCTCGCTCATCTAGTCTCCATCTACGGTGTTGTCTCTTCGTCGAGCAAGTGGTCATGGCGGCCTGGGTCACCATGGATCTACCGTTCTTTTCAGGTGGGTCTTGGTGGTCGGTGAAGACCAGCGGTGTGGGGGCTTCTGGTCTGGCTTTGAATAAAGGGGTTGGTCCTAGGATCCCTCTCGTGCCAGGACGAAGATCTACCTGCTCCATGACTTCATCGATCTGGTCAGAGTGTTGTGTTCTAGAAGATTCCGCTAGTGAACTCCAATGGACAACATGCCGGAGTTCGCCAGATTGGCTGGATCTCGGTGGCATGCAACCATGTTTTTATCTGACCATTTGGTTTCAGAGGGAGTGCTTTGAAGCTTTACAGACTGTTGCCATCAAGGACATGTCATTAGTACCATGGTGAAGTCAGTCGTGGAGAATGACATGAAAGCCAAGGTCTGAAAAATGGTAATGGTGGTGTGAATCCTGTTTGCGGTGAGGTTTTGGAGCAGCGACATTGGAGCAGCGACATTGGAAGGTGGGGGCGACAGTATAGGAGATTTTTAGAATTCAAGCTGCAGGGTGAAAATCCAAGGTCTGGCCTTAATTGGTTGTGCCTGGCAATGACCTTGTTGAAGACATTATTTTGTCAGTGTGGACTTTCTCCAGGGTGAAAACCTATGATCGATGATCAGGGCGATGACGATGCTAATTGTTCCCTTCTTGGAGGTGACGCTTTTGGAGATGATAGATTTCTGGTGCTGCCTTGGTGGTGTTTGGTCGCTGTTGTAGGGCATAGATCGCTAGAGCGGGACTTTCTTTTTTTCTGTAATTCTTCTTTCTTTTATTGGCTGTGTGCATCCGTAATACCATTAGAGTAATGCGTAGTTGCAGGGACTAGGTGTAATTGGTATCTCGCGATATTAATATATGCTCCTTTCCAAGAAAAAATTATGTAGACGCGGAGAAAGTATTTACTGTGTATTTCATGACAACCTAGATTTCTGTTTTAATTTTCCATGTACATTTGGCGATTCTATATGCCTTTCCATAACTTTTACTAGCCGGGAATCTTTTGATCGGTAGGGTGTGGATTGGTTCACGAAATTAAAAATTTGAAAATTAGAGTAAATATAAAAATACTCTTGATTTCATAGCAGTTCAAACATGTTTGTACAAAACTTGAAAAAAAAACTAACTAGTGGTGGCCCCGGCCACGCCCACCTAGTCTAAGTCCTAGACGGTACATCGCTGCCGCATAGTCGTCCTTATCATCATCGTCGCTGGCCTCCTACTTTGGCGGCGGCACCCTCTTTAGGTCGATGAACAGGCTGAACCGGCGCATGCGCTCGGCCTGCTCACGCCGGTACTCCGCCGCGGACCAAGCTTCGGCTAATGCTTCCGTTGATGATGGCATGGCCTCGAAGGAGGCGCGCTCAGTGATGTGCTGGCCTGGAAACTCCTCCGGGTCCTCCTTGATGTTCAGCTGGAGGACGGCCGACTTGTACTCCGACGGTGGCGGCCACTCCTTCTTCACCTGGCACTGGGGCCTGGTGAGGCGTAGGCAGCCACGAGAAGAGGATGGCGCACATCGTCCCCTAATTGCGACGCCCACCGCAGAACCTACGTGACTTCTGCGACGACGGGGTCGCCTTGTACTCGTCCTTCACCGGGACGAGGAGAACAGAGAAGCGCGGCGACGGCGTGGAGTACGGGGAGTAACGGGCCAACGGCGACGAAGACCTCGACGAGGAAGACATCGAGGAAGAGAGGGCGGCGTGGTGCGGGGCCTACCGCTGGTTCGGGTAGTGAGGCCTCTGCCACGGAGGCATCGTCAGCGGCGGGTTGTTGCCGACGGCTGTGTAGTCGAGGAACCAGGCGAGTATCCTGCCTAGGGTGCTCCACCACCGGATCCGCCCTTCGAGGTTGTTGATCTTCGGCGGGGGCCGTTGCCATCATAGGCTTCGAGACGGGCCTAGCGCTGGTCCTCGAAGAACGCGTCTCACACCGCCACATTGTCGGGATCCCAGGCAGGATCGTTCTGCTCCTCCAACGAGAGGATGTGCTAGTACTGCCGGTAGATCTCCCCCTGGAGCGTCTGGCCACGGGGGACCGGCGGGATGGGTAGGCCACCGACACTGATGACCCAGTTGTGAGGGCACTGCATGTCTAGCGACTCTTTGTAGCCCGCCTCCCACAGCGCCCGTGCCTCGTGGACGCGCAATGAGTGTCACCCGAAACCGTTCATGGCGGAGCCATCTCCGGGAAACCTCTCCATGCCCAGCGGGTGCGTGGTTGGTAAAGACGGGAGAGGAGGTTGCGAGGATGGAATGCATCGAAGGAGCGGGCAAGAAGGGTTTTTAACACCCAGGAGAGGGAGACGGCAATTGAATGCGTGGGCGTTGGCACGGCAGGCGAGGAGGAAGGCGTGGCGGAAGGGACACATCGGTTGCTCGCCTACAAAATGCTGATCGGTGGGCAGCATCTTTATTACTGGGGCGCGGCAAGCGAGGAGGAAGACGGACCGAGCGTGGACCAAACACTCCTTCCCGTGAGAAACACGACATTCGGTGCCCCGCTATACCCCCCCCCCCCCCCCCCTCCCCCTCGCACGTGGGTTGGATTCGGCCTGAGGGCGCCGGATAAAAAACAGGCTGCGCCGGCGCTAAAAAAATTTGGGGTGGGATGGCCATCAATTTAGTGGGGGCTTTAGGGCCCCAAGTTGAGATGCATTTTGGAGGAAGATACGGCGGTGCAGCAAGGGTCGGAAGGTGTGCACGCTAGGGACATCTAGCTTTGGCGGCGACGGCGTGGGTAACTTCTGTAATGGCTAGCACGGCGGCGACGTGCATGATTTGAGACGAACACACGGCATGACCAAGAATCAGATAAGAACAACTTAGAAAAGATTAGTACTCTATGAAAAGATCTCCGATTTTAGTTGATTGGTAGTAGTTCTAAAAGTTTGTTCAATAGTGAATTCACGGCAACATCGGACTGTTTGGGGGGATGGGAAAAAAGGTTACGCTATTATAGCAAACCCGCAAAAAAAGGTTGTAGCAAAAAAGTTGTACTAATGTAGCAAACACCGAGACATTACCGGAGATCTCGTAGCAAAACCTATATACTATTATAGCAAAACAACAAAACGTTTGTAGCAGAAATAATGTAGCAAAATCTGATGCTGCAAGTAGCACAACCGGAGGTCTCGTAGCACCACCACCGACCGCATATAGCAACACAACGCCTTCTTGTAGAACCGACACCGGCCGCATGTAGCAAACGCCGACACAGCTTGTAGCACTGCTGTCGGGCACACGTAGCGCCGCATTGGCCCATGTAGCAACGCCATCCCGGCATTGGAGCCTTGCAGCACCGGCCCTCGGTCGCCTCAAAGCAGCTCGTTGGTCACCAAGAGGGGCCATGGACGCCACAATACGTAACTTCAGGTAGAGAACGCCATGGACACACCATCCTCCGGCAAGAGATTTTTCACCACACCTGCGGCTGAGTGGCCATGGAAGCAGCAGCACACCAGGTCCAGGACGAGCTGGTGGCGAAAGCTATCCTCTTCCGTGAAGCACCGGCGGCACGGCCAGGGGCGGCGACGCACATCACGGCCATGTCTAGCCGACGCCGTGAAGATGGGCAGCGGCGCACTGGCAGTGGGTCGTGGGGCAGATGCCGCAGCCGTGACGCACGAGTGCGGAGGTCGCCAGAGGCGCGCTTGCGCGGAGGACGCCCGAGGCGCGCAGCAGATGGAAGAAGAGGACGACGAGGAAGATAAGATTGGAACGGAACGTGTGTGGTGAAAGGAATATGCCCGAGAGGCAATAATAAAGTGGCTATTATGCTATTACAGATTTATAACAGATATTTATTTTTCATGGTATAATTGTGTTAATAGGAAATATTAATACATGTGTGATTTACAAACAGAAAAAGTTCTTAGTAATGCCTCTCTTAATACTAGCTTGTTGATTAAAAGATGATCATAGGTTTCCTGATCATAAACATTGGATGTTGTTAATAGCAGGGTCATATCATTGGAGAATGACATGATGAACAGTCAGCCGAAGTAGATGTAGCAATACGATCATGTCCTCAAGTTTATATTGTTATCATAGTTATAGTAACTCAATGTTCTTAGACCATGAGATCACGCCAATCACTTTCACCGGAAAGGTACTTTGATTCCATCAAACGTCACTACATAACATGGTGATTATAAAGGTGTCATCAAGTACTTGAAAATTGTTAGTTGAGGCTTACGGATCAAGAGTGGGATTTGTTTATCCAGATGACGAAAATATATACCCA
Organism: Avena sativa; assembly: GCA_916181665.1. Lineage (NCBI taxonomy): Eukaryota > Viridiplantae > Streptophyta > Magnoliopsida > Poales > Poaceae > Avena > Avena sativa. The sequence continues at coordinate 462,348,348 of OV702287.1, forward strand.
GAGCCCTCTCGGTGATGTCACATTGACATAGCTTGCAAGAAAGTGATTTGATCACTAGAATGTTATGTCACGGGAACGAGAAAAAGAGTACTTGTTGGGAACGATATTAAACAAGGTATGGATGATACCTAGTGATCGGATCTCGAACAAGTAAAATATCACGAGACAAAAGAAATTTGATTACAGCAAAAAAGTTTCAGACGATCATTGGATTTTCGTGAAACTGGTGGGAGTGATTATGGATCTCCTGACTCCGCTAATGATTATTGATCGGAGAAAGTCTCGATCATGTCTACGTAGTTCTCAAACCCGTAGAAAAACACACTTAAGGTTAGTCGACGCAATTGAATCGATAGGGAACACAGGAGAAGATAATGGACACCTCACGAATTTATTCTGTCGAATCTGCCGAAATGGTTTTGGGATATCGAAACAAAGCAAGGAAACAAAATGTTTATGTGTTTATTAAATGAAGTGTTCATTAAATAAAGTACTCATTAAATAAAGTGTTCATTAAATTGAGTTGCATTAAAACAAGAGAATAAAGTGATTTAATTAAAAGACCTTTGGGTTTTTGAGTGGAGAATAAATGGAGGAAGTGAAAATTGAAATTTCTGTGAGTGGAGTGTCCACCCACATGAATGAGAGGAGGGGAGGGGGCACATCCATGGAGCCGGCCAAGGGAGGGGGCTGCCCCCCTCTCCCATATAAAAGGAGGTGAAGACCTCCTCCCTCTCACACACTTGTCCACTCCTCTCATATGTTCTTTGGTTGGCATCTTCTCCCTCTTGCTAACCTTGTCCATTGCCACTAGGAAAGGTGCTTAGGCGAAGCTCTGCTCGAGATCTTCCCCTCCACCATCTCTACCATGGCGTAGCGATGTTGGAGTTTTCGAGGATCCGCTACTTCCACTGCTCGGCTGGAGCGAGGGTTCGGAGTCATCGGCACACCATACGTGTGACCGATTACGGAGGCGCTGCCCTCTTGTGGTACTGATCGTCTGCGTGTCCTTGATGACGGTCGTGTATGCCTACATCAACCATGTTTGTTTGCAGGAACATTATCCCGTGTTACGGTCTTCGAGGGTGAGTCCATCTGAAACCGTTACATGTATCTCCTAGATATGATCTTGGTGGTTGCAACCGTAGGAATTTTTTGTTTTCTATGCAACGAACCCCATCACGTGGGCCCTCCCCGCTTTCTCCCTATCGTTCCCTACGAAGAGATAGCGATGTGTTGACCCGGGGATAGGAATGAGCGATCCCCCGAGGGGCAGTGTATCGTTTTCCTTTACATTATGTATTTCAACAGAGACATTGTGCAATTTAAAAAATATAGATAATGAGGACTTAGTCCTCTTGCGGATGCGGTGGCAGTCGACAGTGGCCTAGTCTTTGTCGATGACGATGAAGGCCCGTGGGCTGCGGCGGTGGCCAGACTCCTACAGTTGGAGCTGGAGGCGGCAGTGGTTCAGCAGGAGGGGCCTTTGGCGTTGTAGGCGCCATGTGCTCAGAATCCTCCATCCCTTGTTGGAGACCAGGCCACTTGGCTTCCTCCTCCTCCAGCCGGGAGAACTCGATGGCATCGAGGACCTGCTCCTCCGCTGGGTAGTCCTCATGAGGGTCCTCCGCTGGCTCCTCCTTGGCGACGTAGCGAGCAATGGTCGGGAACTTCATGTACTGCGTGGCCGCGCCTTAGTACTAGGACCAGTCCAGCCACCGCGCTCTAGGCCGAGTAGTCCTCCTCCTCCTCTGGCGGGGGTCCTCCACCGAATCGAATGCTTTGTAGTCCTCCTTTTCATCATCGACGAGCTCTAGGCGGGCCTCGATTGACTATCATCGAGCATCATGGTCAGCCTCTAACCACCGCTTCCACAACGATGAGTCGTTGGCGTACGTGGGGTCCCGACGTCGATCCGGCGGAGGAAGGCCTGACACCGGAGGATCTCACGGCAATATGATGGGTCGATTGCCAGAATGGCGGGCACCGGCACGCGCAGCTGGTTTAGATTCCACTCATGGGGAAATTGGACATCTGGCCAGGGCAGCGGCTTAGCTCAGCCAACTGCCGTTCCACCTCCACCTCGACATATACTCGGCGTCCGGAGCGGGGCTGCGAAGACAGACACAGTGGCCTTGGCACAGATCGTGGAGGCGGAGACACGTCAAAACAGCGGTGGTTGCCGTCGTGGGAGGACTCCGCCTCGTGGTCGGTGCGGCTAGGGCGGCTGAACCAGCCCTTGTCGCTTCCCTTCGCCATTGGAGCAATAGGGCTTAGCTAGGATTTCTACTGTGCGCGGGGGGGTCGAAGCTTTGAATGGGAAACTAGGAGTGTGGATGGATAGCGATGACGCTGGTCCCTCTTTAAAAAGGACATGAGTAGTTGGTGGACTACGTGGCTTCCTCTCTCTCTGACCCGTGGGCCCCGACAGGTAGGGAGGACACGTGCAGACACGCCAGCTGTCCGCATCCCCACATAACCAACCCAAATTTAGGCTAAAAATAGGGGTCAAATAGATAATCACGACCTCTGTCCATTTGGGATGCTTCATTGGGTCGTGCCCTCTATCTAGTCGGACAGGCTGGTCCATACATGGGGCATCATCATTGGACACTAGTGCAGCCCCCCCCCCCCCTTTAACTCCGGTTGGGAGGGCCCTCTAACAGCGGTTCCCCAACCGCTGTTGAGGGTTCGGTGTTAGAGGGGGGGCCCCTTTAACACCGGTTCTTATACGAACCGGTGTTAAAGGGTGGCGCACGTGGGGCTGCCGCAGGCCTCAGCCCCCCCCCCCTTTAACACCGGTTCGTATCCGGAACCGGTGTTAAAGGTTCTTCTGCCGCGGCAGAGATTTAGGCCGTTTTCCTGCCGCGGCAGGAAAACGGCCTAAATCTCTGCCGCGGCAGACTTCTGCCTCTGCCCCGTTCTGGGCGTATTTCTGCGGGAGGGGGGAGCGAGGGGGAATCGATCGGGAGCGGTATACACATAAATCGTCATCGGTACATACGAGTACATGAATAATTAAGCAACTATTATTATACACAAACATCGTCATCGGCACATACAACATACATCGTCATCGTTCATTTTGGTGGATATCTAAAGAGTTCTCCGCCAGGCGTGACGACCTCATCAAGTATGAACCCCGCCAATTCCTCTTGAATGGCTCGTATGCGTTCAAATGGTAGGAGTTGGTCCCGCATCCGTTCGATCTGAATATATATGAAGAATGGGCCGTCAATATATATATAAGAATAAAACTCAACACAATTGATGGTAATAAAATAATGTTGTGGACTTTGTTTACTTACTCTAAGTTGTTCTAGTGCGGCTTGGCCCGTCGCACATATCGTGTTGCGAATGAATTCGCAAACATAGTACCCACATAAGTTATTGCCGTGTCCCTGATGCGCGCACTTTACGAGAATAGAGAGTTCAATCAAAATAATAATCAATAAAACATGATATAATGGAATTGGAAGCTAGCTAGTATTACTTACATTTTGGTCTACAGATTTTAGTTCTTCTGACCATTCACCCACGGCCCTGCCCGTGAATCTTTTCCAAACCCTGTCCGGCAAAGAAAATGGATAAAGGAGTAATTAATTACTTATTGTCACGAAAGTTGCCGATCTAGTGCGATAATATGATTGAAATTACCTCTGGAGCATCTCTCTAAAGTTTGCCCATATCTCTTTTTCTTTTCGTAACGATTCCATGACAAGGACTTTTCCTGAGTCGGGTTGAATGACTAGCAGAATAAAGTGGAACCTACGCACGCATAACTCATCATCAGTTACACTTAACATCGAGTAAGCTTAAATAGAATGTGTACAAGAGAGAGGGTAACAGTACTCACGAGAAGTTGTAAGGCAATAGTATTTCCCTTTTGGTTTGTTGTCTCAGTAAAGACGTTAGCAAGTAATCTTCTGTTTGCCCGGGTTTGGTTTCTACCACTTCTTCATGAACTCTATTTGGGTCAACGAACTCAATGTCAAAAGGGCCTCCTTTCCTGCATTCCATAACCTTTTTCCTGCATAATAGTATATACATATATGGTGAGCATATATATATATATACATGCAATTAATAAAGTGAATGAGATGATATATAAATTATAGAAATAGTACTTACACACAATAAAGGCTGATGGCAGCTTTGTCGAGTTCCTTCTGATTGAATAGAAAATGCAAGTCTTGAATGTTGAAGTCGATCGCGTCATCTTCGCAGAAGAAAATATCATCTCTTATATGCGCCCTGATCCATTCTAACTTTCTCGTCTTGTAGAAATGAAGGTACCACTTGTGCAATTTCCGCATCTTTGTTGGTAGAGTCTTGAGCTCCTCTTTCTTGACGAGATTCTTCCCATACTTACATGGCTGTATGGGGTTGGTATCGCATTTGGGCAAGTTGTCTCCCATGACGTTCAAGTATGCAATGTAAGTCATCCCCGTCTCATTGGCCTTTCTTTGTAGCTCTGCCTCGTAATCATTTACGGGAGGAGCGTCCCGTGTGTCGAACATTTGGAGCGGGGCACATGATTGGTTTTCCTGCTCTCCGAGCATGGGAACTGTTTTCTGGGGTGCCTCACGACTGCTACTTTCAGTCTCCCTACGGCGCCTTGCATCCGCCTTCAAAATCTGGCGCTCGTAGTCCGGCACAAGTGGGGTTTCAGGTTTCGAAAGATTTTTGTAAAACTTCTCCACCACCGCCGGATCTATTTTCTCCTTTGGCTCGTCCCGTCTAGGTTCAAAGAATTTCTTGACCTGTTCTTCCGAGATCCTATTGGTCTCCTCGTCACTGCGATTCCACGGTAAAACCGGCAATGGCTTGGCGGAAGGCTGCGGGACATAGTTTTTTGAACTCTTTGGCGTACGGTTTCCTGCGGATTTCTTTGTGGCAGTGCTACTGATGCTCCTCGTGGCAGTGCTCTTCCGCTTACGCTGAGGAGATGGCTGAAGCACCGGAGATGGCTGACGGGCCGGAGATGGCTGCCGCGCAGGAGATGGCTGACGGGCCGGAGATGGCTGCCGCGCAGGAGATGGCTGCCGCGCAGGAGATAGCTAAAGCGGCTCAGACTGCTGACGCTGCGGAGACGGCGGGGGTGCCAGTGACCTCCAATTTGGAAGCACAATGTGTTCCTTCTTCCAAAGAATGGTTGTTTTCACTGCAAATTTGAGTTGAGTTTCCCCTTCACCTGTAGCATGGTCAAGCTGTGCTTCCTCATATTCCTTCACAACCTCATCCACCCCGACAATAACATAGCCATCTGGAATCGGTCGGCAGTGGTAAGTTCCACCAGCTACAGGAGGTAAGGCATAGCCGACAACCACCTTAATGGATAAGCCCATTAATCTCACATGCAGCTCAGCGTGTTCTCTCTCCGTGATCTCATCCACGGGGTATCGAGGACCCGTCATTTCAAGCGTGGGCTGCACGTTCTCCGTGGAAGCCACACTGCTTTTCCGCGCAGAGTCTGGGCCGCGGGCAGCTTCCAATGCAGGCTCTTCGTGCCGCTGAGATGGGCCGGTAGCTTGATGGCTCTGTTGTGCATTCACTTGCGCCTGCAGCGCCGCAAGTGCATGTTCTATCTGTGTCATCTGCTCTATACGCTCTTTTTCTTTTCTGCCGCGCCATCTGTAAGAGTCGCTCCAGTCGGCAAACCCATCCTTCCACGTCATACCCCCTGTGCCTCGTGCATGTCCAGGGTGTTCTTTTTTACCGATGGCGCGTGTGAGCTGTTCATTCTCTCTGTCGAGATGGAAGGTCCTGGCGGATGTTTCCTCGTATGCCGTGATGAGTTCAGTGACGGGTTTGGCAAGGAGGGTTGGGAAGATACACAATCTTGTTTCTGGGTTCAACCTTGCCCCGATTCCGTAGAACCAAGTCTTTGCACGTAGGTCCCACCCATCTGTCTGGGGTGTGATCCCTCTCTCGCGCAGGGCCTTCTCAGCTTCCTCCCACTTAGGCCTCTGAGATATGTAGCCACCTGACCCCGTCCTCTGGTGATATTCCTTCTTCAGGGCATTAAGCGTATTGGTTTCTGACCTCTTTTTAGCTATAGCACTTTTTTTATATGTCTCAAATTCGGGCCAGTGAGGTCTTATCTTCGCATAATATGCGTCTTTGAAATTTGGAGTCTCGCCAGCTTTGAAAAATTTGTTCAATTTTGTCTTCCAGTTGCGGAAAGCGTCAGCCATCTTCTTTAGAGTCCACTCTTTGACCTTTTCCTTTATAACCGGGTTGTTTTCATCCTCCTCTGGCGGAAGGGTGAAATTTACCAACAACGAATTCCAAAGCGTTTCTTTGGATCTGTCATCGACAAAGGTACCGTCGCCCTTCTTTGGCTTATTCAAATTTTCAATTATGATTGGGATTTGGTCCCTAACAAGAACTCCAGCCTGACGTACAAATTTGCCTGCGGCCTTCTTGGGCTCCATCGGCCTGCCATCAACACGGACTACTTCGATCGTGAACTTTGCACGATCTTTCAACCGCTGGCTCGCGCCTCGCTTGCTCTTTTTCGTAGAAGAAGATGGTTGCTGGCTGGTCGATCCAGAGGGCTAAAAGAAGAAAGAAGCGTTAATTAATTAATACATGTAGAACAAGATTGTTGGTGGAAGTCAGCAGAGGCTTAATCAATGCATATACCTCGCCGGACTTTGTAACCATTAAATTGCGTTCACCGGAGTTTTCATCGGAGTCTTCATCTTCTCCATGACTAGTACTTGAGCTGTCGTCATCATGTCCCTCCAAGTTCAGATATTGTGAGGTGTCCTCATCAATAATGTTCTCCATTATTTCTTCTTATTCAAGGTTTCTACTAAGTGGATCCATAGTTTCTAAAACAATAATATTATCTAGAGTAAGAGTGTAAACATTCAAGTGGACTTGGATTCATACACAAATATACATATTATTCATACAAAAATACACAAATGAAATTAAAACCCTAAGGATGCTTGATCATTTTAAACGAGTTCCGAGGGGTCGAAACCCTAATCAGGATGAAACTATGTTACCCGCGAACCCGCCCCGCTTGACACCCTATCTATACTACTACTCCCTCCATAATTACATGCCATCTTAGTTTCGAGTTTCCCGATGTTAGTGAGATGTGCAATGATACACTATATTAAAAAAGACAAGCAAGACTGGTGGGGAAATGGTTGCACAAATGAGTCAGAGGTCCAATTTGTATACAAGTTTTAATCTATTCATGTAGTACAATTTATCGAGCAAACAAGTTTTAATCAGGATGAGTCAGCAATCATACACGTGGCAGACATGTGGCGCTCACCGGTGGGGTGACGTTGGTCTCGTCTGGCGGCGGTGCTCGTCGGACGGATGCGGCGGTCTCGTCGGGCGGCGGGCGGCGTCGGCGTTTAGGCGTGGCCTATGAGCTCCGAAGCGGCGGCGGCGAGACGCTCCTGCACGGGGAAGAGAGCGAGGTGGTCAGTTAGGGTTTAGGCGTGGACGGCGGCGCCGCCAACTTTGACACATTGTTCACATTGTTCACATTCCCCACATTGTTCACATTTTTCACATTGTTCACATTGTGCCGCCAACTTTGACACATTGTTCACATTGTGCCGCCGCCGACTGCCAGACGCAGAGGCGTGGACGGCGGCTCCGACGGCGAGGGCGAGGGCGGCCGCTCCGAGGGCGAGGGCGGCGGCTCCGACGACGAGGGCTGGACGCGGCGCCGGCGCGGCTGCTCTCTGCGCGCGGATGCATTATAAAATAATTGCATTTTCAATTATTTCATTTTAAATTATTTTTTGGAATATTATAAAACCATTTGCATTTTTGGAATTTACATAAACAATTTTCTTAACTAGAAAACATTTATGGAAATGTTTTTGTCGCTTACAGATAGGGCCCACATGTCAGGTATTTTCTTCACTGAAATAATTACAGAAATAATAAAAGAAAAAGAAAACGAATATTGCATCACGCTGACATCAGCAATGGAGCTCCTCTCAGGTCGATCTTGCTCCCGTCGATCTGCTACACGCGGGGACTTGTGGTTGGGCTGGTTGGAAAGAGGAGGTCGAGGCGGACCTAGTAGTGGCGGCGCCTCCCCTTTTTGGTAGCTGGAGAACAGAGAACGACGAGGAACTGCGGCGGTTGGCGGCGGTTACACGATGCGGAGGCGATATAGACCGTGAGGGAGGAAGAGAAGATGTGCCTGAGCACCAGAGGCTCACCAGGAAGCCGATGGTGGGGTCGACGAGGCCGGGGAAGGTCGGGGACGCCGGCGTTGTCGATGGCGAGCGGCAGACAGAGGTGGGTGACAGGGCCGACGATTCAGGACACCCACGGACGATTCCTCCCTCACTCTCCGAGGGCGGTGGCGGCCGGCGGTGGCTTCTCTCCGCTCCGATGGGTGGTGGCGGTGGCGGCGCTTCTCTCTGCTTCGATGGCGCGCGCGCGGTGGCGGTACGGTGGCGGTGGCGATCTGGCTGCTCTAGGGGGAAGAAAGGAAGGGGAAGGTGAATTTAATACCCCCCCCTTTAACACCGGTTCGTGGCTGGAACCGATGTTAAAGGGGGCGGCATTTATTACCACCCCCTTTAACACCGGTTCCAGCCACGAACCGGTGTTAAAGGGGGGAGTGCGCGCGGGAAACGAAATAAATGCCCCCCCCCCCTTTAACACCGGTTCCTGTCTGGAACCGGTGTTAAAGGGGGGCATTTATTTCATGCATTAAAGGGGCATTTTTAATTCAAAAAATATGATATGAATTTAGAAAATTCATATCTTTTTCATTTCAACTCAGAAAAATATAAATAACATATCATAATTTTCAGAAAAATAATATCTATCTATTCATGTAAATCATTTTATATTTACTTTACATGAAAATTTTCAAAATAAATAAAACACTTACATATAAATTTTGATTATTCAATTCAAACAAAAATAAATTGTTAAATCCTAAAACTTTGAACATAAGAAATATTAAGCATCTAAAAAATGATTTTTATTAGATCAAATCATATTTTAATGCCGCATCTTTTGTATTAACATTTTTGAATTGATTGGATATTTAAATGTCGCATCTTTTGTATACACTTGAATCTCACCAAACCTCGCTCAACTTGCATTGTTTTTTGATAAAATAGCATATTGTGAACCTAAAAATGATTTTTGTAAAAAATCATGAGCATCGTATCATGTACTTGTAGTTCATATCTGACCCACTTCCTGCCGATTCGGTAGGAATTTGTCTTTTTCACCAGAGGTGGATGGAAAGGTTTCAGATCCCCCTGTTGGTACATAAAAGGACTGAAAATTAAGATACATGGCCAGATTAAGTAACAATCGGCCGAACTGGAACTGAAAATTAAGATACATAAAAGAACTGAAAATTAAGATACATGGCCAGATTAAGTAACAATCGGCCGAATTTGTTTCGGAATGTTGGAGTGATTCAGTCATGCTCCTGCCTACACCTGTAATACTCGCCAATGTAGTCGTCGTACTCGTCGCCGCCGTCATCGCTGTCGTCGTCGGGGTCGCCGTAATTGAACCTCTGGAGAGTACGTGTGGGCTGGACTTGAGGGTAGCGCGTGGGCTGGACTTGAGGGTAGCGCAGACGGGGGTTAGAGTCGGCGGCAGTTTCATAGGCCATGACGCTCTGGAGAGTTCGACCGCGCCACCATAGCCGACGGCCGGCCTCGTTGAAGTTAGGAGGAGGTGGGCCGTCCTCCTCGTGCCTGGTGAGTGCCCTCTCATGCCGATCCACGAAGAAGGCTTCCCAAGTAGGGAAATAGTCGGGATGCCATCTGGGATTCCTCCGCTGCTCCGGCGTGAGCTCGAAGTAGTAGTGGTTCGTGATGGCCATCCGACTCGCCACACCTAGAGGGACAGGAGGAACCGGCACGCCTCCGACGCTCAGCATCCAGCCGACGGGGACACAGTAGCCCGGCGGGCAGGGGTAGTTCGAGGCGCAAAGCGCCTCCGCCTCCCTGGGGGTTAGTGCTACGATGGAAGCCATGGGAAAGAGTGATGAGGTTGCAGATATGAGTCTAGAGATGTGCAATGACAATGGAGGCCAACCCCCTACATATATATATAGTGAACTAGCGGGAAGAACTGGAGGGAAGAACTGGCGGGAAGAAAAATGGCGGGAAGAAAAATGGTGGGAAGAAGAACTGGCGGGAAGAAAAATGGCGGGAAAAAATGGCGGGATGAACCTTTAGTCCCGGTTGGAGACACCAACCGGGACTAAAGATGAACCTTTAGTCCCGGTTGGAGACACCAACCGGGACAAAACACGAGTCAGCACTAATAATAGGGGTGAGTGTCGACATTATTTCGTGCGGCCATTAAAAACATGAACTAGAGTTTCATAATATGAGCATGAACTTCTTGGCATATGTCCTTCCTTATGATCGCTTCAGACGTAACCATGGAGCATCTTCTTTACTTAACGGAATGCTTGGGTCAGTTTTCACTGTGAAGGGCGGAATTTCATCAAACTTATTATAATCTTCTGACATGTCTGTCTTGTCCTCGATTCCCACAATGTTTCTTTTCCCTGAAAGAACTATGTGACGCTTTGGCTCATCATATGATGTATTCGTTTGCATATTTTTTCTTTTTTTTGGTCTGGAGGACATGTCCTTCACATAGAAAACCTGAGCCACATCATTGGCTAGGACGAATGGTTCGTCTAAGTTCTTCATAAGATTGTTGAGATCCACCGTTGTCATTCCGTACTTCTTGTCTACCTCAACCCCTCCTCCTGTTAGCTTGACCCATTTGCATCGAAACAAGGGGACCTTAAAATTAGGTCCATAGTCAAGTTCCCATATCTCCTCTATGAACCCATAATACGTGGTCTTTTGCCCATTGTCTTCTACTGCATCAAAGCGGACACCACTGTTTTGGTTGGTGCTCTTTTTATCTTGGCCTATCGTGTAAAATGTATTTCCATTTATCTCGTACCCTTGGAAAGTACATACAGTCGAAGATGGTGTCCTGGCCAACAAGTACAGCTGATCCCCAACAGTGGTGTTATTCGTGAGAAGTCTTTGCAGCCAGCCGCCAAAACTCGACATGTGTTCACTTATAATCCATTCATCAGACTGCCCCGGGTGTTTAAGGCGTATTAAATTCTTGTGTTCATTGATATACGGGGCAACCAAGATAGATCTTTGTAAAACCGTGTAGTATGCTTGATTGAGAGAATGCCCGTCCCTACATATCATTGCTTTACATCCTAGGGTGCCTTTTTCCACGCAGTCTCCCCTCATGTCGTGATTCTGGAACACCAATCGCCTTAAGATCAGGAATAAAATCAACACAGAACTCAATGACCTCCTCTGTTACATAGCCCTTGGAGATGCTTCCTTCTGGCCTAGCACGGTTATGAACATATTTCTTTAAGACTCCCATGTACCTCTCAAAGGGGAACATATTGTGTAGAAATACAGGACCGAGAATGGCAATCTCTTCTACTAGGTGAACTAGGAGATGCGTCATAATATTGAAGAAGGATGGTGGGAACACGAACTCAAAGCTGACAAGACATTGGGCCACATCTGTTTGTAACCCTGGTAGGCTTTCTGGATCGATTACCTTCTGAGATATTGCATTGAGGAATGCACATAGCTTCACAATGGGTACTCGAATATTTTCAGGTAGAAGCCCCCTCAATGCAATCAGAAGCAATTGTGTCAAAATCACGTGGCAGTCATGAGACTTCAGGTTTTGGAATTTTTTCTCTGCCATATTTATTATTCCCTTTATATTCGACGAGAAGCCAGACGGGACCTTGATACTGCTCAGACATTCAAAAAAGATTTCCTTCTCTGCTTTGGTAAGAGCGTAGCTGGCAGGAGTTAAGTGGCATCGTTTACCCTTCTCGTTCTCAGGATGCATAGGCTCTTCAGGGGCCTTCAGACATTGCTGGTCCTGTCGTGCTTCCGGTGTATCTTTTGTCTTCCCATACACTCCTAGAAAGCCTAGCAGGTTCACGCAAACATTCTTCGTCACGTGCATCACGTCGATTGAAGAGCGGACCTCTAGGACTTTCCAATAGGGTAGGTCCCAAAATATAGATTGCTTCTTCCACATGGGCGTGTGTCCGGCATCGTCATTCGGAACAGATAGACTGCCAGGACCTTTTCCAAAGATTACTTCGAGGTCCTTGACCATACCAAATACCTCCTCACCGGTACGGAGGACAGGCTTCCTCCGGGGTTCTGCCAGACGTTTGAAATGCTTGCCTTTCTTTCTTACTGGATGCAGGTTCGGAAGAAATCGGCGATACCCTAGGTACACAACCTTCTTACATTTATCCAAATATACACTTTCAGTATCATCTAAACAGTGTGTGCATGCATTGTATCCCTTCTTTGTCTGCCCTGAAATGTTACTAAGAGCAGGCCAATCATTGATGGTTACGAAAAGCAATGCTCGTAGGTCAAATGGCTCCCCTTTGTGCTCATCCCACATACGTACACCTGGTTTGGCCCACAGCTGTAAAAAGTTCTTCAACTAATGGCCTTAGGTACACATCAATGTCGTTGTCGGGTTGCCTCGGGCCTTGGATGAGCACTGGCATCATAATGAACTTCCTCTTCATACACAACCAAGGAGGAAGGTTATAGATACATAGGGTCACAGGCCAGGTGCTGTGGCTGCAGCTCTGCTCACCAAAAGGATTCATGTCGTCTGTACTTAGACCAAACCTTAAGTTCCTTGCGTCACGTGCGAAGTCCGGGTACTCTCGCTCGACTTTTCTCCACTGTGACCCATCAGCGGGGTGTCTCAACATCGCGTCTTTCTTACGGTCTTCCATGTGCCATCGCAACAACTTGGCATGCTCTTTATTTCTGAAGAGACGTTTTAATCGTGGTATTATAGGAGCATACCACATAACCTTGGCAGGAACCTTCTTCCTAGGGGCCTCGCCCTCAACATCGCCAGGATCGTCTCGTCTGATCTTATACCGCAGTGCAGTGCATACCGGGCATGCATCCAAATTCTCGTACTTCTCACCGCGGTAGAGGATGCAGTCATTAATGCAGGCATGTATCTTCTGCACGTCTAATCCTAGAGGGCAGACAACCTTCTTTGCTTGGTATGTACTGTCGGGCAACTCATTATTTCTTGGAAGAAGATTCTTCATTTTTACCAACAACTTTGAAAATGCGCTGTCAGTCACACCATTCTCTGCCTTCCATTGCAGCAAATCCAGTGTGGCACCTAGCTTTTTGTGGCCATCTTCGCAAGTTGGATACAACAATGTTTTGTGATCCTTTAACATCTGCTCCAGCTTCTCCTTCTCTTTTTCAGTTTCACATTCTTCCTTTGCATCAGTAATGGCCCGACCAAGATCGTCATCAGCGGGCCCATCTGCTCCCTCTTGATCTTCATTATCTACCTCCGTTGCATTATCATCATATTCAGGATACATATTATGATAGTTTTCATCATCCTCTTCTTCTTCGTTGTCTTCCATCACAACCCTTTTTTCTCCGTGCTTGGTCCAACAATTATAGCTGGGCATGAAACCGGATCGAAGCAGGTGGGCGTGAATGGTTCTGGTATTTGAGTAGTCTTTCTTGTTCTGACAGTGAACACACGGACAACACATAAAACCATTGTGACCACGGTTTGCATTAGCCACAACGATGAAATTTTGGAGGCCCGTAATGTACTCGAAAGTGCGGCGGTCACCGTACATCCATTGCCGATTCATCTGCATTAATATATAGTATATATCAAAAAATAATAGGGAGATGACCATTTATATATATAGTACATCAATGACACATGAAACTATAGTTGCCGACCTCGACCGAGACGGAAAGAGCAACAAGAAAGCTTATTTTGAGCTCTCGGGCATTTCACCGAACACCTCTAGTGCATATGAAAAAAACACAAACTAGCACTCTTCACACCCTCTTGCTAGGCTCCAAAATGTGAAAGAATGAAAGAGTGGGGTGTGTGTGGGCTGGGGTGGTGTCTTATATAGCCCCCCTTTAACACCGGTTCATGCCACGAACCGGTGTTAAAGGGGGGGGTGCGCGGGCCACTGCTGCAGGGACCTTTAACACCGGTTCGTGGCACGAACCGGTGTTAAAGGGGGCTCCTTTTTTACCGCAGGGGCCACGCTGGTACGGCCCCACCTTTAACACCGGTTCGTAGAGCCCCTTTTCGGGGTCAACAAAAGACCTCGTTTCCACTAGTGGGAGTTGCCCTGACTACGCTGACACCGTGACAAGTCCGTATGAAGGTTATCTCTGTACTGTTAGTAGTAACAACTAGTACTAGATATATACCCTTGCAAAAAGAATAATTATTCACCTGTCTCGAATTAGATATCGTAGATTTATCGATTCATGTGTATAAACATGTCTAGGCGCTAGGCTAGATAATTACCCATCTCGTAGACGAGGCCTGAGAAGGCTGAGCAGCCGGGTCCGCCCTGCATCCAAAGCACCAGCGGGTCATTCGCAGGATCCTTCTCCGACGGAACGAAGTAGTAGAAAAGGTGCACGCCATTGCTCTCGTCCACCTCCACATACCTGCAGCCATCATGGTTCTATGAGCGATTGACAACTACTCCCTCCGTTTTAAAATATAATATATTTTAGTTTTGTGAAAGAAGTGTATCTAGATCCATTTTAGTGTGTAGGTTTACTTCAAACCTACATGAACCTATACACTAAAAGGGATGTAAATACAGTCCTTTTACAAAGCTAAAAAGATCTTATATTTTAAAACGGAAGAAGTATGAAACTTGAGAAAACTTAGCAAGCTGATTTGTGAGCAAAACGGGATCATGTCGTACGTACCCGGTTTCGAGGGGGAACGGCAGGGGCCCGTCGAAGCCGGCAAGGTGCGTGACGGCGAACGGCGACGAAGCGACATGAGAGATGAGGAGGCAGCAGAGCCACGAGAGCAGCAGGAGAGACCACCGGAACCCGCAGCAGCTTCTGGCCATGGTGTGTGGCGAGATCGAGATGCAATGGGGGTGTGCTGTGCACATCTGTACCGGATATTGGATGCTGTCTCTGATGAGTGATCACTGCCGACAAGGAGGTAGGACAGTTTTTTTTTTTTTTGGGCTTGAATGGGCCATAACACTGTCAATCCTACCTACCGGGTGGTACGCCCTCATTTAATCGAAATCTCGTTGAAAGACAGATTTGTTTTCGCTAGACTGTACTAGGATGAATGGGCATGTGCTATAACAGTTCGCTGAGATCTGCACGTGGAGTATTATTGCGCCGTCTTTTAATTTGCTGTCGGGGGTTCTTTTTCTTTCCTGCAATGTTTGTGCATTGAGCTACTGGGGGCATTATTCTCTCGACTGCTGCAAGCGCTTCGAGCAAGGGTATCAGCCTCGAGATCGTTGCTCCGACACTGCATCCGTGACCAACCAACACGACACCAACACCAGCTGGATCATGGACTCAGGGGTGACTGATCACCTTACCAGCAAGCTCGAGCGCATGCATGTTCATGAGCGCTACAATGGGAAGGACCAGGTTCAAGTTGTAAATGGCTCAGGTTTCTCAATTGCTCACATCGGTCATTCTCGTTTAGTTGGTTCCCCTCTTCTTCTTAAAAATGTTCTCCACGTTCCTAAGATGAGCTAAAATCTCCTTTCAGTTCACAAATTATTGTGTGATAACGATGTTTTTATTGAGTTTCATTGTTTCTATTTCCTAGTTAAAGACCGAACTACGAAGAAGGTTCTTCTTCACGGTAGGAGTCGAGATGGGCTCTACCCTGTCCTGTCAGCTGAGCCTCATGATCCACACACACCATCAATCTTTCGCTGGTGTCAAGTTTTCCATTAATCGATGGCATCAACGTTTTGGTCATCCAACGCATAAAATTGTTCGCTTTGTAGTCCAGAATAATAGCCTCCCTAGTTCCTCGCTATCTTCCTAGAATTCTATTTATGATGCTTGTCAACTTGCTAAAAGTCATCAACTACCATATAATTTGTCTACACGTGTGTCCACTATGCATGTTGAATTACTTCATACTGATGTTTGGGGGCCTGGTATTGCTCAATTTGTTGGTTATAAGTATTATGTAAGATTTGATGATGATTATAGCCGTTTCTGTTGGATCTATCTCCTTAAACACAAATTAGATGTCGAACAATTTTTTATGCTTTTCAAAAACATGTTGAACTAAATGATGAGGCAAACTATAAAGATGCGATTTTTTTCTGTTGTCGCATGGTGTGTTCTTTGTTGTTGGGGTTGTGTTATGAGTATTGAGGAAATATTATGAACTACGTATGCTTTCTTGTTGCACTAGGGATTTATATATGCACTAGCTTCTCCTGGTGGGGCTGCCCTCACGTATCTACTTATATCCATACCTAATGATATACAAGGTTTCGATCATTTTATTTGGTTAAAATACACAAGGTTTTGATGGTTTGGAACAAATTATGCAAGGCGAACTTATCTGTCAAACTGCGGCAAGTTTAATTCACTGTGTAAACATTAGTTCACTTGGGAAATATATTGTCAATCGTTCCCAAACAATGAACCAAGGTGAGACTCAGTTTCCTAATAGTCTTGTTGAAACACTCGTTATATGTAAACAAGAAGAAATTTTACTACTACCTCCTTTCGAATGAAATAAGGTCTATATTTTTTTAGAATGTCAAACTATGTAAAGTTTGACCAAACATTTAAAATAACTAGTAAATGTGTCCATGCACTTTCTATGGGAGAAATAAGTCCACACACACTCCGGACCACCCATCTGTGTTGCCGCTTCTCTCCTTTTATCATGTCCAACTTCAGAGCAACTATTGCAACATAACTGCTACATTGCTTATCACCTATCATCCAGGATGCAACATTGTGCATGCCAGTTTGCATCTAGCCCCAACAGCCTAATTAACAGCAAACTAAATTGTGCAAGGAAAAAGAGCATTTTTCACGGGTAATAGGAAGAGTAGACCATCTGTGGAGATACATTGGTGCATATACTGTAAAATACTTTTGGACAAATTACATGCATGTCAGCATGTATAAATCTAGATATACTACTCGGCAAGCATAGTAGTATTGTTTCTATTAGGAGGTTATCTATTAAAAGTTGTACCGCATAACTTTAGCACGTGCATAGATGAGCGCGTTGAAACGGCGGACGAGCTACCTATAGGACGTTATCCCGATCGTTGAGGTGGGCTGTGAGATTCGTTCCAGGTGGGCCCCTCTATGCAATACGGTCCGAAATACAAGTACATGAACAGTAGCCCGTATCCGGCTAGAACATGTGAGCCCGGTGGCGAAGACCGTGTTTCTGATTATTAGCCATGGACCTTAGAACAGGAACTGCCCCAGAATTAAATGACGCATGGACCTGGCGTCGGTACTAGTTTTACGTGTTAAGACACTAGTAGAAAATGGGCCTTTGGTTCGGGCCACTAGTCCTGGTCGTGGCTGGGGCCGGGACTAATGGTTCGAACTAGACGGCCCGAGGAGGCCGAGGTACTTTGTCCCGGTCCATAAGGGGCCATTAGTCTCGGTTTGAGGGTCTGGCCACGCGCGCGTGCTCCTGGCAGAACCATTAGTCCCGGTTTGTATCTTAAACCGAGACTAATGGTATGACCCTATATATATGCACCCAACCCTTCACTCTCTCCTGTTTTTTTCTATGTGTGAGGTGGGTATAACTTTGTGCTAATTTTTTTTCTCATATGCACTAAAGGTGTTCGGTGAAATGCCTGTTAGAGCGATGTCACTTGAGTTCACACAAGACAAAACATGATATGAGGTGCCAGAGCCACACTTAAGTTTTCTCATCTTTGTTTCCAGGTGTCCTAAAAGGTTAGCCACTATTTTCTCGTTTAGACCGCGCGGTACTAATTTGAGCATCGTGATTGCGTTTGATATATATGCAGGGTTGTATGATGCAGATGAGCCATCCATGGATGTACGATGACCGACGCTCTAACGCTTATAGAGTAGGCGTGCGTTCTTTTCGCCTTGTGGCCGAGGCGAACAAGCGGCGGGATGGTTTTATGTGTTGTCCATGTGTTGAATGTCGAAATGAGAAGGCTCACACTTCCTCAAGAGTCATTCAGAGTCACCTGCTTCGGTCCGGTTTCATGTCCGGCTATAATGTTTGGACCAAGCACGGAGAAAGAGGGGTTATGACGGAAGACGGCGATGAAGAAGAGAACGATGATGACGACTACCGATCTATGTTTCCTGAATACGCTGATACCGCAATAGATGACAATGAATAAGAAGGGGGTGAAGAATGGGAACCAGATGAGCCCGCTGATGATCTTGGTCGGGTCATTTCTGATGCAAAGCGAGACTGTGACACAGAAAAGGAGAGGTTGCAGTTCGAGAAGATGTTATAGGACCACGACAAATTATTGTACCCAACTTGTGAAGATGGCCAGAAGAAACTGGTAGCACACTAGAATTGCTGAAGTGGAAGGCAGAGACCCGTGTGACTGACTCAGGATTTAAAAAGTTACTGGTAATAATGAAGAAGCTGCTTCCAAGAAATAACGATTTGCTCTCCAGTACATACGAAGCAAAGAAGGTTGTCTGCCCTCTAGGATTAGACGTGTAGAAGATACATGTATGCCCTAATGACTGCATCCTCTACCGCGGTGAGAAGTACGAGAATATGGATAAATTCCCGGTCTACACTGCATTGCGGTATAAGATCAGAAAAGATGACCCTGGCGATGTTGAGGGCGAGCCACCCAGGAAGAGGGTTCCTGCCAAGGTGATGTGGTATGCTCTTATAATACCACGGTTGAAACGTTTGTTTAGAAACAAAGAGCATGCAAAGTTGTTGCGATGGCACATGGAAGACCGTAAGAAAGACGGGAAGTTGAGGCACCCTGCTGATGGTCGGCAGTGGAGAAAAATCGAGAGGGACTTCCTGGACTTTGCTGGTGATGCAAGGAATTTATGGTTTGGTCTAAGTACCGATGACATGAATCCTTTTGGGGAGAAGAACTGCAGTCACAGCACCTGGCCCGTGACTCTATGTATCTACAACCTTTCTTCTTGGTTGTGCATGAAGCGGAAGTTCATTATGATGCCAGTGCTCATCCAAGGCCCGAAGCAACCCGGCAACGACATTGATGTGTACCTAAGGCCATTAGTTAATGAACAGTTGCGGGCCAAACCAGGTGTACGTGTGTGGGATGAGCACAAACAGCAGGAATTTGACCTACAAGCGTTGCTGTTCGTAACCATCAATGATTGGCCTGCTCTTAGTAACATTTCAGGACAGACGAACAAATGATACAATGCATGCACGCACTATTTAGATGAGACTGAAAGTATATATCTAGATAAATGTAGGAAGAATGTGTACCCATACAATTGTCGTTTTCTTCCGCCAAGTCATCAATTAAGGAAGAAAGGCAAGCATTTCAATGGCAAGGGAGAAGCCCGGACGAAGCCTGTCCCCCGTACTGGTGCTGATGTATTTGGTATGGTCAAGGATTTGGATGTAATCTTTGGAAAGGGTCCTGGAGGACAACCTGTTCCGAAAGGCGCCGACGGACATGCACCCATGTGGAAGAAGAAATCTATATTTTTGGAGTTATCCTATTGGAAAGTGCACGAGGTTCGCTCTGCAATCGACGTGATGCACCTGAAGAAGAATCTTTGCGTGAATATTCTGGGCTTCCTGGGCTTGTGTGGGAAGTCAAAAGATACCCAGGCAGCACGAGAGGACCAGCAACATCGTAAAGGACGAGATGGCAAGCATCCAGGGCAGTTTCAAAGGCTTGCCAGCTACGCTCTTACCAAAAAAGAGAAGGAAATCTTTTTTGAAGTCCTTTTCAGTATCAAGGTCCCGTCTGGCTTCTCGTCGAATATAAAGGGAATAGTAAATATGAAAGAGAAAAAATTTCAAAACCTAAAGTCTCATGACTGCCAGGTGCTTATGACGCAATTGCTTCCGGTTGCATTGAGGGGAATTATACCAGAAAATGTTCGACTAGCCATTGTGAAGGTATGTGCATTCCTCAATGCAATTTCTCAGAAGGTAATCGATCAAGAAAGTCTATTAGGGTTACAGATTGATGTGGTCCAATGTCTGGTCAGCTTTGAGTTATTGTTCTCGCCATCCTTCTTCAATATTATGACGCACCTCCTAGTTCACCTAGTCGAAGAGATTAGAATTCTCGGTCCTGTGTTTCTACACAATATGTTCCCCTTCAAGAGGTTCATGGGAGTCTTAAAGAAATATGTTCATAACTGTGCTAGGCCATAAGGAAGCATCTCCAAGGGCTATGGAACAGAGGAGGTCATTGAGTTTTGTGTTGACTTTCTTCCTGACCTTAAGCCGATTGGTGTTTCTGAATCTCGGTATGAGGGGAGGCTGACTCGAAAAGGCACACTAGGAAGGAAATCAATGGTATGTAGGGATGGGAATTCTTTCACTCAAGCACACTACACAGTTCTACACAATTCCACCGTGGTGGCTCCGTATATCGAGAAACACAAGAATATTCTACGCTCCGAAAACCCGAGGAAGCCTGACTCTTTGATTAAAGGGGAACACGAGAAGAATTTCAGCAGTTGGTTGCAGACACATCTCATGAATAACACCACTGTTGGAGATCAGTTGTACTTGTTGGCCAGGTTACCATCTTCGACAATATATACTTTCCAAGGGTACGAGATAAATGGGAATACATTTTACACGATGGCCCAAGATAAAAAGAGCACCAACCAAAACAGTGGTGTCCGCTTTGATGCAACAGATGAAAATGGGCAGAAGGACACATATTATGGGTACATAGAGGAGATATGGGAACTGGACTATGGACCTACTTTTAAGGTCCCTTTGTTTCGGTGAAAATGGGTCAAGCTGACAGGAGGAGGGGTACAGGTAGACCAAAAGTACGGCATCACAACAGTGGATCTCAACAATCTTGCATACATGGATGAACCATTCGTCCTAGCCAATGATGTGGCTCAGGTTTTCTATGTGAAGGACATGTCTACCAAACCGAGAAAAAGGAAAGATAAGCAAAAGAATATAGAATACGATGAGCCAAAGCGCCACATAGTTCTTTCAGGGAAAAGAAACATCATGGGAGTGGATGACAAGACAGACATGTCAGAAGATTACAATAAGTTTCATGAAATTCCGCCATTCAAAGTGAAAACTGACCCAAGCATCCTGTTAAATGATGAAGATTCTCCATGGCTATGGTGCAGAAGAAAACCACAACACTAGATGTTGGTGATGTGTAATAATGTATTAATTAAACCTTTTATTTGAGACATAAATCTATGTAATATATTAAACCTTTTATTTGAGACATAAATCTAGGGAATGTGTGGATGTGTGGATATGTGTGTGAGAGTGGTGCAAGGTTGGAAGGTGCCATGTGTAGGCCCTAGGTGTGACCCCCTTTCCGGACATGCGTTAACACTTAGTGAAATCCCGGATCTGTACGTGAAAACTCCCGCCGCGGGACAACCGGGGCCTAAAATGTGGCAAAGTTGGCCCAACATTTTCTCTCCATGTACATATGTCCTAAACAAACCAAAACAAATAGAAAGGTCCACCGCTCTACCCTCTTACGGAGAAAGCTATAGGGGTAGACGATCCGGGGCCCTCGGTCTAGGGTTTCGCCTGAGGAAGACCACCGGAGCATCGGAATCACATGAAAACTTGCATGCGCCCCTAGGATATGTGTGTGAGAGTGGTGCAAGGTCGGTAGGTGCCATGTGTAGGCCCCAGGTGTGATCACCTTCTCGAACATGCGTTAACACTTTGTGAAATCCTGGATCTGTACGTGGAAACTCCCGCCGCAGGACAACCGGGGCCTAAAATGTGGCAAAGTTGGCCCAACATTTGCTCTCCATATACATATGTCCTAAACAAACCAAAACAAATAGAAAGGTCCACCGTGCTACCCTCGTACGGAGAAAGCTATAGGGGTAGATGATCCGGGGGCCCCGGTCTAGGGTTTTGCCGGAGGAAGACCATCGGAGCGTCGGAATCACATGAAAACTTGCATGTGCCCCTAGGATATGTGTGTGAGAGTGGTGCAAGGTTGGTAGGTGCCATGTGTAGGCCCCAGGTGTGAACCCCTTCCCGGGCATGCGTCAGAATCACATGAAAATGGCAAAATGGTTAATAGTTTGACTAGTTAGAATAATTATTTTATAAAACAGAAAATGGATTTGAATCGCTTATTCAAATTCAAGCATTTTTTATGTTAAAATTTTAGTGAGATTCAAAAATATGCAAAATATAATAGTTAATGCATTAGTTAGAATAATTATTTTATAAAACAGAAAATAGATTTGGATTACTTATTCAAATTCAAGAACTTTTCATGTTGAAAATTTTCTCAAATTCATAAGTATGCAAAAACTGTATAATTCAAATGTTTAAAAATATGCTAATTGATTTTTTTAAAAGGCGCGCCCCTGGTGTGAAAAATTTGAAAAAAGGACCTTTAGTCCCGATGGGTGCGACACACCGGGACTAAAGGTGTTGCATTTGCGCACGCGCGTTGGGCGGTGCCAAAAACCCTTTAGTCCCGGTGGGTGGCACGCACCGGAACTAAAGGGGGGGGGACCTTTAGTCCCGGTCCGTATAACGCATCGGGACTAAAGACCCTTTAGTCCCGATACGTTATACGGACCGGGACTAAAGGTCCTCCACCTATATATTGGCGCGCACCTTCTTCTCCCCACGCAGAGCATCACGCGCGAGAACGACGAATTGACGCCGGCAGGCTGCCCGATTCTCTCCGGCCGCCACCACCCCAACCGCCGCCGCCACTCACTCCAGCCGCCACCACCCCCAACCGCCGCTGCCACTCTAGCCGCCGCTCGTGCGCCCCCGGCCAGAGGTACCCTGCCCCCTCCCCTTCGCTCCCCCGTCCGGCTACGCGGCGGCGCCGGCCACTGTGGGCGAGCAGGTCGGGCCAGCGACAACCGTGCACGCCGGCGGCGGTGCGGGCGATTCGGCCGGGGCGGCGCCCCCAGCCAAGTTCTCTGTTATTTTTCCATTTTTTTATTTTGTAGTATATAGTTGTAATATTATTTAGTAGTTGTAATATTATTTAGTAGTGTAATAGTAGTGTATATAGTTGTAATTTTATTTTGTAGTGTAATATTATTTTGCGTGTACTATTATTTAGTAGTGTAATAGTAGTGTATAGTTGTAATATTACTTAGGGTTAGGGTGGTAGTGCTCGCGGACCCCCGGACTTAGGGTTAGGGTGGTAGTGCTCGCGGGCCCCCGGACTTAGGGTTAATGTGGTAGTGCTCGCGGGCCCCCATACTTAGGGTTAGGGTGGTAGTGCTCACGGGCCCCCGGACTTTTTGTATATAGGAAATATATTTTTGTATATAGGAAATATTTGTATATAGGCAATATTTGTATATAGGAAATAATATTGTGTGCATCTCGCATTTTGCAGAAACTATGGATCCACCTAGTCCAATGCGTAGAGACCTAGCACAAGAAGAAATTCTCGAGGATATATTTCAACGACGGCCCCCATGTTGATCCACCAGAATCTTCGTCGATGTAGCTGAACCCCTCCGGTGAGGGTGAGGAGGTCGACCGAAATGATCAGGGAGAAGCTGACGGCTCCATTGATGGAGAAGCCGACGGCCTCGGTGGAACCTTAACAAAGTCCCGCGAGGTATATATATGAAGTCCGATGATTAGTAGATGCATTAATTGAGTTGTATATATATAAATTGACGAATGTTTCTTCTCTTAGGCCTCCACATCGAGCAAAAAAATTCCAAACGAGGCCTGGCCAAAAAGTTGGACGCATCTACGTGTTATACAATTATGGTGGTATCACCATGGGGTGAACCATTGGAACCCGAAAAGGCTAAAACTGTATTTAAACAACAATGCGGAGTTATGGTTAGGGATCGCATGCCGATCACCGTTCGAGAGTGGAATAAGACCAAAGGGGCGAAAGAGGGTGAGTATGTCGCCGACAGGTACAAATAGCGTCTTTGGAATGACCTCATAACATATTTCACCCTGCCAGAATGTGAGGATGATGCCGACACAACTGCATTGAGGAAGAAAGTCAAGCAGTGGACTCTTACGAAGATGGGCAAACTATTCAAGAATTGGAAGAAAGCATTATGACAAAAGTCTTAGAAGACGAAGACTCCTCCTAAATTCGAAGGCTATCTAACGAAGCAGCAGGCTAACTAGGATGCATTTGTGAAGTACAAGAAGTCAGAACCTGCTATGGAAAAGTCGGAAAAAACAAGAAAAATGCCGCGATGAAGAAATATCACCATCACCTGGGGCCAGGGGGCTATGCGACTGCCATGCCAAAGTGGGATGCTAAAGAGAGTGAGTTTCTTGCTAAAGGGATCACTCCATAACCAATACGCGAAGAATGGGATCTAAGGGCAAGAAATTGGTTCCTTGGGCATGGGAGTGAGTATGACGAAAAAACAGGGGACCTTATTTGAAGTGACGGGATTAGGGTACCCCGGGAGACATGGCAGAGAGTGGTTAAGGAAATTAAAGAGGGGACAACAAAGTTTTGTCCCGATAGAGAGAATGACTTGCTGACAAAGGCCCTCGAGAATAAAGAACACGGAGGACGAGTATGAGGCCTGGGCACTAGTTATACTTGGGAGATGGGGTTTCCCAAAGACAGAGATACTTATAGGAGCCGAGAGAGAGCAAAGAGGCGACGGCAGGAGGAGGATGGAGACAGGTTCACCGAGTTGCTAGGAACACTTCGAATGCATCAGCAACAGAATGACGAACTTCGAGGAGTAGCACGCCTGCAAGATCCTGCACTCGATATTACCGCCGTTCCATCTCAGCGGAGAAGTA
Source organism: Avena sativa (assembly GCA_916181665.1). Classification (NCBI taxonomy): domain Eukaryota; kingdom Viridiplantae; phylum Streptophyta; class Magnoliopsida; order Poales; family Poaceae; genus Avena; species Avena sativa. Next base: position 462,373,179 of record OV702287.1, read on the forward strand.
GCGTGGCTGAATCGGAGGTCCCATCTGACGATGCACGGATTGTAAATGGTGGTCCCAGCTACCCCGTGGATGGAATCAAGGAGCAAGCATCTTGTGAGCTCCATCAGAAGGTGAAGAACCTATCCATCAAGGTGGCGGTCGGATGTGCTTTACCTTGTCCACCTGACGCACTCTGGCATGGCCGTGAGATTCCATCTGGCTATGCTAAATTCGGGGTGGATGAAATCGCAACGGGGTGGGACTCAATGGAGCTTGACATCCCTGGACCTGAAGGTGAGAGTACACTCGGAGAAGTATTGGGTGGCATCATTATATGGGACAAGAACAACATCAAGCTTCTAGGCTCAGCGCCAAGGCCAACACCGCCTCCGAGTCGTCGCATGTCACCTTCACCTCCATCACCTCCAAGAAGCCCACCCCATGACTACGACCACCACAGCGCGAGTCCATCTCGATCTCCGCCGCAGGGTCAGCCGCCTTCTCCGCACGCTAAGGACAAAAAGCGGAAGTGTGCTCCGTCGATGAGGACTAAACGATGCAGCAGCCCAAAACGACAAATGTCGCCCCTCCCAAGAGTACCTCATAAGAATCTTCCCATCATACCTTACGATCATACTGACAAGGAAAACAACATGATAGTAATGGCCGAATGTGTTGCGTAGCTTCAAAAGAAGAAACCCGAGCCCGCCCTGGTATACACCGAGAAGCAAAAAGCGTATGCACTTTCTTTTCTAAACACAAAATCACAATATGAATTGCACCATAAGCTAGATGACTATCAACGGACACTTCAGAAGGAAGTGAAGAAGAGCAAATCAAGAAGTGAAAGCGAGAGCAAATCATCAAGTCAAAGTGCAATCGGGAAAAGAAAGGACGTCCCCTAGCTCGGGGAACAGGCCAAAAAAAGACCAACCCCTCAAGGTGGTATCCCATGACATTCCCTAGCAGAATATGGAAGAAGCTGCGAAGCTTGCGGCCTCTATGAATGTGACTGTTGAGGAATTGCTAGGTCCCAAGGACAACAAGTTACCCAAGGTTCAGGTAGTCCCTACATATGTCCCAGGGAAGCCTCTGGTCAGCTTTGAGCAGTTCCAACAACTGCCAACACAAATGCGGAGTTTACATAACTGGTACTTGAAAGCCGTAAAGCAGGAGAGAATAATGATCGTGGCGAAAGTCCCACATGACTACTACTTCCGAGAAGAAGAGGTCCATGTTGAGTTTCCAGAACTCTTCCAGTTATACGCTTTCGATGCCCTCGACAAATCTATCATGAGTTGCTATTGTATGTAAGTTGTTGAATTCATTGTCTATATATAAGTTGTTCATTTTTTTAGTTGTTCAGTTCATTGCATGTAATTATCCTAATTATATCCTTTTGTACTCTATTATTATGCAGAATGAAGATCATGGAATGTAAAAGAAGGTCAATATTTAGTGTTGGGTTCATTAACCCAGATAAAATACATGTAAAGACGCTAACGACAAAACCCGAGGAGACGCAGGAAAACCTTCTAAGGTTTCTAACGGAGCAAAATTTCTGTGACCACATACTGTTTCCTTACAATTTCGTGGGAGGGTCTTACTCTGTTGTACACATTCACTTTTGCTTACTCGATGTTAAGTGTAATTGATGAGTTACTGATGTATATATAAATGTGTGCAGTTTCCACTGGATTCTGCTAGACATTCAACTTGATAAAGGAAGAGTTGAAGTCATGGACCCATTAAAGAGACCCCTGGAAATGTTTAGGGACATGCAGGACATGCTCCAGAGGTAATTTTCGCACTACATCGGTCTCTTTCGTTGATTTGCTGAGATATCACGTAATAAATAACTCATTCATCATTTTCTTTACCGGGCAGGGTTTGGAACCAGTTCAAGAGTGCAGTTACGGGTGACTTTAGTGAGAAGCTGACGTTTAAGCCGGTCTCGGTAAGTAGTACACACATCTCTTTACTTCTAGTTTCAACACAATTATGATGCTAGATTATTATTTTGATTGAATTCTATTCTCGTAAAGTGCGCGCGACAGCCACCGAAGACGAATCTATGTGGATTCTACGTTTGCAAGTTCATTCGCACGTTTACCAGTGAGCTAAATGATTATAGAGTCGATGTAAGCAATACATTCACAACATTATTTTATTACCGTCACTTTTTGTTATCATGATTGATATTCATATTGATCTCCTTTTCTTATATAGTTCGAGAAAATGCGGGATCAGCTCCTACCAGAGCAACGCGTAGTAGCAATTGCTGAAGAACTGCAGGATTCTTGATGAACGAGATGATAGATAACGCCGGAGAATTTAGTGTGAATAGGCGCCGATGATCCCCGACCGTGTAATTGAATAGACAGGCTCTAGTCCTGATAATTGTGATCTACATGTGTAACTATCATGTATATATTTGTATGCTCGATCTTAAGAGAAGTTATCTTATGTATGCACGAACATGTACGGTATGTGGTAGCGTAGAAAACTATTTTGAAATGAAAAAAAGGATACAAATTGAATTCTCTGCCGCGGCAGAGAAAGTGCCTAAAATTCTCCCGCGACAGAGAATCATTTGTCCCGGTTCGTAATACGAACCGGGACTAATGGGTGGCACCCCGCGCCCGCAGAGACGGCCACGTGGATGTCCATTGGTCCCAGCTGGTAAGAGGGCCGAGACTAGTGGGTGGGCCTTTAGTCCCGCCTCTCTAGTCCCGGTACCACAACCGGGACTAAAGGCTCTTACGGGCCGGGACTAAAGGCCCGTTCTCCACTAGTGTGATACGGTATCTACCTATGAGGCTAGTCATAGTGGGAGTAACTTAGGTATAGTAACATAGTCCTACATGTATTGCCAACTAAGCATTTAACATTGCATTCAATTAAATCATGAAAGAGAGTTGTGTGGTAACTAGCTACTCCACACTATGGAGAATGTATGATGTTATGGTAACATATCATGAAAAGTATATGCACCAATGTATGACTGTTCAATTAAATGTATGATGAGTATGTGAAATCGTGGTAAGTTTTCAATACATTCAATACATAGCCATACCATATACATCGTGTGATAACTTAGTTGGCAATACATTCAATTAACATCATATCTAGGATCATTTTGAACAGTCCAACTTTTCAAAAAAAATAGGCGGTATTCACTAAAGTAGAGGAGTATGTGAAACCGTGGTAAGTTTTTACGTCGTGTAAACAACGCCACACCTAGAGGCAAATCCACCGGTAACATGAAACACAAGGATAGTCATAGTGGGAGTAACTTGAGCGATAACATACATGTCAACTAGGAAAAATAGATGATGTGCGAAGAAATTAATGATGAAAGAGAATAATTGAGTAACATATTATGTTACCGTAACATTACACTTACTAATGAAAAATGACTCTATATAGTAATAAATAGTGGTTTCTATGTTATTAGATTTATGTTACTATGCACTATAAAAGTGGTAACTTAGACTAGTAACATGTAACATGTGTATGTTACTAGTCTAAGTTACTTCCCACTATGACTAGCCTAAGCAGGAAGAAAATATGCATGCCAATCACTCCAGCCGCACACTCCCATTGGACAGAAGCAACCAACCAACCAACCAGGAAAAGAGTCTGGTTTCCTAGAAGTCTCCTTGAAACATGTGACGATTCCTTGACGATAGACCACCAGTCACTAGGGGGAGTAAATCAGTGGGTGGAAGTCCCACTTAACCGGGCAATCCATGTCAGCGATCCGCATGATTTTTCACCTCCACCATTCATCTATCCTTAGTAGGTCACAACAAGCGTCAAAGAGATAACAAAAATCTCTCGTGTGCTCCTTCATATATATACGAGTCCAAAGCCGCATGCCACGTGTGGTGTGCACGTGCATGACTTGTGACTTTGTCGTCAGCGAGGAGATGGAGATGCCATGGCGTGGCATGACACTCATGGTCACTCACTTGGATGGTAGAGGTTCCATTCAAATTGAGTTCACCATCGAGAAGATTGCCTAGCGAGGCACTCACACCGTTGTTGTTTTCACTAGCCGACTGGTCGTGCATCTCTAGGTGATCTCTTGTCCTGAATGCATCACTTTTTCTCACTATCTTGGGCGTAAGTCACAGCCTGCATCGACACACCATGTCTTAGTTGTCATGCTCTCTGTAGTGTTCAGGTGAGTCTAGAAAGCCAACCATACAATTGTTTCCATTTGTTAAATAGATACCCCAAATGTTTCATTCTTTGGAGTCGTTGTTCTTTCACTAGCACAAGACAATCAGATTCCAATACAACACCCCAGAACTGAGGTGGGGGCACCTCAGCCCTAAATGGGCCAAGGCGCCACAGCCCCCAATCCATGCGCTGCATGCGGATAAGGGAAAATCCCTAACTTTTAGGGGGCAACTTGGGAGGCAAGATACCATCCTAGCCACCGGCGCCCTGATAGGGAAAAGTTGTCTGCTCTTTCGATGAGATGAGGATAATTCGATTTGGTGGAGGTTGGGCTTGATGATCCAACTACATGTGCAAGCACTAGCAGCAATGCAATCGCTAGGACAATCTCCTGGAGGTTACTGATCTTGCAGATGCACGATTAGCCTGACCAGCGAGGGTCTTAATTTCTATGTGAAATCGAGAACAAGTAAGAACCAATATTGCAATCAAGATATTGCAGGTAAAGATGAAATTCTTATTATGAAGGTGGGATTATGTAGGGCGTATTATAATAGGCCTATTTAACACTCGAGTCTATGGCGAAGTTGCAATGATGGATAACTTTTAGTCTAAACAAAATCCGAGTCTAAACGATGACCTAATGGAAGTATATATGGAGGGGAAGATGGGGATACAGTCACCCTTGGGAAAGGAGGTCGGAAATCCTCCCAAAGTCGATTTCTTCTACATATATGGACTCTAAAAATTCAGCCTCTATTTGGACGAAAATTACATGGGCCTAGCCCATAAATAAAAGGTGATGTAACACCATATGACTCTATTGATGAAATTATGAAGTAGTAATCTCTTGGTTTCGTTCGATCTTCATCTCTCATTATGGTGGTTTCAAAGTTCTGAAATCTTCACCTGTAATGTCATGGTCAATCCTCACAAGCTTGATGCAATCTCCATGAATGAGCATGCTCCATTGATTATATTTCTTGTCCTTGTTAGATCCATCATTCCTAAGTAACATGAACACATCTGATTTAGGCAGCATTATTATCTTGTTAATATTAGGAAGAGTTCCTAGAAATGAAAGTACCTTGTAATTGAGTTGACGTGCATGACCTCTCGTGAGAGTTTATTGTAATATTGATGTAAGTGCGGCGGGTGTATTAGTAGTAGGGATGTCCTCATTATCCTTCCCTTCTTGAATTGAAGTCATCCTCGATCCTTCTTAACCAAAGTATGACTTCAAATCTGCAATGTTAAATGCAGGACTTACCATACCCAAGTTTGTAGGAAGCAAGTTTGTATGCATTATCATTTATTCTCTTTAAAACATGTAATGAGGTAAACAATCTTACCACTCTTTTAAGTTCTTTAAAATAGCCCTTAGCATAGTAGATAAAGTTCTATTAACTATTTCAGTTTGTCCATCAGTTTGAGGATGACATGTAGTACTAAAATGTAATTTAGTCCCCAACTTAGCCCACAAACATCTCCAAAAGTGGCTAAGAAATTTAGTATCACGATCAAAATAATAGTATTTGGCACATCATGCAAACAAACAATATCACGAAAGAAAAAATCAGCAACATGCGCTAAAGCATCATTCTGGTGACAAGGAATAAAGTGTACCAACTTAGAAAATATGTCCACAACAACAAAAATACTATCCCTCCCCTCCTATGTTCGAGGAAATCCTAAAACAAAGTTCATAGAAATATCCTCCCAAAGAACACTAGGAACGAGAAGATACATGTATAAACCATGTGGATTAAGACGTGACTTACCTTTTTGACATGTAGTGAAGCGAGCAACGAATCTCTCAACATTCTATGCATCTATGGCCAAAAGAAGTGTGCAACAAGCACACCCTCTATCTTCTTCACTCAAAAGTGACCCATTTAGGGGTGGAATCGAGCCGAGTCGAGCCGGCTCATGGCTCGGCTCGGTCAAGCTCGAACAAAATCAAGCCAAGCCTGGCTCGGCTTGGTAGTTCAGATTTTCAAAATAGAGGCTCGTGGCTCGGCTCGAGAGGCTTGGGGCTCGGCTCACCGGCTCGTCGAGCCCGGCGCACAACACCCTGCCTCTCCCGATTCCCTACTTGCTAGCGCTCTTAAATCGCTAGGAGCGCCATCTCCGACGCTGGCGGCCACCACCAACACCGGCCGCCACCGTCGACCGTCCCATCACGTCCTCCTCCATTGTCTTCCCTACTAGTTGCTCCTCCTAGATTTGTTCCCCGTGGATGCGTGCGCTGCCGTTCGTCTAGGATTAGCACGACTGCTGCCCGCCGGCCATCCCCCGCCCTCCGGCCCTCTGCTGCCCTCCGTCTTCCCGCCGGCCATCCCCCGCCCTCCGGCCCTTTGGAGCCCTCTATCTGACCGCCCCATCTTGCCTGCTTCTCATGTCCCGTCTAGCGCTGCTCCGCCGGTCCGATGACCTGCTCTGCAGGTAACCTTCTCGACCTGCATCCAGTGACCCGCTCCGCACAAAAGCCCGGAGTTCCAACCTGGTCCTCATGCTGCTAGCTAGTGGTTGATCTTATTCAGCGAGCATTGGATTGCTTTTCATCAAAGTGTGTCAAAAAACAGTGAGCAGTTTTGTTTGATAAAAACGACGAGCATTTCTGATGTTTGACATGTTTAGAACACAACAAATGAGAATTGAAGTATGAATATATGTACTCCCTCAGATTCAAATTAGTTGATTTAAATTTGTCAAGATACGGATGTATCTAATACTAAATCATGTCTAGATACAGTCGAATCTAGACAAATCTAAATCAACTAATTTAGATTGGAGGGAGTAGTGTTTTGTGTGACATAATTCATCTATTCAATACATCATATGAACTATCTATGTCGTGTAAGCCTGTATTTACATAGCGCTGAACATAATGCTTTAATGAGTTGTAAATCTAGTTTGTTTGAAGTGCATCGGTTGAATTTCTCGGTGCTATCTGAACTCTGAAATTACTGATATGGCAGTTGAAGCTTGCTGCAGCAAGTTCACAGTTGTCCACCTAGTGAACTTGTTAGACTATTTATGGATCTATTCATGACTACATGATTATCTATTGTTAATTATAATTATAAATTGGTACATTTTATGTCGTATTTTTTAATTATACCGATCCTTCGAGCCGGCTTGCGAGCTTCACCGAGCGAGCTTGTCGAGCCTTGAGCCTGACTTTCAAGGTTTAGGCTTGGCTTGTATACCCTTCGAGCCGAGTCGAGATCGAGCCGAAACTTATCGATCCCGAGCCGAGCCTCGAGCTTCAAGCTTTTTATCCACCCCTAGACCCATTAGACTTCCTCCATGTGCCTCCTGCAGTAACAAAATACGAATGGAGCTATTCAGGATGCATAGCTTGCTAGCACGGAACACAAATCCATCATTAATGATAAACTTGTTCCATGTTCTTCCTTTTGTATAATTCTACAATATATCTTTAAATTCAACATCATGCACATATTGTTCTTTGATAGTTTCCAAACCAAGAATCTTGTGGTCAAGTTGCGAGAGCATGGTATAACGGTGCAACAATGCATCAGCAATAACATTATCTTTACCCTTCTTGTGTTTAATAACATAAGGAAAAGACTCAATGAATTCAACCCACTTAGCATGGTTCCTATTTAGTTTTGCTTGAATACGAATATGCTTCAAAGATTCATGATCATAATGTATAACAAATTCTTTAGACCATAAATAATGTTTCCAAGTTTGTAATGTATAAACAAGAGCATATAATTCTTTCTCATCAGTACAATAGTTCAGACTAGGCCCACTCAGTTTCTCACTAAGGTATGCAACATGTTTACCCTCTTGTAATAACACACCTCCCAACCCAATTCCACTATCATCACATTCAAGTTTAAATGATTTAGTAAAATCAGGTAAGTTAGATCATGTGTTTAGCTCTCTTTCAGCATCATGAAAGTGTCATGCTGTGCGTCACCCCAAACAAAAGGCACTTCTTTCTTTATAAGCTCATTCATCAAAACAACAATGGATCCAAAATCTTTGACAAAGTTCCTATAAAATCTAGCTAGGCCAAGAAAACTCCTCACTTGTGTGATCATTTTACTTTTGGGATTTCTATTTTCGTGCCCTCGGTTCATTAGTTGTACTCAGTTTTCCCCAGCCGCTTAGTTTTTCCTCACTTTTGCACATCTCCTTGTACGAAACTCTCACGTGGTCTAAAACTCGCTGTCCATCAACCTTGTTGTTACGTGCTGACAAGTGGGGCCACGTTCAGTCGGGTCCCGTAGTGGACCCTCGCCATTACGTGCTGACGAGTAGGACCACGTTCTGTCGAGTCCCGTAGTGTATCCTTGCCGTTACATGCTGACAAGTGGGGCCGCATTCAGTCGATTCCCATAGTGGACACCTCTCTCAACTTATCCAGATCAGCATCGGACCCACAACTTATCCACGTGAGTGCCGGACCCACATCTTACCCAGGTTGGCGTTGTAAGATAGGACCCCGAGCCAGCCCCACGCCTGCGCCCGTGCCGTTGCTTCATTTTCATATAGTGAAATGTAATGCATATAAGGAAATTATATGAAAGTTATACACCTTTGAACTCTTTTAAATCGCACTTAGGACATGATATGTTGTGCTAATAAAATCCTGATCATTTATCATTTCTATGGAGTGAAAATATAATGCATAAACTTGCGTATACAAAAATTATACACCTTTTAACTCTTTGAAATCGCACTTAATACGTGATAATGTCGTGCTAAGAAAATCTTGAGAGATTTTTATTTTCTCCCCCATTTTCGTAGAGTGGAATGTAATGCATAAACTTTCATATACGAAGTTTATACACCTTTTAACTCTTTGAATTCGCACTTAATACGTGATAATGTTGTGCTAAGAAAATCTTGAGAGATTACCATTTCCATGGAGTGAAATATAATGCATAAACTTGCGTATACGAAGTTTATACACCTTTGAACTCTTTGAAATCGCACTTAATACGTGATAATGCTATGCTAAAAAAATCTTGAGATATTACCATTTCCATGGAGTGAAATATAATGCATAAACTTGCGTATACAAAAGTTATACACCTTTGAACTCTTTGAAATCGCACTTAGGTCATGATAATGTTGTGCTAAGAAAATCTTGAGAGATTACCATTTCCATGGAGTAAAATATACTGCGTAAACTTGCGTATACAAAAGTTATACACCTTTGAACTCTTTGAAATCACACTTCGGTCATGATAATGTTGTGCTAAGAAAATCTTGAGAGATTACCATTTCCATGGAGTGAAATATAATGCATAAACTTGCGTATAAAAAAATTATACACCTTTAAACTCTTTGAAATCACACTTAGGTCATGATAATGTTGTGCTAAGAAAATCCTGATCATTTATCATTTCCATGGAGTGAAATATAATGCACAAACTTGAGTATACAAAAATTATACACCTTTGAACTCTTTGAAATCGCACTTAGGTCGTGATAATGTTGTGCTAATAAAATCCTGATCATTTATAATTTCCATGGAGTGAAATATAATGCATAAACTTGCGTATACAAAAATTATACACCTTTGAACTCTTTGAAATCGCACTTAATACGTGATAATGTTGTGCTAAGAAAATCTTGAGACATTACCATTTCCATGGAGTGAAATATAATGCATAAATTATACACCTTCGAACACATTCCCTTCAAATCATATTCAAGTTCATTTGTTTATGGAGTTAAAGTACCGGTGGCATACTCGTTATTTTGCATGGATAGAGGGGTGCCCCCCCACAGATATAGGGGTTATCCTGTGCGCTAGATTATAGGGGATGAACGGTTGGTGGGCATGATCCGCGTGACAACTGTCTCGACCAATTAGAGCGTAGCAGCGAAGATGAGCACAGGTGCGAGAGATGGATACAAAAAGAGGGGAAAACTGAGTAGCACTTAAGAACCAAGGGCAAGACTGAGTAGAACTTAAAAACCAAGGGCAAGACTGACAAAGGGATTCAAATAGAAAATAGAAAAAGATTTAAAAATGGAAAATGCGTCTTTTATACAATAAAATACATCTTGGCATACATCAAACTATTTGCAATTCAAATATACACCAGTTTGACAATTATTGCCTCATTCAAACAAACTATGTTTTGGGGAGGGATGTTTTGGGAAGAGGCTTGAGTAGAAAGCCATGAACCTTCATATATAGTAGGTGATTTGGGAAGTGGTGATTTAGGTCAAAACTTGGTTTATATACATTTCTTTATGATGGCAGGTCACATAATAAGAATCCCTGGGTAGATGCCACTATGTTTTGCTCTTTTTGAATTTGTTGTGCATAAAATGACTCAATTATCTAGCTAAAACCTATTCGTGGACTCTCTGTTAACCAGCCACCGGAGGGTAAAACTAAGTATATTGCACACGGAAGTGTTAGTACTGGAGGGCAAAACTGAGAAGAAACAAACTACCAGTGTTACACTCGAGGGAAAAACTGAGTACCACTGAGTCGCCAGGGTTAGACACGAGGGGAAAAACGTGACTCATGGTACGCGTGTGCGGTGCACGGGGCAGTAGCAGACACGTGTGGCCGTGCACGGTGCAGTAGCGTACACGGTTATGCAATGCATGGTAGTGCAACGAAACGTCGCTTCCCTTCTCCTTTAATAGAGGCCTTCCCACTCTCACTCATCACTCACTCGCTCACTCAATCGTCTCCACTGTCCCATCACCTTTTGCAAACCCTCATGAAAACCCCAACCATGCCAGTGATGGAGAAGAACGGCGCGGTGGCCATCAGTGCCTCCAAGGCCGCCGGCAAGGAGGCCCCCGTCCCTGTACAGGCCCCCATCCCCATCCCCGCATCCGTCGTAGCCACTGGTGAGGAGGCCCCTACCGGTCTCGGGCAGATCCCGCTCGGCTGGGACCCCTACGAGGAGGCTGTTTACATAAGGCCGGAGACCCCTATGACACCAGCATCGCCGACCCATGGTCGGAGGTATCCAGGGTTTTCTCCCCTTCCCTTGTTCTTCCCCCGTTCCCATCGTTGGATGCTAGATCGTATGTTATTAGGGACTGACTGTTCATATTTTTACAGTAGCTAATCATCTTGTGTTAGATCTTGTATTCCGACGAATCCCCCTTTTCGTATTTGAACCCCCTATTCGTAGTTGAGATCAGTATTCCATTTGGTTTGAGATTTGGGGAATAATCAGGAGATCTCAATCGGTTAATTTATGCAAATAATCAATCCTGATAATCAAAGTATCTCAATCATGTCCTTATTGCACTCTACTGTTTTTTCCAACAGGAGGATAGCAGCGAGGTCCGCAGCGACGACGAGTCCAAGGACACCAAGACTCGTCATGTGCTAAGGAGGCTGAAGTCGGGCCAGTACAACAACTTCTTCGCCGACGACGTGTACGGGTTCCCCTTCTTCCCCACTAGGAGGCTCCGCGCCACGGACTTCAACTCCCTCGTGAAGCATGCCGAGGACGTGAGGACCTGCGTCGAGTCCTTGAACGTCCACGGCTTCATAGCCAAGCACCAGGCGCTCGGTCTTCACCTCCGCAACCTCCAAAAGGTGGCTATCGAGGACGGTCACATGCCCCTGATCAAGCCCAAGGCTCCCAAGGTCAAGGGACTGGGCAACAAGAAGTGGAGGAGGCGTTAGAGGGAGGGGCAGAGGCCCTACTGGCAGAGGCCATGAGGGGCCACTGATCTGCTACTGCTGCTATAAAGCAGCTTCTTTTATCGTGTCTGTGTTGAACTTGTCCGCTACTGCTACTGAGTAGCCTAATTGTCGAACCTCGTTAAGTACCGTACTATATAACCTATATTAGCTGCTTTATCTACATCTGCTCTGTTTACTGAATTTATTTATGGTGCTGGTTAGTTTTGCTGCTCTAGATTTGCTACCAGATTGGGGAAAACGAGGGCAAAAGGAATAATGAATGAAGAGATAAGCTGCTCTAGATTCAGTACCTTTTTGGGAAAAAAACACAATTGTTAGCGATAGAGAGGGGGAAAAGACGCTCTTAAAAAGGCCAATCATAAAAATAACAAAACATAAAACTTCCAATTTAGGCGACAGGGTGCCCGTAACCACCAAACGTGCCCCACATGGTCCCACACCACGTCCCCCATAATCAGCGAGAGATGGATGGCTGGTCCGCTATGTATCCTGGCCCCACCTGCCAGTATGTAATGGTCGAGGCGATGTAACGTAATGCTCAACGCACGACCTGCCCCAATGCGGTCCCACCGGTCAGCATCTAACAGTCAAGCCTTTGACCTGACGCTATCCCCCCATCCGAGCGCATGTGAGGGTTTCAGAATGGAGGGAGGTGATGGCTCATGATACTTTGAGCTTGTTGGGAACCCAAAGAGGAAGGTATGATGAGCACAGCAACAAGTTTCCCTCAGTTATAAAAACAATGTTATCGAACCAGTAGGAGCAAGGAAACAACCCCAAGGTGTTGTCCCCAACTTGGAGTCTTGCACAACACAACCACAGAACTTTGCCCCAACTTACAGTGAGGTTGTCAATCTCACTGGTTTTTCTGAAAACAAATAATTAAACGTATTGTGTGGAAGATAGTAATTTCTTGCAGAAAGTAAACAATAAATAGTAGATGGTATAGCAATGGTAAAAGCATGGACCAGGGTCCATAGTTCACTAGAGGTGATTCTCCTTAAGATAGATAGCATGTTGGGTGAACAAATTACAGTGGGGCAATTGATAGACTCGAGAAAGCATACATGCATATACTAATCATCTTGTCTCCTATGAGATTTGATTGGGCATTACAATATTATACATAGACCATAATCCAACTGCATCTATGACTAATAATCCACCTTCAGGTTATCATCCGAACCCTCTCCAGTATTAAGTTGCAAGCAACAGATAATTCCATTAAGCAAAGCATGTAAAGTAAACAATACGAGTGTCCCATGGACAAAGGATTGCTGTTTTGTCCCTAGTAGCAACAACAGATCTAGTACCTTAGAGATTCCTGTCACTTCCCCAGATTACTAGAGGCATGAACCCACTATCGAGCATAAATACTCCCTCTTGGAGTTGCTAGCATCTACTTGGACAAGATAGCTACTAACAATGGAAAGCATGCAAGATCACAAACAACATAGACATGATAGAATCAATAATTAATCTGAAATAGCATCTCAATATCCATCGGATCCCCGCAAACACAACATTTGGGATTACAAATAGATGATCTTGATCATGAACGGAGCTCACAAGATCTAAACATGATAGCACAAAGGAGGAGAACCAACCATCTAGCTACTACATGAACCATAGTCTAGGGATGAACTGCTCACGCATCACACCGGAGGCAGTCATGGTGATGAAGAAGGCCTCCAGGGTGATCTCTCCCCTCCGGAAGGGTGGCGGGAAGAGCTTCGGATCCCTCCTGATCTGGGGATCAAGATGGCGGCGGCTATAGAATCTTTCGTGGATTTCTGATTGGGTATTTGATCGGGTCCTTAAGGTTTTCGTCCCGAGAGGTTTTTATAAGAGAAGGGGCGAGGTTAGTGGAGGATCGAGGGGCCCACACCAGGTGGCAGCGTGCCTAGGGCTGGCCGCGGCACCCTAGGGTGTGGCCACCTCGTGGCCCCTTGATGGCTCAATGCACGACGCCTAAAAAAATGCTTGATGGCGGGGTTGATGTAGAGCTCGTTGGGAACCCCAAGAGGAAGGTATGATGAGCACAACAGCAAGTTTCCCTCAGTTATGAAACCAAGGTTTAATCGAACCGGTAGGAGCAAGGAAACACCCCAAAGGTGTTACTAGCTGAGCTTTGGCAGGGCGCACTACTGATGGCTCAGTGCATGGCGCCTAGAAAAGTGTTGATGGCTCGTGGTTGATGTAGAGCTTGTTGGGAACCCCAAGAGGAAGGTATGATGAGCACAGCAGCAAGTTTCCCTCAGTTATGAAACCAAGGTTTAATCGAACCAGTAGGACCAAGGAAACACCCCAAAGGTGTTACTAGCTGAGCTTTGGCAGGGCACACTACCGGTGCTAGTAGCAATGTGGAGACCTGCACAACACAACCACAGAACTCTGTCCCCAACTTGCGATGAGGTTGTCAATCTCACCGTGTTTTCCTGAAAACAAAGGATTAAACATATCGAATGGAAAGAAGTAATAGTTTGCAGAAAGTAAACACAAAGAAGTAAACAGTTGTAGATTGTATGTAAAGAAAAGGACCGGGATCCATAGTTCACTAGAGGTGGCTCTCCTTAGATAGATAACATGCTGGGTGAACAAATTACAGCGGGGCAATTGACAAACACCGAGAAAGCAATACATGCATATACTAATCATCTTGACTCCTTTGAGACTTGATTGGGCAATACAACATAATACATAGACCGCCATCCAACTGCATCTATGACTAATAATCCACCTTCAGGTTATCATCCGAACCCCCTCCAGTATTAAGTTGCAAGCAATAGATTATTGCTTTACGAACTGCGTGTAAGGTAAACAATACAATTGTTCTATGAACAAAGGATCGTTGTTTTCTCCCTAGTAGCAACAGCACATCTAGTACCTTAGAGATTTCTGTCACTTCCCCAGATTACTAGAGGCATGAACCCACTATCGAGCATAAATACTAACTCTTGGAGTTGCTAGCATCTACTTGGCCAAGATAGCTACTAACAATGGAAAGCATGCAAGATCTCAAATAACAAAGACATGATAGAATCAATAATCAATCTAAAATAACATCTCTATATACATCGGATCCCCAAAATCACGACATGTATGGATTACAAATAGATGATCTTGATCATGAACGGAGCTCACAAGATCTAAACATGAAAGCACAAAGGAGGAGAAACCATCCATCTAGCTACTACATGGATCCGTAGTCCAAGGATGAACTACTCACGCATCACACCGGAGGCTTGCATGGTGATGAAGAAGGCCTCCAGGGTGAATTCCCCTCTCCAGGAGGGTGCTGGGAAGAGCTTCAGATCCCTCCCGATCTAGGGATGGAGATGACAGCGGCTATAGACTCTTTCATAGATTTTTGATCGGGTACCTAGGGTTTTCGTCCCGAGGGCAACTTATAGGCGGAAGGAGGCATGGGCCAAGCCTGGCCGCGCGGCCAGGTGGTGTGGCCGGCCCCTGGCCCATCTCCGTCTCGTATTCTGGCACTTGATCCCTTCCGAAAAAATAGGCACTTTGGCTTTTGTCCCGTC
This sequence comes from Avena sativa, assembly GCA_916181665.1. NCBI lineage: Eukaryota > Viridiplantae > Streptophyta > Magnoliopsida > Poales > Poaceae > Avena > Avena sativa. The sequence continues at coordinate 462,388,566 of OV702287.1, forward strand.
CAATTCCGAGAATATTCATTTTCTGACTTTCCTGGAACCAAAAACAGCAGAAAACAGGCAGCTGGCACTGTGGCTCTTGTTAATAGGTTAGTCCAAGAAATCATATGAAAAGTACTCCAAAGTTGGAACAAAACACAAGAAAGTGGATAAAACCAAGCATGGAACATAAAAAATTATAGATACATTTGCAATGTATCAACATCCCCAAGCTTAACTCCTGCTCGTCCTTGAGTAGGTAAGTGATAAAAAGAAATAATTTTTGAGGTGACATGCACCATCAAAGACTTGATCAAAGTATTTGCAAAACATCAAAGCTGGGATCAAAGTACTTCAATCATAACATGAAAGACAAAGTTCTAGCAATAAGCAAAGAAACTATGATGCCACATGAAAAGGCACAAACAAAAGATTCATGAATAACAATGCTTTGCAAGACGTTCATTTGTTTCACATAAAGAAAACATAGCATAATAGTATTCAGCTTGTCCCTCAATAGAGTAGCAAATATAAATGCATAGGACACCTTCAAAGTTCATAAGAGTGACTAGATACAATAGTTTAAAACAGGCAATATCAAGTTATGCATCAATCAACTAGTCTTGGGACAATGCACATAGAACTAAGAATGGACACTATGCTCTCAAAGTAGGTGCATAAAGATAGAAGGTGGAGACTCAATATAATGGTGGAAGAAAGGACTTTTGTAAAAGGAAGTAGGGATTCAAGTCTCATAAAGAGCTTCCAAAAATTATGGTACTTATAGCTTTCAGCTCTCATTGCCCCTATCATAAGCATATTGAAGGTGATTAGGGTTAAAGTGACACAACTAAGAGGATATGCTTGACAAGTTATAAACCGAAATCTCATGCCCCTTACTTACAAAGACCGATCCTCATGCTACTCAACTTCAGACACGAGTAAGCTCTTGTCATTGTAAGTATATGTGTATCATTAAGAACCGCCAACGGGGTACCCCTTGCACATGATACAGGAGCTTTCCCATAATCAAAATGACAAGGCAAGCAGACAATGAGCATCTCAGCGATCTTTTTATTTGCTATTTGCATAGGTTTTTATTGAGGATGCTTCATAGAGTGCTCATTATGGTGATGCTGCAAGTTTCCACCATGATTAGGCATGGCTTAGGCTAGCGGCCCACGCGTTTCTCTAACACACATACAAACTCCATGATCTTACAAGTTCCACTTTTATTTCACACCGCCAGGATCCGTAAGCAAAAGAACATGATATCAACGGGGTACAAAGTACAAGTGCAATGTTGAAAGCGTTCCCCATGAAACATGGTTCTGCTAACTTCAACTTATAAAGCGCAAGCATATATGCAACAAAGAAGGACCAATGGTTCAAGTTTATTAGAGGCAATAAAGTAAAGTGTGCCATCAAGTTCGTGAGAGCTTTAATCACTAGTTTTCTCATAACAAGTGAAAGGTAGACAAAAGCATGAATATACTTGGAATAACATAAGCTAGTAGGTAGGTATGCTGGACTCCTTGGAATAACTTGGTTTCGTGAGTTGGATGCATGAGTGGAACTCATACTTGGTTGTGGAGGCTAGCAAAAGACTAGGAGCAACAAACTAAGAGAGAAATAATGGCCATAATCATGTAGAGCGACAAAACATCATTGATCAAAGCATAAAGTGATACTACAAGTTGAAAACTAAAGGATCATAAAGGCTATGGTGACTTGTGAAAGTCATAACATGGTGTGAGCATGCGCCAAGTCAACCCAAATAAAACATCAAAGGAGAATACCACTATACTATGCTTTAATATGCTAAAACAACGCATGATTCATCCAAGGCACATTAAGAAATCTCAATTGTTTATAACAAGTCATGCTACAGCAAAGAATACTAAGCATAAAGCCAAAACAATATCAAGCATGGCATGACAAAGCATAGCCACAGTCAAAAACGAGCTCTTTTTACCACATAAGCATGAACTTTCCTACTCTTTTCCAAACCAAACCAAACTATTTGCAAACCAATGTATGAAAGAGGGGGTCCAACAAACTTATTGAGAAAACTAAATGAACTAAGCAAACTAAAAACCAAAATGAAAACGAAAAGGAAGACGCTCCAAGAAAAACACAACTGTGCATGAAATAATAAAAATGAAGCGTTTGGAAGAAACCTGGAATTTTTTATTGTTGAAGAAGGGGATGCCTTGGGCATCCCCAATCTTTGACGCTTGCACTTCTTGGATATTTCTTGGGGTGACATGCGTGGCATCCCCAATCTTGAGCTTTAGTCCATCCTTCATCTCATTACTCATTTCTTCCATACACCTGAAAATTTTCCTTCATACAAAACTTCACACAATCTCATTAGCAACATTAGTGCACTTAAGAAAAATAAATCTCAATATTCAGTTCTAACACCAAATAAACTTCTATTAGAACACTATCTACTGTAGCACTTCCCTCAAAAAGCTCAATTCCCCAAAAAAACTAAAAAAGGAACCCACGAGAAGTAAATGCAGAAAATGGCAGAAATCTGTCAAAACAGACCAGCAGGTAAATACGAATTTTTTCGAAGACCTTCTGTTGCTCAAATCAAAAAGTGTTGAAATAAATAAAGTTAGAGAATAACCTGGGACAGAATCACAAAAAATTACAGCTCAATCAGACCTACAGAACTCTCTCAGGAATGTTTACGGTGAAGCACAGAAATCTGTTTCGGGACAACAACTTTCCCAATCATTACTTCACTCTCATTAGAGGTTACTCTTGGCACAAGAAGCAAATAAAAAGGATAAGGAGGGGTTATTACAGAGGTAATAACTTCTAAGACTCATCTAAAACTCTTGGGTTATCTCCCAACAAGTACTTTTCTTTAACGCCTTTAAGTTAGGCATAAGAGGCAAAGAAAGAATCAAGTGTTCTCAAATGAAGGAGCATTAAGACCAAATTTTGTTTTCATAGGAGAAGCAAAAGAAATCTTTTCTCTCTTTTTAGGGAAGTGTTCTATACCTTTCTTGAGTGGGAATTGATATTTAATGGTGCCTTCTTTCATATCAATGATGGCACCAATAGTTCTAAGAAAAGGTCTTCCCAAAGTAATAGGACAAGAAGCATTGTATTCAACATCCAAAACATAGAAATCAACGGGGACATAGGAATCATTAACCATAGTAAGAACATCATTAAGACTCCCCATGAGTTTCTTTTTAGCATTATCATCAAGTGGGACATTCAAATAGCAATCTTCAAGAGGAGGCAAATCAAGCATATCATAAATCCTTCTAGGCATAATAGAAACACTACTATCAAGATCACACAAAGCTTTTAAATCAAAGTCATTCACTTTCATATTAATGATGGGTTCCCAACCATCTTCTTGTTTTATAGGAATAGAAGCTTTATGTTTCATCTTTTCTTACTTAATCTTTATGAGAGCATCGGTAATGTGTTTTGTAAAGGCCATGTTCATAGCACTAGCATTAGGACTTTTAGCAAGCTTTTGTAGGAACTTAATAACTTCAGAGATATTGCAACCATCAAGATCAAAATCAACTTTATCATCTAAAGTAGTAGAACTATTACTAGCCTCAACACTAGTGGTGGTGATAGTAGAAACACTAATGTTTCTAGCAATTTCATCTTCTCTTTCCCACTTAGCATATAATTCAGCTAATAGTCTAACATTTTCATCATTTATTACTTTTATGGCATTAGTAGCTGCAAAGGGATTCTCATTAGTTTCAGGTTTAGAAGCCATTTTATTCAAAGAAGATTGAGCTTCAGCCAAAGATGCTATATTTCTTTCAACATTAGAGTTTTTCCTCCATAGTTTTATTGAAAGCAGTTTGTTTCCTAATAAACTCTTTAAGAATAACTTTAAGTTCAGAGGGAGCACTCTTATTATTGTTGTAAGAATTTCCATAAGCATTACCATTGTTGGGAGGATATGGCTTATAATTGTTGTTACCAAAATTGTTCCTATAAGCATTGCTACCATAAGCATTGTTGCCAAAATTGTTATTTCTTATGAAGTTCACATCAACTTGCTCTTCTTGAGCAACCAAAGAGGTTAAAGGAACATTATTTGGATCAATATGGGCTTTCCCATTAACAAGCATAGACATAATAATATCAATCTTATCACTCAAGGAGGAGGTTTCTTCAACAGAATTTACCTTCTTACCTTGTGGAGCTCTCTCAGTATGCCATTCAGAATAATTAACCATCATATTGTCCCAAAGTTTTGTTGCAGCACCCAAAGAAATGGTCATAAAGGTACCTCCAGCAGCTGAATCCAATAGGTTCCTTGAAAAATAGTTCAATCCTACATAAAAAGTTTGGATGATCATCCAAGCAGTCAGTCCATGAGTGGGACAATTCTTAACCAAAGACTTCATTCTTTCCCAAGCTTGAGCAACATGCTCATTATCAAGTTGTTTAAACTTCATTATTGCACTTCTCATGGATATAATCTTAGCAGGAGGATAGTATTTTCCAATAAAAGCATCTTTGCACTTAGTCCAAAAATCAATACTATTCTTAGTTAAGGAATTCAACCATTCTTTAGCTTTTCCTCTCAAAGAGAAAGGAACCAATTTCAGTTTAATAATATCACCATCTATATCCCTATGCTTTTGCATCTCACAAAGTTCAACAAAGTTATTTAGATGGGAAGCAGCATCTTCATTACCAATACCAGAAAATTGTTCTCTCATAACAAGATTGAGTAAAGCAGGTTTTATCTCAAAGAAAGTATTTTCAGCCACAGGTGGAGCAATGGGAGTGCTCATAAAATCATTGTTGTTGGTGATAGTGAAGTCACACAACTTAGTGTTCTCAAGAGTAGTCATTTTTTTGGGTTTTCAAATAAGAAAGAAAACTAGCAAAACTAATTTCTTTTGTGTTTTTGAAGAACAAAACAAGCAAACAAAGCAAAAAGAAACTAAGGAAAACAAAAACAACAAAGTAAAGAGATTGGTTATGAGGGACTCCCCTTGTGAAGATGTCCTTGACTCCCCGGCAACGGCGCCAGAAAAATGCTTGATGGCTCAGTGCACGGCGCCCAGAAAAGTGTTGCTGGCTCGTGGTTGATGTAGAGGTCGTTGGGAACCCCAAGAGGAAGGTATGATGAGCACATCAACAAGTTTCCCTCAGTTATGAAACCAAGGTTTAATCGAACCAGTAGGAGCAAGGAAACACCCCAAAGGTGTTACTAGCAGAGCTTTGGCAGGGCACACTACCGGTGCTAGTAGCAACGTGGAGACCTGCACAACACAACCACAGAACTTTGTCCCCAACTTGCGATGAGGTTGTCAATCTCACCGTGTTTTGCGGAAAACAAAGGATTAAACTTATCGAATGGAAAGAAGTAATAGTTTGCAGAAAGTAAACGCAAAGAAGTAAACAATTGTAGATTGTATGTAAAGAAAAGGACCGGGATCCATAGTTCACTAGAGGTGGCTCTCCTTAGATAGATAACATGCTGGGTGAACAAATTACAGCGGGGCAATTGACAAACACCGAGAAAGCAATACATGCATATACTAATCATCTTGACTCCTTTGAGACTTGATTGGGCAATACAACATAATACATAGACCGCCATCCAACTGCATCTATGACTAATAATCCACCTTCAGGTTATCATCCGAACCCCCTCCAGTATTAAGTTGCAAGCAACAGATTATTGCTTTACGAACTGCGTGTAAGGTAAACAATACCATTGTTCTCTGAACAAAGGATCGTTGTTTTCTCCCTAGTAGCAACAGCACATCTAGTACCTTAGAGATTTCTGTCACTTCCCCAGATTACCAGAGGCATGAACCCACTATCGAGCATAAATACTAACTCTTGGAGTTGTTAGCATCTACTTGGCCAAGATAGCTACTAACAATGGAAAGCATGCAAGATCACAAATAACAAAGACATGATAGAATCAATAATCAATCTGAAATAGCATCTCAATATCCATCGGATCCTCGCAAACACAACAAGTAGAATTATAATTAGATGATCTTGATCATGAACGGAGCTCACAAGATCTAAACATGAAAGCACAAAGGAGGAGAACCAGCCATCTAGCTACTACATGGATCCGTAGTCCAAGGATGAACTACTCACGCATCACACCGGAGGCTTGCATGGTGATGAAGAAGGCCTCTAGGGTGAATTCCCCTCTCCGGCAGGGTGCCGGGAAGAGCTTCAGATCCCTCCCGATATAGGGATGGAGACGACAGCGGCTACGGACTCTTTCGTGGATTTTTGATCGGGTACTTAGGGTTTTCGTCCCGAGGGCATCTTATAGGCAGAAGGGGAGGCCGAGGGGGTGCCTGGGCTGGCCAAACCACCCCCTGGTGCGGGCCAAGCCTGGCCACGCGGCCAGGTGGTGTGGCCACCCTCTGGCCCATCTCCGTCTCGTATTCTAGCATCTAATGACTTCCGGAAAAATAGGCACTTTGGCTTTTGTCCCGTCCGATTCCGAGAATATTCATTTTCTGACTTTCCTGGAACCAAAAACAGCAGAAAACAGGCAGCTGGCACTGTGGCTCTAGTTAATAGGTTAGTCCAAGAAATCATATGAAAAGTATGTTGGGTTTGCAGCATAGAAAACAAAAAAATTCCTATGATGAGAACTATACGCCAAGATCTATCTACTAGATACAGAGCAACGGGTGGACATACATCCATCGAGAACTTACCCTCGAAGACAACGAGTTTTGATAACGAGTAGGAACTCGTGGTTGATGTAGTCGTACACTTGCCGATCTCAAGATCGTGATAAAGTCCAGCAGGTCCGGCTCCAGCACGTCCATCAGATCCAGCTCCAGCAAGTCCAGCACCGCAAAGCAGCGTTGCATCCGTGATCGCACACACATCCAGTACCCCGACAACCTCCATCCCTAGCTCCAGCAAAGCAGCGGAAGCAGCAACTCCATTCTAGATAAAGCCACCGGGAACATGTATCTCGCTAATCCGAGACCATGGGGAATAATACTAGAGGGAGAGAGAGATCCTTCACGAGGAGGTGTGAGGAAGAAGGGGAGTGAGGGGGGCCTTTTATAGGAGGAGGGGGTACACCTCCCCATGGCCGGCGCCCCATGGGAGGGTGACTCCTCACCTCCCCCATTCATGTGGTGGTAACCCCTCCACATTAAAATGCCCCTTCACATTCTCTTTTAAAGTCTCCACTTTAAATGCATTAAATTTCTCCAAATTTAATGCTCTCTCGTTTAATAAAACTCTTTTATTATGTTTTTTCAGAATTTTGTTAATTACTTTAAGTAACAAACATTCACATAAAACCCCCTGCAACATTTCAATATTACATGCAGAACCAATTTCAGCAATTTCACCTGAAATAGTTTCGGTGTCTATTGAAATAATTCCAGCGCTTTCTTAAATCTTTATCTGAAACATATTTGCTCCAAATGGTGTCGGTATCCCTTAAGTGTGTCACCCTACGGTTCCCGGATAATGCAGACTTGATCGAGACCCCTCTCAGATCAATAATCAGAAGCGGGACCTAGAGATCCATACTGACTCCTACACATTCAACGATGACTTCTGTGATCGTGAGAACCTTTAACGCTAGTAACTAAATCCCTTTGTCTCGCGATATATTACATGTCCGAGATTCCATCATCGGTATCTCCATACCTTGTTTGATCTTGTTGCCAACATGCACTCTTTTCTCGTTCTCGTGATATAACATTCTAGTGATCACATCACTTGCTTGCAAGCTATCTTAATGTGATATCACCGAGAGGGCTCAGAGTATATCTATCCGTCATCGGGATGGACAAATCCCACTCTTGATCCATGAGCCTCAACATAACACCTTTGTAGCACTGAACCCACCTTTATAGTCACCCTGTTACGGTGTGACGTTTGATGTTATCAAGATACTCTTCCGGTGTCAGCAATTAACATGATCTCATGGTCTAAGGACTAAGATTACTTCGTATGATGTTATAGCAATATAAACATAATGACTTTGATCGTAATGCTATACTTCGGATGAATGTTCATCACATCATTCCACCAATGTCGTGACCTCGTTATTAACAACATCCAATGTCCATGATCAGGAAACCTTGATCATCTTATTAATCAACGAGCTAGTTTATATGAGAGGCATTACTAGGAACTTTGTATTTTGTTTATTAAACACACATGTATTGACGTTTCCGATCAATACAATTATAGCATGCAAAATAAACATTTATCATAAACATGGAATAAGATAATAACCACTTTATTATTGCCTCTCGGGCATATTCCCTTCAGTCTCCCACTCGCACTAGAGTCAATAATCTAGTTTGAAAAACTTTGCGTATTGAATACCTATGGCTTTCTGGTGTTGCATATACGCGATTGCTAGTGTTTAACATAATCTCTAGATCTGACAGTTTCAGGTCCTCGTGTATTTGCATGTCTTTGCGTCTCTACGCATCACTCATTCTCAAATGAGATGGCATTGTATAAATTTGGTCCTTTGGTGAGACCTTTAGTTCGTTCGGGTTAAAATATGTTGATATTATTGTCATACAATATATCTTCATAGTATTATCCCACTTTGAACCACACCTAGTTTGATAACAAACTACTTAACACAAATGCCCTCCTTTGCTGCTACTATAGCAGTTATATACTTAGCCTTTTGTTGTAGTATCCGTCACAATGTCTCAACTTTGGAACTCATCCAAATCCATCATGGAACATCCTTTCCATTAAATTGTTCCACCCATAGTCTAAATTGATATACATTTAATTTGTATCTTGTGACAAAACTAGTACCAATGTAACACTTTACAATGAACTACCTTTAACTATTTGTCACTTATACATGATATATTCTTAGTTCTTCCAAAGTTCATAAGAATATCTTTACTATTGTCCGATGATCATCTTATGAATCATTCTGGTATGTGCTCATAACATTTAGAGCATAGGACATTCTGGATATATACATATCACGGTATAATCGATCAAAATCTTCATGTGATTTTACTCACCAAGTGTTGAAACACTTGAATCTTGATACAATCCTTTCCATGTAGAAGAACCTTTCTTGTTGTTTCCATATTGAACCCTTTCAATATCTCATATATGTACGTTTGGCACAACCATATTAGTGCCTCAATCTATCCATATAGACATTGATGCCCAATATTCTGGTTTTGCCTAAGTCTTTCATCGAAATCTTATTTTAATGAAATTCTTAACTTGTGTCAATACAAGATACATCATTTCCAATCAACAATATGTCTTCTACATAATGTATTAGAAATATGTCTCATCGCTCCCACTTAATTTCTTGCAAATGCAAGCATCTTCATCATCTCCGATGAATTTAAACTCTTTTAACAGTTTCATCATGGTGAAGATTCCAACTCCGCTATGCTTACTTCAACTATTGAAATTGGCATGCCCTTTTAGCATCTTTTGAATTAACAAAACCCTTCGGACCATGTCCTGTACACGTCCTAGGTAACCATTCTATTAGAAGAACCTTGTTTTGTTTATTCAACTACCATATACCAAATTATATGTAGTGGTTTCTACATTAATCCATCAAGACTATATATCGCTATGAAAGATCAAATCTTGTCATAGTCAACTCCTTGAACATTGTCGTAAACTTCTTTCCGACATGTCGACTATTTCATAGATGTTAAACATCCATGTCTATTTCTTTATAGATCCAAACACGACCGATAGGCTTTACGCCTTTTCAGAGGGTCTTCCAAGTTCAGAAACTTGATTTCTCATGTATGGATACTAGCACGGATTCTATGAATTCTATTCATTTTATGGAGTCAGGGCCCATCATCGCTTCTTTGCATGCAGTCAGTTCATCATTGTCAAAACAATAACGACTTTTTTTTATCAAATCTTACTATTTGATTCTTACCGACCCACACGGTTCAATAGGAACTCTAATCTGCGAGATCACACCCTTTGTAATCACGGGAGCCATGAGCAATGTGGCCGCCACCGGGACACTTTCCGGTGCTGCGCTACTTAGCACATATAGCTAAGGTTCAACAACCTTATCAAAGTTCTATTGTCCTCCCACTTAACTTTCACGAAAAATTCCTTCTCAAGAAACTTGTCGTTCCAAGTAACAAACTCTTTTGTCCTCGGTGTTATGGAGAAATTCCCAACAAATTCTTTGGGATAACCTACAAAGACGTGCTTATCTGACTTTGGTTGTAAACATTTTACTGATGCATAGCATACCAAAATTTAAGAAAAGACAATTCGGGTTTTATCCCAAACCATAACATATATGGTGTCATTTCAACGGATCACGATGGTGCTCTTTTCAGTGTAAAACCGGTAGTATCTAAAGCTTCAATCCTTAAAACATAATGGCAGTTTTATAAATGACACCTTTGATCTTACCATGTCAAACATGGTTTGATTTCATCTCTTGAATATGCCATACTCCTATGGTTTATCGGGAAACACAAATCATGGAACAATTCCTCAAATCTTAAGTGTTTTGCTAAACATGTAACTCAAATATCTTCCTTTATGATCAAATCATAAACTCTTTTATTTTCTTGTTACAATGATTTTTCACTTCATCTTGAAAGTCTTTGAACAATTTTCAAATGTTTCATACTTCTTCCTTATTAAGTAAATATACAGATATATTCACTCAAATTTTTGGAGAAAGCATATGAAGCAAAAAGATCCATTGCATATGGCTACACATAATGGACTATGCACATCAGCATGCACAATTTCCAATAAGCTAGTCATCCGTTCCTCTCTGGCCTATGGACGGAGTTTCAATTATCTCGAGGAAAGTCTCACATGCGTCAATTGATCAAAATCAAAGAATCCAAAAATCCATCAACATGGAGTTTCTTCATGTTTTCTTTCCAATATAATTTAAAACAGCGATGTCACTTCATAAGTGATCTTTTAATCATTTGTCTTGCGACATTTTAGCAATAGTGTTTATAGATGTGATTTCTCCAACTAGACTTGTAAAAGTTCATCCATCCTTTATGGAATACGGTAATTATTTGAACAACCATTGTTCTCGTAATACCGGAACAAAATAATAATTATTAAAACAAATCTTAAAGGCTAGGTTTGACGACAATGAAAAACACAATAACACTTTATTTGTTTTTGATGAACATCATCACTTATTCTCTTGCCAGTTACTTAGGCCATTGCAGTTCATGAATTGTGTTGTTCTGTATGATACTTCATACCAACCAATTCGGTATCCAATACCTAAGAACCACATTGTTTAACAAGCAAAGAATACATCCATAACATGCATATCTTCTATATACCTAAGTTGGACATCTCCAACCTTTTCTTTTCTGCCAAATATTTTATAGATTCTCTTTCAGTAATTCCTTTTTATTTTAAAAGAATCTATCAACATCAATTGTGGTGTCATTCACATGACACATAGTACAAAGCGTATATAGTCAAATACTAATACCTTTGGACTTGCACTTTGAAGTGAATCACCATCATCAAATGTTTGGTATTCTTTCAAAAATCCATTCTTTAGTAATCTATTAATGTAGTAAACATTTTACTTACATCTTCTATTCATCCTTATCATGACAACTTTCATGATCAAGCTACTATAGCCTATAAGGAAGAATGACGAGTATAATGTTAGTTCCCAAATCCTTTTTGGGGAATCCGGATGCCTAGCATCTCCATCCTTCACAAATTCTCATACAATATGAGAACATGTATTTTGATAAATTATACTCTATCATAATGCAACCAAAAACATTGTTTCAGATATCACAATATCTTTCACACATGATGATTTCTGAAACAATTTTCAGCTCCTATATAAGCTTGATATTAAAACAACTTTTGAATATCAATAATCATGGAGGCAAACATGATACTTTAGATACTAACATTAGAATTCTTACTCTTGATTTAATACTACTTATTAAACTTCATGGAGTAAATAGAGTTTGCTGAAAGTTTGCAATAGGACTTATAAACTTTAAATTGACATTCAAAACAATACGATGCCAGTTCGTAAAGTAAATATCCAGAATTCTATAGTTCTATTATCTCAACTAAAACTAAGCATAAGGTTGTGAACAGACGCCAATGACTACAAAAAATTATGCAAATTCACTTTGATTTAGTTTATGACAAATGGAGTTCGACTAATCCAAATTAGAAATGAACTCCCACTCAAAAACGACATCCCTCGTGCCTTTTTGGTGATTACATGAACCAAATCCACTACACCAAGTCCGATCATCATGGAGTCGGTGTAGCTTCAAAGGCGAGCATCAATATGGGCATCATATCAACTATATGACTCATGCTTAAGCTTTCGGTCCGTGTTCCGAGGTCATGTCTGTACATGCTAGGCTCGCCAAGTAAGAACCTTAGTACTCGCGTGTGTAAAACTGTCTTACACCCGTTGTATGAAAGCGTAGAGTCGAGTACACCCGATCATCACGTGATGTCTCGAAACATGATCCATAGAATGGTGCATACTTAAGGAAGAACACATTTTTATCTTGATATCTAATGAGGGATCATCTTAAAATGCTACTAAAATGCCAAACTAGCAATATAAGATGCGAACATCATATGTGTAAAGTGGAATGATATGGTCCATGCATTTGATCACCATCACATGCATCGTGGTATGATCTCTATCATTCCTTTATGTGTAAGGCCAAGGTCTATGGAACTTACATGTTAGGTGTGTTGTAAGAGTATCAACTATACATCAACTTACAACATTACCATATCATGACACTAGCCCAGCAATGATCTAAACTAGACGCCTCTAATTTATCCATTGCAAGTTTTACGTGGCCTAGGGCTTTCGAAGATAGAACCGGTATTACCTACGAACATGGAACCACAATGAGGATAACCAACTTATTAGAAACTCGTTGTAAATCAGATATTAACTATAGTAGGAGAGACAGACACCCGCCAGCCACTTATGCAAAACTAGTTGCATGTCAGTCGTGGAACCGGTCTCATGTACGATGACATGTAAGGTTGGTCCGGGCCGCTTCATCCCACTATGCCACCAATATCCAAAATACGAAGCAATAACATTATCATCATCGCCCACATATATTCATATGTGTACTACCCGTGCAAAGCACCTACGCATAGATCAGGCTCTGATACAACTGTTGGGTTCGCAGCATAGAAAACAAAAATTTTCCTACGATGAGAACTATACGCCAAGATCTATCTACTAGATACAGAGCAATGGGTGGACATACATCCATCGAGAACTTACCCTCGAAGACAACAAGTTTTGTTAACGAGTAGGAACTCGTGGTTGATGTAGTCGTACACTTGCCGATCTCAAGATCGTGATGAAGTCCAGCAGGTCTGGCTCCAGCACGTCCATCAGATCCAGCACCGCAAAGCAGCGGTGCATCCGTGATCACACACACATCCGGTACCCCGACAACCTCCGTCCCTCGCTCTAGCAAAGCAGCGAAAGCAGCAACTCCTTTCTAGATAAAGACACCGGGAACATGTATATCGCTAATCCGAGACCATGGGGAATAATACTAGAGGGGGAGAGATCCTTCACGAGGAGGTGTGAGGAAGAAGGGGAGTGAGGGGGGCATTTTATAGGAGGAGGGGGTACCCCTCCCCATGGCCGGCGCCCCATGGGAGGGTGACTCCTCACCTCCCCCATTCATGTGGTGGTAACCCCTCCACATTAAAATGCCCCTTCACATTCTCTTTTAAAGTCTCCACTTTAAATGCATTAAGTTTCTCCAAATTTAATGCTCTCTCATTTAATAAAACTCTTTTATTAATTTTATTCAGAATTTTGTTAATTACTTTAATTAACAAACATTCACATAAAACCCCCTTCAACATTTCAATATTACATGCAGAACCAATTTCAGCAATTTCACCCGAAACAGTTTCGGTGTCTATTGAAATAATTCCAGCGCTTTCTTAAATCTTTATCTGAAACATATTTTCTCCAAATGGTGTCGGTATCCCTTAAGTGTGTCACCCTACGGTTCGCGAATAATGCAGACATGATCGAGACCCCTCTGAGATCAATAATCAGAAGCAGGACCTGGAGATCCATACTGACTCTTACGCATTCAACGATGACTTCTGTGATCGTGAGAACCTTTAACGCTAGTAACTATATCCCTTTGTCTCGCGATATATTACATGCCCGAGATTCGATCATCGGTATCTCCATACCTAGTTTGATCTTGTTACCGACATGCACTCTTTTCTCGTTCCCGTGATATAACATTCTAGTAATCACATCACTTGCTTGCAAGCTAACCAATGTGATATCACCGAGAGGGCCCAGAGTATATGTATCCATCATCGGGATGGACAAATCCCACTCTTGATCCATGAGCCTCAACATAACACCATTGTAGCACTGAACCCACATTTATAGTCACCCTGTTATGGTGTGACGTTTGATGTTATCAAGATACTCTTCCGGTGTTAGCAATTAACATGATCTCATGGCCTAAGGACTAAGATTACTTCGTATGATGTTATAGCAATATAAAAATAATGACTTTGATTGTAATGCTATACTTCGGATGAATGTTCATCACATCATTCCACCAATGTTGTGACCTCGTTATTAACAACATCCAATGTCCATGATCAGGAAACCTTGATCATCTTGTTAATCAACGAGCTAGTTTATATGAGAGGCATTACTAGGAACTTTGTATTTTGTTTATTAAACACACATGTATTGACGTTTCCGATCAATACAATTATAGCATGCAAAATAAACATTTATCATAAACATGGAATAAGATAATAACCACTTTATTATTGCCTCTCGGGCATATTCCCTTCAAAGTACTCCAAAGTGTGGACAAAACACAAGAAACTGGATAAAACCAAGCATGGAACATCAAAAATTATAGATACATTTGCAATGTATCACCCCTCTTCAACTGCCCTCCGCACTCCGTGTTGCTTCGGGTAAAATATTTACTTTGCCTTTTGTCTAGTCCAATTCTGGGAATATTTCCTTACTAGCTTTTCTGAAACCAAAAACAGCAGAAAAAGGCAACTGGCACTATGGCATCTTGTTAATAGGTTAGTTCCATAAAATGTATAAAAATACCCCAAAGTATGAACAAAACATAAGAAAGTAGATACTAAACAAGCATGAAACATCAAAAATTATAGATACGTTTACGACGTATCAACATCCTCAAGCTTAACTCCTGCTCGTACTCGAGTAGGTAAG
This sequence comes from Avena sativa, assembly GCA_916181665.1. Lineage (NCBI taxonomy): Eukaryota > Viridiplantae > Streptophyta > Magnoliopsida > Poales > Poaceae > Avena > Avena sativa. Next base: position 462,403,801 of record OV702287.1, read on the forward strand.
TGATAAAAAGAATAATTTTTGAGGTGACATGCACCATCATAATCTTGATCAAGGTATTTGTAAAACATTGATAGCTAGGATCATAGTACTCTAACATTGACATAAAAGATATAGTTCTAACAATAAGACATAGCAACTATGTTGTTACATGAAAAGGTACAAACAAAAGATTCATGAATAATGCTTTGAAAGACGTTTGTTTGTTTCACATATAGAAAACATAATAAAAATGATATTCAGCTTGTCCCTCATGGTATAGCAAAACATAAATGCATATGACACCTTCAAAGTTCATAAGGGTGGCTAGATATAAATAATTTAAGAACACGCAATATCAAAGTTATGAATCAATCAACAAGTTTTGGGACAATGCACATTAAACTAAGAATGACCACTATGCTCTCTCAATAGGTGCATAAAGATAGAAGATCGAGACTCAACATAAAAGTAAAAGAAAGTCCTTCATAGAAGGAAGTAGTGATTCAAGTTTCCTAAAGAGCTTCCAAAAATTATGGTACTTATTAGCTTTCAGCTCTCATTGCCCCTATCATAAGCATCTTTAGTTGATTAAGGTTAAAGTGAACAAATATGAGGATATGCTTGACAAGTTATAAGTTGAAAATCTCATGCCCCTTGCTTACGAGTACCGAACCTCATGCTACTCAACTTTAGTCACGAGTAAGTTCTTGTCATTGTAAGTACATGTGTATCATAGAGAACCGCCAACGGGGTACCCCTTGCCCATGATACAGAAGCTATCCCATATCAAAATGACAAGGCAATAGACAATGAGCATCTCAGCAATCTTTTATTTGCTATTTGGATAGGTTTTTATTGAGGATGCTTCATAGATTGCTCATTATGGTTATGCTGCAAGTTTCCACCATGATTAGGCATGGCTTAGGCTAGCCACCCAGGCATTTCTCTAACACATATACAAACTCCGTGAGCTTACAAGCTCCCCTTTTATTTCACACCACCGGGATCCATAAGCAAAAGAACATGATATCAACTAAATAAAGTGCAATGTTGAAAGCGTTCCCCATGGTAACATGGTTCTGCTAATTCACAACTTATAAAGCGCAAGCACATATGCAACATAGATGGGCACAATGGTTAAAGTTTATTAAGTGCAAGAAAGTAAAGTGTGCCATCAAGTTTGTGAGGGCTTTAATCACTAAATTTCACATAACAAGTTTAATTCGGAAGGTAGATAAAAACATGAATATACTTGGAATAGCAATAATGCTAATAGGTAGGTATGGTGGACTATTTGGAATAACTTGGTTTTATTTGGAGTTGGATGCATGAGTGGAACTCATACTTAGTACATGTGGAGGCTAGCAAAAGACTAGGAGCGACCAACTAAGAGAGCAATAATGGCCATAATCATGCAAAGCGGCAAAACATTATTAATTAAAGCACAAAGTGATATTACAAGTCGAAAACAAAATGATCATAGAGGCTATGGTGACTGGAATAGTCTTAACATGGTGTGAGCATACGCCAAGTCAACCCAAATAAAGCATCAAGGGAGAATACCACAATATTATGCTTTTGATGCTAAAACAACGCATGATTCTTTCAAGGGACATTAAGCAATCTCAATTGTTTGGAACAATTCATGCTACAACAATAATTACTAAGCATAAATTCAAAGCAATATCAAACATGACATGCTAAAGTCTAGGCCACAGTCAAAACAAGACTCCTTTTATACCACTTATAAGCATGAACTTTCCTACTATTTTCCAATCTAAATCAACATATTTGAAAGTATGTATGAATGCGGGGGTCCAACCAATTTATTTAAGAAAACTAAGCAAAATAAAACTAAAAACAAAAAGATGACGCTCCAAGAACAACACAATTGTGCATGAAATAACAAAAATGAAGTGTTTGGAAGAAACCTGAGATTTTTATTGATGAAGAAGGGGATGCCTTGGGCATTGATATGTTGCAAATGTATCTATAATGTTTGATGTTCCATGCTTGTTTTTTATCTACTTTCTTATGTTTTCTCCACACTTTGTAGTATTTGCATACACTTTCTTGGACTAACCTATTAACAAGGTGTGGCCGCCTAGGGCACCCCCTCGACCTCCCCTTTCGCCTATAAGATGCCTCCGATACATAAACCCTAAGTACCCGATCAAAATTCCACGAAAGAGTCTGTAGCCGCTACCATCTCCATCCCTAGATCGGGAGGGACCTGAAGCTCTTCCCGGCACCCTGTCGGAGGGTAGAATTCACCCTGGAGGCCTTCTTCATCACCATGCCTGCCTCCGGTGTGATGCGTGAGTACGGGTCCATGTAGTAGCTAGATGGTTGGTTCTTCTCCTTTGTGCTACCATGTTTAGATCTTGTGAGCTCCGTTCATGATCAGGATCATCTATTTGTAATCCTACATGTTGTGTTTACGGGGATCCGACGGATATTGAGATGCTATTTCAGATTGGTTATTGATTCTATCATGTCTTTGTTATTTGTGATCTTGCATGCTCTCCGTTGTTAGTAGATATCTTGGCCGTGTAGATGCTAGCAACTCCAAGAGGGAGTATTTATGCTAGATAGTGGGTTCATGGCTCTAGTAATCTGGGCAAGTGACAGAAATCTCTAAGGTACTAGATGTGTTGTTGCTACTAGGGAGAAAACAACAATCCTTTGTTCATAGAACAATCGTATTGTTTACTTTACACGCAATGCTTAATGCAATTATCTGTTGCTTGCAACTTAATACTAGAAGGGGTTAGGATGATAACCTAAAGGTGGATTATTAGTCATAGATGCAGTTGGATTATGGTCTATGTATAATGTTGTAATGCCCAATCAAATCGCATAGGATTCAAGATGATTAGTATATGCATGTATGATTTCTCGATGTTTGTCAATTGCCCCGCTGTAATTTGTTCACCCAACATGTCATCTATCTTAAGGAGAATCACCACTAGTGAACTATGGACCCCGGTCCTTTCTTTTACCATCAATCTACAAATATTTACTATTTTCTGTTTACTTTCTGCAAGTTATTACTATCTTCCACACAATACGTTTAATCCTTTGTTTTCAACAAAACCGGTGAGATTGACAACCTCACTGTAAGTTGGGGGCAAAGTTCTGTGGTTGTGTTGTGCAGGATTCCAAGTTAGAAACAACACCTTGGAGGTGTTTCCTTGCTCCTACTGGTTCGATAACCTTGGTTTCATAACTGGGGGAAAACTTGCTGCTGTGCTCATCATACCTTCCTCTTGGGGTTCCCCAACGAGCTCGATATATTTTGGGCCATCAAGCTATTTTTCTGGCGCCATTGATGGGGAGTCAAGGATATCTTCACAAGCGTAGTCCCTCATAACCAATCTCTTTACTTTGTTTTATTTGTTTTGCTTAGTTTGTTCTGCTTTGTTTGCTTGTTTCTTTATCAAAAACACAAAAAAATAGTTGTACTAGTTTGTTTTCTTTATTAAAAACACAAAAAATTAAGTCTTTCTATAGTTGCTCCCTCTTTCTTAGTTCACCATGTTGATCCCTAAGTTCACCCTAAATGACCTTTCAATAGGTAGTGGCTCTATAATTGGAAAAGATAATATTGAAGAATTCTTTAATCATGTTAGTAAGCATGAGGATATTGAGGATAGATCCCTTGTAGAACTTGCTCCAAATTATGAAATTGATGCAGCTTCTTTAGTTCACATGTTGGAAGATAGGTTTGTTAACCTTATCCCCTTAATGCAAGTAATGTTTCTTAAACTTAAAGAAATTGAGGACCCTAAAAAGAGAGATTTTATTCTGAAAACTTTGCTTAAAGAATTCTATGATGTTGCCAAGGTAGCTAGAAAAGTCTTTGAACGTTTTAATATGCTAGGCTCATGTGTAGATGTTATTCGTACACGAGAAAATATGAACAAAACCGAACCTAATGGGGAGGAAATTAAGATACCAATACCTTTTAAACTTGTAGCAATGCATGAAGCCATAGAAAAGAATCTAGATTGGATTGTTCCTGAAAACCCGTTTGATGAAAATAGTGGACCCAAGAGCATTGCGAGAGGATCCTCTAGAACTTATTTGGATGAGATACCTTGCCTTGTTGAAGATATTTCTGGTATCAATCTTAATGCTTCTTCATTTGAGAATACTTGATGCTTTTCTTGCTTCTTATGCCTAACTTAAAGGCGTTAAAGAAAAGTACTTATTGGGAGATAACCCAAAAGTTTTAGATCAGTCTTGGAAGTTATTGCTTCAGTAATAACCGCTCCTTATCCTTTTTATTTGCTTTTTGTACCAAGAGTAACCTCTAATGAGAGAGAAGTAATGCTTGGGAAAGTTGCTGTCCCGAAACAGATTTTTGTGCTTCCCTCTAAAAATTGTGTAAACCCTCTATATGTCGGTTTGAGCTGTGATTTTTTGTGCTTCTGACCCAGGTTGTTATCAAACTTTCGTTAGTTCAACACTTTTCGATTTGAGCAACATAAGGTCTTCGAAAAAATTTGGTTTTTACCTGCTGGTCTGTTTTGATAGATTTCTGCCATTATTTGCATTTGCTTCTTGTTGATTCCTTTTTGGGTTCTTTTTGGGGAATTGAGCTTTTTGAGGGAAGTGCTACAGTAGCTTGTGTTTTAATGGAAGTTTTATCGGTGTTGAAATTGAACCCAAAGACTTATTATCTTGAGTACACTAATGTTGCTAATAAAGATTGTGTGAAGTTTCATATGAAGGAAAAATTTCAGGTGTAAGGAAAGAATGATATAATGAGATGAAGAATGGACTAAAGCTCAAGCTTAGGGATGCCACACCGTGTCACCCCAAGAAATATCCAATAAGTACAAGCGTCAAAGCTTGGGGATGCCCAAGGCATCCCATTCTTCATCAATAAAAATATCAGGTTTCTTCCAAACACTTCATTTTTATTGTTTCATGCACAATTGTGTTGTTCTTGGACCGTCTTTGTTTTTTGTTTTTGGTTTTCTTTTTGCTTGGTTTTCTTAGTTTTCTTTAATAAATTGGTTGGACCCCTCATTCTTACATTAGTTTTCGAATAAGTTTGGTTTGGATTGAAAAAGAGTAGGAAAAGTTCATGCTTAAGTGGTAAAAGGAGCTGCTTTTTTGACTGTGGCCTATGCTTTGTCATGTCATGCTTGATATTGTTTTTGCTTTATGCTTAGTGATTTTTGCTGTACCATGACATGTTATAAACAATTGAGATTACTTAATGTTCCTTGAAAGAATCATGCGTTGTTTTAGCATATTAAAACATAGTATTGTGGTATTCTCCTTTGATGCTTTATTTGGGTTGACTTGGCGCATGCTCACACCATGTTATGACTATCCCAAGTCACCATATCCTTTATGATCCTTTAGTTTTCTACTTGTAATATCACTTTATGCTTTAATTAATGATGTTTTGTCGCTTCGCATGATTATTGCCATTATTTCTCTCTTAGTTGGTCGCTCCAGTCTTTTGCTAGCCTTCATAACCAAGTATGAGTTCCACTCATGCATCCAGCTCCAAATAAAACCAAGTTATTCCAAAGAGTACACCATACCTACCTATTAGCATTTTCTATTCCAAGTATGTTCATGATTTTATCTACCTTCCAAATTAAACTTGTTATGTGAAAATTAGTGATTAAAGATCTCACGAACTTGATGGCACACTTTAATTTCTTGCACTTAATAATCTTGAACCATTGTGTCCATCTTTGTTGCGTATATGCTTGCGCTTTATAAGTTGAAGTTAGCAAAACCATGTATCATGGGGAACGCTTTCAACATTGCACTTATATTCCTTTGATATCATGATTCTTTTGCTTATGGATCTCGACGGCGTGAAATAAAAGGGGAACTTATAAGATCATGGAGTTTGTATGTGTGTTAGAGCAACGCCTGGGCCGCTAGCCTAAGCCATGCCTAATCATGGTGGAAACTTGTAGCATAACCGTAGTGAGCTCTCTATGAAGCATCCTCAATAAAAACCTATGCAAATAGCAAATAAAAAGATCGTTGAGATGCTCATTGTCTGCTTGCCTTGTCATTTTGATTATGGGATAGCTCCTGTATCATGTGCAAGGGGTATCCCGTTGGCAGTTCTCTATGATACATATGTACTTACAATGACAAGAGCTTACTTGTGACTGATGTTGAGTAGCATGAGGTTCGGTACTCGTAAGTAAGGGGCATGAGATTTCAACTTATAACTTGTCAAGCATATCCTCTTAGTTGTGTCACTTTAACCTTAATCACCTAAAGATGCTTATGATAGGGGCAATGAGAGCCGAAAGCTAATAAGTACCATAATTTTTGGAAGCTCTTTATGAGACTTGAATCCCATCTTACTTCTATGAAGGACTTTCTTTTACTTTTATGTTGAGTCTCCATCTTCTATCTTTATGCACCTATTGAGAGAGCATAGTGGCCATTCTTAGTTCTATGTGCATTGTCCCAAGACTTGTTGATTGACGCATAACTTTGATATTGCTTGTTCTTAAACTATTTGAATCTAGTCACCCTTATGAACTTTGAAGCTGTCCTATGCATTTATGTTTTGCTACTCTATGAGGGACAAGCTGAATACCATTCTCATTATGTGAAACAAACAAACATCTTACAAAGAATTGTTATTCATGAATCTTTTGTTTGTGCCTTTTCATGTTACAACATAGTTTCTATGTCTTATTGTTAGAACTATATCTTTCATGCTATGTTAAAGTACTATGATCCCAGCTATCAATGTTTTACAAATACTTTGATCAAGTTTATGATGGTGCATGTCACCTCAAAAATTATTCTTTCTTTTTCTCACTTACCTACTCGAGTACGAGCAGGAGTTAAGCTTGGGGATGTTGATCGTTGTAAACGTATCTATAATTTTTGATGTTCCATGCTTGTTTTATATCTACTTTCTTATGTTTTGTCCACACTTTGAAATATTTTTACCAACTTTCTTGGACTAACCTATTAACAAGATGCCACAGTGCCAGCTGCCTGTTGTCTGCTGTTTTTGGTTCCAGGAAAGTCAAAAAATGAATATTCTCGGAATTGGACGGGACAAAAGCCAAAGTCAATATTTCACTAAGGGGCACATGGAGCCAGAAGACGAGAGGGAGAGGGCCAGAGGCCGGCCACACCACCTGGCCGCACGGCCAGGCCTGGCCCGCTCCAGGGGGTTATCCCCCCTTTCGCCTATAAGATGCTTCGATAAAGAAACCCTAAGTACCCGATCAAAATTCCACGAAAGAGTCTGTAGCCGCCACCATCTCCATCCCTAGATTGGGAGGGATCTGAAGCTCTTCCCGGCACCCTGCTGGAGGGGAGAATTCACCCTGGAGGCCTTCTTCATCACCATGCCTGCCTCCGGTGTGATGCGTGAGTAGTTCATCCTTGGACTACGAGTCTATGTAGTAGCTAGATGGTTGGTTCTTCTCCTTTGTGCTACCATGTTTAGATCTTGTGAGCTCCGTTCATGATCAAGATCATCTATTTGTAATCCTACATGTTGTGTTTGTGGGGATCCGATGGATATTGAGATGCTATTTCAGATTGATTATTGATTCTATCATGTCTTTGTTATTAGTGATCTTGCATGCTCTCCATTATTAGTAGATATCTTGGCCGAGTAGATGCTAGCAACTCCAAGAGGGAGTATTTATGCTTGATAGTGGGTTCATGCCTCTAGTAATCCGGGGAAGTGACAGAAATCTCTAAGGTACTAGATGTGTTGTTGCTACTAGGGAGAAAACAACAATCTTTGTTCATAGAACAATCGTATTGTTTACTTTACACGCAATGCTTAATGCAATTATCTGTTGCTTGCAACTTAATACTGAATGGCGTTCGGATGATAACCTGAAGGTGCATTATTAGTGATAGATGCAGTTGGATTACGGTTTATGTATAATGTTGTATTGCCCAATCAAATCGCATAGGAGTCAAGATGATTAGTATATGCATGTATGCTTTCCTAATGTTTGTCAATTGCCCTGCTGTAATTTGTTCTCCCAACATGCTATCTATCTTAAGGAGAATCACCACTAGTCAACTATGGACCCCGGTCCTTTCTTTTACCATCAATCTACAACTATTTACTGCTTTCTGTTTACTTTCTACAAGTTATTACTATCTTCCACACAATACGTTTAATCCTTTGTTTGCAGCAAAACTGGTGAGACTGACAACCTCACTGTAAGTTAGGGGCAAACTTCTATGGTTGTGTTGTGCAGGATTCCAAGTTGGAATCAACACCTTGGAGGTGTTTCCTTGCTCCTACTGGTTCGATAACCTTGGTTTCATAACTGAGGGAAAACTTGTTGATGTGCTCATCATACCTTCCTCTTGGGGTTCCCCAACGAGCTCGATATATTTTGGGCCATCAGGCATCCCCAAGATTTGACGCTTGTACTTCTTGAATATTTCTTGGGGTGACACAGATGGCATCCCGAAGCTTGAGCTTTTTTCCATACTTCATCTTATCATATTATTCTTCCCTACACTTTAAATTTTCCTTCATACAAAACTTCACACAATCTCATTAGCAGCATTAGTGTACTCAAGATAATAAGTCTTTGGGTTCAGTTTCAACACAAGTAAAACTTCCATTAAAACACAAGCTATTGTAGCAATTCTTTTTAAAAGTTCAACTAATTGGCAAGAACTCAAAGAGAAAGAGACTAAGAGGCAAATGCAAATAATGGCAGAAATCTGTCAAAACAGACCAGCAGGTAAAAACCAATTTTTTCGAAGACCTTCTTTTGCTCAAATCGAAAGGTGATAAACTAACGAAAGTTAGATAATAACCTGGGGAATAAGCACAAACAATTACAGCTCAATCCTACATACAGGGATTTTTCACGAATTTTTACAGTGAAGCACAAAAATCTGTTTCAGGACAACAACTTTCCCAAGTCTTACTTCTCTCTCTTTAGAGGTTATTCTTAGCACAAAAACCACACAAAAATGATAAGGAGAGGTTATTACTGAAGCAATAACTTCCAAGACCCAACAAAATAAAAACCTACTGAATAAAAATTTGGGTTATCTCCCAATAAATGCTTTTCTTTAACGCATTTGAGCTAGGCATAGGAAGCAAGATTCAAGTATTCTAAAATGAAGAAGCATTAAGAGCAAATTTTGTTTTAATAGGAGAGGCAAAAGGAATCTTCTCTATATTCTTAGGGAAGTGTTCTATACCTTTCTCGAGTGGGAATTTATATTTAATGGTGCCTTCTTTCATATCAATAATGGCACCAATAGTTCTAAGAAAAGGTCTTCCCAAAACAATAGGACAAGAAGCATTGCATTGAACATCCAAAACATAGAAATCAACGGGGACATAGCTATTGTTAACCATAATAAGAACATCATTAATACTCCCCATGAGTTTCTTTTTAGCATTATCATCAAGTTGGACATCAAAATTGTTGGAGATATGCCCAAGAGGCAATAATAAAGTGGTTATTATTATATCTTTATGTTTATGATAAATGTTTACATCCCATGCTATAATTGTGTTAACAGGAAACATTAATACTTGTGTGTTTCGTAAACATAAAAGAGTCCCTAGTAAGCCTCTTGTTAAACTAGCTTGTTGATTAATGGATGATCATGGTTTCCTGATCATGGACATTGGATGTCGTTAATAACAAGATCATATCATTAGGAGAATGATGTGATGGACTCACACCCATAGTAAGCATAGCATAAGATCAAGTCATTAAGTTCGTTTTGCTACAAGCTTTTTCAAATGCATAGTAACCTAATCCTTCGACCATAAGGTTATGTTAATCACCATCACCGGATGGGTACTTTGATGACATCAAACGCTGCTTCGTAACTGAGTGGTTATAAAGGTGTCATTGGGTATTCTGAAAGTATGTGTTGAAGCGCATGGACCAAGATTGGGATTTGTCCATCCATATGACGGATAGATATGGTTTGGTCCCTCTCGGTGGAATGTCATCTAGTTAGCCTGCAAGCATGTGACTAGGTCACAAGGGATGACATATCACGGAACGAGTAAAGAATACTTATCAGTAACGAGGTAGAACTAGGTATGGAGATACCGACGATCAAGCCTCGGATATGTAGAATATCGCGTGACAAAGGGAATTGGTTTCGTATGTTAAATGGTTCTATCGATCACAAAGTCATCGCTGAGTATGTGGGAGCTGTTATGGATCTCCAGATCCCGCTAATGGTTATTGATCGGAGATGTGTCTCCATCATGTCTACATGTTCACGAACCGTAGGGTGACACACTTAAGGTTCGAAGTTGTTTTAAGTAGATATGGAATGTGCGTTGGAGACCGAATGTTGTTCGGAGTCTCGGATTGGATCCGGGATATCACGAGGAGATTCGGAATTGTCCGGAGAATAAGATTCATATATTGGGGATCATTTTCTAAGTTAGGAAATGTTCTGGAGTGTTTGTATGGAGATTCTAGAAGGTTTCGGAATGTTCTGGAAGGTTCTAGAAGATTTCTTAGAGTTTGCTTGAAAACCAAGAAAGGATCAAGGAGTCTTTGTGGGGCAAGCCATGGATTCGTGGGGGAGGAGGATTCCTTCCTCCCTCCCAATCCGCCGGCCAAGGAGGGAGGGGAGTCCTACTAGGACTCCCCCTCCCATGGCGCCTCCCTCCTTTAAATAGAGGGGAGGGGGCGCCACCCCTAGACCTCTCCCATAACAAACCCTAGCCGCCGCCTCTCTCCTCCTCCTTCGCTCTGCTCCGGCTTAGGCGAAGCCCTGCAGAATTCTCTACTCCACCACCACCACCACACTGTCGTGCTGTTGGAATTCCGTGGAGAAGATCTACTACCTCCGCTGTTCGCTGGAACAGGGAAAGGAAGGTCTGCTTCGACTCCGCACATGTGATCGACTGCGGAAGCGCTGCCGGAACGCGATGCCGGAAGGATCGTCCACACGATCTTGAGATCGGCAAGTGATCGACTACATCAACCCCGAGATCTAATCTCATAACGCTTTCGGATCTACGAGGGTTAGTACAGATCTATCTCGTTGCACATGTCTAATAGATTAGATCTTGGCTTTTATCTATATTAGATCTGGGTTTTGTTCGTTCTTGCGGTAGAAATTTTTTGTTTTCCATGCTACGAACCCATAAAAAATAACAATCTCCTAACGGTGGCAAATCAAGCATTTTATAAATCTTTCTATGCATAATAGAAACACTACTATCAAGATCACATAAAGCTTTGAGATCAAAATAGTTCACTTTCATATTAATGATGGGTTCCCAACCATCTTCTAATTTCATAGGCATAGAAGATTTATGTTCCAATTTTTCTTCTTTAATTTTTATGAGAGCATCAGTAATGTGTTTTGTAAAGGCCATATTCAGAGCACTAGCATTAGGACTTTTAGCAAGCTTTTGTAGGAACATAATTACTTCAGAGATATTGAAACCATCAAGATCAAAATCATAATTACCATCCAAAGTAGTAGAGCTATTGTTTCCCATATTTCTAAGGATTTTAGCATTTTTATTGGAAAAAGTTCCATTGGTTTTAGGCATTGGTGTAGAAGGAATGGGGGCTTCATGTGTTTTGCTAGCATCAACATTAGTGGTGGTGAAAGTACTGTTGGAGATATGCCCAAGAGGCAATAATAAAAGTGGTTATTATTATATCTTTGTGTTTATGATGAATGTTTACATCCCATGCTATAATTATATTATAAGGAAACACTAATACATGTGTGTTTTGTAAACATAAAAGAGTCCCTAGTAAGCCTCTTGTGAAACTAGCTTGTTGATTAATTGATGATCATGGTTTCCTGATCATAGACATTGGATCTCATTAATAACAAGGTTATATCATTAGGAGAATGATGTGATGGACACACACCCATAGTAAGCGTAGCATAAGATCAAGTCATTAAGTTCGTATTGCTATAAGCTTTCAAATGCATAGTAACCTAATCCTTCGACCATGAGGTTATGTTAATCACCATCACCGGATGGGTACTTTGATGACATCAAACACCGCTTCGTAACTGGGTGGTTATAAAGGTGTCATTGGGTATTCTGAAAGTATGTGTTGAAGCGCATGGACCAAGATTGGGATTTGTCCATTCATATGACGCATAGATATGCTCTGGGCCCTCTCAGTGGAATGTCATCTAGTTAGCTTGCAAGCATGTGACTAGGTCACAAGGGATGACATAACATGGAACGAGTAAAGAGTACTTATCAGTAACGAGGTAGAACTAGGTATGGAGATACCGACGATCAAACCTCGGATAAGTAGAATATCGCGTGACAAAGGGAATTGGTTTCGTATGTTAATGGTTCTATCGATCATGAAGTCATCGTTGAGTATGTGGGAGCTGTTATGGATCTCCAGATCCCGCTGATGGTTATTGATCGGAGAGGTGTCTTCATCATGTCTACATATTCACGAACCGTAGGGTGACACACTTAAGGTTCGAAGTTGCTTTAAGTAGATATGGAATATACGTTGGAGACCGAATGTTGTTCGGAGTCTCGGATTGGATCCGGGACATTACGAGGAGATCCGGAATTGTCTGGAGAATGAGATTCATATATTGGGGATCATTTTCTAAGTTAGGAAATGTTCCGGAGTATTTGTATGGGGATTCTAGAAGGTGTCGGAATGTTCTGGAAGGTTCTAGGAGATTTCTTGGGGCAAGACAAGGAGTCGTGGGGGAGGAGGACTCCTCCCCCCCTCCCAATCCGCCGGCCAAGGAAGGGAGGGGAGTCCTACTAGGATTCCCCCTCCCATGGCGCCTCCCTCCTTTAAATAGAGGGGTGGGGGCGCCACCCCCTTGCCCCCTACACATCAAACCCTAGCTGTCGCCTCTCTCCTCCTCCTTCCCTATGCTCAGGCTTAGGCGAAGCCCTGCAGAATTCTCTACTCCACCACCACCATCACACCGTCGTGCTGCTAGGATTCCGTGGAGAAGATCTACTACCTCCGCTGTTCGCTAGAACAGGGAGAGGAAGGTCTGCTTCGACTCCGCACGTGTGACCGACTGCGGAAGCGCTGCCGGAACGCGGCGCCGAAAGGATCGTCCACACGATCTTGAGATCGGCAAGTGATCGACTACATCAACCATGAGATCCAATCTCATAACGCTTTCGGATCTACGAGGGTTAGTACAGATCTATCTTGTTGCACATGTCTAATAGATTAGATCTTGGCTTTTATCTAGATTAGATCTGGGTTTTGTTCGTTCTTGCGGTAGAAATTTTTTGTTTTCCATGCTACGAACCCATCAGTGGTATCAGAGCCTTGTCTATGTGTAGATCTGTTGCACGAGTAGAACACAATGGTTTTGTGGGCGTTGGTGCTCGTGCCGTCTTTTGCTTTGTGTACTTTGCATCTTGCGGTATGGTGGGATGAAGCGGCTCGGGCTAACCTTACATGTCATCGCACATGAGACTTGCTCCACGCTTGACGTGTAACTTGCTTTGCACAAGTGGCTTTGCGGGTGTCTGTCTCTCCCATCATAGTATAGATCCAATTTACACTTTGCACTTGATAGCACTTGTATCAACGTTGTGGTTCAGTTTCGTAGGTAAGATCCGTTCTTATTCGAAAGCCCCAAACCACGTAAAACATGCAAAGAAAATTAGAGGCGTCTAACTTGTTTTTGCAGGGGTTTTGTGATGTGATATGGCCATCATGTGATTGTGATTATATTTGATGTATGCAATGATCCTTGTTGTAATATGGCAACCGGCAGGAGCCTAATGGTTGTCTTTAATTCTGTTAAGACCTGTGTGTCTATTCATCTTGTAATAGCTTTATTCCAAGTAGTTGTAATAGTTGCTAGTGATGATGGACAACCATGAAGTGGCGCCACTGACCTTGACGCAATGCTGGTGATGATGGAGACCATGTCCGTGCTTTGGAGATGGAGATCAAAGGCAAAATAAGAAAGGGCCATATCATATCACACTAATTATGAATTGCCTGTGATGTTAATCCTTTATGCATCTTGTATTGCTTAGATCGCGACGGTAGAATTATAAGATGATCCCTCTCACTAAATTTCAAGTAATAAAGTGTTCGTCCTTAGTTGGCGCCGTTGCTAAGACTCGTCGTCTCGAAGCATCTCGTGATGATCGGATGTGATAGATTCTACATGTGCATACAACAGGTGCAAGCCAGATTTGCACTTGCGGAAACTAAGGTTAATCTTGACGAGCCTAGCATGTACATACATGGTCTTGGAACACGGAATACCGAAAGGTAGAGCATGAATCATATGAGTGATATGGTGAACATGAAGATTGTTCGCCGATGAAACTACATCTTCTCTCGTGAAGATCGGACTTGGTGTAGTGGACTTGGTTCGTGTAATCACTAAGACAATGTGAGGGATGTTGTTTTGAGTGGGAGTTCACCTAGTTAATTTAAGAATTAAAATTGAACTCAATTTATCATAAACTTAGTCTAAACTACTTGCAAATTTGTTGTAGATTATGGCGAACCTCTCCATCAATTTCAATGCATTCCTAGAGAAAGAAAAGCTTAAGAACAATGGAAGCAACTTCACGGACTGGCTCCGTGGTCTGAAGATTGTCCTCAGGGCTGGTCAGATGACCTATGTGCTCGAAGCACCGCTAGGTGACCCACCTGCAGATGATGCCACCGATGATGTAAAGAATGTTTATGCCACTCGGAAAAATCATTACTCCACAGTTCAGTGTGCCATCCTGTACGGTTTAGAAACGGAGCTCCAGAAGCGTTTTGAGCACCACGACCCGTTCGAGATCATTAAGGAGCTCAAGCTCATTTTTGAGACTCACGCGGCCGTGGAGAGATATGAGGCCTCCAAAAAGTTCTTTAACTGTAAGATGGAAGAGGGAAGCTCCGTTAGCGAGCACGTGCTCACCATGTCTGGGCACGCAAACAAGCTCCAAGAGTTGGGGATAACGATTCCTAATGAGTTAGGGATTCACCATGTCCTCCAATCACTGCCACCGAGTTATAAGAACTTTGTGATGAACTACAATATGCACTGCATGAACAAGACGTTGCCTGAACTATCGTCCATGCTAAAAACTGCTGAAGTGGAGATCAAGAAGGAGCACCAAGTGTTGATGGTCAATAAGACCACCAATTTCAAGAAACAGGGCAATCCTAAGAAAAAGGACAACTTCAAGAAGGACGGCAAGAAAGCTGCCGCACCTGCTAAGAAGCCCAAGGCTGGTCGTAAGCCTGAGACTGAATGCTTCTACTGCAAGGGTGCTGGTCACTGGAAGCGTAACTGCCCCAAGTACCTGGCGGATCTAAAGAACGGCAACATCAAGAAGAAAGGTATATTCGATATACATGTTATTGATGTGTATCTTACTAGTAATCGTAGTAGTGCCTGGGTATTTGATACTGGTTCGGTTGCTCATATTTGTAACTCGAAACAGGAGCTACGGAAAAAACGAAGACTGGCAAGAGACAAGGTGACGATGCGCGTTGGAAATGGCTCCAAGGTTGATGTGATCGCCGTCGGCACGCTACCTCTACATCTACCTTCGGGATTAGTTTTAAATTTAAATAATTGTTATTTGGTGCCTGCGTTAAGCATGAACATTATATCTGGATCTTGTTTATTGCGAGACGGTTACTCTTTTAAGTCTGAGAATAAAGGTTGTTCGATTTATATGAGTAATATCTTTTATGGTAATGCACCTGAGATGAATGGTTTATTCTTATTGAATCTCGATAGTAGTGATACACATGTTCACAACGTAGATGCTAAACGAATAAAATTGAATGATAATTCTACGTACATGTGGCACTGTCGTCTTGGTCACATTGGAGAGAAACGTATGAAGAAACTCCATTTTGATGGACTTCTTGAATCACTTGAAAGATGCGAAGCATGTCTAATGGGAAAAATGACTAAGACTCCATTCTCTGGGATAATGGAGCGAGCTATAGACTTATTGGAAATAATACATACCGATGTGTGCGGTCCAATGAGTGTAGCATCGCGTGGTGGATATCGTTATGTTCTCACTTTCACGGATGACTTAAGTAGATATGGGTATGTCTACTTTATGAAACATAAGTTCGAAACTTTCGAGAAGTTTAAGGAATTTCAAAGTGAAGTGGAAAATCATCGTAACAAGAAGAGTAAGTTTCTGCGTTCTGACCGCGGAGGTGAATATCTAAGTTATGAGTTTGGCATGCATTTAAAGAAATGTGGAATACTTTCGCAGTTGACACCGCCGGGAACGCCACAGCGTAATGGTGTGTCCGAACGTCGTAATCGAACTCTCTTAGATATGGTTCTGTCTATGATGTCTCTTACAGATTTACCGCTATCGTTTTGGGGCTATGCATTAGAGACAGCCGCATTCTCTTTAAATAGGGCACCATCTAAATCCGTTGAAACGACACCATACGAATTGTGGTTTGGTAAGAAACCTAAGTTGTCGTTCCTTAAAGTTTGGGGTTGCGAAGCGTATGTAAAGAAGTTACAACCTGATAAGCTTGAACCCAAAGCGGAGAAATGCGTCTTCATAGGATACCCTAAAGAAACAATTGGGTATACCTTCTATCATAGATCCGAAGGCAAAGTTTTCATTGCCAAGAATGGATCCTTTCTTGAGAAGGAGTTTCTCTCGAAAGAAGTGACTGGAAGGAAAGTAGAACTCGACGAGGTTATTGAACCTTCTCTCGAAGTTGAGAGTAGCGCAGCACCGGAAGATTGTTTTTGTGCCGCCTGCACCAATTGGAGAGGAAGCTCATGATGGTGATCGTGAAACTTTGAACGAAGTTACTGCTGAACCTCGCAGGTCAACGAGAGTTTGTACCACTCCTGATTGGTATGACTCTGCCTTGAACGTCATGTTGGTGGACAACACTGATGACCCTGCGACGTATGGAGAATTTCTGGTGAGCCCAGATTCCGACAAATGGCTAGAAGCCATGAAATCCGAGATGGGATCCATGTACGAAAACCAAGTGTGGACTTTGGTGGACTTACCGGATGGCCGTAAGGCTGTCGAGAACAAATGGATCTTCAAAAGAAAAATAGATGATGGTGGTAATGTTACCGTCTATAAAGCTCGACTTGTCACGAAAGGGTTCCGACAAATTCAAGGAGTTGACTACGATGAGACTTTCTCACCAGTAGCGAAGCTAAAGTCTGTGAGGATTTTGTTAGCAATTGCTGCATATTTCGATTATGATATTTGGCAGATGGATGTCAAAACGGTATGCCTTAATGGTGACATTGAGGAAGAGTTGTATATGGTACAACCCAAGGGTTTTGTCGATCCTAAAGATGCTGACATGGTATGCAAACTTCAGCGCTCCATTTATGGACTGAAGCAAGCATCCCGGAGTTGGAATCAACGTTTTGATAAAGTAATCAAAAACTTTGGATTTATAGAAACTTATGGAGAAGCTTGTATTTACAAGAAAGTGAGTGGGAGCTCTGTAGCATTCCTAGTACTATATGTAGATGACATATTGTTGATTGGGAATGATATAGAACTTCTTAATAGCGTCAAAACCTATTTGAATAATAGTTTTTCAATGAAGGATCTTGGCGAAGCGGCATATATTCTAGGCATCAAGATTTATAGAGATAGATCAAGACGCCTAATAGCGCTTTCACAAAGTACATACTTAGACAAAGTTATAAAGAAGTTTAGAATGGAAGAGAGCAAGAAGGGGTTCGTGCCCATGTTGTCAGGTAAGACCTTGAGTAAGACTCAAAGTCCGGCTATGGCAGAAGATAGAGAAAAGATGAATAATATTCCCTATGCCTTGGCCATAGGTTCTATCATGTATGCCATGCTGTGTACAAGACCGGATATAGCACATGTTGTTAGTTTGACTAGCAGATATCAAAGTGATCCTGGAATGGAGCACTGGACAGCGGTCAAAAATATCCTAAAGTACCTGAATAGGACTAAGGATATGGTTCTTTCTTATGGAGGTGATGAACATCTTGTTGTAAACGGTTACACTGATGCTAGTTGGAACACCAATCCAGATGACTCGAAGTCACAGTCTGGATATGTATTTATTTTGAATGGTGCTGCAGTGAGCTGGAGGAGTGCCAAGCAAAGCGTTGTGGCGAAATCTTCAACTGAATCGGAATACATAGCTGCTTCGGAGGCTGCACAAGAAGCCATATGGATGAAGGAGTTCATTACTGAACTTGGCATGGTTCCCAGTGCGTTGGACCCGATGGCCATCTACTGTGAGAACACAGGTGCCATAGCTAATGCACAGGAGCCAAGGTCACATAGCAAGCTGAAGCACATCAAGCTATGTTTCCATGCTATTCGCGAGTATGTCCGAGATGGTGGCATAAAGATTTGCAAAGTACACACTGATCTGAATGTGGCAGATCCGTTGACTAAACCTCTCCCTAGAGCAAAGCATGAGCAACACCAGAACGCCATGGGTGTTAGGTATATTACCATGTAATCTAGATTATTGACTCTAGTGCAAGTGGGAGACTGTTGGAGATATGCCCAAGAGGCAATAATAAAAGTGGTTATTATTATATCTTTGTGTTTATGATGAATGTTTACATCCCATGCTATAATTGTATTATAAGGAAACACTAATACATGTGTGTTTTGTAAACATAAAAGAGTCCCTAGTAAGCCTCTTGTGAAACTAGCTTGTTGCTTAATTGATGATCATGGTTTCATGATCATAGACATTGGATGTCATTAATAACAAGGTTATATCATTAGGAGAATGATGTGATGGACACACACCCATAGTAAGCGTAGCATAAGATCAAGTCATTAAGTTCGTATTGCTATAAGATTTC
The DNA here is from genome assembly GCA_916181665.1 of Avena sativa. Taxonomy (NCBI): domain Eukaryota; kingdom Viridiplantae; phylum Streptophyta; class Magnoliopsida; order Poales; family Poaceae; genus Avena; species Avena sativa. The sequence continues at coordinate 462,422,581 of OV702287.1, forward strand.
AAATGCATAGTAACCTAATCCTTCGACCATGAGGTTATGTTAATCACCATCACCGGATGGGTACTTTGCTGACATCAAACACCGCTTCGTAACTGGGTGGTTATAAAGGTGTCATTGGGTATTCTGAAAGTATGTGTTGAAGCGCATGGACCAAGATTGGGATTTGTCCATCCATATGACGGATAGATATGCTCTGGGCCCTCTCGGTGGAATGTCATCTAGTTAGCTTGCAAGCATGTGACTAGGTCACAAGGGATGACATAACATGGAACGAGTAAAGAGTACTTATCAGTAACGAGGTAGAACTGGGTATGGAGATACCGACGATCAAACCTCGGATAAGTAGAATATCGCGTGACAAAGGGAATTGGTTTCGTATGTTAATGGTTCTATCGATCACGAAGTCATCATTGAGTATGTGGGAGCCGTTATGGATCTCCAGATCCCGCTGATGGTTATTGATCGGAGAGGTGTCTTCATCATGTCTGCATATTCACGAACCGTAGGGTGACACACTTAAGGTTCGAAGTTGTTTTAAGTAGATATGGAATATACGTTGGAGACCGAATGTTGTTCGGAGTCTCGGATTGGATCCGGGACATCACGAGGAGATCCGGAATTGTCCGGAGAATGAGATTCATATATTGGGGATCATTTTCTAAGTTAGGAAATGTTCCGGAATATTTGTATGGGGATTCTAGAAGGTTTCAGAATGTTCTGGAAGGTTCTAGGAGATTTCTTGGAGTTTGCTTGAAAACCAAGAAAGGATCAAGGGGTCCTTGTGGGGCAAGACAAGGAGTCGTGGGGGAGGAGGACTCCTCCCCCCTCCCAATCCGCCGGCCAAGGAAGGGAGGGGAGTCCTACTAGGACTCCCCCTCCCATGGCGCCTCCCTCCTTTAAATAGAGGGGTGGGGGCGCCACCCCCTTGCCCCCTACACATCAAACCCTAGCCGTCGCCTCTCTCCTCCTCCTTCCCTCTGCTCAGGCTTAGGCGAAGCCCTGCAAAATTCTCTACTCCACCACCACCATCACACCGTCGTGCTGCTGGGATTCCATGGAGAAGATCTACTACCTCCGCTGTTCGCTGGAACAGGGAGAGGAAGGTATGCTTCGACTCCGCACGTGTGACCGACTGCGGAAGCGCTGCCGGAACGCGGCGCCGGAAGGATCGTCCACACGATCTTGAGATCGGCAAGTGATCGACTACATCAACCACGAGATCCAATCTCGTAACGCTTTCGGATCTACGAGGGTTAGTACAGATCTATCTCGTTGCACATGTCTAATAGATTAGATCTTGGCTTTTATCTAGATTAGATCTGGGTTTTGTTCGTTCTTGCGGTAGAATTTTTTTGTTTTCCATGCTACGAACTCATCAAGTACAAATACTACTATTTCTAGAAATTTCATCTTCTCTTTTTGACTTAGCATGTAATTAAGCTAACACTCTAACATCTTCATCAATTCTAACTTGTATGGAATTAGTAGCAGCAAAGGGGTTTTCCATAGTTTCAGGTTTAGCAGCCATTTTATTAATCAAAGAGGATTGTGCTTCAGATAAAGAGGATATATTATTTTCAGCATTAGAAAGTATTTCCTCAATAGTTTTATTGAAAGCAGTTTGTTTACTAATAAAATCCTTAAGCACGACTTCAAGTTCAGAGGGTGCACTCCTATTGTTGTTGTAGGAATTGCAGGGGTTCCGCGCAGAAAAAACAATAAATTTTACTCTACGCCCCTGAACCCCTGAAGCTGCCAAGACCAATCTATTAGTAATATAGTAACGGGAGAGGCTTTTCGCGAACTTACCCTTGAAGACCGAAAAGCGTTGTCAACGCTCAGGAGAGCGTGGTTGATGTAGACGAGCCGAAGCCGACCTCAAGGTCGTGATGAAGTCCTTGCGCTCCTTCTGGCTCCAACGACTTGAGTGCCTCAGGTGCGACACCTTGCGGGGAGTTACACACGTCTGGTGCCTGACGATGACTCCCACTTCCCCAATCCAGCAGCAGTTGCGGAAGTAGAGCTCCCGGATCCAAATCCGGCAGCGCGACGGCGCTCCGCGGTGAAGATGTCTCTCGATCGCGCAGTCCAGACTTGGGACCACGATCACGAGAGAGAGAGGGGGAGAGAAAAATATCAATTGGAGGTCCTCCCAAAAGTGGGGAGACCTTATTGATTACTTGGTGTATTCTTCTAGGCCAAATACCCCACTTTATATAGGGGGGAGGGAGGTACTACGTCCCCTCAAGTCCCGGGGTGGGACTAAAGGAGAGGAGGGGGTGGGGTGGCCGTCGTCCAGCCCCTAGTGGGCCCCGCGGGGGGCAAGGCCTAGCCGGCCTCCCCCTTGGTCCCTCCTCCCTCTCTCCTTTCCCCTAATGGGCCCTCTCCCTCCGGAATTGGCCCATTAAGCTTTTTGACCTTTTAATTGATTTTCTCTTTATTAAATAATTATGAATAAATGATTAAATCAACATTTAACGTTCATTCACATATTATTCAATCTCCGTGGCCATGGAACACCTTCCACCTCCACTCCGGACATTCTCCGGACTTACCGAAACCCTTCCGGTTTTCTCCCTTCTCTTCTTCGGTGATTCTACCGATCCTATAAATGCTCTCTAAGCATCATCAAGCCCTTAAGCGTGATACCCAACGGTTCGGGAACACTCCAAACATGGTCGGGACACTCCCGCACCAATGATCGACAGAGGGACCTGGATGGCCATGTGACCCCTATGCGTTCCACGAAGATCTTTCGTCATTTGAACCGGGACAGTCATGTCTTATTCCCTTTGTCATTCGATACTTGCATTGCCCGAGATCTGATCAATGACATCACCATGTCGGGTTCAATCTCGTTACTGAACAATGCTACTTAACTCGTTCCGACAAGTGATATCCCCGTGATCAAATTATACGCTGCGCAACTATTGGATATAACCTCTCCGAGTGGGCCCTTGAGTATCTTCCCGTCACATGGACGGACAAATCCCGCTCTTGACATATATTGCCTCTACGGTTTCCTCCGAATACCTGAACACACCTTTATAACCACCGTTTTACCAGATGGCATTAGATGTTATCTAAGCACTCTCGGGAGACAGTGATTGATATAGCCTCACGGTCTAAGGAATAGTCTACGAGGATCCATTTCTAATCATCGTAACTTGAACTTCGTGACATGATCGGGTCACGATGTTTAGGTTGGGTATTGGTTCATCATCTCATTCTCCGAATGAGATGACCTCATTTCCAACTGGCATAAATGCCACATGATCAGGAAACATGATCATATGTTGACCAATGAACCAGTGACTAGAGTTTCACTAGGAACCCCTGGTTATTTGTATATCACATGTGTATTGATGTTTCCACTCAATACAGTTATAGCATGATATAAAACTCAATCATAAACTATATGAAATATGATAATAGTCCTTACTACTATTTGTCTCTAGGGCATATTTCCAACAGTCTCCCACTTGCACTAGAGTACAAATACACTAGCTGCATTTGTTCTTAATCATTGGCACTATATATCCAGTACCCTGAACATGCTTGCTCATGGAAGAGGTTGAGTCTTGGGTCTGTACTTTACAGTCCCAAATCCTTTGCAACTTACTAATGTCACCTTGATTGACATCAATACTCTATCATCACATGATACCATCTATGTGTATGCATCATCGCTACGGCAGCAGAACGAGGCCTGATTCCAGGAGCCTACAGTGACGTTAGATCAACCTCGAGGGCTTTCTCATGGGCATTGTGCCCTGGGACACATCATTCTACGTTAAAAGCAAACTAGCCTCGCCATAACATTATACAACACTTTAGATGGTACCCTTATCTATTATTATAAATGTATTCATCGAAACACTGGTGCACTCTGTGCAACTTTCGATGTTTTGTTCACCTCGTTTCCTACTTGACTTTAATTGGTATCTACAGGAGCCCTTATAACATAACTCTTTATGCTTTAAGATATGTTATCCTTTATGGATTTGGAAAATATGTCTATAGTTCTCTACTAGACATTGTGGACAAACTTAGATCTGTGATTCGAACTTAATCACTTTCACACGTTGCTTATTTGGATCACATATTATGCTAAGTTATCATCATGGTTTCTAAGACAGAACCCATGTCTCAACATAGTGGATGACGATCATCCTTTTCTTTCTTTCAACCGTTGATGTCAAACTTAATGCTATTCCTAATTTGAGTTATTAAGGACTAGTTCCTTAATTAACTTCTATCCTGAAACCCTTTTTAGAATCCCTTAAGGAATACTACATAATATCATAATACACCTATTATCAACTTCTACATCTTATGAATCATTATTCATAAGTATTTGCGCCTTTCGTCCTTAGCACACTTAAGAATTGCTCCTATAAGCTCCCACTCAAAAATATGTCAATCACATATTGTTTTAGGAAGACTTTCATAGCTCCCACTCAATTTTATGCAAATTGCATATCTCCTTATTACTTTGAATAACTTCAAAATCTTTTGATCAATTATCAAACTTGGAGACTTATTATGAGATACCAGTACTTTACTAGTTTTAAATCAACTAGACATCCAGCACACATGAATAAAATTCATTTGAATTCATCCAATACTTGACAAATTATGCTTTAGTCATTTAACCCCTTTTCCTACTATGGCTTTGCAGCCATTTGGAAAAATTCAAGTAACCCCTTTACTTGTGAGATTTAGCAACGAATTGCTTTCTAATCTCAAGTGAATTTTGCTTCTAGGATTTCTTCATAATTTAGTTTACCATTATTTCCTTTGTAGTTCATAGGTATGTCACATTTCAAAAATCATGACAAATGATTCACAAATGTCTCCATACAAGATATGGATTTACATTTTGAATCCTACTTCATGTAGTGAAAAACAATAGTGGAGGGAAAAACACAATGATCATAATCATTGATTCTTTCCTTCTGTGAAGAGAATTGTTCAGGAACATTGTCTGTTGCGCTTCTCAACACTCTGATGCAGGGTTTTGAATCCTCATCGTGTTTCAGACTATTTCCATTTGCTCCATAATTGAGAAACATCACTAGAAGTGAGCTTCCTCAAGAATGCACCAAAATCCAAGAAATACGAATCTTGCTTTCCTTTTGGTTTGAGCTATGGGTTTTGTATTCAAAGTTTCCAATGCATACTCTACAAGTATTTATTCACTATTGTTTTGGTTATATCGAATAACCCCAAAACTTTCACGAATTCTAATGGTTTACCAATTCTGATTTGAGTGCTAACTATTTCTAAGCTAATGGTCTCTACATATACACTACAACGATTTATTTGGTTCCTTCTATTCAACCCCTTTTGATATCTAATATCACATTGTGATGCTTTGTATTTTGACGTTTCAAAACACTTTGCATTTCACAATTTCTTTCATGCCATTCTTATAAATTTGAACTTCATTACTATTGATCAAATCATAGTAATTAGATTCCCTTTTATATTTATACCCTTTGTTGATGAAACACCTTGATCAAATCATATAGTTTCATATTCATGTTTCCTTTGGTAAACTTACTTTACACATTTAAACAATCATTTAATGATAATTACCATTTTTGTTAAAACATAATACATCGGATATGTATATACTTTTAACAATTCATTAAACACTTTGTATTCAAGTAATACATGGTGTTCAAGTTATTTCGCCGAACTTAGGCATGATTTATATGTGAAAAGAAATCGAATTACTTTCACATATTATCACATAACTTTGAATTTAAACAATGGTTTCATTCATTAATGAACATATCATTAAATTGGGTATTTTAAACAAGGAATTTTTAATGTTTTACAAATGTTCATGCATTATCAATTAGTTTCAAACAATAAGGACAATTCACACATAATCAAACAAGATATGAACACGAATAGAAATCATTCATAAAAGTGGAACAACTGTTTGTTACAAACTGATATGAATAACCGTCTCACGAAGTGTGAGACACACTAAAGAAGTTCAAATCTCTTGATTACATTAATCATCCTAAAACACAAACTAAGTGATAAATGTCGAGGGAGAGTGTCGTTGGCCATCATCATCATGCTCGCCATCAACACGCAACGTCACCTCCTCTCCAGCAAGCACCTCTCATGCAGAAGGACCTGTTTTCAGTAAAACAGAACAAGTATCAGATATACTTAACACTGCAATGTGCTTGCAAGATTATAACATTTATAAAACTGTATATCAAATATATACCTTTGTCATTGATGACTCCAGCGACGTTGGGTTCATCTATCACATTTCTGAAATGTGATATGAACTCAAGGAAATCCAGTGTTTCCGTGTCGCCTCTCATAACATTGATCCTTACTTGTGCTTGGAAGCTTGGAGGAAGCGACCGTAGCACAACTCCCATCGCGAATGAGCTTGAGAACCAGTTGTCCAGGTAGTATGCCAGACTCATGTACGCATCGTAGAGGCGTAATAAGTGCTCATCCAATGAGGAGCCCTCCTCCATCTTTATGGAGAGGAAGTCCCCCATCAGCTCATACTCCCACATGCGCATTTGCTCCACAAAATGTGCTCTCAGATGTGTCATGACCGCCCGGGGCTTGAGACTCCCCACTATTGGCCATAGCCCATCCTCCATTCCGAGGCGCATGGTCACTGATATGAATGTGGCCATCACACGACGACAATAATGCAGATCCCACTGCTCCTGGGTCTCATGAATATAGGGTGACTTCAAATACATCTCACAGGTCATGTAGTCAGCTACATTGTTCTCCCCAAGGAGATCAAATAGGCGTATGACCCATGCAGAAAAGTTGGATCCATCTAACTTGAGCTTTTCTCCTTTTAACCAATCGTCGATAGGAAAAGTAATCTCGGGAAGAACCATTTTCTACATTTATAATTGCAAAAGGAATTTAGACTAAGTTTATAATTAAATGAGTTAATAATAACTCCACTCAGAAACACCTATCCCCAGTGAGGATTCCTAGTGATAACACGACCCCTATCAGCCACATCTCCCCCGATCATCACGGCCATCAATGTGGGTCAAGGGTGGATGCTAAACGTCGGTCACATCATCCATGCGACTCGTTCTCGATCTTTCGACCATCCGCGTTCCAAGGCCATGTCTGTACATGCTAGGCTCGCCAACTCAACCTTAGTGTTTTCGCTGTGCAACATGGCTTACACCCACTGTATGTGAACGTAGATATGTCTGACACCCGATCATCATGGCCTGCCTCATACCGAAGAACTTTCTTGGTGGTGCAAACTAAGGGGGAACACGATCATTGGTTATTTTAACAGGGATCATCTTATTAGGCTATCGTCGAGTATCTAATACTAGCACACAATAAGACATACAAACAATAACATTGAATGTAAATGCTATGTGATATGGTCCTTCACGTCGTGATCTCCATCCGTCGTCACCGGGTTCCGGTGCCAGGGTTCCGACGCCGTAGACACTAGGGTACCGGTGTCATTCCGGCGTGGTAGTTCGTCACCTCCGTGACTATCTACTACTATGTAACAAAAGGTAATTACTTTACCTTTTCCACAACCATATCACAAAAAAACGCCCCCCTGCAAAACAAAGTTAGACGCCTGTACTTTATCATTGCATGTTTTACGTGACTGAATAGGCTTTCGCACAAGAACCATTCTTACCTACGAACTTTCAGCACAACGCTGATCAAGTAGTTGTCTATACTACACCCCTTTCGGGGCCCTCTGTTGTAAATGGTATACCAACTAATGCGAGAGAGAATAACACCCCCCTAAGCCACTTTATACGGTACAAGCCGTATGTCAAGCGTGGACCAGTCTCGCGAATGAACGCGTAAAGTCGGTTGGGGGCCGCTTCATCAAGCATTACTGCGGTATACACAAGTACACGTGGGAGGGTAACGACTAAAAGATCAACGCCCGCACGCTACATCTCGTGTGTTCTACCCGTACTAGCATTACTACGCATAGATCTAGCTCTGATACCACTGTGGGGGTTCCGCGCATAAAAAACAATAAATTTTACTCTACGCCCCTGAACCCCTGAAGCTGCCAGGACCTATCTATTAGTAATACAGTAACGGGAGAGGCTTTTCGCGAACTTACCCTTGAAGACCGAAAAGCGTTGTCAACGCTCAGGAGAGCATGGTTGATGTAGACGAGCCGAAGCCGACCTCAAGGTCGTGATGAAGTCCTTGCGCTCCTTCTGGCTCCAACGACTTGAGTGCCTCAAGTGCGACACCTCGCGGGGAGTTACACATGTCCGGTGCCTGACGATGACTCCCGCTTCCCCGATCCAGCAGCAGTTGCGAAAGTAGAGCTCCCGGATCCGAATCCCGCAGCGCGACGGCGCTCCGTGTTGAAGATGTCTCTCGCTCGCGCAGTCCAGACTTGGGATCACGGTCACAAGAGCGAGAGGGGGAGAGAGAAAATATCAACTGGAGGTCCTCCCAAAAGTGGGGAGATCTTTATTGATTATTTGGTGTATTTTTCTAGGCCAAATACCCCACTTTATATAGGGGGGAGGTAATACCTCCCCTCAAGTCCCGGGGTGGGACTAAAGGAGAGGAGGGGGTGGGGTGGCCGCCGTCCAGCCCCTAGTGGGCCCGCGGGGGGGGGGGGGCAAGGCCCATCCGGCCTCCCCCTTGGTCCCTCCTCCCTCTCTCCTTTCCCCTAATGGGCCCTCTCCCTCCGGAATTGGCCCATTAAGCTTTTTGACCTTTTAATTGATTTTCTCTTTATTAAATAATTATGAATAAATGGTTAAATCAACATTTAACATTCATTCACATATTATTCAATCTCCGTGGCCATGGAACACCTTCCACCTCCACTCCGGACATTCTCCGGACTTACTGAAACCCTTCCAGTTTTCTCCCTTCTATTCTTCGGTGATTCTACCGATCCTATAAATGCTCTCTAAGCATCATCAAGCCCTTAAGCGTGATACCCTATGGTTCGGGAACACTCCAGACATGGTCGGGACACTCCCGCACCAATGATCGACAGAGGGACCTAGATGGCCATGTGACCCCTGTGCGTTCCACGAAGATCTTTTGTCGTTTGAACCGGGACAGTCGTGTCTTATTCCCTTTGTCATTCGATACTTGCATTGCCCGAGATCTGATCAATGACATCACCATGTCGGGTTCAATCTCGTTGCTGAACAATGCTACTTAACTCGTTCCGACAAGTGATATCCCCGTGATCAAATTATACGCTGCGCAGCTATTGGATATAACCTCTCCGAGTGGGCCCTTGAGTATCTTCCCGTCACATGGACGGGCAAATCCCGCTCTTGACATATATTGCCTCTATGGTTTCCTCCGAATACCTGAACACACCTTTATAACCACCGTTTTACCAGATGGCGTTTGATGTTATCTAAGCACTCTCGGGAGACAGTGATTGATATAGCCTCACGGTCTAAGGAATAGTCTACGAGGATCCATTTCTAATCATCGTAACTTGAACTTCGTGACATGATCGGGTCACGATGTTTAGGTTGGGTATTGGTTCATCATCTCATTCTCCGAATGAGATGACCTCATTTCCAACTGGCATAAATGCCACATGATCAGGAAACATGATCATATGTTGACCAATGAACCAGTGACTAGAGTTTCACTAGGAACCCCTAGTTGTTTGTATATCACACGTGTATTGATGTTTCCACTCAATACAGTTATAGCATGATATAAAACTTAATCATAAACTATATGAAATATGATAATAGTCCTTACTACTATTTGTCTCTAGGGCATATTTCCAACAGGAATTTCCATAAGCATTACCATTATTGGGAGGATATGGCCTATAATTATTATTACCAAAATTATTCCTGTAGGCATTATTGCTGAAATTATTATTTCTAATGAAGTTCACATCAACTTTCTCTTCTTGAGCAACCAAAGAGGCTAAGGGAACATGATTTGGATCAATATGAGCTTTCGCATTAACAAGCATAGACATAATAACATCAATTTTATCACTCAAGGAGGAGGTTTCTTCAATAAAATTTACCTTCTTACCTTGTGGAGCTCTCTTAGTGTGCCATTCAGAATAGTTAACCATCATACTATCAATGAGCTTTGTTGCAACACCCAAAGTAATGGTCATAAAGGTACCTCTAGTAGCAGAATCCAGCAGATTTCTTGAAGAATAATTCAGTATTGCATAAATTTTTTGGATAATCATCCAAGCAGTCAGTCAATGAGTGGGACAATTCTTTACCAAAGATTTCATTCTTTCCCAAGCTTGAGCAACGTGTTCACTATCAAATTGTTTAAATTTCATTATTTCACTTCTCATAGATTTAACCTTAGCAGGAGGATAGTATTTTCCAATGAAAGCATCTTTGCATTTAGTCCAAGAATAAATATTATTTCTAGTTAGGGATAGCAACCATTCTTTAGCTTTTCCTCTCAAAGAGAAAGGAAACAATTTAAGCTTAATAATATCTCCATCTATATCCCTATGTTTTTGCATCTCACAGAGTTCAACAAAGTTATTAAGGTGAGCAGCAGCATCTTCGGTACCAACACCAGAGAATTGTTCTTTCATAACAAGATTGAGCAAAGCAGGTTCAATTTCAAAGAAACTAGCTTCAGGAACATGTGGAGCAATAGGTGTGCACATGAAATCATTGTTGTTGGTGCTGGTGAAGTCACACAACTTAGTGTTTTCAAGAGTAGTCATTTTTTTGTATTTTTAATATAAAGAAGCAAACCAGTACAACTATTTTTTGTGTTTTTGATAAAAGAAACAAGCAAACAAAGCAAAAATAAACTAAGCAAAACAAAAAACAAAGTAAAGAGATTGGTTATGAGGGACTCCCCTTGTGAAGCTATCCTTGACTCCCCGGCAACTGCACTAGAAAAAGGCTTGATGACTCAGGATACTTTGAGCTCGTTGGGAACCCCAAGAGGAAGGTATGATGAGCACAACAACAAGTTTCCCTCAGTTATGAAACCAAGTTTATCGAACCAGTAGAGCAAGGAAACAACCCCAAGGTGTTGTCACCAACTTGGATTCCTGCACAACACAACCATAGAAGTTTGCCCCAACTTACAGTGAGGTTGTCAATCTCACCGATTTTGCTGAAAACAAAGGATTAAATGTATTGTGTGGAAGATAGTAATTGCTTGCAGAAAGTAAACAGTAAACAGTAAATAATAGATGGTATAGCAATGGTAAAAGCATGGACCGGGGTCCCTAGTTCACTAGAGGTGATTCTCCTTAAGATAGATAGCATGTTGGGTGAACAAATTACAGCGGGGCAATTGACAGACTCGAGAAAGCATACATGCATATACTGACCATCTTGACTCCTGTGATATTTGATTGGGCATTACAACATTATACATAGATTGTAATCCAACTGCATCTATGACTAATAATCCACCTTCAGGTTATCATCTAAACCCCCTCCAGTATTAAGTTGCAAGCAACAGATAATTGCATTAAGCAAAGCGTGTAAAGTAATCAATATGATTGTCCCATGGACAAAGGATTGCTATTTTCTCCCTAGTAGCAATATCACATCTAGTACCTTAGAGGTTCCTATCACTTCCCCAGATTACTAGAGGCATGAACCCACTATCGAGCATAAATATTCCCTCTTGGAGTTGCTAGGATCTACTTGGCCAAGATAGCTACTAACAACGGAAAGCATGCAAGATCACAAATAACATAGACATGATAGAATCAATAATCAATCTGAAATAGCATCTCAATATCCATCGGATCCCTGCAAACACAACATGTAGGATTACAAATAGATGATCTTGATCATGAACGGAGCTCACAAGATCTAAACATGATAGCACAAAGGAGGAGAACCAACCATCTAGCTACTATATGGACCCGTAGTCTAGGGATGAACTACTCACGCATCACACCTAAGACAGTTATGGTGATGAAGAAGGCCTCCAGGGTGATCTCTCCCCTCTGGCAGGGTGCCAGTAAGAGCTACGGATCCCCCCCGATCTGGGGATCGAGATGGCGGCAGCTACAGACTCTTCCGTAGATTTCTGATTGGGTATTTGATTGGGTCCTTAGGGTTTTCGTCCTAGGAGGTTTTTATAGGTGAAGTGGCGAGGTCGGTGGAGGCTCGAGGGGCCCACACTAGGTGGCGGCGCGCCTAGGGCTGGCCGCGCCACCCTAGGGTGTGGCCGCCTCGTGGCCCCTCTTCGGCTGCCCTCCAGACTCCGTGTTGCTTTGGGTAAAATATTGACTTTGGCTTTTGTCCTGTCCAATTCCGAGAATATTTCCTTACTAGCTTTTCTAAAACCAAAAACATCAGAAAATAGGCAACTGACACTGTGGCATCTTGTTAATAGGTTAGTTCCAAAAATGTATAAAAAATACCCCAAAGTATGAACAAAACATAAGAAAGTAGATACTAAACAAGCATGGAACATAAAAAATTATAGATACATTTACGACGTATCAGGAGGGCAAAAGTGAGGAAAACTAAACGGTTGGGGAAAACTGAGTACAAATAATGAACCAGAGGCACGAAAATAGAAATCCCTTTACTTTTCTAGTGTTGTTGTTAGGGGAGGTTGTGCTAGTCTTCTATTCTTGTTTGCATTGCTAGTTTACTTTCAGTACCTTGCATATCAGGAGTAAATAATAGCGCTAGATTTTTCTGGCTCAAACTGTTATCCACATCGTTTTGAATCTTTTTGATGCTGAAAAGGATGCACGACGCGGTCGCAATGGAGCCCTGCTATCCCATGAGTTGGGTCCAGCTGTGGTCCAGGGCAAAAGATTCTAGAGCATGGATGGGTGTCACATGTGCCGTCGTACCTTGCGTCGTAGGACGGTGGGCTGTGCGCGCAACATGGGTCGTGGAAGGGACCGCTTCCTCCTTGTCGATCTTTGGCACCACCAGTGATGGGCGAGTGCTTGCCGGTGGTGGAGTTTCTGACTTAGTTAGATCTGCATTCGACAAGGATTCCCGCTGATTCCATGGGTGGTGGGCCCATTGACATGGAGCGTGCGGTTTTCTCCTAGATGGCTATTGGTCGTAGGTTGAAAACACTCTGGACCAAGTCGCCAAGTCCTACCGTCTCCCCGTCTCCGACTCCGTGCAAGTCACCGCGACAAACCATGCCCAGCGCATTGCCGCCCTCGCATCTGCAAACCACGTCGGCGTCCCTGACTATTGGACATTCCTTTGCCGGCGGTCGTTGCTACTTCATCAGTGACCCTAGCCGCCTCCTCGACCATGGCTGCCCCGAACCCTAGGGTGCCGCTGACCGCTATGCTGCCAACTGCTTCCGCCATGCCGCCAGCTGCTATCAGGCCAACCCGTGTAGGCTGCCTCCCTTCTCGGGGCTTTTATGGATGCCGCCTCATGGGTTGCTGCAATAGGGGATGCAGGCTCCGAACCCTGTCACCTACTACAAAGCGCCGCCACCCTAGGTCCAACTTCTCCTACTCCAACCACCATACCACGGTCTGCCTTCTACTGTTTATGGCGGGATGCATGGAACCCAAGGCCAGCAAGGGGTTGCTCTGCCATAGCCAGCTATGGGAGGTGCACCATTTGTCCAGCCATTTGCTGTCGGGGCGGGCGCATCATCTGTTGCTGTTCTGAAAAGGAAGAAGAAGCCACCGCAACCAGTGGTGAACTAGGGGCATGGTACTCATCAGCTACCGGCGTACCCTCGGTTTCTTCCCCAGCAATCGAATTGCATCTTTTTGGGTATCCACCGGTGCCTGGTCCTTGTGTGTATGTGTCACCATATCCTGGTCCAGCTCAGCACACATAGTACCATTATAATCTGCAAGGTCAACAACACATTCTAGGCATGACTTATGTTCTTGTTGTTGCTCCGCAGGTAACTAATACTATCGGGGGGATGACCTCCGGATACCCCAACCAGACAAGAATCACGGCAGTCGGATCACGTCCGGCTGGCTGGACGCAGCCAGACAGGAGCAAGTCGAGCCGGCTACCTCACGGTAACCGGAATGGCGAGGAGCAGCAAGCCACAGGACCGGCTATGTCAGCATAGCCGGAACCAATTAAGAGAACAGAGCGACGTGCACCACAGTGCACGGTACGCCCTAGTACGATGACAAGACTCGCAACTACCCGGCCATACCAAAGACTTTGCGGGGTGACGTGGGAACAGTGGCCAGATGCTGACGACGGGCTCGCATGGCGTTCACTGTACCCACGACGACCATACCGCTCGTACTCTGATGAGACGTAAGTGTACCGAGTACTGTAGATAACCAGACGGCTAGGACCGGCCTGTGGGGCCCGCCAGCCGGACTGGCCAGTGAGACTGTTGCCTCTCTGCCTATATAAGGAGAGGAAAGGCTCCAGTAGAAAGGGTTTGTCTCAGTGCATTTCAGGCAGTACTAGAGAATACAGCTCAAGGACCGATTGTAGCCCGTATACCACTCATATTCAGATCAGCAGGAGTAGGAGCTTTACCTCATCACGAGGGCTCCGAACATGGGTACTTCCTGTCTCCAGATACACTTTCTTATATCCAATCCCGCCTATGGACGCCGTCGATAGCTTCCTTGCTAGTCCCCACACCTCTATCTAACCTACTTAGGTACTATCGTTCCCAATACAACAACAGTTGGCGCCGACCATGGGGCAAGATGGCTTCGACCGGAGTCATGTTCTGCACAGGACCCCGCAGTTCAGCCGGTGAGCGCGTGGCCTCCGGCCTGGTGCTCACGCTCGGCAAATTTGATTGCGTCATCGACAATGCTTCCTGCTTCGCCGGAACCTTGTTTTCGGCAAACGGCTACATCCTGATTTTCGGCGACCTCCCTATCTACGTCGCCACCGTGCCAGAGCATTTCCCTAGGGAGATCGTTTCCGTCATGGAGCTGCCACACCTGGGCAACAGCGCCTCCGTCGCCCCTCGCGGCATCGAGGTAATGATGGCCGGCTCCAGCTCTCACCCCCGCCAGCCGCGGGAGCGGGGCATGGACGAGGGCGGAACTTCTGCGTCGCCCCAGCCCCGAAACCCGGTGGAGGAGGCCATCGATCGGCTCCTCATGCCGGTTAACCTCGGGGATAACCCGGAGGAGGCGGAGGCCAACTTCACCATGGAGAGACAGCTTCTCCTCCAGGAGGCCATGGAGCTAGCTGTGACCCGCAAACAGATCGAGATCACCCGGCGCGAGTATGACCGTGCACACGGCTTCACTCCGGCTACCGAGGAGCCGAGCCGGCGTGGGCAAGTGCGACACCAGGGCGGCGAGCTAGGCGATAGGTTGGAGAAGGATGGAGAGCCGGATCTCGCACCCGCTCTCATCCGGCCCACCTACAGCACGCCCATCAAGAACCTGCGTGCAGCGCGAGCCGCAGCAGACGAGCTGCCCAACCTGGAGGGCGAGGAGCGAGCCCGCCAGCACGCTCGGGTGGAGGAGCTCTTCCAGATCCCGGACGAGCAGGCCGATGCCAACCGGCAGATGCAGGAGGACCCCAGGTGCTCCAAGGGGAGCAAGTCACCTGCCAACAGCAAGGGTGCGCCCCGTGACACCCAGCAGGCATCCTCTCCTCCAGCTAAGGCCCACAGTAAGCGTCGCGGTTCTGGCAGCAAGGGTTATCCGCGCCAAGAGCAAACGGTGAACAGCAACCCACCGCCTCCCCCTCCACCAACCGGAGCGCCAAGACCTGTCGGTTCCTGTCTCTCGGGCCGGGTGGGAGCACCCAACCTGGATCATCCAGATGCCCGTGACCATATCGAGCTCCTCGCTCAAGCGCGCGTTATGGAGGAGGAAAATTCCACCGGACCGGTTTGTTTTGGACCCCGCATATAGAACGAGTCGTTTCTGGATAATTTCACCCTGCCCAGGGACACCCCCAAGTACGACAGCAGCATGAAGCCAGAAGACTGGCTGACCGACTATGCCACGGCAGTCGGCATCGCCCATGGGAACAAGCGCACAACTGTGCGCTACGTCCCCCTTATGCTAACCAGGTCAGCAAGGACATGGCTCAACAGCCTCGCGCCCAACAGCATCAATGCCTGGCCAGACTTTGAAAAGGTGTTCGTCCGCAACTTCAATGGCACGTACAAGCGTCTAGGCCGCTCGCGCGACCTGGCCCTATGTGTCCAGGGCCACCACGAGACGGACCGTGAGTACCTCGCCAAGTGGACGAAGTTGCGCAACACTTGCGAGGGCATCCTGGAGAGCCAGGCCATTGGTTTCTTCATCGAGGGATGCCGAGAAGGCACCATGCTTCGCCACCAGCTACTGTGTGACGAGCCGAAAACCATGGTAGAGCTCATGACGGTTGTGGACCAGTATTCCATGGTGGATGCCGCCATGAAGAAGCCCCTCCGAGTAAGTGCTGATGGGCGTCCGACTCCAATGGAGCCGGCTCGCGACCGTTCGAGCAATTCGGCTGGAGAAGCCGGATCCTCCAGGCTCCACGGTAACGACAACCGGTTCCATGGGGACCGCCAAGCCATACAGCAGAAGCCCCACTACCACGCGCGGCAGGTCAATGCGGTGGAGGGCATGCCCGATGCGCCGGCTAATGATGCAAGAAGGCAGAAGCTGTGGCTCACCTTCGACCAGATGTTTGACGGCCTGTGCAAGTGGGCTAGCGGTCCCTTGAAGCCAGATACGCACAACATCCGGAACTGTAGCTGGACCCGCCAGCTAAAGGACCAGGGCAACCAGCAACGTCTTCCCCTGCCCCCTCCTAGTGGACCACCACCGGCTAGGGCAGCCGGTAATGATGGTAACGGCGGCAACATCGGCAACAAGAACAACGGCTACCCCTAGCCACATGCCGCCTACCACATCTTCGAGACGGAGCTGGACGACAAGCATAGCCGCAGGCGACGCTCCAAGAAGGTCAACGCCATCGTCTCCCCAGTCCCCCAGTACCTAAACCGGTCGGAAACCCCCATCACCTAGAGCCGAGAAGATCAGCCAGAACAGCTTCCGACTCCCGGGGGCTACGCTATGGTGCTTGACCCCCTCATCGTCTCCAATGAGCGCACCTACCGCTTCTCACGTGTCCTCATCGATGGAGGCAGCAGCCTCAACCTCCTCTACCGGTCTTCGCTGAAGAAGCTGCGCATCCGCGAGTGCGACCTGCGCCCGACCACCACAATGTTCCATGGCGTACTTCCAGGACCGGCTTGCGCTCCACTGGGTAAAATCTAGCTGGATGTCATCTTCGGGACCGAGGAGAACTTCCGCCGCGAGCTGATTTGGTTTGAGTTGGTAAACCTGACGAGCTCCTACCATGCTCTCCTCGGGCGCCCTGCCCTCGCTAAATTCATGGCCGTCCCCCACGACGTGTATCTCAAGATGAAGATGCTGGGACCAAACAGTGTGATCACCGTCGCCGGCTGCTTCAGGCGGTCGATGGAGTGCGCCTCAGCCGGCTCCAAGCTGGCAGAGGCTCTCATCATAGCCGAAGAAAAGCGCGTGATCATGCGCAATGTGGCCATGGCCCAGCAAGAAATGCTGGCTAGCAGCAAGCCGGCCGGGGAAGGAGCTTTCCAGCCGACAAAGGAGACAAAGAGGATCCTGCTCGACCCCTTCGACCCGACCAAGTTCATCACCATTGGTGCCAACTTGGACAACAAATAGGAAGGCGCGCTCGTCGACTTCTTCTGTGAGAATCATGACATCTTTGCATGGTCACCCAAGGACATGCTAGGTGTGCCGAGGGAGTTCGCCGAGCACTTACTTCATGTGCGGTCGGATGCCAAGCCGGTCAAGCAGCCTCTATGCCAGTTCGCAGAGGAGAAAAGGAAGATTATTGGTGACGAGATCACCCGGCTCCTTGCAGCCGGTTTCATCATGTAGGTGTACCACCCGGACTGGCTCGCCAACCCAGTCCTAGTATTGAAAAAGAACAAGACCTGGCGCATATGTATCGACTACACCAGCCTGAACAAGACGTGCCAGAAGGACCCCTTCGCCTTGCCCCGTATCGATCAAGTCATCGATTCCACGGCCGGTTGCGATTTGTTATCCTTCTTGGATTGTTATTCTGGTTACAATCAGATCCGGCTAAACCTAGCTGACCAGATAAAAACATCATTTATCACCCCATACGGGGCTTTCTGCTATGTAACCATGCCTTTCGGTCTGAAGAATGCAGGTGCTACCTATCAGCACTGCATGCAGAAGTGCTTGCACTCGCAGATTGGCCAAAACGTGCATGCCTATGTAGACGATGTGGTCATCAAGACCAAGGAGAAGCGCACCCTCCTCGAGGACCTAGGAGAGACATTTGGCAACCTCCGGAAGTACCAGATGAAGCTGAACCTAGAGAAATGCGTCTTCGGAGTCCCATCCGGCCAGCTACTCGGTTTCCTCGTTTCACAACAAGGGATCGAGGCGAATCCGGAAAACATTGCGACCATCGAGAGGATGCAGCCGCCCAGGAGCCTGCTTGGAGTCCATAAGTTCACTGGATGCCTAGCCTCCCTTAGCCATTTCGTCAGCCGGTTGGGGGAGAAGGCACTTCTTTTGTATCAGATGATGAAGAAAACGGACAAGTTCTCCTGGACCTCGCAAGCCGATGCCGCTTTTCATGACCTCAAGCGCTGGTTCTAGCCACGCTGGCTAGCAAGGAGCCGATGTTGCTCTATATAGCAGCCATCAACCGGGTCGTCAGCGTTGTCCTGGTGGTGGAGCGCCCCGAGGAAGGCAAGGCTCAGCCGGTTCAGCGACCCGTCTACTACCTCAGCGAGGTTCTCTCCCTCTCCAAGCAGAACTACCCCCACTACCAGAAGATGTGTTATGGCGTGTACCTGGCGTGCAAGAATCTCAAGCACTACTTCCAGGAGCATCCGATTAAGGTCGTGTGCACCGCACCCCTTTCGGAAATCATCGGCAACAAGGACGCCACAGGCCGAGTCACGAAATGGGCCATCGAGCTCGCCGCCTACTCCATTCAGTACGAGCCCAAGCTCACGATCAAGCCGCAAGCTCTGGCAGACTTCCTCGTCGACTGGGCCGAGACCTAGTACCTCCCACCGGTTCCGGATTCGGATCATTGGGGATGCACTTCGATGGTTCGAAGATGCTCGGGGGCTTGGGAGCCGGCATCGTGCTCACCTCGCCCAAAGGAGACCGGTTGGAGTACGTCCTCCAGATCCAGTTCAAGGCCTCCAACAACGTGGCCGAATACGAGGCGCTGGCGCATGGTCTCCGGCTAACCAGAGAGATTGGTGTCAACCAGATCCTTTGCTTCGGTGATTCAGATCTGGTGGTGCAGCAGGTATCCGGAGAATCGGACGCCCGCGACGCAAACATGGCTATCTACTGGTTCCACATACAGAAGCTCAGCGCATGCTTCGAAGGATGTGAGTTTCATCACGTCCCTCGCGTCAACAACGAGGCAGCCAATTCGCTCGCATGAATCGGATCCACCAGGCAGGCGATCCCACCTGGGGTGTCCTTGGAGCACCTGCGTAAGCCCTCCATCAACCCATCCCCCGAATCAGATTCCATTATCTGGGCAAGGAGTGCTCCAGTTGATGGCATGGCGGACGCGGAGCCGGCAGAACCTCCAAAGAAGAAGGCTCGCACCAACTCTAGCAAGTCCGTACCCTCCGGCTCGCAAGACCCGGGGGCTGCTGACTCGTCAAGAGGCTCGGGGGCTGCCATTCTGGGTACCTCATCCGGACGGCCCCCCGACGACCATCAGCCGGAGAGCGGAAGCATCCTCACCATCCGGGAGATACCATCATGGGCGCAGCCCTTCATGGACTACATCACCAATGGAGAGCTTTTGGATGATGAGGTGGAGGCCAGGCAAATCCGGCACCGTGCGCACACGTACACCATCATCAACAAATAACTGTACAAGTGTAGCATATCCGGCATCTTCCAAAGGTGTGTCGACGTGCACACAGGCTACCAGCTGCTCAAGGACATCCACCAGGGCGAGTGCGGGCATCACTCTTCATCAAGGGAAATAGTCGCCAAGGCATTCCGCCACGGCTTCTGTTGGCCCACCGCCCTCAAGGATGCCGAATAGTTAGTCCATGTGTGCAACGGGTGCCAACGCTTCGGGCAGCTCAGGCACATGCCGGCTTTGGTGCTCAAGACCATACCGATCACCTGGCCCTTTGCTGTCTGGGGCCTTGACATGGTCGGTCCCTTCAAGCGGGCGCGCATGGGCATGACCCATCTGCTGGTGGCGATGGACAAGTTTACAAAGTGGATAGAGGCCAAGCCTATCCGGAATCTGGAAGGGACGACAGTCGTCACCTTCTTCACCGACATCATCAACCGGTTCGGCTACCCCAACAGCATCATCACCGACAACGGCACGAACTTTGCCAAGGGGGCCTTCGCCCGGTTCTGCAACAACAAGGGCATCCGGCTGGACCTTGCTTCCGTTGCACACCTGCAATCCAACGGGCAAGTCGAAAGGGCAAACGTCTTAGTGCTAGCCGGCATCAAGACACACCTCATCGAGCCCTTGGAGCGGTCGCCCGGATGCTAGATCGAAGAACTTCCGGCCGTGCTGTGGAGCCTCCGCACCACACCGAATAGGTCAACCGGCTTCACCCCGTTCTTCCTCGTCTATGGCTCGGAAGTCATCCTCTTCGTGGACATCGAGTTCAACTCTCCGCGCAAGCTCCTCTACGATGAAAAGGCCAATCAGGAGGCGCGGGAGGATGGCGTGGACCTCCTCGAGGAGGCCCACAAGCTGGCGTTGTCCAGATCGGCCCTATACCAGTAACACTTATGCCACTACCATTCGAGCCGGATCCGCCCTTCACATTCCGCGAGGGCGACCTGGTTCTCCGGCTGGTGCAAGACATGAAGGGCATGCACATGCTATCGCCACCCTGGGAGGGTCCCTTCATCATCAGTTGGGTGCTTCCCAACGACTCCTACTACCTCTCGACGCGCAGCAGCCGTGCAAGAACAAGATGGACAAGTCGGATGAGGAGACAGAGCGCCCCTGGAACGCGGCCCTGCTTCGCCTGTTTTACACCTAGTCACCAGACAGTGTATGTATCCCGCAAACCTTATGAATGAAAATGCGGACCCCTACAAGATACTTGGGGGCTCTTTGCTAGAAATTTGTGTGTATTTGTTTCCGGTTCAGTTTTTCCGGCTCTGGCAACCCCTACCCGGGGGCTTGCCGGCTGGCCCGGCCTGCAAATCAACAAACTGGCTGAGTAGTGTGCGATGATGTCAGAGGCCCACTCTTCGTCTCAGCTACAGACCGCAACCCGGCTGTCCGGCTAGCAAGAGCAAAAGCCCGAGGCATCCCACATGAAAAACAGGGAGGAGATGCGACAGGTCGGGCGTCCCGGCCTCGCAACTAGTTTGGGATGATCTGGCTACTAAGCCGTCAGTACCGTGCACAATGTACTGTCAGCACCCTTCGATTCCGGCTGCTGACCGCAACCCGGCTACCCGGCAAGGACGCAGTGGAAACAGCAGAGCACACGGGAAAATGACTAAGTGTCCAGAGAAGCACAAGCTGGTTTCAAAAAAAAATCCGCCTTCCGGCTAAAGTTTAACCGACTAACCTATTGACGGGTGAGAATGTATGTATGTATGTATGTTTGTTTCTTGTACGACTGTGTCAAGTCAGAATTCAGGAAGAAATAAGATTCGAAGTCCTTGCATTCATCAAGCACTCCGAATCTTAGGGGCTAAACCCATTGGGTGCGCTCGTGCGCCCCCAGTGGAATCTTGTAGTACCCGACCGGCTAAAGGAGTTAGCCGGATATTTGGAGCCTAGGTGAGGGCAAGGGCAAAACGAAAAGAAGAAGATTTGAAGCACTTGGCTACACTAGCTACTCCGAATCTCGGGGGCTACACCTAGTGGGTGCGCTGGCGCGCCCCCACTGGAATGAAAGTTCCCCCGGCCACAGGTGTCCAGCCAGCGAAACTAACCGGCTAAGAGGTGTCTAGTCGGATGAAACTAAAGACTTGAGGAATGAGAGAATATTCGAAGCGCCTAGCTACGCCAGCCACTCCGAATCTCGGGGGCTACACCCAGTGGGTGCGCAGGCGCACCCCCACTAGAGTTGGAGTTCCCCTGGCTAAAGGCGTTCAGCCGTGTGAAGTTAGCCGGATAAATTCAATCGGCGAAATATCGAAGCTTTGAAGCACACTAAAATCACAAGTTGGAAGCAAGCCAAAACAATTCAGACTGATATAAAAAAGAGAGGGAGACGAAGCTCCCATGAGTTCACCCGGCGTCAGAAACAACCGGCACAGATAGTAAGGTTCGAACAAAACAAAGTGACAAATACACCCGGCATCCCGAGGATCATAACTAGGCGGCAGGGCCTTTGCCGTGTGGAGGATCCTGGCTGGTGGTAGTCTCAGGAGGAGGAGGCGCGTTGGCTGATCCGGTTTTGGCATCCCCACCGGTCGGCTGTGACGAGGCTTCCGCATCCGGAGTGCCGGTAGACTCTGAGTCGGTGAGGACCTCGTTGATGTCCGCATAGTCAGTAATCTTGATGGCGGATGCCCGGAGCTCTGGATGGGCTTGGCGGATGGCGGCAAGGTCGGCACCAGCACGGAAACCCCCGTTGATCTTCTCGACGCGGGCGTCCTTGTACCAGGAAAGCATAAGGGCCAGGGCCATCACCGCCTCGGCTCGCGCCGCCAGATCCCTTCGCCACCTTGGCCGCTAGCTGCGCCATCGTCTTCGGAACCGGAGCATCCGGCCACAGGAATGTGAAGATGGACTGCGCCACCTGGCGAAGTTTGGCAGCCTCCTCACCAAGAAGGACGACCAGCTCCTGGGCCGTCGGCTGCTCCCCCGGCCAGTTCTCCTGCAGCCGGTTGTATGCCAGCAGGTCTACGCCGGGATAAAAAGCTGTCAGAAAAAAGAACGTCAGATCCGGCTACTAGATCCAGAAAGACGAGGGGAGTCGGAGAGGAAACTTACCCTTGGTCGTGTGCCTGACCTGCATCAGCTCCTCCACCTGGGCCTTCTCCCGAACCGTCAGTCGTTTGACTTCCTTCTCTTGGTCCTTGTTCTGGGCCTTGAGAAGGTCAAAGGCTTGGGCCCGGCTGGCTGATGACCCACAAGTATAGGGGGTGTATCGCAGTATTTTCAATAAGTAAGAGTGTCGAACCCAACGAGGAGCAGAAGGTGCTGGCTAGTGGTATGGATCAGGAATTCTCTACAAATACTTAGGAAACGGATTTTTAAGGTTTTTTGATAAAGCAAGTAAACAAAGTACGAATAAATAAAAGACGGTAGGAATAAATGCAGCTAGTGGCCCAATCCTTTATGCAGCAAAGGACAAAGCCAGTTGTATTACTTAAGATGACCAAACGTTCTCAAGGACACATGGGAAGACTTTCAAGTTCTTTCGCTTCATATAGTTGATTAATCTTCTTTAGCTTGCTAAGTGTTGTGTGGGTGAACCTGTGCTAATGTACCGACCTTCCTAGGACTAATACATACTTGTGATTATACCCCTTGCAAACATCCGTAAGTACAAGAAAGTAATTAAGGTAGAAACCTAACCATATCTTTAAACTCTAAGACCCTTATGTCCCTTGTGCAATGGTTTCCTAACGAGGGTTCAGGTTTCTGTCACTCTGACAACCCCTACGATTAGTAGCCAAATACACAATGCATTCCCCTGGGCCCATATAGGTGAAGTGTCATGTAGTCGACGTTCACATGACACCACTAGAAGAAGTACACCACAACTTAAATATCAAACTATTGAATCTTTCTCAACACAATTCCACTACTAACAGCATGACTTCTCCCATGTCCTCAAGAACAAAACGAACTACATACAAGACATCATATGGATCATGATCAGAGATGGAATAATGATGTATAACAATCTGAACATAAACAATAATTCAATGGTTCACTCAATAGCATCAACTACAAAGAGTAATGAACACCGGGAAAGTTTCCCCTAAGAACTATGCAAGATTCAACCCAATTGTTACAGCAATATGGAGATGGTGATGGGGGTGCTGATGGTGATGATGGTGGTGATGATGATGATGATCTCGATGAAGTCCAGCTTGATGGTGGTGTTGATGGCGACGATCTCCCTTCTCTGGGGAGGAATTTCCCTAGCAAAAATCTGTCTGCCGGAGAGATCTTTCTCTCTCGGTGTTCTCCCCCCCCCCCCCCCCGCAGAGGCGGCGGAAACTTTCTGTGGTCGCCCCCTGAGTCTTAGGGTTTCGGGAGGAATATATACGCCGGAGGGGAGAGCCAGAGGTGGGCCAGGGCGGCCACACCACCTGGTGGCGCGGCCTATGCTGGCCTGCGCCAGGGGTGGTGTGGGTCCCCTGTGGCCCATCTCCACCCCTCCTTCTGGCTTCCTTCGTCTTCTGGAAAATAGGATTTTCCGTATATGTTCCCGGATTTTCTGATCTTCACGAATTTTGCCTCCAAACAGCACCTTTTTCACCAGAATCCTGACTGCAGCGGTCCATGCTCCAAAAGTCATCAACCATGCAAAAACAGATGAAATAACATAAGTATCATCTCTTAATATGAAATATATCAATGAATAACAGTGAGTTATGATATAGAATAGTGATGCAAATGGACGTATCAACTCCCCCCAAGCTTAGACTTCGCTTGTCCCCAAGCGAAACTGAGCTCAATAAACATGACCTCGGGTTTATGGAGTGAAGAGTCAATAAAAGAATACGAACAAGAAGCATCACATTCATCAATACATAGATCATAATAGAAGACAACTCACTATTATATAACTTAACTTGTAATAAGTAAAGGAAACACAATAGAGATACATAAAGTGAATCATAATTGGTAATGGCAAACTTAGCTCTTGGTCGAAGAATAGTTGATAATTTGCTAGAGTTCACAAATAACTGGTTTTCAATAAAGCTTTCAAAGTAGTAATCACCAAGATAAGAGCAATGTGCAAAACAAGGAACATAAGGAACATGATTGAATAAATCATCATATGAATGAATGAAACACAACAACTCAAAATACTTGTTGAGATAGAAGGGAATAGGTTTACTGACTCAACTAAAAAGTAAAAGAATGGCCCTTCACAGAGGGAAGCAGGGATTCAAGTTTCATAAAGAGCTCCCAAAAATTATGATACTTATTAGCTTTCAGCTCTCATTGCCCCTATTGAAGGAGATATGCCCTAGAGGGAAATAATAAATAGGTTTTTATTGTCATATCTCCATTAGTTTATAATAGTTTCATATTGTGTTATAACTGTGCCAAGTAGAAACATTGGTACAAGTGTGGTATGAAACAACAAAGTCCCTAGTAGCCTCTATTCATACTAGTTCGTTGGTCACGAAGATGATCTGGGTTTCAAGATCATGGGCATTTATGCCGACTGACAATGGGATCATATCATTGGAGAATGATGTGGTTGGACATTCCTCAAAGGATTGCAACAGGATCAAGTCATCTAGTTCATTGTTGCAACATCTATACCTAGACTCCTTCTCCTTAGACCGTGAGCTCATATTACTCACTGTTTCCCTAGGCTGCTTAGACTGCATCAACCGTCATCTGGTAATACGGTGGCCATAAAGGTGTATGTTGGGTATTCCGAAGGAACAGTAGATGACATGTGACTACAAGACCGGGATTTGTTCACCCACATGACGGGTAAAGATACATATGGCCGGCTTGGTGAGATTACATCCATAAATGTTGCAACATGTGACTAGGTCACGGGGATGTAATATCACGGTAACAAGAAAACAGAATTTGTTGTGAACAAGATTGAACAAAGGTATAGGATACCATTGATCGGATCTCAGACAAGTTGTATCGAGAAACAAAAGGAAGAGGATGCTACATTTAGACGGTTCAAACGACATTGTCATCAGGAATGCATGGGGGGTCACATGGACATCCCTGGTCCCTCTATTGATCATTGATACAGATCATGTCTAGAGCATTCCCGAGCCATGAGAGGATACACTTAAGGGTACGATGAGAGCGATCATTCGTAAGACGGAATCATAGTAGAGAGATAGAGAAAGCCGAAATCGTTCCGCAGAGAGATCCGAAGTTGTTCGGAGAAAAAATAAAGGACCGGAATCATTCCGGGAAAGATCCGAAGTCGTTCGGAGGAAATCGAAAGGGGATCGAAAGGTGTTTCAGGTCAAGATGGATTTTGTAATATGTATTTACATATTAATTAGTGTAATTAATATTAAATATAATATTAAAATCTAATTTGAAGAGTTATTCCACTAATGGGCCAAACTTCCTAGGGAAATAGGGCCCATGAGGGAAAACCGGAGGAGGGAAGGGTCAAGGGCCAAGGGGCCAAGGCCCAGGCGCCTTGAGGGGGCCCACCCAGCCAGCCTAGGGCTGTGCGTGGGGTGGGGCCCACCCTAGGCTGGTTGGCCCATTAAGGCCCATGCGCCTCCCCCCTCCCTTGAATAGTCCCACATGGGAAACCCAAAGGGGAGGGCACACCCCCTCCCCCTATATAAAGGGGTGCCCATGGGTGGGATTAAACACACCAATATTTGGAGAAGTCCTTTGGTTGACTTTCTCCTTCTCTCTCTATACCTTGTGACCATGGCCCCAAGTCTGGGTTGTGCGATCGAGGCACACCTACAGTACGCCGTTGTGCTGCAGGGATTCCTAGCCAGATATCAACTTTCGCACTCCCAACGGGATCGGGGAGCCGGAGGTCTCATCGTGCACCGGATATGTACGAAGACACGAGGCGCAACACTTGGGGCCCTTGAATGTCGTGAGCCGGAGCTGTTGCACGATGAAGATGATGAAGATCAAGAAGGAGCAAGGGGTGACCTGCGAGGAGCTTCGTGACCTTGAGGTCGGCTACGAGTACGACTACTTCAACCACGTTCCCCGCGGAACGTTAACCGCGTACGGTCTACAAGGGTATGTATTCTATACGCTTTGACCGTTACCGCATTACTACATACATAGATCCTAGGCTAGTTTCTGGGGTTCCGTCGTACGAAAAATTTTGTTTTCCGCGTCGATCCCCTACAGTGGTATCAGAGCCGATCTATGTGTAGGAGTGCTGTACGGCCAGTACGCACAATTATTGTGCAGGCATTGATCCCTTAGTTGTTACCCTCTAACGTGTACTTATTTATATCGCGGTATTGTTTGATGAAGCGGCCCGGACCGACCTTACGCGTATTCGTACGCGAGATTGGTTCCACTCTCAACATACGGCTTGTACCATATAAGTGGCTAGCGGGTGTCTGTCTCTCATTCGATAGTTGATATAGAATTTACAACGGAGGGCCCCGAAAGGGGTGTAGTAGAGACAACTATCGGATCCATGTTGTGGTTGGAAAGTTCGTAGTTTAGAAACGGTTCTAGTGCGAAAGCCCTAACAACCACGTAAAACTTGGAATAAATAAAGTAGAGGCGTCTAACTTTATTTTGCAGGGGCATGTGATTATGATATGGCATTGGTCGATACGAAGGTAAAGTAGTTTACTTTTCTGTTACAAAGTAGTATAGTAATAGTCCTCGTTCCGATGGACGACCTGGTGGCAGCGTCGTGGACTTGGCGTCAAACCAAGGGCAAGATGGAGATCATGCCAGAGCACTTGATGGAGATCAAGGCGCAAGAAAGACCATATCATATCACATTATACATATGATGTTGATACCAGTTTTTCATCTTATCATGTGCTAGTATTTAGATAGTAAACGGTAGCAAATAAGATAATGCCTATTTAATTCCAATGTTCTGTGTTCCCCTTGTGTGTGCACCACCAAGAAAGTTCTTCGGTATGAGGCAATCAAGTGTTACAGGTCTGGGTGTCAAACATATCTACGTTCGCTTACAGTGGGTGTAAGCCATGTTGCACAGCGAATACACACAAGATAGATTTGGCGAGCCTAGCATGCTAGAGAAGCGTGGCCTCGGAACACAAGAGATCGAAAGATCGAGTATGAGTCACATGGATGATGTGATTGACATTAGTGAATGTCTACCTTTGATAATGCACTGATGGCCATGACGATCGGGGGAGGTGCAGAGGATAGGGATCATGCGATCACTAAAATCGTCTAGGGGATGACCGTTTTAGTGGAGACCAATTATAAATTGATCTCTTATTATAAACTTAGTCTAGATGTCTGTTTGCAAATATCTTAGTAGATCTTAACCTATCCCATTGAGGTCCTTTGCGACCATGGGAATATATTGCTTAATATGGAACTTATCAAAAGGGTCCAACTTCATAGATTAATACCCACTCCTAAGGGATATCCTCGTAAAAGGTGATCTTCTCTTCTTGATACGATAACCATTAGGAGATAATTCGATGACTCCGGAATGTTTGTGTTTTCTCCATAAGCATCCAATAAGCCATTCTTCATTCGATGGAGAGTTGGGCTACATTTTGTATTCTGCAGAATAAGGCACATAGATTATGAGTCGTTGGATGGGTTTTCCTCCATCATGGATAAAAAGAGATTGTTTGGAAAACACTCAGTGATCTTGCATTAGAGTTAAGAACTCTTGGAAGGGCTTGATTGCAAATGGAGGTCATGAATTAAAAGGTATATATAAGATATACAAATTATAAATGTGGTTCTTGCAGAACTCATTGCAGTTTGCAAAGTATTTGGTACTTATCCCGCTTTGTGAAAACAGGATGATCTGCTTGAGAATTGCTGGATTTGAGGCAAAGTGACTTGATGGCGGCAAGCAAAACAGTTGATGGCCGACATCACCTCTTCCCTCAAAGTTTGTCATTTGGATTAGTGGAATTGAATACAAATTTGTAATCCCTGTTTGTGTGTCTTGCTTTTGGCGAGACGATTATTCATATGAACAAGTTGCAAGCCAGTTTGTACTATTCTTATGAACAATACCTTATGGTCACATTACGATTACAAATAAGTTATTCTCATCACTATGTTAATGATAATAGTTTAAACATTTATAAAAGGATTAGAATGCTAAAAGATATCCAAAGCTTAATAATGAAAAGACACTACGGTTTAAGTCATTTTGGTTATTGCATGTTCTTTATGAAAGATCAGGGTCCTAGATGCTTAATCTAGAGACTTTGCAAAACCATGCCTCTTGGGCAGAATGACTAAAACTCCGCATTCTGGTAAAACGGTGATATGCGAAGAAATGTTGAATCTTATACATATTGATGTATCGTATTTTCAACAAGTAGTGGAAATCATTAGGTAATTGTGAACTTAAGTGAATAAGCGTATTTACTTAATGAAACATGAGTTTGAAACGATTTGAATTGTTCAAATGAGTTCATGACTAAATGGGATATTGAATTAACTGAATTAGCAAGTCTCTTCGATTTGATCAACACGACTAAAGTATTCAAGTTAAGTTTAGCATAAAAAGAACTTGTGAAAGATGTTTCACAAATTATGATAATTGGACGAATTCAAACTTTGTTGAAATGACTAAACATCATAATCAACATGTATTAGATACATATGGTACAATATTATCTCTTATCAGGGTTATAGTTGTCGTTTAGAGTTAGATAAGCAAACACTCATTTGAAATACAAAGGAACATCTAAAAGATTTATGGAAACAACACCATAAGTGTTATGGCATGTTCGAGTTTCTGGAGATTTTGATAAGTCGAAATCGTGGCGAATAAACAAGTCTTTGTAGAGCATTCTTAGAAAGCTATGAATGCATCTTCCACAAAGGGGCAAACCAGTTGTTGTCCTAAGTTGATGTGTCTTGATAGAGATACAGGTGGAAGAAAGTAAAATATCAAAACAAGGTATTTGACCTTGCCTCCGGATTGTTGAGTGGCGCAGCGGAATTTGTTTCGTGAATCCAAACTCTACAAATAGAGGAGAAACTATTGATAATGATCATAAAGTTTCAGTGAATACTTTACTAAAGAAAGTAGGATTCAACTATATATTCTACAAGTTTGTGGAATTATATTATTGATTCACTTGTCATGTTTTGAACAAGACATACCTACGAATTACAAAGAAGCGTGATGGACCTGAGTGCGAGAAATGACTAGGAGTCATAAAATCCTATATTAAGTTACATTTAAGATTGCAAAGTAACATGTTACTTGATGTTATTAAAGTAAAAAGGTTTACTTGATCTTTCTAAATGACTGCAAAGTCATAAGAAGGAAATGAAACTTAATGAATGACAAAAGCTCGATTTGTCACAAGTTTGGACAAATTCAAGGAATTGACTACAACAGTAGTGATGCTTAAGTCTTTTGGATTTACACTAGAAATATGTGGATATTGAAGTCTCGTAATTGGAATTCTCAAATTGATAATGATCAAAGAATTTTGGAATGTCCAAGATTATCGAGAGGACCTAGACTTGAGTGGGAGCAAATCAGCTTAGCTAATTCATAATATGTAGCTGACATATTTTGAGTGGGAGCTAAGTGAAATCCCTGGATCTCAAACATGAATGTCATATTTGAGTGGGAGCTAAGTGAAATCCCTGGATCTCAAACATGAATGTCATATTTGAGTGGGAGCATGAAATCATTCTGGGATATGTGGACGACATATATGAATGATGTTATTGGTGCTAATAACATTTAAGTTAGATAAGTAAGAATGAAGTTGAAGTTATTAAACAAAGAGATCTATCAGAATAGATTGATGAGTTTAATAAACACTAAATGTAGAATGCTTCCTGGACTTGATTCTAAAATATGTTCAGAATATCCTAAGCAAGATTCTGAAGTAGCTCAGAATGAAACATGGTAAGAAAGTAGTTCTTACTATATGAAGCATTGAGTATTGCAACTATGGTTGAAAGAAAGAGATGTGTTGCATCTCCTATGCCTCAGTCATAGGTTCTTCCATATAACCATGTTGTATACTCGACATAAAGTGACCCGAGGATCTGGTTGGTAAGACAAAGTCTTAACTGTAAGAACATGTCTTTAAGTGATTCCTGAGTTGATCACTGAACCAGAATTAAGTTTGTACTTAAGTAGGAAGAAGCAATGTAAGTGGCATAGTTGCATTTCATGCACTAGGATCTACATAGATATAGAAGTATAAAGGCTACATCTAATGTGCTGTATAATGTTATGGTGGGGCTAGTTCGCCTTTAACGTAGAATGATGTGTCCCAGGGCCTAGTGCCCATGAGAAAGCCCTCGAGGTTGATCTAACGTCACTGTAAGCTCCTGGAATCCGGCCTCGTTCTGCTGCCATGACTATAGTATATACACAAAGGATAGCAAAGTGTGTTTCGAAGTTTAGATGACAAGTGAAAACAACCGTCATCATAAACACTAGAAACAAAAGTCTCGCTTTGTTGCCAAACAAATACTTCGACCCATTATAACATAACGGTGTGAATGTCAAAATCAGGAAGACATTAATGATTTGCAGAAGACATAATGATCTGGTAAAACAGAACATAGACATGACGTTTCCCATGAGCATGCATGATCTGTAAACGCATATGGCATATGGTTTATATGAGTAAAATGCAAGCTAGGTTATTTGTACTCTAGTGCAAGTGGGAGACTGGAGGAGATATGCCCTAGAGGCAAATAATAAATAGGTTTTTATTGTCATATCTCAATTAGTTTATAATAGTTTCATATTGTGTTATAAGTGTGCCAAGTAGAAACATTGGTACAGGTGTGGTATGAAACAACAAAGTCCCTAGTAGCCTCTATTCATACTAGTTCGTTGGTCACGAAGATGATCTGGGTTTCAAGATCATGGGCATTTATGCCGACTGACAACAGGATCATATCATTGGAGAATGATGTGGTTGGACATTCCTCGAAGGATTGCAACACGATCAAGTCATCTAGTTAAATGTTGCAACAGGTATACCTAGACTCCTTCTCCTTAGACCGTGAGCTCATATTACTCACTGTTTCCCTAGGCTGCTTAGACTGCATCAACCGGCATCTGGTAATACGGTGGCCATAAAGGTGTATGTTGGGTATTCCGAAGGAATAGTAGATGACATGTGACTGCAAGAACGGGATTTGTTCACCCACATGACGGGTAAAGATACATACAGCCGGCTTGGTGAGATTACATCCATAAATGTTGCAACATGTGGCTAGGTCACGGGGATGTAATATCACGGTAACAAGAAACAGAACTTGTTGTGAACGAGATTGAACAAAGGTATAGGATACCATTGATCGGATCTCGGACAAGTTGTATCGAGAAACAAAAGGAAGAGGATGCTACATTTAGACGGTTCAAACGACATTGTCATCAGGAATGCATGGGGGTCACAGGGACATCCCTGGTCCCTCTATTGATCATTGATACAGATCGATACACACCTGCAGTACGCCGTTGCGCTGCAGGGATTCCTAGCCGGATATCAAATTCCGCACTCCCGGCGGGATCGGGGAGCCGGAGGTCTCATCATGCACCGGATGTGTACGAAGACACGAGGCGCAACACTTGGGGCACTTGAATTTCGTGAGCCGGAGTTGTTGCACGATGAAGATGATGAAGATCAAGAAGGAGCAAGGGGTGACCTGCGAGGAGCTTCGTGACCTTGAGGTCGGCTACGAGTACGACTACTTCAACCACGTTCCCCGCGGAACGTTAACCGCGTATGGTCTACAAGGGTATGTATTATATACGCTTTGGCCGTTACCGCATTACTACATAGATAGATCCTAGGCTAGTTTCTGGGGTTCCGTCGTAGGAAAATTTTTGTTTTCCGCGCCGATCCCCTACACCTATCATAGGCATCTTTAGGTGATTAAGGTTAAAGTGATAAAATATGAGGATATGCTTGACAAGTTGTAAATTGAGAATTGCATGTCCCTTGAATAAGAGGGTCGCTCCTCATGCTACTCAAGTTTAGTCACCGGTAATTTCTTGTCATCGTAAGCATATGTGTATCATAGAGAACCGCCAACGGGGTACCCCTTGCCCGATGATACGGAAGAATCCCCATATCAAAATGACAAGGCAAGCAGACAACAAGCATCTCAGCAATCTTCTTATTTACCATGGGAATATGGTGCTTTTTTCTCTCTTTCCTCTTTTCATAATCTTTTTTTTCTTTTTCTCTTTTTCTCAATCTCTATCTCTTTTTTTATAAGAAGAATGCTTCATAGATGCTCATTATGGTTACGTTGTAGATTTCCACCATGTCAGCATGGATTAGACCAGCGGCCCAGGCGTTTCTCTAACACACATGCATAACTCCATAGACTTACAAGCTCCCCTTTCATTTCACACCGACGACATCCATAGACAAAAGAACATGATATCAACTAGGTACAAAGTACCAGTGCAATGTTGAAAGCGTTCCCCATGACAGCATGGTTCTGCTAATTCACAACTTACAAAGCGCAAGCATATACGCAACATAGATGGGCACAGTGGTTCAAGTTTATTAAGTAAAAGAAATTAAAGTGTGCCATCAAGTTCGTGAGATCTTTAATCACTACTTTTCACATAACAAGTTTAATTTGGAATGTAGATAAAAATATGAATTTACTTGGAATAGCAATAATGCTAATAGTTAGGTATGGTGGACACAAATGGCATGGGTTTGGTTTAAGGAATGGATGCACGAGAAGAATTCCCTCTCAGTACAGGTTTTTGGCTAGCAAGGATGGGTAGCAAGTATAAGAGTTGAAGGAAACAAACAAACATACAAGTGATAAAAAAACATGCAATCTTCCTTGGAAGCACAAAAGATCTTAACTAGAGAATACTAGACTTATGAGCAAATCAAGAAAGAAAGATGATGAAATTATTTTTTATTTAGAGCACTTTATCTTTTTCAATCAACTCTCAAAAATAGTGTTGCTACTGACCGAGCCAGGTTTGCCAAAACCAACTAAATTAACTCAATGATCCCAAAGTGATACCAATACTAACAACAAGATCAATCATATAACCATGAATTGAAAACTAATATAAGATATGCAAAAGAGTGAATGGTAGAACTTCTCATTAATATTCCATAACAGCAACTCACACCAAGGGATACATATCTAACGAGAGAGGGGACACTTCCATAATGCAAACCATCCTACATAATAACTTCTCTATTCATGATATGACTCTAATAATAAGGTAAAAAGATAGAAGATAGTGATGTGATACCGCGGCACTCCCCCAAGCTTGGAACAAACCAAGGGGATGCCAAACTTGATGACAAATTACTCCTTCGGTGGTGGTGGTAATATTTTCTTAGTTGATGTGAGGAAATCTTCCAGCATCTTGCGAAGCCTATTATTCTCCCATTGAAGCATGTCCACCTTCCTCCTTAAGTCTCGGTACTTATCACAGAACTCGTTAGTGATTCGTAGAGCTTCCGTTGATGCAGGTCAAGAGACTAAAGGTACCAGCCCCTGCTTGGGGTCTAGGAGATCTTCCTCCATAGGCTCCTTCACTTTATCCTTGGCAGACAACATTATGCTTCAAAGCTTTCAAAGATAGCTCCTGGAAAAAACAGATCGAAACGAAAACACAATATACGAACCTCGGGGGATCTGGGGGATTATATATTATGAAGTTTCACGTCAAAAGGAAGGTGCTGGGAGAAAACGGGTCAGAGACGGAGTCCGAAGTGGCCACACCTCCTGGTGGCGCGACTAGGGGTGGGCCCGCGCCACAGGGTGGTGTGAGCCACCCTGGCTCCGTTTTCGTCCCTCTTTCGCTTCATAACTTTCCTTTTTGGCTAAAAACTGCAAAAATATAGTTGGATAGTATTTTCGTGGAGCTTTTCTTACCAGAACTGTTACCTATTTGAAAACGGACTCTGCAGGTTTCTGAATTTGGTATTTAGTAGATTATTCCGGAGTCACCACTTGAATAACATCAATATCTTCATCTTCATACACTTATTACTTGAGTCATAAAACCGTTCACTTCCTTATTACACCATTATCTCCACTACCTGGAAATTTCTTTCACACAAAACTTCACACAATTGTCATTAGCAACATTAGTATAAGTGAAGTGATAAAACCTTTTGAGTCCAACTTCAACTGAAAACCATCAAAACATAAGCTATTGTAGCAACTCCTTCCGAAAACCCAAAAAGAATTCCAAAAGGAAATCGAATAAAGAAGCAAATGCAAGAGTGGCAAAAATCTATCAAAACAGACCAGCAGGTAAAGATCAATTTTTTCGAAAATCTTCTGTTGCTCACATCAAAACGTGCAAAACTATCGAAAGTTAAATAACAATCTGGGGCAAAAGCACAAAAAATTACAGCTCAATATGACATACATAGATCTCTCACGAATTTTTACGGTGAAGCACAAAAATCTGTTTCGGGACAGCAACTTCCCCAAATCTTACTTCGCTCTCATTAGAGGTTGATCTTGACACAAAAACCAAACAAAAAGGATAAGGAGAGGTTATTACCGAAGTAACAACTTCCAAGACTCAAAGAAAACCAAAAACAAACTGAAAGCAAAAACAAATTGGGTTGTCTCCCAAAAAGCTCTTTCTTTATAGCCATTAAGATGGGCATGATAATTTTGAAGATGCTCACATAGGAATATGACTTGAAGTGAAAGGGAGCATTAAGAAGCAAAAATACACTTATTTAAGTATAACCCACTTCCTATACGAGGGAATTTTGTAAACAGAAGGCAAAAGAAGTGCAACATAAAAACTTTCAGCATAAAACGGGGAAACTTGATATTATTGAGATGCATAAGAACACTTTTCCCTCTCTCATGGTAACTTTCAGTATCATGCATAAACTTAACAATATAACTATCACAAGGACCATCGTAACAATGATCACTTATTCTAATAGAAAACATAGGAATAGTAGCTCCAATAATACTTCTTTGTGAAACAATATTAGAGGTATCCTTACAAAGGATAGGGTGTACCTGTTCTACATATTTAGTAACAAAGTCTTTCACATTTGCTATTATAGGTTCATCAACCATTTGTTTATCAGGTGCAATAGCTTTATTCATACTTTCATTAACCATACTAGCTAGCATAGAATGTTCCTTTATCTTAACTGGGAAAGGCATTTTCTCAATATAAGGTTCAGGTAAAACATGATTAGCAGTATAAACTTCAATATTTCTTGCAGGAACACTCTTAGCAATATCTTTATAAGGTTCATGATACTTATTCCACTTCTTTTTAGGCACTTCAATATAGGAAGCAAAAGCCTTAAAATAATAAGCAATAGCTTGAGAGTCTAGACCGTAAGCATTTTTAATATTTTGAAAGTCATCAGTTCCCATAAAAGATTCAATGCATTCATAATCATAATTTATACCAGACTTTCTACCTTTATCATTCTCCCAAGCTTCAGCATTACCTTGAATAGGGTCCAGAAGATCCCATTTAGCTTCTTCTTCCATGCGAGCAAATGATCCAGCACAAGAAGCATCCAATAAATCCTTATCATGTAGAGGGAGCCTTGCATAAAAGTTATTGATAATAATATTGTTGGGGAGCTCATGAATGGGACATTTGAGCATTAGTAACTTCAATCTCCCCCAAGCTTGAGCTGTACTCTCCCCATCAAGAGGCCAAAAGTTATATATTTGATTCCGATCTTTATGAATCTCACTAGGAGGATAAAATTTTGAATAAAAGAGAGGCATTATTTCCTCCCATTCAAGAGCTTGACCATTCTTCAGCAGCTTATACCATTCCTCAGCTCTTCCTTTCAGTGATAATGAGAATAACTTCTTAACTTGATCTGTAGTAATACCTGCACACTTGAACAACCCACATAATTCGTGTATTAAGAGTAAATGATCACTGGGATGGACTGTTCCATCCCCAACATAGTAGTTATCCATAACACGATCAATAATTCTTGTAGGTATTTTAAAAGCATCATTCTCAGCAAGTGGTGGTTCATCTACTACCTTAGCAGTGGTAGTAGCATTACCAAATAAGAAACTCAGCGAATTATCCATAACAAAAATAAAGCAACTAACAGAAGTAAACAATACTCACAATAGAAGTTTCCTTTACCAGTTCCACTCTCCAATAGCGCTTGACTCCCCGGCAACGGAGCCAGAAAATAGTCTTGATGAGTAAGAGTGTCGAACCCAGCAAGGAGCAGAAGGTGCTGGCTAGTGGTATGGATCAGGAATTCTCTACAAATACTTAGCAAACGGATTTTTGGGGTTTTTTGATAAAGCAAGTAAACAAAGTACGAGTAAATAAAAGACATTAGGAATAAATGCATCAAGTGGCCCAATCCTTTATGCAGCAAAGGACAAGCCGGTTGTATTACTTAAGATGACCAAACGTTCTCGAGGACACATGGGAAGACTATCAAGTGCTTTCACTTCATATAGTTGATTAAAATTCTTTAGCTTGCTAAGTGTTGTGTGGGTGAACCTGTGCTAATGTACCGACCTTCATAGGACTAATACATACTTGTGATTATACCCCTTGCAAACATCCATAAGTACAAGAAAGTAATTAAGGTAGAAACCTAACCATAGCTTTAAACTCTAAGACCCTTACGTCCCTTTTGCAATGGTTTCCTAACGGGGGTTCAGGTTTCTGTCACTCTGGCAACCCCTATGATTAGTAGCGAAATACACAATGCATTCCCCTAGGCCCATATAGGTGCAGTGTCATGTAGTCAGCGTTCACATGACACCACTAGAAGAAGTACACCACAACTTAAATATCAAACTATTGAATCTTTCTCAACACAATTCCACTACTAACAACATGACTTCTCCCATGTCCTCAAGAACAAAACGAACTACTCACAAGACATCATATGGATCATGATCAGAGATGGAATAATGATGTATAACAATCTGAACATAAACAATAATTCAATGGTTCACTCAATAGCATCAACTACAAAGAGTAATCAACACCGGGAAAGTTTCCCCTAAGAACTATGCAAGATTCAACCCAATTGTTACAGCAATATGGAGATGGTGATGGGGATGCTGATGGTGATGATGGTGGTGATGATGATGATGGTGATCCTGATGAAGTCCAGCTTGATGGTGGTGTTGATGGCGATGATCTCCCCTCTCCGGGAAGGAATTTCCCCGGCAGAAATCTGTCTGCTGGAGAGATCTTTCTCTCTCGGTGTTCTCTGCCCTGCAGAGGCGGCGGAATCTTTCTGTGGTCACCCTCGAGTCCTAGGGTTTCGGGAGGAATATATACGCTGGAGGGGAGAGATAGAGGTGGGCCAGGGCAGCCACACCACCTGGTGGCGCGGCCTAGGCTGGCCGAGCCAGGGGGTGGTGTGGGCCCCCTGTGGCCCATCTCCACTCCTCCTTCTGGCTTCCTTCGTCTTCTGGAAAAATAGGATTTTCCGTATATTTTCCTGGATTTTCTTATCTTCGCGAATTTTGCCTCCAAACAGCACCTTTTCCATCAGAATCCTGACTACAGCGGTCCATGCTCCAAAAGTCATCAACCATGCAAAAACAGATGAAATAACATAAGTATCATCTCTTAAAATGAAATATATCAATGAATAGCAGTGAATTATGATATAGAATAGTGATGCAAAATGGACGTATCACTAGCGAGGGTGGCGTCGTGCTCCTTGACGATGGCCTCCAGAACATCCACCTTGGCATGCCAGTCCTTATTCTATAGCTAAAGCATAGAATTGGACTTGCCCAGCCGGTCGTTCGCCTTCTTCAGGCGATCGATTTCCCGCTAAGCGCACACCATGATGGCTGCAAAAAGGCAACTATCAACAAAAAAAAAGGGGAAAAACCAAAGTATCTGGCTGAGAGAACTCACTCTATGAGGTCATGTTGGCAGCCGTAAGCTTCTGCTCCAGGGTCCGGTTACCGTTGGCTGTAGCCTCGAGCAGCCGGATCTCCTTCACCGCCAGCTCAAGGGTAGCGGCAAGGTCTGTCAGCGAAGCGGAGGAGGAGGCGTCATCGTCGATGGCGTTGGCAACCAGCGATTCCTTCACCACGGCCACCGCCGTCCGCCACTCCTTCCCCGACTCGTCGTCGGACTTGTCATCACCGACAACCATGAGCTCCTTGTCAGTGGCGGCCCTCCGCTCTGCCGCAGGGGAACTACCTCCACTTTGTGAGGTGGTCACAACCATTTCCGGCTCCACCATCGTGGTCGGCGGAACGACCCCCGCTCCAGTTGTGGTAGCCGGATCGGCTTGAGATGGTGGCGGAGGTGGTGCCCTGGAAGGAGAAGGAGGAGGACCGGAGGCAGATGCGAGCGGCGCGGTGTCTGTCATGCGGGGCGGCAAGCCAGTCGGCACCCGCGCCAGGCTCGCAGCACCGAAGGAAACTAGCGTACTGAGCAACAGAAGGCAGAATAGAAGTAAAAAGCAAGTAAGCCAAAGACAGACAAGGAGAGCACAAAGAGCAAAAGAAAAGTAAAAACATTCAGCGAATAGGCTTACCCCTGCACCACTGGGGGCGGCCCCTTCTTGCGACCGAGGCGGCTCGGTGGAAGAGTGCTGGTCTGGCTCCTCTTGGGGGTCGGCTCCTCCACGGCGGGCCGGCTGGCCTCGCCCCTCCTCCACTGGACCGGCTGGAGCCACTCCCGCCGGCGCCGGACCAGCTAGAATTGCCATCCGCCGCGTGGCGCCGAGTCGGCTCGGGAGCCGGTGCGGCCTCCTCCTCTTCGTCGACCTCCGCGTGGGGGTCGGCGGCCGGCTTGTCATTCCGGCTAGGGAAGATGTGTCGTCCCCATCAGACTCCTCATCGGACCGGCAGGCGTGTGGCTCGGGCAGGTCGAGCATGAAGTTCTGGAGGGGGTCTTTCCCTCCTCCCGGAGGATGCAAGGGAAGATCTTTCAGGAAAAAAGAAGCAAAGAGATTAGCCGAACGGCAAAAAACCCGCAAGAAACGCAAGAGATTATCCGGATGGCGAGGCTTACCTGGGGCGCACGGTTATCGCGGCTGTAAGGGACCAGCCCGAAGTTCCAGCCTTCCGGCAGCCGCTCCTTCGTGATTGTCCACACCCATCTTCAGGTTGTGGTAGCGGGGATCACAGCAGGACAGCCAGGTCGGGTACAGCCGGCCGGAGTAGAAGCACATCTTGTGTGCCCGCTGCTGCTGCTGCGGCATTATCAGCCTGGACATCCAGCTGAGGGTGATGTCTAGGCCGGTCAGACCGGCGGTGACGAGGGCGTGCATGCGCTGCAGCATCGCATCCGACTCCGTCTTCTCATCATAGATCTTTAGATCCCACTGTTGTCGGCTAGATTCCATGTCCTGGAAAGCCAGCAGGTTGATCCGGTCCTCGGCGGTGAGGTTGCGGACGTAGAAGTACGGCTGTTGCCACAGTCGTACCATGTCTTGCAGCCGGAATTTGGGGTAGCCGGTCTGTGTGCGGGAGTAGATGGAGGCGCCGTCGCACGTCACGAGTGGCCCCTTGGTGAACTGGACCTGTGGCCGGACTAGGAAGAGCCGGCAGAAGAGCCCGAGATCCGGCTAGATCCTGAGATAGCTCTCATAGAAAGCCATGACATGCGCCAGCGTCCCGATGGCGTTGGTGCCTAGGTGGTGGAGGCAGAGGTAAAAGAAATCAAGAAATGTTAGGAAGAAGGGATGCACCGGCAGCGCGAAGCCGCGGGCTAAATTCGACAGGAAGATCACCCGCTCCCCCTCCACCGGGTGCAGCGACTCTTCCCCCACCGGCGCGAGCCGCACCTCCACCTCCGTCTCCGGCGGCAGCACGAGCGTCGCACGGTACTTCTCGATGTGCTCCTCCATCATAGAGGAGCCACACTAGGCTTCGCGTTCCGAGGCCACCTCCGGCTCATTGGGAGGCGTTCTGGTGGAGGAGTGGCGGTGGCTCGTATCGCCGACGATGCTAAACAAGCGGCGCGATGGACTGCAGCAGCAACGGCGAGCGAGGCAACGCGAGGAAGGCAAGGGCGCAGAGAAGATTGGGGAGGAAGAGAACGGAGGGACAAACCGCTCGCCTCAGGTGCCCCTTTAAAGACCCGGAAGCAGAACCGTCCGCAGTGCCACATGGCGCCTGCCCAGACGCTCCCTGCTCCCCGCACTGTGCAGGATCCTTTGTGCAGGCACAAGACGCGCAGACGATCGCGGAGCAGAAACCGAAGAGGCAAACGACAGTTCCTTAGGCGACGCGCGATGGGACGTTACGCTGCCCGCCGCAGAGTAATGATGGCGCGTGCGCGCGTGGCCGGCGTCAGCACTAACGTCACGGGTAGCGCAACCGCCAAGCGTAGCCGGCCAGAAAATTCAAAAGGAAAAAGGAGCGTGCACACATTTTGCCTAAGGGCGAAATCTACACGCGCTCGGGGGCTAGTGTCGGGGGGATGACCTCCGGATACCCCAACCAAACAAGAATCACGGCAGTCGGATCGCGTCCGGCTGGCTGGGCGCAGCCGGACGGGATCAAGTCAAGCCGGCTACCTCACGGTAACCGGAATGGCGAGGAGCAGCAAGGCACGGGACCGGCTACATCAGCATAGCCCGAACCAATCAAGAGGACAGAGCGACGTGTAGCACAGTGCACGGTACGCCCTGGTACGATGACAAGCTCGCAACTACACGGCCATACCGAAGACTTTGCGGGGTGATGCGAGAACAGTGGCCAGATGCTGACGACGGGCTCGCATGGCGTTCACTGTACCCACGACAACCATACCGCTCGTACTCTGATGAGACGTAAGTGTACCAAGTACTATAGATGACCAGCCGGCTGGGACCCGCCTATGGGGCCCGCCAGCCGGACTAGCCAGTGAGACTGTTGCCTCTCTGCCTATATAAGAAGAGGCAAGGCTCCAATAGAAAGGGTTGGTCTCAGTGCATTTAAGGCAGTAGCTAGAGAATACAACTCAAGGAGCTAGTGTAGCCCGTATACCACTCGTAGTCAGATCGGCAGGAGTAAGAGCTTTACCTCATCACGAGGGCTCCGAAACTGGGTACTTCCTATGTCTAGCTACACTTGCTTGTATCCAATCCCACATGTAGACGTCGTTGATAGCTTCCCTACTAGTCCCCACACCTCTATCTAACCTACTAAGGTACTTTTATTCCCAATACAACGATAAATACTGTAGGTGTGACCACGATGGCTGGCAAAAAGCCTAAAAATATGGTACGGTGCTGGAAGTGTGCAGTGGATACACATGCTTCTAAAGATTGAAAAGTGGTGCATTATTGTTAGATCTGTGATAATTTTGCTCATCCTACTTTGAATGTCTAGTTCCTAAACAACCGCGGCTTACTCCCTATATAGCTGGTATTGGTTCAGATCTAAATTTGTTCACTCAGTTCCCAGATAGTGTGGTTCGTGAGCATTTGACGCCAAATTAGACTCCTATTGTTGTTGTGCAAGTTGCCAGGAAGACTATAACCACGGATGTGGTTCACAGGAAAATTGTTAGACGTGTTTCAGTTTGTGATAAGTGAAAGTGGGAGTGACGAGGGTTTAACTCGTCAATGCCCATTGTTATGGACTTGGGTTTTGGAGAAGGAGGGAGCGATGGAGACATCTATCGGCTAGCAAACAAGCACACAGGGGACAAAGGATTTACCCAGGTTCAGGCCTCGTAGAGGTCCCTACTCCTTCTTGTCTGCTCGTGGAATTATCGAAGAGTCGAAAGTTACAATGGTGCGCAGATGAAATCTGGCGAGGGTTGTGGAAACTAGGGTTGCGTGTCTCTTCCTCGCTGCCCCCTCCTAGCCTTTATATAGATAGGTTAGGTCTCAGGTAGCAGGTCGAGTCGGTTACAAGTTAGGGTTTTCCCCTTCAAACTTTCTATCTTTAGCTTCTTCTTGTTCTTCAAGCAATCGAGAGTCCGTAGGTTACTCGAGTCCATCCCTCCGGGCCTTGGCGACACCGTGGGCCTGTATGTATTTGGACCGTATATACCAAGCTCGAGTACCTGTAGGGTATACCCATGTCAGTAGCCCCCGAGTGCCTAGTGGAATCGCAGATTCGACTGGGGACTTTTGAAACCTTCGAGTGCCTAAATGAGTACATTTCGATTGCTTTTATTTGCGTCATAGGGATTGTTGATATACGTGCCTGATATAACCAAAGTATCGGTATCAGTTAACCACCTTAGGGTGAAACAACGCAATCTACTCAAATTCGAGTCCCCGGACTCGAATCCGGAGAAGTGCTGGTGTAATTCGACTCAGGCCGCGGAGGTCTTAAAGGAGTCGAATTCCAGTTATATGGGTGTGCGCACTTGACGCGTCCGTCAAGGCATGTTCATCGTGCCTGTAGGCATGGATATGTTTCTGGTAGTGTGCAGTTAAATGTGTTGCCAGGCCTTATTCAGGTCTTACCTTCACGCCGTGGGCGCGGCATCCGAATTTTATCATCGCGGAGACGATTCGGGTAACCCAGGAGACGCAGTCTCTTTGCAGGGAAAAATTATGAGGCGGTGTCGCCATGAGTTTCGAGTGTGGATGTTATCAACACACAGTTTTTCTTGCACAAATAATCATAGGGTGCACGGCCAGCGCTCCCTATGGGAGTAGCATCCGAGTGCCTGGTTGAGTCGAAGACTCGGGCAGGGACTAAAGAACTTTTGCGACTGCTGTCGTCTTTTGCTTGCTTGTTCAGTCGATAACTCAGACACGTACTAAAACACTTTCGCGACTGCTGTCATCTTTTGCCTGCTTGCTTCAGTCGATGACTCAGGCAGGGACTAAAATATTTTTGCGACTGTTGTCGTCTTTTGCCTGCTTGTTTCTGGCTCTCCCTATGGGAGTAACACATGTCCATAATCGAACTGTGTTTTGAGTGGTTGGGTTTGCTTTTGTGATTGTCCATGTTCCTGCAACAAGAAAAAGAAAGTCGTAGGGTGCGCGGCCAGCGGTCCCTATGGGAGTAGCCCCTGAGTGCTTGGTGGAGTCGAATACTCTAGAAAGGACTAAAAATAGTCGAAGTTTTCCACTGCATAGGCTTGGTGATGTCAGTGCTGACGCTTGTATGACCTTAGTTGCCCGCGTGAGCGGTTTTGACGGGACGTGACGAGCGGTGGGTCCCACTTTCTGACTTTGATTTGACTGGGCGTGCGTAATCTTATTTTTAACTGTGCCTCCTCAATTTCCGCGCGTAATGGTAGAAGTGGGGGGACGGTTCGCACTTCCTCTTCGCCACGTGTCCTATGTGATGCGTGCCACGCGTCCAATAGGGTTTTTGTCAGCTGTTGGATTGCATCTCCCAGCGGTTAAGTACCGATGCTGCGGTGGTAATTTCCCATCTGTGCTCTTTCTTCCTTGCTGCCATTGCCGTTTGCTTTTCTGCTCTCCTCTATGCTCATCTTCCCCACGACGCTGGACCAGCTTCGTTCGTTTCCAAGCTATTTTCTTTGCTCTCATCGCCGCCGTGCAATGGGGAAGAAGAAGGGAGGCGCTGCCGCTGATTCCGCAGCCACCCTTGCTGCAACGAGGAAGAAAGGTGGCTCCGCCGCTGCGGGCACCAGTGCCGCCGTCATCGGGAAGAAGAAGGTCGCGGGCACCCGCGTGACCAATTGCGCATGGCGCCCCTCTATCATCAAGGCGTCGGATCTCCGTCTTCTTCGCCAAGACGGAGTGATTTCTGCGGCAGTCGCTGATTCACGCGTCCCTAGCGGTGAGACCATTCCTGCTCCTCCCGCTGGTTATCGAGTGATGTTCCTTGCATTCATCATTCGCAGTCTTTCCTTGCCTCTTCACCCCTTTCTTTGGGGTCTTCTTTG
Organism: Avena sativa; assembly: GCA_916181665.1. Classification (NCBI taxonomy): domain Eukaryota; kingdom Viridiplantae; phylum Streptophyta; class Magnoliopsida; order Poales; family Poaceae; genus Avena; species Avena sativa. The sequence continues at coordinate 462,467,158 of OV702287.1, forward strand.
TTTCTATGGGCTCCAGCTCCATTAGCTGTCCCCAAATTCTCTCCTCCACATCACTTGTTTTATCACTCTCTACGAGTGCTGGCTCGGAATCGAGCCGCACTTTGGTCTTTTCAAACGCATCTTTAAATTGAAGCGCCAGTCCGCATCTGGCTCTTTAGTTTATGACGTAGGTGGTTGTGGAATCCATGTTGACCCATCTGCCACCTACTTCGATATCAAGCTCACCAAGTCCATCCAGGGATGGAGGGACAAATGGTTCTATGTGCACGACCAGAAGGCCAAGGACGAGCATTTTGGACTTGCACCCTTCGATCCCGCGACTCCCTGCAAGAAGATGCGTTCTTGGAAGAACATGATTATGCCTTCCGAACTCGCGGAAACAGACGTGTTATATCAGCGCGTCTGCGACCTCGAGAGTCGCATAGGCGTAGAAGAGGGAGGCTACGCCCTTGTCAGGACTTGGCTGCGTCGTTGCGTCCAGCCTCTCCAGGCCAGAGTCCATCCCATGTTCCAATGGGGTGGCGTTGATGATCCCACTCGCGTATCTGCTAATGGCATGTCCGCGAGTGAGGTAGATAAGAGGGTGCGACTGGTTACGAAGTATACCCTCAAGGATGTGCTTCCGAACGAGCCAGTCGTTCCTCCTTTCAATGCTTCGAATCCTCCTCCTGAGGTATGGTTGTGCTACATAGTAGCTTATTTTCTCGATTGCGTCTTTTGTTGCTTATCTGTTTTACTTTTTGTATGCAGGAGTGGGCGGTGTCGCCTTGCATGCCTCCCCTCCCTGAGGGGATTATTCCTCGTGAAGCTTTGGAAGAGGACGAGTCTGAGTCGACTGTCCCTTCTGATGTGGAAGAGGAAGCCCTCGAGTCTGAAAGTCCGGATACTCGCAAGCATTCGCATAGCGGGGATTCCGACGCGTCGACTCCTTCAACTCTGGGAGGCGCGGCTGTTGGCGTGGAGTCGCCAATTCCCGCCATTCCTGTGAGGGATGTGGCACCGTCTTTTCGTAAGAAGATGTGATTGCCTAAGGAGTCTTCGTCGGAGTCGACGGAGGCCACATTTGATCTTGACAGATTTGACTGGTAGGTTTGCTAGTGCATTCATTCTTCTCTTGTTTTCTTCTTGTTGGCTTTGCCCTAGAGTTTGCCCTTTTTGAGTGCGGATTTTGTCTTGCAGTAAAGAGGCGTCGTCATCTTCTGGCGACGTCGAATTTCTGAAGGAATCAGGAGTCGCGACCTCAAAGGCCAAGATAGAGGTCGAGCGCGCTCCTTCTCCTCCGGTGGTGGCCCACTCCAGGCACAATTCTTCGAGCTCTCCTCAAGTAGGGGAGCATCGAGTAGTTGCTCGGATGACGATTCAGCAATCTTCTTCAGAGTTGCTGGAGGACCATGTAAGTATATCTTTCTTTCTTTTATAATTTGTCAGTCAACGCCCTTATGTGGCCCTCTGCTAACTCCTTGTTTTGTGCGACAACTCCTTGTAAAGGAAGCCGCGTAGGTGGCGGAGCAGGTGATGGCGATAGGTCGCCAGCATGCGATGCTGGAGAAGCGCCACCGCGTGGTTGAGAGTGAGTGTTCTATACTTATTCTTTTTGTCTTCTCTGTATTTTGCTATAATCGACTGATAGCCAAATTTTTGACTGCCCTGTAGCTGAGCATAATGCTTTACTGCGTGATGTCGCCACGTTGGAGAAGACGCTGGCTGCAGCTGTGAAGGGGCGCGACGAGGCAATCGCAACTCGTGATGAAGCCCAGAAGCGCGAAGAGGATCTGCGTGCCTCTTTTGCGGCCAGGGAGAAGTTGTTTGAAGAGCAACTATTCTCAGTCGCCAAGGCCCTCTCAGGTACCTTTACTTGGTAGATATTTTATTGATGTTCTTCTCTTCCTCTGTAGTGCTGGTGGCATTAGAAGTTTGATCCGTGCGTGTATTTTGATGTAGATGCTGGCGGCTTGAGTTTTGATCCACAAGCCCTTGGTCGCGATGACGCTCTGGCGGGCGCGGTATCTGCGGTCGAAGATCATAGCGCCGCTGTCCAAAATACGTTGTCCAAAGCCAAGGCCACCTTGAGTCGCCTCCGGGAGGAGCTGATGCCGAAGGCGGAGCTGGTCGACAATGTGGAGGAGCTGGTGGAGTCGCTCGCTGGGGGTGTGCCTTCCTCGTACAAGAATTCCCTCCGCGCAGCTGGCGCGACCATGTCGCTTGCCATGGTGCAAGCCCACGGAGTCGAAGTGGATCCCTCTGCGGTGTCGAGGACGATGCCTGTTGGCGCGGATGGTCAGCAGGTAGTATTCGCCCTATGGGGGGAACCCTGGACTGGCCATCTCTTGAGGATACAATGGCACCACCCTGTTCCAGGGTAGAGGAGCTTTCCTTGCTTTCGCGACTTCGTGATCGCGTTAAGCAACTGGAGCGTGAGTTGCCCTTGATCCGTGGTAGCGCGGACGTGTGGAAGTCAAAGGCTGAAAAAGCCGCCGCCCGCGAGCAATATCTGCTTGGCGAGGTGACGCAGCTGGGCGACCAGTTTAAGTGTTAGTTTGCTCATCCTCGTCTTTTCCTTTGTAGTTAATCGCAATGGTACGTTGTACTCATGCTGTTGATGCTGCTACATGTAGTTGTTAGCGCACGCCGTCCGCAGGAGGAGAGGGATAGAATTGCCATCCGCCTTCATGATCTCACCCAAGAGCAACTTCAGGAGAGTGGATACTTCTGGGTAGATCATGATCGTGCGACTGCGTTAGCGACCCTGCAGGATCGCGCCTCACGAGTGCTGCTCTTTCTGAAGAAGTCGCAGTCGTGTTTGAAGAACATCTACCGGGCGATGTTCCCGCTGGATGATGCTCCATCAAGCCTGCTGGCCCTTCTGACGAAATTTCAAGATATGTCCGCGGTTCGCGAGTGCGTGAGGCAGCAGCTGGTGGCTGGTGCCAAGGCTGCCCTCTCCGTGGTGCGTTTGCACAGGCCTGACGTGGATGTCACCGCCATTGCATCTGGGCCACCGGTGCCACCAGCAGGATCTTCCTGGAACATGGTGCCGCACTATCATACGGTGGATCGTCCAGCCGAGGAGATCGTCGACTTCTTCGAGGAACAGACTAATGTTCTTCTGTTGCAAGGGTAGCCAAATATGTATCCTGCATATAAGTGTACTGGTGTTGTAAAGCTCATATATATTTGTAGATAATTTATTGTTGAATGTATACAAATAGCTTTATAAGAGTGGGGTGCGTTGCACTTATGCGAGTCCTTTTCATTATCCTGACCATCTTTGTATCTTTCCCTTGTCAACCTGTCAGGTGCGTGGCAGCTGGGTTGTGTTTGTGTTAAGGGGTTCGATTAATGTGCCAGCTACTCAGGATGTCGCATTATTGTTCGAAGAACATATGTGTATAGGGTGGCGTAGCCCCTGAGTATGAAAGTTGACAAAAGAAAAGAGAACACGGAGTTTTGGGGCACTTAGCTTTTATTTATTCGGAGAATAGTACGTAGTACAATATGCGGCTAAGTAGCCTTGGCTGAATAGCCTTATTTGCGATGCAAAAGTAAAGAAGAAATGACTAAGGGTAGAAGCGTCGCAGTTGTGCGATGTTCCAAGGGTTGGAGTATGCGACTCCTGTCTCTAAATCTTGAAGGCGATAGACGCCACCTGGGATTACTTCTGTAATCACGTACGGTCCTTCCCAGGGGGACTCGAGCTTGAGATACCCCTGTTGCTTCAGTCGCGGGACCAGGTCACCTTCGACGAAGGATCTTGGGCGAAGCCTTCTGCTATGGTAGTTGCGCTTGGAGCGGTTCCGTAGCCTCTTTCGACTGCATTGCGGTTCATCCGAACCAACCCCTCATGTAGCTTGAGGAACTCGCGGCAGTCCTTGAGGAGGTGACTGGACTTTCTCTTGTCGTCATGCTTGTCGATGTAGAAGTGTACTGTGCATGGTCCGGACAGTTTGTCTTCGATGGAGGTCGCGGGTGCTTCATCGCGAGTGCGGTGTTGCCATACTTGCACGGTTTTCCTGGAGTCACGGTATCCGCCGCTGCGGTATCCGCTGTTGCGGTTATCGTCGCGTCTATCGGCATAGCCGGCTGCGACCATGTTGACGTCATCGCGATCGTCGTAGACGCGCATACAACGTTTACTTCGGCGGTCGCGTCTTCGTTCGAGTTCTGCCTCCTCGTCGGAGTGAACGCGATTCTTCAACGAATCTTCTCCATCATCCCACCGATTCGCGATCTCCATCAGGTGGTCAATGGTCTTGGGCTTTGAGCGGCCTAGCTCTTCCCTGAGTTCCATGCGACGGACACCACCGTTGAATGCATCAATCGCGCGGTCTTCCGAGATGTTCTCCGCGGAATTCTTGATGATGGACCATCTTTGGATATAAGAGCGTAGTGATTCGCCAGATTTTTTCTGGCAGCATCTCAGTTATTCGATTGAAGCGAGGCGTTTGTACGTGCCCTTGAAGTTGCGTACGAAGCTGTAGACCAGCTCATCCCAGCTGCGAATGGATACGCGTGGGAGGTTATTGATCCATGCCCGGGCGGCGCCCTGCAGCTGTAGCTGCAAGCATTGCATGGCAGTACTTCGACTGCCTCCGTGCAGCCTGACGGAGGAGATGTGGTCCTCCAGCCAGATCTTGGGGTCCTGCAGACCGTCAAATTTCGGGTTCTCCAATGGTAGTTTGAACCCTTTAGGCATTCGCTTTTGCCTGATGGATCTGCTGAAGCACCTGGCGCCGCAGAGCTCCCCATCTTCTTCTTCCGAATCAGTCGACCGAGCACGTCGTGTCCTTGACTTGTCGATCTTGCGCTGCATGAGCTCGTCGCGTGCATCGTAGTCGCGATCGTGTCGTCATGAACGGCGGCGCGGAGACAGGTCGTGACTGTCATCGCTTGACGAGGACGAGGAGTAGTGTTTTGCTAACGCTTTGCCCTTTTTTGGCTCTGGTACTGGTTCTTTGTCGAGGGCAGCCTCGATTAGCCCTAGGCCCGCGATCGTAGATCGGTGCATGGCCGTTCGGGGATCTCCAGCCGGTGGCTGGTTATTGAGAAGGTACATGGTGGCCGCTGTCACTACGGCCTGTGGCGTCCTGGGAACCACGTTGCCTCTCGTGTCGACTATCATAGAGCCAAAGTCGAGGACTTTCGCGGCGTCTATGCGTTCTTGTTCGGTGAGGTGAGCCATCCGCGATTGCCTCTTCCTGGCGAGATGCTCGTTGCCTCTTGAGGAGGATCCTCCGTAGGAGGAGAGCCCAGCGTGGCGAAGGCTTGATTCGTCCGCCGCCTTTTTGCGCGCCTCAAGTTGCGCGATTGCCTGTTTCTGGTGCTTGAATTCCTCTTTTAGGAGCCAGTGGTAACCCATCAGTAGTTCCTGAGGGGACCCGAAGGGTAGAGGTGCACCTCGTAGGGCTTCGCGGCAGCGTTCCCACTCTTGCTCGTTGAGCCTGATCACGACGCGTTCGCCGGTTTGCTCGTTGATTATGCTGGGGGGTTCGACTGCTCCTCCATTGCCACCGTTGCCGCCGTTGGCTACGTTGGGCGGGTTGGTGTCGTTGCCGGTGTTACCACCGTTTCCACGGTTGGCGGAGGTGTCGCCTGTGTTGATGACGGCGCACATGAAGTGATTTGGGAAGCTGTTGCTTCCATAACTTTCAGATCCAGAACCGTAGGTTCCATCTTCAGTGGCCAGATCGCTTAGATCAGAGTCGCAACTGCTATCGCTGACCATGTTCCCAACCACCGCCGGAGCATTGAGCTCGCTGAGGGTGCCGATCGATGGAGGGAACCATGATGCTGGGGCAATCGCCGGTGCCGTCGGCTGATCGGGCATGCGTAGCATGCCCATCTGACCAACTTGGAAGCGGAAGTTCCCAATCGCCAGGCTGATTCCTTCGCCCACGGAGTCGAAGGCCGGGCGAGTAGCCGGCGTGTGGATGGTGAAGTCAAAGGCGCCGAAAAGCTGGCGAATCTCCGCTATTGCAGAGTTGTAGATCGCGTTTGATGGGGCCGAAGAAGCCACAACATCAGCACTCCCAATTCCCACAGACGGCGCCAATTGACGAGGGTTTAACTCGTCAATGCCCATTGTTATGGACATAGGTTTTGGAGAAGGAGGGAGCGCTGGAGACATCTATCGGCTAGCAAACAAGCACACAGGGGACAAAGGATTTACCCAGGTTCAGGCCTCGTAGAGGTCCCTACTCCTGCTTGTCTGCTCGTGGAATTATCGAAGGAGTCGAAAGTTACAATGGTGCATAGATGAAATCTGGCGAGGGTTGTGGAAACTAGGGTTGCGTGTCTCTTCCTCGCCGCCCCCTCCTAGCCTTTATATAGATAGGTTAGGTCTCAGGTAGCAGGTCGAGTCGGTTACAAGTTAGGGTTTTCCCCTTCAAACTTTCTATCTTTAGCTTCTTCTTGTTCTTCAAGCAATCGAGAGTCCGTAGGTTACTCGAGTCCCTCCCTCCGGGCCTTGGCGACATTGTGGGCCTGTATGTATTTGGACCGTATATACCAAGCTCGAGTACCTGTAGGGTATACCCATGTCAGGGAGGCCTTGCCTTATGGAGTGAATGACTTCATAGTGAGATTCCCTTCTTTTGAGGATCTAGATTGTGTTGATGGGATGCAAGTTTCGGTTCCTTTGAGCAATGCTCAGCTAACTTTTACTTCTTATAAATTGCAGGAGGTTCCTCACAAATGTGAGATCCACCAGGTTTGGTTACATGTTGAGGGGGTACCACATACTTTGTGCACCTTTCTGGGTTTGTGGGATATTGGTGGCCACATGGGTACTACTCTGGATGTTGATTTCTTTAGCTTGTGGAAACGAGGTGTGATACATATCCTTGTTTCTATGTTTGATACCAAGGTCTTTCTGAAGAAGCAAGATGATTTGGGTTACTATGTTCTGTTTGATGCTGTGGTTAAGTTGAAGGGGTATGAATTTTGCTTCAGGTTGAAACTAGAAGGTTATATTCCAGAGCTGGAGTTTGTTCCGTTTTTATGGAGGAAGGGTAATGATGACCATGAGGATGGTGCCAATGGGAAATCCTCTGATGATATTATGGATACTTCTGAACAGGCTGGTGCTCATAATATTGGTGTTGGTTCTTCTTCGGTCTTGCAGGGGCAGGTCAACTCGGCTCCGTCGGCTTCTGGTCAGAGGTCGCATGTGTTAATTTCGGTCACTCCTTTTAATGCCAATCCTGCTGCACCTCGAGGAAGGGAGCTTATTGCAACGCTTCCAGTGGATTCACCCTTGCATGGATGGGTCACTTCGCCTTCACCATGTTTCTCACCGACTTAGATGCATGAGGCTCTGCAAGCCGCTTCTGCATCTTCTGTTATGTCGACGACTTCTTCTACACGGTCTAGGCCATGTGTCTTGGGTCGCTCCATTCCGCGTGATTGTCCTCAACCGGTGCTATAGGAGCTAACTGTGGAGGGTTCACAGAAGCTGACCCAGGAGGGGTCGGCTGACCGCGACATGGACGAGAGGACTCGGAAGGGGCTGCCAGAGCTGGCCCAGGCATGGTTGGCCCGTGTGGATGCCGACCACGACATGCTGGCCCAAGATGCACTACAAGCTGGCAGCATCGCTACTGGGCCGCCATCTAGTGGGCCAGTCTCCATGTGTGTGCTGCTGGCTGCTGCTACCGTGGCTAAGTAGGGCCCAGCGGTTGAGCTGGTGGCTTCTGACTTGGCCCAGGAGACACAGCCGGACTAGGAGCTCGCCGAGGAGGCAGTTTTGTCGATGATGGTAGGCTGATATAGGAGGGGTCGGGCATACCCATACAAGATACGATGACCTTGGGGGCTAATGGTGGCGCCCCGTCCAGGAAGAGATCCCGTCATGGGGTTGATGACTTTGGTGCGTCGGCTACTGATGAAGACTCTATGGTCAAAGCTATGAGGCGTAAGGCAGAAAGAAATCTCGATTCATCTGGTATAAAGAACTCCACTAAGTCCTTCCTGTCTTTTTCTACCCATTTTATTAATTCAAAGTTAGCCAATGTTGGCGTTATCTTGGGTAGTTCAGCTAAGGAAGTTTTGTTTACTTCTAATGTTTTGAGACATATGGAGTTTAACCGTCTAACGGTTACTCCTGAAGTATCCTCTGTTCTTGATTCTTCACAGATGGATGAGGAGGAGTTGCTTGCCACAGTATATGGTCAACCCCTCTCTCACTTAGTTGGTGAAGTATCAGAGGTGGACTTTGATGAGACCAGACTTGGTTCATTTTATAAGCTTAAATCTTCTATTCGAAAATCAAAGAGTCAGAAATCTCGAAAGAAATCCCATGTATCCAATTCTCCCATAGTTTCTTAATGAATGGAATGTTTTTAAATAGCAGAGGTCTTCGTGACTTGGCTAAACATGTATTATTTGTTGATTCTATAAGATATTATAAATTGGATTTTCCCGGTATTTCTGAAACTGACAGACGTGATTTCTCGATGAATTTGCTCAATCGCCTTTCTGGTGTAGTGGAGTTTACTTGGATTTCACAACCACCTCATGGTAGATCAGGGGATATCCTGGTAGGCTTCAAGAATGAGACTATGGAGGTTTTGGCTAGTTCAATTGGAGATTTTCATATTAAACTCCATATCCATAATAAGGCTGATGACTTCATGTGGTCTTTAGTCATTGTCTATGGTGCCGCTCAAGATGTTTTTAAACCTGATTTTTTACGTGAACTGGTTATTAATCTAGCAAAAGATAATCTGTATCCTATCCTAATAGGAAGTGATTTCAATTTTCTAAGATTTCCACATGAGAAAAGTCGTGGGCGTTTCGATGAACATTGGCATTTCTTATTTAATACTATCATCGGCGGTTTGGATTTAAGAGAGGTTACAATGTTAGGAAGACAGTTCACCTGGGATAATAGTATTCCTGAGCTGACATATGAGAAGTTAGATAGAGTACTTATGGATACCAATTGGAAAGATAAATTTCCAATGGTAACTGTTCAGGCTCTTCAACATATTGAGGCTTTGTCGGATCATGCACCCATTCTTTTTTCTATCGGGTTGCCTTCTTCGAATAAGAGACAAAAGTTTAAGTTTAAACTTGGTTGGTTGCATTAGGATGGCTTCCATGACATGGTGAAGTCCATTTGGGACAAACAAGTAAGTGGTCAAAGGCCTATGCAAAGATGGAATAACAAATTGCGTGCCTTGCACAAATTCCTGCGGGGTTGGGTGAGACATACTAATGGCATCCTAAAAAAATGAAAAAGCGCTTGTCATCTATATTATTAACGACTTAGAGGCTCTTGCAGGAGTTGGTCCGTTACCTGCACAAGAAATTGACCTTAAAAATCTAATCTAATGCGGAAATTGCACGTCTTTTACGCGAGGAAGAACTCAAGTGGTACCAACAATCTAAATCGAAATGTATCCTTGAAGGAGATGCAGATACAAGATACTTCGATAGTGTGGCCAATGGAAAACACAAGAAGAAAATTATTCACTCTCTGATATAGGATGAGGGTACAATTGAGGGACAAGAGCAACTAAAGTCATACATCACTAATTATTACAAAGGTTTGTTTGGGTGTCTGGCTGAAAACTCTTTCACGCTAGATGAGACTCAAACTTCAGATATCCCCAAGTTTCTGAGGAGGAAAATAATTTTCTAACCGCTCAGTATACTGAGGAATATGTTAAGAAAGTTGTTTTCCAGATGGAACATAACAAAGCACCAGGTCCTGATGGATTCCCGGCAAAATTTTACCAAAATTTCTGGGATATCATTATATAGGATCTAATGGCTTCATTTGGGGTTCTCCATGTGGGTCAACTTGATTTATTCCATCTATTTGGCAATATTATTTTTTTACATAAGGATAATGGTGCAGAACACATACATCCGTATCATCCTATTTGTCTCCTTAACGTTAGTTTTAAGATATTCACAAAAGTTACCACAATTAGATTGAATTCAGTTGTTGACCATGGTATTCGCCCTTCTCAAACTACTTTTATGCAAGGAAGAAACATCCTAGATGGTGTAGTAATATTGCATGAAACGATTCATGAACTACATTCCAAAAAGATGAATGGGGTGTTTTTAAAATCGATTTTGAGAAGGCCTACGACAAGGTTAAGTGGCCTTTCCTTCAGCAGACACTATGAATGAAAGGTTTTTTCTGATGAGTGGCATGCTCTAATACACTATTTTTTATCCGGAGGCAGTGTTTCCATTAATGTCAACGATGATATTGGCAACTAGTTTTGGACTAAGAAAGGGTTAATACAAGGGGATCCGCTATCGCCTATGCTTTTTAACATAGTGGTTGATATACTGGCAATCCTTATCGAGAGAGCAAAGTCTGATGGTCAAATTGAAGGATTAGTGCCTCATCTTGTTGATGGAAGCTTTTCTATTCTTTAATATGCCGATGATACAATCTTATTTATGGATCACGGTTTGGAAAAAAAATGAAGACCCTGAAATTGACTTTCAGTCTTTAAACAACTTTCCGGATTAAAGATAAATTTCCATAAAAATGATTTCTATTGCTTTGGCGAGGCCCAAAACAAGGCCCACCTATATGCTGAACTATTCAGCTGTGGGCAAGGGCATTTTCCAATCAACTATCTAGGAATTCCTATTCATTATGGACGTCTCACGATTGCTGAGTGGAAACTCGTTGAGGAAAGATTATAGAAACGTCTTAGTAGTTAGAAAGGTAAATTACCATATCAGGGAGGAATACTTGTACTTATAAACTCAGTACTTACCAACATGTTACTGTATATGATATCATTTTTCCAATTGCCGAGAGGGGTCTTGTATAGATTAGAATACTTTCGATCAAGATTATTTTGGCAAAGTGATTGTGAAAAAAAGAAATATCGACTAGCCAAGTGGAATATTGTTTACCGACCAAAAGAACAAAGGTGGACTTGATATTCATGATATACAAGTTAAAAATACCGCACTTCTGGGTAAATAGCTTTTTAAGCTACTTATAGAATACGGTGTTTGGCAAACCATTTTATGGATAAAATATGTTGGCTCAAAAGCACTATCACAAGTTGTATGGAAATCAGATGACTCACACTTTTAGGCTAGGCTTATGGCTTCTAAGAAACATTTCTTCCGTTTTGGTGCTTTCAATATTAAGGATGGATCTCAGGTACGCTTTTGGGAGGATAAGTGGCTAGGCCATGCACCTTACGAGAGCAATATCCAGCTCTGTATGTCATTGTTAGACATAAAGGGGATACGATTTTCATAGTGATGGAATCGAAACCTCCAAATGTATCTTTCAGATGAGATCTTATTGGACCTAGATTACTATCCTAGAATAACCTTTTATAAATATTGTCCATGGTATAATTATCTGAAGGTCCGGGTGAGTTTAAATGGAAATTATTGGTGAATGGAAAATTCACAGTTGATTCCATGTATAGAGCTTTGATACAACCTAATACTGCAGTCGATGATGATAATAAGAAACTCTGGAAAATAAAGATACCATTAAAAACAAAACATTTCGCATGGTATCTTCGTCGAAGATTTATTCTTACTAGAGATAACCTTGTTAAGTTGAACTGGCAAGGAAGTAAGCAATGTGTTTTTTATCATCAAGACGAGACAATTAAACACTTATTCTTCCAATACAAATTCGCATGTTTTATATCAATCATCCAAGTAGCATCTGGATTATCCCACCAAGATCAGTGATCAATGTTTTTGGTAACTGGTTGCATGAGATTAATGATAAATACAAGATCCTGTTTAGGATGGGAGCGCTTGCCATTATTTGGTTGTTTTGGATTTATAGAAATGACAAGATTTTTTAAGATAAAATGTCTACTAACTTGCAGGTTATCTACCGACGCACGGCTACTCTCCGCTTATGGTCACCGCTACAGCGTGCGGAATTTCACCATATGTTTACGGAGGGATGTTCGTGCTTGGAGGATACATCGAGTTCTAAAATGTTAGGTAAAATATTATTAGGTTTTCATTCAGATAACTTATTGCATCATGATATCTTTTTCTTCCTCATTCTTATTTTGGTTTTCGTATCACGGATGTTGGTTCATTTTTTATGGCAGCGGCAGCGTTCTCCAGTTTGGGCTCTTCGCATTTTCACTTCTTTTGTGGTTGTTCCTAGTAGTTTGAGTTTAAATTTTAATGAGAAATTTTTTCTCCAGACATGGATGACAGCGCCACGTATTGATCTCCCTTCGTCTTAGGCATCAGGATAAACAATTCCTGTTGTAATGATTGCCTAGTTTTTCTACTTTGTTTCAATTTATGTCGGTTGTGTGCATTTTATTTATGCAAAGGCCGGGTGTCGAGCCGTCAAAGTACACGACCAATATACCAACACCATCGCGTTGTGCGACCGCAACACACCGGAATTCGGAGCAGAGGAGGCAGACCAGCGACTGGCACTTGTTCCACGCGATGGGCATGGGAAAGTAGCCAACGAACGCGACATACCAGCTCCTCAGCTCCAGCTCCAAGAACTCTGCCAACGCATCAGCGATGATGTTCGTGTCCAGCAGCTCCAGGATAGAAGCAAAAACCTTGATGTCGTCATCACTTTGTATGATCACAGCTCATTTGGGCCGTGATAGAAATAATTGGAGGATACGTTACCGCCAGATTTCTGCCATTTTTTCTATCCGCCGTGTTAAACAGATGTGCTAAGATCATCTAAAAGAGACACTATAAAACTAACCGCTTTTTTCTTAAAATGTTTTGACCCAAAAAACAAACCCGAATAGACACTGTAAAAGCGGTCCGACCCGAATTTTTTTTCCGGTGCACCAAAGATCCCCTCTCCCTACACACACCCCCATATACCCAGGTTGCGGGGCCGACCCGAGGGGGGCTTGTAACACGTTGGATGTTTGGCGGGTGTGAAGTTTTAGGGTGCGGCGAGACCCCTCGGCGGCTGAATTCGTCGGAATGAGCCGCTGCACACCGGTCCAATTCGGGGCGGGCTCGACCTCCACCTGCGGGCGGCGTCGGACTTGACCTCCACTTACGCGGGCAAGCACGAGGCCAACGCTAGGCGCGCCTTCGGCTCGTGCCAGTGTTTGTAGTCGTCGTAGGTGATCCAGTGACCTATTTGTAATTTTTATTACGTTTGGGACTCTTTGTACTGCTATTGATGAGATTAATAGAATTTCGCAAAAAAAATAGATGTGCTGATGTACGTACCACTGATACACAATGGGCTACGTGACTTTCGCTTTCAACATAGTATTAGATAGTCAGGACTCAGAGCTCTCATGAAATCATAATCATGCAAGTGAAAATTCGAAATGCTTCTCAGTGTTTGTGTTTGCATTCGAACGAGTTTCACTATCGAGATGGGAATGGTAGGGACTACTCCGGCCAGATTGCCAGCTTGTTTTCACACAATGTATCACTGAGTTTCAAGCAAATGTATCTCGGTGTTCACAGTTAGAATCACAAAATGAGCCATATTTGCAATCAAATACATGATGAGAAGTGAGAAAAAATATTGAACAACACCAAACAAAGCAATATGCATCTTTTTGTACTCCCTCTGTCCAGAAATAAGTGTCTTGAGTTTGTCTAGATTCGCATGTATCTATATACTAAAACATGTTTAGATACACGAAAATCTAGACAAATACAAGTCATTTATTTCTGGACGGAGGGAGTAACTCATTTCCCGAGCAACTTGAAAGGATATATATGCAGCACAACACAACATAGGTTACAAAAAATATGCAAGTGGTGTACATCCAACCAAGCCAACATAACCTAATTAGTTTCATAGATTTATTACAATCAAAAAAAATCTTATTTATAATGGATCGTGTGGTATACTATCACTCACTCGTCCAATTAGGATCATTTTTCATAAAGGGTCACCTGTAATCCATCTTGTAAACATAGTAAGGCACTCCTTGGGCTTGTACTCCAGCGCAGTATGCCCAGCACCCTACATGGCATTCCACATGGGATTGAACTAAGTTTATGGTATAATGCACCCACTAAAAGGATGGTAAAGTTTATCTTGATTTGGTTATGTTATTGTTCTATGGAAAGGAAATAATAAAATTATCTCAAGAACTTACCTTCACGGTTGTGTATGTTAGGTTACTTGAGAAACTTCTTGTGAATCTGGAAAGCAATTTATCAAAGCAACGTTAGATAGGCAACCCTAACCTGCTGACATTCAGCAACTCAAGAACTATATGGTGTGTTTATATAATTATACTTTTTTAGAAAGGGCAAACAAAACCCATACATCTACATCGATCGATGCATACAACCTTTATTTCATTATTACAGAACCATGTCTCAAGTCAGCAAGCTCGAATTACAAATTACGAATCACTCAAGGTCGATACAAATATCAACCATCTTAAGAAATGAAATAAAATGATTCTCCGAAGGATCAACACGTGAGCCTTCTATTAATGTTAGAGTATACGTGTACGCGATAATTGAGGTAGTGTAGGATAGTTAGGACTCTAGCCTAACTTGTCTTGTACTCCAAGATGATCCCCTGTACGCCTATATATACTCGCCCATGAGGCTCAATAATACATTCATCATATTCCGCCAATCTCTCTCCCTCTCTATCCTTCTACATGGTATCATCCTAACCACGATTCTTCTACACTAGCCGCCGCCCCCCTCCCCTAGGCGCCACCGGCTACCCCGCCACCAAACCCTAGGGACGCCGCCCGCCATGGCGTCGCGCTAGCCGCCGCACACGCTGCCGCGTAGCGCCTCCCCCAGGGAGGTCGATCTCCATGATCTCCGCCGGGGGCTGCGCAACCCATACGCAGGGTTCGTCCGCCGATCCATGATCGGTTGTCCTGTAAGTCTATTTGTCCGATCTTTTAATCGGTTTTCTTTTTTGGTTTACCGATCTTAGATCGGATTGAGTCTCCTACCGCCGTCATCATCGCCGCGCCTCTACTCCGATCATCGGCGTCGACGATCTACCGCGCCCGTGCGTCTACCATCTCTGTCGCCGCGCCTGCTTCGGCAGACTGTCCCAGCCTCACGGCAGGCTGACGCGCCCCGCGGCCGGCTGCTGCAGCTTCCTCGGGAGGCTGTCGCGGCCGACCCCCCTCGGATCGTCTTCGTCGTCATCGCCTGGGACTGCATGGACAACGCCGCCATCGACTCCGATCTACGCGTCGTCCACGCCACGGTGCATACGGCGTACCGTCGGTCTGATCAACCGGTCCCGCGCCCGTCTATGCCAAGCACGTCCCCGAGCACGCGCTTGCCACCGATCGAGCTACGGTTTGTCGCTGCGTCGCCCCTTCGGGTCGCAACGCCGCCGCCTTGGTCTCCGCCTACCGGCTGCCAACGCGCCTCACAAGCGCGTACGCGCCGGTGGCCTCCAGCTGCTGCCCCGACTCGCGCCCTGTAGCCACGTCGCGCCTTCGGGCCGTGGCATTGCTGCGCGCAGTCTACTTCGCCGTGCCCGCGCATCGACGTCCTCGGCCTCCACCGCGACCTCTCCTACGGCGCGGATCTCCGCCGTCTGTGCCCATCTTCGTCGCCTCACCCGGTCCCACGGCGCCAGGGCCTGCGACACCGTCTGTGTTGACCTCGTCCGTGTCGACACCGTTTGCGCCTAGCTCTACTTCGAGCACCACCGCCGCGCTCCACTAGGTAACCTGCAGGCTGACTTCTCACCATCGCAGGTCCCGCCGACTACCTCGTGCCCTCTAGGCGTCCAGCATGAGCACTCAGGCCACCACTGGTCCGCCGCCTTCTACATCTTCGATTGTCTCGACTTCGTCGCCCGCGTCATCGCCTCGTCCCCGTCTACACCACCTGCTACTCTACTCCGAGAACCGCGGGAAGGGTCGACATCTTCGTCGATCTGTGACTGTGACGATTCCAGAGGCCTCCTCTGCTAGTCCCTCTGACATGGCGACAAGTTCATGACGGTTCCCACCCCTCGCATGCCCGGTACTGGCAACACCGGAAGTGCTTTCATCCCCACGCGTTCCCGAGTCTGGCAAACTCGCGCCGGACGCCTCGTCTTCATCGGCTTCGACAACATCTTCTTCGGCATCGACCCCTCTATGACTGCTTTGACCGCGTCACCGACGAGTTCTTCTTGCGTACTCGCTTCTGGCAAAACCAGAGTATGCCTTTGTCCCGACATGCGCCTAGTTCTGGCAAAACTATGGCCGCACCTCATCCTCGACGGCTCGGACTGCATCGGCTATAGCGTCGGCCCCTTCTTCGACGACTGCCTTGACGCGTCTCCGTCAACCTCCTCACGCGCTATGCGCATGCGGCTTCATGTGCGGCTTCCTCGACATCGACCACGACATCGACCACGGCGACCCCTCGCGCAGCTACCCCGACCACGGCACCGCCCAACGCTCTCGGCTCCCTCGACATCGGCGCAAGGGCTTCCACCTCGCTTGAGCTTCACCAGCATCCTCTACAATCCAAGCTTCACGCCGCGACACCGTCCACGACACTCCCGCTCGGACTGCGCAATGTCAGCCCACTGGATGCTACTTCGGTTTCTCTCCAGCCATGAGGCTCAATAATACATCCATCGTATTCCGCCAATCTCTCTCCCTCTTTATCCTTCTACAATCAAGCCGCCAGTTAAATCGGTAAACTAAATCATGTGCTACTATTTCACGTTTAGTGATTTTTCCGGGTTATGTTTTATAAAGATAATAGTATCATCGGCATATTGTAGGATGGACACTAGTGGAAACGAGGCCTTTGGTTGAGCCTAGAAATGGGCTTTAACACCGGTTCTTCTACGAACCGGTGTTAAAGGGGGGGCATGTACCAGCGTGGCCCGTGCAGCAAAAAGGAGCCCCCCCTTTAACACCGGTTCGTGGCTTGAACCGGTGTTAAAGGGGGGCTATATAAGACACCACAGCCCACACCCCACTCTTCCATTTTTCACTATCTCATTTTGGAGCCTAGCAAGAGGGTGTGAAGTGTGCTAGTTTGTGTTTTTTTTGTATGCACAAGAGGTGTTCGGTGGAATGCCCGAGAGCTCAAAATAAGTTTTCTCGTTGCTCTTTCCTTCTCGGTCGAGGTCGGCAATTATCCTTTCATGTGTCATTGATGTACTATATATATAAATGGTCATCTCCCTATTATTTTTTGATATATACTATATATTAATGCAGATGAACCGGCAATGGATGTACGGTGACCGCCGCACTTCCGAGTACATTACGGGCCTCCAAAATTTCATCGTTGTGGCTAATGCAAACCGTGGTCAAAATGGTTTTATGTGTTGTCCGTGTGTTCACTGTCAGAACAAGAAAGACTACTCAAATACCAGAACCATTCACGCCCACCTGCTTCGATCCGGTTTCATGCCCAGCTATAATTGTTGGACCAAGCACGGAGAAAAAGGGGTTGTGATGGAAGACAACGAAGAAGAAGAGGATGATGACAACTATCATAATATGTATCCTGAATATGATGATACTGCAACGGGGGTAGATAATGAAGATCAAGAGGCAGCAGATGGGCCCGCTGATGACGATCTTGGTCGGGCCATTACTGATGCAAAGGAAGAATGTGAAACTGAAAAGGAGAAGGAGAAGCTGGAGCAGATGTTAAAGGATCACAAAACATTGTTGTACCCAACTTGCGAAGATGGCCACAAAAAGTAGGTACCACACTGGATTTGCTGCAATGGAAGGCAGAGAACGGTGTGACTGACAGCGCATTTTCAAAGTTGTTGGTAAAAATGAAGAATCTTCTTCCAAGAAATAATGAGTTGCCCGACAGTACATACCAAGCAAAGAAGGTTGTCTGCCCTCTAGGATTAGACGTGCAGAAGATACATGCCTGCATTAATGACTGCATCCTCTACCGCGGTGAGAAGTACGAGAATTTGGATGCATGCCCGGTATGCACTGCACTGCGGTATAAGATCAGACGAGACGATCCTGGCGATGTTGAGGGCGAGGCCCCTAGGAAGAAGGTTCCTGCCAAGGTTATGTGGTATGCTCCTATAATACCACGGTTAAAATGTCTCTTCAGAAATAAAGAGCATGCCAAGTTATTGCGATGGCACATGGAAGACCGTAAGAAAGACGCGATGTTGAGACACCCCGCTGATGGGTCACAGTGGAGAAAAGTCGAGCGAGAGTACCCGGACTTCGCACGTGACGCAAGGAACTTAAGGTTTGGTCTAAGTACAGATGGCATGAATCCTTTTGGTGAGCAGAGCTGCAGTCACAGCACCTGGCCTGTGACTCTATGTATCTATAACCTTCCTCCTTGGTTGTGTATGAAGAGGAAGTTCATTATGATGCCAGTGCTCATCCAAGGCCCGAGGCAACCCGGCAACGACATTGATGTGTACCTAAGGCCATTAGTTGAAGAACTTTTACAGCTGTGGGCCAAACCAGGTGTACGTATGTGGGATGAGCACAAAGGGGAGCCATTTGACCTACGAGCATTGCTTTTCGTAACCATCAATGATTAGCCTACTCTTAGTAACATTTCAGGGCAGACAAACAAGGGATACAATGCATGCACACACTATTTAGATGAGACTGAAAGTGTATATTTGGATAAATGTAAGAAGGTTGTGTACCTAGGGTATCGTCGATTTCTTCCGAACCTGCATCCAGTAAGAAAGAAAGGCAAGCATTTCAAACGTCTGGCAGAACCCCGGAGGAAGCCTGTCCTCCGTACCGGTGAGGAGGTATTTGGTATGGTCAAGGACCTAGAAGTAATCTTTGGAAAAGGTCCTGGCAGTCTATCTGTTCTGAATGATGATGCCGGACACGCGCCCATGTGGAAGAAGCAATCTATATTTTGGGACCTACCCTATTGGAAAGTCTTAGAGGTCCACTCTTCAATCGACGTGATGCACGTGACGAAGAATGTTTGCGTGAACCTGCTAGGCTTCCTAGGAGTGTATGGGAAGACAAAAGATACACCGGAAGCACGGCAGGACCAGCAACGTCTGAAAGACCCTGAAGAGCCTATGCATCCTGAGAACGAGAAGGGTAAACGATGTCACTTAACTCCTGCCAGCTACGCTCTTACTAAAGCAGAGAAGGAAATCTTTTTTGAATGCCTGAGCAATATCAAGGTCCCGTCTGGCTTCTCGTCGAATATAAAGGGAATAATAAATATGGCAGAGAAAAAATTCCAAAACCTGAAGTCTCATGACTGCCACGTGATTATGACACAATTGCTTCCGATTGCATTGGGGGGCTTCTACCTGAAAATGTTCGAGTACCCATTGTGAAGCTATGTGCATTCCTCAATGCAATATCTCAGAAGGTAATCGATCCAGAAAGCCTACCAGGGTTACAGACAGATGTGGCCCAATGTCTTGTCAGCTTTGAGTTGGTGTTCCCACCATCCTTCTTCAATATTATGACGCATCTCCTGGTTCACCTAGTAGAAGAGATTGCCATTATCGGTCCTGTATTTCTACACAATATGTTCCCCTTTGAGAGGTACATGGGAGTCTTAAAGAAATATGTTCATAACCGTGCTAGGCCAGAAGGAAGCATCTCCAAGGGCTATGTAACAGAGGAGGTCATTGAGTTCTGTGTTGATTTTATTCCTGACCTTAAGGCGATTGGTGTTCCAGAATCACGACATGAGGGAAGACTGCGTGGAAAAGGCACCCTAGGATGTAAAGCAATGATATGTAGGGACGGGCATTCTCTCAATCAAGCACACTACACGGTTTTACAAAGATCTATCTTGGTTGCCCCGTATATCAATGAACACGAGAATTTAATACGCCTCAAACACCCGGGACAGTCTGATGAATGGATTATAAGTGAACACATGGCGAGTTTTGGCGGCTGGCTGCAAAGACTTCTCACGAATAACACCACTGTTGGGGATCAGCTGTACTTGTTGGCCAGGACACCATCTTCGACTGTATGTACTTTCCAAGGGTACGAGATAAATGGGAATACATTTTACACGATAGGCCAAGATAAAAAGAGCACCAACCAAAATAGTGGTGTCCGCTTCGATGCAGCAGAAGACAATGGGCAAAAGACCACGTATTATGGGTTCATAGAGGAGATATGGAAACTTGACTATGGACCTAATTTTACGGTCCCCTTGTTTCGATGCAAATGGGTCAAGCTAACAGGAGGGGGGTGAGGTAGACAAGAAGTACGGAATGACAATGGTGGATCTCAACAATCTTATGAAGGTAGACAAAAACTTAGACGAACCATTCGTCTTAGCCAATGATGTGGCTCATGTTTTCTATGTGAAGAACATGTCTACCAAACCGAAAAAAAGAAAAAATAAGCAAACAGATACATCACACGATGAGTCAAAGCGTCACATAGTTCTTTCAGGGAAAAGAAACATCGTGGGAGTGGAGGACAAGACAGATATGTCAGAAGATTATAATAAGTTTGATGAAATTCCGCCCTTCAGAGTGAAGACTGACCCAACCATCCTGTTAAACGGTGTTGATACTCCATGGTTACGGCCGACACGATCATAAGATTGACTATATGTATTAATTGAGCCATTTTTGGCACACATATGTATCTCAACATGGAAATCAATGTCATATTTCTTCTGTTAACAGTATATGTATTAAATGAGCCATTTTTCTTCCTTCTATTTCTTCCCTCCATTTTTCTTTCCGCCATTTTTCTTCCCGCCATTTTTTCCCGCCAGTTCTTCACTATATATATATGTAGGGTTGGCCTCCATTGTCATTGCACATCTCTAGACTCATATCTGCAACCTCATCACTCTTTCCCATGGCTTCCACCGTAGCACTAACCCCCAGGGAGGCGGAGGCGCTTTGCGCCTCGAACTACCCCTGCCCGTCGGGCTACTGTGTCCCCGCCGGCTGGATGCTGAGCGCCGGAGGCGTGCTGGTTCCTCCTGTCCCTCTAGGTGTGGCACGCCGGATGGCCATCACGAACCACTACTACTTCGAGCTCACGCTGGAGCAGCGGAGGAATCCCAGATGGCATCCCGACTATTTCTCTACTTGGGAAGCCTTCTTCGTGGATCGGCGTGAGAGGGCACTCGCCAGGCACGAGGAGGACGGCCCACCTCCTCCGAACTTCAACGAGGCCGGCCATCGGCTATGGTGGCGCGGACGGACTCTCCAGAGCGTCATGGCATATGACACTGCCGCCGACTCTAACCCCCGTCTCCACAGCGATGACGGTGGCGGCGAGTACGACGACTACAGGTGGCGAGTATTACAGGTGTAGGCAGGAGCATGACTGAATCACTCCAACATTCCGAAACAAGTTCGGCCGATTGTTACTTAATCTGGCCATGTATCTTAATTTTCAGTTCTTTTATGTATCTTAATTTTCAATCGTGCTTTATGTAACTTACTATTAGTTGCATTCTGTATTTTAATTCCAGTTCTATCTCCTTCACAAAATGACCTATCTCATTCGAGGTTTCTTAGCTTTCGGGTCAAATGACCAATGTTATGGCTAGAATCAAGGCATAGTTTGTGATAATATGGCAATATTGTGCATACATGTGCATCATGGCATGGCAAACAATGTTGCAAGAGGAAGTTTTCCTTTTTATCGCACCAAAAAGGCATTTTCCATTTTCCGAGCATAAAAAACGGACGGTTTTATGAAGCAACCACCAAATGACTAATTCATAAAACCACCACCACATTTTACAAAAATACTAGACCACCTTATATGGACAATGTACCAACAGGGGATCTAAAACCTTTCCGTCCACCTCTGGAGAAAAAGACAAATTCCTACCGAACCGGTAGGAAGTGGGTCAAATATGAACTACAGGTACATGATATGATGCTCATGATTTTTTACAAAAATCATTTTTAGGTTCACAATATGCTATTTTATCAAAAATCCAATGCAAGTTGAGCGAGGCTTTGTCAGATTCAATTGTATACAAAAGATGCGGCATTTAAATATCCAATCAATTCAAAAATGTTAATACAAAATAAAATATGATTTTCTCTAATAAAATAGGGTTAGATTCCTTTTTAGATGCTTAATATTTCTTATGTTCAAAGTTTTAGGATTTGACAATTTATTTTTGTTTGAATTGAATAATCAAAATTTATATGTAAGTGTTTTAATCATTTTGAAAATTTTCATCTAAAGTAAATATAAAATGTTTTTACATGAATGGATAGATATTATTTTTCTGAAAATTATGATATATTATTCATATTTTTCTGAGTTGAAATGAATAAGATATGAATTTTCTAAATTCATATCCTCTTTTTTGAATTATAAATGTCCCCACCCCTTTAATGCATGAAATAAATGCCCCCTCCCTTTAACACCGGTTCCAGCCACGAACCGGTGTTAAAGGGGGGGCGCATTTATTTCGTTTCACGCGCGCACACCCCCCCCTTTAACACCGGTTCGTGGCTGGAACCGGTGTTAAAGGGGGGTTATAACGCGCGCGCCACCCCTTCCTTCTTCCCCCAGCCAGATCGATTCTTCCCCCAGCCGGTCGCCGTCGCCATCCCGCGGGAGCGCCTGCCCGATTCTCTCCGGCCGCCACCACCCCAACCGCCGCCGCCACTCCAGCCGCCTCGCGTGTGCCCCCGGCCAGAGGTACACCCCGCCGCCCCTCCCCTTCGCTCCCCCGTCCGGCTACACTGCATGAACTTGTCATGTCTACTCATGGCGGCTAGGATTTTCTTCTTGGCGCCGGACATGTCGAACCACTCCAAAAATGGGAGGTAGTCCCATAGGTTGGCCTCGCGTGTGTTGGCGATGGTCTCCATGAGCACACTAAGGGAGAGCTCGAACAGGCTGCGCCTGAGCTGGACGCGCGGGGAGGCCGCGGCGGATCGGCGCAGGCGCGCCACCATGGCGCGCACCTCGGCGGAGATGATGTTAGCCATGCAGCTGACGCGGTGCGCGGAGAGCAGGTGCACGGCGGCGACGCGGCGGTGGGTCCTCCATGACGGGCCGTAGCTGGACATGCTGAACACGGCGCCGTCGTAGTCCTTAGAGACGAGCGCCCAGGAAGGGAGGTCCGGGCGGTCGGCGAAGGCCATGTCGTGCTCCGTGAAGCACTCCCTGGCGCAGGCCGGCGAGGACACGACGACGGCGTTGCGCGAGCCGAGGCGCAGCGAGAAGACGGGACCGTGGTGCGCGGCGAGGCGGCACAGAGTGGCGTGGAAGGGCTTGTCGAGGAGGTGGAGATGGCCGAAGAAGGGGATGGCCCTCGGGCTCGGCGGGACCCTTATTATTATGTTCTTCTTGCCGGCGACAACGAGGAAGCGGAAGAGGAGAAGGGAGGCGAGGGAAACAAGCACGGCCATCATGGAGTAGGCATTATTATTATTCAACTCCATGATTTGCTGATTCGAGCTGGGAGGTTAATTAGCTACAATATTTGGCGTGGAAGTGCCATGTCATCTTGCTGGTCTCTCCTATATATATGTATCGGAGGGATACAATGCTGGTGAACCTCTGTGCTAGTCAAATTTTAAAAAACTCCCAGGTTTTATTTGTCAACGGAAGCTCCTTGCCGTTCTCTTGCAACTCAATCTATTGGCCACAAATATGTTTAATATGTCAAATATAATGACGTTTCCATTTTGACCCTTAAGTGTTCATATAGACTTTGTTCCTTTATCGGCGAAAATCCTTACTAATGGAAACGAATCCCCCCCTTTAACACCGGTTCCAGCCACGAACCGGAGTTAAAGGGGGGTTATAACGCGCGCGCCACCCCTTCCTTCTTCCCCCAGCCAGATCGATTCTTTCCCCAGCCGGTCGCCGTCGCCATCCCGCGGGAGCGCCTGTCCGATT
The DNA here is from genome assembly GCA_916181665.1 of Avena sativa. Lineage (NCBI taxonomy): Eukaryota > Viridiplantae > Streptophyta > Magnoliopsida > Poales > Poaceae > Avena > Avena sativa. The sequence goes on from OV702287.1 coordinate 462,490,917, forward strand.
CTCTCCGGCCGCCACCACCCCAACCGCCGCTGCCACTCACTCCAGCCGCCACCACCCCCAACCGCCGCCGCCACTCCAGCCGCCTCGCGTGTTCCCCCGACCAGAGGTACACCCCGCCGCCCCTCCCCTTCGCTCCCCCATCCGGCTACGCGGCGGCGTGGCGCCGCCGGCCACTGTGGGCGAGCAGGCGGGCCGGCGACAGCCGTGCATGCCGGCAGCGATGCGGGCGATGCGGCCGGGCCGGCGCCCCCGTCCAACAGCTATATTGCTAGTGTATTGCTATATATGATTTGTATTGCAATATTCCATGATTTGTTTGTCATATTCATAGTGTATTGCTATATTCATATGATTTTACATAGTGTATTGCTATATTCATATTCCATGATTTGTTTGTCATCTCTTTGGTTAAGACCAGCTAGATATGGTGTTCTATTTTGAGTAAGTGCAGGTTTATGGTGTGGTACTGAAACCTTTTATTTGGAAATGCAAGAGGCCATCATGCTCCAAAGTTTGCTCAAATGTTTTCCTTTATAAGTTTATATGCAAACAACTTACTAAGTTTTTATGGAACCTCGTTTCAAATAGCTTATCAATACAAATATCTTATGTAGTAATTGTTCCTACAATTTTACACCACCAAACCTGTGTTGTAGCAGAAACTGTAGGTTTAGTATTATAGTCTAGCACTGTAGCTTATTCATAGTAAAATGAAATTTATGGTGCTTCAAATCATTGGTTTGCAAGTTGATCAGCCTCATCTTTATGTGGCAAAAAACATGAACAACTATTCTTAGCTTTCACATATATATTCATGTCTAAATCTTTAACTTAATTATAGTTTGGCCACCTGATAAAGTTAAATCTTTAACTTAATTATAGCTTTCACATATATATTCTTAGTCTTCTCCTTCCTTCTTCCCCCCAGCCAGATCGAAAGCGCGCGCGCAGAGAAAAGCGTCGCTGCTTTCTGGAGCATCCTCCGATCAGCCACTGTAGCTAGCCCCTCTCATATGCATCCGGGATTTCTCTGAATTTGGGTTTGGACCCTTCGGAACTCGTTTAAAATGATCAAGCATCCTTAGGGTTTTAATTTCATTTGTGTATTTATTTGTGTATTTTTGTATGAATAATATGTATATTTGTGTATAAATCCAAGTCCACTTGAATGTTTACTCTCTTACTCTAGATAATATTATTGTTTTAGAAACTATGGATCCACTTAGTAGAAACCTTGAAGAAGAAGAAATAATGGAGAACATTATCGATGAGGACACCTCACAATATCTAGACTTGGAGGGACATGATGACAACTCAAGTAGTCATGGAGAAGATGAAGACTCCGGTGAACGCAATTTAGTGATTACAAAGTCCGAGGTATATGCATTGATTAAGCCTCTGCTGACTTCCACCAACAATCTTCTTCTACATGTATTAATTAACGCTTCTTTCTTCTTTTAGCCCTCTGGATCGACCAGCCAGCAACCATCTTCTTCTATGAAAAAGAGCAAGCGAGGCGCGAGCCATCGGTTGAAAGATCGTGCAAAGTTCACGATCGAAGCAGTCCGTGTTGATGGCAGGCCGACGGAGCCCAAGAAGGCCGCAGACAAATTTGTACGTCAGGCTGGAGTTCTTGTTAGGGACCAAATCCCAATCATAATTGAATATTGGAATAAGCCAAAGAAGGGCGACGGTACCTTTGTCGATGAAAGATCCAAAGAAACGCTTTGGAATTCGATGTTGGTAAATTTCACCCTTCCGCTAGAGGAGGATGAAAACAAACCGGTTATAAAGGAAAAGGTCAAAGAGTGGACTCTAAAGAAGATGGCTGATGCTTTCCGCAACTGGAAGACAAAATTGATCAAATTTGTCAAAGCTCGCGAGACTCCAGATTTCGAAGACGCATATTATGCGAAGATAAGACCTCACTGGCGCGAATTTATGGCATACAAGGAAGGTGCTATAGCTACAAAGAGGTCAGAAACCAATACGCTAAATGCCCAGAAGAAGGAATATCACCAGAGGACAGGGTCAGGTGGCTACATATCTTAGAGGCCTAAGTGGGAGGAAGCTGAGAAGGCCCTGCGCGATAGAGGGATCACACCCCAGACACATGGGTGGGACCTACGTGCAAAGACTTGGTTCTACGGAATCGGGGCAAGGTTGGACCCAGAAACAGGATTTTGTATCTTTCAACCCTCCTTGCCAAATCCGTCACTGAACTCATCACAGCATACGAGGAAACAGCCGCTAGGACCTTCCATCCCGACAGAGAGAATGACCAGCTCACACGCGCCATCGGTAAAAAAGAACACCCTGGACATGCACGAGGCACAGGGGGTATGACGTGGAAGGATGGGTTTGCCGAGTGGACGACTCTTACAGATGGCGCGGTAGAAAAGAAAAAGAGCGTACAGAGCGGATGACACAGATAGAACATGCACTTGTGGCGCTAAAGGCGCAAGTGAATGCACAACAGAGCCATCAAGCTACCGGCCCATCTCAGCGGCACGAAGAGCCTGCATTGGAAGCTGCCGGCGGCCCAGACTCTGCGCGGAAAAGCAGCGTGGCTTCCACGGAGAACGTGCAGCCCACGCTTGAAATGGCGGGTCCTCGATACCCCGTGGATGAGATCACGGAGAGCGAACACGCTGAGCTGCATGTGAGATTAATGGGCTTATCCATTAAGGTGGTTGTCGGCTATGCCTTACCTCCTGTAGCTGGTGGAACTTACCACTGCCGACCGATTCCAGATGGCTATGCTATTGTCGGGGTGGATGAGGTTGTGAAGGAATATGAGGAAGCACAGCTTGACCATGCTACAGGTGAAGGGGAAACTCAATTCAAATTTGAAGTGAAAACAACCATTCTTTGGAAGAAGGAACACATCGTGCTTCCAAATTGGAGGCCACTGGCACCCCCGCCGTCTCCGCAACGTCAGCAGTCTGAGCCGCTTCAGCCATCTCCTGCGCGACAGCCATCTCCGGCGCTTCAGCCATCTCCTGCACGGCAGCCATCTCCGGCGCGCCAGCCATCTCCGACGCGCCAGCCATCTCCTGCACGTCAGCCATCTCCGGCGCTTCAGCCATCTCCTCAGCGTAAGCGGAAGAGCACTGCCATGAAGAGCATCACTAGCACTGCCACAAAGAGTTCAAAAAACTACGTCCCGCAGCCTTCCGCCAAGCCATTGCCGGTTTTACCGTGGAATCGCATCGACGAGGAGACCAATAGGATCTTGGAAGAAGAGGTCAAGAAATTCTTTGCACCTAGACGGGCCGAGCCAAAGGAGAAAATAGATCCGACGGTGGTGGAGAAGTTTTACAAAAATCTTTTGAAACCTGAAACCCCACTTGTGCCGGACTACGAGCGCCAGATTTTGAAGGCGGATGCAAGGTGCCGTAGGGAGACTGAAAGTAGCAGTCGTGCGGCACCCCAGAAAACAGTTCCCATGCTCGGAGAGCAGGAAAACCAATCATGCGCCCCGCTCCAAGTGTTCGACACACGGGACGCTCCTCCCGTAAATGATTACGAGGCAGAGCTACAAAGAAAGGCCAATGAGATGGGGATGACTTACATTGCATACTTGAACATCATGGGAGACAACTTGCCCAAATGCGATGCCAACCCCATACAGCCATGGAAGTATGGGAAGAATCTCGTCAAGAAAGAGGAGCTCAACAATCTACCAACAAAGATGCGAAGATTGCACAAGTGGTACCTTGATTTCTGCAAGACGAGAAAGGAAGAATGGATCACGGCGCATATAAGAGATCAGATTTTCTTGTGCGGAGACGACGAGATCGACTTTAACATTCAAGACTTGCATTTTCTATTCAATCAGAAGGAACTCGACAAAGCTGCCATCAGCCTTTATTGTGTGTAAGTACTATTTCTGTATTTTCTATCTCATATCATTCACTTCATTAATTGCATGTATATATATGCTCACCATATATGTATATACTATTATGCAGGAAAAAGGTTATGGAATGCATGAAAGGAGGACCTTTTGACATTGGGTTCGTTGACCCAAATAGAGTTCATGAAGAAGTGGTAAGAACCAAACCCGGGCAAACAGAAGATTTATTGCTAAGGTCTTTACTGAGACAACAAACCAAAACGGAAACACTATTGCCTTACAACTTCTCGTGAGTACTGTTACCCTCTCTTGTACACATTCTGTTTCGGCTTACTCGATGTCAAGTGTAACTGATGATGAGTTATGCGTGCGTAGGTTCCACTTTATTCTGCTAGTCATTCAACCTGACTCAGGAAAAGTCCTTGTCATGGACTCGTTACGAAAAGAAAAAGAGCTATGGGCAGACTTTAGAGAGATGCTCCAGAGGTAATTTCAATCATATTATCGCACTAGATCGGCAACTTTCGTGACAACAAGTAATTAATTACTCCTTTATCCATTTTCTTTGCCGGACAGGGTTTGGAAAAGGTTCACGGGAAGGGCCGTGGGTGAATGGTCAGAAGAACTAAAATTTGTAGACCAAAATGTAAGTAATACTAGCTAGCTAGGTCTGCGTATCTCTTTGATTCTGCTTCCAATTCTATTATATCATGCTTTATTGATTATTATTTTGATTGAACTCTCTATTCTCGTAAAGTGCGCGCATCAGGGACACGGCAATAACTTATGTGGGTACTATGTTTGCGAGTTCATTCGCAACACGATATGTGCGACGGGCCAAGCCGCACTAGAACAACTTAGAGTAAGTAAACAAAGTACACAATATTATTTTATTACCATCAATTGTGTTGAGTTTTATTCTTATATATATATTAACCCTATTCTTCATATATATTCAGATCGAACGGATGCGGGACCAACTCCTACCATTTGACCGCATACGAGCCATTCAAGAGGAATTGGCGGGGTTCATACTTGATGAGGTCGTCACGCCTGGCGGAGAACTCTTTAGATATCCACCAAAATGAACGTTGTATATATGCTTGAACGTGTTTGTCTTGTACTTGATGCTTCAACGTTTACGGAGAATACCACACAATGACGATGTTATGTATAATAATAGTTGCTTAATTATTCATGTACTTGTATGACCGATGACGATGTATGTGTATACCGCTCCCGATCGATTCCCCCTCCCCCCCTCCCCGTCCCCGCCGCGCCGCAGAAATACGCCCAGAGCGGGGCAGGGGCAGAACTCTGCCGCGGCAGAGATTTAGGCCGTTTTTCTGCCGCGGCAGAGATTTATCTCCTTTTCCTGCTGCGGCACAGAACCTTACGAACCGGTGTTAAAGGGGGGGGTCTGAGCCCTGCGGCAGCCCCACGTGCGTCACCCTTTAACACCGGTTCGTATAAGAACCGGTGTTAAAGGGGGGGCCTCTAACACCGAACCCTCAACAGCGGTTCTACAACCGCTGTTAGAGGGCCCTCCAAACCGGTGTTAGAGGGGGGTGCACTAGTGGGAGATCCCACCCTCAACTAATGAGCCCATCTATTTGTCCATCCTCTTTTGCTCTAGCAATTAGAAAGGTCAATATATCCGCAACTATAGTGAACAACATAGGAGACAGTAGACCCCGTGTCTTAAACCTTTTTGTATGGTGTCAAATATCATCGTTTCCTTTTACACCGGTGCTACCTTTATTGGTGAACTAGTTTATCCACTGATACCATCTAGGATCAAAACTCTCCATACATAGGCTTGTTGAAGGAAAGGCTATTTTACTTTGTCGTATACTTTCTCAAAATCTATTTTTAAAAGAACACCGTCCAATTTTTCCCAGATGAAACTCGTGAATGGAGCTCCCTGAAGAATAACCACTCCCTCTAAACTATGACGCCCAGGCATGAAAGCCAGTTGAAAATGGGTCGATGATTTTGTACGCATGTGCTAGTTACCCGATTGATACCAACCATTTTGAATATCTTGGAATTCACATTTAGAAGGCTCCAAAATATTTTTATAAACTTCAAAACAAATATGAAGCAAGTTTTCTGAGCATTCATCTGTACTTCTCTAGTACATTAGAGTTGTTAATTGTATAATGGATTAGACCGCTGAAGAAAAGAACTTTCAGTAGGATATTGAAAACTTACCCAGCAACTTGGCCATCTACATGCCATGGTCTCCAATCATCTGTGATAGAGAGGTTAAGAGATCTTATCCATGCATGTGTGCCGACGAAGGAAAATTCGGCGTCATGGTCACCGCTGCAACACCGGTTACACCAGATTTTTATAAGTTTGAGATAAGATTGCAAGATGGATCCACTCTAACCACTCATAACAGTTTTAGATTAATTTGTTTGCTGGCTGGTTACCTGTATATCAGCGCTGAATATCCTTTTCTGGCTAGCATCAAATGAGTCTCTACTGTACTGGTGATATCTCTAGTGTACGGCAAGGTGTGGTCACACCTTAGCCATTCCCCCTTTGTTCCCTGTAACTGACAAACGTTGATGCACAACTAGTATAGACCCCCAAAAAAGATTCATTAGAGTAGTGTTGTAGAACTATAGTACCTTGCGAACGCCAAGACTCTTTCTTACTGTTTCATCGTTTGCCCATATATAAACCAGTTCGAGGGTATCGCTCTGGGAGCAAATTAGTTTAGTGAGCGAGGATATAGAGTGTAAAGTTAGGCTACATCAATGGAATGCATGGGAGAAGAGCAAATTTATTTTAGGGTACTTAACTCTACACTTGAAGTACTCCGCCGTGAGGCCACCTGTGCCATTTCTCTCTGCCTCTTTCTGAATCCTGGGGCTCCATAACATCGGGCATGAGGGTTCTAGGATATGGTAAACGTTGATATCTTTTGTGCACTGCATGTCCATTGTTTGTACAAATCAGTACATCGAAAATTCTCGTATTCCAAACACAGTAGCCTCATTGACAGATTTGCACCTTCTGTCTTGCGACGACCGACAGGAAAAGATAGTATATATGGGTTTGCAAAATAATTACGTATTCAGTTCCAAATAGCATGGATACCTCGAGTTGAGAACTATGATGGCTTAATAGTTTGAATGGTCCAATTATAATTAATTACTAGTTATTTCGTGGATACTGATATTTAGGGAAAACTTACATCTTCGACAGCATGGATGGACTCGGCACATAAAGCATTAGGCGGATCACTGTAATTTCCTTCGCAGTTCTCCTCGACAATCTGCGGGTAAACTTCCCTTGCATCATGAGTATGGGATACAACTCGTGAAAATTTCAACGAAAATCTTGTAATGCTCTCTGCTTGATCAGCATTAGCTCTGCAATTTCTACTAGTACTACTATTAATATTTGTGCTTATATGAGATGACGGATCACCTGGAACAGTTCGTCTGATACCAATCCCATGCCATGGAAAAATTTGATATTACCAGGGATGTCAAACCTGTCATCAGTCTTTGGATTGCCGGCGAAGTACCCCTGCAACATTCTTCTTTAGTGGTGCGAAGAAAATTACATGAACATAAGCATATTGTGTGATATGACAGATACATGCAAGGCTAACATCGAGCCCTATTGCATTTGCGGATTTTGACAAAAACCCACCTCTTTTCGAAACTTGTGTGTGCAATAGTTGGATATTAATTAGGTGAGATACAACAACCATCTCTTGACATATTTATTATGGTGCCACATGGCACATGATCTAGAATACTTCGCTAAGAAACTCCCCACTGTGAAATGCCTCATGCGGAAGGTTGTAAAGGAATTAAATTGCCATGTCTTCATCAAGATGAAGCTAATCTATGGAGAGGTGGCAGATATAGTGCTTGAGAATATTCATCCTACATGCTAGTCCACATGCCGATGGATCTTCTTGTGTGTTTGTTTCTATAAAAAAGAATCACATTTAAAGGAAACTTTTTCTTATACATGGATAGCCAATTTTTTAGGAACTGCAACTTTATTTGGTTTATATGGCTATGTCGAGGTAATTTGGTTTTGATAGAAAAAGAGTTGCATGCTTTTCACAGGTTTTGTTCTTACGTCTTACTTGCCGTGGCATGGCGTACTAAAAAAAAAATCCTATCTAAGCTATCTCAAAAAAAATTTCAAACATGTGCCCAGCCATGGAGAGTGGTGGCCCCCTCTTACTTGCATTAAGAGCATCTCTAGCGGACACTGCATATCCCCCAGGCCGCAAAATTTCGGCCCGATATACAGGATCGCGGCCAAAACCTGGCCTTTCCAGATACCGTAAAAGCACCGGTATCGGAATTTTTTTTGCGGTTTCCCGCATCGAGACCCATCCACCCCGCATATATTAGGTGCGGAGGGCCCTGGATGCAGGAAACCGCATCCACTTCTCCCCACCGAAGCACGCGCAGAAACCCTCCTCCCGCTCGATGCCGCCTCAGATTCCGGCCACCTCCAGCGACGACTGTCAAATTGCCTCCACCCCCCACCGCTCCTATCCATGGTCGGCTGAGGCGGCACTTCGAGCTCCGGCGGTCAAGCTCCCGCGCCACAACCTAGCGAGGAGGAGCTGCGCCGGCGCAGGTCCGAACAGGCGCGCGCGTGCGGCGCACTAGCGCGCACCCGCGTGACCTCCCGGCGTGGGCCGGGTTCGGGTTCGGGCCCGGCACGCACGATGCGGAGGCGGGCAGCTCGGCTGCGAGCTCTGGCCCGCGCCTTCTCAAGTGGTTCGCGCGCCGCCTCCCGCTCCTGCTCCGGCTCCCGCACGTTGGGTCCACATCTCCGAGATCGACAGCTCGGGGGAGGAAGAGGACTCCGACTTGGAGGAGGACGGCATGGTCCGCGAGGCGAAATTTAACCCCCTCGGGACCCTCGTCTCCAATGTGTGAGAGCGAGCGAAGCGCCATCGCGATGAGCGCGTCCACGAGCAGCGCGAGCTCCGCCACGTCTGTCGCCGTTCCGCACACGAGCACCAGGCCCGACTCAGCATCTTCATCATGGACTACTCCGACGATACCACCGACTCGGACAACGAGTAGGCGAGCATCGACGCCGCCGTAGAAGCTCCGGTGAGTAGGTACCATCTGCGGTAGCTAGGGTTCTAGATGTAGGGCGCGACATCCAGTTTTTAATGTAAATTTCTGCCAATCATCATGATCAAACATTCCCCTATTTATGAATCTAGCGCCAGCGTGTGTTGAATTTTAAATATGCAATTCTGCTTAGTGTATCTGTTCTGCGTTACGAAATTTGGTACCGTAAACCACTTTTGCGGTACGCGGTTATGCAGTATCTGCTAGAGATACTCTAAGCTCCGCCACTGGCAGTCAGTTGGTTGTGATCGTGGAATATCCTACAATATACGTATGTAACACTCATAGATGATGAAAATTCGCACCAAGCAGCTGAAATGGCTTAACAAAGAGTTTATGACCCAATTTATGCAACGTGCATGGACCGACGTCAATTTGGTGGACGGGCACCACGTACGGAGGACTTTTATTTTTTTAAAAATCAGATTTAAATATTTAAAAAATCTAGAAAAATACCTAGATGTAGATAATGATTTATAATACGTGGGCACAAAACTCATCTAAAAAAACTTTGTATTCTGGCTTCAGCAAAAAAGATAAAATTTCAAATCTAGGTATGAACAGTGCAATTTTGAAAGGACATCCTTTTATAAAATTTATCATATTTTTCCTTTTTGCTACGCTCGAAATACAAAGTATTTTTCATTGAAAATTTGCAGTCATGTGTTTCGTATTGCTAGCTACACGTAGATATTCTTTTTTTAAATATTTAATGCCTTTAAAAAATTTAAAAAGTGCTCCATGGAGCCCATCCACCAAAACGATTTTCCGGTGCATTGATAGGCTCCTGAGTACATGGTGTGTTGTCTGATCTATTTATATTTCTTTAAGTAGGCCGACTAGTTATATCATGTGTGGCATGTTACAACGGAAAATGGATATGGAGCCCGTCCTTCATAGAGCTCGTTTTGATTTATTTTCAAAAAGCATCAAATATTTCTGAAACAAATACCTACGTGTAGCCAAAATTATAAAATACAAGTCTGCAAATTTTTAATGGCAAATTCCATGTATTTTGGATGCAGAAAAAAGACAAATATAAAAAAATACGGAGGCCCATCCAAAATTACACTGTTCATGCCCCAAATCTGTAATTTTATCTTTTTTGCCAAGGTTAGAATAGAATGTATTTTGACATGATTTTTTTGCACAAGTGTATTATAAATTATTATCTACATCCCCATTTTTTTAGGTTTTTTTCAAAACTTTAATTTTAAACTTTTCAGAAAAAACAAATATAGCCCTCCATGGAGGATGGGCTCCAAATGGACGCACTCTCACACATGTTATTAAGCTACTTTTTTCTATGTGTACCATGTCTCACTTTTTTGTTAGTCTTGCAATAAATATTGGGCTATATGCTTCTACCAATGCTCAGGCCGGGGTAATGAAAAATTCAATTTCCAAAAAACCAAAGGCAACACCCCTTTTATTTTCTCGAAGAAACTAGCTTTTAGCATGTCTTATTTGCTCAAAAGGTTTGATATTCAACCAAACTTAGACCTTTTAATGCATATACTAGTATAACTACTCACAAAGAAAACATAATCAGAACTTACTAATTATGATCACCTTATATATATTGCCAAAAAATTACTGCCTCCTTTGGGTTTGCAAAGCTCAGCTAAAAATGCACTAATCAAGGAGGAGGGCCTGATTAAGTATTGGCCAATGTATTACTAAGGTATTCCTCCAAAAAAATCAAAATGGAGCTCGGGCTACATGGAAACCGGTTTTTTCGGATTCCAAAAACTTAATTTCAAAGCATCAAAAAATTGTAAAAAAATCCTACATATAGATATTAATGTACTTTATCCAATACACAAATTCTCACCCCGAAATAACTTGTATTCTAGGCTCAACAAAATCTGACAGATTCTGATGGTTTGAAATCTGGCACTGTTCACTACTCCATATGTCATATTTTGATATTTTTTTGTGCAGCCCAAAATACAAAGTATTTCGAGGTATGTGTATTAGATAGAGTACATTAATATCTATGTCTAGTATGTTTTTCGATTTTTTTTAAACTGCCATTTTCGAGAGATTCAAAAAACAGGAGCCATGTAGCCCGAGCTCCAAAAATCTGCATTCGGTATTCCTCCCCTTATGCACTAGTTGATTCCACACTGAGAACAAAAATTAGACAAAAATTAACATGTGAATGTAATTTCTTGTTTGTACATTTATTTAAAAATAAAGGGCTAGTAATTAATTTTCCCTAGGGTCATACCAAGTCCTATGTGGCATTTACGTTGCAAATCATCAAAGTCAAGTCAGCAGAAGTCCAAAATTCCACATGGTCGACAAATCATATATATAAAAGAAGAAGATAAAGAGAAGAAGTCCAATAAAAATATGCCCAAATGGCAGCTTCATGGGGTAGTTCACGCTGAACAATGGCCACTATGTCTCCTAGTACACATGGACTTCCAGACCAAGTCTCTCTCTCTCTCTCTCTCTCTCTCTCTCTCTCTCTCTCTCTCTCTCACACACACACACACACACACTTCCCCTCCAAGTGATATATTAAGTTTTGAAGCTAGGTATCGAGATCTATGGGACCTTGTAAGTTTCCATTCGACATGAGAAGAGTAGCACAGAGGTGGTATTACCTTAGATGTTCTAGATATTAGTCAAGTGTTTCTCATCGAGAGATCTTCTAACCAAAATTGGACATAAATTTGTGTGACTATAATTAGTGTTTATCTATTGCCAAAGCAAGTTGCCTAAGCTTGCCATAGTGGGATTATCATAAGTAGTAACATGCATGCCATATGTAGATAATATAAAATGTTGTTATCGTCTTTCCTCTTCAACTACAGTGTAACATCTACGGTAACATGTTAATTAAGAACCAAGCATTGGGAGAAAACATATATATAGGTCTTCACTAGGCATCAACAGGCAAAACCGTGTTTACTAAAAAAACTCAATAAATACAAGACTAAACACAAAACATAGTCATTCATGGACTAGTTCATGGTATTTGCCATTCAACCAAAAAGACCATACATATTTAATTAACATAAATAAATCTATAAAAATGAACAACGAACCTTGAGATTAAGAAGCGGTTCATTCATACATTCTTTACCTGAAAATGGTAAAAATAATACATGTGTTTATTAGTATAACGGTGACACACAAGTAAACGAAACAATCATCATTAATTTTGTTATTAAAAACTAAACTAAGTCAACCCCAAACTCGCCAAAGTACTCAAAGCAGTCACATGCAGGCTGTAGATTGATATGGTACTCAACCAATAAATTTTGAGGGGAAACATCAATATATTTATAATAAACAATTGAGTGTATTATATATGGCAAAGTATGTTAATTATTTGTATGATCCAAACCGGAGATGCCCTCACGACACACAGGATTACCCCATCAATTTTTTTGGGATGTCGGACAAGACCGTATATCCACGTATATACAACAAGCATCTCTCTCTTCTTTAGTTACATTTTATATATGCTAGTGTCATGCATGGAAAGTGCAATTAGACATTGGGCCTAGCCTGATGTACAAGTATAAAGATTCTTACTTGACATGTCTATTTCCAACGTAAGAGTGGGTATGATTATACCACTATATGATTCGCCGCCAATATACAGTTGATTTGACTGGAATTGGGGGTGCTCATTTAACCACTGCATGAAAAAAGATGATTAAAACAAATAGGAACTGATGTTTCAGTAAACATAGACTGAATATTGATCTATAAACCTTTAATCGGTGAAAAATGAACCAACAATTACTTAAGATCCATTTATCTTGGTTTGCGAATGAGAGAATAATAATTAACCATGTAGCAATTAATCAAGAAATTATTTGGAATATAGAGATTTCATAATAATTTAGATCGGATTATAATGAAATGGTTCAATTTGTTCTCAATAAAACCTAAAGTGGACTTCTAATTAATTCGGTTGAGCGGGACCTACAACGGGGAGGAGAAATATGTAGTGGAATGAGTTGGTTGGGATCTACAATGGCTATATATTTGCAGAATTTATATGACTAAGTTACCTCCCGATCTATGAACGGTTCATACTAACATATTGTATTCCTAATGATACCTATAATACAAAGGACTAGCTCACAAGCATCATTAATTAATCATCTCATAAGTTGATCATGACAGCTCAAGGTTGTTGAGGCATCCACCGACTAAGAACCGATTTGGATGTGTCAACAAACTTGTTTCCAGATTAAATAGAACATGTCAGCATGTCAAGAAACCTTAAGAATTGTGATTTTTCCACAAACGTTGTGAACTGAAAGGGTCCTAACCTTTTTCAGGAAGATGACTAATTGTTTTGCTGCCACGGTATCACTAGATATAAACCCATCCTTCGAAGTAGCATACCAGAATCCAGCCCCAATAGGGGTATCAATAAATATTACATTGCTCACCTGCAAATTCATGTAATTCATTAACACGAATATAAATTTCACGAGATAAATATTGTGGCATATTTTCTTGAAATCTTATGTTTACAAATAGATAAAGGTTGTCACAAGACCTTAGTCCATGTCTCAGGTTGGTAAAGCAAAGTGGGGAGTCCACCTTTGTACCCTTCAACGTCAAACTGTAATGGTCCTGCATCCGTATATGCATATTAGTCTGTCACCAGTAAATTGTCTTGCAAATTTGCAGAGCTTAAATGTGTATCTCATCATTCACAAGTTTGAATATCAACATAGTATTAAATAGTTCAACTCGCATAACTGGATGAATGGTATATTAATACACTTCTGCTAATTCCCAGTCATGAAACTGTCGCGGCGAGCAATCATAGTTCCATTCCACAAGGGATAGAACGAAGTCGGATGAACTGGAGGCGCATGGAGAAGCGTAGGCGGAGGCTAACGCTAGTGCTGGGACTAGGGTCACTGGCCGTGCCCTCACCGCCGGCAACATCTTACGGTTCTTGGTTCGTCTGTCTAGCCGACGATGTGGACAAGGAGCCTTTGTCCGACTCGGAGAGTGACGTCACGGTCCAGGTTTCTCTCCACATGCTCGATGATGCAGGACACATGAGTGGACACTGGTAATCCATCGGAGTAGAATGCCAGATGCTAAGCTCCTACATGAGTTCTGGACGGACATTGGTTTTTCTTCACCATCGTCCACTAGAGGAGAAGAAGAAGGCCGACAATGAAGCGATTGTCTCAAGTTGCAGGGATCCTGCCTGAGCAAGATCGGAATCGCAGGGACATTAGGAACTACCATAGGTGGCACAACGCGTGAGGTCCACTTCGCCGCAAACCCGGTAGCTAGTGCGGCGATCAGTGAGGTCAGGATGGTGAGGGCCGGTGTCTCGTCCTAGGAGGTCTTTCCCGACGACCCTTGGCCAATTCTTCCCTCGTGGTTTCATCTCGCAGAACCAGGGGCCTGCAGGGGAAGGATCAAAGGTGGGTTCTCCATCGATGGGGCCTTCTTCACCGGCTGATCACTAGGATTTTTGGATCAGCAACAAAGACGTCGTGGTGATTCTAGTTGAAATTTTCCAGTCTCTGCTAGGTGGGACAGCCAGGCATGCTGATGAGAGCCGTCAGATGGGTTGGGATTACCTTAGTCGTAGGTTCGCATCGCTTCGGAAGTACATAGAGGAACATCAAAGATCGGTGTCACCCTCGATCCATCTCTCCGCCACCACCGACACTTTGCTAGGGTCGCCTCGCTCGACGTACCCGTCATCGTTGCCAACTTGTTCCTCTCATAGGGCGTACACATCGGTCGCGGCGGATTCTATGCCTAGCTCCATGGCAGGGGCTCCTTTGCGTCCACCCGGCGGTAGGCGGCTACGATTTTGGAGTCCTCTCTTTTGAATGTGATGTACAGAAGAGATTTAATTGGTCTAAGGCTTACATCTTGGAGTGCTTTTCTACCGTGGCTGGCAAATGTGCAATTATTGTAAGGAACCGATGAATTTCGATGGACCCTACAAGAGAGTGTGGTAAATTCTTTATGGATTCCATGTATAAATCAATGGTCGCCAGATATGCCAATTTCTCGCAGCGAGGAAATTTGGAAGATCGAGGTACCACTAAAGATGAAAATGTTTGCTTGGTATATTCATCGAGGAGGCAACCTTGCAAAGAGGAATTGGGAAGTAAGTACAAAGTGTGTATTTTATCATCACGAGACAATTAAACACCTATTTTCATGTGTAAGTTTTCCCCTGTTCTATATGTTAGTCATCCAAGTAGCTTCTAGCATGTATCTACCATGTAATGTTTCTATGTTTTTGGCAACTGGCTACATGGTATTGATCATAGGTTTAGAACTTTTATTGGGATGGGTGGGTTCGTCATTATTTACTTGCTTTGGCTATACATAAATGATAAGGGTTTTTTTCAAAAATTCACCGTCTACTAATTAATAATTATCAACAACAGTAGAAAGAGCCCAAAAATAATAAAAATTATAAATATTTCATTGCACCATCTAGCAATGACTATAAACACCAGCGCCAGCCAAAAGGGAACCTCCGTTCTCGCCCCTCCATCACCGGAGTCAGGCAAAACTTCTCGTAGTAGAGCTTATTGTAGTAGACAGACGGAAAGTCGGCGTGCTAAGACCAAACGATCATCGCACCCATCGCCAATGATGACAATCATAAATCGGAAGAGCCTAACTTGACACCACACCAACAAACATGAAAATCGACCGGATCCCGAGAGATTCGTCAGACATATGACCACGCGCCCTCCGCTAGAGCTCGAGGCACCACTAGGGCGAGGATAGGGGGTCTTATTCTAACTTCAGGATATGGCCACCGCCTCATTATCCCAAATAAGACACTGAAAATCAAACTAAACAAAAAACAAAAACCCTCCCGCCGGCAAGAGGTCATGACCGCCATGCCTCCAAGACACTAAGGCCACTAGAAGAGAGCGGACCAGCGGCATTACCAACAAGAGGGGCGGAACCCTATATGGGTTTTGGACTCGCCTAAATCGCCTCTCTCCTATAGCCTCCCACGTGTGCTGGTTCATATGTGAGATGACAAGGTTTTTAATGATAAAAAATCTTCTCTTATGCAAGTTATCTACCAGTTTTAGTTGACTGGTAGTAGTCCTAGCATGTTTCCTCGCTAAAGACCGAACCGGTACCAGAGAAAGGAGAGAGAAGTGATCGTGAGGCGGCGGCTCAAACCCATCTAGGGTTCTTTCCCTCTGCCGGCGATACCACCGGTCCGTCCCGTCTACGGCGGCCTTAGGGCCTTGGAGGCGTGGAGGACCATGGGCCCTCACCGGCGGGAGGTCTCATGTTTTGTTTAGACTATTTTCAGTGCCTTCTTTAGGATGTTGAGCCAGTGGTTACGTCATGGAGTCGGAATAAGGTTATCTCCATCCTATCCTTGTTCTAGTGGTGCGGATAGCATCGAGGGAGGATGTGTGGAGTCGTGTGTCTGACGGATCTCTTGGGATCCGATCGTTTTTCGTATTCGTTGGTATGGTTTGAGATAAGTCCTTTTTGATCTACGTTTGTCATCTTCGGCGATGGTTGTTGCTCTGGTGCGCTGGTCCTTCGGGGTTTTAGCACGACGACTTATCGTCTGTCTACGACAACAAGCTCTACTAT
The DNA here is from genome assembly GCA_916181665.1 of Avena sativa. Classification (NCBI taxonomy): domain Eukaryota; kingdom Viridiplantae; phylum Streptophyta; class Magnoliopsida; order Poales; family Poaceae; genus Avena; species Avena sativa. The sequence goes on from OV702287.1 coordinate 462,507,513, forward strand.
GACATATTTTTGCCCGGCTCCGGTTATGGAGGGACGAGGATGACGGCGCGCTTTCGGCTCGTGCTAGTTTATGTAGTCGTTGTTAGGTGGTGCAGTGACTTATTTGTACTGTTGTTGTTGATGATGATAAATACTCCCTTCATTTCAAAATATAACATGTTTTAACTTTGCGAAGCAAATGTATCTAGACTTCTTTTGGTACGTAGTTTCATTGAGGTTTGGAGTGAACCTATATACTAAAAGAAGTCTAGATATCTTTTCTTCCCAAACCTAAAACATCTTAAATTCTAGTTGTTACTCCCTTGTTTCATTTTTTTACGCTAATTATCTCATTTAGCAAATTTTCAACCTAACTACCCCATTTAGCAAAATGTGTGCCAATTTTTACTCCTCTAATTTATTTGAGCATTTTGACAGGAGGGTCCCAGTCATTCTGCTGTCCCCATTTGTTTCTTAATGGTTAGTTTTATTTGGGTAGGTAGATTAGTAGTACAGATCGTGAAATCTGAGAGTATTTCTAAAAGTTTAGAGATCGTACGTGTCAATGAAGCCAAAAGATTCATTCGCAAACAAAAATGAAGGCAAAATATTTTGGTCCTGGATTGCTTAGCAATGCTGGTCATAGGGTGTTTTATTCAATGCCGACAACATGTCACGAGAGAAGAAAGTTTTTCTTAATGTGAGCAGTTTGTGCTTCTGGCAAAAGGAACTAGCAAATGCTATATGTGTGAATCGGACTACTGCGAGGGCATGTTACGAGATATCCGCAAGGAACTGATTATGGTCAATTGTAATTCCATCTCATTTTTTTTTAGAAATGGGGAACATATCCCCGGCCTCTGCATCAATTGATGCACACAGCCAGTTTTATTACTCAGTTCACAAGTATTCCAAGTACCGAAATTATTACAACCAGAAAACAGAAAAGGTAGATACGCATATCAACCATCAAAAATGAGCAGCCAAAAATAAACTATCCATATAGTCTACTAATATGCCGCCACCTAGTAGCCTGGAAATAGCAATCCTGAGCGACAGTCAGGAGCTGGCTGCATCCAGAAACCATAATATCTCGCTGATCCTCCGGAAGAAGGTATGCCCGTAATTGAATCCAATGCACAGCCATTCGAATAACCTGCAAAAAAATTGTCCATGTTTGTTTATTAAATACAAAATTATTTCTGCACGTCCAAATGGACCAACATAGAGCAGATATACCGATGCGCACACGAGCTTTAGTTTTTGTATCTACCCTATTTAACCAGTTACCAAACATATTAGAAATACTAGTTGGTGGGGATATGTTGTAAGCAAAAAAATATCATGCGCCAAATAATACGAGCAAACGGACATTGTAAAAATAAATGCTCAATTGTCTCCATTGAGTCACAGAAGCAACATTTTTCACACCCATGCCAATTACGCTTCTCAAGATTATCCTTTGTGAGGAGAACTTTATTATTAAGAAACCACATGAAGATTTTTATTTTTAGCGGTATTTTTAGTTTCCAAAGATACCTACGTAAGTATTGGGTATGTCCGTTCATGAGATCAAGATACATGGACTTTACTAAGAATAGGCCATTAGCATTTAGTGACCAAAGAAAAATATCCGAATTGTTACTTAATTGAACCGCCATCAATTTCTGACACAAGTGTAACCAATGCTCCCATTTATCGCCAACCAAAGCCCTTCTAAACTCAATATTAATAGGTGATCGACCAAGCACATCGGCAACCAAAACATTTTTGTGTTGCACAATATTATAAAGAGAATGGTATTGTAAGGCTAAAGGAGCATCTCCCAACCAAATGTCCTCCCAAAAACGAACGCTCGTTCCATCCCTAACTTTAAAAGCTCCTCGTTCAAAGAAGTCTTTTTTAACCCGCATAAGCCCTTTCCAAAAGGGTGAGTCCGTTGGTTTAGCCTCAACTTGTGTTAGAGTTTTGGTGTGCAGATATTTATTGTGCAGAATCTCTTGCCACATATCTTCCTCATTAAGTAACTTGAAAAGCCATTTGCTTAACAAATATTTATTTTTTAATTCAAGAACTTCGATCCCCAAACCTGTTGGAGATATGCCCTAGAGGCAATAATAAATATAGTTATTATTATATCTTTGTGTTTATGATAAATGTTTATATTCATGCTATAATAGTATTAACAAGGAAACATTAATACTTGTGTGAATTATAAACTTAAATTGAAGTCCCTAGTATAGCCTCTATACTTCACTAGCTTGTTGGTTGATTAAATGATTGTGGTTTCCATATCATGAACATTGAGATGTTATCAACAACAAGATCATATCATTAGGAGAATGATATGGTGGACATACTCCTATAGATAAGCGTAGCATAAAGATCAAGTCATTTCAATAGTTCAATTGCTATATGCTTTCTGATACATAGTAACTTAATTCCTTCGACCATGAGATCATGCATATCACCTTTGCCGGATGGATGCTTTGATAACATCAAACACCACACCGTAACTGGGTGGCTATAAAGGTGGCATTAAGTGTTCGGAAAGTATTGGTTGAAACACATGGATCAAGAGTGGGATTTGTCCATCCACATGACGGATAGATATACTCTGGGCCCTCTCGGTGGAATGTCATCCAATTAGCTTGCAAGCATGTGACATGGTCACAAGGGATCACATATCACGGGAACGAGAAAAGAGTACTTATCGGTAACGAGGTTGAACTAGGTATGCAGAGATACCGACGATCATAACCTCGGATAAGTAACATATCGTGAGACAAAGGGAAATTGGTATCGTATGTAAGTGGTTCATTCGATCGCAAAGTAATCGTAGAAATATGTGGGAGCCATATGAATTTCCAGATTCCTCTATTGGTTATTGTTCGAAGAAGTGTCTCGATCATGTCCGCATAATTCACGAACCGTAGGGAGACACACTTAAGGATTCGACGTTGTTTGAGTAGTTATGGTATTATGAGAAAGAGACCGAATGTTGTTCGGAGTCTCGGATGGGATCCGGGATATCACGAGGTGATCCGGAATGGTCCGGAGAATAAGATTCATATAAGGAAAGTCCCGTTTCGGAGTTCGGGAATGATTCCGGTGTTTTCATCGGGGATATTCTAGAAGGTTCCGGAATGTCCGGCACTCCGGAGGGGGAAGGGTACATGAATGTGTCATTGTAAGTTGGAATGATTGCATCATGTACTAGGTGTTCTTGCTGTCCAAAATAAAGGGTTTATTTAAATCCTAAATTGAAAAGTCAAACGGCTAGTTTGAAAGTCAAACGGCAATTTTGGGAAGTGGGAAGAGAGGAGGATTGGTGGAGGCCGAATTGGAGGAGGGTTCCTCCCTTGGCCGGCGCCCCACCAAGCCGACTTGGGGAGGGACTCTCCTCCCCTTGGCCGGCCAGCCCTCCCACCTATATAAGGAGGGGCAGGGCTCCCTCCTAGCACACACAAGTTTCCACCTCTAAATCTCCGGTTTAGAGCCGTTTTGGTTTAGAGCTTCTAATTGCTTTAGCCAGCGGTTTAGAGCCTTCTAATTGGTTTAGAGCCCTCTAATTGGTGTGTCTAATTACTAGACCACTAATAGCCTCTCTCATAAGCTCCACCATACTCGCACCGGCTTAAGGCGAAGCCCTGCGGGATTTCCCCTCTACTTCCGGTACCACGCCGTTGTGCTGCCGGAATCGCGAGGAGAGTGCTACAACCTCCGCTGCCTGCTGGAACAAGGGAGAGGAAGGTCTTCGTCGAGTACCGAACGTGTGACCGACTGCGGGAGCGCTGCTGGAACGTGGCGCCGGAAGGATCGTCTACGCGATCTTGAGATCGGAAAGAGTACGACTACATCACCCACGAGAATCTGCTCTCGTTAAACACTTTGGAATCTTCGAGGGTGAGTTATTCCATCAACTCGTTGCTACAATCTAGTAGATAGATCTTGGCTTGTTTGTTTGTATGCGATAGAAAATTTTTGTTTTCCATGCTACGAACCCCTACAGTGGTATCAGAGCCGTGTCTATATGTAGATCTGTTGCACGAGTAGAACACAATGGTCATTGTGGGCGTTGATGCTTTTATTGTAGATTGCTTTTTGTGTACTTTGCATCTTGCGGTATGTTGGGATGAAGCGGCCCGGGCTAACCTTACATGACATCGTTCATGAGACTTGCTCCACGTTTGACATGCAACTTGTATTGCATAAGTGGCTTTGCGGGTGCCTGTTTCTCCTAGCATAGTTAAGATCCAATTTACAACGGGTAATCAACAATGCTAGTATCAATGTTGTGGTTCTTGTTCGTAAGTTAGAACGACACTTATTGAAAGCCCCAAACCACGTAAAATATGCAAAGAAAGTAGAGGCGTCTAACTTTGTTTTGCAGGGGTGTGCAGTGATGTGATATGGCCATGATTGTGATTATATTTGATGTATGCAATGTTCCTTATTGTAAGTTGGCAACCGGCAGGAGCCGTATGGTTGTCTTTAATTTCTGTTAAGACCTGCGTGTCTATTCAAAATAGTTGTAATAGTTGAAGCTGGTGGACGACAACCATGAAGAAGCGTCATTGACCTTGATGCTATGCCGGTGATGATGGAGATCATGTTCGTGCTTGAAGATGGAGATCGGAAGCACAAAGAAGAAAGGCCATATCATATCACATATTATGAATTGCATGTGATGTTAATCCTTTATGCATCTTGTATTGCTTAGTGGACGACGGTAGCATTATAAGATGATCCCTCATGCACATAAATTTCAAGTTCTAAAGTGTTCACCCTTAGTATGCACCGTTGCCAAAACTTGCTGCTTCAAAGCACCACGTGATGATCGGCTGTCTTTGATTCCGCGGGTGAATACAACGTAAGCAAGCCAGATTTGCTTATGCGGTAGCTAAGGTTTGATCTTGACGAGCCTAGCATGTACAGACATGGCCTCAGGAACACGGATCACCAAAAGGTAAAGCATGAATCATATAGTAGATATGATGAACATGTCGATTGTTCGCCATTGAAACTATATCAACTCTCGTGATGATCAGTGTTGATGTAGTGGATTTGGTTCATGTGATCACTAAAACAATGTGAGGGATGTTGTTTTGAGTGGGAGTTCACCTAGTTTAATTTCATTAATTAATTTGAACTCAATTTGTCATAAACTTAGTCTAAACTATTGCAAATATGTTGTAGATCAATGGCAGCCCCTACCATCAATTTTAATGCGTTCCTAGAGAAAGAAAAGTTGAAAAACAATGGAAGCAACTTCGCGGATTGGTTCCGCAATTTGAGGATTGTCCTCACAGCTGGTAATTTGACCTATGTGCTGGATGCACCGCTGGGTGACCCACCTGCAGCTGATGCTCCCGATGAAGTAAAGAATGTTTACCTCGCTCGGAAGAATCAGTACTCCATAGTTCAGTGTGCTATCTTGTATGGTTTAGAATCGGAGCTTCAGAAAAGGTTTGAGAATTCAGACCCATATGATATTGTCGAGGATCTCAAATTAATTTTTGAGACTCATGCGGCAATTGAAAGTTATGAAGCTTCTGAAAAGTTCTTTAACTGCAAGATGGAAGAGGGCAGCTCCGTCAGTGAGCATGTGCTTAAGATGTCTGGGCACGCAAATAAACTTCAAAGCTTGGGTATAGTGATTCCTAATACTTTGGGGGTTTACCGCATCCTCCAATCACTACCACCAAGTTACAAGAACTTTGTGATGAACTACAACATGCAGAACATGAACAAAGAGTTGCCAGAACTATTTGCTATGTTAAAGTCTGCAGAAGTGGAGATCAAGAAAGAGCACCAAGTGTTGATGGTCAATAAGACCACCAAATTCAAGAAAGGCAAGTCTAAGCAGAAGGGACACTTCAAGAAGGGTGGTAAGAAAGTTACCATGCCGACGAAGAAGACCAAGGCTGGACCCAAGCCTGATACTGAGTGCTTTTACTGCAAGGGAGAAGGTCACTGGAAGCGGAATTGCCCAAAGTACTTGGCGGATTTGAAGAACGGCAACATCAACAAGAAAGGTATATCTGATATACATGTTATTGATGTGTATCTCACTAGTATTCGTAGTAGTGCCTGGGTATTTGATACTGGTTCGGTTGCTCATATTTGTAACTCGAAACAGGAGCTGCAGAATAAACGGAAGATAGCAAAGAACGAGGTGACGATGCGCGTGGGAAACGGATCAAAGGTTGATGTGATCGCGGTCGGCACGCTACCTCTTTATCTACCATCGGGATTAGTTTTGTACTTAAATAATTGTTATTTGGTGCCTGCGTTGAGCATGAACATTATATCGGGATCTTGTTTATTGCGAGACGGTTACTTGTTTAAATCCGAGAATAATGGTTGTTCGATTTATATGAGTAATATGTTTTATGCACATGCACCTTTGATAGATGGTCTATTCTTATTGAATCTCGATAGTAGAAATACACATATCAACAACATTGAGACTAAACGTTTGAAATCAAGCGATAATTCGACCTATATGTGGCACTGTCGTCCTGGTCACATCGGAGTGAAACGTATGAAGAAACTCCATTCCGATGGACTTCTTGAATCACTTGATTTTGAATCACTTGAAAGATGCGAAGCATGTCTGATGGGTAAAATGACTAAGACTCCATTTTCTGGTATAATGGAGCGAGCTACGGACTTACTGGAAATCATACATACCGATGTGTGTGGTCCAATGAGTGTAGCATCGCGCGGTGGTTATCGTTATGTTCTTACCTTCACGGATGATTTGAGTAGATATGGGTATATCTATTTCATGAAACATAAGTCCGAAACTTTCGAGAAGTTTAAGGAGTTTCAAAGTGAGGTAGAGAATCAACGTAACAAGAAGATTAAATTTCTACGTTCTGATCGTGGAGGTGAATATCTAAGTTACGAGTTTGGCGAGCATTTGAAGAAATGCGGAATACTTTCACAATTGACACCGCCGGGAACACCACAGCGTAATGGTGTGTCTGAACGTCGTAATCGAACCCTCTTAGATATGGTTCGTTCTATGATGTCACTTACAGATTTACCGCTAACATTTTGGGGTTATGCATTAGAAACAGCCGCATTCACTTTAAATAGGGCACCATCTAAATCCGTTGAAACGACACCGTATGAATTATGGTTTGGGAAGAAACCTAAATTGTCGTTCCTTAAAGTTTGGGGATGCGAAGCCTATGTAAAGAAGTTACAGCCGGACAAGCTTGAACCCAAAGCGGAAAAATGCGTCTTCATAGGATACCCGAAGGAAACTATTGGGTATACCTTCTATCATAGATCCGAAGGCAAAATCTTCGTTGCCAAGAATGGATCCTTTCTAGAGAAGGAATTTCTCTCGAAAGAAGTGACTAGAAGGAAAGTAGAACTCGACGAGGTTGTCGAACCTTCTCTCGAAATTGCGAGTAGCGCAGCACCGGAAGAAGTTCCTGTGGTGCCTGCACCAATAAGAGAGGAAGCTAATGATGGTGATCATGAAACTTCGGTTGAAGTTACTACAGAGCCTCGAAGGTCAACGAGAACTCGTACCACTCCAGATTGGTATGATTCCGTTATGAATGTCATGTTGGTGGACAACACCGATGACCCTGAGACATATGAGGAAGCGATGATGAGCCCAGATTCCAATAAATGGCAAGAAGCCATGAAATCCGAGATTGGATCCATGTACGAAAACCAAGTATGGACTTTGGTGGACTTACCGGATGGCCGGAAGGCTGTCGAGAACAAATGGATTTTCAAGAAGAAAACAGATGCTGATGGTAATGTTACTGTCTATAAAGCTCGACTTGTCGCAAAAGGGTTTCGACAAATTCAAGGAGTTGACTACGATGAGACTTTCTCACCGGTAGCGAAGCTAAAGTCTGTGAGGATTATGTTAGCAATCGCTGCATATTATGATTATGAGATATGGCAGATGGATGTCAAAACAGCATTCCTCAATGGAGACATTGATGAAGAGTTGTATATGATGCAACCCAAAGGTTTTGTCGATCCTAAAGACGCTAACAAGGTATGCAAGCTTCAACGGTCCATCTATGGATTGAAGCAGGCATCCCGAAGTTGGAATCAACGTTTTGATAAGGTAATCAAAAGTTTTGGTTTTATACAAACTTATGGAGAAGCTTGTATTTACAAGAAAGTGAGTGGGAGCTCTGTAGCATTCTTAATACTGTATGTGGATGACATATTGTTAATTGGGAATGATGTAGACCTTCTTAATAGTGTCAAGGAATATTTGAATAATAGTTTTTCAATGAAGGATCTTGGCAAAGCAGCTTACATATTAGGCATAAAGATTTATAGAGATAGATCGAAACGCCAAATATCATTGTCACAAAGTACATATTTGGACAAAGTTCTAAAGAGGTTTGGAATGGAAGAAAGCAAGAAAGGGTTCTTGCCCATGTTGCCCAATACGACCTTGAGTAAAACTCAAAGTCCGACATCGGCAGAAGATAGAGAAAGGATGAGTAAGACTCCCTATGCATCAGCCATAGGATCTCTAATGTATGCCATGCTATGTACTAGACCCGACATTGCATATGCTGTTAGTTTAACTAGCAGATATCAAAGTGATCCAGGAGTGGATCATTGGACAGCGGTCAAAAACATCCTTAAGTACTTAAGAAGAACTAAGGATATGGTTCTTTCTTATGGAGGTGATGAACAGCTCGTTGTTAATGGTTACACCGATGCTAGTTGGAACACCGATCCAGATGATTCTAAATCACAATCTGGGTACGTATTTATTTTGAATGGTGCAGCAGTTAGCTGGAGGAGTGCAAAGCAAAGCGTTGTGGCGAGATCTTCAACTGAATCGGAATACATGGCTGCTTCGGAGGCTTCACAAGAAGCGATATGGATGAAAGAGTTCATTACAGAGCTGGGTGTGGTTCCTAGTGCGCTGGACCCAATGTCTATCTACTGTGATAACATGGGCGCCATAGCCAATGCGCAAGAACCAAGGTCACACAAGAAGCTGAAGCACATCAAGCTGCGTTTTCACGCTATTCGAGAACATATCCAGGATGGGGATATAAAGATTTGCAAAGTACACACAGATCTGAATGTGGCGGATCCGTTGACTAAACCTCTCCCGAGGGCAAAACATGACCAACACCAAACTGCCATGGGTGTTCGGTGTATTACCATGTAATCTAGATTAGATGACTCTAGTGCAAGTGGGAGACTGTTGGAGATATGCCCTAGAGGCAATAATAAATATAGTTATTATTATATCTTTGTGTTTATGATAAATGTTTATATTCATGCTATAATAGTATTAACAAGGAAACATTAATACTTGTGTGAATTATAAACTTAAATTGAAGTCCCTAGTATAGCCTCTATACTTCACTAGCTTGTTGGTTGATTAAATGATTGTGGTTTCCATATCATGAACATTGAGATGTTATCAACAACAAGATCATATCATTAGGAGAATGATATGGTGGACATACTCCTATAGATAAGCGTAGCATAAAGATCAAGTCATTTCAATAGTTCAATTGCTATATGCTTTCTGATACATAGTAACTTAATTCCTTCGACCATGAGATCATGCATATCACCTTTGCCGGATGGATGCTTTGATAACATCAAACACCACACCGTAACTGGGTGGCTATAAAGGTGGCATTAAGTGTTCGGAAAGTATTGGTTGAAACACATGGATCAAGAGTGGGATTTGTCCATCCACATGACGGATAGATATACTCTGGGCCCTCTCGGTGGAATGTCATCCAATTAGCTTGCAAGCATGTGACATGGTCACAAGGGATCACATATCACGGGAACGAGAAAAGAGTACTTATCGGTAACGAGGTTGAACTAGGTATGCAGAGATACCGACGATCATAACCTCGGATAAGTAACATATCGTGAGACAAAGGGAAATTGGTATCGTATGTAAGTGGTTCATTCGATCGCAAAGTAATCGTAGAAATATGTGGGAGCCATATGAATTTCCAGATTCCTCTATTGGTTATTGTTCGAAGAAGTGTCTCGATCATGTCCGCATAATTCACGAACCGTAGGGAGACACACTTAAGGATTCGACGTTGTTTGAGTAGTTATGGTATTATGAGAAAGAGACCGAATGTTGTTCGGAGTCTCGGATGGGATCCGGGATATCACGAGGTGATCCGGAATGGTCCGGAGAATAAGATTCATATAAGGAAAGTCCCGTTTCGGAGTTCGGCAATGATTCCGGTGTTTTCATCGGGGATATTCTAGAAGGTTCCGGAATGTCCGGCACTCCGGAGGGGGAAGGGTACATGAATGTGTCATTGTAAGTTGGAATGATTGCATCATGTACTAGGTGTTCTTGCTGTCCAAAATAAAGGGTTTATTTAAATCCTAAATTGAAAAGTCAAACGGCTAGTTTGAAAGTCAAACGGCAATTTTGGGAAGTGGGAAGAGAGGAGGATTGGTGGAGGCCGAATTGGAGGAGGGTTCCTCCCTTGGCCGGCGCCCCACCAAGCCGACTTGGGGAGGGACTCTCCTCCCCTTGGCCGGCCAGCCCTCCCACCTATATAAGGAGGGGCAGGGCTCCCTCCTAGCACACACAAGTTTCCACCTCTAAATCTCCGGTTTAGAGCCGTTTTGGTTTAGAGCTTCTAATTGCTTTAGCCAGCGGTTTAGAGCCTTCTAATTGGTTTAGAGCCCTCTAATTGGTGTGTCTAATTACTAGACCACTAATAGCCTCTCTCATAAGCTCCACCATACTCGCACCGGCTTAAGGCGAAGCCCTGCGGGATTTCCCCTCTACTTCCGGTACCACGCCGTTGTGCTGCCGGAATCGCGAGGAGAGTGCTACAACCTCCGCTGCCTGCTGGAACAAGGGAGAGGAAGGTCTTCGTCGAGTACCGAACGTGTGACCGACTGCGGGAGCGCTGCTGGAACGTGGCGCCGGAAGGATCGTCTACGCGATCTTGAGATCGGAAAGAGTACGACTACATCACCCACGAGAATCTGCTCTCGTTAAACACTTTGGAATCTTCGAGGGTGAGTTATTCCATCAACTCGTTGCTACAATCTAGTAGATAGATCTTGGCTTGTTTGTTTGTATGCGATAGAAAATTTTTGTTTTCCATGCTACGAACCCCTACAAAACCCCCTTGGTCTTTAGGACGACAAATGATATTCCATCTAGATAATCTGTATTTCTTTTTGTTCCCTCACTTTGCCAAAAAAAACCTTGATCGAAAAAAATCCAACCTTTTCCTAACTCCTTTTGGAATTTCAAGAAAGGATAACATGAACATTGGCAGACTTGTTAGAACCGAGTTAATGAGCACGAGCCGATCCCTATAAGAGAGTAAGCTACTCTGCCAACAACCCAACTTGGCGACAAAACGCTCTTCGACAGGGTTCCATTCAGCGTTTCTTAATTTGCGGTAGTGTACCGGCACCCCTAGGTATCTAATCGGTAGAGATCCAGTCTCACACCCCAAAATTTGTTTATATTCAATCTCCATATCTTTAGCTTCACCAAAGCAAAACAATTCACTTGTATGAAAGTTTATTTTTAAACCTGAAAGTTGTTCAAAGATGCATAAGATTAACTTCATATTCACCGTCTTCTCTAAATCATGTTCCATAAAAATAATTGTATCATCCGCATACTGTAATATAGAAACCCCACCCTCAACCAGATGAGGGATAAGGCCTCCAACCTGCCCATCTTCCTTTGCTCTTGCAATCAAAATAGCCAACATATCCGCAATAATGTTGAAGAGTATCGGAGATAAAGGGTCCCCTTGTCTTAAACCCTTTTTTGTCTGGAAATAATGACCAATGTCATCATTCACTCGGATTCCAACACTACCATATTGAACAATTTTTTTAATCCAGTCACACCACTGGGGGTCAAAATCCTTCATACGAAGAACTTGTTGTAAAAAAGCCATTTGACTTTATCATAAGCCTTCTCAAAATCAATTTTGAAAAGAACTCCATTTAACTTCTTTTTATGTAATTCATGAATTGTCTCATGTAGGACTACCACCCCTTCGAGGATGTGCCTCCCCGACATGAAAGCAGTTTGTGTAGGCCTAATAACTTTATGGGCTATCTCAGAAATCCTATTAGTCGCCACCTTTGTGTAATTCCATCTCATAGTCCCATAAGTCCGTCCATCTCAGTTTTCATTTTAGAAAGATTATATCACAATTAGCAAGGTGCTTGATCAGCGTCAAAATTTAGAGGGGGTAAAAATCGGCACAAGTTCCATTAAATAGGGTAACTAGGTTGAAAATTTGCTACATTGGGTAATTAGCGTCAACAAAGTAAAACTAGGAGGTAAAAGCTGGAATTTCGCTAGAAAAAGAGAGGCATTTACGTGTATTTCATAACATTGTAGATTTCTGTTCTAATTTCCCATGTACATTTGGCGATTCTTTGTGGTTTTCCATAACTTGTACTAGTTGAGAATCTTTTGATCGGTAACTCAAAGTACAAAGAAAATTAGATCGCATCTATTGTCATTGGTTGCTACGATTTGCCATCCTTCTTCTGTGATGGAGATTGAGGACGATGCGGTAGGGCCGGTTAGAAGGATGATACGGCGTTGCAACCAGGTTCGGAAGGCGTGCGCGACGTGCGCGATTTGGGATGAAAACACGGTATGACCAGGAATCGGATAAGAACAACATAAAAAAGACTAAACTATCCTTTTAAGCGGACTGTCAGATTTGAGCGTTATAGTACTCTAAAAGATCTACAGTTTTAGTTTGCTAGTAGTCCTAAAAGTTTGTTCAATTGTGAATTCACGACAACTCCAACCGCGCTATCCAAATCTGTCTGTTCGCGGGGGCCGCGGAGGTCCATGTCCTCGCGGTGTCCGATGCGGGTGGATGTGCACCCAACGGTTGTCCCCAAAAAAACTCCGCACAAAAAGGAAAGAAAACATAATAAAATATAATTTACACTATATATTACAAAAGGAACATTGTACAACTAAAAAAATATAGATAATGAGGCTTAGTCCTCTTGCACTTGTGGTGGCGGTCGGTGGCGGTCTAGACTTTGTCGATGACAATGAAGGCCTATGGCGACGACCAAAATCTTACGGTCGAAGGTGGAGGCGGGAGTGGCTCAGTGGGAGGGGTCGTCGGAGCTGCAACCGCCATGTGCGCGGACTCCTCCATGGCTTGGTGGAGACCACGCTACTTGGCCTCCTCCTCATGCCTGGAGAGCTCAATGGCAGTGATCGAGGACCTGCTCCTCCTCCACCATCTCGTGGTCATCCTCCGTCGGCTCCTCCTTGGCAACGTAGCGAGCATCGGGCGGCAGCTCCACGTACTACGTGGTCGCGCCGCAGTACTTGGATCAGTCCGGCCGCCCGCGCTCTAGGGTGGGGAATTCCCACCCCGCCCTCTCCTTCAACTATGGCTCGAAGGAGAACAGTCATCCTCCTCCTTCTGTGGCAGGTCCTCCACTGAATTGAAGGCCTCGTAGTCCTCCTCATCGTCGTCCAGTCCCTCCAGGTAGCCCTCGATTGACTGGCATCGAGCATCGTGCTCGACCTCAAATCACCGCTTCCACAACGATGAATCCATGGCATACGCGGGGTCCCGCCATAGATCCGACAGGAGGAAGGCCCGACCCCGGGGGATATCGAAGCGGTAGAATGGGTTTGTCGCTAGAATGGCAGGCACCGGCACTCGTGGCTGGTTTAGTTGCCACTCGTGGGGCAGGTGGACATCCGGTCAGGGCAGCGGCATGCCCAGCTCGGCGAACTATTGCGCCACCTCCACCTCGACATACACTCGGCGCTCGAAGTAGGGCTACAGAGATGGGCGTGGTGTCCTTGGTGCCGACCGTGTAGGTGGGGACACGTAGAAGGGTGGAGGCTGCCGCCGCGGGAGGACCCCGCCTCATGGTCGTTGCGGCTGGGGCGCCCGAAGCAGACCTTGCCTCTTCCCTTCTCCATTAGAGCAATAGGGTTTAGCTAGGTTTTCTACTGATGTGATTCTAATAATAATCTTCCATCATAAGGCAAACCGATTTAAGATAATGCGCACTATTCTGAGTAAATTACCCCTCCTCCTCCCGACCCCGTGCGGCGCCGCGGCCGCCGCACCGGGTCGCCACCTCGCCCCTAGCCAGCCACCCACTCCTGCATGCCCCTCCTCTCCGGCGTCGCCGGTTCCATCACCGGACAAAGATCTAGCGGTGCGGCAGCGGCGGGGCCCTAGCCCTCGCGTGTGTCGCTTCCATGGCGGCGGCGGCTCGAGATCCAGGCATCGGTGGAGGCACTCCAGCGGATCTCAAGCAATGATGGCAGGTAGGCGGCGGCCAGTGATCTCTGGCGGCAGCGGTGGTGGCGGATGGTGTCGAGATCTAGGTTCCTAGATCGGTGACGTCTTCGCCTCCTCGACATTGGTCGATGTCGTCTGGAGGTATTCTGCGGCCTAATTTCCATCATGAGGGTGCCCGGGGTGGAGGCCCTGGGTTTGGTGGAGGTGGACATCTTCTCCGTCGAAGGTGGCCGGCCTGCGACTGGATTGGCAGATCTCGCGATTCGTCTTCCAGTCCCAGCAGCGAGGCGGGGAGACTTAGGTGCCGGTGAAAACCGAGCCATTGGCAGGCGATGGTGGTGTTACCACGTCGTTACCTTGATGAAGGCATCGCCCTGCACCTTGTGTCGACCTCAATCGTGCTAATCCGAGGGAAACCCTAAGATCTTCAGTTTGGGCGATGGCGGTGCTGCGGTGTCGGTATCGCATTCTCTCCTAGGAGCATCGCCTGTGGAGCAGCGTTGGATGGAAATGGCAGGAGAGGTGGAGCGGCTAGCGCGTGGGGGGTGGTGCTGCTTGGCACCGCGGTGGTGTCGGTGTCTGCTGTGGCAAGTGTCGGCACATCGATCTACACGCTGAAGATGGTTGGCGGAAGATAGTGAAGGCAGCGACATCCGGAGCGTGTGCGTGGGCGCCACTCCGTGGATATGTTGTGCGGTTCTAGGGCTCCTTTTGCTTGAGTTCGAGCCACCGCGCCAAGGCGCTCCAGTTTCTCTTGGCGAGTGGCAATAGTGTGAGTGATCATTGGGCGGGGTCGAAATAGGTAGATAAGTGTTTGATAGATCTCGTTGGGGAGCTAGCGATATGGTTATCATTTTTGCTCGGTGTTTTGTTTTGGCGGTTCCGGTTTGTATGATCTTTGTAATGGCCTTAGCCAAACATTGTGGTTCTAATAATAAATAAAGGTTGTGTGCATTGCTCGATGCAGAGGCCGGGGCTCCGCTCCTCATTTCGAAAAAAACTAGGTTTTCTGCTGTGCGCGGGGATGGAAGCTTCCAACGGGGAACTACGGTCGGAGCTGGAGGCGGCAATGGTTGAGCAGGAGGGGCCGTTGGTGTTGTAGCCTCCATGTGCTCGGACTCCTCCATCGCTTTTTGGAGGCCATGCCACTTGGCTTCCTCCTCCTGCAAGGATAACTCGATGGCATCGAGGACCTGATCCTCCGCCGGGTCGTCCTCAGGAGGGTCCTCCGTTGTCTCCTCCTTGGCGACGTAGCGAGCGTTGGACGGCAGCTTCACGTACTGTGTGGCCGCGCCTTAGTACTAGGACCAGTCCAGCCACCACGCTCTAGGGTGGAGAATTCCCACCTCGCCCGCTCCTCCGACTACGGCTAGAAGGCCGAGTAGTCCTCCTCCTCCTCCTCTGGCGGGGGGGGGGGAGGGGTCCTCCAACGAATCAAAGGCTTCATAGTCCTCCTTGTCATCGTCGACGACCTCTAGGAGGGCCTCGATTGACTGTCGTCGAGCATCGTGCTCAGCCTCCAACCACCGCTTCCACAACGATGAGTCATTGGCGTACGTGGGGTCCCGACATTGATCTGGCGGAGGAAGGCCCAACACCGGAGGATCTCGCGGCAAAATGATGGGTCAATCGCCAAAATGGCGGGCACTGGCACACGCAACTGGTTTAGTTTCCACTCATGGGGAAGGTGGACATCTGGCCAGGGCAGCGGCTTGCCTAGCTCGGCGAACTGCCGCGCCACCTCCACCTCGACATATACTCGGCGTCCGGAGCGGGGCTGCGAAGACAGGCGCAGTGGCCTTGGCACCGATCGTGGAGGCGGAGACACGTCGAAACGGCGGTGGTGGCAGTCGTGGGAGGACTTCGCCTCGTGGTTGGTGCAGCTAGGGCGGCCGAACTAGCCCGCTTCCCTTCGCTATTGGAGCAATAGGGTTTAGCTAGGATTTCTACTGTGTGTGCGGGATGGAAGCTTTGAATGGGGAACTAGGAGTGTGGATGGATAGCGATGACGCTGGTCCCTCATTAAAAAGGACATGAGCAGTTGGTGGACCACGTGGCTTCCTCTCTCTCTGACCCGTGGGCCCCGACAGGTAGGGAGGACACGTGCAGACACGCCGGCTATCCGCATCCCCGCATAGCCAACCCAAATTTAGGCTAAAAATAGGGGTCAAACAGATAGAATCACGACCTCTGTCCATTTGGGATGCTCCATTGGGTCGTTCCCTCTATCTAGTCGGACAGGCCGGTCCATACACGGGGCATTGTTGGAGTTGTCCTAACAACACTGACACCGTGACACGTCCGTACGAAGGTTATCTCTATACTGTTAGTAGCAACGACTAGTACTAGATATATACCCTGCAAAAGAATAATTATTCACCTGTCTCGAATTAGATATCGTAGATTTATATAGATTCACGTGTATAAACATGTCTAGGCGCTAGGCTAGATAATTACCCATCTCGTAGACGAGGCCTGAGAAGGCTGAGCAGCCGGGTCCGCCCTGCATCCAAAGCACCAGCGGGTCACTCGCAGGATCCTTCTCCGACGGAACGAAGTAGTAGAAAAGGTGCACGCCATTGCTCTCGTCCACCTCCACATACCTGCAGCCATCATGGTTCTATCTGCGATTGACAACTACTCTCTCCGTTTTAAAATATAAAATATTTTGGCTTTGTGAAAGGAGTGTATCTAGATCTAAAATATTATGTAGGTTCAATTCAAACCTACATGAACCTACACACTAAAAAGAATATAAATATACTCCTTTTACAAAGCTAAAAAGATCTTATATTTTAAAACGAAGGAAGTACGAAACTTGAGAAAACTTAGCGAGCTGATTTGTGAGCAAAACGGGATCATGTCGTACGTACCCGGTTTCGAGGGGGAACGGCAGGGGGCCGTCGAAGCCGGCAAGGTGCGTGACGGCGAACGGCGACGAAGCGACATGAGAGATGAGGAGGCAGCAGAGCCACGAGAGCAGCAGGAGCGACCACCGGAACCCGCAGCAGCTTCTGGCCATGGTGTGTGGCGCGATCGAGATGCAATGCAGGGTGTGCTGTGCACATCTGTACCGGATATATGGATGCTGTCTCTGATGAGTGATCACTGCCGACAAGGAGGTAGGACAGTTTTTTTTTCTTCTTTGGACTTGAATGGTCGGCCATAACACTGTCAATGCTACCTACCGGGTGGTACGCCCTCATTTAAGGTAATTTAAATAAAAATAACCTAAACTCGAAACAAATTTAAATAATAAACCTATGCCAAAACAATTCTGTCACTCCCGCCCGCGCGGCGCTGCAATCAAGCCTGCGGCGCCACCGCCAACGACGCCGCACATATGACACGCTGGCCCCGTGGGCCATGGCGCCGCAGCGATGCCACGCTGGCTCGACCCTGCAGCGCCAGCCAAAGTAGCGCCGCACATACCCTTGCTGCTCCCGCCGGTGCGGCGCGGCAGCCCGTGCTACGCTGGCGCGTGGGCCCCATGCAGCGTTAGTGCCGCGCCACACGGGTTGGCGCCGCACCCAGGCCTGCCGCGCCGCCGCGCACGGCGCCGCACAAGCAGCATCACTAAGACGCGTGGGGCTCGGCCCGGCCCGACCCTCTTCTTCCTCTTCCTCTCCAACTCCTCACAGAGAACAAGCACTCATGGCGGCGGCTAGGGTTGACCTCCCCCTCCTCCAATCCTTCTCCAATCTATCGATTTTGCCCGTGGATCTTGTTGTTGAGCACCTCCTCCAGGTATTTGTCCAAGAAATCCCCCTCTTTGTCCAATGAATCTCACTAATTTTGATAGTTTAGGAAAACCCTAGTTCATCCCAAAATCAAGACATATAGTTGATTTCTTGATTACTTAAAGGAGGATAGATATGTGGTAGTGTGTCTAGATATATATGTGATATGTGGAAACCCTAGTTCATCCCAAAATATTAGTATGTATGTTCATATATAGTGGCCACATAGAGATGTTCTTGTCAAATATTAGTATGCTTGTCAAATATTTGTATGTATGTTCATATATAGTGGCCACATAGAGATGTGCTTGTCAAATATTAGTATGCTTGTCAAATATTAGTATGTATGTTCATATATAGTGGCCACATAGAGATGTGCTTGTCATATATAGTGGCCACATAGTGATATGTGGAAACCCTAGTTCATCCCAAAATATTAGTATGTATGTCAAATATATATGTTCGAAATTATATATGTGCTTGTAGCTTGAAACTATATGCTTGAAATAAATTTGTAGTATGCATGCTCATATAGATATGGTTGTTAGCAATACTTCATCATGTGGTTGTTAGCCCACATAAAATTTGCTCACATAAAATTTGCTCACATAGATATGATCATATAGAAATCACTCTATTCATATTAGTATGCCATTTACAAATTACTCACATTTTAGTTGTACTTTCTTTTTTTAATTATATAGTATGTCGGAATCAGAAGAGGAAGAAACCCATGCCCCAACCTATGTAGAACCCGGAAATGTTGAAGGCACATCGCTTCTTGAGACGACGTATGATAAGCGTCATCGTGCCTTCCTGATGACCGAGCGGGTAAGAAAAATAAACCCAACTATTCATGTTGTGTTGCTAAAGTTTGATGGAGATGTTATAATCGAGCTTGTATGTGTGTAGACTCTTGTTCCCCTACGACTGAGGTATCACGGGCATTTCTAAGAGATGATGCCATACGATGATCGGTACACGGTGCACATCGAAGCGCTAGGACTGCTCCCATTCATCCATATGGTCAACCGTGGTACACCGCACATGAACCCTGCTGCCATCACCGCGCTTGTCGACCGGTGGAGGCCGGAGACGCATAGCTTTCACCTCCGTATCGGTGAGATGACTGTGACTCTCCAGGACATGTCCATGATCCTCGCACTCCCTATCCAGGGGGATCCGCTCTGCATTAACACATCCTCTGACAACTGGCGTGACCGGATGTGTTCCCTTACTGGTGGTAAGTGTCCCGGTGACACTATAAACAAACAGGGGGTAAAATTGAGGGTCACAGCCGGGGCTACTTTCAAGTGGATATCACAGAACTTCAGTACATGCCCTGAGAATGCTAGTGATGATGAGGTCATGATATATGCCCGTGTTTATGTGTGGTATGTTATCACGAAGACTATATTTCCTGATGGTAAGGGCAACATGGCTCACTGGCACTGGCTGAAGGCTTTGACTAAAATGGATAAGAAATGGAGCTGGGGTTCAGCGGCATTGGCCTTCTTATACTGACAGGTAATGAAGTGCTTACATTTTTCCCATCTTTACATGTGCTCTTTGAATGTCCCCATGATTAAACTTAGTTTGCTTTGGTGCGTAGCTGGACAAGGCTTGTCGAAGGACTGGTCCTGAGGCTTATATTGGTGGTACATTGCTACTTCTCTCGGTGTGGATGTGGGAACGCTTTCCAGTTGGACGGCCCAATAAAATGCCCACCAAGGATTATATCGATGGAGCAAACTGATCGAGGTGGCCAACTTGGGCTTACAATTGGGACGTGGTCTCCAGGCCCCCAACCGACCTACTGTTGGAGATATGCCCAAGAGGCAATAATAAAAATGGTTATTATTATATCTTTGTGTTTATGATGAATGTTTACATCCCATGCTATAATTGTATTATAAGGAAACACTAATACATGTGTGTTTTGTAAACATAAAAGAGTCCCTAGTAAGCCTCTTGTGGAACTAGCTTGTTGATTAAATGATGATCATGGTTTCCTGATCATGGACATTGGATATCATTAATAACAAGGTTATATCATTAGGAGAATGATGTGATGGACACACACCCATAGTAAGCGTAGCATAAGATCAAGTCATTAAGTTCGTATTGCTATAAGCTTTCAAATGCATAGTAACCTAATCCTTCGACCATGAGGTTATGTTAATCACCATCACCGGATGGGTACTTTGATGACATCAAACACCGCTTCGTAACTGGGTGGTTATAAAGGTGTCATTGGGTATTCTGAAAGTATGTGTTGAAGCGCATGGACCAAGACTGGGATTTGTCCATCCATATGACGGATAGATATGCTCTGGGCCCTCTCGGTGGAATGTCATCTAGTTAGCTTGCAAGCATGTGACTAGGTCACAGGGGATGACATAACATGGAACGAGTAAAGAGTACTTATCAGTAATGAGGTAGAACTAGGTATAGAGATACCGACGATCAAACCTCGGATAAGTAGAATATCACGTGACAAAGGGAATTGGTTTCGTATGTTAATGGTTCTATCGATCACGAAGTCATCGTTGAGTATGTGGGAGCCGTTATGGATCTCCAGATCCTGCTGATGGTTATTGATCGGAGAGGTGTCTCCATCATGTCTGCATATTCACGAACCGTAGGGTGACACACTTAAGGTTCGAAGTTGTTTTAAGTAGATATGGAATATGCGTTGGAGACCGAATGTTGTTCGGAGTCTCGGATTGGATCCGGGACATCACGAGGAGATCCGGAATTGTCCGGAGAATAAGATTCATATATTGGGGATTATTTTCTAAGTTAGGAAATGTTCCGGAGTGTTTGTATGGAGATTCTAGAAGGTTTCGGAATGTTCTAGAAGGTTCTAGAAGATTTCTTGGAGTTTGCTTGAAAACCAAGAAAGGGTCAAGGAAACCTTGTGGGGCAAGACACGGATTCATGGGGGAGGAGGACTCCTTCCCCCTTCCCAACCCGCCGGCCAAGGAGGGAGGGGAGTCCTACTAGGACTCCCCCTCCCATGGCGCCTCCCTCCTTTAAATAAAGGGGAGGGGGTGCCACCCCCTAGGACTCTGATATAACAAACCCTAGCCGCCGCCTCTCTCCTCTTCCTTTGCTCTGCTCCGGCTTAGGCGAATCCCTGCAGAATTCTCTCCTCCACCACCACCACCACACCGTCGTGCTGCTGGGATTCCGTGGAGAAGATCTACTTCCTCCGCTGCTCGCTGGAACGGGGAGAGGAAGGTCTGCTTCGACTCCGCACGTGTGACCGACTGCGGAAGCGCTGCCGGAACGCGGCGTCGGAAGGATCGTCCACACGATCTTGAGATCGGCAAGTGATCGACTACATCAACCCCGAGATCTAATCTCGTAACGCTTTCAATTCTACGAGGGTTAGTACCGATCTATCTCGTTGCACATGTCTAATAGATTAGATCTTGGCTTTTATCTAGATTAGATCTGGGTTTTGTTCGTTCTTGCGGTAGAATTTTTTTGTTTTCCATGTTGTGAATCCATCAGTGGTATCAGAGCTTTGTCTATGCGTAGATCTGTTGCACGAGTAGAACACAATGATGTTGTGGGCGTTGGTGCTCGTGCCGTCTTTTGCTTTGTGTACTTTGCATCTTGCGGTATGGTGGGATGAAGCGGCTCGGGCTAACCTTACATGTCATCGCACATGAGACTTGCTCCACGCTTGACGTGTAACTTGCTTTGCACAAGTGGCTTTGCGGGTGTATGTCTCTCCCATCATAGTATAGATCCAATCTACATGTTGCACTTGATAGCACTTGTATCAATGTTGTGGTTCAGTTTCGTAGGTAAGATCCGTTCTTATTCGAAATCCCCAAACCACGTAAAACTTGCAAAGAAAATTAGAGGCGTCTAACTTGTTTTTGCAGGGGTTTTGTGATGTGATATGGCCATCATGTGATTGTGATTATATTTGATGTATGCAATGATCCTTGTTGTAATATGGCAACCGGTAGGAGCCTAATGGTTGTCTTTAATTCTGTTAAGACCTGCGTGTCTATTCATCTTGTAATAGCTTTATTCCAAGTAGTTATAATAGTTGCTGGTGATGATAGACAATCATGAAGCGGCGCCACTGACCTTGACGCAATGCTGGTGATGATGGAGATCATGTCCGTGCTTTGGAGATGGAGATCAAAGGCATAAGAAGAAAGGGCCATATCATATCACACTAATTATGAATTGCCTATGATGTTAATCCTTTATGCATCTTGTATTGCTTAGATCGCGACGGTAGCATTATAAGATGATCCCTCTCACTAAATTTCAAGTAATAAAGTGTTCGTCCTTAGTTGGCACCGTTGCTAAGACTCGTAGTCTCGAAGCATCTCGTGATGATCGGATGTGATAGATTCTACGTGTGCATACAACGGGTGCAAGCCAGATTTGCACATGCGGAAACTAAGGTTAATCTTGACGAGCCTAGCATGTACAGACATGGTCTCGGAACACGGAATACCGAAAGGTAGAGCATGAATCATATAAGTGATATGATGAACATGAAGATTGTTCGCCGATGAAACTACATCTTCTCTCGTGAAGATCGGACTTGGTGTAGTGGACTTGGTTCGTGTAATCACTAAGACAATGTGAGGGATGTTGTTTTGAGTGGGAGTTCACCTAGTTAATTTAAGAATTAAAGTAGAACTCAATTGATCATAAACTTAGTCTAAACTACTTGCAAATTTGTTGTAGATTATGGTGAATCTCTCCAGCAATTTCAATGCGTTCCTAGAGAAAGAAAAGCTTAAGAACAATGGAAGCAACTTCACGGACTGGCTCCGTGGTCTGAAGATTGTCCTCAGGGCTGGTCAGATGACCTATGTGCTCGAAGCACCGCTAGGTGACCCACCTGCAGATGATGCCACCGATGACGTAAAGAATGTTTACGCCACTCGGAAAAATCATTACTCCACAGTTCAGTGTGCCATCCTGTACGGTTTAGAAACGGAGCTCCAGAAGCGTTTTGAGCACCACGACCCGTTCGAGATCATTAAGGAGCTCAAGCTCATTTTTGAGACTCACGCGGTCGTGGAGAGCTATGAGGCCTTCAAGAAGTTCTTTACCTGCAAGATGGAAGAGGGAAGCTCCATTAGCGAGCACGTGCTCACCATGTCTGGGCACGCAAACAAGCTCCAAGAGTTGGGGATAATGATTCCTAATGAGTTAGGGATTCATCGTGTCCTCCAATCACTGCCACCGAGATATAAGAACTTTGTGATGAACTACAATATGCACTGCATGAACAAGACGTTGCCTGAACTATCGTCCATGCTAAAAACTGCTGAAGTGGAGATCAAGAAGGAGCACCAAGTGTTGATGGTCAATAAGACCACCAATTTCAAGAAACAGGGCAAGCCTAAGAAAAAGGGCAACTTCAAGAAGGACGGCAAGAAAGCTGCCGCACCTGCTAAGAAGCCCAAGGCTGGTCCTAAGCCTGAAACTGAGTGCTTCTACTGCAAGGGTGCTGGTCACTGGAAGCATAACTGCCCCAAGTACCTGGCAGATCTGAAGAACGGCAACATCAAGAAGAAAGGTATATTCGATATACATGTTACTGATGTGTATCTTACTAGTAGTCGTAGTAGTGCCTGGGTATTTGATACTGGTTCGGTTGCTCATATTTGTAACTCGAAACAGGAGCTGCGGAATAAACAAAGACTGGCAAGAGACGAGGTGACGATGCGTGTTGGAAATGGCTCCAAGGTTGATGTGATCGTCGTCGGCACGCTCCCTCTACATCTACTTTCGGGATTAGTTTTAAATTTAAATAATTGTTATTTGGTGCCTGCGTTAAGCATGAACATTATATCTGGATCTTGTTTATTGCGAGACGGTTACTCTTTCAAGTCTGAGAATAAAGGTTGTTCGATTTATATGAGTAATATCTTTTATGGTAATGCACCTGAGATGAATGGTTTATTCTTATTGAATCTCGATAGTAGTGATACACATATTCACAACATAGATGCTAAACGAATAAAATTGAATGATAATTCTACATACATGTGGCACTGTCGTCTTGGTCACATTGGAATGAATCGTATGAAGAAACTCCATTTTGATGGACTTCTTGAATCACTTGATTTTGAATCACTTGAAAGATGCGAAGCATGTCTAATGGGAAAAATGACTAAGACTCCATTCTCTGGAATAATGGAGCGAGCTATAGACTTATTGGAAATAATACATACCGATGTGTGCGGTCCAATGAGTGTAGCATCGCGTGGTGGATATCGTTATGTTCTCACTTTCACGGATGACTTAAGTAGATATGGGTATGTCTACTTTATGAAACATAAGTCCGAAACTTTCGAGAAGTTTAAGGAATTTCAAAGTGAAGTGGAAAATCATCATAACAAGAAGATTAAGTTTCTGCGTTCTGACCGCGGAGGTGAATATCTGAGTTATGAGTTTGGCATGCATTTAAAGAAATGTGGAATACTTTCACAGTTGACACCGCCGGGAACACCACAGCGTAATGGTGTGTCCGAACGTCGTAATCGAACTCTCTTAGATATGGTTCGGTCTATGATGTCTCTTACAGATTTACCACTATCGTTTTGGGGCTATGCATTAGAGACAGCCGCATTCACTTTAAATAGGGAACCATCTAAATCCGTTGAAACGACACCGTACGAATTGTGGTTTGGTAAGAAACCTAAGTTGTCGTTCCTTAAAGTTTGGGGTTGCGAAGCGTATGTAAAGAAGTTACAACCTGATAAGCTTGAACCCAAAGCGGAGAAATGCGTCTTCATAGGATACCCGAAAGAAACAATTGGGTATACCTTCTATCATAGATCCGAAGGCAAAGTTTTCATTGCCAAAAATGAATCCTTCCTTGAGAAGGAGTTTCTCTCGAAAGAAGTGACTGGAAGGAAAGTAAAACTCGACGAGGTTATTGAACCTTCTCTCGGAGTTGAGAGTAGCGCAGCACCGGAAGATGTTTTTGTGCCGCCTGCACCAACTAGAGAGGAAGCTAATGATGGTGATCATGAAACTTCGAACGTAAGTTACTGCTGAACCTCGCAGGTCAACGAGGGTTCATACCACTCCTAAGTGGTATGACTCTTCCTTGAACGTCATGTTGGTGGACAACACTGATGACCCTGCGACGTATGAAGAAGCTATGGTGAGCCCAGATTCCGACAAATGGCTAGAAGCCATGAAATCCGAAATGGGATCCATGTACGAAAACCAAGTATGGACTTTGGTGGACTTACTGGATGGCCGTAAGGCTGTCGAGAACAAATGGATTTTCAAAAGAAAAACAGATGCTGATGGTAATATTACTGTCTATAAAGCTCGACTTGTCGTGAAAGGGTTCCGACAAATTCAAGAAGTTGACTACGATGAGACTTTCTCACCAGTAGCGAAGCTGAAGTCTGTGAGGATTTTGTTAGCAATCGCTGCATATTTCAATTATGAAATTTGGCAGATGGATGTCAAAACGGCGTTCCTTAATGGTGACATTGAGGAAGAGTTGTATATGGTACAACCCAAGGGTTTTGTCGATCCTAGTGATGCTGACAAGGTATGCAAACTTCAGCGCTCCATTTATGGACTGAAGCAAGCATCCCGGAGTTGGAATCAACGTTTTGATAAAGTAATCAAAAACTTTAGATTTATACAAACTTATGGAGAAGCTTGTATTTACAAGAAAGTGAGTGGGAGCTCTGTAGCATTCCTAGTACTATATGTAGATGACATATTGTTGATTGGGAATGATATAGAACTTCTTAATAGCGTCAAAACCTATTTGAATAATAGTTTTTCAATGAAGGATCTTGGCGAAGCGGCATATATTCTAGGCATCAAGATTTATAGAGATAGATCAAGACGCCTAATAGCGCTTTCACAAAGTACATACTTAGACAAAGTTCTAAAGAAGTTTAGAATGGAAGAGAGCAAGAAAGGGTTCGTGCCCATGTTGTCAGGTAAGACCTTGAGTAAGACTCAAAGTCCGGCTATAGTAGAAGATAGAGAAAAGATGAATAATATTCCCTATGCCTCGGCCATAGGTTCTATCATGTATGCCATGCTGTGTACATGACCGGATATAGCACATGCTGTTAGTTTGACTAGCAGATATCAAAGTGATCCTGGAATGGAACACTGGACAGCGGTCAAGAATATCCTAAAGTACCTGAATATGACTAAGGATATGGTTCTTTCTTATGGAGGTGATGAACAGCTTGTTGTAAACGGTTACACTGATGCTAGTTGGAACACCGATCCAGATGACTCGAAGTCACAGTCTGGATACGTATTTATTTTGAATGGTGCTGCAGTGAGCTGGAGGAGTGCCAAGCAAAGCGTCGTGGCGAAATCTTCAACTGAATCGGAATACATAGCTGCTTCGGAGGCTGCACAAGAAGACATATGGATGAAGGAGTTCATTACTGAACTTGGCGTGGTTCCCAGTGCGTTGGACCCGATGGCCATCTACTGCGACAACACAGGTGCCACAGCTAATGCACAGGAGCCAAGGTCACATAGCAAGCTGGAGCACATCAAGCTACGTTTCCATGCTATTCGCGAGTATGTCCGAGATGGTGACATAAAGATTTGCAAAGTACACACTGATCTGAATGTGGCAGATCCGTTGACTAAACCTCTCCCTAGAGCAAAGCATGACCAACACCAGAACACCATGGGTGTTAGGTATATTACCATGTAATCTAGATTATTGACTCTAGTGCAAGTGGGAGACTGTTGGAGATATGCCCAAGAGGCAATAATAAAAGTGGTTATTATTATATCTTTGTGTTTATGATGAATGTTTACATCCCATGCTATAATTGTATTATAAGGAAACACTAATACATGTGTGTTTTGTAAACATAAAAGAGTCCCTAGTAAGCCTCTTGTGGAACTAGCTTGTTGATTAAATGATGATCATGGTTTCCTGATCATGGACATTGGATGTCATTAATAACAAGGTTATATCATTAGGAGAATGATGTGATGGACACACACACTCATAGTAAGCGTAGCATAAGATCAAGTCATTAA
This sequence comes from Avena sativa, assembly GCA_916181665.1. Taxonomy (NCBI): domain Eukaryota; kingdom Viridiplantae; phylum Streptophyta; class Magnoliopsida; order Poales; family Poaceae; genus Avena; species Avena sativa. The sequence goes on from OV702287.1 coordinate 462,534,565, forward strand.
GTTCGTATTGCTGTAAGCTTTCAAATGCATAGTAACCTAATCCTTCGACCATGAGGTTATGTTAATCACCATCACTGGATGGGTACTTTGATGACATCAAACACCGCTTCGTAACTGGGTGGTTATAAAGGTGTTATTGGGTATTCTGAAAGTATGTGTTGAAGCGCATGGACCAAGATTGGGATTTTTCCATCCATATGACGGATAGATATGCTCTGGGCCCTCTCGGTGGAATGTCATCTAGTTAGCTTGCAAGCATGTGACTAGGTCACAGGGGATGACATAACATGGAACGAGTAAAGAGTACTTATCAGTAACGAGGTAGAACTAGGTATAGAGATACCGACGATCAAACCTCGGATAAGTAGAATATCGCGTGACAAAGGGAATTGGTTTCGTATGTTAATGGTTCTATCGATCACGAAGTCATCGTTGAGTATGTGGGAGCCGTTATGGATCTCCAGATCCCGTTGATGGTTATTGATCGGAGAGGTGCCTCCATCATGTCTGCATATTCACGAACCGTAGGGTGACAAACTTAAGGTTCGAAGTTGTTTTAAGTAGATATGGAATATGCGTTGGAGACCGAATGTTGTTCGGAGTCTCGGATTGGATCCGGGACATCACGAGGAGATCCGGAATTGTCCGGAGAATAAGATTCATATATTGGGGACCATTTTCTAAGTTAGGAAATGTTCCGGAGTGTTTGTATGGAGATTCTAGAAGGTTTCAGAATGTTCTGGAAGGTTCTAGAAGATTTCTTCGAGTTTGCTTGAAAACCAAGAAAGGGTCAAGGAAACCTTGTGGGGCAAGACACGGATTCGTGGGGGAGGAGGACTCCTCCCCCCTTCCCAACCCGCCGGCCAAGGAGGGAGGGGAGAGGACTCCCCCTCCCATGGCGCCTCCCTCCTTTAAATAGAGGGGAGGGGGCGGCACCCCCTAGGACTCTGATATAACAAACCCTAGTTGCTGCCTCTCTCCTCTTCCTTCGCTCTGCTCTGGCTTAGGCGAATCCCTGCAGAATTCTCTCCTCCTCCACCACCACCACACCGTCGTGCTGCTGGGATTCCGTGGAGAAGATCTACTACCTCCGCTGCTCGCTGGAATAGGGAGAGGAAGGTCTGCTTCGACTCCGCACGTGTGACCGACTGCGGAAACGCTGCCGGAACGCAGCACCGGAAGGATCGTCCACACGATCTTGAGATCGGCAAGTGATCGACTACATCAACCCCGAGATCTAATCTCGTAACGCTTTCGATTCTATGAGGGTTAGTACCGATCTATCTCGTTGCACATGTCTAATAGATTAGATCTTGGCTTTTATCTAGATTAGATCTGGGTTTTGTTCGTTCTTGCGGTAGAAATTTTTTATTTTCCATGCTTCGAACCCATCACCTACAAGCGGCGTATATTAGATACACCAATGAGTTTGACAACCTTCTCCCAGAGCAAGTAAGAATTTCCAACCCATATATACCATTTAGCATTTCGTTCAACTACTTTACTTATTGAACTATCTTGTGTGTGATTAAGGTTGTATGGGAGGTATATGGTCCTTGGGCAATTTTGGTTGCGAGGATTTTCGTCTTAACCCGCAGTGCGACGCTGAATGTAATCTTTGGTACATGCAGTGCCCCATGATATGCATGTGGGTTGTTGAGCATCATATGCCGCAGCGGGTTATGAGACAGTTTGGTCTCTATCAGTCTACCCCTCCGGATTGGCAGGACACCGGCATCGAGCTCCACCGGTAAGAATTGCTTCTATACATGTTTCCCAATACGATGTATGATAGTTGTGTGTGCTAAACAAATTGCGATTTGTTCATACACAGGTTGGACAGGCTTAAGAGCAAGAAGACAGACTGGGACAAGATTCACCAGAAGCACGTGTCTCGGTTTCTCATTTGTGTGAAAGAAGCTAAGAAACCAAAAATAATGATCGCACAACCCCATTGTGAGGATGCTTTCAGTGAGTACCTCCACTGGTTTCTAGACAACACTCGTGTTAAGATCCTATCGGATGCCTATCTAGAAGACATTTTGGAAGAGCCGCTGCCTGGTTTTGACGACCTAAGCAACCTTGAGTACAACCAGATTGTGAGAGAAGGGCGCCAAACCTCCTTTGCTCCCGTGATCAACTTTGCGGTAAGTCAGATAGTATTTATTCGTGTTACCACCTCAACAAAATATATAATCCATGTCTTCATTTCCTTGCATGTCAGCGCACGGAGGTCCAGAAGCAGGCGGATGAATTGGAGGGTGCTTTAGAGTATCCAAGGAACGAGGAGGGCCATAACAAGTTAAGGGAATTCGTTAAGCGGCAGGGACAAAAGTTACGTCGCCTTGCGAATTTGCTTGGTTGCCAGGACCCCGAGGTTGCAACGTCGTCCAAGCAACGGGCCAAGTCGACATCAGAAGAGGAAGGTAGCTCAGAAGAACAGCAATCTACTACGGTATGACATAATATGACCGTTGTTATCCTTTAATCAATTGCCATGTATCACAACTCAACTGAGATCATTGTTCTCACTCTAAAGGCCGAAGATGAAGATGAGGTCGTGCCAGACGACATGCTATTGGAGAGGTACCGAGTACAAGCCCGCAATCAAACTAAGCCCAAGGTACGGTCCGCATTCAAGCTTAGGCCAAGAAACCCTCCAATTATCGAGTCTGAGGATGATGAGGAGCCGCGCCAGAAGATGCCTCCGAGAAGAGGAGGCAAGAGTAAGCGTGCGAGAAAGTAGTGAACTTGTTGGAAGTGGACTTGTTGGATCCTATGTTGAAAATGGACTTGTTGGATTCTATGTTTGTGTGAACTTGTTGGAAGTTTCTTGTGGAACTTGTTGGATCCTACGTTGGAAGTGGACTTGTATGAACTTGTTGGAATCTTCAACACAAATATGGTGTTCATGTCGCAAGCATTTATTCTTCTACTTCAATGTTGCATACACAATGTTTTTTCAATGTTGCGACATTTTTGCAAACTTAAGAAAAAATGGCGAACAGAAAGACCTAAGGGCACACTCCAGGCCTGCCGCGCCATGGGCGACGGCGCCGCACTTCTCCATGCCTGCCGCGCCATGGCCGACGGCGCCACGCTTCTCTAGGCCGCGCCGTCCAGGGTGGCGCCGCAGCCGCGCTTCTCGAATTAGTTGGAGTACTGACCCCTTCGGTGCTGCGCCGTCCGGTGTGGCGTCGCACTCCTCCAGGCATGCCGCGCCACGCGAGCTGGCGCTGCATGCTCCCAGGTTTGCCGTGCCATCCAGGGTGGCGCCGCACTCCTGGCCTGCCCCTTCCCCCATATACAGACGGTGTGGCTGCCACGCCAGGGGCCAGGGAGGCGCCGCAGCAACACGTGTCGCGCCGGCCAGCGTGGCGTCGTAGCCTCACACTTCGAAATAAGTGGAGTATACTGACCCCAGGGCTGCCGCGCCACGCGAGCTGGCGCTGCACGCTCCCAGGTATGCCGCGCCGTCCAGGGTGACGCCGCACTCCTGGCCTGCCTCTTACCCCCTATACAGACGGTGCAGCTGCCGCGCCAGGGGCCAGGGAGGCGCCGCAGCAACACGTGCCGCGCCGGCCGGTGTGGCGCCGCACTTCTCCAGGCGTGCCGCGCCGTCCAGCGTGGCGCCGCAGCAGCCTCACACTTCGAAATAAGTGGAGTACGGAACTTCTCCAGGCCTGCCCCTTACCCCCTATACACCGTCCTTTGATAATTCAATACACATATTTTAGAAATGGATCACATAATTCAATACATATAGTTCAGAAATGGATCACATAATTCAATACACATAGTTCATTCAGAAATGGATCACATAGTTGTCCCATCCAATACGCATAGTTCTCAAAATAAGTTCAGCTTAGGTTCACACATCACATGATGAAATAGTTCATCCCGAGCTCGCCGTCTATAAGTCTAGAACACGAGGCCATTTTCCCTTCTTCTTGCGCTTCTCGTCTTCCTCCTGGGAGCGCCACGCCGTTTGACGCTTCCTTTCCCTCTCCGCATCCCGAGCCTCCTTAGCGATGCGCTTCTCTTCCTCTTCTTGCTTGCGACGCTCGTCCTCACGTTGTTTGCGCCTCGCCGCCATCTCCTCGTTACGCACAGCTTCTTGGTACTGACGTCTAACTATTGCACTATCGATCTCATGGATAGCCTTCGTAGCTTCAGATTGTTGGAATTATGCCCTAGAGGCAATAATAAAGATGTTATTATTATAATTCTTGTTCATGATAAAGTTTATATTCTATGCTAGAATTGTATTAAGCGGAAACATTAATACTTGTGTGGTTTGTGAACAACACTGTGTCCCTAGTACGCCTCTATGGACTAGATCATTGATCAATGATGGTTAAGGTTTCCTAACCATAGACATGAGTTGTCAATTGATAATGAGATCATATCATTGGGAGAATGATATGGTGGACAGACCCAAACTAAGCGAAGCAATTAGATCGTGTCATTGTGTTCATCTTTGTGAAGCTTTTCTTATGTCAAATATTGTATTCCTTAGACCATGAGATAATGCAACTCCCTGGTATCGGAAGAAAGCTTTGAGGTCATCAAACGTCATCCTATGAGAGGGTGATCATAAAGGTGTCTCTCAGGTGATCGGAAAGTATCTGTTGGGTTGTATGTATCGAGATGGAATTTGTCCCTCCCAAGTCGGAGAGATATACTTCGGGCCCACTTGGTAATCGATATCAACACCGCTTGCAAGCATGTGGTTAAGGAGTTAATCACTAAGTGATATCGTATTACGGAACGAGTAAAGTACTTGCTGTGAACGAGATTGAACTAGGTATGACGATACCGACGATCGAATCTCGGGCAAGTAAAATATCGCGAGACGAAGGGAATATATATATGGGATTGATTGAATCCTGGCATCGTGGTTCATCCGATATGATCATCGATGAATGTGTGGGAGTCAATATGGGTGCCTAGACCCCGCTGTTGATTATTGATAGAAGATCATGTCTGCATATTCTCGAACCCGCAGGGTCACACACTTAACGTGTCTCGACGCTAGGATAGATTGGATAATTGGTTTATGAATTTTTGTTTGGAGTCTCGGATGGGATCCGGGATATCACGAGAGGTTCCGGAATGGTCCGGAGAATAAGATTCATATAAGGCAGTGCAGTTTTTGGAGTTCGGAATTGTTCCGGGTTAATCGGTATTGTACCGGAAGCTTCTAGAACCTTCCGGAAGGGGGCCAACGTGGTCCCACCTTCCGGGAGGGGGCATGGGCCTATGAGGGAGTGTCCTGGCCGCATTGGGCCAGGGGCACAAGGCCCCATAGGGCCCAGCCGATCCTAAAGAGTTTAAATCGTTTAAACTAGAGATAAGATAAGATAGGATTTCTAGATAAGGGAGAGTTTAAATTGTTTAAACTAGAGATAGGCTTGGAGGAGAGGCTAGGGCTGGCCGCCCCCCTCTATAAATAGAGGTCTGGTGCGCCCCCTCCCAACACACCTTCCTCCAAGCCCTAGCCTCCCTGCTGGCCCTCCTCTCTCCCTCCCGACTGTTTGTAGGCGAAGCCCTGCAGCAGAAATTCTCCGCCATATACACCACGCCGTCGTGTTGTAGATCCAATCCATCTCTCCACCATACTTTCTGGTCCGAGGAAGGAGGAGACGTCGAGGTGCTGCACGTGTGCATCTCACGGAGGCACCGCCACTTGTGGTGCTAGATCGGATCGGATCACGAGGAGGAGAAGCGAGTACGACTACATCACCCACGTTCCGACGAACGTTCCGCTGTGCGAATCTTCAAGGGTATGAAGATCTAATCCAATCTCTCTCGTTGTTTGCATCTCCTAGATTAGATCTTGGCTTTCCCTCTGTTTGCATCCGTAGAAAATTTTGATTTACTATGCCGCGAAACCCTTCACAGATTGCTCGAGGTCTATCCAAGTGTAGTACCTGCATACTGGAAGGGGAGACTACAAGATAATAGAGCATGTTATTAATATGATATGGAATAGAGGTTCTTTAATTAGATTGCTTTGTACACATACCGGTGGAGTCTCATATGGGTTGCGGGTATGCACGGGAGAGCGAGCGTAGTTGGCACACATGAAGAACTTTCTTCCCCAAGTATCGGAATTGTAGTCGATGGACTCCTTAACAATGCAATCATCTTCGCACCAACAAATTGGAACCTCCTTTCCATGGGCCGTGGATGTATGATATTCCCTCCGTGGCCTTTCCGCTTGATCGGCGCAAGGTGGCCTAGCATTGGACCTCCTCTTCCTCTCCTCATCTTCCTTCTCCTTTTTCTTCTTAATCTCTTCCTCTTACTTCTCTTTTTTCCTCTTCTTATCTTCCTCTTCCTTCTTCCTCTTCTTGTCCTCTGCTTCGTCCTCCTTTTTTCTCAAGTCGCGAGCTAGTTGAACCACCGACTCGAATTCACGAGCAAATGTCTCCTTCCGCTTCCTCTCTTTCTCTTCCTCAACTTCCTTCCTCTTCCTCTCCTCCTCTTCCTCTTTCTCCTTCCTCTCTCTCACCACTGCCAAAGCGTCCACCCACAACTTCGAGTAGTTCACACCATCCCCATCATTGTTCTTGTTGGCCATACCTATAATAAGGGAAAAGGTGAAAGTTAGTTAAGTAAGCATGAATGTGAACAATATTGGTTTGAAAAATGTAAGCATGAAAGATAGTAAAGTAAACATAAAGTGTGATCATTTTTTCGCCATACCTATGCGCATACGGATTTGGTCCCGCCAATTAACCTATCATACTAGCCGGATTTGGTCCACGCCCTCTTCCTCTACCTAGCCCAAGTGATCGACCTCTTCCTCTACTAAGACCAAGTGTTCGACCTCTTTGTTTCCTAGGAGTTTGTTGCCTACTAGCATGTTGGCTACTCCTCCCTTGGCTTGGCACTTGTTGGCTACTTGTCCCTTGGCTAGGAACTTGATGGCTTAGACCACTTTGTTGGCTAGGATTTTGTTGACTTGGACCATTTTGTTGGCTACTTCTTGGTTGGCTAGGCTCATTTTGTTGGCTTGGACCGCTTGTGCTTGCTTCATTTCCTTTTGCTCTCTTCCCTTGTGTACAACTCCTAGCGTTGTGCCCTTCACCACTACACTTGCCACAACAAGATCTCTCACGAGGATCTTGAAATTTGTCGTTTCCCGATTCCCGCGCACCAGCACGGCCCCATCCGTCCATGTCACTTCTAAAACGCTTTGTCTTGCGTCTACCACGTTTAACCACTTTCCATTTCGGATGGGGCCATAGTTGCAATCCATGGTACTCTGGCCATTGTGATTGGTCAAGGTATGGATGAAATCGAGGAGCCCAAGTCACCTTTGTCTTCATGATAGAGAACTCGGACTCTCTAACGGTGCGCTCGTGATTATAATCGACATGGCGCTTCCGAGACGCACATAGCAAGTGAGAACAAGCGAGATGAAGCAACAATGGCCTTCCGCATGTGCAATCACAATTCTTAAGGGAGACTTTGAATGCTCGGCCTCCGTGTTGGACACCATCTGAAGTGGTTCCTCCAGGCTCGACCACTTGGTAAACGAGCTTGTCGTTATCAAAAACCGTGGCAACTTGGGAGTCCGCCTTGTGTGACTGAAATGTCATCCAATCGTCAACCTTGGGTGGGTACTTATACTTGTACTCATTTTTGTTCTGTCATGCAATTTGCTTATCCGTTTCAAGTGAGTAGTTCAAACAATAACTATTCAACTTGTCGAATGTGTATCGAACTATTGCAGTGACGGGCAATGCACGGACACCCTTAAGCACCTTGTTGAAGGCCTCTGCCATGTTGCTTGTCATTTGACCATACCTCCGGCCACCCTCATCATAAGCTCGTTCCCACTTGTCCCGAAGTTGAATGTGCCTACCGAGAAACTCTTGACCCTTCGAATCGAGTTTTTTGTTGTTCAACAATCTGAGATATAAGTTTGTGAAACGCCGGTCCGTGAAAGCAAGACAACAATCTTGAAGATCATCAGACAACTCCTTGCTCTTACATGCCCTATAGAAGTTGGAAACAAAATGTCTCATGCACCATCGGTGATGCAAAGGAGGATAACCGGGAATGTCGATCGTCACCGCATTGAGAATTCCTTGATGGCGATCCAAGATGACACATATTTCCCTATCAAGCGGTAATACCTTGGTTCTCAAAAGATGTAAGAACCACTCCCAATTAACATTGTTCTCTGTCTCAACCAAAGCAAAAGCCAAGGGAAGCAACCGGTTATTTGCATCATTTCCAATTGCAATCAAAAGAGTGCCACGGAACTGCCCGATCAAGAAGGTGCCATCAATGGAGATTACCGGCCTACAATGTTCGAAGCCCCTTACACATTGCTCGAACGCCCAAAAATCACGCCCAAATACTCGAACATTTCTTCCGTTACGAACCATTGTTTCGGGGCCATATGGCTCGACCACGTGAACCATGCCCGGGTTAGCATTGGCCATTGCTAACAACAACCGAGGGATTCGGCTGTATGATTCTTCCCAACCACCATACAACATCCTGAATGTGGCTTGCTTCGCCTTCCAGGCCTTCCCATACTTCACCTCATAGTTAAATAGAGCTTCTACAATCTCCATGACCATCTTGATGGTCATTGTAGGAAGTGATGAAATTTGGTTCGAAAGCCTATAGGCGAGGAACTCGGAGGTTAGCTGGCGGTGCTCGTGCTTCACATCTTTGCCATCCACCCTTTTGCCATGGCACATGTGTGTTGACACACAGCTTGAAATGCGTCAATCGGGCCCTCCCTTGTATGGTCTTTCCCGCACAATCCAAGGGCATCCATCATCCTCGCATTTAACAGTGTAACGCTTCTTCACATCTGAGTGTACCACCGTGAATGGCCGATGATACCTAATAGGGAAGTCCTTGATCCATTGCTTAAGTTCCAACAATGTGGCAAACCTAAGTCCTTTTGAAATCCCGTTCTTCTCGTGGCTACCATCCCGGTACGAAATTGGCCTTGGTCCAAGCACTACACCTTTGCCACCGTCAATCGTGGCTTCATCCGCTAGACTGAGATCGCACATCAAGGGTATCCGAGGATCCCTTCCCAATACCTTCTCGTGCACTTCGGCCTCATCCTTCGTGAACCCCTCTTCATCAACCTCTTGATCAGGGCCATCCTCATCCGAGTCCGATGCATACATTCGAGAATATGGGATGTCGTGATCCATGTTCTCTTGTGTAAGATATAGGTCCAAATCTCCAAGAGTGTTGTCATTGAGATCCACCTCGTCCTCACTGTCCTCGTACTCATCATTGTCCTCTCCCACTGCTTCATCTTGGTTGTTTGAAACGGGGCTCACATATGTCCTCACTTCATGTTGTTGGGTCAAAGGAGGCTCAATAAATTCCTCTTGGTTAATGGGTGGAGGACTCCGAGCTTCATATGGGGAGGCAACTTGTATGATACTCTTTTGCATATTATTATCAACCTTTTTTGTGGCAAATAGTTCAAGGGCTTTGTCTTGTGATTCGGCCACCACTTCCTTATATGCAACCCAACGTTGCTCAGAGCTAATACGCATTGTCTTCCAATGATTGTGCATCCCAAATCCAACATTGTGCCTACCTTCCAACTCAACAACATCATTAGGATCAACCCAATTCAAATCTACTCGAACTTGGTGCAACACCTCGGGATAGGTAGGACTATGCTCGAACACTAGGTCAATCTCATCCGGGTCCGGCTCAATATTGCCTCTCAAGAATCCATCTTTGTCCGTATGATGAACATGCACAATTCTAGCCATACCTAAAACAAGTATAACAAAACAACGGTAATAAATTCAATAAGTACCTATACCAAATTTTGCACTAACAACATGCTCACAAAACCAAAACCAAAACATTATCTTAACCCTAACCCTAAAAATCTTAGCTACCTACACAAGAAGGCTTAGTATACCAACCCTATACCAATACTAACTCTAGATATCTACCAAACATACCATTGCTCCATACAAATTTACATATTCAATGAGGTTCTAGATTTGGACGAATTTTGCAAAATATGAACAAATAACCTAAAATTTGTGGGTGAAATTGAGGGAAGTAGAGGAGAATACCTTGGGGAAGCGATTGGGCAAGAAATCCTCCGAGTTTTCCTTTGAATCTTGTGATTTTGGTGGAGATTGGACTAGGGGAGAGAGAGAGCCGCCGCCACCACCTTCTTGCTCGGGTGAAAATGGGACAAGAGGAAGAAGAGGGTCGGGCCGGGCCGAGCCCCGCGCGTCTTAGTGATGCTGCTTGTGCGGCGCCGTGTGCGGCGGCGCGGCAGGCCTGGGTGCGGCGCCAGCCCGTGTGGCACGGCACTAACGCTGCATGGGGCCCACGCGCCAGCGTGTCACGGGCTGCCGCGCCGCACCGACGAGAGAAGCAGGGGTATGTGCGGCGCCAGTTTGGCTGGCGCTGCAGGATCGAGCCAGCGTGGCATCGCTGCGGCGCCATGGCCCACTGGGCCAGCGTGTCATATGTGCGGCGCCGTTGGCGGTGGCGCCGCAGGCTTGATTGCAGCGCCGCGCGGGCGGGGGTGGCAGAAAATGGTTAGTCTCTGTAAAATTGTTTTAGCATAGGTTTATTATTTAAATTTGTTTCGAGTTTAGGTTATTTTTATTTAAATTACCCTCATTCAATCGAAATCTCGTTGAAAGACAGATTTGTTTTCGCTAGACTGTACTAGGATGAATGGGCATGTGCTATAACAGTTCGCTGAGATCTGCACATGGAGTATTATTGCGCCGTCTTTTAATTTGCTGTCGGGGGTTCTTTTTCTTTCCTGCAATGTTTGTGCATTGAGCTTTAGTTGTGCCTACGTGCATTTTTTTTTTTTTTGGCGTACGTGCATTTTTTTCGGTTGTGCCTGCAGATTCAGTTTCTTGTAGTAGTAGTATTACCGCCACGGACCAGAATTCAGTCCCCTTTCTATTCTTGATTTCTTCATTAAATTGATCATGTCTAATTTGATTGAGACACAAAGTATGAAGAATTTTTCCGGTTCTCCTATGCAGATCTTGAGCAATATCCTTGAATTGACCATGCATCGGAATGTCGCATCCATTTCAAAAAACGGAAACAAAGAACGGAATGCCATAGCTGCGCCCACGAAGATAACAGTGGCAGGTCGCAGGCCTGAACCGTGACATCTCCACATGATGACATGTTGAGTTCCGTTTGCTCAACATGGCCCTGAAGCAGAAGCAGACTAAACATCACGAGCAGAAATTGACCTAGTTTGCCAACACCATATGTTGAAAGCCTTCTCCCACCACCAGAATCCCTCCATATGCCGAGCGAGTTCGGCATAAATTAAAGTACGCCAAGCGCAGCGATCGACATATATGACAGCTCGGCAGGTCAACAGCCGCGACCAAAGCGGTCGACAAGTATCAGGGCGGTACATATCGAGCGCCTTCAGAGGCCTTCGGCGAATGGCCCGCCCGCCACCGTCTGTCCAACGGCGTCGGCCTATATGCCCGCTCGGCATACGACGTGGATCCACTGTTTTCTCTACCAATCGCGAGATTCGGGCAGCAGCGTAGTGGTTGGGTCGTACTTGGCGCATCTCAGCGACCGGAGTTTGATTCCTGTTAGGGATGAATTTATGGAATTCTCGCACTATATTAAAAAAATGTCTAGTTTTTTCTAGCACAGTTTTATTTTTTTGGTTCTTTTCGTCAATTTTTCCTTTGTCTATTGTGGCATAAATCCGAATGTAGATCTGTCCCATTTTAACCCAAATTCAATTGAGATTGTACTCCGTACAATTGATGCTAGTTCAGTATGGTGCGTTATACCTTAAAATTTGCAATGTCAGCTCGCGCACAAGTATAGCCGGACGACAGCTAAGTAGAATTGATCATATTTAATTAGAGCATCTCCACTCGCGTTTTCGGAAAGGCATTTCCAGAGTCTATTTTTCATCCAAACGGCGAAATTTCGCCCAGTCGTATTCCTAAGACATCGGTTTCGTCCGGATGTGGCCTAAAATTGGTCCGGTGTTCTTAGACCGAACCCGAGGCGCCAGAAACAGCCTGGGAACGCCGGATGGAGAGAAAATGAGGGTGGCCAGCCCTGTCGGAGAGACATCCCATTTCCCACCACCAGTCGCCTCTCCCGCGGCGAAGGATTCCCCCCAGCTGCCTCGTCGCCATGCTTGCGCCGGCGAAGCTTCACCGGTTCAAGCCGAACTCGCGCCTGTAGATAGGTCTGCCACCACCGCCGCAACTTCCCCTTGCAGCCTAGGCCACTTTCGCCGCCCCTCCTTCGCCGTAGCTCGACCACGCTTCTAGCTCCCACCACCTCGTCCGTCAAGTGTTCGACGATTGGCCCGTTCGGCCATGGACTCTGACGACGAAGAGCTGTTCGCCGTGTTGCTGGAGGAAGAGAACGCCGCAGCCGCCGAAGATGTAGAGCACGTGTAAATTCTCGCCTCTCTGGCACGGTTGTACATGCAGACTGCAACGCCGAAGCGTGGAGGCTCGACGAAGGGTCGCCGGAAGTGCAAAGCAAGGCTGAGGGCGGAGGGCTACTACATGCTTTACGCCGACTACTTCACCGACGAGCCGCCTGAACGAGCCATACTACAGACAGGGACCTCTTGCACAGCCTGATCACCAGGTGTCGCCAACCTAGGCTGCCTTTATCGCCATGCGTCAGGAGATTCGAGACCCGGTAGTGCATCAACAGCTGCAGGCTGATCTGGTTGAGCACCTATGGATACGCAGGGGAAACACATAGATGCCTAGCATGAATCTGGTCGAACTAGGCCAAAATATGTTATATTTTCATTGTTTGCTGAACTATATTTAATTTTATGCCGAACTGTGATTAGTTTCGTCTAGAACTATGCCGAACATTGCTCTGTATTCGTATTATGCTAAAATATGCCGAAAACCGGACGAATTTGAGCCAAATTTGGGTGAAAACACGCCGACCTGGGAACTCAGACTGGGAACGCGAGCGGGAAATCGGCCATTCCCAGACCGAAACCTTCCTCTGTCCGGCGCTCTTTAGGTCCGAATTTCGGCCTGAGAATGGCCAACGAGTGGAGATGCTCTTAGGCACGATGCGAACATGTGGGAAACCGTGGAACCATGGTATAATCCTACTGACTAAACCTACCATCCCAGCACACACCAAAGGAGTGAAGGGGAATAAAACTCAATTTCCCCTCTCTAATCACCTAGCGAACTTCCAATGCTAAACTCCCGTTCCCCTCCCTCATCTAGCCAAACACACCGATAAAGGATTTAGATCGGAAATCATAAACACCAAACAAAATGTAGGACAAATAAGGAATACATCTTGCGGAAAAAGTAAAATTATCTCAAGTATATGTATCATATCCTGCAACATGAAGAGATTGAGCTGAATCAAAATCTGGATTACACCATGACATAGCGGAGGAAACTAGTCCATCACTTCCAGAGAATCATTGACTGGAATGATAAGCTGATATCTTCAAAGAAAGAATACAAAATAATATTAGCATGTAGACATGCCAATATACTCAGAACTGAGAGATTACACAGGTCTATTTATATACCAAAAGAAGCTAAAAAAACAACAATGTTGTAGATTATATAAATTTTCTTCAAATTCAAATTTGTGAGTTTTTGGTTTGAAAAAATGTTTTCCCTCATTTTTAGGAATATTATTTAGGCTTACAAGATTTTTTCAGTATTTTTACTCATTTTTAAGGTATTTAATTAATTCAAATAACTCACTTGAAATTTTTATCCTATCAAAAATATTTTTAATAATTTCAGAAAAACAGGATTTAGAATCCTTGCATTTTCCCTATTTGGAACTATTTTACTTTATTTTTAGAAAATGTCTAGAAACATTTTTGGTTAAATGGGCCTTTTAAATAAAAACCAAATGGTCAAAACCAGCTAAGACAGTTTGGTCGAACCGAACCAGCCCTTCTCTCTTTCACACTCTCACGCGCTCGCTCGCTCTCCTCCTCATGTGCGTCCTCTCTCTAGCGATTGCACGCTTCCGTCGCCGCGTCGTCGCTTCTGGCACTGCCATGGCTCGTAATCGAACCCGTGTTCTCCGCTTTACCTTCCCACCGCTCGGATTTGTCTAGCTCTACTTCTCGTGACCTCGCGCAACCCTAACCCTCGGGTTTCGGCTTCATATCTCCTTCATGATCTAGCGTTCCTCCGATACTCCCTCATCATGGAGATGGTGTTGTATGCCTCCGTGGTGTCCTCCACCACACGATTGGGCTGGCGCAGATTGAGGTACCCCATCACTAGGTGCTCCCCGTGTCGCCTGGGTTCGTCTTCTTCCTCTCTGACTCCGGTGAGCTAAGCTCCCATGCGACTCAGGTAGGGTTTCTTCTTTCCTTCCTCTCTCTCTATTTCTTCTCCTCCCTTTCTACAACTATTTATACTACTAATCTCCATGATCTATGGTTTCTATTGTACTAGCTCTTAGTCATGATTAATTCTAGGTCTTCTAGAATGTTCTAGATCTTTCTAGGGTTCTCTAGGTAGTTAGTTGTTTCCTACTTCTCGACATGGTTACTATTGCTAAGTAGTTGATCTCTGTACTTTACTGAATCTCTATGCATGTCATACTGCTTCAGTTATAGTTAACACTCTGATAGATAAGTGTTTTCTAGGTTTAGTAGTAATGATCTTAATCTTGTTTGGTTGTAGTAGGTTGCTTAGATTACTTATAAGTTTACTTAGGTACTGATACATACATGTTTATGTTCAATACTACATATACTTGTCTATTTACAGTTAGTTGGCTACTTTCCCGATACTTCTAATGTTGTTATCATCGTTTCTTGGTATACGCTAAGCATGTAACTATTTTCTTATTATTAGAGTGGTCAAAATCCACAACTCAAGTAGATTCTTTAGGTTAAATTGTCTTTCCTTAATATCATTTGCTAGTCGGTTACTTATAGTGTTTGTGGTTGTGATACTCATCCACTTCCATTAATTAATCTTACTGTTGTTTACTTGCCACTTCTGAACCTTTGGTTCAGTGTTATTGTAAGTATGTCCTATTGTTCATCTGCACACGTAGAAGCCACAATGTCAATGTCCATGCCTATGCAGGTGATATGCAAGAAAAATGGGCGAGGAAAATACCTTAAATGTGGTCGGGAAATTGGATCAGCAGGTCCCGGGTGCTCGGGCCTGCGAAGTATAGGCGTCGCGCCGAGTCTTGGGATGGAGCCGCAGAAGCCAGTCACCTCCGACAACACGCGACGACGAACAGGGATGACAATAACCAGCGAGCTCCATGAACGCCAGCTAGATGGTACAAGATGTCAATAAGAGACAATGTCTTCTGGCCAGCAGGGTGCGGTCGAAAGTGGCGAGGGCAACGGCGACACACAACGCAGACGGCGGCGCGACATGGGGTGGCGGCGGAGACGTTGGGCGAGGGTTTGGGGCAAAGAGTGGTTCGTGTGTGTCCTGTGTGCCACTGACGGGAGGACCTAGGGTGGACATGAGGGTCAAGAGGGAGTCCAGTCAAATGCATCCGCGGCCCAAATTTAATGAGCGGATGGATCGGTCCACGTGAGTCGGTCTGTTTGGGTTGTGCCGCTGGGTCGTGATTGTGATTCTCCAGTCCTGCTGTCCGCACATGCTAGATCGGACCGGTCTAGACCATTTGGGTATTGCCGCTGGAGATGCCCCGGTAACACATTTAAAGATACATGTTGATCCGCAAACAAATAATATTTCTTATATTAAGTTTCTTGCATCTAAAAGAGAGATTTTCTTAGCAGTGTCACAAGCAAGATTTCATGAAAAAACGACAAAAACCTTTCACAAAGACATTTTTGTTTATTCCCACATTATATTAAGCTACTGTATACAAGTTTCGTGCGAACTGTTTAACGCGCCTATGCCTCGACAATTTCCATGTCTGCAAGGTCAACTGAGTTGAACTCGCCCTCAGACGAGAAAAATCCAGCAGCCGTGACCATCTTCTTCTGTGCAAGCTGGCTGACCTTGAGCAGGTCGTCGTCGGTGAGCTCCCAGTCGAAGATCTCAAGGTTCTGTTTGAGCCTCTCCTTGCTGAAGCTCTTGACGATTGGGGTCACTCCTTGCTCGTAAATCCACCTCAATGCTACCTGCAGGAGAAGAAAAATGGAGCCGTTGCTATCACATGGGGGCATGCACAACCTATATTTCATTTCAGAGGCTTTCAGTTGAGTATTTACCTGTGCCAAGCTCTTCCCTCTAGCCTTGGCAATCTCCGCGAGCACCTCAGAATCCATCACGGCGTTGCCCTCTCCGGACCAGTTCTGCCCACCCAACGGCGAGTACGCCGTGACGTGGATGCCCTTCTCCGCACAGTACTCCCTCAGCTTCCTCTGCTGCCAGACCGGGTTCATCTCCACCTGATTGACAGCAGGCGGGACAGTGGCAGTCGCCATGATCTTGTCGAGGTGCGTGGTGGTGAAGTTGCTGACGCCAATGGCCTTGGCGAGCCCGAGGCGGTGGCACTCCTCCATCTCCCGCCACACGCCCTCGAAGTCGAACGGCACGGCGTCCTCCCGCTTGGCAGGGAACACCTTTGGCCCGGGCTTCAGGCTGACCGGCCAGTGGATCAGGTACAGGTCCACGTACTCCAGCTGCAGGTTCCTGGAAAACATCGGTCAAGATCCAGAAATTGACGGGCAGGGTAGGTACAAGTGCAACTAACTGACTCTGGAGGAGATTCTTCTTACTGGAGGCTTTGCCGGAGCGACGGGAGCACGAGGTGCGGCTGGCACTGCGTGCACCAGAGCTTGGTCGTGACGAACACCTCCTCGCGGGACGCCACCAGCCCGCGCCGCAGCGCCTCCGCGAGAGCGTCGCCCAGCGGCGGCTCCGTCCCGTACATGGAGGCCGTGTCGAAGTGGCGGAAGCCGAGCTCGGCGGCCGCGAGCACCGCGTCTCTGATGGTGTCATGCACGACCGGGAAATTGGCCGTGCCCATGCCGATCGCCGGCATCGGCCTCGCGTTGCCATGCTTCAGCGCCACCTCCGGCACCGTTACCGTCGTCGTCGAAGACATGTGCCTTCCCTTTCTGTGCCAACACCGGTCAACCTTCGTCGCAGTGTGTGACAGGACTGTCTTGTGGTCGGAGGTGCGTGTGACGGACTCACGGACGACCGGCTTTATACTAGTAATGGCCAAGTGGAGTAGCAACTGTTCTTCCTGGTCACTTTTTCAAACACAAGTGGTGTTGATTTCTCTGATGAAATCGTCCGAATGCTTTTGTGGGCACTGGGAAGAGTCGTTGGCCGCTCACGGTCACCCGTGACATTTTTCTTCCAAGGTCGTCACCCATGACATGCAGAAAATGCACTAGGGACAGGCTAAGGTTGTCTTAACAGACGTTAATTTCCTTCGCCGCCATATATATCTTTTAACAACATAAGAGCATCTCCACTCGGGGCTCCATAGCATTTTCGGGGGCACCGGCTTGAAATTTCAAGCCCAGCCACGCGCTTCAATTTTTTTTTGACGCTGGCGCGGCCCAGTTATTTACCCGGTGACTCCAGGCCAAACCCAATGTACAGGGAAGCGAGCGGGGGCACCGGATGGACGCGTGGCAGAGCGGGTGGCGGGAAGATTAGGCGGGAGCGCGCGCCAAACCGCCCCGGTCAAAGCTAGCCCGCGTGGCAGCCGCGTAAAGCCGTTCTTCCTCGCCATCGGCGCCGAGTAATGGCGCTGCTCGTCGCAGCCTTCCCAGCAAACGGCAGCGGGCGATGCAACCGACGCGTCCCGTCAAAGGGGCAGGGCGGCGTTAATGCCCACCTCTCGCCTCCCCTCCCCCAGTATAAAAACCCGCGGCGGTTTCCATTGCCGCCGCACGCGCATTACCTTGGCGGTGAGCTCCACAATCTCTCCCAAACGTCGTCCTCTTCTTCCTCTCTCTCTGCGATGGCGCACTATGACGGCTACGAAGGCGCGGCGGCCAACGGGTTTGGCCGCCTCTGGCTCCACGTCGACGAGGTGCAGGCGCTGTGGAGCGCCGGCTACCCCGTCCCACCGGCTTTCTGGCTCCCGACGGGCTGGGCGTTGAGCCGCGGCGGCCTCGCTGTGCCGCCCATCCCCACCGGCGCGGCCCGCAGGGCCGCCATCTACGAGCACTACTGGGGGGTGCTCACCGACGCGGAGCGCAACGACCACCAGTGGGATCCCGACAACCTCCAGTCGTGGGCGGCGTTCTTCGCGCGGCAGCGCGAGGAACGCATCGAGGCCTACGACGGTGTTGGCCCGCCGCCGGCCAACTACAATAGCGAAGGCCGGAAGCGGTGGTGGAGCGCTCCGGGAGGGACCCTCTCCTGGGGCCTGGACCACATCGCCAACGACAACAACCTGCCGTTGGTGATGCCATCGCGCATCCAGCGCGATCGCCAGCAGGCCGCCAGCAACCGCTGGGCGCCCCGCCGCGCGCCCTCAACGTCCTCCTCCTCCTCCTCCTCGCGGTCGTCGACGTCCCCGGCCCGGTACTCGTCGTACCCCTCGCCGTCGTCGCGCTACCTCGCGCTCCCGCCGGTGAAGGACGAGCCGGCAAGCCCACCGCGCAGGCACCGCGCGCCTCCCTCGCCGCCTCGCCGCCTCCGCTTGGGCAGGCCCAAGCCCGAGCCCAAGAAGGAGTGGACGCCACCGCCGGAGTACAAGGCGGCAGCGCTCCAGCTGGCGGACGACAAGGACCCAGAAGAATTTCTAGGTCAGAGGATGCTGGAGCGGGCATCCTTCAACGACGTCCTGCCGGCCACCGACGAGTTCGCCGCCAGTTGGTCCGCGCAGGACTGGCGGCGGGAGCAGGCCGAGCGGGCCGGTCGCCACGTCTTCGTCGTCAACAGCGACGACGACGAGGGGGCGGCTGGTCCTTCCACGCGGCCGGCGTGCAGGACCAGCGGCGAGGGGTGCAGCCTCCTGCCGCCGCCGAAGGACGAGCCGCCCAGCGACGACGACGACAATGACGCCATGTTCGACTACGCCGCGACGATGTACCGCCAGCTCGGGATCGGCCGTGGCCGCCATTAGATGGCGTTTTTTTGTTTTTTTTTAAATTTCTGTTAAGTTTAAACTGTTCGTTGAACTTTAAACTGTTTCTCTAAATTTCTCCTAAATTGAAAAATTTTAAATTTTATTGTCACCCTTATTTGGCAACATCGCGCCGGCGCTCCCCCCATACAGGCAAAAACCGTGCCGCACCGGAGCCCGTATGAGGGTTGCGAGTGGAGACGCTCTAAGACCCACATGTCTGCCATATACTCGTTTCTCAATTAAAAGTTGTTATCTTTCCACAAACGCGAACCTTCCAGGATGCATCCAAGCGTTAACGTCGCCGTCACGCACGGCGGCCTGGATAAATTTCCGTCGATTGCTACGTGCCACGAGTGGGCGGCAAGTCCTTTCTGAGTGACGGCTACCCACCACCTAATCACCAACGACTGATTATTATGTTACTAGTAAGACCGCACGTGCACGCACGTTTCATCTACGAATTTCAATCATGAACATCTACAAAACCTACAAAACCAATAATGGTAGTACAATTTTAAGACGACAGATGTGTGTGCTTTGCAATGAGGAATCATGTATGAAAAGAAAATGAAGCAATAGCTATAGATAAAAAAAAGTAGTATCTCCGTTCCATATTGTAAGCCTTTCTAGCAGTTTGAATCAAAGTCTTACACAAAGAAGGTAGTATAAAAATACACAAATAAAAGTATATAAATTTACAACTAAAGTGTGCAAGAATTTCATACAAGATTGATAAAAGTGAAAAGAACTACTTACCTTCAGATTTCTTTAACTTTTATATGATGCAGTACAAATTTTTAATCATTACTGTTATGTGAGCTACTGCTTCGTTCTGGGATATTTGTCCCAAACATTGAATTTAGGAACAAATATTTGTTTACTACTTATATAAGAGTAGAAGTGATGGAGCATCCAAGATGAAAAATATATATAATGCGACAAAAATAAGAGTATATTGAGTTGTGAATGATAATGTGTAAAAGTTTCACTCAAGAATGATAAAAAAAGAGGAACCCTTACCTTCAGTTTTATTTATTTTTTATAAGCTGTCCATCATATGGAATTAATGTGTGTTCTAATAGCAACCCATCATTCTATATATGATGTCAAAAATAACAACCGTTCAAATAACTAGTGTACTCAAATATTATCAAAGTGCTAGTACTCATCAACCAATCAAATTTAAGCCACCAAAATTATAAATACCTAATCAGGAGTTGCTGGAACATCACTTATCTTGTTGACCAGTATACAGTCTAGTAATTGGAGGATAGACTTCCTTATACAGCACAACACGGGAGTCATGTCCGGTATTAACAATCTTCTAGTACGGAAATTTTCAGTGGCCACATACGAACCTGAAGCCTTGTTGGCCTCTTCATTCCCAATTTTTTTCCATCATGGTACAATCATGGTATAAAATTCAGGAAAAAACTATGTGAAAATATATGGATGATAGAAGTACATATATGGATGAGTGGTTAATGCCACAAACGGCCATGACGCAGAAGCTGCTGCTGCATCTTGCAAACCACCAGTTAATCAATCGTTACATATATTTCCCGCTCAAAATCAATCATATGAATTATCAACTAACTAAACGGAGATTGAGAAAGGGAAGAGATCGACAGATATCCCAAGTTCAAGTGAATGCCTTCTAAAGATCATAATAAACTTGCAAAAGCCAAAAGCCACACCACATGCAATTATTAATATAAGGACAACATATCTAGTGAGTCATTGAAAGCATAAATTTCCACTTGTCACTGAAGAAAGCTAGCTAAACATATGGAACACTTTGAGCAGAAATTAACACAAAAGCAGATGTATACCAGACCTACTTACCTTTCATGCTTCATGATGAACGAATACAGTAGCAGCTGGTAAAAAATATTTGTCCTTTACATAGATGTGCCATTGACTTCTTTTTACAAGAGAAAAGCCTCTTCATATCTATCTGTTTCCAA
This sequence comes from Avena sativa, assembly GCA_916181665.1. NCBI lineage: Eukaryota > Viridiplantae > Streptophyta > Magnoliopsida > Poales > Poaceae > Avena > Avena sativa. Next base: position 462,555,582 of record OV702287.1, read on the forward strand.
CATCAGTAGTGAGTAGTCAGTAACTTGGACTTTCTCACAAGAAAAAATGATATCAGGAGATAAATCCATCTCATAACAACTACGAAGGAAATATGGCCTACTTGAACAAGAATATTTACCTGTTGTACAAAAGTTACCCTTTCTAGCCACGTAGAATATTTCCTAGTGTACAGATATGTATAACTGAGCAAATCTGTCGGCAGCAACTAAAAAAGTTCTGAGTTGTACACTTCCCAACATTTCTTACAACATACACATTGGAAGTGTTCAGAATTGAAAGCTGGCCTGATAATCTTCCCATCCAAAAAAATATTTCAATGTGGGTTCTAGATTTGCCTCTCACTAATTCAAATCATGACAGAAATGCATTCAATATCAGATTACCATAATTCCAGAAAGGTTCAGAAACAGCACAACTAAACTTTTCAGCATCCAACCAGTCCGACTTGATATGAATTTGCTGATTCATATGCACCAAAATTTTATGGTTATAGTTTCAGTAAACCTGTCGAAGATGATCACAAACCCAGCAAGGTTCTGTCGACACTGCAGGAAGGGAGGAAACAAAGCCGACGAAGTACACGAACCTAGCAAGGTTTAGTTGACACTCTAGGGAGGCCTGCTTCTCATCACCATCGAGCTCCTCAGTCCTCATCTCTGTAGTCCATGGGAGCATGCAACGGTTCAAATTAAATTCAATCATACATCAAGCACCACTCATCATTTTACGGAAATAAAAAACAAGATGATGAGAACTCACCGATGGCGTACCACGAAGCCGTGTCCAGGGTCAGTCTCGTAGGCAATTTGTCAAACACCTGGCGAATCAAAACAAACCATCTCAGGGACAATTACGTATTGACTAATTCTGGGGTGGTGAGGATCTAGGCAGCATTGAAGTCCTCGGCTTGGGGCTTGTGACCTTGGTTGCGTTGTGTTGAGGAGGAGGTGGTGCACGAAGCCGGCGAAGAGGCACCCGTATCCACGACGCTATAGGCGGACGCGTGGAGGGGTGGCGCCCTGGTCTAGGGAGGCATGGATACGGTGGCGCGAGCAGGACCGATGGTGGCACAGCGCAGGAAGGACCGATGGTGGCGCGGCGTGGGCAGGACGAGGGAGTAACGCGAACGATGGTGGCAGGGATATGAGATCTCAGCTTCTATTGTGGGCAAGGGTTGATTTGCACGTTTTGCGCTGAGTTACAAATGCGCGGTGGGGAGATTTTTCTGTGCGGTGGAGCGTGGTCAGTTCCGTCTAATTGCTAAGCGTATAGTGATCTTGGCGGTTAGATTTAATCAAGTGGAGCTGACCCTATGGTGTAATCCGTTTGTGTAGGTTATTGGGGTGTCCGTAAGAAAGAAAACGTTTGCTTGTTTAATACTCCCTCTTTTTAAAATATAAGATGTTTTAGCTTTGTGAAGAGAATGTATCTAGGCTATTTTAGTGTATAGATTCATCTAAATTTAAAGTGAACATACACACTAAAAAGAGGTTTAGATACACTCCCTTCACAAAGCTAAAACATCTTATATTTTAAAACGGAAGGAGTAGTAGTATAGATAAGCCAGCAGGCCTCTTTAATACGTACAAATATAGTTCTCTAGAACACAAGTGGCAGTACATGACCCTGCAGCTCCGGAGATCCTCCTCCTCCCTCCTTTCAAGTCATGTCAACCATGAACTCTGAAACCTACAGTTCGACAACATCAACCTCTGAAATATCGACGCCGGGGACGCCCTCGGGGGCGAGGATCGCCAGCACTGTGACCTTCTTGTGCTGAGGTATCTGAGCTATCTTGAACCGGTCTTCGTCGGTCAGTTCCCAATCAAAGATTTCGATGTTCTTTTCAAGCCTCTCCTTTTTCATACTCTTGGCCACCATGCTCGCTCCTTGCTCGTAGATCCATCTTAATGAGATCTGGAGGAAAAACAAAGCCAGTTGCGCTGCTAACATCAAGGTGCAATTGCCTAGTGTAACTGCATGCTTTTAGACTGTTTACAAGATACTAGTGCACATTCTGCACTGGGTACATTTCTTAACAAATCGTATGCTAATCGCGGACGATGCTAGAACCCTTTATCAATTGGTGCGGTAGATTTATTTAGGTACAAAACCAAACAGTTCCTAGGATGAATTGAGAAAATATACACTGAATACCTGAGCTACTGATTTCCCTCTAGCCTCGGCAATCTCTTTCAGAGCTTCACAGTGCAGGATTGCATTGGTTTGGGATGTCCTAGTTTGGCCTCCCAGGGGAGAATACGCGGTCACATGTATGCCTTTCTCTTTGCAGAATTCAATCAGTTTTTTCTGCTGCCAAACTGGATTCAACTCGACCTGAAAGGTTTTCTCATATGCATCAAACAACAATGATACAGTACAACTTCTTAGATGCCATCGAACAATTTAGGGTAGTCTATGAGCATTTTTTTTTGCAAAAGAAAATTTCACTAAATCAGCTTCTACTTCTTATGTTCATGAAATCATAGAATAGACAAGAGAATGTTGCCATCAACATCGCTTGTACGACATCAGCACAAACCTGATTCACTGCTGGGGGGATTTTTGCAATCGCAAGTAGTTCCTGCAATTTCCTTGTTGTGAAATTGCTGACACCAATCATTTTAGCAAGGCCAAGGCGATGGCACTCCTCCATTGCCTCCCATACCCCTCTCAAGTCCATTGGGACAATGTCTTCCCTTTTCATGAAGAGGTGAGGTTTGCTAGGCTTTACACTCATAGGCCAGTGGACCAGGTACAAATCAACATATTCCATTTGAAGTTTCCTAGACATGAGAAGAAAAGAGTCTCGCTTAGCACAGAAACAAGTGGCCGGGGTTTATATCCCCTTTTCGAAAAAACAAACAAAGGAAACAAGCTTCTGTACCAGAAGAGTAGCAGTGTTAAATCATTGAAACAAATGTCAAATGTTGGGTTGCAATTCTAGTCCATAACTTCCAGTTATTCAAGAATTTGTACCCTTTTGGTGGTGCATTTCTGTACATTCAGTCAAAGTCATGTGGTAAGAAGAAAATGTAAAGATGTGACAAATCCCATATGTGATTGTGTATAATCAGTTTTACATCGACTAAGTTATTAAGTACTATGAATATATAATTTTACTTCTGTATTATTGTACGGATATAAAAGAGTACTCCTGTTCCTTTACACATGACAGACAAGGACAGTTCTACAGTTGCACAAATCCTAGGCTGCCCAATCAGCTCACTTCCTTGCACCTACTTGGGGTTGCCGCTACCTATGAGCAAAATATCACATAGCCTACTTCAACCGGTGATCCAAATAATTGACCGTAGAATTCCAGGTTGGGTGCCCAGAATGCTCTCGTCAGGTTGTCGAGTAGCGATGATCGATGCCATGCTCTCTGCTATCCCAAATATCTTTATGGAATGTATAGACAAAGCAAGTGTCGAGGCTGTTGGCAGATTAAGAAGAGCTTTTTTTTGGAAAAAGAAAAGAGATGCTTGGTGGGCATTGTCTTGTTGCATTGACAGCTAAAACAAGGTGTGCTGATGCAGGCTGTGACCTGTGCCCAAGACAGTGCACCACACTGCGCTACATTGCCGGCCTGCACAGGATACTTAGTGGAAGCTCGGGCTCGCTGATATCGTTACTCAGTCCAACACTATCTCAGACTTCGTTGAAGAGGTCCACCGCCACCAAAATGCGAGTGCTTGGCTGACATGCTCTCCGGCTTGCCTGCTGACTATGTGGAAAGCAAGTAATGATCGTATGTTCAACAATAACCATAGTACTCCAGAGGCTTGATTATACAGACAGTTCAAGTATTTGACCCAAATAACAACGGCTCGAAAGAACAAAAATATTTGGGGTGTCTATTTATCAGTTTTCTTAAATTTCAGTCACGTTTCTAAGCTGTTGGATCAACAGCGGACCATCCTCATTTCAACCTAGCCCACATATAAGTTACAAACTAGAAAATGTGGTTATGTTTCACTAAAATTGCGCATTGCCAATACTGCAGGTTTATGCTCAGTGATGCTAGATGTGCAATCCAAGGTGACTGAGATTTACAAACAATTCAAGGAACTACTGTATCAGAACTGAGAAGCGAAAGTTCAAGGACTGAACCCATATCTTAACTGCAAGCTTTCCTTAAGGGAGGGGAGCACGAGATCCGGGTGGCACTGCGTGCACCACACCTTGGTCGTCACGAACACCTCTCCACGGGACGCTATGACCCCGCGCCGCGTCGCCTCGGTCACGGCCTCGCCGACGACCTGCTCGGAGCCGTAGACTGAGGCGGTGTCGATGTGGCGGTAGCCGAGGTCAAGCGCGGCGAGCACGGCGTTCTTGACGTCCTCCGCCACGAATGGGAACGACGCCGTGCCGAACCCCACCGCCTGCAATGGCCGGCCGCCGGAAACAGCCAGGATCTCCGGGATTTTGGAGGAGCGGCTGCTGCCACTTGACGCCATGACTCTCCGAGCGACTCCACAGGCTCTGGGCAGGATCTGGTTTCGGTTTGGCACGAGAAATGAATAGCAGACCACGAACTTTGGAACTTGTACGAGTAGGTCCAGCCAACGGGCTGACTCCACGCCCGCACGCTCCTCCCGTCACCCGTGGCGGTCCGAGGGGCTCTTGGCTGGCCTTTATTTTTGTCTTTTTTCTTATACCTGATGGAAGCATCCAGAACAGCCCCAAACCACAACAACTCTGTCTCCCTATGAATAAATCTTGCTAGCAGAGTCACAAAAACTGCAGAGTAGAGTTATGTTCTGTATGAATAAAATCCAGGAAGAAAAGACAAATATTCACACAGTTTGTAATTATCGTGCTAAATTCAAAAAGAAGCAACAAAATGGCATGTCTCAAAGCTCGCATCCGAACTCACGTCCTCACCCATTTCTAATCAAGTTCACTGGTCGTCTTGTTCTAAAAAAAAATCAGGCTGACAACACTGCTAATTAAGCACCAAAACCACTAGTAATTAAGGATTCCAACAGAGGAAATGGCCATTAGAAAAAAGTTCACTAACGTTGCCGCAGCTTGGCCCGTCGCGGCCAACGACGCCGTGTCCATGGCGGTTGGTAAAGCTGTGCCCATGGCGGTCGACGCTGCTGCGCCCATCACGTCCTCTTCCTCCTCTGGTTTCTCTGTCCCTCCTTTCTTCTCGTGTGCCTCCATCGCTATCTCCCCTCCCACTTTACTTTTGAAAAAGTAGACATAGTTTAAGTGGACACGTAGCTTAAGTGGTAATTTTGTCTTAAAAAACAGTACTCCTAATATATACGGTCCGATACTTAAAACTTGTCTCCATGCTAAAATGAATTTCCACAATATGGGGATAAAAAACAAAAATATAATTTTTTTTAAATGACTGCTTATGTGCAAAACATAGTAAACATAATTAAAAATACATGGAAAAGTCTTTTTTAAACATCTTATCCACCCGGGGTTATTTGCAAAAATTATGTAAAAAAATGTAAAAATTGTTTCGATGGCGGCTCACTTGCAAGAAAAATTGCATAAATGTCTTAAGTTAGAAAATGTTAAGTTGCAAAATGGTTTGACAGAATGTGAACTGCAAGCAAAGTTGTAACTAGCTTAACTCTACATGCAATTTGCGATTTTGTTTCGCGAGATAGAAGGTCAGCTGTGAGTAAGTTGCAACTGGCTTTAATTCACAGAGGGGTCAGTTGCAATTGACTAAAAAGTCAGATAGAGGGATCGGTTGCGAGCAAGTTGCAACTGCCTTTAATTCACAGGGTCAGTTGCAGCCAGTTGCAACTGGCTCGATTCATAGAACTTACAAGCAAGTTGCAAAAAGTCACAGAAATTCAATTGCGAGAAAGATGCAAATAAAAGTCCTACATAGGTCAATTGCGAGCCGATTGTAACTGGCTTGATTCACAGGGGTCAGCGAGCAAGCAAGTGTCAGTTGCAAGTTAGTACTAATTGGCTTGATTCACGTCACTGAGCAAGTTACAATTGACAAAAAATCAAATAGAGGGGTCATTTGCAAGTAAGTAGCGACTTTTAATTCACAAAGGGATCAGATGCGAGCAAGTTGCAACTGACTAAAAAGTGGTCAGTTGCGAGCAAGTTGTTACTGGCCAATTGCGAGCAAGTTGTAATTGGCTAAAAAGTCAGATAGAGGGATCATTTACGAGCAAGATGCAAACTGCATTTAATTCACGGAGGGATCAGTTGCGGGAAAGTTGCAACTGACTCAATTCACATAAGTTAAGTTGCAACAAATCATAGAAATTCAATTGCGAGAAAGATGCAAATTACTAAAATGTCAGATACAGAGGTCAGTTGCGAGCTGATTGTAACTGGCTTGATTAACAAGGGTCATCGAGCAAACAAGTGTCAGTTGCAAGCCAGTATCAATTGGCTTGATTCACGTAGCGAGCAAGTAACAATTGAAAAAAAAAGTCAAATAGAGGGGCCAATTGCAAGTAAGTAGCAAGTTCCTTTAATTTACAAAGGGATCAATTGCAATACCTAGGGTCAGTTATAATTGACTAAAAGTCAGATAGAGGGATCAGTTGCGAGCATGTTGCAATTGACTAAAAACCGGATAGAGGGATCAGTTACGAGCAAGTTGCAAATGGCTAAAAGTCAGATAAATGGGTCAGTTGTGAGCCAGTTGCAACTGGCCTAATTCACAGAGGGTCAGATGCGAGCAATTGGTAATTGACTAAAAAGTGGCCAGTTGGCAACTTCCGAGCAAGTTGCAACTGGCCACTTGCGAGCAAGTTTGTAATTGGCTAAAATGTCAGATGGAGAGATTATTTGCGAGCAAGTTGCAAAACTTCCTTTAATTCACAGAGGGATCAGTTACAAGCAAGTTACAACTAGCTCAATTTACAGAAGTTACAAGCAAATTGCAAAAAGTCACAGAAATCCAATTGCGAGAAAGATGCAAATGGCTAAAAGTCAGATATAGAGGCCAGTTGCGATCCGACTGTAACTGTCTTAATTCACATAGGGTATGGTTGCAAGCAAGTTGCAATTGAATAAAAAGTCGGATAGCAGTTGCAAGCAAGTTACAACTAGCATTCATAAAAGAGTTAGTTGCAAGCAAGTTGCAATTGACTAAAAAGTCGGATAGAGGGGTTAGTTGCGAGCAAGTTATAACTAGCTCAATTCATAGGGGTTCGGTTGCGAGCTAGATGCAACTGACTATTTACAGAGGGACAACTAGTTTAATTCACATTCGGGTCAGTTACAAGCAAGTTACAATTGACTAAAAGTCGGATAGATGAGTCAGTTACAAGCAAGTTGCAATTGGTATTTACGGAGGATCAGTTGCGAGCAAGTTGCAATTGACAAAAAAAGTCTGATAGAAGGGGTTAGTCACGAGCAAGCTGTAACTGCCTCGATTCATTGGGAGCAGTTGCAACTAACTATTCACATAGAGGCAACTGGCTTAATCCACACAGGGGCCAGTTGCGAGCAAGGTTGAGTTAGTTGCGAGCAAATTTTACTTGACTAAAACTCAACTAGAGGGGTAAGTCGTGAGCAAGTTACAAGTGGATTAATTCACCGACGGTCAGTTGTGAGCAAGTTGCAATTGACTAAAAAGTCAGGTAAAGGGATCAGTTGCGAGCACGTTGCAACTTGCTTAAGTCACAGAGGGGCAGTTGTGACAAAAGTTGCTTAATGTCATGAACAAATTTTCCGTGAGCCAAAATTTAAAAAAATCATGAACATATTTTCAACGCCATGATTTTTTTCAAAATCATAAACAAAATTTCCAAGAATTAGTTAACAAAGTTTTTATAAACATGAACCAATTTTTAAAAATCATGAACAACTTTTCACTGTTATGAAAAAATCATCAAAAACCATACACAACTTATTCAAAAACCATGATCCAATTTTCAAAAATCATGAAGAAAACTTTAAAATTATGAACAAAACTTTAAATATAATGAACACTTTATCAAAATCATTAACAAAATTGTGTACTCTCTTACCCCTCTCCTCTACCTTTTGTGGCCCATTTATTAGCCTTTTTACCATCTTTGAGTCATAGGGAGACGACTCTATCGCTTTTCACAAGTACAGTTGTAAATACAGTTGCGGGCGTCAACGATCAGGAATACTGAGCTATGGAAAGTCTATCGAAAGGACGTAACGAAAGGCTACTATAACTATAACCGACCCTTCTATGGAATCTATTGGCTCAGCTGAACCAACATGAAATGAAAGAGAGGAAGGTGGAAGCTATTGGCAAATAGAGGGGATGTAATCAGTGAACAATTTTTAAAAACTATATTTGAAACAATTTCCAATAAAAACATAAAAGAAAAAAGATGAAAATGAAAGAAAAGGAAATAGAATAGAAAAGAAAAGGAATAAAAGGATGAAATAAAAATACATGAAAATAAAAGAAAAATAGAAAATACTGGAAAAAGAAAGAAAAAGAAATAAGAAAAACCGTGCTTTGCCAATTTGACCGCTCTTTCGACACATTGTGCTTCGCCAAACAACAACGAATCCAATCGGTCTGTATGATGCAGATCAAAATCCTAGAAAATCTAAGACTAGAGAAGGTCAGAACAGCGCTATGGTGAAGGGATTTGAAATGGGTGGGGGATTTCGACAACGTCTATTCGGCAGCGTGTGGTGCTCCTGCGAGCAGCGCACTGTCGTGGGCGCGTCCGTCGTAGTCGCCGCCGTGGCGGTTTCCACCGTCGCAGTCGCTGCTATTGGCCCCGACGGAGCTCAGTTATAAGCAAGTTGCAACTGGAACCCAACAGAGTTCAGTTACAAACAAGTTACAACCGATGCCCCCCCCCCCCCGGTTGAAATCAAGTTGCAACTGGCCCCCGACGGAGCTCAGATACAAGCAAGTTGCAACTAGCCCCCGACGGAGCTCAGTTAAAATCAAGTTGCAAACCGATGGGTCCCCCAGGTTGCAATCAAGTCGCAAACTCCCCTCGGCGAGGTATCAATTACAAGCAAGTTGCAAATGCCCCCTCCCGACGGGTTCTTAATTACAAGCAAGTTGCAACTGGCCCTCAGCGGAGCTCGGTTACTTTGCAACTGATGGGGTTCCCCGATCACAATCAAGTTGCAACTGGCCCCCCAGCGGGGGCTCAATTACAAGCAACTTGCAACTGTGTCCCTCCCGGCGCGTGCTCACTTACAAGCATGTTGCAATTGGCCCCCAGCGGAGCACAGTTACTTTGCAATCGATGGGGTCCCCCATTCGCAATCAAGTTGCCCCCCGACGGGCAGTCAGTTACAAGCAAGTTGCAACTAGCCCCCGGTAGAGCTCAATTATAAGCAAGTTGCGACTGCCCCCCGGAGGAGCTCAGTTACAAGCAAGTTGCAACTGGCCCCCGGATGAGCTCAGTTACATGCAAATTGCAACTAGCCTGCCGACAGGGGTCTCCCCGGTTGTGGGGGCTCAATTACAGAGGGGCTCAATTACAAATGACCGTCGCGGGGGTCCCCTCTATATCCCGAGGTTACAACTGGCCGTCGCGGGGGCTCAATTACAAGCAAGTTGAAAAAATTCCCCCGTCACGACGGGAGCTCAGGTACAAGCAAGTTGCAAACTGGCCCCCGACAGAGCTCAGTTACAATGAAGTTGCAACCGATGGGGGTCCCCCGGTTGCAATCAAGTTGCAACTGGCCCCTAGCAGAGCTCAGTTACAAGCAAGTTGCAACTGGTCCCTAACGGGGCTCAGTTACAAGCAAGTTGCAACTGATGAGGTCCTCCGGAAGCAATCAAGTTGCAACTTGCCCTCGGTGGGGGCTCAATTACAAGCAAGTTGCAAAAATGTCTGATGACCCACAAGTATAGGGGGTGTATCGCAGTATTTTCGAGAAAAATGAAACTCAATTTATTGATTCAACACAAGGGGAGCCAAAGAATATTTATAAGCCTTAACAACTGAGTTGTCAATTCAGCTGCACCTGGAAACAATCTTGCTCACAGCAGTTTATCAGTAGCAACAATTTTGTAGTAGCAATAGTAAAGTAATAGCAGTAGTAAAAGTAAAGACAGTAGGAACGATTGCAGTAAATAGTAGGATTAAAGCGCGGTAGGAATAGGGATAGATGGACGGGCGTTGCATGGACAAGATAATTCATATGGCAATCAAGACATAGGGCATTTGTAGATAAATAATATAAAGCATCCAAGTACTAAATAATCATAGACATGTGTTCCATAAATAGTCATACGTGCTCGCAATGAGAACTTGCACAACATATTTTGTCATGCCAGCCCGTTTGCAGTGGGGCCTCAAGGAAACTATTGGCAATTAAGGTGCTCCTTTTAATAGAGCACCGGAGCAAAGCATTAACACTCCATGAACACATGTGATCATCACATCAAAGCCATCCCCTTCGGTTACCCCAATTTGCTGTCACTTCGGGGCCTTTGGTTCCGGACAACAATATATGTATACAACTTGCAGGTAAAACCATAAACAATACTATCATAATGAATCAATAATTATTTCAGATCTGAAATCATGGCACTCGAGACCTAGTGACAAGCATTAATCATAACAAGTTGCAACAAAGTAAAAAAGCACTAATAATAGATACTAGGCACCATGCCCTAATAATCTGATACCATTACATAAACGATCTCATCCAATCCCTACCATCCCCATAGCCTACATCGGGGGATTACTCACTCATAGATGGGGGAAACATGGATGGTCGATGGAGAAGCGATGGTGATGATGATGACGATGATCTCCTCCAATTCCCCATCCTGGAAGGGTACCAGAACGGAGTTTCTGGTTCCGAATCGTGGAATCTGGTGGTGGTGGCACAGCGAAACTCTTTCTAAAAAAACGTCGAACCCCCCTAGTTTTTAGGTCAAGAGGCGACTTATAGGCGAAGAGGGAGGTCGAGGGGGCAGCCGAGGTGGCCACACCACCCCCAGGCGCGGCCTGGCCTGGCCCGCGCGGCCAGGTGGTGTGGGCCCCTCGTGGCCCTACTCCGTCTCATCTTCTGGCTCCATGAGTCTTCTGGTGAAATAGGATTTTTTGGCATATTTTCCGGGATTTTTTCTAATAGTTGATTTTCTGCACAAAAACTAGACACCAAGGTAATTCTGCTGAAAACTGCGTCAATCCGTGTTAGTTGTATCCAAATTACACAATTTTAGAGGAAAACAATAACAAAAGTGTTTGGGAAAGTAGATATGTTTTGGACGTATCAACTCCCCACAAGCTTAGCTTATTGCTTGTCCTCAAGCAGTTCAGTTGAAAACTGAGTGCGATAAAAAAACTTTCACGAACACATTTGCTTCATAAGATGTATATATTCTCAGCATATGATCAACTACTCAGAAAATTCATAATAAGGTGTATGCAACTAAGTTTTACTTAATAGTCATTGCAAGCTATGAAGAGATTCCAACTCAAAAATAGTAAGTAGCATGAAACATAAACATAAGCAACATTGCAATGCTCATAACAAGATAACAAGGTATGATAGAGTGGCATCTCGCTTGCCTTTGATTGTAGAGCAAACATAAATGCCAAGGCACCTCTGAAGTTCAAGTGAAGACTAGAAGTAAAGATATCAAAGATACAAGCATCAAAGTCATAACACAATTAATCAAGTTTTGAGACAAGCACATTACACTAAGAATGACAACTATGCTCTCAAGAAAGTGCTCATAGAATAGGTGGTGACTCAACAAGGAAATGAAAAGGTTTTGAACAGTTTGAAAGGCTTCCAAATGCTGAAAGTATGGTACTTATTAGTTTTGATCTCTCATTTCCCCTATCATAAGCATCTTTAAATGGTTAAGGTTAAATTGACACAACTAAGAGGATATGCTTGACAAGTTATAAGTTAAAATCTCATGCCCCTTACTTACGAGTACCAGACCTCATGCTACTCAACTTCAGTCACAAGTAAGCTCTTGTCATTGTTAGTACATATGTATCATAGAGAACCGCCAACGGGATACCCCTTGCACATGATACATGAGCTATCCCATAATAAAAATGACAAGGCAAGAAGACAATGAGTGACATGGGTATACCCAACAGGCACCCAACTACAGCGTACCTGGTGCGGCTCGACGGAAGGTCCACTCGACGAATTGCCAAGGTCCATGACGCCTATGATGGTTCGAGTGGTATGAAGCCCATATGGACACGGACTCCCAACCTACAAGACAAGGAAAGCTCAAGACTAGAGTTCTAATCTAACTTGTAACCAACTTGTATTGGTACCTGAGACCTAGCCTCCCCATATATATAAAGGCTAGGAGGGCCCAACAAGGAGGACACGCTACGCCACAATAGATCTAGACATCATGACTCCCACAATAGACAATAGATCTAGACACCGCAATAGACAATAGATAGATCTACGATCTCCCATATGCCAGATCCAATATGCGCATCCACCGCCATCGGCGACATTGTAATCCTTCGGATCATCATCAATCAAGAGAAGACAAGCAGGAGTAGGGTCCTCTACGAGGCCTGAACCTGGGTAAACCTTGCGTCTCTATGTGCTTGTTTGCTAGCCGATCGAGACTTTCAGCGCATCCCTCCTTCTCCAAAACCCAAGTCCATAACAATGGGAATTGATGAGTTAAACCCTCATCAATGAGCATCTCAGCGATCTTTTTATTTGCTATTTGCATAGGTTTTTATTGAAGATGCTTCATAGAATGCTCATTATGGTTATGCTGCAAGTTATCACCATGATTAGGCATGGCTTAGGCTAGCGGCCCAGGCGTTTCTTTAACACATATACAAACTCCATGATCTTACAAGTTCCCCTTTTATTTCACACCGCCGGGATCCATAAGCAAAAGAATCATGATATCAACGAGGTACAAAGTACCAGTGCAATGTTGAAAGTGTTCCCCATGATACATGGTTCCGCTAACTTCAACTTATAAAGCACAAGCATATACGCAACAAAGATGGACGCAATGGTTCAAGATTATTAAGTGCAAGAAAGTAAAGTGTGCCATCAAGTTCGTGAGAGCTTTACTAACTAAATTTCTCATAACAATCAAACATTTTATTCAGAAGAAAATAAGGCATACTAAATATGCACGGAATAGCAAATGATACTAATAGGTAGATATGGTGGACACTTTTGGCAATACTAGTTTTAGGGAGTTGGAAACACGAGTAAAGCTTATACTTAGTGCAAGTGAAGGCTAGCAATAGTAAGGGAGCGACAAACGAGAGAGCAATAACTGTCATAATCATGCTTGCAACAAAACATGACTAATCATGGCATGAAAGTGATTCAAGACCCCTGAGGCAAAATAATTCATCGAGGCTTAACTGATTATTGTTTCAGTCATATGCATGCATGAGCATGTGCCAAGTCAATTCAAGTGAAACATTCAGAGGAGGATACCACAGTGTCATACCAAGTTATGAATAGAGCAATGCAAGCAAACATTCATACGACATGCTACAAGCTATTAGTGAGCTAGAGCTAATCATAAGAAAGCAAGAACTACTAAGCATCTATAAATAACATACACCCTACATGATGAGACTAAACATGCCCACAATGATGAGTATATGTACAAAAATAAAAACAAATAGAGTTTGATACCAGCCTCTTACCACACCTCAAGTTGTCATTAATCCTCATTATTGCCCTTCACTTGTATGGCTTGAATAATAACATGAAACCAAATTCCACTGAGGACTGCTGAACCTTGCAACAAACTTCACAAAACCAAAGAAGAACAATAAATATTTTTGGTGTTTTTGATTTTTAAAGGCAAGAACCAAAAGGAAGAAGAAGCAAAGAAAAATCTTTTTGGGTTTTTCGAATAATTAAGACAAAGCCAAAAGGAAAAAAGCAAACCAAGGCAAAAAGAATAAGAAGCAAACAAAGAGAAACAACAGAAATATTTTTGGTCTTTTTGTGTTTTGGAAACCAAAAGCAAAGAAAGAACAAAAACTAAAAAGAGAACGAAACATGAATATACAAAGTACCGACAAAACATGATATGGAGATGAGTGTGATGTCGGTGTACCTCCCCCCAAGCTTAGGCTTTTGGCCTAAGTGGGTATCAATCCCAAGCTGGCCAAGATGGAGCGCCTTCGTAGTACGGTGAGGAGGTACCCTCGTCCTGGTGCGAGCTCGAGGATGCCCCACCGTAGTGCGCAGAGTAATCGTAGGAGGGCACATCCTCCTGGTGCTGCCTATGGAAACCAAGCAAGCGGAGCTGCTCATCCACCTTCTCCTTGGAATGCGACCACGGCCTCCTGTGAACACTGAACAAAGTAGATTGCGGCAAAGGAATCTCCCTTTCATCCCCATCAGTAAACAACATCCTGTATACTAAACTGTCCGTATCAGTGTCAGTAGTGATGAAGTGATGTGTTTTCATGGCAGCAAGATCAAGCCTTTGTAGTGCCAATATAGTATCATTAGGATCCATAGAAAGTTCTAACACAGTAACCATCCGTGAAGCAATAATGCCCCCATAAATAGGTCCCCTAGCAGCTAGGCGGCGAGCAATGAGAGAGCCAAGATTGTACCTAGTATCATTATTAAGTGCAGCAGCGAGGAAGGCTAAATGATAATTGGAGATATTACTTGTGTTCTCCCTACCAAGAATGCTAGTAGCAAGATAATAAGCAAAGTATCTAAGAGTTGGGAGTTTGATGTTTATTATCTTCCCGCACTGAGCTACACGGTCATCGTCATTTGTCACACTTCGATAGAGCTCTAGCAAATCAGCGGGCCGCCCTTGGATCTTCTTCACGGTCCCCGTCATGCCTATACCTATAATGCTGCAAAATCTTTTCAGCGACATGGTGATAGGCAGATTATAAATTCTGAAAGAAACAGTTGACTGATAGGGGGTGTTAGTGAAAATGAAACTCTCAACGAAAGTTTTGGTGAGCACGGCATATTGCTCACTCTCATCTTCCATGTATGAGCTCAGTCCGACCCTCTGAACCAGTAATAAGAAATCATCGAGGATCACTGCAGCTTGCAAAAAGGTATAACAAGGAAAAGTAGATGGGTGAGCATCCCCCTCATCTCCTTCATTGCCAAAGCGTGGTGCAATGAGATCTTCATTGTATGAAGGCCTAAACTGAGATGCTGATCTTGAGGGCCTTGACCTCCTAGGTGTGTCCCTCTCAAATATTTCTCCAAAGGTGTGGTTTTTCATCTTTGATATTCTGAAATTTAAACATCCATTACACAAGTGATTTCAATGTGAATATATAATGAAGGGCACTACTCATGGGAACTTGTAAGAGGCCTAAACATGCATTAAAACAATATCTCTAAGCATTGAACAAGCTTACAAGATCTCATAACTTGTCACCTACAGCAGCAAAATACTCAAGATATAAACCACTAAACACAAATCTACTTGGACAAGCGGAGGAGTCACATACCGGAGAACAAATGCTCCAAATTTCAGCAGCAAAGATGGGCTGAGCAAGGAGATCGAATAATCGTGGACAAGAACAGCAAGAACGCGATTTCGAGCAAAGAACTAGTGTTTTCTCGGGAGTGAGAGAGAAGTGGGAAGTGAGAGAGTGAGTGGAGGGCCAGGGGTGGCCCACACCATGGCGAGGCGCGCCCCCGGGCTGGCTGCGCCACCAGGTGGTGTGCCTGCCTGGTGGGACCCCCTGGTACTCTCTAGGCACTTCTCTGCCCCTTTTTCACGTAAAAATTTAATATGAATTTTCTGGATTTTTTCGAGACACTTTATTTTTGAGCAATTTTCAGGTATAGATGAAAGATTTTCCGACAGAAAGAGATTTTTGGAAAGATGCAATGACAAAACAAAACAAAAACTTCAGAAGTTCTAATACACTCTAGCAAGCAACTACCAATAGAAAAGTAAACTAAACGAAGGCAAAAACTAGAAAAGATAAAATAAAAGTAAACAAAGATAATCATGGTGAAAACATTGTTTTGTTCATTGAAATCCTTTTGTTAACAAGGTTGATCAGGTCTTGTTACCAAAACAATTTTATATGAAACAAAACTTTGTGTTCCACTAATGATTATGTTACCTCAACCTTGATAGCAATGGTCCCAATCATAATAGTTTCATATTTTTCTCTTGGTATGGGACAATATATTTCTCCAACTTGAATGCCCTCAACATGTTCAATTGAATTTAACCCATAAGTCCTATCAATCTTCTTGGGGAAATAGACAGTATGCTCCTTGTCATTAACATTAAAAGTCACCTTTCCTTGATTACAATTAATAACAGCTCCTGCAGTATTAAGAAAAGGTCTCCCAATAATAATAGACATATTATCATCTTCAGGCATTTCAAGCACAACAAAATCAATTAATATCAAGCAATTATGAGCAACTTGAACAGGTACATCCTCACACATACCAATAGGAATAGTAGTAGATTTATCAGCCATTTGCAAAGATATATCAGTTGGTATTAGTTTTTCCAGTTGAAGTCTCTTATAGAGAGAAAAAGGCATAACACTAACTCCTGCTCCCAAATCACACAAAGCAGTTCTAACATAACTATTTTTAATAGAGCAAGGAATAGTTGGAATCCCTGGGTTTCCAAGTTTCTTTGGAACCTTACCATTAAAGGAATAATTAGCAAACAAAGTAGAAATTTCTTCATTAGGGATCTTCCTTTTATTCGAAACAATATCCTTCATATACTTTGAATAAGTAGACAATTTAATAGCATCAGTCAAAGGAATTTGCAAGAATAAAGGTTTCATCCACTCACAAAACTTGTTATAGTGTTCATCTTCCTTTGACTTGTGTTTCTTATCAGGGAAAGGCGTAGGTTTTTGGACCCAAGGCTCTCTTTCACTACCATGTTTCTTAGCAACAAAATCTTTATTAGTGTATTTAGTATTCTTAGTGTGCTTTTCAGGTTCTTCTTCAACTTTTTCTTTATCAGGGACATCATTTTCTTCATTACCACTTTCAGTTTCAGCATCAGAGACAGATATACTATTAGGATCTTTAGCAGGTTCAGAAGGTTCTACAAATAGTTTTATGTTTCTTCTTTCTTTTCTTAGGAGTAGTACCACTATTTTCAGTTTGTTGAGAATCCTGCTCAATTCTTTTAGGATGCCCCTCAGAATATAGAGGATCCTGGGTAGCAGCACCACTTCAAGTTCTAATTTTATAAGTATGTTTTCCTTTAGCAGCATTAGCTAGCAAGTCTTTTTGTACTTTAATAAGCTGATCAATTTGAGTTTGAACCATTTGAAAATGTTTAACAAGCATTTTAACATCATTAGAGGTTCTTTCCACAATATCCTTCAACTCAACAATAGCTCTAGTGTTTTCATTAAATGATTTTGCACCCTTTTATTAAAATTATCTTGCTTAACAATAAAAACATCAAATTCTTCTAAGCATTGATTAGGAGGTTTAGAGTAAGGGATATCACCATCATCAAAATGTTGGAGAGAGTGTACCTCAATAGTGGATGAGTGGAGGATTGGCTTACATAATTCTTCTATAGGAGGTGACGAGGTTTAATCTCGTCAATGCCCATTGTTATGGACTTGGGTTTTGGAGAAGATGGGGATGCTGGAGATCGTGGCACGGTTAACAGACAAGCAACCAGTGGACACGAGATTTACCCAGGTTCAGGCCCCCGGAGGGAAAACCCTACTCCTGCTTGTCTGCTCTTTTATTACGGCGGAACCGAAGGTTACAGGGTGCGCAGATTCGATCTGGCGTGGAGGTGTGTATGTCGTGTGTTATCGTCTGCCTCCTCGTTGGACCCTCCTAGCCTTTATATATGAGGAGGCTAGGTCTCGGGTGCCAATACAAGTAGGTTACAAGTTGTATTCAAACTCTAGTCTTGGTCTCCAAGGATCCGAAGGCGTCATGGGCCTGGGCCACCCGAAAATCTTCATGGGCCGGCGTATATCTGCCGTGGGTCTTCCTTGGGCTGGACTAGGTATGCTGAAGTTACGTACCCGTAGGGTATAACCATGTCAGTAGCCTCCGAGTGTTCAGTCGAATCATAGATTCGGCTGAGGACTCCATAATCCTTCGGGTGTAACTCTGTCTTTCAAGAGGATGTGTAGGGATTGTTGATGCGTGTGCCTGACTCACCCGACGGATCAGGGTCAGTTAATCGTCTTAGGACAAAACAACACGATCTTCTTCAGGTGCGAGTCCCTCGACTCGAACCCGGAACATATGCTGGCGTAATTCGACTCAGGCCGCGGAGGACTTACAGGAGTGGAATTCCAGTGATTTTAAATGATGTACCCAACGCGTCCGTCGGGATTTTTCATCGTACCTGCTGGTACGGATTCATACTAGCAGAGCGCAGTTAGGTGCGTTGCCAGGCCATCAGATGATATCTGTAGGTCTTATCTTTGCGTCGCAGACGCAGCATCCGAATGTTTATCACCGCGGAGGTGTTTCGGGTGGCCAAGGAGGATATTACTCACTTAGCATTAATTGGGGCAGAGTTGCCAAAAAGTTTTTGCATGCGGATCCGGAAGATCGCAGTCGAAGATTTCATAGGGTGCGCGGCCAGCGCTCCCTATGGGAGTAGCCCCCGAGTGTCTGTTCGAGTCGTAGACTCGAGCGGAGACTTTGAGTGCAGGCATTGCTCAGCTGTTTAGTCCGTAGGACTCGAAAATTGTCGGAGTCGAAATTTGTGTCGAGTGCGAAGCACTTCACCCGGAAGTTCATCGGGTCAGACGAATTTGTTCGGCTGTTGTAAAGGAATCGACATCGTGGACGTAGTCAACACAATGGACTATAGGGTGCACGACCAGTGCTCCCTATGGGAGTAGCCCCCGAGTGTCTGTTCGAGTAGACTCGAGCAGAGACTTTAATTCAGCCGTTGTTCAGCTTCAGGTCCGTTGGACACAAATTTTTCGGATGCTTGAATCTTCGGATGCTTGAATCCATCCTCCCTATGGGAGTAGCCCCCGAGTCCGTAGTGGAGTCGCAGACTCGATGTAGGACTCGAAGAATTGTTCCATGGCGTAGTTCATTGGCGTGCCACTCGAAGATTTTTTGTGTGCGCGACCAGCGCTCCAGTTTGGAGTAGCCCCCGAGTGTCTGGCGGAGTCGTAGACTCGGGCAGAGACTCGAGTCTTGTATCATGTAGTTGCAGCCGAATATCTCGTGGGCGTACCGCTGACCCGGAAGTACATCGGGTGCGTGACCAGCGCTCCTGATAGGAGTAGCCCCCAAGTATTTAGTCGAATCGTAGATTCGAGTGAGTACTTTTAGCTGTGGAGCCAAAGTTATTGCTAGTATAGCTGTTGATGACGTCAGTGCTGACGATCAATGACCTCAAGCGTCTGCTGCGCCAGAGATGAGTTGACTGGACGATGCGTGGGTCCCACTTCCTGACTTTTAATTGACCGGTCACGCGCGGCGTGGAGATGATTACAGCGTTTCCTCGATTTCCGCGCGTAGTGGACGTCGTGGGAATGACGGTTCGTTTTGGTGCTGACACGTGTACGGCCAGATCTGCCGTTGGCGTTAGGTCTTCTTGATGGACGGTCAGCGTGCGTCGTCCTTGCTGTTATAATCCATGGTGAAAATCGTGGTTTGTTTTCACCGCACCAGTTCTTGCGTTTTACTGCCTCCTTGCGCTCGAGCGATTCTTGCTTCGTGCTGAGAGTTCCTTTCGCATTTCCTTTGTCTTCGTCGTTGGCAACGACACCACCGCCGTAGCGCCATGGGGAAGCCAAAGAAGTCTTCGCCTGCAGTGGGAACCAGCGTCGCCGGAGGCAAGAAAGGCGCCGCCGCTGCTCGTGTCACCGATGGTGGCTGGCGGCGATCAGAGACGCGGGAGAGCGATCTCCGCAAGCTGCGCGAGCGGAGCCTGATTCCGCAGGACACGACGGCTGTGAGACTCCCCGGTAGTGAGGTAATCCCCCGTCCCCCATCTGGGTATCAGGTTATATTTGTCGCCTTTGTTTTGCGTGGGTTTGCGTATCCAGTCCATGACTTCCTTCGTGGACTGCTCTTTTTCTATGGGGTTCAACTCCATCATCTGTCTCCCAACTCCCTTCTCCACATTGCGTGTTTTATCACGCTTTGCGAGTGTTGGCTTGGCATTGAGCCGCACTTTGGCCTCTTCCGGAAGCTGTATTCCGTGAGGAGGCAGTCTGGTTCGGATGGTGTGTATCCCATTGGGGGTTTCATCATCTCTCTTAGTCCCGATGTCCAATTCTTTTCCTTCTCCATGTCCGAATCTGTCCAGTACTGGCGGAGGAAATGGTTCTACATCCGTGACTCCGTGCTGCCTGGGTAAGATTTTGGTCTCGTTCCTTTTGACCCCTCCCAGTTAATTGTGAAGAAGAGGTCCTGGAAAAATCAGATCTTAGACGGTGAGGTGGCGGAGATAGAGGCCTTGTACCGTCGGGTGGAGGAGCTCCAGTTGATTCCTGAGAAGGAGGTGAACGGTGTCGACATTATCCGGGTGTTTCTTGAGCGTCGGGTGCAGTCGCTCCAGGCTAGAGCGCACCCGATGTTCCTGTACTCTGGGCGCCGGGATCCGATGAGGGTTTCGAGTGAGAAGGTCTCCGAGGTGGACCTTGACAAGGATCTTCGCGTGCTGTTGAAGTTCAAGGCTGACGAAAAAATCCCGGGGAAGTCGCTGACTCCTCCCTTTTTGTCGACGTTGGCCGTGCCAAAGGTGTAGATTTGCGCACGTAGTGCTTCCCTTATGTTTTTGTCAGTTGTGTACTTGTGTCCTTTGTTTGATAACAAAGTTTCTTCTCATCTTGTAGAGCTTCAAAGTGCTAGGCATGGCGCCACCATTGCCCGAAAGGTATCCGAATGCCCTGGATAATGAAGTGGTGGATTCCGTGTCCGAGCTTCCTTCGGCGCGATCTCCGGCGGAGGATGCCGACGAATCGAGTGAAGACCATTTGAGTAAGCGATCACGGAGCTCGAGCGAGTCTTCGGATGCCTCGACTCCTCCGACTCCCAGGAATCCTCGGGGTATTGAGCGTCATGATGATGTTCAGGGGGGTTCGTCTTCTCCTATTCCTGCCGTTCCTGTGCGAGCTGTTGCTTCGCACCCGCCAGCAAAGCGGAATAAGGAAGAGAAGAAGGAAGAGAAGAAGGAGGAGAAGAGGGCCCGGAGGGCTTCTCCTATCTTTGACCTGAGCGCGTTGGGCTCGTAAGTGTGCTTGTTGCCACTGTTGTCTTTTGCTCACTTGTTATTTTTGCGCCTGTGTTGATTGATTCGTATGTAGGCAATCCTCCGACGGCTCTAGTGATGGAGCGCGCGAGATGATGGGGGAGTCGAACATTGCGTCGCCGCCTCCATAGACGGTGGCGACTTCGGGTGGTGCTGCACCAGTTCCTCTTGTGCAGGAGAGGCTGGTGGTTGCGCCTCAAAATTTCGCAGGCGGGCCTGCGGGTTCGCCTTCGGAGCACGTAAGTTTTTCTGCTTCATGTCACGGGGGGAGCCCCTGGGCGTCTTCGAGTGCTGATGTTGTGTTTGCTTCTTTGTTTTGGGCGGAGCCCCCAAGTCATGCTCTTACTGCTATTTCTTTTTCCTGCAGCCTTGTGTCCGAGAGGCCAAGCGGCTGGTGGAGGAGCACCTGACGCTGGAGGTGAAACTGCGGCAGCTGCAAGGTATTCGTCTGCCTTGTAGTACTTGGCTTATTTATCCTGGTCTTGTTTGTTGACACTTGCTTGTTGTAAATGTAGAGGAGCATAATGACTCTCTCCGTGAGGTTGATGCTCTGAAGAAGAGCCTTGGCCAATTGGAGCAGAAGGCCGAAGCTGCCACTGAGGCGAAAGAGCGCCTTGAGCTGGAGCTGGCGAAGGCAGCCGAAGCGAAAGAGCGTCTGCAGCAGGAAGCCGCAGGTCGTGAGGTAGGAGTAGCGGAGAAGCTCATGGCTGCTGCCAAGGCTATTTCGGGTGAGTGCTAGCTTTTGCACTTGCTTCTTTTTCTTCGGGTCTTCTTCTATGTTGCTTTTCTTCATGTTTTCTTCTGTTTTGTCTCAGATGCCGCAGGCATCGAGTTTGACCGTGGTGCTCTGGAGCACGGGAGTGCTCTGGATGATGCCACTGTGGCGGTCGAAGACCGCTGCAGCACCGTCGTCAACTCCCTTGCCAAGGCAAAGGAGGTCCTTGGTCGCTTCTACCAGGAGCTCTTCCCGAAGGGCGCAACCCTTGAAGATGTGGGTGCTCTGGCAGAAGCTCTGTCAGCCGAAGCGCCTGCAGCGTACAAGCGCAAGCAGAAGGGCATCGGTGCGTCCGTCGGGCTGGCGATGGCCATGGCGGCTGGGGCGGAGCTAGACTTGCCCCAGATCACTTCTCGGATGCCGACGGCTGCGGATGGATCAGAGGTAGCCTTCGCTGCTTACTCCGCTTGCTGCAGACGATATGGACCCAAGCTCATTGACTTGTTGTCTGAGTACGCGCTGCGGCAGCAGGGCGAGGCCAAAGCTAGGCAGTCTGGCTCTGAGGCGACTCGGTGTCCTACGCCTTAGGCATAGGATATGTAGGGTAGTATGTAGTTTACTTTTGCTGTAAATATCTTTTGTAGCACCATTCTTGAGCCATGCAGTGGCCTTATTTAATGAATTCCTCCGAGTTGGGCTTTATCTTTGGCTGAGTGTCTGTGTGCCTTCTTTTTCTTCTGCTTTAGGTTCCTTCGGGTGTTGACCCAGTTGGTACTTCATCCGAAAGGCCCTTGCGAGTATCGTTGGATGATTCCTCGCGGATCGCTTTTCTGCGGGATCGCGTGCGCAGCTTGGAGAGGGATTTGCTTGGGCTACGCGGTCGTGCTGACGTTTGGAAGTCCAAAGCAGACCGTAGTGCGGCCAGAGAGGAATACTTGATGGCGGAGCTGGGTCGGCTGTCCGAGCAGCTGCAGTGTAAGTTGATCCTTCTTTCGGGTCGTAGCTTAGTTCTTCGGGTGAGCCTGCTGGCCTTACTCTTGTTCTGTGCTGTTGTCGCAGGTGCGAATCTCGCTCCGAAGGAAGAAAAGGAGCGCATTGCTGTTCGAGTCAATTGTTTGACTCAACAGGACATGGAAGCCGGCGGCTTCTTTTGGATGGATCGCGATCGTGCCATGGTTCTGGCGATGGTGCAGGATCGCGTCTTCCAGGTTTCGCGGGTGCTCCGCCAGGTGCAGACATCGCTGTCCTCGGTGTTGCACGTCATGTTTCCGTTGGATGGCGCGCCGACGACCCTTGCAGGTCTTCTGGCGAAGTTTCGGAGTGCCAGCAATGTCAAGGAGCTGGTGCGGCACCAGCTTGTCGCAGGGGTGAAGGCTGCCTTGTCTCTTGTGAGGGTGCATCGCCCTGATGTAGATCTGGCTGCTGTGGCGACTGGGCCACCTCCTCGGCCAGATGGTGGCGAGTGGAATATGCGTCCGCATTACGCGGCTATAAGGCAGTATGCCGAACAGATTGTAGATTTGTTTGAGCAGCGTGCTCAGGCTGTTCTGCAGAATAGGTAGAACCTGAAAATAAACAGATAAATGTAAAATTTGTATATTGCGGCTGGGCGTGTATGTGCCCTTTGTTGTAAAGGTTTGCTTGTTAGCGAGCACGCAGTGCTTTGACTTAGTACATGCCCTTTTCGTTAGCCTGACGTGGTCAGCTACTCAGGTGTACACGTGTTGTCCTCAGTCGATGAAATCGTGAGGTGGGGGAAGCCCCCGAGTGCTTTGATGTGGTACGTGCCCTTTTCGTTAGCCTGACGTGGTCAGCTACTCAGGTGTACACGTTTTGTCCTCAGTCGATGAAATCGTGAGGTGTGGGGAGCCCCCGAGTGCGTATGAAGCATGTAGTAAAGTTGCAGAGAAATAATCAACCGAAGGTTAGGGACGAGGCACTTAGCTTTATTTGTATTGTGATGGAGGAGGTACATGGTTCGGCTGAGTAGCCTTGGCTGTAAGCCTTATTGAGAGTAAAAGGGGGTATATTGCCCATTGCTATGGGTAGAATCGTCGCAGGTGCGAGATGTTCCATGGGTTGGAGTATGCGACTCCAGACTCCACGTGCTTGAGGCGATAGGCGCCACCTGGGATGACTTCGGTGATGACATAGGGTCCTTCCCATGGCGAATCGAGTTTGTTCGATCGCTTTTGCTTGAGTCGCAAGACGAGGTCTCCTTCGACGAAGGACCTGGGGCGCAGCCGGCGGCTGTGATAGTTGCAGAGACTTTGCTGGTACACCGCGGATCTAGCTGCTGCTATATCCCGTGCTTCGTCGAGTGTGTCGACGGCGTCTTCGAGTGCAGCCGTGGATTCGGCTTCGCTGTAAGCGACGACTCGTGGAGCCTGGTGACGTACTTCGGCTGGTAGCACAGCCTCAGCTCCGTGTACCATGAAGAACGGTGTGTAGCCGGTGGAGCTGTTTGGCGTAGTTCGTAAGCTCCACAGGACAGACGGTAGCTCTTTCGTCCAGTTGCCAGCTTTGTGCTCGAGTGAGCTCATGAGGCGTTTCTTGATGCCAGCGCCGATTAGGCCGTTGGCCTTTTCCACTTGCCCGTTTGTTTGCGGGTGCGCCACTGAGGCATACGTGATATTGATCCCGAGGCCTTCGCAGAAGTCCTGGAATTTTTCGGAGATGAAGTTTGATCCGTTGTCGGTGATGATGCTGTGCGGTACGCCGAACCTGTAGACTATGGATTCGAAGAACTTGACAGCGGTTTTGCCCTTCTGGTTGGTGACTGGCATGGCTTCGATCCACTTGGTGAATTTGTCGACTGCGACCAAGAGGAAGACGTGTCCTCCATTCGAGGATTTTGACAGTTTGCTGATCATATCAAGGCCCCATTGAGCAAAAGGCCAGGCTATGGGTATGGGTCGAAGTTCAGACCCAGGTGCGTGCGGTTTGTCGGTGAACCGTTGGCACCCGTTGCATCTTCGGACGATGTCCTTTGCGTCGCTCATGGCCGTTGGCCAATAGAATCCTGCTCGTAGAGCTTTGGCGACAAGGGAGCGGCTGCCTGCGTGGTGGCCGCAGATGCCCTCGTGGATATCTTGGAGTATGGTCTTGCCATCGCTGATGGTGACGCACCGTTGTAGGACGCCTGTAATGCTGCGTTTGTACAGTTCGCCGTTGATGATGGTGAAGGCTTTTGACCGACGAGATATGCGCCGGGCATCTGTCGGGTTGTCTGGTAAGTTTCTGTTTAGCAGGAACTGGAGGTATGGACGTGTCCAGGTTTCTTCGTCTGCCATGACCTGCATCAGGTTGACCATGGCGACTTCGGTATCCAACTTTTTGGGTCCTTCCTGACCTTCGGGTAGCGTAGCCCCCGAGTGTTCTGCTTCTTCGGGTGATCCCTTAGGGAATTTCCGCTTGATGGATGGCACGCAGATCTGTTCGAGGAACACACCTGGTGGTACTTTTGCACAAGTGGAGCCGATGTTGGCGAGTCTATCGGCCTCCTCGTTGCTCTCTCTTCCGACGTGCCGAAGTTCGCAGCCGTCGAATTCTCCTTCGAGTGCGTTGTATAGTGCGCGGTACGCGATCATGTTTTCGACGTGTGCATCGCACTCATTCATCGTCTGCTGGACGACAAGGTTGGAGTCACCGTAGATGACCAGGCGCGTTGCGCCGCATATTTTTGCCATCCGCATGCCATGGGTGAGGATCTCGTATTCAGCCTCGTTGTTGGAGGCTCTGAATTTCATCCGAAGGACGTACTTCATCTTGTCACCTTGCGGGGAGGTCAGTATGACTCCTGCCCCTGCTCCGGCTTCGCGTTTGGAGCCGTCAAAATGCATTGTCCAGGACTGCGACATGTCTGGGGTGTCAGGCAGCTGCAGCTCCATCCAGTGCACCAGGAAGTCCGGAAGGACTTGAGATTTGATTGCGTGTCGCTTCTCGTAGATGATGTCCAGTGGTGATAGTTCGATGCCCCACAGGGCCACGCGTCCTGTGGCCTCTGGATTGTTCAGGATGCTGTTTAGGGGTGCCTCGTTGACGACCATCACCTGATGCTCCTGGAAGTAGTGGCTCAGTCGTCGAGCCGTCATGAACACGCCGTAGGCCAGCTTCTGGTAGTGCGGGTACCGCTATTTTGTTGGAGTGAGAACCTCGCTGAGGTAGTAAATTGGGCGTTGTACCCCATGGGTCTTGCCTTCTTCGGGTCGTTCGACCACAAGTACTGTGCTGACCACCTGGTGTGTGGCTGCTATGTACAGCAACAGGGGCTCGCGCTCTTTTGGCATGACCAAAACGGGCGAGGTGGAGAGGAGCCGCTTGTGGTTTTCGAATGCGTCGTTGGCTTCTGGTGTCCACTCGAACTTGTCTGCTTTGCGCAACAGTTGGTAAAATGGTAGGGCCTTCTCGCCCATGCGGCTGATGAACCTGCTTAGTGCTGCTACTCGCCCTGCGAGCTGCTGAACGCCCTTTAGGTTTTTCGGCTTCTCCATTGTCATGATGGCTTTGATTTTCTTCGGGTTCGCTTTGATCCCTCGTTGAGAGATGAAGTACCCGAGCAGCTGACCCGAGGGGACGCCGAAGGCGCACTTTTCTGGATTGAGCTTGATCCTGTAGCGATCGAGGTTGTCGAACGTCTCGTGAAGATCGTCGATAAGTGTTCTTGCCTCCTTGGTTTTGATGACTATGTGGTCGACATAGACTTGGACGTTGCGACCGATCTGGTCCTTGAGGCAGGCCTGCATGCATCGCTGGTACGTGGCACCCGCGTTCTTTAGCCCAGAGGGCATTGTGTTGTAGCAGTATACTCCGAACGGTGTGATGAACGCCGTTTTCTCTTGATCTTCGACCTTGAGTCGAATCTGGTTATAGCCTGAGTAGGCGTCGAGGAAGGAGAGTTTTTCACAACCTGCAGTCGAATCGATGATCTGGTCGATCCGAGGGAGAGTGAAGTGGTCCTTAGGGCAGTGTTTGTTCAGTGACGTGAAGTCTACGCACATCCGCAGGATGTCCGTGTCCTTCTTCGGGACCATCACTGTGTTTGCCAGCCACTTGCTTTCCTTGATTTCCCGGATGAAGTCTGCTGCGAGTAATCTGTTGATCTCTTTGCCGATGGCTTCGGCTCGTGGCTCCGACAGTCTTCGGATGGACTGTTTGACTGGCTTGGTGTCTGGGAAGACATTGAGTGCGTGCTCGGCGAATTCCCTAGGAACTCCTGGCATGTCCGCAGGACACCAGGTGAAGATTTCCCAGTGCTCACGGAGGAATTCGACGAGCGCGCTTTCCTATGCGGTGCTGAGGTCGTTGGCGATCAGCGTCGTTTTGGAGGCATCCGTTGGATGGACCTGCACTTTTTTGGTGTTGATGGTGGAGTCGAAGGACATGTCAGGTGCGTTCTGCTTTGTGACTGGGGGTAGCCCGTTGTCCGTCACCTCGCGGAGCCTTACGAGCTCGTCTTGCATGCCGAAGGACTGGGAGATTTTGTTGAAATCCCTGTCGCATTGGTCCGATCGGGTGAAGCTCCCGTGGACTGTGATGACGCCCCTTCGTCCTGGCATCTTGAGTAGTAGGTATGCATAGTGTGGGACGGCCAGGAACCTTGCGAATGCTACGCGTCCCAGGATGGCGTGGTATTGCGACGACCAGTCCACCACTTTGAATTCTAGGCGCTCCTGCCGAAAGTTGTCCGGTGTCCCGAAGATGACGTCGAGCCCTATTTTTCCCAGGGGGAAGATGCCCTTCCCTGGGACAATGCCGTGGAACGTGGTGTCTGATTGTTCCAGGCTGCATTGCGGGATCCGCATAGCTGCTAGAGTGCTTGCGAACATTAGGTCGATGCCGCTGCCACCGTCCATGAAGACGCGACTCATCTCGAAACCTCCGATCTGCGCCTCCAGCACCAGGGCAGCATGACCCGGGCGAGGGATCTGGATAGGGTGATCCGCGCGAGTGAATGTGATGCAGGACTCCGATCCGCTGAGGTACTCAGGGATTGCAGGCGGAGTTGTCACGGTCATGTTGATTTGTCGGGTGATTTTCTTCTGTACCCTGTTGGTTGGGCGTCCCTTCTGGATCATATTTAGTGCTCCCTTTGGTGGGGGGTATGCGACTCCGGCGTTGTTTTGCGCTGGTGCGGCTGGTTGATGTGGGCCTCCAATAGGCGGCGGTGGAGGAGCTCCGTGTGCTATTTCGCCTGGCGCGAGTGCGTTTCCGAACGCAGGGATTGGAGCTTGTTGCCTCATCTGCATCATGCCTTCGCTGAGTTTCTGGAACTCGCGGCAGTCCTTGAGCATGTGGCTAGCTTTCTTTTTGCCATCTTGTTTGTCGATGTAGAAGTGGATGGTGCATGGACCCAAAAGTTTGTCGACTGCTGAAGGTCCGTTGTCGCGGTCGCGGCGTTGCCACGACTGCATTGGTCGTCCGTTGTCGCGGAAGTTTCCGCTACGATATCCTCCGCTGCTGCGGCTGTTGTCGTTACGGCGGTCGGCGTAGCCGGCTGCAACCATGTCGGGTCCGTCGCGGTCCTCGTAGACGCGCGGTCTCCTCTTGCTGCGGCGTTCGCGTCTTCGGCCGTAGTCGTCTTCTTCATCTGATTGCGCCCGCTGGATGCAATCTTCGCCATCTGCCCAACTGTTGGCGATTTCCATGAGCTGGTCGAGTGTCTTGGGCTTTACGCGTCCAAGTTTCTCCTTGAAGTCTGGGCGTTTGACGCCGTCCCTGAAGGCGTCGATGGCCCGCTCTTCGGAGATGTGTGCTGCGGAGTTCTTGGTCGTAGACCAGCGTAGTATGTACGAGCGAATAGATTCACCCGTTCTCTGAGTGCAGGCTCGCAGCTCTTCGATTGAGGCGGGCCTTTTGCTGGTGCCTTTGAAGTTTCGGATGAAGCTATAAGCGAGCTCCTCCCAGCTTCGGATGGATCCTGATGATAGGCTGCTGAGCCAGACCCGCGCCGCGCCTATCAGCTGCAGCTGAAGGCATTGCATGGCGGTTTCTTTGTTGCCTCCGTGAAGCTTGACGGATGACAGATGGTCGCTGAGCCAGGACTTTGGATCTTGCGTGCCGTTGAACTTCGGAGTATCCGAAGGAAGCTTGAAGTTGCGTGGCATCTGTGTTCGCCGGACGGATCTGCTGAAGCATCGAGCCCCGCAGAGTTCTCCTTCGTCTTCATCCATCTCAGATTCGGATGAGCATGCGCGTTTGGCGCGTGCTTTGTTGATCTTGCGCTGTGTAAGCTTGTCTCTGGCGTCGTAGTCGTGTTTGTGGCGGTGCGAGCTCTTCTTCCTTCGAGGAAGGTCGTGTTCTTCTTCATCTTCGGATGAGGGAGTGGGGCTCCGGTCGCGCCTGGCCGGAGCTTTCTTCTTCGGCTCCGCAGGAGCATCTTCGTGGAGCGCAGCTCCGATTAGTCCTAGTCCGGTGAGTGCGGACCTGTGCATGGCCCTTTTCGGGTCCCCCTCCGGAGGTGGGTGAGCCGCGAGATACGCAGTGGCTACCATGATCGTAGCTTGTGGCGTCTTCGGAGTGATGTTGCCGTCGGCGTCCATATCCATGAACGATGTGTGGAGGGTTCGGGTCACGTCACGCCGCTCCTTCGGGTCCATGTTTTCCACCCGAGAGTGGTGCTTGTTTCCCTGATTTCCGTTTGTGCTGGAGCCGGGTCCCATGGCGGAGAGCGCAGCTCGTCGCGCACTGGACTCAGAGGCTGCTTTCTTGCGTTTATCGAGCGTCTCCTGCATCTTGACTTGCTTCTTGTGCTCCTCGATGAGGAGGTAGTGGTATGCCATCAGCAGATCACGTGGGGAGTCCAGAGGTAGGACTATTTCGCCTGCGACGGCGCGGCGTGCTTCGGCCCATCCTTCTTTGCTAAGTTGGATGAGGTGGCCCCTGTTTTCCCCGTTTTCGTCGTTTCTGTCCTGCGGGTTGGGGTTGGGCGGCGGGTTAGGCGTTTCCTCGTCGGTTTGGATGATTGCGGCGCACTGATAGCGCCTGCAGATCGGTTGGCTGCTGCCGCAACTTTCGGATCCGGAACCGTAGGTCCCTTCATCCGAAGGTGGATCGCACAGATCGGAGTTGCAGCTGCTGCTGCTGTAGAACTCATCTGTTGATGGTGACGTGCGTAGCACGGGGTGTGGAGCCCACGAAGCGGGCCTGATTGATGGCACGGGCACCCGCTCAGGGAGGCGGAGGGTGCCGGTTTGTCCCACCTGGAAGCAGAAGCTCCCGAACAGAATTTCGAGTCCGTCGCCTACGGTCTCGAAATCCTTCATGGCGGCCGGCGAGTGGGCGGTGAAGTCGAAAGCGCCGAAGAGGAGGTGATTCTCCGTCGTCGAGGAGTTGTAGATCGATCGGGTCGGAACCGTCACGACCGCACAATCAGCAGCCCCAATTCCCACAGACGGCGCCAATTGACGAGGTTTAATCTCGTCAATGCCCATTGTTATGGACTTGGGTTTTGGAGAAGATGGGGATGCTGGAGATCGTGGCACGGTTAACAGACAAGCAACCAGGAGACACGAGATTTACCCAGGTTCAGGCCCCCGGAGGGAAAACCCTACTCCTGCTTGTCTGCTCTTTTATTGCGGCGGAACCGAAGGTTACAGGGTGCGCAGATTCGATCTGGCGTGGAGGTGTGTATGTCGTGTGTTATCGTCTGCCTCCTCGTTGGACCCTCCTAGCCTTTATATATGAGGAGGCTAGGTCTCGGGTGCCAATACAAGTAGGTTACAAGTTGTATTCAAACTCTAGTCTTGCTCTCCAAGGATCCGAAGGCGTCATGGGCCTGGGCCACCCGAAAATCTTCATGGGCCGGCGTATATCTGCCGTGGGTCTTCCTTGGGCTGGACCAGGTATGCTGAAGTTACGTACCCGTAGGGTATAACCATGTCAGGAGGTAAATTCTTGACATATGCAGCTTTAATTCCCTTCTCCTTAAGACACTTCTTAGCTTCCTTCATCACTTCATCATTTAGTTCAATAACTCCCCTCTTCTTAGATGTTGGTATAGGCGCAGGTATAGCTGGTTCAGGTATAATTGTTTCAGGTATAGCTGGTTCAGGAGGAGTCCAGTCTTCATAGTTCTTGCTTATTTTAGCCATTAATTCCTCAGCTTGGGAGTCCTATTCCTGAAAACACAATCAACACAACTATCCAGGTATGTCCTAGATTCTTCAGTTAGTCCATTATAAAATATGTCAAGAAGCTCATTCTTAGGTAATGGACATCTAGCCTGTGCATGAATCAAAGCACAAAACCTTGCCCATGATTCAGGCAATATCTCTTTTTCTCCCTGTTTAAAATCAAAAAGTTCTTGCAAAATAGCATGTCTAGCACTAGGAGGAAAATATTTCTGCTAGAAAGTACTAATCAAGCAATCAGGGCTATCAATAGATACAGGAGGTAAATTATTAAACCAAGTTTTAGCTTCTCCTTTCAGTGAAAAAGGGAAAAATTTAGCAACAAAGTAGGTACGCATCTTAATATCATCAGAAAATAAGCCACTCATGGTAGAAAGCTCAGTCATATGTGCTGCCGCACTTTCATTCTTAGTCCTACAAAAAGGTTCTTTCTCAACAATAGCTATGTAAGATAGATCAAGAGAGAAATCATAATCCTTATCTTTAATGTTTATAAGAGATACAGCAAACTTAGCATTAAGAGACAATTTGGGTTTTATAGTACGCCTCTCAAGGAGACTCTTAATAGCACTCCTATCATGGGTGTTTTGACATTCTTTAATAAATTCATCGGTCATCTCAATATAACCATCTTCAATATCATAGCTCTCTCTAGACTTAGGTGAACTGACAGGTGTAGTAGTGTCTTCATTAGGAGTTTCAATATTTCCAGCTATAGTTCTAGCAATCGTAGCATCTAGGAAAGGACCTAATGAACCACTCTTATCAAGCATAGTAGAAGCATCATCATAAGTATTAGAAGTTTCAGATTCAGCAGTTGTAGCAGTGTGTGTAGCATGTGTATGCGGTGGTGTAAGGAGCTTACTCATAACATATGGTGAATCAAGAGCAATAGAGGTGTTCAGAACAATACCTCTTCTTGTAGTGGATGGTAAAATAGGAACCTTGCCATCACGAGACTTACCCATGATGGATGGATGGCAGCGAACAATAGAGACTCCAAGTGAACTTGATAAATAAAGCTATGCTCCCCGGCAACGGCGCCAGAAAATAGTCTTGATGACCCACAAGTATAGGGGGTGTATCGCAATATTTTCGAGGGAAGTGAAACCCAATTTATTGATTCGACACAAGGGGAGCCAAATAATATTTATAAGCCTTAACAACTGAGTTGTCAATTCATCTGCACCTGCAAACAATCTTGCTCACAGCAGTTTATCAGTAGCAACAGTTTTGTAGTAGCAATAGTAAAGTAATAGAAGTAGTAAAAGTAAAGACAGTAGTAACGATTGCAGTAAACAGTAGGATTAAAGCGCGGTAGGCATAGGGATGGATGGACGGGTGTTGCATGGACAAGACAATTCATATGGAAATCAAGACATAGGGCATTTATAGATAAATAACATAAAGCATCCAAGTACTAAATAATCATAGGCATGTGTTCCATAAATAGTCATACGTGCTCGCAATGAGAACTTGCACAACATCTTTTGTCCTGCTAGCCCATTTGCAGCGGGACCTCAAGGGAACTACGGGCAATTAAGGTGCTCCTTTTAATAATGCACTGGAGCAAAGCATTAAAACTCCATGAACACATATGATCCTCACATCAAAGTCATCCCCTCCGGTTATCCCGATTGCTGTCACTTCGGGGCCTTTGGTTCTGGACAACAATATGTGTATACAACTTGCAGGTAAGACCATAAACAATACTATCATAATAAATTAATAATATGTTTAGATCTGAAATCATGGCACTCGGGCCCTAGTGACAAGCATTAAGCATAACAAGTTGCAACAAAGTCAAAAAGCACTAATAATAGATACTAGGCACCATGCCCTAACAATCTGATATCATTACATGAACAATCTCATCCAGTCCCTACCATCGCCATAGCCTACAGCAGGGGATTACTCACTCATAGATGGGGGAAACATGGATGGTCGATGGAGAAGCGATGGTGATGATGATGGCGATGATCTCCTCCGATTCCCCGTCCTGGCAGGGTGTCAGAACGGAGTTTCTGGTTCCAAATCGCGGAATCTGGTGGTGACGGCGCAACAGAACTCTTTCTAGAAAAACTCGACCCCCCTGGTTTTTAGGTCAAGAGGCGACTTATAGGCGAAGAGGGAGGCCGAGCGGGTAGCCGAGGTGGCCACTCCACCCCAGGCGCGGCCTGGCTTGGCCCGCGCGGCTAGGTGGTGTGGGCCCCTCGTGGCCCTACTCCGTCTCGTCTTCTGGCTCCGTGAGTCTTCTGGTGAAATAGAATTTTTGGCATATTTTCCGGGATTTTTCCTAATAGTTGATTTTCTGCACAAAAACTAGACACCAAGGTAATTCTGCTGAAAACAACATCAATCCGTGTTAGTTGTATCCAAATCACACAAGTTTAGAGGAAAAACAATAGCAAAAGTGTTCAGGAAAGTAGATACGTTTTGGACGTATCAATGCCCCCCTCAAGCAGTGGCGGATCTAGGACAAAATCGACGGGGGTGCCAAGCATGAAACAAAATCCCTATTAGGCTCTAATTTGAGCAAGAATTAGTCCAAAAATTAGAAGCTAAAAGAGCTTTTATACTTTTGTAGGGGGTGCCATGGCACCTATGGCACCCCCACTAGATCCGCCACTGCCCTTAAGAAAGTTTAAACTGGCCCCTGACGAAGCTCAGTTACAAGCAAGTTGCAACTGGGACCCGACGGAGTTTAGTTACAATCAAGTTAAAACCGATGCCCTCCCCCCTCCCCTCGGGTTGCAATCAAGTTGCAACTGACCCCCGACGGAGGTCAAATACAAGCAAGTTGCAACTAGCCCCCAACGAAGCTCAGTTACAATCAAGTTGCAAACCGATGGGGTCCCCCCGGTTGCAATCAAGTTGCAACTGCCCCTTGGCGGGGTCTCAATTACAAGCAAGTTGCAAATGCTCCCCTTCCGGCGGGTGCTCAGTGTTCCCCGGTCGCTATCAAGTTGTAACTGGCCCCTCGGCGGGGTCTCAATTACAAGCAACTTGCAACTGCCTCCTCCCAATGGATGCTCAGTTACAAGCAAGTTACAATTAGCCGCCGGCGGAGCTCAGCTACTTTGCAACCGATGGGGTCCCTCAGTCGCAATCAAGTTACAACTAGTCCCTTGACGGGGCTCAATTACAATCAAGTTGTAACATGCTACTAATATAAGTTACATTAGTCTAGTACAAAATTTGCAGTCTAAATATCGTCCTAGCAGTAAAAAAATGACAACTATAAAAATCTGGAGAAGAAAAACAATTAAAAAAAAGAAAATACAACTAGCAAAGAAAAAATTGAAAATTAAAACTCATAAACTAATCTTAATTTCACCTGAAGAAAAAAAATAATTGCCGGCAAAAAAGAAACAACCACAAAAAAGAAACAAAGAAAAAAAACTCACCGATGACAGCCTATATCGGAAAAACAGAGTACGAGCCCAAAAAGAAACACAGAAGCGGAACGCACGCACGCACGCGGGAGCGCGGGACACAGATCGGCGCGCGGGAACACACCGCGAAAAAGAACCTGATTTGCACTTATCGTAAAGCAAAAGATCTAACGGTGTATTAGGTGACTGGGATTTAACTAATTCTCAGACGCCAAATTAGCAAAACCGTTTTAATAAGTTTTGGCTCTATATGTCAGAAAAACATTTAAACATGGGGTAGGTGTTTTCCTAGAGAATTGTATTTACAGACATGTGGGACTCAGAATTATGAAGATATGGCGGAAAAAGTCAACCAACCAACCAAAAAGTAAAAAAGCAAGAGCATATTTGATGGAGTACCAAAAATGCAGGCGTTATGCGGCTGGAAAACGCCGCTGTTCTGCCCGGCACGTCTTCTCACTTTTGGACGCGTCGCCAAAACTCACAGCCGGGTAGTACTACTCGGCTGAAGATGCTCTAACATTCGAAATGTTGTTAGGTTTTTGCATGTTGGGTGACCAAGCAAAAGACATCAACTTTTGTGCGGTGGTGGATCTAGGCTATGGGAAATGACAGATGAGTGTACCTTGAATTAGGAGCGGATGTAGAGACAAGTACTCAACAACACCGAATTATATTTACAGACATATGGGCCTCGGTATGAAGAAGATATTGCGGAGAAGTCAACGTATGGTCCAAGAAAATCGCACGCTTGAGCTTGTCCGCTTGTAAAAACGAATCATCCATGCGATGTGTGGTGATTCGCACACGACACTAGGATTTCATTCCAGAAAGCAATGGTACGTTCCCGGCTGAAGAAACAAAAAGCCGCCTCTTTGGAAATTGGAAGAAGAAAAGCCAGTATAAAGCCGGTCGTTCGTCCTGCACTGCGACCGCAAGACAATCTCAAGTACACACCACACCCTTCCTGTCGGTACGACGCAGGCGGTCCGCAAGAGAAGACACGTACATGGCCTTGATAACGGCGGTGCCGGAGGTGGCGCTGAGGTACGGCAACGCGAGACCCATGCCGGCGATCGGCATGGGCACGGCCAAGTTCCCGCTCGTGCCGGAGAGCACGAGGGACGCCGTGCTTGCGGCCGTGGAGGTCGGCTACCGCCACTTCGACACGGCCTCCCTGTACGGGTCGGAGCAGGCGCTAGGCGAGGCTGTCGCGGAGGCCGTGCGTCGCGACCTCGTGGCGTCCCGGGAGGAGGTGTTCGTCACGTCCAAGCTCTGGTGCACGCAGTGCCACCCGCACCTCGTGCTCCCGTCCCTCCGGGAAAGCCTCCGGTAAGTCGATCTCGTGCAGCCGACCGATCAGTTTTGCTTTGCCTGCACCCGGCCGGGCGGCGTCCATTTCTTGATCTCGATCATGTCGATCTGCCTGCCAGGAATTTGCAAATGGATTACGTGGACCTGTACCTGATCCACTGGCCGATCAGCCTGAAGCCAGGGCCAGGTGTGTTCCCTGCCAAGCGGGAGGACGCCGTGCCGTTCGACTTCGAGGGCGTGTGGCGGGAGATGGAGGAGTGCCACCGCCTGGGCCTCGCCAAGACCATCGGCGTCAGCAACTTCACCACCTGGCACCTCGACAAGATCCTGGCCACTGCCACTGTACCGCCTGCAGTCAACCAGGTTACTCTCTAACCAAAATACTGGTCTGCAAAGTGTCTAGCAGTTCGATAGATAGATCATGACTAGAACCCTGCGTGTTATGCGCAGGTGGAGATGAACCCTGTCTGGCAGCAGAGGAAGCTGCGGGAGTACTGCGCAGAGAAGGGCATCCACGTCGCGGCCTACTCGCCATTGGGTGGGCAGAACTGGTCCGGGGAGGGCAACGCCGTGCTGCAATCTAAGGTGCTCGCGGAGATCGCCGAGGCTAGAGGGAAGAGCATAGCGCAGGTACGTACACTACAGGTAGCTGGATACGATTTTTCTTTTTCGAGGACCTCAATAGCTGGATAGGTCGTGCACGGCAAGGACGCCTCCTCTTCTCCTCGCTACATGTCGTCACGCAATCCGAGACCACGCTATCCAGATGACAGTAACAGATTCCTTCTTCTTCTCCTTTTTTAGGTGGCGTTGAGGTGGATTTATGAGCAAGGATTGAGCCCCATCGTGAAGAGCTTCAGCAAGGAGAGACTCAAACAGAACCTTGAGATCTTTGACTGGGAGCTCAATGACGACGACCTGACCAAGATCGGCCAGATTCCACAGAAGAAGATTGTCAAAGCTGCCAACGTCATTTTCTCGCCGGAGGGGGAGTTCACGTCCGTGGATCTTTCAGACATTGAAATTGTGGAGGAATAGTGTTACGTAGTCCAGTATACTGGTAACGCATGCGGCACTGTTTGGTGTAAACTAGAGTAGCTTCCTTAATTACGAGCGGAAATAAATAAAGAAAGTGTTACCCATCTTCTATGCGCAGTACTTACATTCAAGTTATTACTACTAGTTCCCTAAAAAAAAAGTTATTACTACTAGTACTTACTTTCAGAAGTACTACGACTACGATGGATGTACTGGAACAGAAATTCCACGGGGAGCACGATTTTCATTCAGATAATCAGTAACCATTGTTAGATTAATCTCTCCTCGTACGAACCCAACGGTCCGATGAACCCTTGCTCGCGCCCTGATCGGGGGCGTCCAACCACTTCAAGGTTGGTGGGCCCCTGTGGCAGCGGTATAAAGAGGACGTGGGGGCCGGGACACAGGTTACAAGGTTCGACGGTGCCGCCGCTCCCCCCACCTACATCCCTTTCGATCTAGGGTTCTAGCGCGAGCCACGGGAAACACCGCCACCGCCACTTAGCCACCCTAGCCTCGCCCTCGCCCTCCCCATGGCCAACGCCTCGGGTTCGTCCAGCACTGGAGAAGGTTTGGTTCCCATCTTCTCTCTCTCTCTGTTGAGTTCTATTCTAGCAAGGCATCTACCCTAGCAGATCCTAGTGCTTCTAACAATGGTATCAGAGCAGTGAGTACTAGGTTGTGTAGATCTTTTTTTTGGGTAGAAAAGGAAAAAAGCAAAGTCAAAAACCCTAACCCTACACAGTGCGCCGCCGTGAGGACGCGCCGTTCCTATCTATCACGACTAGCATCGGCATGCCGAGTCATCGGAAGAAGAACCAACCCTTTCGAGGGCAAAGAAAAGCAAACAAAAATCCCCATTTAACCTGACCCCGAATCAAATCGATCTTGAATCGTGAACAGAAAAGAAAAGGTCACACCGGCTGTCGCCGGCAAAGGGAACCGCCTCCACCTCGACCACTTGACGGCGGCGCACCCACCCTCGGGTGGATGCGCGCGTCGGCAAGGAGTTAAGGGAGGGCACCGCTGTTCTCCACTCTCTGCCCGATGCGGGTGCTTTCAGGGAGGTGGATGGTGAAGAGAAAGAAAGGGGAAGGGGCTTGCCTCTAGAGAGAGGGAGGGGCTCGCCGCCGGTGGTGCGCCGGGCGGCGTGGCCGCCTCGCCTCGCTCGCAAGAGCGCCACCGCTGCGAGAGCTGTGTGCTCATGGGATGAACGGGGGGGAGGGGGGGTTATGGGGCTAGGGTAACAGGGGGCGCAAGCGGCCCCGGTTTTGTTCCCGCGAGAAGGGTGGCCAACCATCGGATGGTGGCGATGTAGGGGTTCCGTGTATGAAAACAATAATTTTTACCCTACGCCCCTGAACCCCTGATGTTGCCAGGACCTATCTATTAGTAATGCAGTAACGGGAGGGGATTTTCGCGAACTTACCCTTGAAGACCGAAAAGCGTTGTCAACGCTCAGGAGAGCGTGGTTGATGCAGACGATCCAAAGACGATCTCAAGGTCATGATGAAGTTCTTGCGCTCCTGTGGCTCCAACAACTTGAGTGCCTCAAGTGTCACACCTCGCGGGGAGTTACACACGTCCGGTGCCTGACGATGACTCCCACTTCCCCGATCCAGCAGCAGTTGTGGAAGTAGAGCTCCTGGATCCGAATCCCGCAGCGCGACGGCGCTCCGCGGTGAAGATGTCTCTCGTTCGCGAAGTCCGAACTTGGGACCACGGTCACGAGAGAGAGAGAGAGAGAGAGAGAGAGAGAGAATATCAATTGGAGGTCTCCCCAAAAGAGAGAAAACCTTTTATTGAATATTGTGTGTATTTATCTGGCCAAATACACCCACTATATATAGGGGGGGGGAGGTACTACCTCCCTCAAAGTCCCGGGGTGAGACTAAAGGAGAGGGAGAGGGGGGCACCGCCGGCCAGCCCCCGCGCAGGGGGGGGGGGGCGCTTGGCCCAGCCGGCCACCCCCTTGCCCTTCTCCCCTCTTGCCTTTCCCTAATAGGCCTTCTTCCCTCCGGAATTGGCCCATTAAGCATTTTAACATTTTAAATTGATTTTCTCTTTATTAAATAATTATGAATAAATGATTAAATCAATATTTAACATTCATTCACATATTATTCAATCTCTATGACTATGGAACTCCTTCCACCTCCACTTCGGACATCCTCCAGACTTACCGAAACCCTTCCGGTTTTCTCTCTACTCTTCTTCGGCGATTCTACTGATCCTATAAACACTCTCTAAGCATCATCAAACCCTTAAGCATGATACCCCACGGTTTGGGAACACTCTAGAAATGGTCGAGACACTCCCAGACCAATGATCGACAGAGGGACCTGGATGGCCATGTGACCCCTGTGCATTCCACGAAGATCTTTTGTTGTTTGAACTGGTACAATCATGTCTTATTCCCTTTGTCTCTCGACACTCGCATTGCCCGAGATCATGTCGTGTTCGATCTCGTTACCGAACAATGCTACTTGACTCGTTCCGACAAGTGATATCCCTGTGATCAAATCACACGCTGCGCAGCTATTGGATATAACTTTTCCGAGTGGGCCCTTGAGTATCTTTTCATCACGTGGATGGACAAATCCCATTCTTGCCATATATTGCCTCTACGGTTCCTCCGAATACCTGAACACACCTTTATTGTCACTGTATTACCAAGTGACGTTTGATGCTATTGATGTCTACGCACTTATATTCTTGTAGACAGTTGTTGGGCCTCCAAGTGCAGAGGTTTGTAAAACAACATCAAGTTTTCCCTTAAGTGGATCACCCAAAGTTTATTGAACTCAGGGAGAAAGTGGTAAAAGGTATTCCCTCTCAAGCAATCCTGCAATCAAGATACAAGAAGTCTCTTGTGTCCCCAACACACCCAATACACTTGTCAGGTGTATAGGTGATACGTCCAAAACGTATCTACTTTCCCGAACACTTTTGCTATTGTTTCTCCTCTAAACTTGTGTGATTTGGATGCAACTAACACGGACTGATGCTGTTTTCAGCAGAATTGCCTTGGTGTTTAGTTTTTGTGCAGAAAATCAACTATCAGGAAAAATCCCGAAAAATATGCCAAAAATTCTATTTCGCCAGAAGACTCCCGGAGCCAGAATACGAGACGAAGGGGGGCTGGGCCCAGGCCACACCACCTGGCCGCGCCAGGGGGTGGTCTGGCCGCCCCAGACACCCCTCAGTCTCCCTCTTCGCCTATAAGATGCCCTCTGACCTAAAAACTCAGAGGGATTCGACGTTTTTCTAGAAGGAGTTCTGCTCCGCCGCCACCACCAGATTCCACGAAACAACACCAGAAACTCCGTTCTGGCACCCTGCCGGGAAAGGGAATTGGAGGAGATCATCGCCATCATCATCACCATCGCTTCTCCATCGACCATCCATGTTTCCCCCATCTATGAGTGAGTAATCTCCCGCTGTAGGCTATGGGGATGGTAGGGATTGGATGAGATTGTTCAGGTAAGGGCATCAGATTTTTAGGGCATGGTGCCTAGTATCTTCTATTAGTGCTTTATGACTTTGTTGCGACTTGTTATGCTTAA
This sequence comes from Avena sativa, assembly GCA_916181665.1. NCBI lineage: Eukaryota > Viridiplantae > Streptophyta > Magnoliopsida > Poales > Poaceae > Avena > Avena sativa. Next base: position 462,595,869 of record OV702287.1, read on the forward strand.
TGCTTGTCACTAGGGCCCGAGTGCCATGATTTCAGATCTGAACATGTTATTGATTCATTATGATAGTATTGTTTTTGGTCTTACCTGCAAGTTGTATACACACGTTGTTATCCGGAACCAATGGCCCCGAAGTGACAGAAATCGGGATAACCGGAGGGAATGATTTTGATGTGAGGATTACATGTGTTCACGGAGTGTTAATGCTTTGCTCCGGTGCCCTATTAAAAGGAGCACCTTAATTGCCAGTAATTCCCTTGAGGCCCCGCTGCAAACGGGCTGGCAGGACAAAAGATGTTGTGCAAGTTCTCATTGCGAGCGAGTATGACTATATATGGGACACATGCCTAGGATTATCTAGTACTTGGATGCTTTATCTTATTTATCTGCAATTGCCCTATGTTCTGATTGCTATGTGAATTGTCTTGTCCATGCAACGTCCGTCCATCCATCCCTATGCCTACCGCACTCGAATCCTACTGTTTTCTATTGTTGTTACTACTCTCTTTGCTTTTACTATTGCTGTTACTTTACTGTTCCTACTACAAAACTGTTGCTACTGATAAACTGCTATGAGCAAGATTGTTTCTAGGTACAGCTGAATTGACAACTCAGTTGTTAAGGCTTATAAATATTCTTTGGCTCCCCTTGTGTCGAATCAATAAATTGGGTTTCACTTCCCTCGAAAATACTGCGATACACCCCCTATACTTGTGGGTCATCAAGACTATTTTCTGGCGCCGTTGCCGGGGAGCATAGTTTTATTTAGTAAGTTCACTTGGATTCTCTATTGTTCGTTGCTATCCATCCATCATGGGTAAGTCTCGTGATGGCAAGGTTCCTATTTTACCGTCCACTACAAGAAGAGGTACGGTTCTGAACACCTCTATTGCTCTTGATTCACCATCTGTTATGAGTAAGCTCGTTACACCACCACATACACATGCTACACACACTGCTACTACTGCTGAATCTGAAACTTCTGATACTTATGATGCTGCTTCTACTGTGCTTGATAAGAGTGGTTCATTAGGTCCTTTCCTAGATGCTAAGATTGCTAGAACTATAGTTGGAAATACTAAAACTCCTAATGAAGACACTACTACACCTGTTAGTTCACCTGAGTCTAGTGAGAGCTATGATATTGAAGATAGTTATATTGAGATGACCGATGAATTTATTAAAGAATGTAAAAACATCCATGATAGGAGCGCTGCTAAGAGTCTCCTTGAGAGGCGTACTATTAGACCCAAATTCTCTCCTATTGCTAAGTTTGCTGCTTCTCCCATAAACATTAAAGATAAAGATTATGATTTCTCTCTCGATCTATCTTACATAGCTATTGTTGAGAAAGAACATTTTTGTGGGACTAAGAATGAGAGTGTGGTAGCACATATGACTGAGCTTTCTACCATGAGTGGCCTATTTTTCTGATGATATTAAGATGCATACCTACCTTATTGCTAAGATTTTCCCCTTTTCGCTGAAAGGAGAAGCTAAAACTTGGTTTAGTAATTTACCTCCTGGATCTATTGATAGCTCTGATTGCTTGATTAGTACTTTCCTACAGAAATATTTTCCTCCTAGTGCTAGACATGCTATTTTACAAGAACTTTTTGATTTTAAACAGGGAGAAAAAGAGATATTGCCTGAATCATGAGCAAGGTTTTGTGCTTTGATTCATGCACAGGCTGGAAGTCCATTACCTAAGAATGAGCTTCTTGATATATTTTATAATGGACTAACTGAAGAATCTAGGACATACCTAGATAGTTGTGCTGATTGTGTTTTCAGGAATAGGACTCCCAAGGAAGCTTAGAATTAATGGCTAAAATAAGCAAGAATTATGAAGATTGGACTCCTCCTGAACCAGCTATACCTGAAGTAATTATACCTGCACCAACTATTCCTGTGCCTATTCCAACATCAAAGAAGAGGGGAGTTATTGAATTAAATGATGAAGTGATGAAGGAAGCTAAGAAATGTCTTAAGGAGAAGGGAATTAAAGCTGCAGATGTCAAGAATTTACCTCCTATAGAAGAATTATGTAAGCCTATCCCCTACTCATCCACTATTGAGGTACACTCTCTCCAACACTTTGATGAAGGTGATATCCCTTACTCTAAACCTCCTGATCAATGCTTAGAATAATTCGATATTTTTATTGTTAAGCAATATAATTTTAATAAAAGGGTGCAAAATTATCTAATGGAAAACACTAGAGCTATTGTTGAGTTAAAGGATATTGTGGAAAGAACCTCTAATGATGTTAAAATGATTGTTAAACACTTTCAAATGGTTCAAACTCAAATGGATCAACTTATTGAAGTGCAAAAAGACTTGCTAGTTAATGCTGCTAAAGAAAAACATGCTTATGAAATTAGAACTAGAAGTGGTGCTGCAACCCAGGATCCTCTATATCCTGAGGGGCATCCCAAAAGAATTGAGCAGGATTCTCAACAAGCTAAAAATAGTGGCTCTACTTGTAAGAAAAGGAAAAATAAACATAAAACGATTGTAGAACCCTCTGAACCTGCTAAAGATCCTAATAGTATATCTATCTCTGATGCTGAAACTGAAAGTGGTAATGAAGAGAATGATGTTCCTAATGAAGAAAAAGTTGAAGAAGAACCTAAAAAGCATACTAAGAATACTAAATACACTAAATAGAATTTTGTTGCTAAGAAACATGGTAGTGAAAGAGAAACTTGGGTCCAAAAACCTATGCCTTTCCCTGATAAGAAACACAAGTCAAAGGAATATGAACACTATAATAAGTTTTGTGAGTGGATGAAACCTTTATTCTTGCAAATTCCTTTGACTGATGCTATTAAATTGCCTCCTTACTCGAAGTATATGAAGGATATTGTCTCGAATAAAAGGAAGATCCCTAATGAAGAAATTTCTACTTTGCTTGCTAATTATTCCTTTAATGGTAAGGTTCCTAAGAAACTTGGAGACCCAGGGATTCCAACTATCCCTTGCTATGTTAAGAATAGTTATGTTAGAACCGCTTTGTGTGATTTGGGAGCTGGAGTTAGTGTTATGCCTTTTTCTCTCTATAAGAGACTTCAACTAGAAAAATTGATACCAACTGATATATCTTTGCAAATGGCTGATAAATCTACCACTATTCCTATTGGTATATGTGAGGATGTACCTGTTCAAGTGGCTCATAATTGCTTGATATTAACTGATTTTGTTGTGCTTGAAATGCCTGAAGATGATAATATGTCTATTATTCTTGGGAGACCTTTTCTTAATACTGCAGGAGCTGTTATTAATTGTAATCAAGGAAAGGTGACCTTCAATGTTAATGACAAGGAACATAATGTCCATTTCCCCAAAAAGATTGATAGGACTTATGGTTTAAATTCAATTGAACATGTTGAGGGCATTCAAGTTGGAGAAATATATTGTCCCATACCAAGAGAAAAATTTGAAACTATTATGACTAGGACCATTGCTATCAAGGTTAAGGTAACATAATCATTAGTGGAATACAAAGTTTTGTTTCATATAAAATTGTTTTGGTAAGAAGGCCTGATCAACCTTGTTAACAAAAGGATTTCATTGAGCAAAACAATGTTTTCACCATGATTATCTCTGTTTACTTCTATTCTATCCATTTTAGTTTTTGCTTTCGTTTAGTTTTCTTTTCTGTTGTTAGTTTCTTGCATGTTAGAGTGTCTTAGAACTTCTGTAGTTCTAGCCTTGTTTTGTCATTGTATCATTTCCAAGAAAATCTTTTCTGTCAGAAAATCATTCATCTATGCCTAAAAAATGCCCAAAAATAAAGTGTCTCGAAAAATTCCAGAAAATTCATATTAAATTTTTTGCGTGAAAAAAGGGGCAGAGGAGTGCCTGGAAGGTATCAGGGGGGCCCACCAGGGAGGCACACCACCTGGTGGCGCGGCCTACCCTAGTGTTGGGTCCGCAGCATAGAAAACAAAAATTTTCCTACGATGAGAACTATACGCCAAGATCTATCTACTAGATATAGAGCAACGGGTGGACATACATCCATGGAGAACTTACCCTCGAAGAGAACGAGTTTTGTTAACGAGTAGGAACTCGTGGTTGATGTATTCGTACGCTTGCCGATCTCAAGATCGTGTGGAAGTCCGAGCGCCGCAAATCAGCAGCGCATCCGTCCTCGCACACACGTTCAAGCCACCGGACAACCTCCACCTCCTCGCTCCGGCGAATCAGCGGAAGTAGCAACTCCTTCTAGACGCAAGGCCACCGGGAACATGTATCTCGCTAATCCGAGACCATGGGGGAATATCTAGAGGGGGAGAGAAATCCTTCACGAGGAGGTGTTGTTTGTGAGAGGGGAGAGGGGGGCTTTATATAGGAGGGAGGGAGACCCCTCCCCTCCCATAGCCGGCACGTGAGGGGGGGGACTCCTCCCCTCCTTCATTCATGTGGTGAACCTCCACTCACATAAACATGGCCTCCACCCAAAATCCCACTCACATGTATTTAATTTCCACCAAATTAAATGCAACTCTCAATTAATAAAACTCTTTTATTTATTTTATTCAGAATTTTGTTAATTAATTTAATTAACAAACATTCACATAAAACCCCTTGCAACATTTCAATATCACATGCAGAACCACTTTCTGCAATTTCACCCGAAACAATTCCGGTTTCTATCAAAACATTTCCTGTTTCTATCGAAACATTTCCTGCGCTTTGCAAACCTTTTGTCTGGAACATATGTGCTCCTAAATGGTGTCCGGCAACCCTTAAGTGTGTCACCCTACGGTTTGCGAATAATGCAGACATGATTGAGACTCCTCTCAGATTAATAATCAGAAGCGGGACCTGGAGATCCATACTGAGTCCTGCATATTCAACGATGACTTCTGTGATCGTGAGAACCTTTAACGTCAGCAATTTAATCCCTTTGTCTCATGATATAATACATGTACGAGATTCTATCATCGGTATCCAAATACCTAGTTTGATCTCGTTATCGACATGCACTCTTTTCTCGTTCCCGTGATATAACATTCTAGTGATCACATCACTTGCTTGCAAGCTATCTTAATGTGATATCACCGAGAGGGCCCAAAGTATATCTATCCGTCATCGAGATTGACAAATTCCACTCTTGATCCATGAGCCTCAACATAACACGTTCATAGCACTGAACCCACCTTTATGGTCACCCTGTTACGGTGTGACGTTTGATGTTATCAAGATACTCTTCCGGTGTTAGCAATTAACATGATCTCATGGTCTAAGGACTAAGACTACTTTGTATGATGTTATAGAAATATAAACATAATGACTTGATCATAATGCTATACTTCGGATGAATGTTCATCACATCATTTCACAAATGTTGTGACCTTGTTATTAACAACATCCAATGTCCATGATCAGGAAACCTTGATCATCTTGTTAATCAACAAGCTAGTCTATAAGAGAGGCATAACTAGGAACCCTTTTGTTTATTAAACACACATGTATTGATGTTTCCTATCAATACAATTATAGCATGCAAAATAAACATCTATCATATACAAGGAATACATAATAACAACTTTATTATTGCCTCTCAGGGCATATTTCCTTCAGTCTCCCACTTGCACTAGAGACAATAATCTAGTTTATATAGTGATAAATCTAACACTCATGGAGTTCTGGTGTTGATCATGTTTTGCCCTAGCGAGTACTTTAGTCAACAGATCTGCTACATTCAGGTCCGTGTGCACTTTACAAATCTTTATATCTCCATCCTTGACATGCTCGCGGATGGAGTGAAACCGACGCTTAATATGCTTGGAATTCTTGTGAGACCTTGGTTCCTTGGTGTTGGCTATGGCTCCATTATTGTCACAATAGATCACCATTGGGTCCAACGCACTAGGAACCACACCTAGTTCCGTTATGAACTCCTTCATCCAAACCGCTTCCTGCGCTGCTTCTGAAGCAGCAACATATTCCGCCTCCGTCGTTGATCCAGCCACTACAGGTTGTTTGGAGCTCCTCCAACTAACTGCTTCTACGTTCAAGAGAAATACGTATCCGGATTGAGACTTAGAGTCATCCGGATCAGTATCAAAGGTAGCTTCGACATAACACTTAGGGACTAGCTCTTCTTCACCTCCGTATACAAGAAACATATCCTTTGTTCTTCTCAAGTACTTAAGGATATTCTTGACTGCTATCCAGTGTTCCGAACCTGGATCAGATTAGTACCTACTAGTCAAACTAATAGCATGTGCCACATCCGGTCTTGTACATAGCATGACATACATTATAGAGCCTATGGCTGAGGCATAGGATCTTATCCATTATCTCTCTTTCTTCCGCCGTAGCCGGACTTTGAGTCTTACTCAATGTCTTGCCTTGCAACATAGGTAAGTACCCCTTCTTACTTCCGTCCATATTAAACTTCTTTAATATCTTATCAAGGTATGTACTCTGCGATAGCCCAATTAGGCGTCTTGATCTATCTCTATAGATTTTAATGCCTAATATATATGAAGCTTCACCAAGCTCCTTCATCGAAAATTTGCTGTTTAGATAACTTTTAACACTGTTTAAAAGATCTATATCATTTCCAATCAATAATATGTCATCCACATATAATATCAGAAATGCCACATTGCTCCCACTCACTTTCTTGTAAATACAAGCCTCTCCATAAGTTTGGACAAATCCAAACTCTTTGATCACCTCATCAAAGCGGAGATTCCAACTCCGGGATGCTTGCCTCAGTCCATAGATGGATCGCTGAAGTTTGCACACCTTATCAGCATCCTTAGGATCGACAAAACCCTTAGGTTGTATCATATACAACTCTTCTTCAATATTACCATTGAGGAACGCAGTTTTGACATCCATCTGCCATATTTCATAATCGAAATATGCAGCAATTGCTAACATAATCCTAACCGACATAAGCATCGCTACGGGAGAGAATGTCTCATCATAGTCAACTCCTTGAATTTGTCGAAACCCCTTTGCGACAAGTCGAGCCTTATAGATGGTTACATTACCATCAGCATCAGTTTTTCTTTTGAAAATCCATTTATTCTCAATGGCGTTTCGATCGTGAGGTAAGTCCACCAAGGTCCAAACCTGGTTTTCGTACATGGATTCCATCTCGGATTTCATGGCTTCTAGCCATTTGTTGGAATCATGGCTCATCATAGCTTCTTCATACGTCGCAGGGTCATCTATTTCATCAATCATGAAATTCATAACAGGATTGCCGTATAGTTCAGGAGCTGCACGTGTCCTGCTTGACCTGCGAGGTTCGGTAGTGTCCTCTTTCGGAGTTTCATGATCAATATCATTAGCTCTCTCTTCATTAGGTGAAGTCAACTCCGAAACAACTTCCGGTGCTACGCTACTCGCCATTTCATGAAGAGAAGGTTCAATAACCTCTTCGAGTTCTACCTTCCAACTACTCACACCTTTCGCGAGAAACTCCTTCTCAAGAAAGGATCCATTCTTGGCAACAAAGACCTTGCCCTCGGATCTGTGATAGAAGGTATACCCAATCGTTTCCTTAGGGTATCCTATGAAGACGCATTTTTCCGCTTTGGGTTCGAGTTTATCCGGTTGAAGTTTCTTCACATAAACATCGCATCCCCAAACTTTAAGAAATGACAGCTTAGGTTTGTTTCCAAACCATAATTCATATGGTGTCTTTTCAACGGATTTAGATGGTGCCCTATTTAAAGTGAATGCAGCGGTTTCTAGTGCATAATCCCAAAATGATAGTGGCAAGTCAGTCAGAGACATCATAGATCGAACCATATCCAATAAAGTACGATTACGACGTTCTGACACACCATTACGTTGTGGTGTTCCGGCAGACATGAGTTGTGAAACTATTCCACAGTCTTTCATATGTGTGCTAAACTCGTAACTAAGATACTCTCCTCCACGGTCGGACCGCAGAAATTTGATCTTTCTGTTATGATGATTTTCCACTTCATTTTGAAATTCTTTGAACTTTTCAAAGGTTTCAGACTTATGTTTCATCAAATAGATATACCCGTATCTACTCAAATCATCCGTGGAAGTAACAAAATAACGATATCCACCTCGCGCCGACACACTCATTGGTCCACACACATCAGTATGTATGATTTCCAATAAATCTGTCGCCCGTTCCATTGAACCAGAAAACGGCGTTCTAGTCATCTTGCCCATAAGGCATGGCTCACATGTATCAAATGATTCAAAATCAAGTGATTCCAAAAGTCCATCAGAATGGAGTTTCTTCATGCGTTTAACGCAAATATGACCTAGACGGCAGTGCCACATATATGCAGATATATCATTATCAAGTTTAATCCTTTTAGCATCAACATTATGAATATGCGTAATACTACTATCGAGATCCAACAGAAATAAACCATTCAACACAAGTGCATGACCATAAAAGATATTATTCATATAAATCGAACAACCATTATTTTCAGACTTAAATGAATAACCACTTTGCATCAAACACGATCCGAATACAATGTTCATGCTTAGTGCAGGCACCAAATAACAATTATTCAGGTTTATAACTAATCTCGACGGCATATGGAGAGGCAGCGTTCCGACGGCGATCACATCCACTCTTGATCCATTGCCGACCCGCATCGTGACCTCATCCCTTGCTAGTTATCGCTTGTTCCGCAGCCCCTGAACCAAGTTACATATATTAGCAACCGATCCCATATCAAATACCCAGGTGCTACTGCGAGTACTAGTCAAGTACACATCAATAACATGTATATCACATATACCTTTGTTTGCCTTGCCGGCCTTCTTGTCCGCCAAATACTTGGGGCAGTTGCGCTTCCAATGGCCAGTCCCCTTGCAATAGTAGCACTCGGTGTCAGACTTAGGGCCAGCTCGGGGTTTCTTTTCAGGCGCGGCAACAGATTTGCCGCCCTTCTTTCCCTTCTGCTTGCCTTTCTTGTCCTTCTTGAAACCGGTGGTCTTATTGATCATCAACACTTGATGTTCTTTCCTAATCTCCACTTCTGCAGTCTTAAGCATTGACAGAAGCTCGGGAAGAGACTTCTTCATGCCCTGCATATTATAGTTCATCACGAAGCTCTTGTAGCTAGGTGGCAGAGATTGGAGAACACGATGTATGCCTAAGTCAGTGGGAATCGTTATTCCCAAGGACACAAGCTTATCGGCGTACCCAGACATTTTGAGTACGTGCTCACTAACGGAGATGTTCTCTTCCATCATGCAGCTAAAGAACTTTTCAGAAGCATTATAACTCTCTATGGCAGCATGGGTATCGAAAATCATTTTCAATTCTCCCATGGTATCAAAGGCATTGCCATTTTCGAAACGTTTTCGAAGTTCTAGCTCTAGCCCATACAGTATGCAACAATGAACTAAGTTGTGGTCCTCCTGACGAGTTATATAGACGTTCTTTTCCTCGTCAGGGGCGTCAGGAGCTGGTGGGGGGCCTAGCGGCGCCTCTAGCACATATTGCTTTTGTGCAGCAGTGAGGAGAATCCTCAAATTCATAGCCCAGTTGGTGAAGTTGCTACCATTCGCAGCAAGCTTCTCTTTCTCCATGAACACATTGAAATTAAAAGTAGGTGGTGCCATCTACAACAGAATTTGTAAAATATATTTAGACTAAGTTTATGATAGATTGAGTTCAACTAATCCAAATTACTAATGAACTCCCACTCAAAAACGACATCCCTCGTGTCCTTTTGGTGATTACATGAACCAAATCCACTACACCAAGTCCGATCATCACGTGATTCGGTGTAGCTTCAAAGGCGAGCATCTATATGGGCATCATATCAACTATATGACTCATGCTTAACCTTTCGGTCCATGTTCCGAGGCCATGTCTGTACATGCTAGGCTCGTCAAGTAAGAACCTTAGTATTTGCGTGTGTAAAACTGTCTTACACCCGTTGTATGAAAGCGTAGAGTCGAGAACACCCGATCATCACGTGATGCCTCAAAACACGATCCACAAAACGGTGCATACTTAAGGAAGAACACATTTTATCTTGATATCTAAATGAGGGATCATCTTATAATGCTACCAAAAGCGCCAAACTAGAAATATAAGATGCTAACATCTAATGTGTGAAGTGAGGTGATATGGTCCATGCATTTGATCTCTATCATTTGTGTGGTATGATCTCTATCATTCCTTTGTGTGTAAGGCCAAGGTCTATGGAACTTACATGTTAAGTGAGTTGTAAGAGTATCTATCATACATCTACTTATAACAATACCATATCAAGACACTAGCCCAGCAACGATCTAAACTAGACGCCTCTAATTTATCAATTGCAAGTTTTACGTGGCTTAGGGATTTCGGAGATAGAATCGGTCTTACCTACGAACATGAACCATAACGAGGATAACCAAGTTATTAGCAACTCGTTGTAAATCAGATATTGACTATAGTAGGAGAGACAGACACCCGCTAGCCACTTATGCAAAACTTGTTGCATGTCAGTCGTGGAATCGGTCTCATGTACGATGACATGTAAGGTTGGTCCGGGCCGCTTCATCCCACTATGCCACCAATATCCAAAGTACATAGAAGATGCAATAACATGATCATCATCGCCCACATATAAACATATGTGTATTACCCGTGCAAAGCACCTACGCATAGATCAGGCTCTGATACCACTGTTGGGTCCGCAGCATAGAAAATAAAAAATTTCCTACGATGAGAACTATACGCCAAGATCTATCTACTAGGTACAAAGCAACAGGTGGACATACATCCATGGAGAACTTACCCTCGAAGACAACGAGTTTTGTTAACGAGTAGGAACTCGTGGTTGATGTAGTCGTACGCTTGTCGATCTCAAGATCATGTGGAAGTCCGAGCGCCGCAAATCAGCAGCGCATCCGTCCTCGCACACATGTTCAAGCCACCGGACAACCTCCACCTCCTCGCTCTGGCGAATCAGCGGAAGCAGCAACTCCTTCCAGATGCAAGGCCATCGGGAACATGTATCTCGCTAATCCAAGACCATGGGGGAATATCTAGAGGGGGAGAGAGATCCTTCACGAGGAGGTGTTGTTTGTGAGAGGGTAGAGGGGGGCTTTATCTAGGAGGGAGGGAGACCCCTCCCCTCCCATAGCCGGCGCATGAGGGGGGGGGGGTACTCCTCCCCTCCTTCATTCATGTGGTGAACCTCCACTCACATAAACATGGCCTCCACCCAAAATCCCACTCACATGTATTTAATTTCCACCAAATTAAATGCAACTCTCAATTAATAAAACTCTTTTATTTATTTTATTCAGAATTTTGTTAATTACTTTAATTAAAAAACATTCACATAAAACCCCTTGCAACATTTCAATATCACATGCAGAACCACTTTCTGCAATTTCACCCGAAACAATTCCGGTTTTTATTGAAACAATTCCTGTTCTATCGAAACATTTCCTGCGCTTTGTAAACCTTTTGTCTGGAACATATGTGCTCCTAAATGGTGTCCGACAACCCTTAAGTGTGTCACCCTACGGTTCACGAATAATGCAGACATGATTGAGACTCCTCTCAGATCAATAATCAGAAGCAGGAGCTGGAGATCCATACTAACTCCTGCATATTCAACGATGACTTCTGTGATTGTGAGAACCTTTAACGTCAGCAATTTAATCCCTTTGTCTCATGATATAATACATGTCCGAGATTCGATCATCGGTATCCAAATACCTAGTTTGATCTCGTTACCGACATGCACTCTTTTCTTGTTCCCGTGATATAACATTCTAGTGATCACATCACTTGCTTGCAAGCTATCTTAATGTGATATCACTGAGAGGGCCCAGAGTATATCTATCCGTCATCAGGATTGACAAATTCCACTCTTGATCCATGAGCCTCAACATAACACCTTCATAGCACTGAACCCACCTTTATGGTCACCCTGTTACGGTGTGGCATTTGATGTTATCAAGATACTCTTCCGATGTTAGCAATTAACATGATCTCATGGTCTAAGGACTAAGACTACTTTGTATGATGTTATAGCAATATAAACATAATGACTTGATCGTAATGCTATACTTCGGATGAATGTTCATCACATCATTTCACAAATGTTGTGACCTTGTTATTAACAACATCCAATGTCCATGATCAGGAAACCTTGATCATCTTGTTAATCAACAAGCTAGTCTATAAGAGAGGCATAACTAGGAACCCTTTTGTTTATTAAACACACATGTATTGATGTTTCCTATCAATACAATTATAGCATGCAAAATAAACATCTATCATATACAAGGAATACATAATAACAACTTTATTATTGCCTCTCAGGGCATATTTCCTTCACCTAGGTGGTGCCATGCCATGGTGTGGGCCACCCCTGGCCCTCCACTCACTCTCTCACTTGCCACTTTCTTCTCTCTCCCGAGTAAACTCCAGTTCATTGCTCAAAATCGCGTTCTTGCTATGCTTGCCATCGATTTTTCGATCTCCTTGCTCAGCCCATCTTTGCTATTGAAATTTGGAGTATTTGTTCTCCGGTATGTGACTCCTCCGCTTGTCCAAGTAGATTTGTGTTTAGTGGATTATATCTTGAGTATTTTGCTACTGTAGGTGACAGGTTATGAGAGCTTGTAAGCTTGTTTGATGCTTAGAGATATAGTTTTGATGCATGTTTAAGCCTCTTATAAGTCCCTATGAGTAGTGCCCTTCATTATATATTCACTTTGCAATCACTTGTTTAATAGGTGTGTAAATTTCAGAATATCAAGCATGAACAACCATACCTTTGGAGAGATATTTGAGAGGGATGCACCTAGGAGGTCGAGGCCCTCAAGATCAGCCTCTCAGTTTAGGCCATCATACAATGAAGATCTCATTGCAACTCGTATTGGTAATGAAGGGGATGCTCACCCATCTACTTTTCCTTGTTTTACTTTCTTACAAGCTGCAGGGATTCTTGATGATTTCTTGCTACTGATTCAGAGGGTTGGTTTGACCTCATATATGCAAGATGAGAGTGAGCAATACGCTATGCTCACCAAAACTTTTGTTGAGAGGTTTCTGTTTACTAACACGCCCTATGAGTCGACTGTCTCTTTCAGAATTTATAATCTACCCTTTACTATGTCATTGGAAAGATTATGAAGTATTGTAGATGTGAGTATGATAGGGACCGTGAAGAAGATTCAAGGGCGACCCGCTAATTTGCTAGAGCTTTACCGAGGGGTGACCAATGATGATGGCCGCGTGGCTCAACACGGAAAGATAAGAAGCATCCAACTCCCTGCTCTTAGATACTTTGCATATTATCTTGCTACTAGCATTCTCGGTAGGGAGAATACGAGTAATATCTCCAACTATCATTTAGCCTTCCTTGCTGCTGCGCTTAACAATGATACTCGGTACAACCTTGGCTCGCTTATTGCTCGCCGCCTAGCTGCTAGGGGGCCTATCTATGGGGGCATCATTGCCTCACGTATGGTAAATGCATTAGGGCTTTCAGTGGACCCCAATGATACTATATTGGCACCCCAAAGGCTTGACCTTGTTGATATGAAAACTCATCATTTTGTCACTGCTGATTCTGATTTGGACGGTCTAGTATATAGGATGCTGTTTATTGACAGGGATGAGAGGGAGATCCCTTTGCCGTAATCTACTTTGTTTAGTGTTCACAGGAGATCGTGGTAGCGCTCCAAGGAGGAGGTGGACGAGCATCTCCGCTTGTTGGGGTTCCACGGGCAACATCAGGAGGATGTGCCCTCCTACGATTACTCCGAACCGGAGGAACGTACTTGAGCTCGCACCAGGACGAGGGTACCTCCTCGTCATACCACGGAGACACCTCATCTTGGCCAGCCTAGGATTGATACCCACTTAGGCCAAAAGCCTAAGCTTGGGGGGAGGTACGCCGACATCGCACTCATCTCCATATCATTTTGTGTTGGTACTTTGTATATTCATGTTTCATTCTCTTTTTAGTTTTCATTCTTGCTTTGCTTTTGCTTTCTAAAAACACAAAAAGACCAAAAATATTTCTGTTGTTTCTCTTTGGTTTGCTTATTTTTCTCTTTGCCTTGGTTTGTTTTTCCCTTTTTTGCTTTGTTTGAACTATTCGAAAAACCCAAAAAGATTTTGCTTTGCTTGTTCTTCCCTTTTGGTTCTTATTTTAAAAATCGAAAACACCAAAAATATTTGTTCTTCTTCTTTGGTTTTGTGAGTTTGTTGCAGGGTTCAGCAGTCCTTAGTGGATATTGGTTTCATGTTATTATTCAAGCCACACAAGTGAAGGGCAATAATGAGGATTAATGACAACTTGAGGTGTGATAAGAGCCCGGTAACGAACTCTGTTTGTTTTCATTTTTGTACATATACTCATCATTGTGGGCATACTTAGCCTGTTCAAGTAGGGTGTATGTTATTTATGGATGCTTAGTAGTTCTTGCTTTCATATGATTAGTTCCAGCTTGCTAATAGTTTGTAGCATGTCTAATGAATGTTTGCTTGCATTACTCTATTCATAACTTGGTATGACACCGTGGTATCCTCCTCTGAATGTTTCATTTGAATTGACTTGGCACATGCTCACGCATGCATATGACTGAAATAATCAGTTAAGCCTCGATGAATTATTTTTCCTTGAGGGTCTTGAATCACTTTCATGCCATGATTAGTCCTGTTTTGTTGCAAGCATGATTATGACAGCTATTGCTCTCTCGTTTGTTGCTCCCTTACTATTGCCAGCCTTCACTTACACTGAGTATATTTTACTCATGTTTCCAACTCCCTAAAACCAGAGATTGCCAAAAGTATCCACCATACCTACCTATTAGCATCATTTGCTGTTCCATGCATATTCAATATGCCTTGTTTTCTTCCGAATAAAATGTTTGCTTGTTATGAGAAACTTAGTTAGTAAAGCTCTCACGAACTTGATGGCACATTTTATTTTCTTGCACTTAATAAACCTAAACCATTGCGTCCTTCTTTGTTGCGTATATGCTTGCACTTTATAAGTTAAAGTTAGCAGAACCATGTATCATGGGGAACGCTTTCAACATTGCACTGGTACTTAGTACCTCGTTGATATCATGTTCTTTGTGAAATAAAAGTGGAACTTGTAAGATCATGGAGTTTGTATGTGTGTTAGAGAAACGCCTAGGCCGCTAGCCTAAGCCATGTGTAATCATGGTGGAAACTTGTAGCATAACCATAATGAGCATTCTATGAAGCATCCTCAATAAATATCTATGCACATAGTAAATAAAAAGATCGCTGAGATGCTCATTGTCTGCTTACCTTGTTATTTTGATTATGGGATAGCTCTTGTATCATGTGCAAGGGGTACCCCGTTGGCGGTTCTCTATGATATGTATATACTTACAATGAAAGAGCTTACTTGTGACTGAAGTTGAGTAGCATGAGGATCGGTCTTCGTAAGTAAGGGGCATGAGACTTCGATTTATAACTTGTCAAGCATATCCTCTTAGTTGTGTCACTTTAAACTTAACCATTTAAAGATGCTTATGATAGGGGCAATGAGAGCTCAAAGCTAACAAGTACCATACTTTCAGCATTTGGAAGCCTTTCAAACTTTTCAAAACCTTTTTCGTTTTCCTTGTTGAGTCTCCACATATTCTATGAGCACCTTCTTGAGAGCATAGTTGTCATTCTTAGTGTAATGTGCTTGCCTCAAAACTTGATTATTTGTGTTATGACTTTGATGCTTGTATCTTTGATATCTTTACTTCTAGTCTTCACCTAAACTTTAGAGGTGCCTTGGCATTCATAATCAAAGGCAAGCGAGATACCACTCTATCATACCTTGTTATGAGCATTGTAATGTTGCTTATGTTTATGTTTCATGCTACTTATTATTTTTGAGTTGGAATCTCTTCATAGCTTGCAATGCCTATTAAGTAAACTTAGTTGCATATTCCTTATTATGAATTGTCTAAGTAGTTGATCACATGCTGAGAATATATACATCATATGAAGCAAATGTGTTCGTGAAAGTTTCTTTTATCGCACTCAGTTTTCAACTGAATTGCTTGAGGATAAGCAATAAGCTAAGCTTGGAGGGAGTTGATACGTCCAAAACGTATCTACTTTCCCAAACACTTTTGCTATTGTTTCTCCTCTAAACTTGTGTGATTTGGATGCAACTAACACGGACTAACGCTGTTTTCATCAGAATTGCCTTTGTGTTTAGGTTTTGTGCAGAAAATCAACTATCAGGAAAAATCGCGGAAAATATGCCAAAAATTCTGTTTCGCCAGAAGACTCCTAGAGCCAGAATATGAGACGGAGGGGGGCTGGGCCCATACCACACCACTGGCCACGCAAGCTAGGCCTGGCCGCGCCTCGCCAGGGGGTGGTCTGGCCGCGCCTCGCTAGGGGGTGGTCTGGCTGCCCTAGACACCCCCTCAGTCTCCCTCTTCGCCTATAAGATGCCCTCTGACCTAAAAAGTCAGAGGGGTTCGACGTTTTTCTAGAAGGAGTTCCACTCCGCCGCCACCACCAGATTCCATGAAATAGCACCAGAAACTCCATTCTGGCACCCTGCCGGGATGGGGAATTGGAGGAGATCATCGCCATCATCATCACCATCGCTTCTCCGTCGACCATCCATGTTTCCCCCATCTATGAGTGAGTAATCCCCCGCTGTAGGCTATGGGGATGGTAGGGATTGGATGAGATTGTTCATGTAATGACATCAGATTGTTAGGGCATGGTGCCTAGTATCTTCTATTAGTGCTTTATGACTTTGTTGCGACTTGTTATGCTTCATGCTTGTCACTAGGGCCTGAGTGCCATGATTTCAGATCTGAACATGTTATTGATTCATTATGATAGTATTGTTTTTGGTCTTACCTGCAAGTTGTATACACACGTTGTTGTCTAGAACCAATGGCCTCGAAGTGACAGAAATCAGGATAACCGGAGGGAATGGCTTTGATGTGAGGATTACATGTGTTCACGGAGTGTTAATGCTTTGCTCTGGTGCTCTATTAAAAGGAGCACCTTAATTGCCAATAGTTCCCTTGAGGCCCCGCTGCAAACGGCCTGGCAGGACAAAAGATATTGTGCAAGTTCTCATTGCGAGCACGTATGACTATATATGGGACACATGCCTAGGATTAGCTAGTACTTGGATGCTTTATCTTATTTATCTGCAATTGCCCTATGTTCTGATTGCTATGTGAATTGTCTTGTCCATGCAACGCCCTTCCATCCATCCCTATGCCTACCGAAGTCGAATCCTACTGTTTGTTGTTGTTGTTGTTGTTGTTGTTACTACTGTCTTTGCTTTTACTATTGCTGTTACTTTACTATTCCTACTACAAAACTGTTGCTACTGATAAACTGCTATGAGCAAGATTGTTTCCAGGTGCAGCTGAATTGACAACTCAGTTGTTAAGGCTTATAAATATTCTTTGGCTCCCCTTGTGTCGAATCAATAAATTGGGTTTCACTTCCCTCGAAAATACTGCGATACACCCCCTATACTTGTGGGTCATCAATAGGTGCACTAGTTCGGTGAAGAGATAGTGAAATACAAGTGGTATCGATAATTATAAGTGGTAACGGTGATAGAAAATAGCTTGCTGGCGTGTGGTTAACGTGGGAAAAGACTAAAGGCAAACTGAAATAAAGATGGAAGCAAGCAAACATGTAATAGATCTAATAGCAAATGGTGTTTTAGTGCTTAGAAACAAGGCCTAGGGATCATACTTTCGCTAGTGAACACTCTCATATAAATATATTCTTCTTTTTGATACTACTCTTAACTACTCTCCGGTTGGATGCTCTAATCCATGGTAGGGCTATAACAGCACACCTCAAAGTCCGCTTTCCCCATGTAGATAACCCCACACTGTCACCTTGAGCTCTAGATGGTTCCAACAAACACCACAATTTCATAGAAACATCCAACTCCAAATATAACTCATAACAAGTATTTGTAATCTCTAGCCTAAGTGTCACCATGGTGTGAACGCTGTCACTTTCACACACGTGGGGAGAGCAGAGATCTATTAAAGCACTTGAGTAGCAAGGTAGATCTATAGACTACAAGCTCATGATCTCAATAAGATCATGCATAGAGAGAGAGATGAACACATAGCTACCGGTAGAACCCTTAGCCTCGAGAGAGAACTACTCCCTCCTCATCATGGGAATCAGCAATGGCGATGGAGATGGTGGTGGAGATCGATGGAGATGGCTCTGGGGGCACTTCCCCGTCCCAGCAGGGTGCTGGAACAGAGACTTTCTGTCCCCCGAATCTCCCCTTCGGTGGCGGCGGTGCTGTGGAACTTTTCGTGGATTTCTGATTGACGATCTAGGGTTTTTGCCTCGGGGGAGATATATAGGCGAAAGAGGCAAGGTCGATGGCCGGCCAGGGGCCCCACACCATGCCCTGGCGGGGCCAAGGGGGACCCGCGCCGAGGGGTGGTGTGGCCACCCTGTGGCCCCTCTCTGACTCTCCTTCTGGCTCCGTGAGTCTTCCGAGAAAATAACAACTTTGGCTTTTGTCCAGTCCAATTCCGAGAATATTCATTTTCTGACTTTCCTGGAACCAAAAACAGCAGAAAATAGGCAACTGGCACTATGGCATCTTGTTAATAGGTTAGTCCAAGAAATCATATGAAAAGTACTCCAAAGTGTGGACAAAACATAAGAAAGTAGATAAAAACCAAGCATGGAACATCAAAAATTATAGATACATTTGCAATGTATCAACATCCCCAAGCTTAACTCCTGCTCGTCCTCGAGTAGGTAAGTGATAAAAAGAAAGAATAATTTTTGAGGTGACATGCACCATCATAAACTTGATCAAAGTATTTGTAAAACATTCAAAGACGGGATCATAGTACTTCAATCATAACATGAAAGACAAAGTTCTAACAATAAGACAAAGAAAACTATGATGCAACATGAAAATGCACAAATAAAAGATTCATGAATAACAATGCTTTGCAAGACGTTTGTTTGTTTCAGATAAAGAAAACATACATAATAGTATTCAGCTTATCCCTCATAGAGTAGCAAATGTAAATGCATAGGACACCTTCAAAGTTCATAAGAGTGACTAGATACAAATAGTTTAAAACAAGCAATATCAAGTTATGCATCAATCAACTAGTCTTGGGACAATGCACATAGAACTAAGAATGGCCACTATGCTCTCAAAGTAAGTGCATAAAGATAGAAGGTGGAGACTCAATATATATAAGTGGAAGAAAGGCCTTCATAGAAGGAAGCAGAGATTCAAGTTTCATAAAGAGCTTCCAAAAATTATGGTACTTATAGCTTTCAGCTCTCATTGCCCCTATCATAAGCATCTTGAAGTGATTAAGGTTAAAGTGAACAAACTAAGGTGTACATGCTTGACGAAGTATAAGTTAGAAATCTCATGTCCCTTGAATACGAGGGTCGCTTGTAACTACCTCGGTGAATTACGCTCTTAGTTACAAGCCTGGATGAGCGGAAATGGTTAAAATAGTACGGTGGGGCTAAATGCCACTCACAGGTAGACCTTTCGGCCGTCCTAACCATTTCGAAAACATCGGGACAAGAACGAGCGGCGTAATCGGCAGGCGAAGGGATCAACTACATACACAAATGAGTATGTATGCAAGCCACATACAATAGTCCTCAGAGCCATTCCATCTAAAAGAAATAGAAATATTGCAACGCCATACGGCAAGATCCAAATATCCTAGATAGATATAATAGTTTAGGATATCTCCTCATACATCAAACATCAGAGTATCAGGCGGAAGCGGAAAACAAGATCCGAGTACGGATAAGAAGCAAATCAGCATAAGATGCCCCATAAATAAACACATCCCTCCCACAGATCTCACAGATCCCCGTTCTCGGAATCTCTACACCGAGTGATCGTTGCCAACATCGTCTGTCTCCTCCACCCAGTATCCATCTTGCGAGTATACCTGTTCATCTGAATCAAATAATTTATCGTGTGAGACCCTAGGGGTACTCAGCAAGTCTTTATGCCTCTAAAGGGGACACAACCTGGGGTGACGCAATTGCAGCAAAAGATAATACCTAACAAGTCTATAGATACTCACTAACCATCCGCCTAACCAAAGATAGACGGGTGTCCGTGAATTAATAACAACAGTTATGACAGTAATATTAACAGATTCATCCTCCTCCTCGCTTACCAATGAGGAAGCGGACGAACAGCCCCCATCCGTTGGCAGTTTTATTATCCGGGGGACACGTGGTGGATCCGGGGGACCGCGGGTCAAGGCTGCGGAAAACCCCGGTACCTTTTCATAAAAAGCCAGGGTGACCGATAGGTGGGGCCTCTAGGAGCGCGGGTTGAGCCGGCAAAAGACGCAGGGGGTTAAGTGTAAAAGGGTCCGTGGCCACTGTTGTTCTTCTCTGAATATTACTGACGACCGATCGGTGACAGCGAACGGCGCGCGGCACGGGGGTCGAACCCGCGACCTGGCGCTTGCGCGCGGCGGCGGCGACCGCTGCGGCTAGGTGGGATTGGTGTTAGGGGAAGGCTGCGCGGCTAGACAAGGTTCTCGCGACACGACGACGCAGGGAACGCACGCGCACGCAACGCACCGAGAGCGTTCGACACGTGGTCCGGCGAATACAGGAAAAGACTGCGAGAAAGAGGATGTCCGGGAGAGTCATCAGCTCACCGCGGTGGGGTTGGTGGTGGTGGAACGGCTTGGGGCGCCGGGGATCGGTGGCAAGGCAGACGGCCGGAGAGCTAGGGTTTCCGTCAGGTGTCGCGGTACTGTGGCGGAAGAAGGCTCCTCCTCCTTGCTGGCGGGTACGGGGTGAAGCAGGGGATACTGCCCGGTCTCCTTGATCACCTCCGCGTCGCCCACGCCGGCTGAAACGAGGACGCGGTGGTGGTACTGGCGGTGACCAGCGGAAGGATCTGGCAACGGTGAAGAGGAAGGAGAGGAGAGGCAGGGCCTAGGGATGGATCTGGCAAGATAGAGGAGGCGTGGGGAAAGGTACAAGGTGAGGGAGAGAGGGGGTGCCGTGTGGGAGCGGGCAGAGGTAAAGTGGCTTCTGCCACTTTCCTTCTTCTCCTTGATCACGTGCTCGGGCTGGGGCAGGTAGGCATGGCGGGGTAGGGTGGTGGAGGCTTCCAGGTGGGACAAGGGTACCGGTGGGGTCGGTGGAGCCAGCTGGTAGCAGGAGAGAGAGATCAGAGAGGTCTCGGGTGTAGCTAGGTGGTCTCGGTTTAGGGCTGGTTAGATGGGGTAGGATGGTAGCTGGGGTGGGGCCAGCGTGGTAGAGAGAAGGAGAAGAGAGAGGGGGAGGTGCGGGGAGGTGCGGGGTTAGGGTATAGAGATGGTAGGTAGGGTTAGGGTTTAGGAAGAGAGGAAGCTAGGTTTAGGGTTTTATGTAGGATTTTAGGTTTTACACATGCTTATAGATGAAGCCAAGATGAAGGGGTGAGGGAGTGTGTATGGACTAAAGGATGCATGGTCATGACTAGATCAAGTGTGGAGGAAAAAGATGGAGATGGGAAGGATTTTCCATGACCATGCATGGCATACACATGTGAGAAAGGCTTGATGAGCACAAGGCAATAAAATAAACCAACAAGGTGAAAGGTTTGAGAGAGAAGGGAGAGCTCCAAGAGATATACACCACTCAAAAATTCAAATAAAACCCAAAAGAGTAGAATGTGGTGGTGCTTGCATGGCCCATGCAAAATAATTAATACCACGTTTATTCTTGTGAAAACAATAATATTAACATGGCATTATTCTTATGCATTCCCAAAAGTGGAATAAAAGCCAAGCAACAGAATTTATAGAATTAGATCCACCCCACCCACATGAGCTAGAATAAATATCAAAAGAAAAAGAAATACCAACTCATGGGTTTTTGGAATGGTGGAATTATAGGGTGGTGAAAGAAAGGTGGTGGAGTTGAAATAAAAGATATGCCCCCAACTCAACTTGGGCATTTAAATAATATATCAATAACCAAATACAATATCAAGAGGCAAATACAATTAATAATGCATATGCGAGGAGAACCAAAAGAAAAAGGGTTTTATATGATGCTCAAATGCAAGGTGGCATGATGACATGAGCATGATATAATTATGATGCAACAATTATATGCAGGAAGTAGACATTATATTACTAGACCAAGTAGCATTACAATTGTTAGACAATTGGGATGCTACAACTCTCCCCCACTAAACAGGAATCTCGCCCCGAGATTCTAGGAAGAGGAAGAAGACTCGAAGAGGGTAGGGTATCTTCACGTTCCCAAGTGGCTTCATCAACAGAATGGTGCGACCACTGCACCTTGCAGAACTTGATGGACTTGTTGCGAGTCCTTCTTTCTGCGACTTCAAGGATTTTTGTGGGGTGTTCTTGATAAGACAGGTCTTCTTGGAGATTTATAAGCTCATGTTCCACGGTCCTGCCGAGATCCTTGAAGCACTTCTTGAGTTGAGAGATGTGGAAAACATCATGGACCTTGAGTTTTTTAGGAAGCTCAAGAGCATAAGCAACTTCTCCTCTTCTCCCACGAATTTTGAATGGACCGATGTATCTAGGAGCCAGCTTTCCTTTGATACCAAAACGGTGCGTGCCTCTCATGGGAGTGACACAAAGGTAAACGAGATCACCAGGGACATACTCCATGTCCGTGTGCTTTCTGTCATAATTGCTCTTCTGGCGACTTTGAGCAATCTTCAGATTTTCAAGAATGATGTGAACCTTCTCCTCCGCTTGAGTTACAATGTCGGGGCCAAACAATATTCTTTCTCCTGCGCCCGACCAACCAATCGGAATTCTGCATTTGCGACCATAGAGAGCCTCAAATGGTGCCATCTTTAGACTTTTCTCGAAGCTGTTGTTGTAAGAGAATTCAGCATAAGGAAGACATTCTTCCCACTTCATGCCGAAAGAGATGACGCAAGCACGGAGCATATCTTCTAGAATCTGATTGATCCTTTCAACTTGTCCTTGCGACTGAGGGTGGTAAGCTGTGCTGAAGTTCAGTTTTGTTCCCAAAGTATTTTGGAAACTTCCCTAGAACTTGGAAGTGAAGATGCTTCCACGGTCTGAACTGATCTCAAGAGGAACTCCATACAGAGAGACAATTCTGTTGATATAGAGCTCAACCAACTGGATTGCAGAAATTGTTTCCTTGACGGGAAAGAAGTGAGCCACTTTAGAAAGCCTGTCGATGACAACAAAGATTGCATTGTTGCCCTTCTGCGACCTTGGAAAACCAGTGATGAAGTCCATCTCTACTTTCTCCCATTTCCATTCCGGGGGTTTCAATGGCTGTAGAAGATCGGAAGGTTTCTGATGGACAGCTTTAACTCTACGGCAGACATCACACTCCGAGACATACTTGGCACAATATCGTTTCAACCCAGGCCACCAATACTGTGTTTTCAAGTCCATGTACATCTTTGTGCTGCCAGGGTGGATAGAAAGAACAGAATCATGCGCCTCCTTGAGAACTTGCTCTCTTAAACCCGGGCAGTTCGGAACAAACATCCGGTGTTCAAAGAAAAGAGTGCCTTGGTCATCGACGTGGAAGGACTCATACTTCGGAAGCTGAATGTTGGAGATGATCTTTTTAGTGTAAGGATCCCCAAGTTGAATGGAGCGAACCTTTTCTTCCAAGAGAGGTGTTGCCAGAAGGTTCAGAAGATGCCCTTGATCGACAATTTCAAGGTTGAGCTGACGGAATTCCTCGCACAAGAGAGGCTGTTGTTCTTCCACCATGAGGTTGCTGACATAAGCTTTGCGGCTGAGAGCATCGGCCATGACATTAGCTTTGCCCGGAGTGTAGTTGATGGTCAAATCGAAATCATTGATTGCTTCAATCCACCTCCTCTGACGAAGGTTGAGATCAGGCTGTGTGAAGATATACTTCAGACTCTTGTGATCAGAAAAGATTTCACAACGGTTGCCAAGCAAGTAGTGCCTCCATACTTTCAAAGCAAAGACAACTGCTGTGAGTTCGAGGTCATGTGTAAGATAGTTGATCTCATGCGTCTTCAACTATCGAGAGGCATAAGCAACAACTTGTTTTTCTTGCATAAGGACCGCACCCAATCCTTGCAATGAGGCGTCATAGAATATCTGAAAAGGCTTTGATGTATCTGGAGGAATCAAAACTGGTGTGGAAGTGAGCTTCTCTTTGAGTGTTTCAAAGCTTGCTTGACATGCAGGAGTCCAAAGGTATTTCTTGCCTTTCTTGAGGAGATCGGTAAGAGGCTTCGCAATCTTCGAGAAGTTCTGCACGAAGCGACGGCAATAACTATCCAAACCAAGGAAACTCCGGACTTCTTTGACATTTACAGGAGGAAGCCAGTCAACAATTATCTTTATAGTTTCTGGGTTGACGGCAATGCCCTTGGCAGAGATGAGGTGACCAAGGTAGGTGACTTGAGGCAGCCAAAACTCACATTTGGAGAACTTTGCATACAGACGGTTCTCACAAAGCTTGTTTAGGACACACCGAAGGTGTTCTTCATGTTCTTCCTTTGACTTAGAATAGACTAGGATGTCATCCAGATAGACCACAACGAACTTATCAAGATACTCCAAGAAAACCGAGTTCATAAGCCTCGAGAAGGTGGCAGGTGCGTTGGTGAGACCGAAAGACATGACCGTGTACTCATACAGGCCATAGCGGGTGGTGAAAGCTGTTTTAGGAACATCTTCCTTGCGAATCTTGATTTGATGATAACCACTTCTCAAGTCAAGCTTAGAGAATACCATAGCTCCAGCTAGCTGATCGAAGAGATCATTAATCCGCGGAAGGGGATATTTATTCTTGATGGTTTTAGCATTGAGAGCTCGATAGTCAACACAAAGTCTATCAGTCTTGTCTCGCTTCTTCACAAAGATGGTTGGGCTACCCCAAGAAGAAGTACTGTGCTGAATGAAACCCAACTTCTCTTGTTCATCAAGCTGACGTTTGAGTTCAGGCAACTCAGCAGGACCCATTTTATAAGGCCGCTTGGAGATAGGAGCGGTACCAGGTTCAAGCTCAATCACAAACTCAACCTCACGATCCGGAGGCATACCTGGCAACTCTTCAGGAAAGACATCTGGGAACTCACAGACCACCGGAACACTCTGAATAGCTTCCATAGCATCATCATTCAGAGCCGCCAAAGAGAAAAGCTGAATAGCAGGAGTCAAACTTGGAGAATAGACTATATGACCTTCAGGAATTTTTAGAGAAACCGAGCGTTCAGCACAATCAATCACAGCTGCATTTGCTGTCAACCAATCCATGCCCAAGATAACATCAATGTCAGAATTGCCCAGAATAATTAAGGACGCCGAGAACGAAGAGCCACCAATCTCAATTTGATTGTCATGGCTGATATGAGCAGCCCTCATGTTTGAGCCAGGAGATTGTACCACCAGACGATGCAATAAGGGAACCATATCCAGATCATGCTCATGAGCAAACTTATGAGAAACAAAAGAATGCGAAGCACCAGAATCAAACAAAACTCGTGCAGGGACTGAGTTAACGGGAAGCATACCCATCACAACTCCAGGTGCATGCTCAGCTTGAGCGGCGTTGACACAGTTGGCACGAGCAATAGTAGACCCGGGCTTGGTGTTGATGTTGAGAGCTCGAGGTTGTGGTGCACAAACCATAGGAGAGCTTGCCGCAGGTCTTGCAGGTGGTGGAGGAAGAGCTTTGTTGTTCATAGGATAGTTCCAGTGTTGATGCCCAGTATTTCCACAAGTGTAACAAGCACCAGGTGGACGTGGAGCAACGTAGCCAGGGACTCCGCCAGGCGCTCCAGGGTAGTTGTGGTTGTAGCCCCTGGGAGCAGCAGTGAGGAAGTTTGGTGGCCTTGCCGTGTAGCTTGAAGGTCTTGGTGGAGCCGGGAGCGACGGTGGGGTGTTAGGAACCCAGACACGACGCTTAGAAGGAGTTGACATAGCTGAAGAGCTTGCTGCATCACGGTTGTGTTTCTTTGACTCCTCAAACACTTGCCTACTTGCTTCCTCCTGCAGAGCTGTATGTTGGAGTTCTAGAAAAGACGCCGGCCTTTCATGTGTGATTGCATATTTAATCGATGCATTGATCCCTTGTCTGAACCTCTTTTGCTTCTTCTTGTCATCAGAGATCTCATCGCCACCATAACGAGAAAGGTTCATGAAGTTTCTGATATAGGTCTTGACATTGTCATTGCCCTGCTTGAGGTTGAGAAACACTTCCTTCATCCTCTCCATGACAATTTCTGACAGATATTGCTCTTTGAAAGCTCCAGTGAACTGTTCCCAAGTAGGCTGAAAACCAGTGTAGTTTGCCTTGAGGTAATTCTCCCACCACAGAGCTGCATCTCCCTTCAGAAGGTGAGTGGCACATTTTACCGATTCTTGCTCAGGAACATCAGCAGTCACCAGTAACCTTGACATCTCACGCAACCAATCATCAGCATCAAGTGGTTGATTAGACACATCAAATTGGCGTGGGTTAAACTTCAGGAAGCTTTTGATGTCTCCTCGCTTGGGAGGTGGAGGTAGCGGAACAAACTCATTCCTCCTGACACTTTCTTCAAATTGCTGCTGGTTCTGCTGCATTGCTGCCAAGGCATTGGCGATGCTTGACAACGCGGCCCCCAGTTCAGGTTGTATGTCCTCCTCAGAACGGCGTGGTGGTGCCATCCTGTGATTGATATAAAACACAAGTCAGTACCATAATGGAGAATAATAATAATCCAAAATAGTACCAAAATGGAATTAACCAAGATTAAAGGATACAAATTACTAAGATGATATTAAAATATCAACAAAGTTCAAAGCACCTAGAAGATATTAAGCATATCGCACACGACTGAACAAGGAGTGTGGTACACAAACTAACAAAGAAAATTTTTCCACAAATTTCGGCATTAAAATACCACTATATGCGCAAAACCACTTAACGAATCAAGATTAGTAACTCTACCAATTCAATATACAAGAGCGAATGATAAAAGTAATGGTATGGTCGCTACTCCATCCCGCACTCAAATCATTACTCCGCACATGAATAAGTAAAACACATATCCCAACACCTTCTTCTTAAGATGAACCTAAAGATTAGTAACTACAGAAACGAACACCCCAAACAAGATAACATCGGATAACAAAGAGTAAGACAGATCACGTCGGTATACAACGAATCAGATAGATCGCGTCGGTTTGCAAAAGCCTATCGGTATGGAATGTACCAACAGTTGATAACCAAACGGCCGATAGTGATAACATGTTGGATGCAACAGATAGACAAGGAATTCACACACATGCACACACACACACACAACCTATGGTACTACGGAACCCAGAACACGTGAATCCTAGTTTGAATTTTAGAAGAGGATTGAAAACGTTACACTTCCTTACCAGAGAAGGGTGGGTGGGTGGGTAAGAAGAAAAGTGGAAGCAGTCCTACTCTCGCGTTTTGTTTTTCCCTAGTATACATAGCTACCAAAATATTTGCTAGACTGACAACGACCATTTGGCTGAGACCCTGAAGGGCAAGATGGCTCTGATACCAATTGTAACTACCTCGGTGAATTACGCTCTTAGTTACAAGCCTGGATGAGCGGAAATGGTTAAAATAGTACGGTGGGGCCAAATGCCACTCACAGGTAGACCTTTCGGCCGTCCTAACCATTTCCAAAACATCGGGACAAGAACGAGCGGCGTAATCGGCAGGCGAAGGGATCAACTACATACACAAATGAGTATGTATGCAAGCCAGATACAACAGTCCTTAGAGCCATTCTATCTAAAAGAAATAGAAATATTGCAATGCCATACGGCAAGATCCAAATATCCTAGATAGATATAATAGTTTAGGATATCTCCTCATACATCAAACATCAGAGTATCAGGCGGAAGCGGAAAACAAGATCCGAGTACAGATAAGAAGCAAATCGGCATAAGATGCCCCATAAATAAACACATCCCGCCCACAGATCTCACGGATCCCCGTTCACGGAATCTCTACACCGAGTGATCGTTGCCAACATCGTCCGTCTCCTCCACCCAGTATCCATCTTGCGAGTATACCTGTTCATCTGAATCAAACAATTTATCGTGTGAGATCCTAGGGGTACTCAGCAAGTCTTTATGCCTCTAAAGGGGACACAACTTGGGGTGACACAATTGCAGCAAAAGATAATACCTAACAAGTCTATAGATACTCGCAAAACCATCCGCCTAACCAAAGATAGACGGGTGTCCGTGAATTAATAACAACAGTTATAACAGTAATATTAACATATCCATCCTCCTCCTCGCTTACCAACGAGGAAGCGGACGAACAGCCCCCATCCGTTAGCAGTTTTATTATCCATTCCATGAGTGTTGCACTATTTACTAGTCAGGTACTTAGTCAAATTAAAAGCGGTACTTTAGTTATACTTGTCTATGATCGAGAAACTGTGCTCCAAGTCGTCCATAACCGCGGACACGGCTTTCAGAAAGATTTACCCTGTAGGGGTGCACAAATAGCAACACACACTCGATCAACCTCGGAAAAACCAAATCAAAACCCAACGAGGCATTCATGACAAAGCGATCACAGGATTTAGAAATGTTTCAGGGGGCCACCCCACTAAGCTACCCGCAACGAAGTTGGCCGGCTCCGGAACGGACCCAGGTTTGTGTGGACGGCGGTAAACGACTGGGAACCCAAAAATGTGACTGGGCTTGTCGATACAGCGAAAACGTGTCACGGTCCTAAACAGTACAGGTGCTCCACGCACAATCTTAAATAAAGCAGTAAAGCATGGCATAAGTACAGGATAGTAATAAATCCCCAAACTACTTTGTGGCCCCAAGAAATAGGAATGAATCAAGCTCTGGCTCAGGGGGGTCCATAAGGCCTCCCAGATGTGGATAGTGCGAATAGTCAAGGAACAGGAATCAAGTACTCGGGGTCCTACGGGACACAAGTGAGCATGAAGAACCAAATAGCAGATATTGCTCACCGGTGCCACTTTCATTAGTTATCCCATTACTACTCAGGTTAAGTTATTTAGGTACCTCATTATCTATCAGACACTCACATACCCTACACATGTTGTTCTACGACTCGCATGGCCCAAACAACTCCTGTAGTAATGGCTCATGGGATGGAGGAACAAGCTTCGGTGGGGTTTAAAAGTAAAGGCTATGCAGTACTTGGGATTCAATTTAATGCAATCGCGACTCAATGATGCAAGAACAAGATAGAGGCAATAGGTACTATATGTATGCAAGCATGTGGTAGTGCTTGCCTGGCAGCTCAGTTGAAGCGAGGGACGGATTTGGGTAGTGCTCCTGGGTTTCCTGATATATTCTCTGCTCAGCGTCTATTCGAAGAAGAACCAAACAAACAAGGGCCAACATAAATAAGGTGCACAAGCATATGAATTAAAATGCGACAAGCAAACAAACATGCCATGATGAATGATGCACAATTTACATGGCATTAAAGCAGCATGGCATGGTGAGGTGTGGGGTACAAGAATAAAGCATTTCATTATTTGCTTAGTCAAGTTTTATTGCCATAAACCGTTCAGATTTTCAATGATGACATGATGCATGCTTCAGTTCAGAATAAGGACTGCATAGATAGAACGGGCTCGTCGCGCTGATCGATTTAGACATATTATTTGTCAAATTTGGAGTTATAAAACTAAAGTTATTAATTAATTAAGAAAAAGGGTATTTTATTGTAATTTTAATCATCTCGAAATTTTAAAGTGCTCAAATATTATTTTGAATAGCATATTTGAATTTCTCACATTTTTCTGATTCAAAAACATATATCATATGTATTATTTGGAATTATATTTTAAAAGATATTTAAAACAGATTCAAGTTTGAATTTTAAACAATTTTGAAAAAGTTTAAATTAAACAGCAAAGCAGAAAACCATTTGTACTCACCCAGATCTAGCCACAGACACAGACACCTGGGCCCGGGCTGACCTGGCGGGAAAACGACGCAGAGAGACCTGTTCTCACCGCGAGCTGAGCTAGCCCATGCGGCTGACAGGTGGGGCCAGTGGGGCTGAGGGTCCACAGCGCGCGCGGCCAGCCGGTAGGCGACACGTGGTGGATCCGGGGGACTGCGGGTCAAGGATGCGGAAAACCCCGGTACCTTTTCATAAAAAGCCAGGGTGACCGACAGGTGGGGCCTCTAGGAGCGCGAGTTGAGCCGGCAAAAGACGCAGGGGGTTAAGTGCAAAAGGGTCCGCGGCCACTGTTGTTCTTCTCTGAATATTACTGATGACCGATTGGTGACAGCGAACGGCGCGCGGCGCGGGGGTCGAACCCGCGACCTGGCGCTTGCGTGCGGCGGCGGCGACCGCTGCGGCTAGGTGGGATTGGTGTTAGGGGAAGGCTGCGCGGCTAGACAAGGTTCTCGCAACGCGACGACGCAGAGAACGCACGTGCATGCAACGCACCGAGAGCGTTCGACATGTGGTCCGGCGAATACATGAAAAGACGGCGAGAAAGGGGATGTCCGGGAGAGTCAGCAGCTCACCGCGGTGGGGTTGGTGGTGGTGGAATGGCTTGGGGCACCGGGGATCGGTGGCGAGGCAAACGGCCGGAGAGCTAGGTTTTCCGTTTGGCGTCGCGGTACTGTGGCGGAAGAAGGCTCGTCCTCCTCGCTGGCGGGTACGGGGCGAAGTAGGGGATACTGCCCGGTCTCCTTGATCACCTCCGCGTCACCCACGCCGGCTGAAACGAGGACGTGGCGGTGGTACTGGCGGTGACCGGCTGAAGGAGCTGGCGACGGTGAAGAGGAAGGAGAGGAGAGGCAGGGCCTGGGATGGATCTGGCGAGATAGAGGAGGCGTGGGGAAAGGTATAAGGCGTGGGGAAAGGTACAAGGCGAGGGAGAGGGCGGGGGTGCCGTGTGGGAGCGGGCAGAGGTAAAGTGGCTTCGGCCACTTTCCTTCTTCTCCTCGATCACATGCTCGGGCTGGGGAAGGTAGGCATGGCGGGGTAGGGTGGTGGAGGCTGCCAGGTGGGACAAGGGTACCAGTGGGGTCGGTGGAGCCAGCTGGTAGCGGGAGAGAGAGATCAGAGAGGGCTCGGGTGTAGCTAGGTGGTCTCGGTTTAGGGCTAGTTAGATGGGGTAGGAGGGTAGCTGGGGTGGGGCCAGCGTGGTAGAGAGAAGGAGAAGAGAGAGGGGGAGGTGCGGGGAGGTTAGGGGTTAGGGTATAGAGATGGTAGATAGGGTTAGGGTTTAGGAAGAGAGGAAGCTAGGTTTAGGATTTTATGTAGGATTTTAGGTTTTACAGATGCTTATAGATGAAGCCAAGATGAAGGGGTGAGGGAGTGTGTATGGACTAAAGGATGCATGGTCATGACTAGATCAAGTGTGGAGGAAAAAGATAGAGATGGGAAGGATTTTCCATGACCATGCATGGCATACACATGTGAGAAAGGCTTGATGAGCACAAGGCAATAAAATAAACCAACAAGGTGAAAGGTTTGAGAGAGAAGGGAGAGCTCCAAGAGATATACACCACTCAAAAATTCAAATAAAATCCAAAAGACTAGAATGTGGTGGTGCTTGCATGGCCCATGCAAAATAATTAATGCCATGTTTATTCTTGTGAAAAAAATAATATTAACATGGCATTATTCTTATGCATTCCCAAAAGTGGAATAAAAGCGAAGCAACAGAATTTATAGAATTAGATCCACCCCACCCACATGAGCTAGAATAAATATCAAAAGAAAAAGAAATACCAGCTCATGGGTTTTTGGAATGGTGGAATTATAGGGTGGTGAAAGAAAGGTGGTGGAGTTGAAATAAAAGATATGCCCCCAACTCAACTTGGGCATTTAAACAATATATCAATAACCAAATACAATATCAAGAGGCAAATACAATTAATAATGCATATGAGAGGAGAACCACAAGAAAAAGGGTTTTATATGATGCTCAAATGCAAGGTGGCATGATGACATGAGCATGATATAATTATGATGCAACAATTATATGCAGGAAGTAGCCATTATATTACTAGACCAAGTAGCATTACAATTGTTAGACAATTGGGATGCTACATCGCTCCTCATGCTACTCAAGTTTAGTCACCGATAAGTTCTTGTCATCGTAAGTACATGTGTAGCATAGAGAACCGCCAACGGGGTACCCCTTGCCCGATGATACGGAAGAATCCCCATATCAAAATGACAAGGCAAGCAGATAACGAGCATCTCAGCAATCTTGTTATTTACCATGGGAATATGGTGCTTTTTTCTCTCTTTCCTCTTTTCATAATCTTTTTTTTCCTTTTTCTCTTTTTTTCTCAATATCGGACTCTTTTTTTATAAGAAGAATGCTTCATAGACAGCTCATTATGGTTACGCTGCAGGTTTCCACCATGTCAGCATGGATTAGACCAGCGGCCCAGGCGTTTCTCTAACACATATACAATACTCCATGGACTTACAAGCTCCCCTTTCATTTCACACCGACGACACCCATAGACAAAAGAGCATGATATCAACTAGGTACAAAGTACCAGTGCAATGTTGAAAGCGTTCCCCATGACAACATGGTTCTGCTAATCCCCAACAAATAAGTGCAAGCATATACAACATAGACGACAAAATGGTTCAAGTTTATTAAGGGCAAGTAAAGTAAAGTGTGCCATCAAGTTCGTGAGAGCTTTAATCACTAGTTTTCTCATAACAAGTTTAATTTGAACGGTAAACAAAAGCATGAATATACTTGGAATAGCATATGCTAGTAGGTAGGTATGGTGGACTCTTTGGAATAACTTGGTTTAGGGAGTTGGATGCATGAGTGGAACTCATACTTGGTTGTGGAGGCTAGCAAAAGACTGGGAGCGACAAACTAAAAGAGCAATAATGGCCATAATCATGCAGAGCGACAAAACATCATTGATCAAAGCATAAAGTGATACTACAAGTTGAAAACTAAAGGATCATAAAGGCTATGGTGACTTTGGATAGTCATAACATGGTGTGAGCATGCGCCAAGTCAACCCAAATAAAGCATCAAAGGAGAATACCACAATACTATGCTTTAATATGCTAAAACAACGCATGATTCTTCCAATGCACATTAAGCAATCTCAATTGTTTACAACAAGTCATGCTACAGAAAAGAATACTAAGCATAAAGCCAAAACAATATCAAGCATGGCATGACAAAGCATAGGCCACAGTCAAAAACAACCTCTCTTTACCACTTATGCATGAACTTCACTACTCTTTTCCAATCCAAACAAAACTATTTGAAAACCAATGTATGAAAGAGGGGGTCCAAACAATTTATTCAGCAAACTAAGAAAACAAAGAAAACGAAAAACCAAAACAAAAACGAAAAATAAGACGCTCCAAGAACAACACAACTGTGCATGAAACAATAAAAACGAAGCGTTTGGAAGAAACCTGGGATTTTTATTGATTAAGAAGGGGATGCCTTGGGCATCCCCAAGCTTTGACGCTTGTACCTCTTGAATATTTCTTGGGGTGACACGGGTGGCATCCCCAAGCTTGAGCTTTAGTCCATCCTTCATCTCATTACTCCTTCCTTCCATACACCTGAAATTTTTCCTTCATACAAAACTTCACACAATCTTTATTAGCAATATTAGTGCACTCAAGATAATAAGTCTTT
Organism: Avena sativa; assembly: GCA_916181665.1. Classification (NCBI taxonomy): domain Eukaryota; kingdom Viridiplantae; phylum Streptophyta; class Magnoliopsida; order Poales; family Poaceae; genus Avena; species Avena sativa. The sequence continues at coordinate 462,629,513 of OV702287.1, forward strand.
GGGTTCAGTTTCAACTCCAATAAAACTTCCACTAAAACACAAGCTACTGTAGCACTTCCCTCAAAAAGCTCAATTCTCCAAAAGAACTCAAAAAGGAACCAACAAGAAGCAAATGCAAATAAAGGCAGAAATCTGTCAAAACAGACCAGCAGGTAAAGACGAATTTTTTTCGAAGACCTTATGTTGCTCAAATCGAAAAGTGTTGAACTAACGAAAGTTAGATAACAACCTGGGGCAGAAGCACAAAAATTCACGTCTTAAATGGACATACAGAGATTTTACACGAATTTTTACGGTGAAGCACATAAATCTGTTTCAGGACAACAACTTTCCCAACCATTACTTCTCTCTCATTAGAGGTTACTCTTGGCACAAAAAACAAATAAAAAGGATAAGGAGCGGTTATTACTAAAGTAATAACTTCCAAGAGTCATCTAAAACTTTTGGGTTATCTTCCAATAAGTACTTTTCTTTAACGCCTTTAAATTAGGCATGATAGTTTGAGAGGGTGCTCACATAAGAAATATGAATTGAAGTAAAAGAGAGCATCAAGAAGCAAATTCAAAACACATTTAAGTCTAACCCACTTCCTATGCATATGAATCTTGTAAATAAACAAGTCATGAAAGCACAAAGAAACAATCATAGGAAAGCAAAACAAGTGCAACTTCAAGACTTTCAACATAAAGAGGGGAAACTTAATATTGTTGAGATACATAAAACCATGTTTCCCTCTCTCATAATAACTTTCAGTAGCATCATGAATAAAATTAACAATATAACTATCACATGAAACATTCTTATCATGAGCCACATTCATAAAAGAATTATTACTCTCCACATAATCATAGTCATTCTTATTAATTATGGTGGGAGCAAATTCAACAAAATAGCTATCATTATTATTCTCATCACCATAATCATCAAATATAGGAGGCATATTGTAATCATAATTAATTTTCTCCTCAATAGTAGGTGGACTGAAAATATCATATTCATCTTTGTAATCATCATATATTGGAGGTTTGGTATCGTCATAAGCAATAGAATAACTATCTTCCAAAGCTGGGGAGCTAAAAAGATCATTTTCATAAAAAATAGCTTCCCCAAGCTTAGACTTTTCCATAGCATTAGTAATAATGGTCTCCAAAGAATTCATACTAGCAACATGCTATTAGCATTCAAATAAAGTTCCATAGGTTTTTTAATTTTCTCTTGAAACACTTCATGTCCTAACTCAAGATAAATACTATAAAGCTCTCTAATTTTGTTGTTGTTTTCCATTAAGCCTAACTAGTGAAAATAAAAACAAGAAATAAAAAGATAAAATTGCAGAATCTAAAGGAAATAACTTCGAGCACTCACACCGGAGGATGTGAGTACCTTTTACCTTACCTCCCCGGCAATGGCGCCAGAAAATAGCTTGATGTCTACGCACTTCTATTCTTGTAGACAGTTGTTGGGCCTCCAAGTGCAGAGGTTTGTTGAACTGCAGCAAGTTTTCCCTTAAGTGGATCACCCAAGGTTTATCGAACTCAGGGAGGAAGTGGTCAAAGTTATTCCCTCTCAAGCAATCCTGCAATCAAGATACAAGAAGTCTCTTGTGTCCCCAACACACCCAATACACTTGGCAGGTGTATAGGTGCACTAGTTCGGCGAAGAGATAGTGAAATACAAGTGGTATCGATAATTATAAGTGGTAACGGTGATAGAAAATAGCTTGCTGGCGTGTGGTTGACGTGGGAAAAGACTAAAGGCAAACTGAAATAAAGATGGAAGCAAGAAAACATGTAATAGATCTAATAGCAAACGGTGTTTCAGTGCTTAGAAACAAGGCCTAGGGATCATACTTTCGCTAGTGAACACTCTCATATAAATATATTCTTCTTTATGATACTACTCTTAACTACTCTCCGGTTGGACACTCTAATCCATGGTAGGGCTATAACAGCACACCTCAAAGTCCTCTTTCCCCATCTAGATAACCCCACACTGTCACCTTGAGCTCTAGATGGTTCCAACAAACACCACAATTTCATAGAAAGATCCAACTCGAAATTTAACTCATAACAAGTATTTGTAATCTCTAGCCTAAGTGCCACCATGGTGTGCATACTGTCACTTTCACACACATGGGGAGAGCAGAGATCTATTAAAGCACTTGAGTAGCAAGGTAGATCTATAGATTACAAGCTCATGATCTCAATAAGATCATGCATAGAGAGAGAGATGAACATATAGCTACCAGTAGAACCCTTAGCCTCGAGAGAGAACTACTCCCTCCTCATCATGGGGAATCAGCAACGGTGATGGAGATGGTGGTGGAGATCGATGGAGATGGCTCCGGGGGCACTTCCCCTTCCCGGCAGGGTGCCGGAACAGAGGCTTTCTGTCCCCCGAATCTCCCCTTCTGTGGCGGTGGCGCTGCGGAACTTTTCGTGGATTTCTGATTGACGATCTAGGGTTTTTGCCTCGGGGGAGATGTATAGGCGAAAGAGGCAAGGTCGGTGGCCGGCCAGGGGGCCCACACCATGCCCTGGCGCGGCCAAGGGGGACCCGCACCTAGGGGTGGTGTGGCCACCCTATGGCCCCTCTTCGACTCTCCTTCTGGCTTCGTGAGTCTTCCAGGAAAATAACAACTTTGGCTTTTGTCTGGTCCAATTCCGATAATATTCATTTTCTGACTTTCCTGGAACCAAAAACAGCAAAAAACAGGCAACCGGCACTATGGCATCTTGTTAATAGGTTAGTCCAAGAAATCATATGAAAAGTACTCCAAAGTGTGGACAAAACATAAGAAAGTAGATAAAAACCAAGCATGGAACATCAAAAATTATAGATACATTTGCAATGTATCAGCTATCTAAGCATTCTCGGGAGACAGTGATTGATATAGCCTCACGGTCTAAGGAATAGTCTACGAGGATCCATTTCTAATCATCGTAACTTGAACTTCATGACATGATCGGGTCATGATGTTTAGGTTGGGTATTGATTCATCATCTCATTCTCAGAATAAGTTGACTCTATTTCCAACTGGCATAAATGCCACATGATCAGGAAACCTTGATCATCTTTGACCAATGAACTAGTGACTAGAGTTTCACTGGGAACCCCTGGTTGTTTATATATCACACGTGTATTGATGTTTCCTCTCAATACAGTTATAACATGATACAAAACTTAATCATGAACTTGATGAAATATGATAATAATCATTATTATTATTTGTCTCTAGGGCATATTTCCAACAGGCGAACGGCCATGATCTGGCGACGCGTCGGGTGCAGCTTGGTGGTGGGCCTTGGGCCGTTTTCCGCGACACCGACGGGCGGCAAATAGGGCATGTGGCGCTGGGCCCTAGGCCGTTTCTGGGCGAGCGGCTCTCTCAGCGCGCACGCGACCAGTAAAGGCCCAAAAAGGGGGTTAACAAGGCCCAAAAAGGGGGTTAACAATACAATTTTCTCGTTTTATTTACAGAAGTTTTTTTGGCAGTTTATTATCAGTTTTTGATAGTTTTTTGTACAATTCTTTTCTATTCAAAGTTATCCAATGAAATTTTTCTAGAAAATACAAAAGTAACAATAAAAAGTTTCTGTAAAGATGTAAAGTTTACTGAATTTGTAATTCATTTCTTCCGCTGTGAATAGTTAAAAAACAAAAAAGGAGGCTCTTTTAGATTTAATAAATACAAAAGTGATATTAAATTTTTGAGAGCATGTTAAAGTTATATTCTGGTCATATTCATGTTATTTTTCTAACCAACTTTGTAAATAGCATGATTGTGATTAGTGTGTTATTTCAAAGTAATTAAAGTCATGTGCTTTTGATTCTATGTTCTGCCCAACGGTGATATAGAATTATTTGCATAAACATTTGTATGTTTTGATTTTGACCAACATTAGATTAATATATGCAATTGTTATTGTTCTCACTTGTTTGTGGTTTTCAGGAGGGTTCTACTTGATGAACTGCATCAAGGAGGTCCCCAAACTGAGAGGTGACAATTACTCCGAGTGGAGAAAGAAGGTGGACTTCGCGTTCATCTGCGCTGAGGTGGATTGGGTCCTTGAGACCAAGTGTCCCACCATGCCAATAGAGCCCATGAGATATGTTGCTGCTGATGATGCTACATGGGACAGAAAGAAAAGGGATTATGCTCCAGTAGAGCTGGCATACTCCATAGAGAACCAAAAGTGGCAGAACGCCAACAAAAAATGCATGGCATTTATAAAGAACACAGTTGAGCCAACAATTGTTTGTTCAATCACAGAGTGTGCTTCCGCAGGGGAGTACATGGAAAAGTTAAAGAGTCAGTTCACTGGCTCTTCAAAGACATATGCAACCCAGCTGCTGAAGTAGTTGGTGACAGAGAACTATACAGGAGGTGGACATGGCATCCGAGAGCACATCCTCCGGATGAGCAACATGGCTGCCAAATTGAAGGCCATGGAAGCTGATCTAGAGATAAAGCATGCACTCCTTGTCCACATGATCATGGTATCATTGCGTCAGCAGTTTGATAATTTCATTATCAGCTATAGGTATGGCCCTAGAAAAATGGGATATAGAAATGATGATTGCCATGTGTGCCCAAGAAGAGGAGAGGCTCACAGCACAGAATGGAGGTTCCTTGAACTTTGTCAAGGACAACAAGAAACGGAACTTCACTCATAGCAACCATGGCTCCCCTACTAAGCCATATGGTAAAGCTCCCATGCACTAGCAGCATCAGCAGAGGCCTGTTATCCCAGTGGACAAAGATGCCTGTCTCCGCTACGGCAAGAAAGAGCATTTCAAGAAAGATTGCACTATTTGGTTAACGGAACTAATGGCAAGGAAAGGTAACAACATAGTTTCTTTTGTAAACGAATCCCTATATACACAGTTTTCAAAATCTACTTGGTGGATTGACTCAGGTGCAACCGTTCATGTTGCAAATTCATTACAGGGATTCCATTCGACAAGGACTATGAGAAGAAGCGAAGGATGCGATGAAGTCGCAAATGGAGTCCTAGCGGACATTGAGGCTATTAGCGACATCTCTTTCGAGCTTGCTGATGGATCGACGATATTGCTTACGGATGTCCTCTATGTGAAGGGTTCCGCAAAAGAAAACAATAATTTTCCTATGTTGGAACCTCCTAATGCCCAAGATCTATCTATGTAGTAATGCGGTAATGGCCGAGCATAAAGAATACATACCCTTGTAGACCGTACGCGGTTAACGTTCCGAGGGGAACGTGGTTGAAGTAGTCGAACCCGTAGCCGACCTCAAGGTCACGATGCTCCTCGCAGGTCACCCCTTGCTCCTTCTTCATCGTGCAGAAGCTCCGGCTCACGACATCCAAGGTGCCTCAAGTGAGGACCCTCGTGGTTTCGTACACATACGGTGTACGATGACGACCTCCAACTCCTTGATCCCTGCTAGGAGTGCGAAAGTAGATCTCCGCCTTGGAATCCCTGCAGCGCAATTGCGTGCTGCAGGTACGGTGTCTCATGCTCGGATAGTCCTTACTTGGGACCGTACCAATGCATGGAGACGAGAGAGAGAGGGAAGGAGAAAGTCAACCAAAGGACTTCTCCAAATATTGGTGTGTCTATTCCCACCCATGGGCACCCCTTTATATAGGGGGAGGGGGTGTGCCCTCCCCTTTGGGTTTCCCATGTGGGATTAAACAAGGGAGGGAGGGGGAGGCGCATGGGCCTTCATGGGCCAGCCGGCCTGGGGTGGGCCCCACCCCGCGCACAGCCCTAGGCTGGCCGGGTGGGCCCCCTTGAGGCGCCTGGGCCTTGGCCCTTTGGCCCTTGGCCCTTCCCTCCTACGATTTTCCCTAATGGGCCCTTTTCCCTAGGAAGTTTGGCCCATTAGTGAAATACCCCTTCAAATTAGATTTTAATATTATATTTAATATTAATTACATTAATTAATATGTAAATACATATTACAAAATCCGACTTGACCCGAAACACCTTTCAGTTCCCTTTCGATTTCCTCCGAATGACTTCGGAACATTCCCGGAATGATTTCGGTTCTCTCACGGAACTTTTCCGGTTTCCTTTTCTCTTTCATATGGTGATTCCAACTTACAGAGGATCTCTAGCTCATCGTACCCTTAAGTGTATTTCCCCATGGCTCGGGAATGGCATAGACATGATCTCCATCAATGATCAATAGCGGGACCGGGATGCCCATAATGACCACTGTGCATTCCATGATGATAATGTCGTTTGAACCGTAAACAGTCGTTTCCCATTCCCTTTGCCACTTGATACCTAGTTCATCCGAGATTTGATCTACGGTATCTCCATACCTTCGTTCGATCTCGTTACTGATGAACTTGTTTTCTCGTTTCCGTGTCGTTGCATTCTGTGACCCAGTCACACGCTTGTAAGCTTCGTTAATGCAACGTCATTAAGATGGCCACTAATGTATCTGTCCGTTACATGGATGGGAAAATCCTGGTCTTGATATGTAATCCTCTACACGCCCCTTTGGGAAACCTGAGTGGCACCTTTTCGATCACCCAGTCACAGTGTGATACTTGATAACCATCTAAGCTCCCTCCAGAATGGTGATTTGCATTACCTCACAGTCTAAGGATCAGGTCGCGAGGTTTCCTTAGTTTATCATTAATGGTGAACTTTGTAACTAGATCTCATTAAGATACAATTGGTTGGGTTGGTTGTCTATCACATCATTCAACTAATGAAGTGACCTCATTGTCAGTTGGCATAAATGCCCATGATCTCGAAACCCTAGATCATCCTCATGACCAATGAACTAGTTCGCTAGAGGTAACTAGAGACTTGGTTTGTTTACATACCACACGTGTATTAACATTTCGTATTAATACAATTATAGCACAGTATGAAACTATTACGAACTAACTGAGATATGACAATAAAAACCTATTTATTATTTTCCTCTAGGGCATATCTCCTTCAGTCTCCCACTTGCACTAGAGTACAAATAATCTAGCTTGCATTTTACTCATCATAAACCATATCACATATGCGTTTATTGATCATGCATGCTTATGGAAAATGTCTTGTCCATGTTCTGTTTTACTAGATCATTATGTCTTTGCAAATCGTTAATGTCTTCCTAACTTTGACATTCACACCATTATCTCATAATGGGTCAAAATATTCATTTGGCAACAAAGTGAGACTTTGTTTCTACTGTTTATAATGACGGTCATTTTCACTGTTGTCATCTAAACTTCGAAACACACTTTGCAATCCTTTGTGTATATACGGCAGTTATGGTAGCAGAACGAGGCCGATTTCCAGGAGCCTATAGTGACTTTAGATCAACCTCGAGGGCTTTCTCATGGGCACTGTGTCCTGGGACACATCATTCTACGTTAAAAGCGAACTAGCCCCGCCATAACAATATACATCACATCAGATGGAGCCTTTATACTTATTTATCTATGTAGATCCTAGTGCATGAAATGCAACTATGCCACTTACTTTGCTTCTTGCTATTTAAGAACAAACTTAATTCTGGTTCAATGATTAACCCAAGAATCACTTCAAGACATGTTCTTACAGTTAAGAGCTTGACCTTCCAACCAGAACTTCGGGTCACATTATGTCGAGTATACAATATGGTTGTATGGAAGAACCTATGACTGAGGCATAGGAGATGCAATACATCTCTTTCTTCATTTTAACCATCGTTGCAATACTAAGACTAACTCAATGCTTCATACAAGTAAGAACCTCTTTCTTTTCCTTGTTCCATTCTGAACTACTTCAAAATCTCATCTAGGATATTTTGAACATCTTCAGAATCATGTCTAGGAAGCATTCAACTATGATATTTATTAAACTTACCAATCTATCTCGATATATCTCATTGTTTAATAACTTGTTCAATTTCATCCATATTTACTAACTTAAATGTTATCAATACCAATCACATCATTCATATATGTCGTCCACATATCCTAGAATGATCTCATGCTCCCACTCAAATATGGCATCCATATTTGAGATCCAGGGATTTCACTTAGCTCCCACTCAAAATATGTCTGATACATATTATGATTCAGCCAAGCTACTTAGCTCCCACTTAAAATATGTCTTCTAAATATTAAGATTTGGCCAAGCTACTTAGCTCCCACTCAAATATGTCTCTTACATATTAAGATTTCGGCAAGCTAATTAGCTCCCACTCAAATTCAGGTCCTCTCGATAATCTTGGACATTCCAAAATTCTTTGATCATCATCAAATTGAGAATTCCAGCTATGAGACTCCAATATCCATATATTGCTAGTGTAAATCCAATAGACTCAAGCATCGCTACATTTGTAGTCAACTCCTTGAATTTGTCCATACTTTGTGACAAATCAAGCTTTTACGTCTCCATTAAGTTTCATTTCCATCTTATGACTTTGAAGTCATTCAGAAATATCAAGTAAACTTCTTTACTTAATAAGATCAAGTAACATATTACTTTGTAATCTTAAATGTAACTTAATATAGGATTTTATGACTCCTAGTCATTTCTCGCACTTAGGTCCATCACACTTCTTTGTAATTCGTAGGTATGTCTTGTTCATAAACATGACAAGTGAATTAATAATATATTTCCACGAACCTGCAGAGTATATATTGTTGAATCCTACTTTCTTTAGTAAAAGTATTCGTTGAAACTTCTATGGTCATTATCATTAGTTTCTCCTCTATTTGTAGAGTCCGGTTTCACGAAACAAATTCCGCTTCGCCACTCAACAATTCGGAGGCAAGGTCAAATACCTTGTTTTGATCTTTTACTTTCTTCCACCTGTATCTTCATCAAGACAGGTCAACTTTGGACAACAGCAGGTTTGTCCTTTGTGGAAGATGCATTCATAGCTTCCTAAGAATGCTCTACAAAGACTTGTTTATTCGCCACGATTTCAACTTATCGAAATCTCCAGAAACTCGAACATGCCATAACACTTATGGTGTTGTTTCCACGAATCTTTAGATGTTCCTTTGTATTTCAACCGAGTGTTCGCTCATTTTGATCTCTAACTGTAAATGATAACTATAACCTCGATAAGATATAATATTATAACATATGTATCTAATACATAATGATTATGATATTTAGACATTTCAATACACTTTGAAACTGCCCCTAGTATCATAATTTGTGAAACCTCTTTCACATGTCCTTTTATGCTAAAATCAACTTAAATACTTTAGCCATGTCGATCAAATCGAAGAGACTTTTGTATTCTTGTTAATTCAATATCCTCCTTCACTTTGAAATCTTTTGAACAATTCAAAACAGTTTCAAACTTATGTTTCATTAAGTAAATATTCATATTCACTTAAATCCACAGTGAAGTGTGAAATAATGATTTCCACTATTTGTTGAAAATACGATACATCATTATGTATAAAGTTCAACATTTCTTTGCATATAACCATTTTACCAGAATGCGGAGTTTTTAGTCATTCTGCCCAACGAGGCATGGTTTTGCAAAGTCTCTAGATCAAGCATCTAAGACCCCGATCTTCATTTAGAATGAAGAACATGGAATAACCAAAATGACTTAAACAATAGTGTCATATCATAATCAAACTTTGGATATCTTTTGGCATTTTAATCCTTTTATAAATGTTTAAACTATTATCATTAACATAGTGTTGAGAATAACTCATTTATAATCGTAATGTGACCATACCGGTATTGTTCATAAGAATAGTACAACTGTCTTGTAACTCGTTCATATGAACAATCGTCTCGCCAGAAGCAAGACACACAAACAAGGATTACAAAATTATATTCAAGTCCACTAATCCAAATGATAAACCTTTGAGGAAGGGGGTGATGTCGGCCATCAACTGTTTTGCTTGTCGTCATCAAGCCACATTGCCTCAATTCCAGCAATTCTCAAGGAGACCATCCTGTTTTCACAGAACGGGACAAGTATCCAATACTTATAAACTGCAATGAGTTTTGCAAGAGTTACATTTATAACTTTGTATATCTAACATATACCCTTTTTCATTCATGACCTCCATTGCAATCAAGCCCTTTTGAGAGTTCATAACTCTAATGCAAGATTTCTAAGTGTTTCTCCAAATATTCTCTTTTTTCATCCATCATGGAAATAAACTCATCCAACGGCTCATACTTTATGTGCCTGATCTTGCAGAATACAAGATTGTAATCCAACTCTCTGTCGAATGGAGAATGACTTATTGGATGATTATGGAGAACACGCAAACATTGCGGAGTCATCGGATTATCTCCTAATGGTCATTGTATCAAGAAGAGATCACCTTTTACGAGGATATCCCTCAGGAGTGGGTATTAATCTATGAAGTTGGACCCTTTTGCTAAGTTCCATATCAAGAAGTATATTCCCATGGTCGCAAAGGACCTCAATGAGATAGGACATGATCTACTAAGATATTTGCAAACAGACATCTAGACTAAGTTCATAATATGAGTTCAATCCTAATTGAGCTCCTACTAAAATTGTCATCCCCTGGACGATTTTAGTGATCACATGATCCCAATCCTCTGCACCTCCCCCGATCGTCACGGCCATCATTGCAGCATCAAAGGTAGGCATTCCCTAATGTCAATCACATCAACCATGTGACTCATGCTCGATCTTTCGATCTCTTGTGTTTCAAGGCCATGTCTACACATGCTAGGCTCGCCAAATCTAACTTGTGTGTATTCTTTGTGCAACATGGCTTACACCCACTGTATGCGAATGTAGATATGGCTAGCCCCCGATCATCACGGCCGGCTTCATAACGGCAAACTTTCTTGGTGGTGCACACACAAGGGGATCACTATCATTGGAATTATATAGGGATTATCTTATTTGCTACTGTTGAGTATCTAATACTAGCGTATAATAAGATATAAAACAGGTATCAACATCACATGTAAATTTTGTGATATGATATGCTCCTTCTTCTTGCGCCTTGATCTCTATCGAGCGCTCCGGCATGATCTCCATCTTGCCCCTGGTTTGACGCCAAGTCCACGACGCCACCACCCGGTCATCCATCAGAACGATGGCTATTACTATACTACTTAGTAACAGAAAAGTAAACTACTTTACCTTTGTAACGACCAATGCCATATCATAACACAAGCCCTCCTGCAAAATAAAGTTAGATGCCTCTACTTTATCTTTTGCAAGTTTTACGTGGTTGTTAGGGCTTTCGCAATAGAACCGTTTCTAATCTACGAACTTTCCAACCACAACATGGATCCAACAGTTGTATCCACTACACCCCTTTCGGGGCCCTCCATTGTAAATGCTATATCAACTATTGAATGAGAGACAGACACCCGCTAGCCACTTATATGGAATAAGCCGTATGTCGAGCGTGGAACCAGTCTCATGTACGAATACACGTAAGGTTGGTCCGGGCCGCTTCATCAAACAATACCACGATATAAACAAGTACACGCTAGAGGATAACAACTAAGGGATCAATGCCCACACAATACTTGTGCGTACTGGCCGTACAACACTCCTACGCATATATCGTCTTTGATACCACTGAAGGGTTCCGTAGCAGAAAACAATAATTTTCCTACGTTGGAACCTCCTAACACCTAAGATCTATCTATGTAGTAATGCGGTAACGGCCGAGCGTAAAGAATACATACCCTTGTAGACCGTACGCGGTTAACGTTCCGAGGGGAACGTGGTTGAAGTAGTAGAACCCGTAGCCGACCTCAAGGCCGCGATGCTCCTCGCATGTCACCCCTTGCTCCTTCTTCATCGTGCAGCAGCTCCAGCTCACGACATCCAAGGTGCCTCAAGTGAGGACCCTCGTGGTTTTGTACACATACGGTGTACCATGACGACCTCCGACTCCTTGATCCCTGCCGGGAGTGCGGAAGTAGATCTCCGGCTTGGAATCCCTGCAGCGCAACGGCGTGCTGCAGGTGCGGTGTCTCATTCTCGGACAGTCCTTACTTGGGACCGTACCAATGCATGGAGACGAGAGAGAGAGAGGGAAGGAGAAAGTCAACCAAAGGACTTCTCCAAATATTGGTGTGTCTATTCCCACCCATGGGCACCCCTTTATATAGGGGGAGGGGGTGTGCCCTCGCCTTTGGGTTTCCCATGTGGGACTAAACAAGGGAGAGAGGGGGAGGCGCATGGGCCTTCATGGGCTAGCCGGACTAGGGTGGGCCCCACCCCGTGCACAGCCCTAGGATGGCCGGGTGGGCCCCCTTGAGGCGCCTGGGCCTTGTCCCTTTGGCCCTTGGCCCTTCCCTCCTTCGGTTTTCCCTAATGGGCCCTTTTTCCCTAGGAAGTTTGGCCCATTAGTGGAATACCCCTTCAAATTAGATTTTAATATTATATTTAATATTAATTACATTAATTAATATGTAAATACATATTACAAAATCCAACTTGACCCGAAACACCTTTCGGTTCCCTTTCGATTTCCTCCGAATGACTTCGGAACTTTCCCGGAATGATTCCAGTTCTCTCACAGAACTTTTCCGGTTTCCTTTTCTCTTTCATATGGTGATTCCAACTTACAGAGGATCACTAGCTCATCGTACCCTTAAGTGTATTTCCCCATGGCTCGGTAATGGCACAGACATGATCTCCATCAATGATCAATAACGGGACCGGGATGCCCATAATGACCCATGTGCATTCCATGATGATAATGTCGTTTGAACCGTAAACAGTCGTTTCCCATTCCCTTTGCCACTTGATACCTAGTTCATCCGAGATTTGATCTACGGTATCTACATACCTTCGTTCGATCTCGTTACCGATGAACTTGTTTTCTTGTTTCCGTGTCGTTGCATTCTGTGATCCAGTCACACGCTTGCAAGCTTCGTTAATGCAACGTCACTGAGATGGCCACTAATGTATCTGTCCGTTACATGGATGGGAAAATCCTGGTCTTGATATGTACTCCTCTACATGCCCCTTTGGAAACCCGAGTGGCACCTTTTCGATCACCCAGTCACGGTGTGATACTTGATAACCATCTAAGCTCCCTCCAGAATGGTGATTTGCATTACCTCACAGTCTAAGGATCAGGTCGTGAGGTTTTCTTAGTTTATCATTAATGGTGAACTTTGGAACTAGATCTCATTAAGATACAACTGGTTGGGTTGGTTGTTTATCACATCATTCAACTAATGACGTGACCTCATTGTCAGTTGGCATAAATGCCCATGATCTCGAAACCCTAGATCATCCGCATGACCAATGAACTAGTTCGCTAGAGGTAACTATAGACTTGGTTTGTTTACATACCACACGTGTATTAACGTTTCGTATTAATACAGTTATAGCACAGTATGAAACTATTACGAACTAATTGAGATATGACAATAAAAACCTATTTAGTATTTGCCTCTAGGGCATATATCCTTCACTATGTTCCTTATTTTGCATAGAAATTTTGATAAATATATCGTGTTTGAACAAAGTAAACTTTGAATGTCATTTTGAACATGGCCAGTGTGCCATTTATTGTAATAAAGATTGTGTGAGTGTTGCTTTACTTCACAATGATCTTCGTTTAATTATCTACTCATGAAAAAGTTTATTCTGTGTGTAATGTGAAAAGGCATGTTTCCTCGTCGAATAAAGATCCAAAGAAAAGAAAGAAAACTCATGACTCGTCAAAATTATGGCACTATCGTTTAGGCCATATTTCGAGGGGGAGAATAGAAAGACTAGTTGTGAACAGGAAGAGTTCCCTCGCTACAACACCTAAGGGTGTGGGGGAGCCCAACCGAGGCCAAAGTAGAGTTCCCTCGCTACAACACCTAAGGGGTTGGGGGTGCCCAGCCAAGGCCAAAGTATTTAATCGAAATCGGAATATAGCAAAGCTTAACCCCAAAATAGTCAGTTGCCATTTCATTGGCTATCCTGAAAAGTCAAAAGGTTCTCGTTTCTACTGTCAAGACAGATACACAAAGTTTGTAGAAACGAGACATGTTGTTTTCAAAGAAGGATGAAATGTCGAGGGGGAGCATGGTAACTCGGAAAATTGATCTTGAGGAGAAGATGGTGCATGCACCTAATCCGATGACTCAGGAGCCATTCTTCGAGCTACCTGTTGTTCCTGCATCGATAACCCTAGAGGTTGTGGTGCAAGCACCTGTTGCAACTTCACCCATGATAATAGTGAGTGAAGATCCGGAACCTGTCCGTCAGGAGCCGATTGAACCCACTATTGAGCATGAAAGGGAGCAGCAACAGCCACCTCCAGAAGATGCACCACATGATGAGAAATTTGGATTTAGAGAGAAGTTGACGACAACTTTGTTTACGCAAAGTTTAAAAGTGGGAGATACATCTTCCTAATTTTGTATGTGGATGATATCTTGCTTGCTAGAAGCGATGTCGGTCTACTACTAGAAACAAAGAAATCCTTGTCCTCAAACTTTAATACGAAAGATCTTGGTGAAGCTTCATATGTTTTGGACATAGAAATTCACCGAGAGAGGACAAATGGGGTTCTAGGATTGTCGCAGAAGGCATACCTAGAGAAGATTCTAAAGAAATACAATATGAGATCGATCGAAATGAAAGTGGTACCATATGCTTCGGCCGTTGGAAGCTTACAGTATGCACAAGCGTGCACTCACCCTGACTTAGCTTTTATCACCGAGGTACTCGGCAGATATCAAGAGAATCCAGGCATAGAGCACTGGAAGATGGTAAAGAAAGCTTTGCGTTATGCGCATGGGACAAAAGACCTCATGCTAACATATAGAAGGTCTGATTCCCTAGAAATAAGAGGGTATTCAGACGCTGATTTTGCGGGAGACAGAGACGATCGAAAGTCCACGACATAATACGTTTTCACTCTCGCAGGAGGGACTATTTCGTGGAGAAGCTCCAAACAGTCAATAGTTGCATCATCCATCATGTATGCAGAATTTATAACATATTATGAGGCAACGGGGCAGGCGATATGGTTAAAGAAATGTAGACCCGATTTGAATGTGGTAGATTTCATTGACAAGCCACTAAAGATATACTGTGACAACGAGCCCGCAATATCTTATTCTCACAACAACAAGTCGAGTAATGCTTCCAAACCAAAAGAGATAAAGTATTATGTTGTGAGAGATAAGATCCAGGATCGCACACTATAAGACTCGAGCATATAAGGACAAAGGATATGCTTGCGGATCCGCTTACGAAAGGCTTACCACCCAATGTGTTCAAGGAACACTTAGTCGGCATGGGTTTAAGGGAAAGCCTATGATACCTGGATCAAACAGGCCCAAAAGAAACAGAATTTGTTTCAAAGCAAGAAGTATATTGTAGCTGTCTGATTCTATCGGCAACTGAGCTGTGACAATAAAACATGCTGTATGTACCGAACCGTGATGAAACGAGTAAAGTGTGAAGTATAAAGTAAAGTCGAGATCAATGGAGAGAATGTTAGATTGACCTCTCCTCGTACGAATCCAACGGTTCGACGAACCCTTGCTTGCGCCCTGATTGGGGGTGTCCAACCACTTCAAGGTTGGTGGGCCCCTGTGGCAGCGCTATAAAGGGGAGGTGGGGGTCGGGGCACAGGTTACGAGGTTCGACGCTGCCGCCACTCCCCCACCTACATCCCTACCGATCTAGGGTTCTAGCGCGAGCCACGGGAAGCACCGCTGCCACCGCCGCTTAGCCACCCTAGCCTCGCCCTCGCCGTCGCCCTCCCCATGGCCAACGCCTCGGGTTCGTCCAGCACTGGAGAAGGTTTGGTTCCCATCTTCTCTCTCTCTCTCTCTCTCTCTCTCTCTCTCTCTGTGTGTCGAGTTCTATTCTAGCAAGGCATCTAGCCTAGCAGATCCTAGTGCTTCTAACAACCATGACTGTCGGTTGTTTCCTTGCCCGTCTAATTCAAGGTCTAGTTGTTCTTTTGAGCGACCAAGACGGAGAAATACTTCACGCACTGCATGTATAGGCCAATTTATTTACGACATGGCTCAATTAATCAACCTAGAGTACAGTAATAGAACATGGTTCTTAATCGTGACAAAGCGCCGGAGCACATGAGGATATCCAACTCAACAAGAACGCGCGCGAGAATCCAGCACTCCTTATGTGCTCGGTCATTTTGCAACGAATAATGGAATAGTTGCAAAACCTGCTATGCAGGAGTAACAGTCGAATAGCTTAGCAGCACTTGGAAGCAACTGAGATCCTACATAATTTTCTTGAAGCAACAACATTGCAGCAGAAAGCAAGCAAGGGTTCAACTTCAACTTGGGGGCAGGAAAAACATGTGGCAAGCAAAGCACAAGCGACATTCCAAGTTTCCCCTCCCTGTATATATATATATGCTCGCTCGGTGCCTGATGAACAGAAACGTTTTCAGAGGGAAATAAGGAACGACTTCCCTAAAAAAAAAAGGAAATAAGGAAGGTCCCGCCGTCTGATAAGTCAGTATGGTTCTGACGCATGTTCAGAGCGACGAAGCTGCGGCGTCGGCCGCCGTGTTCGCGTCGAGGCGTACCAGATCATCCACGACGAGCTGCTGCTGGACGGCAGCCCGCGGCTGAACCTGGATGGAGCCCGAGTGCGACCGGCTCATCGTCGAGGGTTTGAACAAGAACTACGCCGACATGGACGAGTACCCAGTCACCACCGAGCTTCAGGTAAGCTATCTGGCACCTACAGGTTACAATATCTTCTTTCCCGACCGGTGGAGATTGAGGATAGTGATCCATCAAACAATGATATGTGTGTGCAGAACCGGTGCGTGAACATCATAGCGCGTCTGTTCAACGCGCCGGTGGGCGCCGGCGAGACAGCCGTCGGGGTCGGCACGGTCGGGTCCTCGGAGGCGATAATGCTCGCCGGGCTGGCATTCAAGCGGCGCTGGCAGAATAGGCGGAAGGCGGAGGGGAAGCCACACGACAAGCCCAACATCGTCACCGGAGCCAATGTTCAGGTAAAATTTCAGCACGACCGGACCACGCGGCGTACGTTTCCTGATTGAATATCGCACACAAGAGCACGATCGGAAATAATCACTTCTGCTCTGGCGATATGCAGGTGTGCTGGGAGAAGTTCGCGCGGTACTTCGAGGTGGAGCTGAAGGAGGTGAAGCTGAGCGAAGGGTGCTACGTGATGGACCCGGAGAAGGCCGTGGAGATGGTGGACGAAAACACCATCTGCGTCGCCGCCATCCTCGGCTCCACCCTCACCGGCGAGTTCGAGGACGTCAAGCGTCTCAACGACCTCCTCGCCGCCAAGAACAAGCGAACGAGGTCTGCTTACTCAAAATCCCCCAGCTAGTTTAAAATCCGTGCAGGGCTTGTTCGGTTAGCTGAGATTTGAAGTGGATTGGAAGGGACCAAGCTGGATTAAATCCCACACAAGTCATAATCCACCCAAATCCACTCCAATACTCTCCAATCCTCTTGGTGTGGGGATGAACCGAACAAAGCCGCAGGGATTTTTCTTTCCCGCCTGTTTGATGACGTGGCTGGCCATGTGTCTGACAGGTGGGATACCCCGATCCACGTGGACGCGGCGAGCGGCGGGTTCATCGCGCCGTTCCTGTACCCGGAGCTGGAGTGGGACTTCCGGCTGCCGCTGGTGAAGAGCATCAACGTCAGCGGCCACAAGTACGGCCTCGTCTACCCTGGCGTTGGCTGGGTGGTTTGGCGCAACAAGGAGGACCTGCTGGACGAGCTCATCTTCCACATCAACTACCTCGGCGCCGACCAGCCAACCTTCACGCTCAACTTCTCCAAAGGCATCCACAATTTTCTCCCCCAGAATTAACCGATTAACATAATCTCTGATTTGGCTGTTTATTTCGATGCTTCGTATCCTGTGACTGCTTCATATGTTTCATCTCGTGCAGGATCCAGTCAAATCATCGCCCAATATTACCAATTTCTTCGATTAGGCTTCGAGGTACCAAATTCATCAACCAGCACATACAAACAGATTCCATTAATTTCCAAAAACTCAATAGCAGAAGTAGTAATATCCAATATTTTGTATCGTTACAGGGTTACAAGAACGTGATGGAGAACTGCGTGGAGAGCGCCAAGACGCTCCGGGAGGGGCTGCAGCGCACGGGGCGTTTCGACATCATCTCCAAGGAGGAGGGCGTGCCGCTGGTGGCGTTCATGTTCAGGGGCACCACGGACGGGTCGCTGGCGTTCAAGCTGTCGGCGACCCTGCGCCGGTTCGGGTGGATCGTGCCGGCGTACACGATGCCGGCGAACCTGGAGCACATGACGGTCCTCCGCGTCGTCGTCCGGGAGGATTTCGGCCGGCCGCTCGCCGAGAGGTTCCTGTCGCACGTGCGCATGGCGCTGAGCGAGATGGACCTGGCGGCCAAGGGACCCGTGCCGAAGATGAGGCTGACAATCGAGCTGGGGCCCGCCAGGAGCGCCGACGAGGAGGCGGCCGTCAGGGTCGTCAAGAGGGAGGCGGTGTCCGGGCACAGGAGTGTGTCGCTTGTCACCGGGAAGACAAAGGGTGTGTGCTAGTCTGGTAGTAGATCAGCCGCCAGATGACTGCTACGCCTCACGATTGTGTTACAGAATAAATTATTACTACGAGATTGGGGTAATGTTCCAACAAAGTCACGATCAAGACAGATGCAGCTTAGTCCCTCCGTTTCCAAAAAATCCTATATTTAAAAGCAGAGAGAGTATTTTCTAAAAAGGCAAATACAACTAAAATTCTACACTAACATATGTTTTAAAGTATAAATCACATTTTTTAACATTGTGTAATCAACACGTAGTTCAAATTTTGGTACTCCCTCTGGCACGGATTGATTGTCGCAGCCCATTCGCGTGCTATTCCAAACTGTGATAAATTAATTTGGGTCGGAGGTAATAGTAATAAAAGATGATCTATGTGAGCAACAAGTTGTAGCCAAAATCCGGTCCAAATACATGTAGGTCTTGAAAATAGATGCAATAAACATGTCAGTCATGCTCGGCATCTTGGATAGAGACGGTTGTAATTTTATTAAAACAATTGCAATGTGGATTATAACAAGATAAAACGAAAAACACATAACACTACTATCATTTTTTGTGGCCAAGTCTTCAAGACCACCATATGCAGCGGTGCAGTTGCTCTTAGCCTACTAAAGTTCAGTCACCATATGAGGAGATGGACATTTTGAAGCATGTTAGACAGTTCAAACAGGTGCAATACTCCACCATCCATATGATGAATAAATATTACTCACTCTGATTCATAATAAATATCATTGATTTAGTACAATTTGCATTAAATCTATGATAGTACTTATTATGGATCGGAGGGAGTACATATTTTGCACATGAGAGGAACATGATGTTAGCCTCCCATCCAACTTAGCCTTCATTGGCAAGGAAAGAAAAAACAAAGAGAAAAGGGAAGGAGAGAAAGTTGAAATAATAAGCTTCAAACATTGGTAATCAAAAACCTACTATTTAAGCAACAAATTGCAACCAAAATTCAGACGAAGAACATATAAGTGATTAAAAATCAGATGAAAGCAACATGTCAGTTGTGCTCGGTATCCTTGGGTACACATTAAATCGGTTGCAATACAACGAGACTAGACCATAATAAGATAAAACAAAAACACATACTATCATCATTCCAAGTCTCCAAGAACACCATATGCAAGTCATGCAAGTGTTGTTGTCCTACCAAATTTTAGTCATCGTTTGTACCTTTTGTGATATTCTCCTTATGCAGGATATGAGGCGATTTACATTTTGAAACCTTTTAGGCGGCCTAAATAGGTGTAGTAACCCATCACTCATGTCACACATAAATATTTTGGACTTTAGAAATGGCATATTAAGCCTCCCATCCATCCACCATTAGGTGGAGTGACGAAAATTTAGCTTAGCCTTCATTGGAAAATAAAATAAAACAAATAGAGAAATGAAGGAGAGAAAGCTGACGGAAAATGCTCAAGATCAATCACCAAAGCTTTTCTCAAATTGAGGATTTTCCAAATAAAAGATTTATCTTTGTGATAAGGTTGTTGGTAAACATTTAGGTTGATAGAACATAGTAATTGCACTACTTACTTGCAGAATTAGCTATTACTTGTACCACATATGTGTTGTTTACACTCAGGACTTGTCTGGATTCAGTCTGAACTTGCGTCTCTATATATGTTTGGTTGCATCTATTTTTTGTTGGGCCATGTTCCTCCACATGGAGATGTGTTGGCAGCCCAACTACAACCCGTAAAGTCTACTGTTGATCGATATTCACATCCAATGGCTGAGGTGCTCCTTATGAGAGGGTGAGAAAACACACAAGAACACCACAACCTGGTGAGGAGAGAGGAAGAAGAGGGAGAGGTAATTTCTATCCAGATTTCTGAGATATGACCAGTCTGTCTTCAAACTGGTGTTTGGAGGCTCAAACGTGCTTGGATTGGCTCCAAACTTGGTGACCTTGTTTATTACTTTGAGTACTTCGATATGGTTAGCTAGTTTGAGATTTGTGTTAGTATAGCATCAGATTTGGAAGCGGTTTAGCCAGTTTGGACTGCTGCAGTTTCAGCACAGAGCAGTTTTGATAGACGAACAGTTTGGACAGGCAAATGGTGTCTGATTGAGCCAAAATTTGGTTTGTATGTTGAGAACTCGTATATATGATTATCTATTAAGTTTGGTGCTATTTGGATCTGCAGTTTTCTGATTACCAAAGAGGACATAATTTGTGACATCTCTACTTTGTTTTAATCTCCCTATCAAGTGGTTGGTGTTGTTGTTACCAGTTGGCAACATGCTGAGGGTGCTGTACATATCTAGATATTATAGACTCTATACTCAGATTTCTCATAGTGAAGCTTTCTTTGACCAGTTGGACCACACCTTGGTTTTTTATCCTCACCTTGATGAGTGTTTTTCTAGGTAAATCCTTGTGTTACTTGTGCATGTGCTCGTTGTTTTATTTCTGTTGCATATTTGTTGATTAAAGATATTCGAAGTTCATTGCAACCAGAGGGGGTTGTGTATCTACCCTGAACAAAGTGGTATAAGAGCTGAGGTACAGTTTCAGAGCAAGGTTTGTTTTGGTATGATTGAATTTGCTTGTGGTGAAGGATGGAAGTGAATACCAACAGAATGATTTATTTGAATGGTACAAAATATCAAGCTTGGAATTGCAAGATGAAGGACTTGATGTATGTAAAGTAATACTAGAACACGGTGTTCTCCACTAGATGCCCGATGATATGAAGCAAGATCAGTGGGAGGTACTTCATCTCCAAGCTTGTGGGTTCATCCGATAATGGGTGGATGATAATGTTTTGAACCATATCATTGATGAGACACATGCACACACCTTATGGAAGAAATTGGAGGACTTCTATGCCCGCAAAGAAGGTACCAACAAGATGTTCTTGAACAAGAAATTGGTGCGTTTGAGGTACAAGGAGGGGACTCCTATTGCAGATCATGAGAATGAATTTCTGGGCATTATAAATTGGCAATCTTCAATCTGAATCATATTTGAAGATGAAGTGAGAGCCTTGTTGCTACTTGGCTCTTTATCGGACACCCGGGAGACCTTTAAGGTGACCGTGTGCAATTCAACACCTAATGAGTTGTCACTTGGAACCTTGTGAAGACTAAGGTATGAAATGAAGATTCCAGATAAATTGTTGATTGGGACGGTTCTTCCTCACATTCTGAAATGTTAGTGACTAAGTCACGACGGAGAAGCAAGAGTAAGGGTCTGGGTAAGGGAGGAGAAAAAAGTAGAAGCAAATCAAGAGGCAAAGACAAGTATGCTGGTATATATGCCATCACTGCCATGAGGGACACATCAAGTGGCATTGTGAACAATGGAAGAAAGATAAAAAGAAAAGGAAGAAAGTTTAGAAATAAATGATCATGATAGTGATAGTGTGGGAGGCCGGATCGCTGCGATTGAGGAGATCATGTTTATCATGCATGAAGAACATGATGGCATTAGTGTTTTCACCATTGAGGATAGGATTACTATAGTTTCTGATGATACCATCAACCTTGCAGATGGTGATGTGATGACTAGGATTCTAGACAACAGTGATACCATACATGCTATGTCTCATAGAGAGCTCTTCATAAACTACACATCATGTGATTTTGGTGTTGTGAAGATGGGAAATAATGATCGAGCACAAATCATTGGAAGATGAGATGTGCACTTGGAGACTGAAAATGGTACAACACAAGTCCTCAAGTCAGTGAGGCATGTTGAGGCCATTTGGATCAACACTATCTTAGTTGGATTGCTTGATGGAGATGGGTACTTGAGTAGATTTGGAAATGCATAGTAATCTCACTAAAGGAAATCTGATTATTGCAAAAGGTAACATGGTTTCTGTTTTGCATCATGTTCATGATAAGCTTTCTGCTGCTTGTGTTAATGCATTGCAGAAAGAGGATACTTTTGCTTTGTGGCACAAAATACTTGGGGACATGAGTGAGAAGGGGATGATGGTGCTAGTGAAGAAAATTTTGTTGAAAGGTGTTCACATCAAGAAATGTTCAGATTTTCTAGCAGGGAAGCAACACAAAGTTGTATTCAGGAGAAAACTTCGTCACAACAAGCCTGAGGTGTTGGACTTGGTACATTCCGATGTTTGCAAAATGTCGGTGAGGTGAATGGGTGGAGCAAAGTACTTTGTATCATTTATTGATGACTTTTCCAGGAAGGTTTGGATGTATGTTTTGAAGACCAAAGATCAAGTACTAAGTGTATTCAAGCAATTTGAAGTCTTGGATGAGATAAATCTGAGAAGAAGATCAAGTGCATTCACACTAATAATGGGGAGAGTATATTGGACCATTTGATGCATATTGCAAAGAGCAGGGAATTAGGCACCAATTTACTCCTCTGAAGACACCATAGTTGAATGGTCTTGCTGAGAGGATGAACATGACAATCGTTAAGAGATCTAGATGCTTCATATTGAATGAAAAGCTGCTTAAACATTATTGGGGTGAGGCTTTGTCGACTGCAATTTATCTTATTAATCTCTCACCAAGTTATCCATTATAGGGAGTTTGCTCCAAATAGGGTCTTTTATGATAAGGACGTCTCATATGATCAGATGAAGGTTTTCGAGTGCAAGGCATTTGTTCATATCCCTCAAGATGAAAGGTCAAAGCTTGATTCAAAGACATGGCAATGCATATTTCTTGGCTATGGAGGTGACCAGTTTGGCTAGAAGTTGTATGATACAATAGCAAGAAAGGTTGTGAGAAGCCGTGATGTTGTGTTTGTTGAAGACCAGACAATTGAGAATATTGTGAAGACAAAAGTGCAGGTTTCGATACATGTTTCTCCTAAAAAACAATAGCAAGACAGATCTAATTATGGCCCAGGTCTTGTAGATTAAGTTCAGAAAGAAGCTAAATATGATGATGTAGAAGATGTGCAAGATGATGCACATAGTGGAATAGGTGAGGGAACTCCGTATAAGAAAGAGTATGATGCTGAAAAAGATGATCATGATCAGCAAGCACCTGGACCAAATAGTCCACTAGCTGCTCTACTAAGACGGTCCAGCAGAGGCCGTGTTCCTTCCACCGGGTACGATTCATACCAATATGTGGTGTTATTGTCTGATGGTTTAGAACCTGAGTGTTTTCAATATGTAATGAAATATGAGAACAAGAAGGAGTGGAGTAAGGTTATGTAGAAAGAAGTGGATTCCTTGCATAGGAATCATACTTATGAGTTGGTGAAGTTGCCCAAGGGAAAGAAAGTTCTAAAAACAAGTGGGTCTACAAAATCAAGCAAGAAGATCACATGTCACATCCAAGGTACAAGGCTAGGCTAGTTGTAAAAGGATCTAGCCAAAGAAAAGGTATTGACTTTGACGAAATATTTTTCTGGTGGTGAAGCTGACATCAATCCAAATGATCCTTAGTATGGCAGCAAGTCTCGACTTGGAGTTTGAGCAAATGGATGTGAAGCCAACTTTCCTTCATGGAGAGTTGGAGGAAGAAATCTACATGGAGCAGCCCGAGGGGTTTCTTGTTAAAGGCAGAGAAGACTATGAGTGGAAGCTGAAGAAAAGTCTCTATGGCCTAAAACAAGCACCAAGACAATGCTACATGAAGTTTGAATATGTCATGGGGGAGAAAGGCTACAATAGGTGTAGCTCAGAGCATTGTGTATTTATTCAGAGGTTCTCATGTGATGATTTTATCATGTTGTTTCTCTATGTTGATGATATCTTGATTGTTGGAAATAATGTCTCAAGGATTGTTGATTAAAGAAAGAATTGAGCAAAAGTTTTGACATGAAATATTTGGGTCCAGAAAAGTGTATTCTCAGCATGAGAATTGAGAGAGACAGAAAATCCAACGAGTTGTCCTTGTCTTAAGAGAAATATATTGTGAAGGTACTTCACAAGTTCAAGATGGACAAGGAAAAATAAGTGAGCTATCCCCACGCAACTCATTTCAAGTTGAGTAAAAAGCAATGTCCCTCCACTGAAGAGATGGAAAAGGAAATGCAAAAATTTCCTTATGCTTCAGCTATTGGGAGTTTGATGTATGCTATGGTGTGCACATAGCCTGATATTTCTCAAGCGGTTAGTACTATGAGCAGATTTATGTCCAATCCAGGAAGACCACATTGGGAAGCCATGAAGTGGATCTTCAGGTATCTCCGCGACAACACTAATATAAATCTTTCCTTTGGTGGTAGTGATCCCAAAGTGATTGCATATTTAGATTTAGACTTGGTTGGAGATGTCGATGGAAGGAAGTCTACTTCAGCCCTTTCATGTAGGAGAGTATTTGGTGGGCTTTGAATTTGGATATATCCAGCGGGCCTTCTTGCATGGACTTGGGCTTGCTTACTGGCTTCGCTGAGGATGGGATTCCCTACCTGATGTATCTGGGTAGGCTATTAGGCACCTTTGGTCTAGGTTTTATGGGGCTAATGGGTTAGCCAGGGGTTCGTTGGTATGTCGTTTATTTGATTACCCATTCAGGGGGAGATGTGGCATGGCAAAGAAGGTTGAAAAAGTGTGTGGCACTAAACACAACTGAGGCTGAGTTCGTCGAAGTAACTAAGGCGAGCAAGGAGCTATTGTGGCTAAAATAATTAGCTTGTGAGCTTGATTTTGAGAAAGGAAAGTGAAGGAGATATGCCCTAGATGCCAATAAATAAAGTTGTTTTATTGTTATATCTCTAAATGTTTATAATAGTTTTGTATCATGCTATAACTGTATTAAGAGGAAACATTAATATAGGTGTGGTATATAAACAACCAAGTCCCTAGTATCCTCTAGTACTAGTTCGTTGGGCAGATGATGATCGAGGTTTCTCGATCACAGACTTGACATAAAACAATCGACTGACAACATGGTCACTTAATGAAGTGATGGACACACCTGACCGTAGAATTGCAATGTGATCCAGTCATGATATTCAATGTTGCGATATCTAGCAAAGCGTAGTAACTTAATCCTTCGACTGTGAGATCATGTTTAATCACTATCTCCTACGGCTCCTTTGATTCACATCAACTGACATGTCCGTAACTGGGTGGCCATAAAGGTGTGTTTCAGGTATTCTAGAGGAATAGTTGAGGCGTATGATCAAGATCGGGATTTTCCTATCCGAGTGACGTATAGATACTCAGGGCCCAATCGGTTCACATCAAAGATCTTGCAAGCATGTAACTAGGTACATGGATATGATACCACCGGAATGAGTAAACGTGTTTGTCGACAAGATAGAATTGTATATGGATACATGAGATCAGGTCTTGGACAAACCAGGTATTGTTGTGCAAAGGGAATAAGACTCGACGTTTAGAAGGTTCAAGCGAACAACCAAATTCGTGGAATGTGAAGGGATCATCATGTGTTTCCAGATACCCCTGATGATCATTGATCAGGGAGATGTATCCTTCATGGCTTAACATTCCCGAACTGTAAGGGTGTCACGCTTAAGGGTAATCGACGCTGCAGGTTAATATTCTACCGACAGAGAAATAGAAAGAGAGATCCGGAAGCATTCTGGAGAAAGAATACCGAAGCATTCAGAAACCGTTCAAAAGGAGTTTTGAATATGGAGGAATTAAATAAAGTGTATTTAATATTTAATTATGAATTAATATTAAATATAATTATTTAATATAAAATAAAAAAATAAACCCCCCATATGGGCCTTCCCTAGGAGGGAAGAGGCCCAAGAGGGAGGCGCCAAGGGCCAAGGGGGGCACGCGACCAAGGGTGTGAGGGCTCCTACCCCACCAGCCACCACTAGGTGGGCTTGGGCACATGGGAGGGGCCCACCCCGCCGGCGGCCAGTGATACGTCCAAAACGTATCTACTTTTCCGAACACTTTTGCTATTGTGTTTCCTCTAAACTTGTGTGATTTGGATACAACTAACACGAACTGACACTGTTTTCAGCAGAATTACCTTGGTGTCTAGTTTTTGTGCAGAAAATCAACTATCAGGAAAAATCCCGGAAAATATGCCAAAAATCCTATTTCACCAGAAGATTCATGGAGCCAGAAGACGAGACGGAGTAGGGCCACGAGGGGCCCACACCACCTGGCCGCGCGGGCCAGGCCAGGCCGCGCCTGGGGGTGGTGTGGCCGCCTCGGCTGCCCCCTCGGCCTCCCTCTTCGCCTATAAGTTGCCTCTTGACCTAAAAACCAAGGGGGTTTGACGTTTTTCCAGAAAGAGTTCTGCTGCGCCGCCACCACCAGATTCCGTGATTCGGAACCAGAAACTCCGTTCTGGCACCCTGTCGGGACGGGGAATTGGAGGAGATCATCGCCATCATCATCACCATCGCTTCTCCATCGACCATCCATGTTTCCCCCATCTATGAGTGAGTAATCCCTTGCTGTAGGCTATGGGGATGGTAGGGATTGGATGAGATCGTTCATGTAATGGCATCGGATTGTTAGGGCATGGTGCCTAGTATGTACTATTAGTGCTTTTTGACTTTGTTGCAATTTGTTATGCTTAATGCTTGTCACTAGGGCCCGAGTGCCATGATTTCAGATCTGAACATGATATTGATTCATTATGATAGTATTGTTTATGGTCTTACCTACAAGTTGTATACACACATCGTTGTCTGGAACCAAAGGCCCCGAAGTGACAGAAATCGGGATAACCGGAGGGAATGGCTTTGATGTGAGGATCACATGTGTTGATGGAGTGTTAATGCTTTGCTCCAGTGCTCTATTAAAAGGAACACCTTAATTGCCAGTAGTTCCCTTGAGGCCCCACTGCAAATGGGCTGGCAGGACAAAAGATGTTGTGCAAGTTCTCATTGCGAGCACGTATGACTATGTATGGAACACATGCCTATGATTATTTAGTACTTGGATGCTTTATCTTATTTATCTGCAAATGTCCTATGCCTTGATTGCCATGTGAATTGTCTTGTCCATGCAACGCCTGTAACGTCCCAATTTCAGCAACCCTGATTAGATGCCCAGAATGCAAAAATCAGGGGGAACAAAAACTTTTTCTTGTTCATTGGTGTAGTATGTGCTTGTTGTTTGTTTGTGATTGTGCATGTGAGTGTATACCTTATGATACTTCTTACCTCACCATCAGTTGACAAAAGCTATTTAACAAAACTATCCTGGCTCATTTTACATAATCTCAAATGTTCTGGCATTTGAAAACCTGAGCCAAGATGCTTATGATACCAAAACTATTTTAGTATATTATATTGACAAAACTATGGAGAGATATATAATATAATCTCCTTATGTTTTCAAGATAGAACCCTCAACCATTCTTATCTCTAGGTTGCCCAAAACCTCCTTTCAAAACTTTTGAATTCTACTCTTGGTAGAGATACCAAGGACTCTCATCTTACTCAAACTCCAACCATTTCAAAATAATCATCCTTACCTCAAGCTAAGCTTGATGGTAACCCCAGTAGTGGAGTTGCTTAGTTTATAAAATGAGTTGCCTTGATCTACTGTCTGATGAGTTGCCTTGGTCTGCTGTTGGACTTGTTTGCTTAGGAAGTAGTATGAGCCACTCTAGGAGCTCATTAGTTGGATCAATATCCTTCAAACTCACCAAACCCTAAGCAAGAATACAAAGTGGATCTGATCTCTAGTTACTAGGAGATCATCGAAAACCCTTAACCAGATAAAGTCTGAAGATATCCCTTCTAGAAGTTTCCAAGTCAATGAAGACCAATATCAAGCATGGACCCCTTTTACTCAATATACTCTTCAACATCATCCACTTGATGATGCTTGGGTACCTTGCAACCCATCAAAATCATCCCCACCCACATTATAGTCAAAAACCCTAAATCTGCCAAATTTGGCCAAGTCTGGAAAATTATTTCCAACATCACCTTTTTGAATGCCTCCCCTTCTCAACCCCTGTGCATTTTTGAAAATGCATCTGACCCATCTTGTTAACCATCTTGAGGAATACCAAGTACCACTCTTTCCCTTGGTTATATCATCCTCCAACCCACTTGTTCTTGATGGTTTTATAAGCAAGAAAATAAATATTCCTGCAAATCTAGTCAACATGCCTACTTTGATAGAAGCTCACACCACCATCCAACCTTCTATGGAACAACTCTTTGCATGGTTGTGTTATACTAATATAGGTCTATAAATATCTACTCCACTTGTTCCAAGTGGATCTTTGTGCTTCTTAAACCCACAAGGTTTTGAAGGTTAGTTGATAATCTTCTTTGGCAGGCTTATTTTATTCAAAGTTTGAAAGCCTGTCTTGGTGAGCTCAAGAAGGATCAAGCTCAAACACCTACACCATTGCAATCTACATCACTTGGTCTATCCATCCATATGCCCCATGCCCCAAGTGGAGATCTGAACTCCAAGATACAACCAGGTTTTGATGGTATGAAATTAACACCACCCTAGATCCTTAATCTAGGGTATTCCACCAAAATCAACTTGGATTGTCCAATACCAAGGTTTCAAATTCTTTCTACACCTTGTATACATTATCTAACTTGATCATCAAGATTTATCAAATATTATCCATAATTATTATGGCCCCAAATCTAATAAATCTCTTTAATAGTCAAAATCTCCAAAACTCCTTTCCCAAAGGAAACTTTTGTTTTTACCAAAGGACTTCCCCAACTTTTGGATCAATTGAGATCCATATATCTTACCCCATCATCCTACTTCAAAAATAAATGTTTTTGAAGATTTTTATTATTTCTTTTTCCCTATTTCCCTAAATGGTAGAAATGGAATAATAATTGTTTTAAATACTTTTAAGCCACAATAAATCTTGGGAAAATTCCCCTAAGTGTGTATTCACCTTTGGGACAATCTCAACTCAAAAACCCACCTTGACTAATGTAAAAATATCAAATGAACTACAAGAATTCACTTCTGCAGTTTTTGAATAAATGGATTCAAGTGGACTTAAAATACTCTAAAAAATCCCAAATAATTCCTGGATATCTACCTTGACCTCATCTATCTCCCAGTACCTTTTCCTAATCTGGTCTAATGCAAGTTTTTGGACTCTCTTCATAACCATATATTTGATCAAATTAGGCGAACTAAGGAACTAGTGAGCCAAACCAAGAATCAATCACCACCAAGGCTCACCACCACTCACCACAACAACCACCATCTCCTCTGGTCGTGATCACTGTAGCAAATCACTGTAGCAGCTTGTCCTCTAGTGCTTGGACACTATAGCTTAACCTCATATGGGTGTCTTGCTTTGCAAACCTCTTCTCCCCTTGCAGCTGATGCACACTGCTCTCTCTGACCTGCATCTAGACCAGATACCACTCTCCACGCCCACAGTAACAAGCCCCCAGTTTCCCTCCTCTCTCTCCCATGCCCAATGGACCAAGCCCATGATGGATTACTCCATCTCGGGTAAAAAGTCCATAGGCCACCCAGTGCCTTCCCCTGCCCGTCATTTTCCCCCTCCCACTCACCTCCCTAGAGCTCCTCTCCCTCACCCCCTGCTCTGTGTTGCCAAAGAGAAGGAGCCTTGGCCATTTTCGAGATCTAGCTAGCATCTCCTCTCCCGATCTTCCCCCTCTCTGCATGTAAGATTGCCGAGAACCCCTGGCCGTGCCGCTTCTAACCCTCATTGTTTCCTCACTCAGGACGGTCCCTGGAAGCCCCGCTGACGAGCTCCCGAACGCCCTCCCCGGCCGTCGTCGTGCGAGCATCCTCCTGACGTCGAACCACCCCGTGCCGACCTCTCTGGAACCGTCTCGGTGCGCCACCCCTGCCAGCACCCCTCCCGGCGCCTCCCCGCCGCTCTGGTAAGCTCCTCTCACCGCCCCGAGCCCAGCTAGGGTTGGCTCGCCGCCGCCGCCTGGGGTAGATGACAGCACACATCCGTCAATCTCGCCTAAAACGTACGGCCCAGGGTGCCCCATACCCCTTTGGCGCTGGCTCTCGCTGACAGCCGGGCCCCGCCTGGCAGTTTCAAACTGCGACCCCGCACGCTGCCTCGCCCCATGGTGGGTCGAATTCCCTCTGACCGGACCATTTAACCCCAGAATCCAGCCCAGCCGCCCCGGTCCTCTTTTTCTTTATTTTAATCATTTTCTTTTCCAGATCTGAAAACTGTCAGTCAGTTTAATTCTCAAATAAAATGTAAAACTATTTGAAATGTCTAGATATAAATCCTATCATATCCTTGTGTGTTTTGTGCAACATGCAGAACAAAAAGTAAATAAAAATATTGACTAGGATGTTATTAGTAAAATAAATCCTTAGATGTATCCTTTTCACTAATAAATTCGTTCTATGAGTTTCATAACTCCATTGGGAGTAAAACCAACTGCCCCTAGTAGGTATTACCTGTACCTACCTCATGGCTTTGGACTCATGCCAAATGGAGCATTATCCTTACTATAGCCAAAATAACAAAAACAAGACCTACCTGCATTTAGAAAATTCCCTAGGTCAAACCAAAGTTGGTATTGACCTATTTCAAACTCCCAGAGAAGTGATACATCAGTACCTATCTAAAACCAGGAGATAAGGATTTATTGATCCTCTGTTCAATTTTGGTGAATTAAGTATCTCTGTATATAGTTTTATCACTAGAAAAATCATCACAGTAGCTCTGCAACTCCAAAAAGGTTGATTCCAATTTCTACAGAAAGGTATTCTAAATACCTATAATGTGTATTCTAAATACCTATAAATCTGGTGAAAAAGACAAATTGTCTACAAAACTGCCTTTGGGAATTTCCTGAGGGCATTCTGGTAAATATTTTGACATGATTCCAACTCTCAGTGAACAAGTACATCAAACCCTACTGAACCACCCAAGGAAATAATTTTTGGAGCTCCAGAACTTTTCTGGTGAATTATTTCCTCAAACTAGGGTCTTTATCACTAGAATATTCATAGGAAATCAAAGAAAAGTGATAAAATAGCGAAACCACTTTTGTTGGTCTCATTTTATCAAACCCTATCTGTTGGTATCATTTTTACACAATGATATCATACAGATTATGTCCTTGGTCCAAAACCCCTCTCCTAGGTTATTTCTGGACTATAAAACCCTAAGGGATGTTCCTCCCCTTCTCCAAGGCCATCTCAATCTCCTAATTTTAATCCTCTGAAAACCATCTGAATCTTAATTCGGTTTTATTCAATTGCTTGCTGTATTGTATTGGTGCTTGTATGTCGTGTATTGATTGTGGCTTGGTTTGTTTGCATGTATACTCGATGACGACAATAGTTGCGCTCGTATTGACGCCGAGAAGAAGAGATCTTATTATTAGCCTTGTCCTACTGTTTTACTTATGCATGTGTTATCTACTGTTTATTAAAACTACATTGTTTAACTATATGTTGATGTATACTTGGTAGTGGTTCGGCTCCTCCGAACTATTACACTTATGTACTACTAAGTACAACTCCCTTGATGATACCTACTTTTCCCTAGTAGAATAGATGGTGCATATCCACCATACCCCTCTTGGAGACCCTGTTTTAGCCAAAGCAAAGCTAGAGGATGGGAAGACCCCAGAAAAAGTTTTACCAAATGTTTTATGATAAAACCTTGGTGAGGTGGGACCTCCCAAGTGATGTTGAGAAAGAAAAAGGGTTTTGTTTTGCAAAATGCTAAAGGAAAGCTAGAGGAAAAAGGTTTACAAAAACGCACCCGGTTCTTTGCAGTTTAGCTATAACAACTTAACCCTGTGCAACCACATTACTCTGGAATGGGACAGGGCTGGATTGATGGTTGCCTATTCTGGTTTAAGCTGCCTCATAACTACTACAGGGGATCGGGGATCCCTGGAGGGTGGTCCTTCTCCGATAAAGGTCCATGTGGGACATCGACCTGGAGAAGGAACAAAGGGTATGCTGGCCTCCACGCGTTACTATGAGCCCCTCATTGAAAGCGCACACTCGAGAAGTGGAAAAAGTGCTCTGGTTGGTCCTCGGTACCTGACGTCCCGGTTTTGAGGGGATTAACACTCGTAGGGTAGGCACTTGTATTGGAGTGGGCATACAGAGAGTCTTGATCGGTTACTCGACCCACGATCGGTGAAGATCAGGGTAGTGTACCCGGATGGTGTGGGTAAAGTGTACAACCTCTGCAGAGTGTAAATCTATTCGAATAGCCGTGTCCACGGTTAAGGACGGGTTGGACAAACTTCTGTAGAGCGGTGATGGTTTTGTTTTCAAAAAGGATTTCGGAAACGAAATGGCTTTGAAAATATTTTTGACCATGGGATGGTCGAAAAGGAGAAAGGTTTTGACCATGGGATGGTCAGAAAGGAATGAAAGGAGTTTGGTCGTGGGACGACCGAGAGAAGTAACAAAGGGGTGACCGAGTCCTAATGTTCTCCAAAAACTTTTCAAAAAGGTTTCCAAAATTTTTTTACAAAAGTTTTCAACAAAGATATGTAGATGCTATATCTATAAGAGAAACTAATTGGGAAAAGAATCTCTCTTGGAGCCCTCCTACTACCACAGCCATAATGCATATCCTCTCATTATTATTGTTATCTTAAGGTGGTTTGCGAGTACATTCAAAGTACTCACTGGCATTGTCCCTGGCTATTAACTTGGTCAGATATCAAGAGAAGGTGAAGTGGACGACTATGTGAGCTAGGACATTCTCCCAATCAGTTGCCTGTAGGTTAAGGCATGGCTCGGGCTCTATGCTTGATGAAGTTCCATTGATGTTGATAGATGTAGCCATAATGGCAAATAAGGTATGTCAGGTATTTGTTATGTATTGGATGTTTACTTTGATACTTGTCGGTTATGTGCCACGACTAATTGATCATGGGATTGTGGTTGTATGCAAAACAGGGATTCTCGGAGGATTAATCTAGGGGCCCCACAACGCCCATCCATCCATCCCTATGCCTACCGCGCTTTAATCCTACTATTTACTGCAATTCTTACTACTGTCTTTACTTTACTACTGCTATTACTTTACTATTGCTACTACAAAACTGTTGCTACTGATAAACTGTTGTGAGCAAGATTGTTTCCAGGTGCAGCTGAATTGACAACTCAGTTGTTAAGGCTTATAAATATTCTTTGGCTCCCCTTGTGTCGAATCAATAAATTGGGTTTCACTTCCCTCGAAAATACTGCGATACACCCCCTATACTTGTGGGTCATCAAGACTATTTCTGGCGCCGTTGCCGGGGAGCATAGCTTTATTTATCAAGTCCACTTGGAATCATTATTGTTCGCTGCCATCCATCCATCATGAGTAAGTCTCGTGATGGAAAGGTTCCTATTTTACCATCCACTACAAGAAGAGGTACGGTTCTGAACACCTATGTTGCTCTTGATTCACCGTCTGTTATGAGTAAGCTCCTTACACCACCACATACACATGCTACACACACTGCTACTACTACTGAATCTGAAACTTCTGATACTTATGATGCTGCTTCTACTATGCTTGATAAGAGTGGTTCATTAGGTCCTTTCCTAGATGCTACGATTGCTAGAACTATAGCTGGAAATACTGAAACTCCTAATGAAGACACTACTACACCTTTTAGTTCACCTGAGTCTAGAGAGAGCTATGATATTGAAGACGGTTATATTGAGATGACCGATGAATTTATTAAAGAATGTCAAAACACCCATGATATGAGTGCTGCTAAGAGTCTCCTTGAGAGGCGTACTATTAAACCCAAATTGGCTCCTAATGCTAAGTTTGCTGCATCTCCCATAAACATTAAAGATAAGGATTATGATTTCTCTCTTGATCTATCCTACATAGCTATTGTTGAGAAAGAACCTTTTGTGGGACTAAGAATGAAAGTGCGTAGCACATATGACTGAGCTTTCTACCATGAGTGGCCTGTTTTTGATGATATTAAGATATGCACCTACTTTGTTGCTAAAATTTTCCCCTTTTCACTGAAAGGAGAAGCTAAAACTTGGTTTAATAATTTACCTCCTGGATCTATTGATAGCTCTGATTGCTTGATTAGTACTTTCCTGCAGAAATATTTTCCTCCTAGTGCTAGACATGCTATTTTGTAGGAACTTTTTGATTTTAAACAAGGAGAAAAAGAGATATTGCCTGAATCATGGGCAAGGTTTTGTGCTTTGATTCATGCACAGGCTGGATGTCCATTACCTAAGAATGTGCTTCTTGATATATTTTCTAATGGACTAACTGAAGAATCTAGGACATACCTGGATAGTTGTGTTGATTGTGTTTTCAGGAATAGGACTCCCAAGGAAGCTGAGGAATTAATGGCTAAAATAAGCAAAAATTATGAAGACTGGACTCCTCCTGAACTAGCTATACCTGAAACAATTATACCTGAACCAACTATCCCTGCGCCTACACCAACATCAAAAAAGAGGTGAGTTATTGAACTAAATGATGAAGTGATGAAGGAAGCTAAGAAATGTCTTAAGGAGAAGGGAATTAAAACTGCAGATGTCAAGAATTTACCTCCTATAGAAGAACTATGTAAGACAATCCCCCACTCATCCACTATTGAGGTACACTCTCTCCAACATTTTGATGAAGGTGATATTCTTTACTCTAAACCTCCTGATCAATGCTTAGAAGAATTTGATGTTTTTATTGTTAAGCAAGATAATTTTAATAAAAGGGTGCAAAATCATTTAATGGAAAACTCTAGAGCTATTGTTGAGTTAAAATATATTGTGGAAAGAACCTCTAATGATGTTAAAATGCTTGTTAAACATTTTCAAATGGTTCAAACTCAAATAGATCAACTTATTAAAGTGCAAAAAGACTTGCTAGTTAATGCTGCGAAAGAAAAACATGCTTATGAAATTAGAACTAGAAGTGGTGCTGCTACCCAGGATCCTCTATATCCTGAGGGGCATCCCAAAAGAATTGAGCAGGATTCTCAACAAGCTGAAAATAGTGGTACTACTCGTAAGAAAAGAAAAAAGAAACATAAAACTATTGTAGAACCCTCTGAACCTACTAAAGATCCTAATAGTATATCTATCTCAGATGCTGAAACTGAAAGTGGTAATGAAGAAAATGATGTTCCTGATAAAGAAAAAGTTGAAGAAGAACCTGAAAGGCACACTAAGAATACTAAATACACTAAAGAAGATTTTGTTGCTAAGAAACATGGTAGTGAAAGAGAGCCTTGGGTCCAAAAACCTAT
This sequence comes from Avena sativa, assembly GCA_916181665.1. NCBI lineage: Eukaryota > Viridiplantae > Streptophyta > Magnoliopsida > Poales > Poaceae > Avena > Avena sativa. The sequence goes on from OV702287.1 coordinate 462,665,100, forward strand.
GCCTTTCCCTGATAAGAAACACATAGAAAAGGAAGATGAACACTATAATAAGTTTTGTGAGTGGATGAAACCTTTATTCTTGCAAATTCCTTTGACTGATTCTATTAAATTGTCTCCTTACTCAAAGTATATGAAGGATATTGTCTCGAATAAAAGGAAGATCCCTAATGAAGAAATTTCTACTTTGCTTGCTAATTATTCCTTTGATGGTAAGGTTCCAAAGAAACTTGGAGACCCAGGAATTCCAACTATCCCGTGTTCTATTAAAAATAGTTATGTTAGAACTGCTTTGTGTGATTTGGGAGCAGGAGTTAGTGTTATGCCTTTTTCTCTCTATAAGAGACTTCAACTGGAAAAACTAATACCAACTGATATATCTTTGCAAATGGCTGATAAATCTACTACTATTCATGTTGGTATATGTGAGGATGTACCTGTTCAAGTGGCTCATAGTTGCTTGATATTAACCGATTTTGTTGTGCTTGAAATGCCTGAAGATGATAATATGTTTATTATTCTTGGGATACCTTTTCTTAATACTGCAGGAGCCGTTATTAATTGTAATCAAGGAAAGGTGACTTTTAATGTTAATGACAAGGAGCATACTGTCTATTTCCCCAAGAAAATTGATAGGACTTATGGTTTGAATTCAATTAAACATGTTGAGGGCATTCAAGTTGGAGAAATATATTGTCCCATACCAAGAGAAAAATATGAAACTATTATGATTGGGACCCTTTCTATCAAAGTTGAGGTAACATAATCATGGAATACAAAGTTTTGTTTCATATAAAATTGTTTTGATAACAAGACCTGGTCAACCTTGTTAACAAAGGGATTTTAATGAACAAAACAATGTTTCCACCATGATTATCTCCGCTTACTTTCATCTTATCCATTTTTAGTTTTTGCTTAAGTTTAGTTTACTTTTCTGTTGTTAGCTGCTTGCTTTTTAGAGTGTCTTAGAACTTCTGAAGTTTTAGCCTTGTTTTGTCATTGCATCATTCCAGAAACTTTTTTCTGTCACAAAATCATTCATCTATACCTGAAAATTGCTCAAAAATAAAGTGTCTCGAAAAATTCCAGAAAATTCATATTAAATTTTTACATGAAAAAAGGGGCAGAGAAGTGCCTGGAAGGTACCAGGGGGCCCCACCAGGCAGGCACACCACCTGGTGGCGCGGCCAGCCCAGGGGCGCGCCTGGCCATGGTGTGGGCCACGCCTGGCCCTCCACTCACTCTCTCACTTGCCACTGATCTCTCTCTCCCGAGAAAACACCAGTTCATTGCTCGAAATCGCGTTCTTGCTGTTCTTGCCTTCGACTTTTCGATCTCCTTGCTCAGCCCATCTTTGCTGCTAAAATTTGGATCATTTGTTCTCCGGTATGTGACTCCTCCGCTTGTGCAAGTAAATTTGTGTTTAGTGGTTTATATCTTGAGTATTTTGCTGCTGTAGGTGATAGGTTATGAGAGCTTGTAAGCTTTTTCAATGCTTATAGATATTGTTTTGATGCATGTTTAGGCCTCTACAAGTCCCTATGAGTAGTGCCCTTCATTATATTTTCACTTTGCAATCACTTTTTTAATGGATGTTTAAATTTCAGAATATCAAAGATGAACAACCACACCTTTGGAGAAATATTTGAGAGGGACGCACCTAGGAGGTCAAGGCCTTCAAGATCAGCCTCTCAGTTTAGACCTTCATACAACGAAGATCTCATTGCACCATGCTTTAGCAATGAAGGAGATGAGGGGGATGCTCACCCATATGCTTTTCCTTGTTATACCTTCTTACGAGCTGCAGGGATTCTTGACGATTTCTTACTATTGATTCAGAGGGTTGGTTTGACCTCATACACGGAAGATGAGAGTGAGCAATATGCCATGCTCACCAAAACTTTCGGTGAGAGTTTCATTTTCACTAACACCCCCTATCAGTCAACTGTTCTTTCAGAATTTATAATCTGCCGTTTACCATGCCATTGGAAAGATTTTGCAACATTATAGGTATAGGCATGACAGGGACCGTGAAGAAGATTCAAGGGTGACCCGCTGATTTGCTGGAACTATATCGAGGTGTGACTAATGACGATAACCGCGTAGCCCAGCGCGGGAAGATAAGAAACATCCAACTCCTAGCTCTTAGATACTTTGCCTATTATCTTGCTACTAGCATTCTTGGTAGGGAGAATACGAGTAATATCTCCAATTATCATTTAGCCTTCCTCGCTGCTACGCTTAATAATGATACTCGATACAATCTTGGCTCTCTCATTGCTCGCCGCCTAGCTGCTAGGGGACCTATTTATGGGGGCATCATCGCTTCACGTATGGTCAATGCACTAGAGCTTTCGGTGGATCCAAATGATACTATATTGGCACCACAAAGGCTTGACCTTGCTGCCATGAAAACACATCACTTCATCACTGCTGACTCTAATATGGACAGTTTAGTATACATGATGTTGTTTACTGATGGGGATGAAAGGGAGATTCCTTTGCCGCAATCTACTTTGCTCAGTGTTCACAGGAGGCCGTGGTCGCGCTCCAAGGAGGAGGTGGACAAGCAGCTCTGCTTGCTTGGTTTCCACAGGCAGCACCAGGAGGATGTGCCCTCCTACGATTACTCTGCGCACTATGGTGGGGCGTCCTCGAGCTTGCACCAGGACGAGGGTACCTCCTCACCATACTACGGAGGCACTCCATCTTGGCCAGCTTGGGATTGATACCCAATTAGGCCAAAAGCCTAAGCTTGGGGGGAGGTACACCGACATCGCACTCATCTCCATATCATGTTTCGTCGGTACTTTGTATATTCATGTTTCGTTCTCTTTTTAGTTTTTGTTTTCTCTTTGATTTTGCTTTCTAAAACACAAAAAGACCAAAAATATTTCAGTTGTTTCTCTTTGTTTGCTTCTACTTCTTTTTGCCTTGGTTTGTTTTTCCCTTTTTGCTTTGTTTGAACTATTCGAAAAACCCAAAAAGATTTTTCTTTGCTTGTTCTTCCTTTTTGGTTCTTGTTTTTAAAAAAATCGAAAACACCAAAAATATTTGTTGTTCTTCTTTGGTTTTGTGAGTTTGTTGCAGGGTTCAGTAGTCCTCAGTGGAATTCGGTTTCATGTTATTATTCAAGCCACACAAGTGAAGGGCAATAATGAGGATTAATGACAACTTGAGGTGTGGTAAGAGGCTGGTAACAAACTCTATTTGTTTTCATTTTTGTACATATACTCATCATTGTGGGCATGCTTAGTCTGTTCGTGTAGGGTGTATGTTATTTATGGATGCTTAGTAGTTCTTGCTTTCTTTTGATTAGCTCCAGCTCGCTAATAATTTGTAGCATGTCATATGAATGTTCGCTTGCATCGCTCTATTCATAACTTGGTATGGTACTGTGGTACCCTCCTTTGAGTGTTTCACTTGAATTGACTTGGCACATGCTCATGCATGCATATGACTAAATCAATAATCAGTTTAGCCTCGATGAACTATTTTGCCTCAGGGGTCTTGAATCACTTTCATGCCATGATTAGTCCTGTATTGTTGCAAGCATGATTATGACAATTACTGCTCTCTCGTTTGTCGCTCCCTTACTATTGCTAGCCTTCACTTGCACTGAGTATGCTTTACTCGTGTTTCCAACTCCCTAAAACCAATATTTCCAAAAGTGTCCACCATACCTACCTATTAGCATTATTTGTTGTTCCGTGCATATTTAGTATGCCTTGTTTTCTTCTGAATAAAATGTTTGCTTGTTATGAGAAAGTTAGTTAGTAAAGCTCTCACGAACTTGATGGCACACTTTACCTTCTTGCACTTAATAATCTTGAACCATTGCGTCCATCTTTGTTGCGTATATGCTTGCGCTTTATAAGTTCAATTTAGCAGAACCATGTATCATGGGGAACGCTTTCAACATTGCACTGGTACTTTGTACCTTGTTGATATCATGATTCTTTTGCTTATGGATCCCAGTGGTGTGAAATAAAAGGGGAATTTGCAAGATCATGGAGTTTGTATGTGTGTTAGAGAAACGCCTGAGCCGCTAGACTAAGCCATGCCTAATCATGGTGGAAATTTGCAGCATAACCATAATGAGCACTCTATGAAGCATCCTCAATAAAAACCTATGCAAATAGCAAATAAAAAGATCACTGAGATGCTCATTGTCTGCTTGCCTTGTCATTTTGATTATGGGATAGCTCCTGTATCATGTGCAAGGGGTACCCCATTGGCGGTTCTCTATGATACATATGTACTTACAATGACAAGAGCTTACTTGTGACTGAAGTTGAGTAGCATGAGGTCCGTTACTCGTAAGTAAGGGGCATGATATTTTAGCTTATAACTTGTCAAGCATATCCTCTTAGTTGTGTCACTTTAATCTTAACCATTTAAAGATGCTTATGATAGGGGCAATGAGAGCTCAAAGCTAATGAGTACCATAATTTCAGCATTTGGAAGCCTTTCAAACTATTCAAAACCTTTTCATTTCTTTGTTGAGTCTCCACATTTTCTATGAGCACTTGCTTGAGAGCATAGTTGTCATTCTTAGTGTAATATGCTTATCTCAAAACTTGATTATTTGTGTTATGACTTTGATGCTTGTATCTTTGATATCGTTACTTCTAGTCTTCACTTGAACTTCAGAGGTGCCTTGGCATTTATTTTTGCTCTACAATCAAAGGCAAGCGAGATACCACTCTATCATACCTTTTTATGAGCAGTATAATGTTGCTTATGTTTTTGTTTCATGCTACTTATTATTTTTGAGTTGGGATCTCTTCATAGCTTGCATTGACTATTAAGTAAACTTAGTTGCATACTCCTTATTATGAATTGCCTGAGTAGCTGATCATATGCTGAGAATATATACATCTTATGAAGCAAATATGTTTGTGAAAGTTTCTTTTATCGCACTCAGTTTTCAACCGAATTGCTTGAGGACAAGCAATAAGCTAAGCTTGGGGGGAGTTGATACGTCCAAAACGTATCTACTTTCCCAAACACTTTTGCTATTGTTTTTCCTCTAAACTTGTGTGATTTGGATACAACTAACATGGACTGACGCTGTTTTCAGCAGAATTACCTTGGTGTCTAGTTTTTGTGCAGAAAATCAACTATCAGGAAAAATCCCGGAAAATATGCCAAAAATCCTATTTCATCAGAAGATTCATGGACCCAGAAGAGGAGACGGAGTAGGGCCACGAGGGGCCCACACCACCTGGCCGCGCGGGCCAGGCCAGGCCGCGCCTGGGGGTGGTGTGGCCGCCTCGGCTGCCCCCTCGGCCTCCCTCTTCGCCTATAAGTTGCCTCTTGACCTAAAAACCAAGGGGGTTCAATGTTTTTCCAGAAAGAGTTCCGCTGTGCCGCCACCACCAGATTCCCTGATTCGGAACCAGAAACTCCGTTCTGGCACCCTGCCAAGACGGGGAATTGGAGGAGATTGATGGCTCTCTGTATGGCGCCCAGAAAAATGCTTGATGGCGGTGTTGATGTAGAGCTCGTTGGGAACCCCAAGAGGAAGGTATGATGAGCACAGCAGCAAGTTTCCCTCAGTTATGAAACCAAGGTTTAATCGAACCAGTAGGAGCAAGGAAACACCTCAAAGGTGTTACTAGCTGAGCTTTGGGAGGGCGCACTACCGCTGCTAGTAGCAACGTGGAGACCTGCACAACACAACCACAGAACTTTGTCCCCAACTTGCGATGAGGTTGTCAATCTCACCGTGTTTTGCGGAAAACAAAGGATTAAACGTATCGAATGGAAAGAAGTAAAAGTTTGCAGAAAGTAAACACAAAGCAGCAAACAATTGTAGATTGTATGTAAAGACAAGGACCGGGATCCATAGTTCACTAGAGGTGGCTCTCCTTAGATAGATAACATGCTGGGTGAACAAATTACAGCGGGGCAATTGACAAACACCGAGAAAGCAATACATGCATATACTAATCATCTTGACTCCTTTGAGACTTGATTGGGCATTACATCATAATACATAGACCGCCATCCAACTGCATCTATGACTAATAATCCACCTTCAGGTTATCATCCAAACCCCCTCCAGTATTATGTTGCAAGCAATAGATTATTGCTTTACGAACTGCATGTAAAGTAAACAATACGATTGCTCTATTAACAAAAGATCGTTGTTTTCTCCCTAGTAGCAACAACACATCTAGTACCTTAGAGATTTCTGTCACTTCCCCAGATTACCAGAGGCATGAACCCACTATCGAGCATAAATACTAACTCTTGGAGTTGCTAGCATCTACTTGGCCAAGATAGCTACTAACAATGGAAAGCATGCAAGATCTCAAATAACAAAGACATGATAGAATCAATAATCAATCTGAAATAGCATCTCAATATCCATCGGATCCCCACAAACACAACATGTATGGATTATAAATAGATGATCTTGATCATGAACGGAGCTCACAAGATCTAAACATGAAAGCACAAAGGAGGAGAAACCAGCCATCTAGCTACTACATGGATCCGTAGTCCAAGGATAAACTACTCACGCATCACACCGGAGGCTTGCATAGTGATGAAGAAGGCCTCCAGGGTGAATTCCCCTCTCCGGCAGGGTGCCAGGAAGAGCTTCAGATCCCCCCGATGTAGGGACAGAGACGACGGCAGCTACAGACTCTTTCGTGGATTTTTGATCGGGTACCTAGGGTTTACGTACCGAGGACAACTTATAGGCGGAAGGAGAGGCCGAGGGGGTGCTGGGGTTGGCCAGACCACCCCCTGGTGCGGGCCAAGCCTGGCCGCGCGGCCAGGTGGTGTGGCTGTCCCCTGGCCCCTCTCCGTCTCGTATTCTGGCACTTGATCACTTCCAGAAAAATAGGCACTTTGGCTTTTGTCCCGTCCAATTCCGAGAATATTCATTTTCTGACTTTCCTGGAACCAAAAACAGCAGAAAAGAGGCAGCTGGCACTGTGACTCTTGTTAATAGGTTAGTCCAAGAAATCATAATAAAAGTACTCCAAAGTTGGAACAAAACACAAGAAAGTGGATAAAACCAAGCATGGAACATCAAAAATTATAGACACATTTGCAATGTATCAACATCCCCAAGCTTAACTCCTGCTCGTCCTCGAGTAGGTAAGTGATAAAAAGAAAGAATTTTTGAGGTGACATGCACCATCAAAGACTTGATCAAAGTGTTTGCAAAACATTCAAAGCTGGGATCATAGTACTTCAATCATAACATGAAAGACAAAGTTCTAGCAATAAGCAAAGAAACTATGATGCAACATGAAAAGGCACACACAAAAGATTCATGAATAACAATGCTTTGCAAGACGTTTGTTTGTTTTACATAAAGAAAACATAGCATCAAAGTATTCAGCTTGTCCCTCAATAGAGTAGCAAATATAAATGCATAGGACACCTTCAAAGTTCATAAGAGTGACTAGATACAATAGTTTCAAACAAGCAATAACAAGTTATGCATCAATCAACTAGTCTTGGGACAATGCACATAGAACTAAGAATGGCCACTATGCTCTCAAAGTAGGTGCATAAAGATAGAAGGTGGAGACTCAATATAATGGTGGAAGAAAAGCCTTTTGTAAAAGGAAGTAGGGATTCAAGTCTCATAAAGAGCTTCCAAAAATTATGGTACTTGTAGCTTTCAGCTCTCATTGCCCCTATCATAAGCATCTTTAAGGTGATTAAGGTTAAAGTGACACAACTAAGAGCATATGCTTGACAATTTATAAACCGAAATCTCATGCCCCTTACTTACAAAGACCGATCCTCATGCTACTCAACTTCAGTCACGAGTAAGCTCTTGTCATTGTAAGTATATGTGTATCATTAAGAACCACCAACAGGGTACCCCTTGCACATGATACGGGAGCTTTCCCATAATCAAAATGACAAGGCAAGCAGACAATGAGCATCTCAGCGATCTTTTTATTTGCTATTTGCATAGGTTTTTATTGAGGATGCTTCATAGAGTGCTCATTATGGTGATGCTGCAAGTTTCCACCATGATTAGGCATGGCTTAGGCTAGCGGCCCAGGCGTTTCTCTAACACACATACAAACTCCATGATCTTACAAGTTCCACTTTTATTTCACACCACCGGGATCCGTAAGCAAAAGAACATAATATCAACAGGGTACAAAGTACAAGTGCAATGTTGAAAGCGTTCCCCATGAAACATGGTTCTGCTAATTTCAACTTATAAAGCGCAATCATATACGCAACAAAGAAGGACCCAATGGTTCAAGTTTATTAGAGGCAATAAAGTAAAGTGTGCCATCAAGTTCGTGAGAGCTTTAATCACTAGTTTTCTCATAATAGGTGGAAGGTAAACAAAAGCATGAATATACTTGGAATAGCATAAGCTAGTAGGTAGGTATGGTGGACTCTTTGGAATAACTTGGTTTAGGGAGTTGGATGCATGAGTGGAACTCATACTTGGTGGTGGAGGCTAGCAAAAGACTGGGAGCGACAAACTAAGAGAGCAATAATGGCCATAATCATGCAGAGCGACAAAACATCATTGATCAAAGCATAAAGTGATACTACAAGTTGAAAACTAAAGGATCATAAAGGCTATGGTGACTTGAGATAGTCATAACATGGTGTAAGCAGGTGCCAAGTCAACCCAAATAAAGCATCAAAGGAGAATACCACTATACTATGCTTTAATATGCTAAAACAACGCATGATTCTTCCAAGGCACATTAAGCAATCTCAATTGTTTACAACAAGTCATGCTACAGCAAAGAATACTAAGCATAAAGCCAAAACAATATCAAGCATGGTATGACAAAGCATAGGCCACAGTCAAAAACAACCTCTCTTTACCACTTAAGCATGAACTTCACTACTCTTTTCCAATCCAAACAAAACTATTTGAAAACCAATGTATGAAAGAGGGGGTCCAACCAATTTATTCAGAAAACTAAGCAAACCAAGAAAACTAAAAACCAAAACAAAAACGAAAAAGAAGACGGTCCAAGAACAACACAACTGTGCATGAAACAATAAAAAGGAAGCGTTTGGAAGAAACCTGAAATTTTTATTGATGAAGAAGGGGATGCCTTGGGCATACCCAAGCTTTGACGCTTGTACTTCTTGGATATTTCTTGGGGTGACACGCGTGGCATCCCTAAGCTTGAGCTTTAGTCCATCCTTCATCTCATTACTCATTCCTTCCATACACCTGAAATTTTTCCTTCATACAAAACTTCACACAATCTCATTAGCAACATTAGTGCACTTAAGATAAATAAGTCTCAAGGTTCAGTTATAACACCAAATAAACTTTCATTAGAACACTAGATACTGTAGCACTTCCCTCAAAAGTCTCAATTCCCCAAAGGAACTCAAGAAGGAACTAACAAGAAGCAAATGCAGAAAATGACAGAAATCTGTCAAAACAGACCAGCCGGTAAATACGATTTTTTTAGAAGATCTTCTGTTTCTCAAATCAAAAAGTGTTGAACTAAAGAAAGTTATATAACAACCTGGGGCAGAAGCACAAAAAATTACAGCTCAAACCGACGTACAGAGATCTCTCAGGAATTTTTACGGTGAAGCACAGTAATCTGTTTCGGGACAGCAACTTTCCCAATCATTACTTCACTCTCATTAGATGTTACTCTTGGCACAAAAAGCAAATAAAAAGGTTAAGGAGAGGTTATTACAGAGGTAATAACTTCCAAGACTCATCTAAAACTCTTGGGTTATCTCCCAACAAGTACTTTTCTTTAACGCCTTTAAGTTAGGCATAAGAAGCAAAGAAAGAATCAAGTGTTCTCAAATGAAGAAGCATTAAGATCAATACTAGAAATATTTTCAACAAGGAAAGGTATATCATCCAAATAAGTTCTAGAGGATCCTCTCTCAATGCTCTTAGGTTCACTATTCTCTTCAAAAGGGTTTGCAGGAACAATCCAATCAACATTCTTTTCTATGGCATCATGTATTGCTACTAGTTTAAAGGGTATTGGTATCTTAGGTTCCTCCTCATTAGGTTCGGTTTTGTTCATCTTTTCTCACGTACCAACAACATCTACACATGAGCCTAGCATATTGAAACATTCAAAAACTTTTCTAGCTTCCTTGGCAACATCATAGAACTCCTTAAACAAAGTTTCTAGAATAAAATCCCTCTTTTCAGGATCCTCAATTTCTTTAAGCTTAAGAAACATTACTTGCATTAAGGGGTTGAGGTTAACAAACCTAACTTCTAACATGTGAATTACAGAAGCTGCAGCAATCTCATAATTTGGAGCAAGTTCTATAAGGGATCTATCCTCAGTATCTTCATGTTTGCTAACATGATTAAAGAATTCTTCAATGTTATCTTTCCCAATTATAGAACCACTACCAATTGGAAGGTCTTTCAGGGTGAACTTGGGGATCAACATGGTGAGCTAAGGAAGAGGTGACAACTAAAGGAGACTTAATTTTTTTGTGTTTTGGATAAATAAAGCAAACAAGTAAAACTAATTTTTTTTGTGTTTTTGAAGAACAAAACAAGCAAACAAAGCAAAAATAAAACTAAGCAAAACAAATACAACCAAGTAAAGAGATTGGTTATGAGGGACTCCCCTTGTGAAGATGTTCTTGACTCCCCGGCAACGGCGCCAGAAAAATGCTTAATGGCTCTGTGTATGGCGCCTAGAAAATGCTTGATGGCGGTGTTGATGTAGAGCTCGTTGGGAACCCCAAGAGGAAGGTATGATGAGCACAACAGCAAGTTTCCCTCAGTGATGAAACCAAGGTTTAATCGAACCAGTAGGAGCAAGAAAACACCTCAAAGGTGTTACTAGCTGAGCTTTGGGAGGGCACACTACCGGTGCTAGTAGCAACGTGGAGACCTGCACAACACAACCACAGAACTTTGTCCCCAACTTGCGATGAGGTTGTCAATCTCACCGTGTTTTGCGGAAAACAAAGGATTAAACGTATCGAATGGAAAGAAGTAAAAGTTTGCAGAAAGTAAACACAAAGCAGTAAACAGTTGTAGATTGTATGTAAAAACAAGGACCGGGATCCATAGTTCACTAGAGGTGGCTCTCCTTAGATAGATAACATGCTGGGTGAACAAATTACAGCGGGGCAATTGACAAACACCAAGAAAGCAATACATGCATATACTAATCATCTTGACTCCTTTAAGACTTGATTGGGCATTACAACATAATACATAGACCGCCATCCAACTGCATCTATGACTAATAATCCACCTTTAGGTTATCATCCGAACCCCCTCCAGTATTAAGTTGTAAGCAACAGATTATTGCTTTACAAACTGCGTGTAAAATAAACAATACGATTGCTCTATGAACAAAAGATCATTGTTTTCTCCCTAGTAGCAACAACACATCTAGTACCTTAGAGATTTCTGTCACTTCCCCAGATTACCAGAGGCATGAACCCACTATCGAGCATAAATACTAACTCTTGGAGTTGCTAGCATCTACTTGGCCAAGATAGCTACTAACAACGGAAAGCATGCAAGATCTCAAATAACAAAGACATGATAGAATCAATAATCAATCTGAAATAGTATCTCAATATCCATCGGATCCCCGCAAACACAACATGTATGGATTACAAGTAGATGATCTTGAGCTTGAACGGAGCTCACAAGATCTAAACATGAAAGCACAAAGGAGGAGAAACCAACCATCTAGCTACTACATGGATCTGTAGTCCAAGGATGAACTACTCACGCATCACACCGGAGGCTTGCATGGTGATGAAGAAGGCCTCCAGGGTGAATTCCCCTCTCCAGCAGGGTGCCGGGAAGAGCTTCAGATCCCCTCGATCTAGGGACAGAGACGACGGCGGCTACAGACTCTTTCGTGGATTTTTGATCGAGTACCTAGGGTTTACGTCCCGAGGGCAACTTATAGGCGGAAGGAGAGGCCGAGGGGGTGCTGGGGTTGGCCAGACCACCCCCTGGCGCGGGCCAAGCCTGGCCGCGCGGCCAGGTGGTGTGGCCGGCCCCTGGCCCCTCTCCGTCTCGTATTCTGGCACTTGATCCCTTCCAGAAAAATAGGCACTTTGGCTTTTGTCCCGTCCAATTCCGAGAATATTCATTTTCCGACTTTCCTGGAACCAAAAACAGCAGAAAACAGGCAGCTGGCATTGTGGCTCTTGTTAATAGGTTAGTCCAAGAAATCATAATAAAAGTACTACAAAGTTGGAGCAAAACACAAGAAAGTGGATAAAACCAAGCATGGAACATCAAAAATTATAGATACATTTGCAATGTATCAAAGATCATCATCATCACCATTGCTTCTCCATCGACCATCCATGTTTCCCCCATCTATGAGTGAGTAATCCCCCGCTGTAAGCTATGGGGATGGTAGGGATTGGATGAGATCGTTCATGTAATGGCATCGGATTGTTAGGGCATGGTGCCTACTGATGGGTTCGTAGCATGGAAAACAAAAAATTTCTACCACAAGAACGAACAAAACCCAGATCTAATCTAGATAAAAGCCAAGATCTAATCTATTACACATGTGCAACGAGATAGATCTGTACTAACCCTTGTAGACCCGAAAGCGTTACGAGATCGGATTTCGTGTTTGATGTAGTCGATCACTTGCCGATCTCAAGATCGAGTAGACGATCCTTCCAGCGCCGCGTTATGGCAGCGCTTCCGCAGTCGGTCACACGTGCGGAGTCGAAGCAGACCTTCCTCTCCCCGTTCTAGCGAGCAGCGGAGGTAGTAGATCTCTCCACGGAATCCCAGCAGCACGATGGCGTGGTGGTGGTGGTGGAGTAGAGAATTCTGTAGGGCTTCGCCTAAGCCAGAGTAGAGGGAAGGAGGAGGAGAGAGGCAACTTGAGATCTAGAGAATAGAAGGGGCTTGGGGGCTTGTGCCTCCACCCCTCTATTTAAAGGAGGGAGGCGCCATGGGGAGGTGGAGTCCTTGTAGGACTCCCCTCTCCCTTGGCCGGCGGATCAAGGAGGTGGGGGGAGAGTCCTACTCCCCCACGAATCCTTGTCTTACCCCACAAGGATTCCTTGATCCTTTCTTGGTTTTCAAGTAAACTCCAAGAAATCTTCTAGAACCTTCCGGAACATTTCGAAACCTTCTAGAATCCCCATACAAATACTCCGGAACATTTCCTAACTTAGAAAATGATCCCCAATATATGAATATTATTCCCCGGACAATTCCGGATCTCCTCGTGATGTCCTGGATCCAATCCGAGACTCCGAACAACATTTGGTCTCCAACGTACATTCCATATCTACTTAAAACAACTTCGAACCTTAAGTGTGTCACCCTACGGTTCGTGAACATGTAGACATGATGGAGACACATCTCCGATCAATAACCATTAGCGGGATCTGGAGATCCATAACAGCTCCCACATACTCAACGATGACTTTGTGATTGATAGAACCATTTAACATATGAAACCAATTCCCTTTGTCACGCGATACTATACTTATCCGAGGTTTGATCGTCGGTATCTCCATACCTAGTTCTACCTCGTTACTGATAAGTACTCTTTACTCGTTCCGTGATATGTCATCCCTTGTGACCTAGTCACATGCTTGCAAGCTAACTAGATGACATTCCACCGAGAGGGCCCAGAGCATATCTATCCGTAATATGGATGGACTAATCCCAATCTTGGTCCATGCACTTCAACACATACTTTCAGAATACCCAATGTCACCTTTATAACCACCCAGTTACGAAGCGGCGTTTGATGTCATCAAAGTACCCATCCGGTGATGGTGATTAACATAACCTCATGGTCGAAGGATTAGGTTACTATGCATTTGAAAAAGCTTGTAGCAAAACAAACTTAATGAGTTGATCTTATGCTATGCTTACTATGGGTGTGTGTCCATCACATCATTCTCCTAATGATATGATCTTGTTATTAACGACATCCAATGTCCATGATCAGGAAACCATGATCATCCATTAATCAACAAGCTAGTTTAATAAGAGGCTTACTAGGGACTCTTTTATGTTTACAAAACACACAAGTATTAATGTTTCTGGTTAATACAATTATAGCATGGGATGTAAACATTTATCATAAACATAAAGATATAATAATAACCACTTTATTATTGCCTCTTGGGCATATCTCCAACAGTCTCCCACTTGCACTAGAGTCAATAATCTAGTTAAAAACTTGTGCATTCAACACCTATGGCTTTCTGGTGTTGTATAGACACTCTTGCTAGTGGTAAACATAATCTTCGGATCTAACACTTCCAGGTCCATGTGTATTTGCATTTCCTCGCGTCTCTACGCATTACTCATTCTCCAATGAGATGGCATTGTATAAATTTGGTCCTTCGGTGAGACCTTTAGTTCCTTGGGATTAAATCATGTTGATACAATTTTCATACAATGTATCTTCATAGTATTATCCCTCTATGAACCACACCTAGTTTGATAACAAACTACTTGACGCAAATGCCCTCATTTGCTGCTGCAATAGCATTCATATACTTAGCCTTTTGTTGTAGTATCTGTCACAATGTTTTAACTTTGGTACTCAACCAAATCCGTTATGGAACTTCCTTTCCATTATATTGTGCCACCCATAGTTTAAATTGAGATAAACTTAATTTGTGACAAAACTAGTATCAATGTAACAATTTACAATGAACTATTTGTCACCACTATATAAATAATATATTCTTAGTTCTTCCAAAGATCATAGGAATATCCCTACTATTGTCCAATGATCATCTTATAAGTCATTCTGGTATATGCTCATAACATTTAGAGCATAGGACATATCTGGATGTGTACATCTCAAAGAATGATTGATCAAAATATTCTTGTGATTTCACCAAGTGTCAAAACACTTGAATCTCGTGTCAACACACTTGAATCTTGATTCACTCCTTTCCGTGCGTCAAGAACCTTTCTTGTTGTTTCCATATTGAACTCATTCAACATCTTATCTATGTACATTTGGCAAAACCATATTAGCGCCTCAATCTATCCATATAGACATTGATGCCTAATTCTTGGGTTATGCCTAAGTCTTTCATCGAAATGAAATTCTTAACCTGTGTCAATAAAAGATACATCATTTCTAATCAACAATATGTCTTTCACATAATGTATTAGAAATATGTCTTAGCGCTCCCACTTAATTTCTTTCAAAATGCAAACATCTTCATCGTCTCTGATGAAATTAAACCTTTTAACGGTTTCATCACGGTGAAGATTCCAACTCCGCGATGCTCACTTCGACCATTGAAGTTTTGCATACTCTTTTAGCATCCTTTGAATTAACAAAACCCTTTGGATCTTGTCATGGACACATCCTAAGTAACCATTCTATTAGAAGAACTTGTTTTGTTTGTTCAACTACCATATACCAAAATATATGTAGTGGTTGCTACATTAATCCGTCCAGACTAAATATCGCTATGAAAGATCAAATCTTATCATAGTCAATTCCTTGAACATTGTCGTAAACTCTTTCCGACATGTCGACTATTTCATAGATGTGAAACATCCATGTCTATTTCTTTATAGATCCATATATGACTGTAAGGTCTTGCACCTTTCCAGAGGGTCTTTCAAATTCAAAGCTTGATTTCTCGTGTATGGAATTATCACGGATTTTATGGCTTCAATCCACTCAACGAAGTCAGGGCCCATCATTGATTATTTGCATGTAGTCGGTTCATCATTGTCAAACAACAATGATTTAACTCTCAAATCTTGGCATTTGATTACTTACCCGACCTACTTGGTTCAATAGGAACTTAGATCCTCGTGACCACATCCTTTGAGGCACGTGAGCCATGAGCATTGTTGCTGCCTCCAGGACACTTACCGACGCTGCGCAACTCAGCACATATTAGCCAAGGTTCAACAACCTTGTCAAAGTTCTATTGTCCTCCCACTTAACTTTTCACCAAAAATTCCTTCTCAAGAAACTTGACATTCTAAGTGACAAACACTTTTGTCTTCGGTGTTATGGAGGAATACCCAATGGTTATTCAAAATAACCTACAAACACATGCTCATCTGACTTTGGTTGTAAACATTTTACTTATGCCTAGCATACCAAAAATTTAAGAAAGGACAACCTGGGTTTTATCCCAAACCATGACTTATATGGTGTCATTTCAACGGATCATGATGGAGCTCTTTTCAGTGTAAAAGCGGTAGTCACTAAAGCTTTAATCTTTAAAATATAATGGCAGTTTTATAAATGACACCTTTGATCTTACCATGTCAAACAAGGTTTCATTACATATCTTGAACACTCCATACTCCTATGGTGTTTTGGGAAATGCAAATCCATGGAACGATTCCTCAAATCTTAGGTGTTTTGCTAAACTTGTAACTCAAACATCTTTCTTTATGATCCAATCATAAATTTTTTATTTTCTTGTTACAATGATTTTCCACTTCATCTTGAAAGTCTTTGAACATTTTTCAAATGTTTCATACTTCTTCCTTATTGAGTAAGTATATACATATACTCACTCAAATCTTCGGAGAAAACATATGAAGTTGAAATCCAACGCCCACGACTAGACATAATGGACTATATACATCAATATGTACAAATTCCAATCAGTTAGTCGTCCGTTCCTCTTTTGGCCTATGAACGGAGTTTTAATTATCTCCAGGAAAGTATCACAAGCGTAATTTGATCAAAATCAAAGACTCCAAAAATCCATCAACATGGAGTTTCTTCATGTATCCCTAATATAATTTAAACGGTGATGTCACTTCGCAAGTGATCTTTCAATCATTTGTCTTGCGACATTTTAGCATTAGTTTTATGGTCGTTATTTCTCCAACCAGACTTGTATATCATCCATCTATTATGGAATACGGTAATTATTTGAACAACCTTTTGTCGTCATAATATCTGATCAAAATAACAATTATTGAAACAAATCTTGAAGGCAAGCTTTGATGTTAACGAGCAACACAACAACCCTTTGTTTGTTTTCGATGAACATCATCACATATTCTATTGCTAGTTACTTAGGCCATTGCAGTTCATGAATTGTGTTGTCCTGTATGACACTTCATACCAACCAATTCGGTATCCAATACCGCAGAACCACATTGTTTAACAACCAAGGAATACAGCCATAACATGCATCTTCTATATACCTAAGTTGGACATCTCCAATCTTTTCTTTTCTGCCAAATATTTTATAGATTCTCTTTCAACAATTCCTTTTCTTTTAAAAGAATCTATCAACATCAATAGTGGTGTCATTCACATGACACATAGTACAAAGTGTGTATAGTCAAATACTAATACCTTTGGACTTGCACTTTGAAGTGGATCACCTTCATCAAATGTTTGGCATTCTTTCAAAATTCCATTCTTTAGTAATCTTTTAGTGTAGTAAACATTTTACTTACATCTTCTATTCATCCTTATCATGACAACTTTCATGATCAAGCCGTTATAGCTTATAAAGGTGAATTGTGAGTATAATGTTTCTATTCCAAAGCCTTTTGGAGGATTAGGACGACTGGCGTCTTCAACCTTCACAAATTCTCATCAAATATGAGGACATATACTCTATCATGTTGTAACCAACACATTGCTTTAGATATCGCAATACCTTTCACATATGATGGTTTCTGAAACATTGCTTTCAGCTCTTAGATAAACTTGATATTAAAAACAATCTTTTGAGTATCAAGAATCATGGAGGCAAACATGATACATTAGATACTAACACTGGAATTGTTACTCTTGATTTAATACTGTTTATTAAACTTCACAGAGTAAACGGAGTTTGCTGAAAGTTTGCAACATGACTTTTAAACTTCAGATTGACACTCAAAACAATACGATACCAGTTCGTAAAGAAAATATCCAGAATTTTTATAGTTCCACTATCTCAACTATAACTAAGCGTAAGGTGGTGAACGGATGCCAATGACTACAACAAACTATGCAAATTCACTTTGATTGTGTTTATGATAAATTGAGTTTGACTAATCCAAATTACAAATGAATTTCCACTCAAAACAACATCCCTCGAGTTGTTTTAGTGATTACACAAACCAAATCCACTACACCAAGTCCGATCATCACGTGAGATGATGTAGCTTTAAAGGCGAACAATCAACATGTTCATCATATCATCCATATGACTCATGCTTTACCTTTCGGTATTCCGTGTTCCGAGACCATGTCTGTACATGCTAGGTTCATCAAGGTTAACCTTAGTATCTGCATGTGCAAATCTGGCTTGCACCCGTCGTATGCACACATAGAATCTATCACACCCGATCATCACGAGATGCTTCAAAAACGACGAGTCTTAGCAACAGTGCCTACTAAGGACGAACACTTTATTACTTGATATTTAGTGAGAGGGATCATCTTATAATGCTACCATCGCGATCTAAGCAATACAAGATGCATAAAGGATTAACATCACAGGCAATTCATAATTAGTGTGATATGATATGGCCCTTTCTTCTTACACCTTTGATCTCCATCTCCAAAGCATGGACATGATCTCCATCATCACCAGCATTGTGTGAAGGTCAGTGGAGCCGCTTCATGGTTGTCCATCATCACTAGCAACTATTACAACTACTTGGAATAAAGCTATTACAAGATGAATAGACACGCAGGTCTTAACAGAATTAAAGACAACCATTAGGCTCCTGCCGGTTGCCATATTACAACAAGGATCATTGCATACATCAAATATAATCACAATCACATGATGGCCATATCACATCACAAAACCCCTGCAAAAACAAGTTAGACGCCTCTAATTTTCTTTGCATGTTTTACGTGGTTTGGGGCTTTCGAATAAGAACGGATCTTACCTACGAAACTGAACCACAACGTTGATACAAGTGCTATCAAGTGCAAAGTGTAGATTGGATATATACTATGATGGGAGAGACAGACACCCGCAAAGCCACTTGTGCAATACGAGTTGCACGTCAACCGTGGAGCAAGTCTCATGTGCGATGACATGTAAGGTTAGCCCGAGCCGCTTCATCCCACCATACCGCAAGATGCAAAGTACACAAAGCAAAAGACGGCACGAGCACCAACTCCCACAAAACCATTGTGTTCTACTCGTGCAACAGATCTACGCATAGACACGGCTCTGATACCACTGATGGGTTCGTAGCATGGAAAACAAAAAATTTCTACCGCAAGAACGAACAAAACCCAGATCTAATCAAGATAAAAGCCAAGATCTAATCTATTAGACATGTGAAACGAGATAGATCTGTACTAACCCTTGTAGACCCGAAAGCGTTACGAGATCGGATCTCGTGGTTGATGTAGTCGATCACTTGCCGATCTCAAGATCGAGTAGACGATCCTTCCAGCGTCGCGTTTCGGCAGCGCTTCCGCAGTCGGTCACACGTGCGGAGTCGAAGCAGACCTTCCTCTCCCCGTTCCAGCGAGCAGCGGAGGTAGTAGATCTCTTCATGGAATCCCAGCAGCACGACGGCATGGTGGTGGTGGTGGAGTAGAGAATTCTGCAGGGCTTCGCCTAAGCCAGAGCAGAGGGAAGGAGGAGGAGAGAGGCAACTTGAGATCTAGAGAATAGAAGGGGCTTGGGAGCTTGTGCCTCCACCCCTCTATTTAAAGGAGGGAGGCGCCATGGGGAGGCGGAGTCCTTGTAGGACTCCCCTCTCCCTTGGCCGGCGGATCAAGGAGGTGGGGGGAGAGTCCTACTCCCCCATGAATCCTTGTCTTACCCCACAAGGATTCCTTGATCCTTTCTTGGTTTTCAAGTAAACTCCAAGAAATCTTCTAGAACCTTCCGGAACATTCTGAAACCTTCTAGAATCCCCATACAAATACTCCGGAACATTTCCTAACTTAGAAAATGATCCCCAATATATGAATCTTATTCCCCGGACAATTCCGGATCTCCTCGTGATGTCCCGGATCCAATCCGAGACTCCGAACAACATTCGGTCTCCAACGTACATTCCATATCTACTTAAAACAACTTCGAACCTTAAGTGTGTCACCCTACGGTTTGTGAACATGTAGACATGATGGAGACACATCTCCGATCAATAACCATTAGCGGGATCTAGAGATCCATAACAGCTCCCACATACTCAACGATGACTTTGTGATCGATAGAACCATTTAACATACGAAACCAATTCCCTTTGTCATGCGATACTATACTTATCCGAGGTTTGATCGTCGGTATCTCCATACCTAGTTCTACCTCGTTACTGATAAGTACTCTTTACTCGTTCCGTGATATGTCATCCCTTGTGACCTAGTCACATGCTTGCAAGCTAACTAGATGACATTCCACCGAGAGGGCCTAGAGCATATCTATCCGTCATATGGATGGACAAATCCCAATCTTGGTCCATGCGCTTCAACACATACTTTCAGAATACCCAATGTCAACTTTATAACCACCCAGTTACGAAGCGGCGTTTGATGTCATCAAAGTACCCATCCGGTGATGGTGATTAACATAACCTCATGGTCGAAGGATTAGGTTACTATGCATTTGAAAAAGCTTGTAGCAAAACGAACTTAATGACTTGATCTTATGCTATGCTTACTATGGGTGTGTGTCCATCACATCATTCTCCTAATGATATGATCTTGTTATTAACGACATCCAATGTCCATGATCAGGAAACCATGATCATCCATTAATCAACAAGCTAGTTTAACAAGAGGCTTACTAGGGACTCTTTTATGTTTACAAAAAACACAAGTATTAATGTTTCCGGTTAATACAATTATAGCATGGGATGTAAACATTTATCATAAACATAAAGATATAATAATAACCACTTTATTATTGCCTATTGGGCATATCTCCAACACCTAGTATCTACTATTAGTGCTTTTTGACTTTGTTGCAACTTGTTATGCTTAATGCTTCTCACTAGGGCCCGAGTGCCATGATTTCAGATCTGAACATGTTATTGATTCATTATGATAGTATTGTTTATGGTCTTACCTACAAGTTGTATACACACATCGTTGATGTGAGTATCAGATGTGTTCATGGAGTTTTAATGCTTTGCTCCGGTGCTCTATTAAAAGGAGCACCTTAATTCCCAGTAGTTTCCTTGAGGCCCCGCTGCAAACGGGCTGGCAGGACAAAAGATGTTATGCAAGTTCTCATTGCGAGCACGTATGACTATATATGGAACACATGCCTATGATTATTTAGTACTTAGATGCTTTATCTTATTTATCTGCAAATGCCCTATGTCTTGATTTCCTTGTGAATTGTCTTGTCCATGCAACGTCCGTCCATCCATCCCTATGCCTACCGTGCTTTAATCCTACTATTTGCTGCAATTCTTACTACTGTCTTTACTTTACTACTGCTATTACTTTACTATTGCTACTACAAAATTGTTGCTACTGATAAACTGCTGTGAGCAAGATTGTTTCCAAGTGCAGCTGAATTGACAACTCAATTGTTAAGGCTTATAAATATTCTTTGGCTCCCCTTATGTCGAATCAATAAATTGGGTTTCACTTCCCTCGAAAATACTGCGATACACCCCCTATACTTGTGGGTCATCAGCCAGCCCCTCCCACCTCTCCTCCCAAGTTTAGTCCCACCCCGGGACTTGGAGGGAGGGGGTGCTCCAGTTTTTCCTATATATAGGGGTGTCATTCACCTCAATTCCTCAATCCAACAATTGGCATTAGCTATTCTCTCTCCCTCTCTGTGTGGTCCCAAGTTTGGAACATGCTCCACGAGGTAGAGATTTCTCCACCCAGTGCACGCTGTCGTGCTACTGGAATCGGTCCGGATCTTCTTCTTCTGCTACCTTGCTAGAGTGGGCCCCAGGAGACGTCTTTTACACCGTACGCGTGTAAAACTCGACGAGCCGCTACCACTAGTGGTGTTAGACGCTTGAAGCGTTCTAGACCCCAATGTTTGCTTCGCTTGGATTCGTTAGCAACATTTGTGCGGGAACGTAATCCTGCGTCCGGTCTTCAATGGTATGAATACCATATCCCACTCTTTACTGTACTTCTCCATAGATAGATCTTGTGTTGGTGCGTTCTCATAGTAGGATTTTTTTTGGTTTTCTACCACAGAACCCCTCCAGTGGTATCAGAGTGATCTATGCGTAGATGTACTAGTACGAGTAGAACACACGTGGATTATGTAGGCGTTGATTTTCTAATTGCTACCCTCCCACATGTACTTGCTATTATCGCGGTAATGTCAGATGAAGCGGCCCAGACCAATCTTATGTGTAATATTACGCGAGACTGGTTCCACGACTAACATATGGCTTGTATCGTATAAGTGGCTGACTGGTGTATGTCTCTCCGATATTAGTTGTTATGACACTTACAAAGGACATCCCTAAAAAGGGATTAAAAATAGAAACTAGTTAATCCACATTATGATTGGATTCATAGGTAAGAAGCGGTTCTTGTGTGAAAGCCCATTCAACCATGTAAAACTTGCAAAGATAAAGTAGAAGCATCTAACTTTGTTTTACAGGAGGGCAAGTGATATGTGTGCAGGGGCAGAGACAAGGGGGGCTAGCAGGGGCTAGACCCCCTCCAATGGTTTGCCCCCCTTAACAATATTCAGTAGTTGTACTATACATGTGCTAATGGCTAGAAATAATCACTTGATTAGATCAATACATATTAACGTAGTAGTTAATATCCAACACCAAAGCAAGCATTCGAAATACCCAACAACCCATTTTCATGTGTAGGTTTAGGCCATTATGGACAGTCTAGATCGTTTCCTGATCGTGGATGCAAATTTGTTCACACCAATAGATTGAAACCGCATTTGTCTCTTCGCGTCATTGTTAGGAATGTATTTTCCCCGATACAAAATAAGTGTCGCTGATTTAGCACAAAAGTGTGTACCTCGCTTGCTGCCACATTCCATGTTATTTTGCCATGCCACCGCTCACTGTGCTATTTTGCTACTCGTCTACTCACCGGAGCTAGTAACCTATCATGTCTAGTCGATTGCAACTGATTTTGTTGCGTGGCTTCACAGGTCCTTCAATCTGTCATCAGACGTTGTTGATCAACAAATAGTAGCCTGCCACGCATGCCTTGTGCTAACGACTACACGGTCTCCTCGACCTCTAAGTCAACTCAATTTTAAGGGGACGAGCATGAATTGAATTCAGTTCTCTCTATGTTTGTCCTCCGGCAACATTGATCGATACTTCTTACACTACTATACTAATTAATTAATCTATATGTTGGTGCGTGCATTTGTAGTTATCAAGCACAATTTAAGTTCTAGTCCAACCAATGATCATTTAACATCTAAATCTATATAAATGCTAAATTTAACACTTAAGTTACAATGATTACTATCATCACTATATTTTAAACTTTCATATGATATGTTTCGTGGAAAGATATTTCAGGTCATATATCAAAGTAGTTTGATTCGCAACCTCATCTTTATGGTGTGTACATGGGTTTGCACCGTTGTTAGCTATGCTATACACGCTCACAATTGTTTTTTATGTATGTGCAAAATTAAACACCTATGATATTTCGTTAGAAAACTTCTTTCGTTGTTTGGGGAGTTTTTGCTCCATGATTATCTCGCCCCCTCATACATAAATCCTGGCTCTGCCACTGTATGTGTGGTTTAGGTAAGTGTTCATGGGATAAATAGCCGAAGGCAAGGTGGCACCATAAACCCGGTGCAGATGCCGACGCTCTCGATGGAGATAAAGACGCGACAATCACTACATATCACACATACATAACTATTTCATTAGATGTTAGCTATTGTGTGGATATTGTTGTGCTACTATTATACTTACGACGGTAGCATAATAAGATAATCCCTCATATTATAATTCCAATATTCGTGTTCTCCCACACGTGTGCACCACCAAGAAAGTTCGCAATTATGAATCAGGATGAGATGATCGGTAGACATCTCTAAGTTCACATACAGTGGGTGCAAATCATGTATGCACTACAATATACTGTGGTTAAAGTTGCCGAGCCTAGCATGTACAAACATGGCCTTAGACCACAGATGACCAAAGGTTAAGCATGAATCACATGTGATGTGATCAATATGGTGATATCTATCCTAACAGCTACGTCAAAGGCCGTGATGATCAGAGATGATGTGGTGTAAAGGGATCGTGTAGTCACCAAACGAATGTTGAGGGATGTTCATTTGAGTGGGAGTTCTGGTATTTTAGTTTGACTAAATAAGAACCCATATTATGAACATTCAAGATTAACTACTTTACAAATACTATTGTAGATGTCTCGCCCTGCCTTCAAACTTGGCCCCTTCCTTGAGAAAGAAAAGCTCAAAACTGACGGGATGAACTTCACCGCCTGGTCCTGCAATCTAAGGATTCTCCTTGTTCCCCAGAATCTCTCCAACATACTTGAGGCCGCTATAGGTGACCAACCCGGTGCTACCGCCTCTCAGGCTGATAAAAATGTTTATCAGTAGAAGGCAGATGATAATGCTTGTGTCCAGAGTGGCATGCTCTACGCCATGGAGGCCGACCTGCATAAGCGCTTTGAGAACAAGAGCACCTTTGAGATCATCACTGATCTCAAGGCCATCTTTGCATCCCCCAGGCCTAGTCTAAGAGGTATGAGGTTTCGAACCTCTTCTTCTCGGCTGAGATGGAGGATCATAGCATCTTGAGCGATCACGTGGTCAAAATGTTTGGCTATGTTTAACACCTGAACGACCTTGATTGCAAGATCAACGATGAGCTGGCGATTGATAGGGTGTTGCGGTCTTTGCCCCTAGCTACAAGAGCTTTGTACCGAACTACAACATGCAGGGCATGACCAAAACCCTGTCTAAGTTGTTCGCCATGCTCAAGCACACTGAGGTGGAAATCAAGAAGGAGTACACCATCTTGATGGTCAACAATACATTGACTTCAAGAAATTTACCAAGAAGGGAAAACCCAATAGGTACGACAAAACTGTTGCCTCTTCCTCCAGGGCACCCAAGTTTAAGCTCGGCGCCACGTGCTTCTACTGCAAGGGTGAGGGTCATTGGAATCGTAACTACCCCAAGTACCTAGATGATAAGAAGGCTAGCAAGGTTGTTGCCAAAGAGAAAGGTATATACGATATACATGTTATTGATGTTTTCCTCACTAGTGCCAGGAGCAACACTTGGGTATTTGATACTGATTTTGTTGCTCACATCTGTAACGCTCAGCAGAAGTTATGGAATAAGCAGCGCCTGGTGAAGGAAGAGGTGATGATGCATGCCGACAATGGCAACCGAGTTGAAGTCATGGGTTTTGGCACCCTCCCTCTACGTCTCCCTTCAGGATTAGTTTTAATTTTGAATAATTGTTACTATGTACCGGCTTTGAGCATGAATATTGTTAGTGGGTCTTGCTTATGGCAAGACCGGTATTCGTTTAAATGAGAGACAAGTGGTTGTTCTATTTATATGGATAATGTGTTTTATGCCCATGCGTGACAAAGCAAAGGTTTATTCTTATTGAATCTTGATTGTGATGATACATGTATCCATAGCATTGATGCCAAGCGATGCAAGCATGATAGTAATAATTCCATGTACATGTGGCATTGTCGTCTCGGTCCATCGGTATAAAACACGTGAAGGAGCTCCATTCTGGACTTTTGGAGTCGTTGCATTTTGAATCCCTCGATAGATGCGAACCATGCCTCATGGGCAAAATGACCAAGACGTTGTTCAATGGTATGATGGAACGGGTTGTGGACCTATTGGGATTCATACATTCTGATGTGTGAGGACCAATGAGTGTCTCCATGCGCATTGGTTATTGTTATTTTGTCACCTTCACTATCGATTCGAGTAGATACAAGTATATCTACTTAATAAAGCACAAATCTGAAACCTTTGAAAAGTTTAAAGAATTTCAGAGTGAAGTTGAGAATCAACTCGACAAGAAAATCAAGCACCTTCGCACTGATCGAGGGGGCGAGTATTTGAGTTACAAGTTTAGCACACATTTGAAGGCTTGTGGCATTGTACCACAACTTACGCTAGCTAGAACACCATAGTGTAATGGTGTATCTGACGGACGTAATCGCACCCTATTGGATAACATACGGTCTATGATGTCTCTTACCGGCTTATCTATATCTTTCAGGGGATATGCAGTTGAGACTGTTGCATTCATTTTGAATAGAGCGCCATCCAAGTCCGTGAAGACAATGCTATATGAGATATGGGATGGCACTAAGACAAAGTTGTATTTTCTGAAAGATTGGGGATGTGAGGCTTATGTTAAGAAATTACAACCTAACAAACTCGAACCGAAAGCGGAAAAATGCATCTTTGTAGGATATCCAAAGGAGACTATTGGATACACCTTCTACAACCAAGCTGAGGGCAAAATGTTTGTCGCGAAGAACAGTACCTTCCTCGAAAAAGAGTTTCTCATGAAAGGTGTAAGTGGAAGGAAGATAGAACTCGATATTATCGACCATGATCTTTAAATATTGAGTGTCGCAAAGGAAGTTGTTCCGGAGCCACCCTTATCAACTGAAGTGGGAGCGAATGATGATCATCATTTGAACCTCATGAGGAGATAGCTATCGAACCCCACAGGTCAATAAGAAAACGTGTTGCCTCTGAGTGGTACATTTATCTTTTGAACATGGTCATGACTGTGGAACATGATGAACCTGCAACCTATATGGAAGGAATGGAAGGCCCTGAACGTGAGAAATGGTGAATAGCCATGGAATCTGAAATGAAGTCCATGTATGACAACCAGGTATGGACCTTGGTAGATATTCCCGAAGGAAGAAAGGCTATCAAAAATAAATGGATCTTCAAGAAAAATACGTACATTGATAGAAACGTCACCGTCTACAAGGCTTGAATTGTCGCAGAAGTGTTGGGGGGATACCCTCGGGTAGGGTCACGCCGGGGTATAAAGGCTAAATTAGCCGAGGTACGGCAAGGTCAAAGCAGGTGCTGGCCGAGTCACCTCAAGGCAGGCCGAATCACGGGGTAACCCGGACCAGGGGATGTCCACCTAACTGGGTCTTAGCCGACTTATGTCGTATATCGGTAAGACGTATCTAACTTGTATGCAGGTACAGGTGCGGCCGGATCAACTAGGTACGATCCGGGTTATATCAAGCTTGTAAGAGAAGGAAGGTATCTCGCTGGTCAGAGGGTGACCACTGTACGCAGAGCGTGAGCGAAGTGGACAGAGGCCAGGACCACCAAGGCGTGGCCGACAAAGGTGACGATGCATGTGTCGGATGACGCGGGCGCCGCAGAGGCTCATGTAGCCTCTGCATGGATGACGCTGGGCAAAAATGACCCGGTCGGCTTACTATTTTGGGACTTGGCCACCCCTATATAAGGGGGGCTAGGGCTTCTGTAGAAGGGGTTGATCTGGAGAGGGTAGTGTTTTACTAGTGTGTTCCTGAGGGCTACCTAGTGGTGAGAGTAAGAGAGTCTCTTCTTCCTCCTCTCCCCAATACAGCTCAAGGAGCACTTGTAAACTGTGGAAGTGAATCAAATACAAAACAACTGTGTGTGGAATCACCACACTATCCCTCCCTGGATTCCTCTAGTGCATCTTGTCCCCACCTTTAGCCTATCCATGGCATCTGCCGTGACACCATCACGACAGTTGGCGCCCACCGTGGGGCTAGCGCCGCTAGCAGGAGTGAAGATCCGGACGGGAAACTTCATCGGCACCGGCGAACGCATCGTCTCTGGGCTCGTTCAACGTTTTGGAGCGCTGGACTTCGTCGGCGACAACGCTGGCTGCTTCGGCAAGCGTCCTCTTCTGCGCAACGGCCTCTTCGTCAAGCTCGGCGCGCACAAGATCTACGTTGCTGTCGATGTGTCGTGCGTTCACCCGCGACACGTCGTCGAAGGAGGCGAGCCACCCCTTAGCACGGTTCGTGGGGCGCGTATCGCTCGCTCCCCAGACCGCGCCGAGGTGATGATGACTGCGCCAGGCGCTGGTGCAAGCAAGGATCCGGCACCAGATCCGGAGGTAACGCCCAAGGCACCGAGAAAAAGTAGAGGTCCTCCTCTAGAGAGGCCAGAGAATGTGTTGCAGCAGGCGATGGATAGCTTGGCAAACCCAGTAGCAGCAGTAGTAGATCCGGCTCAGGCACAGGCCAAGCTAGAGGAGACTAGGCAAAAAATACTAAAGGGTGCGAAAAAGATAGCCGCGGCTCAGCAGTCGTTGAACATGACACTGTGTGAGTACGCAAAGGCAAATAAGGTAGATGTTGTAAAAGTAAAGGGGAGAAACCTCATGAGTGAAATGAACAAAGAGGGTGATACTAGGATTGAGGAGTCAGAGAACTGCTTGTCTGTGGGGCTGCCGAAGTATAGTACCCCGGTAAAGAACCTCAGAGCAGCAGATGCAGCTGCGTCCGAGTTAGAGGGGCTGACGGGTGAATCCCGTCAGAGACAGCAAGGTAGGGTCAATGAGTTGGTTCAGATCGCGAACAGGCAAAATGAGGAATTACTCAGGGCTAACCCGGAGAGAGCTGGGGCCTCCAAGATCGTTCATTCGACGGTGGGTAACCCGGAGAAATCCACTGGAGCTGCATCGTCTCCTCATGGTGGTCCTAGGAGAGAAGAGGTAGTAAGCTCGGCCAGGAGGAACAAACAGATAGTCCCGTATGACCCGACAAGGGCAGGGAAAGGAAAAGAAGTGCAGAGAAATGAGGATCGATGAAGTGTGAGCCGAGGTGAAGCTGGCTGAGGTAACCGCGACCAAGGCAATGCTGGTTAAGGGAATGCTGTAAACGGCAATGCCGGACAGCGTAATTCGGTAGGTGCAGGGCAACCGCAGCAGCGGAATATACCACGGCAAGATTGCAGTGCCGACCAAGGTATGCAATAGAGAGCATCTCCACAGGAGCAAGATAGATACAATAATGGTGATTCGGAAATGGTGAACGCTAGGTATCCTAGGCCGGACTATCACGTGATAGGGTCAAGATTGGGAAGCAGGAATTTGATGCCTGACGATGCCAGGTTAAAACTAGATCGGCTGTATAGGTCGGAGCAAATTGAATGTCAAGATCCTCCGGGTCCTACGTGTTTTGGGCCCCAGATCATGAAGGAACCTCCGGTACCTAACTTCCAGCTACCTAAAGGCACTAAGACATATGACGGCAGCACAAAGCCCGAGGATTGGTTGATTAACTACGCAACAGCTGTAAAAATTGCTACAGGCAACTTGAGATGGGTTGTGAGATATGTACCCTGGATGTTGGAAGGGCCAGCGAGGGTATGGCTAAACAATTTGCCGCCCGGAAGTATTAACTGTTGGATCGATTTTGAGGAAATGTTTGTCAGCAATTTCTCAAGTACGTATCAGAGGCCGAATAGGCTACAGACGCTAGCAATGTGCAAGTAGAAACTGAATGAGACGGACTGGGAATTCCTAACCCGGTGGTGTATAGTGCGAAACTCCTGTGAGGGTGTAATTGAGTCGCAGGCCATAGCATGGTTTGCACAGGGGTGCAGATATGCAAGCATGTTGTGGCAAAGATTGCAAAGGGATATGCCAACTACATTGGCAGAGACAATCTGGATCGTTGATTCGTATGCCTTGGGTGATCTGACTCAACCTAGGTTAATGCCAAGTGAGTCAAACGAGGAATACTACTAGAGAGATGGAGCCGGGTCATCCTGGAGGAATGATTACCGAGGTAAAATAAGAGATGACAGACCGGATTACCGGTACAGTTTGCAACAAGTTGCTGCTGTGAATCAAGATCAACCTGGTGCAGGAACCAACCAACGTCAGAAAACTGGAGGACAGCAATGGACTCCAAGAAATGATGGCAAGAAAACTTGGACGCCAGAGCAGAAGAAACAATGGCAAGAAAAGAAGGACCATCCGAGGTATACTTATGAGGCAATGCTGGATCAGCCGTGTAAATTTCACACGCCAAATCTGAGTAACCCAACGGGTCACACAACCAGGCAGTGTGAGTGGATGCGAAATATAGAACAAGGTGGTTTGAGGAATGCTCAGGTACCTCAGAATGATCAACCTCGACAGGAGTTACCCCGGCAGCAATTGCTCTCCGGAGCAAACACGCAACAGTTAATGTTGCCTCCCCCTCCACCGAGGTATGACAACCATGAGAGAAGGGATGCAATGCATCAAGTGGAGGACCAGCATCAACCAGATCAGAGGTACCCCGGAAACGAGGGGAGGAATGAATACAGAGAGCATCATTAGAGTTACTGTGTGTTCACCATAGAAGAGACAGACAGAAAGAGTTTGCAGCGCCGACACATGGAAGTTAATGCGGTAATGCCAGCAATGACGAGGTATATGCCTTGGTCGGACCAGGAAATTACCTGGAGCATCAAAGATCATCCCAAGCTTATTCCAAGCCCTGGTTCGTATGTGCTAGTGTTGGACCCAACATTCATTGGGCCAAACATCAATGTGAGGTTCTCAAAGGTGCTGATTGACAATGGCAGCAACATAAATATCATGTACTTAGACACGATGCGCAAGTTGGGTATCTCGGAGAACATGCTCCAAGCTACAAGGACAAATTTCCATGGCATTGTGCCAGGCATTTCTTGCGAGCACATAGGCAAGGTTCGGGTTGACGTATTGTTCGGCACAAGAGATAACTGCCGGACTAAGAATTTAGAGTTCGAGGTTGTCAATTTGGAGAGCGCATATCACGCGTTACTCGGCAGGCCAGTTCTAAACAAGTTCATGGCAAGTACTCATATCAGTTACTTGAAGATGAAGCTGCCTAGGCCAAATGGTGTCATTACCATAACTAGTGATTTCCGACGTTCCATTGAGTGCGCGTCAGCCGGGTCTAACCTGGCCGAGTCACTTGTGATTGCGCAAGAGAAGAGAAAAATCCAAGAGGTGGCGGCGTTGGCTCAATCCGCGCAGCAGTATATGTCGGCGCTGAGTAATCCGCATGGTAGTGTCTCATTCCAAGTGACAAAAGATACCAAGAAAGTGCCTGTTGATGATATGTTCCCAGAGCGCACCATAACAATTGGTGCCAGGTTAAATGACAAATAGGAAAGCGAGCTCGTCAACTTCCTCCGTGAGAATCGGGATATTTTTGCTTGGTCCACATAGGACTTGCAAGGTGTTTCGAGGGAGTTGGCCGAGCACTCTTTGAACGTGAGACCCAGAGCAAAGCCGGTGAAGCAACCTCTCCACCGCTTCGACGAAGATAGGAGAAAAGTCATAGGAGATGAGAGATCTCGACTGCTAGCAGCTGGATTTATCATGGAAGTACTTTACCCGGAGTGGCTGTCTAATCCGGTGCTGGTGGAGAAGAAGGAGGACGATCCGAACGTGGCAGTGGTTTGGCGCATGTGTATCGATTGCACGAACCTGAATAAGGCGTGTCTGAAAGATGCATTCCCACTGCCAAGGATAGACCAGGTCATAGATTCCACTGCTGGGTGTGAACTGTTGTGATTCATTGATGCATATTCTAGTTTCCACCAGATACCTCTGAACCCAAGTGATCAAATAAATACCGCGTTTATCACCCCGTATGGGGCTTATTGCTATCGGACCATGCCATTTGGTTTACGTAATGCAGGGGCAACGTACCAAAGGTGTATGCAGAAATGTTTGCACGACCAAATTGGTCAAAATGTGCAGGTGTATGTGGATGATGTTGTTATCAAGACCAAGGAAAGCAAAACGCTCCTTAACGATATCAGGCAGACATTCGCGAACTTAAGGAGGTTCCGAATGAAGCTTAACCTAGAGAAATGCACCTTCGGTGTCCCGGCTAGAAAATTACTGGGATTTCTTGTCTCCAGCCGAGGTATTGAAGTCAATCCAACTAAAATTCGGGCCATACACCAAATGGAACTGCAAAAGTGCCTTAACGATGTCCAGAAGTTCACTGGTTGCCTGGCATCCTTAAGTCGGTTTGTATGTCGGTTGGGAGAAAAGGCACTGCCTCTCTATCAACTCATGAAAAAGTCGGACAAGTTCATTTGGACGCCGCAGGCCAATGAAGCCTTTATCCAATTAAAGAAAATGTTAGCCACTGCAACAGTGTTAGCCTCTCCACTATCAAAGGAGCCAATGTTGCTCTATATAGCCGCAACCAACCGAGTTGTAAGTGCAGTAATTGTGGTAGAGCGCGGTGAAGATGGTAAGTCAGTGTAAATGCCAGTATATTACCTAAGCGAAGTGTTATCCGCATCAAAGCAAAATTATCCGCACTATCAGAAAGTGGCGTATGGTGTGTACATGCCGGCTAAGTAGCTAAAACACTATTTTGAGGAGCACCCCATCAAAGTAATATGTGAAGCTCCCATATCCAAGATAATGAGTAACAAAGATGCAAGTGGCAGGATTGCCAAATGGGCAATTGAGCTAGCCCCTTATGCGCCACAGTATGACAGAAGAGAAGCAATCAAGTCTTAGGCTGTGGACGACTATTTTGTGGACTGGGCCGAGGTGCAGTATGAACCACCAGTACCTGATCCGAACTATTGGAGAATGCACTTTGCCGGATTAAAAACAAAAACCAGGTTAGGCGCCGGAGTAGTACTTACCTCGCCAAAAAATGACCAGCTGAAGTATGTGCTGCAGATCCATTTCACAGCATCAAACAATGTCGCCGAATATGAGGCACGTGTACATGGGCTCAAAGTGGCAAAAGAAATTGGGATATGTCGGATCTAATGCTTTGGTGACTCGGATTTGGTAGTTCAGCAAGCGTCGGGGCTGTGGGACGCTCTTGATCCAAACATGGCATTATACAGATTCCATGTGCAGAAGATATCTGGTTACTTTGAGGGATGCGAATTTCACCATGTACCCCGGGTGGAAAATGAGGCTGCCGACGTATTGTCA
This sequence comes from Avena sativa, assembly GCA_916181665.1. NCBI lineage: Eukaryota > Viridiplantae > Streptophyta > Magnoliopsida > Poales > Poaceae > Avena > Avena sativa. Next base: position 462,697,924 of record OV702287.1, read on the forward strand.
AAGCTCGGATCAACCCGACAAGCAATTCCACCGGGTGTAGCATTAGAACACTTCAGAAAACCATCTATCAGGCCGTCCCCAGAAACCGACTCAATCTACGGCCTGGAAGATCCGGAGTCCGGAGCCGTACCCATGGACATTGACATGGGAGGTGGTACGCGAAACCCGGGGACTGCCTCGGCGAACCCGGGGACTACCTCGGCGAACCCGGGGACTGCTCAGCACGATCCGGCTAAGGTTATGCCGGTGGATCAGATGGAAATTGATGAGGATGTGTTCCTAGCGCGAACTATACCAGCTTGGGCATTGCCCATATTTCAATTCCTGAAAGATGGAACCTTACCCGCTGAGGAGGTACTGTCCAGGCAAACTGAGAGGAGAGCAAAAGCATACACGATCATCAATTCCGAGCTATACAAAAGAAGTGTAACAAACGTTCTCCAGCGATGTGTTGACCCGTAAGAAGGGCTTGACATCCTCCGAGATATACATCAAGGGGAATGTGGGCATCATGCCTCGTCCAGAGCCTTAGTAGCAAAAGCTTTCCGTCATGGGTTCTACTGGCCAAGTGCCTTAGAACAAGCAGAGGATTTGGTAAGAAAATGCAATGGTTGTCAGAGGTATGCTACCAAGACCCATATGCCAATGTCTGAGATCAAGACCATACCTATTACTTGGCCATTTGATGTATGGTGTTTGGACATGGTTGGCCCATTCAAACCTGCGAGGGGGAACATGACCCACATCTTATTCATGGTTGATAAGTTTACAAAGTGGATCGAAGTAAAGCCAATAAGGAAATGTGATGGAGCTATGGCCTTAACATTCCTCAAAGATATCATCTTGAGATACGGTTATCCTCACAGTATCATAACATATAATGGCACGAATTTTGCTGAAGGAGCATTTGCGCGATTCTACCAGGATAAGAAGATCCAGCTAGACGTAGCCTCGGTAGCTCACCCCGCATCGAACGGACAAGTGGAAAGATCCAACGGATTGGTATTATCTGGGATAAAACCCCGGCTCATTGAGCCGCTGTAGAGATCGGCGGGGTGCTAGATAGAAGAACTACCAGCGGTACTGTGGAGTTTAAGAAAAACTCTGAATTGATCAACAGGCTATACGCCATTCTTTTTGGTATATGGGGCAGAAGCTGTATTACCAGCCGACATAGAGCATGACTCGCCTAGGGTCACCCAATACATAGAAGCCGAAGTGCAAGAAGCCCGGCAAAATGATGTTGATCTTCTAGAAGAAGCGAGAGAATTGGCATTGTCCAGATCCGCCATATATCAGCAAAATCTCCGACGCTATCATAGCCGGAAAGTAAACCCCCGAGTTTTCCGGGAAGGCGATCTGGTACTCCGGTTGGTACAACGTACTGCTGGCATGCATAAGTTATCCCCCCCGTGGGAAGGGCCATTCATCATTAGCAAAGCATTGCACAATGACTCATATTATCTTATTGACGCAAAACCACAGGAGAAGAACAAGGCGGATAGGTCCGGCGAGGAATCTAAGAGTCCATGGAATGTAGCTCTACTTCGTCCTTTCTACACTTAACAGAGAAGTGTGTGTGTATCCGAGTCACTCATATGTCGGTATGTATGCCGACAATGAACTTATCAATGAAATCTTGGCGCCTCGAGCAGTAACTCGGGGACTGCCTTAATAATATTTGTTGTATTTAGTGTTTATTATTTATATGTCGGCTGGCGTAAGTTGTTTCTACCTAAGCCGGATTAGTAGTGTGTGAGCACCAAAAACCTAACTCTTCGACTTGCTGCTGTCCAACAAGATTTGGCTTCATGGCAAGCAAGAGAACAAGTTTGGAATTGCGCAACACATGAAAAACGACTAAGGAAAGGAACTTAATCGAGCCGACATTTGTTTTTCGGACTAACATTATGCTTATTTTAGGTTTACTATGCTAAATTATTTTGAGCTAATCCTAAAGTTTCCAAGTATTGTTAAGTCAATTTTTGAAGCTCCGACTCGTAAGTCATAAAACCGAACCAACGTAGACATGAGCCGAGCCAAGAAATTGGACGAACAAGAAAATGAAACTCGGGGACTACGCCCAAGTCAATCCGGCATAAAAACTTAGTAGCAAAATATCACTTATGTGCTTAATACAATTGCACCCGGCATACCGGGGATCTGATGAAATTCAAAGTGTTTCTAATCAAGGAGCACCAGGAGGAGGTAATTCGGCGCCAACGGGTACAGCCCCAGCTTTGGCTTCAGAGTCATCTTCATCTTCCTCGATGTCCGAAGCTTCGTCCTCTTCGTCCTCACCCGAATCATCTTTAGCATTTTCGTCCTCGGCGGCGCCTAGGAAGCTTGGTCCCTCATTCCATTGATGAACAGGGGCATATTGAATGCAGCTATGGGCGCAAGCCTTGCGCTGAGCTATCCATTCCGGGTCAGTGGACCACCTTGATCCGGTACGCATGCGCTCAAGGAGGTCGAGGTTGATCTTCTCATACCACGTAAGCACATAGTGGAGAACGATCTCAGCTCCGGCGCGTCCGACAGATTCTCTCCAAAGATCGAGCTGGGTCTCGCACTCCATTAACCTGGCGAAGAGAGCTGCGGTCCCCTCCGGAGTATCTTCATCAGGCCAAAAGGCATTGAAGATCCGGACTGCCACATCCAGGATGTCCTTGCCGTAGTTCTTCACAATTTCGACATGAGAAGACAAGCTGACCAGCAAGTCCTCCATGTCATAAGGAATTTCTCCAGCGCCAGGAGCAAGTGGGGTACCCCTCTTCTGGCGGAACTTGGCAACAACAGTAGTTGCAATAGCATTGCCCTCTGGAAATTTGTCTGAAAACGAGACAGGTGAAATAAGTAAGGAAGGTTGACCCGGAGAGATTCATGACAGCTGAAGAAAAAGAACTTACGAGAAATGTGGCTGTGGATCCAGGTTAGCTCCTTGGTACACTTGTCACGCCTCTCCCGGAGTTGCACAAGCTCAGCATTCGCCGACTCAAGCTTAGAGTCGGCCTCCTTCAGCAGTTCTTGGTCCTTGGCGATCTGGAGGTTGAGGCGCTCACGCTCTTTAGTAAAATCCTGGCCTTCTTTCTCCAGTTCGGACTGGTGCTGCGCCTTGAGCTTCTTCATGTCTGCCTTAAGCTTGGTGATTTCATCATCTTTGGTTCGGAGGAGGGCGAGTTCATCATTTGTCTTCTTGAGTTCGGCCTGATGCTGCCCTGCTTGTTCAAGAAAATGCAGCATCATGTCAGGCACGGGCACACTATCTTCAAGAGAGGCTGAAATAGTTTGTTGACCCGGCAAAGCCGAGGTATGAATATTTGCTAAGCCAAGGAGAAAAGGAAATAGAGTGCGGAGGAAGGTTAAGCAAAAATGACTTACCCTTGATCTGCTCCAAGTTCTTCCTCATGATAGTATTCTCGGCCTCCACCCCAGCTGTGAAATCCGAATGATGGATTAGTTCGGCGGAAAAAGAGGAAGAAAAATGGAAAAATGCCAAGGAAAAAACTTACCTCTTTTTTTGTGTTCGGCGAGAAGTGCAGTATGTTTCATGCGCAGCATCTTGTGAGTATCCAAGAGACGCTGAAACTCAGCGCTCCGGTGATTGGTGGTCACCTGAAAAGAGTACAAAACGATAGCTTAGTCTTGTGCATATTCAAAGTGTACAAGATCCAGGCCAAGTGGAACTTAACCCGGCTCTAGGTGTGTGCATATTCGAAGTGTACAAGATCCGGGCCAAGTGGAACTTAACCCGGCTCTAGGTGTGTGCATATTCGAAGTATACAAAATCCGGGTCAAGTGGAACTTAACCCGGCTCTAGGTGTGTGCATATTCGAAGTGTACAAGATCCAGGCCAAGTGGAACTTAACCCGACTCTAGGTGTGTGCATATTCGAAGTGTACAAAATCCGAGCCAAGTGGAACTTAACCCGACTCTAGGTGTGTGCATATTCGAAGTGTACAAGATCCGGGCCAAGTGGAACTTAACCCGGCTCTAGGGGTGTGCATATTCGAAGTGTACAAGATCCGGGCCAAGTGGAACTTAACCCGGCTCTAGGTGTGTGCATATTCGAAATTATTAAGGAGCTACGTTAGTTCTCTAAAGAGCATCCGGCCGAGTAACAAGTTACTCCCCCAGAGGCTCGGGGACTAATGGCTATATCACTAATATCTACTACATGTTAAGGAAAAGACGAAGTAACGTACCTTCATCATCCGACCTGTAAGGTTAATTGCCTTTGCAGCGGTATTCATTTGGGAAGCAAACTCGGCGGGCCCGAATTTCTCTGGGAGATCATCATTGTGAATGAACTCCGCCTTGTCCAGTTGTTTACAAACTCGATTAAGGTCAGAGGATAACATTCGCCGCTGAGCATATGGGGAACAACCAGACCCTTGGCATGGGCTTCTTTCCGTTCAACCTGGGCAGCAGCAGCGCTGGTGTGCAAAACGAGTTGCACATCAGCTGACCCAGCAGAGGTGTCCGTTGTCGGCGGGGTCTTTTTCGAAAGCATGGACGCAAGTGTACGCTGTCGTGCTTGGCAGTGTCTTCTTCGAAAGCCTCGATTGACGTTGCCTTGGCAGTGTCAGGAGCCTTTTTGCCCTTGGGCTGCTGCTGAGAAGTTGAAGTTGCTGCAGCGGATTTGCCCTTGGGACCTGCCTGAGTGCTAGCCTTGGTACTACTGGTGCCTTCTCGCCGAGTCTTGGAAGACTCGGACGAGGCGGAGGAACTTGGTGCTATTGCTGGCGCTTTTGCTGTTGTTGCTGATGCTGATGCTGATTTCTGTTTCGGCGGGGGTGCTGAAGGAACCTCGGTGGTGGCTGGTTGCGGTGGTGCCAAAGAAGGAGCAACTGCAGCCTCGGCAGAACTGCTTATCCCTGTTCCGAGGTTGCCCTCCTCTTGACGAGGTGGGCTAGAACCCGGAGCAGCCGCTGAACCTTCCTGAATGGGGCTCAATGGGCGTGAATCGTCGCCACGAGGGGGAGAAGGGCTATGTCGGAGCGGCGAGGCTATGCCAGATCCACTCTGAGGGACCTCCATCGTGGCCCTGCCGAATCAAATCATGAATGATGAGAAACTATAACAAAAGAAGAACAAGTAAATAGCAAAGGGAGAAGTGACTTACTCATCCGAAGTCAAGGGCTCCTTGGTCTTGCGAGCTCTCCGGGCCACGGCCTTAGTCGTGGACTTGGTGGAAGCTTTGTCCGCGGACTTCTTTCGCCTTTTAGCTGGCTGAGAAGGTCCGGAGGAAGAAGCAGATGCGGCCCCCCTCTTCTTCGGTGCGACCAGGACATGCTCACCCGTGGCAAGGGGAGGATCTTCATGGATCTGCCCACTGGGGTTAGCTGATGCCGGAAAAGCATAAGAAAGGGGGACAATGTCAAATGCCTCCATCACGTCAACGTCCGAATCATCTTCATCGTCGGACCAATCTCTATTGGAAGAGAGTTTACCGGTGTGTCGCTTGGTCGCATCAGCCATCGGCAGGAACATCTCTTGATCCGGTTCCTCCTCGTCCGTGGCTTCTCGATCAGGCACCCATTTGAGAGAAGGCTCGGTGCCATCCTCAATGGTTTGCTGAAGAAACATCTAAGGGAAAGAAAAGGCAACAGGATTAAACCTACAACAAAAACCGACATATGATTTAATTTGGAAAAGGTTTGGGGCATGAGACTTACCGCAGGGGGAAGCCTATCTCGGAAGAAGTGTTCGATCCCCCACGTCCACTCAGTAGAGAAGTCCTTGTGGGTGGTGAAGAGGTCCTTGACCCGGCGGTAGATCTCGGTGTTGCTCAACTCGAAGGAGGAGGTCCGGTTGGGGTCACGGCCCCAGCTCATGTGACAGAGTTTATGCGTGCGTTTCTGGAGGGGGGAGAACTGGTTGCGGACAAATGTGATCATTGCGTCCTCATTGCGCAATCCCAGATCCTTCATCTCTTGGAACCTTTTGTTGACTTGGTTCGCTAGGACAGTGGGCCTCTTGGGGATCTTGTCCCACAGATCCGGATTAGGAGGACCCGGAGCGTAGGGGCGCAGCCGGATCAGATCTTCAGTTGCGCTGTTTTGGACATAAAAGAAGGTTCGGGCCCAGCCCTTGCAGGAGTCAAGCCCCGTGACTCGGGGGGGAAATGGACTGTTTCCGAGGCGAGATAGAAGCTGCACCGAACTGCGTGAGCTGCTTGTCCTCCGGATTAAGCTCTATATTCGGAATCACGTTCCGGCGGGGGCCAAAGAATCAGATCCAGAGCTCCTTCGTGGGCTACAGTCCGGCGTAGCCCTCGATGGTGGAAGCGAAGGCAGAGAGAGGTGATAGCGTTAGCTGGAAGATGATGCGGCTGAAGCTCATACCTTTTGAGCCAGTCGTTGAAGAAATCGCTAACGGGGAGCCCAAACCTGCGCTAGAAGTGGGAAAGGAATACCACATACTCACCTGGATTGGGTGAGGGGGAAAGCTCCGCGGCGACGAGGCGTGCGATGACGCCCTCCGGCATACGCCGGGTGCGGTACATCCAGTCAATATCGTCCTGGCAAACCCAGGACCTAGCCCAAGCGCCGCGGTCGGCGTTCACCGCGACCTCCTCCATTTCCTGCTCCGTGACGGCGAGCTCCTCTTCTGTCATCTCAAGGTCACTGTCCTCACTGGCGCTAGCGGCGGTGGGGGCAGTGGCATGGACAGGTGAGGACCCGTGGCGGAAGAGATGCGGGGAGGTGGCAGCGATGCTGGTGCACGAGGAAACGGTGCGGCGGCGGCACGACTAAGCAGGTGCGGTGGCGGCGGCGCTGTCGCTGGAGAGGAAGAGGAAGAAGAAGAGGCAAAGGGGGCGCGAGAGTGGGGAAAAGACCCAAGGGGCGCCCCCCTCCCCTATTTAACCACGCCCTTGAAGGGTAGTGGGATTGCGCTGTGCGGACGGGCCACACGGTGTGGCCGTGTATGACCTAGATCAACTAATCAGCAACGAGCCACAGGAAGGGCCACAGGGCGCAGGAGATCCCATGACGTGACGTTATGATACAGTTAACGAGGAGGCAGACACGATGTGACGTGTGCTACAGTAATATCTGACAATTACTGCGGCGGTTACTAGCACAGGCCCTTAAAATGAGGCAAAGTAATGATTAACCTCCACATGGGGAAGCGTACAAGAGAAGGAAGAATGACCCGGATGAGTATGAGGTGACCCGGCCAGCGAGTGAAAACTCGGAATGTGCCAAGGGAAAGTAAACCTATGAAATCCGGACTATGAGGTAACTCGGAAAAGGAGCAAAAGGCTCGGTAAATTGAACCTGTTGTGGCCTTAGCGGCTAAGGCAGCTAAGACCACACCAGCTTCGGGGACTAATGTTGGGGGGATACCCCCGGGTAGGGTCACGCCGGGGTATAAAGGCTGAATTAGCCGAGGTACGGCAAGGTCAAAGCAGGTGCTGGCTGAGTCACCTCAAGGCAGGCCGAATCACGGGGTAACCCGGACCAGGGGATGTCCACCTAACTGGGTCTCTGCCGACTTATGTCGTATGTCGGTAAGACGTATATAACTTGTATGCAGGTATAGGTGCGTCCGGATCAACTAGGTATGATCCGGGTTATATCAAGCTTGTAAGAGAAGGAAGGTATCTCGCTGGTCAAAGGGTGACCACTATACGTAGAGCATGAGCAAAGCGGACAGATGCCAGGACCACCGAGGCGTGGCCGACAAAGGTGGCGATGCCTGTGTCGGACGACACGGGCGCCGCAGAGGCTCACGTAGCCTCTGCATGGATGACGCTGGGCAAAAGTGACCCGGTCGGCTTACTTGGGAGGAGGCATATTTCTTGGAATATGCCTCCACGTATGCCCTAATTGGAGACCTGGCCACCCCTATATAAGGGAGGCTAGGGCTTCTGTAGAAGGGGTTGATCTGGAGAGGGTAGTGTTTTACTAGTGTGTTCCTGAGGGCTAGCTAGTGGTGAGAGTAAGAGAGTCTCTTCTTCCTCCTCTCCCCAATATAGCTCAAGGAGCACTTGTAAACTGTGGAAGTGAATCAAATACAAAACAACTGTGTGTGCAATCACCACACTATCCCTCCCTGGATTCCTCTAGTGCATCTTGTCCCCACCTTTAGCCTATCTATGGCATCTGCCATGACACCACCACGACAAAAAGGTTTCTGATGAATTCAAGAAATTGACTATGAAGAGACATTCTCTCCCGTAGCGAAGCTGGAGTCTATTCGGATTCTACTAGTAGTTTCTGCACATTTTGATTATGAAATATGGTAGATGGATGTGAAAACCGCCTTCCTGAATGGAAACATTGAGGAAGAGTTTTGTATGATGCAACCAGAGGGTTTTGTCAGTCTAGGGGATGCTGGTAAAGTATGAAAGCTTCAGATGTCCATTTATGCATTGAAGCAAGCATCTTAGAGCTAGAATCTTCGATTTTATGAAGTCATCAAAAGTTTTGGATTTGTCCAGAATGCAGAAGAGGCTTGCATATATAATAAAGTGAATGAGAGTTCAGTGACATTCTTAGTACTATATGTGGATGGCATATTGTTAATAGGGAATGATGTGAATCTTTTGAAAAGCATGAAAGTTTATTTAAATAGTAAATTCTCCATGAAGGACATGGGTGAAGCTGCCTACATATTAGGCATTAAGATCTATAGATATAGATCAAAGCGTCTACTGGCTCTTGGTCAGAGCACTTACGTGGAAAAAATTATAAAGCTTTTCAGAATGGATCTATCAAAGAAAGGTTCGTTGCCGATCATAAAGACTCAATGCACAGAAACAGAACATGAAAAGGAAGCAATGAAAGGCATTCCCTATGCCTCGTCCATTGGCCCCATAATTTATGCCATTCTGAGCACTAGACTAGATGTAGCCTTAGTTCTTAGCTTGACGAGCCGTTTCCAAAGCAACCCTGGGTCGGTTCATTGGAATGCAATTAAGAATATCCCCATGTACTTGCGAATAACTAAGAATATCCTTCTAGTCTTTAGAAGACGTGAAGAAGAACTTGTTGTAATAGGTTACATGGATGCAGATGACTCAAAGTCTCATACAGGGTACATGTTCGTGGTTAACAGTGGAGCAGTGAGCTGGAGGAGCAGGAAGCAAAGATCGTTGTCTCAGTTTACAATGGAGTCAAAGTACATGGCTGCCACAGAAGCAACTAATGAAGCTGTTTGGATGAGGAAGTTCATTACTGAACTTGGAGCATTCCCAAGCGCGCAAGACCCTGTGTGCATCTACTATGACAACATGGGGGCCATTGCAAACGCGAAGGGCCAGATGTTCCACACCATAAATAAAGTTGTTTTATTGTTATATCTCTAAATGGTCATAATAGTTTTGTATCATTCTATAACTGTATTGAGAGGAACATTAATACAGGTGTGGTTTATAAATAATCAGGTCCCTAGTATCCTCTAGTACTAGTTCATTGGGCAGATGATGATCGAGGTTTCACGATCATGGACTTGACATAAAACAGTCGACTGACAACAAGGTCACTTAATGAAGTGATGGACACACCCAGGCGTAGAATTGCAATGTGATCCAGTCACAATGTTGAACATTATGATATCTAGCAAAGCATAATAACTTAATCCTTTGACCATGAGATCATGTTTTAATCGCTATCTCTCGTGGATTCTTTGATCACGTGAACCGTCATGTCCGTAACTGGGTGGCCATAAAGGCGTGTTTCAGGTATTCGAGAGGAATAGTTGAGGCGTATGATCAAGATAGGGATTTTCCTATCCGAGTGACGGATATATACTCTGGGCCCACTCGGTGAGATCACATCAAAGAGCTTGCAAACATGTGACTAGGTCACTGGGATGTGATACCACGAGAACAAGTAAACATGGTTGTCGGTAACAAGATCGAACTGTATATGGATACATGAGATTAGGTCTTGGACAAGCCAGGTATCATTGTGCAAAGGGAATAAGACTCGACATTTAGAAGTTTTAGCAAATAACCAAATTTGTGGAATGTGAAGGGATCATCATGTTTTCTAGATACCGCTGGTGATCATTAATCAGGAGATGTCTCCTTCATGACTAAATATTCCTGAACCGTAAGGGTGTCACGCTTAAGGGTAATCGACGTTGCGGTTTAATGTTCTACCGATAGAGAAATAGGAAGAGAGAACCGAAAGCGTTACGGAGAGAGAATACCGAAGCATTCGGAAACCGTTCAAAAGGAGTTTTGAATAAGGAGGAATTAAATAAAGTGTATATAATATTTAATTATGAATTAATATTAAATATAATTATTTAATACAAAATAAAAAAGAAACCCCCCAAATGAGCCTTCCCTTGGAGGGAAGAGGCCCAAGAGGGAGGCGCCTAGGACCAAGGGGGCCATGCGGCGAAGGGTGGGAGGGCTCCCACCGTGCCGGCCACCCCTAGGTGGGCTTGGTCGCGCGGGTGGGGCCCACCCTGCTGGCGGCCAGCCCTTCCAACCTCTCCTCCCAAGTTTAGTCCCAGCCGGGGACTTGGAGGGTGGGATTGCCCCAGTTTTTCTTATATATAGGGGTGCCATTCACCCCAATTCCTCAATCCAATAATTGGCATTAGCCATGCTCTCTCCCTTCCTCTCTCCTTCTCTGTGTGTTCCCTAGTTTGGAACATGCTCCAAGAGGTAGAGATTTCTCCACCCAGCGCACGTCGTTGTGCTGCTAGAATCGTTCTAGATCTTCTTACACTGCCTTATGGACTAGGGCCCGGGAGACGTATTTTATACCATATGCGTGTAATAATCGATGAGGCACTACCACTAGTGGTTCTGGATGCTTGAAGCCTTCTAGACCTCGAGGTCTGCTTCACTCGGCTTCATCAGCAACCTTTGTGCGTGAACATAATCCCGCGTCCGGTCTTCAAAGTTATGAATATCGTATCCCACTCGTTACTGTACTTCTCCATAGATAGATCTTGGATTGGTGCGTTCTCGTAGTAGGATATTTTTTGTTTTCTACCATGGAACCCCTTCAAAATGTATGTGCCATTTTGTGACAACCAAAGTGCCATTCACATAAGTAAGGATGCAAGTTTTCTTTCAAGGTCAAAGCACATTGATGTACACTATCATTGGATTCTATTTGTACAGAATTCCAAGCAAATGCAAATTGAGAAGGTACACATAGATGACAATGGGGGTAATATGTTGACCAAGGTGGTGACAAGGTGAAAGCTCAAGGTATGTTGTTGGCTCGTCGACGTGACTGCCGGTAGTCATTGAGACCCTCCATGATGTCAGGAGGGGAGTTTTTTAGGCCATGTCCCTCCACATGGAGGTGTGTTGGTATCCCAACTATAGCCCGTAAAGTCCAACATGTTTCAACCATTGATCAAGGTTCGCATCCAATGGCTGAGGTGCTCCTTGTTAGAGGAGTAGAAAAGAAAACCTTAGCCACTCTTGGTGGCTAGAAGAGTGTGTGAGAAAGTGAGATAAGCAAGACATCGTGGGTTCTAGAGTGAGAAGGTGAGAGAACACACAATAACACCACAACCTAATGAGGAGAGAGGAAGAAGGAGAGGTAATTTCTGTCTAGATTTTTGAGATTTGATTGGTTTGTCTTCAAGCTGGTGTTTGGATTGGATCCAAACTTGGTGAGCTTGTTTCTTACTTTGGGCACTTTGATCTGGTTAGCTGGTTTGAGATTTGGGTTAGTGTAGCATCATATTTGGAAGTGGTTTAGTCATTTTGGACTACTAGAGTTTGAGAGCAGTTTTGGTGGACGAACAGTTTGAGCAGGAAAATGGTGTCCAAGTGAACCAAAATTTGGTGTGTATGTTGGGAATGCATATATTTTCTTGTCTATCAAGTTTGGTTCTGTTTGGATCTGCGGTTTAGGAGCATTTTGTGTCCAAGTGATTATCTAAGAGGACATAATTTGTGATCTCTCTACTTTATTGTAATCCCCCTTTCAAGTGGTTGGTGTTGTTATTTCTGGTTGGCAACGTGTTGAGTGTGTTCCAGAGAAGACTTTGTACCTAGGTTTCTCATAGTGAACTTTGCGTGGTCCACACCCATGGGTTTTTCCTCCTCACCTTGAGGAGGTTTTTCCATGTAAATCCTTGTATCACTTGTGTATGTGCTTGTTGTTTTGTTTCCGCTGCATATATATTGATTGAAGCTATCATAGGAGTTCACTGCAAGTAGCAGGGGTTGTGTATCTACCCCCAACATTTTTTCCATGAAAATAATGATGTTTAGTGAGTAACTACATAGTTATACCGAAATTATACACTGTGTGCAACTTTTTCAGATCGCGTTGGATGTGTGATAGTATCCTAGTGAGAAATATGTACCCATTCTATGATACTACATTAATAAACTAGTCTCATATTAATGGTTAACTGGAGCATGGTTTCTGTCCTAGAGACTAGGGAGGGCTTGGTATTCATGACCTTGAGGTCAAAAGTATGTCCCTCCTCGATAAAAGGATCTTCAAGTTGATTATTGAAGAGGAGATATGGTGAACTCTCCTTAAAAGAAAAAATGTTGGCTCGAATGCATTGTTCCCAAGTATATTTTAAACCCAGAGATTTGCATTTTTTGACTAGTCTAATGGCTGCAAAGAAACTTTTCTTCCGCTTTGGATCGTTTTGAATTAAGGATGGATCGGAAATACGGTTCTAGGAGGACAACTGGCTAGGCAATGTGTGGTGATCCTGTAAACCACTTCATGTTGTAGTGTACAAGTCGTTGACATGACACTCATGGAAATACTCATCCGTAAATATCACATCCCTCAGAGTGGTACAACATAAACATTGCGGATCCAACAACTTTATTTATTCATACCAAGAGCCAATAGTGTATAAAAGCTTCGAGATCCTCCTCGGTCCAATAAGCATTCAGAAAGTGATAGAAATTCAAATGAATGAGGGATAGCTTCCTAATCAATGGTAATACTAAGCTTAAAACCATTGGAGCTGGCAACTTATTAGAGAATCTATACTATTGCTAGCTCATCTGCCTATGCAAGCTCTTATGGATTCTATATCTACAATCTATCTTATTTCTACTAATTTGAGACTCTGTTGTTGATTCTACTCTCCATGTCGGTCGCCGAGTCTTCTCACAACCTAAGCACGGGTTTAAGAAGATAGATTGAGTATGAACATACTCAGCAAGTTCTATGGTGGTTGTCTGATGTTTATTTGAGAGTCACTGATCAAAGATCCAAGACTTGTGCAAGTTTTGGAAAATGATTTTTTAGAAAAGGTAAGTTTTAGATTTTTTAAATTCTAAAGATGTGATTCTTCACGGGTTGTCTGAACTTTCGTGGAGCTCCTTTCCATGCAGTGATCGTAATCCTTCCCCGGGATAGAGAGTAACATGTCACATTTATACACTCTCGAGAGGTGCGCTACTTTTTCTACAAACGTCCTTAGTCTTTACTCATTCCACATTTCCTTATGTATGGGGTCTTGGTACCAAGTTTCACCGAGTCATGCCGATTCCCCCTCCACGACCTCACTACCCACCCAATGTAATGAATTTCCGTCACGAGACCTATGTTCAATTACTCTGCATTCTAATATACCAAGTCGTTATCCTGAACCATAGGATAGGGATGTCACGGTCTCCCATCCTCTGATCACCACGCCGGTTCACACCCCGACTAAATATACGGGGACAAATAAAAGGAAGAAGGTACTTCTAACTCGCTCGCCCCATAACAAGATCTGTGGTTAGCATGGTACTGTAAGGCACACGAATGGCTGACTGTTGTTGTTCTTAATCCTAACTTTCTTAGTACAATGGAATCTCCACCACATGATCTTTCAACCGTGTACACATTCCTGATTCCATTTCCCACCATTTATTCATTTCATTCCAAAAATGGTATTACATTTTGAATGCAAGTAATAATAAGTTTTGAAAACATTTCCACAAATAATTCAAAGGATGTAAGATTTCACTTGCATTAGGATTGCAAGATTGACCTCACAAAGGTGATGCAAGACCGAACGTTCCTGGTAACTGCGAGATAATGCGATTCGAAGGTTTTCCTTAAACCTGGACCTCGGGTTCTGGAATTTGCAACATTGTCCAATGTTTTGGTCGCAAATATGTGATGCTCTAATGAAATTATATGCAATGCAAACTCTTCTTGTGTTGTGTTTGGATTTCACTGATTTAATTTATTTTTTTGGTATTTTTGTCCCTTTTTAGGGTTTTATTACATTTTCTTTGGTATTTTATTTATTGTTGCAATCTACAAGGTAATATTAAGTATTTTACTTTAGAATTTTCATATTTTTATAAAAACCGGAGTTCACATATTTATCCTTATTTTTCCTAATTTTGTTGGAACTTTTAGGAATTTTAAAGCCTAGGAATATAATTATTTCCACTCATAAATTCAAAAAAATAAAAGTATTTGCAAAAATCCCACGAAAATACTTTCTGGATTACTTGCATATTTTACACACAAAACTTTTTTTATTTTATTTTTCTGAGTTTTTATGCCTAGGCCCACTGGTTAGACCCTAGTGGTCAAAACCAACCCCTGGACCTGGTCTAGTCCAACCGAACCACTCCCTCACTCACCCCTCTGTTTCTCCCTCTCTCTAGCACACACGCGTTGGCAGCTTTGCATTGCTGTCGCGTCGCTCAGACGCTCTGGCCTCCCCCGTCAATGTGCTGCCGCTCAGATTACTCTGTTGCCTCCGCTCTACCATGCTATAGACCCGATTCGTTCCTCTCGCTCTCTATTGCTCACTCGCAACCCTAACTCAATCTAGGGTTTCAAAGATGCGTCACCTCCGTCGTCTACTACGCAACTCTATCGCTTACATGTCCACAACACTTCCTCTAGATGCTTTGGCTGGTGTGGGGTGAGATACCCTTTTGGGCACTCCCTTGTGCCGCCAGCCATCGCTACCATAACTACTATCCTTCCTCTACTTAGCTAGCGTGAGCTCAGCTCACCCTTTCTGAAGGTAAACCTTCTCTCCCTCCTTCTTTCCTTCTTGTGATTCTAGGCTACTCCTCGATTCTAGGGTTTGTGCTTCAGTAGTGCTATTGTGTAACACCCTCAAATTGGCCCTATGCAAGTTTTAGCGCTTCCCACCAAACCCGCATAGAAACGATTCGAGGACGCCCACCAGGCACTTTCGTGCGGGTGGAAAACGAAGTAATATCATTACACAATAGTCCACGATGGAACCCACAAAACATATATATATATACAGCAACGACTCACTGAGTTAAGAATACAGATATAAAGTACAAATATCCAAATCACCTTGAAAACGATACAGTATCCGAGTACGGATAAGAAGCAAATTGAGCTAAGAGCCCTGAAGAATAACCAATGGCGTCCATAACCCTGCCCAGGCCAAGCCGGAAGGGTAACCCTGCTAACGACGTCGAACTCGTACCTGCTAAACAAAAGGGGTGCCGACAAAGGGCGAAGGGAAAAAGAGGAGCGTCAGTACTGAGG
This sequence comes from Avena sativa, assembly GCA_916181665.1. Classification (NCBI taxonomy): domain Eukaryota; kingdom Viridiplantae; phylum Streptophyta; class Magnoliopsida; order Poales; family Poaceae; genus Avena; species Avena sativa. Next base: position 462,713,370 of record OV702287.1, read on the forward strand.
CCAGTACACGGCGAGGCTAGAATTTTGCGGCTCTCGCCTACATAGGTATGGTGGACTGAAGCGGCAGCGAAGCATGCACTAAACAACCTATAGAGACTCGATACAACTATCGCCTATTAGAGAGGGATAAGAGAGACCTATTCGGATCCAACCTGATACTAACACCAATCATACCCATCCTGGTATTCCCCCCCCCCCTCGAGACCAAACGAGGAAGTCAAACCAAGGAACTCACACAGTTGGCAGTTTTATTCATTCCATTATAGTTGAAGCTCTTACTAATCAGATATAGATAGCATGAGTCATCCTGATAGCATAAGTAGTGAGCAGTTTTAGTTAACCATTCAGTTGTAGTTGCAGTACTTACTAGTCAGATACAATTAGCATGTGACATCCCATACCCAGCAGTTGTTGGCACTTTTATTTCATTCCATTGGAGTTGCGATACTTACTAGGCAGGTATAACATGACACGATACACCCCAGTTCCACCAGTTGTTGGCACTTTTATTATCCATTCCATTGTAGTGAAGCTGATTACTAGTCACATATTAAGTCAAATTTATTTCACTACTTTAGTTATGCTTGTCTATGATCGAGATACTATGCTCCAAGTCGTCCATTACCGCGGACACGGCTTTCAAAAAGATTTACCCTGCAGGGGTGCACAAATAGCAACACACACACGATCAACCTCGGAAAAACAAAATTGAAACCCAACGAGGCTTTCACGACAAAGCAATCATAGGATTCATAAAATATTTCAGGGGGCCACCCCCACTAAGCTATCCGAGACGGACCCAGGGTTTGCGAGAACGGCTGTAAACGACTGGGAACCCGAAAGTGTGACTGGGCTTGTCGATACCACGAAATCATGCCGCAATCCAAAACAGTACAGGTGCTCCACGCACAATCGTAAATAAAGCAGTAAAGCAGGGCATAGGTACAGGATAGTAATAAAGCCCCAAACTAGTTTGTAGCCCCAAGAATTAAGAAATGAATCAAGATCTGGCTAAGGGGGATTCATAGAGTCTCCCGTATGTGGATAGTGTGAATAATCAAGGAACAGGTATCAAGTACTCGGGGCCTACGGGACACAAGTGGACATGAAAAACCAAATAGCATATATTGCCCACCGGTGCCTCTTTCATTAGTTATCCCAGCAATTTAATAGTTGTATTTAAAGTCATGATCATCTCCACCATTAAGCATCTTCACCATTTATCATGTGCAACTTGCCGTCAACGGTGGAACGACAACAACACGAAGCAACACGTAAGCAAGCAACACGACTCGCAAGGCTGACTATCTATCAAACAACAGGCAATAGGATGTGTCCATGGAAATATAGAGGCTGCTAGGACTATAAATGGTGCACGAAAACTAAAGCATCGCAATACGGATAGCAATAGATCAACAGGAGGAAGTAAAGACTATAAATGCAAAATAGGTAGAAAGAGGGAGGATGCTGCCTGGGAAACATTGTCAAAGTTATATATCCAAAGGACTTGTCGATACTCGCATCAACTCATCGGCCTAGTCCGTGAAGAAGCAAAGCACTAGAAGAAACACCGAATACACTATTTAATACTACGGCGGAAGATCGGGCATGATGCAGGTATGGTGCATGACATGGCAAAGATGCGATGCGACTAGGCAATATTAAGCGGAACCGAGGTCCCGATAATTAATTATATGGTTCATGTTGTTTAGCTACCCTGCATTTTAAATGTTGTCTTAACAAGGCAAAACATGGCATCGGTTCGCTACACAAATTTAAATGGAGCCTGAAATAAGACAAAGATATCCCGCATAGGTACTCCATATTTAATTTAGGTGAATCGACTATTTAACCCAACCCACCAGATGACATGTATGCAAGCATGATGATTTAATGATGCGACAGGTATATGTCATATTATAAAAATAGAGGCTTAGGGTCACACATCTGGGTTCGGAAGATCTTGGTTCCAAGGGGGTTCGGGGTTCGGCAGGAACTTTCTCGGACAACGGAGTAGATCTTGTCGCATCCGTGGTCTTCGGGTCCGTGTAGACGGTCATGGCGTTCAAGGTGGAGAACTCGGCGTTCCGAAGAGTTAGATGTCTCGGGTCGAAGATCTTCTCGGTGGTTCTTTGGGTGGTGCCGGGTTCGGTACGGTCCCTTGGGTGTCACCATGTTCCTTCTTCGGAGGCCTTGCCAACGTCCACAGTCGGGTTAGTAGACGAACTTGTCAATGAAGAGGGTGTCGCATCCTTGTAGATCGTGGAGACCTTGCGGCTCGAGAGACCTTGGACTCGTACGGCACTGGTAGGATTAGACACGCTGGACTCGCACTTGGTACGTACCGAGAGGGGCATGTTCGGTCGATCATTTGATCAAACACCCTGCAGGCGTGGTAGAGCAGAACTGCGGCTGGAGGACGACGATGGGGGGCGAGGCAGAAGACGGCGGGGTGCTACAGGAAGACGGCGACGCTCGTGGCCGAGCACAGGGGACGTGGGCTCGGAGACCTCTGCTGGCTGCCGGCTGGGCGACGTGTCGACACGCTGCAGGGATGGGTGTAGCAGGAGGGCCGCGGGACAAGCTTGCTGCCAGGGAGGCGGCATGGGGTGACGGAGACGCGGCGCCGGGTGAAAGGAGATCGGTCACAGGGAGCTTGAGGTGGCGCAGATGGCGGCGGAGCGGCCTTGGATGCTGGCGGCCGGAGAGGAGGGGAAAGAGGCCGGTGAAGGCATGGGGCTCGCTAATGGGCAGCGCAGAGGGGAACCGCTGGAGCAGCCGGTGGGGAGGAGCGAGGTGCTCGGGAGGCGACGGTCGCCCGCGGTAGAGCATGGCAGCGAAAATCGAGGGGAGGAGGCGTGGTCGCTGGCGGCGGGGTTGGTGGTTTCGATCGAGGAGGACGGGGTCACGAGCGCACAGGAAGGAGAGGATCGCGGGGTGAGGTGGCGATCGATTGGGGTGGGCCCCAGATGTGTAGCGTGCAGCGCGCGTTGCAAGCGTTGTGTTGCAACGTGACAGCGTGAGGGCGGGTGTGTGCGTGCTACTGTGTGTGACGGCGGTTGGGTGTGGTGTGGCGCGCGGCGCAGGGGAGGTGGTAGGATTAGGGTTTGGGGTGGCCTGGCTAGCTGGGCCTTGGACCAGGCCAGCTGGGTTGCCCCAAGAAAAACAAATTTTGTTTTATTAATTCCTGTTATATTTTAAAAGCCTTTTACAAATAGTTTTTAGACAAATAAAAGATCTGGAAAAGACCAGAGTTTTTTTATTTGAAATAAAAGACGGAGAGGATATCTAGAAAACAAAAATAGGCCCTTGGAAAATAGTTTTGAGACAAACCATAGATGATGATGACGATGCTCAAATGCAATGTGGCATGATGACATGAGCATGCAGTCATGATGATGCAATGCACAAAAAACACAACGATTTTCTAGTAGTGGTTTTAACGGGGTGCTACATATTGTAATTGGGTTCATAGGGTTTTATAGTAGGTTCTAGAGGTTTCTAGGGCTTTACAAATGTTAGTTAGGCTTCTATTGTTTAGCATGTTTGATGGTTCTTATCTAGGTTTAAGTCATTATGCTTACTGAATGTTTGATTATTGACACTTGCTTTAGTTAATATGTTTATTCAGTTAAGTGTTTGCTACTAGTTCTTGCATATGTTAATTTAGGTGATGTAGTACTAATCCTTTTATTTCTAAGATCAATACTAATAGGCTTAGTGTTATCTACTACTTTTAGTAAGATTTGTTAATGTGTTAGTCTACTTGTCCATGCTTGCTCTTGTCAGGTTAATTCAGTGTACATGCATTACTGCTAGTTTTAATTGGGTATGCTACTTTACTGTTAATTATACACTGCACTCAAAGTAATTTGGTAGTATCTGTTCAGTTCTCAGTTATTACTTGAGCTTTTAACTCAATCTTAGTTCTATAAGCATGTGGGGTTAATAATTGTTTCCTGTTTCTTATGCAGCTGTAATATCTAGAATGCTTTATCATTATCTCCCTTCTCATCCTTAGGCATATCTTAAGATATTGTCTAGGCATGAGGTGTGAGATAGGGATGTAGTGTTCTATTAGTGGTTGATTAGTTACTGTTTACTGTTCTTTTCCTTGCTCTAGCTAGTGGCTATCGCTTGTGCTAGTGTATATGGTGTGGTTGTGCTTGTGGTGTTCTTCACTTAGTGAAGATGCATAGTGTGCAACCCTCCTATTTACTAGGTGGATAATATTTCAGTTACTCTCTCTATATTCCTAAGGACTCTATTCTTCCTATTATAGGGTTTATAGCTTAACAACCATTATAGTTACCAAAACATGGTTGATGAAGATCTGCAGCTACCATTGTGGTTCTTCTCCTCCAGTTATTGAGTTCTTCCTCTCTTCTCTCTCTCTCGGACCTCTCTCTAAACTCTAAGAGTGTGTTTTTGGTCCAAGCTCGAGTGGTGGTGACTTATGAGCTCTAGGGTCTCAGATGGCTAGCTATTTATAGTGTTCCAAAATGGTTGTGGTGATGACACCAATGCCATGCATTTAGGTGATTCACCTGCTTAGGCAAGTGTGAAACCACCTCTGTTGGTTAAATTATACATAGGTGGCATGGATTTTTCGGTGGTTAAGCCCATGTTGCTTTTAACATATATATTGATATGTCCATTTTGCATCACTATTCTATATCATAATTTACTGTTATTCATTGATATATTTCATATTAAGAGATGATACTTATGTTATTTCATCTGTTTTTGCATGGTTGATGACTTTTGGAGGATGGACCGCCGAAGTCAGGATTCTGATGGAAAAGGCACCGTTTGGAGGCAAAATTCGTGAAGATCAGAAAATCCCAGAAAATATATGGAAAATCCTATTTTCCAGAAGACGAAGGATGCCAGAAGGGGGAGCGAAGATGGGCCATAGGGGGCCCACACCACCCCTTGGCGCGGGCAACCCTAGGCCACACCACCAGGTGGTGTGGCCACCCTGGCCCACCTATGCCTCTGCTCTTCGGCATATATTATCCTCCCGAAACCCTAAGACTCGAGGAGGGACCACAGAAAGATTCTGCGGCCTCTACGGGGCGGAAAACTGCAGAGAGAGAAAGAGCTCTCCGGCAGGCAGAAATCTGCCAGGAAAATTCCTTTCCGGAGAGGGGAGATCGTCGCCATCAACACCACCATCAAGATGGACTTCATCGGGATCATCATCTCCATCATTAGCTCCACCAACACCATCATCACCACTCCGTACCGCTATAACAATTGGGTTGAATCTTGCACAGTTCTTAGGGGAAACTTTCAAGGTATTGATTACTTGTTGTAGTTGATGCTATTGAGTGGAACCATTGAATTTTTGTTATATTCAGATTGTTACTTATCATTATTCCATCTCTGATCTTGATCCATATGATGTCTTCTGAGTAGTTAGTTTAGTTCTTGAGGACATGGGAAAAGTCATGTTGTTAGTAGTGGAATTGTGTTGAGAAAGATTCAATAGTTTGTTATTTAAGTTGTGGTGTTATTCTTCTAGTGGTGTCATGTGAACGTCGACTACATGAAATTTCACCGTTATGGGTCTAGGGGAATGCATTGTGTATCTGTCTACTAATCGTAGGGGTTGCCGGAGTGACAGAAATCTGAACCCCCGTTAGGAAACCTTTGCACAAGGGAGCGTATGATCTTAGAGTTTAAAGCTGTGGTTAGGTTTCTATCTTAATTACTTTCGTGTACTTGCGGATGCTTGCAAGGGGTATAATCACAAGTATGTATTGGTCCTAGGAAGGTCGGTACATTAGCACAGGTTCACCCACACAACACTTGTCAAACTAAATAAGATTAATCAACTAATATGAAGCGAAAGAACTTCACGATATTCCCATGTGTCTTCGAGAACGTTTGGTCATCTTAAGTAATACAACCGGCTTGTCCTTTGCTAAAGAAAGGATTGGGCCACTTGCTGCATTTATTATTACTGTCTTTTATTTACTCGTACATTATTTATCTGCATTATCAAAAACCCCTAAAAATCCGTTTGCTAAGTATTTACAAAGAATTCCTGATCCAAGCCACTCGTCAACACCTTCTGCTCCTTGTTGGGTTCGACACTCTTACTTATCGAAAATACTGCGATACACCCCCTATACTTGTGGGTCATCAAAACTATTTTCTGGCACTGTTGCCGGGGAGTGAAGCGCTATTGGAGAGTGGAACTGGTAAAGGAAACTTCTACTATGAGTATTGTTTACTTCTGTTAGTTACTTTATTTCAATATGGATAATTCACTTAGTTTCTTATTTCATAATGCTACTACCACTGCTAAGGTAGTAGATGAACCACCACCTGCTGAAAATGATACTTTTAAGATACCTACAAGAACTATTCGTCATGTTATGGATAACTACTATTTCGGAGATGGAACTGTCCATCTCGGTGATCATTTGCTCTTTATACACGAATTATGCGGGTTGTTCAAGTGTGCAGGTATTACAACAGATCAAGTCAAGAAGAAGTTATTCTCAATATCACTAAAAGGAAGAGCCGAGGAATGGTACAAGCTGCTGAAGAATGGTCAAGCTCTTGAATGGGAGGAAGTAGTACCTCTCTTTTATTCAAAATTTTATCCTCCTAGTGAGATTCATAAAGATCAGAATCAAATATACAACTTTTGGCCTCTTGATGGAGAGAGTACAGCTCGAGCTTGGGGGAAATTGAAGTTACTAATGCTCAAATGTCCTATTCATGAGCTCCCCAATAATATTATTATCAATAACTTTTATGCAAGACTTTCTGTTCATGATAAGGATCTATTGGATGCTTCTTGTGCTGGATCATTTACACGCATGGAAGAAGAAGCTAAATGGGATCTTCTAGACCGTATTCAAGACAATGCTGAAGCATGGGAGAAGGATAAAGGAAGAAAGTCATGTATAAATTATGATTATGAATGCATTAAATCTTTTATGGGAACTGATGACTTTCAGAATATTAGTAATGCTTATGGTCTAGACTCTCAAGTTATTTCAAGTTATTTTAAGGCTTTTGCTTCTTATATTGAAATTCCTAAAAAGAAATGGAATAAGTATCATGAGCCATATAAATATATTGTTAATTGTGTTCCTGCCAGAAATACTGAAGTTTATACTGCTAATCATGTTTTACCTGAACCTTACATTGAGAAAATACCTTTCCCAGTTAAGATGAAGGAACATTCTATGATAGCTAGTATGGTTAATGAAAGTACAAATAAAGCTGCTGAACCTAATGAACAAATAGCTATTGGACCTATAATATCAAATGTGAAAGACTTTGTCACTAAATATGTAGAAGATGGACACACTATCCTCTGTAAGGATACTTCTAATATTGTTTCACAAAGTAGAGTTTGGAGAGCTAGTGTCCCTGTTTTTTCCGTGAGAATAAGTGATCATTGCTACAATGGTTCATGTGATAGTTATATCGTTAAATTTATGCATGATACTGAAAGTTACTATGAGATAGGGAAAATTGTTCTTATGCATCTCGATAATATTAAGTTTCCTCGCTTTATGCTGAAAGTTTTTATGTTACACTTGTTTTGCCTTCCTATGCTAGTAGCCTCTGGTTTCAACAATTTATTTTCTTACAAAATTCCCTTGCATAGGAAGTAGGTTAGACTTAAACATGTGTATTTTTTCTCCTTGATGCTCTCTTTTACTTCAATTTATATTCTTATGTGAGCATCATTGAAATTATCATGTCCATCTTAATGGCTATAAAGAAAGAGCTTTCTGGGAGACAACCCAATATATTTTTCCTTTCAGTTTGTTTTAGTTTATTTGAGTCTTGGAAGTTATTGCTTCTGCAATAACCTCTCCTTATCCTTTTGTTTGGTTTTTGTGTCAAGATCGGCCTCTAATGAGAGAGAAGTAATATTTGGGGAAGTTGCTGTCCCGAAACAGATTTTTGTACTTCACTATAAAAAATCGTGAAAAATCCCAGAACATCGTACTGATCTATAATTTTTTGTGTGCATGCCCCATGTTATTATTTAACTTTCATTAGTTTTGCACTTTTTGATTTGAGCAAGAGAAGATTTCCGAAAAATTTGATATTTTCCTGCTGGTCTATTTTGAAAGATTTTTGCCACTCTTGCATTTGCCTCTTAAATCGATTTCCTTTTTGAATTCCTTTTGGGCTTTCAGAAGAGTAGCTTATGTTTTGATGGATTTCAGTTGAAATTGAACTTAAAAGGTTTATTACCCTGCATACACTGATGTTGCTAATGAGAATTGTGTGAAGTTTTGTGTGAAAGAAATTTCCAGGTTATAGGAGAAAATGGTGTAATGAGATGGTAAATGGCTAAATGACTCAAACAATAAGTTTATGAGGATGAAGATGTTGATTTTATTCAAGCAGCGACTCTAGAAGAATTTATTAAAAGCCAAGTTCAGAGACCTGCAGAGTCCGTTTTCGAATAGGTAATAGTTCTGGTAAGAAAAGGTCTACGAAAAATCTGTCAAGTTATATATTTGTAGTTTTTATCTAACATGGAAAGCAATGAGTCGAAAGTGGGACGGAAATGGAGCCTGGGTGGGTCACACCACCCCGTGTCATGGGCCCACCTGGCCGCGCCACCAAGGGGTGTGGCCACCCCGGAGCCTGTCTCCGACCCGTTTTCTCTCAGTACTTTCCTTTTGTTGTTAAACTTCGTAATATATAATCCCCCGGATCCCCCGAGGTTCGTATATCATGTTCTCGTCGTGTTTTCATTTCGACCTGTTTCTATGACGAACTATTCTTAAAGTTTAGAGGCACAATGGTCTCCGCCAACAATAAGGTTAAGGAGCCTGCGGAAGATGATCTCCAAGACCTTGAGCAGGAGGAGGAGATCGACAATGAAGTTGAAGAGGAGGCAAAGGAAGACCAGAATCCGCACACCAGCACCACCATTGAAGCATTGGAGTGGTGGCAAATCCTTCCAAGTTCAAGAGGACTGCACAGATGTCCACTGGAGGGAAGACTCCGCATCATTGCTTAGCTTCATGGTCACCTCCTCCACGCACCAAGAACCCTTCCATACCCTTATCCATGAGCAGCAATTCCAGAATATGCCCAAGGAAAAACTACCCACCAATTGGGATATGCCTCGTTCTACCCATGCAAGAAAAGAAGACTTCAAGGAGGAAGAGTGGGGAAAGAATCGCAAGAGCTGGGATTCACAGCCCGACATGATCATGAACCGCATTGAGCATAATTCGGTGTTGATTCGTACTCTCAACTTCAAGATTGAGGACTTGAGGGAATTGATTGAAAAGATCATCGAGAGAACACCACCACCACCAAAGGAGTAATTAGTCATCAGGTTTTGGCATCCCCTTGGTTTGTTCCAAGCTTGGGGAGTGCCGCGATATCACATCACTATCTTTTATCTTTTTACCTTTTTAGTAGAGTCATATCATGAATAGAGAAGTTATCATATAGGATGGTTTGCATTATGGAAGTGTCTCCCCTCTCGTTAGTTATCTATGTATCCCTTGGTGTGAGTGCCATTATGGAATATTAATGAGAAGTTCTACCATTTACTCTTTTACACATCTTATATTAGTTTTCAATTTTTGTTATATGATTTATCTTATTGTTAGTGTTGGTATCACTTTGGGATCATTAAGTAAATTTAGTTGGTTTTGGCAAACCTGGCTCGGTTAGTAGCAACACTATTATGATAATTGAATGAAAAAGATAAAAGCACTTTTAAGAAATATAATTTCATCATCTTTCTTTATTGATTGGCTCATAAGCTTAGTATTCTCTAGTTAAGATCTTCCGTGCTTCCAAGGAAGATTGCATGTTTGTTTTTGTCACTTGTATGTGTGTTTGTTTCCTTCAATTCTTATGCTTTCTACCCAGCCTTGCTAGCCTAAAACCTATACTGAGAGGGAATGCTTCTCGTTCATCCAATCCTTAAACCAAAACCTATGCCATTTGTGTCCACCATACCTACCTATTAGCATTATTGCTATTCCAAGTAAATTCATGTTTTTATCTACCTTCCGAATTAAACTTGTTATGTGAAATTAGTGATTAAAGCTCTCACGAACTTGAAGGCACACTTTACTTTTCTTGCACTTAATAAACTTGAACCATTGTGCTCATCTATATTGCATAGATGCTTGCGCTTTGTAAGTTGTGAATTAGCAGAACCATGTTACCATGGGGAACGCTTTCAACATTGCACTTTATTTAGTTGATATCATGTTCTTTTGCTTATGGATCCCGACGGTGTGAAACGAAAGGGGAGCTTGTAAGGCTCATGGAGTTCGTATATGTGTTAGAGAAACGCCTGGGCGGCTGGTCTAATCCATGCCTAATCATGGTGGAAACCTGCAACGTAACCATAGTGAGCAATCTATGAAGCATCCTCTATAAAAAACCTATGCAAATAGGAAAGAAAAAAAGAGAAAAAAGAGCCTATGCAAATAGGAAATAAAAGGATTGCTGAGATGCTCATTGTTTGCTTGCCTTGTCATTTTGATATGGAGAATCTTCCGTATCATCGGGCAAGGGGTACCTCGTTGGCAGTTCTCTATGATACACATGTATTTATAATGACAAGAACTTACTTGTGACTAAACTTGAGTAGCATGAGGAATGGTACTCGTAAGTAACGGGCATGAGATTTTCAGCTTATAACTTGTCAAGCATATCCTCATATTTGATCACTTTAACCTTAATCACCTAAAGATGCTTATGATAGGGGCAATGAGAGCTGAAAGCTAATAAGTACCATAATTTTTGGAAGCTCTTTATGAAACTTGAAATCCCTGCTTCCCTCTGTGAAGGGCCTATCTTTTACTTTTTAGTTGAGTCAGTAAACCTATTCCTTTCTATCTCAAGCAAGTATTTTGAGTTGTTGTGTTTCATTCATTCATATGATGATTTATTCAATCATGTTTCTTATGTTCCTTGTTTTGCTCACTACTCTTATCTTAGTTAATATTACTTTGAAAGCTATCATTGAAAACCCCATTATGTTTGAACTCCTGCAAATTGTTAACTATTGTTTGACCAAGAGCAAAGTTTGCCATTACCAATTATGATTTACTTTGTGTATCTTTATTGTGTTTCCTTTACCAATTGCAAGTTAAGTTATATATATAATAGTGAGTTGTCTTCTATTATGATTTGTGTATAGATGAATGTGATGCTTCTTGTCTGTATTCTTTTATCGACACTTCACTCCTTAAACCAGATGTCATGTTTATTGAGCTCAGTTTTCGCTTGGGGACAAGCGAAGTCTAAGCTTGGGGGAGTTGATACGTCCATTTTGCATCACTATTCTATATCATAATTTACTGTTATTCATTGATATATTTCATATTAAGAGATGATACTTATGTTATTTCATCTGTTTTTGCATGGTTGATGACTTTTGGAGGATGGACCGCTGAAGTCAGGATTCTGATGGAAAAGGCACCGTTTGGAGGCGAAATTCGCGAAGATCAGAAAATCCTAGAAAATATATGGAAAATCCTATTTTCTAGAAGATGAAGGATGCCACAAGGGGAGCGGAGATGAGCCATAGGGGGCCCACACCACCCCCTGGCGCGGGCAACCCTAGGCCGCACCACCAGGTGGTGTGGCCACCCTAGCCCACCTCTGGCTCTGCTCTTTGGCGTATATTATCCTCCCAAAACCCTAAGACTCGGGGAGGGAGCACAGAAAGATTCCGCCGCCTCTGCGGGGCGAAAAACTGCAGACAGAGAAAGAGCTCTCCGGTAGGCAGAAATTTGCCGGGGAAATTCCTTCCCAGAGAGGGGAGATCGTCGCCATCAACACCACCATCAAGATGGACTTCATCGGGATCATCATCATCATCAGATCCATCATCATCTCCACCAGCACCATCATCACCACTCCGTACCGCTGTAACAATTGGGTTGAATCTTGCATAGTTCTTAGGGGAAACTTTCCCGGTATTAATTACTTGTTGTAGTTGATGATATTGAGTGGAACCATTGAATTATTGTTACGTTCAGATTGTTCCTTATCATTATTCCATCTCTGATCTTGATCCATATGATGTATTGTGAGTAGTTCGTTTAGTTCTTGAGGACATGGGAGAAGTCATGTTGTTAGTAGTGGAATTGTGTTGAGAAAGATTCAATAGTTTGTTATTTAAGTTGTGGTGTTATTCTTCTAGTGATGTCATGTGAACGTCGACTACATGACACTTCACCTTTATGGGCCTAGGGGAATGCATTGTGTATTTGGCTACTAATCGTAGGGGTTGCCGGAGTGACAGAAACATGAACCCCCGTTAGGAAACCTTTGCACAAGGGAGCGTAGGATCTTAGAGTTTAAAGCTGTGGTTAGGTTTCTATCTTAATTACTTTCTTGTACTTGCGAATGCTTTCAAGGCGTATAATCACAAGTATGTATTAGTCCTAGGAAGGTTGGTACATTAGCACAGGTTCACCCACACAACACTTGTCAAACTAAAGAAGATTAATCAATTAATATGAAGCGAAAGCACTTGACGATATTCCCATGTCTCCTCGAGAATGTTTGGTCATCTTAAGTAATACAACCGGCTTGTCCTTTGCTAAAGAAAGGATTGGTCCACTTGCTGCATTTATTATTACTGTCTTTTATTTACTCGTACTTTATTTATCTGCATTATCAAAAACCCCTAAAAATCCGTTTGCTATGTATTTACAGAGAATTCCTGATCCAAGCCACTCGTCAACACCTTCTGCTCCTCGTTAGGTTCAACACTCTTACTTATCGAAAATACTGCGATACACCCCCTATACTTGTGGGTCATTATATATGTATGCCAAAATTGGCATATGGACCTTTTGTTCTTATATGCAAGGGTTTGGTATCTACATATGCCTATTCAGGTGTGTCGGTTTATCTTTTGTCATATTCTAGTTTTGGAAAATGACAAGTGTATATTCAGTTTATTATTAGTGATTTTCATTTGGATTTCACCCAAGATCCCTTGAAATTCTAATTGGATGATTGTTCTTGGCATTTCTTACTAAAGTTTGATTAGTTTACTTATTTAATTGTTCCTCATTTTAATAGTGTTCTATTCATAGTTAAAATTCAAAGCCATTGAATTTTCTTTGGTTAAGGATCTAGTACTATGATGACTACTACTTCTAATGGTTTACTTCTTTCAGATATCATGATTTGAATTTCTGGGATTTTACTTGTTCTTAATAGAATCCTGAGTTTGGGGATTTCCTTTGGTCCAAAGTTTTGTATTATGGTTCCTATCATTTATATTGGTATAGTTCATCTACTTATTCTGTTTGATAATCCTGGGTAGATGACTACCTAGATGATTTGGCTCTACTAATGTGTTGTAACAGTTCACTGTGAACTGTCAGTGATCTATGCTACTGTCTAATATGTTGGATTCCAAGTGGTTTATTGTGGAGATTCTACTTCCTATCTCTATCTTTGTTTCTTGGTTTGATTAAACTCAGGCTTAGAGTTTAAGACATGTTCCTAGACTCTTGATCATAGGATTCTTACAACAAATGGTTTTACCTTAGGGAAAAACCAAAACTTTAACATTAGCCATTGTTTTTCTTTGTTGATTGTGGTCATAGGTTGAAGATTGTTGAAGTGGCGGCAAGGATAAGAAGATATATAGGTTTTAGATTAGATTCCTATAGTTTGTATTTAGGTTTTCTCTTACTCTTTTTATAACTGACTTGTAATAGATCATGTACTCATATATATGAATAAAGATCTATTTGGTTTCATTTAAACTATGCTTTAATCTGAATTCTGATGTTTGAGATTGGTGGAATGTTCTCATTCCAATACTTGTGATTTCTATTCTGATATTTGGAGTTAGTGTAATATTTGAATTCATATTTGAGTGACTTGTATGTGTGTACGATTTGAATTTTGAATTCAAGTTTGACTTAGGTCAAACCTCCATTTTGAATTCCTTCAAATCATTTGTGTTTAATATTGAACTTGACTTCAATTCCTAGCGACCATTTGGGTACAAACTAACCTCTTAGAATCAAATTCAATCAATTTTTATTTTTTTAAAATTGACCCTAAATTTCTATATGCATGCTATGCAAAACATCACATTTCTACCCTTCCTATTCTTTAAATACCTCGGTCATCACACAATGCGACACTCTGGAAATAGTATCATGCCTGTATGTTCGTCATAAAGGTAATACAATCATGATGGTTATGGAGAGTTCTCCATATGACATTCAGAAGTGATTTAATTGAACCTAGACTTGAGTCTTGGAATGTCTTGATTCATCGCTTGGTTGTGTTGGGCGATGCCCACAGGCAGGCTGAAAACAAAAACTTTTCTTCTCCGGCATGGTCTTCGGCGAGCCGCTCCAAGATGCGGCCAAGGTCAAAGGAATTATCTCATACATCTCGACGCGCAGGTGCGAAAGTGAGGAAGCACGTCGTAGTGGTCCTGTATGTTCCCCTCGTCTCGTCCAGCTCCAACGAACTTCTCGATTCTGGGACCACCTCGTCACCGTCTCCTTGATCCTTCTCCTTCCACCTCTGACTTCGCCGCCTAACGCCACCGACAAGCACCGCAGATGTGGTGCCTCTGCTGTCTCACACACTAACATGGGTATGATTACATGGGTACTTATGATCTGCTACCCCGGTTGTATAAAGGCTCACGACTCATGGAGATTCAAGATGATGGTCCAAGAAGCATCCGATAGAAGCCTTAGTCATATTAGGAAAGAAAATATGAACCGACATTGTGTTGGTAGTGTAATCAAACATATGTAACCTATCCGTATATGGCTTTGAGACCCGGCCTATTATATATAGGATGGGAGAAGCCCACGAAGAGGTATAGAAAAAACCCAAGCAATCCATAGTAGTGCAATTCATTAAGTATTCAGGTGACTTCGAATCCCTTGTTTGCCTGATATCCGACGAAATCCCCAGCGTTCTCTTTCTCGCAAAACCCTAAGTCCATCAACATGGGCATTGCTAAGGTTACCCCTCGTCAATTGGCGCCATTTGTGGGAAACTTGAATGCTCGAGTTATGGATTCGGCGGACCCCTTTTCCTCATGCAACAATCCAACAGAAGCAGCACCACACTCGCCCACCCCTATTTCGATACCTGCCAACGGCGGATCCGATCTCATCATCGGAATTTTCTGTTTCCAAATAGACGATCTCGAAGAATCCCACCCTCGGCTGTGATCTCATCAGGACCGTCGGTCAGAAACAATGCACCGACAGTGATAGCTGCGTCATCCGTTGGATCTTCTGCAGAAGTCACAATGCAGATCGATGCAGACAAAGAAAACAAGGAAATCACGGCAGATCTAGGGGATCTTGATGGTCTCTACGACAATCTCTCCTTCGGATCTGACCAATAGCTAGCTACGCCACACGAGTCAATCCCGATAAACGCAGAACCCGAAGAAAGTGACGAAAGCATCGACTTTGGAATTAGGATGGCTAAAATTTACCCAGAACAGAAAATCCCAGACTTCACTGATCCTCTAGATAGTGTCTCCCTCCATTCTGACGACGACGTCACCAATCCATACGCAACTCAGCACCAAGTGTGCATAATTATTGGGGACGCTTTGACTTAGCAAGACTCCAATGGTAACCCTATTTTTAACCCCGATGATATCTTGTCATATGATAATGCAGGAGATCATGGAAACAAAGGAAACCGCGGAGACCCGACGAACAAGAACATAACCCCGGGGAGAGAAGAACCACGCGGAGATGAAAGGCAACACCTTCGACTACCAACCGAAGCATGGAAAAAAGCGAGGGCAGCAATTTCGGGTGCAGTCCCAATGACATCTGATGCCACGCGCAAAGATTTGCTGGCATACCAATACCTCCTCCATCACAAGAAAAGAGACTTGCTAAGGATGCAAATACAACTTGATGAAAGAAAAAGGATTGCCGATGAATCCAGCCTAATACGGGCACAACTAAGCTCCACTCGGAGATCAGGGAGTGTAACGGGGGGAGCACCGCCAAGAAGAGGAGCATCACGGCTGCAGAACATACCCGGAGCTAAAAGAAACGAACTGACTCGAGAACTCGACCTATCGTTCATGACAGTGGATCCAATGGGACACATCAAAGTAAAACATCCCAAGCCGCAATCATGGCTGCACAAACATATCTTATCACAACCCAACCAACACCCGATGACCCTCGTGCAGCTCTCCACCGCTCCGCTTTGATGAACCTTGGCTTGGTAGGAGCATCTCTTGCACAAGCAGCATAAGGAATCACATGACAACCCCATAGATCCCCATGCTGTCGCAACAACCCTCAGCAAGTAGGACACACCCGACGATCATGATTGCCACATCGGGTCCACTTCTCAGGGTCAGAGCCGCGAAACGATGCGAGAGACGATATTACACCACGCATGATCAATAGATCCAGGAAAGAGCGCAACAGCTGAAGATATTACGACGGCAGAAGCAAAGATGAATACGAACTATGTGGAGCTAGTTGCTTTACCCGACGGGTTTGCAAAACTCCAGTACCAAAGGACTTCAAATTACCCCATGATCGTCAAAAGTACGATGGTCTCCAAGATCCCAAAGCCTGGTTGGCAGATTATCTGGCAACTGTGAAATTACAGGGTGGCTTCAAAGGCACCGCAATGCAAAGTTTGCAGCTACATCTGACTGGCGCAGCATGATCCTGGCTACGACAACTTCGAAGAATCCATCAGCAGCTGGAACGATCTTGAGGACAAATTCATCATAAATTTCCACTCCACATTCAAGCGACCAACATCTTTGGAACAACTGCGAGCATGCAAACAAAAACTAGGAGAACCAATACGGGCTTTTATCCAGCGGTGGAACATCATAAAAACTCAGCTGAAGCTATATCCTACGAAAGAGCAATTGACACTTTCAATGATAGACTTCGTCGACAAGAGTTCATCAAAGAATTTGGGCGAACCAAACCCAAGACAATCTCACAGTTGATGGACATGGCCAACCGTTGGGCCGACGGGGAGGATGCTGTACACAATAAAAGAGCCTGCTCACCCGAAGAAGATAGGGATAGACGAAATAACGACATAAGACAAGGAAATATCAATGGATACAGCAGACCAAGTTACGTCGTAGCCGGTTTTTCTAGAGGGGATAACTGAAGAAGCGATGAATACAACAATGGGTATCGCAGTAGCAGGGACGACATTAGCAGGAGCCAGCCGCAACAACGATACCAGCCAAAAAATCGGGACCCACCAATGTCAGCAGGACAAATGCTAGAAGGACCCTGCAATATGCACTTATACGTCGACTCAACGAGAAAAGGCGATCCAATCACCTGCTGAAAGATTGCCGAAATTTTTTAAAGATGCAGGAGTTATGCAACGCAAGGGCAACCGAAGCAACAAACCGAGGCTATGCTAGTACACCTGGTGCTTTAGCCATCGGTGCACCACCACCATCGTCGGGGCATCCGCCAGTTGGGCAGCCGCAGAACACAGCACACCAAGAAGATGAATATCCCAGATGAAAAGGAGCAATGTCGATGATCCAGAAAGGACGACCCTCTAATAGAACACAGAAGCTGATTACTCGGCAAGTAAACATGGCAGTAACAGCAACACCCCTACACCTGAGTATCTCCACTGGTCAGAACAAGAAATTACCTTCAGCAGAGTTGATCATCCACTTCGGGTACCTCGACCGGGCCAACCAACATTAATAGTGGAAGCACAAATTGGCAGGTCCGACATGAGCAAAGTCTTTCTCGATGCAGGAAGCATCATCAACCTCATCTATGCCAAAACTCTACGAGCAATGAATTGGTCCTTGAAAAATCTCGCGCCTATAGACACAACTTCCCACGGGATAGTTCTAGGAAAGGCCGAAACTCCTCTGGGTAAGATCCACCTCGACGTAGTATTCGGATCAAGGAACAACTTCAGGCGCGAAAAACTAGAATTCGACGTCATGGACTGGCCATCTCAGTACCACGAGATCCTGGGACGACCAGCCTTTGCTAGATTCATGGTAGTACCCCACTATGAATATCTGGTGCTAAAAATGCTAGCCCCCAATGGGGTGATAACGGTGAGAGGAAGCTTTAGCCGATCAGATAGCTATGATCGAGAATTCAACAAAATATCAGAATCTTTCGGGATGGCGACATAACTCGGGCAACTGAAAATAGCAGATACAAAACTACTACCTGAGGGACACGTCCGATGACCCACAAGTATAGGGGGTGTATCGTAGTATTTTCGATAAGTAAGAGTGTCAAACCCAATGAGGAGTAGAAGGTGTTGGCGAATGGCTTGGAGCAGGAATTCTCTTTAATATGGATTTTTAGGGTTTTTTGATAATGCAGGTAAATAAAGTACGAGTAAATAAAATACAATAATAATAAATGCAGCAAGTGGCCCAATCCTTTCTTTAGCAAAGGACAAGCCGGATGTATTACTTAAGATGACCAAACATTCTCGAGGACACACGGGAATATCATCAAGTGCTTTCGCTTCATATAGTTGATTAATCTTTTTTAGTTTGCTAAGTGTTGTGTGGGTGAACCTGTGCTAATGTACTAACCTTCCTAGGACTAATACATACTTGTGATTATACCCCTAGAAAGCATCCGCAAGTACAAGAAAGTAATTAAGGTAGAAACCTAACCACATCTTTAAACTCTAAGACACTTACATCCCTTGTGCAAAGGTTTCCTAACGGGGGTTCAGGTTTCTGTCACTCTGGCAACCCCTACGATTAGTAGCCAAATACACAATGCATTCCCCTAGGCCCATATAGGTGAAGTGTCATGTAGTCGACGTTCACATGACACCACTAGAAGAAATACACCACAACTTAAATATCAAACCATTGAATCTTTCTCAACACAATTCCACTACTAACAAGATGACTTCTCCCATGTCCTTAAGAACAAAACAAACTACTCACAAGACATCATATGGACCAAGATCAAAGATGATATAATGATATGTAACAATCTGAACATAAACGATAATTCAATGGTTCACTCAATAGCATCAACTACAAGGAGTAATCAACACTGGGAAAGTTTCCCCTAAGAACTATGCAAGATTCAACCCAATTGTTATAGCGGTATGAAGTGGTGATGATGGTGCTGGTGGAGATGATGGTGGTGATGATAATGATGATCCCGATGAAGTCTAGCTTAATGGTGGTTTTGATGGCGATGATCTCCCCTCTCCGGGAAGGAATTCCCCCGGCAGAATTTTGTCTGTCGGAGAGATCTTTCTCTCTTGGTGTTTTCTGCCCCGCAGAGGCAGCGGAATCTTTCTATGGTCGCTACCCGAGTATTAGGGTTTCGGGAGGATAATATACGCCAGAGGGGAGAGCCTGGAGTGGTCCAGGGCGGCCACACCACCTGCTGGCGTGGCCTAGGGCTGCCCGCGCCAGGGGGTGTTGTGGGCCCCCTGTGGCCCATCTCCACTTTCCCTTCTGGCAATCTTCGTCTTCTGGAAAATAGAATTTTCCATGTATTTTCCCGGATTTTCTGATCTTCATGAATTTTGCCTCCAAACATCACCTTTTCCATCAGAATCCTGACTGCAGGGGTCCATGCTCCCAAAGTCATCAACCATGCAAAAACAAATGAAATAACATAAGAATATGAAATATATCAATGAATAACAGTAAATTATGATATAGAATAGTGATGCAAAATGGACGTATCAACTCCCCCCAAGCTTAGACTTCGCTTGTCCCCAAGCGAAAACTGAGATCAATAAACATGACCTTAGTTTTATGGAGTGAAGAGTCGATAAAATAATACGGACAAGAAGCATCACATTCATCAATACATAAATCATAATAGAAGACCACTCGCTATTATATAACTTAACTTGCAATAAGTAAAGGAAACACAATAAAGATGCATAAAGTAAATTATAATTGGTAATGGCAAACTTAGCTCTTGGTCGAAGAATAGTTGACAATTTGCAGGAGTTCACAAATAACTGGTTTTCAATGATAGCTTTCAAAGTAGTAATCACCAAGATAAGAGCAATATGCAAAACAAGGAACATAAGAAACATGATTGAATAGATCATCATATGAATGAATGAAACACAACAACTCAAAATACTTGCTGAGATAGAAGGGAATAGGTTTACTGACTCAACTAAAAATAAAAGAAAGGCCCTTCGCAGAGGGATACAGGGATTTCAAGTTTTATAAAGAGCTTCCAAAAATACTTACTAGCTTTCAGCTCTCATTGCCCCTATCATAGGCATCTTTAGGTGATTAAGGTTAAAGTGACACAGCTAAGAGGATATGCTTGACAGGTTATAAGTTGAAATCTCATGCCCCTTACTTACGAGTACCGAACCTTATGCTACTCAACTTTAGTCACAAGTAAGCTCTTGTCATTGTAAATACTTATGTATCATAGAGAACCGCCAACGGGGTACCCCTTGCACATGATACAGGAACTATCCCATAATCAAAATGACAAGGCAAGCAGACAATGAGCATCTCAGCGATCTTTTTATTTGCTATTTGCATAGGTTTTTATTAAGGACGCTTCACAGAGTGCTCATTATGGTTCTGCTGCAAGTTTCCACCATGATTACGCATGGCTTAGGATAGCGGCCCAGGCGTTTCTCTAACACACATATAAACTCCATGATCTTACAAGTTCCCCTTTTATTTCACACCGCTGGGATCCATAAGCAAAAGAATCAAGATATCAACAGAATATAAGTGCAATGTTGAAAGCGTTCCCCATGATACATGGTTCTGCTAACTTCAACTTATAAAGCGCAAGCATATACGCAACAAAGATGGACACAATGGTTCAAGTTTATTAGGTGCATGAAAGTAAAGTGTGCCATCAAGTTCATGACATCTTTAATCACTAATTTTCACATAACATGTTTAATTTGGAAGGTAGATAAAAACATGAATTTACTTGGAATAGCAATAGTGCTAATAGGTAGGTATGGTGGACACAAATTGCATAGGTTTTGGTTTAAGGATTGGATGCACGAGAAGCATTCCCTCTCAGTACAGGTTTTTGGCTAGCAAGCATAAGAGTTGAAGGAAACAAACACACATACAAGTGATAAAAACAAACATGCAATCTTCCTTGGAAGCACAAAAGATCTTAACTAGAGAATACTAAACTTATGAGCAAATCAAGAAAGAAAGATGATGAAATTATATTTCTTTAAGAGTACTTTTATCTTTTTCATTCAATTCTCAAAATAGTGTTGCTACCGACCGAGCCAGGTTTGCCAAAACCAACTAAATTAACTCAATGATCCCAAAGTTATACCAATACTAATGACAAGATCAATCATATAACCATGAATTGAAAACTAATATAAGATATGCAAAAGAGTAAATCATAGAACTTCTCATTAATATTCCATAACGGGAACTCACACCAAGGGATACATAGATATATAATGAGAGGGGGGCCACTTCCATAATGCAAACCATCCTACATGATAACTTCTATATTCATGATATGACTCTACTAAAAAGGTAAAAATATAGAAGATAGTGATATGATACCGCGGCACTCCCCCAAGCTTGGAACAAACCAAGGGGATGCCAAAACCTGATGACGAATTACTCCTTCGATGGTGGCGGTGTTCTCTTGATTGGCGTGAGGAAATCTTCTAGTATCTTGTGAAGCCTGTTATTCTCCTCTTGAATCATATCCACCTTCCTCCTCAAGACTCGGTACTTGTCACAGAACTCATCGGTTACTCGTAGAGCTTCCACTACTGCAGGGCAGGAACTGACATCTAGAGTTGGAGGTATCAGCCCCTTCATGCCTGATGTCATGTCTTTTACTTCCTCCTCGACGTTCTGGTCCATGTCTTCGCACCTAGTTGCGATCCTTTCTTGTTTCACCCGTCCCATGAGAATCTCCTGCTCAAGATTGTGATGGAGTTCGCGACAGCATCGCAACTCGTAATCCTTTGAAGATGAACCCCTGAACGACATCTGAACAAAACAGATCGAAACAAAAACCACGACGAGAACATGATATACGAACCTCGGGGGATCTGGGGGATTATATATTACAAAGTTTTACAACAAAAGGAAGGTAATGGGAGAAAACGAGTTGGAGATGTAGTCCGAGGTGGCCACACCAACTGCTGGCGCGGCCAGGGGGCCCGCGCCAGGGGTGGTGTGAGCCACCCCGGCTCCGTTTCTGTCCCTCTTTTGCTTCGTAGCTTTCCTTGTTGGATGAAAACTCCAAAAATATAACTGGACAGAATTTTCGCGGAACTTTTCTTACCAAAATTGTTACCTATTCGAAAACGGACTCTGGAGGTCTCTGAACTTGGCATGTAGTAGATTCTTACGGAGTCACTGTTTGAATAACATCAATATCTTCATCTTCATACTCATATTTCTTGAACCATGAAACCTTTCACTTTCTTATTACACCATTTTCTCCGCTATCATGGAAATTTCTTTCACATAAAACTTCACACAATTCACATTAGCAACATTAATATAAGCGAGGTAATAAAACTTTTAAGTTCAGTTTCAACTGAAATCCATCAAAACATAACCTACTGTAGCAACTCCTTCCCAAAACCCAAAAATAATTTAAAAAGGAAATCGATTTAAGAGGCAAATGCAAGAGTGGCAAAAATCTGTCAAAACAGACCAGCAGGTAAATATCATTTTTTTTACAAAATCTTCTGTTGCTCAAATCAAAAAGTGCAAAACTAATGAAAGTTAAATAACAACCTGGGACAGAAGCATAAAAAATTACATCTCAATCCGACATACAGAGATCTCTCACGAATTTTTACGGTAAAGGACAAAAATCTGTTTCGGGATAGCAACTTCCCCAAATCTTACTTCTCTCTCATTAGAGGTTGATCTTGACACAAAAACCAAACAAAAAGGATAAGAAGAGGTTATCACCAGAGTAATAACTTCCAAGACTCAAAGAAACAAAAACAAACTTAAAGAAAAATAAATTGGATTGTCTCCCAAAAAGCTCTTTCTTTATAGCCATTAAGATGGGCATGACAATTTCAATGAAGCTCACATAAGATATGAATTGAAGTAAAAGAGAGTATCAAGAAGAAAAAATATACATGTTTAAGTCTAACCCACTTCCTATGCAAGGGAATTTTGTAAGAAAATAAATTGTTTAAACCAGAGGCTGCTAGCATAGGAAGGCGAAAGAAGTGCAACATAAAAACTTTTAGCATAAATCGAGGAAACTTGATATTATTGAAATGCATAAGAACAGTCTTCCCTCTCTCATAATAACTTTCAGTATCATGCATAAATTTAATGATATAACTATCACAAGAACCATTGTAGCAATGATCACTTATCCTAACAGAAAACACAGGGACACTAGCTCTCATAACACTACTTTGTGAAACAATATTAGGGATATCATTACAAAGGATAGTGTGTCCATCTTCTTCATATGTAGTGACAAAGTCTTTCACATTTGTTATTATAGGTTCATCATCCATTTTTTTATCAGGTTCAACAGCTTTATTTGTACCTTCATTAACCATACTAGCTATCATAGAATGTTCCTTTATCTTAACTGGGAAGGTATTTTCTCAATATAAGGTTCAGGTAAAGCATGATTAGCAGTATAAACATCAGTATTTCTTGCAAGAACACACTTAGCAACATCTTTATATGGTTCATGATACTTATTCCACTTCTTTTTAGGAACTTCAATATAGGAAGCAAAAGCCTTAAAATAAGTTGCAGTAGCTTGAGAGTCTAGACAATAAGCATTTTTTATATTTTGAAAGTCATCGGTTCCCATAAAAGATTTGACGCATTCATAATCATAATTTATACCTGACTTTCTTCCTTTGTCATTCTCCCATGCTTCAGCATTGTCTTGAATATGGTCTAGAAGATCCCATTTAGCTTCTTCTTCCATGCGAGTGAATGATCCAGCACAAGAGGCATCCAATAAATCCTTATCATGAAGAGAAAGCCTTGCATAAAAGTTATTGATAATAGTATTGTGAGGGAGCTCATGAATAGGACATTTGAGCATTAGTAACTTCAGTCTCCCCCAAGCTTGAGCTGTACTCTCTCCATCAAGAGGCCAAAAGTTGTATATTTGATTCCGGTCTTTATGAATCTCACTAGGAGGATAAAACTTTGAATAAAAGAGAGGTACTATTTCCTCCCATTCAAGATCTTGACCATTCTTCAGCAGCTTATACCATTCTTCATCTCTTCCTTTCAATGATAATGAGAATAACTTCTTCTTGACTTGATATGTTGTAATACCTGCACACTTGAACAACCCGCATAATTCGTGTATAAAGAGCAAATGATCACCGGGATGGATAGTTCCATCTCCAACATAATAGTTATCCATAACACGATCAATAATTCTTGTAGGTATTTTAAAAGTATCATTCTTAGCAGGTGGTGGTTCATCTACTACGTTAGAAGTGGTAGTAGCATTACAAAATAAGAAACTCAGCGAATTATCCATATTAAAAATAAAGCAACTAACAGAAGTAAACAATACTCACAGTAGAAGTTTCCTTTGCCAGTTCCACTCTCCAATAGCGCTTCACTCCCCAGCAACGGCGCCAGAAAAATAGTCTTGATGACCCACAAGTATAAGGGTGTATCACAGTATTTTCGATAAGTAGGAGTGCCGAACCCAACGAGGAGCAGAAGGTGTTGGCGAATGGCTTGGAGAAGGAATTCTCTGTAAATACTCAGCAAACAGATTTTTAGGGTTTTTTGATAATGCAGGTAAATAAAGTACGAGTAAATAAAAGACAATAAGAATAAATGCATCAAGTGGCCCAATCCTTTCTTTAGAAAAGGAAAAGCCGGTCGTATTACTTAAGATGACCAAACGTTCTTGAGGACACACGGGAATATCATCAAGTGCTTTCGCTTCATATAGTTGATTAATCTTCTTTAGTTTGCTAAGTGTTGTGTGGGTGAACCTGTGCTAATGTACCGACCTTCCTAGGACTAATACATACTTGTGATTATACCCCTTGCAAGCATCCGCAAGTACAAGAAAGTAATTAAGGTAGAAACCTAACCACAATTTTAAACTCTAAGACACTAACGTCCCTTGTGCAAAGGTTTCCTAATGGGGGTTCAGGTTTCTGTCACTCCGGCAACCCCTACGATTAGTAGCCAAATACACAATGCATTCCCCTAGGCCCATATAGGTGAAGTATCATTTAGTCGACATTCACATGACACCACTAGAAGAAATACACCACAACTTATATATCAAACCATTGAATCTTTCTCAACACAATTCCACTACTAACAACATGACTTCTCCCATGTCCTCAAGAACAAAACGAACTACTCACAAGTCATCATATGGATCAAGATCAGAGATGATATAATGATATGTAACAATCTGAACATAAACGATAATTCAATGGTTCACTCAATAGCATCAACTACAAGGAGTAATCAACACCAGGAAAGTTTCCCCTAAGAACTATGCAAGATTCAACCCAATTTTTACAACGGTATGAAGTGGTGATGATGGTGCTGGTGGAGATGATGGCGGTGATGATGATGATGATCCTGATGCAGTCTGGCTTGATAGTGGTGTTGATGGCGACGATCTCCCCTCTCCAGGAAGGAATTCCACCGACAGAATTCTGTCTGTCGGAGAGATCTTTCTCTCTCGGTGTTTTCCACCCCGCAGAGGTGGTGGAATCTTTATGTGGTCGCTCCCCGAGTCTTAGGGTTTCGAGAGGATAATATACGCCAGAGGGGAGAGCCTGGAGTGGGCCAGGGCGGCCACACCACCTGCTGGCGCGGCCTAGGGTTGCCCGCGCCAGGGGGTGGTGTGGCCCCCCCTGTGGCCCATCTCCACTTCCCCTTCTAGCAATCTTCGTCTTCTGGAAAAATAGAATTTTCCATGTATTTTCCCGGATTTTATGATCTTCGTGAATTTTTCCTCCAAACATCACCTTTTCCATCAGAATCCTGGCTGCAGCGGTCCATGCTCCAAAAGTCATCAACCATGCAAAAACAGATGAAATAACATAAGTATCATCTCTTAATATGAAATATATCAATGAATAACAGTAAATTATGATATAGAATAGTAATGCAAAATGGACGTATCAACATCCTCAATGAGGAGACCTCGGAAAATCAGGTGCACCACGCACCCGCAAAAACAACCTATCCATCCGCCACTTCTGGTCCTGCATAGGAAGACGTGCTCGTCGGTGTTCCCTATGAGAATTAGGAAACTATTGGAAATTGCAGCGACAAGCAAGAAGCCCAAAATGAACCTGACAAGCACCCATCGAAATTAAATGCAGCAGTCAACGAACAATCCACTGGATGAATTAAGGCCATTGAAAAGAAAACTCCTTGCCTCACAAATACATGGCGCATCACGGAGATGAAAAAGCAACATGGATAGCCAACCCAATACTCATCCCTAAAAAAGGTGATGACCTACGCATATACGTCGATTTCCCAAGTATAAGCGACCCAGTAAACCAACTACTTTTCTCTCTGGTCCGCTGTGCAGACGCGATGCTTCCATTCGAAAAGGCGACCCCCCACCCCACAAACCAAAATGGAGCATTATGGAGCACCTCAAGACAGAAGCCGAAGTTTTTTTTAGGAAAACTCTTTACTTTTATGCATTTTATATTCAATAAAGGCCAATAGCCAAGCGAACAAACCAAAATAGTGTATCTCCTTATGTTCATCAATGAATAAAGAAGTACTTCCCGCCATAAAGTTTTCGAGACACATACAGGCACCAACAATTATACCTAGCACGCTAAATCATCGGGTCCTATTCAAAGGATGTCTCACACAAATATACAAAATCTCGTATAAATATATGACCTTTTTAACAAATACAATAGCTTTATACAATATTATTTTTCCAATGTACAAAGGTACACAATGAAAGAAAAACATTCATATAGCAAAGTTTACAAAAAATTCCTCGTCTGCCTCTAGGCACCTCTGGACAATCCTAATTGAGGTTGGCGGGTGGCAGCATAATGAGGCGTGATACATTGCAAATGTATCTATAATTTTTGATGTTCCATGCTTGGTTTTATCCACTTTCTTGTGTTTTGTCCACACTTTGGAGTACTTTTCATATGATTTCTTGAACTAACCTATTAACAAGAGCCACAGTGCCAGCTGCCTGTTTTTTGTTGTTTTTGGTTCTAGGAAAGTCAGAAAATGAATATTCTCGGAATTGGACGGGACAAAAGCCAAAGTGCCTATTTTTCTAGAAGACTCCAGGAGCCAGAATGATAGAAAGAGAAGAGCCAGAGGCTGGCCACACCACCCCCAGGCGTGGGCTGGGCCTGGCCATGCCAAGGCATGGTGTGGCCCCCCCAGGAACCCCCTTGGTCTCCCTCTTCCCCTATAAGAAGCCTTCTGACCTAAAAACTCCGGGGGGTTCGACATTTTTCTAGAAGGAGTTCCGCTCCGCCGCCACCACCAGATTCCGTGAAATAGCACCAGAAACTCCGTTCTGGCACCCTGCCGGGACAGGGAATTGGAGGAGATCATCGCCATCATCATGACCATCGCTTCTTCATCGACCATCCTTGTTTCCCCCATCTATGAGTGAGTAATCCCCCGCTGTAGGCTATGGGGATGGTAGGGATTGGATGAGATCGTTCATGTAATGGCATCAGATTGTTAGGGCATGGTGCCTAGTATCTTTTATTAGTGCTTTATGACTTTGTTGCGACTTGTTGTGCTTAATGCTTGTCACTAGGGCCCGAGTGCCATGATTTCACATCTAAACATGTTATTGATTCATTATGATAGTATTGTTTTTGGTCTTATCTGCAAGTTGTATACACACGTTGTTGTCCGGAACCTATGGCCCCGAAGTGATAGAAATAGGGATAACCGGAAGGGAATGGCTTTGATGTGAGGATCACATGTGTTCATGGAGTGTTAATGCTTTGCTTCGGTGCTCTATTAAAAGGAGCACCTTAATTGCCAGTACTTCCCTAGAGGCCCCGCTGCAAACGGGCTGGCAGGACAAAAGATGTTGTGCAAGTTCTCATTGCGAGCACGTATGACTATATACGGAACACATGCCTAGGATTATCTAGTAATTGGATGCTTTATCTTATTTATCTGCAATTGCCCTATGTTCTGATTGCTATGTGAATTGTCTTGTCCATGCAATGCCCGTCCATCCATCCCTATGCCTACCGCACTCGAATCCCACTGTTTACTGCTTTTGTTACTACTGTCTTTGCTTTACTACTGCTATTACTTTACTATTCCTACTACAAAACTGTTACTACTGATAAACTGCTGTGAGCAAGATTGTTTCCAGGTGCAGCTGAATTGACAACTCAGTTGTTAAGTCTTATAAATATTCTTTGGCTCCCCTTGTGTCGAATCAATAAATTGGGTTTCACTTCCCTCGAAAATACTGCGATACACCCCTATACTTGTGGGTCATCAAGACTATTTTCTGGCACCGTTGCCGGGGAGCATAGCTTTATTTATCAAGTTCACTTGGATTCTCTATTGTTCGCTATTATCCATCCATCATGGGTAAGTCTCGTGATGGGAAGGTTCCTATTTTACCATCCACTACAAGAAGAGGTACGGTTCTAAACACCTCTGTTGCTCTTGATTCACCGTCTGTTATGAGTAAGTTCCTTACACCACCACATACACATGCTACACACACTGCTACTACTGCTGAATCTGAAACTTCTGATGCTTATGATGATGCTTCTACTATGCTTGATAAGAGTGGTTCATTAGGTCCTTTCCTAGATGCTATGATTGCTAGAACTATAGATGGAAATACCGAAACTCCTAATGAAGACACTACCACACCTGTTAGCTCACTTGAGTCTAGTGAGAGTTATGATATTGAAGATGGTTATGTTGAGATGACCGATGAGTTTATTAAAGAACGTAAAAACACCCATGATAGGAGTGCTGCTAAGAGTCTCATTGAGAGGCGTACTATTAGATCCAAATTGTCTCCTGATGCTAAGTTTGCTGCTTCTCCCATAAACATTATAGATGAAGATTATGATTTCTCTCTCGATCTATCTTGCATAGCTATTGTCGAGAAAGAACCTTTTTGTGGGACTAAGAATGAAAGTGCAGTAGCACATATGAATGAACTTTCTACCATGAGTGGCTTGTTTTCTGATGATATTAAGATGCGTACTTACTTTGTTGCTAAGATTTTTCCCTTTTCACTGAAAGGAGAAGCTAAAACTTGGTTTAGTAATTTACCTCTTGGATCTATTGATAGCCCTGAGTGCTTGATTAGTACTTTCCTGTAGACATATTTTCCTCCTAGTGCTAGACATGCTATTTTGCAGGAACTTTTTGATTTTAAACAGGGAGAAAAGGAGGTATTGCCCGAATCTTGGGCAAGGTTTTGTGCTTTGATTCATGCACAGGCTGGAAGTCCATTACCTAAGAATGAGCTTCTTGATATATTTTATAATGGACTAACCGAAGAATCTAGGACATACCTAGATAGTTGTGCTTATTGTGTTTTCAGGAATAGGACTCCTAAGGAAGCTGAGGAATTAATGGCTAAAATAAGTAAGAATTATGAAGATTGGACTCCTCCTAAACAAGTTATACCTGAAGTAATTGTACCTGAACCATCTATTCCTGTGCCTATTCCAACTTCAAAGAAGAGGGGAGTTATTGAATTAAATGATGAAGTGATGAAGGAAGCTAAGAAATGTCTTAAGGAGAAGGGAATTAAAGCTGCAGATGTCAAGAATTTACCTCCTATAGAAGAATTATGTAAGCATATTCCCTACTCATCCACTATTGAGGTACACTATCTCCAACACTTTGATGAAGGTGATATCCCTTACTCTAAACCTCCTGATCAATGCTTAGAAGAATTTGATATCTTTATTGTTAAGCAAGATAACTTTAATAAAAGGGTGCAAAATCATCTAATGGAAAACACTAGAGCTATTGTTGAGTTGAAAGATATTATGGAAAGAACCTCTAATGATGTTAAAATGATTGTTAAACACTTTCAAATGGTTCAAACTCAAATAGATCAACTCGTTAAAGTGCAAAACAACTTGCTAGTTAATGCTGCTAAAGAAAAACATGATTATGAAATTAGAACTAGAAGTGGTGCTGCTACCCAAGATCCTCTATATCCTGAGGGGCATCCCAAAAGAATTGAGCAGGATTCTCAACAAGCTGAAAATAGTGGTTCTACTCGTAAGAAAAGGAAAAAGAAACATAAAACTGTTGTAGAACCCTCTGAACCTGCTATAGATCCTAATATTATATATATCTCTGATGCTGAAACTGAAAGTGGTAATAGAGAAAATGTTGTTCCTACTGAAGAAAAAGTTGAAGAAGAACCTGAAAACCACACTAAGAATACTAGATACACCAAAGAAGATTTTATTGCTAAGAAACATGGTAGTGAAAGAGAACCTTGGGTCCAAAAACCTATGCCTTTCCCTGATAAGAAACACAAGTCAAAGGAAGATGAACACTATAATAAGTTTTGTGAGTGGATGAAGCCTTTATTCTTGCAAATTCCTTTGACTGATGCTATTAAATTGCCTCCTTAGTCAAAGTATATGACGGACATTGTCTCGAATAAAAGGAAGATCCCTAATGAAGAAATTTCTACTTTGCTTGCTAATTATTCCTTCAATGGTAAGGTTCCTAAGAAACTTGGAGACCCAGGGATTCCAACTATCCCTTGCTCTATTAAGAACAGTTATGTTAGAACTGCTTTGTGTGATTTGGGAGCTGGAGTTAGTGTTATGCCTTTCTCTCTCTATAAGAGGCTTCAACTTGAAAAATTAATACCAACTGATATATCTTTGCAAATGGCTGATAAATCTACCACTATTCCTGTGGGTATATGTGAGGATGTACCTGTTCAGATGGCTCACAATTGCTTGATATTAACTGACTTTGGTGTGCCTGAAATGCCCGAAGATGATAATATGTCTATTATTCTTGGGAGACCTTTTCTTAATACTGCAGGAGCTGTTATTAATTGTAATCAAGGAAAGGTGACCTTCAATGTTAATGACAAGGAACATACTGTCTATTTCCCCAAGAAGATTGAAAGGACTTATGGTTTGAATTCAATTGAACATGTTGAGGGCATTCAAGTTGGAGAAATATATTGTCCGATACCAAGAGAAAAATTTGAAACTATTATGATTAGGACCATTGCTATCAAGGTTGAGGTAACATAATCATTAGTGGAATACAAAGTTTTGTATCATCTGAAATTGTTTTGGTAACAAGACCTGATCAACCTTGTTAACAAAAGGATTTCATTGAACAAAACAATGTTTTCACCATGATTATCTCTGTTTACTTCTATTCTATCCATTTTAGTTTTTGCTTATGCCTAACTTAAAGGCGTCAAAGAAAAGTACTTATTGGGAGATAACCCAAAAGTTTTAGATGAGTCTTGGAAGTTATTACCTCTATAATAACCGCTCTTTATCCTTTTTATTTGCTTTTTGTGCCAAGAGTAACCTCTAATGAGAGAGAAGTAATGATTCGGAAAGTTGCTATCCCGAAACAGATTTCTGTGCTTCACCGTAAAAATCCGTGTAAAATCTCTGAACGTTTTTTTGAGGCATGAATTTTAATGATTCTGCCCCAGGTGTTATCTAACTTTCGTTAGTTCAACACTTTTTGATTTGAGCAACAGAAGGTCTTTGAAAGAATTCGTCTTTACCTCCTGGTCTGTTTTGATATATTTCTGCCATTTTCTGCATTTGCTTCTTGTTGGTTCCTTTTTGAGTTCTTTTGGGGAATTGAGATTTTTTAGGGAAGTGCTACAGTAGCTTGTGTTTTAATGGAAGTTTATTTGGTGTTAGAACTGAACCTTAAGACTTATTTATCTTGAGTGCACTAATGTTGCTAATAAAGATTGTGTGAAGTTTTGTATGAAGGAAAATTTTCAGGTGTATGGAAGGAATGAGTAATGAGATGAAGGATGGACTAAAGCTCAAGCTTGGGGATGCCCCGTGTGTCACCCCAAGAAATATCCAAGAAGTACAAGCGTCAAAGCTTGGGGATGCCCAAGGCATCCCCTTCTTCATCAATAAAAATCTCAGGTTTCTTCCAAACGCTTCATTTTTATTGTTTCATGCATAGTTGTGTTGTTCTTGGAGCGTCTTCTTTTTCATTTTTTGTTTTTAGTTTTCTTGGTTTTCTTAGTTTTCTTAATAAATTGGTTGGATCTCCTCTTGCATACATTGGTTTTCAAATAGTTTGGTTTGGTTTGGAAAAGAGTAGGAAAGCTCGTGCTTAAGTGGTAAAGAGAGTTTGTTTTTTTGACTATGGCCTATGCTTTATCATGCCATGCTTGATATTGTTTTGGCTTTATGCTTAGTATTCTTTGCTGTAGCATGACTTGTTATAAAAAATTGTGATTGCTTAATGTGCCTTGGATGAATCATGCGTCGTTTTAGCATATTAAAGCATAGTATAGTGGTATTCTCCTTTGATGCTTTATTTGGATTGACTTGGCACATGCTCACACCATGTTATGACTATCCCAAGTCACCATAAGCCTTTATGATCCTTTAGTTTTCAACTTGTAGTATCACTTTATGCTTTGATCAATGATGTTTTGTCGCTCTGCATGATTATGGCCATTATTGCTCTCTCATTTGTCGCTCCCTTACTATTGCTAGCCTTCACTTACACTGAGTGTTTTACTCATGTTTCCAACTCCCTTAAACCAAATATTGCCAAAGTGTCCACCATACCTACCTATTAGCATCATTTGCTACTTCCGTGCATATTCAATATGTCTTGTTTTCTTCCGAATAAAATGTTTGCTTGTTATGAGAAAGTTAGTTAGTAAAGCTCTCACGAACTTGATGGCACACTTTATTTCCTGCACTTAATAAACCTGAACCATTGTGATTCTCCATGAAAGTTATATGCTTGCAAATTATAGGCTGGGGATTAGCAGAATCGTGTTGTCACGGGGAACGCTTTCAACACTTGTAAATATATACCCAGTTGATACCTTGCTCTTTTGTTTGCGGATGTCGTCGGTGTGAAATAAAAGGGGAGCTTGTAAGTCCATGGAGTTATGTATGTGTGTTAGAGAAACGCCTGGGCCGCTGGTATAATCCATGCTGACATGGTGGAAACCTGCAGCGTAACCATAATGATATCTATGAAGCATTCTTCTTATAAAAAAAGAGAGATAGCTATTGAGAAAAAGAAAAAAAAAGAGATTTATCAAAAGAGGAAAGAGAGAAAAAAGCACCATTTTCCCATGGTAAATAAGAAGATTGCTGAGATACTCATTGTCTGCTTTCCTTGTCATTTTGATATGGGGATTCTTCCGTATCATCGGGCAAGGGGTACCCCGTTGGCGGTTCTCTATGATACGCACATACTTACGATGACAAGAACTTACCGGTAACTAAAGTTGAGTAGCATGAGGAGCGGCCCTCGTACTCAAGGGACTTGGGATTTTCAGTTTATAGTCTACCTAGACCTCACTTTCACCTTAACCACATTAAAGATGCTTATGACAGGGGCAATGAGAGCTCAAAGCTAATGAGTACCATACTTTCAGCATTTGGAAGCCTTTCAAACTTTTCAAAACCTGTTCATTTCCTTGTTGAGTCTCCACACATTCTATGAGCACTTCCTTGAGAGCATAGTGGCCATTCTTAGTTCTATGTGCATTGTCCCAAGACTTGTTGATTGATGCATACCTTGATTTTGCTTGTTTTAAACTATTTCTATCAAGTCACTCTTGTAAACTTTGAAGGTGTCCTATGCATTTATGTTTGCTACTCTGTGTGGGACAAGCTGAATGCCACTATGCTATGTTTTCTTTATGTGAAACAAACAAACGTCTTGCAAAGCATTGTTATTCATGAATCTTTTGTTTGTGCCTTTTCATGTTGCATCATAGTTTCTTTGTCTTATTGCTAGAACTTTGTCTTTCATGTTATGATTGAATTACTATGATCCCAGTTTTGAATGTTTTACAAATGCTTTGATCAAGTTTATGATGGTGCATGTCACCTCAAAAATTATTCTTTCTTTTTATCACTTACCTACTATTGGACGAGCAGGAGTTAAGCTTGGGGATGTTGATACACTTCAAATGTATCTATAATTTTTGATGTTCCATGCTTGGTTTTATCCACTTTCTTGTGTTTTGTCCACACTTTGGAGTACTTTTCATATGATGTCTTGGACTAACCTATTAACAAGAGCCATAGTGCCAGCTGCCTGTTTTTTGCTATTTTTGGTTCAAGGAAAGTCAGAAAATGAATATTCTTGGAATTGGACAGGACAAAAGCCAAAGTGCCTATTTTTCTAGAAGACTCCAGGAGCCAGAATACGAGACGGAGAAGAGCCAGGGGCTGGCCACACCACCCCCAGGCGCGGGCTAGGCCTGGCCGCGCCAGGGCATGGTGTGGGCCCCCCAGGCACCCCTCGGTCTCCCTCTTTGCCTATAAGAAGCCTTCTGACCTAAAAACTCCGGGGGGTTCGACGTTTTTCTAGAAGGAGTTCCGCTCCGCCGCCACCACCAGATTCCATGAAACAGCACCAGAAACTTCGTTCGGGCACCCTGCCAGGACGGGGAATTGCAGGAGATCATCGCCATCATCATCACCATCTCTTCTCCATCGACCATCCATGTTTCCCCCATCTATGAGTGAGTAATCCCCCGCTGTAGGCTATGGGGATGGTAGGGATTGGATGAGATCGTTCATGTAATGGCATCAGATTGTTAGGGCATGGTGCCTAGTATCTTTTATTAGTGCTTTATGACTTTGTTGCGACTTGTTGTGCTTAATGCTTGTCACTAGGGCCCGAGTGCCATGATTTCAGATCTGAACATGTTATTGATTCATTATGATAGTATTGTTTTTTGGTCTTATCTGCAAGATGTATACACACGTTGTTGTCCGGAACCTATGGCCCCGAAGTGACAGAAATAGGGATAACCTGAAGGGAATGGCTTTGATGTGAGGATCACATGTGTTCATGGAGTGTTAATGCTTTGCTCTGGTGCTCTATTAAAAGGAGCACCTTAATTGCCAGTAGTTCCCTAGAGGCCCCGCTGCAAACGGGCTGGCAGGTCAAAAGATGTTGTGCAAGTTCTCATTGCGAGCACGTATGACTATATACGCAACACATGCCTAGGATTATCTAGTACTTGGATGCTTTATCTTATTTATCTGCAATTGCCCTATGTTCTGATTGCTATGTGAATTGTCTTATCCATGCAACACCCGTCCATACATCCCTATGCCTATCGCACTCGAATCACACTGTTTACTGCTTTTGTTACTACTGTCTTTGCTTTACTACTGCTATTACTTTACTATTCCTGCTACAAAATTGTTGCTACTGATAATTTGTTGTGAGCAAGATTGTTTCCAGGTGCAGCTGAATTGACAACTCAGTTGTTAAGGCTTATAAATATTCTTTGGCTCCCATTGTGTCGAATCAATAAATTGGGTTTCACTTCCCTCGAAAATACTGCGATACACCCCCTACACTTGTGGGTCATCAAGGCGCCATATTAACAGGACCCCCGCCGGGAGGGGGAGGCAGCCCCAACGATATGACATCCAAGTCCAGCATCGGATGATGCGCATGCACCCAAGAAAGTGCAAGTTTGGCACCCGCCACAAGCTAAAAGCTTCATGAAATGATGAATCCTTTCACCATGTCGAAACTTCACAAGCAAATCAGCTAAAGTCTGAGGCTGGGATCCCGAGGAAACATGGAATTGTAAACAATGGCCAACGATCTACGGCAGCACTCGACAATCTGCTCCACCTCGGATATGCGGTCCTGAAGCAAAGCCACGACATAAGCACGTCGGTGGTCAATCCAAAAATCCGTCTTGGAATTTTGGGAATCGGACACAAGAGCTTGAATTTGGTTGCGCAGACGTTGGGTTTCTTCCCTCTCGCACAATCGAACACCTACAAAAGAAGAAAGAGAGAGAGAAATTGATATCCCGTAAAAGGGAGCAACACAAAGTAACATGAAGAACTTACACAGCATCTTATCACTCGCCCTGGAAATTTCCTCCAAGAAGTATGATTCACGATCAAGGGCCTAGCGCGTTCTTGACTAAGCAACGTCCACCATTGATTGAATAACCTAAAGTTTCCCTTCAAGCTTCTTCACCTGTTCAATTTTTTAGCATACAACAGCGGGTCTACTGTGCGTAAAATGGCAGTCTCGGTTGCACCCATTCCATATGAGGTTGGGATTGCATCCGACGTCTGGGCAGGTGCAGAAGGAGCTGCTAGATCATTCAAAATCTGGCAAAGCACACGAAAGATACAAAGCCTTCAGCATACAAAGAGCAACTCACGTGCATATGCACCAAAATTTTCTTCTCAAAAGGAAGCATCCAGCAACAAGATAAGTTAAATATTCATTACAATAGTAGCATAAGAGACACAGAGAACTACAAAACAAATCTACGGAGCTAACTTCTCCAAGGAAAGAGTAGCACTAGTAGAAGGAGCACTGGCTACAGGGATAACAGGGGTAGCAGCTGAAGAAGGAGCAGTAGCCAAAGAAGGGGGCGCCAGTTGAAGAAGGGACAGCTACTTTATTCAGACCCGCACCAATGCTCAGGATTAGCCGAGAATACTTCTTGGCCCTCTTAATAAAAGGCTTCAAATCAACTGCTTGACCTTTGGAAGTGACCGGGACATAGGAGCTAACCTTCTGCTAGTCGACTTTCTCGCCATGCGCCATTGCCAATCCCATCGAAGTCTCCACGCCACTCTTCGATTGTGTCATGCTATATCCAACAAGAGGGCTTGGATCAACACCAAAAATAGCGACGAGGTCGTTTAGGTTAACCGGTACTTCCTTTGATGGAAAAACTTCGGCCTGCAGGCTCTTGAAGGCACAACGTGAGTGGACAAGGAGGTTGCACCCACGAACGCTATTAGCCTCCAAAATACTAACAACATCTGATAAAGGATCAACTTTATTATCATCATCCAGCAATAAATTTTGGCCTGTCAGTTGTGTACATACAAAAAAGGGGAGGGATAAGAACCTAGGGACTGAAACAAAAATTCTCCCTTGCCAACAAAAAATTTACAAGTTAAGGAAGAATTGAGGGTCTCCAAGCGCTTCTGCAGATTCTTATCTCGGGTGGCGGCTTGTTTGGCTTCTCTTCGGCATCAGCGCTGGCATTCTGCTTGGCCTCCTCCAAAGCTTTCTCAACAACCCAAAGTTTGGCCTCTAGATCATCGGAACACTTCATCGCTTTGTCACGGATAACCTCGGACTCTTTGACGGCGACTGAACAATCAAAGAGTAATACAAAAATTCAGGAAAAAGAGAGGGATATGGAAGAATACAAAGTCATAAAAGTTGGAAATATACCTTTCAGACCTTCGGATTCATTGCGGATCTTGATGAAGTGAGAGGCCATATCAACCATCTCACGAATCACAGGCTACGAGGAAGGACATCAGGAAAAACAAGGAAAGATGAAACCATTCCAAATTCAAAAAGCACAGATACACTTACGTCTTGCATATCCACCTCGACTGGGCTTTCAAATATCACCATGCCTTTGCCAGCTGATTTTCTTATTTTTTGCGGTGGCGGTTTCAGTGAAGTGGCAATATATTTGTGGATAATTTGACCCGCAGGAGATGGATGCAAATTGTTTGGATCCGTGGATAGCTGTGGAGACTTTGCAGAATGAGGGGCAACACATGTACTAGGAGGAGATAGGGAGGGATCTTCCCCGTCCTCACCACTGCAAATATAAAAGCAAAAAGATTAAAACTATAGGTTCATCCAGAAAAATGGAAAGACAGTAAGTACTTACGAAGAAACATTCTGCGTAAAGCGAAACAGATTTATCTAGGGAGGAGCCGATGAAACTGGGACAACACACAAAGGATTTGATCTAGTGGAGTCATCCAAGTCTTCAATCGTCTCCGTGGCGTCAGGACATTTCCCTTTTTCGCCAACAGGCGCCACCCGAAAACCTTCAGAACGACCGACGGAAGCAACAGTGGCCCTGATGAAGATTCTGCGGCTGATGTCTCCATTTCCTCATCAGCAGTAGTCCCAATCATAGGGAGATCATCAGATGCAGAAGAATCGACGGGAAGCTCACCGCTCTTAGGAAGAGGAGGAAGACAAGATAGATGATCATAATCCTACATAAAGCAAAGACCATCAATCACAAAAGGGGACAGTTGCAAAACAACGAAAAGCACAGATGAACAAAGAGCAAAAAATGAAGGAATTTACCTCGGGAAGTCGGTTCTTCTTGCCAAAAGGCTCTACGTGGCAATCAGAGGGAACTGAGCTTTTCTTCGTAAGGGTCGTGAAATTCTGAAAACCTTTTTTCATACACCTTGAGGGTAAGATCATCCCACGAAATTCTCATGGGGTTGTTCTTGCCAGTATATGCCCACATACCAGAAAGCCTGGCATGTAGAGGCTGCACGCGGATCCGCAAGAAATATGCCAGAATTTGAAGCCCTGACAGTTCCTTGCCAACCTCATGCCGCAATTTTGAAATACGGGCAAGAAGGGATTTAATCTCCGTCATTTCTTCGGGAGTGGGATGCTGATCCCAAGAGTCAAGTTTGCGACGAGGCTTCTTGGGATCAAAGGGGGCTAAGCCAAAAGACTGGCCTTCTACTGGCCGATCCTTGATGTAAAACCACTTGGTTTTCCACCCTTGGACGGAATCAATAATCTTAAAATCAAAATAATCTACATCAGAGCAGACAGAGAAAATGGCGCCACCAACATCATGGACAATGGTGTCAGTGGCATTCCAACGAACATAAAAGAAGTACTTCCACAGGCCCCAATGGGGATGGATCCCGAGGAAGCATTCACAAAGAGTAACAAAGCAAGCAACGTGAAGGATAGAGTTGGGCGTAGCTGATACAGCTGCACGCCATAGATAAAAAGGAGACCACAAAGAAATTCATGGACAGGGAGAGAAAGGCCACGAAAAAGAAAGGAGAGAAACATTACCCTCTAGCCCGATTCGGGAATTGTAGCAACTTCATCTTTAGGGATATTGAAGGCGTCCTCCTCCAGGTGGCCGGAAATCCACGTCTCATGCAACTCCCGTGCAGTGCACTTCGAAGGGGCCCATCCAACAGCCCTCTTTCTCATGGCCTTGGCGGCCGTAGTGGAAGTCACCACCCTGCTTTTGCCCATGGTGGTGGAGGAGCGACACTAGCACGCGGAAGAATAGCCAGAGTAGGCGAGAAAGACAGAGGAAGGCAAGGGCGCAAGGAAGAAGATGAAGCTAGCAAAGAAGGGGTAGAAAGCAATAAAAGGAATCTCTTCCCCTTTATAAAGATCTAAGGTACACAGCTTTGACCGTTCGATGTAAAATCGAACTGTCACAGACACACGCGATGGTGACACGTGTCCATGGATTCCGTAAAGGAAAAAATCTTAAGCAGTTATTACTGCGGTAAAAACGGGAGAGCCTCACACGGCGCCTTGATCTTCATGCGGAAAAGGGGACATGCAGTTAAAAAACTCTGTGAACATGCTACCCACGTGTCATCATTACTGCTGTATGACCCCACAATTGAAACGTCCCATCGAGATGTGTCTCTGGCTAACCACGGTGAAAATTCTTCATCAATGACATCATACCATGCAAGTCACAAAGAAAACTTTGGCCCTATAAAAAGGACAAGGACCCGAAGAAAAGAATCAGAAAATTAAGAGTCGGAGTAAATTCCTCAGCAAAACAGGCTTTTGAGACTATAATCGACTTTGAATATCTCGCGTGTAGCCTCGAGGGCTACTCCAATCGGGAGCGCTGGGCGCGCAGCTGACAAAAACGCAGGGCGACATTGTCAGAATAAGTTACAACATAAGTTTTCCGAGCCTATGTCCTGATGAAAACATCCGAACATAGCCTCCCGGGCTACTCCTATCAGGAGCGCTATCGCGCACCTGACAAAGAAAAGTTCATTTAGTGCCAAGGCAATACCCGAAGATAAAATTATCCTCGTGTGTGGGTATCAATAAGTATTTGTATCCGCAAATAAATACTCCTATCGGTAGCATCTACAGG
This sequence comes from Avena sativa, assembly GCA_916181665.1. Lineage (NCBI taxonomy): Eukaryota > Viridiplantae > Streptophyta > Magnoliopsida > Poales > Poaceae > Avena > Avena sativa. The sequence continues at coordinate 462,753,461 of OV702287.1, forward strand.
AACCAGTAAACTTCAGCAATTCCAACAGCTAAACAAGACAGTCAATAAAATATATACAAAATCTTGGATTGCGCCCGACGCAAAAAAAAATCCAAATGCCATGTCCACAAACATGAAGGTAAGACCCCGGGATTCGTCCTGTGTGGCCTGGTGATCACACAAGAATGCGCTCTGCCAGTAAAATATATGTATCAATGATACAATGAAAAATCCCGACGGACGCGTTGGGTACCCCATAAAATAGAACTGGGATTCAATATTCAATAAGACCTCAACGACTCGAGCTGAGTTACGCCAGTTATAATTCCTAGTTTAGACCTAGGGACCTGAATTTGATGTAGGTCTGCAGTGTATTTGCCCAGGAGAAATTAACTGATTCCCGATCGGTCATATGCATCAGGCATGTTGTACCAAATCCCTATAAAATTATAAAATCTTAGAATATAGAAAAACTGAAAATATCTTTGAGACTCAACTAGAATCTATGATTCAGGTAAAGTCTTGGGGGCTAATGACATGGGTATGATTATTCGGGTACTTATGATCTGGTACCCCGGTTGTATAAAGTCCCATGGTCCATGGATATTCAAGATGATGGTCCAGGAAGCATCTGATAGAAGCCTTAGTCATATTAGGAAAGGATAGATGAATCGACATTATGTTGGTGGTGTAATCAAACATATGTAACCTATCTGTATACAACTTTGAGACCCGGCCTATTATATATAGGACGGGAGAATCCTACGGAGAGGTACCAAAAAAACCCAAGTGATTCATAATAGTGCAATTCATTAAGTATTCAGGCGACTTCAACTCCCTTGTTTGCCTGATATCCGACGAAATCCCCAGCATTCTCTTTCTTGCAAAACCCTAATTCCATCATCATGGGAATTGCTAAGGTTACCGCTCATCACACACATTCAAGGTGGAACAATACCAAGTGAGATGCTAGTCTCGGTCTTGCCGCTGTGGGATAGGAAAGTGGAATTGGAAAGTCTAGTGAAACCCTAGAAAGTAGCACTGGATTATATTGTCTGCCACCACCCACCTTCCTTTATATAGGCGAGTAGGTGAGGGCACACAAAACTTGTGTCCCTCAGTCCTAAAGCCTATCCCTAGTCAAAGTGGGAACAACCCATTAACACGTGTCTTTGTCCGAACAAGTCCAACTTATCGGCTTGTGATAGTCGGATCAACATCCTCCTAGTCCCACTCTCTTAAGTATGCGATCCCGTAGGTTTACGGTAAGCCGGACACAACTCAGTAATCATTTAGTCAGAGAAGTAGCTAAGTGACTTTCTAACTAGAGTTGATAATTGGTAGTGGCCTCTAGCAAGACTTGCCGACTCCCGGTTTACACAAGTGCCCCTAATGTGATGATCTGTCCGAGTCCCTTTGCCTCATGATATTGGTGATAAACCGCAGGGGAGATTCCATCATCCAGTGTGGCTTTAACTCTCTTCTCATTGTAGTGATAACTGATTCCCTCCGGCTTCACTAAGTCAGACTACCTCGATCAACACTTGATCGAGTAGCGCATGGCCATGCTTCTGAATCATATCACACGAGAGGGTCCCGGAGAATATCTCTTCGAGATGGAGGGGAAAAATCTGTCTTGGTTGATCCACGTCATGCAGCTTGCTTCGAAGTCGGCCCAAGACCACCCTTATGACCCCTAGTTATGGTGAGAGTTAGATGGATTCAAAGCCAGGTTTTCCACAACTCAGATCGTGCGAACCCCTCGGGTCTAAGGGTTCCATTGTGTTAGTCGGAGCGTATGACGGTGTGCTCACATCCTACTAACCTTTGGATCGGCTCGGCTGTCGTACCTCTTACTACTAGCCAATGCAAGGCGGATAACATCTCCTTGCTCATGACATGTGAAACATTGTCATCTTCTAACTTACAAATTAGTCTCGGCAGTGGGTTTCCCTCCCAACTATAGGGTTCCGTAGCAGAAAAAAATTCTAACTATGCGAACACTAATACCAGGATCTATACTATGTAGACATAAGTAACGGAAAGAGAGAGACAGTATTCATACCCTTGAAGACAGAGGCATGCCTTATGCAGGAAGGCGTATGTTGATGAAGTCGACCAGCTCCAAGCACCCCAAGTGTGGTGCCTCCAAAGTACTACACACGTCCAGTGTAGGCGATGTCTCCCAGGCTCTAATCCAGTCGTGCAGCGGAAGAAGAAGATGGCGAATCGCAAATCACACGACGGTGGTGTGAAAGTGGAGAACTCACAACCTAAGAGGTCCTCTCCAATATTACAGAGAAGTCCTCGATGGAAGTGAGAGAGAGAATGGGAGAATGGATCATTCCAAAGGGGAGGGGGAGACCCCTATATATAGTGAGAGGGGGAGGCGCACCACCCAAGGGGCAGGCAGTGTGGGACTAATGCCCACACCCGCCAGCCACCTAGGGGAAGCCGCCGGCCCTAGGTGGTCCCTACTTGGGTGGCCCACTAAGCTTAGGCTGGCTGGCCCCCTTCCCTAGGCGCCTTGCCCCTTTGGGCCTCCCCTCCGGGTGAGGCCCAATAGCAATGGGTTGCCTATAAAAATAAAATAAAAATATATATTTCAATATTAATTCTCCAATTAACATAAAACATATATATTATTATATTCCTTCATTCCGGAACACCTTCTAAACCACCTCCGATTTTGGATGTTACCCGGAACTATTCCGGTTTCTCTCTCTCTATTTCTCCTACGATACCCCATCTACCCTAAGCATCCCCACCCTTAAGTGTGACATCCTTCAGTTTGAAAACACTTCGGACATGATTGAGACCTCTCTCATATCAATGATCAACAAAGGGACCTGGATGGCAATGTGACCCCCGTGCGTTTCACGAATCTTATCGCTCGAACCATGAAAAGTCGTTTCCCATTCCCTTTGTCATTTGATACCTAATTCATTTGATACTTGATCTTCGGTATCCCCATACCTTAGTTCGGTCATTACCGATGAACTTGTTTACTCATTCCCATGTCGTTGCATTCCGTGACCAAGTCACACACTTGCAAGCTTCATTAATGCAGTGTCACCGAGATGGCCACATGTATCTATCTATTACATGGATTGACAAATCCTGGTCTTGATATGTACTCCTCTACGCGTCCCTTTGGAAAACCCGAGTGCCACCTTTTTGATCACCATGTCACGAGATGATACTTGATACCATCAAAGCTTCCTCCAGAATGGTGATTTGCATTACCTCACAGTCTAAGGATCAGGTTGCGAGGTTTTCTATGTTTATCATCAATGGTGAACTTTGTAACTAGATATCATTAAGATATAACTATCAGATGTTTGTCTATCACATCATTCAACTAATGACATGACCTCATTGTCAATTGGCATAAACTCCCATGATCTTGAAACCTAGATCATCCTCATGACCAATAAACTAGTTTGCTAGAGATAACTAGAGACACGGTTTGTTTACATACCACACGTGTATTAACGTTTCGTATTAATACAGTTATAGCATAGTATGAAACGTATTATGAACATATAAGAGATATATCAAACAATACACTTTATTATTTGCCTCTAGGGCATATCTCCTCCAGTCTCCCACTTGCACTTGAGTACAAATAAATCTAATTTGCGATAGGCAGGAACCTAACACCAATGGCATCTCAGTGTTGTTCATGCTTGACTTGTAGGAGAGCTTTAGTCCAAGGATCTGCCACATTCAGATCCGTGTTTACTTTGCAAATCTTGATTTCACCTTCGTCAACATTCTACCGGATGACTTGAAATCAAAGCTTGATGTGTTTGACCGTGGAATGAGTCCTTGGTTCTTTTGCGTTTGCAATAGCGCCTGTGTTGTCACAATAGATTGTCACGGGGTCTTGCGCACTTGGAATGACTCCTAGTTCGATGATGAAACTCCTTAGCCAAATAGCTTCATTTGCCGCATCAACTGCAGCAAAGTATTAAGACTCCATTAAAGACTGCGCCACCACTGGCTCCTTCTTGCTCTTCCAGCTTAACACCCCACCATTCACTAGGAACACAAATCCCGTCTGAGACTTCGAGTCATCAAGATCTGAGTTCCATCTCGCATCCACGTAAGCGGTTATGTTTAGAGCTTCGTCACTTCCTCCATAGACTAGGAACATATCCTTCATTCTCTTGAGATATTTCAGGATATTCCTAATAGTTGTCTAGTGATCTGATCCTAGATTACTTTGGTATCGGCTCGTCAAACAAAGAGCCAATGCCACATCAGGTCAAGTACTTAGCATTGCATACATGATAGATCCTATGGCTGAAGCATAAGGGACATAAGACATCTTTTCTCTATCAGCATCCATTATCAAACATTGAGTCAAACTCAGTGTGCAATTCTTCATCATAGGCGCAAAACCCCTTTTGGCATTCTCCATTTGAAAATATTTTCAATGTAACTACTTTGACTTAATGCAATTAGGCGTCTTGACCTATCTCTATAGATTTTGATGCCTAATATGTATGCAGCTTCACCTAAGTCCTTCATGGAAAATTGACTACTCAAATATGCTTTCACGCTTTTCATAAGATCCACATCATTTCCCATGAGCAATATGCCATCCACATATACTACTAGAAAAACCACTGAGCTCCCACTCACTTTCTTGTAAACATAGAACTCTTGTTGATTTTGGATGAATCCAAATCTCTTGATCACTTGATCAAAACATTGGTTCCAACTCTGAGATGCTTGCTTCAATCCATAAATGGATCAGGCACACCTTTCCAGCATCCTTAGGATCAACAAAACCTTCTGGTTGCATCATATACAACTCCTCATCAATGTATCCATTTAAGAACGCAGTTTTGACATCCATCTGCCATATTTCATAGTCAAAATGAGCAGCAATTGCTAGTAAAATCCGGACAGCTTTAAGCATAACTACGGGAGAGAAAGTATCATCATAGTCAACTCCTTGAATTTTTTGAAACCCCTTTGCGACAAGTCGAGATTTGTGAATGGTAACATTACCATTCACATCTGTATTTTTCTAAAAGATCCATTTATTTTCCACGGCCTTGCGGCCTTTCGGAAGATCTACCAAAGTCCAAACTTGGTTTTCATACATGGATCCTATTTCAGATTTCATGGCTTCTAGCCATTTCTCGGAATCAGCACTATCCATAGCCTCTTCATAGTTTACAAGTTCCTCCTGTTCATCTAGTATGACAGACATCACAAGGCTACTGTACCAATCAGGAGTGGTACGAACTCTTGTAGACTTGCGAACCGCAGGAGTTTTGATGTTGTTGTCTTGATCATTATCATTAGGTTCTTCTTCCATGTTGGAGAGCGGTTTAGGAACGACTTCCATTGTGCTACTCGGAATTTGGAGAGAAGGTTCAACAACTTCATCTAACTCAATTTTCTTTCCACTAACTCCTTTTGCGAGAAACTCTTTCTCAAGAAAGGTGTCGTTTTTCGCGACAAACGTTTTGCCTTTGGCTTGGTTGTAGAAGGTATACCCAACTGTTTCCCTTGGGTATCCTACGAAGATACATTTTTCCGCCTTGGGTTCAAGTCAGGCTGTAGTTTCTTGACGTAAGCCTCACATCCCAAACTTTCAAAAATGATCACATTGGCTTCTTTCCATACCATATCTCATATGGGGTTGTCTCCATGGATTTGGACGGTGCTCGGTTTAAAATAAAAGCGGCGGTTTCTAACGCATATCCCCAAAACAACACAGATAAATCAGTCAAAGACATCATGGACCGCACATTATCCAATAGAGTATGGTTACGTCGTTCTGATACACCATTACGCTATGGTGTTCTGGCTGGCGTAAGCTATGGGATAATCCCACAGTCCTTCAAGTGCATGTTAAACTCATAACTCAAATACTCGCCTCCCCGATCGGATCGAAGATGCTTGATTTTCTTGTTAAGTTGATTCTCTACTTCTTTCTAAAATTCCTTGAACTTTTCAAAGGTTTCAGATTTGTGCTTCATTAAGTAGATATATCCATATCTACTTAAGTCGTCAGCAAAGGTAACAAAATAACGATAACCATTGCATGTTGAGACTCTCATTGGTCCACATACATCCGTATGTATGATTCCCAGTAGGTCTGCAGCTCTCTCCATTATGCCGGAGAAGGGTGTCCTATTCATCTTGCCCATAAGGCATGGCACACATGTATAGAGGGATTAGAAATCCAACGACCCAAGAAGTCCATCTGAATGAAGCTTTTTCATGCGCTATATGCCAGTGTGACCAAGACGGCAATGCCACATAAACATGGAATTATCATCATTATGCTTACAATGTTTAGCATCAATACTATGGATGTGAGTATTGCAATCAAGATCTAGTAAGAATAAACCATTACACACACGCATGAACATAGAAAATATCATTCATATAAATAGAACAACCATTTGTTCTAGATTTAAACGAATAAAGATCTTGCAAAAAGAAAGACCCACTCACAATATTCATACTCAATGCGGGTACATAGTAGCATTTATTCAAAACTAAAATCAATCCTGAAGGTAGATGTAGTGGTAAAGTGCCGACGACCATCACTTCGACTCTCGATCCGTTGCCAACGCGCATCGTTACCTCATCCTTCCTTAGGCACCTCTTACTCTGTAGTGCCTGCTGAGAGTTACAAATGTGAGCAACAGAACCGGTATCAAATACCGAGGTGTTACTCCTGGCGCTAGTAAGGAACACATTAATAACATGTATATCACATATACCTTTATCCTTGGCGGCTATCCTACCGGCTTTCTTGTCTTCAAGGTACTTGGGGCAGTTGCGTTTCTAGTGCCCATCCCCTTTCTGGTAGTAGCATGTGGTGCTGGTCTTAGGGCCAGGCTTGACAGTCTTAGATGTGTTGGCAAAGAACTTGCCATCCTTCTTAGGCTTCTTACCCTTGCTTTTCCCTTTTGCCCCGACTTCTTAAAATTGGTGGTCTTGTTGACCATAAACACCGTGTGCTCCTTCTTTATCTCTACCTCAGCAGTTTTGAGCATGGCGAACACTTCAGCAAGGGTCTTAGTCATCCCTTGCATGTTGCAGTTCATCACAAAACTCTTATAGCTAGGGGCAGCAAGTGCAACACCCTATCAATCGCGAGCTCCTCCGGGATTTTGTAATCTAGGGCGTTCAAACACTTAACATAGTCAGGCATTTTGACTACGTGCTCAATAATATTGTTGTGCTCTTCCATCTTGGTAGAGAAGAAGAGCTCGGAAGCATCATACCTCTCTGCCCAAGCCTGTAGAGCAAAGACAACCTTGAGATCTTCAATGATCTCAAAAGCATTCATCTTCTCAAAATGCTTTTGAAACTTTGGCTCCATGGCATAAAGCATTCCACTTTGGATGAGGGAGAAATCATCCGCCTTGGACTGCCAGACATTCTTTTCATCCTGGGAGGTGGAATCTGCAGGCTTAGCTGGAAGCCCAGCCTCAATGACATAAGTCAACTTGTAGGGGACTAGGAGGATCCTAATATTGCGGAACCATGCGATGAAGTTGGTTCCATCAGTTTGCAGCTTGTCCTTCTCGAGGAAAGTGCTAAGGTTGAAGGTGGGTGGGCGAGACATCTACAATGGATTTGCAAAGTGTTTAGCTCGTGTTCATAATAATGAGTTCCAGTTTTAAACTTTACTACCAAACTTAAACAAAAAGAACTCCCACTCAAACGAATATCCCTCCATTCGTTTAGTGATCACATGACCCTAATCCACTACTCCACCCCCGATCATCATGGCCAGAAAAATAGTTTCAAAGATGGACATTCCCTAATGTCGATCACATCAACCATGCGATTCATGCTCGACCTTTCGGTCTCTTGTATTATGAGGCCATGTCTACACATGCTAGGCTCGCTAGTTCTAACTTCTGTGTATTCGTAGTGCAACATGGCTTACGCCCACTGTATGCGAACATAGATATGTTTGACACCCGATCATCATGGCATGCCTCATACCGAAGAACTTTCTTGGTGGTGCACAGACAAGGGTAATATGATAACTTTAATTCAGTGAGGGATTATCATACTATGCTACCATCGAATATACTATCATACTAGCATAATAAGTAATACTTCATAAAGTAAGTGTTATGACGTGGTTATAACATCTTGATCACCATCAATAGCTTCAATGAAAGTTTCACAAACTTGCCATTGCCATGTCTCAACACATGCCCCTATGCAACAATCAAGATAGATGCCTCTATATTATCTATTGCAAGTTTTGCACGCCTTTAGGGATTTTGCGGTAGAACCCCTTCCCACCTACGAACATGGAGCCACAACATGGATTACTTCCCTTTTCAGGGCCCTCCAATGTTGATGCCATATCAACTACCGTAGAGAGACAGACATCCCCCTAAGACACTTTGATTGTGGACCAGTCTCATGAATCACCATGTGAGGTTGGTTGGGGGTCGCTTCATCAAACAGTGTCGCGATATGTACAAGAACATAAAAGAGGGTAGCAACTAGAAAATCAATGCCCACATATTGCTATAAGTTCTATCTGTACGACATGTCTACCCATAGACCCGCTCTGATACCACTGTAGGGTTCCATAGCAGAAAACAAAACATTCTAACTATGTGAACACTAATACCAGGATCTATACTATGCAGACATAAGTAACGGAAAGAGAGAGACCCAAAGGGGTAAGGCGCCTAGGGAAGGGGGCCAGCCAGGATCTATACTATGCAGACATAAGCCTAGGAAGGAGACCCAAAGGGGAAAGGCCCAGTAGCAATGGGTTGCCTATAAAAATAAAGTAAAATATATATTTTGATATTAATTCTCCAATTAACATAAAACACAAATATTATATTCCTTCATTCTGGAACACCTTTTGGACCCCCTCCGATCTACATCGGATGTTACCCGGAACTATTCATGTTTCTCTCTCTATTTCTCCTACGATACCGCATCTACCCTAAGAGTCCCCACCCTTAAGCGTGACATCATTTGGTTCGGAAACACTTAGGACATGATTGAGACCTCTCTCATATCAATGATCAATATAGGGACCTGGATGGCCATGTCACCCCCGTGCGTTTCACGAATCTTATCGCTCGAACCGTGAAAAGTCGTTTCCCATTCCCTTTGTCATTTGATACCTAATTCATCTGAGGCTTGATCTTCGGTATCCCCATACCTTAGTTCGGTATCGTTACCGATGAACTTGTTTACTCGTTCCCATGTTGTTGCATTCTGTGACCAAGTCACACACTTGCAAGCTTTGGTAATGTAACGTTACCGAGATGGCCACATGTATATATTTGTTACATGGATTGACAAATCCTGGTCTTGATATGTACTCCTCTACACGTCCCTTTGGAAAACCCGAGTGGCACCTTTTTGATCACCCTGTCACGAGATGATACTTGATACCATCAAAGCTTCCTCCAGAATGGTGATTTGCTACCTCCCAGTCTAAGGATCAGGTTGCGAGGTTTTCTATGTTTATCATCAATGGTTAACTTTGTGACTAGATATCATTAAGATATAACTATCGGATGTTTGTTTATCACATCATTCAACTAATGACATGACCTTATTGTCAATTGGCATAAATGCCCATGATCTTGAAACCCAAATCATCCTCATGACCAATGAACAAGTTTGCTAGAGATAACTACAGACATGGTTTGTTTACATACCACACGTGTATTAACGTTTTGTATTAATACAATTATAGCATAGTATCAAACATATTATGAGCATATAAGAGATATATCAAACAATACACTTTATTATTTGCCTCTAGGGCATATCTCCTTCACCAACCTCAAAGGACTAAGGACAAACTGGCTAGAGCTAGATATAAGTATGTGGTTCAACACCTGCAAAAATTGCAGTGACACATTGATGCTCTGAAAATAGCGCTCTTTTCCGTGTTTAAATATTGTTTTTAGTCAAGCAATTGACAATAATCTCTCTAGCCTTGCCACTAATGAATAATTATTGCAAAGAATGCAAACCATTGCTTTGAATTGTGTTGTGCACGAAATCACGCTTTTTAATGTGAAATAAGGAGCCATAAATGAAGATTTTGAGGAAGTCTACATAGCCAAGTAATCTTGGAGCAATAACCAGGCGTCAGAGGCCATAACGACCACTGGTACGGGTAGGGCCCGCCCATACCATGTGTCGGTGGCTTCGTCTCGTCAAACCCTACAACTTTCATGAAGGCGCCTATATATTTTGAAGTCCCAGCCGTCATGCAGAGGGCCTCCATGCTTAGATTGCATCATAACACCACCAAAGGATATCCATACCATAGTTAATCCCCTCCATCTTCCATCCTCTCCATTAGCCATAGCCATTACTTTGTACTTGAGATCTCCTTGTGATTCGGCGACCATTGTAAGATTATTTGATTTCAATATAATTATTTTGCACAATGTTTTCTATCCTTAATCTTATAGTTGAGTGAGTAGTCCCCACGGACTGCGGGTTGAGGTGAAACCTCGCAGCAATTATGTGCATATCATCTATGGGAGCATTGTGTCTTGTTTGAATAAGAGATTTGTATCTTTTGTTTCTTTGTCTCTTGCCTTAATCTTTGTACTTATAGGTACCCAAGACCCCCGAGATTGATAAAGGCTTGAGGTAAGATACTTGGCCAACGGCGATCTCATAGGAAACCCAGTGACAGAAAGGGTTATACGATCTTCGTTTAGCGACCCATTTGGGAATAACAACAACATCTTTCCTTAAGGCTTTGATCTATGTTTTTACTTAATAACTGTTTGTAGCCCAGTACTTTGTGGTGCAACCAGTTGTATCAAAAGGTTATTGCTATGCTTGTGACTTGCAGGGGCTTTAGTATATTAGGATGTGCTTCCCACAAAGATTATCTCTATTAAAACATTGCACATGACTATGAGTATTATTATCTTTTATCCCATATGATGTGCAGCTACAGGTGAATATTCAACCTTGGCCTATCTCCATCCATTGAAACAACCCATAATATAAAGTAAATTAGATTGTTCTGGTAAATGAAGGTAAAACAAAAAAACAAAGTCTTGTAGACATGTCCTTTTTAATTCCTTTTAGCATTGTTTCCCAAGGTTCGATTAAACCTAGGTCTACTAGGAAAAAAGACTATTATACTACATCTGTGAATCCTGATCGAAGGTATCACACATACAACTAGCTCTAAGCCGGATACCGTATTACAAATACAAGGAAGAATGTGAGCCTCTAGGGCATCATTCCTAACAGGCTGTAATCCACTTATCGCTTAGGTCTGATGAGTTTTATCGGAACCTACACCAGAGTGGTAAATTATCGGTTGATTCTATGTACAAGGCACTAGTCCAGTTAGACTTTCTAGTTGATAACAAAAGAAAAATATGAAGATGAAGATACACTTAATATTAAAATATTTGTGTGGTATCTTATTGGTCGGGTTATCCTTATCAAATACAATCTTGTTAGGCGGAACTGACATGAGGGTACAAATTGTGTTTTATGTCAGCATGATGAGACAATAAAACAATTTTTTTCCAATGCAAGTTTGCTCGTTCTATATGGTTAGTCATACAAGTAGCTTCAAACTTTTATCCTCCAAGTAGCTTCAAACTTGTATCCGCTTTGTAGTGTTGCCAATATTTTTGGAAACTGGATACAAGGTATAGATTACAGGTTCATAATTCTTTTCAGGGTGGGAGCACTTATCATTATTTGATTGGTCTCGCTATATAGAATTTATAAAGTTTCCAAAGATAAAAATCCTTCTCGCTTGCGGGTTATCTACCGGTGTAACGATACACAACGTTCATGATCATGTCTACAATGTGTGGAGCATCGTAACCTATTTATGAGAGTGTCTACACGAGTGAAAGACATGACGAGTGTAACATCCCAAAACTTTAATCCAATATATTAAGATCCAAATCACCCAATTTAGGGTTAACAAAAACTTTTTCCATTAAAAATATTTAAGCATGCATATGTGTGTTGCATTAAATAAGAATTGATTTGAATTGCCATGATTGTTTGTTCTAATGGTTGTAAAATGATTCTAAGATGAATTCCACATCATCTAGATCATTCCCAAGCAAAATCCAAATAAAAAGAATTCAAATAGAATTAATAAATGGGAATGGTCATTTTGGCCATTTTAATCAACTAGCCCACTTTGGGTATTCCTAGCACTCAAATTCCAACAGAAACAATTGTGGATCTTTGCACCCCTTGCTAGTACAAGTAGTAATGTACTAAGTCCCACTTTGTGATCTTCCAAAAACATTTAAACTCTAATTTCAAAAGACATTTGAAAATGGAATCTATCTCATATGTCTAGATCACCCTTTTTCAAAAACCATCCAAATGAACCTCAACTTGACAAATCCTAGCAACCAGAGATGCTTAAGCATGTGACAATCAACTCCACCAAATTTCATTTCAAAATTCCAAACTTGATTTCTTTCGGCCATTTTGTCAAACACTTGGTGTGCACAGATCAGACAAAGATCAAAAACACTAGTGTGAGCAGTGTTCTGGCCAAACTTGTTTCCCACATTGCAACCACAACCTCTCCAGTGCACCCCCTACCCTTTTCTAGCCCGGCCAACCACTGTGCCCACGACCAAATGGTCATGGCCATTAATGCTGAGCACCTTGAGCACCCTCACCGGCAACAGCGCGCCCTAGCGCCACCAGCCTCGCCCACCTTGCCCAACGCGTCGCCCGTGCACCACTCCCTCCTCCATGCCAGCCCCAGCTCGAGGACAGAGCAAGGAAAAGCCAGGAAACACCGTGCCCAGAACGTGTCTGCCATGCCGACGCTGCCCATAGAGCACGCACGGTCCCTGCTCAACCAGACCCCGCCTCGCTCTTGCCGCCCACCTACATGATCACCATCGCCCCAGGAAGCTAGAGGACATGCCCGTTTCCCTGACCGTGACCCGTAGCCGCCGGCCACCGCGAAACTCGCCGTCGACAGAGACAGCATGCGCCGCGCCGCTCACTTCTCCCGACCACAATTCACTGCACACGCACCTCCGTGACACTCGCCAGGGCACCGCCCACCGTCCTAGCGCACCTCCCAAGCCTCTAGCTTGTTGTGCCGTCGTCACCGACGAGCTCCGCTCACACCTCTCTGCACCCCTCGCCCCGCTATAAATAGAGCGCCTCCCAGCACCGTTTCCTCACACCATTCACATCCACTCCCCCTCAGAAACCTCCCCGAGCCCCACCGGAGCCAGCCACAGCTTGTAGCACCCCAATTTCGCCGGAGTCTGCCGCGGAAGGAGGAGAAGGGCGCCAGTGATCCAGGCCATCTCCCAGGACGCCACCGGTATCAGGAGAACCATCGTCGCCGTCTTGTCCATTTGCCCGCCTCGCCGCACTCGCTGGAGCCCCGGTACGCCTCCAATGCGCCCTCACCGACCGTGCTAGGGTTCGTCCCCGTCGAGAAATATTCCGGCATGGACGATGGTTGTGAGACGTTGATCCAGGACTAATCCTGCAGCCACCGTCCTTCCATACTGATTTGGCAACCCCTATCCCACTAACAGGTGGGGCCCTCACTTAAAACCATCCCGGGCGCTGCGTGGAGTAAAGTGGGCTGGCCCATTTATTTCCCGCGTGACCCATTTAATTCAAATAAATCCTTTTCCATTTTAGCTGAAACTTAGTTCTGTCCCCTAATTCAAAAATCATTTCAGAAAGATCTAAATCCAAATTGAGTGATTCCAATTTTTTTGGAAAGGTAATGAAAATCTCTATCCAAGCCCGTTGGATTTAAATCATTTAGAGTTATAGATATCTCCTAGATAAAATAACAAGATAGAAGCTTTTTCACATTCAAACATTTTTATAAAATCAACCACAATAGCTTTTGGGTTGAGTCCAACTCTCAAAAATCACATTTAACCATACCTATCTGAATATGTAATAATATTAAGGTTTGCATGTAGTGACTTTGGACTAGTACCAAAATAATGCTATATAGGCATTTCTAGTCACTTTAAATCATTAAATAATAAACTTAAACTTATTAAGATGTGATCCACCATTTAAATCACAGTCCCATGCATTAGAATATATGGTGATGACATGTGTCCACATGATCCCATATTTTAATTGGAGAATATTAAATCTTAGTTAATTTCAATGAGTAGAAATTACTTTTCTCAAATAAAATAAAGGAACTTAGGTCATTAAACCTTGTGATGTTTGTGATGATACTAGATCATCAAATGTGTTCCTTAGTATGCTAAGTAGACTAGTTAAGTTTTTTTTGGTGATTGTGTATTCCGTATGTATTTATAGACGATAGTACCGACCAAGTCTACGAGGAGGAGGAGTTCTACCCCGAAGAATAAGAGGAGAATTTCAACCACTTCACCAACCAAGGCAAGCTATTATTGGCAAGCTAATACTTGCAAGCCATCATTAACAATGCAAGCTAAACCTTGAAACCTAGATAACCTAAGCAAATGCATTAGGCATGCTTTGGTTATACCATTTGACTTATACCTACTCCAAGTTTTATTTACAAGCTTTACTTTCTTTTACTTCACCAAAGTTTCTTACTTGTTTATAGATAGTATAAAGAGTATAAAACTTGACCTATCTGGTTAGATTTAGATGTCATTCTATGGCATGAGATTGATGTTAGCATCCCACCTTAGTGAACACTCTTAACTTAGTACTCCCTCCGTCCCAAAATATAAGGCGCCTAAGGATTAGTAAAAAGTCAACATTTTTTAAGTTTGATCATGATTATACACAAAAATATAAAAAATTATAATACTAAATTAATATCAATAGATTCACCATAAAGTATATTTTCGTAATATGTCCATTCAATATTGTAGATGTAGATATTTTTTTCTAAATATTTGGTCAAAGTTACTAAGGTTTGACTTTTGACCAATCCTTAGGCGCCTTATATTTTGGGACGGAGGGAATAGTTTAGAGCTAAACCAAAACTTGTTCACTTTAGATGGGAATACTTGGTGAAAATGACTTGTGAAAACCTTGGAATGATGAGTCATTCTATTGAGATGTTTTGACATGTGTTGAGAAACACAAATGGTTTGTGATGATGAAAATGTTAAGGCATGAGCCTTAGCCCTTTTATAAAACTGATGGTTGGGTTCGAATGCGATACCATTCCAATTTTACCGTACAACCACAATACCTGAATTGGGTAAGGCTTAGCCGGAAGTTTATATGCATTAGTATTAGTTCCCTCGCGGGAGAGGTTTGAGCTGAGGCTACCTCTCAATGTTGTCCACCTATGCAGTGCCTAGGATGACACATGGTCATGGCTGGGAGGCCAAGCTCATAGGAGAGGTGCTTATACTAGAGTGTGTAAAGGAAATGTTATGTTTGATTATCTGCATACTAACTATGATGATTCAGGGTTATCCCTGACAGATGTATCAAATTTTGTGGTGAAAGTGTACCACCTCTACAGAGTGTCAAACTATTCGAATAGCCGTGTCCGCGGTTATGGACAGTTGGAGTGGCCATACTGTTCCGTTGTCAGATGTTTTCAAAATGACTTATGAAATGAATTGTGACATGACTTGACCACAACAGATTTGTGACTATGATAACTAAGTTCCCACTTAGGTGATTTAGAACTTTATTTTATCTTTCTTTGTTTCTGAACTCAGCTTAGGTTTCAAACTTAACTTTACAAATAAACTTAGAGTTTAGCATTCCTACTAGAAATACCTTACTTGTTAGTGATAGTTTGCGAGTACTTAAAGAGTACTGATGGCTTTGTCCCTGGTTGTTCCTATGGCCAGACTATGAGGAGGACTACCCTGAAGGAGGACAGCAGGACGGCTACGACAACTAGGATCATCTCCCATCGTCAGCATTGCCTATGACACTGAAGATGGAGCCCACCACTATGCTATTTATTCCGCTACTTGTTTGTATTAAGACTGGATCATGAGATCCTTTATTTGTGTAAGACCTTATTATGGTTTGTAATGGATGATGTACTGTGATATCCAATCTGTTATGTCTCGCCAAAATGGTAATCCTAGGATTGAGATGTATGGCATAGCAGGCATCTGGGATTAAAAATCTGGGTGTTGACAAGTTGGTATCAGAGCCATCCCGACCATAAGAGACCCTAGTTAGAATGGACGTCCAAACAAAAACTTAGTTTCAAAACCAAAGTGAGTATTTGTGAAAATCTATTTCCTCTCTTACCCTTGGGATTCTTTATCTCAAAAAAATACATGTTCCTAAAAAATTCTTACATTACTACATAAAATTTTGACACACTTGATCACTTCACTAACTTTCTCATCCTAAATTCTTATAGATGGAAGTTCAGTACTGCAAGTTCTACCAGTTGGGCAACGGAGGCCAACTGATCTTCGAGAGGGATCTTGATTCACTATCTGAGTACTTGGAGCGCCCACATCCGGAATTCTTTGGAGCTCAACTCCCTGGTCCACCAGGAGGAGATTTACAATGGCTAGTAGTTGCTGATCTTCGAGGCAAGTTGGAGGCACCAATGTCCGAGAAGATTCAGTTCTCCGTGAGAGAAAATAACTGGCTAGATGGATTAGCCAGGGCAATGCATGAAGCTCTCGCTCGTCTTTGCGCCCAGAGTGTCAACCTAATCCAAGGAACCCGCTTTGCTCACTATGCAAGGCATGATTCGATGGGAATGTCGCTAGAGATGCCAAGTCATCTGGAGTTGAAGCGTCAAGTGGAGAACCTCGACTTCCTGCTGTATGACAGACAGAAGGAATTGGACAATGCTAGAGAGTTCGCCAACCACAACCTTGCCATTGTCGCCTAGAAGGCCTAGACTTTCTCACTGCTCATCAAGGATCGTCAGTCTCTTCGTCGTCAATGCGCAAAGAAGGATCGCACCATCGACCGTCTTCGCAAGAAGGTGGCCGACCTCGAGAAGACCATCAAGGAGCAAGAAGATCAGCTTGCAGCAAAAGAAGAAGAGGAGGAAGGTGAAGACATCTAAGGGGATATGCACTCGTACCTCAGCAATGATGATGACTATCTGTAGGATGATGCTATGGACTTCTACACCGATGATGATGACTCCGACTTCATCGATGATGACTCTGACTTCATCGATGATGAGTAGATGCACTAGAGCACTATCGTAGGAGTGAGAAGTATCGGTCCCATTGTATCTTAGCTTGCAGAATGGTTCTTAAAACCATCTGTTTTCCTTTTGTTGTGGTGTGTGTGAGTTTGTATCGTGTGCTTTGCTTGAATGAATGAAAAGAAGTTAGTTGCAAAACCTGAGTCAAACTCAAAGTTTTAGCTTTGAAACCAAAACCATGAACCTTAGAACTTTCCCTCTTACCCCATTATCTATCTCAATCTTCAGATGACTCGTGGAAACCAAGGAGGGAGCAGCTCATCACAAGACCCAATGTTGCAGATTTTGCAGATGCTCATTGCAGACCGTGAAGCTAGTAGGGCAGAGCGCCAATCAAATCTAGCCACCCTGCAGCAGATCGCCCAGATGGCTCACAATAATCAGAATCATGGAAATCAGGATCATCATGGATCCAAACTCACAAACTTCCAGAATACTAATCCCCCAATCTTTAGCAAGTCTGAGGACCCGCTGGATGCTGATGATTGGTTGCAGACAATAGAGAACAACTTAGAAGTCGCCGGAGTGGATGCAAACGAGAAAGTTCTATTTGCCACCCACTATTTGGCCGGAGATGCAAGAGCTTGGTGGAACAGCACCCGCACGATGAACCATGGTCAAGTGATGACATGGGAAGCCTTCAAAGTCAAGTTCAGCCGCACCCACGTGCCGCAGGGTCTAGTCACCAGAATGAGAGATGAATTCAGAGAGTTAAAGCAAGGCAGAATGACTGTAGTGGAGTACTGTGATAGATTCTTGTCCCTCGCCAGGTATGCACCTGATGAGATCAACACGGAGGCCAAGAAGAAGGAGAGATTCCTGAACAGACTACATGATGAGATGTAGACAGTTCTCGTCAACATCCGTTTCGAGGATCTCAAAGAGCTAGTCGACTCTGCCATTCAGATGGAAGGGAAGATTAATCAAGCAAATGACAACCACAAACGTCGGATGATGCACCAAGCTGGATCCAACAGTCACCCAAAGTACCGTCCCAACCCGTCTGCCGGATATGCACCACGGAACAATCGACCCCCAATGTCTCGCCCAAGCTACCCCAACCGCAGCGGAGGAAATGTGAAGTTCGGACGAAACAACAACCACCCCGGCAACTCTAGCAATTTCAACCGTGCACCTCCCAAGCACAACAACAACACTGCACCCAGAACTAGAAGCAATGTTGTGCCCATGGCAGCAAAGGACAAGTCTCAGATTACTTGTTTCGAGTGTGGAGTGAAGGGTCACTACTCAAATGAGTGCCCCAAGAAGATTGCCGC
The DNA here is from genome assembly GCA_916181665.1 of Avena sativa. Lineage (NCBI taxonomy): Eukaryota > Viridiplantae > Streptophyta > Magnoliopsida > Poales > Poaceae > Avena > Avena sativa. Next base: position 462,771,869 of record OV702287.1, read on the forward strand.
CACTGCCAATGTGAACGCCCCAGCTCAACAGCAGCATCGTGTTCAACCAGGAAGAAGATTCGCCCCAGGGAACCCTCACAACCGCAACAGCCGTCTCTTGCACATGAACGCCGAGGAAGCCCAATAAGCTCCAGATGTAGTGCTGGGTATGTTTTCTGTCAACTCAGTTTTAGCAAGAGTGTTGTTTGATTCTGGAGCATCGCACTCATTTGTCACCGAAGAATTTGCATGCACTAGTAAGATTCACCCAACCAACTTGAAGCATGTCATGATAGTTCAAATACCTGGGTCAACTACAAAAGCTAGAAAAATTTCCAAAGTTGTAGCTATCAGAATACATGGGATAGATTTTTATGCCAATCTAATAGTACTTGGAACCAAAGGTTTGGAAGTAGTAATAGGAATGGATTGGATGTCAAAGCATAAAGGATTGATTGACTGTGCCAAGAAAGCCATCACAATGACCAGTAGCTCTGGAGTATCAGTAGAGCATATATCTGAAACCTTGCCCCATCAATTCAAGTGCAACAAGAGTCTAGCCCTACCCACCGTAGACCAAGTCAGAGTAGTTTGTGAATACCCCGACATATTCCCAGATGAATTCCCGGTATGCCACTGGATAGGGATAGTGAGTTCATTATTGAACTAATCCCCAGAACCGGTCCCATATCTCAGAGACCCTATAGCATGAACCCCTCAGAGTTAGTGGAACTGAAGAAGCAGTTGGATGCTATGCTGGAGAAAGGCTTGATTCAACCAAGCGTGTCGCCATGGAGATCACTTGTTTTGTTCGTTGACAAGAAGGATGGAGGCAACCGTTTGTGCACAGATTACAGGAAGCTGAATGATGTCACAATCAAGAACAAGTACCCATTGCCAAAGATAGAGGATCTATTTGATCAGTTGACCGGTGCCAGTGTGTTCTCTAAGATCGATCTTAGGACTGGTTATCACCAATTTAAGATTCATGCAACAGATATTCCAAAGACCGCCTTTACCACCAGATATGGATTATATGAGTATACGGTTATGTCTTTTGTATTAATCAATGCCCCTGCTTATTTCATGAATCTCATGAATAAGATCTTTATGAATTTTCTAGATAAGTTTGTCGTAGTGTTTATCGACGATATTCTTATCTACTCCAAGTCAGAAGAAGAGCATGAGCAACATCTAAGAATCATTCTTGAAACCCTTAGAGAGCATCAGTTGTATACCAAGTTCAGCAAATGTGAGTTTTGGCTGAAAGAAGTAGGATTCCTAGGACAAATTGTGTCTGTCGGAGGATTCGTTGTTGATCCTGCCAAGATCAAAGATGTTGAAGAATGGGAAGCCCCAACCACTCAAACCCAAGTCCGTGCATTTCTCGGATTAGCGGGATATTACCGCAAGTTCGTAGAAGGATTTTCGAGCATCACAAGACCCATGACTCAATTGTTGAAGAAGGACAAGAAGTTTGAATGGACCAACAAATGTGAAGCAAGTTTCCAAGAGCTGAAGAAGAGATTGATTTCAGCCCCAATATTGATCATGCCAGATATCAAGAAGCCGTTTGATGTGTATTGTGATGCATCCAAGATTGGTCTCGGATGTGTATCGATGCAAGAAGGCAAAGTCATCGCATATCTATCTCGACAACTGAAGCAGCATGAGCAGAACTACCCTACCATGATCTTGAGTTAGCAGCCGTAGTTTTGGCACTGAAGACATGGCGTCATTACCTTATGGGTAATCACTATGAGATTTACTCAGATCACAAGAGCTTGAAGTATATTCTCACTCAGAAGGAGCTGAATATGAGGCAAAGGAGATGGATAGAGTTAATCAAGGATTATAACCTTGACATTCACTATCACCCCGGAAAAGCCAATGTGGTAGCGGATGCTCTTAGCAGATTACCGCGTAGGTTAAACACCATGATCAAGGAGAATCAACCAAGTTTGTATGAGGAGTTGGAGCAGTTTAGAACTAAGCTAGTTAGCAAAGGATTTTTAGCTAGCATTGAACTTCAACCCACTTTGATTAGCCAAATCAAGGAAGCCCAGAAGGGAAATGAAAGTATAGATGGAATCAAGCGTCGTATTGGTACAGGAAAGGTACCTGGATTCACCGAAGACGAAGAAGGAGTTCTGTGGTACAAAGGATGTATCTGTGTACCCGCAGATTCGGAGCTGAAGCAAGTTATCATGCAAGAAGCTCATGATACTCTTTATTCTATCCACCCCGGAGGAACAAAGATGTATCAGGATTGGAAGGAGCAATTTTGGTGGAACAAGATGAAGAGAGAAATCGGAAGCTACATCGCCAAGTGTGATATCTGTCAGAGAGTCAAAGCGGAACATCAGAGACCCGCAGGACTATTGCAACCATTGCAGATTCCGGAATGGAAATGGGATTCCGTCGGAATGGACTTTATCACTGGTTTGCCTACTTCTAGTAGGGAAAATGACTCAATCTGGGTCATCGTTGATAGACTGTCCAAGGTATCTCATTTTATACATGTCAAGACAACCTACCAGAGTTCGAAGCTAGCAGAGTTGTACATTGCTAGAATCGTCAGTTTGCATGGAACCCCCAAGACCATAGTGTCGGATCGAGGAACCCAATTTACCTCGAGATTTTGGCAGAAAGTCCAAGAAGGATTAGGAACCAAGTTGAATTTTAGCACAGCTTATCACCCGGAAACCGACGAACAGACTGAGAGAGTCAACCAAATCCTAGAGGATATGTTGAGAGCTTGTGTGTTAGAATATGGATCAAAATGGGAAGATTGCCTGCCTTTCATAGAATTCTCATACAACAACAGTTATCAAGCCAGTTTGCAAATGGCACCATTTGAGTTCCTATATGGAAGAAAGTGTTGTACCCCTTTGAATTGGTCGCAAGTAGGAGAGAGTCAGATTTTTGGACCCGACATCCTACGAGAAGCCGAAGAAAAGGTTCACAAAGTCTGTGAGCACCTCAAGACCGCCCAATCCAGACAAGAGTTATGCTGACAAGAGAAGGAGAGACCTGACTTTCAATGTCGGAGATGTTGTGTATCTCAAGGTTTCGCCATTGAAGGGAACGCAACATTTTATTCTGAAAGGAAAGTTAGCCCCCAGATATATCGGACCCTTCAAGATTCTGAATCATCGAGGAGAAGTATCATATCAACTGGAACTGCTAGAAGAGATGTCAGCCATCCACAATGTGTTCCATATCTCGTTACTTCGCAAATGCCTAGAAGTGCCGGAGAAGACCGAAGTTTTCAAGAACATTGATTACCGAGCCGTGGATATCAACAAGGATCTGATGTATCGTGAAGTGCCCATCCGTATCTTGGAGGAAAGCTTACAGAACCACTAGGACCTAGAGTATCAAGTTTCTCAAGATCTAATGGAGCAACCATACCGAAGAAGAAGCCACTTGGGAGCGAGAAGATTACATTAGGACTAAGTTCCTAGATCTCTTTAGTTCCTAGTTTTCTTTCTTAAATCTCGGGACAAGATTTTGTTTAAGGGGGGAAGGTTTGTAACATCCCAAAACTTTAATCCGATATATTAAGATCCAAATCACCCAATTTATGGTTAACAAAAACTTTTTCCATTAAAAATATTTAAGCATGCATATGTGTGTTGCATTAAATAAGAATTGATTTGAATTGCCATGATTGTTTGTTCTAATGGTTGTAAAATGATTCTAAGATGAATTCCACATCATATAGATCATTCCCAAGCAAAATCCAAATAAAAAGAATTCAAATAGAATTAATAAATGGGAATGGTCATTTTGGCCATTTTAATCAACTAGCCCACTTTGGGTATTCCTAGCACTCAAATTCCAACAGAAACAATTGTGGATCTTTGCACCCCTTGCTAGTACAAGTAGTAATGTACCAAGGCCCACTTTGTGATCTTCCAAAAACATTTAAACTCTAATTTTAAAAGACATTTGAAAATGGAATCTATCTCATATGTCTAGATCACCCTTTTTCAAAAACCATCCAAATGAACCTCAACTTGAAAAATCCTAGCAACCAGAGATGCTTAAGCATGTGACAAATAACTCCACCAAATTTCATTTCAAAATTCCAAACTTGATTTCTTTCGGCCATTTTGTCAAACACTTGGTGTGCACAGATCAGACAAAGATCAAAAACACTAGTGTGAGTAGTGTTCTTGCCAAACTTGTCTCCCACATTGCAACCACAACCTCTCCAGTGCACCCCCTACCCTTTTCTAGCCTGGCCAACCACTGTGCCCACGACCAAATGGTCATGGCCATTAATGCCGAGCACCTTGAGCACCCTCACCGGCGACAGTGCGCCCCTAGCGCCACCAGCCTCGCCCACCTTGCCCAACGCGTCACCCGTGCACCACTCCCTCCTCCAGGCCAGCCCCGGCTCGAGGACAGAGCAAGGAAAAGCCCGGAACCGCCGCGCCCGGAACGTGTCAGTCATGCCGACGCTGCCCATAGAGCATGCATGGTCCCCGCTCAACCAGACCCCGCCTCGCTCTCGCTGCCCACCTACATGATCACCACCGCCCTAGGAAGCTAGAGGACATGCTGGTTTCCCCGACCGTGACCCGTAGCCGCCGGCCGCCGCGAAACTCGCCATCGATAGAGACAGCGTGCGCGTCGTGCCGCTCACTTCTCCCGACAACAATTCGCTACACACGCACCTCCATGACACTTGCCAGGGCACCGCCCACCGTCCTAGCCCACCACCCAAGCCTCTAGCTCGTTATGTCATCGTCATCGACGAGCTCCGCCCACACCTCTCTACACCCCTCGCACCGCTATAAATAGAGCGCCTCCTAGCATCATTTACTCACACCATTTGAATCCACTCCCCCTCAGAAACCTCCCCGAGCCCCACCGGAGCCAGCCACAGCCCGTGGCGCCCCAATTTCGCCGGAGTCTGCCGCGGAAGAAGGAGAAGGGTGCCAGTGATCCAGGTCAACTCCCGGGACGTCGCCGGTACCAGGAGAACCGTCATTGCCGTCTCGTCCATTTGCCCGCCTCTCTCTGGAACCCCGGTACGCCCCCACTGCAACCTCACCGACCGTGCTAGGTTTTGTCCCTGTCGAGAACTATTCTAGCGTGGACGATGGCTGGGAGCCGTTGATCCAGGATCTAATCCTGCGGCCACCATCCTCCCATACCGTTTCGGCAACCCCTGTCCCACTGACAGGTTGGGCCCTCACTTAAAACCAGCCCAGGTGCTGTGTGGAGTAAAGTGGGTCGGCCCATTTATTTCCCGCGCGACCCATTTAATTCAAATAAATCCTTTTCCATTTTAGGTGAAACTTAGTTATGTCCCCTAATTCAAAAATCATTTCAGAAAGATCTATAAATCCAAATTGAGTGATTCCAATTTTGTTAGAAAGGTAATGAAAATCTCTATCCAAGACCGTTGGATTTAAATCATTTAGAGTTATGGATCGCTCCTAGATAAAATAACAAGACAGAACCTTTTTCACATTCAATCATTTTTATAAAATCAACCACAATAGCTTTTGGGTTGAGTCCAACTCTCAAAAATCACATTTAACCGTACCTATCTGAATATGTAATAATATTAAGGTTTACATGCAGTGACTTTGGACTAGTACCAAAATAATGCTATATAGGCATTTCTAGTCACTTTAAATCATTAAATAATAAACTTAAACTTATTAAAATATGATCCAACATTTAAATCACAGTCCCATGCATTAGAATATATGGTGATGACATGTGTCCACATGATCCCATATTTTAATTGGAGAATATTAAATCTTAGTTAATTTCAATGAGTAGAAATTACATTTCTCAAATAAAATAAAGGAACTTAGTTCATTAAACCTTGTGATGTTTGTGATGATACTAGATCATAAAATATGTGCCTTAGTAAGCTAAGTAGACTAGTTAAGTTTTTTTTGGTGATTGTGTATTCCATATGTATTTATAGACGATAGTACCGACCAAGTCTACGAGGAGGAGGAGTTCTACCCCGAAGAAGAAGAGGAGAATTTCAACCACTACACCAACCAAGGCAAGTTATTATTGGCAAGCTAATACTTGCAAGCCATGATTAACAATGCAAGCTAAACCTTGCAAGCTAGATAACCTAAGCAAATGCATTAGGCATGCTTTGGTTATACCATTTGACTTATACCTACTCCAAGTTTTATTTACAAGCTTTACTTTCTTTTACTTCACCAAAGTTTCTTACATGTTTATAGATAGCATAAAGAGTATAAAACTTGACCTATCTAGTTAGATTTAGATGACACTCTATGGCATGAGATTGATGTTAGCATCCCACCTTAGTGAACACTCTAAACTTAGTAGTTTAGAGCTAAACCAAAACTTGATCACTTTAGATGGGAATACTTGGTGAAAATGACTTGTGAAAACCTTGGAATGATGAGTCATTGTATTGAGATGTTTTGACATGTGTTGAGAAACACAAATGGTTTGTGATGATGAAAATGTTAAGGCGTGAGCCTTATCCCTTTTATAAAAACTGATGGTTGGGTTCGGATGCGATACCATTCCAATTTTACCGTACAACCACAATACCTGAATTGGGTAAGGCTTAGCCGGAAGTTTATATGCATTAGTATTAGTTCCCTCACAGGAGAGGTTTGAGCTGAGGCTACCTCTCAATGTTGTCCACCTATGCAGTGCCCAGGATGACAGATGGTCATGGCTGGGAGGCCAAGCTCATAGGAGAGGTGCTTATACTAGAGTGTGTAAAGGAAAAGTTATGTTTGATTATCTGCATACTAAGTATGATGATTCAGGGTTATCCCTGACAGATGTATCGAATTTTGTGGTGAAAGTGTACCACCTCTACAGAGTGTCAAACTATTCGAATAGCCGCGTCCGTAGTTATGGACAGTTGGAGTGGCCATACTGTTCCGTTGTCAGATGTTTTCAAAATGACTTATGAAATGAATTCTGACATGACTTGACCACAACAAAGTCAACATTTTTTAAGTTTGATCATGATTATACACAAAAATATAAAAAATTATAATACTAAATTAATATCAATAGATTCACCATAAAGTATATTTTCGTAATATGTCCATTCAATATTGTAGATGTAGATATTTTTTTCTAAATATTTGGTCAAAGTTACTAAGGTTTGACTTTTGACCAATCCTTAGGCGCCTTATATTTTGGGACGGAGGGAATAGTTTAGAGCTAAACCAAAACTTGTTCACTTTAGATGGGAATACTTGGTGAAAATGACTTGTGAAAACCTTGGAATGATGAGTCATTCTATTGAGATGTTTTGACATGTGTTGAGAAACACAAATGGTTTGTGATGATGAAAATGTTAAGGCGTGAGCCTTATCCCTTTTATAAAAACTGATGGTTGGGTTCGGATGCGATACCATTCCAATTTTACCGTACAACCACAATACCTGAATTGGGTAAGGCTTAGCCGGAAGTTTATATGCATTAGTATTAGTTCCCTCACAGGAGAGGTTTGAGCTGAGGCTACCTCTCAATGTTGTCCACCTATGCAGTGCCTAGGATGACACATGGTCATGGCTGGGAGGCCAAGCTCATAGGAGAGGTGCTTATACTAGAGTGTGTAAAGGAAATGTTATGTTTGATTATCTGCATACTAACTATGATGATTCAGGGTTATCCCTGACAGATGTATCAAATTTTGTGGTGAAAGTGTACCACCTCTACAGAGTGTCAAACTATTCGAATAGCCGTGTCCGCGGTTATGGACAGTTGGAGTGGCCATACTGTTCCGTTGTCAGATGTTTTCAAAATGACTTATGAAATGAATTGTGACATGACTTGACCACAACAGATTTGTGACTATGATAACTAAGTTTCCACTTAGGTGATTTAGAACTTTATTTTATCTTTTTTTGTTTCTGAACTCAGCTTAGGTTTCAAACTTAACTTTACAAATAAACTTAGAGTTTAGTATTCCTACTACAAATACCTTACTTGTTAGTGATAGTTTGCGAGTATTTAAAGAGTACTCATGGTTTTGTCTCTGGCTATTCCTATGGCCAGACTATGAGGAGGACTACCCTGAAGGAGGACAGCAGGACGGCTACGACAACTAGAATCATATCCCATCGTCAGCATTGCCTGTGACACTGAAGATGGAGCCTACCGCTATGCTATTTTTTCTGCTACTTGTTTGTATTAAGACTGGATCATGAGATCCTTTATTTGTGTAAGACCTTATTATAGTTTGTAATGGATGATGTACTGTGATATCCAATCTGTTATGTCTCGCAAAAATGGTAATCTTAGGATTGCGATGTATGGCATAACAAGCATCTGGGATTAAAAATCTGGGTGTTGACAATGAGAGATTTGTTTACCCAACATGGTTAGCAGTGTAATCTTCGGATTGGTCCTCCTCCACTATGGGCGTCTCACAATTTTATCATCAATGATATGTACTTTGCCTATTTTTTATATATGACTTTGGACACACTACGGGAGAAGAGAAAGACATCGGCGGCCAAAGGCTACGCTGATGGCTATTTGTCGTGGCCGTTAGCGTAGGCCCTGAGCCGGATAGCCGAGCAAACCTCCCATCGGCGTAAGGCGGGATAGGCCGACGGCAGCCGTCGGCGTAGACCGGGCCATCGGTGTAAGAATTGGACATGACGGCGATACGACGACATCAAGTCTATGCCAACGGCTAAGCCGTCGGCGTAGCTATTTTCTATTTTTCCCACATTAACCTAGAAAAATTCATAACTAAATCATTCTAATTCAAAAAATACATATAATATATCAAAATGTGTACAAAAATAAGATCTATCAATCTAAACTCAAATAGTACATATTTTGTTGAATAAAATATAAAAACATTACATATACTTTTGTATAACATATTTTCTATTTTTCGAGTGTAAAAAAACAGAGTGTTTTGTGAAGTAACCACCAAATGAAAGTCCCTATTTTCCAAAATACTAGGCCACCATGCATGGACAATGTCCCAACTGAGGTATCTTAAAGCTTTCCTTCCATCCCTCGTGAAAAAGACAAATTCCTACTAAATCGGTAGGAAGTGGGTCAGATTTGAACTACATGTACATAATCTGATGCTCATGATTTTTTTGGAAAAATAATTTTTAAGTTCAAAATATGCTATTTCATCAGAGATCCATTACAAGTTTAGGGAAGCTCAGCCCCGAGCTAAGAATCTTCATGCCCGTCGTTTTGACCATAATTTGAAACAGGCATAAGAAAATCAAAAATAATCCAAACAATGTAAAATATTTGTGTGGAGTCATATTATGTGACATAGTTACAAGAAAAATATCAAACTTGGTATATTTATTGCATCTCAAAAATGAGCTATCATGTTTAAGGTTTCATGGTATTTAGGCTAAACGACCAATGTTATGGCTAGAATCGTGGCATAGTTTGTGATAATGTGTCCATATTGTGCACTCATGTGCATCATGGGATGGTGACCAATATTGCAGGAGAATTTTTTCTTTTTGTCGCACTAGGCTATTTTCCATTTTTCGAGTGTCAAAAGTGGGGTGTTTTGTGAAGCAACCACCAAATGAAAGTTTGAAAATGGTACCACCGCATTTTACAAAATACTAGGCCACGTTGTATTGATAATGTCCCAACCGGGATATCTTAAACCTTTCCTTCCACCCCTCATGAAAAATACAAATTCATGCCGAATCGGTGGGAAATGGGTCAGATTTGAAATATAGGTACATGATCTGATGCTCATGAATTTTCCCAAAAAAATCATTTTCAGGTTCACAATATACTATTTTATTAGAGTTCCATTGCAAGTTTAGCGAGGGTCAGTCCTGTTTTTGACCATAGTTTGAAACGGGCATAAGAAAATCAAAACAATCCAAACAATGTAAAACCTTCGCGTGGTATCATATTATGTGACATAGTTATAAGGAAAAATATTAAAGTTGGTATATTGATTGCATCTCAAAAACAACTTTTCAGAAATGAGCTATCATGTCGAGGTTTCATGGTTTTCAGGCCAAACGACCAATATTATGGCTAGAATCGTGGCATATTTTGTGATAATGTTCTCATATTATACACACATGTGCATCATGGGATGGTGAACAATATTGCAGGAGGAAGTTTTCCTTTTTGTCGCACCAAAAAGCCATTTTCCATTTTCCGAGTGTCAAAAATGGGATGTTTTGTGAAGCAACCACCAAATGAAAATTTCAAAATGGTACCATACCATTTTTTCAAAACACTAGGCCACCTTGCATGGACAATTTCCCAACCGGAGTATCTTAAATCTTTCGTTCCACCCCTCGTGAAAAAGACAAATTCCTCCTAAATCGGTAGGAAGTGGGTTAGATTTGAACTACATGTACATGATATGATGCTCATTTTTTTTGGAAAAATCATTTTAGGTTCACAGTATGTTATTTCATCAGAGATCTATTGCAAGTTTAGCGAGGCTCAGTACCGAGCTAAGAATCTTCATGCCCATCGTTTTGACCATAGTTTAAAACGGGCATAAGAAATTCAAAAACAGTCCAAATAATATAAAACCTTCGCGTGGTGTCATATTATGTGACATAGTTATAAGGAAAAAAATCAAACTTGGTATATTGATTGCATCTCAAAAAAACCTTCTCAGAAATGAGCTGTCATGTTCGAGGTTTCATGGCTTTTAGGTCAAACGACCAATGTTATGGCCAGAATCGCGGCATAGTTTGTGATAATATGCTCATATTATGCACTCATGTGCATCATGAAATGACAAACAATACTGCAGGAGGAAGTTTTCCTTTTTGTCGCACCAAAAAGCCATTTTCCATTTTCCGAGTGTCAAAAATAGGGTGTTTTGTGAAGCAACCACCAAATGAAAGTTTTAAAATGGTACCACCCTATTTTTCAAAAATACTAGGCCACCTTGAATGGATAATTTCCCAATCGGGTTATCTTAAACCTTTCCGACCACCCCTCGTGAAAAAGTCGAATTCCTGCCGAATCGATAGGAAGTTGGTCAGATTTAAACTACATGTACATGATCTGATGCTCATGATTTTTTGAAATAATCATTTTTAGGTTTATAATATGCTATTTCATCAGAGATCCACTGCAATTTTAGCGAGGCTCAGCCTCGAGCTATGGATTTTTTTTAGAATCCTCAAATTCAAAATAGAAATTTTGATATGATTTTTTCAAGATTTGAACACTATTAAATAATTTTTTTTTTAAAAGACATGATGCATGATTAAACAGGTGATAGATATGTCATATTTGGATTCTTCTCATTTTTCTGATCGATTTAGATATATTATTTGTAGAATTCTGATTTACGCATTTAAAGATATAAATTATTCCATATCAAATAGAAAAAGGCGAAAAAAATTCATTCTATTGTTATTTGAATTCAAGATTATTGTTACTTAGTCATTTTTGTTTACTTAAATAATTGTTTGGATTTAAAAAATAAAGGCGTCTGACACCATGGTCCAAGGGTTAATAGGATTGATATGATAATATTATCAATAAGGTCTAATTTCCGTATTGGAAGCTCATCCGGAAGAACTGAAAAGTTAAGCGTGCTAGGCTGGAGTGCTGTGAGAATGGGTGACTGATCGGGAAGTTTGATCATGAGTACAATTTGCCGAAGATCATGCGTGCTTAGAGTTAAAAAATATGCTTATAAGACTAATGAGTCAAACAATTTAAAAAAATTATCATAAGATTAACAAGTCAAACAAAAATAAATTTAAAAGAAAAAATAAAAAAATTGAAAAAATACATAGTGTCATCGCGTAGGTACCGCCATACCAAACGGCTGTCAACCGCCGATGTGGGTCTGCAGGCACTACACCGATGGCTATATGGTTTACGCCTACGGGGCAAAATGCTGACGGCCAGACGTCGGCGTAGCCTACGCCGACAACAATCGTAGGCTACACCGACGGGAGCTGGCCATCGTCGCCTCACTCGTTTCCTGTAGTGACAAGTGTCTCCTGCATGCATCCTAGTTATATAAAGACTGGATGTAATGCTTAAAACCTTTTCAAGTAATAAAACATCCTTTGTAAAAAATAAACTAGTCTTCTACCATAACAAATTTAGCAACCAAGCGGGTCAAAATCTCCAAAGGTAGCAATTGAGAAAGCTTGATCCCAACGGTGGAGGTTACTGCAGCAACTTGCGTTCGGTTTAACTACTGTTTGAAGGCCGCAAAGTAGATTAGCTTCACGAGGCCGACAACTTTATGCACGCAGCAATAGGAACTAGTAGTACAAAAGCAAGGAATAAAGCATGTCGTGTCCTGATGATCAAGTTTTTTTTTAAGTAATCATACTCCTTATCTTAATTTTTCTCCCTTTTCCTGATCAAAATGTGCGTCTTAATCACAAATATATCATGGAAGTGACACATGTCAACTTCTTCCAAGTTCTTTCCTGTTAGTATGATTACAGAAAGATTTTGATTTGTTTGTCGGATTAAGTGATTATTTTGGTTGAAAAAACTTTAGTTATTGTTAGACTCCCTAATCATCCAATGATAACCGATTATTAACCGAATCAAACACATGGCTAGATGGTTAGAAATGTGGCTGTACCTTCATCCACCAAAGATCAAACTTGATTGTGACGTCTTGTGTCTCACAAAATCCGATTATCATTTCAACTAGCAAATGTTTCCGTTGATAAAACCGAGGTTCAAAGGTGCAAATGGTGACTTTGTCAACTTTACATCGCTCAATGTTTTTAAAAATATTTTTGTACAATTACGAAGCTTTCCCTAAAATTATTTCTTTGTTTGTGAAAATAAATCTTTAACAAGTTGGTTATGTAGAGTTTAAAAATACAAAAGCAGTCCATAAAGTGTAGGGTTTTATGCACCAACTAAGTGATGGTTTTGCTCAAAAATTATTTATGCAGAATTCCTCGAGTTTTCTTGTGAATCAGTTTCTAAGGTTAGCAATGCAGACTTCAACCATACAAACTAGCCGCTACATTGGTCCCCTCATCTCGGGCGGCCTTCTCCTTCACCGGGTACATAGATGAAGCAATGGAATAAACGGCGAAAGATTCTCTCCTCTTGTGATAGGAAGCTCATAAGGCTATATTCAAAACTAGAAGCTATAAGGCTATATTTTGTCATTGGTCTTTGTTACTCAATTCTGTTTCCATTTGTTCGATCTAATTTCACATCTTTGTTTAACTAAAAATTTAGATCTTTTGTCTATAAAACCAGTTTGAACATAAAAAAAGTTCAGGATGTGTAGGGTTTTATACACCTAGGGTTTTACACACCATTTGTGCCAATGGGCTTATAGTATTTATTTCTTAAACTCTTTAGGTAAACTTTAGGTAAAAAAAATTGTGAGAGGGTACTTCCTCCAGCGAGAAAACCTATGATCTTTGATCGGGTGACAACAACGCTTGTGCATTGTTTCCTTCTTGAAGATGTCGCTATTTGAGTGTTTGGACTACTGATGTTGTTCTGGTGGTGTTAGTGTCGTTGTTACGAGGAATCATTCTCTGTAACTGACTTTTTTTTTGTAATTTTTATTTCTTTTTTTTTTGAGCTGTGTGCATCCGTAAGGGCATTCGTTGTTGCAGAGGCCGGATGTATTTGGTATCTCGGCGATATTAATATATGCTCCTTATTAAAAAAATATCGAGACAATTAATTCTTTATATAAAATGAGGATTTCAATAGCGCGTTAAAGAAGGGAGCAACCCGATGGCGATTTTACATGTGACGTTTAAACCAAAATATATATATGAAAGGTTGTCATGTATCTGTCGGTTCCGGAAATCGAACGGCCCAAGTTCCGTCACACACGGACGAGCAATCTCAGGTCCGCGCTGTAAAAATTCTGGAAAACAATGGTGTAAGTTTCAGGATGGGTTGTAATGGAGCAAGCCCTAACTTAATTTAAACAGAAACTCAATTCTGACCTTGCACTTACACAGAAATCTACATCTGAACTCACGATAGTTTCAGATCAACATAACAATTAGCGAAATATATACAAATGGCAAATGCCCAAGATGTGCACACTGTGCTTGAGGCTTGAGCACATTATTGCAAGTTTGCAACAGTGATTAGCAGCACTGCTGAAGGAACTAGAGGGGAGATCATCCTTCGTCTCACGCTAATACACTTCCCCGTAGAGAGAGTACAACAGATGCACACGCTCACACACACGGACGGACGACAGTAAAGCCTCTTCAACCCTTGCAGGAGAAGAGGCCGGAGCAGACCTCGTGGAAGGCGTCGAGGATGGCGGCGCGGTGCTCGCGCGCGTTGACGGACACGTAGCAGTTGAGCAGCGCCCGCAGCTCCGCCGGCTCGGCCATCCGCTTCGCCGCGATCACCTCCGCGATGGAGCGCCGGAACTCCTCCCGGGGCTCGTAGGTCCTCTTGTCCACGGCGACCAGCACGACGCACGGCTTCCTGCAGGGCGCGCCCTTCTTCTGGTAGCCGCGGCCGCGGCCGCTCGCGCACGAGCAGCTGCTGCAGGGCCAGCGACGGTGCTGGTCGGCGAGCTCCGTACTCCCGACGCGCGTCGACGATGACCGGCGGCCGTCGGCGGAGGCGGCGTCGATGATGGACTGCAGCCTCGCCTGCACCGCCCCGTGGGCGAGGTCGGAGAGGCGGCCCCGCGTCTCCGGCGGCGCGTCCAAGGACGAGCACGACGAGGAGACGCTGAGCCGGGACGCACCGCAGCACAGCGCGCGGCATCTGCCGTCCCTGTGCTTCGCGGCCTTCGCCGTGGAGACGTCCTCCTGCTGGTTCCGGCCGCCGCTATCCTTCTGCCGCGGCTTGCTCCGTGCAGAGAAAAACTGCATGGCTACTCTGTCCCCGCGCGCGCGCGCTCTGTTTGTCTCGTCGTGCAACTGCGAGAGGACGATGCGTGCACAACTGCGCGAATGCATGCGTTAGGGTGGTGGTAGTAGTAGTAGTCGCGAGATGCATGGCCGCTGCGAGCGGACAGTGCGCGGTTGTAAAGCGATCAAAGGCGCCGCCTTTTGGTTTGGTGATTAAGCGAGTTTTTAAGCCTCGATCGGAAAGGGAGGAGGGAGCAAGTGGCTAACTAAGCTCTAGCTTAGCTTTAGAGGATGTAGAGCAGGATCATGCTGTCCCCTAACCAGCAGCAACTTGGCATCTCCAACATGCTGATTTCTCTTTGTCTATGGCGTCTTAATCGGGATCAGCTAGCTTGTCAATTTGCAAAACGTGATGGCCGCTTATTTAATCGTAGGCGTCAATGATCGTTCTGAGTCGCCATTACGTGAATCCTACTTATGTCATAATTACTGCAGCACACGGCTGTCCTCGTATGAAATCCGGAAACTTCAAAGTCGAATCTACAACTTTAGATCACATTAATCGTTTTCTTTAGAAGTTCTACCTTCCAGTGCAGAGCGCAGAGCTCCTTGCCTCTGGTAGCTTCAGACTCTGAAGTTCAGAGGCTCAGCTCGCGGAGTATGGTGACACGTGTTTTAAGTACCCTGAATGTGTAACAGCATTGATTAGCAGGCCCTAATCCGATCACAACTCACGATTAATTAAAGAGGAGACAGAGGAACCTAATTAACGAGAAGCAAAGCTAGAACAGGCTCCGGAGCTGGTGTAGTGGCCGTCATGTGGCCACCGTGCCAATCATGCAATCAAGCAAGCGAGTCAACAGCTTTAAGCTAGTTTTCCCGCATGCTTTTCCGTGGGTTTCTTTCCATTTCTTTTTCCTGTTTCCTTTTTCGGCAAGCGGCTAGAGTAGGCTGGTGGAATGCGGTACTGTGGCTCCGCCAACCACCGGTGGTGTAGCCCGCCAGCTTGATGTCTCCGGGGACTTTGAGCTCATTGTTAGGCATCTCCATCCACCGGCGCGTTCCAAAGTGTGTCCGGCTACATACAGTGTCGACCAGACGCTTTGGGGAAGTCTGATGAGCATGTCGGTATTTTTGGAGAGTCATGTGGCACCGATCCTGAAATAGGGAGGACTGCATTCAGTGACTCACTGATCGCCCTCTAACAATCAAAATAAGGTATCCCCAAATATAAATTGCATTAGAAATAATATATTTATTTTTTTAGAGCAACCGGCAGGAGCACTGCCTATTCTATTAAAAGAAGAGAATTGGCCGGTTTGGAAGGGAAACCGGCCGAAACCCGATACAGACGTATATACACGCGGGTCCGGTTAAAAGGGGAACCAAACAAAAAAAAACCAACCGACACGGTTTTCAGGAAAACCGGCAAAACCAAAACGAGACCACACGACCTAGCTCGACTAGGTTTGGAGCACCACCGATAGACACCCAGCACAACGGCAACAGAGCCTCCGCTCCGGCAACCTCACCGGTCCCGAGACCGCGCACTCCTAGCCGACGAGGCAGCAACCAAGAAGAACAAGCTCTAGCGTCTGGCGGAACACCAAACCTCCAAGGCATCGCCCCCAAGAGAGAGAACGACGGTGGCGTCGCTGATGCCCGCTCCGGCAGAAGCCAGAGCTCAGGTTTTCACCCGGAGAGTCTGAGACCCGAAATGACGAGGGAGGTGAAGGAGCTCCTCAACGATGCCTCCAACGAGGGGAGCGACGTCCGCGGACGCCGACATCGCCGGCATCAACCTAGGTCGATGCAGTGCTTTCGCGCGGAGTTCACCAAACCCGAAGCCATACAAGCCGATCCACCAAGACAAAGAAGCCATGCTCGCCTTGCAGCACCCCGCCGCCACCACCTCTTGTCGCAAGAAACCCCTGGGCACCTCATCCCAGAGGGCCCTATGCCACGACCTCCGTCCCGGGGCCGCCGCCCCGACGTCCACTCCGGAGACATCCGAAGACGCCGCCGAACACCATCCGCTGCCACCGCCAACCACCACCAGACCACCAAGCCGAGAGGTGGAGAGCCCGTCTATCCCGCTCCAGAAGCACCGCACCACGCGGAGAAGATCGGAACAAGGACAGGTGGCTCCGCCCAGCACCACGATAGACGGAGAACCACCCCATCCGAAACGAACGCAAGCAGCAGCTCCAACACCTCCAAGCCCCGCCGCCGCGCCGCTCGCACAGCCGCGTCGGCCGCCACCTCCACTCGCTGGGGCTGCCGCCCAACATCCCCACCACGGAGGAAGCAACGCCGAGGCAGAGCAACCCCGCGGCCCGCCCAGCCCATCTGGGCCCAGATCGGGCCCGGTCGCGCCACCTCCCCCAACAGAGCTAGGCGGCATGCGCCACCCCCGTCCCGGCCGCCGCACCACGCTGCCCGCCGAGCCCCCCTTGACGCAACGCCGACGCAGCCGCCGGAGGACGAAGAAGGGCCGCCGGGCAGAATCGCGTCCACCGCGGGATCCCCCCAGCCACCTTCGGCTGCGGGGGCCACCACCACCGCGGCGAGTCCGGCGGCAGCGGCGGAGGAGAGGAGATGGCGGGGAGGGGGCCGGCGACGGCGAGCATGCTAGTCCCCCGAGTCGCCCGCGGGGGCGACGCGAGGGTCAGGATAGAGGTGTCTGATATTCATGGTATTAGAAATAATATGCGTAGCCGACTACAAGTGGTAAGAAATTAAAGTAGCACTAAAAGGTTCTACTAACCCTAACCCTAGATCGACGGCGCTATTCATTGTCGCTGGAGCGTAGACCTGCCCAGATAGCGGAAGGCACCGCTATTTATCGTCATCGGAGCACACGCCCTCAAATGGCAAGGGAGCGGAAGGCAACCTCATTAAGTGGGCAATAATGCTAGACCTACAAAAATTGCTCTACGGAACAACCCTACAGAATGATGTGGATGTACCTGGTTGGTGAAAATATTTTAACCTCCCGTGAATTGAGGGCCTGGCCACCTCCACCTTCTTGACACGTACGTCCGTAAGCCAGATTTTGTAAGAATCAATCCGTAGCTGTAGCATTACTGTTAAGTGGGTGTCGTGGTCGAACGAGGACTCCTCGAGAGAGCAGACGGTCGTCTTCTACAAGTCGAGCTACTCCTGAGCTTCTTTGAGGCGGACGGGGATGGCCGTGTCGGCGGGGTTCGCGTGCACCTGGTAGAGGCGCTCCAAGCGAGCCTCGTCGAGAGCTCGTAGGCGACTCATCTTTGGCATGAAGACTTCACTGAGGACGTCCCAGCCGAATGGGGGCGAGCGGTGGTCCGGGAGACTGGTCCTCTTTGTCATGTCGTGGCAGTGCTCCGGCCCCCTCCACCGTTGGATGGACCATCACAGCCGCCGCCGCCGCCTTCCATGTATCTAGGGCTCGGCGGTAGCAGGTGGCAGCTGGGTGAGAATGGGGGAGTGGGTGTGTCGGTTTTTAACTATGCCGAGTCGTCGTTGTGCCACTAACTCGGGGAGGGGGGGAGGGGGGAGGGGGTCGTCAGATCTGACGCGATCTCGATTGCTTGCGCCCCGAATTCACCCTCGATCTGTGGGTAGGGACCGGCACGAAAGTGCAAATAATTAGGCCTCGCTTGGCGCCGGCACTCATTTAGAGTTGTCGATGCAGGATGTTTTTGCCCGGCACCCCGAAGCCAGTTTGGGGATGGTTAGGGGCAGTGGCGGATCCAAGAATTATTAAAAGGTTGGACAAACATGTATTTCAAGTCTATTTTTTATCAAATTACCGTCAAATTAGACTTGTCGGCCGGTCAGAAGTCTGGACACGTGCCCAGACTTAGAGACGATTGGGTCCGCCTATGGTTAAGGGGGCGTTGTGGTGGAGATGCTCTTGTAAGAGTTGTATCCGTCCAGAAATAAATGATCTACTGCATTTATCTAGACTGGTTTTAGTGTTTAGATATCGTGTAATCCGTTATTTTCAGACGGCGTAGTGCAAACGAAGCAGCGGTTCTCACTATCACTCCTTCGATCACCTAACAGATTTCTACTTCCGTTTTGTCCAGTAGTAACGCACTGTACCACGTGCGTACCAAGTGGCACTAGCTGCTAGCTACAGGAGGCACAGAACTAACGTGGCGGTATGCCGTATGCATCTCGGTACGGTGCTACGTATGAGCCCACGTATGAGCCTGTGTGATGTTCACTCGTTTTAAAAGTCGTGACTCGTGATCGTGATCTTCATACACGGGCACACTGGTCACATCGCGGCCGTGAAGAAGCATCCTCCAAGCTACGATCGAGCTGTTTGCTCATGGAACGGCTCCGCCATGCGTCGCGATGGGATGGCCATGTCGCAACGTACACCAAGTCAATCTGATCCATCGTGAGTGGCGGCGACTCCAAACTTGCATGAAAGGTCTAGGAGGCCCACCAAGCCCAACCAACGCTACGTCGGCCTGTTTTGGGGCAAGTGACTACTCAAGCAGGCGTCGACGGATATGTAAGAGCTGTCTTGTTGGATCGCGGCGAACATGGCTCATTGTCCTATCTCCTTGCCCTGGCGTTCACCCCGATCATAGGTATGGCCGATCTCCAAACTCCTATGCATCTACGTTCGGCAATGTCTTCGGCTATGTCTGAATCTGAGAATTCAGCTGCTCAACTGCTTTCACACATGGTTATGGTCAATTATTCGACGGATTTACCCTGAATAGTCCGATTTTTCATCTGAAACGTCAGAGCTAATATAGTTAATAGAGCACGAATAATAGTTAGTGAGTTTGTGAGTTCAACCGTTATAGTCATTTAGCCGAACATAGAGTCCAAACTTGTTAGGATATTGGGTTACTTTTTTTTTGCGGGTAAGGATATTGGGTTACTGAAGCATAAGTCAGTGTTATTTTAGCTCATGTGTTTGTGTTATTCCATACACATCGACTTATTTGTTCATGTGGTCCAGTTATATTTACTCATTCAAATCATGTTACAATTATTGAATCTATGAGTATTTTGTTAAACTTATTTTACCAATCAATTTTTGTTGTCGATCTACTTATGCATGTACCGATCTAATTACTTTTTTTTTCGTCCCGGGTCCGCTCCGTTTTCGTTCTGAATCCACAGTGTAGATCCTTAACCAGTCATTATCTGATCCGGTCTGAATCCGCTAGGAAAATAAGGCCTAGGATATGGAAGAGAGGAAATATAATCCGATCTGATCTGATTACATCCCTAGATAATCCTAAATAATATTTGGATACGGATATCCAAGTGATATATATTACGCATACCATATCATATACCGTATCCAGGTGTCAAGTTCAGATCTAGATATCATTATCCGTCAGATTCACTCAAATCGGATATGGAGTCCATAAAACAGATTCAGAAACGAATTCGTTGCAGAAATTATCATATCCGTTTACATCCCTAGTCAAGCAAATCCTTCGTTACAGTTGCTAGTGTTCAGTGGGGATAACCCACATATGTGGCAAACTTTGCTTGAGCAGTACTTTAACATGTTCTCGATACATGATTCTTATTGGGTGGCTATGGCGACACCAAATTTTGTTGGTGCACCTAAATTTTGGTTACATTCAGTTCGTAAAAAGTTAGCTAACTTGGATTAGGATAGTTTTTGCACGTTGATTGGTACTAGATTTGGTAGAGATGGACAACAGCTTCTCAGACGTTAGTTTATACATTAAAACAAACTGATATTGTTGGTGATTATATAGGGCACTTTGAAACTATGATGAACAACCTTATAGCATATTTGGATGCTATTCATCATTTTATTTTTTTACACGCTTCATTGAAGGACTGAAGAACGACATCCGAGTTGTTGTCATGGTACAACGTCCTCCTGATCTGGATTTTGCCTTGCTCTAGCATTATTACAAGAAGACCTTATGGAAAGTGTCAGACTGACTGTCTATTCTCATAAATATTGGGTACCTAGGGTCATCATTTGCCAGATCAATTATAGTTATCAGCAATCTTCTAAACCGCATACGCTAAGAGACTATAGAAAGGCTAAAAGGCCATGCTTTAAATGTGGTGAACATTGGGAAGGGAGCACACATGTCCAACTACAATATAGTTCCATATTTTTGAAAAACTACTAGAGTTTATGGGTGCAGATGCTTTGGACATGACTAATGAACAAACTTGTCTTGATCAAGCTAATGACTCTGTGTGTAATTTCTCTCCAAGCTCTGTCTGGTATGATCACTAACAAAGAAGTCACACCATCTATGTTGCAGATACAAGCATGGGTGCAAGGTCATCTAGTATCTTTGTTAGTGGATTCCTGTAGCACTGCTTCATTTATCAATAAAATATGCAATCATTAGTGCAAGGTATCACTCTTGTTTAGAATCCAGTAAGGGTTAAAGTGGTTGATGACAGGAAATTATCGTGTTAAGAGGAAATTCTCAACTATAGCTGGGTAGCACAAGAGCATGACTGCACTAATTTAGATATCTTGTAACTAGGAGCTTTTGATATTATTCTAGAGTAGGATCGGCTAAACATAGTGAAAGGATAGAGATGTCGCCTAAAGAGGTGAAGAGGCAATTTAAAAACTATTACGATTTTGACTTTAAAAATGCAGAACTAAACTAATGTTTATGCTACAAGCACAAAACCTAAATAAGCTAGGCTCAACTAAGTGCACCAACACCAAGTTAAGCTAAAAAAGATAGCACAAGATACAAAAATATAACACAAGAGATAAGCAAGATATAAGTACTTCAAACTTGATGGCTATCACAAGGAAATAAACTTGGGTATAGAGATAACAGAGACACACGGAGACGGGGATGTATTCCCGTATTCCCTTACAAGTAAGGTACGTCACACTGGAGAGGTGTGAGATTCCACGAAGGATTTCCCAACACCATGAATGCTCACCTTCTTCTGCGAGTCTATCCCACGAAGGAATAGGCCCTTTCCTTACGACTAGTTTTTCCTCCACTCAAGAGATGGAAAGCTCCACAACCACTTCATGGATCCCACGAAGGGGAAAGCTTGATCCTCTTCACAATCTTCAACAAAGAGGTCACTGGCACCAACCACCAAGCCAACTAGCAGGTCACCTTCCAAAAGTAACAAGCTCATGATCTCTCACTCGAACAAATTGTAATGAAAAACTCAACACTTATGCAAGAATGCAAAGCAAGAACACCAAGGATGCTCAAATACTTTACTTTCTAATCCTACCAAAGAAACAAGTGACAGGGAGGAATTAGAGAGGAAGACCAATGAAGGAAATCAACCAATGCCTCCAAGATCTAGATCCAAAGGGTTCCCCTCGTATAGAGGCGGAATTGATTGATTTGGGGTGTAGATCTAGATTTCTTCTTTCAAAACCCTCAAAAAGATGCAAGAATCATATGACGAATGGGAGAGGAAGCAAGCTCAAAGGGTATATCAATGGTGGTCAAAAACATGGTCAAGAATCCTCTTACAAAACAATGGTGAAGAATCCCCCTTTTATAGGAAAATTAAATATGACCGTCGGGGTCAAAATGTGTAGTCTGGCCAAGATTGGCGAAAATTCTAGCGCGTCGGGCTATACGTTGGAATAGATTGGCGAGAAGTCCGATGCACTGGTTTTCCTGTCAGAACATCCGGCGCCGTGCCGAACGAGTCGGCGCCCCGCCAAACTGCTCCTCGGACTAGTTGTTCGGTAAAACCCGTTCAAATGGGCAGCAACTGGATGATTCGATGGGTAAATCGGTGCCACTGGTTTACACGCCGGTTTTCAAGATAGAAAATAGTGCTGACGAAAACAGTGATAACTTTTGCGTCCGAACTCCGATTTTAGCAAACTTGGGCTTTTTGAAAAGATAAGAACCGATAAGATACGAATCAAACAAAGGGGAAATCCCAAGAAAGAGCAAGAGTTAAAATATGAAATAAGTGGAGGTATGAGACCGCCCTAAATTAAGAACTGGTAAAACGTCCAAACTCAAAAAACGCAATAGAAGATGCATACAAAATCCATTTCTCGATGAACTTGGGCTTGTTGAAGAGCTCGCAACAAGATCACGAACTTCACTTAGAGAAACACCAAGAAGCAACAAGAAAAAGGGGATGCAAAGTATGCAAAGGATTGATCTCCCTAAGATGATGTGATCATTTTGCCCAACCGGAATTCCTTCTTGATAGTGTGACTACTTATCCTATAACCCGGTCTCCCAGTGACCACCTTGAGACCGGTAAAAGGAAAACCTAGCAAGGCCATACCTTTTCCTTGCGCATCCTGCTTGATCTTGGCGACAATTCTTCAAGCTCCATTCAAGACGGAATGCTTCACTTGATCATTGTTGCTTTGTGAGGACTCATAATTTTCTCCCCCATACATCACTATAGGATAGCTTTATTAAGGCAAATCTTCACATGTCCATTATCAACAAATGGATGGCATGCTTCAAGCATATGATATCCTTGAGATGATTATCTTGAACTTGCCCTTCTCAACCTTTATGGCAATCACCACTTGATGTCATCCTCGCACGGGCTATATGAAAACTTCACTTTTGATGCATGCCCATGGAAAGGTAACTAACCCACATAGACAACATAAAGGCACATATATAATGGGTTAGTTCATGACGCATAATTGACAAAGCTCAGCATACCACATGATACCATGTGGTACATTATTTATGCTTCATGTGTTGACCAGCTTGAATCCAATCTTCACTCTTTGTATTGGTCAACCATGTATATTATCATGCTCTATCTAAATATCTTGAGGTACATAAAAAACTCTTCATTTGCTTGCATGCTCTAAATCTTAGTCAATGATAGCTCAACTCATGAGACTATTGATGGCTGCAGGTGCACAAGTCAATTGTAACTAGTTTCGAAATAAGAGTATCGTACCCATAGAGAGCTATTTGGTTAAGGTCTTTATGCCCCTCGTCACTTTCCACCAAAGGATACGTGTAAGATGCCTTTGATCTCAAGTAAAGGGTGTTTGAAAGGTTTTTGGTTGTGTGCAGAAAAGTAATTAAAACAAGTAAAAGAAAGCAAGTAACAAGGTTGTGTGAAAACATGGTTGAACTCAATAGGGCTAAGAACGTTCTCGGGAATGTAGGATACACCACTAGCCTGGTATTATTATTATTAATCAAGATAACATACTTCTTGTGTCATGGTATATGTGGAGAGAGCTCCATAATAAGATGTTCACTACAAGGCTCGTAGGAAGCCACTTTTTGAGCCAAGAATGAGGTCACCTCTAAATAACCACTTCGACGTCTGAGAGCAATCACCCATACAAACCACCGCAATTAAGGGTCTCCTCGCGGATACCGTAATCAGTTTAGGGAATCTCTCTTTATCCTCCTTTGACCGTGTAGGTTGCTAGTCGGCACCAATTATCACGAAGCTCTCCGGGCACACTTCCAAACACGTCCAAAGGATTTCTCCCTCACTTTAGTCCTGAAAGCAAATGATATGTGGCCGACTACACATACCATCTAAAGCGAGAGATCAAACATAAATCATAAATCTATCATAGACCGGCCAGTCATATGGACACAAGAATAGATCATCTTAATTACAATTTTATAATATTTCTAGGATTTCACCATCTCCCGAACAACGAGGGAAAACTACTCACACATGGAAGCAATCAACAACATCATCATAATCAAATGGATGGATATAAGTATGTGGATAAATCTAGTGTAAACCATAATTAAATCTAGAATTACAACAAGATCTAATAGATGAGTGACGGGGGTAGTAATGGTGATGAAGATGCAGCGGTTGATGATGAAGGGGATGATGCGATGTCCTCCAATGAACCGTGAAGCAGCAGAGATTTGCCCTTCTCCAAGTTCCTCCTTTAGATCCCTTTCTGATATGGTTTTTCGTGGTGTCGGATCTCCTAGTCGTCTTCGCCAGGAGAAGGTATTTGACGAGGCAGACGCGCTGCCACGTTGTACGGGCGGACGGTACAGGCGGGCTCTACCCGTACCACTGGTCGTTATCACGGAAGATGCTTCCCTCACGTTTGGTATTCTCCTAGGTGCGAAGGTAAATCAATAAAATGACTTTTATCACTTAAAAATATCATATTATAACATAATATGATAGTTCCAATTGATATGTTCACATGAGACTTAGTAATTCGGTATCCTGTTGAAACAAGGATAAAAAGGTGTGCATAAACGTAGTGAAATACAAAATTCCTATTCTATTTATGCAAAAACAAAAGGTAAATATGCTTCAATTTTGGACTCATCAACTCCCCTAAGCTAGAATCTTGCTCGTCCCCGAGCAAGACAGTGGCTTATGGACAAGATCATCATGTTCATGAGGCACAAGTTGTTACAATAAATGAGGCAGAAATTTAAAATAGGAATACAACATGAGATGTAAAGTTACTTCGGAGGTATTATCATACCCTTACACATCACATGACTTAGAGGCTTCCACACCCTTTTAGTATCAATGAAGTTATAAGAAGATTTTAGTGATTCAACATATCATATAATCATAAAGTTAAACTAACTGAGCACTTGATTTCAGTAATGAAGATTCATGATCATTCTTTTTATTGTATCTTTCTTTTGCCTTGGGATTCTTTTGATAGTTGTTCCTTTTATTTTTCTTCTTTTCTCTCTTCTTATCTTTTTGTAAGTACAGCCACTTGATCATGTTCACTAATTTTATGGCTTTTAAAACTCGTGAGTATAATTTGCTACCAAATTTTTTCTTATCATAGTTTAATAAATACTATTATTGGTGTGGAAGTCCCTAAAATCATGATAGCTATACAAGTATCATAACACTCAACCTAGTTCAATCATCTAATATAATAATCATGAATCAAAATATAACTTCAAATATCACAAAGTCTGGAAACTCAATGGATATAAATCTTCTCTTGAACAAAAAGGATCTCGAAATTGATGCAACTAATGCAAATTTTGGAATTAAAACTTAACATGCGTGTAGGAAAGTAAACATGCTAAAACTGTAAGATAGATTACAAGGTCCTCACAGATCCCCCCAAGCTTGGAATCAAGCCGGTAGGATCACTAATCCCTTGCGGTTACTTACTCCTTCTTAGGAGTGAAGAAGTCATCATCTTCCTCTTCTTCTTCCATCTTGAGGCTGCAGGCATGAGTAATACATGCGAATCAAGAGGACATCTCTATGATGCTAGCATGCAGTTCTGTAATTATTTTGCTTAGCGTCTTCCTGTCATCAGCCATATCCATGATGATCTTGGTTAGGAGTTGAACTCTACCGTCGATGTCATCGACCTTATTTTCGAGGTCTTTCCCCATAATCCAGTAAGATTCAACTCCTTCAATAGTTTCAACACAAACTTTGGAAATCTTTTCAAGTTTCTCAATCTTTTCTCGAATCTCATCCCGTTTTTCCTCTTTTCGAGAAGAGGACCCCGGAGGAGATTTGAGAGAAGATCCACAAAGGTTATACCTGTAGGGGTTGAGTTGAGATTCTCCTTTGTTCTTCCTTTGTTCCATGTGCCTGAGCATCTCCAACTTGCACGGAAACATATCTTCCCAGTTGGGGTGTGGAACCACTTGAGTAGACTATTGGGTTGAGGAAGACGAAGTATCCTTCTCGGATCCCCTTCTTTTGGCTTGCGCTAAAGGAACATCTTCCTTCTTGGTCCAGATATGCTTGATATGAAATGGTTGCATAGTTCTTGAGCGATCAAGTGAGATATGAGGTGTCATGGTTGAAAACAAAGAAAGAAAACTCAAGATCTAAAAGACGATGGCGAAAGACAAAGAAAAAGAAAGAGAAAAGATGCAAATAAAAGGGAAACCCCTAGATAGAAGGGTTGGAGTCAGCCACGGGTAACGGTACGGGAGGGCCCTGTCCGTACCATGCGCCTGTACGGATGTCTTACCGACTTTTTGAAGGAAATATGCCCTGAGAGGCAATAATAAAGTTGTTATTATATATTCCTTATACATGATAGATGTTTATTTTACATGCTAGAAATGTATTGATTCGGAAACATCAATACATGTGTGTTTAATAAACAAAAAGGGTTCCTAGTCATGCCTCTCTTATAGACTAGCTTGTTGATTAACAGGATGATCAAGGTTTCCTGATCATGGACATTGGATGTTGTTAATAACAAGGTCACACCATTGGTGGAATGATGTGATGAACATTCATCCGAAGTATAGCATTACGATCAAGTCATTATGTTTATATTGCTATAACATCATACGAAGTAATCTTTATCCTTAGACCATGAGATCATGTTAATTGCTGACACCGGAAGAGTATCTTGATAACATCAAACGTCACACCGTAACAGGGTGACTATAAATATGGGTTCAGTACTACGAAGGTGTTATGTTGAGGCTCATGGATCAAGAGTGGAATTTGTCAATACATATGACGGATAGATATACTCTGGGCCCTCTCGGTGATATCACATTAGGATAGCTTGCAAGCAAGTGATGTGATCACTAGAATGTTATATCACGGGAACGAGAAAAGAGTGCATGTCGGTAACGAGATCAAACTAGGTATGGAGATACCGATGATCGAATCTCGGACATGTAATATATCGAGAGACAAAGGGATTTAGTTACAAGCGTTAAAGGTTCTCACGATCACAGGAGTCATCGTTGAATGTGTAGGAGTCAGTACGGATCTCCAGGTCCCGCTGCTGATTATTGATCGGAGAAGGGTCTCGATCATGTCTGCATTATTCGCGAACCGTAGGGTGGCACACTTAAGAGTTATCGGACACCATTTTGGAGCACATATGTTTCAGACGAAAGAATTGCAAAGCGCAGGAATTGTTTCAATAGAAACCGGAAATTGTTTCGGGTGAAATTGCAGAAGGTGGTTCTGCATGTGATATTGAAATATAGCAAGGGGTTATATGTGAATGTTTGTTAATTAAAGTAATTAACAAAATTCTAAATAAATTTAATAAAAAGAGTTTTATTAAATGAGAGAGCATTAAATTTGGAGAAATTTAATGCATTTAAAGTGGAGACTTTAAAAGGGAAGAGGCATTTTAATGTGGAGGGGGTTACCACCACATGAATGGGGGAGGTGAGGGGTCACCCCCCCCCCCCATGCGCTGGCCATGGAGAGAGGGGGGACCCCCCCCTCCTCCTATAAAAGGCCACCCATTCCCTCCTTCATCCACACACCTCCTTGTGAAGGATCTCTCTCCCCCTCTAGAATTATTTCCCCATGGTCTCGGATTAGCGAGATACATGTTCCCGGTGGCATTTCGTCTGGAAGGAGTTGCTGCTTCCGCTGGATCGCTAGAGCGAGGAGGTGGAGGTTGTCCGGTGACTTGAACGTGTGTGCGAGTGCGGATGCGCTGCTAAGTTGCGGCGCTCGGACTTCCTCACGGTCTTGAGATCGGCAAATGTACGACTACATCAACCACGAGTTCCTACTCGTTAACAAAGCTCGTTGTCTACGAGGGTAAGTTCTCGTTGGATGTATGTCCACCCGTTGCTTTGTACCTAGTAGATAGATCTTGGCATGTAGTTCACACCATAGGAAAATTTTTGTTTTCTATGTTATGGACCCAATAGTGGTATCAGAGCCTGATCTATGCGTAGGTGCTTAGCACGGGTAGTACACATATGGTTGATATGTGGGCGATGATGATCATGTTATTGAATCTTCTATGTATTTTGGATATTGGTGGCATAGTGGGATGAAGCGGCCCGGACCAACCTTACATGTCATCGTACATGAGACCGGTTCCACGACTGACATGCAACTTGTTTTGCATAAGTGGCTGGCGGGTGTCTGTCTCTCCTACTATAGTCAATATCTGATTTACAACGAGTTGCTAATAACTTAGTTATCCTTGTTGTGGTTCATGTTCGTTGGTGAGAACGGTTCTATCTCCGAAAGCCCTAAGCCACGTAAAACTTGCAATTGATAAATTAGAGGCGTCTAGTTTAGATCGTTGCTGGGCTAGTGTATTGATATGGTATTGTTGTAAGTAGATGTATGGTAGATACTCTTACAACACAGTCAATGTGTAAGTTCCATAGACCTTGGCCTTACACACAAAGGAATGATAGAGATCATACCATGATGCAAGTGATAGAGATCAAATGCATGGACCATATCATCTCACTTTACACATTAGATGTTAGCATCGTATACTGCTAGTTTGGCATGTTTGGTAGCATTATAAGATGATCCCTCATTTAGATATCAAGATAAAAATGTGTTCTTCTTTGAGTATGCACCGTTCTATGGATCGTGTTTCGATACATCACGTGATGATCGGGTGTACTCGAATCTACGCTTTCATAGGAACGGGTGTAAGACAGTTTTACACACGCGAATACTAAGGTTCTTACTTGGCGAGCCTAGCATGTACAGACATGGCCTCGGAACACGGACCGAAAGGTTAAGCATGAATCATATGGTTGATATGATGCCCATATAGATGCTCGCCTTTGAAGCTATATCAACTCACGTGATGATCGGACTTGATATAGTGGATTTGGTTCATGTAATCACCAAAAGGACACGAGGGATGTCGTTTTTGAGTGGGAGTTCATTAGTAATTTGGATTAGTTGAACTCAATCTAACATAAACTTAGTTTAAATAAACTTTACAAATTCTGTTGTAGATGGCACCACCTGCTTTTAATTTCAATGTGTTCATGGAGAAAGAGAAACTTGCTGCGAATGGTAGCAACTTCACCAACTGGGCTATGAATTTGAGGATTCTCCTCACTGCTGCACAAAAGAAATATGTGCTAGATGCGCTGCTAGGCCCCCCACCAGCTCCTGATGCCCCTGACGAGGAAAAGAATGTCTATGTGACTCGTCAGGAGGACCACAACTTAGTTCATTGCGGCATACTGTATGGGCTAGAGCCAGAACTTCTAAAGCGTTTCGAAAATGGTAATGCCTTTGATACCATGGGAGAATTGAAAATGATTTTCGATACCCATGCTACCATAGAGAGTTATAATGCTACAGAAAAGTTCTTTAGCTGCATGATGGAGGAAAACAGCTCCGTTAGTGAGCACGTACTCAAAATGTCTGGGTACGCCGATAAGCTTGTGTCTTTGGGAATAACGATTCCCATTGACTTAGGCATACATCGTGTTCTCCATTCTCTGCCACCTAGCTACAAGAGCTTCGTGATGAACTATAATATGTAGGGCATGAAGAAGTCTCTTTCCGAGCTTCTGTCAATGCTTAAGACTGCAGAAGTGGAGATTAGGAAAGAACATCAAGTGTTGATGATCAATAGGACCACCAGTTTCAAGAAGGATAAGAAAGGCAAGCACATGGTAAAGAAGGGTGCCAAGTCTGTTGCCATGCCTGAAAAGAAACCCCGGGCTGGCCCTAAGTCTGACACCGAGTGCTACTATTACAAGGGGACTGGCCATTGGAAGCGCAACTGCCCCAAGTATTTGGCGGACAAGAAGTCTAGCAAGGCAAACAAAGGTATATGTGATATACATGTTATTGATGTGTACTTGACTAGTACTCGCAGTAGCACCTAGGTATTTGATACCGGATCGGTTGCTAATATATGTAACTCGGTTCAGCGGCTACGGAACAAGTGACAACTAGCAAGGGATGAGGTCAGGATGCGGGTCGGCAATGGATCAAGAGTTGATGTGATCGCCGTCGGGACACTACCTCTCCATTTGCCATCGGGATTAGTTATAAACCTAAATAATTGTTATTTGGTGCCTGCACTGAGCATGAACATTGTATCTGGATCGTGTTTGATGCAAAGTGGTCATTCCTTTAAATCTGAAAACAATGGTTGTTCGATTTATAAGAATGATATCTTTTATGGCCATGCACCTATGTTGAATGGTTTATTTCTATTGGATCTCGATAGTAATATTACGCACATTCATAATGTTAATGCTAAAAAGATTAAACTTGATGATGATATGTCTACATATATGTGGCACTGCCGTCTAGGTCATATTGACGTTAAACGCATGAAGAAACTCCATTCTGATGGACTTTTGGAATCACTTGATTTTGAATCATTTGATACATGTGAGCCATGCCTTATGGGCAAGATGACTAGAATGTCGTTTTTTGGCTCAATGGAACGGGCGACAGATCTATTGGAAATCATACATACTGATGTGTGTGGACCAATGAGTGTGTCGGCGCGAGGTGGATATCGTTATTTTGTTACTTTCACGGATGATTTGAGTAGATATGGGTATATCTATTTGATGAAACACAAGTCTGAAACTTTTGAAAAGTTCAAGGAATTTCAGAATGAAGTGGAAAATCATCGTAATAGAAAGATCAAATTTCTACGGTCTGACCGTGGAGGAGAGTATCTAAGTTACGAGTTTAGCACACACATGAAAGAGTGTGGAATAGTTTCACAACTCACGTCTGCCGGAACACCACAACGTAATGGTGTGTCGGAACGTCGTAATCGTACCTTATTGGATATGGTTCGATCTATGATGTCTTTGACTGACTTACCTCTGTCATTTTGGGGTTATGCACTGGAAACAGCTGCATTCACTTTAAATCGGGCACCACCTAAATCCGTTGAAACGACACCGTATGAATTATGGTTTGGAAACAAACCTAAGCTGTCATTTCTTAAGGTTTGGGGATGCGATGTTTATGTGAAGAAACTTCAACCAGATAAACTCGAACCCAAAGCGGAAAAATGCGTCTTCATAGGATACCCTAAGGAAACAATTGGGTATACCTTCTATCACAGATCTGAGGGCAAGGTTTTTGTTGCCAAGAATGGATCCTTTCTTGAGAAGGAGTTTCTCGCGAAAGGTGTGAGTAGTCGGAAGGTAGAACTCGAAGAGGTTATTGAACCTTCTCTTCATGGAATGGTGAGTGGCGCAGCACCAGAAGTTGTTTCGGAGTTGACTTCACCTGATGAAGAGAGAGCTAATGATAATGATCATGAAACTCCGAAAGAGGACACTACCGAACCTCGCAGGTCAAGTAGGACACGTGCAGCTCCTGAACTGTACGGCAATCCTGTTGTGAATTTCATGGTTGATGAAATGGATGACCCTGCGACGTATGAAGAAGTGATGATGAGCCCGGATTCCAACAAATGGCTAGAAGCCATGAAATCCGAGATGGAATCCATGTACGAGAACCAAGTTTGGAACTTGGTGGACTTACCTCACGACCAAAAGGCCGTGGAGAATAAATGGATTTTCAAAAGAAAAACTGATGCTGATGGTAATGTGACCATCTATAAGGCTCGACTTTTCGCAAAGGGGTTTCGACAAATTCAAGGAGTTGACTATGATGATACATTCTCTCTCGTAGCGATGCTTAAGTCAGTTAGGATTATGTTAGCAATTGCTGCATATTTCGATTACGAAATATGGCAAATGGATGTCAAAACTGCGTTCCTCAATGGTAAGATTGAAGAAGAGTTGTATATGATACAACCTAAGGGTTTTTTTGATCCTAAGGATGCTAATAAGGTGTGCAAACTTCACCGATCCATCTATGGACTGAAGCAAGCATCACGAAGTTGGAATCTCCGCTTTGATGAGGTGATCAAAGAGTTTGGATTTGTCCAAACTTATGGAGAGGCTTGTATTTACAAGAAAGTGAGTGGGAGCAATGTGGCATTTCTGATATTATATGTGGATGACATATTATTGATTGGAAATGATATAGATCTTTTAAACAGTGTTAAAAGTTATCTAAACAGCAAATTTTTGATGAATGACCTTGGTGAAGCATCATATATATTAGGCATTAAAATCTATAGAGATAGATCAAGGCGCCTAATTGGGCTATCGTAGAGTACATACCTTGATAAGATATTAAAGAAGTTTAATATGGACGAAAGTAAGAAGGGGTTCTTACCTATGTTGCAAGGAAAGACATTGAGTAAGACTCAAAGTCCGGCTACGGCGGAAGAAAGAGAGATGAGGGATAAGATCCCCTATGCCTCGGCCATAGGCTCTATTATGTATGCCATGCTATGTACAAGACCGGATGTGGCACATGCTATTAGTTTGACTAGTAGGTACCAATCTGATCCAGGTTCGGAACACTGGATAGCGGTAAAGAACATCCTCAAGTACTTAAGAAGAACTAAGGATATGTTTCTTATATACGGAGGTGAAGAAGAGCTAGTCGCTAAGTGCTATGTCAATGCTAGCTTTGACACCGATCCGGATGACTCTAAGTCTCAATCCGGATACGTATTTCTCTTGAACGGAGCAGCAGTTAGTTGGAGGAGTTCCAAACAACCTATGGTGGCTGGATCAACAACGGAGGCGGAATATGTTGCTGCTTCAGAAGCGGCGCAGGAAGCAGTTTGGATGAAAGAGTTCATTACGGAACTGGGTGTGGTTCCCAGTGCGTTGGACCCGATGGTGATCTATTGTGACAACAATGGAGCCATAGCCAACGCAAAGGAACCAAGGTCTCACAAGAATTCCAAGCATATTAAGCGCCGGTTTCACTCCATCCGCGAGCATGTCAAGGATGGAGATATAAAGATTTGTAAAGTACACATGGACCTAAATGTAGCAGATCCGTTGACTAAAGTTCTCCCTAGGGCAAAACATGATCAACACCAGAACTCCATGGGTGTTAGATTTATCACTATGTGAACTAGATTATTGTCTCTAGTGCAAGTGGGAGACTGAAGGAAATATGCCCTGAGAGGCAATAATAAAGTTGTTATTATATATTCCTTATACATGATAGATGTTTATTTTACATGCTAGAAATGTATTGATTCGGAAACATCAATACATGTGTGTTTAATAAACAAAAAGGGTTCCTAGTCATGCCTCTCTTATAGACTAGCTTGTTGATTAACAGGATGATCAAGGTTTCCTGATCATGGACATTGGATGTTGTTAATAACAAGGTCACACCATTGGTGGAATGATGTGATAAACATTCATCCGAAGTATAGCATACGATCAAGTCATTATGTTTATATTGCTATAACATCATACGAAGTAATCTTTATCCTTAGACCATGAGATCATGTTAATTGCTGACACCGGAAGAGTATCTTGATAACATCAAACGTCACACCGTAACAGGGTGACTATAAAGATGGGTTCAGTACTACGAAGGTGTTATGTTGAGGCTCATGGATCAAGAGTGGAATTTGTCAATCCAGATGACGGATAGATATACTCTAGACCCTCTCGGTGATATCACATTAGGATAGCTTGCAAGCAAGTGATGTGATCACTAGAATGTTATATCACGGGAACGAGAAAAGAGTGCATGTCGGTAACGAGATCAAACTAGGTATGGAGATACTGATGATCGAATCTCGGACATGTAATATATCGAGAGACAAAGGGATTTAGTTACAAGCGTTAAAGGTTCTCACGATCACAGGAGTCATCGTTGAATGTGTAGGAGTCAGTACGGATCTCCAGGTCCTGCTGCTGATTATTGATCGGAGAAGGGTCTCGATCATGTCTGCATTATTCGCGAACCGTAGGGTGGCACACTTAAGAGTTACCGGACACCATTTTGGAGCACATATGTTTCAGACAAAAGAAATTGCAAAGCGCAGGAATTGTTTCAATAGAAACCGGAAATTGTTTCGGGTGAAATTGCAGAAGGTGGTTCTGCATGTGATATTGAAATATAGCAAGGGGCTATATGTGAATGTTTGTTAATTAAAGTAATTAACAAAATTCTGAATAAATTTAATAAAAAGAGTTTTATTAAATGAGAGAGCATTAAATTTGGAGAAATTTAATGCATTTAAAGTGGAGACTTTAAAAGGGAAGAGGCATTTTAATGCGGAGGGGGTTACCACCACATGAATGGGGGAGGTGAGGGGTCACCCCCCCATGCGCCGGCCATGGAGAGAGGGGGGACCCCCCCTCCTCCTATAAAAGTCCACCCATTCCCTCCTTCATCCACACACCTACTTGTGAAGGATCTCTCTCCCCCTCTAGAATTATTTCCCCATGGTCTCGGATTAGCAAGATACATGTTCCCGGTGGCATTTCGTCTGGAAGGAGTTGCTGCTTCCGCTGGATCGCTGGAGCGAGGAGGTGGAGGTTGTCCGGTGGCTTGAACGTGTGTGCGAGTGCGGATGCGCTGCTGAGTTGCGGCGCTCGGACTTCCTCACGATCTTGAGATCGGCAAGTGTACGACTACATCAACCACGAGTTCCTACTCGTTAACAAAGCTCGTTGTCTACGAGGGTAAGTTCTCGTTGGATGTATGCCCACCCGTTGCTTTGTACCTAGTAGATAGATCTTGGCGTGTAGTTCACACCGTAGAATTTTTTTTGTTTTCTATGCTGCGGACCCAACACTTTTATCCTTTAAAAAAAGTAGTCGAACACAACAAACAAGCGAGGAATAAAACAACGCCGATAAAAACCACTGGTACGAGCGTGCCCGCCCGTACTGCCCGGTCGTACCGAATTGCAAGAAAAAGGGCGCAGGGTCTGCCTACTTAATGACCACTGGTATGGGCGCGTCTGCCCGTAGAGCCCGTCCGTACCAGGTCGGAAAACAGCTCATAAAAATCAGAAAAAAATAAGGAAAAGCAAAGAACAAGGTGAAACGAACTAAAAGGATTCCAGAATAGCAAAAATTAAGCACCTAAAATATTGTTACCTCACTTTACCATACTCCTCGGCCGAGATTAAGGAGATTAGCTCCACTATGTCAACTTCCCCAACTCTATAGTGCTTCAAATGTTGCCCATCAAAAATCCAGGATGAAGAAGAGGGTGTAGTATTTTTCAACTTTACCGCTCCCGAAGGGTATTGCCTCTTCAACTTCATAAGGTCCTTCCCACCTGGATTTTAATTTACCTGCAAAAATCTTAATCCTAGAGTTGTAGAGCAAAATTTTGTCTCCAGATTTAAATTCCTTATTCTCTAACTTTCTATCATGCCATTTCTTTACCTTTTCCTTGAATATCCTAACATTTTCATAGGCCTCATTTCTGAGTTCATCCAAAGCATGAATATCTAAGAGCCATTTTTCCCCAACAATTTTAAAATCGAAATTCATAGTTTTGATAGCCCAATGAGCCTTATGCTCAAGATATAATGGAAGATGACAAGTTTTTAACGTAGACCATCTTGTATGGCGTAATTTTCCATTGGATTTTTGAAGGTTATGCGATACGCCCATAATGCATCATTAAGCTTCATAGCCCAATCCTTTCTTGACATGTTCACCGTCTTCTGGAGTATGACTTTAATTTCCCGGTTAGACAATTCAACTTGTCCACTGGTTTGTGGGTGATAAGGTGAGGCTACTCGATGATCGACTCCATATTTCTAAAGTATCTTGCTAAAAGTACCTTTTATAAAATGAGCTCCACCATCAGTAATCAAAAATCGAGGTACTCCGAACCTGGGAAAGAT
Organism: Avena sativa; assembly: GCA_916181665.1. NCBI lineage: Eukaryota > Viridiplantae > Streptophyta > Magnoliopsida > Poales > Poaceae > Avena > Avena sativa. The sequence goes on from OV702287.1 coordinate 462,808,028, forward strand.
GATGTCCTTGATCATTTTGATGGAAGTGGTTGCATCTACATGAGAAATGGTATAGCCTCGACCCACTTAGTAACATAGTAAACATCAAAAATAATATGAGTATAACCGTTATAGGGGACAAAAAAGGTCCCATAAAATCCATTCCCCATACATCAAATGGCTCTGTTACGAGATTATATTTCATAGACATTTCCTGTCTTCTGCCAATATTACTCATACGTTGGAAAGCATCACCATTACTAACATATTCATGAGCATCTTTAACCAAGGTAGTCCAATAAAAGCCTGATTGCAAGACTTTAGCTATCGTACAATCACCAACATGATGTCCTCCATAAGGACTATCGTGACAAGCCTTGAGAATGGCTCTCACCTCGTGGTCAGGTACACATTTCTTAATTATCCCATCAATACCATGCATATACAAGTAAGGGTCGTCCTGAAAGTAATGTTTTAAATCATTAAAGAATTTCTTTCTTTGATTGTAATCCATTCCTTTTGGTAACTTACCTACAAGGAAGTTAGCATAATCTGAAAACCAAGGGTCACGGGACTCTATAGCCGCAAGACATTCTCCTGGCAAAGATTTGTTAATGGGAATGGGGTCTTCTATGATACCTTCCATACGTGATAGATGATCAGCAACGGAATTAACCTTACCTCTCCTATCCACTATCTACATGTCATATTCTTGGAGTAACATGACCCATTTAATTAGATGGGGTTTAGCATCTTTCTTAGCTAGAAGATGTCTCAAATCCTGATGATCTGTATGAACTATTACTTTTGAATTGATAATATAGTGTCTAAATTTATCACAAGCAAAAATCACAGCTAAAAATTCTTTTTCAGTTGTTGCATAATTTCTTTGATCCTCATTAAAAACTCGACTAGCATATTGAATGACGTTTAGGTTCGATCCATCTCTTTGTCCTAGAACAGACCCAATAGAATAGTCACTAGCATCACACATAATTTCAAATGGCTCGTTCCAGTTTGGTGGTTGGATAACTGGTGCAGAAATTAGTGCTTTTCAACTATTCAAAGGAATCAATGCAATTTATATCAAAAGCAAAAAGGGTATTTTTTTTATCTAGGAGACAACCTAAAGGAGCAGCTATCTTAGCGAAATCCTTAATAAAACGCTTATAGAAACCAACATGCCTAAGAAAGTTCTTTACCCCTTTTATGTCTTGCGGAATCGGTAACTTTTCTGAAGTAACAAGGTTTGGACTATCAACCTCAATTCCTCTTTCAAAAACTTTATGCCCCAAAACTATACCTTCTCTTACCATTCGACGGTGCTCCCAATTTAGGACCATCTTGGTATGTCTGCATCGCTACAAAAATCTATTAAGATTATAAAGGCATTCCTCAAAAGCGGTTCCATACACAACAAAGTTGTCCATGAGAACTTCCATTGAGCTTTCCACAAAACTGTCAAAGATTTTCAAAACACACTCTTGCAAAGTAGCAGCTGTGTTACATAGACCAAAAGGCATTAGTCGATAAGCATAGGTTCCATAAGGACAAGTGAAAGTAGTTTTTTCTTGGTCTTTAGGCTAAATAGCGATTTGAGAGTACCCCGAATAACTGTCAAGAAAACATAAGTGATAATTCCCTGACATCCTTTCCATGATGCTATTCATGAGAGGTATTTGATTATGAATTTTATTGTTTCCTTATTTAACTTCCTGAAGTTTATACACATTTTATATCCTGCTATTGTTCTAGCAGGAATTAATTCATTCTTATCATTATTAATTATAGTTATCCTTCCCTAGGTGTACAATGAGTTGGGCTTACCCATTTTCTATCTGAAATTGGATAGATAATACCACTATCCAACACACGTATAACTTCTTTTCTTACTACCTCTTTTATTTTGGGATTCAACCTTTTTTGATTATCAACACATGGTTTAGCATCCTCAATCATAGGTATATTATGAGTTACTATGTAAGGATGTATCTCTTTTATATCGCTAAGAGTGTATCCAAAAGCTTCACGCTGTTTGATAAGTACTTCTAATAATTTCTTAATTTATTCAGGAGAGAGCTTATCATCTAAAATTACAGAGCACTTACCTTCCTTATCTAAGAATTCATACATGAGCCCTAGAGGGAGAGGTTTTAAAACAAGAGGTGATGCATCCTCATACCCTTTTCTTTCAAGTTCTTCAAATTCGTCTCTAAGGCGAGTCTCAATTTTTGGTGCAACATTGAGGATTTTATCCAAATCTTCTTTTGCAGAGTTGTTTGAGAGTGAATCATTACCTGTCAAACTCCTCTCCAGCTCGGATTGTGGAGTACCAAAGTAGATTGCTGCCAATTCTTCAATAGTTCTCTCCTCTTTAATTTCAACTTTCTTTTCATAAGGCAAATTTGTAAATTGGCTGCAATTAATTTCTAAAACTTCTTCCCCAAACTGTAAAGACAAAACTTATTTCTTGTTATCAATATCAATGTTCATAGAGCTGTAAAAACGGTTAACGAAAATGACCGGGAAAAAGGAGTTCAAAGGCATTTCAATGATATGAAAATCAACTAGGTACACAAAAGCTCCTGCAGAAACGCAGGCATTGCGAAGTATCCCATGAGTCTGCTGCAAAGTTTGATTAGAAAGCATAAAAGTAAATTTTGACGGCTCAAGGTCTGGTTCATCAAGATGGCATCGTAACTCTTCCTATATTGTGTAAGGCATAACGTTAGTGGAAGAGCTTAAGTCACAAAACCGTACATAAGTAGTTCCCCCTAAACAAAAAGAGATTTTATGTTGACTTCTATTTTTACCATCAAACTTGCCTCTTATCATTTTAGAAGATTCTTTACTCACTACCATTACTTCATCCTCGAACACCTCAGGTTTTAGAAGTTATTTTACTATCCCAATGTTCTTTTTAATGGTTCACAGGTCCTCAGTTAACCTCCCTATCCTTTTATTTCTTTCACCCTTACTTTCTATTATTTTTGTGAGAATAGTTTCCTCCTCGTCTAACATTTTTTATGCATTTGCGAGTATTTGTCCCTGTGGCAAGTTTTAGGGGGCTTCTCCTCCACAGGTGGTGTGTAGCATTCCCATTCTTTTGGGATATGCAAATAATCAACATAAGTTTTAACAATTTGAACAATCATACGAGGGTCAAGGTTGAAATTTCCAAGCAGTTTTCTACTTTACCTGAAGGTAGAAATCTTCTCAAACAGTTATACTCTATAGGATTTTTTATTAAGTTCAGCTCCACAATAAGCTTTCTCTATTCTATGCACTGTCTGTAGAAAATTACAGGCTCTTTTAACAATAAATTCAGTAAATGACCCATTGGTAAGGGAGTCGAGCTCATTATTATTATTATTATTATTCAAACCTGCGTAGAAGGTATGTATTACCAACCAAGGCGGGAAGTTGTGGTGGGGGCAGCGAACGAGCAATCCTCTAAACCTTGTGTATCCTTCATGCAAGCTTTCTTCAGGTTTTCCTTTAAAATTTGTGATCATGTGTCTCGCTCCAAGAGTTTTCATCCTAGAAAAGATATCAACTAGGAACAAAGAGGCTAAGATCTCCTAGGAATTAGTATTCTTTTAAGGACTTTTAATATACCAAGAACGGGCTTCATCAATAAGAGTTTGAATAAAAAGAGCAGATTTAACCTCATCCTTAGTTAGTATATTAAGATGAAAAGTCCCACAAGTATCTTCAAAGAACCCTACATGCTCATACGGATCTTCCATACCCTCCCCTACAAACTTTTTAGCATTCAAAAGATCCAAAAGCATGGGTTAATATCATACCCTCTCGGGTTATTGGATTTTAAATAAGCGTCCATGGGCGGGCCAGGATTATATACAGCCTCCAGCTGGATTATATGTTGGTACTCGCCCATGGTGTTTACCTAAAACTAGTAAACAGCTTCAGTAAAACAATTAGTTGAATAAGCAACTAAGAACAAAGACCAAAAGCGCTTAGCTCCCAGTAACGATGCCAGTAAATAGCTTGATGGTTGCAAGTGTACATATTAATTGTTGCTAGTTTCGAAATAAGAGTATTGTACCCATAGAGAGCTATTTGATTAAGGTCTTTATGCCCCTCGTCACTTTCCACCAAAGGATACTTGTAAGGTGCCTTTGATCTCAAGTAAAGAGTGTTTGAAAGGTTTTTGGTTGTGTGCATAAAAGTAATTAAATCAAGTAAAAGAAAGCAAGTAACAAGGTTATGTGAAAACGTGGTTGAACTCAGTAGGGCTAAAAAAAATCTCGGGGATGTAGGATACACCACTAGCATGATATTATTATTAATAATTATGATAACATACTTCTTGTATCATGATATGTATGGAGAGAGATCCATAATAAGATGTTCACTACAAGGCTCGTAGCAAGCCACTTTGCTGAGCCAAGAATGAGGTCACCTCTAAATAACCATTGCGATGTCTCGGAGCAATCACCCATAAAAACCACCGTAATTAAGGGTCTCCCCGTGGATATCTTAAATAGCTTAGGGAGTCTCTCTTTATCCTCCTTTGACCATGTAGGTTGCTAGCCGACACCAATTCTCACGAAGCTCTCTGGGCACACTTCCAAAGACGTCCAAGGGATTTCTCACTCACTTTAGTCTCGAAGGAAAATGATATGTGGCCGACTACACATACCATCTAAAGAGAGAGAGAGAGAGAGAGAGAGAGAGCAAACACAAATCATAAATCTATCATAGACCGGCCAGTCATATGGACACAAGAATAGATCATCTTTATTGCAATTTCATAATAGTGTTGGGTTTCACCATCTTCCCAAGAACAAGGGAAAACTACTCACACATGGAAACAATCAACGACATCATCATAATCAAATGGATGGATAAAAGTACGGGGATAAATCTAGTGCAAACCACAATTGAATCTAGAATCACAGAAAGATCTAATAGATGAGAGATGGGGGTAGTAATGGTGATAGAGATGCAGCGGTTGATGATGAAGGGGATGATGCGATGTCCTCCAATGATCCGTGAAGCAGCATGTATTTTCCATTCTCCAAGTTCCTCGTTCAGATCCCTTTCTGATGTGTTTTTTTGTGGTTTCTGGTGGCAGTGGATGTCGGATCTCCTCGCCATCTTTGTCAGGAGAAGGTATTTGACGAGGCGGATGCGCTGCCACGTGGTACCGGCGGACGGTACGGGTGAGCTCCGCCCGTACCACTGGTCGTTATCGCGGCAGATGCTTCCCTCACGTTTGGTATTCTTCCAGGTGCGAAGGTAAATCAATAAAATGACTTTTATCACTTAAAATATCATATTATAACATAATATGATAGTTCTAACTGATATGTTCACAAGAGACTTAGTAATTCGGGATCCTGTTGAAACAAGGACAAAAAGGTGCGTGCAAACGTAGTGAAATAAAAAATCCTATTCTATTTATGCAAAAACAAAAGCTAAATATGCTTTAATTTTGGACTCATCAACTATCAAGACACCGACTTAGAGACAAATCTTGAATTCTTTTATTAAAATCAAACTCTCAAGATCTTGATCATCCATTGCTTAACACTTAAGCTAGAGCATGGCTAAATTGAGTTCCACACAAGAACTCCATCTTCATTTCTACTTCTTGATAATGCCATATTCTTCTCTTCTAATCGATGATCTTGATGTCAATACTCAAGGTATATATTTATCTTCAAGGCATCCATACCTGAATACAACACATGGACTAGAAGCATGACCTATGGAATATTCCTTCATATAAAACTCAATAAGAACATTAGTCCATAGGGATTGTCATTAATTACCAAAACCACACATAGGGGCATTGTACCCTTACACGTAGTCCCATGAATATTGATTGGCCTACCAAACATCTAAAAATTATTTTTGAGGATTAAATGTTTATTTGTAAGGCATGGGTGCTACTTCTATTAGTTCCATACAATTTCTATTGAATAGTTACCATGGTTGCACAAGAAAGAGGATTTTGAATAGATTTTGATTATTTGGTAAGAAGATGTGAATGGTGAATCCTCTGATGACATTCCTAAAGAAGTGCAATTGATATTACAACATTACATTGGTGTATTTGCAGAACTTGTAGGTTTGCCACCTAGAAGGGCATACGACCATCATATTCCTCTAATTGATGGGGCCATAACCAGTACAGATTCGTCCTTAATTATAGGCATTCTCCAGTATTTAAAGATGAAATTGAAAACAAGTGACTGAATTATTGAAAGGTGGTGTTATTCAATCTAGCAAAAGTGATTTGCGCTGACTATTTGGTGCATAAAAAGGACTTAGCATGGTGTGTGTGTATTGACTACTGCTAGCTCAATGTTCTCACAGTTCCTAGGAAATTTCCAATACCCATCATTGATGAATTAATAGATGAGTTGACTGGATCCTACTGGTTTTATAAATTGGATTTGAGAGCTTTGTATCACAAGATTCGGATTTCACCTTGGGAAGAACATAAAGCAACTTTCTTCACTCATTTTGGTCAGTATGAGTATAAGGTGATGTATTTTGGCTTGTCTGGTGCACCAACTACCTTTCAAGGAGCAATGAATAGTACCTTCAACCCGTGCTTAGAAAATATGCATTTGTTTCCTTTGATGACATTCTGGTGTGCAGTCCAACTCTTTAGAAACACTTACAACATTTGTCTTCTTTGTTATCTCTTATGCGCAAAGATCGGTGGAATATTAAAATGTCCAAATGTTCCTTTGAATACAAAAGTATGAATTATTTAGGTTATGTGGTGGGCAAATATGGGATATCAACTAATCCCTCTAAGGTTAATGAAATTCAAAAATGAAAAGTGCCTGAAAATGTGGAAGAGTTAAGGGGTTTCTTGGGTTTGGTAGGATATTACATGAAGTTTTTCAGACATTATGGGGTTATTTCTAGACCTCTCACTCAGTTGTTGAATAATCATGTTGTTTTTTAGTGGAGTTCACAAGCTAATGAGGCATTTCAGTTGTTAAAATCAGCCTTGGTGTCTCACCCTATCCTGGCTATTCCTGATTTCTCCAAGGGTCTTATTATGGAAACTGATGCTTGTGGAAGTGGTATAGGTGCAGTCTTGCATCAACAAGGGCACCCTATTGCCTTACCTTTGGGCACTCAAACCAGTGGTTTATGCACATATGAAAAAGAATATTTGGCAATACTCATGGCAGTACATCATTGGAAATCATATATGCAATATGAAGAATTTATTATCAACATAAACCAAGGGACCTTGATTCATTTGGAAGAGCAATGGATCAATACTCATTGGAAGAAAAAATATTTCTACAAACTTTTAGGCCTTTGTTACAAGATTGTTTACATGCATGGAAAAGAGAATGCAACTACTAATGCTTCATCGAGGAAGGTTCATGTGTCAATAGAAACAGTAGCAACATTAATAGTGTGTCATCTTGTTTTGATTGAGAAAGTAATATTGGGTTATTCTAAGTATGCTAAACCAAAGAAATTATTGGCAGCTCTAACATTGGATGATAAGGCTAAATCTTTGTTTAGTTTGGAGAAAGGAGTTATTAAACACAAGGGTAGAATTTGGCTTGGTCATAATTTGCCTTGGCAGAGGATTTTGTTTGTAGCTTTTCATATCAATGCTTTGGGGGAATTCTCATTCTCCTATTACTTCTAAGAGGATTAAGAGATTACTTGCTTGGTCTAGCATGAATAAGGAAATTAAACAGTGGGTGCAAACTTGTCACATCTGTCAGCAGGCTAAGCTAGAGAGAGTTAAATATCCTGGATGCTACAACCTTTGTACCCTTTAAACCTTGGCAACACATTATTATGGATTTTGTTGAAGGACTTCCACAACCTAGTGAATTTAACTACTTGTTAGTGGTGGTTGACCGTTTCTCCATATATAGGTATTTTATTGCAATGCCTCGGCCTTACATAGCTGCAAAAGATTCTAAGTTGTTTGTGGACAACATCTTTAAATCACATGAACCACAACACTGTGGCCTCAAATCTCCGGGAACTTGTATTATACCTATAATATATAATCTTGGTTGGCTAAAAAACATCTAGTTCATGATATTCTTCGACAACATTTGTTTCAGGCACAAAAAATTGTGAAAAAGAAAGTAGATAAAAACTACATGTTGGTGACAAAGTATTCTTGAAGCTAGCAACCGTACATTCAGTCTTCTATTACCCCACGTGCTAGTCAAAAGCTGCTCTCTATATATTTTGGTCCCTTTCAAGTGATCAAGAAAGTGAGTGACATGGTCTATCAAATTGATTTGCCTCAAGGATCGTCGGTGCACTCAGTATTTCATGTCTCACTCCTTCGACCAGCATCCTCAGAAGGTACTCCAGTTTATTCAAAACTTCTCGAATCAGGCTTTCGCCCCGCTTTATAAATAAAGTACACAGGTGAGACCGCTGCTGGGCCAGATAGCACAATATCCAAAGGAAGTACCGAGCACTGCTGGGGCCGAACAGCACAAGCAAAATCCCAAGAGAAAAAGAAAAGAAAGAAATGCACGACAGCACCGGCTCGACCACCGACAAAGACTCGCGACCGCTGCGCCCTCCGAAAAAGTCCCACCATGATCCAATGTCGCCGAATTGCCGTGTACCAAGCAACACCTTCAAGAAGGGGGACGAGGATGATGACGTTGTTGCCCGGATTTCTCCTAGGATTTCTCCCGGTACACGCAGGGGGAGAGAGAAGGGTACATCTGGTGCCCTTCAAGAAGGAAGACGGCACCCGCAGATGTCGCCACGCTGGGGCTAGCCCTGCTAGCAAGGATTTCTCTTGACCCCCCAAAGCCCCAAACCCCAGCCAATCTTGGCACTCCACCAACTAGTCGTCCACCAATATGCGCCAAAACGGTCCCCCGTCTTCATCGGCGTCTCGCCATGGAAAACACCACGAGGTTGGCCGGCGCGAGGAACCCACCGAAGACAAGGGACAGCGGCGCCGCTGCCGTGTGGGAGGGATCGACCTCCATCACCAAAGCGGTAGCAGACCGGACGCAGCAGCAGGAGCATACTAGGCCAACTAGGCTCGGTTGAGCCTAGATCAGGCCCGTGAAGCCCCCGCCGAAGCGCTGCAGTAGACGCATTGGCATCGTCGCTCCCCCTGTCCGGAAGCAAACCCCAAACCAACCATGGCAGCGACCTGAGAGCGAGCAAGCCCGCCCAAACCACACCTAGGGTTTGCAGCCGCCAGCCAAGCTCGTCTCTGCCACCGCCGCCGCCAATCAGCAGCGCCCTCACCCCACCACCATCCAGGACATCGCCACAATGCCGCCTGCTGAAGAACACCGCCACAAGAAGAGCATGGCACCATCGCAAGTCGCCTCCTGGAGCCACCTCCGCCGAAGGAATGCGTTGCATCCCACCTTCCAGGGTCGCCGCCCCGGCATCCGCGGACTCGCACCCACTCAGGTTGGTTCTTTGCATGACTTACAAGGCGGAGGGGATAGGGGTGGCCGACATAGGTTGGTGGAAATAGCGCGGCCGCACGGAGGAGATCGACCTCCACCACTAATGGTGGTTGCCGCCCGGACATGGCCGCAGGGGCTCACTAGGCACTCGGCCCGGCCAGGCCTAGAGAGGCCCGTAAAGACCCCGTTGCCACGCTGCACCAGTGCAGCCGCCACCGTCGCCGCCCTCCTAATCGCCCACACCCACCCTACCACCTCCAGAGTGAGGTAGCCCCTCACCAAGCCCGCCCCAAACCAAGAACGGGCCCCAAGAGGGCCCAGATTTTGGCCAGCCGGAGTGATGGCCCAAATATATCAAGCTCGTTGGGGAACCCCAAGGGGAAGGTATGATGAGCACAGTAGCAAATTTTCCCTCAGTTATGAAACCAAGGTTATCGAACCAGTAGGAGCAAGGAAACACCTCCATGGTGTTGTTGCCAACTTGGAATCCTGCACAACACAACCACAGAACTTTGCCCCCAACTTACAGTGAGGTTGTCAATCTCACCAGTTTTGCTGAAAACAAAGGATTAAATGTATTGTGTGGAAGAAAGTAAAATCTTGCAGAAAGTAAATAGAAAACAGTAAACAGCTGTAGATTGATGGTAAAAGAAAGGACCGGGGTCCATAGTTCACTAGTGGTGGTTCTCCTTAAGATAGATGACATGTTGGGTGAACAAATTACAGCGGGGCAATTGACAAACATCGAGAAAGCAAACATGCATATACTAATCATCTTGAATCCTATGAGATTTGATTGGGCATTACAACATTATACATAGACCGTAATCCAACTACATCTATGCCTAATAATCCACCTTCAGGTTATCATCCGCACCCCCTCCAGTATTAAGTTGCAAGCAACAGATAATTGCATTAAGCATTGCGTGTAAAGTAAACAATACGATTGTTCTATGAACAAAGGATTGTTGTTTTCTCCCTAGTAGCAATAGCACATCTAGTACCTTAGAGATTTCGGTCACTTCCCCGGATTACTAGAGACATGAACCCACTATCGAGCATAAATACTCCCTCTTGGAGTTGCTAGCATCTACTCGGCCAAGATATCTACTAACAATGGAGAGCATGCAAGATCACAAATAACAAAGACATGATAGAATCAATAATCAATCTGAAATAGCATCTCAATATCCATCGTGAAGGAAATATGCCCTAGAGACAATCATAGAGATGATTGTATTTCATGTGTATCCATGACTTATTATAATGTTCCTTGAATATCCATATACCAGGCAACTTGTATTGATTGGCAATTATGTGAATTGTTTGTGAAACTCTTTACTTGTATGGTTATCTAATAATTGTCCCTAGTCGGAGTTCATGTGAGGACACATGTGAATATTAGACTAGCACATCGATTGAATGATGACTATGTTTCGCAAGTCATAGACATAGAGATGTCAAACTAATGATGTGGACACATGTTATGAACATGGGGTTGGACTGACCCAACTTGAGACTAGCAATAATACTTGCAGCTCTCTCTACACATCGTGTATGTTTTGTCCTTAGACCTGAGATTGTCACATGTACTTGAGATGTGGATCGACCTACTTTGGGGCTATCAAACACTACTCCGTAGTTGGGTAGTTATAAAGGTAGCTTTCGGGTTTGTCCTGATACATGCTGCAAGGCATCGGTCAATCAAGATGGGATTTGCCCCTCTCTACTTGAGAGAGATATCTCTAGGCCCCTCGAGTGATCGGATCCAGAAATACATGGCCGTGCTACATATGGTTAAGAGTTAACCTAGTAAAGGGATTCCGAATCACAGTATCGAGAAAGAGAGGTCATCTTGGAGCTAGACCAAATACCGTGAGGCAAAGGGAAAGACATGTACTCAACCTTGTGATGGTTCGTCTAAATGATCTTTGTATGCGTTTAGGAGTTGGCACGTCTTGCTAGAGGCCGCTACCAACTATTGACGGAGTAAGTGTACTCGTGTCATGACTATACGTGTATGAACCTATAGGGTCACACACTTTAGGGGCTAGAAGCCTAATGAGGATTGGATCCGAATTAGATCAGGCTTAGGCTGCTAATGGGCTGCTAATGTAGAAGCCCACTAGGGATGCCTATATAAGAGGGAGTGAGGCGAGCTGAATAGGGTTGAGCATTCCACCCAGCCACCACTCCTCTTCTGCCTATATTGCACGTGCAGACCTAGCAGTCTGGCGTGTGACGGCTTCCACTCCGGACGTGTGGATACCTTGGAGGTGCTACAGCTGTAGCACTTGGACGAGCCGCGCAAAGTGGAGTTGCTCGAGGGACGAGGACGAGGAGGAGACATAGAACATCTACACTACCCCGACGTGCTTTATCGAGTTCCGCAACTGCGCGTCTAGTGGTAATCCCGTGATCTATGACCACAGTATTCTTGGTTGGCGCGGTAGAAAACTTTGATTTTACGCTAGTGTAGCCTACCCGTTCCCCTTCACATCGGATCCCCGCAAACACAACATGTAGGATTACAAATAGATGATCTTAATCATGAATGGAGCTCACAAGATCTAAACATGGTAGCACAAAGGAGAAGAACCAATCATCTAGCTACTACATGGACATGTAGTCCAAGGATGAACTACTCACGCATCACACTGGAGGCTTGCATGGTGATGAAGAAGGCCTCCAGGGTGAATTCTCCCCTCCGACAGGGTGCCAGGAAGAGCTTCAGATCCCTCTTGATCTAGGGATGGATATGACGACGGCTACAAAATCTTTCGTGGAATTTTGATCGGGTACTTAGAGTTTCTGTATCGGAGGCATCTTATAGGCGAAAGGGAAGGCCGAGGGGGTGCCCTAGGCGGTTACACCACCCCTGGCGCGGGCCAGGCCTGGCTACGCGGCCAGGTGGTGTGGCGGCCCTTTGGCCCCTCTCCGTCTCGTATTCTGGCTACGTGTCCCCCTCGGTGAAAAACTAACTTTGGCTTTTGTCCCGTCTAATTCCGAGAATATTCATTTTCTGACTTTCCTGGAACCAAAAACAGCAGAAAACAAGCAACTGGCACTGTGGCATCTTATTAATAGGTTAGTCCAAGAAAGTGTATAAAAAGTACTCCAAAGTGTGGACAAAACATAAGAAAGTAGATAAAAACCAAGCATGGAACATCAAAAATTATGGATACGTTAGCAACATATCACGGAGCTATAGAGGAAGTAGGCCAATCGGGCCCCTCCATGTCGGCCACCGTCGGTATCACAGCGTCGCCACCATGGCATTGGGCCGATCCGCCGAGCCGTTGATCCGTGGTCGAGGGACAGGGAAAGTGCACCAGACCCGCCCCCACCCAGATCGGGCCCGGTTGGGCCCATATCTGGGCCAGTAGGCCCACGCCGCCCACCCCACCATCTTCCACCGCCGGCCACCCACGCATGAGCGCCGCCAGCCCGTACCATGTAGCCGTGCATGCCAGACCGCTGCCAGGGCCGACGCTCGTTAGCCGCACCACCCGAAGACGACGCCGTCCTACGCAGGCCTGGCCACGAGATGGAGATGAGGTCCCACCGCTGCAGGCACCGCGCGAGCTTTGCTCGGTGGCGCATGCCGGTGACGGCAGGGAGGAAGGCAGAGGAGGGGCGCGGGGGAGGTGGCGGCGGCGCGCAGCCCGGACGCCCGCGAGGAGTGACCGACTCACGAGAGCGACGGGTGATCGGCAAAAGAAACTCCACTTTGGTCTTAAATGTTTGTTTATCCAAAACTTCCTAATGAAAATGATGAGTTGTGTTTTCCTCTTAAGATCTTCTCGCGGCATTGGCGCAAGAAGTCAAGCAAAGTGATTGAGTCGGTACTAATCTAGTGGTCTATTGGAATAGCTAATTCCACGACTTGGGAGGATTGTGCGGAGCTACAGAGCCGCTACCTAGCTGCCCTAGCTAGGGGACAAGCTGGTTCAAGGAGGAGGAGGTGTCAGGGTACCTATCCATCATAAGGGCTATAGTGATGCCGATGCAAGAAAGTCCTAGGAGGCCATCAAGCCCAACCAACACTATGTCGGCCTGTTTTGGGGCAAGTGACTACTTAAATAGTTGTCGATGATTATAAGAGCTATCTTGTTAGATCATGACGAACCCAGATCCTGGCCCCATATTCCTTGGTTATTTTCCTTGTTCTCCTCTTGAACTCGAATCCAAATTTGTATCCAGATATTCATGAGACTAAACTTTGAATCAATAGGAACCTTATGGATAGTCATGGCCAAATGTAGTTCATCTGATCCGTCCAACATGATCTGGTCGAGTAGTTGTTTTTACAGGACCAAACATGATCCAGTTAGGGCATCTCCACCGGGCCGACCCATTTGACCATTTGTTGTTTGAACGTGTTCGCGCGGACAGGGGGTCAGCCTAGCGGGGCTACCCATTCGACCATTGTGACACGGATCAGTCCGCAACGACCCATTCCCAACCCAAATTTGCGCTGGTTTTGACAAACATGCATGCACCCCGCCAACAGTTCGACAATTGCCGCACCAGTTTTTGTCTAGGGAGGAGGATGACGAGGCCATGCTGCAGGATATGATCTACGAGGCAGCAGACTTAGATGATGACCCTAATGAGGAAGTCCCCATGTCCTCCTTCAACATTGCAACAGACCATTGTTCAGGCCCAAGACGGGGTTGAATATCTTTGGCGATGACGCCATGGATGTGGACGAAGACGATGACATTGTCAAGCCTATGGATGGTGATACACTCAAAAAGAAGAGCCAGAGGACCTGCGGGTACATCGTCAAGGAGGACAAGGTCCTTTGTGAGGCGTGGATGTCAATTGGACAAGATCCAATTGCCGATACCGAGCAAAAGGGATCGACATATTGGTGGCGCATCTTCAAGTTCTACCACGAGCGCAAGAATTTCAAGCCTTACCGCATCCATAGTGACTGCAACGGCACCTCTCTTCAAAATAGATGTGGTTTCATTAATGCCGAGTGCAACAATTTTTGTGGTGCATACGAGCATGTGGTAGGCTGCCCCATGAGCAACACCGGCTTTGGAGACACGGTAATGGCTAGGCCATTCTTGCATCTATATTGTACATATGTCCTATTTGCAATTGTTGCATATATTGTGGGTTGTGTTCTTTTTTGTGTAGGTGACTCAATCCATGGAGTACTTCAAATAAAAGTACGACAACAAGCCATTCACCTTGCCCCATTGTTGGATGAAGATCAAGAAATGCCCAAAGTGGGAAACAAGCTTTGTCCTTTACAAAAAGAGTATCGAAGGCTCAGAGAAGTGTGGGAGTGAGTCGGATATCACCGACCTTGACGATGATGAACCAAACACGGGCGCCCCGCACAATGGTCGTGCCCTTCAGCCAAGAGACCACAAGGCCAACAAGCAAGATCTCCAACACCAAGCCACCACACTTGCATTGCAAGAGAACTTGAAATGGTTGCTTGCAGAGAAAGAGAAGGAAAATACCGAGAGGGAGGAGAGATGCCGCCTAGAGAAAGAGGCCACCATTGGTTGTTTCGTTGACCTCACAAAGAGAGCTATTGAGGTGGAAGAGGCCAATGCCCGGTCAAGGGCCAAGGAGGCCGAGGCCAAGATCAGGACCGAGGAGACCAAAATCATGATGATGGACTTGACCATCTTGGATCCGGCTCAAAGAAGTTGGTTTGAGAACAGGCAAAACGACATCCGTGACCGCCAAGTGTGATCTCATCGACGATCTGTCGCCATGAGATCTATCTCTTTTATGCATTTTCTATGAAACATATGTTATTTTGCACTATGATTCGGTACTATGGCCTTTTGAACTATGGTATTTGGTAATTTATTTGCTACTTATCTTTTTGTCGATTTGATAATATGTGTTGCCAATTGGTAAAATGTGTTGCCAGTTGATCAAATATTTATACGGCTGACCGTGTTCGGCAGAATGGATCGAGCCCCCGCTGGGTCACCCGACTCAAACAGAGAGAGACCAAAAATGATATGTTTTCATGTCCATGTGTCGACGATTGAACAAATCCGAAATCGGTTGACCCGGTGTAACGCAACGGGAATGGGGAGAGATTGTGGCGATCGGGCCCAACACACTGGCTTAGCCAAAATCGTGTGGATACTGTCTAGCCAGCCACGTTCGTCCGGAAAAGGAAATTAGGCCTGCCTGACGGAGGCTGTGGGCCTGAACCAACACAGGCACGACCTTTCTCGCCGATCATTCACGGAAAGAAACCTCGTGCTATGCGGTCCCGGCGGAGAACATGAACAGTTTGGTTGGTTCAATCCGAGCCCAAGATCAGCCGTACTCTGCTGCATCTCTGCCTCGGTTGCTCACAAACTGTTCTTCGTGTTGGTTTGTCTTCTCGTTCTGGCCGCGGCGCAGAGTGTGCTAAACCAAGCTAATTGCCGGTCTCTTTCCCACACCGGCGCGACTAGTACAGTAGTTACTTTGCCAGAACCTCTGTTGCTCCTGTGAATCTGTGATACCGTTCGCTGTCCGCCTTCCAATCCAACCAAAAGCGTGTGGCACGAGATACACTGCTTTCCGTATCAGACATTACCGTCACACATAATGATAATCTCATGGGTAAAGATATCGGAAAAGGCTGATAAGCGGCCGTGAAACCTGCAGTCTAGTACTGGGCTACGGGATATGTGCTGGAAACTAGAAAGAAGCAGAGAAACGGGAAAGAAACGCGTATCATTCACTACAGATCCACAGCCACAAACATTTCCAAATCGGAGATAGTACGTTGGCCGCGGCTAGCAACACCATATGTCCATATATACGAAAGTAAATCCTCTCCCCGTTCCTATTCCTCAATCCTAGCTAAGGAAAGTTAAAGTTCTCTGCTGGCGCATTACGACATTTTCCTCCCTAAAGGCCAGGGCGGCCAGTAAGACCAATACGAGGCGCCCGAGAAGGTAGGATCACGCGGCCGAGAAACCCGCAGCGATGGCCGGGGACGCGCCGCCGGCCGCGGAGCCCGTGTCGTCGGTGCCGCTGCTGCGGCGCAGGGGCTCGTACCAGCGGTCCATGTCGCACGCGCGCGACGAGCTGGGCAGCTTCCGGGCCTGCCTCCGGTGGATGTGCGTGGACCACTCGGACGGCGGCAGCGCGGCGGCCTCGTGGCTCGTGTTCGCGCTCCTCGCGGTGGCCGTGCCCGTGGCGTCCCGCGCCTCCCTGCCGCGCCGCGCCTACGACACGCAGGTGCAGGCCTCGCTCACGCTCTCCGCGGCGCTGGCGTACCTCACGCTCACCTCCCTCGTCCGCCGACGCGGCCTCAGGCGGCTCCTCTACCTGGACCGCCTCCGCCACGACTCCCAGGACGTCCGCGCGGGGTACATCGTGCAGCTCGCGGGATCCTTCCGCGTCCTCGCGTGCTTCGTGCTCCCTTGCTTCCTCGCCGACGCCGCCTACAAGGTGTTCTGGTACTGCGCCAACCGCCCCTTCCCGTCGCAGCCATGGTGGTGGCTGGCCGTGGCGTGCGCGCTGGAGACGGCGTCCTGGATGTACCGCACCGCCATGTTCTTCATGGTCTGCGTGCTCTTCCGGATCATATGCTACCTGCAGATCCTAAGGATGACGGGCTTCGCAAGGGACTTCGGCCAGTGCGCCGACGTCGCCGAGGTGCTCAGGCAGCACCGACGAATCCGGGACCAGCTCCGCCGGATCAGCCACCGCTACCGGAAGTTCATACTCTACTGCCTCTTACTCGTTACGGCCAGCCAGTTCTCCGCGCTCCTCGGCGCCACCAGGCCACACGCGCAGGTCAACATCGCCACCGCCGGCGAGCTCGCGGTACGTACGTGTGTGTGTCATATACTACTCGTCTCAGCCGTTTCCTAACTTACGACATGATAGCTAACCGGCTCGGTCTTGTGCATCCATTCTCTGCACGCAGCTCTGCTCCCTGAGCCTCGTCGCCGGCCTGCTCATATGCCTGCACAGCGCGGCCAAGATCACGCACAAGACGCAGGCAATCACCAGCATCGCCGCGGCCTGGCACGCCGACGCCACCATCAACACCCAGGACTTCGACCAGGAGAACCCCAGGACGCCCGGCAAGGCGTACCTGCAGCCGCAGGTACCCCTGAGCACCTCCTCCGGCGACGACGAGTCGGATGACGACGAGAACTCCCCGAGCGAGGACGACAGCCTCGACACCTCCTCCAAATTCACGTCTTTCCACGCAACCCACATCTCCTACCAGAAGAGGCAGGCTCTAGGTAAACATCGCACGCACCCGTCTCGTATTGTATTGTTCGTGCTATGTGAAAGTACTAAGCACTGTAGCTGGTCATGGCGTTTTCAGTGACCTACCTGGAGAACAACCGCGCGGGCATCACCGTGTTCGGCTTCGTCGTCGACCGGACCTGGCTACACGCGCTCTTCATGATCGAGTTCTCGCTAGTCATGTGGCTGCTCGGGAAGACCATCGGTATATCTTGAGTGCCAGCGGCTGTCTCCATGGATATATGATCCAGCTCTTATCCCTGTTCATCCTGCTGCTATCATGTACTGTCGAGTATCATGTAGATTTGGCACCCTCCGAAGGGTGTATCATACAGATAGTTAAGCTACTCATGTTCCAGACAAAAAAGGGTGTTAGCATTTCGCTTCTTGTCATCCTGATTCATGATGCAGATTAGACATGATGACCGGTGTGAGTGATACGAGAGCATCTTCACTCGTTGGGCGTTTTCAAGCCGAAATCCGGCGCTATTTAGCGACGGACGGAGCTAGCTTTCCTGTTCGTCCTGCTGCTATCATTTACTGGCGAGTATCATGTAGATTGGCACCCTCTGAACTTCTGAAGGGTGTAAACCGAACACAGATAGTGCTACTCATGTTTCCAGACGAAACGGTGTTAGCATTTGGCTTTTTGTGATACTGATTCATGATGCAAATTAGACATGATGACTTGGTGAGAGTGATATGGGATGGAATACCCATTACTGGCAGAACTGCCTGCAAAGCTACGATCAACAGATTTGGGAACACCAACAGAACCACGGCTTGAAACCTCCAAATTCAAGGTCCAGCAATTAGATCCACTGGACAGACCGGAACAATATAATATAGACATAAACTTTGAACAGAAGTGACCAGGGAGTTGGATTGTGTTTTTCTAGCACAATCACACCAACAGCTAAACACCATCCTTTTTGTCTATAATAACATACCCCTGCTTCTAATTTACTTCAACAAAAGAAACTCCCATTCACAAATCTAGCAGTGCATTCATAAGAAGAAAAAAAGACGGCCTAACAAAGCACAAAAAACTCCATTAAACAGCACCCTCTACATGACCGGACAAGAAAATAAACAAACCAAGGCAACTCCATGAATATTGCTGCCACCAAAACAGCTTTACCGCTGTCTGTCCTCCTGGAAGATGGATAGTGTGCGCATGCACGGAATGCTCCCATATCTCAGCTGTCAATTGTAAACCTTGCCCGCCTCCGAGCAGAACCAACCCGCAGCTTCCCCTGGTTGGTCTCGCCACGACGCCTTCCACTGCTTCTAGAGATGGTTAAACCACTACGCGGAATGCCAGAATTACCAACTGCTACAATTGGGACGTTTCGCCTTGCCCTTGCCTCATTTCTCCTATAAGCTCTCCGAACTGCTCTCCGTAATGTTCTGATACCAGCGCCTTCAGAAATCATAATATCGCCACCATCAGAAGAGAAACAGTCAGAACTATCACTCCAACCAGAGCTTTCAATATCAAAGTCGCTGCTGCCACTATTGGGATCAATAAGGTAGTCCCCCATAATCATGGCTCCCGGATTCAAGCCTGTGACTATGCTGATTGCATCCTGCCTCTCCTTTTCACTTTCGAGCTCCTTCCACTCGGCTAAACGTGCTGGGTCAACTTCACGGGGTTTGGATGAAGGATGTTTCGCCTTCACATGCTTGCAGAGTTTCTTATATGATCCAATGAACGAGCAATCCTCATGGATGCAAGTTCTCCTCTTGCGGTTGAGAAATTGTCGGGCTGACTCAACCACTGTCCACCCTTTCACTTCCCCGCGGCAGATAGGGCATGCAAGCTCCATATCCTTTGGCCTCTTGCTACCAGCTGTCACTGCAGTTGATACTTCATGTGCCGGTTTCTCCTTCAGATAAGCATTTTTAAACTGTTCAAGACAATTAGACTGGTGATAGTTGGTACCACACATGTACGGTCGGCAACCTTTGTTGTGGGAAGAACACAGGAGGAGGACAGCATCATGTGGACGCTCCAAGCATATTGGGCAAGTGGCATGTTTCCAATCCTTTTCCTCCGAGGTTAATTGCACCTCATTTTGCTTGGCTGCCTTTTTTGCTTTCTTGTAGTAGGAAGGTACAGTAGAAGGAAAAGACCTAAGTCGCCGCCTCGATAGGTTACGGTCCCCTGGAGTTCTTGCCATTTTCTTCACAAAACTGGGAAAAGGGATCTAGAATAATATAAAAGTGCATATATTTTCAGTTACAGATCATGATAAACTGATAACAAGGAAATTATATTTATCAATATGTTTCTGTGGAAACACGTAACACTGGTTGATACTAGTTTGCTATGAAAATCACGATAACAACAAATGAAGCTGAACTAACTTCCCATGACCTATAGAGTTTGATATAAAAAAGAAGGAAAATGAATTGTTTTACTATCTTCTGGGTTCTATTCCATACCTTTCTGCTTGTAACACATGGAAGTAATCTCGATTCTCTAAAATCATGTGACCCTACCCTATCTCTACAAGCTAATTTTCACATTTATTATGTGCCTAGCATGGCAAAAATGAGTAAATTTCAAGTGTTTGAGCATGTAGGTCATGGATGTCTTATGTAATTTAACCACTTTAATTAGTAAGGAAGCATGAAAATGTTATAACTAGTTGCATAAACATCAAATTTAAAGCGAAAGATTTGAACGATATCGGCAAAAAAATACAGCCTAAAGTTCAAATAAAATCATCAAAACTGAGAATGAATGCATATCAGTAGTTATGGAAGCATGGAAGTGCCAGATCCTTGGTACAAGATAGATGTTTTAAAACGAAAGGAGTACAGAATGTTAAGGAGAGTAAGCGAATATAAACAAATTGTTTAATTTCTCAGAAAAGCATATCAAACAATGTCACACAACAAGGCCAAGTTCGATATGGTCTAGTAAAGCTCTGCAAGAGTAGCCCATGGCGGCTATAAACATCTCAATATACATATATCTTTCATCAAAAACTGGCCTAACTTCTCCAATTGGATGGAACTTAGTCAGCAAAGATGAACATATAGTCTAATTTCACAGTTAAGCATAGCAAACAATCTCATACAGCCATTACAAGTTAGATATAATCTAGTACGACTTTGCAAAATAGTCAGTGCCAGCTATTATCTTAATGTACATAAACTTTGCTTCAGACATTGTCCTAATTTCTCCAATTGGATGGTACACGACAATTAAAGTATCTGACATATAAAACAACTAAGAGTTAATTACCCAAATTCAACTTATCAATTGCTAAATAAAGATGAAAATTTTGTTTCACAACGAGGTTAAAATGTCCAGATCTCACCATTCTTTTACATGGAGTTGCATAAATTAAATGTTTCTAATGGAGTGTATTTTAGGGGATTTTTACAGGTTGTGTTTCTTCGACTCATTCATTACTTTAGTAATAAAACCCACCAGAATGTATCAGGTAGTAACTCCCTGGAACCAGGACAATGCAATCTGATCATGTAGAAACAATTGCATATGTTTGGTCAGGCAAATAGCATTCAGAAATAGTTTTAGGAATAGTAGAAACAAATCAGAAAAAATATGTTGAGGTGGCCAGAAAGCCAAGCTCAACAGTAGCTGGAAGTAGCTCAAAGAATGATGCTTTTACTTGGAGATTAGACAGGCTTAGCTGCTTTATGACAGAGAACTTTTATCTTAAGGGAAACTCTTATTTGACGTACACTATGAAATAAACTGTACTAACTAGCCCAACATCATTCAGGGAGAATGATCCTATCTCCAGTGACATATTCAGGAGTGTTTGGTTGGCAGTTGGAGCAGGGGTTGAACGAACTTGAGGCATGTATATACAATGTGGACATGGCAGTGCGTTGTTGATACTGAAAAATAACCACACCAATACGACATTCTACCACAGAATACTGAAATCTCAACAGACAAACAGTAATTAGAAGCTTGCATCTGGTATATACTTGATACTAGGCAACATCACTAACAGCACTATATGTCTATATATCATGTTTGCTTACAGACAATATAGACAAATTGAGTGAAAACAGAGAGCACTTAACATGTACAGTAATATAGAATGAGCTCGTCCAGAGACCAGTTAAAGTAAGGGACCAAACACGGGGCGTGAGGAATCTCAGCCCCAAAATTCGGGAACTCAAACTGCTATCAGTACTACACCACACAGCAAACACAAGACCACAGTCAGTAGACTAGATGGGCTGGAGTACCCAATATCCGTCAATTAGGAGGACTTAGATTAGGTTAATCACAGAAGGAAATAAAACATACGCGGCCAAAAAAAAAAACTCGGAACGATTCAGGTAAGTTAGGGTTCATCACCAACGAAAGATATCAATCCAAGGTCCGAATGGATCTCCACTCCGCGGCAGTCCAGTGGAGCAGACGAGGGGCACGGTATCTACGAGAGAAGAGCGCCTCCAGCGTGCTGTGGTTCGGTGAAAGATGACATGGGACGTCTTCGTCGGGGAGGATTGGATGAATGCCGCTGGCGTCGGAACAGCCGCCGCGGCGGCGAGGGCAGGAAGAGAAGATTGGAGGAATTGGATGGGCCGCGGAGGGGGAAGGGGCGACGACGGGGTATTTTGTGTTTTCTGGATTCTTTTCGCAGTGACCACTCGGATGCAGGGACCTTTTTAAAATGATGTCATTAGGCTCTGGACTGGATGCTAATTGTCTATTTTTCTTTTTTTTGGTAGATGGTTTGTTCTAATTATCGCTCTCTCATTATGTTTTTCTAGGGCCGATAGATTCACGTGACAGGTCGCGTCCCGTCCACCGCACCTTGGCCCAAAAGCTGGGCCAGATGTCCTAAAGGCCCGGTGCTTAGAACATCTCCACCGTGTCGATCGGATCGGTCCGTGGGTTGGGTGCTCAGAGGCTCGACCTATTCTTTAAAATCCATGTCTAAATTTGCCTTGTGTTGCATATATAGTTTCATAGAGAGCTAAATACAAATGTTGTTTCACAACTTGTTCACAATGTGTAAATTAGTCCCACAAGTTGAGACACGTGAAGCCATGGTCCAACAACTTGCATCGCGCGAGCAAACATGTCCATAGCGAATCTGGAACTGACATGTAAGGCGTGTTTGGTAGACCAGCTCACCCAAGAGTTTCCCATCCCATCCAGATTTTCGTTGTTTGTTAGCTCGGTTCTGTGGTCTGGACACTGCCCAACCGATACGAAAAAGGCCTCTGGGCACTGCCCAGTTGTGAACCTCAACATGAGCTTCGCATCTCCGCACTGTCGCGTCCATACCGAAAAATTATCTCCGCGCGTCCCCCGTTCGCCCGCCCTGTCCCGCTGGAAGCCGCCCCACGACCCCCAGACCCCGACCCGAACCGAGCGCTGTAACACCCTCAAATCGGCCCTATGCAAGTTTTAGCGCTTCCCGCCAAAACCCGCATAGAAACGATTCAAGGACGCCCACCAGGCACTTTCGTGCGGGTGGAAAACGAAGTAATACCATTACACATCAGTCCTCGATGGGACCCACATAACAGATATATATACAACAGCGACTCACCGAGTCAAGAATACAGATATACAATACAAAGATCCAAAACACCTTGAAATTGATACAGCGTCCGAGTACGGACAAGATGCAAATGGGGCTAAGTGCCCTGAAGAATATCCAATGGCGTCCATAACCCTGCCCAGGGCAAGCCGAAAGGGTAACCCTGCTAACGACGTCAAACCTGCTAAAACAAAAGGGGTGCCGACAAAGGGCAAAGGAAAAAGAGGAGCGTCAGTACTGAGGCCAGTACACGGCGATGCTAGAATTCGGAGGATCTCGCCTACATAGGTATGGTGGGCTGAAGCGGTAGCGCAGCGGCACTAAACAACCTATAGAGACTCGGTAAAACTGGCGGCTATTAGAGAGGGATAAGAAAGACCTATTCGGATCCAACCTGATACTAACATCAAACATACCCATCCTGGTATTTCCCTCTCGAGACCAAACGAGGAAGTCGGACCAAGGAACTCACACAGTTGGCAATTTTACTCATTCCGTTATAGTTGCAGCACTTACTAATCAGATATTGATAGCCTGAGTCATCCTGATAGCATAAGTAGTGGGCAGTTTTAGTTAACATTCAGTTGTAGTTGGAACAGTTACTAGTCAGATATAATTGTCCTGAGGAATTCCAAACCCAACAGTTGTTGACACTTTTATCACATTCCATTGGAGTTGCAATACTTACTAGGCAGATATAGTATGTCACAAAACAACCCAGATCCACCAGCTGTTGGCATTTTTAATATCCATCCCGTTATAGTTGGATCTGATAACTAGTCATATATTAAGTCAAGTTTATAGCACTACTTTAGTTATGCTTGTCTATGATCGAGATACTGTGCTCCAAGTCGTCCATAACCGTGGACACGGCTTTTCAGAAAGTTTTACCCTGCAGGGGTGCATAAATAGCAACACACACTCGATCAACCTCGGAAAAACTAACTCAAAATCCAACGAGGCTTTCACGACAAAGCAATCACAGGATTCATAAATATTTCAGGGGGCACCCCACTAAGCTACCCGCAACGAAGTTGGCCGGCTCCGGAACGGACCCAGGATTTGCGACGACGGTTGTATACGACTGGGAACCCGAAAATGTGACTGGGCTTGTCGATACCGCGAAAACATGGCGCGATCCAAAACAGTACAAGTGCTCCACGCACAATCTTAAATAAAGCAGTAAAGCATGGCATAGGTACAGGATAGTAATAAAGCCCCAAACTACTTTGTGGCCCCAAGAAATAGAAATGAATCAAGCTCTGGCTCAGGGGGTCCATAAGGCCTCCCGGATGTGGATAGTGCGAAAAATCAACGAACAGGTATCAAGTACTCGGGGTCCTACGGGACACAAGTGAGCGTGGAAGAACCAAATAACATCTATTGCCCACCGATGCCTCTGCGAGACAAAGACTTGAGAAAGCAACTACGACTCGCAAGGCCAGCTATCTACCAAATACAGGTAATAGGAGGTGTCCAAGACAATATAGAGTCTGCAAGGGATATAACTGGTGTACGGAAACTAAAGCATCGCGACACGGATAACAATAGATCAACAGGAGGAAACAAAGACTATAAATGCAAAATAGGTAGAAGGGGGAGAGATGCTCGCCTGGAAAAACACTACCGACGGGCCTTATCCGGAGAACTTGTCGATACTCACATCAACTCATCGGCCTAATCCGCGAAGAAGCAAACACTAGAACAAACACCGGATGCACTATTTAATACTACGGCAGAAGATCTGGCATGATTATGATATGATGCAGATGCGGTGCAATTAGGCAGTATTAAGCGGAACCGGGGTCCCGACAATTAATTACACGGTTCAAGTTATTTAGAACCCCCGCAATTTAAATGTTATATTGACATGGCAAAACATGGCATTGGTTCGCTACACAAATTTAAATGAAGACAATATGAGACTAGAAAAGCCCACATATGGTCTTCACATTTAATTTAGGTGAATTGCCTAAATACCCCCAAACCACGATGATATGAATGCGAGATGAATGATTTAATGCATCAAGTATATATCCTTTATAAAAATAGGGCTCAGATAGGGTTCACACATCGAGGGTCGAAGATCTTGGCTTCGATGTGGTTCGGGTTCGGTCTTGGACTCCGTATCGACGAACTTGTTGTTTGAGAAGGAGAACTTGGGGTTGTCGGCTTCAATTGTCGGTGTCAGACTCGGTTCTTGGCGCCGGTAGGTCTTGGTGTCCAGGGGTTCTCCGGGTCCAGGGTCTCGACGCTCCGTGTAGTAGATCTTGACGCTTGGGAGGGCCTCGAACATCCACGTCAACATGGGTCTTCACAAACCACAATGCCACAAGCGCCACGTTGTAACATATCCAGGGACTACACCTCGAGGGCGAGCTCAAACGAGACACCACAGAGCAGATCTTGAGGTTGCGGCTGTGACTCAAGCCGGTGGGCTTGGCGGTGCTCAGCGGCAGGGAGGCAACATTGACGCGGTGGCTCGCTGCAACTGCGGGCTCGCACGGGAGTTACGACTGCAGCTTGGGCGTGGTGGAGCTTGGGGCAGCGGAGGCAGACAACGGCGAGGATGCGGCAGAGCTCGCTGCAGACAGCAGCGGTTGGGTCGAGGAAGGCTTGTCGGCTCGAGGGGCTCGCGTGGCGGCGGTCTCGTTGGCAGCGCGTAGGACGAGGTGGTCGGGCCGCGATGGCTTGCAGAGAGCCAACCGCGATAGGGAGAGGCGCTCGGGAGGGGGATGCGGCCAGGAGAGAGGGACGAGGCGACGACGACGTGGCGGCTGCAGGCTCGACGAGGTGGCCTGGGGGCGACGCAGACGGCGGATAGGGGCGGCGTGCGAGCTGGTCGGCGGCGGGGGACGCGTCCAGGGCGGCGCTCGGACCGACGAGCTCGCAGGGGCGAGGAAGGGCGAGCTGCCGGCGGCGGTTTGCAGGGAAGCAAGCAGCGGCGGCGGGGCTTGAGAACGAGGGGAAAAGGAGGTAGGTGGGGGGAGACGCGCCCAGGCTGGCGGGGTGGGGCCAGGGCGGCGGGGTGGATCCCGAGGGTGTCGAGGTGGGGAGTTGGCCTGGGCGGTCGGGAGCGGGTGTGTGTGTGCGATGGGGTCGGGCCAGGCTGTGTGCGGCTGGGAGGGAAAATGGGTTAGGGGTAGGTGGGGCCGGCCGAACGGGATCAGGGGGTTGCGTGGGTTGCATGTGGCAGGTCGGACCAGGCAGGAGGCGGCCAGGGAGACATGCAGGGTGGGGTGGGGCCAGGCTGGTGTTGACCATGTGTGGGGAGAGGGTTCGGTTGGGGGCTGGTCAGGGGAAGCGTGCAGGAGCGGGCTGGCGAGAAACAGACAAGGAAAAAAAACAGGGTTTGCGCATCTACGCGGGTGGACGGCAGGGTGGGGAAAAAGGAAGGGAGGGAGTGGCTGGGGTTAGGCTGGTTGGGTGCGTTGTGTGTGCTGGGTTAGATTAGGTTAGGGTAGGGCATTTTAGATAGGGTTTGGGGGTGGCCGGCTGGGCCGGTTTGGCTTGGTTCGGCTGCCCCTAAAAACAATTAAAATTTTATTTAATTTTAAAATAGACTTTTGCAAATAATTTTTAAACAAATAAAATACCCGGAAAGAGACCGAAGTTTTGAGTTGAGATTAAGACGGGGAATATTTAGAAACAAAAATAGGCTTTTTGAAAATAGTTTTTACAAAACCATGCATGATGACACGACGATGCTCAAATGCAATGTGGCATGATGACATGAGCATGCGGTCATGATGATGCAATGCAAAAAACAACGCGATTTTCTAATAGTGGTTTTTAGCGGGATGCCACAAGCGCCCCTCCCTCCCGTTTCTTCTTTCCCCTCATCTCTCACCCCCGTTTTCCACCACCGCCATCCCACCCGCCCCTAGATCCCGCCGCTGGTGAGGCTCCCCGCCCCTCTATCTATGCAGAAATCACCCCCAGCCATCATCCCCTTAGCATTGCCCTCTGTGTGGTTCGTCGGGAGCTCGACGTCGCCGCCATGGAGGTCTCTGGGGCCGGATGAAGACCAGCGGCCGCCCGCCTGTACCTGCAGCCGTCGAGCTGGTCGAGGATGTGAACCACCAGATCCATGTCCTCCACCTCGTTTCCCAGCTGCTGCAGTACCACTCTGCCCCCACCTGTACCTGCCGGCGGCGAGCCGAACGAGGACGTCAATCTTGCCTCGCCTCCATCACCGTCCGCGCCGCCCTGCCTCATCTCCGTCCCCGGCCGCGCCGCCTCGCCTCGTCTCCCTCGCCGGCCGCGCCGCCCCGACTCGTCTCCGCCCCAAGCCCCGTGCCTCGTCTCCAGCAACGGGAGGGCACCGGCGACGCCCGTGAACGTGGTGGACCTGCGCTAGGACCTGATTGATTTTTACATTTTCTGTATAAGGACCTGATTGCTTTTTTATTTTCATCCTAAGGACCTCTGTGTAAAAATTTCAGGTCTAGCTTGTTTTAACTCACAGAGGCCACCAAACAATATCTGAGCTGAGCTTGTTTCAGCAAACCCAGGCTACCAAACAAGCGAGAAAATCTTAGATGAGCTTGTCTAGGGGCAGCAGGTATGAGGGAAGATGGGGATTCTGAGTTGGCCCGGTCTACCAAACACACCCGTAGTATTGTATTTTTTGCAAAAAAACCTCTAAATTTTCTTTGACAGGTGTGACCCTTGCGCTGCCCTTCATGCCAGTCCCACTTGTCAGGTTCCGAAGAAACAACTGAAATTAAATGGCAGGAAAGTGATTTGAACCTGCAACCTTGTGGACCAGCAGAGACGCGCACGCAACTGCACCAGACATGACTTCTGTTAGCATTCTTCACCTTCTAGCTTTATACTATACTAGTTGAATGCCCGTGCGTTGCTACGGGTCTCTTAACGTTCTTTTATCTCATCATACATACAAGAACACAACACATATGAAAACTCAGGTATATAGAAAGAGACATAGTATTCATGAAACAATAATATTTTACTTCTTTTAAAATATAATTAAATAAAAGATTTAATTCAACGTTGTATATATACAAAGCAACAACATATGGAATCATCTCTTATTGACAAAGGTTTCTCCTGGCGCGTATCATGGATGCGACTTGAACTAATATTTTTCATATACATCTTCCCTATGCTGCACAATCTCATGACACAGCTAGAAATGGTAAAATTTATTGCAATAGCATAACAACAAATTAGCTTCTTCATTTGTTCTTTTTGCATAACTTGTCTTGTGGGTTGTTGATCATATTCGGTAACATGGTTTGTCTCTCTTCCTCCCTCCCCGCCTCTCCCCTTATTTTTTATCTGACAAAAAGTAATATAAAAGTAATCCAATATCAATGTCCAAATTAGTAACTATGTGAATATTAACTAAATACCGGTGGATTGTTTCAGAATGTACGATTTGCAACCATGCTTTGACAAACTCGTCATGGATGAATTTAAGCATTGTCCAAAATATTGCCATTTTCTACCTTGTTGCGTCAGACTCACAGGTGTTGCTCCCGCTTCATCTCACTTTAGCACTACGCTCCCATTTCAATAGGACCCTCTAGACCCCTTTGAAAGATGGCAAACTGATCAATAATAGTAGAACCACGGAGAAATGAAAATAGCATTATTCAATAGAGAAAGTGATTATTTCTTGGAAAGAATGAATAACAAATATTTTGTCAATGCTAGGATACTAAGAAGTTCATGACAATTGGAGTTCCCTTATTCAGCCTTAGTGCATTCTTTTCAAATGACAATTACACTTCCAAAAATACTATAGGAAGTAACAACGTGCATGCCACAATTGGTGAGGAAAGTCAGATAGAATATGGTGCACTACATCTTATCATGCTCTTTTTTTTCCAACCATGCATGCTGCATGTGTTAAATTAAGAAGAGAGAGGCCATCAAAAGGGCATAAGGTAGAGAACAAAGGATCATCTAGAAACAAAGTACAACCTGAACTCCACGACCTGCAACCTAGATGCTACCCCAAACCTGGAACTGGATCAGAGTCCAAATCCAAATAGCAGATGTCCACACTGATATCCAATCTCACGGGTGTGTCACATGTACGATCCATGCTTTATACCAGTATACAAGTCCATCCAAGTACAATTGACCCTAAATCCGTAATATTGGATATCCAAGGTCCAATGGACCTTGATGCTTCACTAATTTTCTAGACCGTAAATGAGGCATGTAATTTGGCTCGTTCATGTCTGCCCGCGGGCAGCCTGCATGTGGTCGCAAACAATTAACACGACGCGCGCCGTGGACAACCTGGATAACTAATCCCTGATTATGTGGCGTCTGTTACCGCTTGTTTATTTCACTGATACGTATAGCCTCTGGCGTTGTTCCAGGCATCCCCACGATGCTGTCCGTGGCACCCCACCGCGATGAGCAGTCCTGTCAGGCAGCCAACCCATGCCCGCCATGAGAGCCTCATAAGACGGAGTGCCACCGGCGAAGTGAGGGTGGTCGGCGACGTCATGACTGGCCGGCCGGTGGCTTAAACGAGATGTCATGCTAACGGCAACCGACGTGTATTCAGAAAGCATAGGTCCAATGGATATTGGACAATCCAATCTCTAGGTCCAAAGTCCATCTGATATTATTGGACCTAATGCTCATTGATATCCAATATCCATGTGCAGTGAGATCCGATCCACTTATATCCGATAAAATAAAGTCCAAGATCCATTGGACTTTAGTGATCCAATTCCAGATTTATGCTACCCTTTAGAAGTAAAAAAGCCAAAGTACTCTCTCTCTAAACTTTAGTCCATAGGAGATGACCATTGCTTCAACATGATTAATGAGCTAAGCTTATTTTTGTTAGAGTTCTTCCTGTAGATTTATATTCTCGGGGGAAAACAACGACTACAGATTCATTGTAAAACCTGTGGAGGCTGTACGAGGAGAAAGCACTCATGCATTTTACAACATGAAAATATTTTAGCTAGATAGCACTTTTCCCCAAATTCAAAAGAAATAGATGCACAATAACAATTTGGCTCTTACCATGCCAGTAACCAATATGTGATATCACATTTATCCAAAGATCTCTATATCTCTCCCACAAAAAGAGAAGAAGATATTTCTGCAGAATATGGGAAATGCATT
Source organism: Avena sativa (assembly GCA_916181665.1). Taxonomy (NCBI): domain Eukaryota; kingdom Viridiplantae; phylum Streptophyta; class Magnoliopsida; order Poales; family Poaceae; genus Avena; species Avena sativa. The sequence goes on from OV702287.1 coordinate 462,838,350, forward strand.
AGTATCCAAGCTCAAGATCCACTGCAGAATATATCCCGATCTGCGAATGAAAGCAATGGTGTTATCCATGTTTAAGATTGCACTTCCTATAAAATAAACAACCTACATATACGTGTAAGCCCTTTAAACCGAAGGGAGTATCTGTCATGCACATGAGCTACACGTATACCTATGGATAGTCAAAGCTTGTAAAGCACACAGAAAGATCAAAATTTAAGAGCATTTATCACTTAACCATACACCATGCATGCATTCAATAACTTCAGCTCGGGCAATAAGTACTAATCATTCTTTTATGAGAAAGCGTCCTTAACGGTCAACTACTAACTCTTGCTCTACTAAAATTGTTCTCAACTACCATCCAAAAACTCTATTCTCAAGTTGAGAAGATCGGTAAACTTAGTTACAGAAAAGAGTAGTGAAGAACAAAACATATACCACTATTTGGACAATTTTTAGCCTGCACACGAAGTAAATTCATCTTGTTACATTATAGGTTGTTTACCCCAAAAAAATGTATTACAATTGCTCATGATATAAACAATAGTACTAAAGGAACAAAAAGTTGAATTCAGTAGTACTCCCTCCATCCCAAAATAAGTGACTTGGGCATGCGAATTTAGACAAGCCCAAGTCACTTATTTTGGGACGGAGAGAATATTACATTTGGATGTGGGAAAGGGTGCTCTCTCTTGAAATTTATTAAATTTGTTGCGGAACAATGTTGTTACTTGGAACCATATGGTTGGCCAATTAAATATTAATCATTGTGAAGAATAATATGCAAAGCTCTATCTGACTATACAATAAAATAAAATCAGCAATGAAATGAGTTTAGGTTATAATTACATAATCTGCAGCCCTTATATAATTGTCATAAGAATCCACTACCGGTTGGAGCTAATACGTATGAAGGGGCAAAATGTATGGATGGTTCATGGTTGGATGTCTACATTCAATACATGGACACGTGGTGCTGACCTATAATCTGAAGTGAAATCTTCAGTTCCACCAAAACGCAACAGCATCATAAATGAAGAAGAAAATTTGTCCAATAACTATATAACAGAATGGATATTTGTCCAATAACTATATAACAAACAATTGGATGTCGATCATACATGATAAAACTTTTAGCTAATGTGAAATATATTAAGCTCCTCTTTCCATAGGAATTATCAAGCAGTTGCCCTAGATCTAGAAATATTAAGCAGTTGCCACGGATCACCACAACTAAGACATTTACAGGATCGAAAAAACATCATAATTCTAACATGTTATATCAATACCTTATTGGTACTGGCAGCATCGCAATAGGATCAGCTGCATCCGTGATCTAGGGGCTGGACAATTTATAGCTTCTGCAATACGTCCCCACGTCCATTTTTACTTCTCATCATTGCAAGTTTGCAAATCCAGACTCTTAAGCACCGAGCACATAAACGACTTTGCAGCTTCTCCTGGTGTTCTTCGCTTCATCATTTTTTCACGGACTTGCAGAGGTGGAAAGCTAGGGCTGTGTTAGAGGAGAGCCAACTCGAGAACGAAATCAGGATCATGAATTGATTTAAAAATAATATTTTCTGAAAAATAATATAGCAGAAAAAATTGAAAGCAGACGGAACTACAATTTAGAAATAAAAAATTGCAAAGACGATTGACATAGAAAGGGTACGCCTTGCCCAATATTTTTCTGTTCCTACGATCTCTACAAACCGTTCACCAAAAAATGAAGACAATCATGCTCTTGTTGAGAAGAGAGTGTATAAATCTTTCTTTCGAGCTTACTTGGCTTGAGACTGTTGGTGGAGGCCGTCCTCCGATCAAGTGGTGCAGAGTCAAATCCTAGGGGAGAGGAGCGTCTGCACTGCTGCTGCGTACCTGGAGAGAGGAGTGAGGCGCAGAGGGAGAGGCGAGAGTGGAGGGAGGCCTGCACGGGGACATACCGACATAGTAAAGACATGAGAGAGGGGCACCGGTTCGACACGCCGCCGCTAGAGGTTCAACATCGCCAAATTCGCCATGGCCACCCGGGCCATGAGGTTGAGCGCCTCCTGAAGGTGTCAACGAGAGGAGAGAATGAGATATTAGATGTTTATCCAGACTTCGGGAGGGAGTAGTGAGTCGCTGGTTGTTAAGACTTGTGAGAAGATAGCAGCTAAAACAATCCGATTTTTTTAGATAGAGAACAAATTACGCCATTAAAATAGCCGGATCAGTTTGTGTTCTTGTTAGTTGTTAACGTAAAGTATGCACAGTGGCATATGGTGCGTAATTTCTTCGAGTGTGACACCAGGCATTCACCACGCTTTTAAAATTAATAGTAAAGGTATATAGAATGCACATGCATCGATTGTCACGACGTCGCAAGGACACGTAGTGTCCGGCGCGTCTTACAGTGTTGGTGGTGATCGTGTACCGTCCTTGTTGACGCGGTGGTGGCCGGTCACATAGATCATGCTCGACGTGGTGCTGGTCGTTCCCGCGGTGCACGGCACGGCACCCTATTGTCATACACCGTTACGCTAAGACGGCTGCGTCCGTCTAGAGAGTGCGAAATGAAGAAGTGCGCCATAGCTGTAGGTCGTCATTCCGCGATATGTGCTCGTCGACTGCTCGAGACGATGAGGCCTTCTCCGTTGATCCTGGTGTGGAATGCCAGCCGACGATGGCGTCTGAGCTGCGCAGCATGCTCAAGAGCGCTAGGTGGCACTACTGCAGGGAGGGACATCATGTACCCGCCTGCGCTTAGACTAGTTTTTCTTGTGGGCACGACTCGCAGCGCACGACATGAGCATCGTCATCTTGGTTATCACCCATGCTGACGAGAACCACTGCCATGGTTAACATGATGGGCATCGTGCACGACCTAAAGGTGTCGTTGTAGCCATATACGGTCAGACTAGAAAGGTTCTCCTTTTTTCTACTACTTCAAGTCCTTCCCGCTGATAGGGACGATGCCACGACTTCGCGTGTCTTCACCACTGTCGCACTCATGGTATGACACGACTCCGCTGGTACGAACGATCCGTATAGAGTCAACTCTTGAATTTTGGCTATGAGTTGCATGAACATTTGTAGCAGACAACTACTATGATGCTTAAAAGTATGGAACTCTCATGGTCGGCCTTGCAAGCAAAAGAAAAAACAACCCTTTTGACCGGAATAATTACAAAAGTCTATCTTAACCTACATAGTCCGGTTAAACTCACAAAGTCTTTGGCATGGTCTCTTTACTACTAAGTAGAAAAGTTCTTAAAGAAGCAAATAATAGAAAATAAGTATTTAATACTTGGTTTATTGATATGGGTGTTAATGAGACACTCCAATATTATGCTTTTTTGACATGATCTCTCACTCTTAATATGCTAATATAAAATCTTCAAGTGTTCCTTAGCAAATTGAGAGTTAACTAGAGGTATTGGAACAATTGCTTCACATCTTGTTATTCATGCTTATAAATATTGTGATTGTCTTGATTTAACGAAGCTTGTATAATACCCTTGCCATTACTATTTCTATGCTAAGTTCCAGATAAAACAAGTGCTGGGCCAATTATAAGTGAACAAAAATAACTCTGTGTCATGGGTGGTAGCTACCAACGTTTGCACATCCCATCGATTCAAGCCAAAATGAACCTATTTTAGGCTATTTTTGTTGTAGTACACACATTTCTAGTGTACAAAAGTGGTTTCAAATTTCTAGTTTGAATAATTTTCGTCTTTTTTCCAAAAGTCAACTCGACAAACCAAAAGTCAGCGCGTGACTTGACTTTGACAAAAATAAATTCAAAGTAAAATTCTAAAACAACTTTTGTACACCAAAATTATGTGTTCTACTAAGAAAACAAGATAAAATAAGAATACATGGCTTGAATCGACGAACATGTAAGGGTGTGTAGCTACCACCAACATGTAAGATGTGCAAATCATTGCTTTGAATTATGATGTGTAGAAAATCACTTTTTATGGCGAAATCTAGAGCAATCAAGGGAGAATCACGTGTTACCAACACTACCAAGTAAACCAGAACCGAATTCCATCATCCAGAAGTGTAAACGAGCATCGGTATGGGCGGATCTTGCCCATACCGTCCGCCCGTACCACCTGGTGACGGCTTTATCAGGTTAAATCGAGCAACTTTCATGAAGGGCCCTATATATTTCGAGACTCTCATCCACCGCAAAGAGAGCCGCCATTCGTAGATTGCCTCTAAAACCACGCCGAGGAAGATCCACCGCTTCACCACCACCATAGTTCATCATCTCCATCTCCATCTCTATCTATAGTCATTGCCATAACTTGTACTCAAGATATCCTCGCGGTTGGCAACCATTGTAAGGATATTTGGTATTGATCTAAGTAATTCTACAATGTTTTCTATCCTTGATCTTATTATGAGTGAGTAGTCCTCATGAGTTGTGGGTTGGGAAATAACCTCACAGCGATGTGCATCTAATTACATGGGAATATTGTGTGGTGATTGCATAGCAGATTGTATTTGTATCACTGTCTATTACCTCAATCTAAGGACTTGTCGGGTACCCAAGACCCCGAGGATTGATTAAGGTTTGAGGTGAGATTCTTGGTAAATGGCGCCCTCCCAGCGACAACAAGGGTAGTTGTTTAGTGATCCATTTGGGAACAACAACAACAACATCACTAATCTTAATGCTTTGGTCTGTATTTACTTAATAATCATTAATAGCTTGGTGCTTCATGGTATAACGGTTGGACCAAGAGAATTTATGCTGTGCCTATGGCTCGTAGAGGCTTTAGTATTTACATATGTGTTGCCGACAAATCATATCTATATTAGATCATTTACTGTGGTGACCCAGCATACCACTGCATGATGTAGTGCACTATAGTCGTTGACATAACACCAATAAAACACCGTTAACTAGTATTACATCCCTCAGAGTGGTACAACAGAAACATTGTAGGTCCAAGACATGACTATAGATTACAACTTGACTCTTTACATAAGATCCAGAGAACACTCTAGGTTAAAGAGAGAGAGAAAAAACTTATTACAAAGAAGAATCAGAAATAATAACTCAGAACTATCTAGCTAATAAGACTAGTATCTAAACTATCTGGCTTGCAATTGCTGCTAGTGCAATGCTCTACAGAAGTAGGTGTGATGGATAGAGTATCTACTCCTATCTAATAAAGATCTTTACCTTTGCTTTTGTTGATGTATATGTTGACTTCATTGACTTTATTGAAGAACTTGAGTTGCCGATGATGGTTTATTGAGCAGAAATTGATGTTGATGTCGTATTCAACGGCTTAGAACCTAGCAAGGGTTAAGAAGGTATGGTTGAGTACGAGCATACTCAGCAAGTTCACTAAAAAGGAGTGTATGATGCACTATCTCTACAGCCACAGACCAAAAGGTCGTAGGCAATGCAGGTTTTCATAAACATTTCCCCAGAGGTTGCTTTTATTCTGAAATCTATGTCTGACAGCCTTCACAGGTTGACCAGAACTTTCATGGAGTTCCTTTCCTGCCGTGTTCGTAGCTCCTTCCCGGAACAGGGAGTAACATGTCACAGTTCTTACTCTCTGCATAGGTGCGTTACTTTACCCATGAGAGACCAAATCCTTGTTGCACAACCAGGCGATCATTCCCGTCCACAATTCCTTGATGTGGGGGCCAGTAGATGATCCAAGCCAATCACTGCCCTTCTCTGCGACGCCGCATGAAGACACGATCCCCCAAGAGCTCTACCACAAGTACAGTCTGGGTAGCCCCTCGAAGACTCTGTAAGTAGCTCTGCCTGGCAACCACCATCAGCTATGGTGAACCTCCACCAAGACAGCTATGCATAGATAATCTAGACACCTATATCACGGGGCACTAAGGGATCCCACCCATGTGCTGGATTCTCTGGACTCTCCACGAGAAATCTACAGCTTCACGATAAGGTCATCTGTCCATGCGAAAGGAAGAAGATCCAGCTGACTTCTCCGTCCCATTCCAAATCTCATGGTTAACACATAATATATGGTGCTAGAATCACTGGTGACATTGGTTGTTAAGTCCTAGATGATACATTCCTGTACAATGGCGTTCCAGTGCCAGTTATGATAGATTATCTAATCACCCTGGATTAGCGATCGATACTTCAAGTTAATTATGAAAATAGTGTTTTTGACCTTTTTGAAATGCAGGTGATGACAACAGTTGAGTTACAAGCATAGAAAATAATCAAAGGACATGAGCAAGTGTGAACTTGCCTTTTGTGATTGCAAGATTATGCACTCACGGTCTTCAAGACACTAGAAGATCCAAAATCTGGAAATAGCATCATTGGTCTGGTAAGGACTAATGTTTAAAGAAGAAAGATGCAATTATGCATAAGTAATGTAATACAATTTGATAAACGCGAATCCCCGGAATAATCGTATCTTATCTAGGGCTTGGAGTTTGTGATGGGTTCTTTGGAATGTGTTGCACTTTTATACCAGCTTCACACATGTGCTTCTTGTTATGGCTTGTGAGAGTGTGTGTGAAACAATATGTAAATACAACAAGTAGCATGCAATACTAAATCACTCAAATGGGCCATGGTATCTAAAAGATTTCTTAAGCCAGATTATTAATTAATTAGAGCCTTTATAGAAATGCTTAAGGATTACTTTTAATGTTTCTTAAAAGAATAACTTTTGAGGAAAAGATTACTTCATAAAGTAAAAGCATTTAAATTTGAATTTAAAGTAAAAGATTACTTCATAAAGTAAAAGCTTACCCTCGACGCGATGGTGGACTCAGATGGATCAGTGAAGGACAGTGGTGACGGCATGTCTTGGCGGTGCTCGGTCGGAGCTCAGGAAGAAGCGGTCGTGGCCAATGATTGGAAGCTCCCCAACTTGATTCCTCCGGCTGGTTGATGCAGGAGAGCACGAAGGTGCTCGTGGCATGCTTGGATGGCCACGGGGAAGGCTAGAACGGCCACAATCGACGGAGAGTTATGGCTAGGGTTTTGGCCCCCTTGCGGCATAGAGAGGAAGAGAGAGAGGAAATGAGGATGAGGAAGGAGTAGGGTGTTGCGGTGGCGGTCTTATCCCCTCCCGGGCAACGGCAACATGAATCTGGATGGAGGCCTATGTCACGGCGCGGCAGCGGATGGCGGCGATGTGTTCTAGCGAGCTGTATGTGTGCGTGAGGGTGACGACAACGGAAGTTTTGCAGAAAATCCCCTGGAAACTCTTCTGTCTCAACCCACGGTCCACCTCCAGTCCCACCTGTCAGTCAGAGAGAGAGAGAGGCTAACTGGGCTAGTGTTGGGCTGCTACCGGGCCGTGGAGGAGTAAGCGAGTTGTTATTGCTGCTGCTTGCGAGCATCAGATATATGGGTGAGGGATTGGGCCTCAGGCCAGATTTGGTTTATTCTAGATGTTTTTCTGTTTCTTATTCTTTTCTTTATTATGTTTCATATTTCTTTATCTATTTAAAGTTTAAATTTAATTTGTGATACCTTGTGAATATGTGCTGAACATTTATATATATTTGTATCCTTGGACTTCTATTTTTAGTATTTACACTAATCATGATTATATAAAGGATTTTTTTATTAGAAAATATAAATAGGAATTAGGGTTTTAGGGATTACTCCTTATTTAAATATCCTTTAAAGAAGATTTTGTTCTCACTTGATAATTTTAAGGGTAATAGTTTAAAATGGTTAATGATGTATATAGAATCTTATTCATACTTAACCTCATAAAGGAATTATATATATAACCTTATAACGAGTTAAATCTGAGGGTTCATAATATGATGGTTTTAGTTTCATGATCCTCCAAACTTGGTGATTTCACCAATTCAAATTCTACTTAGTTTGTGGGGTTTAGAATTATCATAAAACAATCCTGGTTAAGTCACAATGCCTAAATATCAATCATCAATGAGGAAATGAAAATGTTCATTTCCAAATAATGGACATGAGTTTTGGGAAGGTTTAATAGACTCATTAATGGAGGAATGAAGATATTCATTTATAGATAGTTATTATGGGTTTGAAGAACAGTTAATGAACTCACATTCTATTATGGGTATTGATACATTGCAAATGTATCTATAATTTTTGATGTCCCATGCTTGGTTTTATCTACTTTCTTGTGTTTTGTTCCAACTTTGGAGTACTTTTCATATGATTTCTTGGACTAACTGATACGTCCATTTTGCATCACTATTCTATGTCTTAATTCACTATTATTCATTGATATATTTCGTATTGAGAGGTGATACTTATGTTATTTCATCTATTTTTGCATGGTTGATGACTTTTGGAGCATGGACCGTCCGCCCGTACCACCCGGTGACGGCTTTATCAGGTTAAATCGAGCAACTTTCATGAAGGGCCCTATATATTTCGAGACTCTCATCCACCGCAAAGAGAGCCGCCATTCGTAGATTGCCTCTAAAACCACGCCGAGGAAGATCCATCTTAAGTAATACAACCGGCTTGTCCTTTGCTGCATAAAGGATTGGGCCACTTGATGCATTTATTCCTACTGTCTTCTATTTACTCGTACTTTGTTTACTTGCTTTATCGAAAACTCCTAAAAATCCGTTTGCTAAGTATTTGCAGAGAATTCCTGATCCATACCACTAGCCAGCACCTTCTGCTCCTCGTTGGGTTCGACACTCTTACTTATCGAAAATACTGTGATACACCCCCTATACTTGTGGGTCATAAAGACTATTTTCTAGTGCCGTTGCCAGGGAGTGAAGCGTTATTGGAGAGTGGAACTGATAAAGGAAACTTCTACTGTGAGTATTGTTTATTACTGTTAGTTGCTTTATTTTTGTTATGGATAATTCACTGAGTTTCTTATTTGTTAATGCTACTACCACTGCTAAGGTAGTAGATAAACCACCACCTATTGAGAATGATGTTTTCAAAATACCTACAAGAATTATTGATCCTGTTATGGATAACTACTATGTTGGGGATGGAATTGTCCATCCCGGTGATCATTTACTCTTTATACATGAATTATGCGGGTTGTTCAAGTGTGCAGGTATTACTACAGATCAAGTTAAGAAGAAGTTATTCTCATTATCGCTGAAAGGAAGAGCTGAGGAATGGTATAAGCTGCTGAAGAATGGTCAAGCTCTGGAATGGGAGGAAATAGTGCCTCTCTTTTACTCAAAGTTTTATCCTCCTAGTGAGACTCATAAAGATCGGAATCAAATATACTACTTTTGGCCTCTTGATGGAGAGAGTACAGCTCAAGCTTGGGGGAGATTGAAGTTACTAATGCTCAAATGTCCCATTCATGAGCTCCCCAAGAATATTATTATCAATAACTTGTATGCAAGACTCCCTCTACATGACAAAGATTTATTGGATGCTTCTTGTGCTGGATCATTCACTCGTATGGAAGAAGAAGCTAAATGGGATCTTCTGGACCGTATTCAAGACAATGCTGAAGCTTGGGAGAATGACAAAGGTAGAAAGTCAGGTATAAATTATGATTATGAATGCATTGAATCTTTTATGGGAACTGACGACTTTCAAAATATTAAAAATGCTTATGGTCTAGATTCTCAAGCTATTGCTTCTTACTTTAAGGCTTTTGCTTCCTATATTGAAGTGCCTAAAAAGAAGTGGGATAAGTATCATGAACCTTATAAAGATATTGCTAAGAGTGTTCCTTCATGAAATATTGAAGTTTATACTGCTAATCATGTTTTACCTGAACCTTATATTGAGAAAATGCCTTTCCCAGTTAGGATGAAGGAACATTCTATGATAGCTAGTATGGTTAATGAAAGTACAAATAAAGCTGTTAAACCTGATAAACAAATGGTTGATGAACCTATAATAGCAAATGTGAAAGACTTTGTTACTAAATATGAAAAAGAGGGACACCCTATCCTTTGTAAGGATACCTCTAATATTGTTTCACAAAGTAGTGTTATGAGAGCTAGTATTCCTGTGTTTTCTGTTAGAATAAGCGATCATTGCTATGCCGGTCCTTGTGATAGTTATATTGTTAAGTTTATGCATGATACTGAAAGTTACTTTGAGAGAGGGAAAAGTGTTCTTATGCATCTCAATAATATCAAGTTTCCTCGTTTTATGCTGAAAGTTTTTATGTTGCACTTCTTTTGCCTTCTTATGCAAGTTGCCTCTGGTTTCAATAAATTGTTTGTTTACAAAATTCCCTTGCATAGGAAGTGGGTTAGACTTAAATGCGTGTGTGTTTTTTCTTCTTAATGCTCTCTTTCACTTCAATTCATATTCCTATGTGAGCATCTTCAAAATTATCATGCCCATCTTAATGGCTATAAAGAAAGAGCTTTTTGGGAGACAACCCAATTTGTTTTTATTTTCAGTTTGTTTTTGTTTCTTTGAGTCTTGGAAGTTATTACTTCGGTAATAACCTCTCCATATCCGTTTTGTTTGGTTTTTGTGTCAACATCAACCTCTAATGAGAGAGAAGTAAGATTTGGGGAAGTTGCTGTCCCGAAACAGATTTTTGTGCTTCACCGTAAAAATTCGTGAGAGATCTCTGTATGTCGGATTGAGCTGTAATTTTTTGTGCTTCTGCCCCAGGTTGTTATTTAACTTTCGTTATTTTTGCACTTTTTGATTTGAGCAACGTAAGATTTTCGAAAAAATTGATCTTTACCTGCTAGTCTGTTTTGACAGATTTTGCCGCTCTTGCATTTGCTTCTTTATTCGATTTGCTTTTTGAATTATTTTTGGGTTTTCGGAAGGAGTTGCTACAGTAGCTTATGTTTTGATGGTTTTCAGTTGAAGTTGAACTCAAAAGGTTTTATCACTTCACTTATACTAATGTTGCTAATGAGAATTGTGTAAAGTTTTGTGTGAAAGAAATTTCCAGGTAGTGGGGATAATGGTGTAATAAGGAAGTGAAAGGTTTCATGACTCACAATAAGTGTATGAAGATGAAGATATCGATGATATTCAAGTGGTGACTCCGGAAGAATCTACTAGATACCAAATTCAGAGACCTACAGAGTCCGTTTTCAAATAGGTAACAGTTATGGTAAGAAAAGTTCCGCGAAAATACTATCCAACTATATTTTTGCAGTTTTTAGTCAATAAGGAAAGCTACGAAGTGAAAGAGGGACGGAAACGGAGCCAGGGTGGCTCACACCACCCTATGGCGCGGGCCCACCCCTGGCCGCGCCACCAGGTGGTGAGTCCACCCCGGACTCCGCCTCCGACTCATTTTCTCCCAGTACCTTCCTTTTAATATGAAACTTCGTAATATATAATCCCCCGGATCTCCCGAGGTTCGTATATCGTGTTTTCGTCGTGTTTTCTTTTCGATCTTTCTCTACCAGGACATACTCTTTGAAGGTTTAGAAGCACAATGGTGTCCGCCAAGGATAAAGGGAAGGAACCTATGGAGGAGGATCTCCAAGACCCCAAGCAGAGGCTGGTACCTTTAGTCACTTGCCCTGCATCAAAGGAAGCCCTACGAGTCACTAAGGAGTTGTGCGATAAGTACCGAGACTTGAGGAGGAAGGTGGACATGCTTCAATGGGAGAATAATAGGCTTCGCAAGATGTTGGAAGATTTCCTCACGTCAACTAAGAAAATGATACCACCACCACCGAAGGAGTAATTCGTCATCAGGTTTGGCATCCCCTTGGTTTGTTCCAAGCTTGGGGGAGTGCCGCGGCATCACATCACTATCTTCTATCTTTTTACCTTATTAGTAGAGTCATATCATGAATAGAGGAGTTATTATGTAGTATGGTTTGCATTATGGAAGTGTCCCCTCTCTCATTAGATGTGTATCCCTTGGTGTGAGTTGCCGTTATGGAATATTAATGAGAAGTTCTATCATTCACTCTTTTGCATAGCTTATATTAGTTTTCAATTCGTGGTTATATGATTGATCTTGTTGTTAGTATTGGTATCACTTTGGGATCACTGAGTTAATTTAGTTGGTTTTGGCAAACCTGGCTCGGTTAGTAGCAACACTATTTTTGAGAGTTGAATGGAAAAGATAAAGGTGCTCTAAAGAAAAAATTATTTCATCGCCTTTCTTTCTTGATTTGCTCATAAGTCTAGTATTCTCTAGTTAAGATCTTTTGTGCTTCCAAGGAAGATTGCATGTTTGACTTTATCACTTGTATGTTTGTTTGTTTCCTTCAACTCTTATACTTGCTACCCATCCTTGCTAGCCAAAAACCTGTACTGAGAGGATTTCTTCTCGTGCATCCACCTCCTTAAAACCAAAACCTTCGCCATTTGTGTCCACCATACCTACCTAGTAGCATTATTGCTATTCCAAGTAAATTCTTGTTTTATCTACCTCCCAAATTAAACTTGTTATGTGAAAATTAGTGATTAAAGCTCTCACAAACTTGATGACACACTTTACTTTCTTGCATTTAATAAACTTGAACCATTGTGCTCACCTATATTTCGTATATGCTTGCGCTTTGTAAGTTGTGGATTAGCAGAACCATGTTGTCATGGGGAACACTTTCAACATTGCACTGGTACTTCGTACGTAGTTGATATCATGTTCTTTTGTCTATGGATGTCGTCGGTGTGAAATGAAAGGGGAGCTTGTAAGTCCATGGAGTTATGCATGTGTGTTAGAGAAACGCCTGGACCGCTGGTCTAATCCATGCTGACATGGTGGAAACCTGCAGTGTAACCATAACGAGTATCTATGAAGCATTTTTCTTATAAAAAAGATATAGAGATTGAGAAAAAGAGAAAAGAAAAAAGAGATATTATGGAAAGAGGAAAGAGAGAAAAAAGCACCATATTCCCATGGTAAATAAGAATATTGCTGAGATACTTGTTGTATGCTTGCCTTGTCATTTTGATATGGGGATTCTTCCGTATCATCGGGCAAGGGGTACCCCGTTGGCAGTTCTCAATGATACACATATGCTTACGATGACAAGAACTTACCGGTGACTAAACTTGAGTAGCATGAGGAGCGGCCCTCGTATTCAAGGGACATGAGATTCTCAACTTACAACTTGTCAATGCATATCCTCATATTTGATCACTTTAACCTTAATCACCTAAAGATGCCTATGATAGAGGCAATGAGAGCTGAAAGCTAGTAAGTATCATAATTTTTGGGAGCTCTTTATGAGACTTGCAATCCCTGCTTCCCTCTTTGAAGGGCCTTTCTTTTACTTTGTAGTTGAGTCAGTAAACCTACTCCCTTCTATCTCAGCAAGTATTTTGAGTTGATGTGTTTCATTCATTCATATGTTGATTTATTCAATCATGTTTCTTATGTTCCTTGTTTAGCACATTGCTCTTATCTTGCTGTTTACTACTTTGGAAGCTAGCTTTGAAAATCAGTTATTTGTGAACTCCAGCAAATTTTCAACTATTCTTCGACCAAGAGCTAAGTTTGCCATTACCAATTATGATTCACTTTATGTATCTTTATTGTGTTTCCTTTACTCGTTACAAGTTGAGTTATATAATAGTGAGTTGTCTTCTATTATGATCTATGTATTGATGAATGTGATGCTTCTTGTCCGTATTCTTTTATCGACTCTTCACTCCATAAACCTGAGGTCATGTTTATTGAGCTCGGTTTCGCTTAGGGACAAGCGAAGTCTAAGCTTGGGGGGAGTTGATACGTCCATTTTGCATCACTATTCTATGTCTTAATTCACTATTATTCATTGATATATTTCGTATTGAAAGGTGATACTTATGTTATTTTATCTATTTTTGCATGGTTGATGACTTTTGGAGCATGGACCGCTGTAGTCAGGATTCTGATGGAAAAGGTGCTGTTTGGAGGCAAAATTCGCGAAGATTAGAAAATCCGGGAAAATATACGGAAAATCCTATTTTTCCAGAAGACTCAGGATGCCAAAAGATGGAGTGGAGGTGGGCCACAGGGGGCCCACACCACCCCATGGCGCGGGCAGGCCTAGGCCGCGCCTGGGAGTGGTGTGGCCGCCCTGGCCCACTCCACCCTCTCCCCTCTGGCATATATCATCCCCACGAAACCCTAAGACTCGAGGAGCGACCACAGAAAGATTCCGCCGCCTCTGCGAGGCGGAAAACACCGAGAGAGAAAGATCTCTCCGGCAGACAGATTTCTGCCGGGGGAATTCCTTCCCGGAGAAGGGATATCGTCGCCATCAACACCACCATCAAGCTCGACTTCATCGGGATCATCATCATCACCACCACCATCATCACCATCAGCACCCTCATCACCATCTCCATATTGTTGTAACAATTGCGTTGAATCTTGCATAGTTCATAGGGAAAACTTTCCCGGTGTTGATTACTCCTTGTAGTTGATGCTATTGAGTGAACCATTGAATTATTGTTTATGTTCAGATTGTTATACATCATTATTCCATCTCTGATCATGATCCATATGATGTCTTGTGAGTAGTTCGTTTTGTTCTTGAGGACATGGGAGAAGTCTTGTTGTTAGTAGTGGAGTTGTGTTGAGAAAGATTCAATAGATTGTTATTTAAGTTGTGGTGTACTTCTTCTAGTGGTGTCATGTGAACATCGACTACATGACACTTCACCTATATGGGCCTAGGGGAATGCATTGTGTATTTGGCTACTAATCGTAGGGGTTGCCGGAGTGACAGAAACCTGAACCTCCGTTAGGAAACCATTGCACAAGGGACGTAAGGGTCTTAGAGTTTAAAGCAGTGGTTAGGTTTCTACCGTAATTACTTTCTTGTACTTACGGATGTTTACAAGGGGTATAATCACAAGTATGTATTAGTCTTGGATGGGGCGGTACATTAGCACAGGTTCACCCACACAACACTTAGCAAGCTAAAGAAGATTAATCAGCTATATGAAGCGAAAGCACTTGACAGTCTTCCCATCTGTCCTCGAGAACGTTTGGTCATCTTAAGTAATACAACCGGCTTGTCCTTTGCTGCATAAAGGATTGGGCCACTTGATGCATTTATTCCTACTGTCTTTTATTTACTCGTACTTTGTTTACTTGCTTTATCGAAAACCCCTAAAAATCCGTTTGCTAAGTATTTGCAGAGAATTCCTGATCCATACCACTAGTCAGCACCTTCTGCCCCTCGTTGGGTTCGACACTCTTACTTATCAAAAATACTGCAATACACCCCCTATACTTGTGGGTCATCACTAACCTATTAACAAGATGCCACAGTGCCAGTTGCCTGTTTTCTGCTGTTTTTGGTTCGAGGAAGTCAAAAAATGAATATTCTCGGAATTGGACGGGACAAAAGCCAAAGTTACTATTTTCCCGGAAGACTCATGGAGCCAGAAGGAGAGTCGGAGAGGGGCCACAGGGTGGCCACACCACCCCTAGGCGCGGGCAACCCTAGGCCACGCCAGGGCATGGTGTGGGCCCCCTGGTCGGCCACCGACCTTGCCTCTTTCGCCTATAAGAGCCTCCCGATACCAAAACCCTAAAGAATCAATCAAAAATCCACGAAATGTTCCGCAGCGCTGCCGCCACCGAAGGGGAGATTCGGGGGACAGAAAGTCTCTGTTCCGGCACCCTGCCGGGACGGGGAAGTGCCCCTGGAGCCATCTCCATCGATCTCCACCACCATCTCCATCACCATTGTTGATTCCCATGATGAGGAGGGAGTAGTTCTCTCTCGAGGCTAAGGGTTCTACCGGTAGCTATGTGTTCATCTCTCTCTCTATGCATGATCATATTGTGATCATGAGCTTTGTAATCAAGTAGATCTACCTTGCTACTCAAGTGCTTTATTAGATCTCTGCTCTCCCCATGTGTGTGAAAGTGACAGCGTGCACACCATGGTGGCACTTAGGCTAGAGATTACAAATACTTGCTTTGAGTTATATTTGGAGTTGGATGTCTTTATGAAATTGTGGTGTTTGTTGGAACCATCTAGTGCTCAAGGTGATAGTGTGGGGTTTTCTAGATGGGAAAGGCTTACTTTGAGGTGTGCTGTTATAGCCCTACCAACAATTATAGTGTCCAACCAGAGAGTAGTTAAGAGTAATATCATAAAGAGAAGATATTTATATGAGAGTGTTCACTAGTGAAAGTATGATCCCTAGGCCTTTTTTCTAAGCATTGAAACACCATTTGCAATTAGATCTGTTACATGTTTGCTTGCTTCCATCTTTATTTCAGTTTTACTTTAGTCTTTTCCACGCCATCAAGCTATTTTCTATCACCGTTACCACTTATAATTATCTATACCACTTGTATTTCACTATCTCTTCGCCGAACTAGTGCACCTATACACCTGCCAAGTGTATTGGGTGTGTTGGGGACACAAGAGACTTCTTGTA
Source organism: Avena sativa (assembly GCA_916181665.1). Lineage (NCBI taxonomy): Eukaryota > Viridiplantae > Streptophyta > Magnoliopsida > Poales > Poaceae > Avena > Avena sativa. Next base: position 462,854,626 of record OV702287.1, read on the forward strand.
TCTTGATTGCAGGATTGCTTGAGAGGGGATAGCTTTGACCACTTCCTCCCTGAGTTCGATAAACCTTGGGTGATCCACTTAAGGGAAAACTTGCTGCTGTTCTACGAACCTCTGCACTTGGAGGCCCAACAATTGTCTACAAGAATAGAAGTGCGTAGACATCAGGTATGGACGAAGATTAAGAGCTAGGATGAATTGCCTTCATGTTTTGTGGCCATGGATAGTAACTCAACTTAGAGTGAGCTATTGAGATTGCTTTACTAAAGTGATCTTGATGGTATATGAGACTAGGTCTTTATTAGGGTTTGAGACAATCATGTGGACAAGGCTCTCATCAATACACCCTCAACTGGTATCTCTAATTATCTCTTGGAAGCTTCATTTGTCCAAGAGACATTATTGAATGGTTGTCTAGGAATAGGAAATGGTTTCACTATCAATTTGATTCTAGGGTTTTGAACAACAATGTAGATTTGGGTCTTGTCCTGGTTTGATATGATCTCAGTTAAGGATTTCTCAAGGATTCCTGTCTTCAATACATTAGGTTTGGGCCTTAGTTAAAGAATTAATTTCCTAAATATACTCTATATAATTTCTCTTCTGATTAACTAAGATGTCATCTACCTAAATGACTAATCATCTGACCCCATCATCATATGAGGTCATGGCCATGCCACTTCAACAATACTCACTCTCTATTATTCTACATATAACTTCCACTCCTTAGCTACCTTTGATGAATCCATCAATCCAGTTACTTCTAACTCCATCCATTAACTCCTTTAAATTCATCTTGCAACTACTTCCAAGGCTTGCAAGATTACAATCCTCTCTACATCACATCTGATATCAATCCTTTGGAAAGGGTAGGGTGTTACTCCCATAATACAAGTTTGTTCTTGGATTAGATTGGTTAAACTACTATGCCTCCAACTACTCCATACAACTCATATTATATACTTCATCAAAATCTAGCTTGACTTCTCATGATCAAGCTAGATGATTCAGCTTACTAAGGTTTTGCCTAATTTGGTATGCTCACAACTCTTCTTCATCAGCTGGTCACCCATTCTCAAGTGACTTGAGAATAATAACCACCATCCTTTGATCATGCTAAGTTTAGACTTCTAATTATCTGATCAAGATCTATCATCAACTAACTAATAGACTTGTACTAGTCTGTCTATAGGCTTATCTTGTTAAGGAAACTTACTTTAAGCTTATTCCTACTTGGCTTAACAAGTTTATTATCTAATACATTAATACTACTAGCTTTCTCAAAGCTTCATAATTACTAGTTACTTCTTGGGGTGTGGATGCTTATTCTAGTTAACTTATGAGTGAGTTAACTCCTCCAACATCAAATGGTTTAATCGCCACTAAGGATCACATTCCATTGATGATGGCATACTCTACTATAACTAATTCCTCCTTCTTATTAATTTACTTAAGGTCTTTGAAAGGTTAATATAATAGGTCAATAAGTTCTAGGTCAGGAGTTGACCACTCAACATTGAAGATCAATTGGCACTAGGACCTGATAAAATTAAAATGTCATCTATCAATATGATAATAAGGATATGATATGAATGGTCTTGGCTTGACTTTATTTTCTACTCTATCAGTGATAAGAGTTAATATTTAGGAACTACCATGATACCCATGGTAGGAACAACTATGGCAACAAGTGTTTCAAGATTTAGTTATTAAGTTTCTTTGCTTAAGTTATAAACTTCATTGAGTATTCAAGAGTTGTTATAATGAATACCCAGATATGACCTTTATAAGATCCTTTATTATTCATTAAATAATGTGTTGTGGGTTTAGCTTGATTCCATTTGATCTACCCATAGATCAAATTATATTACCCAATATAAGGTTTTAGCAAAGGTCATATTGAAACTTATCGTAGTAAAATTGATGATCTAGTTCAGTTCCACCAAGTTAAGAGAAGCTTCAATCACTTTGACAAGTTTTATTTAAAATCACGAAAATTATCTAGATTTTCTATGCACGAATGCAATGCACACACCTCATCTCAGCTTATTTCTAAGCTCTAATACTGGGATGTTACATTTACATATGAATGTGCTTATTATCATCTTTATCCCATATGTATGCATAGCCACATGTGAAACCTCAACCCTGGCCTATCTCCATTCATTGATACAACCCGGATAAAAAAAGCAAACTATAAACATCCGGTAAATGAAGATTGACACAGACTAGCAAGTCTTGCGGACACTCCTTAACCTACCACAATTGTGATGGGGTTTGTTGCATAGAAAAAATCCAACGGTTGCAACTACCAAGATCAAATCTAGGCGATACTTGTAACGGTTTCAAAAAGACTCACCCTCGAAGATCGTAAGAAGGATAACATTCCCGCAATCAAATGTGGCTGGTGTAGAATGTACATGGCCATCCTCAAGGATGTGATGACTATAAGCGCCACAAAGGGCAGCGCCTCCATAATCAGTCACACGTCCGGTGTGCCGACGACCTACATCCCTTGCTCCATGTTAGCAGCGGAAGTAGTGGATCCTCGGGGAACTCTAGCAGCACTACGACATGGTTGTGGTGGTGGAGGAGAAGGTCTTGAGCAGGGCTTCGCCTAAGTAACGTACTTGTGATAGTGGACAAGCTAGCAAGGGGGAGAAGATGCCAATCAAAGGACATACGAGAGGAATGGAGAGGTGTGTGAGGGAGAGGACCTCCACCCCTCCTTTTCGAGGGAGGCAGCCCCCAAGGGGCTGGGCGCATGGGGCTGGTGTGTCCCCCACCTCTCCCCTCTTGATTGCTAGTGGACTCTCCACTCACAAAAATTAAGAGCCTCTTTCTTCCATTTAATTTCTACTCAAAAATCAAGAGTCATTCAATTAAAACAACTTTTAGTTCACTTGATTTAATGCCACTCATTTAATGAACACTTCATTTAATGAGCACTTCATTTAATGAACACTTCATTTAATGAACACATCAATAATTCAATCCATTGCAATATTTCGATACACCGAAACTATTCTGGCAGATTTATCAGAACAATTCATGCACTGTCTAGTATTTTCTTTTGTGTTCCCTATCCACTCAAATGTGTCGACTACCCTTAAGTGTATCTCCATACGGGCTCTTGAATTATGTGTGCATGATCGAGACTCTCTCCGATCAATAAACATTAGTGGGCCTGGAGATCCATAATGACTCCCACTAATTCAACGATGAACTAGTGATCGCATGAACCTTTTTCGCAGTAACTAATTCCTTTTGTCTCGTGATACTTTACTTGTCGGAGATCCGATCATTTGATATCATCCATACCTAGTTTGATCTCGTTACCGACAAAACCTTTTTCTTGTTCCCGTGATATAACATTCTTAGTGATCTTATCACTTGATTGCAAGCTATGTTAATGTGATATCACCGAGAGGGTCCTGAGTATATCCCTCCGTCATCAATATGGACAAATCACACTCTTGATCCACAAGCCTCAACTAAGACTTTCCAAGTACTCAACGACATCTTTATAATCACCCTATTACGGTGTGACGTTTGATGGAATCAAAGTATTCTTCTAGAGTTAGTGATTGACGTGATATCATGGTCTAAGGATTAGAGTTACTTTGAATTAGATAGCAATATAAACTTGAAGACATGATCGTATTGTTGGAAATATGCCCTAGAGACAAATAATAATATAGATTATTGAAATATTTCATTAAGTTCATAATAGGTTTTATATCATGTTATAACTGTATGGATAGGAACATCAATACACGTGTGATATATAAACCACCAAAGTCCCTAGTGATCCTCTAGACACTGGTTCATTGGTCAATCGATGATCGAGGTTTCCCGATGGACACTTATGTCAATTGACAATGGGGTCATTTCGTTCAGTTAATGAAAGTGATGGACATACCCAACACATTAATTGTAACATGATCAAGTCACAAAGTTCACCATTACAATGGCTAGAAACATAGTAACCAATTCCTTAGACCGTGACACCATATCAATCACTGTCACCCAAGAATACTTAGATAGCATCAAACGTCACTTGCATGAGTGGTGATCATGATAGGTGTGTTCAGGTATTCGCAGGGGCATGCAGAGTCATTATGTGTCAAGAGCGTGATTTGTTCTTCTGTGTGACAGAGAGATACCATGGGCCCACTCGGAGACATGACATCCATAAAGTTGCAGCGTGTGACTAGGTCAGGGAGATGGCATAGCTCAGGACGAGTAAAGTTATACTTGTCGGTAACGAGATTGAACACGTCATGGCGATGTCATTGATCAGGTCTCGGACAAGTAAAGTATCAAAGTAACAAAGGGATTTGGATGCTATCTTTCATGGTTCAACGATGAAGATTCTCGTCGAATGCATAGGGGTCACCATGGGCATCCAGGTCCCGCTGATGATCATTGGTCCGAGAGGGATCTCGACCATGTCTAGAGTCTTCCTAAACCATATGGTAACACACTTAAGGGTTTGACAATGCTCGGAGATCATTTTGGTATCATAGGAATCACCGAAGAAAAGAGAAGAGAAAACCGGAAGGGTTCTAGGAAAGTCCGGTGGGTGTCCAGTCCGGAAGGAGTTCCGATGGAACGGGGATTAAATAATATGTAAATATATGTTAATTATTGAATTATACATTTGTTTACATTTATTTAATAATTTAAATATGATTTAATGGGGCAGCCCACCTAATGGGCCAATTCCCGAAGGGAATAATGGCCCAAGAGGGAGCCGCCAACCACACGTGGGGGCCGGCCGGCGCGCCTCCTCACCTCCTCCCTTTGATTAGTCCACCACGGGACTTTTAGGGAGGGAGTACCTCCCCTCCCCCTATATAAAGGAGGGTATATGGAGGGATTCAGATACACCAATTGAGCTTTGAGGCTTCCCCCTCCAAGTCCACTCCTCTCTCTCTCTCTCTCTTGTGAGTGTGGACCCATTGTAAGGGATGTGCGAACGAGAGTGTTCTTCAACGTGGAGCACCGTTGCGCTACGAGGATTGTAGATCCAGGAGATATACTTCTGCAACCTCTGCTAGATCAGGGTTCAGGAGTCGCCATCATAGACTGTATGTGTATGACTCCCCACGACACACTACACTAGTGGTGCTCAAGTCGTTCGAGCCATCGGAGTCATTGGAGTTGGTGGAGCTAGAGCTAGTGGAGCCATCCACGACCTTAAGGTCGGCGTTAGTACGATTATATCAACCACGTTCTCCCGAACATTGACAACGTTTTCGGTCTTCAAAAGTAAGTTCGCGAAAAGCCCCTCCGGTTACTTCATTACTAATATATAGATCGTGACATTAGGGTTGTTGAGTAGAAAAATTATTGTTTTCAGGCGCTAAACCCCTACAGTGGTGTCAAAGCTAGATCTATGCGTAGTATTGCTAGTATGGGTAGAACACATGAGTTGTAGCGTGTGGGTGGTGATTTTATGATTGTTACCCTCCCACGTGTACTTGCGTATACCGTAACACTGCTTGATCGAAGCAGCCCCAACCGATTTTACGCGTTCATTCGCGAGACTGGTCCATGCTTGACATACGGATTGCACCATATAAGTGGCTTGGGAGTGTCAGTTTCTCTCGCAGTAGTTGGTATACCATTTACAACGGAGGGCCCCGAAAGGGGTGTAGTAGAGATAATCATTCAATCAATGTTTTGGTTCAAATTCGTAGGTAAGAAATGGTTCTTGTGCGAAAGCCCTAGCAGCCACGTAAAACATGCAAAAGATATGGTCAAAGTAAAGGTAAAGTAGTTTACTTTCCTGTTGCTAAGTTGTAGTAATAGGATGGTGGCATCAAGGGCTTGGCACCACACACTGGAGTGCACGATGGAGATCATGGCGCGACGATCTACGACCATGTCATGTCACACTTATTTACATTTGATGTTAATTATGTGCATCTTGTTCGTTCTAGTATTAGATACTCGACGGTAGCATTAATAGTATGATCCCTTAATATAATACCAAAAATTGTGTTCTCCCTTAGTGTGCACCACCAAGAAAGTTCTCCAATATGAGGCAGGTTGTGACGACCGAGTGTCACACATATCTGCATTCGCATACGGTGGGTGTAAGCCATGTTGCACATCATAAACACGTAAGGTTGAATTGGTGAGCCTAGCATGTATAGATATGGACTCATAACACTGATGATCGAAAGATAGAGCATGAGTCACATGAATGATGTGATTGACATTGGAGAATGTCTACCTTTGCAGCTATGTTGTCAGCCATGACGATCGAGGGTGACATAGTGAATTGGGATCATGTTCTCACTAAAACTTTTTTAGGGATGCTTGTTTTAGTGGGACCTCGTCTAATATAATGTGATTATAATTTGAACTCATATTATGAACTTAGTCTAAATTTCTTTGTGAAACTTTTGTAGATCATGTCAAAACCCAAGTCTTTATTTAGTTTTGAGGGATTCATAGAGAGTGAGAAACTCAAAGTAGATGGGTCCAACTTCATGGACTGGTACTGACATAGGTATGGTTACTCGGGTACCTATGATTCACTACCCAGGCCTGATAAAAGGCTTATGGCCCATCAAGAGTCAAGATGATGGCCCAAAAGGAGCAATCAACAAAGGCTTTAGTTGTATTAGGAAAGGACCGACATCGTGTTGGTATTGTAATTACGAATATGTAACCTATCCGCATACAGCTTTGAGACCTGGCCTATTATATATAGGACGGGAGAAGCATAGGCAAAGATACCGAACAATCCCCAATAAATCTATAATAGTGCAATTCACCAAATATTCAGGCGACTTTGACTCCATTGTTCTCCTAATATCTGACGAAATCCCCAGCATTCTCTTTTCCGCAAAACCCTAAGTCCTTCTCCATGGACGTTGTCGAGGTTACCCCTCATCAATTGGCACCGTCTGTGGGAAATCTGAATGCTGGAACCATGGATTTGGCGGACCTCTCTTTTCCAAGCAGCAACCCAACAAAAGCAGATCCCCGCCTGCCCACCCCTGTGTTAGTATGATACATTGCAAATGTATCTATAATTTTTGATGTTCCATGCTTGGTTTTATCCACTTTCTTGTGTTTTGTTCCAACTTTGGAGTACTTTTCATAAGATTTCTTGGATTAACCTATTAACAAGAGCCACAGTGCCAACTGCCTGTTTTCTACTGTTTTTGGTTCTAGGAAAGTCAGAAAATGAATATTCTCGGAATTGGACAGGACAAAAGCTAAAGTGCCTATTTTTCCGGAAGGGATCAAGTGCCAGAATACGAGACGGAGAAGGGCCAGGGAGCCACCACATCACCTGGCCGCACGGCCAGGCCTGGCCCACGCTAGGGGGTGGTGTGGCCGCTCCCGGCACCCCCTCGGCCTCTCCTTCCGCCTATATATTGCCCTCGGGATGAAAACCCTAAGTACCCGATCAAAAATCCACGAAAGAGTCTGTAGCCGCTGTCATCTCCATCCCTAGATCGGGAGGGATCTGAAGCTCTTCCTGGCACCTTGCCGAAGAGGGGAATTCACCCTAGAGGCCTTCTTCATCACCATTCAAGCCTCCGGTGTGATGCGTGAGTAGTTCATCCTTAGACTACGGATCCATGTAGTAGCTAGAAGGCTGGTTCTCCTCCTTTGTGCTTTCATGTTTAGATCTTGTGAGCTCCGTTCATGATAAAGATCATCTATTTGTATTCATACATGTTGTGTTTGCGGGGATCCGATGGATATTGAGATGCTATTTCAGATTGATTATTGATTCTATCATGTCTTTGTTATTTGTGATCTTGCATGCTTTCCGTTGTTAGTAGCTATCTTGGCCAAGTAGATGCTAGCAACTCCAAGAGTTAGTATTTATGCTCGATAGTGGGTTCATGCCTCTGGTAATCTAGGGAAGTGACAGAAATCTCTAAGGTACTAGATGTGCTATTACTACTAGGGAGAAAACAACAATCCTTTGTTCATAGAACAATCGTATTGTTTACTTTACACGCAGTTCGTAAAGCAATAATTTGTTGCTTGCAACTTAATACTGGAGGGGGTTCGGATGATAACCTAAAGTTGGATTGTTAGTCATAGATGCAGTTGGATGGCGGTCTATGTATTATGTTGTAATGCCCAATCAAGTCTCAAAGGAGTCAAGATGATTAGTATATGCATGTATTGCTTTCTCGGTGTTTGTCAATTGCCCCGCTGTAATTTGTTCACCCAGCATGTTATCTATCTAAGGAGAGACACCTCTAGTGAACTATGGATCCCGGTCCTTGTCTTTTACATACAATCTATAAACTGTTTCTGCTTTGTGTTTACTTTCTGCAACCTTTTACTTCTTTCCATTTGATACGTTTAATCCTTTGTTTTCCGCAAAACACGGTGAGATTGACAACCTCATCGCAAGTTGGGGACAAAGTTCTGTGGTTGTGTTGTGCAGGTCTCCACGTTGCTACTAGCACCGGTAGTGCGCCCTGCCAAAGCTCATCTAGTAACACCTTTGGGGTGTTTCCTTGCTCCTACTGGTTCGATTAAACCTTGGTTTCATAACTGAGGGAAAACTTACTGTTGTGCTCATCATACCTTCCTCTTGGGGTTCCCAACGAGCTCTACATCGAACGACGAGCACATCAAGATCTTTTCTGGCGCCGTTGCCGGGGAGTCAAGGACATCTTCACAAGGGGAGTCCCTCATAACCAATCTCTTTACTTTGTTGTTTTTGTTTTGCTTAGTTTCTTTTTGCTTTGTTTGCTTGTTTTGTTCTTCAAAAACGCAAAAAAAATTAGTTTTACTTGTTTGCTTTCTTATTTCAAAAACACACAAAAAATTAAGTCTCCTTTAGTAGTCACCTCTCCCCTTGCTCACCATGTTGATCCCTACATTCACCCTGAAAGACCTTCTAGTTGGTAGTGGTTCTATAATTGGGAAATATAACATTGAAGAATTCTTTAATCATGTTAGTAAGCATGAAGATACTGAGGATAGATCCCTTGCAGAACTTGCCCCAAACTATGAGATTGCTGCAGCTTCTTTAATTCACATGTTAGAAGCTTGGTTTGTTAATCTCAACCCCTTAATGCAAGTAATGTTTCTTAAGCTTAAGGAAATTGAAGACCCTGAAAAGAGGGATTTTATTCTAGAAACTTTGTTTAAGGAGTTTTATGATGTTGCCAAGGAAGCTACAAAAGTCTTTGAACGTTTCAATATGCTAGGCTCATGTGGAACAAAACCGAACCTAATGGGGAGGAACCTAAGATACCAATACCCTTTAAACTAGTAGCAATACATGATGCCATAGAAAAGAATCTTGATTGGATTGTTCCTGCAAACCCTTTTGATGAGAATAGTGAACCTAAGAGCATTGAGGGAGGATCCTCTAGAACTTATTTGGATGATATACCTTGCCTTGTTGAAAATATTTCCGGTATTGATCTTAATGCTTCTTAATTTGAGAATACTTGATTCTTTCTTTGCTTCTTATGCCTAACTTAAAGGCGTTAAAGAAAAGTACTTATTGGGAGATAAATCAAAAGTTTTAGATGAGTCTTGGAAGTTATTACCTCAGTAATAACCTCTCCTTATCCTTTTTATTTGCTTTTTGTGGCAAGAGTAACCTCTAATGAGAGTGAAGTAATGATTGGGAAAGTTGCTGTCCCGGAACAGATTCTTGTGCTTCACCGTAAAAATTCATGAGAGAGCTCTGTATGTCGGATTGATCTGTAATGTTTTGTGATTCTGCCCCAGGTTATTATCTAACTTTCGTTAGTTCAACACTTTTTGATTTGAGCAACATAAGGTCTTCGAAAAAATTCATCTTTACCTGCAGGTTTGTTTTGACAGATTTCTGCCATTTTCTGCATTTGCTTCTTGTGGGTTCCTTTTTGAGTTCTTTTGGGGAATTGATCTTTTTGAAGGAAGTGCTACAGTAGCTAGTGCTCTAATGGAAGTTTTTTTGGTGTTATAACTGAACCTTAAGACTTATTATTTTAAGTGCACTAATGTTGCTAATGAGATTGTGTGAAGTTTTGTATGAAGGAAAATTTTCAGGTGTATGGAAGGAATGAGTAATGAGATGAAGGATGGACTAAAGCTCAAGCTTGGGGATGCCACGCATGTCACCCCAAGAAATATCCAAGAAGTACAAGCGTCAAAGCTTGGGGATGCCCAAGGCATCCCTTTCTTCATCAATAAAAATCCCAGGTTTCTTCCAAACGCTTCATTTTTATTGTTTCATGCACAGTTGTGTTGTTCTTGGAGCATCTTCTTTTTCATTTTTGTTTTGGTTTTTAGTTTGCTTGGTTTGCTTAGTTTTCTGAATAAATTGGTTGGACCCCCTCTTTCATACATTGGTTTGCAAATAGTTTGGTTTGGTTTGGAAAAGAGTAGGAAAGTTCATACTTATGTGGTAAAAAGAGCTCGTTTTTGACTGTGGCTATGCTTTGTCATGCCATGCTTGATATTGTTTTGGCTTTATGCTTAGTATTCTTTGTTGTAGCATGACTTGTTATAAACAATTGAGATTGCTTAATGTGCCTTGGATGAATCATGTTTGTTTTAGCATATTAAAGCATAGTATAGTGGTATTCTCCTTTGATGCTTTATTTGGGTTGACTTGGCGCATGCTCACACCATGTTATGACTGTCACAAGTCACCATAGCCTTTATGATCCTTTAGTTTTCAACTTGTAGTATCACTTTATGCTTTGATCAATGATGTTTTGTCGCTCTGCATGATTATGGCCATTATTGCTCTCTTAGTTTGTCGCTCCCAGTCTTTTGCTAGCCTCCACAACCAAGTATGAGTTCCACTCATGCATCCAACTCCCTAAACCAAGTTATTCCAAAAGAGTCCACCATACCTACCTACTAGCTTATGGTATTCCAAGTATATTCATGCTTTTCTTTACCTTCCAAATTAAACTTGTTATGAGAAAACTAGTGACTAAAGCTCTCACGAACTTGATGGCACACTTTACTTTACTTGCCCTTAATAAACTTGAACCATTGTGTCGTCTATGTTGTATATGCTTGCACTTATTTGTTGGGAATTAGTAGAACCATGCTTTCGTGGGGAACGCTTTCAACATTGCACTTGGTACTTGTACCTAGTTGATATCATGCTCTTTTGTATATGGATGCCGTCGGTGTGAAATGAAAGGCGAGCTTGTAAGTCCATGGAGTTATGTATATGTGTTAGAGAAACGCCTGGGCCGCTGGTCTAATCCATGCTGACATGGTGGAAACCTGCAGCGTAACCATAATGAGTTGTCTATGAAGCATTCTTCTTATAAAAAAAGAGTCCTATATTGAAAAAAAGAGAAAAGAGAAAAAAAGAGATACTATGAAAAGAGGAAAGAGAGAAAAAAGCACCATATTCCCATGGTAAATAAGAAGATTGTTGAGATGCTTGTTGTCTGCTTGCCTTGTCATTTTGATATGGGGATTGTTCCGTATCATCGGGCAAGGGGTACCCCATTGGCGGTTCTCAATGATACACATATACTTAGAATGACAAGAGCTTACTCGTGACTGAAGTTGAGTAGCATGAGGATCGGTCCTCGTATACAAGGGACATGAGATTTCTGACTTATACTTCGTCAAGCATGTACACCATAGTTTGTTCACTTTAACCTTAATAACTTCAAGATGCTTATGATAGGGGCAATGAGAGCTGAAAGCTATAAGTACCATAATTTTTGGAAGATCTTTATGAGACTTGAATCCCTACTTCCTTTATAAAAGGCCTTTCTTCCACCATTATATTGAGTCTCCATCTTCTATCTTTATGCACCTATTTTGAGAGCATAGTGGCTGTTCTTAGTTCTATGTGCATTGTCCCAAGACTAGTTGATTGATGCATAACTTGTTATTGCTTGTTTTAAACTATTGTATCTAGTCACTCTTATGAACTTTGAAGGTGTCCTATGCATTTATATTTGCTACTCTATTAAGGGACAAGCTGAATACTATTATGCCATGTTTTCTTTATGTGAAACAAACAAACGTCTTGCAAAGCATTGTTATTCATGAATCTTTTGTTTGTGCCTTTTCATGTTGCATCATAGTTTCTTTGCTTATTGCTAGAACATTGTCTTTCATGTTATGATTGAAGTACTATGATCCCAGCTTTGAATGTTTTGCAAATACTTTGATCAAGTCTTTGATGGTGCATGTCAGCTCAAAATTTATTCTTTCTTTCTATCACTTACCTACTCGAGGACGAGCGGGAGTTAAGCTTGGGGATGTTGATACATTGCAAATGTATCTATAATTTTTGATGTTCCATGCTTGGTTTTATCCACTTTCTTGTGTTTTGTTCCAACTTTGGAGTACTTTTTATATGATTTCTTGGACTAACCTATTAACAAGAGCCACAGTGCCAACTGCCTGTTTTCTGCTGTTTTTGGTTCCAGGAAAGTTAGAAAATGAATATTCTCGGAATTGGACGGGACAAAAGCCAAAGTGCCTATTTTTTCGGAAGGGATCAAGTGCCAGAATACGAGACGGAGAAGGGCGAGGGAGCCACCACACTACCTGGCCGCGCGGCCAGGCCTGGCCCACGCCAGGGGGTGGTGTGGCCGCTCCCGGCACCCCCTCGGCCTCTCCTTCCGCCTATATATTGCCCTCGGGACGAAGACCCTAAGTACCCGATCAAAAATCCACGAAAGAGTCTATAGCCGCCGTCATCTCCATCCCTAGATCGGGAGGGATCTGAAGCTCTTCCTGGCACCCTGCCGGAGAGGGGAATTCACCCTGGAGGCCTTCTTCATCACCATGCAAGCCTCCGGTGTGATGCGTGAGTAGTTCATCCTTGGACTACGGATCCATGTAGTAGCTAGATGTCTGGTTCTCCTCCTTTGTGCTTTCATGTTTAGATCTTGTGAGCTCCGTTCATGATAATGATCATCTATTTGTATTAATACATGTTGTGTTTGCGGGGATCCGATGGATATTGAGATGCTATTTCAGATTGATTATTGATTCTATCATGTCTTTGTTATTTGTGATCTTGCATGCTTTCCGTTGTTAGTAGCTATCTTGGCCAAGTAGATGCTAGGAACTCCAAGAGTTAGTATTTATGCTCGATAGTGGGTTCATGCCTCTGGTAATCTAGGGAAGTGACAAAAATCTCTAAGGTACTAGATGTGCTGTTGCTACTAGGGAGAAAACAATAATCCTTTGTTCATAGAACAATCATATTGTTTACTTTACACGCAGTTCGTAAAGCAATAATCTGTTGCTTGCAACTTAATACTGGAGGGGGTTCGGATGATAACCTGAAGGTGGATTATTAGTCATAGATGAAGTTGGATGGTGGTCTATGTATTATGTTGTAATGCCCAATCAAGTCTCAAAGGAGTCAAGATGATTAGTATATGCATGTATTGCTTTCTTGGTGTTTGTCAATTGCCCCGCTGTAATTTTTTCACCCAACATGTTATCTATCTAAGGAGAGCCGCCTCTAGTGAACTATGGATCTTGGTCCTTTCTCTTTACATACAATCTACAATCTTTTACTGCTTTGTGTTTACTTTCTGCAAACTTTTACTGCTTTCCATTCGATACGTTTAATCCTTTATTTTCCGCAAAACACGGTGAGATTGACAACCTCGTCGCAAGTTGGGGACAAAGTTCTGTGGTTGTGTTGTGCAGGTCTCCACGTTGCTACTAGCACCGGTAGTGCGCCCTGCCAAAGCTCAGCTAGTAACACCTTTGGGGTGTTTCCTTGCTCCTACTGGTTCGATTAAACCTTGGTTTCATAACTGAGGGAAAACTTACTGTTGTGCTCATCATACCTTCCTCTTGGGGTTCCCAACGATCTCTACGTCGAACGACGCGCACATCATAGTACCCGCCAACTTCAACAGCAGATCCGATCTAATCATCAGAAGCTTCCACTTCCAAGTAGAAGACCCCGAAGAATCACACCCCCTAGCCCTAATTACATCAGAAATGTCGGTGGAAAAGACTGCACCTATGACGATACCATCATCATCCATCGAATCCTCCATGGAAGGCACAGCGTAGATCGAGGCATCCGAAGAAAACAAGCAAGATGATACATATACGGGGGACTGATGATTGCAAGTGCATAGATCGTTTGTAGCTAGTTTTGAAATAAAGATATCAATCCCATAGGGAGTAGTAGGCAAAATACTAAAATGATTTTAACTGCAACTAAACGAAGTACTTAAGAAATAACTTTAAGATGCAAGAAAAGTAAAGTTTTTTTGGGGGTTTTGGTTGAACAAGGTGATTTAAAGTAAAGCAAAACTTAATGCATCAAGTAAGAATCGCGTGTGTAATAGAACTTTGGAACTACAATAGGGAAAGGCGTTCTCGGAGAATAGTGGCTACACTGCTAGCAATTTCCACTAAGCAATCAAGATTATTATAACGAATATCCTCATAATGTGTATGTATGTGGGAGGAGCTCCATATATGGATGAATAGCCAGCAACTGCTGCACACATCATCCTCATAACCACAGCATACATCAATCGACATCAATCGAATTACTGCGCTATTAAGGGATTTCTCCCATGGCATGGACATAGCTTCATGAGTTCTCCTTGACTTCCCCAAGTTAGTACATAAAGAATGACAACAACTTTATAGCCTTTTCTAACTCATAGATCTTATCATGAATCTCATCTTGCTGCACCTTCTTAGGTTTAAGAGGTGATGGACCAAGAGGAGGTTTATAATAGGATCCTATGTTGTAACGATAAGGATTAGGGAGATACTCATCCTTGTTCCTTCCCCGATCAGCTTGTCTCATCATCTCCATCCTTTGCGGGAGCATGTCCTCCCAATTTGGGAGAGGCTTGATCTCCGGGTCGGATGATGATGATGATCCTTTGGGTTCTGCTTCTTCGATCCTCTTCATAGGCTTCTCTTCTTTCTTCTTCCAAATCTTGTTGACATGGAAGGGTTGCATGGCTTCGCTCCATGGGTGTTGTTAAAGGGGCTTGTATAGGGATGGCGAAGATCTTTTGAGGCTGGAGGCTGTGGATATGTGAAAACTTAATGAAAAAGGTTACATGCGATTAGCTTTAAAAGGAGGGGTCAAAAACCCAAGCCGCCTTGCGTAACGAGCAACTATACGGGCGCAACCCGTATAGCTCCCGCCGTATAGTTGTGAACTGACTATAGATTAAATCTACGGTGGAACTTAACTATAGGGCCGGAACTATACAGGCGGGAATTTTTATTCCTGCCATATAGTTGGTCGTTAAACTCTTTGGATTCTGAATAAAATTTTCGGAGATGAGTTGATAACTATACGATCAAAACTATAGTTGGTCGTTAAACTCTCAATACTCAGGAAATTATTTTGCCAAAGGTGTTGATATCTATATGACCCAACTATATGGGCAGAATTTTTAATTCTGGCCGTATAGTTGGTCGTTAAACTCTCAATACCTTTTGTGGATGGAAGTGTTGTTGTCGCAACATCTATACGACCGGAATTTTTATTTCCGCCGTATAGTTGGTCGTTAAACTTCTGTATCCACCAAAAAATTTCTGCTTCTCCAAGGATTCTTTATTAATCTGAAACTTAATGAAATATCAAGTTTTGATAGAAAAATGTCAGCTTAGATTTTCGAGCAATTTTGATATCATCAATCTTCCTTCTTCTTTGCTAAAGCATTAATTGTTTCTCATTTAACACAATGCTCAAGCTAAACTTTAACTGAAAATTTAAAAACTTACTCAAACCTTTATTTCACATGGGTTGCCTCCCATGAAGCGCTCTTTTATGGTCAATAGCTTGACCGTAGTATTGCTCATCCTGTCTCGAGTCCATTCTTCTTGTAGTTGCTATTCCTCGTATATTTTTGCTTTATCACTTCTTCTAGGGTGGTCAATTCTATGGTGACTGCACTTATATCTTATTTTACCCAATAATGCTTCAAGCGTTGTCTATTTACCACCCATGCAAGAGAGGGCGTCTTTCCTTGGAGCTTCACTGCTCCCGATGAATAGGCTTCTTCAACTACATATGGACCTTCTCACTTTGATATAAGCTTCCCTAGAAACAACGTAAGACGAGAATTATAGAGCAACACTTTATCTCCACTTTTAAAAGTCTTATTCTCTATTTTTCTATCATGCCATCTTTTCACTTTTTCCTTGAACAATCTAGCATTCTCATAGTATTCACTTCTAAACTCATCTAAAGCATGAATATCTAATAAACGCTTCTCCCATGTTGCCTTGTGATCATAATTTAGATTCTTGATTGCCTAAAAAGCTTTGTGTTCCAATTCTAAAGGTAAATGGCATGCCTTACCATACACCATTTTATAAGGTGTCATACCCATTGGATTTTTAAACATAGTCTGGTATGCCCATAGAGTGTCATTTAACTTGTATGACCAATATTTTCTTGATTTGTCCACCATCTTCTCGAGTATGGTCTTCAATTCTCTATTAGAGAGTTCCACTTGACCACTTGTTTGGGGATGATATGGTGAAGCAACACGGTGAGTTACTCCATACTTGCTGAGGATTTTCCTGAAAGTTCCTTTCATAAAATGAGAACCGCCGTCAGTAATTGAAAATCTAGGAACTCCAAACCTGGGGAATATGACATCCTTGATCATCTTCACTGAGGTAGCTGCATCCGCATGATTTGTTGGGATAGCTTCAACCCATTTAGTAACATAGCCAACAACAACAAGAATATATGTATAACCATTCGACTCTATAAATGGTCCCATGTAATCCATTCCCCATATATCAAAGGGTTCAATTATGAGACTATAATTCGTTGCCATTTCTTGTCTCTTACCTATATTACCTCTTCTTTGGCAAGCATCACAGTATTCCACATACCTATGTGCATCCTTGAGCAAGGTGGGCCAATAGAATCTGGATTGAAGTACCTTTGTAGTAGTTCTCTTACATGCATGATGCCCTCCATATGGATTGTCATGATAAGATTTCAATATCGCATTCATTTCATGGTTAGGAACACACTTCCGAATCATTCCATCAAGTCCATGACGATATAGATATGTGTCATCCCAAAAGTAATAGTTAAGATCATTAAAGAATTTCATTCTTTGATTTCTTGACATACTAGGAGGTATAAATTTTGTTGCTAGATAGTTAGCATAATATGCATACCATGGATCAAAAATTTCCACGCTTGCTAAATATTCTCCCGGAAATGATTCATTAATAGGTACGGGGTCATTAATTATTCCCTCCATCCTAGAGAGATGATCTGCTATCGAATTATCCTTACCCCTCCTATCTACTATTTGCAAATCGTATTCCTGTAGTAATAAAACCCACCTAATCAACCTGGGCTTAGCATCCTTTTTCACAAGGAGGTGACGCAAAGCTTGGTGATCCGTATGAATTATTACCTTATAATTAATTATGTAAGATCTAAATTTGTCGCATGCAAAAATTATAGCTAGGAACTCTTTTTTATAGTAGCATAATGTTTCTGAATCTTATTAAGAGGTCTACTAGCGTCATAAATAACATTCAAATTTGATGGGGATATGCCGAATGGGGTGTACCCAACAGGCCGTTCTGATTGGGCCAAAAGGTCTCACGAGTGGGCCTGCATGACGGCGACTGGAATGCGACTAAGAGGAAGGCCCGACGACTGGAGACTGGAGGCCCAGAAGTGTACCAGAAGCCTAGTCAGATTAGGTCAAAGCCTCTGAATCCATATCTTGTTCGGTTGTAACTTGTAAACCCTAGCGAGGTGCCTCATATATAAACCTCCCTAGGGTATCCTTACGTTCCATCATACACCCCTTCAAACGACTCGCTGCTTAGACGCTGATCTCGCCACCCCTGTAACTCGCTCTCCAATAATCTAATCTAGCAGGAGTAGGTCTTTACCCTCCGGGGGGTGAACCTGGGTAAACCCATGTGCATCCGCCCCCATCTCGCACCGCAGATGGCCGCCAGCTCTCGCCCCCGATTCAATCGATCGATGCCTACTGCAGCAACTGCCATGGCCATTTCCACGACAAAATTCTTCCCATCTCGTTGTCCCAACACAGCCCCTAAAGCATAGTCACTAGCATCACATATGATCTCGAAAGGCTCATCCCACTTTGGAGATTGCATGATAGGTGCTGAAACTAGTTTATCCTTAAGGTTCTCAAAAGCTACAATGCAGTCGTGGTCTAAATAGAATGGAGTTTCTTTATCAAGAATATTGGTGAGGGGCATATCTATTTTAGCAAAATCTTTTATAAACCGCTTATAAAAACCTGCATGTCCCAAAAACATTTTTAGGTTTTTAATGTCCTAAGGTATTGGAAGATTTTCTATAGAATTTATATTAGTTTTATCTATTTCTATTCCCTTCTACGAAACTTTATGCCCAAAAACTTTACCTTCTCTTTCCATGAAACGACATTGTTCCCAATTCAAAACCAAGTTCGATTGCCTGCATCTCTGCAAGACTTTGGTCAGATTGTAGAGGCAATTATCAAAGGTTGTTCCACAAACAACAAAATCATTTGTTAGAACTTCCATAGTCTTCTCCAGAAAGTCATCAAAAATCTTTAGAACACATTCTTGAAAAGTTGTTGCTGCATTACATAAGCCAAACGAAATTAATCTATAAGCATATGTGCCATAAGGACAAGTGAAAGTTGTTTTCTCTTGATCTTCCAGTTGTATGGCAATTTGAGAATATCCAGAATAACCGTCAAGAAAACAAAAGTAAGAATTATTACTAAGTATTTCTAAAATTTTATCCATGAATGGTATAGGTTTATGATTTTTCTGTGTCTCACGGTTTAGCTTCCTAAAATCAATGCACATACGATATCCTACAATTGGCCTCACAGGAACTATCTCACCATCCTCATTCAAAGCAGCATCAAGACCACCTTGTCTTGGTATGCAATGAGCTGGGCTAACCCACTTACTGACAGAAATAGGATATATTATGCCAGCATCTAGTAAGCGTATAACCTCTTTTCTTATTACTTCCTTCGTTTTAGGATTAAGCCTTCTTTGTGTATCTACTACAGGTTCAGCATCATCAAGCATGGTAATCTTATGTGTTATGATGGATGGATCGATTCCTTTAATATCACTCAATGTATATCCAAAGGCTTCATGATGCTTAACCAAAACTGAAATGAGTTTATTTGTTTCATTTTCTGACAGATTCTTGCTAATAATGACATGACATTTATTTTCATTATCTAAAAACTCATACCTCATATTGTCTGGAAGTTTTTTCAATTCTATTGGTGGAGGCTCTTCATCTCCTGTTCTTACCAGTTCTTCATAGTCATGTGGATTTTGTGCTTCCGGAATTGAATCAAGGTAATCATCCATGTCTTCTTTCTCCTCATCATCTAGTGCTCCCTCCCAATTAATCAGTCTCCTCTCTAATTCATCTTGTGGAGTACTGAAATGAATTGCTGCTAGCTCGGCAATTGTCTTCTCTTCCTTGATATCCTCCACTTCATATGGCCTCTTCTTTAGTTTGGCGAAGTGGAATGTCATTTCCTCTTCTCCAAACTTCAGTGAAATAGTTTCCTTCTTATTATCTACTCGAGCTTTGGTAATGGAAATAAAAGGCCTACCTAAAAGAATAGGACAAAAATAATCTCGAGGCATATCAACAATATGAAATCAAGGGGGTACATGAGTGAACCAATAAAGACATAGATATTTCTGATTACTCCTTTTGGTTTTATATTGGTTCTATTAGACAATTTAATAATAGTGTCTAATGGTTCCACATCTGGATTATTTAAATTGTAGCGGAGTTCCTCATAAAGTGATGAAGGCATAATATTTATTGTGGAAATTGGATCACAAATTCCATATAAGAAAGTTTCTCCACAATATATAGGGGTCATTGGTTTAGAAGTTTTGTTACCTCGAACCTTACCTTTGATGAATTCTGAAGTTTCTAGGTCCAACATAACCACTTCATCGTCCACCATTTGTGCTTCCATAAGATCCTTTAATATAACATTATTTATATTTGTATCTTCGGAATTCCTTTCCGGTTTCTTTGATCTCTTCTTTATTTGTTCTTCCTCTCTTTGTCTTTTTTTAGAAGATCCCATGTATAGGTATCGAGGAGAAGTCTTCCATTAGCGCTCTTGCACGCTTCTTTTCTTCGAGGGGTTTATGAGGTTCCCATTCTGTAGGTACCTGCAAATGCCCTGCATAATTCTCAATAATTTTCTTTACTGAGTAAGAATCAATACCGAGGGTTCTAATCATTGTATCTATTCTCTCATCTGCAAGGAAATCGTTAACGCAAGCATATTCAAAAAAACTATTTGTAATGTTTTCCTTATCTTTAAGATCTTCCGTTGCTTCTCTCATTTTTATTATTAGATTCCAAGCCTCATCATAGGTATAAGATAGAAAACTGCCATTAGAAGTGGTGTCTAGATTCATCCTATTTTCAATATTTAGCCCTCCATAAAAGGTATGGGTGATTAACCAATCAAGCAAACGATGATGGGGAAATTGTCTAGGTAGCTTTTGTACCTTAGATATCCTTCTTATAAGCCCTCACTAGGATTATTTTTGAAACTGATAATAATACCTCTCATCCTGTGAGCTTTGCTTTCAGAATAATATTTTGATAGGAATTTGGTTGTCAATTCCTCCCAAGTCCTTGGTGCTTCTGCACAAAAAGATATGTACCAGTCGCAAACATTATTAGAGAGAGTTTGTCTAAACAACTGGGTTTTAACCATATCAAGATTATAGTCGTCGAAAATAAAGGAACTGAGAGCGTCTTTAAAGAATTGTAAGTGTCCATATGGACTTTCTTCATTGGTTCCTGCTAATTTCTTAGAATGTAATAATTCAAATAATAAAGGATGGATCTTGACTCCATCCGGATTTATGCTTTTGTTGACAGTTATAAAAGCGTCCATGGGCGAACCCATTTTCCTTATTGCCTCAAGCTGGTTTAAATGTTGAGTGTTGTCCATTGCTGCGGTCCTGCAACTCAAGTAAAAATTAGTACAACGAAAGTAAATAACTAAAAGTAAAGTGACTTATAGCACTAAGCTCCCCGGCAACAACGCCAGAAAATAGCTAGTTTCAAAATAAAGATATCGATCCCACAGGGAGCAGTAGGCAAAAGACTAAAATGCTTTTAACTACAACTAAATGAAGTACTTAAGAAATAACTTTAATATGCAAGAAAAGTAAAGTTGTTTTGGGGTTTTTGGTTGAACAAGGTGATTTAAAGTAAAGCAAAACTTAATGCAGGAAGTAAGAATCGCGTGTGTAATAGAACTTTGGAACTACAATAGGGAAAAGGTGTTCTCTAGGAATAGTGGATACACCGCTAGCAATTTAGACTAAGCAATCAAGATTATTATAACGAATATTCTCATAATGTGTATGTACGTGGGAGGAGCTCCATATATGGATGAATATCCAGCAACCACTGCACACATAATCCTCATAACCATAGCAGACAACAATCGACATCAATCGAATTACTACGCTATTAAGGGATTTCTCCCATGGCATGGACATGGCTTCATGAGTTCTCCTTGACTTCCCTAAGTTAGTACGTAAAGAATGACAACAAATTTATAGTCATGGTAAGTGTTATCATCCCTCCATCTACCAACAAGTAATCACCTTCATCGAGTCCCCGTAAGAGGCAAATTTTAAGGAGGTGCACAACTCCCAACATCAAGATGAAAACAATTAACACATACACATAATCATGTGTAACATAATAATCTCTCTCCCATCTTAGTCATATGCTAGGGTTTCTCCATCTCCCCAAGAACTAGAGATCTACTCAGACATGGAGGCAATCAACATCATAGAAATGGTAATGGAAACAATTATAGATGAATAGTACCTGTATAAATCCACAACGAGTACGGGAATTACAACAAGATCTAAACAAGATGTAGATGGGATGGATGGAGATGGTGGTGATGTAGCGGTGGATGATGAAGATCGATGCCTTAGCCTCCCAGATCTGCGCAGGGCGAAGATGGATCCCTTGTGGATGAGTTCCCCCTCTAGATACCTTCCAGAGGTGAGGTTTCTGCGATTTCTGGGTGTTCTGTATGTAGTCTCCCTGAACCACTTGCACGGGGTGAAACTATTTGACGAGGCGGAGGCGACGCCAACTATACGGCCAGAGCTATACGGCCGGAAAATTTGCTCCGGTCGTATAGTTGGTCATTGAACTCTCTGCCTCCTTTGTTCGCTTCTAATATTTCCCAAATAAGCGATTTACGTTGTTTTTGAATCATTTTCTCCACAGTACAACTGCTCCAAGAATTGTATCCATTGGATCCATCATCTGTCCTGATCCTGGTGAAAACAAACATAAAATGTGCGTGTGAGCGCCGTAAAATACCAAGATCCTACATCTACAATGCAAAATAATAATGTAAAACATGATGCAAATATGCACTCATCAGGGACCTTGATGGTCTTTACGACAATCTCTCCTGTGGATCGGACTCTCAAATAACTCCACCACGTGGAACAAGCCCAACAAACCCTGAACCCAAAGAAAGCAGTGAAAGCATCGACTTCAGGATAAGGATGGCAGAAATCTACCTAGGATAGAAACTAATGGACTTCACTGATCCATCCGACAATGTCTCCCTCAGTTTAGATGACGATGCTACTAGCAAATATATTACCCAGCACCAAGTATGCATGATCATCGAGGACATGTCGACTCAGCAAGACTCCAACAGTAATCCTATTTTTAACCCTGATGATATCCTATCAAGCAACAATGCAGGAAACCATGGAAACGAAGGAAGCCAAGGAAACGGGGGAAACCCAACATTCAACCGCGTAATCCAGGAAGAAGGAGAACCACGTAGAGGCGAGAGGCAAACTCTTCGCTTACTAGCAAGAGCAGCAATTTCGGGGGCAGTTCCAATGATAGCCGACGCCTCACATGAAGATTTATTAGCATATCAATACTTGCTTCACTACAACTCAACCTGCACCCAACGATCCTCGTGCAGCTCTCCATCGCTCCGCCCTAATGAACCTCGGCATGGTAGGAGCATCTCTCGCACAAGCAGAACAGGGAACCACGCGGCAACCTGGCAGATCCCTGCACCATTGCTGCATCCCTTGGCAAGTAGGTCACACCCGACGATCACCACATCGGGTCCACTTCTCGGGATCAGAGCCACAGAATATTACACAACGAAGGATCGATAGATCCAGGGAAGATCGTAGCAGTCAAAGATACTATGACGGTGAAAGCAAAGAAGAACAAGGACTATGCGGAGCTAGTTGCTTTACCCGACGGGTTCGCAAGACTCCGGTACCAAAAGACTTCAAGTTACATCACGATCGTGAGAAATACGACGACCTCCAAGAACCTGAAGCTTGGTTGACAGATTATCTGGCAACAATCAAGCTACAAGGCAGCTCCAAGGCTACCACAATGCAAAGCTTGCAACTACATTTAACCGACACAACACGTTCTTGGCTAAGACAACTACCCGAAGATTCTATCAGCAGTTGGAACGACCTTGAGGACAAGTTCATCAGAAATTTCCATTCCACTTTCAAGCGACCCCCGTTTCTGGAACAATTGCGAGCTTGTAAACAAAAACTAGGAGAGTCAATACGAGCTTTTGTTTAGTGGTGTAGCATCATCAAAAACTCGGCTGGAACCATATCCGATGAAAGAGCAATTGATGCTTTCAACGATGGACTTTGTCGGCAAGAGTTCATTGAAGAACTAGGGAGAATCAAACCAAGGACAATTTCATAGTTGATGGACATAGCTAATCATTGGGCCGATGGAGAAGACGCATTACACAACAAAAGAGCCCGCTCACACGAAGAAGACAGGGACAAGTGCAATAACGATAGAAGGTGACAAAACAATGATGGGTATAGCACACCAACGCATGAGGAATCCCCTCATCTTCCATGATTTGTTCTATGTGTTGCGAGAACCGCTAGGAGATTTTCCCGCGGGCTTCACCGGATTGCCCGATGATCATGATTATCGTGCCTGACGTGACACCTTCATGATAGTCAAATACACTATGATTCATGTCATGGAGCCTGCTCTAGGAGCACAGTTCCATGAGATTGAGGCCTTCAGCCTAGCCGATGGACTTCAGATGCTCTTCACATCTCAAGTCAGAATCATGGCGCTTGAATACATGAATGATTTCCTCTTAACCAAGATGAGGGAAAACACCAGCCTGGAATACCACTTGGATATCATGGAAAGGATTCATGAGGGCCTTGTGGACATCATAAACTACTAGGTGACCGACAAATTTGCGATAGATGTGGTGTTGTGTTCGCTACCCCACAGCTCTTGAACTACCTCGTGGAAGGGAAAGAGTTTACCTTCCTTGAGTTCATGGCTCATATGAGAACCTGGAATGTAGTGCCTGCTCTAGGCACTATCATCAAAAGGAAAGGTATATATTTGATATACAAAGTTATAAATGTTTAATTTCAAACACTTATAGCAGTTTACAGAGTATTTAATACTTGTGTTGTTTTGTGAAAATAGGACCCGCTGCTTGAGAAGTGATTGAAGGAGTGGGTGCGACAATGCGTGTTGATGGCAAGAAAGATGCCAACGACACTCTCCTTATGAATTTATCATTTGGATTATAAGTTTTGAATAAATTTGTAATCAATAAGAGTGAACTACATTAGTATGTGTCTTGCATTTGTAAGACAGTTATTCGTATGAATTGGAGACAAATCAGTTGTTTTATTCCTATGACTAATATCTTTTATGTTCACGGTTTTTATTATGACTGTGTTATTCATAATTTGATCTTGATGATAGAAATTTTTAAATGTTTATAAGATTGTGAAAATGTCGAAAGATATTCAAACTTAATAATGACATCATTTTGAATGACACTATTGTGTTAAGTCATAATGGTACATATGAAAGGATTCATAAGTGATGAAACCAAGGTCTTAAAGATACTTGATCTTTTGACACATACAAACCATGCCCCTGTTATGCAAAATGACTAAAACTCCACATTCTAGTAAAACAGAGTGTGTGTTGAATAATGAGATGCCAAACATGATGATATGTTGTATTGTTCAACAAATGGTAGATATCATTATTTCGTAAAACTTCATTGTGAATCTAAGCAAATAGATGTATTCGTTGAATGAGACACAAGTCTAAAACTATTTGTTATGAACAAAGAATTTCATAGTGAAGAAGAATATTGAATTAGCAAGAATACGAGTCTTTATGATTTGATCAAAACGACAAGTATTTGAGTTGCGATTCAGGCATATAAGACTTGTGAAAAGTGTTCCACAAATTACAATGATAAGAATTTGTCAATGTGTTGACATGTATAAAGAATTGTGATCATACCGTATTAGATACTATATGGTCTAAAGTAATCTCTTATCGTGTTAGCGTTATCATATTAGAGAATATAAATTAGAATAGCAAACACTTACTTATTATATAAAGAATCATCAAGGATTCATGGAAACAACACCATAAGTGTATGGCACAATGTGGTTTCCAGAAATTCTAGAGTTATGTGATAATTTAGAATTAGAATGAATAATCTTTGTAGTGTGTTCCTAGGAAACTAGGAACACGTATTCCACAACTACAACTAAAGGGGAAAATTAGTATTGCTAAAAGTGGTGATTTATCAAGAAGAGTTTCTCAATAAAAGAGTTGATGGATAAAGGTGAAAACTCAAATAAGGTTGAGAACCTTGCCTCCAAATGTTAGAGTAGCGCAACAGAATTAATTCCGTAACAAAACTCTACAAATAGAGGAGAAACTAATGATAATGATCAAAAAATTTAGTGGGAGCTTTTACTAAAATAAAGTAGGATTCATTAATAAGTTATGTCTCATTGCAAGATTGAATTCATTATTCACTTGTCATGTTAATGGAACAGTGGCATACCTACGAACTACAAAAAAGTGATTATGAACTCAAATACGAGAAATGACTTAGAATCATGAAATCATGTACATTAAGTTACATTTAAGATGGTAAAGTAAAATGTTGCTTGATCTTATCAAAGTAAAGATGTTACTTGATCTTCCCAAAAGGGACTACTAGAGTAAATGATCATGGGGCAAGGTCAAAAGTGTCCGTGCCTCCGTGCCCAAGTTCATAGATTCTCTGGAAGAATATCAAGGAAGCAATGAAACTTAAAGTAAGACATAAAGCTTGAGTTGTGTTAAGAAATGTCTTGAACAAATTCAAATGGTTGACTAGAATGTGTAGCAATGCTTAAGTCAGACAAATGGAATCTCGTAGCTAGAATTCTCAATTTGATGAATGATCAAAGGATTTTGGGATTGTGCCCAGAATATTGAGAAGACCTACATTTACAATAAATTGAGTGGGAGCTAAGAGAGTTCCATACTCTTATATGTGATTGACATATTTGAGTGGGAGCTTAACAAAGCATTCGTATATGTTATTGACATATGGTGAATGTTATTGTTGGTATTAGTAGATATTAGAGAATATTAAGTAGATGAAGTTAAATGAATATTGAACATTGGAATCTGTCAAGATATATTAATATGTTTAATATGATTAATTTGGAAAGTTTTCCTAGATTGGCTTCTAAAGAAGTTTAGAATGGAACAAGTTAAGAAGGAAGTTCTCACTTGTCTAACTAGGAGAAACATTGAGATTGTATCGATACGAAGATGGTTAAAAGAAGGAAATGATGTGTAACATCTACTATGCCTAAGTCATAGGTTCCATCTTGAAAAACCATGTCGTATACTTGATATAATGTGACCCAAGTTCTTAACCTAAAGAACATGTTCTGAAGTGATCTCTGAAAGACTCACTGAATAAGAAGTTAAGTGTAGTCTTTAGTGTCTAGAGAGAACTGAAGGTATACATATGATCTGTAAAGGATGGTTAACTTGATCGTAAAGGTTACGTTAGGAAGTTCTACTCAACCTAGATGATTGGAATTCTCGCAAAATTGAGTGCCTTAGAATAAGAGAAGCATGATTAGACATCTAAGTGGCATTTAATGCACTGTCGATTAGATTTACATTGACAAAGAAGTATATGAATACTTCAAAGGTAAAATATGTAATGTTATGGCTGGGGAAGTCCATCTTCCCACAGAGTGTGTTCCTAATGCTCATGGCAATGAAAACATCATCTTTTGATAGACTAATTGGTTGTCATGGCAGAAGGAACAAAAACAACACTATGTCGACAAAACATAAATATTTATACCGCAAGGTTATCATGTGATGATAAACAGAAATGTCAAATTAGGTGACATTAACAAAATTCGCAAAGACATACAAATCTGTATAATATAGTCCATAGACGAAACCTCTTCCATGACCAAGCATGATCAAAACACCAAAAGTTATGGTGTAATGATTCATTCAAATGCAACTAGTTTTATTTGTACTCTAGTGCAAGTGGGATACTATTGGAAATATGCCCTAGAGACAAATAAAATATAGATTATTGACATAGTTCATTAAGTTCATAATAGGTTTTATATCATGCTATAACTGTATTGATGGGAACGTCAATACACGTGTGATATATAAACCACCAAAGTCCCTAGTGATCCTCTAGACACTGGTTCATTGGTCAATCGATGATCGAGGTTTCCCGATCATGGACATTTATGTCAATTGACAATCGGGTCATTTTATTCAGTTAATGAAAGTGATGGACATACCCAACATAGTAATTGTAACATGATCAAGTCACGAAGTTCACCATTACAATGACTGGAAACATAGTAACCAATTCCTTAGACAGTGAGACCATATCAATCACTGTCACCCGAGAATACTTAGATAGCATCAAACGTCACTTGGCATGAGAGGTGATCATGATAGGTGTGTTCAGGTATTCAGAGGGGAATGTAGAGGCATTTATGTTTCAAGAGCGGGATTTGTTCTTCCGCGTGACAAAGAGATACTCTGGGCCCACTCGGAGACATGACATCCATAAAGTTGCAGCGTGTGACTGGGTCACAAGGATGGCATAGCTTGGAACGAGTAAAGTTATACTTGTCAGTAACGAGAATGAACATGGCATGGTGATGACATTGATTGGGTCTCGGACAAGTAAAGTATCAAAGTAACGAAGGTAATTGGATGCTATCTTTCACGGTTCAACGACGAAGATTCTAGTAGAATGCATAGAGGTCATCATGGGCATCCAGGTCCCGCTAATGATCATTGGTCCGAGAGGGATATATACCATGTCTGGAGTATTCTTGAACCGTAGGGTAACACACTTAAGTGTTTGACAATGCTCGGAGATTGTTTTGGTATCATAGGAATCATCGAAGAAAAGATAAGGGAAAACCAGAAGGGTTCCGGGAAAGTCCAGCGGGTGTCCGGAGTTGTCCGGAAGGAGTTCCGGTGCAACTGGGATTAAATAATATGTAAATATATGTTAACTATTTAATTATACATTTATTTATATTTATTTAATACTTTAAATATGATTTAATAGGGCATCCCACCTAATGGGCCAATTCCCGAAGGAAAAAAGGGCCCAAGAGGGGGCGGCTGCGCTAGGAGGGCCCGCCGGCCTCCCGACCTCCTCCCTTTGATTAGTCCCACCCTGGGACTTTGAGGGAGGGAGTACCCCCCCTATATAAAGGAGGGCATATGGAGGGATTCAGATACACCAATTGAGCTTTGTGGCTTCCCCCTCCAAGTCCCTCCTCTCTCTCTTGTGAGTGCGGGCCCATTGTAAGGGTTGTGCGAATGGGAGTGTTCTTCACCGCAGAACACCGTCGCACTGCAAGGATTCCGGATCTAGGAGATCTACTTCTGCAACCTCTGCTGGATCAGGGTCTAGGAGTCGTTGTCAAACATCGTATGTGTGTTACTCCCCACGAGGCACTGTACTAGTGATGCTCAAGTCGTTCGGTCCATCAGAGTCACTAGAGCTAGAGCTGGTGGAGCCATCCACGACCTTGAGGTCGGCGTCAGTATGACTACATCAACCATGTTCTCCCGAACGTTGACAACACTTTTCGGTCTTCAAGTGTAAGTTCATGAAAAGTCCCTCCCGTTACTGCATTACTAATAGATAGATCCTAGCATTAGGCTTGTTGCATAGAAAAATTATTCTACAAATGTTGTGACCTTGTTATTAACAATATCCAATGTCATGATCAAGAAACCTTGATCATCTGTTAATCAATAAGATAGTGTAATGAGAGGCATTACTAGGAACCTTTTATTTGTTTATTAAACACACATGTATTAATGTTTCCGGTTAACACAATTATAACATGAGAAATAAATATTTATCGTAAACATGGAATAAGATAATAACCACTTTATTATTGCCTCTCAGGCATGTTCCTTTCAGTCTCCCACTTGCACTAAGGTCAATGATCTAGTTGAAAACTTGTGCATATAAACACCTATGGCTGGTGTTGTATGTATGCATTGCTTGTGGTAAACCTAATCTCTAGATCTGACACTTTTAGGTCTGTGTGTATTTGCATGTATTTACGTATTTATGCATCGCTCATTCTTAAATGAGATGGCATTGTATAAATTTGGTACTTTGGTGATGCCTTAGTTCCTTGGGGTTTTAAAACATGTTGATACTATTGTCGTACAATAGATCTTCATAGTATTATCTCGCTTAGAACTACACCTAGTTTAATTAACAAACTTATTGACACAAATACCTTCCTATGCTGCTACTAGAGCAGTCTTATACTTAACATTTCGTTGTAGTATCTATCACAATACTTAACATTTTGGAACTCATCCAAATCTATCATGGAACTTTATTTCATCAAATTGTGTCACCTTAACCCATAGCCTAAATTGAGATAGACTTAATTTGTATCATGTGACCAAACTAGTACCAATGTAACATCTTACAATGAACTATCTGTTTAGTGACAATGTAACACTTTATAATGAACTATTTGTCACTTCTACAAACAAAATATATTCTTAGTTCTTCCAAAGATCGTAAGAATATCCTTACTATCATCCAATGATAATCTTATGAGTCACCCTGGTATATGCTCATAACATTTAGAGCATAGGACAGATCTAGATATGTATATATCATGATATGATTTATTAAGATATTCATGTAATTTTACTCACCAAGTGTCAAACCACTTGAATCTCGTTTATCAAGATATGCATGTGATTTTACTCACCAAGTGTCAAAACACTTGAATCTCGGTTATCAAGATATTCATGTGATTTTACTCACAAAGTGTCAAAACACTTGAATCTCGTTTATCAAGATATTCATGTGATTTTACTCACCAAGTGTCAAAACACTTGAAGCTTGATTCACTCACCAAGTGTCAGCACACTTAAAACTTGATTCAACCTTCTCCACATGGAAAGAACATTTCTTGTCATTTCCATATTGAACTCATTCAATATTTCATCTATATACATATGGCATAACCATATTAGCGTCTCAATCTTTCCAAATATACGTTGATGCCTAATATTATGGTTTTGCCCAATCTTTCATTTAAATCTCATTTTAATGAAATACTTAACTTGTGTTAATAAAAGATACATCATTTCCAATCAACAATATGTCTTATACACAATGTATTAGAAATATGTATTAGTGCTCCCACTTAATTTTATGTAAATGCGAGCATTTTCATCGTCTCTGGTAAAATTAAACATTTTAACATTTTTATCACGGTGAAGATTCCAACTCCTCTATGCTTACTTGAGCTATTGAAGTTTGCATGCCATTTTTAGAATCCTTTGATTTAACAAAACCCCTCGGATCATGTCACGTACATGTCCTAGGTAACCATTCTATTATAAGAAGGTTGTTTTGTTTGTTCAACTAGCATATACAACAATTGACATATGTAGTGGTTGCTACACTAATCCGTCCAGACTAAAGATCGCTACGAAAGATCGAATCTTGTCATATTCAACTCCTTGAACATAGTTGTAAACTCTTTACCAACATGTCGACTATTTCATAGATGTGAAACATCCATGTCCGTTTATTTATAGATCCAAATACAACTGATAGGATTTATGCCTTTTAGAGGGTATTCCAAGTTCAGTAACATGGTTTCTCGTGTATGGAACTATCACAGATTTTATAGCTTCAAGCCATTTGACGGAGTCAGATCCCATCATCGCTTATTTGCATGTAGTCGGTTCATCATTGTCAAACAATAATGATTTAATCTCAAATCTTAGTATTTGATTATTTACCCAACCTACTTGGTACAATAGGAACTTAGATCTCCATGATCAGAACTTTTGTGGCACGGGATCCATGAGCATTATGGCTGCCTCCAGGACACTTTCCGGCGCTGTGCAACTTAGCACATATAGCTAAGGTTCCATAAACTTATCAAATTTCTATTGTCCTCCCACTTAACTTTTCGCGGAAAATTCCTTCTCGAGAAACTTGATGTTCTAAGTGACAAACACTTTTTTCTTCGGTGTTATAGAGGAATACCCAACTATTGCTTTGGGATAACCTACAAAGACGTGCTTATCCTACTTTGGTTGTAAACATTTTACTTATGCCTAGCATACCAAATTTTAAGAAAAGATAACTTGGGTTTTATCCCAGTCCATAACTTATATGGTATCATTTCAACAGATCACGATGGAGCTCTTTTCGGTGAAAAAGCGGTAGTCACTAAAGCTTAATATTCAAAATATAATGACAATTTTATAAATAACACCATTGATCCTACCATGTTAAACAAGGTTTGATTACATCTCTCGAATACTCCATACTCCAATGGTTTATCGGGAAACATAAATCTATGGAACGATTCCTTGAATTTTAGGTGTCTTTGCTAAACTTGTAACTAAAATATTTTCCTTTATGATCCAATCATAAATTCTTTATTTTCTCATTACAATGATTTTCCACTTCATCTTGAATTCAATTGAACATTTTCAAATGTTTCATACTTCTCCCTTATTAAGTAAATATACATAAAATCACTCAAATCTTTGGTTAAAGTATATGAAGTTTGAAATATCCACCGCACACGGCTACACATAATGGACTATATACATCATTATGCACAATGTCCAATAAGCTAGTCGTTCGTTCCTCTTTGGCCTACAGACAAAATTTAAATCATTTCAGGAAATTCTCACAAGCATCAATCGATTCAAAAAATCAAAAGGACTCCAAAATTTCATCAACATGGAGTTTCTTCATGTTATCTTTCCAATATGATTTAAATTGTAGTGTTACTCATAAGTGATCTTCCAATCATTTGTCTTACGACACTTTAGCATCAGTGTTTATGGACGTGATTTATCCAACTAGATTTGTAAGAGTTCATCCATCTTCAATGGAATATGGTAATTATTTGAACAACCATCGTTCTCATAATACTAGAACAAGATAACAATTATTAATACAAATCTTGTAGGCAAGCTTTGATGTTAACGAGAAACACAATAACACTTTACTTGTTTTCGATGAACATCATCACATATTCTCTTGCTAGTTACTTAGGCCATTGCATTTCATGAATTGTGTTGTCCTGTGTGACATTTCACACCAAAAAATTTCGTATCCAATATCCAAGAACCACATTGTTTAACAACAGATAATACACGCATAACATGTATATCATTTATATACCTAAGTTAGACGTTTCCAGTCTTTTCCTTTCTACCAAACATTTCCAAGATTCTCTTTCAGCTTTTTTTTCTTTTCAAAAGAATCTATCAACATAAATAGTGGTGCCATACATATGACACATAGTTCAAAGAGTGTATAGTCAAATACTAATACCTCTGTACTTGCACTTTGAAGTGGATAACCATCATCAAATGTTTGGTGTTCTTTCAAATTTCATTCCTTTTAGTAATCCTTTTAATGTAGTAAACATTTTACCTGCATCTTCTATCCATCCTTATCATGAACTTTCATGATCAAGCTACTATAGCTCATAAGGACAAATCATGAATATAATGTTAATTCCCAGAACCTTTTGGGTGATCAGGACACCTATAATCCCCAACCTTTGCAAATTCTCATACAATATGAGAATATGTATTTTATCAAAGCATACTCTATCATATTGCAACCAAGCATTATTTCATATATCACAATTTCTTCTACAGATGATGGTTTCTGAAACAATTTTCATCTCCTAGATAACATTGATATTAAAACAATTTTTAATATCAAGAATCATGGAGGCAAGCATGATACTTAGATACTAACGCTGGAATTTGTTACTCTTGATTCAATAATATTTATTGAATTTCACAGAGTAAGTGAGGTTTTGCTGAAAGTTTGTAATAGTAATTTAAACTTTAGATTGACACTCATAAAACAATACGATACCAGTTCGTAAAGTAAAATTTCAGAATTCTATAGTTCTATTATCTCAATTATAGCAAAAAACAAACAAGGTAGTAAAAAAATGCAAGTGACTACAACAAACTATGCAAATTCATTTTGATTTAGTTTATGATAAATTGGGTTCAAAATAATCCAAATTACTAAGTGAACTCCCACTCAAAACAACATCCCTCAAGATGTTTTGGTGATTACACGAACCAAATTCACTAAGGTGGTGCAACTCCAATGGCGAGCATCATATGGTCACCATATCATTCATATGACTTGTTTTTACCTTTCAGTTCATGTTCCGAGGTCATGTTTGTACATGCTAGGCTCGCCAAGTAAGAATCTTAGTACTCATATGTGTAAAATTGTGTTACACCCGTACGAACGTAGAGTCTATCACACCTGATCATCACGTGATGCTTCGAAACGACAAACTTTCTTAACGGTGCATACTAAGGAAGAACATATTATTATCTTGATATTTAGTGAGAGGGATCATCTTATAATGCTACTGTCAAGTTCTAAGCTAGACATAATAAAAATAAGATGCATAAAAGGGATAAACATCACATGCATATATAATATGTGATACGATATGGTCCTTTCTTGCACTTGATCTCCATCTTGTGCATCATGAGGTCATGGTATGATATCCATCATTCCACTAGCACGACACCAAGGTCCATGGTGTCTCCATCATGGTCGTCTCCACCATCACAATATATCTCATGGATATATATATACAGCACGCATACCATAAAAAGATAAAGACAACCATATGGATCTAGCCAGTTGTTTAACTTATAATAAATCTCATTGCATACATTTTTTGTATCAATGACAATATCACATCACATGCCCCTGTAAAAACAAGTTAGACGCCTCTAATTCATTTTTGCATATTTTACGTGGCTATGGGCTTTCTAGGAAATAATCGTTCTACCTACAAACTTTAACCACAATGGTGATAATCAAGTTATTAGCAAACCGTTGTGAATTAGATCATGACTATGCTAGGAGAGACAGACATCCGCTGAGCCACTTATGCAATACAAGTTGCATGTGAAGCATGAGACAAGTCTCATGTGCAAGGACATGTAAAGTTAGTCCGGGCCGCTTCATCCCAACATGCCACCATGATCCAAATTCATGAAAGTATGCCATAACATGATCATCAACATCCACATATCTATGTGTTCTAACCATACAAAGCATCTACGCATATACATATCTCTGATTACACTGATGGGGTTTGTTGCATAGAAAACAAAAAAATCCTACGGTTGCAATTGCCAAGATCGAATCTAGGCGATACTTGCAATGGTTTCAGAAGGACTCACCCTTGAAGACCGTAAGCGGGATAATGTTCCTGCCAACAAGCATGGCTGGTGTAGAATGTACATGACTGTCCTTAAGGACATGATGACTATAAGCGCCACAAAGGGTAGAGCCTCCGTAATCGGTCACACGTTCGGTGTGCTGACGACCTTTGTCCCTTGCTCCATGTTGGGCAGCAGAAGTAGTGGATCCTCAAGAACTCTAGAAGCACTAAGACATGGTAGTGCTGGTGGAGGAGAAGGTATTGAGAAGGGCTTCTCCAAAACACCGTACTTGTGATAGTGGACAAGCTAGAAAGGGGGAGAAGATGCCAACCAAAGGGCATATGAGAGGAATGGAGAGGTGTGTGAGGGAGAGGAGCTCCATCCCCCAAGGGGCTGGGCAGACGGGGCTGGTGTACCCCCACCTCTTCCCTCTTGATTCCTAGTGAACTCTCCACTCACAAAAATCAAGAGCCACTTTCTTCCATTTAATTTCCACTCAAAAATCAAGAGTCATTCCATTAAAAACACTTTTAATTCACTTGATTTAATGCCACTCATTTAATAAAAACTTAATTTAATGAGCACTTCATTTAATGAACACATCAACAATTCAATCCCTTGTAATATCTCGATACATCGAAACTATTCCGGCAGATTTATCAGAAGAATTCCTGCGCTGTCTAGTATTTTCTTCTGTGTTCCCTATCCACTCGAATGCATCAACTACCCTTAACTGTGTCTCCCTACTGGCTCGTGAATTATGTGGACATGATAGAGACTCTTTCCGATCAATAATCATTACCAGGACCTAGAGATCCATAATGACTCCCACTAATTCAACGATGAACTAGTGATCACGTGAACCTTTTTCGTAGTAACCAATTTCTTTTGTCTCGCTATATTTTACTTGTCCAAGATCTAATCATTTGGTATCATCCATACCTAGTTCGATCTTGTTACCGACAGGTACTCTTTTCTCGTTCCTGTGATATAACATTCTTAGTGATCTTATCACTTGCTTGCAATCTATGTTAATGTGATATCACCGAGAGGGCCCTAAGTATATCTCCCTGTCATCAGGATGGAAAAATCCCACTCTTGATCCATGAGCCTCAAATAATACTTTCCAAGTACTCAACGACATATTTATAATCACCCTGTTATGGTGTGATGTTTGATGGAATCAAAGTACTCTTCTAGAGTTAGTGATTGACGTGATGTCATGGTCTAAGGATTAGAGTTACTTCGAATGAGATAACAATATAAACTTGAAGATATGATCGTATTACTACACTTTGGGAGAATGTTCACCACATCATTCTACCAATGTTGTGACCTCGTTATTAACAACATCCAATATCATGATCACGAAACCTTGATCATCTGTTAATCAACAAGCTAGTGTAATGAGAGGCATTACTATGAACATTTTCTTTGTTTATTAAACACACATGTATTAATGTTTCCAGTTTTAACACAATTATAGTATGAGAAATAAAAAATTACATAAACATGGAATAAGATAATAACCACTTTACTATGGTCATTTATTCGTTTGCCACTAGAGGCTTCTATGTGCTTTGTTTTGCCACTAGCGCTGAATCGTCCTCAGTTTTACCACTGCATCGGGTGCATCTTCTCTGGCGAGGCCAAATGGCCAGGTTTAGCCCAATTCCGTCTCGTGCCGTTAGTGGCTGGGTGGGTCCAGATCTCATAGGTGGGACCGCACAATGGTGCTCCCGCACCTTTTCTCGCCCTTGATCTTACATGTGGGACCACGAGCACCATCGCCCTGTTCTTGCTCTTGAACCACCCCTGCTCCCGCTACCACCAGCACCGCCGCGGCCGTCCGGCGTGTCCACCTGCTCCACCGCCCGCTCCTCTGACGCCACTTGTAACATCCAAAAATATTAATCAAGATTATCAAGTTCAAATCACCCAAGTTTAGGGTTAACACAAACTTTTATTATTAAATCTAATATGAGTGTATGTGTGAATTGTATTAGTGTATGAATGAGTGCAATCGCCATGTTTGATTGCTACAAATTATAAGGAATGGTTTAAAGATGAATACTACATCATCTACGACATTTAAAAACAAAATCAAAAGAAAAGAAAATCAAATATGAATCATATAAGCAAATGGTCATTTTGACCAAAATTATCCACTAGACCACTTTGAGTGTTTCTAGTAAAATATTTCTAACAAAAACTTTCCCAATTCTTTTCACCCCTTGCTAGATCAAGTAAAAATGAATCCAAGCAAGCCTTAAAAAAAGACAGAAACTAAATTCAAATCTATTTGAGAGACAATTCAAATTTGAATCAAGTGTATGTACTAAGATCACCATTTTTCATAAACCACCCAAATCAATTCACCTTGGCAAACCCAAGCAACCATAGACTATCAAGCAAGTACTCAGAACACTCACCAAATTTCATCCAAAAATTCAAACTTGGAATTCATGCGGCCATTTGGTCGAGCACCTGGCAGACACCAATAAACATGGCCTAACTTCTACTGTTTTGAGTAGTAGTTGATCACCCCTTTGTCCCCTCTACATCCCCCTCACTCACCCCAGTGCCCGGCAGCATAGGAGAGCAACCCCCACTTGTCGGATTGCGCCAGTGCCGCGCCACCCGATCTCGCCGTGTCGGACGGAAGGGAACCCAGTGCCACAGCCAGCACCGCCCTATCCCATGATGTCTAGGAAACAGGCGCCACTCCACCGCCACCCTCTGTCCACCCCTCGACCAGAGATAACCGTGGACCAGCCGCGTTCGCCACGCCCACTTCTCTGTCTGACATGCCGAGAGCGCGCTAGAGCGCCGCAACCGACACGTGCACACACGCCGCGCCTTGCCCTCTCCGCGAGTTATGAAAGTTATGAAGCTTCTGAAAAGTTCTTTAACTGCAAGATGGAAGAGGGTAGCTCCGTCAGTGAGCATGTGCTTAAAATGTCTGGGCACGCAAATAAACTTCAAAGTTTGGGTATAGTGATTCCTAATACTTTGGGAGTTTACCGCATCCTCCAATCACTACCACCAAGTTACAAGAACTTTGTGATGAACTACAACATGCAGAACATGAACAAAGAGTTGCCAGAACTATTTGCTATGTTAAAATCTGCAGAAGTGGAGATCAAGAAAGAGCACCAAGTGTTGATGGTCAATAAGACCACCAAATTCAAGAAAGGCAAGTCTAAGCAGAAGGGACACTTCAAGAAGGGTGGTAAGAAAGTTACCACGCCGACGAAGAGGACCAAGGCTGGACCCAAGCCTGATACTGAGTGCTTTTACTGCAAGGGAGAAGGTCACTGGAAGCGGAATTGCCCAAGGTACTTGGCGGATTTGAAGAACGGCAACATCAAGAAGAAAGGTATATCTGATATACATGTTATTGATGTGTATCTCACTAGTACTCGTAGTAGTGCCTGGGTATTTGATACTGGTTCGGTTGCTCATATTTGTAACTCGAAACAGGAGCTGCAGAATAAACGGAAGCTAGTGAAGAACGAGGTGACGATGCGCGTGGGAAACGGATCAAAGGTTGATGTGATCGCGGTCGGCACACTACCTCTTCATCTACCATCGGGATTAGTTTTATACTTAAATAATTGTTATTTGGTGCCTGCGTTGAGCATGAACATTATATCGGGATCTTGTTTATTGCGAGACGGTTACTTGTTTAAATCCGAGAATAATGGTTGTTCGATTTATATGAGTAATATGTTTTATGCACATGCACCTTTGATAGATGGTCTATTCATATTGAATCTCGATAGTAGAAATACACATATTAATAACATTGAGGCTAAACGTTTGAAATCAAGCGATAATTTGACCTATATGTGGCACTGTCGTCTTGGTCACATTGGAGTGAAGCGCATGAAGAAACTCCATTCCGATGGACTTCTTGAATCACTTGATTTTGAATCACTTGAAAGATGCGAAACATGTCTGATGGGTAAAATGACTAAGACTCCATTTTCTGGTATGATGGAGCGAGCTACAGACTTATTGGAAATCATACATACCGATGTGTGTGGTCCAATGAGTGTAGCATCGCGCAGTGGTTATCGTTATGTTCTTACCTTCACGGATGACTTGAGTAGATATGGGTATATCTATTTTATGAAACATAAGTCCGAAACTTTCGAGAAGTTTAAGGAGTTTCAAAGTGAGGTAGAGAATCAACGTAACAAGAAGATTAAATTTCTACGATCTGATCGTGGAGGTGAATATCTAAGTTACGAGTTTGGCGAGCATTTGAAGAAATGTGGAATACTTTCGCAGTTGACACCGCCGGGAACACCACAGCGTAATGGTGTGTCTGAACGTCGTAATCGAACTCTCTTAGATATGGTTCGTTCTATGATGTCACTTACAGATTTGCCACTATCATTTTGGGGTTATGCATTAGAAACAGCCGCATTCACTTTAAATAGGGCACCGTCTAAATCCGTTGAAACGACACCGTATGAATTATGGTTTGGGAAGAAACCTAAATTGTCGTTCCTTAAAGTTTGGGGATGCGAAGCCTATGTAAAGAAGTTACAGCCGGACAAGCTTGAACCCAAAGCGGAAAAATGCGTCTTCATAGGATACCCGAAGGAAACTGTTGGGTATACCTTCTATCATAGATCCGAAGGCAAAATCTTCGTTGCTAAGAATGGATCCTTTCTAGAGAAGGAATTTCTC
Organism: Avena sativa; assembly: GCA_916181665.1. NCBI lineage: Eukaryota > Viridiplantae > Streptophyta > Magnoliopsida > Poales > Poaceae > Avena > Avena sativa. Next base: position 462,893,969 of record OV702287.1, read on the forward strand.
TCGAAAGAAGTGACTGGAAGGAAAGTAGAACTCGACGAGGTTGTCGAACCTTCTCTCGAAATTGCGAGTAGCGCAGCACCGGAAGAAGTTCCTGTGGTGCCTGCACCAATAAGAGAGGAAGCTAATGATGGTGATCATGAAACTTCGGTTGAAGTTACTACAGAGCCTCGGAGGTCAACGAGAACTCGTACCACTCCAGATTGGTATGATTCCGTTATGAATGTCATGTTGGTGGACAACACCGATAACCCCGAGACATATGAGGAAGCGATGATGAGCCCAGATTCCAATAAATGGCAAGAAGCCATGAAATCCGAGATTGGATCCATGTACGAAAACCAAGTATGGACTTTGGTGGACTTACCGGATGGCCGGAAGGCTGTCGAGAACAAATGGATTTTCAAGAAGAAAACAGATGCTGATGGTAATGTTACTGTCTATAAAGCTCGACTTGTCGCAAAAGGGTTTCGACAAATTCAAGGAGTTGACTACGATGAGACTTTCTCACCGGTAGCGAAGCTAAAGTCTGTGAGGATTATGTTAGCAATCGCTGCATATTATGATTATGAGATATGGCAGATGGATGTCAAAACAGCATTCCTCAATGGAGACATTGATGAAGAGTTGTATATGATACAACCCAAAGGTTTTGTCGATCCTAAAGATGCTAACAAGGTATGCAAGCTTCAACGGTCCATCTATGGATTGAAGCAAGCATCCCGAAGTTGGAATCAACGTTTTGATAAGGTAATCAAAAGTTTTGGTTTTATACAAACTTATGGAGAAGCTTGTATTTACAAGAAAGTGAGTGGGAGCTCTGTAGCATTCTTAATACTGTATGTGGATGACATATTGTTGATTGGGAATGATGTAGACCTTCTTAATAGTGTCAAGGAATATTTGAATAATAGTTTTTCAATGAAGGATCTTGGCGAAGCAGCTTACATATTAGGCATAAAGATTTATAGAGATAGATCGAAACGCCAAATATCATTGTCACAAAGTACATATTTGGACAAAGTTCTAAAGAGGTTTGGAATGGAAGATAGCAAGAAAGGGTTCTTGCCCATGTTGCCCAATACGACCTTGAGTAAAACTCAAAGTCCGACATCGGCAGAAGATAGAGAAAAGATGAGTAAGACTCCCTATGCCTCAGCCATAGGATCTCTAATGTATGCCATGCTATGTACTAGACCCGACATCGCATATGCTGTTAGTCTAACTAGCAGATATCAAAGTGATCCAGGAGTGGATCATTGGACAGCGGTCAAAAACATCCTTAAGTACTTGAGAAGAACTAAGGATATGGTTCTTTCTTATGGAGGTGATGAACAGCTCGTTGTTAATGGTTACACCGATGCTAGTTGGAACACCGATCCGGATGATTCTAAATCACAATCTGGATACGTATTTATTTTGAATGGTGCAGCAGTTAGCTGGAGGAGTGCAAAGCAAAGCGTTGTGGCGAGATCTTCAACTGAATCGGAATACATGGCTGCTTCGGAGGCTTCACAAGAAGCGATATGGATGAAAGAGTTCATTACAGAGCTGGGTGTGGTTCCTAGTGCGCTGGACCCAATGTCTATCTACTGTGATAACATGGGCGCCATAGCCAATGCGCAAGAACCAAGGTCACACAAGAAGCTGAAGCATATCAAGCTGCGTTTTCACGCTATTCGAGAACATATCCAGGATGGGGATATAAAGATTTGCAAAGTACACACAGATCTGAATGTGGCGGATCCGTTGACTAAACCTCTCCCGAGGGCAAAACATGACCAACACCAAACTGCCATGGGTGTTCGGTATATTACCATGTAATCTAGATTAGATGACTCTAGTGCAAGTGGGAGACTGTTGGAGATATGCCCTAGAGGCAATAATAAATATAGTTATTATTATATATCTTTGTGTTTATGATAAATGTTTGCATTCATGCTATAATAGTATTAACAAGGAAACCATTAATACTTGTGTGATTTGTAAACTTAATTTGAAGTCCCTAGTATAGCCTCTATACTTCACTAGCTTGTTGGTTGATTGATGATGTGGTTTCTTTGTCATGAACATTGAGATGTTATCAACAACAAGATCATATCGTTAGGAGAATGATATGGTGGACATACTCCTATAGACAAGCGTAGCATAAAGATCAAGTCATTTCAATAGTTCAATTGCTATATGCTTTCTGATACATAGTAACCTAATTCCTTCGACCATGAGATCATGCATATCACCTTTACCAGATGGATGCTTTGATATCATCAAACACCACACCGTAACAGGGTGGCTATAAAGGTGGCATTGAGTGTTCGGAAAGTATTGGTTGAAACACATGGATCAAGAGTGGGATTTGTCCATCCACATGACGGATAGATATTCTCTGGGCCCTCTCGGTGAAATGTCATCCAATTAGCTTGCAAGCATGTGACTTGGTCACAAGGGATCACATATCACGGGAACGAGAAAAGAGTACTTATCAGTAACGAGGTTGAACTAGGTATGCAGAGATACCGACGATCATAACCTCGGATAAGTAACATATCGTGAGACAAAGGGAAATTGGTATCGTATGTAAGTGGTTCATTCGATCGCAAAGTAATCGTAGAAATATGTGGGAGCCATATGAATTTCCAGATTCCTCTATTGGTTATTGTTCGGAGAAGTGTCTCGATCATGTCCGCATAATTCACGAACCGTAGGGAGACACACTTAAGGATTCGACGTTGTTTGAGTAGTTATGGTATTATGAGAAAGAGACCGAATGTTGTTCGGAGTCTCGGATGGGATCCGGGATATCACGAGGTGATCCGGAATGGTCCGGAGAATAAGATTCATATAAGGAAAGTCCCGTTTCGGAGTTCGGGAATGGTTCCGGTGTTTTCATCGGGAACATTCTAGAAGGTCCCGGAATGTCCGGCACTCCGGAGGGGGAAGGGTACATGAATGTGTCATTGCATGTTGGAATGATTGCATCATGTACTAAGTGTTCTCGCTGTCCGAAATAAAGGGTTAATTCAAATCCTAATTTGAAAAGTCAAACTGCCAGTTTTCGGTCAAACTGCCAGTTTTCGGAAAGAGGAGAAAGAGGAGGAGAGGTGGAGGCCGAGTTGGAGGAGGGTTCCTCCCCTTGGCCGGCGCACCTCCCAAGGCCGAGTTGGGGAGGAACTCCTCCCCTTGGCCGCCGGCCCTCCCACCTATAAAGGGAGGGGCAGGGCTCCCCTCTCTAGACACACTAGTTCCTACCCCTCTAAACTAAACCCTAGATCTAAACCCCGGTTTAGAGCTATTTTGGTTTAGAGCCTTCTAATTGGTTTAGAGCCCTCTAATTGGTGTGTCTAATTACTAGACCACTAATAGCCTCTCTCATAAGCTCCACCATACTCGCACCGGCTTAAGGCGAAGCCCTGCGGGATCTCCCCTCTACCTCCGGTACCACGCCGTTGTGCTGCCGGAATCACGAGGAGAGTACTACAACCTCCGCTGCCTGCTGGAACAAGGGAGAGGAAGGTCTTCGTCGAGTACCGAACGTGTGACCGACTACGGGAGCGCTGCCGGAACGTGGCGCCGGAAGGATCGTCTACGCGATCTTGAGATCGGAAAGAGTACGACTACATCACCCACGAGAATCTGCTCTCGTTAAACACTTTGGAATCTTCGAGGGTGAGTTATTCCATCGACTCGTTGCTACAATCTAGTAGATAGATCTTGGCTTGTTTGTTTGTATGCGATAGAAAATTTTTGTTTTCCATGCTACGAACCCCTACAGTGGTATCAGAGCCAGGTCTATATGTAGATCTGTTGCACGAGTAGAACACAATGGTCATTGTGGGCGTTGATGCTTTTATTGTAGATTGCTTTTTGTGTACTTTGCATCTTGCGGTATGTTGGGATGAAGCGGCCCGGGCTAACCTTACATGACATCGTTCATGAGACTTGCTCCACGCTTGACATGCAACTCGTTTTGCATAAGTGGCTTTGCGGGTGCCTGTTTCTCCTAGCATAGTAAAGATCCAATTTACAACGGGTGATCAACAATGCTAGTATCAATGTTGTGGTTCTTGTTCGTAAGTTAGAACGACACTTATGGAAAGCCCCAAACCACGTAAAATATGCAAAGAAAGTAGAAGCGTCTAACTTTGTTTTGCAGGGGTGTGCAGTGATGTGATATGGCCATGATTGTGATTATATTTGATGTATGCAATGATCCTTATTGTAAGTTGGCAACCGGCAGGAGCCATATGGTTGTCTTTAATTTCTGTTAAGGCCTGCGTGTCTATTCAAAATAGTTGTAATAGTTGAAGTTGGCGGACGACAACCATGAAGAAGCGTCATTGACCTTGATGCTATGCCGGTGATGATGGAGATCATGTTCGTGCTTGAAGATGGAGATCGGAAGCACAAAGAAGAAAGGCCATATCATATCACATATTATGAATTGCATGTGATGTTAATCCTTTATGCATCTTGTATTGCTTAGTAGACGACGGTAGCATTATAAGATGATCCCTCATGCACATAAATTTCAAGTTCTAAAAGTGTTCACCCTTAGTATGCACCGTTGCCAAAGCTTGCTGCTTCGAAGCACCACGTGATGATCGGGTGTCTTTGATTCCGCGGGTGACTACAACGTAAGCAAGCCAGATTTGCTTATGCGGAAGCTAAGGTTTGATCTTGACGAGCCTAGCATGTACAGACATGGCCTCAGGAACACGGATCGCCGAAAGGCAAAGCATGAATCATATAGTAGATATGATGAACATGATGATTGTTCGCCATTAAAACTATATCAGCTCTCGTGATGATCGGTGTTGATGTAGTGGATTTGGTTCGTGTGATCACTAAAACAATGTGAGGGATGTTGTTTTGAGTGGGAGTTCACCTAGTTTAATTTCATTAATTAATTTGAACTCAATTTGTCATAAACTTAGTCTAAACTATTGCAAATATGTTGTAGATCAATGGCAGCCCCTACCATCAATTTTAATGCGTTCCTAGAGAAAGAAAAGTTGAAAAACAATGGAAGCAACTTCGCGGATTGGTTCCGCAATTTGAGGATTGTCCTCACAGCTGGTAATTTGACCTATGTGCTGGATGCACCGCTAGGTGACCCACCTGCAGCTGATGCTACCGATGAAGTAAAGAATGTTTACCTCGCTCGGAAGAATCAGTACTCCATAGTTCAGTGTGCTATCTTGTATGGTTTAGAATCGGAGCTTCAGAAAAGGTTTGAAGAGTCAGACCCATATGATATTGTCGAGGATCTCAAATTAATTTTTGAGACTCATGCGGCAATTGAAAGTTATGAAGCTTCTGAAAAGTTCTTTAACTGCAAGATGGAAGAGGGTAGCTCCGTCAGTGAGCATGTGCTTAAAATGTCTGGGCACGCAAATAAACTTCAAAGTTTGGGTATAGTGATTCCTAATACTTTGGGAGTTTACCGCATCCTCCAATCACTACCACCAAGTTACAAGAACTTTGTGATGAACTACAACATGCAGAACATGAACAAAGAGTTGCCAGAACTATTTGCTATGTTAAAATCTGCAGAAGTGGAGATCAAGAAAGAGCACCAAGTGTTGATGGTCAATAAGACCACCAAATTCAAGAAAGGCAAGTCTAAGCAGAAGGGACACTTCAAGAAGGGTGGTAAGAAAGTTACCACGCCGACGAAGAGGACCAAGGCTGGACCCAAGCCTGATACTGAGTGCTTTTACTGCAAGGGAGAAGGTCACTGGAAGCGGAATTGCCCAAGGTACTTGGCGGATTTGAAGAACGGCAACATCAAGAAGAAAGGTATATCTGATATACATGTTATTGATGTGTATCTCACTAGTACTCGTAGTAGTGCCTGGGTATTTGATACTGGTTCGGTTGCTCATATTTGTAACTCGAAACAGGAGCTGCAGAATAAACGGAAGCTAGTGAAGAACGAGGTGACGATGCGCGTGGGAAACGGATCAAAGGTTGATGTGATCGCGGTCGGCACACTACCTCTTCATCTACCATCGGGATTAGTTTTATACTTAAATAATTGTTATTTGGTGCCTGCGTTGAGCATGAACATTATATCGGGATCTTGTTTATTGCGAGACGGTTACTTGTTTAAATCCGAGAATAATGGTTGTTCGATTTATATGAGTAATATGTTTTATGCACATGCACCTTTGATAGATGGTCTATTCATATTGAATCTCGATAGTAGAAATACACATATTAATAACATTGAGGCTAAACGTTTGAAATCAAGCGATAATTTGACCTATATGTGGCACTGTCGTCTTGGTCACATTGGAGTGAAGCGCATGAAGAAACTCCATTCCGATGGACTTCTTGAATCACTTGATTTTGAATCACTTGAAAGATGCGAAACATGTCTGATGGGTAAAATGACTAAGACTCCATTTTCTGGTATGATGGAGCGAGCTACAGACTTATTGGAAATCATACATACCGATGTGTGTGGTCCAATGAGTGTAGCATCGCGCAGTGGTTATCGTTATGTTCTTACCTTCACGGATGACTTGAGTAGATATGGGTATATCTATTTTATGAAACATAAGTCCGAAACTTTCGAGAAGTTTAAGGAGTTTCAAAGTGAGGTAGAGAATCAACGTAACAAGAAGATTAAATTTCTACGATCTGATCGTGGAGGTGAATATCTAAGTTACGAGTTTGGCGAGCATTTGAAGAAATGTGGAATACTTTCGCAGTTGACACCGCCGGGAACACCACAGCGTAATGGTGTGTCTGAACGTCGTAATCGAACTCTCTTAGATATGGTTCGTTCTATGATGTCACTTACAGATTTGCCACTATCATTTTGGGGTTATGCATTAGAAACAGCCGCATTCACTTTAAATAGGGCACCGTCTAAATCCGTTGAAACGACACCGTATGAATTATGGTTTGGGAAGAAACCTAAATTGTCGTTCCTTAAAGTTTGGGGATGCGAAGCCTATGTAAAGAAGTTACAGCCGGACAAGCTTGAACCCAAAGCGGAAAAATGCGTCTTCATAGGATACCCGAAGGAAACTGTTGGGTATACCTTCTATCATAGATCCGAAGGCAAAATCTTCGTTGCTAAGAATGGATCCTTTCTAGAGAAGGAATTTCTCTCGAAAGAAGTGACTGGAAGGAAAGTAGAACTCGACGAGGTTGTCGAACCTTCTCTCGAAATTGCGAGTAGCGCAGCACCGGAAGAAGTTCCTGTGGTGCCTGCACCAATAAGAGAGGAAGCTAATGATGGTGATCATGAAACTTCGGTTGAAGTTACTACAGAGCCTCGGAGGTCAACGAGAACTCGTACCACTCCAGATTGGTATGATTCCGTTATGAATGTCATGTTGGTGGACAACACCGATAACCCCGAGACATATGAGGAAGCGATGATGAGCCCAGATTCCAATAAATGGCAAGAAGCCATGAAATCCGAGATTGGATCCATGTACGAAAACCAAGTATGGACTTTGGTGGACTTACCGGATGGCCGGAAGGCTGTCGAGAACAAATGGATTTTCAAGAAGAAAACAGATGCTGATGGTAATGTTACTGTCTATAAAGCTCGACTTGTCGCAAAAGGGTTTCGACAAATTCAAGGAGTTGACTACGATGAGACTTTCTCACCGGTAGCGAAGCTAAAGTCTGTGAGGATTATGTTAGCAATCGCTGCATATTATGATTATGAGATATGGCAGATGGATGTCAAAACAGCATTCCTCAATGGAGACATTGATGAAGAGTTGTATATGATACAACCCAAAGGTTTTGTCGATCCTAAAGATGCTAACAAGGTATGCAAGCTTCAACGGTCCATCTATGGATTGAAGCAAGCATCCCGAAGTTGGAATCAACGTTTTGATAAGGTAATCAAAAGTTTTGGTTTTATACAAACTTATGGAGAAGCTTGTATTTACAAGAAAGTGAGTGGGAGCTCTGTAGCATTCTTAATACTGTATGTGGATGACATATTGTTGATTGGGAATGATGTAGACCTTCTTAATAGTGTCAAGGAATATTTGAATAATAGTTTTTCAATGAAGGATCTTGGCGAAGCAGCTTACATATTAGGCATAAAGATTTATAGAGATAGATCGAAACGCCAAATATCATTGTCACAAAGTACATATTTGGACAAAGTTCTAAAGAGGTTTGGAATGGAAGATAGCAAGAAAGGGTTCTTGCCCATGTTGCCCAATACGACCTTGAGTAAAACTCAAAGTCCGACATCGGCAGAAGATAGAGAAAAGATGAGTAAGACTCCCTATGCCTCAGCCATAGGATCTCTAATGTATGCCATGCTATGTACTAGACCCGACATCGCATATGCTGTTAGTCTAACTAGCAGATATCAAAGTGATCCAGGAGTGGATCATTGGACAGCGGTCAAAAACATCCTTAAGTACTTGAGAAGAACTAAGGATATGGTTCTTTCTTATGGAGGTGATGAACAGCTCGTTGTTAATGGTTACACCGATGCTAGTTGGAACACCGATCCGGATGATTCTAAATCACAATCTGGATACGTATTTATTTTGAATGGTGCAGCAGTTAGCTGGAGGAGTGCAAAGCAAAGCGTTGTGGCGAGATCTTCAACTGAATCGGAATACATGGCTGCTTCGGAGGCTTCACAAGAAGCGATATGGATGAAAGAGTTCATTACAGAGCTGGGTGTGGTTCCTAGTGCGCTGGACCCAATGTCTATCTACTGTGATAACATGGGCGCCATAGCCAATGCGCAAGAACCAAGGTCACACAAGAAGCTGAAGCATATCAAGCTGCGTTTTCACGCTATTCGAGAACATATCCAGGATGGGGATATAAAGATTTGCAAAGTACACACAGATCTGAATGTGGCGGATCCGTTGACTAAACCTCTCCCGAGGGCAAAACATGACCAACACCAAACTGCCATGGGTGTTCGGTATATTACCATGTAATCTAGATTAGATGACTCTAGTGCAAGTGGGAGACTGTTGGAGATATGCCCTAGAGGCAATAATAAATATAGTTATTATTATATATCTTTGTGTTTATGATAAATGTTTGCATTCATGCTATAATAGTATTAACAAGGAAACCATTAATACTTGTGTGATTTGTAAACTTAATTTGAAGTCCCTAGTATAGCCTCTATACTTCACTAGCTTGTTGGTTGATTGATGATGTGGTTTCTTTGTCATGAACATTGAGATGTTATCAACAACAAGATCATATCGTTAGGAGAATGATATGGTGGACATACTCCTATAGACAAGCGTAGCATAAAGATCAAGTCATTTCAATAGTTCAATTGCTATATGCTTTCTGATACATAGTAACCTAATTCCTTCGACCATGAGATCATGCATATCACCTTTACCAGATGGATGCTTTGATATCATCAAACACCACACCGTAACAGGGTGGCTATAAAGGTGGCATTGAGTGTTCGGAAAGTATTGGTTGAAACACATGGATCAAGAGTGGGATTTGTCCATCCACATGACGGATAGATATTCTCTGGGCCCTCTCGGTGAAATGTCATCCAATTAGCTTGCAAGCATGTGACTTGGTCACAAGGGATCACATATCACGGGAACGAGAAAAGAGTACTTATCAGTAACGAGGTTGAACTAGGTATGCAGAGATACCGACGATCATAACCTCGGATAAGTAACATATCGTGAGACAAAGGGAAATTGGTATCGTATGTAAGTGGTTCATTCGATCGCAAAGTAATCGTAGAAATATGTGGGAGCCATATGAATTTCCAGATTCCTCTATTGGTTATTGTTCGGAGAAGTGTCTCGATCATGTCCGCATAATTCACGAACCGTAGGGAGACACACTTAAGGATTCGACGTTGTTTGAGTAGTTATGGTATTATGAGAAAGAGACCGAATGTTGTTCGGAGTCTCGGATGGGATCCGGGATATCACGAGGTGATCCGGAATGGTCCGGAGAATAAGATTCATATAAGGAAAGTCCCGTTTCGGAGTTCGGGAATGGTTCCGGTGTTTTCATCGGGAACATTCTAGAAGGTCCCGGAATGTCCGGCACTCCGGAGGGGGAAGGGTACATGAATGTGTCATTGCATGTTGGAATGATTGCATCATGTACTAAGTGTTCTCGCTGTCCGAAATAAAGGGTTAATTCAAATCCTAATTTGAAAAGTCAAACTGCCAGTTTTCGGTCAAACTGCCAGTTTTCGGAAAGAGGAGAAAGAGGAGGAGAGGTGGAGGCCGAGTTGGAGGAGGGTTCCTCCCCTTGGCCGGCGCACCTCCCAAGGCCGAGTTGGGGAGGAACTCCTCCCCTTGGCCGCCGGCCCTCCCACCTATAAAGGGAGGGGCAGGGCTCCCCTCTCTAGACACACTAGTTCCTACCCCTCTAAACTAAACCCTAGATCTAAACCCCGGTTTAGAGCTATTTTGGTTTAGAGCCTTCTAATTGGTTTAGAGCCCTCTAATTGGTGTGTCTAATTACTAGACCACTAATAGCCTCTCTCATAAGCTCCACCATACTCGCACCGGCTTAAGGCGAAGCCCTGCGGGATCTCCCCTCTACCTCCGGTACCACGCCGTTGTGCTGCCGGAATCACGAGGAGAGTACTACAACCTCCGCTGCCTGCTGGAACAAGGGAGAGGAAGGTCTTCGTCGAGTACCGAACGTGTGACCGACTACGGGAGCGCTGCCGGAACGTGGCGCCGGAAGGATCGTCTACGCGATCTTGAGATCGGAAAGAGTACGACTACATCACCCACGAGAATCTGCTCTCGTTAAACACTTTGGAATCTTCGAGGGTGAGTTATTCCATCGACTCGTTGCTACAATCTAGTAGATAGATCTTGGCTTGTTTGTTTGTATGCGATAGAAAATTTTTGTTTTCCATGCTACGAACCCCTACAATAAGACCCGCCTGTCAGTAGCCCGCTATGCGCGCGCTGCGTAGCTGGGCCGACCCAATTAGGTTCCCGCGCAGAGCCCATTGATTCAAATAGACTTTTTCCATTTTAGTTAAAACTAGATTCTGTCAGTAGATTCAAAAATCAATTCAAAGATATTCAATGAAACAAATTGCACGATTCCAATTTTGTTGGAAAGGTATTCAAATTATCTACCCAAGCCCATTGGATTCAACCCATTTGAAATTATAGATGTCATTAAAAAGCATAAAACTAGATTTGGATAGTTACACTTGATTAGCACCCCTTCTTAGTGACACCCTAATTGCTAGTTGCTAGTGCTAAACTACTATTGATCACTTAGATGGGAATACTTGGAGAAAATGATTATGAAAAACTTGGAATGATGATTCATTCTATTGAAATGTTTTGACATGTGTTATGAACACAAAATGATTTGATGGTGAAACTTCTTGAGGCACGAGCCTTAGTTTTGATAAAAACTGATGGTTGGATTCGGATGCGATACCATTCCAATTTTACCGTACAACCAGAATACCTGAATTGGGTAGGGCTTAACTAGAAGTTTATATGCCTTAGTATGAGTTCCCTCGGGGAAAGAGGTTGAGCTGAGGCTATCTCGTGAGTGTGAATGACCACCTATGAAGTGCCCAGGATGGCAGATGGCCATGGCTGGGAGGCCAAGCTCATAGGGGAGGTGCCTATACTAGAGTGTGTAATTGAAAGGTTATGATTGATTATCTGCGTACTAAGTATGATGATTCAGGGTTATCCCTAACGGATGTATCGAATGTTGTGGTGAAAGTGTACCACCTCTGCAGAGTGTCAAACTATTCAAATAGCCGCGTCCACGGTTATGGACAGTTGGAGTGGCCATACTGTTCTATTGTCAGATGTTTTCAAAATGACTTGTGAATTGAGCTATGACCTTGACTTGACCACAACAGGGTTGTGGACATGAAAACTAGTTTCCCCCTTAAGTGATATAACGATTTAACTTAGGTCTTTACTTTTTAACTCCTTATGAAACAAACCTGGTTTTTTGCAAATAAACCTAGAGCTTAAGATTCCTACTAGAACTACCTTACTTGTTAGTGATAGTTTGCGAGTACTTAAAGAGTACTCATGGCTTTGTCCCTGGCTATTCCCATGGCCAGACTACGAGGAGGACTACTAGGAAGATGGACAACAGGAGGTCTATGACAACTAGGATCATCTCCCATCGTCAGCATTGCCTGTGACCCTAAAGATGGAGCCCCTACTACGTTTACTTTCCGCTACTTTGATTGTATTATGACTGGATCATGAGATCTTTTATTTGTAAGACCTTTATTATGGTTTGTAATGGATGATGTACTGTGGTACCAATTCTGTTATGTCTCACAAAAATGGTAATCCTGGGTTGCGATGTATGGCATAACAGGCATCTGGGATTAAAAATCCGGGTGTTGACACCACCTGCTCCATCGCCACTTGCTCCACCGCCACCTGCTCCACCGCTGTTGTCTAGAGACGCCACTGCTAGGGCGCTTGTTCCGCCAGTACACCCGCCACCTGCTCGACAAAATGGCGAGCAACAGCGATGACCTTGACGAGGCAGGTGTTGGGCCGAAGACCCTCCGCGTCCATGACTGGGTTCCCGAGGGGTAAATATTGTTACCGTTGAGCTTTTTTGTGCATTTCAACAGTCGATTCCACATGGTATTGGTGTGCTAATTGTCTTTTTGTTTTTCGTGGGTTAGGATGGAGTTGCGGTTTGCTTTCTTGGTGAACATTAGAAGGGACCAGTACATCGTGGATGCAAATGATAAGAAGAAATTCCAAGGAGGGTTCGATTATCCATTGCCAATGGATTGTAATTGGAGTTTTAGACATCTTGGGGAGGTAATTTGCAGTCCATATCCTTGGGGTTTGCATGATGAAGTGGAATTTAGATACTACGATGGAGGAAATGAATGGGTGAAAGTTAGAAATGATGCAGAGCACGCTACCATGTTTGCTAAGCATAAGGAGAAAGGGAAATTTCATGTGAGGCTGCAAAATGACGTTGTTGTGCCAACACTTGGACCTTCTTCGAAAGAATCATGTCATCGTAATGGTAGCTCTATCCAGAACAGTTCAGTTAGGGGACCTTCAGTTAGTGCACAACGATGTGGTGGCTCGACAAGCGTGGGCACCAGCATTAGGGTCCCCTGATAAGTGGAGCCTAACTATGTAGATGATGAAGAGAGGCTATATTTTGATGTTGTTCAGAATTTACGACGGGCATGTCATGCTGAAAACCAAGATGAGGCTGAAAATGACGCTTCTGTAATTGAGGACGAGGAGGGTGAGCACGAAGACCTTCCACCTGTTCAATGGGACCCTGAGAACCCTCAGATGGAAGAAGGTTCCATTTTTTCATCCATGAGTGAGTGTAGAAATGCACTTGTGACGTACTGCATCAAAGCAGAACGTGAAGGAAATATGCCCTGAGAGGCAATAATAAAGTTGTTATTATGTATTCCTTATATATGATAGATGTTTATTTTTCATGCTAGAATTGTAGTGATCGGAAACATAAATACATGTGTGTTAATAAAAAAAAAGGGTTCCTAGTAATGCCTCTCTTATAGACTAGCTTGTTGATTAACAAGATGATCAAGGTTTCCTGATCATGGACATTGGATGTTGTTAATAACAAGGTCACAACATTTGTGAAATGATGTGATGAACATTCATCCGAAGTATAGCATTACGATCAAGTCATTATGTTTACATTGCTATAACATCATACGAAGTAATCTTTATCCTTAGACCATGAGATCATGTTAATTGCTAACACCGGAAGAGTATCTTGATAACATCAAACGTCACACCGTAACAGGGTGACTATAAAGATGGGTTCAGTGCTACGAAGGTGTTATGTTGAGGCTCATGGATCAAGAGTGGAATTTGTCAATCCTGATGACGGATAGATATACTCTGGGCCCTCTCGGTGATATCACATTAAGATAGCTTGCAAGCAAGTGATGTGATCACTAGAATGTTATATCACGAGAACGAGAAAAGAGTGCATGTCGGTAACGATATCAAACTAGGTATTTGGATACCGATGATCGAATCTCGGACATGTATTATATCAAGACACAAAGGGATTAAATTACAAGCGTTAAAGGTTCTCACGATCATAGAAGTCATCGTTGAATATGCAGGAGTCAGTATGGACCTCCAGGTCCCGCTTCTGATTATTGATCTGAGAGGAGTCTCAATCATGTCTGCATTATTTGCGAACCGTAGGGTGACCCACTTAAGAGTTACCAGACACCATTTTGGAGCAAATATGTTTCAGACGAAAGAATTGCAAAGCACAGGAATTGTTTCGATAGAAACCGGAAATTGTTTCAGGTGAAATTGCAGAAAGTGGTTCTGCATGTGATATTGAAATATTGCAAGGGGTTATATGTGAATGTTTGTTAATTAAAGTAATTAACAAAATTCTGAATAAATTTAATAAAAGAGTTTTATTAAATGAGAGAGCATTAAACTTAGAGAATTTTAATGCATTTAAAGTGGGGACTTTAAAAGGGAATGTGAAGAGGCATTTTAATGTGGAGGGGTTACCACCACATGAATGGGGGAGGTGAGGAGTCACCCCCCATGCGCTGGCCATGGAGAGGGGGTACCCCCTCTTCCTCCTTCTTCCTCACACCTCCTCGTGAAGGATCTCTCCCCCCCTCTAGAATTATTCCCCCATGGTCTCAGATTAGCGAGATACATGTTCCCGGTGGCATTTCGTCTGGAAGGAGTTGCTGCTTCCGCTGGATCACTGGAGCGAGGAGGTGGAGGTTGTCTGGTGGCTTGAACTTGTGTGCGAGTACGGATGCGTTGCTGAGTTACGGCGCTCAGACTTCCACACGATCTTGAGATCAGCAAGTGTACGACTACATCATCCACGAGTTCCTACTCGTTAACAAAACTCGTTGTCTTTGAGGGTAAGTTCTCTATGGATGTATGTCCACACATTGCTCTGTACCTAGTAGATAGATCTTGGCGTGTAGTTCTCATCATAGGAAATTTTTTGTTTTCTATGCCGTGGACCCAATAGTGGTATCAGAGCCTGATCTATGCGTAGGTGTGATGACCCACAAGTATAGGGGGTGTATCGTAGTATTTTCAATAAGTAAGAGTGTCAAACCCAACGAGGAGCAGAAGGTGCTGGCTAGTGGTATGGATCAGGAATTCTCTGCAAATACTTAGCAAACGGATTTTTAGGGGTTTTCGATAAGGCAAGTAAACAAAGTACGAGGAAACAAAAGACAGTAGGAATAAATGCAGCAAGTGGCCCAATCCTTTATGTAGCAAAGTACAAGTCGGTTGTATTTCTATAGATGACCAAACGTTCTCGAGGACACATGGGAAGACCGTCAAGTGCTTTTTCTTCATATAGTTGATTAATCTTCTTTAGCTTGCTAAGTGTTGTGTGGGTGAACCTGTGCTAATGTACCACCCTATCCAAGACTAATACATACTTGTGATTATCCCCCTTGCAAACATCCGTAAGTACAAGAAAGTAATTAAGGTAGAAACCTAACCACGGCTTTAAACTCTAAGACCCTTACGTCCCTTGTGCAATGGTTTCCTAACGGGGGTTCAGGTTTCTGTCACTCCGGCAACCCCTACGATTAGTAGCCAAATACACAATGCATTCCCCTAGGCCCATATAGGTGAAGTGTCATGTAGTCGATGTTCACATGACACCAATAGAAGAAGTACACCACAACTTAAATAACAATCTATTGAATCTTTCTCAATGCAACTCCACTACTAACAACAAGACTTCTCCCATGTCCTCAAGAACAAAACGAACTACTCACAAGACGTCATATGGATCATGATCAGAGATGGAATAATGATGTATAACAATCTGAACATAAACAAAAATTCAATGGTTCACTCAATAGCATCAACTACAAAGAGTAATCAACACCGGGAAAGTTTCCCCTATGAACTATGCAAGATTCAACGCAATTGTTACAGCAATATGGAGATGGTGATGAGGGTGCTAATGGTGATGAGGGTGGTGATGATGATGATGATGATCCTAATGAAGTCCAGCTTGATGGTGGTGTTGATGGCGACGATCTCCCCTCTCCGGGAAAGAATTCCCCCAGCAGAAATCTGTCTGCCGGAGATATCTTTCTCTCTCGGTGTTTTCCGCCCCGAAGAGGTGGCGGAATCTTTCTGTGGTCACTCCCCGAGTCTTAGGGTTTCGTGGGGATGATATACGCCAGAGGGGAGAGGCTGGAGTGGGCCAGGGCGGCCACACCACCTCCAGGCGCGGCCTAGGCCTGCCCGCGCCATGGGGTGGTGTGGGCCCCCTATGGCCCACCTCCACTCCATCTTCTGGCATCCTTAGTCTTCTGGAAAAATAGGATTTTCTATATATTTTCCCGGATTTTCTGATCTTCGTGAAATTTTGCCTCCAAACAGCACCTTTTCCATCAGAATCCTGACTGCAGCGGTCCATGCTCCAAAAGTCATCAACCATGCAAAAAATAGATGAAATAACATAAGTATCACCTCTCAATACGAAATATATCAATGAATAATAGTGAATTAAGACATAGAATAGTGATGCAAAATGGACGTATCAACTCCCCCCAAGCTTAGACTTCGCTTGTCCCCAAGCGAAACTGAGCTCAATAAACATGGCCTCAGGTTTATGGAGTGAAGAGTCGATAAAAGAATACAGACAAGAAGAATCACATTCATCAAATACATAGATCATAATAGAAGACAACTCACTATTATATAACTCAACTTGCAAAGAGTAAAGGAAACACAATAAAGATACATAAAGTAAATCATAATTGGTAATGGCAAACTTAGCTCTTGGTCGAAGAATAGTTGATACTTTGCTAGACTTCACAAATAGCTGGTTTTTCAATGAAAGCTTTAAAAGTAGTAAACATCAAGATAAGAGCAACGTGCAAAGCAAGGAACATAAGACATGATTGCATAAATCATCATAAGAATGAATGAAACACATCAACTCAAAATACTTGCTGAGATAGAAGGGAATAGGTTTACTGACTCAACTACTAAGTAAAAGAAAGGCCCTTCGCAGAGGGAAGCAGGGATTGCAAGTCTCATAAAGAGCTCCCAAAAATTATAATACTTACTAGTTTTCAGCTCTCATTGCCCCTATCATAGGAATCTTTAGGTGATTAAGGTTAAAGTGATCAAAAATGAGGATATGCATTGACAAGTTGTAAGTTGAGAATCTCATGTCCCTTGAATATGAGGGCCGCTCCTCATGCTACTCAAGTTTAGTCACCGGTAAGTTCTTGTCATCGTAAGCATATGTGTATCATAGAGAACCGCCAATGGGGTACCCCTTGCCCGATGATACGAAAGAATCCCCATATCAAAATGACAAGGCAAGCAAACAACAAGCATCTCAGCAATCTTCTTATTTACCATGGGAATATGGTGCTGTTTTCTCTCTTTCCTCTTTTCATAACCTCTTTTTTTCTCAATATCGGAATCTTTTTTTATAAGAAGAATGCTTCATAGATACTCGTTATGGTTACGCTGCAGGTTTCCACCATGTCAGCATGGATTAGACCAGCGGCCCAGGCGTTTCTCTAACACACATGCATAACTCCATGGACTTACAAGCTCCCCTCTCATTTCACCACGATGACATCCATAGACAAAAGAACATGATATCAACTTGGTACAAAGTACCAGTGCAATGTTGAAAGCGTTCCCTGATTCATTGCAAATGTATCTATAATTTTTGATATTCCATGCTTGGTTTTATCCAATTTCTTGTGTTTTGTTCCAACTTTGGAGTACTTTTATTATGATTTATTGGACTAACCTATTAACAAGAGCCATAGTGCCAGCTGCCTGTTTTCTGCTATTTTTGGTTCCAGGGAAGTCAGAAAATGAATATTCTCGGAATTGGACGGGACAAAAGCCAAAGTGCCTATTTTTCCGGAAGGGATCAATTGCTAGAATACGAGACAGAGAAGGGCTGGGGGCCGGCCACACCACCTGGCCGCACGGACAGGCCTGGCCTGCGCCAGAGGTGGTCTGGCCGACCCCAGCACCCCCTCGGCCTCTCCTTCCGCCTATAAGATGCCCTCGGGACGAAAACCCTAAGTACCCGATCAAAAATCCACGAAAGAGTCTATAGCCGCCGTCATCTCCATCCCTAGATCGGGAGAGATCTGAAGCTCTTCCCGGCACCCTAACGGAGAGGGGAATTCACCCTAGAGGCCTTCTTCATAACCATGCAACCCTCCGGTGTGATGCGTGAGTAGTTCATCCTTGGACTACGGATCCATGTAGTAGCTAGATGGCTGGTTTCTCCTCCTTTGTGCTTTCATGTTTAGATCTTGTGAGCTCCGTTCATGATCAAGATCATCTAATTGTAATTCATACATGTTGTGTTTGCGGGGATCCGATGGATATTGAGATGCTATTTCAGATTGATTATTGATTCTATCATGTCTTTGTTATTTGAGATCTTGCATGCTTTCCGTTGTTAGTAGCTATCTTGGCCAAGTAGATGCTAGCAACTCCAAGAGTTAGTATTTATGCTCGATAGTGGGTTCATGCCTCTGGTAATCTAGGGAAGTGACAGAAATCTCTAAGGTACTAGATGTGATGTTGCTACTAGGGAGAAAACAACAATCCTTTGTTAATAGAACAATCATATTGTTTACTTTACACGCAGTTCGTAAAGCAATAATTTGTTGCTTGCAACTTAATACTGGAGGGGGTTCGGATGATAACCTGAAGGTGGATTATTAGTCATAGATGCATTTGGATGGCGGTCTATGTATTATTTTGTAATGCCCAATCAAGTCTTAAAGGAGTCAAGATGATTAGTATATGCATGTATTTCTTTCTCAGTGTTTGTCAATTGCCCCGCTGTAATTTGTTCACCCAACATGTTATCTATCTAAGGAGAGCCACCTCTAGTGAACTATGGATCCCGGTCCTTCTTTTTTATATACAATCTATAAACTGTTTCTGCTTTGTGTTTACTATCTGCAAACTTTTACTTCTTTCCATTCGATACGTTTAATCCTTTGTTTTCCGCAAAACATGGTGAGATTGACAACCTCATCGCAAGTTGGGGACAAAGTTCTGTGGTTGTGTTGTGCAGGTCTCCACGTTGCTACTAGCACCGGTAGTGCGCCCTGCCAAAGCTCAGCTAGTAACACCTTTGGGGTGTTTCCTTGCTCCTACTGGTTCGATTAAACCTTGGTTTTTCAAAACTGAGGGAAGACATGTTGTTGTGCTCATCATACCTTCCTCTTGGGGTTCCCAACGAGCTCTACGTCGATCGTCGAGCGCATCAAGCTATTTTCTGGCGCCGTTGCCGGGGATTCAAGGACATCTTCACAAGGGGAGTCCCTCATAACCAATCTCTTTACTTTGTTGTTTTTGTTTTGCTTAGTTTCTTTTTGCTTTGTTTGCTTGTTTTGTTCTTCAAAAACACACAAAAAAATAGTTTTACTTGTTTGCTTTGTTATTTGAAAACCCAAAAAAATGACTACTCTTGAAAACACTAAGTTGTGTGACTTCACTAGCACCAACAACAATGATTTTTATGAGCACACCTATTGCTCCACCTGTGGCTGAAAATACTTTATTTGAGATAAAACCTGCTTTGGTCAATCTTGTTATGAGAGAACAATTTTCTGGTATTGATAATGAAGATGCTGCTTCCCATCTAAATAACTTAGTTGAACTTTGTGAGATGCAAATGCATAGGGATATAGATGGTGATATTATTAAGCTGAAATTGTTTCCTTTCTCTTTGAGAGGAAAAGCTAAAGAATGGTTGAATTCCTTAACTAGGAATAGTATTGATTCTTGGACTAAATGCAAAGATGCTTTTATTGGAAAATACTATCCTCCTGCTAAGATTATATCCATGAGAAGTGAAATAATGAAGTTTAAACAACTTGATAATGAGCATGTTGCTCAAGCTTGGGAAAGAATGAAATCTTTGGTAAAGAATTGTCCCACTCATGGACTGACTGCTTGGATGATCATACAAACTTGTTATCCAGGATTGAACTATTCTTCAAGGAACCTATTGGATTCAGCTGCTGGAGGTACCTTTATGACCATCACTTTGGGTGCTGCAACAAAACTATTGGATAATATTATGGTTAATTATTCTGAATGGCATACTAAGAGAGCTCCACAAGGTAAGAAGGTAAATTCTGTTGAGGAAACCTCCTCCTTGAGTGATAAGATTGATATGATTATGTCTATGCTTGTTAATGGGAAAACCCATATTGATCCAAATAATGTTCCTTTAGCCTCTTTGGTTGCTCAAGAAGAGCAAGTTGATGTGAACTTCATAAGAAATAACAACTTTGGCAACAATGCTTATGGTAATAATGCCTATAGGAACAATTTTGGTAACAACAATTATAAGCCATATCCTCCCAACAATGGTAATGCTTATGGAAATCCTTACAACAATAATAAGAGTGCTCCCTCTGAACTTGAAGTTATGCTTAAAGAGTTTATTAGTAAACAAACTGCTTTCAATAAAACTATTGAGGAAAAACTCTCTAATGCTGAAAGAAATATAACATCTTTGGCTGAAGCTCAATCTACTTTGAATAAAATGGCTGCTAAACCTGAAACTAATGAGAATCCCTTTGTAGCAACTAATGCCATACAAGTAAGAATTGATGAAAATGTTAGACTATTAGCTGAATTACATGCTAAGTGGGAAAGAGAAGATGAAATTGCTAGAAACATTAGTGTTTATACTATTACTACCACTAGTGTTGAGGCTAGTAATAGTTCTATTACTTTAGATGATAAAGTTGATTTTGATCTTGATGGTTGCAACATCTCTGAAGTTATTAAGTTCCTACAAAAGCTTGCTAAAAGTCCTAATGCTAGTGCTATGAACATGGCTTTTACAAAACACATTACTGATGCTCTCATAAAGATTAAAGAAGAAAAGATGAAACATCAAGCTTCTATTCCTATAAAGCAAGAAGATGGTTGGGAACCCATCATTAATATGAAAGTGAATGACTTTGATTTCAAAGCTTTGTGTGATCTTGATAGTAGTGTTTCTATTATGCCTAGAAGGATTTATGATATGCTTGATTTGCCTCCTCTTGAAGATTGCTATTTGAATGTTCCACTTGATGCTAATGCTAAAAAGAAACTCATGGGGAGTCTTAATGATGTTCTTATTATGGCTAATGATCCCTATGTCCCTATTGATTTCTATGTTTTGGATGTTGAATACAATGCTTCTTGTCCTATTACTTTGGGAAGACCTTTTCTTAGAACTGTTGGTGCCATCATTGATATGAAAGAAGGCTCCATTAAATATCAACTCCCACTCAAGAAAGGTATAGAACACTTCCCTAAAAAGAGAGAAAAGATTTCTTTTGCTTCTCCTATGAAAACAAAATTTGGTCTTAATGCTTCTTCATTTGAGAACACTTGATTCTTTCTTTGCTTCTTATGCCTAACTTAAAGGCGTTAAAGAAAAGTACTTGTTGGGAGATAACCCAAGAGTTTTAGATGAGTCTTGGAAGTTATTACTTTAGTAATAACCGCTCCTTATCCTTTTTATATGCTTTTTGTGCCAAGAGTAACCTCTAATGAGAGTGAAGTAATGATTGGGAAAGTTGCTGTCCCAAAACAGATTTGTGTGCTTCACCGTAAAACTTCCTGAGAGAGCTCTGTATGTCGGATTGAGCTGTAATTGTTTTTGCTTCTGCCCCAGGTTGTTATATAACTTTCATTAGTTCAACACTTTTTGATTTTAGCAAAATAAGGTCTTCGAAAAAATTTGTCTTTACCTGTTGGTCTGTTTTGACAGATTTCTGCCATTTTCTGCATTTGCTCCTTGTGGGTTCCTTTTTGAGTTCTTTTGGGGAACTGAGCTTTTTGAGGGAAGTGCTACAGTAGCTAGTGTTCTAATGGAAGTTTATTTGGTGTTATAACTGAACCTTGAGACTTATTTATCTTAAGTGCACTAATGTTGCTAATGAGATTATGTGAAGTTTTGTATGAAGGAAAATTTTCAGGTGTATGGAAGGAATGAGTAACGAGATGAAGGATGGACTAAAGCTCAAGCTTGGGGATGCCACGCGTGTCACCCCATGAAATATCCAAGAAGTACAAGCGTCAAAGCTTGGGGATGCCCAAGGCATCCCCTTCTTCATCAATAAAAATCCCAGGTTTCTTCCAAACGCTTCATTTTTATTGTTTCATGCACAGCTGTGTTGTTCTTGGAGCGTCTTCTTTTTCGTTTTCGTTTTGGTTTTTAGTTTGCTTGGTTTGCTTAGTTTTCTGAATAAGTTGGTTGGACCCCCTCTTTCATACATTGGTTTGCAAATAGTTTGGTTTGGTTTGGAAAAGAGTAGGAAAGTTCATACTTATGTGGTAAAAAGAGCTCGTTTTTTACTGTGGCTATGCTTTGTCATGCCATGCTTGATATTGTTTTGGCTTTATGCTTAGTATTCTCTGCTGTAGCATGACTTGTTATAAACAATTGAGATTGCTTAATGTGCCTTGGATGAATCATGCGTTGTTTTAGCATATTAAAGCATAGTATAGTGGTATTCTCCTTTGATGCTTTATTTGGGTTGACTTGGCACATGCTCACACCATGTTATGACTGTCACAAGTCACCATAGCCTTTATGATCCTTTAGTTTTCAGCTTGTAGTATCACTTTATGCTTTGATCAATGATGTTTTGTCGCTCTGCATGATTATGGCCATTATTGCTCTCTTAGTTTGTCGCTCCCAGTCTTTTGCTAGCCTCCACAACAAAGTATGAGTTCCACTCATGCATCCAACTCCCTAAACCAAGTTATTCCAAAGAGTCCACCATACCTACCTACTAGCTTATGCTACTCCAAGTATATTCATGCTTTTGTCTACCTTTCACTTGTTATGAGAAAACTAGTGATTAAAGCTCTCACGAACTTGATGGCACACTTTACTTTATTGCCTCTAATAAACTTGAACCATTGGGTCCTTCTTTGTTGCGTATATGCTTGCGCTTTATAAGTTGAAATTAGCAGAACCATGTTTCATGGGGAACGCTTTCAACATTGCACTTGTACTTTGTACCCTGTTGATATTATGTTCTTTTGCTTACGGATCCCGGCGGTGTGAAATAAATGTGGAACTTGTATGATCAT
Organism: Avena sativa; assembly: GCA_916181665.1. NCBI lineage: Eukaryota > Viridiplantae > Streptophyta > Magnoliopsida > Poales > Poaceae > Avena > Avena sativa. Next base: position 462,917,074 of record OV702287.1, read on the forward strand.
GGAGTTTGTATGTGTGTTAGAGAAACGCCTGGGCCGCTACCCTAAGCCATGTCTAATCATGGTGGAAACTTGCAGCATCACCATAATGAGCACTCTATGAAGCATCCTCATTAAAAACCTATGCAAATAGCAAATAAAAAGATCGTTGAGATGCTCATTGTCTACTTGCCTTGTCATTTTGATTATGGGAAAGCTCCCGTATCATGTGTAAGGGGTACCCCGTTGGCGGTTCTTAATGATACACATATACTTAGAATGACAAGAGCTTACTCGTGACTGAAGTTGAGTAGCATGAGGATCGGTCTTCGTAAGTAAGGGGCATGAGATTTCGGTTTATAACTTTTCAAGCATATCCTCTTAGTTGTGTCACTTTAACCTTAATCACCTTCAAGATGCTTATGATAGGGGCAATGAGAGCTGAAAGCTACAAGTACCATAATTTTTGGAAGCTCTTTATGAGACTTGAATCCCTACTTCCTTTTTACAAAGGCCTTTCTTCCACCATTATATTGAGTCTCCACCTTCTAACTTTATGCACCTACTTTGAGAGCATATTGGCCATTCTTAGTTCTATGTGCATTGTCCCAAGACTAGTTGATTGATGCATAACTTGATATTGCTTGTTTTAAACTATTGTATCTAGTCACTCTTATGAACTTTGAAGGTGTCCTATGCATTTATATTTGCTACACTATTGAGGGACAAGCTGAATGCTTTTGTGCTATGTTTTCTTTATGTGAAACAAACAAACGTCTTGCAAAGCATTGTTATTCATGAATCTTTTGTTTGTGCCTTTTCATGTTGCATCATAGTTTCTTTGCTTATTGCTAGAACTTTGTCTTTCATGTTATGATTGAAGTACTATGATCCCAGCTTTGAATGTTTTACAAATACTTTGATCAAGTCTTTGATGGTGCATGTCACCTCAAAAAATATTCTTTCTTTTTATCACTTACCTACTCGAGGACGAGCAGGAGTTAAGCTTGGGGATGTTGATACATTGCAAATATATCTATAATTTTTGATGTTCCATGCTTGGTTTTATCCACTTTCTTGTGTTTTGTTCCAACTTTGGAGTACTTTTATTATGATTTCTTGGACTAACCTATTAACAAGAGCCATAGTGCCAGCTGCCTGTTTTCTACTCTTTTTGGTTCCAGGAAAGTCAAAAAATGAATATTCTCGGAATTGGACGGGACAAAAGCCAAAGTGCCTATTTTTCCGGAAGGGATCAAGTGCCAGAATACGAGACAGAGAAGGGCTGGGGGCCGGCCACACCACCTGGTCGCGTGAACAGGCCTGACCCGCGCCAGGGGGTGGTCTGGTCGACCCCAGCACCCCCTCGGCCTCTCCTTCCGCCTATTAAGATGCCCTCAGGACGAAAACCCTAAGTACCCGATCAAAAATCCATGAAAGAGTCTATAGCTGCCGTCATCTCCATCCCTAGATCGGGAGGGATCTGAAGCTCTTCCCGGCACCCTACCGGAGAGGGGAATTCACCCTGGAGGCCTTCTTCATAACCATGCAAGCCTCCGGTGTGATGCGTGAGTAGTTCATCCTTGGACTACGGATCCATGTAGTAGCTACATGGCTGGTTTCTCCTCCTTTGTGCTTTCATGTTTAGATCTTGTGAGCTCCGTTCATGATCAAGATCATCTATTTGTAATTCATACATGTTGTGTTTGCGGGGATCCGATGGATATTGAGATGCTATTTCAGATTGATTATTGATTCTATCATGTCTTTGTTATTTGAGATCTTGCATGCTTTCCGTTGTTAGTAGCTATCTTGGCCAAGTAGATGCTAGCAACTCCAAGAGTTAGTATTTATGCTCGATAGTGGGTTCATGCCTTTGGTAATCTGGGGAAGTGACAGAAATCTCTAAGGTACTAGATGTGCTGTTGCTACTAGGGAGAAAACAACAATCCTTTGTTCATAGAACAATCATATTGTTTACTTTACACGCAGTTCGTAAAGCAATAATTTGTTGCTTGCAACTTAATACTGGAGGGGGTTCGGATGATAACCTGAAGGTGGATTATTAGTCATAGATGCATTTGGATGGCGGTCTATGTATTATTTTGTAATGCCCAATCAAGTCTTAAAGGAGTCAAGATGATTAGTATATGCATGGATTGCTTTCTCAGTGTTTGTCAATTGCCCCGCTGTAATTTGTTCACCCAACATGTTATCTATCTAAGGAGAGCCACCTCTAGTGAACTATGGATCCCGGTCCTTCTTTTTTATATACAATCTATAAACTGTTTCTGCTTTGTGTTTACTATCTGCAAACTTTTACTTCTTTCCATTCGATACGTTTAATCCTTTGTTTTCCGCAAAACACGGTGAGATTGACAACCTCATCGCAAGTTGGGGACAAAGTTCCGTGGTTGTGTTGTGCAGGTCTCCACGTTGCTACTAGCACCGGTAGTGCGCCCTGCCAAAGCTCAGCTAGTAACACCTTTGGGGTGTTTTCTTTGCTCCTACTGGTTCAATTAAACCTTGGTTTCATAATTGAGGGAAGACTTGCTGCTGTGCTCATCATACCTTCCTCTTGGGGTTCCCAACGATCTCTACGTCGATCGTCGAGCGCATCATTCCCCATGACATCATGGTTCTGCTAATTCACAACTTACAAAGCGCAAGCATATACGCAACATAGGTGAGCACAATGGTTCAAGTTTATTAAATGCAAGAAAGTAAAGTGTGTCATCAAGTTTGTGAGAGCTTTAATCACTATTTTTCACATAACAAGTTTAGTTTGGGAGGTAGATAAAAGAAGAATTTACTTGGAATAGCAATAATGCTACTAGGTAGGTATGGTGGACACAAATGGCAAAGGTTTTGGTTTAAAGGAGGTGGATGCACGAGAAGAATTCCCTCTCAGTACAGGTTTTTGGCTAGCAAGGCTGGGTAGCAAGTATAAGAGTTGAAGGAAACAAACAAACATACAAGTGATAAAGACAAACATGCAATCTTCCTTGGAAGCACAAAAGATCTTAACTAGAAAATACTAGACTTATGAGCAAATCAAGAAAGAAAGATGATGAAATTATATTTCTTTAGAGTACTTCTATCTTTTTCATTCAACTCTCAAAAATAGTGTGCTACTGACCGAGCCAGGTTTGCCAAAACCAACTAAATTAACTCAATGATCCCAAAGTGATACCAATACTAACAACAAGATCAATCATATAACTACGAATTGAAAACTAACATAAGCTATGCAAAAGAGTGAATGATAGAACTTCTCATTAATATTCCATAACAGAAACTCATGCCAAGGGATACATATCTAACAAGAGAGGGGACACTTCCATAATGCAAACCATACTACATAATAACTCCTCTATTCATGATATGACTCTACTAATAAGGTAAAAAGATAGAAGATAGTGATGTGATACCGCGGCACTCCCCCAAGCTTGGAACAAACCAAGGGGATGCCAAACCTGATGACGAATTACTCCTTCGGTGGTGGTGGTATCGTCTTAATGAGATCCTTGATTAGTTTCCCCAAGTACTCAATCTCGAAGGTGAGATTACGAATCAGCTGTGAGTTTTGCTCAATGCGGCTCATGATCATGTCATGTTGATAATTCCATCTCTTTCTATTCTTTCCCCACTCTTCCTCCTTGAAGTCTTCTTTTCCTGCATGGCTAGAACGAGGCAAATCCCAATTGGAGGGTAATTTCCCCTTGGGCATATTCTGGTATTGATGCTCATGGATAAGGGTATGGAAAGGATTCTTGGTGCGTGGAGGAAGTGACCAGGGATCTGAACGGTGATGAGGAGGCTTCCCTCTAATGGCTAGATTTTCCACCACTCCAATGCTTTCAATGGTAGTGCCGGTGTGCGGGTGTTGGCCTTGCTCCTCTTCACCTTCACTCTTGATCTCCTTCTCCTTCCCAGGGTCTTGGAGGTCTTCCTCCATAGGCTCCTTCCCTTTATCCTTGGCAGACACCATGGTGCTTCTAGACTTTCAAAGAGTATGTCCTGACAGGAACAGATCGAAACAAAAACATGACGAAAACACGATATACGGACCTCGGGGGATCCGGGGGTTATATATTACGAAGTTTCATATCAAAAGGAAGGTACTGGGAGAAAACAAGTCAGAGGCGGAGTCCGGGGTGGACTCACCACCTGGTGGCGCGTCCAGGGGTGGGCCTGCGCCACAGGGTGGTGTGAGCCACCCTGGCTCCGTTTCCGTCCCTTTTTTGCTTCGTAGCTTTCCTTATTGACTGAAAACTGCAAAAATATAGTTGTATTGTATTTTCGCGGAACTTTTCTTACCAGAATTGTTACCTAGTTGGAAACGGACTCTGCAGGTCTCTGAATTTGGTATTTAGTAGATCCTTCCGGAGTCACCACTTGAATAACATCAATATCTTCATCTTCATACCCTTATCACTTGAGTCATAAAACCCTTCTCTTCCTTATTACACCATTATCTCCACTTCCTGGAAATTTCTTTCTCATTAGCAACATTAGTATAAGTGAAGTGATAAAACCTTTTGAGTCCAACTTCAACTGAAAACCATCAAAACATAAGCTACTGTAGCAACTCCTTTCAAAAATCCAAAAAGAATTCAAAAAGGAAATCGAATAAAGAAGCAAATGCAAGATTGGCAAAATCTGTCAAAACAGACCAGCAGGTAAAGATCAATTTTTTCGAAAATCTTCTGTTGCTCAAATCAAAAAGTGCAAAACTAACGAAAGTTAAATAACAACCTGGGGCAGAAGCACAAAAAATTACAGCTCAATCCGACACATAGAGGTATCTCACGAAGTTTTACGGTGAAGCACAAAAATCTGTTTCGGGACAGCAACTTCCCCAAATCTTACTTCTCTCTCATTAGAGGTTGATCTTGACACAAAAACCAAACAAAATAGATAAAGAGTGGTTATTACCTAAGTAATAACTTCCAAGACTCAAAGAAACAAAAAACAAACTGAAAGCAAAAACAAATTGGGTTGTCTCCCATAAAGCTCTTTCTTTATAGCCATTAAGATGGACATGATAATTTTGAAGAAGCTCTCATAGGGATATGAATTGAAGTGAAAGAGAGCATTAAGAAGTAGAAACACACACACATTTAAGTCTAACCACTTCCTATGCAAGGGGATTTTGTAAACAAACAAGTTATTGAAACCAAAGGCAACTTGCATAAGCAGGCAAAAGAAGTGGAACATAAAAACTTTCAGCATAAAACAAGGAAACTTGATATTATTAAGATGCATAAGAACACTTTTCCCTCTTTCATAGTAGCTTTCAGTATCATGCATAAACTTAACAATATAACTATCACAAGGACCATCATAGCAATGATCACTTATTCTAACAGAAAACACAGGAAGACTAGCTCTCATAACAATATTTTGTGAAACAATATTAGAGGTATCCTTACAAAGGATAGTGTGTCCCTCTTTTTCATACTTGGTAACAAAGTCCTTCACATTTGCTATTATAGGTTCATCAACCATTTGTTTATCAGGTTCGACAGCTTTATTCATACTTTCATTAACCATACTATCTATCATAGAATGTTCTTTTACCTTAACTGGGAAAGGCATTTTCTCAATATAAGGTTCAGGTAGAACATGATTAGCAGTATAAACTTCAGTACTTCTTGCAGAAACACTCTTAGCAATATCTTTATAAGGTTCATGATACTTATTCCACTTCTTTTTAGGCACTTCAATATAAGAAGCAAAAGCCTTAAAATAAGAAGCAATAGCTTGAGAGTCTAGACCATAAGCATTTTTAATATTTTGAAAGTCATCAGTTCCCATAAAAGATTCAATGCATTCATAATCATAATTTATACCTGACTTTCTACCTTTTTCATTCTCCCAAGCTTCAGCATTGTCTTGAATACGGTATAGAAGGTCCCATTTAGCTTCTTCTTCCATACGAGTGAATGATCCAGCACAAGAAGCATCCAATAAATCTTTGTCATGTAGAGGGAGCCTTGCATAAAAGTTATTGATAATAATATTATTGGGGAGCTCATGAATGGGACATTTGAGCATTAGTAACTTCAATCTCCCCCAAGCTTGAGCTGTACTCTCTCCATCAAGAGGCCAAAAGTTGTATATTTGATTCCGATCTTTATGAATCTCACTAGGAGGATAAAACTTTGAATAAAAGAGAGGCACTATTTCCTCCCATTCCAGAGCTTGACCATTCTTCAGCAGCTTATACCATTCCTCGGCTCTTCCTTTCAGTGATAATGAGAATAACTTCTTCTTAACTTGATCTATAGTAATACATGCACACTTGAACAACCCGCATAATTCGTGTATAAAGAGTAAATGATCACCGGGATGGACAGTTCCTTCCCCAACATAGTAGTTATCCCTAACACGATCAATTAATCTTGTAGGTATTTTGAAAACATCTTTCTCGGCAGGTGGTGGCTTATCTACTACCTTAGCAGTGGTAGTAGCATTACCAAATAAGAAACTCAGCGAATTATCCATAACGAAAATAAAGCAACTAGCAGAAGTAAACAATACTCATAGTAGAAGTTTCCTTTACCAGTTCCACTCTCCAATAGCGCTTCACTCCCCGGCAACGGCACCAGAAAATAGTCTTGATGACCCACAAGTATAGGGGGTGTATCACAGTATTTTCGATAAGTAAGAGTGTCGAACCCAATAAGGAGCAGAAGGTGCTGGCTAGTGGTATGGATCAGGAATTCTCTGCAAATACTTAGCAAACGGATTTTTAGGGGTTTTCGATAAGGCAAGTAAACAAAGTACGAGTAAACAAAAGACAATAGGAAGAAATTTAGCAAGTGGCCAATCCTTTATGCAGCAGAGGACAAGCCGGTTGTATTTCTATAGATGACCAAACGTTCTCGAGGACACATGGGAAGACTGTCAAGTACTTTCGCTTCATATAGTTGATTAATCTTCTTTAGCTTGCTAAGTGTTGTGTGGGTGAACCTGTGCTAATGTACCACCCTACCAAGACTAATACATACTTGTGATTATACCCCTTGCAAACATCCGTAAGTACAAGAAAGTAATTAAGGTAGAAACCTAACCACAGCTTTAAACTCTAAGACCCTTATGTCCCTTGTGCAATGGTTTCCTAACGGGGGTTCAGGTTTCTGTCACTCCAGCAACCCCTACGATTAGTAGCCAAATACACAATGCATTCCCCTAGGCCCATATAGGTGAAGTGTCATGTAGTCGACGTTCACATGACACCACTAGAAGAAGTACACCACAACTTAAATAACAATCTATTGAATCTTTCTCAACACAACTCCACTACTAACAACAAGACTTCTCCCATGTCCTCAAGAACAAAATGAACTACTCACAAGATGTCATATGGATCATGATCAGAGATGGAATAATGATGTATAACAATCTGAACATAAACAAAAATTCAATGGTTCACTCAATAGCATCAACTACAAAGAGTAATCAACACCGGGAAAGTTTCCCCTATGAACTATGCAAGATTCAACGCAATTGTTACAGAAATATGGAGATGGTGATGAGGGTGCTGATGGTGATGATGGTGATGATGATGATGATGATGATCCCGATGAAGTCCAGCTTGATGGTGGTGTTGATGGCGACGATCTCCCCTCTCCGAGAAGGAATTCCCCCGGCAGAAATCTGTCTACCGGAGAGATCTTTCTCTCTCGGTGTTTTCCGCCCCGCAGAGGCGGCGGAATCTTTCTATGGTCGCTCCCCGAGTCTTAGGGTTTCGTGGGGATGATATACGTCATAGGGGAGAGGCTGCAGTGGGCCAGGGCGGCCACACCACCTCCAGGCGCGGCCTAGGCCTACCCGCGCCATGGTGTGGTGTGGGGCCCCTATGGCCCACCTCCACTCCATCTTCTGGCATCCTTAGTCTTCTGAAAAAATAGGATTTTCCATATATTTTCCCGGATTTTCTGATCTTCGCGAATTTTGCCTCCAAACAGCACCTTTTCCATCAGAATCCTGACTGCAGCGGTCCATGCTCCAAAAGTCATCAACCATGCAAAAATAGATGAAATAGCATAAGTATCACCTCTCAATACGAAATATATCAATGAATAATAGTGAATTAAGACATAGAATAGTGATGCAAAATGGACGTATCAAGGTGCTTTGCACGGGTAGTACACATATGTTTATATGTGGGCGATGATGATCATGTTATTGCATCTTCTATGTATTTTGGATATTAGTGGCATAGTGGGATGAAGCGGCCCGGACCAACCTTACATGTCATCGTACATGAGACCGGTTCCACGACTGACATGCAACTAGTTTTGCATAAGTGGCTGGCGGGTGTCTATCTCTCCTACTATAGTCAATATCTGATTTACAACGAGTTGCTAATAACTTGGTTATCCTCGTTGTGGTTCATGTTCATAGGTAAGAACGGTTCTATCTCCGAAAGCCCTAAGCCACGTAAAACTTGCAATTGGTAAATTAGAGGCGTCTAGTTTAGATCGTTGTTGGGCTAGTGTATTGATATGGTATTATTGTAAGTAGATGTATGATAGATACTCTTACAACACATTCAACGTGTAAGTTCCATAGACCTTGGCCTTACACACAAAGGAATGATAGAGATCATACCACGATGCAAATGATAGAGATCAAATGCATGGACCATATCATCTGACTTTACACATTAGATGTTAGCATCTTATACTGCTAGTTTGGCGCTTTCTGTAGCATTGTAAGATGATCCCTCATTTAGATATCAAGATAAAAAAATGTATTCTTCCTTAAGTATGCACCGTTCTGTGGATCGTGTTTCGAGACATCACGTGATGATCGGGTGTACTCGAATCTACGCTTTCATATGAACGGGTGTAAGACAGTTTTACACACGCGAATACTAAGGTTCTTACTTGGCGAGCCTAGCATGTACAGACATGGCCTCGGAACACGGACCGAAAGGTTAAGCATGAGTCATATAGTTGATGTGATGCCCATATAGATGCTCTCCTTTGAAGCTACATCAACTCACGTAATGATCGGACTTGGTGTAGTGGATTTGGTTCATGTAATCACCAAAAGGACACGAGGGATGTCATTTTTGAGTGTGAGTTCATTTGTAATTTGGATTAGTTGAACTCACTCTATCATAAACTTAGTATAAATAAACTTTACAAATTCTGTTGTAGATGGCACCACCTGCTTTTAATTTCAATGTGTTCATGGAGAAAGAGAAACTTGCTGCGAATGGTAGCAACTTCACCAACTGGGCTATGAATTTGAGGATTCTCCTCACTTCTGCACAAAAGCAATATGTGCTAGATGCGCCACTAGCCCCCCCCCCCCACCAGCTCCTGATGCCCCTTACGAGGAAAAGAATGTCTATGTGACTCGTCAGGAGGACCAGAACTTAGTTCACTGCGGCATACTGTATGGGCTAGAGCCAGAACTTCGAAAGCGTTTCGAAAACGACAATGCCTTTGATACCATGGGAGAATTGAAAATGATTTTCGATACCCATGCTGCCGTAGAGAGTTATAATGCTACTGAAAAGTTCTTTAGCTGCATGATGGAGGAGAATAGCTCCGTTAGTGAGCATGTACTCAAAATGTTTGGGTACGCCGATAAGCTTGTGTCCTTGGGAATAACGATTCCCATTGACTTAGGTACAAGAGCTTCGTGATGAACTATAATATGCAGGGCATGAAGAAGTCTCTTCCCGAGCTTCTGTCAATGCTTAAGACTGCAGAAGTGGAGATTAGGAAAGAACATCAAGTGTTGATGATCAATAGGACCACCGGTTTCAAGAAGGACAAGAAAGGCAAGCACACGGGAAAGAAGGGTGGCAAATCTGTTGCCGCACCTGAAAAGAAACCCCGAGCTGGCCCTAAGTCTGACACCGAGTGTTACTATTGCAAGGGGACTGGCCATTGGAAGCGCAATTGCCCCAAGTATTTGGCGGACAAGAAGTCCGGCAAGGCAAACAAAGGTATATGTGATATACATGTTATTGATGTGTACTTGACTAGTACTCGCAGTAGCACCTGGGTTTTTGATACAGGATCGGTTGCTAATATATGTAACTCGATTCAGGGGCTGCGGAACAAGCGACAACTAGCAAGGGATGAGGTCAGGATGCGGGTCGGCAATGGATCAAGAGTTGATGTGATCGCCGTCGGGACGCTACCTCTCCATATGCCATCGGGATTAGTTATGACCTAAATAATTGTTATTTGGTGCCTGCACTGAGCATGAACATTGTATCCGTATCGTGTTTGATGCAAAGTGGTTATTCCTTTAAATCTGAAAACAATGGTTGTTCGATTTATAAGAATGATATCTTTTATGGTCATGCACCTGTGTTGAATGGTTTATTTTTGTTGGATCTCGATAGTAATATTATGTATATTCATAATGTTAATGCTAAAAAAGATTAAACTTGATAATGATATATCTGCATATATGTGGCACTGCCGTCTAGGTCATATTGGCGTTAAACGCATGAAGAAACTCCATTCTGATGGACTTTTGGAATCACTTGATTTTGAATCATTTGATACATCTGAGCCATGCCTTATGGGCAAGATGACTAGAACGTCGTTTTTCGGTTCAATGGAACGAGCGACAGATTTATTGGAAATCATACATACTGATGTGTGTGGACCAATGAGTGTGTTGGCGCGAGGTGGATATCGTTATTTTGTTACTTTCACGGATGATTTGAGTAGATACGGGTATATCTATTTGATGAAACACAAGTCTGAAACCTTTGAAAAGTTCAAGGAATTTTAGAATGAAGTGGAAAATCATTGTAATAGAAAGATCAAATTTCTGCGGTCTGACCGTGGAGGTGAGTATCTAAGTTACGAGTTTAGCAGACACCTGAAAGAGTGTGGAATAGTTTCACAACTCACGCCTGCCGGAACACCACAACGTAATGGTGTGTCGGAACATCGTAATCGTACTTTATTAGATATGGTTCGATCTATGATGTCTCTGACTGACTTGCCATTGTCATTTTGGGGGTTATGCACTAGAAATAGCTGCATTCACTTTAAATCAGGCACCATCTAAATCCGTTGAAACGACACCGTATGAATTATGGTTTGGAAACAAACCTAAGTTGTCATTTCTTAAAGTTTGGGGATGCGATGTTTATGTGAAGAAACTTCAACCGGATAAACTCGAACCCAAAGCGGAAAAATGCGTCTTCATAGGATACCCTAAGGGAACGATTGGGTATACCTTCTATCACATATCCGAGGGCAAGGTTTTTGTTGCCAAGAATGGATCCTTTCTTGAGAAGGAGTTTCTCGCGAAAGGTGTGAGTAGTCGGAAGGTAGAACTCGAAGAGGTTGTTGAACCTTCTCTTCATGAAATGGCGAGTAGCGCAGCACTGGAAATTGTTTCGGAGTTAACTTCACCTAATGAAGAGAAAGCTAATGATATTGATCATGAAACTTCGAAAGAGGACACTATCGAACCTCGCATGTCAAGCAGGACATGTGCAGCTCCTAAAATGTACGGCAATCCTGTTGTGAATTTCATGGTTGATGAAATGGATGACCCTGCGACGTATGAAGAAGCGATGATGAGCCCGGATTCCAACAAATGGCTAAAAGCCATGAAATCCGAGATGGAATCCATGTACGAGAACCAGGTTTGGACCTTGGTGGACTTACCTCATGACCGAAAGGCCGTTGAGAATAAATGGATTTTCAAAAGAAAAACTGATGCTGATGGTAATGTGACCATCTATAAGGCTCGACTTGTCGCAAAGGGGTTTCGACAAATTCAAGGAGTTGACTACGATGACACATTCTTTCCCGTAGCGATGCTTAAGTCGGTTAGGATTATGTTAGCAATTGCTGCATATTTCGATTATGAAATATGGCAGATGGATGTCAAAACTGCGTTCCTCAATGGTAATATTGAAGAAGAGTTGTATACGATACAACCTAAGGGTTTTGTCGATCCTAAGGATGCTAATAAGGTATGCAAACTTCAGCGATCCATCTATGGACTGAAGCAAGCATCCCGGAGTTGGAATCTCCGCTTTGATGAGGTGATCAAAGAGTTTGGATTTGTCCAAACTTATGGAGAGGCTTGTATTTACAAGAAAGTGAGTGGGAGAAATGTGGCATTTCTAATATTATATGTGGATGACATATTATTGATTGGAAATGATATAGATCTTTTAAACAGTGTTAAAAGTTATCTAAACAGCAAATTTTCGATGAAAGACCTTGGTGAAGCGTCATATATATTAGGCATTAAAATCTATAGAGATAGATCAAGGCGCCTAATTGGGTTATCGCAGAGTACATACCTTGATAAGATATTAAAGAAGTTTAATATGGACGGAAGTAAGAAGGGGTTCTTACCTATGTTGCAAGGCAAGACATTGAGTAAGATTCAAAGTCTGGCTACGGCGGAAGAAAGAGAGATGATGGATAAGATCCCCTATGCCTCGGCCATATGCTCTATAATGTATGCCATGCTATGTACAAGACCGGATGTGGCACATGCTATTAGTTTGACTAGTAGGTACCAATCTGATCTAGGTTCGGAACACTGGATAGCGGTCAAGAACATCCTCAAGTACTTGAGAAGAACTAGGGATATGTTTCTTATATACGGAGGTGAAGAAGAGCTAGTCGCTAAGTGTTATGTCGATGCTAGCTTTGACACTGATCCGGATGACTCTAAGTCTCAATCCGGATACGTATTTCTCTTGAACGGAGCAGCAGTTAGTTGGAGGAGTTCCAAACAACCTGTGGTGGCTGGATCAACAACGGAGGCGGAATATGTTGCTACTTCAGAAGCGGTGCAGGAAGTGGTTTGGATGAAAGAGTTCATTACGGAACTAGGTGTGGTTCCTAGTGCATTGGACCCGATGGTGATCTATTGTGACAATAATGGAGCCATAGCCAACGCCAAGGAACCGAGGTCTCACAAGAATTCCAAGCATATTCAGCGCCGGTTTCACTCCATCCGCGAACATGTCAAGGATGGAGATATAAAGATTTGTAAAGTACACATGGACCTCAATGTAGCAGATCCGTTGACTAAAGCTCTCCCTAGGGCAAAACATGATCAACACCAGAACTCCATGGGTGTTAGATTTATCACTATGTGAACTATATTATTGTCTCTAGTGCAAGTGGGAGACTGAAGGAAATATGCCTTATATATGATAGATGTTATTTTGCATGTTGTTATTATGTATTCCTTATATATGATAGATGTTTATTTTGCATGCTAGAATTGTATTGATTGGGAACATCAATACATGTGTGTTTAATAAACAAAAAAGGTTCCTAGTTATGCCTCTCTTATAGACTAGCTTGTTGATTAACAAGATGATCAAGGTTTCCTGATCATGGACATTGGATGTTGTTAATAACAAGGTCACAGCATTTGTGAAATGATGTGATGAACATTCATCCGAAGTATAGCATTACGATCAAGTCATTATGTTTATATTGCTATAACATCATACGAAGTAATCTTTATCCTTAGACCATGAGATCATGTTAATTGCTAACACCGGAAGAGTATCTTGATAACATCAAACGTCACACTGTAACAGGGTGACTATAAAGATGGGTTCAGTGCTACGAAGGTGTTATGTTGAGTCTCATGGATCAAGAGTGGAATTTGTCAATCCCGATGACGGATAGATATACTCTGGGCCCTCTCGGTGATATCACATTAAGATAGCTTGCAAGCAAGTGATGTGATCACTAGAATGTTATATCACGGGAACGAGAAAAGAGTGCATGTCGGTAACGAGATCAAACTAGGTATTTGGACACCGATGATCGAATCTCGGACATGTATTATATCAAGAGACAAAGGGATTAAATTACAAGCGTTAAAGGTTCTCACGATCATAGAAGTCATCGTTGAATATGCAGGAGTCAGTATGGACCTCCAGGTCCCGCTTCTGATTATTGATTTGAGAGGAGTCTCAATCATGTCTGCATTATTTGCGAACCGTAGGGTGACCCACTTAAGAGTTACCGAACACCATTTTGGAGCACATATGTTTCATATGAAAGAATTGCAAAGCGCAGGAATTGTTTCAATAGAAACCGGAAATTGTTTCGGGTGAAATTGCAGAAAGTGGTTCTGCATGTGATATTGAAATATTGCAAGGGGTTATATGTGAATGTTTGTTAATTAAAGTAATTAACAAAATTCTGAATAAATTTAATAAAAGAGTTTTATTAAATGAGAGAGCATTAAACTTAGAGAATTTTAATGCATTTAAAGTGGGGACTTTAAAAGGGAATGTGAAGAGGCATTTTAATGTGGAGGGGTTACCACCACATGAATGGGGGAGGTGAGGAGTCACCCCCCATGCGCCGGCCATGGAGAGGGGGTACCCCCCTCCTCCTATAAAAGGCCCCCTCTTCCTCCTTCTTCCTCACACCTCCTCGTGATGGATCTCTCTCCCCCTCTAGAATTATTCCCCCATGGTCTCGGATTAGCGAGATACATGTTCCCGATGGCATTTCGTCTGGAAGGAGTTGTTGCTTCCGCTGGATCACTAGAGCGAGGAGGTGGAGGTTGTCTGGTGGCTTGAACGTGTGTGCGAGTACGGATGCGCTGCTGAGTTGCGGCGCTCGGACTTCCACACGATCTTGAGATCGGCAAGTGTACGACTACATCAACCACGAGTTCCTACTCGTTAACAAAACTCGTTGTCTTAAAGGGTAAGTTCTCGATGGATGTATGTCCACCCGTTGCTCTGTACCTAGTAGATAGATCTTGGCGTGTAGTTCTCATCGTAGGAAATTTTTTGTTTTCTATGCTGCGGACCCAACAGAACGTACATTCGTAGTTGACCATAGCGACACTATTCGTTATGAAGTGCACAGTCCGACTGATGATTGTCCATGGAGGATGCACGCATCTAAAATGCGAAATAGCACGAATATACAGGTCAAAGTGAACCCTTTTAGGCACACATGCATAGAATCAACCCTAAGAAAGGAAACAATTAGTAAAGCCAAGTCAAGTTGGGTGGCTGGTGAAGTAAAGCGGTGGGTGACAGAAAACCATCAAGTGGGTACAAAGGAGTTGTAGAAGAACCTCAAAGAAAAGTTCAAGATAGAGATACCATACATGAGGGTGTTCAATGGTAAACAACATGCTATGGAATCTATTTATGGTAATTGGCAGTAAAGTTTTAAAATGTTGTATTCATTCAAAGGTGAAGTGGAGAGGACCAGCACAAGAAGTATTGTAGATATTGACCACCACTCCATGGAGTACACATTGAGGGGAGTGACAATGACCAAGGAATGCTTCAGGAGGGTTTTTGTCTGCTTTGAGGCTTGTCGCCAGGGTTTTTTGGAAGGCTGTAGGCCCTATTTAGCTATTGATACAACTTTCCTCACAGGGAGGTGATATCTACGCACTTCTATTCTTGTAGACAGTTGTTGGGCCTCCAAGTGCAGAGGTTTGTAGAACAGCAACAAGTTTTCCCTTAAGTGGATCACCCAAGGTTTATCGAACTCAGGGAGGAAGTGGTCAAAGGTATACCCTCTCAAGCAACCCTGCAATCAAGATACAAGAAATCTCTTGTGTCCCCAACACACCCAATACACTTGTCAGGTGTATAGGTGCACTAGTTTGGCGAAGAGATAGTGAAATACAAGTGGTACGGATAATTATAAGTGGTAACAGTGATAGAAAATAGCTTGATGGCGTGGAAAAGGCTAAAGTAAAACTGAAATAAAGAAGGAAGAAAGCAAACATGTAACAGATCTAATTGCAAACGGTGTATCAATGCTTAGAAACAAGGCCTAGGGATCATACTTTCACTAGTGAACACTCTCATATAAATATCTTCTCTTTATGATACTACTCTTAACTACTCTCCGGTTGGACACTCTAATCATTGGTAGGGCTATAACAACACACCTCAAAGTTCATCTTTCCCATCTAGAAAACCCCACACTATCACCTTGAGCACTAGAGGGTTCAAACAAACACCACAATTTCATAAAGACATCCAACTCCAAATATAACTCATAACAAGTATTTGTAATGTCTAGCCTAAGTGCCACCATGGTGTACACGCTATCACTTTCACACTCATGGGGAGAGCAGAGATCTATTAAAGCACTTGAGTAGCAAGGTAGATCTACTTGATTACAAAGTTCATGGTCACAATATGATCATGCATAGAGAGAGATGAACACATAGCTACCGGTAGAACCCATAGCCTCAAGGAAGAACTACTCCCTCATCATCATGGGAATCAGCAACGGAGGTGGAGATGGTGGTGGAGATCGATGGATATGGCTTCGGGGGCACTTCCCCGTCCCGGCAGGGTGCCGGAACAAAGACTTTCTGTCCCCCGAATCTCCCCTTCGGTGGCGGTGGCGCTGTGGAACTTTTCGTGGATTTCTGATTGACGATTTAGGGTTTTTGCATCGGGAGGCATCTTATAGGCAAAGAGGCAAGGTCGGTGGGCGGCCAGGGGGGACACACCACCTGGTGGCACGGCCAGGGCTAGCCCACCCCACCATATGGTGTGCCCACCCAGGTGCCCTACTCTGTCTCTGCTTCGTGTTTCTGTGTTGCTCCGGGAAAAATAGGCATATTGGCTTTTGTCCCGTCCAATTCCGATAATATTGATTTTCTGCCTTTTCTAGAACCAAAAACAGAACAAAACAGGCAACTGGCACTGTGGCATCTTGTTAATAGGTTAGTCCCAGAAAACATATAAATATACCTCAAAGTGTTGACAAAGCAAAGCAAAGTAGATACTAAACAAGCATGGAACATAAAAAATTATAGATACGTTTGCAACGTATCAGGAGGTTTAAAGGATAGCTAGTAGCAGCTTGTGCAGTTGATGGACACAATTTTGTATTTCTAGTTGCGTACGGTGTGCTGGAGAAGAGTTTGAGGAGAGTTGGACTTGGTTTTTGCAGAATCTGCGCCAGGCTAATGCACATCCCAATGGGTTGGTAATTCATATAGATGCTATCAAGGGTTTAGAAGTGGTTGTGGACAATGTGTTCCCTAGAGTAGAGCATAGGGAATGCATGCGTCACCTTGCTGCAAATTTTGGGAAGAAATTCAAAGGAAAGGTGTATGCCAACAATTTGTGGCCAGCATCTTTGACTTGTACTGTGAAGAAACACAGCTACCACATGAGGCATCTATACAAGAATGACAAAGTGAAGGAATACTTGGAAACACACCACTCCAAGTTATGGGCCAAAAGCCAATTCAGTGAACTAAGCAAAATTGACTATTCATGACCCACAAGTATAGGGGGTGTATCGCAGTATTTTTGATAAGTAAGCGTGTCGAACCCAACAAGGAGCAGAAGGTGTTGGCTAGTGGTATGGATCAGGAATTCTCTGCAAATACTTAGCAAACGGATTTTTAGGGGTTTTTGATAATGCAAGTAAATAAAGTACGAGTAAATAAAAGATAGTAAGAATAAATGCAGCAAGTGGCCCAATCCTTTATGCAGCAAAGGACAAGCCGGTTGTATTACTTAAGATGACCAAACGTTCGAGGACACATGGGAAGACTGTCAAGTTCTTTCGCTTCATATAGTTGATTAATCTTCTTTAGCTTGCTAAGTGTTGTGTGGGTGAACCTGTGCTAATGTACCGAACTTCCTAGGACTATTACATACTTGTGATTATACCCCTTGCAAACATCCGTAAGTACAAGAAAGTAATTAAGGTAGAAACCTAACCACAGCTTTAAACTCTAAGACCCTTACGTCCCTTGTGCAATGGTTTCCTAACGGGGGTTCAGGTTTCTGTCACTCCGGCAACCCCTACGATTAGTAGCCAAATACACAATGCATTCCCCTAGGCCCATATAGGTGAAGTGTCATGTAGTTGACGTTCACATGACACCACTAGAAGAAGTACACCACAACTTAAATATCAAACTATTGAATCTTTCTCAACATAACTCCACTACTAACAACATGACTTCTCCCATGTCCTCAAGAACAAAATGAACTAATCACAAGACATCATATGGATCATGATCAGAGATGGAATAATGATGTATAACAATCCGAACATAAACAATAATTCAATGGTTCACTCAATAGCATCAACTACAAAGAGTAATCAACACCGGGAAAGTTTCCCCTAAGAACTATGCAAGGTTCAACCCAATTGTTACAGCAATATGGAGATGGTGATGAGGGTGCTGATGGTGATGATGGTGGTGATGGTGGTGATGATGATGATCCCGATGAAGTCCATCTTGATGGTGGTGTTGATGGCGATGATCTCCCTCTCCGGGAAGGAATTCCCCCGGCAGAAATCTGGCTGCCGGAGAGATCTTTCTCTCTCGGTGTTTTTTGCCCCGCAGAGGCGGCGGAATCTTTCTGTGGTTGCTCCCTGAGTATTAGGGTTTCGGGAGGATTATATACGCCAGAGGGGGGCTAGGGCGGCCACACCACCTGGTGGCACGACCTAGGGTGGCCCGCGCCAGGGGGTGGTGTGGGCCCCATGTGGCCCATCTCCACTCCTCCTTCTGGCTTTCTTCGTCTTCTGGAAAAATAGGATTTTCCGTATATTTTCCTGGATTTTCTGATATTCACGAATTTTGCCTCCAAACAGCACCTTTTCCATCAGAATCCTGACTGCAGCGGTCCATGCTCCAAAAGTCATCAACCATGCAAAAACAGATGAAATTACATAAGTATCATCTCTTAATACTAAATATATCAATGAATAACAGTAAATTATGATATAGAATAGTGATGCAAAATGGACGTATCAACTATGTGCACAATAATCTTGTAGAGTTTTTCAACGCAACGATCCAGAAACAAAAGGGTCTTTATTTGGTGGATTTTCTTGACAAGATAAGGATAGAATACATTAAGAAGTTTCATGTTCATGCAGGAATAGCCGTGGAAAAATTCATGGGCCACATTATCATCCCTTCTATAATGAATGAATTGAAGCAGAAAACAAAAGGCTTGGAAATGGACATGACTCTTTGCTCGGCCACCACAGCAGAGGTGTCATTTTTGGATAAAGAGAAGAGGGAATGGAGATATCCAGTGGATTTGGAAGCTAGAACTTGCAGTTGTAGGCAATGGCAGATAACTGGGTTGCCATGCATTCATGCCTTGTTTTTCATCACAACTCTCTTTGGTCAAGCAGGGAACATACAGTAGTATGTGCATAAATACTACTCTGTTGGAAGGTTCAAATCTACATATGCACATGCCTTACCTGCTCTGGAGGGAAAACAACAATGGGACATAGTGGACCCTGGTTTCAAGCTTTGTGCTCCAGTTTTGAAGAGAGCAGCAGGTAGACCGAGGAAGAGTCGAATAAGACCTCACAGCGAAGGAGCTGGACTTGGAGCAAGGAAGCGTAAGTGCACAAGGTGTGGTGCGTCTGGTCATTTCACAAAGTATTGTGGTAACACAGTATATCCAGCATTCGGAGATTGTTTCAACCATGAAAATGATGGTTAGCAAATGGTTGCAGACGATGATCAAAATGAGGCACCAGATGGTGATCAAAATGATGATAAAATTGAGGATCCAAATGATGATCAAAATGATGAGCAAAATAATGCTCCAACTGAGGCTCCAAATGATGGTGAGCAAAGTAATGCTCCAACTAAGGCTCCAAATGATGGTGACCAACCTTCTATGGTTGTGAGTTCTGCTTGGTATGTAAATCTTGCCAATACTATTTTACATTTATGACTTGACATGATCTCACAACCCTTTATGTTTGGGTTATACAGCTCTGTGGTAGGTTTGAACAAAGTGGTGGTAGTGAGCTCTGAGGTACTTGAGGTACCGACAACAAAGAGGAGAAGAGTAGAAGAGAACAACACAAGGAGCACAAGGAGGAACGTGGTGGCAATAAGAACAATGATCACAAGGAGCACAAGGAGGAAATTGGTGGCAATGAGAACAATGATCACAAGGAGCAAAATGGTGGCAAGAAACACAAGGAGCAAAGTGGTGGCAAGATCCAAGTATAATGTTTGAAACATTATGAATGTTGTTGTATTTGTGTTGAATAATGTTGAACCTATGTTATTTGGATGTTGCAATGCTTATTTGTACCAATGTTGTTGTATTTCTGTTTCCAAGTATGTAGACCTTGTTTATATGACATAAGAAGACTATTTGGTCATACCTAACTTAGTTTATATGACTAAGGTTTTTCATTTTTTTGATTATTTTTGAATTTTTAAGCTCATTTGAGTATTTTGTCAAACCTAACTTTGACCAACATTTAAACTAGTTTTTTAAATTAAAATGAAAAAATAAGTCTAAATCCTTCTTAGTCACTCCAAAATGAAGCTTTGGTGTGGTTTTTGAAACTTAAAACTGTTCCAAATCTAAACCCCTTCTCTTCACCCTTGACTTCGTACAACAGAGTTCGAGATATCACATATTGTACATGAACCTTCTATTTAAAACTATGTAAACCTTGTTTATCAACTTGAATCCTTAGTATATGGCATAAGAAGACTATGTGCGCAGGTTTCTCTTTTTTTTTAATTTTTTATGCTCATTTCATTATTTGGTTAAACCTAACTTTGACCAAGATTTAAACAAGTTTTTCAAAAGAAAATAAAAAACTAAGACTGGATCCTAATTAGTCACTCCAAAATGAAGCTTTGGTGTGGTTTTTGAAACTTTTCATGATCCAAACCTAACCCCCTTCTCTTCACCCTTGACTTCGTACAACAGAGTTCGAGATATCACATATTGTACATGAACCTTCTGTTTAAAACATGTAGACCTTGTTTATCGACTTGAATCCTTAGTATATGACATAAGAAGACTATGTGTGCAGGTTTTTCAATTTTTTTGAATTTTTATGCTCATTTGAGTATTTGGTCAAACCTAACTTTGACCAACATTTAAACAAGTTTTTCAAAAGAAAATGAAAAACTAAGCCTGGATCCTTCTTAGTCACTCGAAAATGAAGCTTTGGTGTGGCTTTTGAAACTTTTCATGATCCAAACCTAAACCCCTTCTCTTCACCCTTGACTTCGTACAACAAAGTTCAAGATATCACATATTTTACATGAATCTTTTGTTTTAAACTATGTAGACCTTGTTTATCGACTTGAATCCTTAGTATATGACATATGAAGACTATGTGCGCAGGTTTTTCATTTTTTGATTTTTTTGAATTTTTTATGCTCATTTGAGTATTTGGTCAAACCTAACTTTGACCAAAATTTAAACAAGTTTTTCAAAATAAAATGAAAAACTAAGCCTGGTCCTTCTTAGTCACTCCAAAATGAAGCTTTGGTGTGGTTTTTGAAACTTAAAACTGTTTCAAATTCATTTGAGTATTTGGTCAAACCCTAGTCAACTCGCTTCCAAACCCTGAACGATCTAACCCTAGCGCTAAACAATGACCGTCGATGTAATCCTAAGGCTGAACTACAGCCATCCGATCATCCTTCTAGAAGGAATCTATGGGCAGGCTTGGGCGATCCGCGAGAAGCTCATTCTGCAGTCTGATTGGCTGGACGCTTTTTTTTCTCATCACAAATGGGTGATACATTGCAAATGTATCTATAATTTTTGATGTTCCATGCTTAGTTTTATCCACTTTCTTGTGTTTTGTTCCAACTTTGGAGTACTTTTCTTATGATTTCTTGGACTAACCTATTAACAAGAGCCACAGTGCTAGCTGCCTGCTTTCTGCTGTTTTTGGTTCCAGGAAAGTCAGAAAATGAATATTCTCGGAATTGGACGGGACAAAAGCCAAAGTGCCTATTTTTCCGGATGTCACCAAGTGCCTGAATACGAGACGGAGAGGGGCCAGGGGGGCACCACACCACCTGGCTGCGCGGCCAGGCCTGGCCCGCGCCAGGGGGCGGTGTGGCCGCTCCCAGCACCCCCTCGGCCTCTCCTTTCGCCTATATATTGCCCTCTCGGGACGAAAACCCTAAGGGCCCGATCAAAAATCCACGAAAGAGTCTGTAGCCGCCGTCATCTCCATCCCTAGACCGGGAGGGATCTGAAGCTCTTCCCGGCACCCTGCCGAAGAGGGGAATTCACCCTGGAGGCCTTCTTCATCACCATGCAAACCTCCGGTGTGATGCGTGAGTAGTTCATCCTTGGACTACAGATCCATGTAGTAGCTAGATGGCTGGTTCTCCTCCTTTGTGCTTTCATGTCTAGATCTTGTGAGCTCCGTTCATGATCAAGATCATCTATTTGTGATTCTGCATGTTGTGTTTGTGGGGATCCGATGCTATTTCAGATTGATTATTGATTCTATCATGTCATTGTTATTTGTGATCTTGCATGCTTTCCGTTGTTAGTAGCTATCTTGGCCAAGTAGATGCTAGCAACTCCAAGAGTTAGTATGTATGCTCGATAGTGGGTTCATGCCTCTGGTAATCTGGGGAAGTGATAGAAATCTCTAAGGTACTAGATGTGCTGTTGCTACTAGGGAGAAAACAACAATCCTTTGTTCATAGAACAATCATATTGTTTACTTTACATGCAGTTCATAAAGCAATAATCTGTTGCTTTAAACTTAATACTGGAGGGGGTTCGGATGATAACCTGAAAGGTGGATTATTAGTCATAGATGCAGTTGGATGGCGGTCTATGTATAATGTTGTAATGCCCAATCAAGTCTCAAAGGAGTCAAGATGATTAGTATATGCATGTATTGCTTTCTCGATGTTTGTCAATTGCCCCGCTGTAATTTGTTCACCCAGCATGTTATCTATCTAAGGAGAGCCACCTCTAGTGAACTATGGATCCCGGTCCTTGTCTTTTGCATTCAATCTACAAACTATTACTGCTTTGTGTTTACTTTCTGCAAACTATTACTTCTTTCCATTCGATACGTTTAATCCTTTGTTTTCCACAAAACACAGTGAGATTGACAACCTCATCGCAAGTTGGGGACAAAGTTCTGTGGTTGTGTTGTGCAGGTCTCCACGTTGCTACTAGCACCGGTAGTGCGCCGTGCCAAAGCTCAGCTAGTAACACCTTTGGGGTGTTTCCTTGCTCCTACTGGTTCGATTAAACCTTGGTTTCATAACTGAGGGAAACTTGCTGCTGTGCTCATCATACCTTCCTTTTGGGGTTCCCAACAAGCTCTACATCAACACCGCCATCAAGCATTTTTCTGGGCGCCGTGCATTGAGCCATCAATGGGCATTCCGAGCGGGCACGCTAGGTGGACCGTTGGGCCATGTTACAGTATGTGCTCGTGTCTGTTGTGCAATGCGCGAGCATGCTAGGTCTCAGCCTTTCCATGCATGCGCGGGAAGCGACGACGTCGCCCATGCATGTGCGGTTAGCAGCGACGTCGCCATGCATGCACGCCTCACTGTAGCGATTAGTAGCACCAGAGACATTAAGTCGATTCAGATGCACGTGGAACGATGTTGTCCGCATGCATGCATGCCTCACTGCAATGACTCGGCCACTTCCTCGATTCAGATTCACGCGCCGCCGCCAGCTCGATTCAGTTTCACACGCCGCCACCTCCTCGATTCAGTTCCACGCGCCGCCACCTCCTCGATTCAAACGCACGAATACACACACGTTTATACGCCCATCATTTCATTGCCAACCCTAACCCCAACCCACTGTTTTAGCCTATTTATACACCCTTTTCCTCTCCCACACACCACCTAAGCCAGAGCAGAAGTCTCCACTCCAAACACCAAGCGAGCCCTCCATCCTCTCACCCCAAGCACCACCGAAGATGCAGTACTATGGACCAACCTTTCGCCGGCTGCCTACCATGCCAGAGCTGGGCTACCCAGCGGGTGTCCTTGTGGAGAGCATGCTCCATGTGTGAGCATAGTCGAGGTAGAGGGGCCCCGTCGAGCTCGCCAACGGCTTCCACACCGTCGTCTTTGCCCGTCTCCCACGAGGCTCACCGGTGATGTATCGCCTCGACGATGTTTATGACGGCATCACCCTCAAGTTGCTCACGGTCACCTTCACCAACCCGTTCGACGTGTACGCGCTGCTCGACCAAGTCTTTTGGTGTGGTTGCGAGTCAATCTTATTCATGACGTACAACATCTTCACAAATATTGACTCCATCTTCCCGACCGCAAACCAGATGCACTGCCTCCCACGAGGAGGAGGAGTGAAGTTGAAGACGGCGGTGGTGAAGGTGGCCAAGGTGGAAGAGAAAGTGCAAGATGAAGATGTTCATGAAGCTAGCCCAGAGAAGCTGTTCGTCAAGCTTGTCATGCATTTAGTTTACCCTCGAGTTTTTAATTTCATCGTGTTTATTGTGTTTTTCTATGTCGTGTGTCGTATCGTGTCCGTGGACTTATCTATGTAACGGTGGTCGCATTTCCATCTTATTTATCTTGTGTAACCATTTGTGTGTTCAAAAGTGTCCGTGCCCAAAGATCATCATTATGTGTTGAAATTTTTCACATGGCTACCAAACTAGTCTATAAATTGGGTAACAACTAACAAGTAGTGGACATGTTAGGACGTGTTTATTACCAAGTTAGTCTACAAATAAACACTACCTTTATTACCAAACTAGTCTCATCATCAAGTTATCTAAATGAATGGTGTGTTAAAGTGCCCAAAGATAAATAAGTGGTTTGTTGAAAAATGTTTGTGCCCAAATGATCTTTATGTGTGTTGAAAAGTGGCCAAAGATCATTTATCTGTGTATAAATACAACATGATCGTGAAAATCACAAACACGACATGTGTTTTTAACCCTAAACCCAATCACGATCTATATGTAGCATTCTTCCCTTTGCTTCTCAACATCTTTCTATCCGTCCCACTGGTTACCAGCGCAACCCTTCACACTACCAAATCACGTGATCGTGTGTTCAAATCCTAGCCGCATCCCACCTTTTTTGTTTATTTTCCAAACCTTCTTATTTTCCCACTCAGAATGGGCTAAATTGGATGGAGTTGGCCCATTAGTCAAGCCGACACTGGGCTCTCGGCTCTGGGATACTTTTTACAGGAAGTTTTTTCCATTTTTTTCCCTTACAAATGATAACAAACCATTTCTCATTTCAACCATTTTCATACAATTTCAAGCTAGGAAATTCCTCCCAAATTCATGCCTTTTTCATACAATTTCAACAATACACCTAGTGCAATTACCATACCACCTGCAAATGCCCAAATGTAATTGCAATTTTGTGATTAATCCTCGAGCTTCCTAATCTTCTGGTTCATCCTAATTAGCTCAGTAGCTACCTCCCTATCAATGAGTGATCCACCCTCTGTCTCTTCTGCCAGAGCTCAAGTTGCAGCCGCTATCGTCTGTGGCAGGATTGGCAACCATTCTTCATGCTCTGCGACAAGCTCATTCATCAGCATCTAGGCTAGAACATCGACCCAAATGAAGAAGCATTTCATCTGTAAGCACGCTAAACAGATCAACCCCGTATTTCTCAAGGATCCCGATCACAAAAATTGCAAAAATGCGCTTCAGTCTCTTACCCCATTCGTGGTGCACACGTAGAACAAACGATTGGTGTTCTTGGATGTGCACAAAAGCCTCCGATCAATGCCCACCCGACACCTCGGACAGAGGAAGATCGGCATCTCCACGCGCACTGAATTCTCGATCTTCCAGGTGGCGCGGGAGCTTGAGGAAGACATGGAGCTCGATTCCTGCTCACCGCTGCGAGCTCCTACCCTGTCCCCCACATCCAACCCCGTCCCCCGCCTCCAATTCCTGCTCAATGTTGCGATCTCCACTGACGCGTTTCGCCGGTTTTAACATGCGCACGACCAACGGTTCTCTACGTGGTCCCACAGGCGGCAACAGTCCTATTTTTAAAATGCGTCTCCGCCGGCCCCACGCGCTCGGTCCCGCAGGCGGCAACGGTTGAGTCAAGAACATTGACCTGGTGGAAACGACAACATTGACGGAACGAGTTCGGGCTCCCAGAACAGTGGTAAAACTGAGGATGATTCGGCGCTAGTGGCAAAACTGAGCACATAGACGCCTCAAGTGGCAAACGAATAAATAACCCCTTTATTATTGCCTCTCGGGCATATTTATTTCAAATTGTTTCCCAAGGTTCGATTAAACCTAGGTTTTCTAGGTAAAAAACTAGTATACCACATCCATAATCCGGATCAAAGGTATCATACACCTTTAAAGTCAGAAGGTTGTCAGGCGAAGATGTATTTGTTAGCACAGAGGAATTCGAAGAGTGCGCTTTCCTATTTGGAATATAGAGATGTGCTGATGGCGGTGGTCTTGGATGCTTTGCCTACCACAATTTCCACCTATTTAGTATCAATGGCATCCTTGAAGGCGGGTTCAGAACTGGAAATGTGTTTCTTCGAAGACGGCATCTCTGAGGCATCGATTTGGCTCTAGACCTTTTTGAATTCTATGCCATAGAGGATGAATTCAACCAAGGCAGCTTCTCTAAGCTCACACCAACGAGTTGTAACACCCTCGAATTGGCCCTATATAGATTTTAGCGATTCTCGCCAAACCCGCATAGAAACTATTCAAAGATGCCCACCAAGCACTTGCGTGCGGGTGGAAAATGAAGTAATACCATTACACAATAGTTCGCGATGGAACCCACAAGAACATATATATATACAACAATGACTCAGCGAGTCAAGAATACATATATACATTACAAAGATCCAAATCACATTGACAATGATACGACATCCAAGTACGGATAAGATGCAAATTAGACTAAGAGTCCTGAAGAATAACCAATGGTGTGCATAATCCTGCCCAGGCCAAGCCAGAAGGTTAACCTTGCTAACATCCTCGAACTCATACCTGTCACAGCAAAAGGGGTGCCAACAAAGGTCAAAGGAAAAAGGGAGCGGTCTGTACTGAGGTTAGTACACGACGGGTGTTAGAATTCGGCGGCTCTCGCCTACATAAGTATGGTGGGCTTAGCGGCAACAAAGCATGCACTAAACAACCTATAGAGACTTAATACAGCAGTCGGCTATTAGAGAGGGATAAGAGAGACCTATTCGGAACCAACCTGATAGTAACACCAACACCAACATAACCCATCCTAGAGTTTCCCCTTGAGACCAAACGATAATGTCATTCCAAGACATAGTTGGCAGTTTCATTTAAGCATTCCATTGGAGTTGCAACACTTACTAGTTAGATATAGATAGCATAAGACATTCCAATATCACCAGTGTTGGCACTTTTAATTAACCATTCCATTGTGGTAGAGTTGATTACTAGTCATGCCAAAGTCATATTTATAGCACTACTTTAGTTTGAGTTATCTATGGTCGAGACACTGTGCTCCAAGTAGTCCATAACCATGGACACAACTTTTCAAAAAGATTTACCCTATAGGGGTGCACAAATAGCAACACACGCAGGACCAACCTCGAGAAAAACCAAATGAAAAGCAACGAGGCATCACGAAAAGCATTTACAAGATTCATAAATGATTTCAGGGGGCCACCACACTAAGCTACCCGCTATGAAGTCGGTCGCGCTCCGAGACAAACCAAGGGTTTGCGAGAACGTCTGAGAAAGACTAGGAACCCGGATGTCGTGGTGGTGTCACGGCAGATGCCATGGATAGGCTAAAGGTGGGGCCAATATGCACTAGGGAATCCAGGGAGGGATAGTATGGTGATTCCACACACAGATGCTTTATATTCTTCAAGTTCACGAGGTTACATATGCTCCTTGAGCTGTATTAGGGAGAGGAGGAAGAAGAAGCTCTCTTACTCTCGCCACTACCTATCTCCCAGTGAACCAACTACTCAAATGCCAACCCCAACTACAGAGCCCTAGTGCCCCTTATAAAGGGGAGGCTAGATCTCCAATTAGGGCATACGTGGAGGCATATTCCAGGGAATATACATCTTCCCAAAATAGCAAACCGACCGGGTCACCTTTTGCCATCGTAAGCCACGCAGAGGCTACGTAAGCCTCTGCGGCGCCACGTCATCCGACACAGGCTGCGTCACCCTTGTCGGCCATGCCTCGGTGGTCCTTCCCTCTGTCCGCTTCGCTCATGCTCTAGCGTACAGTGCCCACCTTTTGACCACCTAGATACCTTTCTTCTCTTGCAAGCCTGATATAACCCGGATCATGCCTGGTTAATCCGGCCCCGCGGGTACCTGCATACAAGTTACAAAATGCCTACCGGCATACGACATACATCGGCCGGGACTCAGTTAGGTGGACATCCTCCGGTCCAGGTTACCCCGTAAGTCGGCCTGCCTTGAGGTGACTCGGTCAGCATTCGCTTTGACCTTGCCGTACCTCGGCTAACTCGGCCTCTATACCCCGGCGTGACCCTACCCGGGGGTAACCTCAGCTACTAAGGCCACGGCAGGTTCAATCTTTTTTCTCCTTTTTCCGAGTTACTCCGTAGCTCGGATCCCGTGTCGTAGCGTTCCCTTGGCACATTCCGAGTCATCACTCGCTGGCCGGGTCACCCTTCAGTTTTCCGGGTTATGCTTCCTTCTCTCATACACTTCTCCACGTCCTACGTGGAGGGTAATCATTATCTTGCCTCATTTTAAGGGCATGCGCCCGTTACTGTACTTATTGTTAGTGTTTACTGCAGCGCACGTCGCATCACCACTGCCTCCTCATTAACTGCATCATCACGTCGCATCATGGGATCTCCTGCGCTCTGTGGCCCTTCCTGTGGCTTGCCTCTGATTGGCTGATCCGGCTGATACATGGCCACACCGTGTGGCCTTGACACATTGCACGATCCTACTACCCTCCACTGGGGCATGGTTAAATAGGGGAGGGGGCGCGTCCCTTGGGTGTTTTCCCCTTCTCGCACCCCTTAGCTTCTCTGCCTCTTCTTCTTCCTTGCAACAGCGCATCGCCGCACCGTGATCTGTCGCACTAGCCTCGTCGCTGCTCCCGCACTGCTTCATCGCCACGGGTCCGAGCTAATCCAGGCCTTTGCCTCCCACCTCCGATAGGTCCGGCAAGGACAGTGACTTGGAGATGACTGAAGAGGAGCTCGTCGTCGCTGAAGCAGAGATGGAGGAGGGGGGAATCCATGGAGCGCGGTGCTTGGGCCGGTTCTTGGGCGTGACAAGACGATTTGGACTGGCTCTACCGCACCCGCTGCATTCCCAAGGGCGTGATTGCCCACCTTGCCTCCGAGGAACTCGCTCCCTCACCCAATCCGGTGAGTTCGTCGTGTTCCTCTCTCACTTCCAACGTGGCTTCGGCCTGCTAGTGAGCGATTTCTTCCATGACTTCCTCAACATCTACGAACTCCAACCTCACCATCTTCCGGCGAATGCCATTATGTCCCTTTCTTCATTTGCCTCCACCGTAGGAGGATATGTCGGCCTGTGGCCCACCAAAGAGCTCTGGATCCGGTTCTTCGGTCTACAACGGAACGTGGTTCCGGATAAGCTGCGTGCCCTGGAGGACAAGCTCTTGACCCAGTTTGGTGCCGCCTCCATCTCTCCTCGGAAACAGTCCGTCTTCCCCCGAGTCACGGGGCTTGACTCCTGCAAGGGCTGGGCCTGGACCTTCTTCTATGTGAGGAATGGCACGGATGAAGATCTGATCCGGCTGCGCCCCTATGCTCCGGGTCCTCCTAATCCGGATTTGTGGGACCGGGTTTCCAAGAAACCAACTATCTTGGCGAATCAAGTCAACAAGTGGTTCCAGGAGTTGAAGGATTTGGGGTTGCGCAACGAGGACGTGATGATCACATTCGTCCGCAGCTGGATATCCCCTCTCCAGAAGCGCACACACAAACTTTGCCACATGAGCTAGCGACTTGACCCCAACCGGACTTCTTCCTTTGAACTTAACAACACCGAGATATTCCGCCGGGTCAAGGCCCTCTTTACAACCGACAAGGACTTCTCCGCTGATTGGGAATGGGGGTTGGAGCATTACTGCCGGGACAAGCCTCCTCCTACGGTAAATCTCATGATTCAATCTTTTCCGGGTCATATCCTATGTCGGACTTTGTTGTTTCTTTGATTCCTTTGCATTTTCTTTTTAGTTGTTTCTTCAGCAAACCCTTGAAGATGGCACCAAGCCTTCCCTCAAAAGGGTGAAGGATCGACTTGCCTCAGACGAGGAGGAGCCGGATCAGGAAATGTTCCTGCCATTCCCGGATGCAACCAAGCGACCCACTGGTAACTTCTCTTCCTTAAGGGATTGGCCTGACGATGAAGATGATTCCGACGTTGAGGTGATGGAGACATTTGACATTGTGCCCATTTCTTACGCATTTCCGGCTTTAGCTAACCCGGCTGGGCAGATCCATGAAGATTCGCCTCTCGCTACGGGTGAGCCGGTCCCAGCCGCGTCTAAGAAATGGGCTGCCACTTCCGCTGCTTCCTCCGGACCTCCCAAAACGACCAAGAGGCGAAAGAAGTCCGCCGACAAGATCGCCACCAAGCCTCTGACTAAATCCATAGTCCAGAGAGCTCGAAAGCCCAAGGAGCCCTTGACTTCTAATGAGTAAGTCACTTCTTCCTTTCGTCCAGTTCTCCGCTTCATGCTTTTCCATCTATGTGACTTTCTCTTGTTATAACTTGTTATTCATCGTTTGATTCGGCAGGGCTACGGTGGAGGTTCCCCAGAGTGGCTCTAGCATCTCCTCCTCTTTCCGGCATAGCCCATATCCCCCTTGTGGCAATGATACACGCCCGCTGAGCCCAATTCAGGAGGGTTCAGTGGCTGCTCCGGGTTCTAGCCCACCTCGTCCAGAGGAGGGCAACCTTGGAGCAGGAGGAAGTGGCTCTACCGAGGTAGTGGATGCTCCTAGCTCCTCATCGGCTCAGACGCAGCCCGCCACCTCCGAGGTACCAACAGCAGCAATAGCACCAGCGCCAAGACTAGCACCAGCACAAGCACGAGCATCAGCACCAGCACCAATAGCAGCACCAGCAGAAACAGAAGCACCAGCACCAACGCCAACTCCCTCTGCCTTGTCCGAGTCTTCCAAGACTCGGCGAGAGGGCCCAGCTAGCACCAAGGCGGCACCCACGTCCAAACCTGTAGCTCAAACTTCAGCCTCCCAAGAGCATCCCAAGGCCAAGAAAGGTTTTGGGGCCACCAGGGCAGCATCCATCGAAGCTGGATAGTGCACGCTCGCGTCCATGCTACCGAAGAAAACTCTGCCGAAGAAAGAAGCCTCCCCCGGTCAGCTGGCAAGCAACTTGCATTGCACACCAGCCCTGTTGCCGCCCAAGTTGAAAGGAGGGAGGCCCACGCCAAGGGCTTGGTTGCGCCCCATATGCTTAGTGGAGAGAGCTATCCTCCGGCTTTAATCGAATACGTCAATAACTGGAATAAAGCGGAGTTTGTCAATCCTGACGACGATCTCCCGGAGAAATTTGTCCCTCCGAATTTAGCGTCCAAATGAACACAGCAGCCCAGGCAATCAACCTCGCTGGCCGGATGATGGAGGTACGTTACTTTGCTTTTTTACTTAATACGCGTAAGTGCTTAGAGATATACCCATTAGTCCCCGAGCCTCCGGGGGAGTGACTTGTTACTCGGTCGGATGCTTCTTAGAGAACTAGCGTAGCTCCTTAGTATTTTCGAATATGCACACACCTAGAGCCGGGTCCAGTTCCACTTGGCCCGAATCTTGTACACTTCGAATATGCACACACCTAGAGTCGGGTTAAGTTCCACTTGGCCCGGATTCTTGTACACTTCAAATATGCACACACCTAGAGCCGGGTTAAGTTCCACTTGGCCCGGATTTTTGTACACTTCGAATATGCACACACCTAGAGCCGGGTTAAGTTCCACTTGGCCCGGATTCTTGTACACTTCGAATATGCACACACCTAGAGCCGGGTTAAGTTCCACTTGGCCTGGATTTTTGTACACTTCGAATATGCACACACCTAGAGCCGGGTTAAGTTCCACTTGGCCCGGATTCTTGTACACTTCGAATATGCACACACCTAGAGCCGGGTTAAGTTTCACTTGGCCCGGATTCTTGTACACTTCAAATATGCCTATAACTGAGCCAACCTTGCTCTTTTCAGATCACTACCAATCGTCGGACCGCCGAGTTTCAGCGCCTCCTAGACTCACACAAGGTGTTGCGCACAAAGCATACCACGATTCTCACTGAGTTCGAGAAAAGGGGTAAGTTTTCACTTTGACTTTTCCTCATCTTTCCGTGCCTTTTCTCGCCGAACTAATCTATCATTCGAATTGCGCAGCCGAAGTGGAGGCCGAAAACAAAATTATGAGAAAAAATTTGGCCGAGATAAAAGGTAAGTCTCACTTTGGTTAATCAATTTTTGTGCTCTCTTTCCTTTCTCCTGAGCTCGGCAAATATTCATACCTCGGCTTTGCCGGGTCAACAAACTATTTTAGCATCCCTTGAAGATAGTGTGCCCGTGCCTGATATGATGCTGCATTTTCTCGAACAAGCAGGGCAACACCAGGCTGAGCTTCGGAAGAAGGACGACGAGCTTGCCAAGCTCTGAGCCAAGGATGATGAAATTGCCAAGCTCAAGGCCAAGATGAAAAACCCAAAGGAGCTCCACAAGACTGAGATGGGGAGAGCTGGCCAAGACTTCACCGAGGAGCGAGAACGTCTTAACCTCCAACTTGCAAAGGATCAAGAAATGCTGAAGGAGGCCGACGTCAAGCTTGACTCGGCTAACGTTGAACTTGAGAAGCTCCGGAAGAGGCGTGCTGATTGCACCAATGAGCTGACCCGGATCCATAGTCATATCTCACGTAAACTCCTTTCCTACAACCGACATGTATTTTTCCAGGTTAAATTCTTTTACTTATTTTACTTGCTTCGTTTTCAGGCAAATTCCCCCAGAGCAATGCCATTGTGGCTACTGCCGTCGCCAAGTTCCACCAATAGAGGGGTACTCCAACTGGTCCAGGCTCTGAGGCTCTGAACCCATTCCTTATGACATGGAGGATCTACTCGTCAGCCTCTCCGCCCGGATTGAAACCGTGAAGAACTATGGTTCGGGTCTCCTGGATGCAGCCGTCTGGATCTTCTGTGCCCTTTGGCCTGAAGAGGATGTTCCATGATGTGCTTGTCGTTCGACGTAGATCTCGTTGGGAACCCCAAGAGGAAGGTATGATGAGCACAGCAGTAAGTTTTCCCTTAGTTATGAAACCAAGGTTTAATCGAACCAGTAGGAGCAAGGAAACAACCCAAAGGTGTTACTAGCTGAGATTTGGCAGGGCGCACTACCGGTGCTAGTAGCAACGTGGAGACCTGCACAACACAACCACAGAACTTTGTCCCCAACTTGCGATGAGGTTGTCAATCTCACCGTGTTTTGCGGAAAACAAAGGATTAAACGTATCAAATGGAAAGAAGTAAAAGTTTGCGGAAAGTAAACACCAAGCAGTAAAAGATTGTAGATTGTATGTAAAGAGAAAGGGTCGGGATCCATAGTTCACTAGAGGTGGCTCTCCTTAGATAGATAACATGTTGGGTGAACAAATTACAGCGGGGCAATTGACAAACACCGAGAAAGCAATACATGCATATACTAATCATCTTGACTCCTTTGAGACTTGATTGGGCATTACAACATAATACATAGACCGCCATCCAACTGCATCTATGAATAATAATCCACCTTCAGGTTATCATCCGAACCCCCTCCAGTATTAAGTTGCAAGCAACAGATTATTTCTTTACGAACTGCGTGTAAAGTAAACAATACGATTGTTCTATGAACAAAGGATTATTGTTTTCTCCCTAGTAGCAACAACACATCTAGTAGTACCTTAGAGATTTCTGTCACTTCCCCAGATTACCAGAGGCATGAACCCACTATCGAGCATAAATACTAACTCTTGGAGTTGCTAGCATCTACTTGGCCAAGATAGCTACTAACAATGGAAAGCATGCAAGATCTCAAATAAAAAAGACATGATAGAATCAATAATCAATCTGAAATAGCATCTCAATATCCATCGGATCCCCGCAAACACAACATGTATGGATTACAAAATAGATGATCTTGATCATGAACGGAGCTCATAAGATCTAAACATGAAAGCACAAAGGAGGAGAAACCAGCCATCTAGCTACTACATGGATCTATAGTCCAAGGATGAACTACTCACGCATCACACCGGAGGCTTGCATGGTGATGAAGAAGGCCTCCAGGGTGAATTCCCCTCTCCGGCAGGGTGCCGGGAAGAGCTTCAGATCCCTCCCGGTCTAGGGATGGAGATGACGGCGGCTACAGACTCTTTCGTGGATTTTTGATTGGGTACTTAGGGTTTTCGTCCCGAGGGAAACTTAGAGGCGGAAAGAGAGGCCGAGGGGGTGCCGGGAGTGGCCACACCACCCCCTGGTGCGGGCCAGGCCTGGCCGCATGGCCAGGTGGTGTGGTGGCTCCCTGGCCCTTCTCCGTCTCGTATTCTGGCACTTGATCCCTTCCGGAAAAATAGGCACTTTGGCTTTTGTCCTGTCCAATTCCGAGAATATTCATTTTCTGACTTTCCTGGAACCAAAAACAGCAGAAAACAGGCAGCTGGCACTGTGGCTCTTGTTAATAGGTTAGTCCAAGAAATCATATGAAAAGTACTCCAAAGTTGGAACAAAACACAAGAAAGTGGAGAAAACCAAGCATGGAACATCAAAAATTATTGATACATTTGCAATGTATCAATCCACTCCTTTGATTAATAGGCTGATGGATTGCGAGACCTAGCTTGACCTCTGGAGGGAATCCATCGGACGCGCCGGAGCTGAAACTGTCCTCCACTTTGTTCCCTCGTGGTATGAAAAGCTAGATCTGAAGCTTCTTGAGCGCTTACGCACCGGATCAAGGTGGTCGAATGACCCAGATTGGGTAGCCCGGTGTAAGGCTTGCGCCCACAACCTCATCCAGTTTGCCCCCGTCCATCAATGGAATGAAGGACCAAGTTTCCTTGGTGCTATTGATGATGAATACGTCGAAGATGGTTCGGAAGACGAGGAAGAGGACGAAGCTTCTGATATCGAAGAAAATGAAGACGACGACGAGGCTGAAGTTAACCGGGACAACGAGGCTAAAGCTGTTGCTACACCCGCTGGCGCCGAGTTACCCCCTCCTACTGCTGCTCCTTGAGGACCAAAAAACAATTCTAATTTATCAGATCCCCGGTATGCCGGGTGCAGATGTACTAAGCATACTGATTATGTTTTGCTACTAAGTTTTTCACCCCTGATTAACTTGGGCATAGTCCTCGAGTTTCATTTTCTTGTTTCTCCAATTTCATGGCTCGGCTCGCGTCTACCTTGATTCGGTTTTGTGACTTACGAGTCCGAGTTTCAAAAATTGACTTAACAATACTTGGAAACTTTGGGACTAGCTCAAAATAATCCAGCATAGTAAAAACAAGGTAAACATAAAGTTAGTCCGAATAACAAACGTCGGCTCGATTATGTTCTTTTCCTTAGTCGTTTTTCGTGTGCTACGCAATTCCAAACTTGTTCTCTTGCTTGCCATGAAGTCAAATCTTGTTGGACAGCAGCAAGTCAAAGAGTTGAGTTTTTGGTGCTCACACACTACTAATCCGACTTAGGCAGAAGCAACTTAAGCCAGCCGACATAAAAATAAATCACAAGCACAGAAGACAACCAATATTATTAAGGCAGTCCCCGAGTTACTGCTCGAGGTGCCAAGATTTCATTGATAAACTCACTGCCGACATACATGCCGACGTACGATAGACTCGGATACACACACTTCTTTGTTAAGTGTAGAATGGTCGAAGTAGAGCTACATTCCATGGATGCTTAGATTCCTCGTCGGACCTGTCCGCCTTGTTCTTCTCCTGTGGTTTTGCATCGATGAGATAATAAGAGTCATTGTGCAATGCTTTGCTCACAATGAAAGGCCCTTCCCATGGGGGGATAACTTATGCATGCCAGCAGTACGTTGTACCAGTCGGAGTACCAGATCACCTTCCCGGAAGACTCAGGGGTTTACTTTCCGGCTATGATAGCGTCGGAGGTTTTGCTGATATATGGCGGATATGGACAATGCCAACTCTCACGCTTCTTCCAGCAGATCAATATCGTTTTGCCGGGCTTCTCGCACTTCGGCTTCTATGTATTGGGTGACCTAGGCGAATTATGCTCTATGCCGGCTGGTAATACAGCTTCTGCCCCATATACCAGAAAAAATGGCGTATAGCCTGTTGATCGATTCGGAGTTGTTCTTAAACTCCACAGTACCGCTGGTAGTTCTTCTATCCAGCACCCCACTGATCTTTGTAGCGGCTCAATGAGTCGGGGTTTTATTCCGAATAATACTAATCCGATTGGATCTCTCCACTTGTCCGTTCGATGCGGGGTGGGCTACTGAAGCAACGTCTAGCCGGATCTTCTTATCTCGGCAGAATCGCGCAAATGCTCCTTCAGCAAAATTGGTGTCGTTATCTGTTATGATACTGTGAGGATAGCCATATCTCAGAATGATATCTTTGAGGAATGTCACGGCTTTAGCTCCATCACATTTTCTTATTGGCTTTACTTCAATCCATTTTGTAAACTTGTCAACCATAACCAAGATATGGGTCATATTTCCTCTCGCCGTCTTAAATGGGCCAACCATATCTAAACACCATACGGAAAATGGCCAGGTAATTGGTATGGTCTTGAGCTCCGACATTGGCATGTGTGTCTTGGTAGCATACCTCTGACAACCATTGCATTTTCTTACTAGATCTTCTGCTTGTTCCAAGGCACTTGGCCAGTAAAACCCATGCCAGAAAGCTTTTGCCACTAAGGCTCTGGACGAGGCGTGGTGCCCACACTCCCCTTGATGTATATCTCAGAGGATGTCAAGCCCTTCTTCCAGGTAAACACACCATTGCAGGACATTCGTGACACTCCTCTTGTATAGCTCGGCATTGATAATCGTGTACGCCTTCGCTCTCCTCTGAATTTGCCTTGAAAGCACTTCTTCATTGGGCAAAGATCCGTCCCTCAGGAACTAGAAAATGGGCAGTGCCCAAGCTGGTATAGCTCACACCGGAAACACATCCTGGTCAATTTCCATTTGATCCACCGACATAACCTTAGCCGGATCACGCTGCATAGTCCCTGGGTTCTGCGAAGCAGTCCCCGAGTTTCCTGAACCACTTTCCACATCAATGTCCATGGGTACAGCTCCGGACTCTGGATCTGTCAGGATGTAGATTGACTCGGACTTTGGGGATGGCCTGATGGATGGCTTTCTGAGGTTCTCTAATGCTACACCCGGTGGAATCGCTTGTCGGGTTGATCCGAGCTTCGACAATACATCGGCAGCCTCGTTTTCCAGCCGGAGTACATGATGAAACTCGCATCCCTCGAAGTATCCTGATATCTTTTGCACATGAAATCTGTACAATGCCATGTTTGCATCCAGAGCATCCCATTGCCTCGAGACTTGCTGAACTACCAAATCCGAGTCACTAAAGCACTATATCCATCGTATTCCAATTTCTTTTGCCACTTTGAGCCCATGCACAAGTGCTTCATATTCTGCAACATTGTTTGATGCTGCGAAATGGATCTGCAGCACATACTTCAGCTGGTCCTTCTTGGGTGAGGTGAGTACAACTCCGGTGCCTAACTCGGTTTTTGTCTTTGATCCGTCAAAATGCATTCTCCAGTAGTTTGGATCTGGCAAGGGTGGCTCATACTGCATTTCAGCCCAATCTACGAAAAAGTTGGCCACAACCTGAGACTTGATCGCATCTCTTCTGTCGTATTGTGGAGCATAAGGGGCTAACTCGATAGCCCATTTTGCGATCCAGCCACTCGCATCCTTGTTGCTCATTATCTCAGATATAGGAGCTTCGCATATCACTTTGATTGGGTGTTCTTCAAAATAGTGTTTCAGCTTCTTCGCTGCCATATACACACCATATGCCATCTTCTGATAGTGAGGGTAGTTTTTCTTTGATGTTGATAATACTTCACTCAGGTAATAGACTGGCCTTTGCACTGACTTACCCTCTTCGTCATGCTCTACCACTACTACTTCACTTACAACTCGGTTGGTTGCGGCTATATAGAGCAACATTGGCTCTTTTGATAGTGGAGAAGCTAACACTGGTGCAGTGGCTAACATTTTCTCTAACTGGATGAAGGCTTCATTGGCCTGCGGCATCCATACGAACGTGTCTGACTTTTTCATCAGTTGATAGAGAGGCAATACCTTTTCTCCCATCCGACATACAAACCGACTTAAGGATGCCAGACAACTAGTGAACTTCTGGACATCGTTAAGACACTTCGGCAATTCCATTCGCTCTATGGCTCGGATTTTAGTTGGGTTACCTTCGATACCTCGGCTGGAGACCAGAAATCCGAGTAATTTTCCAGCCGAGACACCGAAGGTACACTTCTCCGGGTTAAGCTTCATTCGGAATCTCCTTAGGTTCGCGAACGTTTGCCTGATATCATCAAGGAGCGTTTTGCTTTTCTTGGTTTTTATAACCACATCATCCACATATACCTGCACATTTTGGCCAATTTGGTCGTGTAAACATTTTTGCATACATCTGTGGTATGTTGCGCCTGTGTTACGTAAGCCAAAAGGCATGGTGCGATAGCAATAAGCCCCGTACGGGGTACTAAACGCAGTTTTTATTTGATCATTCGGGTTCAGAGGTATCTAGTGGAAACCAGAATATGCGTCTATGAATGACAACAACTCGACTTGATCTATCCTTGGCAGTGGGAATGGATCTTTTGGACACGCCTTATTCAGGTTTGTGTAATCGATGCACATGCGCCAAACCACTGCCACATTCGGATCATCTTTCTTCTTTTCCACCAGCACCGGATTAGATAACCAATCTGGGTAAAGCACTTCCATGATGAACCCAGCTGCTAGGAGCCGAGCTATCTCATCTCCAATGACTTTTCTCCTGTCTTCGGCGAAGCGGCGGAGAGGTTGCTTCACTGGCTTTGCTCCGGGTCTTACGTTTAAAGAGTGCTCGACCAACTCCCTCGGAACCCCTTGCAAGTCCTGTGTGGACCAAGCAAAGATATCTCGATTCTCACGGAGGAAGTTGACGAGCTCGCTTTCCTATTTGTCATTTAACCCGGCACCAATTGTTACGCTCTAGGAACAGATCATCAACATGTACTTTTTTTGTATCCTTTGTTGCCTGAAACGATACACTTCCATGCGGGTTACTCAACACCGGCATATACTTCTATGCGGACTGAGCCAATGCCGCTACTTCCTGGATCTTTCTCTTCTCCAGTGCAATCACGAGTGACTCGGCCAGGTTAGACCCGGCTGACGCACACTCAATGGAACGTCGGAAATCCCCAGCTATGGTAATCACACCATTTGGCCCAGGCAACTTCATCTTCAGGTAACTGATGTGAGTACTTGCCATGAATTTGTTCAGGGCTAGCCTGCCAAGTAACGCGTGATATGCGCTTTCTAAGTTCACAACCTCAAAATCCAAATTCTCAGTTCGGTAGTTATCTCTTGTGCCGAATAACACGTCAACCCGAACTTTTCCAATGGGTTCACAGGAAATGCCTGGCACAATACCATGGAAAGTTGTCCTCGTGGCCTAGAGCATATTCTCCGAGATACCCAACTTGCGCATTGTGTCCACATACATGATATTAATGCTGCTGCCATTGTCAATCAGCACCTTAGAAAATCTCACATTGATATTGGGCCCAATGAACGTTGGGTCCAGTACTAATGCATACGAACCAGGGCTTGGCATAAGCTTGGGATGGTCCTTGATACTCCAGGTAATTTCCTGATCCGACCAAGGCATATACCTCATCACTGTCGGCATAACCGCATTCACTTCCATATGTCGGTGTTGCAAGCTCTTTCTATCTGTTTCCTCCGTGGTAAACACACAGTAACTCTGGTGATGTTCTTTGTATTCATTTCTCCCATCATTGTCGGGGTACCTTTGATCTGGCTGATGCTAGTTTTCCACCTGATGCACTGCATCCCTTCTCTCCTGATTCTCATACCTCGGCGGAGGTGGTGGTAACATCAATTGTTGCGTGTTTTCTCCGGAGAGCAACTGTTGCCGTGGTAACTCCTGTCGAGATTGATCATTCTGAGGTGCCTGAGCATTCCCCGAACCACTTTGCTCTATCTTCCTCATCCACTCACATTGCCGGGTTGTGTGACCCGCCGGGTTATTCAGATTTGGCGTGTAAAATTTGCACGGCTGATCTAGCATTGACTCATACGTATACCTCGGCCGGTCTTTCTTTTCATGCCACTATCTCTTTTGCTCGGGCGTCCAAGTTTTCTTGCCATCATTTCTTGGGGTCCACTGTTGCCCTCCAGTTTTCTGACGCTGATTACTCCCTGCTCTAGATTGATCTTGGTTTATAGCAGCAACTTGTTGCAAACTGTACCTTTAATCCGGTCTATCATCTCTTCTCTTACCCCGGTAATCATTTCGTCGGGATGATCCGGCTCCATCTCGCTGGTAGTACTCCTCATTTGACTCGTTTGACACAAGCCGGGGTTGAGTCGGATCCCCCAATGCATACGAATCTGCAATCCGGATTGTCTCAGCCAGTGTAGTTGGCATATCCCTTTGTAATCTTTGCCATAACATACTTGCATATCTGCACCCTTGTGCAAACCAGGCTATGGCCTGAGACTCAATCACACCTTCACATGAGTTTCTCATGGTGCACCAGCGGGTCAGGAAATCCCTGTCTGTTTCATTTGGTCTCTGCTTGCACATCGCTAAGGTCTGTGGCCTATCCGGCCTCTGATACGTGCTCAAGAAGTTACTGACAAACATTTCCTCAAAATCGATCCAACAATTGATACTTCCGGGCAGTAAATTGTTTAACCATACCCTCGCTGGCCCCTCCAGCATTTGAGGCACGTATCTCACCGCCCATCTCAAATTGCCTGTCGCAATCTTCACTGTTGTTGCATAGTTGATCAACCAATCCTCCGGCTTGGTGCTGCCGTCATATGTTTTCGTGCCTCTGGGTAACTGGAAGTTAGGTACCGGAGGTTCTTTCATGATCTGGGGCCCAAATCACGCTGGACCTGGAGGACCTTGCCCCTCAATCTGCTCCGACCTATAGAGCCGATCCAGCTTTAACCTGGCATCATCAGGCATCAAGTTCCTGCTTCCCAACCTTGACCCTATCACGTGATAATCCGGCCTAGGGTATCCTGTGTTCACCATTTCCAAATCACCGTCATTGTATCTATCTTACTCTTGTGGAGCGCATCTCTGCTGCATACCTTGGCCGGCACTCCGCTCTTGCCGTGGTATATTCCGCTGCTACGGTTGCCCTGCACCCACCGAGTTACGCTGTCCGGCATTGCCGTTTATAGCATTTCCCTGAACGGCGTTGCCTTGGTCGCGGTTTCCTCGGCCAGCTTCACCTCGGCTGACACTCCGTCGATCCTCATTTCCCTGTACTGCTTTTCCTTTCCCTGCCCTTGCCGGGTCATATGGGACTATCTGTTTGTTTCTCCTAGCCGACGTTACCACTTTCTCTCTTCTTGGACCATCATGAGGGGACGATGCAGCTCCAGCAGATTTCTCTGGGTTACCCATCGCTGAATAAACGACTTTGGAAGCCCAGCTCTTGCCGGGTTAGCCCTGAGCAACTCTTTATTCTGTTTGTTAGCGATCCGAACTAACTCGTTGACCCTCTCCTGTTGTCTTTGTCGGGCTTCACCCGCCAAACCCTCTAACTCGGATGCAGCTGCATCCGCTGCTCTGAGGTTCTTTGTCGGGGTGCTGTACTTCGGCAACCCCATGGATAAAGGGTTCTCTAATTCCTCAACTCTAGTATCACCCTCTTTGTTCATCTCACTGATGAGGTTTCTCCCTTTTACTTTTACAGCATCTACCTTATTGGCTCTTGCATACTCACGCAACGTCATGTTCAATGACTGTTGAGCCGTGGCTATCTTTTTCACGCCCTCTAGTATTTTCTGCCTAGTTTCCTCTAACTCGGCATGTGCCTGAGCCGGATCTACCACAGGTGCTATGGGGCTTTCCAAGCTATCTATCGCCTGCTGCAACAAGTTTTCTGGCCTCTCTAGTGGAGGACCTCTACCTTTCCTGGGCGCCTTAGGTGTTACCTCCGGATCTGGTGCCGGGTCTTTGCTCGCACCAGCGTCAGGTGCTGTCATCATCACCTCAGCGCGGTCCGGGGAGCGAGTGATACGCGCACCATGAGACGCGCTAAGCGGTGGCTAGCCTCCCTCGACGACGTGCCGCAGATGAACGCAAGACACATCGACACCGACGTAGATCCTGTGGGCGCCAAGCTTGACGAAGACGCCATTGCGTGGTGGAGGCCGCTTGCCAAGCAGCCAGCATTGTCGCTGACGTAGTCCAGCGCTCCAAAGCGCTGAACGAGCCCAGAGACGATGCGCTCGCCGTTGCCGATGAGGTTTCCCGTCCAGATCTTCACTCCTGCTAGCGCCGCTAGCCCCACGGTGGGTGCCAACCGTCGTGTGGTGGTGTCATGGCAGATGCCATGGATAGGCTAAAGGTGGGGCCAATATACACTAGGGGAGAAGAGGAAGAAGAAGCTCTCTTACTCTCACCACTACCTATCTCCCAGTGAACCAACTACTCAAATGCCAACCCCAACTATAGAGGCCCTAGTGCCCCTTATAAAGGGGAGGCTAGATCTCCAATTAGGGCATACGTGGAGGCATATTCCAGGGAATATGCCTCTTCCCAAAATAGCAAACCGACTGGGTCACCTTTTTCCATCGTAAGCCACGCAGAGGCTACGTAAGCCTCTGCGGCGCCAGTGTCATCCGACATAGGCTACGTCACCCTTGTCGGCCACGCCTCGGTGGTCCTTCCCTCTGTCCGCTTCGCTCATGCTCCAGCGTACAGTGCCCACCTTTTGACTAGCTAGATACCTTCCTTCTCTTGCAAGCCTGATATAACCCGGATCATGCCTGGTTAATCCGGCCCCGTGGGTACCTGCATATAAGTTACAAAATGCCTGCCGGCATACGACATACGTCGGTCGGGACTTAGTTAGGTGGACATCCTCCGATCCAGGTTACCCCGTAAGTCAGCTTGCCTTGAGGTGACTCGGCCAGCATTCACTTTGACCTTACCGTACCTCGGCTAACTCGGCCTCTATACCCCGGCGTGACCCTACCCGGGGGTATCCCCCCAACATTGGAAGTGTGACTAGGCTTGTCCAAACAACATAATCATGCTGCGATCCAAAATATTACAGTAGTAAACCGCTCCTCGAGCAATAAAAGTAAATAAGCAATAAAGCATGGCATAAGTACATGATAGTAATAACGCTCAAACTACTTGTGGACCCAAGAAATAAGATGTGAATCAAGCTCATGCAAAGGGGATTCATGGTCCCACATGTGGATAGTGCGATAGTCAAGGAACATGTGTCAAGTACTCAGGGTCTTAGGTGGAAACAAGTGGGTGGGATAAAAGCCAAATCTCAACTATTGCCCACCTGTGCCGCTTTATTAGTTACATCTATTCTCAACATTTTAATTATCAAGTTGTAATTATAACCATGTTCATCTCCACCATTAAGCATGTGGCAACCTCCCAACAACTGTGGAACTCAACGACTTGAACCGACACCTGAGAAAGCAACTACGACTCACAAGGCCATCTATCTACCAAATCAACGAGCAATAGGAACTGACCAAGACAATATAGGCTGCAAGGAGTATAAATAGTACGAAAACTAAAGCATAGCAACACGAATAGCATTATAGAGAAGTAAAGCTGTAAAGCGAAAATAGGTAGAAAGAGGGAGGATGATCGCCTAGAAAACATTGTCGAAGATACATCCGAAGAACGGGTCAAAGATCGCATAAACTCAACGTCCTAATCCGTGAAGAAGCAAAATACTAAAGGAAACGCCGGATGCAGTATTTAATACTATGGAAAAATATCCGGCATGATCATGATATGATGCATGATATGGCAAGATGCGATCCCACTTAGCAATATTAATCGGAATCAGAGTCCCAACAATTAATTAAACTGTTCAAGTTATTTGGATACCCACAATTTAAATATTGACTTAACAAGATAAAACATGTCATCGGTGAGCTACACAAATTTAAATGGAGGCAAAATAAGACAAATACATCCCGCATATACACTCCATAATTAATTATTAGGTGAATCAATCGACTATTTAATCCAATCCACAAGTCATTATGTATGCAAGCATGAAAGATGTAATGTAACAATATTTATTTCATATTATAAAATAGGGTATCAGAAAACGGTCACATCGTTTGGGGTTCGGAGATCTTGGTTTCGGAGGGGTTCGGTCTTCGGGTCCATGTAGGAGTTCTTGTCGATGGCCTTCGAGTGGCACCGCTGCAGTTCTTCCGGTTCGACTTCTAGCATCGGCCATCAGAAGATCTTGGTATCGGAATGTGGGTTCCATGTCGTCATCCTTGGGGTTCCCGCCTCGATGGTTGGTGGTGAACTTGCCAACAAGTTGGCCTCGTCGATGAGGATACCTTGGAGAATCTTGTCGACTTTTCTCCCTATAGTTGTTCATTGACATGTTCTGAGCGAATTTTGCATCGGGCATCAGTAAACACTGGTCATCAAACTCGCAATCAGGTGAAGTATCAACGAGCCGAATCGATTGGGG
Source organism: Avena sativa (assembly GCA_916181665.1). Taxonomy (NCBI): domain Eukaryota; kingdom Viridiplantae; phylum Streptophyta; class Magnoliopsida; order Poales; family Poaceae; genus Avena; species Avena sativa. The sequence continues at coordinate 462,961,621 of OV702287.1, forward strand.
ATGTTCGGAAGCAGACACACACGTCAAGCATAGAACCGGAGCAACTATTGCGCTTGGACACGATGAAGAGGAGTAGTGAATCCATCACTACATGGAACCTAAACCAAAGGTGTTTGGTGCTATCCCGAGATAGCAAGGAGGCATTCACGCTAGGTTGCAGGAGAACACGGTGTCGTGTAGAGCAGAACCCTGGTGAGGACACATAGCGGGCGAGCTCGGGAAGGCCGGGCCTATGTGATCGCGGGCAAGAATGGAAGCAGGGTTGTTGCTTCGCTGGGGCGTGTGAGGTTGCGAGGAGCACTGGGCGGCGGCCATGGCTGGTCGTGGGGACGGAGCAAAGAGCCATGGCGAGCACATGTAGGCGGGGTCAAAGAAGTGGCGGCGGGTGCATGCCGAGATGGTGGCGGAGCTTGGGAGTCCATCGTCGGGGTTCAGAGGAGCGGCACCATGCAGAGTGGCACGAGGTAGCAGGGGCAGCGCTGGAGCGGCCGGGGTAAGGAAGGTTGCGGGCACGCGCGGAAGCGGACATGGCGGCGGGACGAGCTTGTTGCGGAGAGACGAGGGAGAGATGGCGATAGGGGAAGACCTTGGGCCTGGAGGGAGACGGCGGCAATGCATGAGGCGCTCAGGGCCGTAGGAGGAGGTGAGGCCAGCATCGCTAAATGGGAGGAGGATGGGCACCGGGGACAAGCTCCGCCATGCACCAGAGTTGGAGAGGCCGAGGCGGGGAGGAGCGTGGCTAATGGCAGCGCCTGGTAGGGGGACTCAAGGTGGAGGCGGCCATCGGGGAAGGAGGATGGGGAGCGTGATAGAGGAGATCGAGCATAGGGGCGGTGGTTGGTGGCCTCGGGTGGAGATCGAGAGGTTGGGGACGGGGTCTCGAGAAGGGACGGGTTACGATGCGGGGTAGGTGGCGTGCGCTACATGTGTGTGTGTGTGTGGTCGTGTTCCTTGGGTGTGGTGAGGGCGGGTTCGGTTTTGTGGTGGTTAGGGTCTCGAAGGTGGCCTGCTGCTTTTGGGCCTGGCTGACTGCCTCTCTAAAAAATATTATTTATTTTCTTTTGATAAACCTTTTTTAAATAGTTTTAGGACAATTGAAATAGTAGAAAATTAGGGTTTCAATTTAAAAAAATAGGAGAGGTAATGTAGCAAACAAAAACATGATTTTAGTAAAAATATTTTTAGGTACAAAACAAATGTATGATGACATGATGAGGCACAAAATAAATGAGCATGCATTATTATAATTAGGGTTTTCCTGGGGTGCTACACACGCCTTTTTGAAACTCCCCGTGATGGTGATGATCCCATTTGGGCCCGACATGTTGAGCTTGTTGTAGATGTGACACGACCCTGCGTGGAAAACATTCCAATTAACTATTAGTAACACATATACTTTCTGACCTTTAGATGGAGCATCCGAAGATGACATGGCACACACTTTTGAAAGGCACCACCTCAAAGGTCATGGCTTCTTGGCGGTTATTATTAACATCATAAAAAGCTACTTTGAGGGTAATGCTCCCCAAGTACTATGTTTGCCGACCAGGAACCACACCATGGAATATGGTGTTACTACGCTTGAGATGGGTCTAGGACAAGTTCATCTTGTGAAGTGTCCCAATGTACATGATGTTGATGCTGCTTCCGCCATCCACTAGGCACTTGGTGAACTCATAGCCATTGATTAGTGGGTTGAAAACCATTGCATATTGGCTTTCCTCTGGAATTATCTCTAGGTGATCACTTTTGTCCCATGTCACCAAAACCACCGACCACTTCACATACTAGGGTACCTTGGGAAGGGTAGCAAGCAATATCCTTAGAGAGCTTTTTTGCACTCTGACCGTTGGTGAGCCAATGAAGGCGTGATAAACACCGTTTTCTTCTCGATATGACTTTTGCTTTTTCCTCTGCCTTCGACCTTGTTGGAAGGTTTAGGTTCAATATCTTCATCCATGTCATCAAAATTCTTGGACTCCTTGTCCTCCTTTTTCCTTTGCCTTTTTAGCGGCGTTTGTTTTTTCGGCTATGCTTGTAATCCTGACTCCGAGTCTTCCTTGAGATCGTTGACAAACTTGCAGTTGTGGTAGATGTGAGTGGACTTGCCATTGGAATCAAGGTGAGCGAAACAAGGCATGTCATGGTATTCTTCATATGATCGAGGGACACATGGTATAGCAGTAGTTTCACTACTACGCTGATGCCCATGACCAGATCCTCGACCACGTCCATGCTGTCTGACATTGCCTCTTCCAGCGAACATCATGACAACCATATCGGCAACCAACTTTTCTTCGGGCATATTTTTCCTCTTATTGTTGCTGTTCTTCTTGGCTTGGTTTGGAATGACCACTGCAAGGATAGCACATTGAGCATCGTTATCTACTGCCGTGAATTTCCTGGTATGGAGATCATCGAATTGAGATCAAGCTTCTAATGCATGTAAAATGCATACATGAACTTTTAGTTTATTGACAAATATTCCATCGTATTTGTATCTTATAGAATGTTATATCCATGTTTTACGTTGATTTATGAGGATTTACCAATGATCCTCTTTATTTGGGTTATAACTCTATAGGACAGGAAAACCCAATTTTGAATATTTTTATCTTTTAGGGACCTAAACAAAGTCAAATGGACTTGGGATTTTTCGAGGATTATTTTTTTGCGAAGATAAGTCGTTGGAGCACCGAAACCTCAGGAGAGGAGTCATGATGCCCAAAGGAGGCCAGTGGCGTGACCCACCTTGCTAACCGCGCCACTAGGGCTCTTTCTCCCCTCGAGCATCCGCATCTGTCCATCCTCATCTCAGCCTCGAACTCTTGACCTAAAAACACCTATAAAAAGATTCCCTAGGACGATCTCGGAAGAGGCAAAGCGAAAACATAGAACCACATTGTGATAGAAGACCCGCGTCGCTCCCTCCCTAGGGGTGACTCGGGAGGCAGCTCCGCCCCGGCCTTCGCCGCCCCCTCCCTGTTCCTCCCCCTACCGTTGTCGGTCGCCTCCACCGGGCAAATCCCGGGCGGAGCCGGCGGCGGCGGGGCCTGGCTTCTTCGTGGTGGCGCTTGGGAGTAGGGGAGCTCCCTGGCGGTGGCTCGGTGTGGCGCTTCTGGTGGTCACGTGGCCATGGCTGGTGGACGCGCGGGGAAGGCTGGCCGTGGCGGCGTTCGGCGGGGCTGGCATCAGCGGCTGGTCCGGAGCTGCTGCAGGGGGTGGCGACGGTGTCCGGGCCCGATCTGGGCCCTGTATGGGCCGGGCGGGCCGCGGCCATGGCGCACCTTCTGCGGCCGTTCGGGAAGCCGAGCCAGCGGGCTCGAGCGTGGGTTCGGTCGGGGTGGTGACCCTTGACCTCGGCCGGCCGGCAGGGGTGGCCGGGTTGCTTTCTCTAGCAACGGCGGTGTCGGCTCGCCGAAGATGAGGAAGCCGGGGCGGTGGCCTCGGGATCGTGGCGGTTTTCGAGCGGACGGCGGCCAGAGGCATTGCCTTGACGCAGCGGTGGCGTGGAGGACGGCGGGGCGGGGGGGGGTGTCTCGGCGACGTGGTCTCGTCGAGGCTGCGCCCAGCTCCATTGGTGCTTTGGCGGCCTGGCGACTTTGGAGGGTCGTCGCGGGGTGGTCTGTTGGCAGGGGCGACGGCGGATCGGCATGGGGTGCGGCGATGCTGCGCGTGTAGGCCAGAGCGGCGGCTCCGGATCGAGTTGTTGGTGATGCTTTGGTTTGGCCGCACGGGCGGTAAGGCATGGCTCTGTGGGCGTGGACGTCGCCTCTTTCGTCCTTTGACCTAGCTCGCCGGGAGGCATGGACCGTCTATGTGATTATCCATTGGAGGTGGTCGTCGAGGTCTCCGGACGAAAGTCTAGCCCGACTTGGTCGGTGCCGACAGTGGCGACACTTGCGGGCGCCGCTCTCCCTCTTGGGGGCGTTGTCATGGAGCCCCACATCCCTCCGTCCATCACTCCGGGGTGAAAATCCAAATCTGGCTTGCCAGATTGGATGACGGCGGCGTTTTTCTGGACGTCGTTACCTCCTTGGAGGCGTCATTTTTCGGAGTGTTCAGAGCCTTTCTTGGGATGCTAGTGATGCCGGTTGAGTCGATGTCTTTAGGCCCTGTCAGCGTGCGAGTACCGTTGGCATGCTCCCTGATGGATCAATGCACGGCGCCCAGAAAAGTGCTTGATGGCGGTGTTAATGTAGAGCTCGTTGGGAACCCCAAGAGGAAGGTATGATGAGAACAACAGCAAGTTTCCCTCAGTTATGAAACCAAGGTTTAATCGAACCAGTAGGAGCAAGGAAACACCCCAAAGGTGTTACTAGCTCAGCTTTGGCAGGGCGCACTACCGGTTCTAGTAGCAACGTGGAGACCTGCACAACACAACCACAGAACTTTGTCCCCAACTTGCGATGAGGTTGTCAATCACACCGTGTTTTGCGGAAAACAAAGGATTAAACGTATCGAATGGAAAGAAGTAACAGTTTGCAGCAAGTAAACACAAAGAAGTAAACAGTTGTAGATTGTATGTAAAGAAAAGGACCGGGATCCACAGTTCACTAGAGGTGGCTCTCCTTAAGATAGATAACATGCTGGGTGAACAAATTACAGCGGGGCAATTGACAAACACCGAGAAAGCAATATATGCATATACTAATCATCTTGACTCCTTTGAGACTTGATTGGGCATTACAACATTATACATAGACCGCCATCCAACTGCATCTATGACTAATAATCCACCTTAAGGTTATCATCCGACCCCCCTCCAGTATTAAATTGCAAGCAACAGATTATTGCTTTACGAACTGCGTGTAAAGTAAAAAATACGATTGTTCTATGAACAAAGGATTGTTGTTTTCTCCCTAGTAGCAACATCACATCTAGTAACTTAGAGATTTCTGTCACTTCCCCAGATTACCAGAGGCCTGAACCCACTATCGAGCATAAATACTAACTCTTGGAGTTGCTAGCATCTACTTGGCCAAGATAGCTACTAACAACGGAAAGCATGCAAGATCACAAATAACAAAGACATGATAGAATCAATAATCAATCTAAAATATCATCTCAATATCCATCGGATCCCCGCAAGCACAACATGTAGAATTACAAATAGATGATCTTGATCATGAACGGAGCTCACAAGATCTAAACATGAAAGCACAAAGGAGGAGAACCAGCCATCTAGCTACTACATGGATCCATAGTCCAAGGATGAACTACTCACGCATCACACCGGAGGCTTGCATGGTGATGAAGAAGGCCTCCAGGGTGAATTCCCCTCTCCGGCAGGGTGCTGGGAAGAGCTTCAGATCCCTCCCGATCTAGGGATGGAGATGACGGCGGCTACAGACTCTTTCGTGAATTTTTTGATCAGGCACTTAGGGTTTTCGTCCTGAGGGCAATATATAGGGGAAGGAGAGGCCGAGGGGGTGCCGGGAGCGGCCACACCACCCCCTGGTGCTGGCTAGGCCTAGCCGCGCGGCGAGGTGGTGTGGTGTCCCCCTGGCCCCTCTCCGTCTCGTATTCTGGCACTTGATGACATCCGGAAAAATAGGCACTTTGGCTTTTGTCCCGTCTAATTCCGAGAATATTCATTTTCTGACTTTCCTGGAACCAAAAACAACAGAAAACAGGCAACTGGCACTGTGGCTCTTGTTAATATGTTAGTCCAAGAAATCATAAGAAAAGTACTCCAAAGTTGGAACAAAACACAAGAAAGTGGATAAAACCAAGCATGGAACATCAAAAATTATAGATACATTTGCAATGTATCAACATCCCCAAGCTTAACTCCTGCTCGTCCTCGAGTAGGTAAGTGATAAAAAGAAAGAATAATTTTTGAGGTGACATGCACCATCAAAGACTTGATCAAGGTATTTGCAAAACATTCAAAGCTGGGATCATAGTACTTCAATCATAGCATGAAAGACAAAGTTCTAGCAATAAGACAAAGAAACTATGATGCAACATGAAAAGGCACAAACAAAAGATTCATTAATAACAATGCTTTGCAAGACGTTTGTTTGTTTCACATAAAGAAAACATAGCATAATAGTATTCAGCTTGTCCCTCAATAGAGTAGCAAATATAAATACATAGGACACCTTCAAAGTTCATAAGAGTGACTATATACAATAGTTTAAAACAAGCAATATCAAAGTATGCATCAATCAACTAGTCTTGGGACAATGCACATAGAACTAAGAATGGCCACTATGCTCTCAAAGTAGGTGCATAAAGATAGAAGGTGGAGACTCAATATAATGATGGAAGAAAAGCCTTTGTAAAAGGAAGTAGGGATTCAAGTCTCATAAAGAGCTTCCAAAAATTATGGTACTTGTAGCTTTCAGCTCTCATTGCCCCTATCATAAGAATCTTTAAGGTGATTAAGGTTAAAGTGGCACAACTAAGAGGATATGCTTGACAAGTTATAAACCGAAATCTCATGCCCCTTACTTACGAAGACCGATCCTCATGCTACTCACCTTCAGTCACGAGTAAGCTCTTGTCATTGTAAGTACGTGTGTATCATTAAGAACCGCCAACGGGGTACCCCTTGCACATGATACAGGAGCTTTCCCATAATCAAAATGACAAGGCAAGCAGACAATGAGCATCTCAGCGATATTTTTATTTGCTATTTGCATAGGTTTTTATTGAGGATGCTTCATAGAGTGCTCATTATGGTGATGCTGTAAGTTTCCACCATGATTAGGCATGGCTTAGGCTTGCGGCCCAGGCGTTTCTCTAACACACATACAAACTCCATGATCTTACAAGTTCCACTTTTATTTCACACCGTCGAGATCCGTAAGCAAAAGAACATGATATCAACGGGGTACAAAGTACAAGTGCAATGTTGAAAGCGTTCCCCATGGTACATGGTTCTGCTAATTTCAACTTATAAAGCGCAATCATATACGCAACAAATAAGTACCAAGTGGTTCAAGTTTATTAGATGCAAAAAAGTAAAGTGTGCCATCAAGTTCGTGAGAGCTTTAATCACTAGTTTCCTCATAACAAGTTTAATTTGGAAGGTAAACAAAAGCATGAATATACTTGGAATAGCATAAGCTAGTAGGTAGGTATGGTGGACTCTTTGGAATAACTTGGTTTAGGGAGTTGGATGCATGAGTGGAACTCATACTTGGTTGTGGAGGCTAGCAAAAGACTGGGAGCGACAAACTAAGAGAGCAATAATGGCCATAATCATGCAGAGCGACAAAACATCATTGATCAAAGCATAAAGTGATACTACAAGTTGAAAACTAAAGGATCATAAAGGCTATGATGATTTGGGATAGTCATAACATGGTGTAAGCATGTGCCAAGTCAACCCAAATAAAGCATCAAAGGAGAATACCACTATACTATGCTTCAATATGCTAAAACAACGCATGATTCATCCAAGGCACATTAAGCAATCTCAATTGTTTATAACAATTCATGCTACAGCAAAGACTACTAAGCATAAAGCCAAAACAATATCAAGTATGGCATGACAAAGCATAGGCCACAGTCAAAAACGAGCTCTTTTTACCACATAAGCATGAACTTTCCTACTCTTTTCCAAACCAAACCAAACTATTTGCAAACCAATGTAAGAAAGAGGGGGTCCAACCAATTTATTCAGAAAACTAAGCAAATCAAAGTAAACGAAAAACGAAAAAGAAGACGCTCCAAGAAAAACACAATTGTGCATGAAACAATAAAAATGAAGCGTTTGGAAGAAGCCTGGGATTTTTATTGATGAAGAAGGGGATGCCTTGGGCATCCCCAAGCTTTGACGCTTGTAATTCTTGGATATTTCTTGGGGTGACACGCGTGGCATCCCCAAGCTTGAGCTTTAGTCCATTCTTCATCTCATTACTCATTCCTTCCATACACCTGAAATTTTTCCTTCATACAAAACTTCACACAATCTTTATTAGCAATATTAGTGCACTTAAGATAAATAAGTCTTAAGATTCAGTTCTAACACAAAATAAACTGTCATTAGAACACTAGCTACTGAAGCACTTCCCTCAAAAAGCTCAATTCCCCAAAAGAACTCAAAAAGGAACCAACAAGAAGCAAATGCAGAAAATGGCAGAAATCTGTCAAAACAGACCAGCAGGTAAAGACGAATTTTTTCGAAGACCTTCTATTGCTCAAATCAAAAAGTGTTGAACTAACAAAAGTTAGATAACAACCTGGGGCAGAAGCACAAAACATTACAGCTTAATCCTACGTACAGAGCTCTCTCACGAATTTTTACAGTGAAGCACAAAAATCTGTTTCGGGACAGCAACTTTCCCAATCATTACTTCTCTCTCATTAGAGGTTACTCTTGACACAAAAAGCAAATAAAAAGGATAAGGAGAGGTTATTACAGAGGTAATAACTTCCAAAAATCATCTAAAACTTTTGGGTTATCTTCGAATAAGTACTTTTCTTTAACGCCTTTAAGTTAGGCATAAGAAGCAAAGAAAGAATCAAGTGTTCTCAAATGAAGAAGCATTAGGACCAAATTTTGTTTTCATAGGAGAAGCAAAAGAAATATTTTCTATTTTTTAGGGAAGTATTCTATACCTTTCTTGATTGGGAGTTGATATTTAATGGTGCCTTCTTTCATATCAATGATGGCACCAACAGTTCTAAGAAAAGGTCTTCCCAAAGTAATAGGACAAGAAGCATTGTATTCAACATCCAAAACATAGAAATCATTGGGGACATAGGAATTGTTAACCATAATAAGAACATCATTAAGACTCCCCATGAGTTTCTTTTTAACATTATCATCAAGTGGGACATTCAAATAGCAATCTTTAAGAGGAGGCAAATCAAGCATATCATAAATCCTTCTAGGCATAATAGAAACACTACTATCAAGATCACATAAAGCTTTGAAATCAAAGTCATTCACTTTCATATTAATGATGGGTTCCCAACCATCCTCTTGTTTTATAGGAATAGAAGCTTTATGTTTCATCTTTTCTTCTTTAATCTTTATGAGAGCATCAGTAATGTGTTTTGTAAAGGCCATGTTCATAGCACTAGCATTAGAAAGTAAACACAAAGAAGTAAACAGTTGTAGATTGTATGTAAAGAAAAGGACCGGGATCCATAGTTCACTAGAGGTAGCTCTCCTTAAGATAGATAACATGCTGGGTGAACAAATTACAACGGGGCAATTGACAAACACCGAGAAAGCAATACATGCATATACTAATCATCTTGACTCCTTTGAGACTTGATTAGGCATTACAACATTATATATAGACCGCCATCCAACTGCATCTATGACTAATAATCCACCTTCAGGTTATCATCCGAACCCCCTCCAGTATTAAGTTGCAAGCAACAGATTATTGCTTTACGAACTGCGTGTAAAGTAAACAATACGATTGTTCTATGAACAAAGGATTATTGTTTTCTCCCTAGTAGCAACAACACATCTAGTAGTACCTTAGAGATTTCTGTCACTTCCCCAGATTACCAGAGGCATGAACCCACTATCGAGCATAAATACTAACTCTTGGAGTTGCTAGCATCTACTTGGCCAAGATAGCTACTAACAATGGAAAGCATGCAAGATCTCAAATAAAAAAGACATGATAGAATCAATAATCAATCTGAAATAGCATCTCAATATCCATCGGATCCCCGTAAACACAACATGTATGGATTACAAAATAGATGATCTTGATCATGAACGGAGCTCATAAGATCTAAACATGAAAGCACAAAGGAGGAGAAACCAGCCATCTAGCTACTACATGGATCCGTAGTCCAAGGATGAACTACTCACGCATCACACCGGAGGCTTGCATGGTGATGAAGAAGGCCTCCAGGGTGAGTTCCCCTCTCCGGCAGGGTGCCGGGAAGAGCTTCAGATCCCTCCCGGTCTAGGGATGGAGATGACGGCGGCTACAGACTCTTTCATAGATTTTTGATCGGGCACTTAGGATTTTCGTCCCGAGGGCAATATATAGGCGGAAGGAGAGGCCGAGGGGGTGCCGGGAGCGGCCACACCACCCCTTGGCACGGACCAGGCCTGGCCGCGCAGCCAGGTGGTGTGGTGGCCCCCTGGCCCCTCTCCGTCTCATATTATGGCACTTGATGACATCCGGAAAAATAGGCACTTTGGCTTTTGTCCCGTCCAATTCCGAGAATATTCATTTTCTGACTTTCCTGGAACCAAAAATAGCAGAAAACAGGCAGCTGGCACTGTGGCTCTTGTTAATAGGTTAGTCCAAGAAATCATAAGAAAAGTACTCCAAAGTTGGAACAAAACACAAGAAAGTGGATAAAACCAAGCATGTAACATTAAAAATTATAGATACATTTGCAATGTATCACTCCATGCGGCCTGCCTCTCGCCATGAAGCCTGTGAGGCCTAGCCGTTTCCTTCGGCTCTGACTTCCTCTCTGGGGACGTGGACCAGGCTCTTCGTAGCGCTCGCTGTTGCCGTTGTGCTTGTGTCGTTTGGCGGTGCCCCAGACCTAGTCGAGCTAGGTGATGCGGCCTTGTGTGGTTTGTGCGGGTTTTTCCTTAAAACTGTGCCGTTTGGGGTCTTTCTTTGGTTCGGTTCCCCTTTTAACCGGACCCGTGTGTATATACGTTTGTATCGGGTTTTGGCCGGTTTCCCTTCCAAACCGGCTAATTCTCTTCTTCTAATAGAAAAGGCAGTGCTCCTGCTGGTTGATCCAAAAAAAACATAGAACCACTAAAACAGAGCCAAAACCATCAAAGATTGGAGGGGAGCCGCCGTCAGAGCCATCGCCGGTTGGATCTCTACCTTCTCCAACCTCATCTCCATGATGACGAGGGAGTAGTCTACCTCTAGACTATGGGTTTGTGATAGTAACTTGATCTCTCTCTTGGTCTATCATTGTTCTAGTACCATATGAGCCAGAGCTCCACGCGTCTCCGTCGTGCCCTAAAGCCACGACCCACATAGGCCTAGATCGATCCCTGTTGCCATGCACGACCAAGGGAATGGGAAGCTCCATGATCTGCAGCCATCGACCTCGCGCCCTCCGCACTGCTGCCACGCGCCCTCCCTACGCCGCCACACACTGCCCCGCCGCTGAGAACCGCCGCGACCGTCTAGGCCGACGTCCCTCATGACGAGGCACCGCGGGAGAGAGAACTCGCCCCATCATCGACGGTATGATCTTTGCCCGGCCATGTCCTCCGACGGAGGCGAGAAGGAGAGAGAGCGGGAGGGGGCTCACCCCGACAGTGACTAGGGTTGGACCCTCCGGTGCCGCCCGAGCAGGGGGCAACACGGGAGGGAGGTCGCGGGCCTTTTTTTCTAAAACTTCCAAATATGACTATTGAGAATCAGTGCACCACGATCCCATGGTCGAGGTGTGCTCTCAGAGAATCACTACTCCATATAAAATCGATATCATTAGATTTTTTGCGCCAAATTCCACCAATCCATTAATAATCATCAACAATAATTCAAAGAGTCCCAAAAGTAATAAAAAATGCAAATAGGTCATTGGACCACTTAATGACTACTAGATACACTAGCATGAGCCGAAGGCGCGCCGTCACCCTCGCCCCTCCATCACTGGAGACGGACAAAGCTTGTCATAGTAGAGCTTGTTATAGTAGACAAATGGAAAGTCATCGTGCTAAGACCCGAAAGGACCAGCATACCAAAGCATCAACCATCGTCAAAGATGGCAAACGTAGATCAGAAGATGCTGACCTCAAATGACACCAACGAATACAAAAAAGACTGGACCCCAAGAGATCCGTCGGACACACGAGTCAGCGCGCCCTCCGTTGATGCTAGACGCACCACAAGAGCGAGGATAGGACGGGAATGACCCTATTCTGACTATAGTATGTAGCCGCCGGCTCAACATCTTGAAAAAGACACTGAAAATAGAAAAATATTTATATGAGATCTGGTCCACAGGTGGACCAACTTGCATGATTGACATATGGCAATTTTGGATCTAGAAAACGGTTGCAAATTTATTTATTCACGGTTTTGGACACGTGTTGTTTGCTGAAGTTAGTCCATGCCCCCAAATCTGTGGACCATATCTCATAAAAATATTTTCCCTGAAAACAGTCTAAACAAAACCCAAAAACCTTCCACCGGCAAGAAGTCGTGGTCCGCCACACCTTCAAGACCCTAAGTTCGCCGAAGGCGAGACATACCGGTGGTATCGCTGACGGAGGGAAAGAACCTAGATGGGTTTTAGCCGCACCCTTGGAGTGCCTCTCTGTCCTCTCTCATACCGGTTCGGTATAGTATCAGACTAAAATATATGCTAATGATATTTTTAGATATTGATATCTTGTCTATATAAGCTTTGCCATACTTGTAAAAGTCTGACTTAGAATATGACTAACTTGTATTATATTTTGTCTCTAGAGAAACATGCATTATATTTTGGATACTATAAGAGGCTATTGTACCGTGTCAGACAAGCTGTGAAAAGGCAGTGGAGAATATGGCAGAAACATTGTTAATGCTGGATAACCTAAAGAAAAAGAAGGTGCAGAAAGCCCCAACGATTTGTACTTGGCATGCCCCAGAGGAGGGTTTTAGCAAACTCAATTCTGATGGTGCAATTAGGAAGGAAGATGGCGTGGCATCCTCGGGTGGTGTGGCTCGAAACCCACGGAGATTTAGGGGTGCGTGGTGCAAATTATATAGAGGAATAACTGAACCTCTAGTGATTGAATCCCTGGCACTTCGGGAATAACTGAACCTCTAGTGATTGAATCCCTGGCACTTCGGGATGCAGTTCTTTTTGCTAAAGATAATCAATTTAGCAAGATCATTTTGGAGACTGATTGTTCAGAAACGGTGCGTCTTTGGAAGGAAAGGCACAGTCAGCAGGCTGTGATTGTCCCAATTCTGCAGGAGATTGATGAACTTAGTAGGTGTTTTACTAGTTTTTCCATTAAGTTTATTCGTAGATCTGCCAATTTAGTAGCTCACGAGTGTGCTCGGTATGGCTGTGTACACTCCACCTCTATGTGTTGGTTAGGGATTAGTCCTCAGTTCCTTAAGCATTGTATTCAGGCTGACGGTCATTCGGCTGTTTTAAGTTAATAAAGCTAGCAGGTTTCTCCTTAAAAAAAAACTATTCGCAAAAAAAAAAAGGCTGTGCAACGTGATATGATTTTCTTCCCGGAAGAAAAAACGTGATATATTTATGTGTAGAAGAAAAAGAAGGCAAGCAAAGCCAGATAGGAAATCAACCGTCATCCAAGAAAGGGAAGACCGGAAGAGCGAGGAAGGCGCTGAAAGTCACAGTTTGCATAGGTTTCTCTCCCTCCTGCCTGCCCCTGCCAAGACGAACGAACAAGCACACCACACAAACCCACGCACACTCCCCACGGAATTCACAAACCCACAAAAATTCCGAGAAAGAGAGGACCTCTAAAAAAAAATCGGTGCTCCGAATCCCTTCCGAGGAGCTCCCCGAATTCCACGAATCCCCACGAGATTTCCCAATCTCTCCAGCGCCGCCGCCGCCTTCCGCAGATTTCCCGACCGGGCCCATCGAGAAATCTAGGCGCCGTACGCAGAGTGGTCGCTGACTCGCTGGTCGCCCGCTGCGGCCCTCAATCCCAAGTGGCCTGCTTCCTGCTTGATCAATCTTGTCGCCGCGGCGTGGTACGGATAACTGTACGATAGGAGGGGAGCGATTTTTCCTCCCGGGTCTGTTTTGTTTGGGGGCATGCGTGTATAGAGAGATTTTTCTGTGAGGGGGTTATTAGGGTTTGGCTGGGGGCCTAGGTTTTGGTGGTCTCGGCTTCCCCCGAGCGGGGTGCACGCGGATGCGCCGTTGATTCCTGTGTTGCCACCGCCTTGAGTGATTGGCCATGAGTGGGAGGTTGTAGTGGTGGTGGTGGTGGTGGTGTTCCATTGTTGTGCCGGACTGGATCCTACTGCTGGGGGGTGTCGATGGTGAACGGAGCCAACTGGCATGGACCGAGGTGAGCCCTCGTTGAAGCCAGAATGGCTGGTGCGGGGGGTTGCCACGCCCACAGTGGCCACCACGGGCCTCAGGCCAGGAACTTCGCCTCGTGCAGGTGAGCTGCCTTCCAATTCCAACTTGCCATTTTGGTGCATATAATGGTTATTGGTTAGTGCTGTTTATACTTTACAGAATGAATGCGAGATTATTTGCTATTACAGGGTCGTATCAGGGATGTTTCTAGTGACTGTTGGATAATGTTAGTGACTTAGAGCAGCTGTTAACAGCGCTTAGACTTATTTATGCTTAGCGTTTTCTTTATTTATGCATGACAAAGTTACTGCACTTCTTCTGGTATGCAAGTGCTGCCTGCAAGCTCACCATTCTCCTTATATCAATGATCATTCTTCAGTCTTCCTATCACCATTATCTGCATCAGTCTGATTTAAGGGCAATGCTTGTACTGTGAAGTGCTTTATTTAACATATTGCATGGACAATGGAGCCAGTGTAATTTGTTGCATTATTAATGAGTAACCGTGGACTTGCGGTATTCATTAACGAATCTTGTGTTGGAGACATTGCATACACCAGCCTTGTGGCAGTGCTTGTTAGACTGATGGTTATCAGTTTGTTTACTAACTGCAGTATGTGTTTTAAATTAGATGTTATTTTATCACCAAACCATTTAATGTGAGTTATCTGGCTATTGTGCTGGAGTGCATTCAGAAACTTTGTTCTTGTTGGTTAGCCACATTGCATGCTTCAGCTGTCCTTGTAGTGCTAAATGTGCTAGGAAGTACGGCAGGATTAGGCAGAACCACCTATCAAGAATGGTTGGAGGTGCACGATGCATAGTTGATATATTGAAACTATTCTCAAGTCCTGTGTTTTTGTGAATCGTTGTTACATGCTTGACTTTATCTGCAAGTTTGGCAATAGATAGTAGGATGTATGCCCTTCTCTATATACAAGTATAGACATAGTGATACCGCTAGTCTCAGACGGTGGCAGGTAAGACATTCTTAGCAACAGATAATTTTCTGTCCTTGATACAGTGGAACGTGGATGTTCACTGAGCTTGCTATGGTAATTGTTCATTCTAGTGTACTAGTATAAGTAGAGCCATATTAGGTCAGAGGCAATAGTATGTGGGATAAGAAGCAAACACGGTTTGGTTTTTTCTTGCAGTAACCTGTTTTGATAGCAGACTAGCATGAATAAATTGAGCAAATGTCGTATGTGCAAAATTAAAGTATTAAAACATAAATACATAAGTAATAAAACTTATTTTTTTGCTTCACCATGTCTCTGCAATCTCACTGCATTTGATCACACAAATGCTGCAATAAAAAGTGCATAACCAAGGGGTCCAAGATACCATTATACATTACCCACTTCGGCTTGGAGACAACCTCGGGTTGTGGATTGGGACCCACTCGGAGGAGAGGCACTGGGAATTAATCATATACACTAGACTTGGCCTGTTGTAAGGAGCCAAGGACAACGTCCGAAGCTTCATCTGCGCAAGAGCGATGTCTTAGCTGCCCATGGGTGCGGCAAATGGAATACTGGATGCATGGCATAGAGACTTGCATGGCTGCATACTCTTGTCGTTACAAATAGCTTGCCAAAGAGGGAGTACTTTAGAATTATTTTCTTTATTTGATGTGCCTAGTATTTTTTTTTGCTTGTTGCGATGTGAGTACTATGGTCCTCATGTACGATAGTGATCATACTGTATAGTGTATATTGCATTAATACTGCAGCCTTTTATTCTATGCTATAGTAGCAGTTATACTTGTGATTTTTTTGTTCTTGCATTATTAAGAATCGCTGTTCCATTGTTCATTTACTAACTATTGTCATTTTTAATGCATTTTTGGTTGGTTTGGTGTACCGCTGCATGGTTTAGCTGATCATATATGGACCTACTTGTATTGAATGTTCTTTCGAGCTCAATTTTAGTATGTTTTGCTAAGGTGTTGTTTGAATGCTTTAGATGACCAAGACAAGGGTGCTTCATCAAGAAACCAATCATCAGGCCGCGATCGTGAACGGAACTCCCAACAAACCTCTTCACGCAGGGGTTCTGGCCCAAGTGTGTCCAGACGGCTTGACCGGGAAGGCACAGTGAAGTCAAGAGGCTATGCAAGTTTTGGAAGGAGCAACAGAGACAGGGGGTGTGTAAGAGACTCCGAGTTCAGTGATAGGGAGAGTAGGTTGAGTCTTCCAGATGACCCCTTGCATGATGGCTTCGGGTCCTTTAGCTCATGTAGACCTGAAAGCGACAGGCTTAATCGTATTCGTCCAAAGCTGGACACGCTGACCCGGGCAGCTGGGGTAAATTTGGACAATGGTAATCTATCTAGAAAAGATGCTGGTGGCATCTCCTTTGAGCGAGAATTTCCGCACCTTAGTTCTGAGGACAACAATGGAAAACATGATATTGGTAGAGTTCCATCTCCTGGAATTAGCACCCCAATTCAGAGCATACCATTGGTAACTGCACCCGAGGGCTGGAACTCGGTGCTAGCAGAAGTTCCTGGACTTAGTGAGCCAAGCAATAACCATGTTTCTTCTGCTTTATCCCGTGCTGGCTCCAGTAGACAGCTTGAAGTGTCGAACTGTGGGACTGCATTAAGCATGGCTGAAACAGTAATGCAAACACCATTACAAATTTCTACCACACCCCAGGTAGTGTAATGAATAATGAATATGCTATCCGTGTTATTTTTTCTCCTTGGTATATAATCATGTTGTGTACCATACACTTGATCTGACTTGTGTTCTGTATGCAATATTTTTCCAGCTTGCGATTGATGCTCAGAAGATTGAAGAAAGAAATATGAGGCAGTGTATTCTAAGACCTCTGACGCCTTCATCAAACAAAATAACTGTATGCACTTGTGCTAATTGCCTTTTTTGCGAGATTATTACTTTCATTTCTTGTAGCTGTCTTCTGTGGTTACCATGGTTTTGTGCAAATCGTAGTCTGGTAAGTTATTTGGCTTTTAAATACATAAATAATAATCACAAATGTAATGTTTTGCGTAATTAAATAGTAGTACAGCTATGAACAAAGGAATTACATCCTAACACTTCATATGGATTTGACTGTTAGTGGATCAAGCGCATGATTTTGTTTCTATGCAGGAATCTGCTCCCTTGAATCATCTGGTCCTAAAATTGTACATAGTAGTAGTGATCATATTCAAAATAGTTTACCAGATATGGCCATAGTTTGATTCGATTGCTTCGTGTTCTTTGCAAAATGCAAGTATCCACGAAGCAGATGCTGGCAGTTATCGGAGCATTGCTAATGACTGGTGATGTCTTGGCAGCATAATAGTTTATGTAAGCGCAATGCATGATGTGTCCACAATATGCTGGTTGTTAGGTAGTTTGAACATATGTGTTGGAGATTGGAAAACATGCATTTTCTGGTAGAAATCTATCATCTTGTACATTTCCTACATCCGTTATTTGACTCTGCAGTTTAGACCTGAACTAATTTACAAGGTATAGTGTTTCAAATTAATCTTAGGTCAGAGACCAATAATTTTGTAGCATGAGTTATGAATCATTTTGATCGAAATTTGATGCTTTACCCATTTGAGTATTTGACTAGTAGACAATTAAAAAACTTAAAACAGATAAATTTCCATTACGTAGCACATGTTTATTGTGATGCAACACTTTGCTGGTAGTGTGAACTTTGTAA
This sequence comes from Avena sativa, assembly GCA_916181665.1. Taxonomy (NCBI): domain Eukaryota; kingdom Viridiplantae; phylum Streptophyta; class Magnoliopsida; order Poales; family Poaceae; genus Avena; species Avena sativa. The sequence goes on from OV702287.1 coordinate 462,979,288, forward strand.
CTTCTCTTATTTGTTTGGTTCATGAACACCTGCATGAAACTATTTGGATTACTGTGCATGTAGATTACTTGTTTGTTCTCCTGGACTTAGATTAGATATGTATATTATTGGGATTTTAGTGGGGGCGAACAAAAAATTGGGTTAAAAGATGTTCCTTTCCTTTCTAGATTAGTTGTCAATATTACTACTTATCTGAAGACCATTTTTGTCTTAGTTTGGCATTGCAGTGGCTTAATCTATAATTCTATTATATCCTTCTGGATACGCTAACTATTTTATCATCTTTTGATACTATAAAAACAAATATGATATTCCACAGCATAAAGCCGCACGCTACCCCTTTGTATATTGCTTGATCAGCAATTCAGCATGCAACCGATAGAAGATCACATAGTTTCTTCAGGCATGCCTTCATTTTGTTGAATGTTGCATCTTTTTTTCTTATAATCGTATCTCTCTCCTACCAGGACGCAGATATTCCCAAACTTTGAATGTGTTTCTTTTGGCTGTATTTCCGTTTCACTTGTTTATCGAGTGGTTGTATTGTACTGGAAAAACAACACTTCGGTTTGCACTAATTCATTCAGAATGCTTTGCAGGTATCTAGTCTGTCAGATAAGTTCAAAATTAAAGGTGCAAGAGCTGGGGATTCTAATGGTGCTATCAAGACCGCACCACAACTGTCAGCACAGCCTTCTAGCAACTCTGTCCGTACTCCGGTCAAATCTGAGCTTGCCAAGCCATCTCTACCAGGGTTCTTTCAAGTCCTGACCCGTGAGCAGAATGGTGCTGCAAATACTGCCAAAGACTGCACTAACAATCCCATGAGCCCTATTCTAGGTCGACCTTCTTCAGTAGAACCACAGAAAAAGCCCATTGTCAACCAGAAGCTTAAAGGTGTCACAAATGGCCTCCCTATGCATCTACAACAAGGTTCATTTGGTGAGAGAAAATCAATTGCAAAAGACAAGCATAAATTCTTTGAGTTGCTCCGGAGCAAGTCTTTAAATGGTTCTAGCACTGGTATAGAGTCCTCATCTAGCTTAGTCGATGAGCAGAAGAACTCTTCTCTTGATTTGTCCTTGTTTAACGCTGGAATCAAATGTATCGAAACTGGAAGTAATTCCCGTGAGGATGCAAATTATTGTGGTGGATCTCAGCTACACCTCTCTGACAATGAGAAAATTAAGCCATTTTTGGAACCTCGTGATTTTTTTAGTGAGGGGTTGCATGGTGTTGCTGCTGACAGCGAGGAAGCCATCTCTTCATCAGATTTTGGTGATGCTAAAGATGTAGCTATGATGCCTCGGGCAGACAAGGCTGAAGCCGCTGTGACCATTATCCCTGCAGATATAAATGATTGTTCCACAAAGTCAGGCTCCAGCTATGATGATGCCCGTTTGTTGTTTCAGCCCATTGTAGCCAGGGAAGAGGAACCATATCCTAGTGAAGATGAACCTAGTCCAGAAGAAATGGCTTTCCTGAAATCTCTTGGCTGGAAAGAAGATGAGATAGTTCCACCTCTGAAACAGGAGGAAATTGCTGATTGTGTAAGTTCTTGTTATGTTCCTTATTCTAGTTCATCAACATTATTTAGCTTTGAAAACACAAGTCGTGTGCTTCGGTTTTTTCTTATACTAAGTTAACTAGTCTCCAATAAGTACTAGATTTTAGGTCTCCGTTCTTCAGTTTCACCAAATAGCTCCCAAATCATCCATGCTAGCTTTAGTTATTCTTTAAACCGATTTAATGTGGCTTGCCACATATGTCAGCAAACTGATTTGATTGTATAGTTTGCCATGCAAGTATTAAGTGCCATCTTCAATGTACTCCCTCCGTCCGAAAATAAGTGCCTTGGATTTGTTTAGATCCGTATGTATTTATACACTAAAACGCGTCTAGATACATGTGAATCTACACAAATCCAAATCACTTATTTCCGGATGGAGGGAGTACCTCGGATGAGGCACGCTGAATGATATATGGGATTTAGCAAAAGGGACTGTTGTTAGTTGACACTGAAGTGGAAGTCCAGGGATTTTTGATAAAATTGTAAGAATCGGGAGCCAGTTGATGTTTTGATACCAATTGAGTATCATTTACGTGGTAGTGCATGTCGTATAAGTTTTTGGTAATCCACATCAGGAATGACAATACACTTGTTATATTTTACCATGTGTAGCTACCATTTGTTGTGACATAAGTTCCTACTATTTTGTAGTTAAGGCACAATGTGAGGCTGCAGCAGAAGCTTGAGGAATGTAGGGGCTAATGATAGAACTCATCAAACAAAGTTCCTGGTGCTGTCATCGCTGAGAACTTTTGGGGCTCAAGCTGTAGCATGATGAGTTTGGGTAATTACATCGAGTGTCAAGGGATGATTGTCTAGCTTAAGGAATCGAGATTTTTCCCCTTCAGCTTGTGGGGAGTTTTCATGAGTAGACTGATGTTTTTCCCTGCTGAGAAGAGGTTTGAGGGTTTTCTTCCTCATTTTCCAGAAGGAATACGGAATGATAAAAGCTTGTATGGTGTTGGAGGCACATAGTTGTGCGCCTGCTGTGCCCAGAAAGAAAATAGGTTGTCTTCTTTTTTATACGTATCATGACTCATGGTTTATCCTTGTTTAGAAAAGAAATGAAAAGAATACTGGGTCTTTACATGAAAATCATGTGCGTATGACTATAGTGATATCAAATTTTGCGTAACCTATTTCAAATTTTGTATCTTATTACTCTTATATCTTCCTTCCTTTGTGTTGCTTGATTTGTGGTGCTCAATTGAAAGTGAGCAGAAGTTGCGCATGATTACTTTTAGGAGCATCGTATTCAGATGTCATTTAGCTATTATTATACGGTAATCTTTTTGACAGCTATTAGACGGTGGTTAATTGTGTTAATATGGCTTGATATTCAGTATACCACTAGGTATTTAGCCTCCTAATCCTATAATCGGTGAGACGTACATAGTACTTGTGTTACAGAGGGAGGCAGCCGGCGCTCCAATATGTTTTACCAACAAATATCAAATTAATATTTCATTCAAACGATTTAGGATATAATACAAATTTGAATGAAATTAAAAAATACCTTAAACCTAGATCTAGTGGGCAATCCAAAGGGGCTCTAGTCCATCTTGCTCACGTGTCCACCTTTGTCGCCGTTGTTGTCCCAACAAAAGGATACGAGAGGACACTGTTGGACTCCTCGACGTCGAGGTCAATGATCTTGCCTTTGTCCTACGCCGGCCACTATTTTGTGTACTCGTCGATCGCTGACATAATGTTCTTTATCGACTAGGTGAGCCATGGTGAGTCATCTAGGTCACATAGTGTCGCCTACTTTAGTAGATACTTTATCCACGGCTTGCTTCTGTAGATACTTCATCCACGGCTCCTCCGGTGGCTCTGGCTTCACCTTCTTCAGTGGGCGGCGAAAGCAAGGTTTTATTCTTGTTAGCACGCCAGAAAGAAATGCGCCCCGCGACTGCATTGCTGCCTTCTTCTCTTTCTTCGGGACGAGTAGAGCCTTCTTCTTTGGGGCGATCGGCGGCGTCCTGAATGCGAATTCGGTGGAGCGGCTGAAAGGCCATTTCCCTCCCTATGTGTGTTTTGGGTGTTTGTTGTTAACACGAACATGATCTTACTATGTGCTAAGTGTTTTAGGTGCATTTGATGAAAAGCAGAAGACGATGATCTACCCCTCAAAAGTGAAAAGATCGAAGTTGTTTTTCTGTAGATTTTCTTTGTTGAGCCGTAGGATACCCATACAATCAAGAGGGGTTCTTCAATGGAAGTTATTGATGGGAATTATCAAGCTTAGGTGATTGTAGGCACCACCCACTATGAGATTTTCCTTAATTCCCCGACAACAACGCTAGAAAATGGTCTTGTTGTTACCGTGGGAATTATCTCGTGCTCCCAAACTTGATGAAGTGACAACTGGTGTTGTTCCTCAACTCCCCGGCAGCGGCACCAAAAAATGTTCTTGATGGCGCAAACTCTGTGTGTGCCAACTTGTTGGGACTCCAAGTGCAGAGTGTTGTAGCAAAAATCGTATCCCCACAAGAATGACTTGAGGGTTTATATCGAACTCTCAGGAAATTTTCAGAACTTTGTCTTTTGTCCTCTTCTAGCAACCTGCAAAATAAAGTTTTTTCCTTGTGTCCCCAACTCTACTGTGTGGTTGTCAAGCACAAGGTTTTGTACTAGTAAAACTTAAATAAAACTACAAAGTAAAGGAGCAGTAAAGTAAACTACATCTAGAATAAAAAGTAAAAGCAAATAAGTAAAGTTCTTTTGGGGTTTTGTTTAGTCTTGCACAAAGTAGAAGTATTTTTATATTTTTGAATTTAATTCTTGCAGAAAATGTAATAGACGGTAAAACAAAGTAAAACCGGTTGCTTATGATAAAAAGTAATCGGAGTTCATGGGTTCACTTGTCTACTCTCTCATATAGTATGGTGGAGATAAAACTGCTCACAAATAATATAATATTACTTAGAACTTTATTGTGTGTTTGATTAGCATTCATATGAGCATCACATTTTAATATAAAGATGATGCAACATATCTCACTTATACTCTTCCAGGAAGGGGAAACTCTATGCAATCTAAAATTAAGAATAAACAGAGTATAACCTTAGGTAATTTGACATGAAGTTGGAATATCAAATGTTCTACCTTGAGAAAAATATCATATTTGTCGTCACGAGACAAACATAACACATGCATTCACTTTATCCCTAGTGAGGTAACAAAAGAAAGAGAAAAAATAGTGGGTCTCAAATTTTCTATCGCCACCATCATGTTACTCCAACTAATACACATGTTCCCCCACACATGTTCTTGCATACAAGTATGATCAAAACAAGTACTTAAGAATGGGGTACATGATATACATATACCATTACGTCATACATATGATAGAATTCCAATCTCAAATATCATCTAAAAAAATAAAGATCCACCACATAGGAATTACATAGATGGCCATAATCATGTTAGGCAACTCATATGGCTATAAACAATGATAGAATAAGAGATAGATAGATCAATCAACTTCCACACCAATAGTCTAGAGGTGGAGTGCTCCTTCTTCATCAAGGAGACGGTGTTCATGACGTTTGGAGAGGATGGAGATCCAATCGGAGGTGATTCTAGGGGCATTTCCCCCTCCAATCTTTGCTACTTCTGGCTCCATTTTGTGCTTTCCATGTTTTCTACGCCTCCTCTCTGAAAACATGATGGGGGACCTTTTTACTGATGTTTTTAGGTCAGGACTTTGACGTAGGGCACAAGATGGACAACTGGAGACGCTTAGGGAGGGAAAGGGCATGGGTTGCATGGGCCCCACCCTAGGCCTCACCACCTGGTATCTTTCGGGCCTTGGCCTCCTCTCTTGAAGTTCTAATGCTCTAGATGGTTCTTGTGATGGAAAAAATGATCCTCAAAAAATCCTAGGTCCGTTTGACTTTGTTTAGGTCTCTGAAAGTTAAAAATACGCAAATCAGGGTTTTCCTCCCTATAGAGTTATAAATCAAATAAAGGGGATCATTAGTAAATCCCCATAAATCAATGTAAAACATGGATATAACATTGGGTATGATGGGATATGTAAAAATAAACTAGAAAGTTCATGTATGCATTTTAGATGCATCAATGATCGCACGAAATTGGAATCATCCATTGTGACCAAGATACCAGCCATTTTTTCTCAATTCATAGCTAAGAAAGATACCTCAACTCCTTGCACCGATGCTCCTCCTAGTGTTGCCCTAAAGCGACACAGACCCTCCTAGTGTTTGTTCCAACAACATAGAAGCATCTAGAAGATGGTGTGAAGAGCGATGGTGCTTCCACATCCCAAAAGAAGAATTGGACATGTGATCACTCGATAGTGCCCCCACCATCATGGTATTCCCCGGATCCACCCATTCATATGCCTCATATAGTTCCACAAGGCCCCCCACCCCATGCTAGATGCACCTAGTTTGCTAATTGGTAATTTATTTTGCACTCTCATCTTAATAGCTATTCCATTAAATTATGGAGAAATATTGAATAATTTTCAATCCAGTTGATCCAAGGAAGTTAACTCAAATATGTGGTGGACAAGCAACTCAATGTGACTTCCTTGTCCATTATCTAAAAGTATTTGGCTCCAAAGGACATAGCACACATTCGTCCACTCTTCATCGCCAAAGAAGCTTGGGATTATCTGTTCATTGGGAATGAAAGCATTTAAAAAATCTAAGTTTGATGAGATCAACAATGGGTGCGATGGTTTTGCGATGCAAGATAGAGAGTATCATGAAGATATGTATCGCCATATCAAGTCTATTTGTGATCCCATGGTGGACCTTGAAGCTACTTATGTGAATGACAAATGGATGAAGAGAAAGTTTATTCAAGCTATCTTTGTAGGAGATATGCCCTAGAGGCAATTAATGAAGATGTTTTATTGTCATATCTCAAGTGTTCATAATAATTTTTATACCATGATATAACTGTATTAAGAGGAAACATTAATACATGTGTGGTATGTAAACAAACCAAGTTCCTAGTATCCTCTAGTAGACTAGCTCGTTCGGTAATCGATGATCAAGGTTTCCTGATCATGGACATTTATGTCAATTGACAACAGGGTCACTTCATTGGATGAATGATGTGATGGACACACACCCATACATAGTATTGCAATGAGATCCAATCACAAAGTTCAACATTGCGATATCTAGTAAAATGTAGTAACTCAATCCTTTGACCATGAGATCATATTTAATCACTATCACCCGAGGATGCTTTGACTACATCAACTATCGCACCATAATATGGTGATCATAAAGGTGTCTATTAGGTATTCTAGAGGGGTAAGTTGAGGTGTATGCATCGAGATCGGGATTTTCCCATCCGCGTGACAAATAGATACCCTGGTGTCCCACTTGGTGAGATTACATCTACAAGTTTGCAAACATGTGACTAGGTCACAGGGATATAATATCACGAGAACGAGTAAATGTGTTTGTAGGTAACAAGACCGAACTAGGTATAGATATACCGAAGATCAGGTCTTGGATAAACCAGGTATCATGTAGCAAAGGGAATGAGACTCAACGTTTAAGGTTCAAGCGATCAAGTTAATTCGTGGAATGCATGGGGCCAGCATGGGTTTCTAGATCCCGCTGTTGGTCATTGATCAGAGAGATATCCCGGTCATGTATGTATAGCCGTAGGGTGGCACACTTAAGGGTATATGATGCTTAAGGATTGATTTTAGATCATAGGAGAAAAGAGAGAGAACACTAGAATTGTTCTTAGATGATACCGAAAGTGTTTCGGGGATATCTGATGATGATCGAAGGGTTCCGAAAGGTGTATCAGAGTGATAGGAATCAAACAATATGTATTTAATATTGATTAAATGAATTAATATTTAATATTGATTAAATGAATTAATATTAAATTATAGTTTAGAATTGGATTTTTGGGGCAACCCACCTAAATGGGTCTCACCCGGAGGGGAGGCCCATGTGGTGGGGTGCCACCCAGGGAGGGCCAAGTGGCACCCCCACGTGTGGCCGGTGGGTGGTATTAGTCCCACCCCACCCCTTCCTACTTTTTGTGCCCCCTCTCCTCCTATATAAAGAGGGGAAACCCTCCCCTCAAATCTAATCAATTAGCTTTTGACTTTCTCTCTCCCTCTCTCTCCCTCACATGTGGTTCCAAGTAGGAACGTGCATACAAGGATTGGGGTTTCTCTGTCGTACGCATGCCATCGTGCTGCTGAGATCTCAGTCCGGATCAATCTTCTTCATCTGCTTCACTAGACTGGAGCCCGGGGACGTCTCATGTAGAACCGTGGAGGCACCGCCAGTTGTGGTGCTCATCTCTTGGAGCTTGAAGCTTGTACGCTAGACGACCTTGAGGTCGGCATCACCGTACGACTACATCATCCATGTTCCTCATGAAACATTAAACACTTTTGGTCTTCAAAGGTATGAACACCGAATCCCTCTGTTACCTTACATTTGCATAGAGTAGATCTTGGCTATACGTTCTTGTTGCTAGGAATTTTTTGTTTTCTGCTACAGAGCCCTTCACTATTGACTTATGAAGAATTAAGGTTGAACTCGGTCAAGGGAAGATCAAACTATCACTCAGTGTACTTAAATGATGTACTAAGTGAGGTCATTGCAATGACAATTGCAAATATGAATGTGGATGATGCTCTTGCTTGTGCCCAAGGAGTTTGCCAGGTGAATCAAGATTTGAAGGCCAAGGTGGTGGAGTATGATGATGATTGGAGAGAAGAGGGAGAGGTATAGAGATGTCCTAAGGAGATCAAGTATAACTACCATGAAAAATACTTTTGGGGCAAGGACAAGAACTACAAGCCAAGGGGCAACTCAAGAAGTAATCCAAGAGGTTGATAATCCCCAAGAGCAGGGAATCACTATAGTAAAATTCGATAAGTATTATAGTGTCGAACTGATGGGCTGGGTTCCTGCACCAAAACAGGGTTATTGCAGTACCTGTAGCAGCAAATATTTAAAGATTTTGTCCCGATGGGAGATCCGCGAATACGACCCTCACAGCCGCGTTGTCAATGCGACCACGTTTGCACCCAAACCATGTGGAAATAGCCTATTCTATAAGTTGCTAGGATAAATGAATTTAATATGTTTTGTAATAACTACTACTAGGACTGGAAGAAAACTAAAACAAAAGTAAAACTGAAAAGAGGTGAATGCAATGAGATGAAATATTAATGCTGTGATTCCTCAAGTAATGTTGTGTATACCGGTGTGCATGATAATTGCTTATGGAATAGCTGTTAACTATAATTGTGGCGGTCCCTCATATACCATTGTCTCCCACCATTGGTAAGTGGCAACTAGACAACTCAATTGTCCACACCCTCTTCGGACATGGTTCATCTCATAAGAGAATAGTGTATTAAGGTAACAAGACCAATCAAGGTAAACCAGAGCAAAGGAATTAAGTTCTATGGACAACCGTACTTCTAAGCAAGTGTGCTAGTCACAAGATATCTCGTATGTCACTTTGGGGTCAAGCAATTCACAATACTATACCTATCTATATCATGAGTGATCTTGAGGGAACTCTGGGCGATCATCCTAAGATGATATTGCCTCCGCAAATCACTTATAGCAAATAGCCTATTAGTTCTACCCATGGACTTGTCAGGCCCATGGAAGAGTAGAGACTAATGATAAGTCTTGTAACACTCTGTGAATCCCTAGTAAATTCCTCAAAAATGGATTGGACGTCTCCAATCACTAGAATAATATCATGAATAGAACAATGTAAAGAGAAAGAACAAACATATTAATTAACAAGAACACACCACACTCCAATTACTCAAATCATCATAACATTAATAAAAGGGGGTTCAAGCCATGTTACAACCCATCACGGAGATCATGATGCAGAAGGATGAAGGAGTAGCGTCAATGGAGATGGTGATGACGGCGCGGTGATGGTTGTGTCAACGTGGTGATGGTGGTGTCCTCCTTATCCTCCTCTTCTTGCTTGGATGACTTGATGGTGTTGATGGAGATCTAGATCTTGGTGGAGCTGTAGAGGCTATGGAGGCGGCACCGCGGCAAGGCACCGCCGTGGAGGCGGTAGATGGGATCTAGATCTTGTATATGGTGTATTGTGGCTTCCTCCTCTCCTCCCTCCTTTATATAGGCCTTGGGGGTTCCCTAGGGTTCCCCCAATACCGTCATATGACTTAGGGAAGGTTCTAGAGCCTCCGGAGGGCGAAATCCCGTTGTTTGCGACCTTTTTGGCAACTATACGGCGGGAGCTATACGGCCGGAATTATTGCTCCTGCCGTATAGTTGATCGTCAAACCATCAATACTCTTTAGTATTTTGGTCGCCATTTCTTCATACGAACTCCATTTAGGGTGTTCTTGGGCTTGTTGAGTTTGTATCGTCGAGGGATACAACCAAATGGTCTTGGATATTTATTTTGAGAAGTTGAAAAATTCACTTTTCCAACCTCTCAAATGGCTAAGTCTGGTCGCTGCAGCTCCTCCATACTATGGTCTCTTTGTTCCTTTTGCCTTTGTTTCATCCATAATCATCATCAACACCTACACACATTTCAAAGACAAGGAAGAGGGATAAAATTCTACCTAAACTACTAAATGTACAAAGCTCATATTGAATTTAATAAAAACAAGTAATCATGTATATCAGGCATAGCAATAGTTAGATGGAGCATGATATGATAGGCAAATGACACAATTTATATTGCTAAAATGTGTTGTATTATCACAGCCATCAACTTACCCAAGCTAGATCTTGCTCGTCCTCGTGCAAAAGGGATCGATAACTTAATGTATGTGATCTTGCTTATCACTGGAAATCAATGCACCGTATCCTTGTTTTTCCTGCAAGCACAAAATAAGAGAGCACATAATCATACAAGGCAATATAAGCTCAGTTATATTATTCCAAACCACCAGATATTAGTCAAAAACTTCTATGCCCCATGTCAAAGTTAAATCTAGCCTGCAAGTAAACTTGTGATCCTTCTATACGCACTTTTTTGTATTTTTATTTGTATAAGACAAAGCTGAACACGGTTAGTTGTCAATCATAAATAGAAATAGAGTTTTCCAATGATACCCACTCATGCCATCTATTAAAGTCTCTCAAGTGCAAACTTCGATTGTTGAGATCATAGAAAATATATTTCTTAGTGAAGAGACCATGCCAAAAGAGTGGTATATGTTCAATCGAGACTGTGCATGCTAGGAAGGACACTCGTGTCCATTACCAAGGTTTCCCTTTTCGGTATAATGATTTCTCATAATGGCTAGAGGAGTATTCTGACCTTTTCTTTTAACGCATGCCCATGAGAATAACAATCCATACCCAAATATAGCATTTTCTACATATGTTGGGCAACTCATAGCCAAACTTCAAGAGTTTCCTCTTTTTGGATTGTCCAAAGGCCAGCGGAGTTGTTAGCATCCCATGTTGTCTGATAGTGGCGCAAGACACGCATAAAGCAATATCTCACTTTGATTTCCAAGACAAAATTTTGGCATATGTAATGTTGAAACTTTGAAACATCATTTCTTATTTGACAACTCACTCAGTAAGCATCTATTAAGACCATCATTTCCAACTCTATGGGGTTGTGCTACTCCATAACCATTCACTTAAGACAATTCTGAATAATGATAACTAGCAAGTTTCGAAGAACTTCTTTATTATATATTTTTTCTTTTCAAAATGTAGAGAACATGGCAATGTATATTTAGAGGATCACAATATTTTTCACAAGCTATATAAAAGTTGAACAAGGTGCATCAAAGCTATGGCTTGTCTCCTATGGGGCCTAACATGAGCAATTATATCCCTTGTATAAATATGAACAAAATCTCACCTAAGCAAGCATTCAAAAATAGAGAGATACATAATAGCATGAAAACTTTTTAAGATAAAGAAATTTGCACAAGACTCTACGCATGCAAAATAACCTCCCCAAGCTAAACTTGAGAAGATCATGAAAACAAGAGAGAAAATGCAGTTATCAAAAGAGAGTATAAGGAAGTGGTTACCTCCCCAAGCTTAAGTTAAAGCAAGGGTGACACACTTTACTGTTGAGGTTCTTTTAACCTCTACTTTGATGGACAAAGAACCTTTGCTTCAATGAATGTTTCATGATCCAGTGTATGCCTTCCTTAAGAACCTGGTAGGAACAACACTAGAAAGAAGAAAAAATATTTTTGTGTTTTTGAAGACACACGTTTAGCTCACAAGTGATAAAAATACAAGTCCCACTGAGTCGGTTTATCAACCTAAACACGACGCTTAAGTCAACAAACTAATTCTAGGAGTGCACTTCTTCTAGATTGTGATGAAGTGTAAGTGAGACAAAATATGAAACACGAGTGTGCATCCCCTATGTGCTTATTTAAAAGAGGTTTGAGTTGGAAGGTTTTACCAGACACTGATTGTTGAAATGTTGAATTTAAGCAACCAAGTGGCTCATGTGAGTGTTTGCATGGTTGGCACTACCATACACGTCGTCACACAAGGTTCAAGTCCTTGCGAAAATAACACACAAAATAAAAGACAACAGTTTGTTGTACGAACAAAGTTCGTTCACCCAACTATTGAAAGAAAAACGAAAAGAAAACATGAACTACTAAAGAGAATTACAACTTAAGGAACTTATGAGATAGAACTTCATTGTTTACATACACTCGGCTTCTCTAAAACATGGGAGAAGCTCATAGGTGGTGTTTCGAGTTTTTTAGAAGAAGAAGAAAGAATGAAGTTTTGAGCAATGGTTACCTTCCAGTTGGTACTTGAGGTTTTTTTCAACCTATATGGGTGCAACTATATGGCCGGAACAATGTGTTCCTGCCGTATAGTTGGCCCGCTGTGAAAATTTTAGGGTTTCCACCTGGCGACACAGCTATACGGCCAAAACTATAAGACCGGAACAATTTATTCCCGCCATATAGTTGGTCGTCAAACCCTCTGTGTCTGGAAAAGAAATTGGACGAAAGCCTCGATATCTATATGACCGGAACTATACGGCCAAATTTTTTATTCCCGCCATATAGTTGGTCGTTAAACCGTCAGTACTTATGAAAGAAAAATTGTTGATGGCAAAAATATCTATACGACCGGAACTATATGAGCGGAATTTTTATTCCCGCAGTATAGTTGATCGTTAAACCTTCTGTATACATAAAAAAATTGTTTCTTCAAGAATTCTTTCTGATCCTGAAACTTAGTGAAACACCTTGTTTTTGATAGAAAAATGATATCTTAAATTTTCGACCAACATTTAGCATGTATAAAATAGGATTTAAGTACAACCGAGTTTATGCAACACATAGTAACAATAAATTCTACCTTTTGAAAACTTTAACAAGATTACTCTAATAGCAAGACATGCGAAAAATAAAAGTGCCAATGCAACATGAATGCAACTAGACTCGAGATACAAAACTAAGAAAGATGCCTAATGACTTCCGGGTTGCCTCCCGGGAAGCGCTCTCTTTAAAGCCATAAAGCCAGGCTAGGATGCTCCATACATTACCCACCTAGATCCCAAGGGATATCGACTCGAGCTGAGGTTGACATACCAGCTTGGAGCATCTTGAAGTAGAGTTCGGTTGGAGCCGTACCCGCTTATGATGCATCGACATCATGTAGATGAACAAGTTCTCGCTTTCAAGCGAGTGTTGATGCACCAAGCTTAGTGAACATGCCTCCGTGTATAGCTGCAATGGGAGGATTTTAGATTCATATAAAATTCTTAAATGTTTACCTTGGTTACCTGTGTAGGGGAACACTTCATAGTATTCTTCCTTCATAGCAGGGAGTTCAGGACCCTGCATGTTAGTATAGCAAGGTTCTATCTCTAGTTCATTATTATTAATGCTCTCCATATGAGTGTCTAGGCACAAGGCCTTCGCTGAACAATTATCAACCGTTTTAGCATCATAAAAATCACTACTAGAGTGAGAGGCATCACAAACAAAAGTTATAGTGTGACTCTCTTTGTCAACCTCACCTTTTTGTTCCTCCTTTTCAACGACTAGTGTTTTAATAGCAATGATAGAATCTAAAGTAGGAGTTGAAGCTGTGAGCGGGTGATCAATCCGTTCTTCCTCCTTGTGCTCCTTTTCCGCTTTGCTCTTTAGTGAGTCCTACAAAAGGTTATCTTTCTCCATGGCGGTTTTAGACCGCTTCGAATAATATAATACCAATGCATTATTACTTAAATTATTGTTGCAAAAGAGGAATATGAGGTATAATAAATTAAAAACTCCATCAAGTGCTTCACTTTCAACATCAATACTTCCTAGTCTAAATACCATTTCAGATGCACCTTTGAAAAGAATGTATTCTAGTACTTCCAAACTAGCATAGGATTTGTCTCTATTATAATTTGCTAGAGTAGGATTGTTGGAATACTTACATTGAAAATTAAGGTGGTCATCTGTTATACAAATTGTGCAATAAGATCCATCATTAGCACACAACCATAATGAATGCCTTTCTAATTGGTCCAACAATTTCTTTATCAGCTCATATATAGCAACTAGGCCTGATGAACTTGAATCCTTTATCTCCTCCAATGCTTGTATTATCTCTTTAACAAAATTTATCTCGGAAGACATGATTAGTAGCAATAGTTTTTATAAATTTTTGGTTTTGTAATTTTTTATTGTTATCAATATAAAAGAAAGCAGTAAGATAATAGTAACAAACACAGATAAACTATATGCGAGTAGATAACCGAACGCTTTGCTATCTGGCAACGGCGCCAATTTGATGGGCTGGGTTCCTGCACCAAAACAGGGTTACTGCAGTACCTGTAGCAACAAATATTTAAAGAGTTTGTCCCGACGGGAGCTCGGCGAACACGACTCTCGCAACCGCATTGTCAATGCGACCACGTTCGCACCTGAACCGTGGTTTGGAAAACGCCTATTCTATAAGTTGCTATGATAAATGAATTTAATATGTTTTGTAATAACTACTACTAGGACTGGAAGAAAACTAAAACAAAAGTAAAACTGAAAAGAGGTGAATGCAATGAGTTGAAATATTAATGCTACGATTCCTCAAGTAATGTTATGTATACCGGTATGCATGATAAGTGCTTATGGAATAGCTGTTAATTATAATTGTGGCAATCCCTCATATACCGCTGTCTCCCACCGTTGGTAAGTGGCAACTAGACAACTCAATTGTCCACACCCTCTTCGGACATGGGTTATCTCGTAAGATAATAGTGTATTAAGGTAACAAGACCAATCAAGGTAAACCAAAGCAAAGGTATTAAGTTCTATGGACATCCGTACTCCTAAGAAAGTGTGCTAGTCACAAGATATCCCATATGTCACTTTGGGGTCAAGCAATTCACAACACTATACGTATCTATATCATGAGCGATCTTGAGGGAACTCTGGGCAGTGCATCCTTTTTATTTTAGAAAAGTAATTTCTACTCATTGAAATATTAACTAAAATTTAATATTCACCACCAAAATATGGGATCATGTGGACACATGTCCTCACCACATATTCTAACATGTGGGAATGAGATTTAAGGGTTGGATCAATATTACTTTAGTTTAAGTTCATTATTTAATGATTTAAAGTGACTAGAAATGCCTATATAGCATTATTTTGGTACTAGTCCAAAGTCACTGCTTGTAAACCTTAATATTATTACATATTTAGATAGATATGATGAAATGTGATTTTTGAGAGTTGGAATCAACTCAAAAGCTAACTTGGTTGATTTTATAAAAATGTTGCAAGTTGCAAAAGCTTCTGTCTTCTTATTTTTATTAGGAGAGATCTATAACTCTAATTGAATTAAATCCAACGGGCTTGGATAGATTATCTTAATACCTTTCAGACAAAATTGGTTTCATGCAATTTGGATTTGTCAAACTCACAGAATTGAATTTTGAAATAGTGGACAGAAACTAGATTTAACTAAAAAGAAAAATCCAGATTTTAATGGGTGGGCTAGCGCGGGAAAAGAAATGGGCCGGCCCAGTGGTGCTCCGCGGCGCGGGGCTCAACTGACAGGGGGGTCCCGCTTATCAGCGGCACTTAACACGTGAAACGGTACGCGCGCTATGGGCCGTAGGATTAGAAGAGGAATCTACGGCTGAGGGTCGTCGTCGACGACGAACAGGTCGCCGGCGAGCTCGAACCCTAGCGGCTCGG
The DNA here is from genome assembly GCA_916181665.1 of Avena sativa. Taxonomy (NCBI): domain Eukaryota; kingdom Viridiplantae; phylum Streptophyta; class Magnoliopsida; order Poales; family Poaceae; genus Avena; species Avena sativa. The sequence continues at coordinate 462,995,037 of OV702287.1, forward strand.
TGGGGGTCTGCTGGGGGCGTACCAGGGCTCCAGCAGGGTCGGCGAGGCGGGAAAACGACATGGAAGACGATAGCGAGACGAGGCACGGTTGCGGCGGAGCTTGGGGTGGTCGCAATCAACGGCGCCCTTCTCCTTCTGTCGCGGCTGCTCCGGCTCCAATTCCGGCGAGGCAGAGCTCGCCTTGCTCCGGCTAGAGGTGGCTGAGGTTCAGAGAGGTGAGGGGAGTGGAATGGTGTGGAGAGAAAAGGCTGGGGAGGGCTCCTTTTATAGGCCCGACGGTGAGACCGAGCGGGATGGCAGTCGACGGTGGCGACATGGCTACGACGGGGTAGAGGCATGGCTGTGGGTGGCGATCGATGTGTGGTTCCCTGGCGGTGCTCTAGAACTTGAATGCGAGCGTAGGGGAGGTGGCACGCGGTCTGGGCGAGGTGGCGCGCTGAGCGGCAGAGGCGGTGGTGTCCACGACGAGCGGTGGCTGTGAGGCATTGGGCGGCCAGCGGGGGTGTCTGGGGTGTTCTCCAGGTCAAGGCGGAGCAGCGGGCACGAGCTGCTGCCAAGGGGTGGTCTGTGCGAGCGGGGACCGAGCGTTCTCTGGGGGCGGCACTGGCATGGTGCGGTGGCACTGGGCGCGGTTTGTGCTCGGTGGTCCACTGCTGCTCTGGGCTCGGGCAAGGGACAGGGGGTGGCGGTGAGCTCCTAGCTACCTCCTAGACATGGCGAGGGAAGAGGGAATAGTCTGCTGCAGCGGGGCAAGGTTTGGCCGGCACGGCATGGCTCGACATGGCATGGCATGGGGACTAGGGACAAGGGAGAGGGGTGTTAGGGGTTTGGTTAGATCAAGAGGGGACATAGGAGATAAATGAAGGTCATTTGGGGGGAAAACCCTGTAGTAAACAGTGAGCTAGGATTAGAGGAGAGATTATGCATGCCAAGTGTTTGATTAAATGGCCGCATGAAAGAAAGTTTTGAATTTTGGTTTCAAAAATTTTGAGTGATATCCACTAGTGATAGGTAGTCTCTGGTTGCAAGGGTTTTGAAAGTGGAGCTCAAAGAGATGGTTTTTGAAATAGGGGTGATCTATGCATATGCATTAGATTCAATTTTAAACTATCATCTAAACTAGTTAACAGAATGTTTTTAGCAGATCAAAAGGTGGGTCTTGGTACCTCACTATGTGTACTAGCAAGGGGTACCAAGATCAAGAATTGTTTCTATTAAGTTTTGAGTACTAGGAATAGCCAAAGTAGGCATGAGAGTGAAATTTGCCAAAATGACTATTCCTCCTTTTTAATTCTTTTTGATTTGATTTTCTTTAGGAAAAGTTTGGGAATGATGTAGATGATATTTAAATCACCTAAGAAACATTTTACAAGCCTTGGATCATTCAATCATGGAAATTCAAACAACTCCTATTTTAAATGCACACATATATGAATGCTTTCATTTTAAATTTGAAAAAGTTTTTGTTAACCCTATTTTTGGATGATTTGATCTTGATAACCTTGGATTGAAGTTTTGGGATGTTACAAACCTTCCCCCCTTAAACAAAATCTCGTCCCGAGATTTACAAAGAAAACTAGGAACTAAAGAGATCTGGGAACTCTGTCCTAATGTAATCTTCGCGCTCCCAAGTAGCTTCCTCCTCGGTATGGTTGCTCCACTGAATCTTGAGAAACTTGATACTCCTGGTCGTGGTGGTTCTGTAGGCTTCTTCTCAGATACGGATGGGCACTTCCCGATAGGTCAGGTCATTGTTGATTTCCACAGCTCTGTGATCGATATTCTTGAAAACTTCAGTCTTCTCAGGCACTTCCAAGCATTTGCGAAGTAGCAAGATATGGAACACATTGTGGATGGTTGACATCTCTTCAGGCAGTTCTAGTTGGTATGATACTTCTCCTCGACGGTTCAGAATCTTGAAAGGTCTGATATATCTGGGGGCTAACTTTTCCTTCAGACTAAAGCGTTGGGTTCCCTTCAATGGTGAAACCTTGAGATATACAAAATCTCCGACATTGAAAGTCAGGTCTCTCCTTCTCTTGTCATCATAGCTCTTCTGTCTGGATTGGGCGGTCTTGAGGTGCTCACGGACTTTGTGAACTTTCTCTTCTGCTTCTCGGACAATGTCGGGTCCAAAGATCTGACTCTCTCCTACTTGCGATCAATTCAAAGGGGTACGACACTTTCTTCCGTATAGGAATTCAAATGGTGCCATCTGCAAACTAGCTTGATAACTGTTGTTATATGAGAATTCTGCGAAAGGTAGGCGGTCTTCCCATTTTGATCCATATTCCAACACACAAGCTCTAAGCATATCCTCTAGGATCTGGTTGACTCTCTCAGTCTGTCCATCTGTTTGCGGGTGATATGCGGTACTGAAGTTCAACTTGGTTCCTAATCCTTCTTGGACTTTCTGCCAAAATCTTGAAGTAAACTGGGTTCCTCGATCTGAGACGATGGTCTTGGGGGTTCCATGCAGACTAACAATCCTAGCAATGTATAGCTCTGCTAACTTTGCACTCTGGTAGGTTGTCTTAACAGGTATGAAGTGGGCTACCTTGGACAATCTATCAACGATGACCCAGATTGAGTCATTTCCCCTACTAGAAGTAGGTAAACCGGTGATAAAGTCCATTACAACAGAATCCCATTTCCATTCCAGAATCTGCAATGGTTGCAATAGTCCTGCAGGTCTTTGATGCTCTGCTTTGACTCTTTGACAGATGTCACATTTGGCAATGTAGCTTCCGATCTCTCTCTTCATCTTGTGCCACCAAAATTGCTCTTTCAAAACCTGATACATCTTTGTTCCTCCGGGGTGGATAGAATAAAGAGTATGATGAGCTTCCTTCATGATAACTTCCTTCAACTCCAAATCTGCTGGCACACAGATACGTCCTTTGTACCACAGTACTCCTTCTTCATCTTCGGTGAATCCAGGTACCTTTCCTGTACCAATACGATGTTTGATTCCGTCGATACTTTCATTCCCCTTCTGGGCTTCCTTGATTTGGCTAATCAAAGTGGGTTAAAGTTCAATGCTAGCTAAGAATCCTTTGCTAACTAACTCAGTCCCGAACTGCTCCAACTCCTCATATAAACTTGGTTGCTTCTCTTTGATCATGGTGTTAAGCCTACACGACAATATGCTAAGAGCATCCGCTACCACATTGGCTTTGCCGGGGTGATAGTGAATGTCAAGGTCATAATCCTTGATTAACTCTATCCATCTTCTTTGCCTCATATTCAGCTCCTTCTGAGTGAAGATATACTTCAGGCTCTTATGATCTGAGTAAATCTCACAGCGATTACCCATCAAATAAGGACGCCATGTCTTCAATGCTAGAACCACGGCTGCTAGCTCAAGATCATGGGTCAGATAGTTCTGCTCATGTTGCTTCAATTATCGAGACAGATAAGCGATGACTTTGCCTTCTTGCATCAATACACATCCTAGGCCAATCTTGGATGCATCAGAATACACATCAAACGGCTTCTTGATGTCTGGCATGATCAAAATTGGGGCGGATACCAATCTCTTCTTCAGCTCTTGGAAACTGGCTTCACACTTGTCTGTCCATTCAAACTTTTTGTCCTTCTTCAACAATTGGGTCATTGGTCGGGCTATGCTCGAGAATCCTTCTACGAACTTGCGGTAGTATCCTCCTAATCCGAGAAATGAACGAACTTGGGTTTGATTGGTTGGGGCTTCCCATTCTTCGACATCTTTGATCTTGGTGGGATCAATAGAGACTCCTTCGGCAGACACAATATGTCCTAGGAATCCTACTTCTTTCAACCAAAACTCACACTTGCTAAACTTGGCATATAACTGATGCTCTCTCAGGGTTTCTAGAATGATTCTCAGATGTTGCTCATGCTCTTCTTCTGACTTGGAGTAGATAAGGATGTCGTCGATAAACACAACTACAAACTTATCCAGGAAATTCATAAAGATCTTATTCATGAGATTCATGAAATAAGCAGGGGCATTGGTTAATCCAAAAGACATAACCATATACTCGTATAAACCATAGCGAGTAGTAAAGGCGATCTTCGGAATATCCGTTGCATGAATCTTAAGTTGGTGATAACCAGTCCTAAGATCAATCTTTGAGAATACCTGGGCTCCAGTCAACTGATCAAATAGATCCTCTATCTTTGGCAAAGGGTACTTGTTATTGATGGTGACATCATTCAATTTTCTATAATCTGTACATAGACGGTTGCCTCCATCTTTCTTGTCGACGAATAACACTGGTGATCTCCATGGCGATGCGCTTGGCTGAATCAAGCATGTGGCTAACATGGCATCCAACTGCTTCTTCAGTTCCACTAACTCTGAGGGGTTCATGGTATAGGGTCTCTGGGCTATAGGTCCGGTTCCGGGGATTAGTTCGATAATGAACTCAATATCCCTATCCGGGGGCATACCTGGAAATTCATCTATGAATACGTCGGGGTATTCACAGACTACTCTGACTTGGTCAATGGTGGGCAGGGCTACACTCTTGTTGCACTTGAACTGACTGGGTAAGGTTTCAGAGAGATGCTCTACTGTTACTCCAGAACTACTGGTCATGGTGATGCCTTTCTTAGCACAGTCTATCAGTCCTTTATGCCTTGACATCCATTCCATACCTAGTACTACTTCCAATCCTTTGGTTCCAAGTACAATTAGGTTGGCATAAAAATCTATCCCATGTATTCTGATAGGTACAACTTTGCAAATTTTTCTAGCTTTTGTTGTTGAACCGGGGATTTGAACTATCATGACATGCTTCAGGTTGGTTGGGTGAATCTTACTAGTGCATACAAATTCTTCTGTGACAAATGAATGCGATGCTCCAGAATCAAACAATACTCTTGCTAAAACTGAGTTGACAGAAAACATACCCAACACTACATCTGGCGCTTCCTGGGCTTCTTCTGCGTTCATGTGGAAGAGACGACCGTTGCGGTTGTGAGGGTTCCCTGGGGCAAATCTCCTTCCTGGTTGAACACGACGCTGCTGCTGAGCTGGGGCATTCACAGGGGCATTGGCGGCAGTCTTCTTGGGACACTCATTGGAGTAGTGACCCTTCACTCCACACTTGAAACAAGTGATCTGGGACTTGTCCTTGACTGCGACAGGCACAACATTGCTGCCAGTTCTAGGTGCAGTGTTGCTGTTGTTGTTGCTCTTGGGAGGGGCACGGTTGAAATTGTTGGCATTGCTGGAGTTGTGATTGTTTCCTCCGGACTTCACATTACCTCCGCTACGGTTGGGGTAGCTTGGGCGAGGATTTGGGGGTCGGTTGTTCCTTGGTGCATATCCCAGTGAGGGGTTGGGACGGTACTTCTGGTGACTATTGGATCCAGACTGCTGCATCATACGACGCTTGCGGTTGTCGTTTGCCTGGTTAAGCTTCCCTTCCATCTGAATGGCAGAGTCGACTAGCTCTTCGAGATCCTGGAAACGGATGTTGACGAGGACAGTCTGCATCTCATCATGCAGTCCGTTCAAGAATCTCTCCTTCTTCTTGGCCTCCGTGTTAATCTCATCCGGTGCATATCTGGCAAGTGACAAGAATCTGTCACGGTACTCCACCATAGTCATTCTTCCTTGCTTCAATTCGCGGAACTCATCTCTCATTCTGTTGACAAGACCTTGCGGCACGTGGGTGCGGCTGAACTTGACCTTGAATGCTTCCCAGGTCATCACCTGGCCATGGTTCATATTGCGGATGCTATTCCACCAAGCTCTTGCATCTCCCGCCAGATAGTGGGTGGCGAAGAGAACCTTCTCATTCTCATCAACTCTGGCAACCTCTAAGTTGTTTTCCATGGTCTATAACCAGTCATCAGCATCTAATGGGTTTTCAGATTGGTTGAAGATTGGGGGATTTGTGTTCTGAATTTTTTTGAGTTTGGATCCATGGTGATCCTGATTTCCATGTCCTTGGTTGTTGAGAGCCATTTGGGCGATCTGCTGCAATGTTGCTAAGTTGGCTTGACGCTCAGCCCTACTTGCTTCACGGTCTGCGATGAGATTCTGTAAGATCTGCAGCATTGGGTCTTGCGACGAGCTGCTCCCTCCTTGGTTTCCACGAGTCATCTGAAGATTGATATAGATATAGGGGTAAGAGGGAAATTCTAAGGTTCATGGTTTTGGGTTTTCAAAGCTAAAACTTTGAGTTAGACTCAGGTTTTTCAACTAACTTCATTTTCATTCATGCAAGCAAGCACACGATACAACACACACCACAACAATCAAAGGGAAAACAGATGGTTTGATGAACCATTCTGTAAGCTACGATACAATGAGATGATACATCTCATGCTACGACAGTGCTCTAGTGCATCTACTCATCGTCGATGAAGTCGGAGTCTTCATCATCAGTGTAGAAGTCCACAGCATCCTCCTCCAGAAAGTCATCATCGTTGCTGAGGTAAGAATCCATATCTCCCTGGATGTCTTCACCCTCATCTTCTTCTTCCTTGGTGGCAAGCTGAGCTTCCTGCTCCTTGACGGTCTTCTCGAGGTCGGCCACCTTCTTGCGAAGACGGGTGATGGTGCGATCCTTCTTTGCACGCTGGCGGCGAAGAAACTGGCAATCTTGGACGAGTAGTGCAAAAGTCTGGGCCTTCTGGTCGGCGATGGCATGGTTCTGGTTGGCTAACTCCCTGGCATTGTCCAGTTCCCGCTGTCTGTCATGAAGCAAGAAATCAAGGTTCTCCACTTGACGCCTCAACTCTAGGTGACTTGGCATCTCCATCGGCATTCCCATGAAGTCACGTCTTGCATAGTGGGCAAAACGGGTTCCTTGGATCTTGTTGATGCTGAGGGCACATAGACGTGCGAGAGCTTCATGCATTGCCCTGGCTAATCCATCTAGCCAGTTGTTCTCTCTCGCGGAGAACTGAATTCTCCCAGAAGTTGGTGCTTCGATGCTTCCTCTAAGATCTGCGGTGACTAGCCACTGTAGGTCTCCTCCTGGGGGTCCTGGAAGTTGAGCTCCAAGAAACTCCGGATGTGGGAGTCCTAGTAACTCCGACAGTGAATCTAGATCCCTCTCGAAGATCAACTGACCTCTGTTTCCCAACTGGTAAAACTTGCTGAACTGAGTATCCAACTACAAGAATTAAGGATGAGGAAGTTAGTGAAGTGATCAAGTGTGTCAAATTTTAAGTAGTAGTGTAAGAATTTTGAGGAACATGAATCTTTGAGAGAGAATGAGTTCACAAGGGTAAGATGGGAAATAGTTTTTCATAAATACTCACTTTGGTTTTGAAGCTAAGTTTTTGGTTTGGACGCCCATTCTAACTAGGGTCTCCTATGGTCAGGATGGCTCTGATACCAACTTATCAACACCCGGATTTTTAATCCCAGATGCCCATTATGCCATACCTCGCAATCCCAGGATTACCATTTTTGCGAGACATAATGGATTGAATAGCACAGTACATCATCCATTACACACCATACATAAGGTTTTACACAAATAAGGATCTCATGATCCAGTCTTAATACAACAAGCAGCGGAAATAAAAGATAGCATAGCGGTGGGGTCCATCTTCAGCGGAAATATAATACCAATGCATTATTACTTAAATTATTGTTGCAAAAGAGGAATATGAGGTATAATAAATTAAAAACTCCATCAAGTGCTTCACTTTCAACATCAATACTTCCTAGTCTAAATACCATTTCAGATGCACCTTTGAAAAGAATGTATTCTAGTACTTCCAAACTAGCATAGGATTTATCTCTATTATAATTTGCTAGAGTAGGATTGTTGGAATACTTACATTGAAAATTAAGGTGGTCATCTGTTATACAAATTGTGCAATAAGATCCATCATTAGCACGCAACCATAATGAATGCCTTTCCAATTGGTCCAGCAATTTCTTTATCAGCTCATATATAGCAACTAGGCCTGATGAACTTGAATCCTTTATCTCCTCCAATGCTTGTATTATCTCTTGAACAAAATTTATCTCGGAAGACATGATTAGTAGCAATAGTTTTTATAAATTTTTGGTTTTGTAATTTTTTATTGTTATCAATATAAAAGAAAGCAGTAAGATAATAGTAACAAACACAGATAAACTATATGCGAGTAGATAACCGAACGCTTTGCTATCTGGCAACGGCGCCAATTTGATGGGCTGGGTTCCTGCACCAAAACAGGGTTACTGCAGTACCTGTAGCAACAAATATTTAAAGAGTTTGTCCCGACGGGAGCTCGGCGAACACGACCCTCGCAACCGCATTGTCAATGCGACCACGTTCGCACCCAAACCGTGGTTTGGAAAACGCCTATTCTATAAGTTGCTATGATAAATGCATTTAATATGTTTTGTAATAACTACTACTAGGACTGGAAGAAAACTAAAACAAAAGTAAAACTAAAAAGAGGTGAATGCAATGAGTTGAAATATTAATGCTACGATTCCTCAAGTAATGTTATGTATACCGGTGTGCATGATAAGTGCTTATGGAATAGCTGTTAACTATAATTGTGGCAGTCCCTCATATACCGCTGTCTCCCACCGTTGGTAAGTGGCAACTAGACAACTCAATTGTCCACACCCTCTTCGGACATGGGTCATCTTGTAAGATAATAGTGTATTAAGGTAACAAGACCAATCAAGGTAAACTAGAGCAAAGGTATTAAGTTCTATGGACAACCGTACTCCTAAGAAAGTGTGCTAGTCACAAGATATCCCGTATGTCACTTTGGGGTCAAGCAATTCACAACACTATACGTATCTATATCATGAGTGATCTTGAGGGAACTCTGGGCAGTGCATCTTAAGCTGCTATTGCCTCCGCAAATCACTTATAGAAAATAGCCTATTAGTTCTACCCATGGACTTGTCAGGCCCATGGAAGAGTAGAGACTAATGATAAGTTTTGTGACACTCCGTGAATCCCTAGTAAATTCCTCAACAATGGATTGGACGTCTCCAATCACTAGAATAATATCATGAATAGAAAAATGTAAATAGAAAGCACAAACATATTAATTAACAAGTACACACCACACTCCAATTACTCAAATCATCATAACATTAATAAAAGGGGGTTCAAGCCATGTTACAACCCATCACGGAGATCATGATGGGGAAGGATGAAGGAGTAGCAGCAATGGAGATGGTGATGACGACGCGGTGATGGTTGCATCGGTGTGGTGATGGCGGCGTCCTCCTTCTCCTCCTCTTATTGCTTGGATGGCTTGATGGTGTTGATGGAGATCTAGATCTTGGTTGAGCTATAGAGGCTATGGAGGCAGCACAGTGGCAGGGCGCTGCCGTGGAGGCGGTAGATGGTATCTAGATCTTGTATATGGTGTATTGTGGCTTCCTCCTTGTCAACACCCGGATTTTTAATCCCAGATGCCCGTTATGCCATACCTCGCAATCCCAGGATTACCATTTTTGCGAGACATAACAGATTGGATATCACAGTACATCATCCATTACACACCATACATAAGGTTTTACACAAATATGGATCTCATGATCTAGTCTTAATACAACAAGCAGCAGAAATAAAAGATAGCGTAGCCGTGGGGTCCATCTTCAGGGGCACAGGCAATGGTGACGAAGGCAGATAGTCCTAGTTATCATAGCCGTCCTGCTGACCATCATCATGATAATCTCCTTCATAGTCTGGCCATGAGAATAGCCAGGGACAAAATCCATGAGTACTCTTTAAGTACTCGCAAACTACCACTAACAAGTAGTATAATTCTAAGTTAAAGTGCTAGAGCTAGGTTTAACTATAAAGTTAAGTTTGAAACCTAAGCTGAGTTCTGAAGCAAAGAAAGATAAAGTAAAGTTCTAGAATCACTTAAGTTGGGAAGCTATTGTCATAAACCCAACCCTGTTGTGGTCAAGTCAAGATTCATCATTCACATCAAGTTATTTAGAAAACATCTGACTACGAAACAGTATGGCCATTCCAATTGTCCATAACCGCGGACGCGGCTATTCGAATAGTTTGACACTCTGCAGAGGTGGTACACTTTCACCACAAGATTCGATACATCTATTAGGGATAACCCTGAATCATCATACTTAGTATGCAGATAATCAAACATAACCTTCCCTTTACACACCCTAGTATAAGCACCTCTCCTATGAGCATGGCCTCCCAACCATGACCATCAGTCATCTTGGACACTGCATAGGTGGACAACATTGAGAGGTAGCCTCAGCTCAAACCTCTCCCGTGAGGGAACTAAGACTAATGCATATAAATTTCCAGCTAAGCCTTACCCAATTCAGGTAGTGTGGTTGTACGGTAAATTTGGAATGGTATCGCATCCGAATCCAACCATCAGTTTTATAAAAGGGTTAAGGCTCATGCCTCAATATTTTCATCATCCTCAACCATTTGTGTTTCTCAACACATGTCAAAACATCTCAATAGAATGACTCATCATTCCAAGGTTTTCATAATTCATTTTCACCAAGTGTTCCCATCTAAACTCACTCAAGTTTTTGATCTACTCTAAACTACTAAGTTAAGAGTGTTCACTAAGGTGGAAAAGATGTGTTAGAATGACATCTAAAGGTTTATAAGTAGGTCAAGTTTTATACTTTTTATGCTACCTTCAAAACAAGTAAAGAACTTTGTGTACTAAGGGGAGTAAAACTTGTAAGTAAGACTTGGGGTACTAATAGTCAAAAGGGTGTTATCAAAGCATGCTTAAGGCATCTTTGCTAAACCATCTAGTTTGATTCTAGTTTGCTAAGTACTACACTTGAAAGTACTAACTTGCAAGGGTTAATCTTGGATAGTGCTAGCTTTCCTTGGTTGGTGCAGTGATTGAAGTTTTCTTCTTCTTCTTCTTGGTAGAACTCCTCCTCCTCGAAAGCTTGGTCGGTACTAGCGTCTATAAATGCATAGGGAGTCCACAATCACCAAACAATACTTAACTAGGCTAAGTAGCATTCTAAAACACACATTTGATGATCTATTATCATCACAAACATCACAAGTTCTAATTCAATAGTTTCATCCTTTTTATTTTAGAAAAGTAATTTCTACTCATTGAAATATTAACTAAAATTTAATATTCACCACCAAAATATGGGATCATGTGGACACATGTCCTCACCACATATTCTAACATGTGGGAATGAGATTTAAGGGTTGGATCAATATTACTTTAGTTTAAGTTCATTATTTAATGATTTAAAGTGACTAGAAATGCCTATATAGCATTATTTTGGTACTAGTCCAAAGTCACTGCATGTAAACCTTAATATTATTACATATTTAGATAGATATGATGAAATGCGATTTTTGAGAGTTGGAATCAACTCAAAAGCTAACTTGGTTGATTTTATAAAAATGTTGCAAGTGGCAAAAGCTTATGTCTTCTTATTTTTATTAGGAGAGATCTATAACTCTAATTGAATTAAATCCAACGGGCATGGATAGATCATCTTAATACCTTTTAGACAAAATTGGTTTCATGCAATTTGGATTTGTCAAACTCACAGAATTGAATTTTGAAATAGTGGACAAAAACTAGATTTAACTAAAAAGAAAAATCCAGATTTGAATGGGTGGGCTAGCGCGGGAAAAGAAATGGGCCGGCCCAGTGGCGCTCTGCGGCACGGGGCTCAACTGACAGGGGGGTCCCGCTTGTCAGCAACACTTAACACGCGAAACGGTACGCGTGCTGTGGGCCGTAGGATTAGAAGAGGAATCTACGGCTGAGGGTCATCGTCGATGACGAATAGGTCGCCGGCGAGCTCGAACCCTAGCGACAGGGGGGTCTGCTGGGGGCGTACCAGGGCTCCAGCGGGGTCGGCGAGGCAGACAAACGACATGGAAGACGACGGCGAGGCGAGGCGCGGTTACGACCGAGCTTGGGGTGGTCGCAATCAACGGCGCCCTTCTCCTCCTGCCGCGGCTGCTCCGGCTCCAATTCCGGCGAGGCAGAGCTCGCCTTGCTCCGGCTAGAGGTGGGTGAGGTTCAGAGAGGTGAGGGGAGTGGAATGGTGTGGAGAGAAAAGGCTGGGGAGGGCTCCTTTTATATGTCCGACGGTGAGACCGAGCGGGATGGGCAGTCGACGGTGGCGACATGGCTACGGCGGGATAGAAGCATGGCTGCGGGTGGCAATTGATGTGTGGTTCCCTGGCGGTGCTCTAGAACTTGAATGCGAGCGTAGGGGCAGTGGCACGCGGTCTGGGCGAGGTGGCACTCTGAGCGGCAGAGGCGGCGGTGTCCACGGCGAGTGGTGGCTGTGAGGCGTTGGGCGGCCAGCGGGGGTGTCTGGGGTGTTCTCCAGGTCGAGGCGGAGCGGCAGGCGCGGGCTGCTGCCAAGGGGCGGTCTGTGTGAGCGGGGACCGAGCGTGCTCTGGGGGCGGCACTGTCATGGTGCGGTGGCACTGGGCGCGGTTTGTGCTCGGTGGTCCACTGCTTCTCTGGGCTCGGGCAAGGGACAGGGGTTGGCGGTGAGCTCCTGGCTACCTCCTAGACATTGCGAGGGAAGAGGGAATGATCTGCTGCAGCGGGGCAAGGTTTGGCCGGCGCGGCATGGCTCGGCATGGCATGGCATGGGGACTAGGGACAAGGGAGAGGGGTGTTAGGGGTTTGTTTAGATCAAGAGGGGACAGAGGAGATAAATGAAGGCCATTTGGGGGCAAAACCCTATAGTAAACAGTGAGCTAGGATTAGAGTAGATATTATGCATGCCAAGTGTTTGATTAAATGGCCGCATGAAAGAAAGTTTTGAATTTTGGTTTCAATTTTTTTGAGTGATCTCCACTAGTGATAGGTAGTCTCTGGTTGCAAGGGTTTTGAAAGTGGAGCTCAAAGAGATGGTTTTTGAAATAGGGGTGATCTATGCATATGCATTAGATTCAATTTTAAACTGTCATCTAAACTAGTTAACAAAATGTTTTTAGCAGATCAAAAAGTGGGCCTTGGTACCTCATTATGTGTACTAGCAAGGGGTACCAAGATCAAGAATTGTTTCTATTAAGTTTTGAGTACTAGGAATAGCCAAAGTAGGCATGAGAGTGAAATTTGCCAAAATGACCATTCCTCCTTTTTAATTCTTTTTGATTTGATTTTCTTTAGGAAAAGTTTGGGAATGATGTAGATGATATTTAAATCACCTAAGAAACATTTTACAAGCCTTGGATCATTCAATCATGGCAATTCAAACAACTCCTATTTTAAATGCACACATATATGAATGCTTTCATTTTAAATTTGAAAAAGTTTTTGTTAACCCTATTTTTGGATGATTTGATCTTGATAACCTTGGATTGAAGTTTTGGGATGTTACACTCCTCCCCTCCCTCCTTTATATAGGCCTTGGGGGTGCCCTAGGGCTCCCCCAATACCGTCATATGACTTAGGGAAGGTTCTAGAGCCTCCGGAGGGTGAAATCCTGTCGTTTGCGACCTTTTTGGCAACTATACGGCAGGAGCTATACGGTCGGAATTATTTCTCCCGCCGTATAGTTGGTTGTGAAAGCATGAGTACTCTTTAGTATTTTGGTCGCCATTTCTTCATGCGAACTCCGTTTTGGGTGTTCTTGGTCTTGTTGAGTTCATATCATCGAGGGCTACAACCCCATGGTCTTGGATATTTATTTTAAGAAATTTGAAAAATCACTTTTCCAACCTCTCAAATGGCTAAGTCTGGTCCCTGGAACTCCTCCATACTATGCTCTCTTTGTTTCTTTTGCCTTTGTTTCATCCATAATCATCATTAACACCTACACACATGTCAAAGACAAGGAAGAGGGATAAAATTCTACCTAAACTACTAAATTTCCAAAGCTCATGTTAAATTTAATAAAAACAAGTAATCATGCATATCAGGCATAACAATAGTTAGATGGAGCATGATATGATAGGCAAATGACACAATTTATATTGATAAAAAGTGTTATATTATCACAGCCATCACAAACCCACGAGGATATGAAGGTAAAATATCTATTCTCTAAAGCCCTATAACCAACTTATATGGCCCTTCGTGCAAAGCAAGGAACTAGAGTGTGTATGGTTGTTTTTGCTACTAATTAGAAAATGGTGAAGTGTTGGAAGTAAATACTAAAAGTATACTATTGCAAGCAAGTAAAGTAAGAGCTAGTGAAGTAGGATAAAATTTCTCAAGGGATCAAGTGTTTAGGAAAATTGTTATTTCATTCGTTTGGTTGTCACAATTAATGAGCGCACTTGGATGGTCTTTTTATTTGTTTATTTTAGAGAGGAGCCATAGACAGGTGCAACCATATACATATGTAATTACACCCCTAGTGATTTATCCCAAGGTCGTTGTTGTGCAAACAAGGGAATTATTAATACATAAAGTCCAACCACCGCATTTTGATTTAAGGTCCCCATAGTTATACCGCCGTTAATTAACCATGAATTAATATGACAAGTATTTTTAAGACTTGGGACATGGTTTCTGTGAATCTCTAGCCATCCATCCTCCTATAAACATGCAACCATGACAACCTTATGCACCCCAACATATGTGTGCACTCATATATTATTACATAATATCATAATATAAGATAACGTATACTTGTATGCAACCAACAATAAACTATTTCACAATTGCCATAAATAATTCACTACTCAAACAAAGACATAGAGATATAATAAATCATGGGAAAACAATAGATTGCATCACACATCATGTTTTCCAAGAGATTACAGTAGGGGTATGGAGAGGATCTTGTTGTAGATGTTGATGATGAACATGCCACAGGGGTTAGAGCCCACATGAGGCGATTCTGGCAATGTTTCCCCCCTTCGATCTCTGCCGGTGGTGGCTTGCAGATTCTCTGTTTATGTGTTTTCAATCTATGGCTCCATCTATGTCGAGGATGGTTGCAAGGGGGTATATATAGATGTTTTAGGTCAAAACACGTTGGTGGGCGCAAGATTGAAACGAATCGGATGACTGAGGCATGGGAAAGATCCCAGGTGGCGTGGCGTGGGTACTGGGTTGCGCCACCGAGACTCTTTTCCATCTCATTAAGCCCCTAGTGCCCTTCTTTGTCTTGATGGATGCCTCTCAAAATTTTTGGAAGCGTGCTCTCTGAACTTGCCCTTTTTGGAGTCTCGTAGCTCCTAAAAATACAAAAATACTAGCACAAGGTATATCCTGCCAGACAAAGTTAGAACCAAAAGAGAGAGGATTGTTTAGAAAGTCCCCAAAATCATTAATAACATTGATAATAACTACTAATATGATGCAAATATGTGGGAATATGTGACAATAAACTACAAAGTTCATTTATGCATTTTACATGCATCAACATTCCCAAGCTTAACCTACTCTCGTCCTCGAGCATAAAGGTGATAAAACTAAACATGGACTTTGGAGTTTGTTGCTATGTTGGATATCATAAGTAATTATCATGTTGCACAAAGTTAAATGGTTCATTCTTTAAGTAATATTGACAAGCAAATGAACTATAAAGTGGTATCTCTTATGCACTACATTGATGCTCAATAATAAGTCACTTTGTGTAAAACAAATGAAAGTACTATGGACCATTGAGCATGCAAGTGCAAGTGAAAGTGCGTTGTGTATCGTCCTACTTTGGTCTTAGAATCAACTTTTACATTTCATGTATATGGACACTTGAAACGATAGAAAGTAAGCATTGATTAAACATTTACTTATTTATATTCCAAACCTCAACACTTAAGGGCATGCTTATTAAACATTGTTTGATAGCCAACAACACCATGATCTTCCATACTAACTTCGTTTAGATTTTTGAGATATGCTCCCATATTAGGTCCCCTCCCTTTTTAGGCACAAATGCGTCTGGAGGAGGAGTTTACCATATTTGTTTGCTGTTTGGGAATGGGCATCCCTTAGGCACTCTATCCACCAAATTGACGATAAAGAACATTATAAATGCTCATCATGTTTAGCATGAGGGGAAACTTGTTTAGCAGGGAAGATCACTATATCCTTAACCATCAATCATGCACACATAGACAAAAGCATTGAACATTCATAATCTAAATACCTCATGAGAAATATACTTGGAATAACATTAATGCTATGCAGGTAGGTATGGTGGACGCTGCTAGAATAACTTGGTTAAAGGGATTATGGATGCAAAAGTCTTTGCTTGTTTTAATTATTTGGGCTAAAGTTGACCATCTACAAGCATGCACAAGTGTACATAGTGCTAATCATTTATTATTGGACAAAGTAACATAAAGTTAACCATCTATGCATGTGAATAACAGACAACACTAAATAAGGCACTTGCAAATTATCATTCATTAAAGCATATGAAACAAACAACTCCATGCATAACCTGTATTTCAACCCTTACTTTTCATGCATCCATTTTTGCCTTTATTTTTACTACTATAGCAAGTTTACTGATAGTGGTCTTGGCAACATGAATAGAATACTAACTTAACAGATGCTCCAAGTTTATGCGAAAATATTATCTTGGTCAAAAAACAAAGTTTAGAGGTTTGCAAACCATGAGTGTAATAGGTCCAGCGGGGTGCCTTGGGCTTCCCCATGCTTATGGTTTTCACTATTCTTGGATAGATCATGGTGTGGTGTTCCTCCATTCCCTGTTAAAAACTTCAACACAAAACTTTCTCCCATTTCTTTTCTATGGGGTGACATTAGGTATATAGATAACATGCAAGTTGTGATAAAATTCCTAAATAGAATTTGGTTTTAAATGTACAGAGAGTTTCTTAAGTGGCTAACATCCACAAAATATCAAAAGAATCAAATCAAAGCTCAAAGAAGCCACTCTTGCAATAAAAGGCATATTCTGTCCAAAAAACAACAGATACATAACGTAATTATTTCGCCCACTTAAACATGTCAGGAATTTTAGCCAATTTTTGTGAATATATAGGATGAAAAGTTGCAACTAAAGTTCAAATATGAGAGCACTAGAAGGACCTTGTGCGCATTGTTGCACGCGTTTTCCACATGTTGGTGTCAGTGTAATAGGAAAGGGGGACCTTCGCATTGCACCTTGGCGCGTGGGAAGGATCCAACCCACGACAAGGTCATCTCAGTAAAGAAGAGCACAAACTAGGGAACAGGGTCGTAAAAGAGATAACCGACGTTGGTGGGTACTCTACTCGTTTCCCCCACAATATCATCACAAGAGAAACTCCCCTCAGGACAGGCATGGCCTGGGAGCACAAGTCAACAAAGACCAAGTCAGTGATAGCGCGCATGGGAGACAATTGTCGCCCCCATCCATGCGCATGCACGGGACATTAAAAGGAGCGTGGGTGTTGTAGTCCCAACGTGATAGCACATGCCTTGTGCTATCCCTCGCCATAAATTGTTGCACAACACTGCCCGAGGGCAAGGAGAGGCCAACGACAGCGCCCTCAACCAATAGTGACCAGCAGCACCACCCATCTGCCGCTACACCGCGTGGTACGGCAGTAGTGGATCCTGGGAACGATATGAAGGCTCATGCGCCCCGGCCACCGTGGTACCCCCTTGCAGTATAAAAGGAGGGCCTTGGCCATAGTAGAGAGGAGAGAGGAAGAAAGGAGGGAAAAAGAGAGGTTTCTAAGAGAGGTTTTAGAAGAGGATTTCGAGAGAGGAGAGAAGATCTAGAATTGAGACATTCTCAGGGAGAGATTGTGAGATAGAAAGAAAGAGGAAGACCGGGAAGCATGGAAGCTAGTTGAAAGCGGCTCCCCAGCACTAGACTATTGATCTCATTGTAAGACATCCACAAGATAATCCACCAAAGCATGAAGTAGGGTTGTTAGCCAAAGGGCGGACTGAACCTAGGTAAAAAATACCATGTGTGTTGTGTGTGAGATGAGGCTATATTACCTTAGTTCCCACCGCCGAACCAAAATAGGGGTGTGAGACATCCTCGATGCTTGTGTTCCGACACATGACATCTAGCGCACGAGGCAGGGGCGCTAGTGATTCGACCTCAACAATTGTCTTCATGAGCGTCGATATCATCACCATTGGCACCATCCGTGTCAGCAGCAGGCATGGCACCCAGGAGAGCAACTATAGCCATTGGGACAAGCGTGGCCACCGCGGACACGCCGTCTACACACACTCAGTCCCGTGACCTGGCCTTGGCCGCTACCACGATGACTGAGCAGCATGCAAAACAGGCGCAGGCTGCTTGCGACCACAATGCCTAGCCTAAGCCCGTGCCCGCCACATCCAACCAAACCCAGTTGTCTCCCACGGAGCTAGCCCTGGGCTGGCCGTGGAAGGAGCAGCGATGCGCGAAGAAGTACATTCAGGTAGCACAAGCGCTACCGCCACCAATGGTCTCGCCCTGGTGGCATTAGAGGCGATGCTAGTGGGAGCGTTGTCGTCGGATTGAGGACAAGTACGCCATGAGGGGGTCCTCGAGGCGTGTGGAAGAGAGGGGTGTGAGACGTACTGTGTTCCGGGATGGTGAGCACACAAGTTTACCCAGGTTCGAATCTGCCGGCTTTGGACGGATCCTACTCCTGCTAGCAATCCAGTAATATGGCAGAGCCGGATATGGGTTACAAGGGTTTCGCCTATGCGAGTTGAGATTGTAGACTATTGTGGGGTGACCTAAAGGCTGGTCTCTAGGACGGCTTATATAGATACCCGGCCTAGGGTTTACAGGAGAGACCTATCCGGCCACGACTAAGAGTCGGTTATAGAGTACATCTTGAACTACAAGTAACACTACATGCCTATGTCGGTAAGTCTTCTGGGCCTTCCCGTAGCCGGACTGGACTCCGTCTCTTCTCCCTGACTGGGCCGCCCGTGAAGAAAAGCTCTAACCCGAAGTAGGCCACCCTTGTCAGTGAGGCATAGTGAGGATACCTGGAAAGTATATCCCCAATAGCAGCTCACGGAAGCCTCCAAGATCCAGAGTCAGATTTCACTATCGTCTAGCTTGATTCATCTTCGGCTTGCAGAATCTTGAAGGGTTCCTGAAAATTCAAAAGAAAGGATAGGATCCGGGTCTTATAAATAAGCTAGACCTATGAGTACATTATTCAGGTTTCCAACTTGAAATTCAAACTAAGCCGAAACTTGGTCTCTGGCGTAACCTGACATCAGTCAAGGTCAAGTCACGTCACTGACAGACATTCATGGCAGGACGACCATTGGTGGGTCCGCATTTCACAGAACCGAGGCGTCGTTTTAATGCGTGCACGGAGACCGAGGCGGTGTAATCCTCGCGAGGAGGTTACCTAGCTCCTTCCACGATGCGTGGCACAGTTACTGTTTACTTTGCATGAATCTTAGCGCATGCGAGGGATATAAGGGGTCAAGATTTCCTTTACCAACGCCAGTGTCTTCTCCTTCCTCTCGATGCTATTGCGTAAAAGGTCCTCTACCTCCCCCCAAACGCACAACACCGCCCATCCTAGGTCACCACCGCCCGAAAAAATGGCTGGTGCTTCATCTTCTGGCACGGCGACGACAACGGCGACGGCCTCCGCAGCGGCGGAGAAGGAGAACTTCGACGGGTTTTGGATCCCCTGCATCCTTGATAACGACAAGCTCTACGTCGGAAGTCCTCCTCCGTGCCGGCAACTGGCAGAGCGGTTTTGGTCAAACCATCCCCACCCCCAACGCCAATGAGCGAGTGCACTTCGGCACCCACCTCGACAGAGGTTTGAGTTTTCCTCCCTCAAATTTCTTCTCTGAAGTTATAGATCACTACAAAGTTTAACTCCACAATCTCACCCCAAACTCAATCTAAAAAATGAGTGCTTATGCATCTTTGTGTGAGGGGTATCTCGGAATTAGACCGAGTCTTGTCCTATTCTGGTACTACTTTGGTACCCGGAGGAATTCCATCACTTCCAGTTGAAAGGATCGTATGGGCACCTAGAGGGGGGTGAATAGGTGCTACTTCAAATTTTACTCATTTTCAAGTTAGGGTTTGACACAAAGGTAAATTCTCTAGATTATGCAACTATGGTGAATTTACCTATATGTCAATCTAGCACATACACTAAGCAAGAACTAGATAAGTAAAGTGCGGTAAAGGATAGAAGTAACCAAAGTGGAGCACACGGAGACACAAGGAGTTGTTTCCCGTAGTTCCTTCCTTTTGAGGGGAAGTACGTCTATGTTTGGAGAGGGGGTGGTTTCAAACCACCAACGCCACGAGAGGCCTCCCTTGTTCTCCGATGAACCTCACCCCAACAGGTTCGATTCACCTCTTCCACTATATCCGCAACCTTCGAGGTGGAAGCCGGCACCTTTACAACAAGATCGAGGCACACATCCATAACCTAATTGGAGGCTCCTGAATACAAGCAAGGTGTCAAACAATCAAAGACAAGCTTGTAATAACCAAATCACAAGCTAGGGTTTCCAATGAAACACTAGAGCAAGGGGCCCTCAAGTGAATGAGGGGGAAATGAATATCTCTCTTGGTGAAGCTATAGATCAAGGCCTCCTCCTTCGGTTCTCCAAAGATAAATGACTTTGGATGATTGAGTGAAGAGATCTTGAGGATTTGGTGGCTCAAATGGTGTTGTTGTTCTTGAACTGGACGAGCAGCTCCCAAGGTAGAAGAAGGAGCCTTTTATATAGGGCTCCTGGAATTAGAGCCGTTGGGAGCCACTTACCCTGGACAGTCCGACAAATACTAGCCGAACAGTCCGGCCCAGCCAGACACTCCAGGCGACAACCACCGGACACTCCGGCCTGGCAAAGTTTCCGGCCAGAGTCCGAACAGTGTCCGGGTGGTGTCTGATATGGCACACAGAATGTCCGAGCTGGTCGACGAATCCTCAGGGTCAGATAGTTCGGCAGAAGCCAACCGGATAGTCCGGCTGGACTGGACACTCCGGCGCATATCAGCCGGACAGTCCAGCGGAGACTTTGTTCCTGCATAGAATTGATCCTAGGAAGCCCTTTTCCTTAGGTACAAAATACACTAATGTAGTTGATATCTCCTGAAACATTTACAGCAGATTAAACCTATCCAAGTGTTGTCAACAAACAACAAAACAACAGGAAGGGCATAAATGCCCTTTCAGTCTCCCCCTTTTTGGTGTTTGATGACAACCCAAGGATTTGCATATAGGATAGGTAATAATTTTCACAATAGGAGATTTACAAAATATAGTAAGGCTCCTCCTAGATGTGACAATTTAGCTTTGCATTTCAATACAAGACCACAGACCCTAGGATCACATCCTCACTAGATTTTGTAGGTAATAGATTATGACATGATATACTAAAGACTAGATCAATAGGCTAGGCATAACATAGTCTTTAACGTAACAGGGAAAGCATGTCTCAACACACATAACGGAGTTAAACACAACATAGTACTCGAACAACCAAGATAAAGACACGAAGCTTCAAAGAGGCAAATCGAAATAACGTGAAGCTCGTGTACCATGCAAATCCCTGGTAGTAACCTAATAAAAGGGCTACTTCTCCCTCTTTGGCATCGAGACGCCCAAAAGGGAAAAGAGCACAACTAAAGCGTCCCCAAGCCAACTCTAGCCACTGTAGTCATCGTCGTTGGCATCGTCATCCTCATCCTCGTCCTCATCCTCATCGCCATCCTCATCATCATGATCATCCTGAGTAGAGCTCTCGCCGTGAGGGCGAGAAGAAGAAGACACGTCCTCAAACATGGACCAGTCCACACATCCCTGACTCTAGTGACCATAGGAAAGAGTGCCATCCGATGCCTGCTGCAGAGAAGGATCAACATCCATGGGTTGGTTGATCCGCTTGAGCTCCTTCATGACATTCTGGTTAGCCTTGTATGCATCATACTGTCCATGGCGAATGTCAATGTTCTGGCATAGGATAAGCTTCTTCCACGAGGAGGACTTCTTCACCTTCTTGTGCACTTCTGATGTCTATGCACTTCTATTCTTGTAGACAGTTGTTGGGCCTCCAAGTGCAGAGGTTTGTAGAACAGCAGCAAGTTTTCCCTTAGGTGGATCACCCAAGGTTTATCGAACTCAGGGAGGAAGTGGTCAAAGGCATTCCCTCTCAAGCAACCCTGCAATCAAGATACAAGAAGTCTCTTGTGTCCCCAACACACCCAATACACTTGTCAGGTGTATAGGTGCACTAGTTCGGCGAAGAGATAGTGAAATACCAGTGGTATGGATAATTATAAGTGGTAACGGTGCTAGAAAATACTTTGATGGCGTGGAAGAGACTAAAGGAAAACTAAAATAAAGATGGTAGCAAGCATACATGTAACAGATCTAGTTGCAAACGGTGTTTTAATGCTTAGAAAGAAGGCCTAGGGATCATACTTTCGCTAGTGAACACTCTCATATAAATATCTTCTCTTCATGATACTACTCTGTACTACTCTCCGGTTGGACACTCTAATCCATGGTAGGGCTATAACAGCACTCCTCAAAGTTCGCTTTCTCCATCTAGATAACCCCACACTGTCACCTTGAGCTCTAGATGGTTCCAACAAACACCACAATTTCATAGAAATATCCAACTCCAAATATAACTCATAACAAGTATTTGTAATCTCTAGCCTAAGTGCCACCATGGTGTGCACACTGTCACTTTCACACACATGGGAGAGCAGAGATCTATTAAAGCACTTGAGTAGCAAGGTAGATCTACTTGATTACAAAGCTCATGATCACAATATGATCATGCATAGAGAGAGAGAGAGATGAACACATAGCTACCGGTAGAACCCTTAGCCTCGAGGAAGAACTACTCCCTCATCATCATGGGAATCAGCAACGGCGATGGAGGTGGTGGTGGAGATTGATGGAGATGGCGGTGAAGATGGTGAAGAGGCGGCGGTGGCAGCGGGGAGGACTCCTTCCCCGCCGCCGGTATCACAGGGGAGCACCACCCCTTAGCACCCTTACTTCATGGCTTCTTGGGAGCCTTTCCCCATGGAGATGGGATCCATGGGGGAGGCAAAAACGTGGCTTTGGTAGCTTCAAATTCGTGGGTGGAGGTGTCTCCAACGAATTAGGTTTCCTCCCTCTATATAGCTTCTCGGATTCCCGTCACCCCATCTTGGGCTGCAGTAAATCGGGCCTAGCAGGCCCGTCCGGACTCGAAATCAGCTAAATTTTATGTCCAGAACATTTATCGTGAAATTTCCAAAAACTTTGTAGTTGAAGAGTTTTCCGTTTGACACCGTCTTCGACTCGAAAAGTGACCATCTTCAAAAAGAGTTATGAGATAGATTTCTCGAAAATCCCAATTATACTCCAACAAGGTTTCCACTTGTATTCTTGGTAATTCCTACACATCAAAGTGTAAAACAAGAACATTGTGCACTTTTGCAACTATTAGTAGGTTAGTCCAAATAAATCATAAAATTTATATAAAAATGAGTATCAAAAGCATATTATTAGCATAAAACCATCAAAAATTATAGATACGTTATGGACGTATCAACTTCCTCCTTAGAGGTGTTGAAGAGATATGCATTGCTAGCATGCTTCATGCAAGGGCCATGGGTCACAGCCTCCGGTACCTCCACGGACCCATCATCACTATCAGAAGCATCTATAGCCATCTCATCATCCTCAAATATGTCCTGAGCAGGGGGTAGCCATGAGGACACTTGGTGGTGGGGGCACCCTTCCTCTGTAGCCTGGCAGGAAGGTGTGGAACAAGATCATTGTAGAGCAATGGAGTTGCTGGAGCCTGAGTAGCAATGAGCTTCATCACATAGGGAGCAAACAGAGGACACTTCTTGTCAGTGATGCACTTGCACAAGTATTGATAGATGAAATCCATGACATCTATAGCACCACCTGGATGGTCTGGACCATGAGTATACGCTGAGTGAGCATGGGCCATAATATTAATTTCTGCACCTCTCATCTCATCCTTGTTGGCTGCCTTGGGAGTGAGTGTATGGCGAAACATGCAAAGCAGAATGTTGTAGATGAGCTTGATGTTGGTGGTTTGGCCAACCACACCATTCTGAGAGTAGATTGGGGCCAACCTCTTCTTGTCATATGCCTGGGGAAAGATATTTCGACTTCCCTTTGTTCTGGACAAAACAAATCCACTATTGGTTTTATGTCAAGCAATACGTAGAGTAACTCCCAATATAGGAGTAAAAACAAGACGTAATAAAAAAGGATCGACGCGGAAAGTTTCGATTGAAATAGGTACCATGTACATGCATCCTGAGACCACTAGGAGCATTGGGATTGAAAGGCAATCCAAGAATGTGTGCAAACTGAGCCATGCTAGAGTGACACCTAGTAGTGCCAGAGATCCACTCAAGGGGAATATCCGTAGTGTCCCCAAAGAGCATTGTGGCATAAAACTGTTGGACCAACTCAATATTGTAGTTTTCCTTTACTTGAAAGATGGTGTGCAACCCCATCTTCTCAGTCACCCAAAGAGCGTCCTAAAATTACCTGTGAGCTTGGAGCTTTGATGGCTCAAAATATATTCGAGCTCGTTGGGGAACCCCAAGAGGAAGGTATGATGAGCACAACAGCAAGTTTTCCCTCAGTTATGAAACCAAGGTCATCAAACCAGTAGGAGCAAGGAAACACCTCCAACATGTTGTTTCCAACTTGTAATCCTGCACAACACAACCACAGAACTTTGCCCCCAACTTACAGTGAGGTTGTCAATCTCACCGATTTTGCTGAAAACAAAGGATTAAACATATTGTGTGGAAGATAGTAATTGCTTGCAGAAAGTAAATAGAAAACAATAAATAGATTGTAGATTGATGGTAAAAGAAAGGACCAGGGTCCATAGTTCACTAGTGGTGATTCTCCTTAAGATGGTTGACATGTTGGGTGAACAAATTACAGCGGGGCAATTGACAAACATCGAGAAATCATACATGCATATACTACTCATCTTGACTCCTATGAGATTTGATTGGGCATTACAACATTATACATAGACCGTAATCCAACTACATCTATGACTAATAATCCACCTTCAGGTTATCATCCAAACCCCCTCCAGTATTAAGTTGCAAGCAATAGATAATTGCATTAAGCAAAGTGTGTAAAGTAAACAATACGATTGTTCTATGAACAAAGGATTGATGTTTTGTCCCTAGTAGCAACAACACATCTAGTACCTTAAGAGATTTCTGTCACTTCCCCAGATTCCTAGAGGCATGAACCCACTATCGAGCATAAATACTCCCTCTTGGAGTTGCTAGCATCTACTCAGCCAAGATAGCCACTAACAACGGAAAGCATGCAAGATCACAAATAACAAAGACATGATAGAATCAATAATAAATCTGAAATAGCATCTCAATATCCATCGGATCCCCGCAAACACAACATGTATGATTACAAATAGATGATCTTGATCATGAACGGAGCTCACAAGATCTAGACATGGTAGCACAAAGGAGGAGAACCAACCATCTAGCTACTACATGGACCCGTAGTCCAGGGATGAACTACTCACGCATCACACCGGAGGCAGGCATGGTGATGAAGAAGGCCTCCAGGGTGATCTCTCCCCTCCGGCAGGGTGCCAGGAAGAGCTTCAGATCCCTCCCGATTTAGGGATGGAGATGGCAGCAGCTACAGACTCTTTCGTGGAATTTTGATCGGGTACTTAGGGTTTCTATATCATAGGCTTCTTATAGGCAAAAGGGCGAGGTCGGTGGAGTGCCAGGGGCCCCACACCACCCCCATGCGTGGGCCAGGCCTGGCCACGCGGCCAGGTGGTGTGGCTGGCCCCTGGCCCCTCTCCGTCTCGTCTTCTGGCTCCGTGTTCCCCGTGGTGAAATATTGACTTTGGCTTTTGTCTCGTCCAATTTCGAGAATATTCATTTTCTGGCTTTTCTAGAACCAAAAACAACAGAAAACAGGCAACTGATACTATGGCATCTTGTTAATAGGTTAGTCCTAGAAAGTGTATAAAAATACTCCAAAGTGTGGACAAAACATAAGAAAGTAGATATAAAACAAGCATGAAACATCAAAAATTATAGATATGTTTGCAACGTATCAAGTTTCTCAAGATCCAAGCACTGCACACACTCCTACACTCAACACAATATCGGGTCTAGATGCACAAAGGTAAAGCAAAGAACCAATCATGGACCGGTATACCTTTCGATCCACATCTTTACCATTTGGGTTTAGTTCAAGATGGGTCTTTGTTGCCATGGGAGTGGGAGCTCCATTTAGATCTTTCATGTTGAATCTCTTGAGCATATCTTGAGTATGCTTGGCTTGGTTGAAGAATGTTCCTCCTCTTACTTGCTTGATCTCAAAACCAAGAAATACTCTCAATTCCCCCATCATAGACATCCGAAACCTATTAGTCATAAGCTTTGAGAATTCATCATTAAAAGCTTTATTAGATGAGACAAAGATAATATCATCAACATATATTTGGCATACAAAAAGCTCCCATTGACCTTGTTAGTAAAAAGAGGGATCGATTTTCCCAACCTCAAACCCACGATCTAACAACAACTCTCTAAGGTGCTCATACCACATGCGTGGGGCTTGTTTGAGCCCATAGAGCGCCTTATCAAGTTTGTAGACATGGTTTGGAAATTTAGGATCCTCAAACCCCAGGGGTTGCTTTACATAAACCAACTCATGCAATGGACCATTAATAAATGCACTTTCTACTTCCATTTGTTGTAATTTAAAGTTATGATTTGCCGCATAAGCAAGAAGGATACGGATGGACTGAAGGCGAGCCACGGGTGCATATGTCTCTCCATAATCAATGCCTTCAATTTGAGAGAACCCTTGTGTAACCAATCTTGCCTTGTTCCTGACAATAATTCCATGCTCATCTTGCTTGTCCTTGAATATCCACTTGGTGCCTATAACATTGCGGCATTCTTTGGCTTTTCAACTGACTTCCATACTTTGTTTCTCTCAAAGTTGTTGAGCTCTTTGTGCATTGCTTCCAACCAATCTAAATCTTCAAGAGCTTCCCATACTTTCTTTGGTTCCACCATGGAAATGTGTGCTTGGTGTTCACCAAAACTCTTCAATTGAGCTCTAGTGGATATCCCTCTTATTAGATCTCCTACCACATTCTCTAGAGTGTGGTCTCTTAATTCCAACATTCTATCCATTCTAGCTTGGTGACGAGTTTCGATCTCCTTGTTGTTTCTTGTGGGGATCACTTCATCATTTTGGTCCTCGTCTTGACCCTTAACCATACCTTGATCATCATCAGGATCATTCTCTTCATTAAGAGGCAAATATTGACCTTGGTCTTGATCAGGCACACTTCTATATAGATGTTGGTCTGCTCTTATGGCAGTTTCTACAGATCTTCCTTGTACAATGACTGAGCAGCGCTGGACATTCTAGCAAATGGAGACTCAAGCTCCTCCTGGCTAGAGGTTTCTCCCTGATCAACTTGTTGAGGGTCCACAACTTGTCTTTGGCTTGGGTCATTGTCCTCCTCGATAGGAGCTTGTTGGTGTTGTGAATATGAGCGCTCCACTTGAGTAGAGCATAGTTCTTCCCGATCTGCCATAAGGGGTTCCTCAACGGGGCGGATGAATCCCGCACCCATTCTTCCTATGGCATCCTGAGGCATTTCATCATCTACATCACAAACATCAACACACCCCCCTTGGGGACCATCATATTCTTCAAAAACCACACTACAAGATTCTATGACAATTCTGGAGAGCTTGTCATAGACTCTATAAGTGTGGGATTCGAGACCATAACCAACAAAAATACCCTCTAATGCTTTGGAACCAAATTTGGACAAACGAGCACCCTTTATGTGATAGAAACACTTACAACCGAACACCCAGAAGTATGAAACATTAGGCTTGTTACCGATAAGAATTTCATATGGAGTCTTGATCAATTCTTTGTGGAGGTAGAGCCGGTTTGATGCATGGCGTGCGGTGGAGATTGCTTCGGCCCAAAAATTGTATGGAGATTTAAAATCTACCAACATGGTCCTTGCCATATCAATAAGAGTTTGGTTCTTCCTCTCAGCTACACCATTTTGTTGAGGGGTATATGCAGCGGAATATTGGTGTTTTATCCCCTTATCACTAAGAAATCCATTCAAGGTGTAGTTCTTGAACTCGATGCTGTTGTCACTCCTTATTGTCAACACAAGGACATTGTGTTAAAGTTGAGCCATGTTGATGAAGTCAATGAAGGTTTCTTGGGTCTCATTTTTCAGCTTGAAGAAATATACCCATGTGTATCTTGAGTAGTCATCAACAATCACCAAACAATATTTCTTCCCACCAAGACTTGCATGAGATGGAGGACCAAAGAGATCCACATGAAGGAGATCCAAGATCCTCTTGGACTTGATGTAGTTCTTTGGCTTGTGGGTAGAATCATGCATCTTTCCTTCAACACAAGCCTTCCATACACAATCTTTGGTTAAAAAACATTTTCTTTTAGTCAAACAATATGACCATCCTTGTGGAGACTTTGCAAAGTTCTCATGTTGACATGGGCTAGACGACAATGCCATAACCAACCCACATCGACCTTTCCGAATAAGCACATCGCACTTGTAGTGGTTTTCCTCGAAAACTCCACCACATACAAGTCATTTTAGACGTACCCAACGAAAGCGACCTTTAGATACTTTCTCCCCATGAGGATCACAATATCATTATCAATAAAGACGGCAAAGCCCATCTTTCCAAGAGCACGGACTGAAAGTAAATTATAGCCAAGGGTCTCAATAAGCATGACGTCCACGAGAGTAATATTGTGGGCAACCACAACCTTGCTAAAACCCATTACCTTAGAGTTTGACTTGTCAGCATATGTCATGGATATTTGATCAACATTTGGTCTCAACTCCTTGACACTAGATGTGCTTCCGGTCATATGACTTGTGCATCCACTATCAAGCACCCATTTTGATCCTCCGAAAGCATAGGTCTACAAAAGATCAAGCTAGCTTTTAGGCACCCATTTTTCAATGGGTCCTCATTTGTTAGCAACAAGGGTCTTGGGAACCCAAATAGACCAAGCAATATAACCATCAAATGGACCAACATATTGTGCATACACATCACCATAATAATCACGCATTAAAACATAGTGAGGGTTAGCACTTCCCGCAAAGTCATCATGAAACATAGTTTTGCCACTTGTGGTCTTACTACCCACAATGGCCTTGTCTTTTTCCTGTGCGGGCTTAGCCTTCTTCTTCTTGTTCTTCTTCTTCTTGGTTTTGGAGACAAAGCCAATGTCCCCTTTCTCACCATTTGGCCTCTGCTTACTCAAGAGATCATCAGTTGACTTGTTCCCTCTAGGAAAGGTGGCCTTAGCAAGCTCCCCCTTCAACCTAGCATTTTCTTCAAGTATATTTGTACAACTAGAAGAAATGAAAGTACTAGGTGAAGAAATATTGATCAATTGAGTTTGAAGCTTTTCACGAGACTTTGTGAGTAACAAGAGTTCACTCTCCAAGGCCTTGTGAGCCTTGTCAAGTATCCTAAAGTCCTCGGCAAGTTTTTCATGAACAACACCAAACTCAATCTTGTCCT
Source organism: Avena sativa (assembly GCA_916181665.1). Taxonomy (NCBI): domain Eukaryota; kingdom Viridiplantae; phylum Streptophyta; class Magnoliopsida; order Poales; family Poaceae; genus Avena; species Avena sativa. The sequence goes on from OV702287.1 coordinate 463,024,489, forward strand.
TTTAGCCTTTTTATATTTAGAAATAGCATGGTCACGTTCCTTGATGAGTTTATTAATAATTAGGTCATTTGCTTCATCAAGCCCTTCAAGTTTAGTTTCAAGAGACATCCTAGTATCTTGTTCTTATTCTAGAGCATTATTTAGAGCTTCTACCTCAATCATGTGCTCTCTTCCTAATTTACATCTCTCATTAAGAAGCTCTTGTGTGTGTGAAAGTTGACTTAAGAGGTCCACAAAATGTTTCTTGTGCTCCCCTTGCAAGTTAGTCATAAACACATCAAAAGCAACTAATTCCTTTTTGACCTCAAGAGATATCTCACCATCAAATTCGTTATCAACTAAGGAGGTGGGGTGTGACGATGATAATACCTCTGTTCCTCTTGCCATAAGGCAAGTGACGTTCTTGTTGGAGATATTCTCATTTGGAGAGTCGAAGAGTGAGAAGGTAGGTGTAGAAGTAGTGGCAAGAGCAGCCACACCACTTGATGTTTCCTCTTCATCATCATCATCATTGTCGGAGGAGAATTCTTCATGTGTTATCAAGACAATTTCACCCGACTTCTTGTTGGTGGGATTCTTCTTGATGAAGGATTTATTGAAAGGAGCTTTGGAGGTTTTCTTCAACACAAGTTTACCCCTATGATCTTCTCTTTTCTCATAGGGACAACCGGCAACAAAGTGATAGCGGTCACCACAATTGAAGCAAGTTCTCAGTTTAGACCCATTGTCTCTTCTCCCATTGGGGTTGCTTCTTAGTTGCATCTCCATCTTGGCCTTGGCGGGGTCTTTCCAAAAGTTTCTTGCATAGAAGGCCATGTATTCACCATGAGCAACCTTGACATCTTTGGGGTGGCTCATTGAGAGTGCATCATCACTCCATTCTTCTTCATCATACTCCACAAACTTGGCCTTCAAGGCAAGATTCACACCACTACTCATTCCAATAGCACGAGCACGAGCATCTTTGGCATTCTTGGTAGCAACCTTGAAAGCGGCCATCTCTTGCATAACTTCATTGGAGGTCATGAGATGGTAGTTGTGTCTTCCTTGGAGACTCTTCAAGTTAGTGGGCTCGAAGGGAATGAGTGCACTCACATACTTCCTCTTGATCCAAGCATCATCAATGTGAGAGGCACCAACATTCTTGAAGGCGGTGGCTGTGGATTTGAGTCTTCGATACATGTCTTCATGATCCTCACCATCCTTCATAAAGAAACCTTCAGCCTCATTGCTTAAGGCATCATACCTATTTCTTCTCATGCTCTCATTGCCAATAAACAAGTCAATAAGATCATCCCAAGCTTCCTTGGCGGTATTGTAGTGCTCAATGTGAGGAAATCCTTTGGCCCCACTCCAAGTTGGATCATGTGCAAGGCTGTCGCATTGAGTTGGCTATTGACCACTTCTATTCTAGTCAAGTTGGCTGGATCCTCATTTTTAAGTCCTTCTTCAATAATGTTCCACAAGTCAATGCAAGAGTTGCGCACGTGAGATTTCATTAAAACTTGCCATTGAGCAAAAGTATGTGCATCTAACTTAGGTGGGTGATACGTTGCAAATGTATCTATAATTTTTGATGTTCCAAGCTTGTTTTATATCTACTTTCTTATGTTTTGTCCACACTTTGGAGTATTTTTACACATTTTCTGGAACTAACCTATTAACAAGATACCACAGTGCCAGTTGCCTGTTTTCTGCTATTTTTGGTTTCAGAAAATCTGGAAAAGAAATATTCTCGGAATTGGACCGGACAAAAGCTAAAGTCGATATTTTACCGGAAGACTCACGGAGCCAGAAGATGAGACGGAGAGGGGCCAGGGGCTGGCCACACCATGTGGTGGTGCGGGTCCCCTGTCCACGCCACTAGGTGGTGTGGGCCCCTGGTCTACCCTCTGACATTGCCTCTTCACCTATAAGAAGCCTCCCGATAAGAAAACCCTAAATAATCGAGCCTCCAGCCACGAAAAGTGTCGCAGCGCCGCCACCACCGAAGGGGAGATTCGGGGGACAGGAAGTCTCTATTCCGGCACCCTACTGGGACGGGGAAGTGCCCCCCGAAGCCATCTCCATCGATCTCCACCACCATCTCCATCGCCATTGCTGATTCCCATGATGATGAGGGAGTAGTTCTTCCTCGAGGCTAAGGGTTCTACCGGTAGCTATGTGTTCATCTCTCTCTCTATGCATGATCATATTGTGATCATGAGCTTTGTAATCAAGTGGATCTACCTTGCTACTCAAGTGCTTTAATAGATCTCTGGCTCTCCCCACGTGTGTGAAAGTGATAGCGTGCATACCATGGTGGCACTTAGGCTAGAGATTACAAATACTTGTTATGAGTTATATTTGGAGTTGGATGTCTCTATGAAATTGTGGTGTTTGTTGGAGCCATCTAGCGCTCAAGGTGATAGTGATGGGTTATCTAGATGGGGAAAGCAGACTTTGAGGAGTGCTGTTATAGCCCTACCATGGATTAGAGTGTCCAACTGGAGAGTAGTTCAGAGTAGTATCATGAAGAGGAGATATTTATATGAGAGTGTTCACTAGCGAAAGTATGATCCCTAGGCCTTTTTTCTAAACATTGAAACACCATTTGCAACTAGATCTGTTACATGTTTGCTTGCTTCCATCTTTTTGCCTTCAGTCTTTTCCTCCCGTCAAGCTCTTTTCTGGCACCGTTGTCTTATATCCATACCACTTGTATTTCACTATCTCTTCGCTGAACTAGTGCACCTATACACGTGAAAAGTGTATTGGGTGTGTTGGGGACACAAGAGATTTCTTGTATCTTGATTGCAGTGTTGCTTGAGAGGAATACCTTTGACCAGTTCCTCCCTGAGTTCGATAAACCTTGGGTAATCCACTTATGGGAAACTTGCTGCTGTTCTATAAACCTCTGCACTTGGAGGCCCAACAACTGTCTACAAGAATAGAAGTGCGTAGACATCAAGCTATTTTATAGCGCCGTTGCTGGGGAGGTAAGGTAAAAGGTACTCACATCTTCTGGCTACTAAGCTATCTTCTAGTATTATAGCTGGTGTGTGAGTGCTCGAAGTTATTTCCTTTAGATTCTGCAATCATATCTTTTTGTTTCTTGTTTTTATTTTAACTAGTTAGGTTTAATGGAAAACAACAACAAAATTAGAGAGCTTTATAGTATTTATCTTGAGTTAGGACATGAAGTGTTTGAAGAGAAAATTAAAAAACCTATGCAACTTTATTTGCATGCAAATAGCAATGTTATTAATATGAATTCTTTGAACACCATTATTGCTAATGCTATGTAAAAGTCTAAGCTTGGGGAAGCTCGTTTTGATGAGCATGATCTTTTTAGTCCCCCAAGCATGGAGGAGAAAATTTACTATGATGATACTATGCCTCCAATATATGATGATTACAATGATGAATATGATATTTTCAGTCCACCTACTATTGAGGAGAAAATTAATTATGATTCTAATATGCCTCCTATATTTGATGATTACGGTGATGAGAATAATAATGATAGCTATTTTGTTGAATTTGCTCCCACTACAATTAATAAGAATGACTATCTTTATGAGGGGAGTATTAATTCTTTTATGCATGTGGCTCGTGATAAGAATGTTTTATGTGATAGTTATATTGTTAATTTTATTCATGATGCTACTGAAAGTTATTATGAGAGAGGAATACATGGTTTTATGTATCTCAACAATATAAGTTTCCCCTCTTTATGTTGAAATTTTTGAAGTTGCACTTCTTTTGCTTTCCTATTCTTGTTGCTTTGTGCTTTCATGACTTGTTTCTTTACAAGATTCCTATGCATAGGAAGAGGGTTAGACTTAAAAGTGCTTTGAATTTGCTTCTTGATGCTCTCTTTTACTTCAATTCATATTTTTTATGTGAGCATCTTCTCAAACTATCATGCCTAACTGAAAGGCGTTAAATAAAAGTACTTTTAGGATATAACCTCTCCTTATCCTTTTTTTTATTTGATTTTTGTGCCAAGAATAACCTCTAATGAGAGGGAAGTAAGATTTGGGGAAGTGCTGTCCCGAAACAGATTTTTGTGCCTCACTGTAAAAATTCGTAAAAAATATATGTATGTTGTATTGAGCTGTAATTTTATGAATAAATCCCCCAGGTTGTTATCTAACTTTCCTTAGTTCAACACTTTCCGATTTGAGCAACAGAAGGTCTTCAAAAAAAACGGTTTTCACCCGCTGGTCCGTTTTGACAGATTTCTGCCATTATTTGCATTTGCCTCTTTATCGATTTCTTTTTGGGTTCTTTTTGGTGAATTGAGATTTTTGAGGGAATTGCTACAGTATCTTGTGTTTTAATGAAAGTTTTTCTATTTCAAAACTAAACACAAAAGGTTTATTATCTTTTGAATGCACTAATGTTGCTAATGAAGATTGTGTGAAGTTTTGTATGAAGGAAATTTTCAGGTGTAGGGAAAGAATGATGTAATGAGATGAAGAATGGACAAAAGCTCAAGCTTGGGGATGCCATCCCGTGTCACCCCCAAGAAATATTCAAGAGGTACAAGCGTCAAAGCTTGGGGATGCCCAAGGCATCCCCCTCTTCATTAATAAAAATCTCAGGTCTTTCTAGACAGTTCGTTTTTATTGTTTCATGCATTGTTGTGTTGTTCTTGGAGCGTCTTTGTTTATGTTTTTAGTTTTATTTTGCTTGGTTTGCTGCAATAAGTTGGTTGCATCCCAGCACTTCTTTTGGAGAGGGACACACTCTGCTTTCATTGTTTAGAATACTCTAGTTTTCATTCTTATTGTTTTGTGAGTGTTCTCTTTTGCTAGCACTGTGTTTAGCCTTAGTTTTCTTGTGCTTTCAGCTTATAACTTTTTAGTTCTTATTTGTGGATTTGTGAGACAATATCATTGATATTTATTTATTATTATCTTTGTGAGTTGTTTCAAATAAGTCGATTGTTGTTGGAAGAGAGTAGAAAGCTTCATGCTTTAGTGGTACAAAAGGGAGCTTGTTTTTGACTGTGACTTAGACTTTATCATGTCATGCTTGATATTGTTTTGGCTTTATGCTTAGTGATTTTTGTTGTAGTATGACATGTTATAAACAATTGAGATTGCTTAATATTCCTTGAAAGAATCATGCATGAAGTTATCTCTTCGCTGAACTAGTGCACCTATACACGTGACAAGTATATTGGGTGTGTTGGGGACACAAGAGACTTCTTGTATCTTGATTGCATGGTTGCTGGAGAGGGATACCTTTGACCACTTCCTCCCTGAGTTCGATAAACCTTGGGTAATCTACTTAAGGGAAACTTGTTGTTGTTCTACAAACCTCTAAACTTGGAGGACCAACAATTGTCTATAAGAATAGAAGTGCGTAGACATCAGTGGGTCACCTCTATTATTTATGTGGGATGATGGATTGGAGGGTCGGGAGAGTACCATCCGGGAACCACATGGTGCTCTTCCTTCCCATCACCCTTTTTGGTGGTGGAGTCAGTGGAATTATGTCCATCCCTCACCACATCACCTATTGGCTTAGCCAGAGTGACGAGGGGTAACCTCGGCAATGCCCATGGTGATGGACTTGGGGTTTTGCAAAAAAAGAGAACGATGGGGATTTCGTCGGATGTCAGGAAAACAATGAAGACAAAGTCGCCTGAATATTGGGGAAAACACTCTATTACAAGTTGTCTACTAGATTTCGGTACCCTCGCTTGGGCTTCTCTCGCTCTTTATATAATAGGCCGGGACTCAAAGCTGTATGCGGATAGGTTTCATACACGCGTTATTACAATACCAACATAATGTCGGTTTGTGGTTTCTTTCCTAATACAACAAAGAGTCTATGTTGGCTGCTTCCTTGGGCTTTTATCTAGAATCTCTATGGGTCGTATGCCTTTTACCCAATGTAGGGTAGCAAATAGTGAGCATACGAGTAATCATACCCATGTCAGTAGCCCCCGAGACTCTACCTGAATCCGCAGTTTTTAGGTTGAGTCTTAAAGTTTTTCTTTCTTCTTTCTTTTATTCTGTTTGATTTTATTTTTTGTAGGCATTTTGGTACAATGAGTCTGATGCTTCCGACGGATCGAGAATCAGTTAATTGCTCGTGGGAAAAAATAAGGTTGCCTACATCAAACTCAAGTCCCCAGGCTTGAATCCGGAATTTGTAACTGGTGTAATTCAGTTCGAGCCGCTGAGGTCTTACCGAATACTGAATTCCAGTTTTCTATTTTTATCAGGTACCCAACGCGTCCGTCAGGATTTTTCATCGTATTGTTGATACGGATTTTTGCTGGCAGAGCGCATTCTTGTGCGATTATCAGGCCACACAGGACGAATCCTGGGGTCTTACCTTCATATTTATGAACACGGCATTCGGATTGTTTCCGCATCTGAGCATGATCCGAGAGTTTTGTTTTTCTTTCCGTATCCTGCTCCCGATAGGAGTATTTTTCGTCGGATGCTTCCGTTATTTTTCTTTATCAAGTGCACGCCAGCACTCGTGATAGGAGTAACCCCCGAGGCTATGTTTGGATATGTGTATCTAGACATAGGCTCGAAAGAATGCGTCATTGTTTCCATAATTTTTTGTCGGGTGCACTACCAGTGCTCCCGATAGGAGTAGCCCCCGAGGCAACAGTCATAATGTCGTATATTTCGAGTATAGTCTCACATCTTTGCCTGGAGGAATTTACTTCGACTCCAATTAAATTTCTTCGGGTCATACCCTGAGAAAGCCGCAATTTTTGCTGTAGTGCTTTTTCTGTGACATCAGTGATGATGTATCTGATGCTGTTAGTTTGCAGAAAAACTCGTCATGACGGGACGTGTTGAACATGGGCCCATGCACAATAATGATGACGCTTGATGGTGTTTTTAGCGGAGATTCTTGACTGCACGTCCCCTCGCTGTGCGAGAATTGGGGCGTCATGTGTTGTTCTCCGTTTTTACCGTAGTCATAACTTCTTTCATATTTTTCCTTTTTGAGACCTTTGTAACCATGTGTCGTTATCGTGCAAACCTCTGTCGTTTCGATTTTTCATCGAACGGTTAGGTCTTTGCGCTATTGCTCTTTATAAGGGAAGGGATGTGCTTTTTACTGTTTCACCTAGCCTTCCTCTGCTCCTTCTTCCTCCTTGCGCTCTTTGCCCCTTGCGAACTTTGATTTTTGTGCCCCTCGTTCCTTGCTCCGTCGCCATGGGCAAAAGCAATGCCGCTGGGACTTATGTTGCCACCGCCAAGGCCACCAGGAAAAGGGTCGTCGGGTGGGCTCCTACTAAGTGCACGACGCGGCAGCTCCGCGAGGCGCGGAACTCCGGCCTTCTGACGGAGGGCTCCTTCAAGCTCCCCGGCGATGAAGCTGCTCCCATCCCCGAGCCTGGCTAGAGGGTAATGTTCCTTTCCTTCCTCTTCTGCGGTCTTTCTCTCCCTGTCCATGAATTTCTCCGAGGCCTTCTCTTCGTTTATGGCGTGCAGCTTTATCAGCTCACGCCCAATTCCATCCTCCACGTCGCTTGTTTTGTCACTCTTTGCAAGTGTTTCCTTGGGATTCATCCCCATTGGGGCCTTTGGAAATACTTCTTCTATGTTTGCCGCAACGCCACTGACACCATCGTTCGTGATGTTGGTGGCGCCATTTTTTCTGTCCGCTCTGACGTTGATTACTTAGACTTCAAACTCACGGATTTTGTCCAAGGTTGGAAGTCTGAGTGGTTCTATGTCAAGGAACAGCCACTCGAAGGCCAATCTATCGGGTTAGCCCCCTTTGAACCTAAAAAAGTATGTCCTAAACTCGACTCCTGGGATCAGCGTCCCTCTGCCGAGGAAATGGCCAAAATACAGCCCTTTGTTGATCGCATTTCCGAGCTACGGCATGAGGTTGGCAAAGAATTGTCGGGTCTCCAGGTCCTGGCATATTTTTTGCGGATCCGTGTCCAACCGCTTCAAGCCCGTTTGTCGGGTATGTGGGCGTATATCGGGAAGAAGGACCCGATGAGGATTTCCTCGGAGGACCTTGCCCTCAAGCTGTATGAGAAGAGAGTCCAGAGCTTTACAACTTTAACGGCGAAAAAATTTGTTCCGTCGACTTGCCTTGTAGAGCCTTTCGGCAAGAAAAAACGTCTTCTTAAGGTACATTTCTTTCGCCTGTCTTTTCCTTGTCTTCTGTTTATAGATATACTTTTTCAATTCTTCCACTTTCTGTAGGATTATGATCACCTGAGCTCTCTTCCTCCCCTTCCTGAAAGTGGTGAGCCCCTATCCACCCTTCCGTATCCGACGATCTCCCTATGACTAGGACTGCCACGGATGAGGAGGGGGATATTTCTGCGTCTGACTCTTTGTCGAAGACGCAGTCTCTTCCTTCGGCTGGTTCCGGGGATTTCCGCATGGAGCATGCAGGCGAAAAGAGGAAGAACCCTTGTACGATGGAAAGGGTCGAGGATTCAGATAACTTGACTGCTTCCAAGCCCTTCGGCACTTCTCCGATCGCAGCTGCTCCTTCCCGGATGAACTTGTTTCGTATTGCACAGGATGTGTTTTCGTAAGTATTTGCTTTCTCCTCTTTCTGTATTCACCCAGTGTTTTTTACTGATGATGCTTACTCTTGGTCGTGTTGTTTGTAGTGATCACGAGGATCTTCCTACTTCTCCTCTTCCCACATATGTGGGCTGCTCCACAAAGAATACTCCTCCACCATTGGCGGAGCCAAAAGATTTTTTTTGTCTCACTCGCAGTGTCGGTCTCAAGGTAGTAAAGGCACCCATTAGAAGCGAGATTCGAGAAAGAGGTCCAGCAGGATGTCGCTGGTCCATCCAAGCCACCGCTGGAGAAAATAAAAAGAATGGCGGGTAAAGGGGTGGTGATATTTGAAGCACCCGTTGATGTGGACATGAAGGATGTAAGTTATTTTTTACGCCGGACTTTTTCCTTCCCTATATTTTTACTCTGCCTTGACATCCTTTTTCCTGTGTTTTTTTTCTTTGCTCAGCCTTTGATGCGTGAGATGGTCGGTATGGCCACCCGCTTTGTAAGGATTCATGATGATGTCAAAGAGCTGAAAGGTATGTGCTGATCACTTGTGTATTTTCCTTGTAAACATGTTCATCCTCATTTTTCGCTTTGCTCCTTCAGCCGCTGCCAAGCAATCCGTGATTATCCGGAATGAGGCGATAAAGCGTACCGATGAGCTGGAAAACGGGCTCTGCGCTGCCGAAGAGGCCAATCAGAGGGCAAAAGCTGATGTTGATGAAGTGGCCAAACAAATCGCTGCTCGAGATGCAAATCTGCGGGAGCGTCTGGAGGCCCTAAATAACTCGCTGACCCGTAAGTTTTGATTTGTGCGTGTACTTGTTGTTTTTGTTTCTTTATTTTGATTGTCGACCTCTTCTTCTCTTTTTGTTTGTCAGAGCTGACTGGCCAAAACCTAACACTGGACGATGATAAGAAGGTTGATCCTTTATCGGATGTTGTTAGCACTTTGGAGGCTAAAAGCGTTCGTGGGTGCAATCTGCTTGTCCATTCGCGTCGCGCCTTCAAGAAGCTCCATGCCGAAGTATTTCTAACCATGGATGTGTCGGAGAACCTGAATGATCTTGTCGCCATTTTTGGCGCTGATCCCGCCCCCTTGTTCGTTATAGTCTAGCACAATCCAGGAGCGGTGGCGAAACTTCGATGGATCTAGCGATGGCGCATGGCGAAAAGGTCGACTGGGAGAAGGTTAGCTCCTCTGTCCCGGTCACCTCCAGTGGCAAAGTAGTTGAATTGAAGCCGCATATTAAAAGGGGCAAAAAATATTCTCGGCTGCTCCTGGCTCTAGTCTCGGGTTCAGGGAAATTGGGTGCCCCTTCCTTGACTCCTCTTACTGTGTCTGGTGCTCCCTCTTCAGCTACTCCTACGGCTGCTGTAGCTAGTGCTCCTTCTGCAAGTGCCACCTTATCCTTGAAGGACGCAGCCCCATAGGCCCTTATTTTGTAATCATTTGTTGTGTCTTTCCTTATTGTAATGGATTTTGAACTTGTCCGACCTCCTTTTGCAGCTTGTAAATATATGCGTGTGACCTTGCCTTTGTATGCTAAGTGTTTCATATACTTCCTTGTCTTTTGTCAGATCTTGAGTGATTCTGCGGCTCCTTCTGATTCCGCGCAACCGTCGGATGTTGTTGCGCCCTCCGCCGTGGCGGGTGTGATCAATCTTGTCGTCGTACGTACGGTGGACCCGCTGCTATATGCTAAAAATATAGAACAAGTGAAGAAACTTGAGGGAAAACTGCGGGTAGTTCAATCACTAGTGGATGTTTCCCAGTCTAAAACACGCCAGGCTCTCAACCGTGAAGCTTTTTTCTTGGAAGAGATCTCCAAGGCGAGCGAAAAGATATTGTGTAAGCTACCTTATTTCTTTGGTTGCCTTTCTGTCTTGATAGAAATTAATTTTTCTCCAATGTGCAGGTATTCGATTGTGCGAGAGGGAGGAAAAGCCAGCGTCTGCGCGACTGGATGCATGCTCTTATATCTGCCTCTCGCAGTTCTGAGATGGATTTTTGGACTGACCATCGACGTGCCTACACTATTGCGCTGTTGCAGGATGGTATGTCGGAGCTGGAGCAATTTGTCGAGTGCTGCCGCGGAGCTCTGGCTATTGTTTACAACGCCATGTTCTCTCGGGATCCTTAGCCTCAGATCTTGGCAGATTTGATTACAAAGTTTCGGCAAGGAGAAAGGATCCACCATTATGTGAAGCTTCAACTTGTGGCGGGTGCCAAGCTTGCGCTCTCTTGGGTGCATGCACATCACCCGATGTTGAATCTGGATTTCGTATCTTCGGGTCTTCCTCCTCCTCCCGATGGTGGCCTTTTTTATATGGCGCCTCACTATGCCGCTGCTCGAAGACCCGCCATTAGGATTGTGCGTAGGTTCTTAGAAGCATACGAGGAATTCTTTGTAAATTTCGAGATCTGACTACTTGCTTGTGCAGCTTTGTAATGTGACTAAAAAATGTTGTATGTATACTTTATCAAAAAGGTCGCATGTTTCATGCGAGATTTCGATCGTATGCTATATTTCCTCATTGAGGGATCCGACGAACTGATGTTCGTATACCATAGAAGTTTCATGTTGCGAAATACTTTTATTTATTGATAATAATGGATAGGGGTACATTGCGATAGCCTGGCTGTTGGCCTTTTTATTAAGTAAGGAAAGCGTCTCAATACAGCTTTTATGGAAGAACTTCGGCTTCTATCTTTGAGGATCTTATTATGCAGGACCGTTGTTGGAGGACGCATACGTTGCATTTGCGAGGCTGTTATGTTCTTGCTATTCCGATGTTTTCTTCTTGCGGGTGTGCCCTTCGTGTGTCGCCTCCTCGTCTATCAATTTCAGCTGCCCAAGCTCCGCCTCCATCCCGAAGGATTCCGAGATTTTGTTGAACTCTCGATCGCAGCTGTCTGCACGGCTGAAGCTACCTTTGACTATGATGACCCCGTTAGGGGCTGGCATTTTCAGCACTAGGTATGCGTAGTGAGGTACTGCCATGAACCTGGCGAAAGCTGGTCACCCCAGGATCGCGTGGTATTGAGACGGCCAATCCATAACTTCGAATTCTAGGTTTTCTTGCCTGGAGTTGTTTTTTGACCGAAAACGACGTCGAGGTGGACTTTGCCCAATGGAATTTCGACTTTTCCAGGAACTATCCTATGAAAAGTTGTGTCGGTTGGGGTTAGGTTCATCATGGACCAGTTCATGGCCCATAGAGTTTTGGCGTAAATCAGGTTGATGCTGCTTCCTGCATCTAAGAAAACTTTGCTCATGTCGAACCCGCCGATTTGCGCTTCCACTATTAGTGCTGACTGGCCTGGCTGAGGGACCCATAATGGATGGTCAGCTCTGCTAAAAGTGATTTCTTGCTCTGACCAATGTAGATACTCTGGTGTAGGGGGTGGCTTTGTTACCGCCAAATTTACTTGCCTAGTGATCATGTTGGGGATATACTTTCCGGGTATCCTCATAGTTCCTCACTGACCAGGGTGGCCCACTTCGGGTTAGAGCATTGCTTCACGGGCGGCCCAGTCAGGGAGAGAAGACGGAGTCCAATCCGGCTATGGGAAGGCTCAGAAGACTTACCGACTTAGGCCCATAATGTTACTTGTAGTTCAAGATGTACTCTGTAACAGACTCTTAGTCATGGCCAGATAGAACTCTCCTATAAACCCTAGGCTGGATATCTATATAAGTCGTCCTAGGGAGAGCCTTTAGGGCACCAGATAACACCTAATACTTTAGACCCTCAACTCGCACAGGCGAAAACCTTGTAACCCATATTCCGGCTCTGCCGTACTACTGGATTGCTAGCAGGATTAGGATTCGTCCAAAGTCGGCGGATTCGAACCTGGGTAAACTTGTGTGCTCACCGTCCCGGAATATCGTACGTCTCACACCCCTCTCTTCCGCATGCCTCGAGGACCCCCTCATGGCGTACTTGTCCTCAATCCGATGACAGTTGGCGCCCACCGTGGGGCAAGTGAGCTTCGGATCTGCGTTCCGAGCGGAATCTGCAAGAATCGGAATCGGCGAGACCATCGCCGTCGGTCGCATCCTCTATGCCAGTGACGTCCCTCTCATCGTTCTTGACGAGACCTGGATTCCGGCTAAGGAGGCCGTGACTGCCTACACAATCATGTCTTCTGGCGAGATCGATGTTTACATCGGTTTCGCTGAACCTGCCCAACCCACCCCAGCGGTGATGATAGAGGCAGAAGAATTTTCTGGGTCCCCTTTGTCCGCGGAGGCGGCAGAATTCTGGATCTCAAAAAACCCTAATCCCACCCAGCCCGCACCAGTTGTGGAGATAGTGGAGAAACCCGAACCTGAAGAAGACCTAGCGGTCAACGTCGAATCTGGAGCGGATCTCCCCGGAGGAGCCGAATCCCAGATCGACCTACCCGTGGAAGTAGAAATCCAGGAGGAGCATATCAATGACACTGATTCCGGCTCTGATGATGCCGGAACAGCCAGGCCTTTCCTAAGGTACACGCTAAAAAGTATGATACTGCAAGGCGAAAGCGCAGATGCAATCCTCGAGACCATCAAAAGTTTCGATATGGCTGACCGCGAAAGCGGCAGGTACCTTAGGAAGCACGCGTCACACTTCGTCAGATACGTGGGATCCGGATCCGGCTCTGCCGATGCTGGAGAAAACACCGACTCGGTGCTAGAGGCAATTGGAACAAACGCCGACGTACCCGCATCCTCGGATGAGTCGATGACGTCAGCAGATTTTCGAAAGTTCTCCGCGGAATATGAAGTGGAGTATAACTCCAAAGCTGCAGAAGAAGGAGAAGCCATGGATGAAGGATCCGGGGAACACTCTCCCAAAGCGCAGGATGACATGGACCTCGGAGACAATCCCGAAGTCCAAATGTCCGAAAGTACTGATCAGAGCTTGACTCCGGGAAACGGGCCCAAAGCCGTCTTTGCTACCGGCGCTGCCAAGAAGGCAAAGAAGAAGAACAAGAAAAACAAGACCCTGGCAAAAGACCCTCTGACAGAGGAGGTGATTGCCGAGGAAGACTCGGATGGAGCTCTTATCCCAGACGAGCCGAAAAAAGAAGCATCGGTGGATGGACAGGTGATCACTAAAGGTGCACGTAAACTCATCGATGCCGCATTAACCACACCTATACCCACAGCTGCAGAACTTACTGCAGATGAGCTGGATGAAAGGGCGCAAGCCCTAGAAGCGCGTCGTCAACAACTCCTTGATGAAGCCAAAAACATCGAGGCGGAGAAGAAGCGCATGTCAAACAAGGAGTACATGTCCCGTCTGCATCAGAAGACACGGAAGCGTCACATAGATGACAACCAATTCCCACGTGTCCGTGCCGTCCTTTTTGGAGACGAGATGGGGAAGCCACGGAAAGATAGCAACGGAGATTGGGTATACCCAACACCAGTACAAAATACCGTGGCAGCCCGCGAAATTCTATCGGCTAATCCAGGACAAGAGGAGATCCATTTGGGTATCAAGCTACTCAACAAGGGACTGGAGCAGCAAAAGGTCGCCCTGTCCAAAAGTCAAAAACTGGTCTCAGATGCTGACCAATGTCGCACAGATCCAGCATGGGCTGGCGTAAGATCCCATTACGTTCGGGCGCAGTATCGTGACCCTGAACGCAGGGAAGACAATTATTCAAGAACCGGATCATCGGGACAGCATCGCAGAACTACACATAACTGGAGCAACGTCGCTCCAGTAGCCGAGAAAGACGCGATCGCTGCACTGAATCCGAAGAATCCTCCCTGAAAGGGAGAAGATAAAGAGAAACGTCGGGAGGAGGATCGTCAAAGGATGCCACCTCCTAGACATAATAACCATCCTACTGAGCCTCACCATGGTGGGAACAATGGACGAAGGAACGACGGAAACCATGCTGGCACAAGACGGCAGGGGGCTCGTCATAGTCAAGAACCTCCCCGGAACTGGAATAATGACGCCCCGGATGGAGGCCGGCGATCAGCCGGAAACTACCCCGCTGCACCACCCCCTCCACCACACAGTTATCACAACGGCCCCCACGGAGGTCAAGGAGGACATGGCGAAGGAGGTGGTGGCAGAAGCCGAAGTCCGGCTCCAAGGCACCGCAGCCACAGCCGGCATTCGGGACGATCCCTATCCCCGAACGACGCAAGGCATAGGATCAACTCCAACATAGAGGCTCGGTGCTACGAAAACGATGATGTGTACGTAGGCCCAAAGTGCTTCGGACCACAGATCAGAGCTACAAAGTTCCCGGAAGGATTTGCTATCTCAAGACATATTCAAGCCTACGACAGCGTTGCTCGGCCGGACACCTGGTTACAGGATTTCTTCCAAGCTTGCTGCATCGCCAAAGGCGGAAACAGCCTGGTCGCAACCCGATATCTCCCACTTATGTTGCGGAAGACGGCACGATCATGGCTCAATGAACTTCCGGCAAACACCATCCATAACTGGTATGATTTACAAAGCGCTTTCTTTCGGAATTTCAAAGGCACATATCGGAGGCCCTGCACGGTTGGAGACCTACAGCGTTGCACCCAGAAAGCCGGAGAAACTTGCCGAGATTACCTCGGATGATGGATCGACACCAAGAACTCCTGCGGAGGAGTAAATGATCAAACTGCGATTGAAGCTTTCATCGCAGGTCTCCCTATTGGTTTACTACGCCATCGCCTGAAGTGTGACAAGGTTACCGATCTGGGAGAGATGATAGAAACAACGAGCAAGTATGCATATGCTGACGATGATGCAAAGGGATTACTCAATGCCCTGGTTGTGCCTCAGTCAGCAAAACAACCAAAGCAACAAGCTCAGAAGCGCAAAAACACCTCGGAGGAAAAACCCAACGCGGAAACAGCAGTAGTCACTACTGTTTCTGGGTCTGGAGGACGAGGAGGACGTGGCGGAGGCCGCGGGCATGGTCGTGGGACATCAAGGGTCCAAGGTAGAGGAGAGCAACAACCAGGCAAAACCTACACTTGGGCCGACATCGCCAATAACCCATGTGTGCATCATTTGGACGCCAATGGGGGCTCGTCCCACACCAACGCTGAATGTCGTTTCAACAATGACATCAAAAGAGATGACACCGCGTGCTACAAAGCTAAGCGGAAGAAGGGAAAGAAAAATCCCGAAAAAGACAAAGATACTAAGGAAGATTCCGACATGGAGGAAGCCGACGCTTCAAATCCCAAGTCGGAAGGGACGAAAACTTTTCCCACCAAAAAGGACACCACTGATTTAAGGATGTGTGTTGATTATACTGCCTTGAACAAGGCTTGTCCAAAAGATCCGTTTGCTCTGCCTAGAATTGATCAAGTTATCGATTCTATGGCAGGCTCGGAACTCCTCTATTTTCTCGACGCATATTCCGGTTATCACCAAATCCGGATGAAGGAATCTGACAAAGTCAAAACTTCATTCATAACCCCCTTCGGAACCTTCTGTTTTGTTAGAATGCCCTTTGGGCTGAAGAACACAGGAGCTACATACCAGCGCACGATGCAGCGTTGCCTCCATGACCAACTCGGACGCAATGTACATGCATACGTGGATGATATTGCGGTGATGTCCAAAAAGAAGGAAACATTGATTTCCGACTTGGAGGAGACGTTTGCCAATTTATGAAAATATAACATCATGCTTAACCCGAAGAAATGTTTCTTTGGAATACCAGCCGAAAAATTGTTAGGTTTCATTGTGTCTCAAAGAGGCATAGAGGTGAACCGCGACAAGATCAAGGCTATTCTCAATATTTCCAGGCTAACTCACCTAAAGGATGTACAAAGATTAACTGGTTGCATCGCTGCGGTCAGTCGATTTGTAAGCCAGCTCGGCGAAAGAGCCACACCATTATACAAACTCCTGAAGAAGACCAAGGATTTTGTCTGGACTGACGAAGCTGAAGCTGCACTACAAGACCTGAAGAAAGTACTCTCATCTGCTCCTATCCTTGCGGCACCGGAACCTCAGGAACCGATGTTGCTTTACATTGCTGCAACAAATAAGGTCGTTAGTATCGTCATGGTGGTGGAGAGACCAGAGGAAAACCAGGAACACCTAGTGCAGCGTCCGACATACTTTGTCAGCGAGGTCTTGACAGAATCAAAACAGCAGTATCCGCACTATCAAAAGTTGGCTTACGGTGTTTTCCTAGCATCTCGTAAGTTACGACAATATTTTTAGGAGCATCCAATTACCGTGGTGAGCAAAGCTCCCATGAGAGACATAATCAACAACAGCGACGCCACATGACGTGTCACTAAATGGGGCATAGGCTTGCAGCTTTCGATATTGAGTACAAACCCCGGACAGCAATCAAATCCCAGATCCTTGCCGACTTTGTCGCTGATTGGACAGAGACCAAGGAGAACATGATCCTCCCTGAGTCGGAATATTGGACTCTCTTTTTTGATGGGTCTAAGGCTCGAGGAGGCTTGGGGGCTGGCGTGGTGCTCAAGTCACCCCAGGGAGATAAACTTTTATACGTGTTGCAGATCCACTTCACAGCGACAAACAACATTGCCAAGTATGAAGCACTGTTGCATGGAATCCGGATTGCTAAGGATATTGGCATCCAACGTTTGATCTGTTACGGAGATTCGGATCTTGTTGCTCAGCAAGTCTCGGATATTTGTAATGCAAATAAGCACATGGCAGCATATAAAGCTGTCGTGGATGATCTATCTAAATCGTTCGAAGGGTTTGAAGTTCAACACATCCCTCCAGCAGAGAACGAGGAAGCAGACGCACTATCTCGAAAGGCTCTGCGCGGAAAGAGGTTCCAGATGGCGTGTTTTTAGAGCACCTCAAAGTTCCCTCGATAAAGGGAGTAGATGAGGAATACCCGACCAAATCCGACTCACCTTTAATAGCAGTTCTGGCTGTAATTCCCAGCTGGACTCAACCCTACCTAGATTACTTGGTAGATGGCAAATTACCCGAAGACGAGGTGCTGAGCCAACAGATCGTCCGACGAGCAAAATCCTATACTATTGTTAAAGGTGAGCTCCATAAACGGAGTGTTTCTGGGGGTTTTCAATGTTGTGTATCTCCGGAAGAAGGAGTGGAAATCTTAAGAGAAATCCATGAAGGCAAGTGTGGTCACCATGCTGTAGCTAAATCTTTAGTGGCAAAAGCTTTTCGACATGGATTTTTCTGGCTTACGGCTCAGGCAGATGCGGAACGATTAGTCAAGACATGCAAAGGCTGCCAAAAGTACGCCAAACAAGCTCATGTTCCGACTGATCAGCTGCGAACAATACCTATAACATGGCCTTTTGTGGTCTGGGGGCTTGATATGGTAGGACCTTTTAAAAGAGCACCAAGTGGATTCACGCACCTCTTAGTGATGGTGGACAAATTCACAAAGTGGATCGAGGCTAAACCTGTCACTAGTTGTGATGGAGCAACAGCCAAAAGATTTGTCAAGAATGTTATAATCCGGTATGGTTATCCGCATAGCATTATCACGGACAATGGGAGTAATTTTCCATGGGAGAATTGGCTGAATTCTGCGACGGGCAAAATATCCGGCTTGACATTGCGTCAGTTGCACATCCACAGGCTAACGGACAAGTCGAAAGAGCAAATGGTTTAATTCTACAAGACTTGAAACCGAGACTCGAAGCACCACTTAGACGTGCTGCGGGGGCTTGGGCAGAGGAACTACCCTCTGTAATTTGGAGTTTGCGAACAACTCCGAACAGGTCAACAGGATATACACCTTTCTTCTTGGTCTATGGCGTAGAAGCAGTTCTTCCTAGTGATTTAATTCATACTTCTCCTAGAGTGGCCACGTATATTGAATAGGATGCCGAGATTTCTCGACAAAATGATCTCGACTTAGTCGAAGAAGTTCGCATCGTTGCTGAAATGAGATCTACAGCCTATCAGCAGAAGTTACGCAAGTATCATAGCCAAAGAGTCCGGACTAGATCTTTCAATAAAGGTGATTTGGTTCTCCGGCTTGTGCAACAAAGAAAGCACAAACTTTCCCCAGTATGGGAAGGGCCCTTTTTAGTTAGTCGAGTAGTGCACAATGGATCGTACTACTTAACTGACATGAGGCCAGTCAAAGAAAGACCTGCTACTAAGAAGAGAAAGAGAGCTGGAGGCAGTACAAATTCGGATGAGTTAGACAGACCATGGAATATTGCTCAGCTACGTCCCTTTTATTCTTAGTTTATTTTTCTTTGTAATCATACATATGTACATGTTCTGTGAGAAATAAAAGTTTTGGTTACCTCAAGTTTTTTCTGAGAAGCTCTTAAACCATCTTATTTCCAAATGATCATGTCATAGTCGAAAATCCCAGAATGCTTGAAAGTACTTTATGCTCATGTTCGTTCTGGTTTAGATTTCCGACTCTAAAACTGCTACCTTCGGGTATAACTCTAAAAAATTCTAGTCTTTACTTAGGTTATTTGTCTGATTGCTGGATGCGGGTATTTTCTGAGTAGTGAATTGTTGGTACTGGAAGCCGGCTTTGTTTCCGAATTTAAACTGGTTTAGCAATTAAGCTCCGTTGCTCGGCAAAGTTTCCGGCTGAAGGTTTAGCCGGCTCACGAAAGGGACGAGGCGGAAAGCCAGATAAATGATAAGTAGAGACGAAAAATTCTAAGTGCATATGCAAACATTTCAAGCACACAAAAAGTCTAAAACAAAAGTGCTGAATAGATAAAAACTTAGCACTAGCAAAAACCATAGTACTTCATATTTACAAAACGCATCATGTCTTTCCAGAATAATACATAGTTTTTTGGTCTATGATGCAGGAGGAGATGAAGGAGCTGTCGACTCGCTGGTTACTCCGCCCTGATATCGTGCCGAGATGTCCGGATCCGAGGTGGTCCGTTCATTGTCGGAAACTTCCTCGGCGTCTTCTGGAGGAGGAGGCGGAGTATCCACACGGGTGAAGAAGGGCACCTCGTAGCTGGTCAGGTCAGCTACGTGGCACCCATATCCGGCGCAGGAGTGCATGATGGCTTGAAGGTCCTGCTCCTGGCCGTCTTCGTCTACCTTGCAGTACCCTTTAGTCACTTGCCATATTTCCATGTTTCCATGGTGGCTCATGACCATGGAGAGGGCATTCTACGAGGCAGTCCGTGCATAGGACATGTTCCAGTCCCAAACAAGCTGCGGCATCTCCTTGGCCTTCTCCCGCACCTGGAAGTCCGACATGCTTGCCATGTCCGGAATCCTGAGAGACTCACCAATATCCTCAAGGGATTGACGGTAGTCATGAAGAAGATCACCGACTTGGGTAAGCCGGTGAGTGCGGGGCTCGGACGAGGAGGAGTCCGTCAAGTTCATAGGACCTATACACAAAATGAAGATAAGGAAAAACCGACATTGGTAAAAGTCGAGGAAATGATAAGTCAGATAGTTGGAACTTACCAAGAATGACGTCGTCAATCTTGGCTTTCTCCTCCCAGAGACTCTGGAGTTCAGCCCAGAGTGCTTGGGAGATATCCTTCTCTCTGTCAACCTCATTCTTGAGGTCCGAGATAACTTTATCTTGAGCGGCAATCTTGCGATCGCGCTCTTCAGTGGCCATGGAGGAGGATTCCTGGACTTGAGCTATGCTCGTTTCATGATTCGCCTTGAGCTTATCCAGCTCTTGGCGAAGTCCTTTGTTCTCCACCACCAGGGTCTTGAGGTTCTCGGCCTCTTTAATCATAGAGATGGATTGTTTCACCAGCTCTGTAAATCAAAAAGAACAACAGTTCAGAAAAATTCGACATTAAAAAAGCAAAGGCAAGGTTTGAATCTCGAAATGTTTACCTTCAGCTTCATCCTTGGCTACCTTGAGCTCAGCATTTTTAAGCCGGAGAGCATTGATCTCTCTCCGCTTATTACAGACATTGGACAATAATTCCTGGTTATAGGAACATACTTTCTGTAAGTCAGAATACCCAAAGTCAGAAAGCTACATAAGGCTCGGGCTAATATTTTTACTAAATATCAGCACGAGCCTTGGGGGCTACACTAGTTCGTTTTTTGGCATCCTAATGAAAGCATAAACTCGGATTCTATATCCTACTTCATGCTTGGGGGCTAGAGGATATGATATAACATAATGTAAAAACAAGAGTTGGAATTACGACTTACATATTGCTCGCGGGTGAGTTTGTTTAACCCCGCGTTCACTTCAGCTGCCACCTTCTCGGCGAGGGTAAGAGGGACTACTGGAGCTGTTGGAAGCTCACCAGTCCTGATCTTCTCGTCGCGAAGGCAGACTTGAGCAAGAAGGTCAGAGAACTTGACGTCCTCTACTTCTTGCGCCTCCTCTTTGAGGGATAGATGGCTTTTGTCCAGGACTTGCCTGGCCAGCCACTGGATCTCCTCTGCAGATTTCTAGGTCAGGCCAAATTTGGCAAGACCCGGATTGTTGAGGAGGTTGTCAGCGAAGACTTTAGCCGAGGGATCATTACCCGAAGAGGGTTCACCCTTATCTTGACCTGACGCACTCGAGGTGACGTCAGTATGCGACCCAAGGATCATCAGCTCCGCTTGAGGAGCCGGATCTTCTGCAATCACCGGAGAAGGGATGATCGCCGGAATTGCGGAAGGTTGAGGGACCGGAGTCGGAGGAGCCACGGCAGGGGAAGATATTGTAAGCTTCGTCTAGCGCAAGGGCTTCGAAGAAGTCCCCTTCCCCTTGCCCTTGATGATTGATTTTGCTCTGAGAAAGTAGTAAAGTCGGAAACATTACATCTCAGAAGGAAACTTGAGTAAAGAACAAAGGCGGAAAAGTTGTGACAGAAAGTTACCTCTTCATGACTGGCACCTCCTTTGTGCCAACTGCCACTGTCGGAGCTTTGCGCTTCTTGAGCGCAAGATCCGACAATGGGACTACTTCTGTCTCCTGAGAAAACTCAGGAGGGTATCCTTCGAGTGGAGCAAACTCCGACTCGGGGAGGTCAGCAAGCTGAAAATAAGAACACAAATCAGCATTGCAATATATTGAAAAGTGAAACACGCAGAAGATGTTCTGATAAGAGCTTACCGGCACCACGGGGTTATCCACAGTGTGCATATCCAGAGAAATCTCCGGAATCATCCTCTCGATCCGCTCCTTGATCAGCCACTTGATCTGGCTGATGTAGCCTTGAGAGGTGTAAGCTTTGGGGCTGATGCAGAGAGAGTCTTGTTTGGAAGACGTGTTGGAATGCATCAGTCTATCCCCGTGGTACTGAAGTGGCTGGATCCGACGTGAGACCCAGCACTGGACTAAGTCGGATCCCTTCAGACCCTTGTGCTTGAAAAGATATTCGATTCGCCTCTTAGCGAGGATCAGATCGTCGGTGAGAGCCGGAGCAGCCTCGTCCCAGGAAGGCTGGGCCGTGGCGGCTCCGTCGACAAAAACCGGCAAAGCAGTAGCTTTGCCAGGAGCCGGAATATCCCTATGATAGAAAAAAGTGGTTGGCCATTGTTTGACCGAGTCACTGGCGGAAATTTTGGGATAAGCCCGGTCTCGTCTAACGAAAAACTAATGGTGCCGGTGATATAAGGAACACCGGCAGTGATAGAATTTCTCCGGACATGGAAATAGTACCGGAAAAGAAGCAAACTCGGCCTAATGCCAAGAAAGCCCTCGCAAAGCACGGCATATGCGCTCATTTCTTGAAGGGAATTGGGAGGAAGATTGTGGAGTTGAACTCCATAGTGGTCAATCACCTCGGAGAAGAACTCCGAGGGAGGAAAGGACAAACCTCGGTCCAGATGGGTGCTGAAGTGGACGCGCTCGTCCTCGTGCGGATTGGGGACGGTCTCGCCGTATCCGCTCCGCCAGTTGCCGGCGGCGAAGAGCCCCTCCTTCTCCATGTTCTTGAGGCCAGCCTCGTCGAGGGCGCAGGGGATCCAGACTCCCCGGAAGCTCTCTTTCTCCGCTGCTGCTTCCGCCGTCGCCGCCAGACCAGAGGAAGACAAAGATGAAGCCATTTTTCTCCGGTGGAAAAAGTGACCTTAAAGTGGCGGCGCTAGGAGCTCTATGGGAGGAGGACGAGGAGGCTCTGTGCGCGTGGGAAGATTGGGAGGAAAGGAACGGCAAAGGACTGGTGGAAAAGAGAAGAAGAAATCCGAACCCCTTATATCCACTTACCTGCGCCAAGATTCATGCAAACGCAATAGTATAACCGCCACGCATCATGGAAAGAACTGGGAAGGGCCCACGTGATGATTGCATCGCCTCGATCTCCACGCACGCATTGAAATGGCGCCTCGGTTCCGCGAACCGCGGACCCACCAACGGTCGTGCTGACGGAACGTCTGTCAGATGACGTGACTTGACCATGCTTGTGTCAGGTGGCGTTAGAGACCAAGTTCCGGCTTAGTTTAAAAGCAAGCTGGAAAATCCGAGTAACTAATTCAAAGGTCCGACTTACTTTTAAGACCCGGATCGTATTTTTTGTTGTGAAGTTTCAGGAACCCTTCAAGATTCTGCAAGCCGAAGATCAAGCTAGACGATGATAAAATCTGACTTTGGATCTTGGAGGCCTCCGGGGGTTACTGTTGGGGATATACTTTTCGGGTATCCTCACAGTTCCTCACTGACCAGGGTGGCCCACTTCGGGTTAGAGCATTGCTTCACGGGCGGCCCAGTCAGGGAGAGAAGACGGAGTCCAATCCAGCTACGGGAAGGCCCAGAAGACTTACCGACTTAGGCCCATAATGTTACTTGTAGTTCAAGATGTACTCTGTAACAGACTCTTAGTCATGGCCGGATAGAACTCTCCTGTAAACCCTAGGCCGGATATCTATATAAGCCGTCCTAGGAGAGCCTTTAGGGCACTAGATAACACCCAATACTTTAGACCCTCAACTCGCACAGGCGAAACCCTTGTAACCCATATTCCGGCTCTGCCGTACTACTGGGTTGCTAGCAGGAGTAGGATTCATCCAAATCCGGTGGATTCGAACCTGGGTAAACTTGTGTGCTCACCATCCCGGAATACCGTACGTCTCACCCCCTCTCTTCCGCATGCCTCGAGGACCCCCTCATGGCGTACTTGTCCTCAATCCGACGACAGATCAGATTTTGTGTTATATTGGAGGGTGGCCCCTTCTAGATCAACATTGCCCCCTTTGATCTAGGATATTCGTTGTCTTGGTATACTGTGCTTTGTGGTTGTCCTGCCGGTGGAGGTCCCTGCGGTGGTGGTGGAGCTCCAATGGCCAAAGTGTCGGGTGCAGGGGCATAGTTTCTGTTTGTTGCTTCGGCTACCTTTGTGTTGCATAGTTCTTGCATCTTTAGGAATGACCGACAGTCCTTTAGGAGGTGGTTTGATCGCCTTTTCCTTGTTGAGTCGACGTACTAGTGCATATTGCAGGGTCCTTCCAACATTTGTCCTACTGACATTGGTGGGTCTTGGTTCGTCGGCTGGTATGTCGCGGTTGGCTTTCATTGATGTTATCCCTACTGCCACGATATCCGTTGTTGTAGTTATCGTTTCGTCGATTGTCCGTTCCAGAGAAACTCGCTGTAACGTAAGTGGGTGTGTGGTATCCATCATTTGTTCGGCGTCTTCGGTCACTGTTACGCCAGTCTCTTTTGTCGGTTGAACGAGCCCTTTTGTTGTGTACTGCATCCTCTCCATCAGCCCAAGGTTGGCTATCTCCATCAGCTACAAAATTGTTTGCGGCTTTATTCGTCCTAATTCTTCAATGAATTCCTGTCGTCGGAGACCATCATTGAAGGTGTCGATCGCTCTTTCGTCGGATATCGCTTCAGCCGAATTTTTGGTGATGTTCCATCGTTGGATGAAGGCTCGTATTGATTCTCCTGGCTTTTGCTTGCAGGCGCGTAATTGCTCCAAAGATGCGGGTCGCTTGAATGTGGATTGAAAGTTTCTGATGAATTTGTCTTCAAGATCATTCCAACTGCTGATAGAATCTTCTAGTAGATGCTTTAGCCAGGAGCGTGCCGCACCGGTTAGGTGGAGCTGCAGGCTTTGCATTGCTGTGGCTTTGGATCCTCCCTGTAATCTGACAGTCGCTAGATAATCTGTCAGCCAAGCTTCGGGTTCTTGGAGGCCATCGTATTTTTGTCGATCTTGTGGTAGCTTAAAGTCCTTCGGTATCGGAGTTTTGCGAACCCGCCAGGTAAAACAGCTGGCTCCGCATAATTCTTGTTCGTCCTCGCTTTCGCCATCACGTTATCTTCGGGTGCTGCGCTCTTCTTGTGATCGATCAATCCTTCGCTAGTTGATGTTGTTTCTTGCATCGTTGCGCGGTTCTTGTTCAGAAAAGTGGACCTGATGTGGTGACCGTGATCGTCGGGTGTGAGCTCCTTGTCGAGGGCTATTGCGACGGTGTGGGGATCGGTCACGTTGCCTCGTGGTTTCTTTATCTGCTTGCGCAAGAGTTTCTCCCACCAAACTGAGATTCATCAGGGCAAATCAGTGGAGGGCTGCACGGGGATCGTCGGGTGCAGGTTGTGTCGTGATTAGATATGTTTGCACGGCCACAATAGCTGCCTGGGTTATCTTTGCTTTGATGTTCCCATCTTGATCTATTGACATAAATGAGAGATCAAGGTCCCGAATTAATCCGCTTCTCTCTTCTTTGGGTATACTTCTCAATCTAGACATTCCTCTTCTTGGCGATGCTCCTCCTGTGATGCTTCTTGATCCTCGGGTGGGGCTTAGTTGTGCCCTTCGTAAGCTAGATTCATCGGCTACCCTCTTCCTTTCGTCGAGCTATCTTTGCATCCTAAGGATCTTTCTCTTTTTGCAGTGCAGCAAATACTGGTATGCCAATAGATCTTCGTGGGTGGAATCTGTTGCCATTATGGTCGCACCCGAAATTGCTACTCTCGCTTTATCCCATGCACTGGCTGGTAGGCTGAGGGTTCGCCTCTCATCTTCGCGTGGCTGCTCTTCTTCTCCATTTTCTCGGTTGACTGTTGGATTTGCTTCGTTTCCTCGACTTCCTTCATTGTTATTGCTTCCTACACTATGGCTTGAGAGGATATCATCAGGGTTAAGAATTGGGTTACCGTTGGAGTCTTGCTGGGTCGTGGCATCTCCGATGATCACGCATACTTGGTGCTGAGTGGCGTACGGACTGGTAATGTCATCGTTTTCACCGATGGAGACACTATCGGATGAGCCAGTGAAGTCCATCAGCTTTTGCTCTGGATAAATTTCTGCCATCTGAATCCCAAAGTCGATGCTTTCGCTACTTTCTTTGGGTTCTGAATTAGCTGGGCGTGCTTCATGTGGTGGCATGAACGGTGGGTCTGATCCGAAGGAGAGATTGTCATAGAGACCATCAAGATCCCCTAGATTCGTCTTGACTTGCCCGCCTTTGTTGCCTTCTTCGATCTGCACCTCGACATCCATTGGAGATGTGGTGCGAAGTTCCTGTACTTCTGTTGATTTGCGGGTAACTTGATGGGTGAGCGGGCGTGGATTTTCTTTCATCGAGTTGATGCTTGGTGGAGAGCATTCCTCCGAATCCGTGTATCTAGCGTTCAAGTTTCCCACAGATGGCGCCAATTGATGAGGGGTAACCTCGGCAATGCCCATGGTGATGGACTTGGGGTTTCACGAAAAAGAGAACGCTGGGGATTTTGTTGGATGTCAGGAAAACAATGAAGACAAAGTCGCCTGAATATTGGGGAAAACAATCTATTACAAGTTGTCTACTAGATTTCGGTACCCTCGCTTGGGCTTCTCCTGCTCTATATATAATATAGGCCGGGTCTCAAAGTTGTATGCGGATAGGTTTCATACACGCATGATTACAATACCAACATAATGTCGGTTCGTGGTTTCTTTCCTAATACAACAAAGAGTCTCTGTCGATTGCTTCCTTGGGCTTTTATCTGGAATCTCTATGGGCTGTAGGCATTAAACCCAATGTAGGGTAGTGAATAGTGAGCATCTGATTAATCATACCCATGTCACGGAGCATTTGCCTTAGGGTTAGGTCGTGATTCCTCTTCTGACGGAGGTGGTGAGGCCAAGTTTTCCATAACAAGTCGCTCAACAAGTTGACGCAACTGTTGGATTTCGTCGCCCAAGGTAGAGCTCAAGCTTGTTTCCAAATTCTTGAGATCTACCATGGTCAGCGAGTTGCTAGCCTCGCCCTCTACCTCTTCTCCTTGGTTGCCCATAGTCTTTGAGGTGGTTAAGCCTGAATAAAGAGCCGAGGCTCTGATACCAATTGAAAGGATCATATGGGCACCTAGAGAGGGGTGAATAGGTGATACTTCAAATTTTACTCATTTTCAAGTTACGGTTTGACACAAAGGTAAATTCTCTAGATTATGCAACTATGGTGAATTTACCTATATGTTAATCTAGCACATACACTAAGCAAGAACTAGATAAGTAAAGTGCGGTAATGGATAGAAGTAACCAAAGTGGAGCACGCGGAGACAAAAGGATTTGTTTCCTGTAGTTCCTTCCTTTTGAGGGGAAGTACGTCTACGTTTGGAGAGGGGGTGGTTTCAAACCACCAACGCCACGAGAGGCCTCCCTTGTTCTCCGATGAACCTCACCCCAACGGGTTTGATTCACCTCTTCCACTATATCGGCAACCTTCGAGGTGGAAGCCAGCACCTTTACAACAAGTTCGAGGTGCACATCCCCAACCTAATTGGAGGCTCCCGAAAAGAAGTAAGGTGTCAAACAATCAAAGACAAGCTTGTAAGAACCAAATCACAAGCTAGGGTTTCCAATGAAACACTCGAGCAAGGGGCCCTCAAGTGAATGAGGGGAAATGAAGATCTCTCTTGGTGAAGCTATAGATCAAGGCCTCCTCCTTTGATTCTCCAAAGATCAATGACTTTGCATGGTTGAGTGAAAAGATCTTGAGGATTGGGTGGCTCAAATGGTACTGCTGTTCTTGAACTGGACGAGCAGCTCCCAAGGTAGAAGAAGGGGCCTTTTATATATGGCCCTTGGAATTAGAGCCATTGGGAGCCACTTACCCCGGACAGTCCGGAAAATACTAGCTGGACACTCCAGGTGACAACCACCGGACACTTCGGCCTGGCAAAGTTTCCGACTAGAGTCCGGACAGTGTCCGGGTGGTGTCCGATATGGCACAAAGAATGTATGAGCTGGTCGGTGAATCCTCAGGGCCAGACAGTCCGGTAGAAGCCAATCGGATAGTCCGGCTAGGCCAGACACTCCGGCGCATATTAGCCGGACAGTCCGGCTAGGACTTTGTTCCTGCACAGAATTGATCCTAGGAAGCCCTTTTCCTTAGGTAAAAAATACACTAATGTAGCTGATATCTCCTGAAACATTTAACAGCAGATTAAACCTATCCAAGTGTTGTCAACAAACATCAAAACAATAGGAAGGGCATAAATGCCCTTTCACCAGTAATCCTTATATTACCGGAACTCTCAGCTTCACCACTAGGAGAGAGTGAGTTTATCCTAGAATCAAGGCTAGCGAGTCCGTGAAGAGATGGCCGTCCATGTTCTTTTATCATAAGGACAAACTGGCTCCCGACAAAGCAACTCCTTGGCCGGCTTTCGTCGATGGCGCTGCCACGCCTCAAGAGTCCTGGGACGCAGAAGCTCTGCCTCTCACCGACGATCTGCTTCTTGCCAGGAGGCGTATCGAGTATCTAATGAAGCACAAGGGTGTGAAAGGATCCGACTTAGTTCACTGCTGGCTGGCACGCCGGATCCAGCCTCTCCAGCACCATGGTGATTAGCTCATGCATTCAATCACCAAGAGCAAGACGGATTCTCTCTGGATCTGCTCAAAATCATATTCGTACAAGGACTACGAGTCCTAGATCAAATGGTTGAGCAAAGAGCAGATCGAGAGGAAAATTCCATATCTCTCTCTAGACATGTATACGGCTGATGATCCCGTGACACCAGTAAGTTTTCCAACAGTTACTCAAATATGTGTTCATCCGTACTTTGCTACAGCTTTTTTGCAATACTGAGGTAATTCTTCTTTCAACTTGCTGACCTCCCTGAGTCGGAGCTTGCTCCTCTTGAGGGATATACTCTTGAGATCTCTCAGGAGGATGGAGAACTTGTAGCACTTCTAGAGGCGCTTACTCGAAAGCGTAAAACTCCTACCATTTCTATTGGCACGAAAGAAGCGCCCGTTGTGAAGAGGTAACTTTCCTCACAAGGTCTTTGTACTTTATCTCTCATTCTTTCTGAAGTGTAACGATCTTGTACTATCACTTCGTGAGAGCTAAACAGCTCGTCAAGGGAAAGGGGAAGGGAATCCCGACAAAGCCTCTGCGACAGTCAAAGTTAAATTTGACTTCGCCTGCTGCTCCGCCTCTGACTCCTACCCCAATGCCTTCTACACCACCGGAGGTTACTTCATATCCTCGTGTTGTAGAAGATCCGGCTCAGCATTCTAAGCGTGTGAACCTTGGTTCGCAGACCGACGTCACCATGGGTGACTCGAAAACTGATAAGGGTGAACCCTCAAAGGGTAATGATCCCTCGGCAGAGGTTTTCACGGGCAACCTTCTCAGCAATCCGGGTAACGCCAAACTTGGCATTACTCTGAAACTGTAGAAGAGATCCAAAAGTTGGCTCAACAATGCTTGGAGAGCCAGAACATCACTGCCGAAGAAGAGGCACAAGAAGCCAAGGACATCAAGTTCTCCGAGCTTCTTGACCAAGTTCGTCTTCACGATGAAAAGCTGAAGCCTCGCATGGCTCCGCCACTACCAGTGATCCCACTGACTCTCGCCGAGAAGGTTTCTTCTGAGATGAACATGAGTCTGAGCAAACTGACCCATGAACATTATGTAAGTCAGAATTTGACTGTCTCTTTTACTTTATTTCATACCATATCCTCTAGCCCCAAGCATGAAGTTGGATAGGAAATCCAGATTTATGCTTTCGTAGGATGCCAAAGAACGAACTAGTGTAGCCCCCAAGGCTCGTGCTGATATTTAACTTAGTTAAAATATTAGCCCGAGTCTTTAGTAGACTTCTAACTCTGGGTAGTATTCTGACTTACAGAAACTTAATGCTTATAACCAGGAATTTCTAAAGAATATCTGCAATAAGCGGAGAGAAATCAGAGCTCTCTGCCTTGAAAATGCTCAACTGAAGATTTCCAAGGATGAAGCTGAAGGTAATCATTTCAATACTCATACTTGCTCTTTTTCTTTCATAGTCGAATTCTTATTCGATTGCTTTCTTTTGTTTATAGAACTGGTCAAACAGTCATGCAAAATGATTGAGGATGCCGAGAATCTTAGACCCTGGAGGTGGAGAACACCGACTTAAGGCGAGAGCTGAATGAACTTAAGGTAGATCATGAGCACAGTATTAATAGTGTACTTGAATCATCCAACATGGCCACTGAAGAACGTGATCGCACAATTGCTATCCAGGATAAGAAAATCTCGGATCTCACAAATGAGTTGGCCAGGGAGAAGGACATCACCCAATCTCTCCGGGATGAACTCCAGAGTCTTAGGGTGGAGAAGACCAAAGTTGATGATGTCATCTTTGGTAATTTTCCTATCTCTGACTTTTCTTTCTTCTCACTCTAAGAGTTTAGATATATTTTTGACCTTTGCCTTATATACGCATGACCTTTGAATTTGCTGGATTCTTCTTCTTCCAAGTCTCGCACTAGCCGGCTTAATGAAGTCAGAGATCTGCTTCACAATTTCTGCCAGTCAATGGAGGATATTGGTGAAGCCTTCAAGATTTCCGATATGAAAAGAATGTCTGCCTTTGAAGTGCGAGATAAGGCAAAAGAGATGCCCCAGCTCATCCAGGACTGGAACATGTCCTATGCGCGAACTGCTACACAAAATGCCTTGACAATGGTTATGACCCACCATGGAAGCATGGAAATTTGGCAACTAACTAGGGGTTATTTAACTATGGATGAAGACAGCAAGGAGCAAAATATCAAGGATATCATGGACTCCTTCTCCGGCTATGGGTGCCACGTAGCTGATCTAGCCAGCTACGACACTCCATTCTTCACTCGCATGGAAGCACCTCCTCCGCCTCCCAAAGGAACAATTGAAGTTTTTGACGATAAGCAAACCGAATCTGATTTGCCCGTCTTAGAAAGATACCAAGGTGAAGGCGATGTCTCCAGTGAGCCAGTAGCTCCTACCTCTTCTCCTGCATCGTAGAGTGCCAGAAAAACAATGTGTTATTCTGAAACGATCGGATTGTAATAAGTAGTATAATATTTTGCTAGTGCTAAGTTTGTAAGAACTAATGCTTTTTACTTTCTTTTAGCACTTTTTGGCTTTATTTTGTCGTGCCTGAAATTTTACATAAGCACTTTTTGTTTTGTCTATACTTATCGCTTATCTGGCTTTCCGCCTCGTCCCCTTCGTGAGCCGACAAACCTTCAACACAGAAACTTTGCCGAGCAACGGAGCTCAATTGCTAAACCAGTTTAAACTCGGAAACAAAGTTGGCTTCTAGTACAAACAATTCATTACTCGAAAAATACCCACATCCAGCAATCAGATAAAGAACCAAAGTATGAACTTTAAATTTTAGATTTATACCCAAAGGTAGCATTTTTTAAATTGGAAATCTAACCAGAACAAACATGAGCATAAATACTTTCAAGTATTCTGGGATTTTTGACTGTGATATGATCATTCAAAAATAAGATGGTAATATAAAACTTCTCAGAAAATATTGAGGCAACCAAAACTTTATTTCTCATTGAACATGTACACATATATGATTACAAAGAAAGAAAATTTAAGAATAAAAGGGACGTAGCTGAGCAATATTCCACGATCTATCTAATTCTTACAGGTCTGTACTGCCTCCAGCTCTCTTTCCGATCTTAGTAGCAGGTCTTTCTTTGACTAGCCACATATCAGTTAGGTAGTAAGAACCATTGTGCAATACTCGGATAACTAAAAAGGGCCCTTCCCATACTAGGGAAAGTTTGTGCTTTCTTTTCTGCACAAGCCGAAGAACCAAATCACCCTTATTTAAAGACTGGTTTCTAACTCTCTGGCTATGATACTTGCGTATCTTCTGCTGATAGGATGTTGATCTTTGCTCAGCAACGACACAAACTTCTTCGATTAAATGGAGATCATCTTGTCGAGAAATTTCATCATCCTCTTCGATATACGCAGCAACTCGGGGAGAAGTATGAATTAAATCAGTAGGAAGAACTGCTTCTACACCATAGACCAAGAAAAAAGGTGTGTATCCGGTTGACCTGTTCGCAGTTGTTCTCAAGCTCCATATCACAGACGACAATTCTTCTGCCCAAGCCCCCGTAGCACGACAACGTGGTGCTTCGAGTCTTGGTTTGAGGCCTTGAAGGATTAGACCATTTGCTCATTCAACTTGTCCATTGGCTTGTGGATGCGCGACTAACGCAATGTGAAGCCGGATTTTTTGTTCTTCACAGAAGTCGGCAAGTTCTACCATAGAAAAATTGCTCCTGTTGTCTGTGATAATACTTGCTGATAACTGTATCAGATTATAACATCCTCGACAAATCTTTTGGCTGTTGCTCCATCACATCTTGTGATGGGTTTAGCCTCAATCCATTTTGTGAACTTATCCACCATCACTAAGAGGTGAGTATGTCCACTTGGAGCCCGTTTAAATGGTCCTACCATGTCAATCCCCAGACCACAAAGGGACATGTTATCTGAATTATCTGCAGCTGATCAGCCGGAATATGAGCTTGTTTGACACACGTTTGGCAGCCTTTGCACATCTTGACCAGCCGTTCGGCATCTGCCTTGGCTGTAAGCCAGAAAAATCCATGTCTAAAAGCTTTTGCCACTAAAGATTTGGCTGCAGCATGATGGCCGCATTCGCCTTCGTGCATTTCCCTTAGGATTTCCACTCCTTCTTCCGGAGATACGCAACACTGAAAAACCCTAGACACACTCCGCTTATAGAGCTCACCATTTATTATTGTATAGGTTTTTGCTCGTCGGATGATCTGTTGGCTCAGAACCTCGTCTTTGGGTAATTTTCCGTCTACCAAGAAATCGAGGTAGGGTTTTGTCTAGCTGGGAATCACAGCCAGAACTGCTACTAAAGGTGAGTCAGATTTGGTCGGATATTCCTCATAAACTCCTGTAATAGAGGGAACTTTGAGGTGCTATAAAAAAGCGCCATCCGGGACCTTTTTCCGTGCAGAGCCTATTCGAGATAATGCATCTACTTCCTCATTTTATGTTCGAGGGATGTGTTGAACCTCAAACCCTTTGAATAATTTAGATAGTTCGTCCACGGCAACCTTATATGTTGCCATGTATTTGTTTGCATTACAGTGATCCGACACTTGTTAAGCAACAAGATCTGAGTCTCCATAACACATAAATCGTCGAATGCCAATCTCTTTAGCAATCCAGATTCCATGCAACAGTGCTTCATATTCAGCAATGTTGTTTGTTGCTATGAAGTGGATCTGTAATACATAGAAGAGATTATCTCCTTGGGGTGATTTCAGCACCACACCAGCCCCCGAGCGCTTTAGATCGTCAAAGTGCAAGGTCCAGTATTCCAACTCTGGTAGGGTCATATTCTCCGTTGTCTTTGTCCAATCAGCGAAAAAGTCAGCAAGGATTTGGGATTTAATTGCCGTACGAGGTTTGTTCTCAATGTCGAAAGCTGAAAGCTCTATTCCCCATTTTGCAACATGTCTTGTAGCGTCGCTGTTGTTAATTATGTCTCTCATGGGAGATGTGCTCACCACGGTAATTTGGTGCTCCTGAAAGTAATGTCATAGCTTCCTAGGTGCCAAGAACACACCATAAGCCAGCTTTTGATAATGCGGATACCGCTGCTTTGATTCAGTTAGGACTTCACTGAGGTAGTAAGTCGAACGCTGTACCAGGTGTTATTGTTTTTCCTTTGGTCTTTCCACCACCATGATGATGCTGATGACTCCATTGTCGCAGACAGATAGAGCAACATCGGTTCATGAGGTTCTGGCGCTGCAAGGATAGGAGAGGACAAGAGTACTGCTTTCCGGTCTTGTAGTGCAGCTTCAGCTTCATCAGTCCAAACGAATTTTTTGGTCTTTTTCAGGAGCTTGTAGAGTGGTGCGGCTCTTTCACCGAGCCGGCTTACAAAGCGACTGACTGCAGTAATGCAACCAGTTAGCCTTTGAACGTCCTTCAGGCGAGTCGGCCTGGAAATGTTAAGTATAGCCTTAATTTTGTCTCGGTTCACCTCTATGCCTCTTTGAGACACGATGAAACCTAACAATTTTCCGGCTGGTATTCCAAAGAAGCATTTCTTCGGATTAAGCATTATGTTGTATTTCCGTAGATTGGCGAATGTTTCCTCCAAGTCTCGGAAATTAAAGTTTTCCTCTTTTTGGACATCACCGCTATGTCATCCACATATGCATGTACATTGCGTCCAATTTGATCGTGGAGGCAACGCTACATAGTGCGTTGGTACGTATCTCATGCGTTCTTGAGCCCAAAGGGCATCGTAACTAAACAGAAGATTCCAAAGGGGGTTAAGAATGAAGTTTTGACATTGTCTGATTCCTTCATCCAGATTTGGTGATAACCGGAATATGCATCGAGAAAACATAGGAGTTTTGAGCCTGCCGTAGAGTCGATAACTTGATCAATTCTAGGAAGAGCGAACGGATCTTTGGGACAAGCCTTGTTCAAGGCAGTATCATTAACACACATCCTTAATTCAGTGGTGTCCTTTTTAGGGACCATTACAGGATTGGCCGACCACTCAGTGTGGATGACCTCTTCTATGAATCCGGCTAACTTAAGCCAGGCTAGTTCCTTAGCTATTGGCTTTCGCTTTTCATCGCCAAAACATTGTAAGGACTATTTGATGGGTTTAGCGTTTGGGTGTACATTTAGAGAGTGCTCAGCAAGTTCCCTAGGTACTCTAGTCATGTCAGATGGCTACCATGCAAACATATCTTGATTGGCTTGGAGGAACTTGACGAGCGCACTTTCCTATGCGCTATCTAAACCTACACCTATCTGAGTCACCTTGGAGGGGTCATCATGCTTCAACGACATCGCCTTCATCTCTTCCGATGTCTTGAACTCCAGAGTCGTCTTTGTCACCTCCTTCTTCGTCGTGGGCATCTCGGATGGGGCGATGGTCTTCTTGATCTCCTGGTACTCCTAGGCATGCAGTACGGCTTCAGCAAAGGTGACATTTCTGTCCTTGCATTCTCGTGCTTTCTTTGGGTCTCCCCTAATGGTGATCACGCCCTTGGGACCTGGAATTTTCATCATATTGTAAATGTAACATGGACGAGCCATAAAAGCCCAGTAAGCCGTCCGTCCGAAGATAGCGTGGTATGCGCTCTTGAACGGGACCACTTCGAAGGAAAGTGCTTCCGTCTGGTAGTTCTTTGGAGTTCCAAAAGTAACGTCCAAAGTGATCTCTCCCAGGGAATTTGCTTGTCTTCCTGGGACAACTCTGTGAAAGATCATAGAGCTGTGATTCAGCTAAATTTCTGAGATCCTCATCGGACGCAGCATTTTGATGTAGAGGATGTTGATGTTGCTGCCGTCGTCCTTGAGGGTCTTGGAGAATCCATAGCCGTCAATAAGTGGGTTGACGACTAGAGCATACTTTCCTCTCCTGTGCACCTTAGGCGAATGATCAGCGTGGTCAAAGGTGATTGTCACTTTCGACTAGTCCAAAACCCGAGGGATAGCCGGAATAGTTGCATTGAGCTCATGCAAAACTGCCTTCTTGACCTTAGCTGGTTGAACCCCAAGGAAAGTGACATAGGTGTCCTTCTTCGTTGGGAAGTTCTTCTTTCCATCCGACTTGGGATTTGAAGGCTCTGCTTCCTCCATGTCGGAATATTCCTTAGTCTCTTTTTCTTTTTTGGGATTCTTCTTTCTCTTTCTTCGCTTGGCCCTGTAGCCAGCGGATTCGTCTTTCTTGATGTTGTCATTGAAATGACACTCGGCATTTGTGTGGGACGAGCCCCCGTTGGCATCCAGGTGATGCCCACATGGATTGTTGGCAATGTCGGCCCAAGAGTAGGTTTTGCCAGGTTACTGGTCTCCCTACCTTGGACTCTAGATGTCCCACGACCATGTACACGGCCGCCTCCGAGCCCTCCTCGTCCTCCAAACCCGAAAGTAGCGTTGACCCATTGTTTCCGTGTTGGGATTTTCTTTCGAGGTGTTCTTGCGCTTCTGAGCTTGTTGTTTCGGCTGTTTTGCCGACTATGGTACAGCCATGATGTTCAATAGTCCCTCTGCATCATCATTAGCGTCTGCATATTTGCTCACCATCTCTATCATCTCTCCCAGATCAGTGACCTTGTCACACTTCAAACAGTGACATAGTAAACCAATTGGGAGTGCTGCAATGAAAGCTTCAATCATAGTTTGATCGTTTACTCCTTCATAGGAGTTCTTGGTGTCGATCCATCGTCCGAGATAATCTCGGCATGTTTCTCCGGCTTTCTGGGTGCAACGCTATAGGTCTCGTACCATACAGGGCCTCCGATATGTGCCTTCGAAATTCTGAAAGAACACGCTCTGCATGTCATACCAGTTGTGGATGGTGTTTCCGGAAGTTCATTGAGCCAGGATCGTGCCGTCTTCCTCAGCATAAGTGGGAGATACCAGGTCGCGACCAAGCTATTTCCGCCTTTGGCAATGCAGCAAGCCTGGAAAAAATCCTAAAGCCAAGTGTCTGGCCAGGCCACACCCCGTAGGGTTGGATGTGTCTTGAGATAGCAAATCCTTCTGGGAAGTTTATTTGTCGAATGCACGGTCCGAAGCATTTTGGTCTGACATAAATGTTGTCTGACTCGTAGCACCATGCCTCTATGTTAGAGTTGCTCTGATGCCTCGCGTCACTTGGTGATAGAGAATGCCGTCTTGGTTGTTCATTGTAGCTGCAGTGCCTTGGAGTCGTACTTCTGCTTCTGCCGCCACCTCCTCCTCCACGACGCCCTCCTTGGCCTCCTCGAGAAATGCTATGATGGCTGCTTGGTGGAAAGGGTGGTGTAGGTGTATTCTTTCCGGCTTGAGCGCTGGCCTCCGTCCGGAGCATCGTTATTCTGGTTCTAGAGAGGGTCTTGATTACGATGAGCCTCCTACCGGATTGACTCGGCACGGTATCCGTCGTTCCTTCATCCGTCGTTTTCCCCATTATGATGAGGTTCAGCCGGACGGCTTGTATGTCTAGGAGGTGGCATCCTTTGTCGGTCTTCCTCCCGACGTTGCTCTCCTTCATCTTCCCTGCGATTATTCGACTGTTGCTAGGGCGGCTTCCTTGGAACTAGTGCTGCAACTGCATCTCGCTCTGCAGCCGGAGCAACATTGCTCCAGTCACGTGCGGCTCTGTGCCATTTCCCTAAAGATCCGGTTCTTGAGTAGTTGTCTTCCCGACGGTCGGGACAGTGATGCTGTTTCGGGTCCCGTCGAGGCCTTATGTCATGCCAGGCTGGATCCATGCGACATTGGTCAGATTTGGAGACCAGTTTTCCGCTCCCGGATTTCGTGGCCTTCTGCTGCTCTAGACCCTTGGTAAGTAGCTTTACACCTGACTAGATTTGATCTGGGTTTGGATTGTTCGCTAGGATATCTGGAGCTGTAGTAGTGTTTTCCACTAGTGCTCCATACACCAGATCTCCTTTGCTATCGAGCCGAGGTTCTCCCTTGATGGCATCATCTCCCTCAAAGAGGGTCTTGTGGACTTCTGGATTTTTGTTAGCCCGCACGGGGTCGTTCTAGGTCATCTGGTGCTGCAGGGAGTTGAACTGCCTCGCAGATGCAATGGGCTTCTTCTCTTCCAGGAGGTTGTTAGCTTCATCCAGGAGTAATTGACGATGTGTTTCTAGGGCTTTGGCCCTATCTTCCAGTTCTGCAGGTGTAAGATCTACAGCAGTAGGGATTGGTGTAGTTAACGCATCTCCGATGAGTTTATGGGCACCAAGGGTAACCATGTGTCCATCCACCGGGGTTTCCTTTGGCTCGTTTGGGATTAGGGCTCCATATGAGTCTTCTCCATATTCTTCGGCAACTGCCTCCTTAGCCGGAGGGTCCTTTGCTAGAGTCTTCTTCTTGTTCTTCTTCCTTGCTTTCTTGGTAGCACCGGTAGCAAAGACGGCTTTGGGTCCATTTCCTGGAGTCAGGCTTTGATCAGTACTTTCATACATATGGGCATCGGGATTATATCCGATATCCATATCATCTTGCGCTTTGGAAGAGTTTTCTCTGGATTCTTTGTCCATGGCTTCTCCTTCTTCTGCAACTTTGGAGTTGTACTCCTCTTCATACTCCACGGAGAACTTTCAGAAATCCGCCGACATCATCGAATCATCTGAAGATGCCGGTAAGTCTATTTTTGTTCCGATCGCCTCCAGCACCAAGTCTTCGTTGTCTCCAGCATCAACAGAGCCAGATCCGGATCCAACATATCCGACAAAGTGCGATGCGTGCATGAGGAAGTTGCGACTTTCCTCCTAGGCTTCCTCAAAATGTCTGATGGTCTCGAGAATCTCATCCACGCTGGCGTCATATAGCATTATACGCCTCAACATGTACCTCGGGAAAGGTTGATCCGTTCTAGCGTTGGTAGACCCAAAATCAGAGTTGTTGTCTTGCTCCTCCTGGATTTCGACCTCATTAGGAAAGTTGATCTAGGATTTGGCCTCGCTAGAGAGATCCACTCTAGATTCGATGTTCACCGTAAGATCTGCTTTAGGCTCAGCTTTCTCCACTATCTCCGCGTTAGGTGCGGGCTGGGTGGGATTGGGATTTTCCGGGATCTAGAACTATGTCGCCTCCGTGGATAAAGTGGACCCAGAAGCTTCTTCTGCCTCTATCATCACCGCTAGGGTGGGTAGGGCAGGTTCAGCGAAACCAATGTAAACATCAATCTCACTGAAAGACATGATGGTGTAGGAAGTCACGACCTCCCTAGCCGGAATCCAGGTCTTGTCGAGAACGATGAGAGGGACATCGCTGGCGTAGAGGACGCGACCAATAGTGATTGTCTCGCTGATTCCGATTCTTGCATATTCCGCTCGAAACGCAGCTCCGAAGCTCACTTGCCCCACGGTGGGTGCCAACTATCGTCGGATTGAGGACAAGTACACCATGAGGGGGTCCTCGAGGCATGTGGAAGAGAGAGGTGTGAGACGTACGATGTTCCATGACAGTGAGCACACAAGTTTACCTAGGTTCGAATCTGCCGGCTTTGGATGGATCCTACTCCTGCTAGCAATCCAGTAATACGACAGAGCCAGATATGGGTTACAAGGGTTTTGACTGTGCGAGTTGAGATTGTAGACTATTGTGGGGTGCCCTAAAGGCTGGTCCCTAGGATGGCTTATATAGATATCTGGCCTAGGGTTTACAGGAGAGACCTGTCCGGCCACGACTAAGAGTCGGTTACAGAGTACATCTTGAACTACAAGAAACAGTACATGCCTATGTCGGTAAGTCTTCTAGGCCTTCCCGTAGCCGGACTAGACTCCGTCTCTTCTCCTTGACTGGGTCACCCGTGAAGCAAAGCTCTAACCCAAAGTGGGCCACCCTGGTCAGTGAGGCACAATGAGGATACCCGGAAAGTATATCCCTAACAAGTGTGCCTCCCGGAGGTGCAGAAGGCATCGCTAGGCAGGCAGAGCATCTCGTGGGTGCAAACGACGATGCACCGACCGTCAATCAAGGCGGGGACATTCCCACCCGCGGAAGGCCCCGCGCCTCTACGATGCGGGATGTCCCCCGAAGGTCTATCGCACGGAGCCTACCATGTGGCGCTAGGTAACAACAGACCGAACCGAATAGCATTAATGCTATGTAGGTAGGTATGGTGGACACTGCTAGAATAACTCGGTTAAAGGGATTATGGATGCAAAAGTCTTTGCTTGTTTTAATTATTTGGGCTAAAGTTGACCATCTACAAGCATGCACAAGTGTCCATAGTGCTAATTATTTATTATTGGACAAAGTAACATAAAGTTGACCATCTAAGCATGTGAAGAAAAGACAACACTAAATAAGGTACTTATAAATTATCATTCATTAAATCATATGAAACAAACAACTCCATGCATAACCTGTATTTCAACCCTTACTTTTCATGCATCCATTTTTGTCTTTATTTTTAATCCTATAGCAACTTTATTGATAATGATCTTGGCAACATGAATAGAATACCAACTTAACATACGCTCCAAGTTTATGCAAAAATCTTATGTTGCTCAAAAACAAAGTTTAGAGGCTTGCAAACCGTGAGTGTAATAGGTCTAGTGGGGGGCCTTGGGCATCTCCAAGCTTATGGTTTTCACCATTCTTGGATAGCTCATGGTGTGGTGTTCCTCCATTCCCTGTTAAAAACTTCAACACAAAACTTTCTCCCATTTCTTTTCTATGGGGTGACAATAGTGGTATATAGATAACATGCAAGTTGTGACAAAATCCCCAAATAAAATTTGGTTTTAAATGTACAAAGAGTTTCTTAAGTGGCTAACATCCAAAAATATCAAAAGACTCAAAAAATAATAATATCAAAGCTCAAAGAAGCCACTCTTGGAACAAAAGGCATATTCTGTTCAAAAAACAGCAGCTACATAACGTAATTATTTCGCCCACTAAAACATGTTAGGAATTTAAGCCATTTTTTGTGAATATATAGGATGAAAAGTTGCAACTAAAGTTCAAATATGAGAGCACTAGAAGGACCTCATGCGCATTGCTGCACGCGTTTTCCACATGTTGGTGTCAGCGCAATAGGAAAGGGGGACCTTCGCATTGCGCTTCAGCGCGTGGGAAGGATCCAACCCCCGACAAGGTCATGTCAGTAAAGAAGAGCACAAACCCGGGAACAGGGTCATAAAAGACATAAGCGACGTTGGCGGGTACTCTACTTGTTTCCCCACAACATCGTCACAAGAGAAACTCCCCTCAGGCCAAGCGTGGCCTGGGAGCACAAGTCAACAAAGACCGAGTCAGTGACAGCGCGCATGAGAGACAAGTGTCGCCCACATCCATGTGCCTCCATGGTACTTAAAAGGAGTGTGGGTGTTGCAACCCCAATGTGGCAGCACACGCCCTGTGATATCCCCTTGCCATCAATTGCTGCATAGCACCGCCCACGAGCAAGGAGTGGCCAATGACACCGCCCTCAAATAAGAGTGGCCAGCAGCACCACCCATCTGCCGCTGCACCGCGTGGCATGACAATAGTAGATCCCGGGAATGATAGGAAGGCGCATGCGCGCCAGCCTCTGTGGTACCCCCTTGCAGTATAAAAGGAGGGCCTTGGCCATAATAGAGAGGAGAGAGGGTTTTTAGAGAGGTAGGAAGAAAGGAGGGAGAAAGAGAGGTTTCTGAGAGAGGTTTTAGAAGAGGATTTCGAGAGAGCAATAGGATAAGGAGAGAAGAGTGATGACCCACAAGTATAGGGGGTGTATCGCAGTATTTTTGAGGGAAGTGAAACCCAATTTATTCATTCGACACAAGGGGAGCCAAAGAATATTTATCAGCCTTAACAACTGAGTTGTCAATTCAGCTGCACCTAGAAACAATCTTGCTCACAGCAGTTTATCAGTAGCAATAGTTTTGTAGTAGGAATAGCATAGTAGCAACAGTAGTAAAGCAGAGACAGTAGTAACAAAAGCAGTAAACAATGGGATTCGAGTGCGGTAGGCATAGGGATGGATGGGCGGGCGTTGCTTGGACAATACAATTCACATAGCAATCACAACATAGGGCAATTGCAGATAAATAAGATAAAGCACCCAAGTACTAGACAATCCTAGGCATGTGTTCCATATATAGTCATACGTGCTCGCAATGAGAACTTGCACAACATCTTTTGTCCTGCCAGCCCGTTTGCAGCGGGGCCTCTAGGGAACTACTAGCAATTAAGGTGCTCCTTTTAATAGAGCACCGGAGCAAAGCATTAACACTCCATGAACACATGTGATCCTCACATCAAAGCCTTTCCCTTCCGGTTATCCTGATTTCTGTCACTTCGGGGCCATAGGTTCCGGACAACAACGTGTGTATACAACTTGTAGATAAGACCAAAAACAATACTATCATAATGAATCAATAATAAGTTTAGATCTGAAATCATGGCACTCGGGCCCTAGTGACAAGCATTAAGCACAACAAGTCGCAACAAAGTCATAAAGCACTAATAAAAGATACTAGGCACCATGCCCTAACAATCTAATGCCATTACATGAACGATCTCATCCAATCCCTACCATCCCCATAGCCTATGCGGGGGATTACTCACTCATAGATGGGGGAAACATGGATGGTCGATGGAGAAGTGATGGTTATGATGATGGCGATGATCTCCTCCAATTTCCCCGTCCCGGCAGGGTGCCAGAACGGAGTTTCTGGTGTTGTTTCGTGGAATCTGGTGGTGGCGGCGGAGCGGAACTCCTCCTGGAAAAACGTCGAACCCCCCAAAGTTTTTAGGTCAGAAGGCTCCTTATAGGCGAAGAGAGAGGCCGAGGGGGTGCCTGGGGGGCCCACACCACCCCCTAGCGCGGCCTGGCCTGGCCCGCGCCAGCAGGTGGTGTGGCCACCCCTGGCTCTTCTCTGTCTCGTATTCTGGCTCCTGGAGTCTTTGGGTGAAATAGGATTTTTGGCATATTTTCCGGGATTTTTCCTGATAGTTGATTTTCTGCACAAAAAGTAGACACCAAGGCAATTCTGCTAAAAACAGCATCAGTTCGCATTAGTTGCATCCAAATCACACAAGTATAGAGGAGAAACAATAGCAAAAGGGTTCGGGAAAGTAGATACGTTTTGGACGTATCAACTCCCCCCAATCTTAGCTTATTGCTTGTCCTCAAGCAATTCAGTTGAAAACTGAGTGCGATAAAAGAACTTTCATGAACACATTTGCTTCATATGATGTAAATATTCTTAGCAATGTGATCAACTACTCAGAAAATTCATAATAAAGAGTATGCAACTGAGTCTACTTAATAGTCATTGCAAGCTATGAAGAGATTCCAACTAAAGAATAATAAGTAGCACGAAGCACGAACATAAGCAACATTACAATGCTCATAGAAAGGTATGATAGAGTGGTATCTCGCTTGCCTTTGATTATGAATGTCAAGGCACCTCTGAAGTTCAAGTGATGACTAGAAATAAAGATATCAAGGATACAAGCATCAAAGTCATAACACGAATAATCAAGTAATGGAACAAACACAAAGAATGACAACTATTCTCTCAAGATGGTGCTCAAAGAATATATGGAGACTCAACAATAGAAGAAAAAGGTTTTGAATAATTTTGAAAGGCTTCCAAATGCTGAAAGTATGGTACTCGTTAGCTTTGAGCTCTCATTGCCCCTATCATAAGCATCTTGAATGTGGTTAAGGTGAAAGTGACACAACTAAGAGGTTATGCTTGACAAGTTATAAATCGAAGTCTCATGCCCCTTACTTACGAAGAGCGATCCTCATGCTACTCAACTTCAGTCACAAGTAAGCTCTTGTCATTGTAAGTACATACGTATCATAGCGAACCGCCAATGGGGTACCCCTTGCACATGACATGGGAGCTATCCCATGATCAAAATACAAGGCAAGCAGACAATGAGCATCTCGGCGATCTTTTTATTTACTATGTGCATAGATTTTTATTGAGGATGCTTCATAGAATGCTCATTATGGTTATGCTGCAAGTTTCCACCATGATTAGGCATGGCTTAGGCTAGCAGCCCAGGCGTTTCTCTAACATACATACAAACTCCATGATCTTACAAGTTCCACTTTTATTTCACACCGTCGAGATCCATAAGTAAAAGAACATGATATCAACTAGGTACAAGTACCAATGAAATGTTGAAAGCGGTTCCCATGATACATGGTTCTGCTAACTTCAACTCATAAAGCGCAAGCATATACGCAACAAAGAAAGACGCAATGGTTCAGGTTTATTAAGTGCAAGAAAATAAAGTGTGCCATCAAGTTCGTGAGAGCTTTACTAACTAACTTTCTCATAACAAGCAAACATTTTATTCGGAAGAAAACAAGGCATATTGAATATGCACGGAAGTAGCAAATGATGCTAATGGGTAGGTATGGTGGACACTTTGGAAATATTTGGTTTAGGGAGTTGGAAACTTGAGTAAAACACTCAGTGGAAGTGAAGGCTATCAATAGTAAGGGAGCGACAAACGAGAGAGCAATAGTTGTCATTATCATGCTTGCAACAAAACAAGACTACTCATGGCATGAAAGTGATTCAAGATCCTCAAGGCAAAATAATTCATCAAGGCTCAACTGATTATCATAGTCATGTGCATGCGTGAGCATGTGCCAAGTCAATTCAAATGAAACATCCAGAGGAGGATACCACGGTGTCATACCAATTTATGAATAGAGTAATGCAAGCAAACATTCATAAGACATGCTACAAACTATTAGCGAGCTGGAGCTAATCATAAGAAAGAAAGAACTATTAAGCATCCAAAGAAAACATACACTCTACATGAACGGACTAAGCATGCCCATAGTGATGAGTATATGTACAAAAATGAAAACAAATAGAGTTCGTTACCAGCCTCTTACCACGCCTCAAGTTGTCATTGATCCTCATTATTGCTCTTCACTTGTGTGGATTGAATAATAATATGAAACCAATAATCCACTGAGAACTGCCGAATCCTGTAGCAAACTCGCAAAAACCAGAGAAGAACGACAAATATTTTTGGTGTTTTTGATTTTTAAACAAGAACCAAAAGAGAAAAAACAAGCAAAGCAAAATCTTTTTGGGTTTTTTGAATAGTTCAAACAAAGCAAAAAGGGAAA
The DNA here is from genome assembly GCA_916181665.1 of Avena sativa. Classification (NCBI taxonomy): domain Eukaryota; kingdom Viridiplantae; phylum Streptophyta; class Magnoliopsida; order Poales; family Poaceae; genus Avena; species Avena sativa. The sequence continues at coordinate 463,068,742 of OV702287.1, forward strand.
AACAAACCAAGGCAAAAAGAAGAAGCAAACCAAAGAGAAACAACAAAAATATTTTTGGTCTTTTTATGTTTTTAGAAAGCAAAAGCAAAGAAGAACAAAAACATGAATATACAAAGTACCGACGCAACATGATATGGAGATGAGTGCGGTGTCGGCGTACCTCCCCCCAAGCTTAGGCTTTTGGCCTAAGTGGGAATCAATCCCAAGCTGGCCAGGATGAAGTGTCACCGTGGTACGATGAGGAGATACCCTCATCCTGGTGCGAGCTCGAGTACGTCCCTCCGTAATGTGCAGAGTAATCATAGGAGGGCACATCCTCCTGGTGCTGCTCGTGGAAACCTAGCAAGCGCAGCTGCTCGTCCACCTCCTCCTTGGAGCGCGACCACGGTCTTCTGTCAACACTAAACAAAGCAGGTTGTGGCAAAAGGATTTCCCTTTCATCCCCATCAGTGAAAAGCATCCTATATACTAGATTGTTCAAATCAGAGGTAGTAGTGACAAAGTGATGAGTTTTCATGGCAACAAGGTCGAGCCTCTGTGGTGCTAGCATAACATCATCGGGATCCACTGAAATACCTAATGCATTGACTACACGCGAGGCAATGATGCCCCCATAGATAGGCCCCCTAGCAGCTAGGCGGCGAGCAATAAGAGAGCCAAGATTGTACCGAGTATCATTGTTGAGCGCAGCAGCAAGGAAAGCTAAGTGATAGTTGGAGATATTACTAGTGTTCTCCCTACCCAATACACTAGTGGCAAGATAGTATGCAAAGTATCTAAGAGCAGGGATTTGGATATTTCTTATCTTTCCGCGCTGCGCCACGCGGTCATCATCATTGGTCACACCTCGGTAAAGCTCCAACAAATCAGCGGGTCGCCCTTGAATTTTCTTCACGGTCCCCGTCATACGCACACCTACAATACTGCAAAATCTCTCCAAAGGCATGGTGAAGGGCATATCATAGATTTTAAAAGAGACTGTGGATTGATAGGATGTGTTAGTAAATGAGAAGCTCTCAACAAAAGTTTTGGTGAGCATAGCGTATTGTGCACTCTCATCTTGCATATAAGAGGTCAAGCCAACCCTCTCAATCAGTAGCAAGAAATCATCAAGAAGACCTGCAGCTTGCAAGAAAGTAAAACAAGGAAAAGAGGATGGGTGAGCGTCTCCATCATCCCTTTCACTGCCAATACGTGTTGCAATGAGGTCTTTATTGTATGATGGCCTAGCTTGAGAGGTTGTTCTTGAGGGCCTCGACCTCCTAGGTGCATCACTCTCAAATATCTCTCCAAAAGTATGGTTGTTCATGCTTGGTATTCAAGGAACAAATGCTCCAAATTTCAGCAAGAAAGATGGGCTGAGCAAGGAGATCGAAGAAATCGAGAGCAAGCATAGAAAGAACGCGATTTTGAGCTATGAACTGGACCTTACTCGGGAGAGAGAAGAAAGTGGTAGGTGAGAGAGGTAGTGGGGGGCCAGGGGTGGCCCACACCAGGGCATGGCGCCACCCAGGGCTGGCCGCGCCACCACATGGTGTGCCTGCCTGGTGGGCCCCCCTGGTACCTACCAGGTACTCCTCTGCCCCTTTTTCGTGTAAAAATTTAATATGAATTTTCTGGAATTTTTCGAGACACTTTATTTTTGGGCATTTTTCAGAAATAGAAGAATGATTTTTCTGACAGACAGATTTTTCTTTTCTTTTGGAAACAAGATGCAAGGACAAAACAAGGCTAGAACTATAGAAGTTCTAACATGCAAGCAAACTAACAACACAAAGAAAACTAAACGAGAGCAAAAACTAAAATGCAAAGGATAGAAATAAACGGAGATAATCATAATGAAAACATTGTTTTGTTCAATGGAATCCTTTTGTTAGCAAGGTTGATCAAGTCTTGCTACCAAAACAATTGCATATGAGACAAAACTTTGTACTCCATTAATGATTATGTTACCTCAACCTTGATAGCAATGGTCCCAATCATAATAGTTTCAAATTTTTCCTTTGGTATGGGACAATATATTTCTCCAACTTGAATGCCTTCAACATGTTCAATTGAATTCAAACCATAAGTCCTTTCAATCTTCTTGGGGAAATAGACAGTATGTTCCTTGTCATTAACATTGAAGTTCACCTTTCCTTGATTACAATTAATAACAGCTCCTACAGTATTAAGAAAAGGTCTCCCAAGAATAATAGACATATTATCATCTTCAGGCATTTCAAGCACAACAAAATCAGTTAATATCAAGCAATTGTGAGGCACCTGAACAGGTACATCCTCACATATACCCACAGGAATAGTGGTAGATTTATCAGCCATTTGCAAAGATATATCAGTTGGTATCAATTTTTCAAGTTGAAGCCTCTTATAGAGAGAGAAAGGCATAACACTAACTCCAGCTCCCAAATCACACAAAGCAGTTCTAACATAACTGTTCTTAATAGAGCAAGGGATAGTTGGAATCTCTGGGTCTCCAAGTTTCTTAGGAACCTTACCATTGAAGGAATAATTAGCAAGCAAAGTAGAAATTTCTTCATTAGGGATCTTCCTTTTATTCGAGACAATGTCCTTCATATACTTTGAGTAAGGAGGCAATTTAATAGCATCAGTCAAAGGAATTTGCAAGAATAAAGGCTTCATCCACTCACAAAACTTATTATAGTGTTCATCTTCCTTTGACTTGTGTTTCTTATTAGGGAATGACATAGGTTTTTGGACCCAAGGTTCTCTTTCACTACCATGTTTCTTAGCAATAAAATCTTCTTTGGTGTATTTAGTAGTCTTAGTGTAGTTTTCAGGTTCTTCTTCAACTTTTTCTTCATTAGGCACTTCATTTTTTTCATCACCACTTTCAGTTTCAGCATCAGAGATAGATATACTGTTAGGATCTATAGCAGGTTCAGAGGGTTCTTCAACAGTTTTATGTTTCTTTTTCCTTTTCTTACGAGTAGGACCACTATTTTTAGCTTGTTGAGAATCCTGCTCAATTCTTTTGGGATGCCCCTCAGGATATAGAGGATCATGGGTAGCAGCACCACTTCTAGTTCTAATTTCATAAGCATGTTTTTCTTTAGCAGCATTAACTAGCAAGTCATTTTGCACTTTAACGAGTTGATCTATTTGAGTTTGAACCATTTGAAAGTGTTTAACATCATTAGAGGTTCTTTCCACAATATCTTTCAACTCAACAATAGCTCTAGTGTTTTCCATTAGATGATTTTGCACCCTTTTATTAAAGTTATCTTGCTTAACAATAAAGATATCAAATTCTTCTAAGCATTGATCAGGAGGTTTAGAGTAAGGGATATCACCTTCATCAAAGTGTTGGAGAGAGTGTACCTCAATAGTGGGTGAGTAGGGAATAGGCTTACATAATTCTTCTATAGGAGGTAAATTCTTGACATCTGCAGCTTTAATTCCCTTCTCCTTAAGACATTTCTTAGCTTCCTTCATCACTTCATCATTTAATTCAATAACTTCCCTCTTCTTTGATGTTGGAATAGGCACATGAATAGATGGTTCAGGTACAATTACTTTAGGTATATCTTGTTTAGGAGGAGTCCAATCTTCATAATTCTTGCTTATTTTAGCCATTAATTCCTCAGCTTCCTTCGGAGTCCTATTCCTGAAAACACAATCATCACAACTATCCAGGTATGTCCTAGATTCTTCGGTTAGTCCATTATAAAATATATCAAGAAGCTCATTCTTAGGTAATGGACTTCCAACCTGTGCATGAATCAGAGCACAAAACCTTGCCCAAGATTCGGGCAATACCTCTTTTTCTACCTGTTTGAAATCAAAAAGTTCCTGCAAAATAGCATGTCTAGCACTAGGAGGAAAATATTTCTGCAGGTAAGTACTAATCAAGCACTCAGGGCTATCAATAGATCCAGGAGGTAGATTACTAAACCAAGTTTTAGCTTCTCCTTGCAGTGAAAAGGGAAAAATCTTAGCAACAAAGTAAGTACGCATCTTAATATCATCAGAAAACAAGCCACTCATGGTAGAAAGTTCATTCATATGTGCTACCGCACTTTCATTCTTAGTCCCACAAAAAGGTTCTTTCTCGACAATAGCTATGTATGATAGATCGAGAGAGAAATCATAATCTTCATCTGTAATGTTTATGGAAGAAGCAGCAAACTTAGCAGCAGGATATAATTTGGGTCTAATAGTACGCCTCTCAAGGAGACTCTTAGCAGCGCTCCTATCAAGGATTCGAGTGTGGTAGGCATAGGGATGGATGGACGGGCGTTGCATGGACAAGACAATTCACATAGCAATCAGAACATAGGGCAATTGCAGATAAATAAGATAAAGCACCCAAGTACTAGACAATCCTAGGCATGTGTTCCATATATAGTCATACGTGCTCACAATGAGAACTTGCACAACATCTTTTGTCCTGCCAGCCCGTTTGCAGCGGGGCCTCTAGGGAACTACTGGCAATTAAGGTGCTCCTTTTAATAGAGCACCGGAGCAAAGCATTAACACTCCGTGAACACATGTGATCCTCACATCAAAGCCTTTCCCTTCCGGTTATCCCGATTTTTGTCACTTCGAGGCCATAGGTTCCGGACAACAACATGTGTATACAACTTGTAGATAAGACCAAAAACAATACTATCATAATGAATCAATAATAAGTTCAGATCTGAAATCATGGCACTCGGGCCCTAGTGACAAGCATTAAGCACAACAAGTCGCAACAAAGTCATAAAGCACTAATAAAAGATACTAGGCACCATGCCCTAACAATCCGATGCCATTACATGAACGATCTCATCCAATCCCTACCATCCCCATAGCCTACAGCGGGGGATTATTCACTCATAGATGGGGGAACATGGATGGTCGATGGAGAAGCGATGGTGATGATGATGGCGATGATCTCCTCCAATTCCCCGTCCCGGCAGGGTGCCAGAACGGAGTTTCTGGTGCTATTTCATGGAATCTGGTGGTGGCGGCGGAGCGGAACTCCTCCTGGAAAAAACGTCGAACCCCCTAAAGTTTTTAGGTCAGAAGTCTCCTTATAGGCGAAGAGATAGGCCGAGGGGGTGCCTGGGGGCCCACACCACCCCCTGGCGCGGCCCGCGCCAGCAGGTGGTGTGGCCACCCCCTGGCTCTTCTCCGTCTCGTATTCTGGCTCCTGGAGTCTTCGGGTGAAATAAGATTTTTGGCATATTTTCCGTGATTTTTCCTAATAGTTGATTTTCTGCACAAAAAGTAGACACCAAGGCAATTCTGCTGAAAACAGCGTCGGTTCGCATTAGTTGCATCCAAATCACACAAGTATAGAGGAGAAACAATAGGAAAAGTGTTCGGGAAAGTAGATATGTTTTGGACGTATCAAAGAGCTAGAACTAAGACATTCTCAGGGGGAGATTGTGAGATAGAAAGAAAGAGGAAGACCGGGAAGCATAGAAGCTAGTTGAAAGCGGCTCCCCGACACTAGACTATTGATATCATTGTAAGATATCCACAAGATAATCCACCCATGCAGGATGTAGGGTTGTTAGCCGAAGGGAAGCCTAAACCTTGGTCAAAAATATCATGTGTGTTGTGTGTGAGCTGAGGTCGTATTACCTTAGTGCCCACCGCTGAACCAAAATGGGGGTGTGGGACATCCTCGGTGTCTGCATTCTGACACATGACATCTAGCATGCCAGGCAGGGGGCACTAGTGATTTGACCTCAGCAATTGTCTTCGCCAGCGCGGACATCTTCGCCGTCGGCACCATCCGTGCCAGCAGCAGGCATGGCACCCAAGAGAGTAATTGGAGCCACTGGGACAAGAGTGGCAACCGCCGGACATGTTGTCTGCACACACTCGGTCCCATGACCTGGCCTCGGTCGCTACCATAGTGATTGAGCGGCGTGCATAGCAGGCGGATACCACATGCAGCCACAACGCCTAGCCTCGGCCCGTGCCCGCCACATCCAACCAACGCCAGTTGTCTCCTGCGAAGCTAGCCCGAGGGCTAGCCGCGGAAGGAGCGGTGGCGCACGAAGAAGTACATTCAGGTGGCGCAGGCGGCGCTGCCACCAATGGTCTCCCCCTGGTGGCATCAGAGGCGATGTTGGTGGGAGCATTCCCCCGGCGGCAAAGAAGAAGCTACTAGTGGGAGCGTGCCTCCCGGAGGCGCATAAGGCATCGCTAGGTAGGCAGAGCATCTCGTGGGTGTAGATGATGATGCACCCACTGTCAATCAAGGCGGGGGCATTCCCCTGCGGAAGGTCCCGCGCCGCTATGATGCGGGATGTCCCCCGTATGTCTATCACACGGAGCCAACCGTGTGGCACTAGGCAACAGCGAACAATCTGCTCCTCAACTCACGGGTAACCATACCTAGCGTGAGGCCATGGACACTATTTCGGCCTTGGCCCGATACCCTCTTGTGTCAGGGACGACCGAGTTCGCGGCTTGTAGAGAAGAGGTGGAAGCTTGCATGGACGATGCCAGGCAGCGCCCGGAGACCAGCTATGCGTACTCCCTGTCCCACCATGAGCTAGGGCGCGGACCCGAGAAAGCCCCACCAGTCAGAGGGCACCCACAGGTCCCCGCTCCGCAGCCATAGGCTCCGCTCGCTGCTGCCGGGCTAAGGGCTGGTGGGCCCAGGGATGATAGGTAGGGAGGTCACGAGCAAGTGGATGGGCACCCGGAAGCTGGAGCTCTAGGGCAAGATGATGCGAACCGCATGTTGGTAGGATCCCTAGCCAACCCCGCGCGTGATCATGTAGACATGCCATGTCACGACTCTATCGCAGCCAATGAGGTGCTCGTCAGAGAGCACCTCCGGCAGCTGCGTCACCAAGACGTGCGTGTGGAGCCGAACCCATGAAATGCTGCCAAGGCTAGAAGGACGGCCTTGGAGTACTATGGTGGGTGCTTAGCTTATACCCTTGATACGTCCATTTTGCATCACTATTCTATGTCTTAATTCACTATTATTCATTGATATATTCATATTGAGAGGTGATACTTATGTTATTTCATCTGTTTTTGCATGGTTGATGACTTTTGGAGCATGGACCGCTGCAGTCAGGATTCTGATGAAAAAGGTGTTGTTTGGAGGCAAAATTCGCGAAGATCAGAAAATCTGGGAAAATATACGGAAAATCCTATTTTTCCAGAAGACTAAGGATGCCAGAAGACGGAGTGGAAATGGGCCACAGGGGGCCCACACCACCCCCTGGCGCGGGTAGCCCTAGGCCACGCCAGGAGATGGTGTGGCCACCCTGGCCCACTCCAGGCTCTCCCCTCTGGCGTATATCATCCTCCCGAAACCCTAAGACTCGGGGAGCGACCACAGAAAGATTCCGCCGCCTCTGCGGGGCAGAAAACACCGAGAGAGAAAGATCTCTCCGGCAGACAGATTTCTGCCAGGGGAATTCCTTCCCGGAGAGGGGATATCGTCGCCATCAACACCACCATCAAGCTAGACTTCATTGGGATCATCATCACCACCACCATCATCACCATCGGCACCCTCATCACCATCTCCATATTGCTGTAACAATTGGGTTGAATCTTGCATTGGTTCATAGGGGAAACTTTCCCGGTGTTGATTACCCTTTGTAGTTGATGCTATTGAGTGAACCATTGAATTATTGTTTATGTTCAGATTGTTATACATCATTATTCCATCTATGATCATGATCCATATGATGTCTTGTGAGTAGTTCGTTTTGTTCTTGAGGACATGGGAGAAGTCATGTTGTTAGTAGTGGAGTTGTGTTGAGAAAGATTCAATAGATTGTTATTTAAGTTGTGGTGTACTTCTTCTAGTGGTGTCATGTGAACGTCGACTACATGACACTTCACCTATATGGGCCTAGGGGGATGCATTGTGTATTTGGCTACTAATCGTAGGGGTTGCCGGAGTGACAGAAACCTGAACCCCTGTTAGGAAACCATTGCACAAGGGACGTAAGGGTCTTAGAGTTTAAAGTTGTGGTTAGGTTTCTACCTTAATTACTTTCTTGTACTTAAGGATGTTTGCAAGGGGTATAATCAAAAGTATGTATTAGTCTTGGATGGGGCGGTACATTAGCATAGGTTCACCCACACAACACTTAGCAAGCTAGAGAAGATTAATCAACTACATGAAGCGAAAGCACTTGACAGTCTTTCCATGTGTCCCCGAAAACATTTGGTCATCTTAAGTAATACAACCGGCTGCTGCATAAAGGATTGGGCCACTTGCTGCATTTATTCCTACTATCTTTTATTTACTCGTACTTTGTTTACTTGCTTTATCGAAAACCCCTAAAAATCCGGTTGTTAAGTATTTGCAGAGAATTCCTGATCCATACCACTAGCCAGCACCTTCTGCTCCTCGTTGGGTTCGACACTCTTACTTATCGAAAATACTACGATACACCCCCTATACTTGTGGGTCATCAAGACTATTTTCTGGCGCTGTTGTCGGGGAGTGAAGCGCTATTGGAGAGTGGAACTGGTAAAGGAAACTTCTACTGTGAGTATTGTTTACTTCTGTTAGTTGCTTTATTTTCGTAATGGATAATTCACTGAGTTTCTTATTTGGTAATGCTACTACCACTGCTAAGGTAGTAGATAAGCCACCACCTGTTGAGAATGATGTTTTCAAAATACCTACAAGAATTATTGATCGTGTTATGGATAACTACTATGTTGGGGATGGAACTGTCCATCCCGGTGATCATTTACTCTTTATACACGAATCATGCAGGTTGTTCAAGTGTGCAGGTATTACTATAGATCAAGTTAAGAAGAAGTTATTCTCATTATCACTAAAAGGAAGAGCTGAGGAATGGTATAAGTTGCTGAAGAATGGTCAAGCTCTGGAATGGGAGGAAATAGTACCTCTCTCTTATTCAAAGTTTTATCCTCCTAGTGAGATTCATAAAGATCAAAATCAAATATACAACTTTTGGCCTCTTGATGGAGAGAGTACAACTCAAGCTTGGGGGAGATTGAAGTTACTAATGCTCAAATGTCCCATTCATGAGCTCCCCAACAATATTATTATCAATAACTTCTATGCAAGGCTCCCTCTACATGATAAAGATTTATTGGATGCTTCTTGTGCTGGATCATTCACTCGCATGAAAGAAGAAGCTAAATGGGTTCTTCTGGACCGTATTCAAGATAATGTTGAACCTTGGGAGAATGACAAAGGTAGAAAGTCAGGTATAAATTATGATTATGAATGCATTGAATCTTTTATGGGAACTGATGACTTTCAAAATATTAAAAATACTTATGGTCTAGACTCTCAAGCTATTGCTTCTTATTTTAAGGCTTTTGCTTCCTATATTGAAGTGCCTAAAAAGAAGTGGAATAAGTATCATGAACCTTATAAAGATGTTGCTAAGAGTGTTCCTGAAAGAAACACTGAAGTTTATACTGCTAATCATGTTTTACCTAAACCTTATATTGAGAAAATTCCTTTCCTAGTTAAGGTAAAGGAACATTCTATGATAGCTAGTATGGTTAATGAAAGTACAAGAAAAGCTGTTGAACCTGATAAACAAATGGTCGATGAACCTATAATAGCAAATGTGAAAGACTTTGTCACTAAGTATGAAAAAGAGGGACACACTATCCTTTGCAAGGATACCTCTAATATTGTTTCACATAGTAGTGTTATGAGAGCTAGTATTCCTGTGTTTTCTGTTAAAATAAGTGATCATTGCTATGATGGTCCTTGTGATAGCTATATTGTTAAGTTTATGCATGATACTGAAAGTTACTATGAGAGAGGGAAAAGTGTTCTTATGCATCTCAATAATATCAAGTTTCCTCGTTTTATGCTGAAAGTTTTTATATTGCACTTCTTTTGCCTTCTTATGCAAGTAGCCTCTAGCTTCAACAACTTGTTTGTTTACAAAATTCCCTTGCATAGGAAGTGGGTTAGACTTAAATGTGTGTGTGTGTGTTTTTGATTCTTAATGCTCTCTTTCACTTCAATTCATATTCCTGAGTGAGCATCTTCACAATTATAATGCCCATCTTAATGGCTATAAAGAAAGAGCTTTATGGGAGACAACCCAATTTGTTTTTGCTTTCAGTTTGTTTTTGTTTCTTTGATTCTTGGAAGTTATTACTTCGGTAATAACCGCTCCTTATCCGTTTTGTTTGGTTTTTTGTGTCAAAAACAACCTCTAATGAGAGAGAAGTAAGATTTGGGGAAGTTGCTGTCCCGAAACAGATTTTTGTGCTTCACCGTAAAAATTCGCGAGAGATCTCTGTATGTTAGATTGAGCTGTAATTTTTTGTGATTATGCCCCAGGTTGTTATTTAACTTTCGTTAGTTTTGCACTTTTTGATTTGAGCAACAGAAGATTTTCGAAAAAAATGATCTTTACCTGCTGGTCTGTTTTGACAGATTTTGCCACTCTTGCATTTGCTTCTTTATTCGATTTCCTTTTTGAATTCTTTTTGGGTTTTCGGAAGGAGTTGCTACAGTAGCTTATGTTTTGATGGTTTTCAGTTGAAGTTGGACTCAAAAGGTTTTATCACTTCACTTATACTAATGTTGCTAATGAGAGCTGTGTGAAGTTTTGTGTGAAAGAAATTTCCAGGTAGTGGAGAAAATGGTGTAATAAGGAAGAGAAGGGTTTTATGACTCAAGTAATAAGTGTATGAAGATGAAGATATTGATGTTATTTAAGTGATTACTCCGGAAGAATATACTAGATACCAAATTCAGAGACCTGTAGAGTCTGTTTTCAAATAGGTAACAGTTCTGGTAAGAAAAGTTCCACGAAAACACTATCCAACTATATTTTTACCAGTTTTCAGTAAATAAGGGAAGCTACAAAGTGAAAGAGGGATGGAAACGGAGCCAGGGTGGCTCACACCACCCTGTGGCGTGGTCCCACCCCTGGTCGCGCCACCAGGTGGTGAGTCCACCCCGGACTCCGCCTCCGACTCGTTTTCTCCCAGTACCTTCCTTTTGATATGAAACTTTGTAATATATAACCCCCCGGATCCCCCGAGGTTCATATATCGTGTTTTCGTCGTGTTTTTGTTTCAATATGTTTCTGCCAGGACATACTCTTTGAAGGTTTAGAAGCACAATGGTGTCCGCCAAGGATAAAGGGAAGGAGCCTATGGAGGAAGATCTCCAAGACCCCAAGCAGGGGCTGGTACCTTTAGTCTCTTGCCTTGCATCAACGGAAGCCCTATGAGTCACTAAGGAGTTCTACGGTAAGTACCGAGACTTGCAGAGGAAGGTGGACATGCTTCAATGGGAGAATAATAGGCTTCGCAAGATGCTAGAAGATTTCCTCATGTCAACTAAGAAAATATTACCACCACCACCAAAGGAGTAATTCGTCATCAGTTTTGGCATCCCCTTGGTTTGTTCCAAGCTTGGGGGAGTGTCATGGTATCACATCACTATCTTCTATCTTTTTACCTTATTAGTAGAGTCATATCATGAATAGAGGAGTTATTATGTAGGATGGTTTGCATTATGGAAGTGTCCCCTCTCTCGTTAGATATGTATCCCTTGGTGTGAGTTGTTGTTATGAAATATTAATGAGAAGTTCTATCATTCACTCTTTTGCATAGCTTATATTAGTTTTCAATTTGTGGTTATATGATCGATCTTGTTGTTAGTATTGGTATCACTTTGGGATCATTGAGTTAATTTAGTTGGTTTTGGCAAACCTGGCTCGGTCAGTAGCAACACTATTTTTGAGAGTTGAATGAAAAAGACAGAAGTACTCTAGAGAAAAATAATTTCATCATCTTTCTTTCTTGATTTGCTCATAAGTTTAGTATTCTCTGATTAAGATCTTTTGTGCTTCCAAGGAAGATTGCATGTTTGTCTTTATCATTTGTATGTTTGATTGTTTCCTTCAACTCTTATACTTGCTACCCAGCCTTGCTAGCCAAAAACCTGTACTGAGAGGGAATTCTTCTCATGCATCCACCTCCTTTAAACCAAAACCTTTGCCATTTGTGTCCACCATACCTACCTAGTAGAATTATTGCTATTCCAAGTAAATTCTTGTTTTATCTACCTCCCAAATTAAACTTGTTATGTGAAAATTAGTGCTTAAAGCTCTCACGAACTTGATGGCACACTTTACTTTCTTGCACTTAATAAACTTGAACCATTGTGCTCACCTATGTTGCGTATATGCTTGCGCTTTGTAAGTTGTGGATTAGCAGAACCATGCGGTCATGGGGAACGCTTTCAACATTGCACTGGTACTTGGTACCTAGTTGATATCATGTTCTTTTATCTATGGATGTCGTCGGTGTGAAATGAAAGGGGAGCGTGTAAGTCCATGGAGTTATGCATGTGTGTTAGAGAAATGCCTGGGCCGCTGGTCTAATCCATGCTGACATGGTGGAAACCTGCAGCGTAACCATAACGAGTATCTATGAAGCATTCTTCTTATAAAAAAAGATAGAGATTGAGAAAAAGAGAAAAGAAAAAAAAGATATTATGAAAAGAGGAAAGAGAGAAAAAAAGCACCATATTCCCATGGTAAATAAGAAGATTGCTGAGATACTTGTTGTCTGCTTGCCTTGTCATTTTGATATGGGGATTCTTCTGTATCATCGGGCAAGGGGTACCCCGTTGGCGGTTCTCAATGATACACATATGCTTACAATGACAAGAACTTACCGGTGACTAAACTGGAGTAGCATGAGGAGCGGCCCTCGTATTCAAGGGACATGAGATTCTCAACTTACAACTTGTCAATGCATATCCTCATATTTGATCACTTTAACCTTAATCACCTAAAGATGCCTATGATAGGAGCAATGAGAGCTGAAAGCTAGTAAGTATCATAATTTTTGGGAGCTCTTTATGAGACTTGCAATCCCTGCTTCCCTCTGCGAAGGGCCTTTCTTTTACTTTGTAGTTGAGTCAGTAAACCTACTCCCTTCTATCTCAGCAAGTATTTTGAGTTGTTGTGTTTCATTCATTCATATGATGATTTATTCAATCATGTTTCTTATGTTCCTTGTTTTGCACATTGCTCTTATCTTGATGTTTACTACTTTGAAAGCTATCATTGAAAAACTAGTTATTTGTGAACTCCAGCAAACTATCAACTATTCTTCGACAAAGAGCTAAGTTTGCCATTACCAATTATGATTCACTCTATGTATCTTTATTGTGTTTCCTTTACCTATTACAAGTTGAGTTATATAATAGTGAGTTGTCTTCTATGATGATCTATGCTTTTGATGAATGTGATGCTTCTTGTCTGTATTCTTTTATCGACTCTTCACTCCATAAACCTGAGGCCATGTTTATTGAGCTCAGTTTCGCTTGAGGACAAGCGAAGTCTAAGCTTGGCGGGAGTTGATACGTCCATTTTGCATCACTATTCTATGTCTTAATTCACTATTATTCATTGATATATTTCATATTGAGAGGTGATACTTATGTTATTTCATCTATTTTTGCATGGTTGATGACTTTTGGAGCATGGACCGCTGCAGTCAGGATTCTGATGAAAAAGGTGCTGTTTGGAGGCAAAATTCGCGAAGATCAGAAAATCCGGGAAAATATACGGAAAATCCTATTTTTCCAGAAGACTAAGGATGCCAGAAGACGAAGTGGAGATGGGCCACAGGGGGCCCACACCATCCCCTGGCGCGGGCAGCCCTAGGCCGCGCCAGGAGGTGGTGTGGCCACCTTGGCCCACTCTAGGCTCTCCCCTCTGGCGTATATCATCCTCCCGAAACCCTAAGACTCGGGGAGCGACCATAGAAAGATTCCGCCGCCTCTGCGTGGCGGAAAGCACCGAGAGAGAAAGATCTCTCCGGCAGACAGATTTCTGCCAGGGGAATTCCTTCCCGGAGAGGGGAGATCGTCGCCATCAACACCACCATCAAGCCAGACTTCATCGGGATCATCATCATCATCACCACCATCATCACCATCAGCACCCTCATCACCATCTCCATATTGTTGTAACAATTGGGTTGAATCTTGCATTAGTTCATAGGGAAACTTTCCCGGTGTTGATTACCCTTTGTAGTTGATGCTATTGAGTGAACCATTGAATTATTGTTTATGTTCAGATTGTTATACATCATTATTCCATCTCTGATCATGATCCATATGATGTCTTGTGAGTAGTTCGTTTTGTTCTTGAGGACATGGGAGAAGTCATGTTGTTAGTAGTGGAGTTGTGTTGAGAAAGATACAATAGATTGTTATTTAAGTTGTGGTGTACTTCTTCTAGTGGTGTCATGTGAACGTCGACTACATGACACTTCACCTGTATGGGCCTAGGGGAATGCATTGTGTATTTGGCTACTAATCATAGGGGTTGCCGGAGTGACAGAAACCTGAACCCCCGTTAGGAAACCATTGCACAAGGTACGTAAGGGTCTTAGAGTTTAAAGCTGTGGTTATGTTTCAACCTTAATTACTTTCTTGTACTTACGGATGTTTGCAAGGGGTATAATCACAAGTATGTATTAGTCTTGGATGGGGCGGTACATTATCACAGGTTCACCCACACAACAGTTAGCAAGCTAGAGAAGATTAATCAACTACATGAAGCGAAAGCACTTGACAGTCTTTCCATGTGTCCTCGAGAACGTTTGGTCATCTTAAGTAATACAACCGGCTTGTCCTTTGCTGCATAAAGGATTGGGCCACTTGCTGCATTTATTCCTACTGTCTTTTATTTACTCGTACTTTGTTTACTTCCTTTATCAAAAAACCCTAAAAATCTGTTTGCTAAGTATTTGCAGAGAATTCCTGATCCATACCACTAGCCAGCACCTTCTGCTCCTCGTTGGGTTCGACACTCTTACTTATCGAAAATACTACGATACACCCCCTATACTTGTGGGTCATCAACCCTTGCCCTAAGGCAAGTGGTGTGGCTGCCCAAATTCCACCCCGTCATCCCTGTCAAATATGAAGGTAACACCAACCCGAAGGAGTTCTTGCCAATGTACTGCATTGCCACGACCAAAGCCAACGCTAGTGAAAAATTTATTGACGAGGGGTAACCTCGGCAATGCCCATGGTTATGGACTTGGGGTTTCGTGGAAAAGAGAATGTTGGGGATTTCGTCAGATGTCAGGAGAACAATGAAGACAAAGTCGCCTGAATATTGGTAAAACACTCTATTACAAGTTGTCCTCTAGATTTTGGTGTACCCTTGTTTGGGCTTCTCCCGTCCTATATATAATAGGTCGGGTCTCAAAGCTGTATGCGGATAGGTTTCATACATGCGTGATTACAATACCAACATAATGCCGGTTCGTGGTTTCTTTCCTAATACAGTAAAAGTCTTTGTCGGTTGCTTCCTTGGGCTTTTATCTAAAATCTTTATGGGCTATAGGCCTTTTACCCAATGTAGGGTAGCAAATAGTGAGCATCCGAGTAATCATACCCATGTCAGTAGCCCCCGACACTTGATACATTACAAACGTATCTATAATTTTTGATGCTCCATGCTTGTTTTATATCTACTTTCTTATATTCTGTCCACACTTTGGAGTATTTTTATACACTTTCTTGGACTAACCTATTAACAAGATGCCACAGTGCCAACTGCCTGTTTTCTGCTGTTTTTGGTTCTAGGAAAGTCAGAAAATGAATATTCTCGGAATTGGACGGGACAAAATCCAAAGTCAATATTTCACCAAGGGGGACACGGAGCCAGAATACGAGACGGAGAGGGGCTAGAGCCCAGTCACACCACCTGGCCGCGCGGCCAGGCCTGGCCCGCGCCAGGGGGTGGTGTGGCCACCTAGGGCACCCCCTCGGTCTCCCCTTTCGCCTATATATTGCCTGTGATACAGAAACTCTAAGTACCCTGATCAAAATTCCACGAAAGAGTCTGTAGCCACCGCCATCTCCATCCCTAGATCAGGAGGGATCTGAAGCTCTTTCCGGCAACCTGCTAAAGGGGGGAGATCACCCTGGAGGCCTTCTTCATCACCATGCCTGCCTCCGGTGTGATTCGTGAGTAGTTCATCCCTGGACTACGGGTCCATGTAGTAGCTAGACGGTTGGTTCTTCTCCTTTGTGCTACCATGTCTAGATCTTGTCAGCTCCGTTCATAATCAAGACCATCTATTTGTAATCATACATGTTGTGTTTGCGGAGATCTGATGGATATTGAGATGATATTTCAGATTGATTATTGATTCTATCATGTCTTTGTTATTTGTGATCTTGCATGCTCTCTGTTGTTAGTAGCTATCTTGGCCGAGTAGATGCTAGCAACTCCAAGAGGGAGTATTTATGCTCGATAGTGGGTTCATTCCGCTAGGAATCTGGGGAAGTGACAGAAATCTCTAAGGTACTAGATGTGTTGTTGCTACTATGGAGAAAACAACAATCCTTTGTTCAACAATCATATTGTTTACTTTACACGCAATGCTTAATGCAATTATCTGTTGCTTGCAACTTCATACTGGAGGGGGTATAGATGATAACCTGAAGGTGGATTATTAGTCATAGATGCAGTTGGATTATGGTCTATGTATAATGTTGTAGTGCCCAATCAAATCTTATAGGAGTCAAGATGATTAGTATATGCTTGTATGCTTTCTCGATGTTTGTCAATTGCCCTGCTGTAATTTGTTCACCCAACATGTCATCTATCTTAAGGAGAATCACCACTAGTGAACTATGAACCCCGGTCCCTTCTTGTACTATCAATCTACAATCTACTATTTACTATTTTCTGTTCACTTTCTACAAAGCAATGACTATCTTCCACACAATACGTCTAATTCTTTGTTTTCAGCAAAACCGGTGAGATTGACAACATCACTGTAAGTTGGGGGCAAAGTTCTGTGGTTGTGTTGTGTAGGATTCCAAGTTGGAAACAACACCTTGTAGGTGTTTCCTTGCTCCTACTGGTTCGATAACCTTGGTTTCATAACTGAGGGAAAACTTGCTGCTATGCTCATCATACCTTCCTCTTGGGGTTCCCCAACGAGCTCGATATTTTTTGGGCCATCAAGACTCCACCTGAATCCGTAGTTTTCAAGTTGAGTCACAAAGTTTTCTTTCTTTTTTCTCTCATTCTGTTTAATTTTATTTGTTGTAGGGATTTTGGTACAACGAGTCTGATGCTTCCGACGGATCGGGAATCAGTTAATTGCTCCTAGGCAAAAACAAGGTTGACCTACTTCAAGCTCAAGTCCCCATGCTTGAATCCAGAATTTGTCGCTGGCATAATTCAGTTCGAGCCGCTGAGGTCTTACCGAATACTGAATTCCAGTTTTCTATTTTTTATCGGGTACCCAACGCGTCTGTCAGGATTTTTCATCGTATCGTTGATACGGATTTTTATTGGCAGAGCGCATTCTTGTGTAATTACCAGGTCACACAGGACGAATCCTGGGGTCTTACCTTCATGTTTCTGAACATGGCATTAGGATTTTTGTCGCGTCGGGTGCGATCCAAGAGTTTTATTTTACTTTATGTATCCTGCTCCCGATAGGAGTATTTACCATCGAATTCTTCCATTATTTTTCTTTATCAGGTGCGCACCAACACTCCTGATGGGAGTAGCTCCTGAGGCTATGTTTGGATATATGTATCAAAACATAGGCTCGAAAAATGCGTCATTGTTTCTATAAATTTTGTCGGGTGCACGACTAGTGCTCCCGATAGGAGTAGCCCCCGAGGCTATAGTCGTAATGTTGTATATTTCGAGTGTAGTCTCAAATCTTCTCCTAGAGGAATTTACTTCGACTTCAATTGAATTTCTTCGGGTCATACCCTGGGAAAGCCGCAATTTTTGTTGTAGTGCCTTTTTTGTGACATCAGTGATGATGTATCTGATGCTGTTAGTTTTCAGAAAAACACGCCATGACAGGAGATGTCGAACGTGGGCCCATGCGCAGTAATGATGACGCGTGATGGTGTTTTAGCAGAGATTCTTGACTGCACGTCCCCTCGCTGCGCGAGAATCGAGGCGTCACGCGTTGTTCTCCATTTTTACCGCAGTCATAACTTCTTTTACTTTTTTCCTTTTCGAGACCTTTGTAAACACGTGTCATCATCGTGAAATCCTCTGTCGTTTAGATTTTGCATCGAACGGTTAGGTCCTTGCGTTGTTGCTCTTTATAAGGGAAGGGATATGCTTTTTATTGTTTCACCTAGCCTCCCTCTGCTCCTTCTTCCTCCATCTTCCTCCTTGTGCTCTTGCCCCTTGTGAACTTTGATTTCCGTGCCCTTCTTTCCTTGTTCCGCCGCCATGGGTAAAAGCAAAGCCGCTGGGACATCCGATGCCGCCACAACGGCCACCAGGAAAGGGCCGTCGGGTGGGCTCCCACCAAGTGCACGACGCGGGAGCTCCGCGAGGCGCGGAACTCTGGCCTACTAATAGAGGGCTCCTTCAAGCTCCCTGGTTATGAGGGTGCTCCCATCCCCGAGCCTGGCTAGAGGGTAATGTTCCTCTCCTTCCTCTTCCGCGGTCTTTCTCTCCCTGTCCACGAATTCCTTCAGGGCCTTTTGTTTGTTTATGGTGTGTAGCTTTATCAGCTCACACCCAATTCCATCCTCCATGTTGCTTGTTTTGTCACTCTTTGCGAGTGTTTCCTTGGGATTCATCCCCATTGGGGCCTTTGGAAATACTTCTTCTATGTTTTCTGCAACGCCACTAACACCATTGTCCATGATGTTGGTGGCGCCATGTTTTCTGTCCGATCTGACATTGATTACTTGGACTTCAAACGCACGGATTATGTTGAAGGTTGGAAGTCTAAGTGGTTTTATGTCAAGGACCAGCCACTCGAAGGCTAATCTTTCAGGTTAGCCCCCTTTGAACCTAAAAAAGTCTGTCGTAAACTCGACTCCTGGGATCAGTGTCCCTCTGCCGAGGAAATGGCCGAAATCCAGCCCTTTGTTGATCGTACTTCCGAGCTGCGGCATGAGGTTGGAAAAGAATTGTCAGGTCTCCAGGTCCTGGCATATTTTTTGCGGATCCGTGTCCAGCCGCTCCAAGCCAGGTTGTCCGGTATGTGGGTGTATACCGGGAAGAAGGACCCGATGAGGATTTCCTCGATGGACCTCACCCTTAAGTTGTATGAGAAGAGAGTCTGGAGCTTCACAACTTTGACTGCAAAGAGCCCGGTTCCTTCAACTTGCCTTGTGGAGCCCTATGGCAAGAAGAAACGGCTTCCCGAGGTACATTTCCTTCGCCTTTGTCTTTTTCTTGTCTTCTATTTATAGATACATTTTTCAAATCTTCCACTTTCTATAGGATTTTGATCACCTGAGCTCACTTCATCCCCTTCCTGGAAGTGGTGAGCCCCCTGTCCACCTCTCTGTATCGGACGATCTCCCTATGACTGGGACTGCCGCGGATGAGGAGGGGGATATTTCTGCGTCTGACTCTTCGTCAAAAACGCAATCTCTTCCTTCGGCTGGCTCTGGGTATTTTCGCGTGGAGCGTGCCAGCGAAAAGAGGAAACACCCTTGTGATGTGGAAAGGATCAAGGATTCAGATGACTCGACTGCTTCCAAGCCCTTCGGCACTTCTCCGATCGTAGTTGCTCCTGCCCGGATGAACTTGTTTCATCTTGTGCATGATGTGTCTTCGTAAGTATTTGCTTTCTTCTTCTGTTTTCATCGGGTGTTTTTACTATTGATGCTTACTCTTGGTCATGTTGTTTGTAGTGATGACGACTATCTTCCCGCTTCTCCTCTTCCCACATCTATGGGCTGCTCCACAAGGAAGACCCTTCTGCCATCGGCGGAGCCGAAGGAGAAAATTTTGTCTCCTATGGAGAAAAACGTCCAGAAGGATGTCGCCGCTTCATCCAAGCCGCCACCGCAAAAAAGGAGGAAAATGGCGGGTAAAGGGGTGGTGATATCCGAAGAACCCATTGATGTGGACATGAAGGATGTAAGTCACTTTTGACGCCGGGATTTTCCTTCCCTGTATATTTAGTCTGCCTTTATATCCTTTTCCTGTGTTTTTCCCTTGCTCAGCCTTTGATGCGCGAGATGGTCGGTATGGCCGCTCGTTTTATAAGGATCCGCGATGATGCCGAAGATCTGAAAGGTATGTGCTGATCGCTTTTGTAATCTCCTTGTAAATATGTTCATCCTCATTTTTCCGTTTCGCTCCTACAGCCGCTGCTAAGCAATCCGGAATTATTCGGGATGAGGCGATGAAGCGTGCCGATGATCTAGAAAACAGGCTTCGAGCTGCCGAAGAGGCCAATCAGAAGGCAAAAGCTGATGCTGAGGAAGTGGCTAGGCAAGTCGCTGCTTGAGATGCGAATCTGTGGCAGCGCCTGGAGGCCCTAAATAACTCGTTGACCCGTAAGTTTTTATCTGTGCGTGTATTTTTTTTGTTTTGTTTCTTTCTCTTGGTTATCAACCTCTTCTTCTCTCTTTTTGTTTGTCAGAGCTGACTAGCCAGAACCTGACGCTGGATGATGATAAGAAGGTTGATCCTTTATCGGATGTTGTTAGCACTTTGGAGGCTAACAGCGTTCGTGGGCGCAATCTTCTTATCCGTTCATGTCGCGCCTTCAAGAAGCTCCATGTCAAAGTATTTCCAACCACGGATGTGCTAGAGGACCTAAATGATATTGTCGCCATTTTGGTGCTGATCCCGGCCCCCTTGTTGGTTATAGTCTGACGCAGTCAACGAGCGGTGCCGAAACTTCGATGGCCCTGGCGATGGTGCATGGCGAGAAGGTCGACTAGGAGAAGGTTAGCTCCTCTGACCCAGTCACCTCCAGTGGCAAACAAGTTGACCTGAAGCCGCATATAAAAAAGGCCAGAAAATATTCTCGGCTGCTCCTGGGTCTGGTCTCGGGTTCAGGGAAACTGGCTGCCCCTTCCTCGACTCCTCTTACTACGTCGGGCGCTCCTTCTTTGGCTACTCCTGCTGCTGCTATAGCTAGTGCTCCTTTTGCTAGCGCTACCTTGCCTTTGAAGGATACAACCTCATAGGCCCTGTTTTGTAATCATTTGTCGTGTCTCTTTGTAATGAACCTTGACTTTATCCGGCTTTCCCCTTGCTTCTTTGTGCAATGAGGTAACTTTTGAATATATGTGTTCACACTTGCTTTTGTATGCTGAATGTTTTGCATCTTTTTGTCTTGTCAGATCTTGGATGATTCTTCAGCTCCTTCTAGACCTGCGCAATTGTCGAATGTTGTTTTGTCCACTGCCGTACTAGGTGCAACTAGTTCCGCCATTGTGTGTACGGTGGACCCGCCGTTGTACACCGAAAAGATAGATCAGGTGAAAAAACTTGAAGGAAAACTTATGGTTGTTCAATTGATGGTGGATGTTTCCCAATCAAAAACACGCCAGGCTCTCAATCGTGAGGCTTTTTTTGGAAGAGATCTCCAGGGCGAGTGAGAGGCTGTTGTGTAAGTACTTGTGCTCTCTCTTTTTTTTCTTTGGTTGCCTCTTTCGTCTTGCGGGAAATTGATTTTTTGTCTTCTTGATTTCTAGGCATTCGATTGTGTGAGAGGGATGAGACCCAACGTCTGCGCAATCGAATGCAAGCTCTTGTGGCTACTTCCTGAAGTTCTAAGATGGACTTTTGGACTGATCATCGTCGTGCCTATACTGTAGCGTTGCTTCAGGATCGCCTGTCGGAGTTGGAGCAATTCGTTGAGTGTTACCGCAGATCTCTGGCTGTTACTTATAATGCCATGTTTCCTCGGGATCCTCAGCCTCAAACCTTAGCGGACTTGATTGCAAAATTCCAATAGGGTGAGAAGATCCATCATTTTGTGAAGCTTCAACTTGTGGCGGGTGCTAAGCTCGCGCTTTCCTGCGTGCGTGTGCATCATCCAACGCTAGACTTGGATGACGTATCTTCGAGGCTACCTTCTCCTTCCGATGGTGGTATCATTGATATTGTGCCTCATTACGCTGCTGTTCGTAGACCTGCCATTAGAATTGTCCGAAAATATTTGGAGGCAGACGAAGAATTTTTTGTAAATTTCCCTATCTGATTATTTACTTGCTTTGCCTTTGTACTTTGTATAAAAACACTTTATACTTGTCAAAAAGGTTGTATGTTTTATTCGAGATTTTGATTCTATGATGTATTCTCTTATGGGGAAATCTGGCAAACTGATGTGCCATAGAAGTTTTTTGTCGTGGAATGCTTTCTTTAGTTATTCATATCAATGCGTGAGAGTACATGGTGGTGGCGCGATCGCTTGGCCGTTGGCCTTTATTGAAAATAAGGTGTATCTGAATAGAAATTATCTGAATGGACTTCGGCTTCAATTAGTGGGTCTTCTTATGCGGGACCGTTTATTGGAGGCCGTATATGTTGCTTTTTGCGAGGCTGCTGCGTGCTTGCTCTTCCGATGTTTTCTTCTTGCGGGTGTGCCCTTCATGTGTCGACTCTTCATCCGCCAATTTTAGCTGCCCAAGCTCCGCCTCCATCCCGAAAGATTCCGAGATTTTGTTGAATTCTCGATCGCAGCTGTCTGCGCGGCTAAAACTTTCTTTGACTGTGATGACCCCGTTGGGGGCTGGCATTTTCAATACTAGGTATGCGTAGTGAGGTACTGCCATGAACCTGGCGAAAGCTGGTCGTCCCAAGATCGCGTGGTATTGAGATGGCCAATCCATAACTTTGAATTCTAGCTTTTCTCGTCTGAAGTTGTTTTTCGACCCGAAAACGACGTCGAGGTGGACTTTGCCCAATGGAATTTCGGCTTTTACAGGAACTATCCCGTGGAAGGTTGTGTCGGTTGGGGTTAGGTTCATCATGGACCAGTTCATGGCCCACAGAGTTTTAGCGTAAATCAGGTTGATGCTGCTTCCTGCATCCAAGAAAACCTTGCTCATGTCGAACCCGCCGATTTGCGCTTCCACTATTAGCGCTGACTGGCCTAGCTGAGGGACCCGTAATGGATGATCAGCTCTGCTAAAAGTAATTTCTTGTTCTAACCAATGGAGATACTCCGGTGTAGGAGGTGGCTTTGTTACCACCGAATTTACTTGCCTGGTGATGAATTTCTGTGTTATATTAGAGGGTGGTCCCTTCTAGATCATTAACATCGCTCCTTTTGATCTGGGATATTCGTTGTCTTGGTATGTTGTATTTTGCGGCTGTCCCGCTGGTGGAGGTCCCTGTGGTGGAGGTGGAGCACCAATGGCCAGAGTGCCGGGTGTAGGGGCGTAGTTTCTATTTGTTGCTTCGGCTGCCTTTGCGTTGCATAGTTCTTGCATCTTTAGGAATGTCCGGCAGTCCTTTAGAAGGTTATTTGATCGCCTTTTCCCTATTGAGTCGACGTAGTAGTACAATTTGTCGAGTGCCGCCGCAGATCTCTGGCTATTGTTTACAACGCCATGTTTCCTCGGGATCCTCAACCTCAGATCTTGGCAGATTTGATTACGAAGGAGAAAGGATCCACCATTATGTGAAGCTTCAACTTGTGGCGGGTGCCAAGCTTGCGCTCTCTTGGGTGCATGCACATCACCCGGTGTTGGATCTGGACTTCGTATCTTCGGGTCTTCCTCCTCCTCCCGATGGCGGCCTTTTTTATATGGCGCCTCACTATGCCGCTGCTCGAAGACCCGCCATTAGGATTGTGCGTAGGTGCTTAGAAGCAGACGAGGAATTCTTTGTAAATTTCGAGATCTGACTGCTTGCTTGTGCGGCTTTGTAATGTGACTAAAAAATGTTGTATGTATACTTTATCAAAAAGGTCGCATGTTTCATGCGAGATTTTGATTGTATGTTGTATTTCCTCGTTGAGGGATCCGACGAACTGATGTTCGTATACCATAGAAGTTTCATGTCGCGAAATACTTTTTTTAATTATTGATAATAATGGATAGGGGTACATTGTGATGGCCTGGCCATTGGCCTTTTTATTAAGTAAGGAAAGCGTCTCAATACAGCTTTTATGGAAGAACTTTGGCTTCTATCCTTGAGGGTCTTATTATGCGGGACCGTTGTTGGAGGACGTATACGTTGCTTTTGCGAGGCTATTATGTTCTTGCTTTTCCGATGTTTTCTTCTTGCGAGTGTGCCCTTTGTGTGTCGCCTCATCGTCTGTCAATTTCAGCTACCCAAGCTCCGCCTCCATCCCAAAAGATTCCGAGATTTTGTTGAACTCTCGATCGCAGCTGTCTGCACCGCTGAAGCTACCTTTGACTGTGATGACCCCGTTGGGGGCTGGCATTTTCAGTACTAGGTATGCGTAGTGAGGTACTGCCATGAACCTGGCGAAAGCTGGTCGCCCCAGGGATCGCGTGGTATTGAGACGGCCAGCCATAACTTCGAATTCTAGGTTTTCTCGCCTGACGTTGTTTTTTGACCCAAAAACGACGTCGAGGTGGACTTTGCCCAATGGAATTTCGACTTTTCCAGGAACTATCCTGTAGAAAGTTGTGTCGGTTGGGGTTAGGTTCGTCATGGACCAATTCATGGCCCACAGAGTTTTGGCGTAAATCAGGTTGATGTTGCTTCCTGCATCTAAGAAAACTTTGCTCATGTCGAATCCACCAATTTGCGCTTCCACTATCAGTGCTGACTGGCCTGGCTGAGGGACCCGTAATGGATGGTCAGCTCTGTTGAAAGTGATTTCTTGCTCTGACCAATGTAGATACTCTAGTGTAGGGGGTGGCTTTGTTACCGCCAAATTTACTTGCCTAGTGATCAGATTTTGTGTTCTATTGGAGGGTGGCCCCTTCTAGATCATTGACATTGCTCCCTTTAATCTGGGATATTCGTTGTCTTGGTATACTGTGCTTTGCGGTTGTCCTGCTGGTGGAGGTCCCTGCGGTGATGGTGGAGCTCCAATGGCCAAAGTGTCGGGTGCAGGGGCATAGTTTCTGTTTGTTGCTTCGGCTACCTTTGCGTTGCATAGTTCTTGCATCTTTAGGAATGTCCGACAGTTCTTTAGGAGGTGGTTTGATCGCCTTTTCCCTATTGAGTCGACGTAGTAGTGCGTATTGCGGGGTCTTTCCAACATTTGTCCTGCTGACATTGGTGGGTCTCGGTTCGTCGGCTGGTATCGTTGTCGCAGCTGGCTTTCACCGATGTTATCCCTACTGCCACGATATCCGCTGTTGTAGTTGCCATTTTGTCGGTTGTCCGTTCCAAAAAAGATCGCTGCAACGTAACTGGATGTATGGTATCCATCACTGGTTCGTCGTCTCTGGTTGCTGTTACGTCAGTCTCTGTCGTCGGGTGAACGATCCCTTTTGTTGTGTATTGCATCCTCTCCATCAACCCAACGATTGGCTATTTCCATTAGCTGTGAAATTGTTTTTGGCTTTGTTCGTCCTAGTTCTTCAATGAACTCCTGTCGACGGAGACCATCATTGAAGGCGTCGATTGCTCTTTCATCGGATATTGCTTCAGCCGAATTTTTGGTAATGTTCAATCGTTGGATGAAGGCTAGTATTGATTCTCCTGGCTTTTGCTTGTAGGCACGCAATTTCTCTAAAGACGCGGGTCGCTTGAATATGGATTGAAAGTTTCTGATGAATTTGTCTTCAAGATCATTCCAACTGCTGGTGGAATCTTCTGGTAGTTGCTTCAGCCAGGAGCGTGCCACACCGGTTAGGTGGAGCTGCAGGCTTTGCATTGCCGTGGCTTTGGATCCTCCTTGTAATCTGACAATCGCTAGATAATCTGTTAGCCAAGCTTCGGGTTCTTGGAGGCCATCATATTTTTGTCGATCTTGGGGTAGCTTAAAATCTTTCGGCACCAGAGTTTTGCGAACCCGTCGGGTAAAGCAGCTGGCTCCGCATAATTCTTGTTTGTCCTCACTTTCGCCATCACGATACCTTCGGGTGTTGTGCTCTTCTCGTGATCGATCAGTCCTTCGTTGGGTGATGTCATTTCTTGCTTCGTCGCGCGGTTCTTGTTCGGAAAAGTGGACCCGATGTGGCGACCGCGATCGTCGGGTGTGACCTCCTTGCCGAGGGCTGTTGCGATGGTGTGGGGACCGATCACGTTGCCTCGTGGTTTCTTTATCTGCTTGCACAAGAGTTTGTCCCACCAAACTGAGGTTCATCAGGGCAGATCGGTGGAGGGATGCACGTGGATCGTCGGGTGCAGGTTGTGTCGTGATTAGGTATGCTTGTGCAGCCACAATAGCTGCCTGGGTTATCTTTGCTTTGATATTTCCATCTTGATCTATCGACATAAACGAGAGATCAAGGTCTCGAATTAATCTGCTTCTCTCTTCTTCGGGTATACTTCGTAATCTAAATGTTCCTCTTCTTGGCGATGCTCCTCCTGTGATGCTTCTTGATCCTTGGGTGGGGCTTAGTTGTGCCCTTCGTAAGCTAGATTCGTCGGCTACCCTCTTCCTTTCGTCGAGCTGCCTTTGCATCCTGAGGATTTTTCTCTTTTTGTAGTGCAGCAGATACTGGTATGCCAATAGATCTTCATGGGTAGCATCTGTTGTCATTGGGACCGCACCCGAGATTGCTGCTCTCGCTTTCTCCCATGCACTGGCTGGTAGGCTAAGGGTTCACCTCTCATCTTCACATGGTTGCTCTTCTTCCCGATTTTCCTGGTCGACTGTTGGATCTGCCCCGTTTCCTCGACTTTCTTCGTTGTCATTGCTTCATGCACTATGGCTTGAAAGAATATCATCGAGGTTAAGAATTGGGTTACCGTTGGAGTCTTGCTGGGTCGTGGCGTCTCCGATGATCATGCATACTTGGTGTTGAGTGGCGTACGTACTGGTAACGTCATTGTTTCTGCCGATGGAGACACTATCGGATGAGTCAGTGAAGTCCATCAGTTTTTGCTCTGGATAGATTTCTGCCATCCGAATTCCAAAGGCAATGCTTTCGCTACTTTCTTCAAGTTCTGAATTGGCTGGGCTTGCTTCGCGTGGTGGTGTGAACGGTGGGTCTGATCCGAACGAGAGATTATCATAGAGACCATCAAGATCCCCCAGATTCGTCTCGATTTGCCCACCTTCGTTGCCTTCTTAGATATGTGCTTTGACTTCCATTGAGGATCCAGTGGAAGGTTCATGTACTTCTGTTGGTGTAGCTTTACGGGTGGGCGGGCGTGGAATTGCTTTCGTCGAGTCGATGCTTGGTGGAGAGCGTTCCGCCGAATCTGTGCTTCCAGCGTTCAAGTTTCCCACAGACGGCGCCAATTGATGAGGGGTAACCTCGGAAATGCCCATGGTTATGGACTTGGGGTTTCGTGGAAAAGAGAACGCTGGGGATTTCATCGGATGTCAGGAGAACAATGAAGACAAAGTCGCCTGAATATTGGAAAAACACTCTATTACAAGTTGTCCTCTAGATTTTGGTGTACCCTCCCTTGGGCTTCTCCCGTCCTATATATAATAGGCCGGGTCTCAAAGTTGTATGCAGATAGGTTTCATACACGCGTGATTATAATACCAACATAATGTCGGTTCATGGTTTCTTTCCTAATATAGTAAAAGTCTCTGTCGGTTGCTTCCTTGGGCTTTTATCTAGAATCTTTATGGGCCGTAGGCCTTTTACCCAATGTAGGGTAGCGAATAGTGAGCATCCGAGTAATTATACCCATGTCAGTTATGATGAACTAGTTCCCTATGGAGCTGAAAGGCACGACCTTCTCATGGTTGATGCACCTCCCGCAAGAATCGATCCAGACATGGGGGAACTCTGCGTTCGATTTGTGAGTGTGTTCCAGGGCGGCTTTAAGCACCCGGGAACGCTCATCTAGCTCCACGTCGTTGTCCAGTGAGAGAACGAGCAGCTGCGTGATTTTTTGTTGCGTTTCTCACAAGTCGCCCACACCATCCTAAAGCTGAGGATTCCGCCATCATCGGTGCATTCCTCATGAACGTCAAAGACCGCAAGATGCGGGAAGAGCTTAGAATGCACCCCATTAAGACAACCCACCAACTTTAGGCCTTGGACGACCTCTTCTCGCTAGCCGAGGAAGGTCGCCTCATGCCCGAGGTTGCCACCAAGGTGGCAAAAGGTGGTGCCAACCCCGGGAGCACTTCCAGGAAAAAGGACAAAGCGCGAAAGCGCAAAAACCGCCAGGTTTTGGCGGCCGAGCAAGTCACTCCCTCTAGGAGCGAGAAGAAGGTGAAACCAATCGAGGAGGTGGCGGTTGCGGAGCTAGTTGCCGGGACTTGGTGCCCTATGCACGAGTCCATCCATCGTGATGCTCGAGATTGCCATTCCATGCGAGGCCTCGCAGAGGCTAGGAAGAAGCGCTTTTCTGAACAGGGGTAACCCTCCCTTTAAGAACTGCTTCCAGTGCAGGCAACCTGGGCATATAGCATGGAATTGCCCTAGGAGCCACGGAGGCGATCTCTAGGGCGGTGGTTGTTGGGAATATGTCCTAGAGGCAATCATATATGATCTAATTCCCAATGTATTGATAAAGTTAATGTCTTTGTATGAACTACTGATATGTATCATTGAATATGTGATTCAATTATGTAACTATATATTCATGTTGTTCATACTAAATGTCCTTGGTCGTTGAGGTTGTGCTGGACACACAACTTAGACTAATGTGAAAGTCGCCCGATAACTCGGTTCCAGTTGTCATGGACATGGTGATGCTACTCCGACTTACACAGATTCGACTAAAGAGTTTAACAAGTCGGATTGACCCATATTGAGATACAACGAACAAGTCGTCATTTGTATATCTCAATCAATGTAATCCTTAGGCCCAAGGTTATCGCACAATCCGAGTTGAGGATCACCAACTTAGGTTGTGTCAAACGCTGTTTCGTCACATGGTAGTTATAAATGTAGAATTCAGGTCGACTGAGAATCAAGCCGCGTGATGTGGATAACCAAGATGGGATTTTCCCCTCCAACTGGAGACATATTCTCTAGTGCCTCTCGTGTGATATGATTCGGAAATCATGACCATGCACGACTCAATTAAGTGTTAACCGAGGCGATCGACCAAAAATTTTGGCCCATGCTAAGGCGAATTTTTGTCCCCTCTCAAAGTGGATTTGCTGACAACCACATCCTTCCTATGTTCTATACCAATCTAAGGATGTCCATTTTATGCTAAATTTGTTGGCTCTCTTTATGAATGTGTTTAATGGTATATTTGGGTTCCTAAGACCCTTGTTACCAATAAAAAAGGACCCACTAAGAAACAGGTACCTAAAACCAATACTAGATCTCTTATAGGACTATCCTTTCGGAGGATCTAAATGGGTGATTGATAGTGGTGCCGCATGTCATATGACCGGAAGAAAAGATATACTGTCGGAGATGAGACCAAACCTTGTAAATACGATCTCCTGTGATGATAAAACAAGCTCTTTCTGATCCACGAGCACGACTTCGCCACAAATGATTCTACAAGCGCCTGGTTTTTTTTCAAAATTTCTCCGACACGAGCTTTGCTATGCTGAAGGCCTAGAGGCGACATCGAGTTTTGTTCATCAAGATGTTGGAGAGCAATGAGTGTGAGGCCTCTATTGAGATTTCTTCCCTATCTCAAGCTTTTGAGGAAGAGCAAAGC
Organism: Avena sativa; assembly: GCA_916181665.1. Taxonomy (NCBI): domain Eukaryota; kingdom Viridiplantae; phylum Streptophyta; class Magnoliopsida; order Poales; family Poaceae; genus Avena; species Avena sativa. Next base: position 463,098,168 of record OV702287.1, read on the forward strand.
TTAAGGGCCACTCTTGAGGAGAGTGCCTTGAATCTTGACTAATCTCATAATTTATATATCTCTCTTATCATTAAAAAATGTGACCATGCTCTTGCCTTGATTAAAGTGCTTAAAAAAATGAAATGGTTGAATTTGGTGTAGACTTCTTGAGGATCATGAGAATCTCGAAAAGCAACACAAAGCTTGGAGAGAAAGTTCTCTATCCTCTCCGAGTCTCATGAGCAACATTAAATTCAATTGACTAAAGAGACATCGATCTCTCCCCATATGCAAATTGATGTGCCTAGTTTCTCTAGCCCTTGTTGTGGGCATGAAAATCTCGCGGAGGAAAACAATAGGTTGAAGGCTCGACTTGAGAAGGGGCCAACTAATAGAGAAGGGTTGGTGTATGTTTCCAAGCCTAAAAGGAAGAAGAAGAGCAATAAGAACACAATTTATGTTCAAGGTCATGGGTCCGAAATTTTTGGCCCCAACAAGCCAATTTTTTTGCCCCCGGCAGGTCGAAATTTCTGGCCCATGCCATCGGCCCCTCTCAAAGTGGATTTGCTGGCAACCACATCCTCCCTACGTTCTATGCCGATCTAAGGATGTCCATGTCTATGCTAAATTTGTTGGCTCTCTTTATGAATGTGTTGAATGGTCTATTTGGGATCCTAAGACCCTTGTTACCAATAAAAGATGACCCACTAAGAAATGGGTACCTAAAACCAATACTAGATCTTTTGTAGGACTATGGTTCCGAAGGAGCTAAATGGGTGTTTGATAGTGGTGCCGCATATCATATGACCAGAAGCAAATATATGATGTCGTGTAACTACCTCGGTGAATTACGCTCTTAGTTACAAGCCTGGATGAGCGGAAATGGTTAAAATAGTACGGTGGGGCCAAATGCCACTCACAGGTAGACCTTTCGGCCGTCCTAACCATTTCCAAAACATCGGGACAAGAACGAGCGGCGTAATCGGCAGGCGAAGGGATCAACTACATACACAAATGAGTATGTATGCAAGCCACCATACAACAGTCCTCAGAGCCATTCCATCTAAAAGAAATAGAAATATTGCAACACCATACGGCAAGATCCAAATATCCTAGATAGATATAATAGTTTAGGATAGATCCTCATACATCAAACATCAGAGTATCAGACGGAAGCGGAAAACAAGATCCGAGTACGGATAAGAAGCAAATCGGCATAAGATGCCCATAAATAAACACATCCCGCCCACAGATCTCACGGATCCCCGTTCCCGGAATCTCTACACCGAGTGATCGTTGTCCACATCGTTCGTCTCCTCCGCCCAGTATCCATCTTGCGAGTATACCTGTTCATCTAAATCAAACAATTTATCGTGTGAGACCCTAGGGGTACTCAGCAAGTCTTTATGCCTCTAAAGGGGACACAACCTGGGGTGACGCAATTGCAGCAAAAGATAATACCTAACAATTCTAGGGATACTCGCTAACCATCCGCCTAACCAAGGATAGACGGATGTCCAGGAATTAATAACAACAGTTATAATAGTAATATTAACAGATCCATCCTCCTCCTCGCTTACCAACGAGGAAGCGGACGAACAGCCCCCATCCGTTGGCAGTTTTATTATCCATTCCACGAGTGTTGCACTATTTACTAGTCAGGTACTTAGTCAAGTTAAAGCGGTACTTTAGTTATACTTGTCTATGATCGAGAAATTGTGCTCCAAGTCGTCCATAACCGCGGACACGGCTTTCAGAAAGATTTACCCTGCAGGGGTGCACAAATAGCAACACACACTTGATCAACCTCGGAAAAACCAAATAAAAACCCAACGAGGCATTCACGACAAAGCGATCACAGGATTCAGAAATGTTTCAGGGGACCACCCCATTAGGCTACCCGCAACGAAGTTGGCCGGCTCCGAGACGGACCCAAGGTTTGCGTCAATGGCTGTAAACGACTGGGAACCCGAAAGTGTGACTGGGCTTGTCGATACCGCGAAAACACTCAGCATCCAAAACAGTACAGGTGCTCCTCGCACAAACTTAAATAAAGCAGTAAGGCATGGCATAAGTACAGGATAGTAATAAAGCCCCAAACTACTTTGTGGCCCCAAGAAATAAGAATGAATCAAGCTCTGGCTCAGGGGGGTTCATAAGGCCTCCCGGATGTGGATAGCGCGAATAGTCAAGGAACAGGAATCAAGTACTCGGGGTCCTGCAGGACACAAGTGAGCATGAAAAACCAAATAGCAGATATTGCTCACCGGTGCCACTTTCATTAGTTATCCCATTACTACTCAGGTTAAGTTGTTTAGGTACCTCGTTATCCATCAGACACTCACATACCCTACACATGCTGTTCTACGATCCGCATGGCTCAAACAACTCCTGTAGTAAGGGCTCATGGGATGGAGGAACAAGCTTCGGTGGGGTTTAAATGTAAAGGCTATGCGGTACTTGGGGTTCAGTTTAATGCACTCGCGACTCCATGATGCAAGAATAAGATAGAGGCAATAGGTACTATATGTATGCGAGCATGTGGTAGTGCTTGCCTGGCAGCTCAGTTGAAGCGAGGGATGGATCTGGGTAGTGCTCCTGGTTTTCTTGATATATCCCCTGCTCAGCGTCTATTCGAAGAAGATCCAAACAAATAAGGGCCAACATAAATAGAGTGCACAAGCATATGAATTAAAATGCGACAAGCAAACAATCATGCCATGATGAATGATGCACAATTTGCATGGCATTAATGTAGCATGGCATGGGTGAGGTGTGAAATTCAAGAATAAAGCATTTTATGGAGTTTTAGTCACCTTTTATCCTCTATTAAGTTGCTGTATACTTTATATTTATATGATGCATGCTGCAATTCAGAACATGGAATGCATAAACAGAAAGGTCTCGTCGAGCTGATCAATTTAGACATATTATTTGTCAAATTCGGAGTTATAAAACAAAAGTTATTAATTAATTAAGGCAAAGGGCATTTTATTTGTAATTTTAATCAACACGAAATTTAAAGTCAAAGTATATTTTGAAGGGCATATTTGAATTCCTCACATTTTTCTGATTCAAAAACATATATTATTTGTCAAATTTGGAATTACCAATTAAAAGTTATTAAAAACGTGATTTAAAAACATATTAAACATTTCTGAAAATTCATTTTTATTAAGCAGAAAAGGACGCAGACCTTTTGTACTGAGAGAGATCTAGCCACAGACGCTGATGGGTGGGGCTGAGATGCTGAGTCAGCGCGGCCGATGTGGCGGGAACGGGTACGGCTTTTCTTACCGCGGGGAGTTCCAGCCCCAGAGGATGACTGGTGGGCCTCCAGGCGGCAGGGCCACAGCACGCGCGCGGGCTATCGGGCGCTGACACGTGTGCTATCCGGGGAGCGCGGGGGTGTTTTCTCAGAAACCGAGGGCCTCTTCAAAAGAAAACAGCGGCGAATGACAGGTGGGGCCGTGGGGGCTGCGGGTTCAGGCGGGAAAAACGACAGGGTTTTTTCTGAAAAAGCGTCGCCGTCGCCGGACTGTCTGCTGCGCGCCGTCTGCAGATAACAGGGGATCGGCCGAAGTTCGGACGACGATGGCGACCAAACGGCGTCGAATCTCGCCAAGCCGCAAAAAGGAAAGATGGAGAGGGTGGTACGAGCTACAACTTTCGTTCAGAAAACAAGAGCAGAAGAGCACCACAGGGAGAGCTAGATCGCGATGAACACAGGCAGCAACAAGAGGCTGACACGACTGCGACGGTGCGCGCGCACCGCGGCGAGGTCGGCGGCAAAGCAAGGTGAGAGGGGAAGGAAGATGATGTCCAGGAGGTCGGTAGGCTCACCTACGACCCTCAGGTGCAGCTAGCGGACTCGGGGAAGCGTAGTTCGACGAGGAAGTAGCGGGGCCGGAGTAATCCTGGTGCTCACGGACACGGCGGCGGCGGGGCTTCTCCGGCGAGATCCAGCGGGTGGAGGGCTTCCGGAGGTCGGAGAGGACACAGGAGAACAGGATGGTGCGATTGGCTCGGCCTGGAGCTCACCATACCGACAAGGACACGGGGGTAGACATAGCTAGGGTTTTAGGAGGAGAGGATGGCCATGGCTTCCTAGGGAGGAAGGTGGGAGGAAGATGGGGTGCCTGGCTTCCAGATCTCGCCCTGAGGTTTTCCTGGGGTGGTTGAGGTGATAAGGGAGAGAGGGGAGAGGTACATGGGGTAGCCTCACCTTTTTGGCAAAGTAGAGGAAGGGCCTCGGGTGATCTCTCTCTTGTTGCTTTGCTAAGAGAGGAAGGGAGGGGACCAGGGGAGAGGGCATGCGATGGGGCTGGTGGTGACCTTCTTGGTGTTCAAGCAAACGAGGGAAAACCACGGCAAGGGGTAGGAAAAGAGGGCATCGTGAGAGTAGGGTGGTGGGGTTGGGGTTAGAGAGAGGGGTGCCTCGGCATGGGGTGGTGAAGAAGAGAGGTTAGTTGAGCTAGGGTGGTAGATTAGGGTCAAGGAGGGAGGACTAGATGTAGCTAGAAAGAAAGAGGGAAGGGATATTTAGGTCACATATATATGATCACATGCAAATAGAAAAGATGAACAAGGTTAGGAGGAGAACAAAGAATGAGCTAGGGTTGTGAGGGGCTTTGGTTGGACACATGGTGTTGGTGGAGAGATAGAGATATGAAAATGCCTAGGGTTTTGGTGCCCATGACAAAGAGAGGAGGTCAAGAAGTGAGGGTTTAGGGTTTGAACATGATCCACTCAAAAACCAAAGAAAAACCAAAGGAGATCAAATGGTGGTGATGGTTGCATGGCCCATGCAAAAACATTAAATGCCATGTTTTAATCTTGTGAAAACAGAATAAATAATCATGGCATTTGTGCATATGCATTCCAAAATATGGAATAAAGCCAAGCTAAAAGAATTAAAAGGATGCCCCATGTGGAGTAGATGGAGATGACCATATTTGAATAAAAATGGGACATGCTAGTGTGTATGTGCCACTAGGTATTTAGTAAGCCCAAAAATATCCCAACATGAGAATAACCCCAAAACAACCCATATGGGAGCTAGAAAAAGGTTCCACTCACAAGGCATGCAAAGGTGGCTCCACATATCACTAATGTGAAAACAACATGATGCTAATATGAGAGCATGTGGAAATAGAATTGGATCCATCCCAACCCACATGAGCTAGAGGTAAAACCAAATAAGTTGCAATGCTCATATATGGTGGAATGGTGGAATGATGGGGTGAGGACAAGAAAGGTGGTGGAGTTAATAAAAGATATGCCCCCAACTCAACTTGGGCATCAATCATTTATCAAGAAACAAATATAATATATCAAGAGGCAAATACAATTAATAATGCATATGAGATAAGAACCAAAAGAAGAAGGTTATTTATATGATGCTCAAATGCAAGGTGGCATGATGACATGAGCATGATATCATTATGATGCAACAATTATATATAGGAAGTAGCATATATATAGACTAGGCTAGTAGCATTGCAATTGTTAGACAATTCGGATGCTACAACTCTCCCCCACTAAACAAGAATCTCGCCCCGAGATTCCTAGGAAAAAGAAAACAACACAAGGAGAGGCAGGTGTTCGAACGAAGGTGACCCTCACGTTCCCAAGTTGATGAACCATGGAATGGTGCGACCACTACACCTTGCAAAACTTGCTAGACTTGTTGCGAGTCTTGCGTTTTGATTCAAGAATAACGGGTTAGAAGAATTGTAGGATTGTCGTGAGACAAGAAGGATAGGATGGACATAGCTTCGGTTTTCTCAAGAAACATGATAAAAGAATAGAACCACTTGTGAAAGAAAGGACAAGATGATGTATCATGGATAAAGAAAGACACATCATTAAGATTAAAGATTTATCGATACTAGCGAGGATGAAAACTTTGTCTCGCTGGAATAAAAGAGCTAGATTGGAGAGGTTTGAACCACTATGACAATAGCATCGTATCTTCTCTCGGATTTGAGAAATGAATTACGGAAACAATATTGCCTTCAAACAATAGAGTCCCTTGATATCAACAGAAAGATTTAGTTAGACAGCGTCGGATTAGATTCTTGTTGCAACGGTAAGAACCAAGGATCACGCAATTGAGGTGCGCGGATATAACTTCCAGAGACGGATGTGAAGCTAGATCATGGTGGAATCCCGAGATGCAACGAATATGGAGGATCTGGAGTTTATTGTAGAGATACTTATTGCTTTCTTTAGCCTTGAGGCTAACGCAATAGATTTGCGGCTAATGGCCTCAACCATAATTGGCTTTACCACAGAAAAGAATTGATGAAACAAAAAGATAGATAGTTTCCTTTCATCTTGTTTGGGGATGTCGAGCATTGGTAGAAAGACGAGGAACGAAAGGAGTTTGCGTCTGTTTCCACCAGGTAATTGAAGATTTTGCTCCATCTAGAATAGACAGACCACCAACAAGAGATTATTGATTACTTTCTTCGAGAGAGCACTCCAGAAAAACAAGGACGGGAGTAAAAGTATCAAGGGATAAAGACCACTTCTAACTTCCGTGGAATGAGTGAAATCACATTAATTCACCAATTCAATGTACGAGAGCGAATGATAAGAGTAGTGGTATGGTAGCTACTCCATCCCGCACTCAAAGCATTACTCCGCACATGAATAGGAAAACTAAGCAACCCAACTACCAAAACAGACTGAAGATCTTGACAAGGATAACTCATGGAACTCCGTTAGAAAACAAGGATAGATGCAAATGATTCGCCGAATTCATAAATAGATAAAGATGATGATGTTGTCGTCATGTCAGAAGTACCAAGCCACCGGAAAGATATGAAGGAAGATTACGGAGAACAACTGCAAGATTCCACAGACAAAGAAAAAGATAGCACCACTTGAACACAAGGATTACAAAAGATCTGAAAAATCTTCATGGCCTCCGGTGGATTGAGCATAGATGATAGAACGAGAGGGTTTCAAAAGATCACTTGACGAGACTGAGGTGAAAGAACTCCATGTTCTTCTTGAAATGATTGAGAAAGATTTAGCAGTCTTGAGGAAATCTTTGGCGGAACGACGATGATAACTCGCCAACAAGGAAAACTCCGGGTTTGATTGAAGATGGAAGATGGAATTAACAATGAACTTGCTGATTCCAGAATTGAAGTAATGTATTTAGCAGAAGGACGTGGTCGAGATAGGTGACTTCAAGAAGCCAGAATTCTCACTTTGAGACTTTGCACACAGGCAGTGCTCACAAAGCTTGAGAGAAAGAGACACAGATGATCTTCCATGTCCTTCCATTGATATCGAATAGGCAAGCATATTATCAACATATACCACCATGGATTAACAAGATATTCCCAGAATACCAAGTTCAAAAGGCAAGAGAAACGAACAAATGCTCGAACACTTCCTGAGCTCAACGCTCTTAGAAAGATCAATATTAAGAGCACGGGTTCGTGTTTGAAGAAGATGCACTGGAAGAATAGATTATCTGGTCCTTCGGAAGGAAAAGAGATGTCACCTGGTTCACATTGTCGATTGGATCATCGGTTACAAGATAAAGAGATCTTGGATAAGAACCGATGATAGCTCAAACCTTAAGCAAAGCTATCAGAGACGAAAAGATGCAATTCCCTCGTCTCAAAGAGAATTTTGCAGATATGGAGTTCAAAAAGATGTGCAGCATGATGAACAGATGATAGACCGCCGTAGTGCCTTGGAAAACTTCGGATTGCCAAAGATACTTGAATATGCATAGATATGATCACGGTGTACTCAAAATCACAGGAGATAACCGTCACCATCTGGAGGATAAAGTTGATAGCATTTTCCATATTCCACTCATGATAAGTGTCATATAGCTATGCCGAGAACCAAATTACAATCACCAGCATCGGATCGACACATGTTATGTAATTAGCCCAAGAGAATTGGAGATGAAATAAAACTCCAGGATTAAGCGTCGGTGACAAAAGAATGAGTTAGCATGGGCATGCTGATAAAAGGGAGATAGATAATGTTTCACACATGACTGAAAAGGAGTGTGGAAACACAGATGTATCAAAGAAAAATTTCCGCATTTTTCGGCATTAAAATACCAATAGATGCGCAAAATCACTTATCAGGTAGAGATTAGCAACTCCACATTCTGTGAAAGCATGCTGGAAGGAAGAACACCCTTAAGAAGATGGCACCGGTTAACAAGGAGTCGGATAGATCGCGCCGGTTTTCAAAAGCCTGTCAGTATGAAATGCACCAACAGTTGATAACCAAAGGCAGATTGTGATAACAAATTGGATGCAACATATAGACAAGGAATTACACACACACACACTTTCTATGGTACTATGGAAACCCAGAACACGTGAATCCTAGTTTGAATTTTAAGAAGAGGATTGAAAACGTTACACTTCCTTACCAGAAAAGGGTGGGTGGGTGGGTAAGAAGAAAAGTGGAAGCAGTCCTACTCTCGCGTTTTGTTTTGTTTTTCCCTAGTATACATAGCTACCAAAAATATTTGCTAGACTGACAATGACCATTTGGCTGAGACCCTGAAGGGCGGGATGGCTCTGATACCAATTGTAACTACCTCGGTGAATTACGCTCTTAGTTACAAGCCTGGATGAGCGGAAATGGTTAAAATAGTACGGTGGGGCCAAATGCCACTCACAGGTAGACCTTTCGGCCGTCCTAACCATTTCCAAAACATCGGGACAAGAACGAGCGGCGTAATCGGCAGGCGAAGGGATCAACTACATACACAAATGAGTATGTATGCAAGCCACCATACAACAGTCCTCAGAGCCATTCCATCTAAAAGAAATAGAAATATTGCAACGCCATACGGCAAGATCCAAATATCCTAGATAGATATAATAGTTTAGGATAGCTCCTCATACATCAAACATCAGAGTATCAGACGGAAGCGGAAAACAAGATCCGAGTACGGATAAGAAGCAAATCGGCATAAGATGCCCATAAATAAACACATCCCGCCCACAGATCTCACAGATCCCTGTTCCCGGAATATCTACACCGAGTGATCGTTGCCCACATCGTTCGTCTCCTCCGCCCAGTATCCATCTTGCGAGTATACCTGTTCATCTAAATCAAACAATTTATCGTGTGAGACCCTAGGGGTACTCAGCAAGTCTTTATGCCTCTAAAGGGGACACAACCTGGGGTGACGCAATTGCAGCAAAAGATAATACCTAACAATTCTAGGGATACTCGCTAACCATCCGCCTAACCAAGGATAGACGGATGTCCGGGAATTAATAACAACAGTTATAACAGTAATATTAACAGATCCATCCTCCTCCTCGCTTACCAACGAGGAAGCGGACGGACAGCCCCCATCCGTTGGCAGTTTTATTATCCATTCAATGAGTGTTGCACTATTTACTAGTCAGGTACTTAGTCAAGTTAAAGCGGTACTTTAGTTATACATGTCTATGATTGAGAAACTGTGCTCCAAGTCGTCCATAACCGCGGACACGGCTTTCAGAAAGATTTACCCTGCAGGGGTGCACAAATAGCAACACACACTCGATCAACCTCGGAAAAACCAAATCAAAACCCAACGAGGCATTCACGACAAAGCGATCACAGGATTCAGAAATGTTTCAGGGGGCCACCCCATTAGGCTACCCGCAACGAAGTTGGCCGGCTCCGAGACAGACCCAAGGTTTGCGTCAATGGCTGTAAACGACTGGGAACCCGAAAGTGTGACTGGGCTTGTCGATACCGCGAAAACACTCCGCATCCAAAACAGTACAGGTGCTCCTCGCACAAACTTAAATAAAGCAGTAAGGCATGGCATAAGTACAGGATAGTAATAAAGCCCCAAACTACTTTGTGGCCCCAGGAAATAAGAATGAATCAAGCTCTGGCTCAGGGGGGTTCATAAGGCCTCCCGGATGTGGATAGCGCGAATAGTCAAGGAACAGGAATCAAGTACTCGGGGTCCTGCGGGACACAAGTGAGCATGAAAAACCAAATAGCAGATATTGCTCACCGGTGCCACTTTCATTAGTTATCCCATTACTACTCAGGTTAAGTTGTTTAGGTACCTCGTTATCCATCAGACACTCACATACCCTACACATGCTGTTCTACGACCCGCATGGCTCAAACAACTCCTGTAGTAAGGGCTCATGGGATGGAGGAACAAGCTTCGGTGGGGTTTAAATGTAAAGGCTATGCGGTACTTGGGGTTCAGTTTAATGCACTCGCGACTCCATGATGCAAGAATAAGATAGAGGCAATAGGTACTATATGTATGCGAGCATGTGGTAGTGCTTGCCTGGCAGCTCAGTTGAAGCGAGGGATGGATCTGGGTAGTGCTCCTGGTTTTCTTGATATATCCCCTGCTCAGCGTCTATTCGAAGAAGATCCAAACAAACAAGGGCCAACATAAATAGAGTGCACAAGCATATGAATTAAAATGCGACAAGCAAACAATCATGCCATGATGAATGATGCACAATTTGCATGGCATTAATGTAGCATGACATGGGTGAGGTGTGAAATTCAAGAATAAAGCATTTTATGGAGTTTTAGTCACCTTTTATCCTCAATTAAGTTGCTGTATACTTTATATTTATATGATGCATGCTGCAATTCAGAACATGGAATGCATAAACAGAAAGGTCTCGTCGAGCTGATCAATTTAGACATATTATTTGTCAAATTCGGAGTTATAAAACAAAAGTTATTAATTAATTAAGGCAAAGGGCATTTTATTTGTAATTTTAATCAACACGAAATTTAAAGTGTTCAAAGTATATTTTGAAGGGCATATTTGAATTCCTCACATTTTTCTGATTCAAAAACATATATTATTTGTCAAATTTGGAATTACCAATTAAAAGTTATTAAAAACTTGATTTAAAAACATATTAAACATTTCTGAAAATTCATTTTTATTAAGCAGAAAAGGACGCAGACCTTTTGTACTGAGAGAGATCTAGCCACAGACGCTGATGGGTGGGGCTGAGATGCTGAGTCAGCGCGGCCGATGTGGCGGGAACTGGTACGGCTTTTCTTACCGCGGGGAGTTCCAGCCACAGAGGATGACTGGTGGGCCTCCAGGCGGCAGGGCCACAGCACGCGCGCGGGCTATCGGACGCTGACACGTGTGCTATCCGGGGAGCGCGGGGGTGTTTTCTCAGAAACCGAGGGCCTCTTCAAAAGAAAACGGCGGCAAATGACAGGTGGGGCCGTGGGGGCTGCGGGTTCAGGCGGGAAAAACGACAGGGTTTTTTCTGAAAAAGCGTCGCCGTCGCCGGACTGTCTGCTGCGCGCCGTCTGCAGAGAACAGGGGATCGGCCGGAGTTCGGACGACGATGGCGACCAAACGGCGGCGAATCTCGCCAAGCCGCAAAAAGGAAAGATGGAGAGGGTGGTGCGGGTTACAACTTTCGTTCAGAAAACAAGAGCAGAAGAGCACCACAGGGAGAGCTAGATCGCGATGAACACAGGCAGCAACAAGAGGCTGACACGACTGCGACGGTGCGCGCGCACCGCGGCGAGGTCGGCGGCAAAGCAAGGTGAGAGGGGAAGGAAGATGATGTCCAGGAGGTCGGTAGGCTCACCTACGACCCTCAGGTGCAGCTAGCGGACTCGGGGAAGCGTAGTTCGACGAGGAAGTAGCGGGGCCGGAGTAATCCTGGTGCTCACGGACACGGCGGCGGCGGGGCTTCTCCGGCGAGATCCAGCGGGTGGAGGGCTTCCGGAGGTCGGAGAGGACACAGGAGAACAGGATGGTGCGATTGGCTCGGCCTGGAGCTCACCATACCGACAAGGACACGGGGGTAGACATAGCTAGGGTTTTAGGAGGAGAGGATGGCCATGGCTTCCTAGGGAGGAAGGTGGGAGGAAGATGGGGTGCCTGGCTTCCAGATCTCGCCCTGAGGTTTTCCTGGGGTGGTTGAGGTGATAAGGGAGAGAGGGGAGAGGTACATGGGGTAGCCTCACCTTTTTGGCAAAGTAGAGGAAGGGCCTCGGGTGATCTCTCTCTTGTTGCTTTGCTAAGAGAGGAAGGGAGGGGACCAGGGGAGAGGGCATGCGATGGGGCTGGTGGTGACCTTCTTGGTGTTCAAGCAAACGAGGGAAAACCACGGCAAGGGGTAGGAAAAGAGGGCATCGTGAGAGTAGGGTGGTGGGGTTGGGGTTAGAGAGAGGGGTGCCTCGGCATGGGGTGGTGAAGAAGAGAGGTTAGTTGAGCTAGGGTGGTAGATTAGGGTCAAGGAGGGAGGACTAGATGTAGCTAGAAAGAAAGAGGGAAGGGATATTTAGGTCACATATATATGATCACATGCAAATAGAAAAGATGAACAAGGTTAGGAGGAGAACAAAGAATGAGCTAGGGTTGTGAGGGGCTTTGGTTGGACACATGGTGTTGGTGGAGAGATAGAGATATGAAAATGCCTAGGGTTTTGGTGCCCATGACAAAGAGAGGAGGTCAAGAAGTGAGGGTTTAGGGTTTGAACATGATCCACTCAAAAACCAAAGAAAAACCAAAGGAGATCAAATGGTGGTGATGGTTGCATGGCCCATGCAAAAACATTAAATGCCATGTTTTAATCTTGTGAAAACAGAATAAATAATCATGGCATTTGTGCATATGCATTCCAAAATATGGAATAAAGCCAAGCTAAAAGAATTAAAAGGATGCCCCATGTGGAGTAGATGGAGATGACCATATTTGAATAAAAATGGGACATGCTAGTGTGCATGTGCCACTAGGTATTTAGCAAGCCCAAAAATATCCCAACATGAGAATAACCCCAAAACAACCCATATGGGAGCTAGAAAAAAGTTCCACTCACAAGACATGCAAAGGTGGCTCCACATATCACTAATGTGAAAACAACATGATGCTAATATGAGAGCATGTGGAAATAGAATTGGATCCATCCCAACCCACATGAGCTAGAGGTAAAACCAAATAAGTTGCAATGCTCATATATGGTGGAATGGTGGAATGATGGGGTGAGGACAAGAAAGGTGGTGGAGTTAATAAAAGATATGCCCCCAACTCAACTTGGGCATCAATCATTTATCAAGAAACAAATACAATATATCAAGAGGCAAATACAATTAATAATGCATATGAGATAAGAACCAAAAGAAGAAGGTTATTTATATGATGCTCAAATGCAAGGTGGCATGATGACATGAGCATGATATCATTATGATGCAACAATTATATATAGGAAATAGCATATATATAGACTAGGCTAGTAGCATTGCAATTGTTAGACAATTCGGATGCTACATGTCGGAGATGAGATTGAACCTTGTAAATACGATTGTCTCATGTGGTGATAAAACAAGCTCTTTCTGATCTATGAGCACGACTTTCCCGCAGCTGATTCTACAAGCGCGCGGGTTTTTTCAAAATTTATCCGACACGAGATTTATTACGCCAAAGGCCTAGAGGCGACATCGAGCTTTGCTCACGACGCACCATCGAGGGATGCAGAAGAAAGATGGTGCTGAACTTTAAAGAATTTATGTTTTTTTTTTGGTAGTTGGTTCAGATAATATATATGGATCTATGTATTTTCTGAAAAAAAAGAGTTGAGCATTTTTTGAAGAAAAAAAGCGCAACAATATATGATGGGTCGTTATTTCTGTGAAGAAAAAGAAAAAAAAAGGGAAAAAAAAAGAGAAGGCAATCGATAGGATATCAACCGTCACCGGAGAAAGGGAAGAGACATCGTAGCGCTGAAAGTCACAGTTTGCATAGGGTTTCTCTCCCTCCTGCCAAAGACGAACAAACACACCACACAAACCCAAACACTCTCACGGAATCCACAAACCCACAAAAATCCATTCCGAGAAAGAGAAAATCCTCTGAAAAATTTCGGCGCTCCAAATTCCTTCCCAAGAGCTTCCCCCGAAATCCCACCAGCCCCAACGAAATTTCCCAATCTCTCCAGCGCCGCCGCCTTCCGCAGATTTCCCGACGAGATCAGACCCATCGAGAAACCCAGGTGCCGTACGCATAGTGTTGGCTGACTCGCTGGTCGCCCGCCCGCCGAGGCGCTCAATCTCCCAGTCCCGACCTACCAACCCAGCTCTACAGCTGCCGCCGTGCGGTGCCGTACCGTAGCGTCACCGCCGACGCCTCAATCCCCCGTCCCCAATACCCCCGCGTCCCACGCGCCGCGCCGCCCCCCGTGCTTCCTCGTCGGGGCATCGCGTTCTTGCTGTCTCCACCGCGTCCGCAGTCTTTGGTCATTGGGTTTTGAGGTATCACTGTATCAGGTTGTTTTCATCCAGCGACTAGTTAAATCCCACTGACCTTCACAACTTCCGGGCGTGCCGCTGCACACTCGGCACACCATCTAGATCCGCCCCTTTGGGGCTACGTTTTGGACTTTTGGTGCTCTCGGCGGTGCGTATGCGCCGTTGAATCGTGTGTTGGCACCGCCTTGAGTGATTGGCGAGGAGTGGTAGTGTTTCATTGTTGTGCCGGACTGGTTCCTGCTGCTGGGGGAGTGTAGATGGTGAGCGGCGCCAGGTGGCATGGACCGAGGTGAGCCCTCGTTGAAGCCAGAATGGTTGGTGCGCGGGATTGCCACACCGGCAGTGTCTGCAACAGGCCTCCGGCCAGGAACTTCACCTCGTGCAGGTGAGCTGCCTTTCCTTGTCAATTTTCCATTTTAGTGCATACACTGGCTAGTGATTGGTGCTGTTTATAGAATGTGTGCGAGATTAATTGTTATTATTGTATGTGTCACACGTAGATATTTCTAGTTGCATTCAGTAATGCTACAACAACCGTTATTAGCGCTTAAGACTTATTTTGTGCATTGTTTCCTGGAAGCTCACCATATTCCTTAATACAAATGCCATCCTTCAATTTCCTTTCAACATTATTTGCATGAGTCTTTCGTAAGGGCAACCCATGTACAGTAAAGCGCTTTATTTAATAAGTTGCATTATAAATGAGTAGATTTGTACTTGGGGTAGTCATCACTGAATCTGGCTTCGGAGACGATGCTTACATCTGCCTTCTGTTGATGCTTGTTAAACTGATGGTTGCCAGTTTGTATTAGATTTAACTGCAGTAAGTGTTGTTAAATTATATATTATTACTTTATCGAGAAATGATTTTATTAGCAAATGATTTAATGACAGTTATTTGGCTATCGTGCTGGAGTCTGTTCAGACTTTGTTGGACAGGAACATTTACTGGTTCCTGTTGGTTAACCATGTTGCTATAGTGCTTCAGCAGTCCTCAATTGTGCTAGGGAATATGACAGGATTAGGCAGAACCACCTACATAAACATTTTGGCGGTAGGCAAAATTATTTTAGCACTAGTTAACATTCTTTCCTTGATACAGTGAAACATGCATGTTCCTGAGCTTGATAGGGTAATTGTTCAATGTATTGTCCTAGTAGATCCAGCAGCATATTAGGCTAGAAGCAATAGTATGTGTGATAAGAAGCAAATGTGGTCCAATCTTTCATACCATAACCTGTTTTGGTAGCAGACTAGTATATATAAACTAAGCAAATGGTCAACAATTTAAATTAATGCATTATAGAAGTAAATACACAATTAACTTAACTTATTCTTCACTACAATGTCTCCAAATCTCACTTCGTGCAACACAAATGTGCGACATAAAAAGTTCATGACCAAGAGGTGTAGGACACAATTTCACATAATTCACTTAGCTCGGAAGAGCTCAGTCTTGGTTGTAGCTTGGGGCCCATTTGGAGGCAGGAGAGGCGCTGGGAGTTTAACACATGCACTAGACCTGTCCTGCTGCAAGGAGCCGAGGACAGAAGGTCCCAAGCTTCATCCACACAAAGCTGGTGACTTGGCTGCCGGTGGGTTTGGCGAAAGGAATTATGGGTATAAGGCACAGAGGCTTGCATGGCGAAAGGAATTATGGGTATAAGGCTTGCATGGCTTGCATTGTTTGGTTGGGCTTATTTTTAGCTTCTGGATATTGGCTTGTAAGCCACAAAAGCACCTAAATAGCTGCTTTTGGCTTTTGATTGGATATTTTTAGATGATGGTATAAGCAAAAAGCCAAAATCAAACGCACCTATTCAGGTGTGGCTTACAAGCCAAAATCAAACACACCTGTTTAGGTGCTTTTGTGGCTTACAAGCCAAAAGCTAAAAGCCACAAAAATAGGCCCAACCAGACCCTTAGTGTATTATTAATTCAATAATCCTACACCTACGGAAACCATCCTACGGAATTGCCTTACGGACTGACGTGGAGGCTGGTGTTTGGGCTGATTTTTTTTTCTTCCTTAAAATGTGGAGCACGTACTGATCTACTCTGCTACAAGTTGGTTGTCCGTAGGAATTTTTTGTAGAACGAGTCCGTAGATGTAGCATTGCTCTTATTAATTTATCATTTTTAGAATTTTTTTGTTTTGTTGATGATCATGTTTTGCTTGTTTTGACATATGCAATTTTTGGCGACTGTCGTGTAGGATACCGATTATACTGCATAGTGTATATTGCATTATTACAGCAGCTATTATTCTATACTGTTGCATTACCACTTGTGAATTCTACTGTTCTTGCACTTAGTATTGGTGATTAATGTCCAATTGTTCCGTTACCAATTATTGTTGTTCTCAATCAATACCTTTTTGGTTGCTTTGGTATACTGTTGTTTTGTTTAGGTGATCATGTATGGACATGTTGAAATTGACTGTTCTTTCGAGCTTGCAATTTTACTTGTATTTCTGCTAATAAGGTCTTGCTTGAATGCTTTAGATGATCAAGATAGGGGTGCTTCACCAAGAAACCGATCATCAGGTCGTGATCGTGAACGGATCTCCCAACAGTCCTCTTCACGCAGGGGTTCTGGCCCAAGTGTGTCCAGACGACATGACCGGGATGGCACAGTGAAGTCAAGAGGCTATGCCAGTTTTGGAAGGAGTAACAGAGACAGGGTCTGTGAAAAGGACTCTGATTTCCGTGATCGGGAGAGTAGGTTGGATCTTCCAGATGACCCCTTGCGTGATGGCTTCGGGTCCTTTAGCTCATGCAGACCTGAAAGCGATAGGCTTAATCGTATTCGTCCAAAGCTGGACACATTGAATCGGGCAGCTGGAGTAAGTTCGGGGAATGTTAATCTATCTAGTAAGGATACTGGTGGTATCTCCTTTGAGCGAGAATTTCCACACCTTAGTTCCGAGGACAACAATGGAAAACAAGACATGGGTAGAGTTCCATCTCCTGGAATTAGCACTCCAATTCAGAGCATACCATTGGTTTCTGCACCTGATGGCTGGAACTCGGTGCTAGCAGAAGTTCCTGGACTTAGTGAACCAAGCAATAGCCTTGTTACTTCTGCTTTGTCACGTCCTGGTTCCAGTAGGCAGCTTGAAGTGACGAACTGTGCGTCTGCATTAAGCATGGCTGAAACAGTAATGCAAACACCATTAAAAAATTCCTCCACACCCCAGGTAGTGTAACCTATAATGACTATGATATGTTTGTTTTTTTAACTTCAGTTTATAATCATATTTCTTACCTGTCACATGATCTAATTAGTATTTTGTGTGCAATATCTTTTTTATCCAGCTATCTATTGATGCTCAGAAGATTGAAGAAAGAACTTTGAGGCAGTGCATTCTAAGACCTCTGACGCCTTCATCAAACAAAATATCTGTATGTACTGTATATTGTCTTTGTTTTCAGAGTAATATTTCTCGTGTCATTGACTTCGTCTTATGTTATTATCATGGATGTTTTGAAACTTAGAATCTTGTCTATGTTGTCGGTACGTGATCTTGCTTTTGAAAGACAGAACAACCATTGCAAATTTACTTTCTCCAGCTTCTTTGCCTTGCATAATAAAACAGTATAGCTATGAACAAATCATTCATATCCTAATTAGTTTATTTGAATTCAGATGTTTTTAGTAGATCAACCACATTAGTTTTGTTTTATTTGGGAATCTGCTTTTGTGACGTCCTTGAAATGATATGATCCTAAATTATGTGTGCATTTAGTGATCATGTTCAAAATAGTTAGAAGATATGGACATTAGTTGGTTCAATCGTTTCATATTCTTTGCAAGTATCCACTAAACCGATGTTGACAATCATCCGAGTGTTTCTAAAGACTGGTGTTTTTCTATCATAAATTTATGCAAGTGTATGCGTAATATGCCCTAAATATGCATACATGTTAGTTGTTTGAATGTACATGTTAGAAATTGGGACATATGTATGTTCATGTTTTAAAAGTCTATCATCCGCAAAAAAATTCTACATATGTTATGTAACTCTGCACTTTGGACCTAAACTAGTTTACAAAGAACATAGGTTCAAAAGTCACTGTTAGGTTAGAAAATTGTGTTGTTTCTGTCATTGGGTTATGAATTGTATTGATCTAAGTTGGTCATTTACCAATTTTACTGTAGATAATTAAATTTCTTAAAGCAGAGTGAAATATCCTTGAAATATAAGGTATTTGTTTTGACAAAGCACTTCATGGGCAGTGTGATTTTTGTAATTTCTCCTATTTGCTTGGCCCATGAACTCAGAAATTATTAGGTTAATTGTGCATGTGGGTTACTTCTATGATTTTCTGAGCTTTGATTAAGAGAAGTATATTATTAGAATTGTAATGGTGAAATGATGGAATTTTTTGTTCTACATTAGTTAGTCAATATTACTACTTATCTAGGGGCCATTTTGGTCTTTGACATTAGAGTGTCTTATATCCATAGTTCTGTTTTACTTCTCCTGGATACGCTAACTACTTGAAACATCCTTTTGATACCATGACATTCAAATATTTCACAACACAACATTACAACCACAAACTTCTTTTTGTATATTACTTGATCAGCATTGTATCATTCAGTATGCGATCCATAGGATGTCACATAGTTTTTGCAGACATATCTGCATTTTATGGGATGCTACATTTTCTTATTTAAAATGTAATTCCTCTCCATACCTGGATGCAGACATTTTGAAAGTTGTATGTGCTTCCTTCAGCTGTGTTTCTGTTTCACGTATTTATGGAGTGATGTTGTCTTAAACTAAAAAAACAACATTTTGGTCTGCACTGATTCATTCAGAATGCTGTGCAGGTATCAAATTTGTCAGATAAGTTAAAAATCAAAGGACAAAGAGCTGGGGATTCTAATGGTCTTGTCAAGGCTGCTCAACAACTGTCAGCACAACCTTCTAACAGTTCTGTTCGTAGTCCAGTCAAATCTGAGCTTGTGAAGCCATCTCAACCAGGAAGCTTTCAAGTCCTGACCCGTGAGCAGAATGGTGCTGTAAATACTGCCAAAGATTGCACCAGTGATCCTGTGAGCCCTGTTCTAGGTCGTTCTTTATCAGTAGAACCACAGAAAAAGCCTATTGCCAATCAAAAGCTCAAAGGTGCCACAAACGGCCTCCCTTTGCATCTACAACAAGGTTCATCCGGTGAGAGAAAGGCAAGTGCAAAAGATAAGCATAAGTTCTTTGAGTTGCTGCGGAGCAAGTCTTTAAATGGTTCAAGATCTGGCATTCAGTCCTCATCTAGCTTGATTGATGAGCAGAAGAATCCCTCTCTTGATTTGTCCTTGTTTAACAGTGGCATCAAGTGTATCGAAACTGGAAGTAGTTCATGGGAGGATGCAAATTCTTGTGATGGATCTCAGCGACACCTCTCTGACAATGAGGAAGTGAAGCCGCATTCAGAACCTCGTGGTGTTCTTTATGAGGGGTTGCACGAGATTGTTGCTGACAACAATTACGGCAACACTTCATCAGATCTTGGTGACGCCGATGATGTTCCTACGATGCCTCAGGCAGACAAGGCTAAAGCCACTCCTTCCATTATACCCACAGATAAAAATGATGCTTCCGTGAAGTCGGACTCCAACTATGACGACACTAATTTGTTGGTTGATCCCATTGTAGCATGGGAAGAGGAACCGTATCCTACTGAAGATGAGCCTAGTCCAGAAGAAGCGGCTTTCCTAAAATCTCTTGGCTGGAAAGAAGATGAAATAGTTCCGCCTCTGAAACAGGAAGAGATTGCTGATTGTGTAAGTTTTGATATGTTTCTTCTTCTAGTTCATCAACATTATTTGGGTTCCAATACACAACATGTTATTTATTTATTTTTCATCAGTCTCCATTAGGTACTCATAGCTTGAGTCCCCATTATTTAACTTCCACCAAAGTGTCTCCCAAAACTTTCGTTTCAGCTTTACTTATTTTTTAACCCGTTTAATGTGGCTTGACACCTCCCAAGATGGATTCCCCACGGTAATTTTAATGGGAAGGGGCCAAAAGAGGATAGAGAGGAAGAAGAGTCTGAGGTTTTCTGATAACATTTTAATAATTAGTGTCCAGTTAATGTTTTGAGACCATATTGATATCATTTACGTGGTAGTGCAAATCTGTGCATTCAAGTTTTCTGGTAATCCACATCAGGAATTCTCACGCACATTAAAATTTACCTTGTGTACCTACCATTTTTTTGTACTAACACAAGTTCCTACTGTTTTGCAGTTAAGGCACAACTTGAGGCTGCAGCAGAAGCTTGAGGAATGTAGGGGCTAATGACAGAACTCGTGAAACAAAGTTACTGGTGTTGTCACTGCGCATCAAGAACTTGTGAAGATGAAGATGAGTTTTGGTTGGTAACTACCTCAATTCTCACATGGGATGATTATCTAGCTTAACAAATCGAGTTTTCCCCCGTTAATTTCAGCTCTGTCAGGGAGTTTTCATGAGTATTGTTGTCCCCTGCTGAAAAGAGGTCTTAGGGTTTTCTTCCTCATTTTGCCAGAAGGAATAGCGAATGCAAAGCCTGTATGGTGTTGGAACGCACATAGTAGTTGTGCGCATGCAGTGCTCAGAAAGAGAATAGGCTGTCTTCTTTTTTATACCTCTCATGGATTGTCCTTGTTTTAGAAAAGAAAAAGGAAAGAATACTGGTCTTTACATGAAAAGGACGCTCTATGACTATCGTGATCTCAGTTGCAAGTTTTTTTGCTAGTCTTTTACTCGTCTTATATTCCTCTAATTTGTCTCCCGTTTGATTTGTGGTGCTCAGTTAGACAATTACTCACCCCGTCAGGCTCAGGGATTTAGGTAAACATCATTGAGTAGTATATGGCTCAACGTTATGTTCAACAACTAGGTACTCCCTCCGTTTCAAAATATAAGATGTTTTATCTTTGTGAAGGGTCTACACACTAAAAGGCGTCTAGATTCATTAGCTTCACAAAGCTAAAACATCTTATATTATGAAAAGGACGGAGTATTTACCAATTGGGCATTTCAGGTTGAACTGCTGTTATGTTCCTGTGTTGTTAGGCTCCTCTGTTATTGGTTTGCCGTAGAAGAAGTAGAATTTGCTCTCTGCCAGATAGTGTATGCACACATGCTATCACAGTTGGACACCTGAGTGCTCTCAGGTCAGGTCGGGGCAATTCGTTCCAACTTGTGATCAGAGTGCTCTCACACGTCCTCCATGGACTATACGTCTTCTCCTTTCCCTTCTGATTGAACATTTTTGTCTTGTCGACAACAATGCTATCCAGTAGCACGTCATGAGATCGAAGAAATCTCACGTCATTATGTTTTGCTGCCCGGCCACGATGGTTGGACCCTGTAAAATGGACGGCAGCGATCTCTTATGAAAAAGATTACATGGCCCTTTCATCACGAAAATAATCAGGACCGATGTGAATTCTTTGGTAAAACGTAGCTTTCTCGCCTACTCCGCAGCTCTCGTAGGTCATTTTACTTGCACACCTCTGCCGGACCTTCTTTTCTTTCAGACTGGGAAGGCATGTACTCGCCCAGGCGGCGAGCGCGTTCTGTTCACACCAGGTCACTCAAGTTTGTATATTTTACACCTATAATTACATGCTTTAGCTAAACCTGGGTGGCTAGGTGCTATGCACCTGGAGAGAAGACGCATGATTAGACCGCATGTTGATTGGTCAGTTGGCGCACCTAATTACACACAAAACCCAGAATAGAATCCTTGCCAGAATTACTTGCAAGGGAAACAAGCTCAGCTAGGCCACTCGTGTCCTGGAATCAGATCATGGACAACGGCCGAACAATCTAATTCTAAATGGACCTGACGCCGGTCGCTCACCAGCTCAGGCATCATCCATCCATATGTATGTTTGGCTACCTAAGCACACCACTATTTTTTGTTCACAAGTCAAATAATGCCGAGGACTTTACAAGACCAGTACAGAAATCCACATCAGTCCAACCATTAACATATTTATTTGTCCCTAAAAAAACATATTTTTTTAGAGGACCATTAAACTTATAGACCTCTAGAAAATGACTTTTTTGGTACATGTATATAATTAGAAATGCACATTTTTGAGGAAGGTTCTAAAGCGAAACGCGCTAACCCGGTGGTCGAAGTCTTAACCATATGGACCTAAAAGGATACACGTACTCGAATCATTTTTTTTGTGTGTGTGTCGCCGTGGCGACAAGCGCCAGGGAGAAGCTTGCAGCGAGATGAAGTTGTCGCCTCAGATTAGGTGCTGCCGATCATATCAGTCTCCTACACGGCTCGCCTCACAGCCGGCCCCTAGCTAGCTTTTCCAACTTCTCAGCAGCTTCCCTCTCTTGCTTCAAGGCATCGTTTGGATACGGTCACAGCAAGAGCAAACCTAACTATAACTACCAGATCAGAGTTTATATGCTCATCACGAATATAAATCTCGCCTTCGTCCAATACAAGGATCGACTCGATTATTAACCACTAGACAGAGCTTCCTCTCTTCTTGCACTTGTCGAAAGCGCAGAGCATGGAGGCACAGATAATACGGTTGCTTCTTTTGGTTGCTGTGGCGATCGTCGCCAGCTGCTGCGCCACGGGCGGCCTCGCCGCGCCGACGTTATCCCGGCCGGGCCGCCTCAAGGGCCTGCGCGTGGCCCTGACGCACGTGGACGCGCACGGCAACTACACGAAGCTGCAGCTGGTGCGACGGGCGGCCAGGCGGAGCCACCACCGCATGTCGAGGCTCGTCGCGCGGGCCACGGGCGTGCCGATGGCGTCGATCAAGGCGGCCGGTTCCGGGGCCGACCTGCAGGTGCCCGTGCACGCCGGGAACGGCGAGTTCCTGATGGACCTGTCCATCGGCACCCCGGCGCTGCCGTACGCGGCCATCATCGACACCGGCAGCGACCTGGTGTGGACGCAGTGCAAGCCGTGCGTGGACTGCTTCAACCAGACCACGCCCGTGTTCGACCCGTCGGCGTCGTCCACCTACAAGGCAATCCCGTGCTCCAGCTCCTTCTGCAGCGACCTGCCCGCCTCCAAGTGCACGGCCGCGGCCAAGTGCGGCTACACGTACACCTACGGCGACTCCTCGTCGACGCAGGGGGTCCTGGCCGCCGAGACCTTCACGCTGGCCAAGTCGAAGCTCCCCGGGGTCGCCTTCGGCTGCGGCGACACGAACGAGGGCGAAGGGTTCACGCAGGGCGCGGGGCTCGTGGGCCTCGGCCGGGGCCCGCTCTCGCTGGTCTCGCAGCTCGGCCTCGACAGGTTCTCCTACTGCCTCACCTCCCTCGACGACACCAGCAAGAGCCCGCTCCTCCTGGGCTCCCTGGCGGCCATCTCCAAGGCCGCGGCGGCGGCGTCCGTGCAGACCACCCCGCTCGTGAAGAACCCGAGCCAGCCGTCCTTCTACTACGTGACCCTCAAGGGCCTGACCGTGGGCTCGACGCGCATCACCCTGCCGAGCTCGGCCTTCTCCGTGCAGGAGGACGGCACGGGGGGAGTCATCGTGGACTCCGGCACGTCCATCACGTACCTGGAGCTGCGGGGGTACCGCGCCCTGAAGAAGGCCTTCACGGCGCAGATGAAGCTGCCTGCCGCGGACGGGTCCGGGATCGGGCTGGACCTGTGCTTCGCGGCGCCGGCGGGCGGCGTGGACCAGGTGGAGGTGCCCAAGCTGGTGCTCCACTTCGACGGCGCGGACCTGGACCTGCCGGCGGAGAACTACATGGTGCTGGACTCCGGGTCGGGGGCGCTGTGCCTGACGGTCATGGGGTCGCGGGGCCTGTCCATCATCGGCAACTTCCAGCAGCAGAACATCCAGTTCGTGTACGACGTCGCCGGGGACACGCTCTCCTTCGCGCCCGTGGAGTGCGCCAAGTTGTGAGGCCACGCGCGACGCGCCCGTACGTGCGTGTCTGTTGTATGTACCGCGCCCACATTCTTAGCCGTAGGACGGGGTGTCCGTGATCAGGTGCACCGTTACATTCAGCTCGTCTCGCAGTCTCGCTCCTTGCATGTAACCAGTGCAGTGCATGTATCTGACAGGATAGGGCGATAGGCCATGGATAATGATGGATCTGTACATGACCGATGGTGATCACTGATCCGTATCAAACTTGTTGGTGTTATTTCTGGCGCATTGGGTTTTTTGTTTTCCGTAATTATTGACTGCTAACTGATCAGTATCAACTTGTTGGTGTTTTTTGTCGCTCCTAAGCTATGATTGGTGATCGAAAACTTTGCAAGAAACAAGAACAGAGACCAGTGATTTGTGCTGCTCAAAGTTCGGCCGCTTTTCTGTCCTTCCCGTCCTATTCATGCTCTGGTGGTGCGTCTAACATCAGTGGAGGACGCGTGAAGTCATGTGTCCGATGGATTTTTTGGGATTCGGCCGTTTTTCGTATGTGTGTTTTGAGGTCAGTCCCTTCCAATCTACGTTGTTCATCTTCGGCGATGGTTGCTTCTCTAGTGCGCTGGTCCTTTGGGGCCTTAGCACGACGACTTCCCGTCCGTCTACGACAACAAGCTCTACTACGACTAGCTTTGCCTGGCTCCGGTGATGGAGGGGTCAGGACGGCGGCGTGCCTTCGGCTCGTGCCGGTGTTTGTAGTCATCGCTAGGTGGTCCAATGACCTGTTTGTAATTTTTATTACTTTTGAGACTCTTTGTACTACTGTTGATGATTATTAATAGATGAATTTCGCATAAAAAAAAGGAAAAAGTTCCGCCGCTTTTCTGATTTCCTTTCTCTCCTTTTATTCTTGATGATACAAAGGGAAAACGTGGCCATGATCCTTGTGCTCGTGTCATCCCACGAACGGATCGTTGATCCGCGCGACTCATCCCAGTTTGTTACCAAAACCGGAGCTAAACTCTGACCGAATCAACTAACTAAACGGATAAGTGCTAACCTGACGAAACTAAAACTCTGACAGACTAACACCCAAACTTTGAAAACTAAAGTTCGGACAAACTTGTGCAACGACGAAAAGTATGTTTTTTTTTTTTAGCTCAACTTGTTTGTGTTATTTGTGGCGCCTTTCTTTTCAGTAATCATGGCTGAAGAAAATGAAAACGCAAGTTTTATTCGGACTTTCCAGTCACTGTTGAGGACCGTCCGGTTAAGCCTCAAATTTGTGCAACGACGTCATGTATATTTTTCCTTGTTCGGAAACGTCATGTTTATTTGGTTGCGAGGTGGGCGTGGTAGGAGGAGAAGCTTTTGACCATGGGCCAATGCATTCCTTGATGGGTTATTAAGCAATTTTCGGCAGAGTTTAATTAACGAAATTAGCATCATATATACACTAGTAAACTTAACCACATCACATGCATTCACACTAAGCACATCTAGCATCATCCCCAAAAAATAAAATAAATAGACCAAATACTAGTGTAAACAAGGAGATAAGGACCATGGTGGTGTTGAGATCACCTGTAGCCAGATCCGTAGAGGAAACAAGATGTATGGCTAGCTTGGATACCGGACAAAGAGAGGCGAGAAATCATGCCGAGGTATTCCCCCGAAACCTTATCGCATGTATTCCGGTGCAAGATTTTAACGGACAAGGCTTCAAAGGCCCGTTCTCCTAGACGGCCAGACACGCAGTCGCCGGGCTGGGAATTCTAAAGAGCAGCACAACAAAAGAAACTTGGGCGGGAGAGACGGAGAAAGAACATGCATGTTCTAATTTTTTTTCTACCATATAGCAAGCTGGGCGAGCTGATTGAGCCGCCACACGGTGGATGACATGGACACAAGTCAAACACGCACACACATGTTGACACGTATCAAACGACAATCGTGAAACATGCACACGTATGTTGTCACATATCAAACAGTTGGTGCACCATGCAAAAATTTATTCACTATTGTTACACTGTTTTTACTTCCCTATTTGAGTTATAGTTTATTTTACTGCTTCATTTACTGTTTTATTTAAGTTTACAATTCTAATACAAAGCCTCGTGCTTGACAACCACATGGTGAAGTTGGGGGCACAAGACAAAAACTTTGTTTTGCAACTTGTTAGAAGAAGCTGGAAAAAGGGAAGTTAGATCCCTAAGGTTTTGATATAAATCCTCGAGTCATCCTTGTGGGAAAAACACTCTTGCAACATCACTCTGCATTTGAAGTCCCAACGATTTGGCACACATAGAGTGGTAACATCACCATGAATTTCACCACCCTAGCTACTTTGTTGTTGATGTCAGTCTGGTAGTGTTCAGGTCACCGGTAGCTGGATTCGTAGAGTAAGAAGAGTACAACTGGCCCGTATGCAGACGAACGAAGGTGGGAAGTCATGCCGAGACCGTCCCCAAAAACCTTATCGCATATATCCTGGTGCAGGATCTCAACGGATGAGGATTTGGAGACCTTCTCTCCATACGGTTGTGCATGCATAGTTCAGGCCTATATGCGGGGTTCGTCCGTTTTCATGGCTCAAAAAGAACCCGCATATCGACCCTAGTATAATATATGTGGGGCAATGGATATCAGACCATCTAGATGCTATATACCTAGACTGGGGGTGTTTCCGGGGTCAAATTCCCCATCCCCTGCTGCCGCAATCCCCTCTCCTCCACCGCATTCCTACACTACCCGCGACCCCCACCAGATTTGGCAAGCATCCACTATATCTACGAAATGTGGCTAGTGAATAGCTTAACCACCAGTCGTGGGGGATCCTTTGTGCGCGGCCGCACACTTCTCTCCGTCACCGAGGAACATACATGGAAAGTCTATCTTTGATGCATGACGAACTGTGCACACCATGCTCGTGGAAGATACTCAGTTTACTTTGTCGCGCACCACGTACCCAGAGCGTAGGCAGAGAGCTCTCGAGCCACCGCGCACCACGCCACAACCACCCTACACCGTAAAGTTGTCACCGTCCTTCGAGGAGGAAGATGAGCAGCAGGTGGTCGAGCCCGAGGCCAAAAAGGAGGGGCCCAAGCCCGAGTTCGAGGTGATCAGGCGGGTGATCACGCGATCGGTACGCACGAGGCGAACTGACACAATGACATTGCGACACTCAACGCCGATCAATTAGATCAAGGAAGCCAGGGCTTCGAGGTGCACAAGGTGAACCCCCAGTCTTGGCACATCGAGGCCCTCCTCTAGAGATACATGGAGGACTCCTCCGATGACGAGGAGGAGTGAAGGCCGATGCCTACATTGCGTCGATGCATCCCTTTTGGTTAGGGTTAGTTCTAGGGTTAGGGGCATCGCAATGCATGTATGTATGACTTTTTGTGATGAATTCTATGTGATGGAAGTTGAAAAAAACACATGACTTTTAAAAAATGAAATTTGATTTGCAGGATGCAATCTTTTTTGGGTGTATCCAATCGCGTTTTTCGGTTCGGGGGATCTGCTAGAGATGCTCGAAGGAACTGCTACCGTGCAAAGGGGATCGTCAGGATGGGGCATCTCTGTCTGTAACACCCTCGCCTGATAATATTGAGTTCATGTCTATAGTGCTAATCCCTAGATCGGTTCACTAGCACACACAGTACAAAATGATACCAAATATAATTGTGCATCATAAATATAACAAATATGATCCAGAATTTACATTATACTATTCAAGTACACAATGGAAAGCAATAAGGTAGATCTTCAACCTTCAAGTGTGCCACAAGCGAACAATTGTTGAGTGAAATCTCGTGACCTATAACGGTCACTCAGAAACGAAATAACCTACAACATGAAATGTCGTGGTATTACCGACGAGTACGCCATGGAGGGGTCCTCACATTGCGTGTTTAGAGACGTGGGGGTAAGGCGGAGAGTTGGCGGGTACGAGGTAACACAGCTTACCCAAGTTCAAGTCCCACAATGGTGGCGGAACTCTACTCCTTCTATAAATCACTATAATGGCAATACGCCGAGTTACAGAGTTAGGTTCGCTGTGCGAGGTGCTGCGCGTTGTACGCAACAATCTAGGTTGTATGTTGTCTGTTCTCCCTCTTCTTCCCTAAAGGCTCCCATAGGCCGGCTTATAAAGGCACCAAGACCTAGGGTTTACAAGGAAATGTCCTTGCCGGACAAGGTAAAGAGTCCTACACTAATACGAACTAGTCTTTCGTGTCTTGCACTCCAAGGCTCCGAGTACGTCGGTGACTCCTGCGTAGCCTTCCTTTATCCGGCATGGGCCTCCCTTCTGGATCCGTCTAACTGGGCCGCCCAGCAGGCCATAGGCCTTGCTACCAACTATGGGCCACCCGGGTTAGGCAGATTGGTGACATGCTATGAGGATACCCATATAGCATATCCCCAACAGTAGCCCTTAGAGGACTTTGAAATCTTGCGCTGTCTTGCCCATTGGTCTTTGAATATCCCGTCTAAGTGATGCCGGTATTTTGTCAAGAAATATCTCAAAGGTCTCCCAAAGAACCCTGCAATCCTCTCTAGCTTCGCAATGTAGTCGGAGATTCCTTGAGTCTTCATTTCTAGAGCCGGATAATCTCCGTCTTTGATGGAATCTTCAGGTGTGACGCCTCACTGCAACTGTCAGGAGGATGACGTAGGGGTACATCCTACGCTACCTCGAAACTCACAGAAACAAGAAGTTAATCATCAGCTATTTTTACGCACGTGAAATCCGAAACGGTGAAGCGGCAAAAGAAGGAGGACGTGGTGAAATTACCGCGCACGTTCACTTCCACGTCGGCAACGTTCCATCCATTAGATCTCTTTGCATGAATCCTGATGCGGGGTCTATATATTTTCACCGCGGTCAGTTTATTTCTCTTTTACCCACATTCGCTTTCTAGTCTTCATCTTCCTCCAGCCGCATGACCGTTCGAGCTCTTCTGCGAAAACCCTAACCAGAGCCCTTCTTTCCTCCACCTTCTCCCCCGTCGTAATGGCCTCCAGCAGCTCTGTTACTTCAATGATGGTGGTTCCTGAGGCTACTCTGGAGCCATCCTAGGGAGTATCCGTCCCGCTGGAGGGGGTGGTCGTCCCTGTCTCCGCCGTGGTGGAGACCACTGACAATGACCAAGAACGAGCGGCGCCAGAAGCTGCTGAAGAAGAAAACGACTCCCACAAGGGGGTGTGGAGAGGCTCTGATCTCTCCGCCGAAGATCTGCAGGAGCTAGTCACTGAGGGGTATCTTCCCATGGCGAAGGAGTTGGTTTGGCGGGCGGCGCCGACCGGTAAGGTGGTCCCTTCTCCCCAAGCCAGAGAGAAGGTGTACCTCAAGGCCCAGCTGGTACGAGGTGTAAGCCTGTCAGTCTCCGACTTCTTCTTGGATATCCTCTGGCACTTCCGGGTACTTCCTCACAACCTCTCTCCCAACAACGTCTTAGTCCTTAGCAATTTCGTAGCTCTATGCGAAGGATATCTAGGAATGAAGCCCAAATTAGATCTGTTTGTGTACTTCTTTACCGTCAAGAGAGAGTCCATAGAGTCCAAGGACGAATTGCGGATCTGCGGAACCATTAGCTTCAAGATCCGGCCTAGCCGGCGCTTCCCCGACATCATAGGGCATGAGTCATGCAAGAACTGGCAGCGCACGTACTTCTATGGCCCCAATATTCCTCTGCCTGACCGCCTTGAGACTTATCCTGACTTCATCGACGGAGCCACCGCTAACGTGTCAGCATGGGGACCCTAGCCTCCCTTCCATCTGACGACGAGGCCAACCGCGCCGTAAGGCGGATTGAATGGCTCGTGGACGGAGGTCTAACTGGCTTGGACCTAGCCATGTGCTGGTTTGTTAGGCGGATCCAGCCTCTGCAGCATCGTGCTGAGTTTATGTGCAAGTACACTCAAGATAGGAGGGATCACGTGCGAATTTCGCGGGATAACTTCTCTACTTACTCCATCAAACTCCGGCTTAAGGACATCGTCAAGGTAAAGGACATGAAGCATGGGTTCAAGATCACCTATGACATGTTCGATTGTGGCAAATGCCCAGAGGTATCTTTTGTTTCCTTTGTTGCTTGTTATATACTCTAAGGTTTTTCCAACTTGAAGTTGTCAGTCTAACACTCCTTTGTATCTCGGATGGCCACCTTGGCGGCAGATTAGATGGCCTCCCAGGTCTATGATCCCAAGCTGAAGGATATCCAAGTGGTGTCCAACGATGACGCCCCCAAGGATCAGCCAGCTCCGGCAGCACGAAAGCGGAAGAGCTCCACCTCTAACGCTGTTGCTGAGGCCAAGAAGAAGAAGAAAACGGAGAGTGGAGTCGCCAGACGATCCACCACCGCCTTAGAGGCGGAGAAGAAGAAATCCACCGGCATTCCCCTCACCAAGGCTCCTGCCGTGGAGTAAGCGTATTCCTTCTCCGGCTTGTTCTTCACACCTTTTTTCAACTCTTGTACTTATACTTTGTATGTTTCAGGAGGAAAGTCGGTGCTAGCTTGAAGCGATCCTCCAAAGATGTTGGAGGGTCAAAAAACATTCGTGACATGCTCACCAGGGATGTGGCCGCCAAGTCCTCTCCCGCTATTGCTCCCCCTACTCCTGCCGCCAAGCCTTCTACTCGCCCCACTGGGCCTTCGCCTCCCGTCATCCCTGAGATCTCTGCCATGGAGATAGATGTCAATCCAATCCTTGATATCTCAGACTCTATCGAGGCAGACGTTGCTCCCAGCGGCTAGACGATGTAGGAGAGCACTCCCTCTAAAGTGGCTGAAGCTCCGGCTAAGGATGCCACCGAGAAAGGGAAACAAGTGATGGAAGAGGCGGAGGTGGAAGCAACGGTCAAGGCAGGAGCCACTGAGCCATCATCTGTCTTGAAGACACAAGAGATAGCTAGGGCATCATCCTTGCCTCCGGCTTCAACTTCTCCACTGGTTGCGACTCCTCCGACGTTGTTCTTGGATGACCTCATCATGCAGGCCAATGCAATTTATACCAATGCTCGGACCTTCTATGATTCCTATGCTCATCTGGCCAACAATCTTAGGGTCATTGCCATCGTAAGTCTTTTGAACTTCACTTATTTTGATTTGTAATGTATCCCACTATAGCCCCCGAGCGCTTAGGCCAAAAACCAATAGTTTTGGCATGAGTGCTCCAAAGAACTAATTGTAGAACTTGTCCGTGTAGCCCCCGAGCGTTTAGTTGAAACTGGATAGTTCCAACTAAATGCTCTAGAGAAACTATCATATTTTAAAATATTATACTGTAGCCCTAGAGCGTTTAGTTGAAACTTGGATAGTTCCGACTAGATGATCTTAGAGAAACTAAGCATGTTAACATCTTGTGCAGAATGAGAATAAACGGAGGATAGCCGCTAATGAGAGGTTTGCTCCTCTACGGAAGGAACTGGACCTTGAACAGGGTAAAACAACCTTCCTGAAGCAACAGATCAAAAATAGCCAGAGTCTGTTTCTTGTAGCAGTTCCTAGCTTTTTCGCATGGATTCATTCGTGCCGTCTTCTCATACTACTTTCTGATTTCCGTCTTACAGAAGCCATTGCCATGGCCAAGAGCATCGTCGAACAATCCAAGCATATCCAGGAGCTCGATGATGAGAATAAAATTTTGAAGAAGGACCTGGCTGATGCCGTCAAGGGCCATGAGGCAGCGATGAAGGTGTCGCAAGAGTCTGCTGACGCCGAGATGCAGCGCCTGAAGGGCGAGATTGCGCAACTCAAGGAGCAGAAGCAGGCTGCCAAAGAGCAGAATGCTAGGAACCTTGAGGTGTACAAGACAGTCTAGAAGGAGTGTGATGTCTTGGCGGAGACATGCAAGCAAGCAGAAACGAGCATCTTCGGTAACCCTTCTCCGTCTTTGCCATTTTTGTACTTTTGGATAATCATTCAATTTGTGTGTGCTCATGGTCCTTGTTCTTGTGCAAACCACAGCTCCCATTGGCTTAGCCAACCTGGGTGAAGGTGCTCCAGATTCCAAGGAATGCATGATTCTTGCTGGCAACTTTGTCAGCACCGCCATTGCCCAGGCCAAGGAGATAGCTCAACCTTTGGGTATCAATATTAAGGCGGCAGACTCAGCGGCCAAGTACACAGAAGTCCTTCGCCGATCCCCCGAGAAAATCAAGGACTAGGAAGCCTCTTGCGTCCGAGCTGGTGTTAGGATGACCCTGTCCTTGGTCAAGGCACACTACGACAACGCCGACATTGATTTGGTGACCTATGGCATGCCCAAGCTGGACGAGGAAGGGAAAGAGATCGATAGCGATGCTATTTGGAATTCCCTCGCCGGCTTCGACACTAGAGTTGCCAAGATGGTCAAGGCGGACGTCTTCTTGCCTACCGAGATCCTTGATGAAGACATGTCCTTGTCTGAGTCTAGCCCCTCTCCTTCCGAGTAGCTCTCCCAGCCTGGCTCTCCTGATGATGCTACCACGAAGCCCCCTGCAGCAGAGCCATAAAAAACAATGTTTGTATTAAATGTGTCTCTGCAATATGTGTGCGGAAAAAACTTATGTTTTGCTAAGGCGGACAAACTTGTACTCAAGTTTCCTGCAACTTATTTGTTTCCAGCATGTGTATATTTTTAAGCAAGTGCTGGCTTATCCATTATTCTGGTTCGTATGCTTGACCTTTCGTGAGATGGAAGACTCGCAACACAGATCTATGCTCTCAGGTGATGATGCTTAATAGCACCGTCAAGAACCTAAGAACAAAATCGCCGGCTTTGAGTGCCGAAAAGTCACTACTCCAGAATCCACATAAAAACTTCAGAAAACGTGTAGACCAGAAAACTTAAGCTAACGCCCGTAGGTGGAATTTTCACAAGTGCAAATGCAAACTTGCACATAAAGAGGTTTATATGATCCAAAAATGAACAACTAAAGGAGGTAAAAGACTCAGAGAATATGAGTGAACCAAATGCTTTATTTCATTCATCATATAAGAAACTTATTACATAATATAAATGTGCTAAGTGTAAAAGGGACGTAGTTGTGCTATGTTCCATGGTTGATCTATCTCCGGGTAATCATCATCGGAGTCACGTTGCTTACACTTACGATTTTTTGGCCTATCTTTCAACTCGTGAATATCAACGAGGTAATAGGAACCATTTAGCAATGCTTTGCTTATGACGAACGGTCCTTCCCAAGGCGGGGATAGTTTGTGTGAGTTCTCCTTCTTGAGTCTAAGCACCAGATCCTCCTCTTTAAACGAGCGATGCTTTACGCGGCGACTATGGTAGCCACGCAGCTTCTGCTGGTAGATGGAGGATCTCTGGCATGCCAGCACGTGCTCTTTTTCAAGTATGTCCATAGATAGGCGTCTGGATTCTTCAGCGTCATCCTCCTTGTAGGCGGAAACCCTTGGTGCATTGTGGAGGATGTCTGATGGGAAGACTGCTTCTGCCCCATAAACCATGAAGAAAGGAGTCAAGCCGGTGGATATGTTAGGTGTTGTTCTTAAACTCCACAAGATAGATGGTAATTCCTCCGCCCAGGCTCCAGCTGCTCTATGTAGCAGTGCCTATAAGCGTGGCTTGATTCTGTGCAGAATTAGTCCATTGGCCCTTTCAACTTACCCATTTGACTATGGGTGTGCCACAGATGCTAGGTCAAGGCGGATGCCTTTTTCATGACAATACTCCTCAACTTCTCCGAGAGATAAATTTCTACCATTGTCGGTGATGATGCTATGTGGGAGACCAAATCTCACCACTAGATCCCGGACAAATTTTAGGGCTCTTGCCCCATCAAGCTTTCTAATGGGTTTAGCTTCAATCCATTTTGTGAAATTTGTCCACTGCTACTAGCAAGTGTGTGAATCCATAGGGTGCTGTTTGCAAAGTTCCTACCATGTGCAGCCCCCAGACTGCAAACGGCCCAGACTACCCTTGAATTTTCCTGATCCGAGCCATCATACTCCAAGGAGAGGTATGGCCCAGATCCTTCCGCAAACGTGTCCTGCTCATAGGCGGGGTCCATGCGAGGCTTGACGAGTTTCTGACTTCCTGGGAGCTAGGACCCGAGTCGGTTTCGCCGATGAAGATGTGGATGTCTCTGAAGGGGATGATAGAGTAGCACGTGGGGTTCGTCTTCGCCGGCACCTAGAACTCATCTGGAGGGACGATTAGGACGTTGCTGGAGAAGAGAACACGTCTGATGGCTACGGTGTCGCCGATTCCTACGAAGAGATTGGACCTCGCCTGGTGTAGAGCTCGAAGCGCCTCTTGCCCCACGGTGGGCGCCAACTGTCATGGTATTGCCGACAAGTACGCCATAAAGGGGTCCTCACAGTGTGTGTTTAGAGATGTGGGGTAAGGCGGAGAGTTGGCGGGTACGAGGTAACACAGCTTACCCAGGTTCAAGTCCCACAATGGTGGCGGAACTCCACTCCTGCTATAAATCACTATAATGGCAATACGCCGAGTTACAGAGATAGGTTCGCTGTGTGAGGTGTTGCGCATTGTACACAGCAATATAGGTTGTATGTTGTCTGTTCTCCCTCTTCTGCCCTAAAGGCTCCCGTAGGCCAGCTTATAAAGGCACCAAGACCTAGGGTTTACAAGGAAAGGTCCTTGCCAGACAAGGTAAAGAGTCCTACACTAATACGAACCAGTCTTTTGTGTCTTGCACTCCAAGGCTCCGAGTACGTCGGTGACTCCTGCGTAGCCTTCCTTTATCCGGCATGGGCCTCCCTTCTGGATCCGTCTAACTGGGCCGCCCAGCAGGCCATAGGCCTTGCTACCAACTATGGGCCACCCGGGTTAGGCGGATTGGTGACATGCTATGAGGATACCCATATAGCATATCCCCAACATGAAAGGTTGAAACCATGAATGGTCAAGACTTTGAATGTATTGGAAAGTTTCAATAATATGCGGATATAAAATGAAACCTATCAGTTACATGCATATATGGCTAAGTGGATTTTCAGGCTAGTTTGCATAAGCAATAGTTTTATCCTATCTTTTCAAAGTAGTCTTATTCCTTTTAGAAAATTGTTTGAACACATTGGCCAACACCAAGTGATCCTACTCCCTTGTTCAACCATCAAATTTTATCAAGAAATTGGAATGTCGAGATCATCCATAAGTTTCAGGCCTTAGTTCCTCAATATTGTCCATAACCAGGGACACGGATAATTGATTAGATTTATATCTTCTGCAGAACTTCTACAATTTATCCACATGTCACAATCTCGTCTTGATGCCACCAGTGGCCGCTGGTTTAGTACACACCAATTGGTATACCGACAGATCAAGAATGTGATGAAGCCTTTCTATAGAAGTCCTCCCAATACACAATACTAGCACGTCTAGCAGGCACCAATGTAAGGATATACCTCCAATACACAATTCTAGTTAACCTTAAGAGGTACCAACGCAAGGGTTTTCCGCTATGTAATGGACTAAGCCAGAGCCCATATAGCATGTTCCTATACACGGAAGCCACTGTACAAGAAACATGTCAAATCTCTTTGATCCTAGGTGGTATTATTATAGTGTCACTTCCTCAAAACTCATCAACAACAATATTCCACCCAGGTGATTCTTTGGAGTTGTTTTATTATATAAAACATAGCTTTTCCAATACCTCATATAATCATAACATGATATTCCACCCGAAATCTATAGCAGGGCTAAGCATACTATAACTACGGCGTTTCCACTAAGTAAGCTACAAAGGTTATCCTAGATAGGACATAACATAGCATAGTATATAATACCAAAAATATTTCCTACACATGCACTTATACTAAAAGCATCTACAATGCATAGGAAAATAAGCAGGACATTTATAATAGTGTCACTTGCCTTTAGTTGATGTAGTCTTTAAAACAATCCTATAAACTGAAATTGTTGCACTTGTCACAAACACAATAGTTGCACTCCTTGCAATCTAATATTTAAAACAAAGCACAACAAACACACCATTCAAAATATTGCCAACATGCACCAATGCAGCAATACAATAAAACAATGATAAACAAATGCATGTATGCCGATTTAATAAGTCGTAGTGGTTGTATTTAGTTCTATGAACATTATTATATCATATGATGTATATGGAAAATATTTTAATGCATAATACAATTTAATATTAAAACTATAGTGATTTAATATGGTTTAGCTCACTTTAATTCAAGTATTGCTGTTTTTGTAGTATTAAATTATGAATTAAATACCATTGGATAGGTAATGCAATTTAGAACCATTCACAACTAGAATCACCTAAAAATCATTTACAAATCTTTTTCTATGATTTAATTAATATTCAATACAATTATTGCTTTTTGCAATATCATCTATTAAAATAGTGAAAAAAAGTTCGGTTTATATTTTTCTATGGATAGGTATGATAAAAAACATAGGCAATTGGATTCACTCAATTTGGAGTTACGAATATTTTTCTATGATTTAAATACCATTAGGTAGAGTTTAATTATCTAGAAAACCTACATTGCGCAAAGTGCAAATTTTACTGTATATTAATATTCTACACAATTTCCTGAATGAAGTGATATGTTACTTGAAATTTTATGATATGCAGTTATTTTTCTGTGATTTTTACAAATTTAAGAAATTTTGTGCAACTTAAAGTTCAATTTCTAACTGCAGGGAATATTCTAGAGAATATTGTGCGCGACATGGCATGTTGTTACTGGCCAATACCTCTTCAATGAAGTGGATCTAAGAGGGTTAAATGGATCGTATGGGCACCTAGAGAGGTGGAGTGAATAGGTGATACTTCAAATTTTAATACCTTTTGAAATTAGGCTTGACACAAAGATAAATTTTCAAGATATGCAACTACGCTGAATTTACGTATATGTCAACCTAGCTACTAAACGAGTAAAGAGCGGTGAGAGAAACGAGGCAACCAAAAGTGGAGCACGCGGAGACACGAGATTTGTTTTACCGCAGTTCCTTCCTTTTTAGGGTACGTACATCTGTGTTGGAGGGGTGGGCGGTACTAAGACCACCATGAAACAATAGGTCTCACCTTGTTCTCCGATGGATCTCGCCACAACTATCTCGATCCACCTTTCCACTATATGGTACCCATCGAGGCGGGAACCAGCGCCTTTACAACGAGATCGGGACACATATCCACAACTGAATTGGAGGCTCCCGAGATGACAACAAGCTGCCACAACAAACAAGTTTATCAAATATCAAAACCGAGATCTAGAAATTCAAACTAAACTCTAGATCAAAGGTCCCTCAAATAAATGAGGGGGGAAATGAAGATCTCCTTGGTGATGATGTAGATCAAGTAATTCTCCCTCGATCCTCCAAAGATCAAGGCCTTCAGATGGATGAACAAGTAGATCTTGGGAATTTGAGGCTCACGCAGTACTGTGCTTTTTCAGAAGATTCGAGAGAACCGAGGTTGAAGATGGGGAGGGGTATTTGTACCCCCTCCCAAGATGAAGCCACTGGAGTCAAATAGGGCCGGATAATATGGCCCAAGTGGGGGCCAGATAATCCGTCCGGGGACAATATCCTGTCCAAGTTTCTTCCCCCCTTCTGAGCGTCGTGCGTCTGGTCCTTAATCAAATTTGGGGAGGGGCGGATAATCCAGGTCTATCTAGGGGCCGGATTATGTGGCCATGGATAAACATCCGGCCTAGTGCCAAATATCCGACCAATAACCCCCCTTCAAAGTGTCGCGCACCAGGTCCTTAGCTAAATTTTCTAGAGGGCGGATATTCCGGCCCTAGACATGGGCAGATAATCCGTCCTAGCTAGCATGATTCTGCTGCCTTTAGGAAGGGGTTCTTGGTAATCTGTTGGTGTGATGTTGCTGACACAAGATAAACATTTGGTATTTGTAGCACTCAACGCACAATTAAAATATCCTTGGCAATGTTATCTAACACAAAACCTTAGAGATCATGAAATGCTCTTTCAGTCTCCCCCTTTTTGGTGTTAGATGACAATACTAGGATTTGCAATAAAGTACTAGATTAACTAGCAATAGTCCCAAAGATCAAGAGACTCCCCCTAAATGTGTGCATATAAGTAGTTTGCATTGGAATACAAATGCACACAAATAGGTTCAAAGTCCCTTTATGAATTGTATACTAGGAACAAGTAATGATGAGACTTGAGATGTTTATCATACCAACCATAATGAAGTCTCAATCATAGATAGATAATTCCATAGATACAACCCATAGATAAATCCATAATTCCATAGGTAGATCCATATCCATAATTCCATAGATAAAACCCATATATAAACCCATGTGACTCACAATCATGCTTAACATAGTCTCAACATCACATAAACCAAATAGCAAATAAACAGTTCAATGCTAGATATATGGGTACAAGCAAAGATAGAAAGGCACAAATAAAGGCAAATGCTGCTTATACCCGACCCATGCAAATCCCCTCGGATCCTAACATAACTACTTCTCCCTCTTTTGCATCGAAACGCCAAAAGCGGGAAAAGAGCATAGCTAATGCCCTAGAACAATCACTCGGACTCATCATACTCCTCATCATCATTTCCCGTGTCCTCGTACTCATCTTCATCCTCCTCATCATCATCACCATCATCAGCTGGAGGAGGAGACGCCCTCGCCGGGGCAGGAAACAAGTGCCTCTCCATGTCACCATAGTAGACCCCGGAGGTGTTCCACTGAGCGTACAGAGTAGAAGCGGACCGTTGCAGGGGATTGCCTTGAGCCCCAGAGACATGGTGAAGAATTAGCTTCTGAGTATGGGCCATTTCATGGCGCTGGCAATAGGCCTCGTACTGACCCTTGTGAGTATCCACGCCCATGAAAATAATGTTGTGCTGGAACCAGTTGAGATGCTTGACCTCTCCAGCAATGGTCGGGACAGGGATCTTCCTTCCACGAGTGCCTCCACTAGCCCGGGAATCTCTCATGAAAGCATTAGACTCAACAAGCACATAGGCAGGCTTCGGCTTCTTGACATAGGGTTTCTTTACCTTGTGTTTCCCATCAAGATCACCACTGAAATATTCAGCTAGGAGTGTGGCTTTGATGAGCATCATAATATATGGTGCATACGGAATAGAGTGACGGTTCACCATATCATCAGGCGTCTCATTGAAAATGAAATCCATAACATCTAATGATAAATTTGCTTTGGAGTCTTCACTAGTAGCACAGTCATAAGAAAAACCAAGTAAGCTAACAAGATGACCATAGATAGCATCATTGTTACCTCCACTGGTGTAATGCAGTCACGGAATATGAGAACCAGCTGAAAATAAAGAGGGAGAAGACTGGGCACCTCCCCAACCACACCTGAAGGTCCATAACAAGCCGAGAGCATAGTATCCTTGTTGGGGTGATTGGAGCCACGAATACAATGCCCAATAGAACGGTCCTGACCTTGAAAAGCGTAGGAGAGAACCTAACCAAAGGTGTAGAAGTTGGACTCATAGAAGGTGGTTCCTGTCATCCACTTCATAGAGTGAGCCTCATCACCACACATCACAAGAGTGGAAAAGAACTGCCGGACAAGCGTGGTTTCATAACCACATTGAATACTCATAAGATGGTGCATCCCCATATTCTCAGTCACATCAACGACCTCAGCAAACTGGTACTTGCTCTTCATGTGTATAATATCCAGTGGGCGCATGGGGCAAATCTTTAGTGTGGAATATACATCCTGGAAAATGTGCATCTACTGCGCGCACCAAAAGTGTGGGTCTTCAAGATCCCCATCACGAGGTGCATCCAAGAACCAATCCCTTTGTCTGAGAGTGGCAAACTCAACAAGGTCCATAACCTTATAATTTACTCTTGGTTGCTTGCCCTTTTTCTTCGAAGAAACTCGATACCTCTTCTCCTTCTTCTCACGTTCAGCCATCCCTTCAGCCTCCTTTGCTTGCCTCCTCAACTCAACTTCGTCCACAAGGATGCCTTATTCGTTGCGGTGGAAGTAGAGAGGATGGGTTCTCCACTAATAGGTCTTAGGAGCACCACCAGAGCCACCTATGAATTGAATAAGGGAGGTAAAAAAATATGAGCACACACAAGTCCAAGAGGAAATACCACACATAGTAGATAAGAAACCAAAAGCCAATCGAAACCTAAACCAAGAGGAATTGATGTAACTCTAGGTAGAATAATCTGGCCATGGCAGATAATCCGTCCCCCGCTAATTTTCAACATCATATTCCAATCTGGGCCAAAACAATCAGATCGACAAATATGGTTTCGAAGCTACTGTGATAGGCATGCATATGAATGAAAAGGGCAACTTCTACTCCAAGATCAACAACAACAAAACTAACTTCCATATGAGACCCTAACGCATGGCTTAATAGGATTGACAGAATACCCATATCAATAGGTTGCAACTTCTTTTCCAGAAGCTCATCTGAAAAGAATTCTGAGGTTAAGCGTTCTTGGCCTAGAGCAATTTGAGGATGGGTGACCAACCGATAAGTGGGTCCCGGGTGCACAAGTAAGGACAAAGTGCATAGAAAAGACTAGTGTTGGTCTGTGGGGTCAGTCTAGATATCCTATTAAGCTGCCACGAGTGGCAACCTGGGCACGGAGAGTTCGAGATGTTACAAGTGGTATTAAAGCCAATACTCGCGGTTACACAGGCGTGTGCGCGTCAGTGGCGGGACATGTGGAGCATGGTGCGTGTGTCCCAGAGTGGACACGACATGACACATGTGCCGACACTAGACACACAGACGTATGCCAATAGGGGATGTTCCTAGCTTATGGTTAATCTACAAGGGCGTTGATCTTCTAAGGGTGGGTGTATGTGAGATACAAGTGCATGGATTAATAGGATTTATAGGATACCCATACCAACAAGTTGCAACTTCTTTTTCGGAAGATCATCTGAAAATAATTCTGAGATTAAGTATGCTTGGCCTAGAGCAATTTGAAGATGGGTGACCGACCGGGAAGTGGGTCCCGGGTGCGCACGATTGAGGATAAAGTGTGTAGAAAAGACTAGTGTTAGTCTGTGGGGCCAGTCTAGATATCCTATTAAGCTGCTAGGAGTGATAGCCTGGTCATAGAGAGTCCGGGGTATTAAAATTGGTACTAGAGCCGATCCTCGCGGTTACACGGGTGTGTGCGGGTCAGTGGCGGACATGTGGAGCATGGAGCATGTGGCCCAGAGTGGACACAACATGGCACACGTGCTGGCAGTGGACGCACAGATGGTGCCAAGAGGGGACGTTCCTGGCTTGTGGTTGATCGACAAGGGCGTCGATCTTCTAAGGGTGGGTGCATGTGAGACCTTGGTGCATGGCTTAATAGGATTGATAGAATATCCATATGAACAAGTTGCAACATATTTTCTGGAAGCCCATCTGAAAAGAACTCTGAGGTTAAGAGTTCTTGGCCTAGATTACTTTGAGGATGGGTGACCAACTGGGAAGTGGGTCCCAGGTGCGCATGAGTGTGGACAAAGTGCACAAAAAAGACTAGTGTTGGTCTGTGGGGCCAGTCTAGATACCTTATTAAGCTGCCAGGAGTGACAACCCAGGCACGGAGAGTCCGGGGAATTACACAGACAAAAAATCAAAAATGTGGGAGTTATCCTCACTCATCAGAGGAGCCACTTGGAGGAGAAGGTAACCGCGGAGGGGGAGGTGCAGATCCGGCTAGGGGTCGAAGGAACCGATGGCCGAGCAGCTCCGAGGGGGAGGAGGAAGGCCGGTAGCGTCTAGGGGTTGGGGGAAAGAGATCTTCTCTGTTTGAGCCTCTCCCTCGACTCTCTGCCCTATATGCGAGAAACTGCCCAGGCCGGATAATCCGTCCCACACTTGGGGCCGGCCTTCTCTGAATATTTTGTTTACACAAAATTCAGGACAACCTTTCCTCAAAGCCTCGAGTGATGACAAACGGACTTGTGTGCAAGAAAGAAAGATGGTTTGTAAGAAGGGATAGGCTTGGGTTAAGACAATGAAAGAGAGATTGTACTACACACCCAAGATTGCAAGAGGCAAATATATAAAGGCCAATGTTGAATGTGTTTTCCATCAAAACAAAAGATAGTCAATAAAAACCAAAAAGATCCACTAATAATTGACTCTTCTCCAAGAAGAGGGTGGTGGCTGAAGCCACCATGTAGGAGTGTATGGTATGACACCGCGAAGATATATATTGGGTTCATGACCAATACTCATCAATTAAGCTCACATATCACAATATGATATTAAGAGAAATGTTTTTCTTACTTTCGACATTATGAGGGGAGGGTTAGACAAATCAATTAGGACCACACTCCCCTATATCCATGCCTAGATCTAAACCAAATAAAGGGTAAGATGTAGATGAGTATGCAAAATGATCAAGTCAAGCTCTTCGAATCTACAATATTTAGCTCACTACTCAAATAGCAAAATCCTGCTTCATCAAGAGGCTTCGTGAATATATCAGCAAGTTGATCCTTCATGCTCACATATGATATCTCAATATCTCCACGAGCAATATGTTCTCTAATGAAGTGATTACAAATCTCAATGTGCTCCGTTCTTGTATGATGCACTATACTGTAGGCAATTTTGATGGCACTTCCATTGTCACATAAAAGAGGCACTTTGTCACAAGTGACACCGTATTCCTTTAAAGTTTTTCTCATCCATAAAAATTGAGTGCATGCACTTGCAGTATCCACATATTCAGCTTCGGTGGTGTAGAGATATATATAATTTTGCTTCTTAGAAGACCAACATACCAAAGATCTGCCCAGAAATTGACATGCACTAGATGTTGATTCTCTATCATCCTTATCACCAGCCCAATCTGAATCCATGTACCCACATAGAGAGAAATTTGAGCCTTTTTTTGGGATACCACAATCCATAGTTTGGGGTATGAACTAAATATCAGAAGATTCTCTTGACTGCCACCAAGTGGCTTTCTTTAGGAACTTCTTATACCTTGCACACACCCCTACACTCATCATAATATAGGGTCTAGATGCACAAAGGTAAAGCAAAGAACCAATCATGGACCAGTATACCTTTTGATCCACATATTTTCCATTGGGATTTAATTCAAGATGGCCTTTAGTTTGCATTGGTGTAGCAAAGCCATTGAGATCCTTCATCTTGAACCTCTTGAGCATGTCGTGGGTGTACTTGGCTTGATTGATGAAGGTTCCTTCTCTAAATTTCTTGATCTCAAAACCAAGAAAGAACCTCATTTCTCCCATCATAGACATCTCAAACCTGTCAGTCATAAGCATTGAAAATTCATCATTAAAACTTTTGTTAGTAGAGCCAAAGATAATGTCATCAACATATAATTGGCAAATGAAAATCTCCCCTTAACCTTCTTAGTAAAAAGAGTGGGGTCAATTTTTCCAACTTCAAAACTACGGTCTAATAACAACTCTTTAAGGTGCTCATACCACACACGTGGAGCTTGTTTAAGGACATAGAGTGTCTTATCAAGTTTGTAGACATGGTAAGGAAAGTTGGGGTCCTCGAAGCCCGGGGGTTGCTTAACATAAACTAATTCATGCAATGGACCATTAAGAAAGTCACTTTTTACATCCATTTTCTGTAATTAAAAGTTATGATGTGCAACATATGCAAGAAGGATACGGATAGACTCAAGGCGAGCCATTGGAGCATAAGTTTCGCTGAAGTCAATTCCTTCCACTTGAGAGAAACCTTGAGGTACCAATCTTGCCTTGTTTCTTCCAACAATTACATTCTCATATTGCTTGTTCTTGAATATCCACTTCACATCGATAACATTGAGCTTCTCTACCAACTTCAAAACCTTGTTGCGCTCGAAGTTGTTAAGTTATTCTTGCATGGCCAATACCCAATCTGGATCTTCAAGTGCTTCGAACACATTTTTAGGTTCCACCATAGATATATGAGCTTGATGATCACTAAAGCTTGCCAACTTTCTTCTTGTGGACACCCTTCTTCTTAGATCAACAACCACTTTGTCAAGTGCGTGACCTCTGAGTTCAAGATTTCTTTCAGCTCTTGCTTTGTGACGAGTTCGATATCCTCATTGTTCCTTGGAGGAATCTCTTCCAAATTTTGGTCCTCATCTTGACCAATAACATGACCTTGGTCAACAACTGGTTCAACATTAGCAGTAGAATGAGACTCTTTACCTTGGTCTTGATCAACAATAACTTTAGTTGGTTGCTGTAATTCTTGACTCATAGGGCCGGATAATTTGGCCGAGGGGAAGGCCAGATAATCTGGCGACCGGATTATCTGGCGTGGGAGTTTCTTCTGAATCTTCCTCGCTGCTGGAAATTGAAGGAGTTGTAGGGCCAGATGATCCGACCATTGGGGAGGCCAGATTTTCTGGCCTGGGACTTCC
The DNA here is from genome assembly GCA_916181665.1 of Avena sativa. Taxonomy (NCBI): domain Eukaryota; kingdom Viridiplantae; phylum Streptophyta; class Magnoliopsida; order Poales; family Poaceae; genus Avena; species Avena sativa. The sequence goes on from OV702287.1 coordinate 463,142,633, forward strand.
AACTTGATCAACATGTAGATGATCTTTAGCATGTTGTTGGATAGGTGTATCGTTAGCTTAAGCAGATGGAGCTTGTTGGCCTTGTGTAGATGAGGGCTTGATGACTGCAAGTGCACAGATTGTTTGTAGCTAGTTTCGAAATAAAGATATCGATCCCACAGGGAGCAGTAGGCGAGAGACCAAAATGCTTTTAACTAAAACTAAATGAAGTACTTTAGGAATAACTTTAAGGTGCAAGAAAAGTAGAGTTGTTTTTGGGTTTTTGATTGAATGAAGCAATTTAAAGTAAAGTAAAACTTAATGCAGAAAATAAGAATCGCGTGTGTAAATGATCTTGGAACTACAATAGAAAAAGGTGTTCTCAGGGAGTGGTGGATACACCGCTAGTAATTTAGACTAAGCAATCAAGATTATTATAACAAATATTCTCATGATATGTATGTATGTGGGAGGAGCTCCATATATGGACAAATAGGCAGCAACCACTGCTCACATCATGCTTCATAACCACAACTGACAGATAAACAACATCAATCGTATTATCCCGCTATTAAGGGATTTCTCCCGTGGCATGGACATGGCTTTATGAGTTCTCCTTGTTTCCCCAAGTTAGTGCGTAAATAATGACAACAGCTTTATAGTCACAGTAAGTGCTATCGTCCCTCTGTCTACTAACGAGTAATCCTCTTCATCGAGTCCCCATAAGAGGAAAATATTAAGGAGGTGCATAACTCCCAACATCAAGATGAAGACAATTAACACATACACATAATGATGTATAAGATAATAATCTCTATCTTATCTCAATCATATGCTAGGGTTTCTCCATCTCCCCAAGAACTAAAGATCTACTCAGACATGGAGGCAATCAACATCATAGCAATGGTAATGGAAACAATTGTAGATGAATAGTTCTTGTATAAATCCACAACGAGTACGGAAATTACAACAAGATCTAGATGGGGGTGAAGATGGGATGGATGGAGATGATGGTGGTGCAGCGATTGATGAAGATGAAGATCGATGCCTTGGCCTCCTAGATCTGCGTAGGGCGAAGATGGATCCCTTGGGCAAGTTCCCCCTCCAGATGCCTTCCAGAGGTGAGGTTTTAGCGATTTCTGGGTGTTCTGTATGTCGTCTCCTCGATCCAATTGCACGGGGTGAAACTATTTGAGGAGGCGGTGGCGGCGCCAACTATACAACCAGAACTATATGGCCAAAAAATTTATTCCCGCCGTATAGTTGGTCATTGAACCGCCTGTTTGCCTCGATCGCTTCGGGTTTTCTTCTGGTGGTATTGATATTTCCCAAATACACGATTTGCATTGTTTTTGACTCCTTTTATCCCCAATACAACTGCTCCAAGGATTGTGTCCATTGTATCCATCATCTGTCCTGATCTTGGTGAAAATAGACATAAAACATGCGCGTGAACATCGTAAAATACCAAGATCCTACCACTATAACGCAAAACAATAATATAAAACATGATGCAAATATGCACTCATCAGGTCTCCACTTGAGTAGAGCATTGTCCTTCCTGATCCGCCACAAAGGGTTCCTCAACGAGGCGAAAAAATCCCACACCCATTATTCTTATGGCATCTTGGAGTATTTCAACATCTGTATCACAAACACCAACTTGCCCCACATGGGAGCCGTCATTCTCATCAAACACCACACTACAGGATTCTTCAACAATTCCCGTGGCCTTGTTGTAGATTCTATAAGTGTGGGATTCAGCACATAACCAACAAATACTTCTAAATCCTTAGATTCAAATTTCTACAAACGAACTCCTTTTATGAGAAAGAAACACTTACAACCGAACACCCGGAAGTATGAGATATTGGGCTTGTTACCGGTAAGTATTTCATATGAAGTCTTGTCCAAGTTCTTGCGGAGGTAGAGGCGGTTCAATGAGTGACATGCGGTGGATATAGCTTCAACCAAAAAATTGTATGGAGACTTAAACTCAGCCAACATGGACCTTGCAATATCCATTAATGTTCGGTTCTTCCTCTCGGCTACACAATTTTGTTGATGGGTGTACGTAGCAGAATATTGATGTCTTATCCCCTCTTCACTTTGAACCTCATTCAAGGTGTGGTTGTTGAACTTGGAGATGTTGTCGCTTGTTATCGCCAATATGGGAACATTGTGTTGACATTGAACTTGATTTGCAAAGTCAATGACGGTTTGTTGAGTCTCGCTCTTCAACTTGAAGAAATAAACCCAAGTGTATCTTGAATAGTCATCAAGAATTACCAGACAATACTACTTCCCTCTGATACTATCATGAGATGGAGGACCAAAAAGATCCACATGAAGAAGCTCTCAAATCCTCTTAGACGAGATAATAGTCTTCCTTCTATGGGGAGTATCATGCATATTTCTTTGAACACAAGCCCTGCAAACACGATCTTTGTCAAAGGAAACATTTTCTTTTAGTCCAAGAATGTGGCCACCCTTGTGCAGACTTTGCAAAGTTCTCATGTTGACATGGTCTAGTTGGCGATGCCATAGCCAACCCACGTCGGCCTTTCCGAATAGGAACATCGGACCTGTAGTGGTTTCCCTCGAAAATTCCACCACATAGAAGTCATTTTCGACATACCCAATGAAAGCAACCTTGAGAGACTTGCTCCACAAGAGTACCACAATATCATCATCTATAAAAATAGTAGAGCCCTTCTTACCAAGGGCACGAACTGAAAGTAAGTTATAACCGAGGGTCACAACAAGCATGATGTCCACAAGAGAGATATCATGGGCGACCACAACCTTGCCAAGACCCAATACCATTGATTTATACTTATCACCATAGGAGACGGTTATTTGATCATGATTAGGTCTCATCTCCGTGATGATCTCCTTGCTTCCGGTCATATGACTTATGCATCCACTATCGAGCAACCATTTTGGTCCACCAGAAGCATAGCCCTACAATAAATCAATTCTTGGTTTTAGGTACCCATTTTTCAATGGGTCCTCTTTTATTAGCAACAAGGGTCTTGGGAACCCAAATAGACCAAGCAATATAACCATCATAAGGCCCAAAATATCTAGCATAGACATCACCATAATAATCATGGAACAAAACGTAATTGGGGTTAATGATTCCTATAAAACCCTCATAATCAGTTTTGCCCTTCTTAGCATCATTTCCTACGGTGGTGCTTGCCTTTTATTATGAGGGCTTGGCCTTTTTCTTGTTCTTGTTCTTGTTCTTCTTCTTGGGTCATATCCAAGACCCTCTTTCCCATTGCTGGACCTTTTCTTAGTCAAAAGTTCATCAAGAACTTCCTTACTCTTGGGAAGAGAGGACTTGGCAAGATCATCCTTCAACCTAGAATTTTCCTCAAGAATATCTACATGTAAAGTAGTAGAGGTGATAGGGATATCATATTTGGTTAGTCAAATTTGAAGTTGGTCATGAGACTTGGTGATGATAGAGTGTTCACTCTCCAAAGCCTTGTGGGCTTTGTCAAGCTTCTCTAACTCCTCGATTAGTCTAGCATGAACAACATCAAAATCAACCTTCTCATTTTTAAGATTTTTAGTTTTAGCAATAGCATGGTCTTGTTCTTTAATAAGTTTATATACAATATCATCATGTGACTCCTCACAATAGATTCAAGCTTATCCTCAAGAGAAGCCCGAATCTCTTCCTCTTCTTCCAAAGCATTCTTTAAGGATGCTATTTCAATTGCATCCTCTCTTTCAATCCTACCTTTCTCTTCAATAAGATCTTCCGAATGGACAAGTTGGCCCATGAGGGCCTCAAAATGCTTCTTATGCTCACCTTGTAAGTTAGTCACATAATGATCCAAAGCAATAACCTCTTCTTTTATATTAAGACTAGTAGGATCATATAATTCAACATTCATAGTAGACTTAGGAAAAGAAGTGGTAGAAGGTGATACCTTGAAAGCCCTTGCCATGAGGAAATTGATGTCCTTGTTGGAGATGTTCTCGTTAGGAGAGTCGAAGAGTGAAGTAGTTCGTGTAGAGGTGGTGGCTATGGCTACCACTTCCCTTGAGCTTTGTTCTTCCTCTTCGTCTTCACTTCTGTACGAGTACTCCTCATGTGCCACCAACACAATATTCGGTTTCTTATTGTATGCAATTCTCTTTTTAGAGAAAGGCTTCTTGCGTGAAGCCTTTGACTTGTCCTTGAGAACGAGTCTACCGCCATGATCTTCTCTATTTTGATAGGGGCATTTAGCAACGAAATGGAAATGGTCACCACAATTTTAACAAGACCTCAGTTCTGGACCATTTTCCTTTCTTCCTCTTGAGCCATTTCTTCATTCAAGCTCAGCCTTTGCCTTGGCGGGATTTTTCCAAAAGTTCCTTGCATAGAATGTCATGTACTCACCATGAGCGAGTTTGACTTCCTCGGTACAGCTCATGGCACTGATATCATGGTTCCTTTCTTCTTCTTCATGATCAACCACATTGGCCTTCAAGGCAAGATTAACACCCTTTTGCATACCTATTTCTCATTCACGAGCATCTTCAGCATTCTTGGCCGCTACCTTGAAAGCAGCCATCTCTTGCATAACTTCATTGGAATTCATGAGGTGGTAGTTATGTCTTCCTTGTAGACTCTTCAAATCAGTTGGCTCGAATGGCATGAGAGCACTCACATACTTCCTCTTAATCCAGGCATCATCAACCTGGGAAGCACCATGATTTCTAAATGTGGTGGAAATGGACTTGAGTCTTCGATACATGTCTTCATGGTCCTCACCATCCATCATGTAAAAAATCTTCAGCTTTGAAAGGACAATGGATGTTTCCTAGAGAGGGGTGAATAGGCATTTAAAAAATATTACGGTTTAGGCTCTAATAAATGTGGAATAAAACTAACATTTAATTTATCAAGCCAAAACTTATATCCACTAGGTTCACTAAGTGCAGCAACAACCTATGTTAAGCAGTACAAACAACAAGGTGATAGCAAGATATAGTACTTCAAGCACGATGGCTATCACAATGTAAATTGCATAAGTAAAGGGATCGGTTGAGAGATAACCGACGGACGCGGAGATGATGATTTTTATCCTAATGTTCACTTCCATAGAACCTACGTCTCCGTTGGAGAGGTGCGATGACACAATGCTCTCCGAAGCCAAAAATGGCTCACCTTGAGGTGTGGTGGCTCGATGCTCACCGAACACCACACAAGGCCTCAAGATGCGAAGGCACGGAATCCATCGATGCCACAACAGGCTCACCCTACTCTCCCATGATCTCGCCACAAAGGCCCACTCATGATCCACTATGGGACACTTGAGGGCAGTCACTAAACCCGTACAAGGCTTGGCGCAATCTCCACAACTCAATTGGAGGACTCACAAGAAACACCACAAAGGCCACAAGCTTGGGGAATCTCCACAACTCAATTGGAGGCCCCAATAACAATGCCACAACATGACACAAGCTTGAGGAATCTCCACAACTTAATTGTAGGCCCCAAGAACTCACTACAACTCCACACAACCGTTTAGGGGTCCAAGAACCCAAGAGAAAGAAGCCCAAGAGATTGAACTCGTCGAATCTCCGAGGAGAACTCAAAACTATGCACCAAATGCAAGACGCAAGTCCTTCACTCTCAAATTCTATGAAAGCTACAAAAGATATTGAGGGAATAATAGAGGAAGAACACAAGAGGCGAATACAAAAACTCTCCAAGATCTAGATCCCAAGGATTCCTTCACAAAGGAAGAATTTGGTTTGGTCGGGTTGTAGATCTAGCCCTCTCTCAAATCCCTAAAAAATGCAAGAATCATAGGAGGGAGAAGGGGAAAAACAAAATTTTGAAGATCAATAATGGAGGAGAGAGAGTGGAAGAGCTAGCAAAAAGGGCCTCCAAAGTTGGGGAAACATTAGGGAAAAAGGGCCCCTTAAATAGGGAAAGAGAAATCTGCCCGTTTGGGTCATTTTCCTGCGTCACTTGAACTTCCGGTGAACCACCGGAAGTTCTGGTAAATCGGAACACAAAATATAGGGAGTAAACGCACTCCCGTCTGAAGTAGACTAGAACTTCGGCCGGAACTTCCGCTCAAGATAAAAATGTTGGACAACATGCACGAAAACTTCAATAACTTTTGATTCCGGACTCCGATTTCAATGATCTTGGGCTCGTTTTGAAGAGAACAATAAGATCTAAAAGATTATGAAAATAAACATCATAGTTAAATATGGGAGAAAATACTAAAATGGAGAAAGGTATGACCTCTCTAGAAGAGACGAACTGGTAAAACCTTCAAAACCCAAAATGTATGAAGTTGAGCTTGTAAACTCCAATTGGGATAAAACCAATTTTGTTGAAAAGATAAAAAAGAGTAGAATCCAAAAAGGTGAAATATTGGATACCAAAAATGGACAAAAATCAAGTATATATATGTGAGATATCTCACAAGGTGTAGAGTCAGAAAACCCGCATGATCAAAAACACAATAAGATATTCAAGGGAAATCCGTTTTTGATGACTCGAGCTTGTTATGAATAACCACAAGCTCTAGATACTCACATGAACAAGATCCAAACAACAAGCAACAAATATGATGCTATGTATGCAAAGGTTTGAGCTGACCCCAGAAAGGTACGATCAAGCTACTCACTCGAGAGCCCCTCTTGATAGTACAACTATCTATCCTAAACCCAGTCTCCTAACACTACAAGAGACCGGTTAAATAAAAAACCCATCAAGATCATACCTTTGCCTTGATAATTCCACTAGAGCTTGATGTAGAAGATCTTGTCTTCCTCAAGATGGAACATCTTTCTTGATTGTGCTTTCTCCCGCTTTGCTTTGACGAAGACTTGTGAATTTCTTCCCCATACTCCATGGGGAAACCTCTTCTTTGAACTTGTCTTCATAACTCCATGATCAATGAGGATGGCAAGTTTCAAGCATGTGATCTTCTAGAGATGGCTCATATTGATCTTACACTTCATTTCTTCTAACTCCATTAGGATGATGTCTTGAAGATAACCATGAGGAACTCCATCTTCTTCAAGACACTCTTGATCTTCTTTTCTTCTTATTCTTCTACATGATTCTAATCGGCACAAAGCCCTTGGACATTGCTTCTTATTCATTTCTTCTAACCTTGAAACCAACGCATGGCCCAAGCGATGCTAATGGACAAATCCTACAAGTGAAACTCAATTCAACCATTAGTCCATAGAGATTGTCATTAATTACCAAAACCACACATGGGGGCACACATGCACTTTCAATCTCCCTCATTTTGGTAATTGACGACAATCCCTTTGATAGGGTTTAAATATGGAATTTAACAAACAAAATGGTTGTGCGAACATCAAATACTACACAAGTATGTGATATTGGTACACCCACAATATATAGAGCAAACTCCCCCACAATCTATGCACGTGTGATGAACTTGAATTTCATTGCATATGCTGCCAACCATTACCGTTGGTGGAGTTTCCTCAATATATTCAACATGTAAAGAAACAACAAAGATGCAAAATCATTCAAGGCTAATGATTAAGAACCAACTCAAAGCATAAGCCAACTTCCCTTAAACCCTCTAAAACTTCTCCCCCATTGGCATCGATTGCCGAAATGGGTGAAAAGCTCTAAACATCCAATATAGTGAGAATTCCTCCAAAGGTGTGCATATGCACATATCCAATGATGAACACTTGGGAGGAAGTGAAACTATATTGAGGAACCGAAGATTGCAGAAAAAATAAAAAGAACGAAACTTCAACAAATGAAGCGAGCAATCAAAAGATCCAAAAGAACCAATTGAATACAACAAACGATACCAAATAGAAATAACAATATATTATGATACGAGCAAATGAGTGTTTAAATGAAATAGTGAAGCTCCCCAAGCTTTGTGCACAAGTTAGAATCATTGCATTTGAATACATCATGCACAAATATGAGAAAGAAGGTAAATGAGCATTCTTTAAATGAATTAGAGAAGCTCCCCAAGGATTATGCACCAATTATAATAATTGTATTTGGAAACAAAGTGCACAATCATGGAATTCACACTCCTCTAAACTCATTTAACAATACAAGGCATGAGAGATCAAAAATACGAGTGCCCAATGATGCAAACACAAAGGATAAGCACTCATTAGCAAATAAATTTGGAAGCCACCGAAGAATCAAAATGAAATAAAAGGTGGTCTCCAAGGAAAACAAAATCAACTAAAGATTTATCTTCTCTTGTGTGTATAAGTTTCTAGGTGGATAATATCACAAAGACATATGCCCACAAAGAAACATGCACACACAACATAGGTACTCAAAAAGCAAAAGAAAAGTAAAAGGAAGTCATCGAATATACCAATAAGATTTTGCTTGAAAGCATGGCCAAAGGCTCAATTTTATCTTATTGTACATTAATGAGCTTAAAACACCAATGCACCACATACATCACAAGTATCACCAAGATAAAAAGAGATAGTTGGAATGTATTGAGAAAGCAACAAGTAATCCCTCCATCCCAAAATATAAGGCGCCTAAGGATTGGTCAAAAGTCAAATCTTTCTAACTTTGACCAAATATTTAGGAAAAAAATATCAAGATCTACAATATTGAATGTTCATATTAAGAAAATATATTTGATGGTGAATCTATTGATATTGATTTAGTATTGTAAATGTTTGTACTTTTGTGTATAATCGTGGTCAAACTTAGAAAATGTTGACTTTTGACTAATCCTTAGGTGCCTTATATTTAGGGACGGAGGGATATCACAAATGAAAAGGTCAACTTTCCAAATTCTCACTTTTGCACATGAGAGAAATTGAGGAAAATATAGTCAATATAATTACTAGATTAACATATTTGGGATTGGTGAATCATAAGCATGATTTTGTATAGTTCCCAAAAATATGCAATCATCTCAACTTACTCATATTTGTACTAGAGAGATCTTAAAACCAAAACAAGAACCACAACATTTGTAAATACAAAAATTCATGCATGAAAAGAGATACTTATTATCAAGATATAATTGGCAGGATGTAGTGGATATGAATTTATTGATCATCCTAGCTTGCCTCCAATTGCCATGTAGACACCAGTTATTCTTTGTTCATGGGGCAAGCATCCAATATATCTCCAATGTACCTAAAGGAACATTAAGTACACTATGGTCCCCAAACAAATTGAGTGCAAAGTAGTTGGTGCAACTACAATACATAGGAGAGCCTCCACAAAAATATGTGCATATTGATATGAAATTGAATTTCATGCACATCTTAGCCGATTGGATTTGGTGGAGATTCCCCTATATATTGGATCAAAGAAAGCAAGCATGCCATAGTATAAACATGTAGTAAATATGCATGCACAAAACTTTCAAAAACCAAAAAGGATATATAATTTGAACAAAAAACCAAGTAAACCAAGAAGGCACACAAAAGTTTGACACAACAAAAGGTTATTCAAATTATATCAAAGAACCAAATCAACACATGAAGGATCACAAGTCCAGTAAATGAACTAGGCAACCGCCAAACATAAAAAAAGACAAAAACACAAATGCTCAAGGATTTACCTCATCCTAAATGATAAAAAAATAGCAAAGAATGAGACAATACCAACTACCAAATAGAGCAAGGTTCCAACACAAAAACCAAACTCTCTACACTTTTCATGATGGCACAGAGTACCAAAAGAAAAGATCAAGCTTCCAAGCGCGAAAAACATGATGTGGATCAAACCAAGAAGCATAAAAAGGAGTGTTATAGATAATATAGGTGAGCTCCCCCATGAGTGGTGCATTACGTAGAATTTTGCTTTTGAATGCTAAATGCACACAAATGAGATCATCACTACTACCAACATTAAATAAGACACAACAGGATACCAATAAAATAGAATGATCCACAAGAGGCAAGGAAAACATGGGAGTCAAATAAAAACATTGGCCAATGTGAATGATCAATAAATTCTACCATATATGGAGTACCAATTGTCCAATGACAACAAGTATTATGGATAATTTTCCCAAGGTATCTTGCAAGTACATCTATATTCACAACACAAACATATGGCAAAATATAAGAAATAAGCTCGATGCTTAGATAGAATTCTTGATAGCTCCAAATAGTCACACAATTATTAAAGATTAAAGTAACTTGAAGCAAATGGTTTCCATGGAGGATATGGAGGTCCAAATATGGGGAAACACATACCAAGAAAAACTCTCACAAACAAGATCCAAAATATGAGCAATAAAAGAAACAAAGCAAATTGGAACTTGTTTGATCTAATGTGCCACATAGGAGCTAGATAATCTTCAATATCAATTCTAAGTGGCACTACCTCAAATGTACACATTTTCTAGGTTTGTAATATGCACAAAGCATATGTATTCCTCATAATGTGATAAACCAAGAATTCTCAACAAGAGGCAAAAACATCCAAATAGAGATAATTAATGGACATTATGGAACTTGAATTTATCATGAGAAAGACATACCACATAGAGACTAGATAAACTTGAAATATAAATACTAAGTGGTATTCCTCATGTACACACATTTTAGGATTATCGAATGCCCAAGCATAACACTCCCCCAAAATGGGATAGTCCATTAATTTCTCACAAGAGCCAAATAAGATACCAAAATGATTCTAAAAAAGGCTCAAACACAATAACGCAAATACATGGTGTGGAAACCAACATACAAAAATATACTTGATAACTCAATATAAGTACGAGGGAAGCACAACATGTACAAACACATATAATGGTACAAAACCACACATGCAAAAGGGAGCAATTAACTTTTAATGTAGATGAGTTAAGCACAAGTTACCGTAAGGAGGAATAATGAATATATGATAGAAGCATGATAATCCAAATGGCTTAACTTGACAAAAAAATTTTATGAATATCACTCAATTCTTCATAATGTAGCCAAGCCTCCAATGTACACCAACAACACCTGTTGATCAAGTTTTATCTTGTTGGTCCCCAACCAAGTTGGGTCCTAAGAAGTTAGTCACAATAGGATTAGTCACCCAAATGGTTCTTTTCTTGACACCATGTTGGGAACCAACAAATTTGCCAAACACATTGCCACCCTCATCCTTACAAAGTGAATAAGTATCATCAATCAAGATATGTTTGGATGAGGAGTTACCCATGGTTCATGAGGAAGAAAGTTGCCCCTTCTAGAGACATATGTCGCAAGTTCTTCTGTTGATATATTTCTTCTTCGAAGATACCACCCTTGATGAAGAGCTTGAGTCTTCTTGGGAAGAGGCCCACTTCTAGATTGATGATGAGCTTGATGCCTCTGCCCTTGTTGCTTCTCACCAATAGGCTTCTTCTTCAATGGGAAAGCTCTCACATCATGCCCGTATTCCTTGCACTTGAAGCATACAAGGTTGGCCAAATTCTTCACTTGTTCTTGCCCATTCTTATTGTTTCCAGTATGCTTCTTATTGTTGGTGGACTTGTTCTTGACATTGGAGTTGAATCCAAGTCCACTCTTGTCATTGGGGGATCTTCACACACCTAAGATGTTCTTGAGTGTGGTCTTCCCTTCATGACACTTATTCAAGTGATTCTTCAAATAAGTGACTTGAGCCTTGAGCTCTTTGATTTCCTCTACATGGTTAGTATCAACAACAATGCTAGAGGAATTAGATGCTTCATTGTTAGAGCAACAAGGCAAGGGATGCAATTTATCACAAGATATAACATGGTTATGAGATGATGAATCACAAGGACTAGCACATGGAAATATGGAATTTTGAGTGGAAGTAGTGCTAGTGACCACATGAGGCTCACAAGATGTTGCATTCGACATTGTGTCCTCATGATCTAACTTTAGCCTACGATGGGAAACTATAAGTTCCTCGTGTGAGCTTGAGAGCTTAGCATGACTCTCTTCCAACTTCACATAGTTGCTAGTTATAAAAGCAAGTTTAGCCTTTAGATCAACATTCTCCTTCAAAATAGATGCTTCACAAGAGATAGTTTTAGTAGCACAAGCATCATAATTAATAGTAAGAGGTGAGGGTAACTTGAAAAGATCTTTTGAGTATGAAGTTTTAAGTTGCTCATGTGACTCGGTGAGTTTAATGAGCTCCCCCTTGATGACCCTAGATCCATTATTGAAGTGCTCAAAATCCTCAAGGAGTTTAGCATAAGCAACTTGAAGCTCATCATTTTTAATTTTGAGGGAACTTGCCACCTCAAGATCTCTATCATGAGATTCCTTTACTCTAGATAGCTTTAGAGCAAAAGTCTCCTCAAGAGATTCCTTGGTGGTTTCTTCCTATTCAAGAGCTTCATTTAGATTTGCAATATCATTAGCATACTCATGCTCGACTACTCATTTTGTAAATTGTGTCCTTGTGATCATCAAGAAGTTGCTTACTTTCAATAGCAAAAGTTAACATTTCAATTAATTTAGAGCAAGCAATTTTATTTGGATGTAGAGCACGAAGGACTAGCTCCCCCTTCCTTTTTAAAGAAGAAAAATCATCAACCTCTTCATCTAAATAAGCATTCACATCATCCTGAGGTGCATTGGGGTCCAAAGGAGAGGTTACCTTTGTAGCCTTAGCCATGAGGCATAAGTGAACACTAGGAGAAGATGATGATGGGGAAACACTTGAAGATCCAATCACAACCTTTCCTTGGCCCACACATTCTTCTATTTCCTCTACATGGTTAGCAACACAAGTACTAGAGGAAATAGAAGCACATTTATCATGGAAACAAGGCAAAGCTAGCATATCATCATGAGATATATTCAAACCATTTCTACATGATATGCAAGGGCAATCAACACTAGGATGTAAATCACATATAGTGCTACAAGTGTTCATGCCCAAAGATAAAACATTGCAATGAGTTAGAGATGAAGGATAATCAATGGTAAGCTCACTATCTACATTGCAGGTTCTATCACCACTCACCATATCGTTACCTTGTGACATATCACATGTAGGTGAAGTGGGGGAAGATGAGAACTGATCACGGACGAAGGTGGAGAGAACATAATCATCCTCATTAATCTTGGACACATCATATTTTGCTTGAAGCTTGGTCCAAATATCATCAGAATTCCTAAAAGGCACGATTGTGGAAAGAACCACAAAGCTCACAACATTAACAAGCACATTAGATGCTTGAGCTTCGAGATAAGAGTTTGTCTCCTCCTCTAAAGATAGATTTTGGATATCCTTAGGAGGAGAGAAACCCATATCTAGAATTTGCTCTATATTTGGGTCAATGGCCCAAAAATGACTAAGCATGCGAATTCTCCAACTACCATAATTTGTGCCATCAAATGTAAAAGTGTCAATGTGCACACAATCCCTAGGAGACATCATTACTCTCGAGGCAGTGAAGACTAAGAAGTTAAAGACCTCGCTCTGATACCAATTGAAATGACAATGGATGTCACCTAGAGGGGGGGAGAATAGGCATTTTAAAAATATTACAGTTTAGACTCTAATAAATGTGGAATAAAGTAGCGTTTAATTTATCAAGCCAAAACCTATATCCACTAGGTTCACTAAGTGAACCAACAACCTATTCTAATCAAGACAAGCAAGAAGTTGATAGCAAGATATAGTACTTCAAGCACGATGGCTATCACAATGTAAACTGCACAAGTAAAGGGCTCGGTTGAGAGATAACTGATGGACGCAGAGACGATGATTTTATCCCGAAGTTCACTTCCATAGACGCTACATCTCCACTGGAGAGGTGCAATGCTTCAATGCTCTCTGAACGCCACAAATGGCTCACTTTGAGGTGTGGTGGCTCGATGCTCACCCAATGTCACACAAGGCCTCACCTCAAGATGCGAAAGCACACAACTCACCGAAGCCACAACAAGCTCACCCTATTCTCCCATGATCTTGCCACAAATGCCCACTCACGATCCACTATGGGACACTTGAGGGCAGTCACCGAACCCGTACAAGTCTTGGGGCAATCTCTACAAATTATTTGGAGGGCTCCAAGAAACACCACAAATGTCACAAGCTTGAGAAATCTCCACAACTCAATTGGAGGCCCCAAGAATAATGCCACAACAGGACACAAGCTTGAGGAATATCCACAACTCAATTGGAGACCTCAAGAACTCACTACAACTCCACGCAACCGTCTAGGGTTCCAAGAACCCAATAGAAAAAGCCCAAAAGCTTGAACTCGCCAAATCTCCGAGGAGAACTCAAACTTATGCACCAAGTGCAAGAGGCAAGTCCTTTAATCTCAAATTGTACCAAAGCTACAAAATATATTGAGGGAATAAGATAGGAAGAACACAAGAGGAGAACACAAAACTCTCCAAGATCTAGATCCCAAGTATTCCTTCACAAAGAAGGGATTTGATTTGGTGGGGTTGTAGATCTAGATCTCCTCTCACAAATATCTCAAAAATATGCAAGAATCATAGGAGATAGAAGGGGAGAGAACAAGATTTTGAAGGTCAACAATGGAGGAGAGATAGAGAGTGGAAGATCTAGAAAAAAGGTCCTCCAAAGTTGGATAAACATTGGGAGAGAAGGGGCCCTTAAATAGGGAAAGAGAAATATGTCCGTTTGGGTCATTTTCGCATGTAACCGGAACTTCCGATGAAACACATGAAGTTCTGGTAAATCGGAACACAAAAAACAAAGAGGAAACGCACTCTCGTTGGAAGTAGACCGGAACTTCGGTCGGAACTTCCGCTCAAGAAAAAAAATGGTGTACAACATGCACGAAAACTTCAATAACTTTTGACGCCGGACTCCGATTTTGATGATCTTGAGATCATTTTATAGAGAACAACAAGCTCTAAAATATTATGAAAAGAAAAATCATAGTTCAATAAGGTAGAAAAAATACAAAAATGTAGAAAGGTATGACCTCTCTAGCAAAGACGAACCGGTAAAACCTCCAAAACCCAAAACGCAAGAAGTTGAGCTTAGAAACTCCAATTGTGATGAAACCAATTTTATTGGAAAGATAATAAAGATTAGAATCCAACAAAAGGTGAAATATTGGATACCACAAATGGGGAAATATCAAGTATATATATGTGAGATATCTCCCAAGGTGTAGGGCCGGAAAACCCAGAAGGTCAAAACACAATAAGATATTTAAGGGAAATCCGTTTTTGATGAACTAGAGCTTGTTATGAATAACCACAAGCTCTATATCCTCACATGGACAAGATACAAACAAAACCAAGAAAGATGATGCTATGTATGCAAAGGTTTGAGCCCCCCGAAAGAAACGATCGAGCTACTCACTCGAGAGCCCCTCTTGATAGTACACTATCTATCCTAAATCCGGTCTCCTAACGCTACAAGAGATCGGTAAAATAGAAAACCTATCAAGATCATACCTTTTTCTTGAGCAATCCACTTGAGCTTGATGTAGATGATCTTGTCTTTCTCAAGAAAGGACATCTTTCTTGATTGCTCTTGCTCACGCTTTGCTTTGACTAAGACTTGTGAATTGCTCCCCATACTCCATGGGGAAACCTATTATTTGAACTTGTATTCAGCACTCCATGATCAATTAGGATGGCAAGCTTCGAGCATGTGATCTTATAGAGATGGCGCAACTTGAGCTTGCATTTCATTTCTTCTAACTCCATTAGGATGATGTCTTGAAGATAACCACGAGGAACTCCATCTTATTCTTCAAGACACTCTTGATATTATTTTTCTTGTTCTTCTACATGATTCCAATCGGCACAAAGACCTTGGACATTGCTTCTTATTCATTTTTAACCTTGAAACCAACACATGGCCCAAGCGATGCTATTGGACAAATCCTACAAGTGAAACTAAATTCAACCATTAGTCCATAGAGATTGTCATTAATTACCAAAACCACACATGGGGAACACATGCACTTTCGAGCATGATTGCTGAAAGCATCATAGCAGTTTCTCCTCATGCTCTCGTTTCTGATGAACAACTCATTGACAGTATCCCAAGCTTCCTTGGCAGTGTTGAGACATTCAATATGTGGCATGTTCTTGGGACCCACACCGAGTTGAATCATGTGCAAAGTTCTGGTGTTGAGTTGAGTATCAATGACTTCTCTTCTTGTCACATTTGTTGGATCTAAAACATGGAGTCTAACCTCTATAATCTTCCACAACTCAATAGATGAACCACACACATGAGATTTCCTCAAAAAATTCCATTGATTAAATGAATATGCACGTAGCTTGGGTGGATCACCCCTATTGTTTATATGAGGATGAGGGATTGGTGGGTCAGGAGAGTATAGATGATGAACCTCACTATAATTCTCCTTTCCACTTCCCTTTTTGGAGGAGGATGCATTATCCTTGTTACCATCCCCGTCCTCCACATCATTAGACTTAGTCGAAGCATTATCCTTTGATTTAGTGGGTGAGTCCTCTAGAGGAGTGGGAGAGGCGGGTTTAGTGGTGGATGACATGATTCGCACTATAATCACGCATCTCTTTCATTTGGGTTGCCATGGTAGAAGTCAAGGAATTTTTCAATCCCTAGAGATCTTCCATGGTAATAGGAACACTAGCCGAAGCTTCATCCTCCGGTCTAGTACCCATACTCTCTTAGGCGGTAAAGCCCGAAATAAGAGTCGAGGCTCTGATACCAATTGAAATGGATCGTATGGGCACCTAGAGGGAGGGTGAATATGTGATACTTCAAATTTTAATACCTCTTCAAATTGGGCTTGACACAAAGGTAATTTCTTTAGATATGCAACTATGGTGAATTTACCTATATGCCAATCTAGCTACTAAATGAGTAAAGAGCGATGAGAGGAATGAGGTAACTGAAAGTGGATCACGCGGAGACACACAATTTATTTACCATAGTTCCTTACTTTTTAGGGGAAGTAGATCTGCATTGCAGGGGTGGGGGATACTAAGACCACCACGCCACAATAGGCATCACCCTGTTCTCTGATGGATCTCGTCACAACTGGCCTGATCCACCTTTCCACTACACGGTACCCTTCGAGGTGGGAACCAGCGCCTTTACAATGAGATCGAGGCACGCAACAAAAACTGAATTGGTGGCTCTCGAGATGATAACAAGATTGCACAACAAACAAGTTTATCAAATATCAACACCGAGATCTAGAAATTCAAACGAAACTATAGATCAAAGGGCCCTCAAATGAATGAGGGGGAAATTGAAGATCTCTTTAGTGATGCTGTAGATCAAGTCCTTCTCCCTCGATCCTCCAAATATCAAGGCCTTCAGATGGATAAACAAGTAGATCTTAGGAATTTGAGGCCCACGCAGTACTGTGATTTTTCAGAAGATTCGAGAGAGCTTAGGTTGAAGATGGGGAGGGGTATTTGTACCCCATCCCGAGATGAAGCCGTTGGAGTCAACTGGGGCCGGATAATCCGGACCAAGTAGGGGGCGGATAATCCGGCCGGGGGCAAATATCTGGTCTGGACAAAATAATCCGGTCCAAATATCCGCCCCTTCTAAGCGTCGTGCATCTGGTCCTTAGTAGAATTTGGGAAGGGGTGGATAACCCGGTTCTGTCTGGGGCCAAATTATCTGGCCATGGGCAAACAACCGGTCCAGTGCCAAATATCCGAGCAATAACCCACTTCCGAGCGTCACACGCCGGGTCCTTAGCTGAATTTGCCAGGGGTGGATTATCCGGCCCTAGACAGGGGCGGATAATCTAGCCTGGCTATTATGATTTTGCTATCTTTTGGCAGGGGCTCTTGGTAATATGTTGGTGTGATGTTGCTGACACAAGATAAACCTTTCGTATCTGCATCACTCAACGTACAATTCAAATATCCTTCGCATTGTTATCTAACACACAAAACCTACAGATCATGAAATTCTTTTTTAGAGGGACACTAGATCAGGATCTGACGGTAGCCGATCGGTGTCTTGGGATAGCTTGGCTTGAGTCCATGCTCAGCTTCGACTACGTGGATCGGATCGGCTAGAGGAAATATGAGACATGTGAGTTACATCATATGATGTTGGGAAATGTTGGCGAGCCAGCGGTGACAATGATGGTGGCGAGCGGTGATGTTCTAGTGATGAAGGTGCTAGCGGTTCATGTGGTCTCTGTACACGGTGGAGTCGACAACGAGATGCGAAAGAGGATGGCAAGGTCGATGGTGGCCACCTTGATGCTAGGTTTGGTCTTTTTTCCTCTTTTGTTTTCTTGATTTCTGTTTTCTTATTTGTTTTATAGTTTTAGTTTTACACCTCCAAATGGAATCAAACCACTCTCTAAAATTTCCTAAATTCAAAACACACACATAATATGCAATATAAAAACTACTTTTGACCAAAACAAAAATATCAAGATTGCCAATTGCATTTATTGCATTATATGGCAACTTTGGAAGATTCGAAATAGGGTTTTGAATCAAGAATTTGCATGATATGCCATGAAGAGCATGCAAATGCAATTTTTAAGTCCAAATTTCTAAAAATCTTGGGATGTTAAAAACTACCACCCTTAAAAGGAACCTTGTCCCGATATTCGAGAAGGCTAGAAAGAAATAGGTTCAAGATACACCAGGGTGCTACCACCCTTAAAAGAATAAACTATCTGTGTTGCTTATCTAGTGTTCAATTAGCAATGTGTGAGCTGCCTGGCATGTAAAAGTTGCTACCAAATCATCATCCTAGGATTTTTATATGATTGACTGAGATGCATTGTATCAAAAGGCATGAATGTTGGAGAGGGGTTGACTAAAACTTACTATACTCATCATCCAGCTCTTTAACAACTCCTCCAATGATGATGTAGTCAATGTTGAGGTAGTTCGCATTCCCCTTCTAGAATGGATTGGGCTTGTTCCCATTAGAGTTTCCAACATTCTTTTTATTCTCATTCTTCTTCTTTTTCTTCTCAAGGCAATCTGATGCATAGTGCCCTAGTTCCTTGCAATTGTAGTACTATAGATGGCTTATATCCCTATTTTGGACTTGTTGTGATGGTTATGTCCATTATTTCCATCATTGTTTTGACTATCCCCATTACTATTGGTAACTCCATCATGGTCGATGTGGTCCTTGTGCCCATGGTGGTCATGTTCATTCCCTCCATGATGATTATTCCCATTACCACCATGGTGGTTGTGTCCATTGCCATCATGCATGTGATGTTCAGAATTTCCAATCCCATCATGTAAAGTAGAGATCCTTTGATGTGATCATGAGTTGTAGTTGTTGTTGTGCTTCCTCTTGCATCTCTCTGCCTGCTTCTATTTGTCTTCGAGAATTCTGCCTTTGTCCATTAATGTTTGGAAATTAGGGGCATGGACTACTGAAATTTGAATGGAGAGATCATCACTCAGTCCATCTAAGAATCATTCTTTCCTTTTATCATTAGTGTAAACATCCTCCAGAGCATAGCGAGACAAATTAGTGAATTATTCTATGTACTCCAACACCGTGCGATTGTATGGGTGCAGATCACGGAAACCTTTCTCTTCAGGCTCATAACTCCAGATGACACATGGTTTGTCTTAAATCCTTCCTCGAACATCTCCCAGGTGACTATATCAATGGGGTGGGTGATCTAAAAAGTATTCCACCATGAGGCTGCCCATCCTTCAAGTAAATGAGCATCAAATCTCACTTTATCTTCATCCGTGCATCCAACTGTTACTAAGTCCTTATTTACCAAGCGCAGCCAATCAAGTGTTATCATATGCTTAGGTGCTCTTGAGAAATTTTTAGGCCTTAGTTTTAGGAACATAGTGAGTGCGTCCACTTGGGGTGGGTTGTTGTTATTTGCTACGAATTGGGTCACCACTTGCACTAGTTGGGTTTGTGCTACTATCAACTGCTCCATCTCAGTGGGTTGATGATGAGATGACATCTGTTTGGGATAGCATAGATGAGTATATATAGAAAAGGATTAAGAGAAGTATTTTCTACCCATACACAACAAAGTCAAACAACAACAAGTACAAAAAATCAAACAATCCTAATCAATAATATTGACATATCACAAGTTTTTATATGATCAATAGCAAAGCGATATCGGTATCCTAACAAAGAACTAGATGGTAAGCATAATTCTAACTTCGATTCTTGCGCTTCCTCGAGCGAGTGCTCAATGCCAGTGGTATTTGTTGCATCAATGTAGTAATCCTCTGCATCAAGCTATTTATCTTAACATCCTTGAAAATAATTGTGCCATCTTGATCACATATCTCAAAGGTGTACTCTCTTATTCCAGTTTTCATCTTCTCGATCTCATTCTTCAGCTCATCATTCTCCTTCTTGAGTTCATAAATATTTTCTCTCATCTGTTGCATGGTATGGTCTCCATCTATGTTTTAAAGAGTTGAGTAGGAGAATGGAAGTGATAAGAAGATACTAGAGTGAAATATATGAAGATAAGAAGATATAATTAAATAGAGTTTATACTTATTATGGCTTTCCTATTCAATTACTAGGTCACGATCCTACAATCAACACACATCTCTAATACCAGCTTGTAACATCCTCGCCTGATAAGGCTGAGTTCCTGTGTATAGTGCTAATCCCTGGATCAGTTCACTAGCACACATAGTACAAAATGATACCAAAAATATCTGTGCATCATAAATATAAGGAATATGATCTAGAATTTACATTATATTATTGGGATTTCTATTTCCGTGCCCCTGGTTCATTAGTTGTACTCAGTTTTCCCTAGCCGCTTAGTTTTTCCTCACTTTTCCCTTCCCTCCATTCTGAAACCCTCGCATGCGCTCGGACGGGTGGATGCTGTCAGGTCAAAGGCTTGACCATTACATGCTGACAGGTGGGACCGCGTTGGGAGGGTCCTGCGTTGAGCGTTACGTCGCCTCGACCGTTACATGCTGACAGGTGGGGCCAGGATACATGACCGACCAACCATCCGTCTCTCGCTGACTTGTGGGCCCTGTTTTTCCTGATTGTGTGCTCAATGCAGCTAATGAGAAATGGGGCCATTCTGTGGGCCATCAAAGCCAATGAACGATGGGGACGCTATGTGGAGTCATTCTGTGGGGCCATCATGTGGGTCTGGAGGGGGGATTTGCAAATTTGCCACGTTTTAGTGGCAAATATGCAAATTTTAAACAAAAAGTTTGGCAGATATGCAAAATCGGCAAATATGAAATAATTGATAGGTGGGGTCGTGTATGACACGTCGGCTCTCTCTCTCTCTCCTCCGCTCCCAGCCTGTAACATCCCAGCATTAGGATCCAACGAAAGGTAGAAATAGGAATATAAGTTTGTGCATGCATGCATCTGTAAAATCAGGATAAATTTTTCGCCAAACAAAACACTGAAGGGGTCAGAGTTTCTTTCACTAGCTGGAGGTAGGAATAGCTCTTGCTAGTGATTGCTATGAATTGTGACATGATCTTTAGGCAGTATTAAGAATTTGGGGAAATTACTTTGAATTCAAATTTGAAATTCAAATCAAATTGAAAATCTAAATATTAGAAGTTATTAGTGTTGAAGGGTTTCCAAAAGAAAACCCTATTAACATTGTTTGGTTTGAATAAAGAAATAGTAATCAACAATATGAATTAATGACAAGGAAAATTAAATAAGAAATAATTCTTATTTCTCTATTTTATAATAAGGTCACAACTGATGATAAATACATCAAAGGTATAAGGTTACAAAGAACAGAAATTTAACTTTATTAATTTGTAATAATATCTTTACAAGATCCTTTACAAAAATATTACAAGGAAGGTTACAAGAAGAACCTATACTAACTATCTACTCCTATACTAATCTTGTGAGTCCAGATCTTGTTTCTGCAAATAAGAAAAACATCTAGAAAGGAAAATTAGGGGTTAGTTAGATAAATTTTACTCTTAGTGTTGAACAGTGAAGTGCACTGTTCATGTTACATCATAGAGTAAATAAAAGAGTAAGTTTCACCAAAAGTGAAGTATATGTTCTTCTTAGTAAATAGGTAAGATTACAGTAAAAGCCAAGTAGATGAAAGTAAGTTTCACCAGGCTGGCAATCAGTAAACAGGTAAGAGTAAAAGCCAAGTTACTTGAGCTGATCCACATGCACAGCACACACACATACAACTTAGTCGACTAACTGCATGGTGTGTGTTATCAAGCTAACAACAGCAGTACAAGCTATCATACAGAGCACCAGTTGAAGGAGAACAAAGGAGCTCATTTCTCCTTCTCAGGCACACACCCACAGCTATAGAGTTTGCTGAAACCATAGCCAAATACTCCACCAACTTAACCCAAATCAACCATCAGATCTCCTCTTAATGGTAACATAAGGAGGGGGTGGAGTAGGTGGAAAGATAGGTCAAGCACAAAGTCACAAGAGCAGCACCAGGTGATGCAGAGCTAGAGCAGGCAGCAAGCAACACTACAACATCATCAACCAACAAATAATCTGGTGAGTTCAAATAACATTCCCATATGATCAGATTATCATAGAGTCAAATGAGCATAGGTGTTTACCTAATCTTCTCAGAAAAACACCCAAGTGGGGTGTATATTCATCCCAGAAGCATTTAGATGAAAGCCAATGACACATCCTTACAAACAAATCCAAGATCTCAGCCTATGCATCATAGATCTTGGATATAAATTTAAATCTCCACATTCATTTATGACAACAGCCTTAGAACAAGATTCAGGGCACATCTCTTATAGAGTAGCACCTCTGAAACCTATTGATCTTAAGGATCTATATTAACAGTGAAGATGTCAATCATTTTCTTCAAGAATTTAAGAATCATTAGCTGATATCATGCATCAGAGCACATATATGAGGGACAACTAGTAACAACTTAATTTTACCTAGCTATGCCTCAGACCAGCATCATAGGCTAATAGACTATAGCATCTTAGGATAATAAAGCCAGCAGAAGCTTTCCATTCATATAGCCAGCCTTACTTGGACACAGGTACAATTTGGACAATAGAAGCATGAACACTTGTGTACCATTCTAAAGAAGGTGTCACAAGTACCACTTCTAAAACCAAGCAAATACTTTACTTATGTTCCATCAGTAAACTTGCAGTTAGCTAACTAATCATTTTCCTAAAATAAACACTCAAGAATCATAACCATGGTTGTTTTTATACAATCAGAGAATCATAGGAGTATCATATTAACTCCAATCTGAAAGATCAACACAAACTAGTGTATAAAGATCAAACGAACATTACTGACAAAACCATTATCAGTATTAAGATCATGAAACAACAGTTAAATCCACATCACTAGCATTAGTGGGCAAACATCCAAGACAGTATAACCACTACAACCAGTTCTAACAGAGTCATCATAATCAAACCACATGGTTGAATCTAATCAAATCTTGAATCCCAATTAGGGATTGATCACTAGAGGCACACAAAGGTTATCGAGCAAGGCAGAGAGGAGCATAGAAGGGGAATAATCAAACTTACTCATAGTCCTCGCAAAAAGAACTGAAGAGGAAGTAGAGGATGGCCGGCGGCAAAGCAGAAATGGCGGCACGGGGAGCACCCCGAAGGGGCGCTGCAACCCACACCAACCGCATGTCAGTTCCATCGGAGAAGAGAGGCGTACGCCGTGCGAAACCCAGCGCACCATCGCCGATGCTCCAGGGTGGCAAACCCTAACCCTAGTTTTGGGCAGGGGTCAGCGCGGCCAGGAGAGAGCCCTAGCGGTGAATCTGCTTAGATAAAAGGAAGTGGTGTCATCGACTTAGTCACCCTGCATCGTGGCGGCGGCAACGATGGCCGGATTCGGCCGGAATCGTGCGCGGCGGTGGCAACAGACGGAGGAGGTGACCGCGTGCACGAGAGAGTGAGAGAGGGGAGAGGAGTGTGCGTACGTGGGGGTACTGGGCCTGTGGGAAGCCCAGTACTACCCTGGTGGGTGTAATTAGGCCAAGTAGGCCGGGTTAGGTTGGGCCGGGCCAGCCCAGTGGGCCAGGCCCGTATATTAATAGGGTTCTTTAAAAAGGGAATAATTACAAATATACCCCTGAAATAAAAGCAACTCTGGATAAATATATAAAAATCTTAAAAATACAAATAATATCTCTATGAACTCACAAAAATATTTTCTATTGAGTAAAAATAATCAATAGAAATTTTGGGCAAATAAAATTTAAGATTATGAGTAAAAGGATGCTAGTTCCTTTTGAATTTTACAAAAATATAGGAAACATCTAAAATTAAATAAAATTCACTTTTAAGATCCTAAATGAATATAGTATTATAGAAAAATACTAATTTGTATTTTTGAAAAGTGAATTTGGTGTGATGGAAATAAATCCTATTTTCTTAAAGGAATTTCAGAAAATATTTAAATAAAATAGTAAGATTTTACTAAAAGGTTAAAACATGCAAAGAAGCAAATAATAAATCGTTGCATGGCATTACTATACATTTCATATTGCTTCTTTAAATATTGTCCTTATCGGGCAATAATGGTTATTTGTAGAAACCAGAGCTCAAGGTCAGGTGGAAGCATCCGACTTCACTACCTTGCAGTCACAAGGCACGTTCATAACTTGTTCATGTCCTTTGAAGAGTCTTTATCAAAGATATTGCAAATGTTGTGTTATCATCTATGATCTGGAAAAAGAAAATGATATCTTCTCTAATAAATAAGATATAGTATCATCCTAAGTGATGATAAAGATCAGCAATGGAACTTAGGGTTCCAATTGCATAAGTCACATAGGCTTAACAACCCATGACATCAGTGATTCTAGCGCTATATAATATGCGTTAACCATGAGATTTGGAATGGGATAGAGAAGTCAGTTGTATCTTCTTCCTTTCATATGGAGGCAAGATGACCTTATCGTGACGTTGGGATTCCCGGTATGGATCCAACATATGGGTGGGCACCCTTAGGATCCACGATTTTGGTATCTAGATTATTTATGAGTGGCTGTCGAAGGTATAGTCAGGCCTTTTATGGAGCTTACTAGGGGCATTACCATTTCATAGAGTCTTCGGGAACTCACCAGGGTTATAGCTGCCCTAGTTGGAGGCTTAACGGAGGTGTAGTCAGCCCCGGAGGATCGAGAAGACATATGGGGTCGCAGAGAGGGCAGTGATTGGCTTGGATCACCTACTGGGCCCCACATCATGGAATTGTGGACGTGAAAGTACGCCCAGCTGTGCAACAAGGAGTTGGTCTCTCATGGGTAAAACAGCGCACCTATGCAGTGTAAGAATTGTGACATGTTACTCCCTGTTCCAGGAAGGATCTACGAACGCGGCAGGAAAGGAACTCCATGAAGTTCTGGTCAACCTGTGAAGGCTGGTGGGCATAGTTTTGTTAATAAAATCAATCTTTGAAGAAATGTTTATGAAAATTGCATAGTACCAAGGACATATTGTCCGAGGTGGTAGATAGAGCATCAAACTTCCCACATTGCATATAATGAACTTGCTGGGTAACGCTGTTACTCACACTTTCCTTTGAACCCCTGCTTAGACTCTGAGAATCTAGAAAACACTTCGATGTACATAGCTGATGGACAAGAGGACGTCTGCTACGAGGAACCCAGCCTGTCCAGAGGAGTTGAAGGGGTGGACTACGAGATACGCTATGGAGTGGAGGGCAACGAGTCCGAGTAGTTGCCTTAGTTTTCAGTAAATCCATTGAGCCGAGCAACAGGAACTATATAGAATAAATTGTTGAGCTCAATTCGAAGTATGAGTTTGAATTTTATATCTTCCGCTGAAACTACTTAGGTTTGGTTTGTATTTTCATAATATTAGAAGTTTGAGAACTCTTGGTTTGTAATAATGAAGTGTGTATGTTTGTATTATGGACCCGCAATGTTTCTGTTGTACCACTCTGAGGGGTGTGATATTTATGGAACGCTGTTCTGTGAATGTCATATCAACGACTAGAGTGTACTACATATGCAGTGGTATGCTGGGTCACCGCACAACCCCCAGCCTCGAGAAGCTCCTATCCCACTGGCGGATAGAGCAGCCATCGCCGGCGTGTCGGCGTGTCTCCGGATCTATCCTACGACGGTATCGAATGGACTGCCACGCTACACCGCAACCACAGCTCCGGCACCTATTTCGTCTGCACGCATTGTATGTTGGGGCAGCACCAACAGCAGGCAGGTCTGCCGCCCACGATGACCGGGATTTGGTTCCGCCACCATAGATCGACGAACAGTCGCAGCAATTTCTAGTAGTGCTTGCTAAGAACTCCTCTCCTGCTCCGCCCACCTTAATCGATTCAGTTCCCGTAATTTCCTCGATATTGTAGGTGCAAATTAGTCATCAATGTCTGGTCGTAGCGGGTACACCGGCGAGGGTGGGGAATCGGTCATGTCTCGGACACATTCTCCTTCTCCTACCACGTCGGAAGTGCATGTAGCTCCTTCTATTTGTACTACCGTTGAATTTGAAGTACTGACATGGCATGTCGGACTGATTCCAATTTAGTTTGTTTTGGGATTGTTACAGTGTGCTATGCAGGCCGATGATCCATGGTACATTGCATACCAAGATGAATCAACTAAGTGGTCTAGCCATAGGATGGATTTGGAGTAGATTGTTGCCAAGTTAGGTGATGAATTGGCCCATAAAAACCTGTTGATATTCGAGCTGAAGCGTACTGTCGGGGAAGAATTCAGAGCTTATTCGCAAAGAGAAGTTGACACCTGAGGTTGATCTTGCCGTATCTGATCAAGTCGTAGAAAATCTAAAACATGAACTTCAAGTGAGCGAGAGGGGAGGGAGGGGGTTAGTAGTTGTCATCTGCATCCTAGCAGTTAAAGTATGCGGTTTGTGGTGAAGGGTGACACGTGTAATGATTAGTTGAATAGATAGCTAATTTAGTGAGTAGGATTGTTATTCAATATATGGTTGTGATTTCCTTCTAATTTAGTCACTTTGCGGTCCCAAAGTTGTCGAGAGAATGCATTGCAGTACCCTAGTTGCTTGCCTTGGATCTAGCGGTCCCAAAGTGGTCGAGATAATGCATTACCGTACCCGAGTTGCTTGCCATTGGATCTAGCGGTCCCAAAGTAGTCGAGTGAATGCATTACGGTACCCAAGTTTCTTGCCATTGGATCTAGCGGCCCATAGTTGGCGTGCCAAATGCCTAGAGGGTCAAGTTGGGGCCTATCAGTTTTGACTGTTCTGTCGCTGCCATCATGGCTGCCATGTAGAGTTGCAGCGTTGGAGGCAGCATCCGTTGCCCGTTCCAAATTATTGGCTGAGATTGTCAATCCAAGTTAGTTGACTCAAATTCCTCAAGATACAATTGAATCTAGTCAAATCTAAATCAACTAATTTGGGTCGGAGGGAGTACTACTTATGAATCAGCTTTAGAGCATATCCATCGTCCTCACTGCTCAATATCAATTTTGATTCAAATCATACATATTTCGATCAAATTTATACAAGCCCACCGGATATTGTCAAAGCAAGTACTACTACTTATGAATCAGCTTTAGAGCATATCCACGGTCTCATGGCTCAAATACATGTCAAATTTATTCAAATCATACATATAATTTAAGTCACAGAATTTTGGTTCAAAATTGTCTTAAATTTGTCCCAATTTCAAGTGGACAGTGAGCTAGCCGCCCTCCCCGCCGTATGTGTACTCAAAGAAGTACGTGCAAAGTGCTCCCATCTGGCCTTCACCATCGACGTGCCAGCCGCGGCCATGACCTGCCTCCCACAGCTTCGGTTCACGAGGGCTTGATCTGCGCCATCGCAGTGATGTTGCGGATGATGGCTTCAATCATCTTCGCATCGATGACCACTGTCGGCACCACAACCGTAGATGTGAACGGACGATGTCTTCCATCAGTGTCTTTCATCGATGGCCACTCTTGGCACCACCACCGTCGCACTGATGTTGCGGATGATGGCTTCCATCGGTGTCTTTCAGACGGTTAGATCCTCACCACCGCACGCCGTTCTAGCAGCTACACTTAGATCCGCATCGCCGCAAGCCATTCCGACCCCCACGCACTTAGATCCGCGCCGACGCAAGCCGTACATCGATAGGAGGGGAGGAAGATGCGGCTGGTATACGTGCGACAGGGAAAGGGAGGGAGAGACCTCCAACCCACCGGATCATGATGTATCCAATGGTAGTTGTCCAAGATCCGTGTGACATACATCTCGACCAATCAGAGCGTAGCCAAACTGAGCGCTAGTTAATGCGGCTGGTATACGTGCAACGGGGAAACGGAGGGAGAGACATCCTGCCTGTCGGGCTCTCCTCGTCGTACAAGGTTAGGTGCGACCATTAGGAGAGAGAGAGAGACCTCCAGCCCGTCGGATCATGATGTATCCAATGGTGGTTGTCCATGATCCGTGTGACATACATCTCGACCAATCAGAGCGCTAGCCAGAGTGAGACATGAGAGAGGGGAAAAGTGAGGAAAACTTTAGCATGAGGGGAAAAGTGAGGAAAACTTTAGCGGGAGGGAAAAACTGAGTAGATCTAAGGAAAACAAGGGCACTCAGATAAAAAAATGACTAAGGGAAATTCAAGTTTTTGGCATAACAAATGGAAAATGTGTTATTTGAACAAAATAATCCATCTTGGCCGACATTATATTGTTTGCAACTCAAATATACACAAGTGTGACAAATTTGGCCTCATTTAGACAAAGTATGTTTTGGGATGGGTTATCTTGGAGGCTGACTGATTAGAAAGCCATGCATCTTCATAGCTAGTAGCTTATTCCAAGAAGTGGTTTAAGGGAGAAGTCCATTTCTCTTTATTTCCTTTTCTTTTATTATTCATGCTAGGTTTTAGTTAACATAACAAGACTCCATGCAAAGGTTGCACTATGTTTTGTCTTCTTTTTTGAATTAAACTAACCCAAAAACCATTTGTTTGAATTTAATCACTTAGAAAAATAAAAATGTGGCTGAATCCAAAATTTCCAATTTCATATGGTAAATCAATCCAGGATACACAAGTGTGCCAAATTTTGGGTCAATTGGTCAACGTTTGCTATGGTTTAAGCCATGAACTAGCTAAACCCCATGTGTTGACCACATGCCAAGGGCAAAACTGAGCAGTGCTAAGCAACTAGGTGCATGACAATAGAAACTTGCAATAACACGTATGTTATGGGGTTATCCAACATACAAACTTGGAAGCGTCACAAACATTGACAGTAGTTCAAATTCAATACAAACATTGACAGTAGTTCAAATTCATCATACAAATTCAAATTAATAATTCAAATTCATTTTTTTCTTTCTCCTAGTGTTTTTCGCTAGAATATTCTCGGAATTCACCACCTTGCTCCGGGTGATCCTGGCTGGAATATTCTCGGAGTCCACCATTAGCTTCTTCTGTTTGTTCCCTTTGTTCATTTTCTCTGCATCAAATGAATCAAGTGCTCTAGTCTATCGTACAATTGGTTCAACCACGTTTCGATTCATTGGTTCATACGGTTCAAAATGCATTGGCATCATTTCTTCAATATCCTCTTGTGTAATTCCTTTACGTTTGAACTCTGCTTCCAATGGATAAATTGCTTCAACCTCCGATGCATTTGGTGCAATCTCCCCTTCATTTGGTTCAATCTCCTCTCGATCCATTGGTTCAATCACCCCTGAATCTGGTTCAATCTCCCCTGCATTTGGTTCAATCTCCCCTCTATCCGTTGCTTCAATCTCCTCTCATTCAGATACTTCATTCTCATCTGCATTTGCTGCTCCCGCCTGATCATCCATTCCATAAGCTGGGTCCACTGCATTTTTACAAATCCTAACAATGTGCCCTAGGATCCCACAATGTTTGCACTTACGTCATCGAGGTGGTGCACCACCCTCTGCACTAGCTCTCATCCTATTCTTCCTTGTCCTACCTACTAGTCTAGTAAAAACTGGAGGGTATAGCTTGAAGCCTCGATTCACTTCTCTCCATTGGTCTTTTCCCAACAAGGCTGGAACATTCTGAGCATATGCCGCCCTAAATTTGGCAACGGAGAAATACTCTGACACGTACTGATCAACTTCACCCTCTTCATCTCCTAGAACACCCATGAAAAACAATTGATGTATGCAGGGTTTCCCACAGAGCTGCCATTGCTTGCAATGGCATGTCCTGTCAGCCAAACTCACTAGATACCTCCATTGCCTATCTTTACTGTTAGTGTATGTTACCTCAGCCTCCATTCCTTTTCTAATGCATTTTATCTTCAATTGTTTTGCCCTGGCATGCAATGCCTTAATCAAAGATGGGAGGATGAGATGGCCAGCATATACTGTTGATGCAATTCTTTGACGCAAATCGATCTTTATCATGATCATCTGCCTAATCTTATCAAAATATTTGCCACAACATAAGCCCTTTCAATAACTTGACCTTTGCATTGAAACTCTCTGCAAGGTTACTTGTCACATAGTCTACCTTACAAATTTCATTAAATTGGCTTCTTGACCACACCATTCCATGATGTGCATCCAAGTACTCCTTCACCGTAGGTTTTTGTTTATACTGAAAGAGATATGCCCTACATGCAAATAATGAATAGGTTTTTATTGTCATATCTCAATTAGTTTATAATAGTTTCATATTGTGCTAGAACTGTGCCAAGTAGAAACATTGGTACATGTGTGGTATGAAACAACCAAGTCCCTAGTAGCCTCTATTCATACTAGTTCGTTGGTCATGAATATGATCTAGGTTTCAAGATCATGGGCATTTATGCCGACTGATAATGGGATCATATCATTGGAGAATGATGTGATTGGACATTCCTCAAAGGATTGCAACACGATCAAGTCATATAGTTCATTGTTAGAATAGCTATACCTAGACTCCTTCTCCTTAGACCGTGAGCTCATATTACTCACTGTTTCCCGAGGCTGCTTTGACTACATCAACCGTCATCTGGTAATACGGTGGCCATAAAGGTGTATGTTGGGTATTCCAAAGGAACAGTTGATGACATGTGACTGCAATACCGGGATTTGTTCACCCACATGACGGGTAAAGATACATACGGCCGGCTTGGTGAGATTACATCTATAAATGTTGCAACATGTGACTAGGTCACGGGGATGTAATATCACGGTAACAAGAAAACAGAACTTGTTGTGAACGAGATTGAACAAGGTATGGGATACCAATGATCGGATCTTGGACAAGTTGTATCGAGAAACAAAAGAAAGAGGATGCTACATTTAGCGGTTCAAACGACATTGTCATCAGGAATGCATAGGGGTCACATGGATATCCTTGGTCCCTCTGTTCATCATTGATACAGATCATGTCTAGAGCATTCCCGAGCCGTGAGAGGATACACTTAAGGGTACAATGAGAGCGATCATTCGTAAGGCGGAATCACAGTAGAGAAAGAGAAAGATGGAATTGTTCCGCGGAGAGATCCGAAGTTGTTCGGAGAAAGAATAAAGGACCGGAATCATTCCGGGAAAGATTCGAAGTCGTTCGGAGGAAATCGAAAGGGAACCGAAAGGTGTTTCGGGTCAAGACGGATTTTTTAATATGTATTTACATATTAATTAGTGTAATTAATATTAAATATAATATTAAAATCTAATTTGAAGGGGTATCCCACTAATGGGCCAAAGTTCCTAGGGAAAAAGGGCCCATGAGGGAAAACCGAAGGAGGGAAGGGCCAAGGGCCAAAGGGCCAAGGCCCAGGCGCCTCAAGGGGGCCCACTCGGCCAGCCTAGGGCTGTGCGTGGGGTGGGGCCCACCCCTAGCCGGCTGGCCCATGAAGCCCTAAGGGCACATGCGCCTCCCCCCTCTCCCTTGAATAGTCCCACATGGGAAACCCAAAGGGGAGGGCACACCCTCTCCCCCTATATAAAGGGGTGCCCATGGGTGGGATTAAACACACAACTTGAGAAGTCCTTTGGTTGAATTTCTCCCTCCCTCTCTCTATACCTTGTGACCATGGCCCCAAGTCTGGGTTGTGCGATCGAGGCACACCTCCAGTATGCCGTTGCGTTGTAGGGATTCCTAGCCGGATATCAACATCTGCACTCCCGGCGGGATCGGGGAGCCGGAGGTCTCATCGTGCACCGGATGTGTACGAAGACACGAGGCGCAACACTTGGGGCGCTTAAATGTCGTGAGCCGGAGCTGTTGCACGATGAAGATCAAGAAGGAGAAAGGGGTGACCTGCGAGGAGCTTCGCGACCTTGAGGTCGGCTACGAGTACGACTACTTCAACCACGTTCCCCGCGGAACGTTAACAGCGTATGGTCTACAAGGGTATGTATTCTCTATGCTCCGGCCGTTACCGCATTACTACATAGATAGATCCTAGGCAGTTTTGGGGTTCCTTCATAGGAATTTTTTTGTTTTCCGCACCGATCCCCAACAGTGGTATCAGAGCCGATCTATGCGTAGGAGTGCTATACGGCCAGTATGCATGAGTATTGTGCGGGCATTGATCCCTTAGTTGTTACCCTCTAACATGTACTTGTTTATATCGCGGTATTGTTTGATGAAGCGGCCTAGACCGACCTTACGCATATTCATACGCGAGACTGGTTCCACACTTAACATACGGCTTGTACCGTATATGTGGCTAGCGGGTGTCTGTCTCTCATTCGATAGTTGATATAACATTTACAACGGAGGGCCCCGAAAGGGGTGTAATAGAGACAACCGTCAGATCCATGTTGTGGTTGGAAAGTTCGTAGTTTAGAAATGATTCTAGTGTGAAAGCCCTAACAACCACGTAAAACTTGCAATAGATAAAGTAGAGGCGTCTAACTTTATTTTGCAGGGGGGCATGTCATTACGATATGGCATTGGTCGTTACGAAGGTAAAGTAGTTTACTTTTCTATTACTAAGTAGTATAGTAATAGTCATTGTTCCGATGGACGACCTAGTGGCGGTGTCGTGGACTTGGCATCAAACCAAGGGCAGGATGGAGATCATGCCGGAGTGCTCGATGGAGATCAAGGCGCAAGAAGGACCATATCATATCACATTATACATATGATGTTGATACCAGTTTTGACATCTTATTGTGTGCTAGTATTTAGATACTCAACGGTAGCAAATAAGATAATCCCTATTGAATTCCAATGTTCCGTGTTCCCCTTGTGTGTGCACCACCAAGAAAGTTCTTCGGTATGAAGCGATCCAGGGTTACAGGCATGGGTGTCAGACATATCTATGTTCGCATACAGTGGGTGTAAGCCATGTTGCACAGCGAATACACACAAGTTAGATTTGGCGAGCCTAGCACGCCACAGAAGCGTGGCCTCGGAACACAAGAGATCGAAAGATCGAGCATGAGTCACATGGATGATGTGGTTGGCATTAGTGAATGTCTACCTTTGATAATGCACTGATGGCTGTGTAACACGGGGGAGGTGCAGAGGATAGGGATCATGCGATCACTAAAATCGTCCAGGGGATGACCATTTTAGTGGAGACCAATTATAAATTGATCTCTTATTATGAACTTAGTCTAGATGTCTGTTTGCAAATATCTTATTAGATCTTAGCCTATTCCATTAAGGTCCTTTGCGACCATGGGAATATATTGCGTGATTTGGTACTTAGCAAAAGGGTCCAACTTCATAGATTAATACCCATGCCTAAGGGATATCCTCGTAAAAGATGATCTTCTGTTCTTGATACAATAACCATTAGGAGATAATTCGATGACTCCGGAATGTTTGTGTTTTCCCCATAATCATCCAATAAGCCGTTCTCCATTCAATTGAGAGTTGGGCTAAATTCCGTATTCTACAGAATTAGGCACATAGAGTATGAGCCGTTGGATGGGTGTTCCTCCATCATGGATGAAAAGAGAATGTTTGGAAAAACACTTAGCAATCTTGCATTAGAGTTGAGAACTCTTAGAAGGACTTGATTGCAAATGGAGGTCATGGATGAAAAGGTATATGTAAGATATACAAATTATAAATGTGGTTCTTGCGAAACTCGTTGTAGTTTGCAAAGTATTTGATACTTGTCCCATTTTGTGAAAACAGGAGGATCTGCTTGAGAATTGCTGGTTTTGAGGCAATGTGACTTGATGATGGCAAGCAAAACAGTTGATGGCCAACATCGCCACTTTCCTCAAAGTTTATCATTTGGATTAGTGGACTTGAATATAAATTTGTAATCCATGTATGTGTGTCTTGCTTATGGCGAGACGATTATTCATATGAACAAGTTACAAACCAGTTTGTACTATTCTTATGAACAATACCTTATGGTCACATTGTGATTATAAATAAAGTTATTCACATCACTATGTTAATGATAATGGTTTAAACATTTATAAAAGGATTAGAATACTAAAAGATATCCAAAGTTTAATAATGAAATGACACTACAGTTTAAGTCATTTTGGTTATTGCAAGTTCTTTATGAAAGATCGGGGTCCTAGATGCTTAATCTAGAGACTTTGCAAAACCATGCCTCTTGGGCAGAATGACTAAAACTCCGCATTCTAGTAAAACGGTAATATGCGAAGAAATGTTGAAACTTATACATAGTGATGTATCATATTTTCAACAATTAGTGGAAATCATTTATTGTGGACTTAAGTGAATAAGTGTGTTTACTTAATGAAACATGAAGTTTGAAATGATTTGAATTATTCAAATGAGTTCATGACTAAATGGGATATTGAATTAACTGAATTAACAAGTCTCTTCGATTTGATCGACATGACTAAAGTATTCAAGTTAAGTTTAGCATAAAAGGAACTTGTGAAAGATGTTTCATAAATTATGATAATTGGATGAATTCAAACTTTCTTGAAATATCTAAACATCATAATCATTATGTATTAAGATATGATACATTGCAAATGTATCTATAATTTTTGATGTTCCATGCTTGGTTTTATCTACTTTTTTGTGTTTTGTTCCAACTTTGGAGTACTTTTCATATGATTTCTTGGACTAACCTATTAAAAAGATGCCACAGTGCCAATTGCCTGTTTTCGCAGTTTTTGGTTCCAGGAAGTCAGAAAATGAATATTCTCGGAATTGGACGGGACAAAAGCCAAAGTTACTATTTTCCCAGAAGACTCACGGAGCCAGAAGGAGAGTCGGAGAGGAGCCACAGGGTGGCCACACCCCCCCCTTGGCGTGGGCCAGCCCAGGCCGCGCCAGGGCATGGTGTTGGCCCCCTGGCCGGCCACCGACCTTGCCTCTTTCTCCTATAAGAGCCTCCTGATGCATAAACCCTAAATCGTCAATCAGAAATCCACGAAAAGTTCTGCAGCGCCGCCGCCACCGAAGGGGAGATTCGGGGGACAGAAAGTCTCTGTTCCCGCACCTTGCCAGGACGGGGAAGTGCCCCCGGAGCCATCTCCATCGATCTCCACCACCATCTCCATCACCATTGCTGATTCCCATGATGAGGAGGGAGTAGTTCTCTCTCGAGGCTAAGGGTTCTACCGGTAGCTATGTGTTCATCTCTCTCTCTATGCATGATCTTATTGAGATCATGAGCTTGTAATCTATAGATCTACCTTGCTACTCAAGTGCTTAATAGATCTTTGCTCTCCCCATGTGTGTGAAAGTGACAGCGTGCACACCATGGTGGCACTTAGGCTAGAGATTACAAATACTTGTTATGAGTTATATTTGGAGTTGGATGTCTTTATGAAATTGTGGTGTTTGTTGGACTCATCTAGTACTCAAGGTGACAGTGTGGGGTTTTCTAGATGGGAAAGGCTTACTTTGAGGTGTGTTGTTATAGCCCTACCATCGATTAGAGTGTCCAACCAGAGAGTAGTTAAGAGTAGTATCATAAAGAAGTATATATTTATATGAGAGTGTTCACTAGTGAAAGTATGATCCCTAGGCCTTGTTTCTTAGCATTGAAACATCATTTGCAACTAGATATGTTTCATGTTTGCTTGCTTCCATCTTTATTTCAGTTTCCCTTTAGTCTTTTCCCACGTCAACCACACGCCAGCAAGCTATTTTCTATCACCGTTACCACTTATAATTATCTATACCACTTGTATTTCACTATCTCTTCGCCGAACTAGTGCACCTATACACCTGACAAGTGTATTGGGTGTGTTGGGGACACAAGAGACTTCTTGTATCTTGATTGCAGGTTGGCTTGAGAGGGGATACCTTTGACCACTTCCTCCCTGAGTTCGATAAACCTTGGGTGATCCACTTAAGGGAAAACTTGCTGCTGTTCTACAAACCTCTACAACTTGGAGTCCCAACAATTGTCTAAAAGAATAGAAGTGCGTAGACATCAAGCTATTTTTCTAGCATTGTTGCCGGGGAGGTAAGGTAAAAGTTATTCACACCGGAGGATTAAAGAAGAAGAACCCCCCACGACAAACGCCTATTTTCTGGCGCCGTTGGCGGGGAGGTAAGGTAAAAGGTACTCACATCCTCCGGTGTGAGTGCTCGAAGTTATTTCCTTTCGATTCTGCAATTTTGTCTTTTTGTTTCTTGTTTTCACTAGTTAGGCTTAATGGAAAACAACAACAAAAATTAGAGAGCTTTATAGTATTTATCTTGAGTTAGGACATGAAGTGTTTGAAGAGAAAATTAAAAAACCTATGGAACTTTATTTGCATTCTAATAGCAATGTTATTAGTATGAATTCTTTGAACACCATTATTGCTAATGCTATGGAAAAGTCTAAGCTTGGGGAAGCTGGTTTTGATGAGCATGATCTTTTTAGTCCCCCAAGCATGGAGGAGAAAGTTTACTTTGATGATACTATGCCTCCAATCTATGATGATTACAATGATGATTATGATATTTTCAGTCCACCTACTATTGAGGAGGAAATTAATTATGACTACAATATGCCTCCTATATTTGATGATTATGGTGATGAGAATAATAATGATAGCTATTTTGTTGAATTTGCTCCCACTACAATTAATAAGAATGGCTATGCTTATGTGGAGAGTAATAATTATTATATGCATGTGGCTCATGATAAGAATGTTTTATGTGATAGTTATATTGTTAATTTTATTCATGATGCTACTGAAAGTTATTATGAGATAGGGAAACATGGTCTTATATATCTCAATAATATTAAGTTACCCCTCTTTATGTTGAAAATTTTGAAGTTGCACTTGTTTTGCTTTCCTATGCTTGTTGCTTTGTGCTTTAATGACTTGTTTATTTACAAGATTCCTATGCATAGGAAGTGGGTTAGACTTAAATGTGCTTTAAATTTGCTTCTTGATGCTCTCTTTTACTTCAATTCATATTTCTTATGTGAGCATCTTCTCAAATTATCATGCCTAACTTAAAGGCGTTAAAGAAAAGTACTTATTGGGAGATAACCCAAAAGTTTTAGATGAGTCTTGGAAGTTATTGCTTCAGTAATAACCTATCTTTATCCTTTTTTGCTTTTTGTGCCAAGAGTAACCTCTAATGAGAGAGAAGTAATGATTGGGAAAGTTGCCATCCCGAAACAGATTTCTGTGCTTCACCGTAAACATTCATGTAAAATCTCGGTACGTCCTTTTGAGGCATGAATGTTTGTTCTTCTTCCCCAAGTTGTTATCTAACTTTCTTTAGTTCAACACTTTTTGATTTGAGCAACAGAAGGTCTTCGAAACAAATCGTCTTTACCTGCTGGTCTGTTTTGACAGATTTCTGCCATTATTTGCATTTGCTTCTTGTTGGTTCCTCTTTGAGTTCTTTTGGGGAATTGAGCTTTTTGAGGGAAGTGCTACAGTAGCTAGTGTTTTAATGGAAGTTTTATTGGTGTTGGAACTGAACCTAAAGACCTATTATCTGGAGTGCACTAATGTTGCTAATAAAGATTGTGTGAAGTTTTGTATGAAGGAAAAATTTCAGGTGTATGGAAGGAACGAGTAATTAGATGAAGGATGGACTAAAGCTCAAGCTTGGGGATGCCACGCGTGTCACCCCAAGAAATATCCAAGAAGTACAAGCGTCAAAGCTTGGGGATGCCCAAGGCATCCCTTTCTTCATCAATAAAAATCCCAGGTTTCTTCCAAACGCTTCATTTTTATTGTTTCATGCACAGTTGTGTTGTTCTTGGAGCGTCTCCTTTTTCGTTTTTGTTTTGGTTTTCGTTTGATTTGTTTGCTTAGTTTGCTGAATAAATTGGTTGGACCCCCTCTTTCATACATTGGTTTGCAAATAGTTTGGTTTGGATTGGAAAAGAGTAGGAAAGTTTGTGCTTATGTGGTAAAAAGAGCTCGTTTTTTATTGTGGCCTATGCTCTGTCATGCCATGCTTGATATTGTTTTGGCTTTATGCTTAGTATTCTTTGATGTAGCATGACTTGTTATAAACAATTGAGATTGCTTAATGTGCCTTGGATGAATCATGCGTTGTTTTAGCATATTAAAGCATAGTATAGTGGTACTCTCCTTTGATGCTTTATTTGGGTTAACTTGGCGCATGCTCACACCATGTTATGACTATCTCAAGTCACCATAGCCTTTATGATCCTTTAGTTTTCAACTAGTAGTATCACTTTATGCTTTTATCAATGATGTTTTGTCGCTCTACATGATTATGGCCATTATTGCTCTCTTAGTTTGTCGCTCCCAGTCTTTTGCTAGCCTCCACAACCAAGTATGAGTTCCACTCATGCATCCAACTCCCTAAACCAAGTTATTCCAAAGAGTCCACCATACCTACCTACTAGCATATGCTATTCCAAGTATATTCATGCTTTTGTTTACCTTCCAAATTAAACTTGTTATGAGAAACTAGTGATTAAAGCTCTCACGAACTTGATGGCACACTTTACTTTTCTTGCCCTTAATAAACTTGAACCATTGTGTCGTCTATGTTGTATATGCTTGCACTTATTTGTTGGGAATTAGCAGAACCATGTTGTCATGGGGAACGCTTTCAACATTACACTTGGTACTTGTACCTAGTTGATATCATGCTCTTTTGTATATGGATGTCGTCGGTGTGAAATGAAAGGGGAGCTTGTAAGTCCATGGAGTTCTGTATATGTGTTAGAGAAACGCCTGGGCCGCTGGTTTAATCCATGCTGACATGGTGGAAACCTGCAGCGTAACCATAATGAGCTGTCTATGAAGCATTCTTCTTATAAAAAAAGAGTCCTATATTGAGAAAAAAGAGAAAAAGAAAAAAAAAGGAGATTAGGAAAAGAGGAAAGAGAGAGAAAAACACCATATTCCCATGGTAAATAAGAAGATTGCTGAGATTCTCGTTGACTGATTGCCTTGTCATTTTGATATGGGGATTCTTCCGTATCATCGGGCAAGGGGTACCCCGTTGGCGGTTCTCTATGATACACATGTACTTACAATGACAAGAACTTACCGGTGACTAAACTTGAGTAGCATGAGGAGCGGCCCTCGTATACAAGGGACATGAGATTCCTAACTTATACTTCGTCAAGCATGTACACCATAGTTTGTCCACTTTAACCTTAATCACTTCAATATGCTTATGATAGGGGCAATGAGAGCTGAAAGCTATAAGTACCATAATTTTGAAGCTCTTTATGAAACTTCAATCTCTGCTTCCTTCTATGAAGGCCTTTCTTCCACTTATATATTGAGTCTCCACCTTCTATCTTTATACACCTACTTTGAGAGCATAGTGGCCATTCTTAGTTCTATGTGCATTGTCCCAAGACTAGTTGATTGATGCATACCTTGATATTGCTTGTTTTAAATTATTTGTATCTAGTCACTCTGATGAACTTTGAAGGTGTCCTATGCATTTATATTTGCTACTCTATGAGGGACAAGCTGAATACTATTATGCTATGTTTTCTTTATGTGAAACAAACAAACGTCTTGCAAAGCATTGTTATTCATGAATCTTTTGTTTGTGCCTTTTCATGTTGCAACATAGTTTCTTTGCCTTATTGCTAGAACCTTGTCTTTCATGTTATGATTGAAGTACTATGATCCCAGCTTTGAATGTTTTACAAATACTTTGATCAATTTTATGATGGTGCATGTCACCTCAAAAATTATTCTTTCTTTTTATCACTTACCTACTCGAGGACGAGCAGGAGTTAAGCTTGGGGATGTTGATACATTGCAAATGTATCTATAATTTTTGATGTTCCATGCTTGGTTTTATCTACTTTCTTGTGTTTTGTTCCAACTTTGGAGTACTTTTCATATGATTTCTTGGACTAACCTATTAACAAGATGCCACATTGCCAGTTGCCTGTTTTCTGCTGTTTTTGGTTCCAGGAAGTCAGAAAATGAATATTCTCGGAATTGGACGGGACAAAATCCAAAGTTACTATTTTCCCGGAAGACTCACGGAGCCAGAAGGAGAGTCGGAGAGGGGCCACAGGATGGCCACACCCCCCTTGGCGCGGGACAGCCCAGGCGGCCGCCAGGGCATGGTGTGGGCCACCTGGCCTGCCACCGACCTTGCCTCTTTCGCCTATAAGAGCCTCCTGATGCATAAACCCTAAATCCTCAATTAGAAATCCACGAAAAGTTCTGCAGCGCTGCCGCCACCGAAGGGGAGATTCGGGGGACAGAAAGTCTCTGTTCCGGCACCCCGCCGGGACGGGGAAGTGCCCCCGGAGCCATCTCCATCGATCTCCACCACCATCTCCATCACCATTGCTGATTCCCGTGATGAGGAGGGAGTAGTTCTCTCTCGAGGCTAAGGGTTCTACCGGTAGCTATGTGTTCATCTCTCTCTATGCATGATCTTATTGAGATCATGAGCTT
Organism: Avena sativa; assembly: GCA_916181665.1. NCBI lineage: Eukaryota > Viridiplantae > Streptophyta > Magnoliopsida > Poales > Poaceae > Avena > Avena sativa. The sequence goes on from OV702287.1 coordinate 463,183,259, forward strand.
GTAATCTATAGATCTACCTTGCTACTCAAGTGCTTAATAGATCTCTGCTCTCCCCATGTGTGTGAAAGTGACAGCGTGCACACCATGGTGGCACTTAGGCCAGAGATTACAAATACTTGTTATGAGTTATATTTGGAGTTGGATGTCTTGATGAAATTGTGGTGTTTGTTGGACTCATCTAGTACTCAAGGTGATAGTGTGGGGTTTTCTAGATGGGAAAGGCTTACTTTGAGGTGTGTTGTTATAGCCCTACCATCGATTAGAGTGTCCAACCGGAGAGTAGTATCATAAATAAGTATATATTTATATGAGAGTGTTCACTAGTGAAAGTATGATCCCTAGGCCTTGTTTCTTAGCATTGAAACATCGTTTGCAATTAGATCTGTTACATGTTTGCTTGCTTCCATCTTTATTTCAGTTTGCCTTTAGTCTTTTCCCACGTCAACCACACGCCAGCAAGCTATTTTCTATCACCGTTACCACTTATAATTATCTATACCACTTGTATTTCACTATCTCTTCGCCGAACTAGTGCACCTATACACCTGATAAGTGTACTGGGTGTGTTGGGGACACAAGAGACTTCTTGTATCTTGATTACAGGGTTGCTTGAGAGGGGATACCTTTGACCACTTCCTCCCTGAGTTCGATAAACCTTGGGTGATCCACTTAAGGGAAAACTTGCTGCTGTTCTACAAACCTCTGCACTTGGAGGCCCAACAACTGTCTACAAGAATAGAAGTGTGTAGACATCAAGATACATATGGTATAGTATTATCTCTTATAGGGGTTATAGTTGTCATTTAGAGTTAAAGATCAAAATAAGCAAACACTTATTTGAAATACAAAGGAACATCTAAAGATTCGTGGAAACAACACCATAAGTGTTATGGCACGTTCGAGTTTCTGGAGATTTCGATAAGTCGAAGTCGTGGCGAATAAACAAGGCATTGTAGAGCATTCTTAGGAAGCTGTGAATGCATCATCCACAATGGGCAAACCTGCTGTTGTCCTAAGTTGATGTGTCTTGGTGAAGATACAAGTGAAAAAAAAGTAAAATATCAAACAAGGTATTTGACCTTACCTCCGAATTGTTGAGTGGCGCGGTGAAAGTTGTTTCGTGAATCCAAACTCTACATATAGAGGAGAAACCAATGATAATGATCATAAAAGTTTCAGTGAATACTTTTACAAAAGAAAGTAGGATTCAACTGTATATTCTAACAAGTTTGTGAAATTATATTGTTGATTCATTTGTCATGTTTTGAACAAGACATACCTACAAATTACAAAGAAGCGTGATGGATCTGAGTACGAGAAATGACTAGGAGTCATAAAATCCTATATTAAGTTACATTTAAGATTACAAAGTAACATGTTACTTGATCTTATTAAAGTGAAGAAGTTTACTTGATATTTCTGAATGACTGCAAAGTCATAAGAAGGAAATGGAACTTAATGAATGACAAAAAGCTCGATTTGTCACGAGTTTGGACAAATTCAAGGAGTTGACTAAAAACAGTAGTGATGCTTAAGTATTTTGGATTTACACTAGAAATATATGGATATTGAAGTCTCGTAATTGGAATTCTCAAATTGATGATGATCAAGGAATTTTGGAATGTCCAAGATTATCGAGAGGACCTAGATTTGAGTGGGAGCAAATCATCTTGGCTAATTCATAATATGTAGGTGACATATTTTGAGTGGGAGCTAAGTGAAATCCCTAGATCTCAAACATGAATGTCATATTTGAGTGGGAGCGTGAAATCATTCTAGGATATGTGGACGACATATGCGAATGATGTGATCGGTGTTAATAATACTTAAGTTAGGATGAAGTTGAAGTTATTAAACAATAAGATCTATAGAGATAGATTGGTGAGTTTAATAAACTCTAAATGTCAAATGCTTCTTGGACTTGATCTGAAAGATGTTCAGAAAGTCCTAAGCAAGATTCTAAAATAGCTCGGAATGGAACAAGGTAAGAAAGAAGTTCTTACTGTATGAAGCATTGAGTAATGCAACTATGGTTGAAAGAAAGAGATGTGTTGCATCTCCTATGCCTCAGTCATAGGTTCTTCCATAAAACCATGTTGCATACTCGACATAAAGTAACCCGAGGTTCTGGTTGGAAGGACTAAGTCTTAACTATAAGAACATGTCTTTAAGTGATTCCTGAGTTGATCACTGAACCAGAATTAAGTTTGTACATAAATGGCAATAAGCAATGTAAGTGACATAGATGCATTTCATGCACTATGATCTACATAGATATAGAAGTATAAAAGCTCCATCTGATGTGATGTATAAAGTTATGGCGGGGCTAGTTCGCTTTTAACGTAGAATGATGTGTCCCAGGGCCTAGTGCCCATGAGAAAGCTCTCGAGGTTGATCTAAAGTCACTGTAAGCTCCTGGAATCTGGCCATGTTCTGCTGCCATGACTATAGTATATACACAAAGGATAGCAAAGTGTGTTTTGAAGTTTAGATGACAACGGTGAAAACGACTGTCATCATAAACACTAGAAACAAAAGTCTCACTTTGTTGCCAAACAAATACTTCGACCCATTATATGATAATGGAGTGAATGTCACAATTAGGAAGACATTAACGATTTGCAAAAGACATAATGATCTAGTAAAACAGAACATGGACATGGCGTTTCCCATGAGCATGCATGATCTGTAAACGCATATGGTATATGGTTTATATGAGTAAAATGCGAGCTAGGTTATTTGTACTCTAGTGCAAGTGGGAGACTGAAAGAGATATACCCTAGAGGCAAATAATGAATAGGTTTTATTGTCATATCTCAATTAGTTTATAATAGTTTCATATTGTGCTAGAACTATGCCAAGTAGAAACATTGGTACAGGTGTGGTATGAAACAACCAAGTCCCTAGTAGCCTCTATTCATACTAGTTCGTTGGTCACGAAGATGATCTGGGTTTCAAGATCATGGGCATTTATGCCGACTGACAACGGGATCATATCATTGGAGAATGATGTGATTGGACATTCCTCAAAGGGTTACAACATGATCAAGTCATATAGTTCATTGTTGCAACAGCTATACCTAGACTCCTTCTCCTTAGACCGTGAGCTCATATTACTCACTGTTTCCCGAGGCTGCTTTGACTACATCAACCGTCATCTGGTAATACGGTGGCCATAAAGGTGTATGTTGGGTATTCCAAAGGAACAGTTGATGACATGTGACTGCAAGACCGGGATTTGTTCACCCACATGACGGGTAAAGATACATACAGCCGGCTTGGTGACATTACATCCATAAATGTTGCAACATGTGACTAGGTCACGGGGATGTAATATCACGGTAACAAGAAAATAGAACTTGTTGTGAACGAGATTGAACAAGGTATGGGATACCAATGATCGGATCTTGGACAAGTTATATCAAGAAACAAAAGGAAGAGGATGCTACATTTAGCGGTTCAAATGACATTGTCATCAGGAATGCATAGGGGTCACATGGACATCCCTGGTCCCTCTGTTGATCATTGATACAGATCTTGTCTAGAGCATTCCCGAGCCGTGAGAGGATACACTTAAGGGTACGATGAGAGCAATCATTCATAAGACAGAATCACAGTAGAGAAAGAGAAAGCCAAAATTGTTCCGTGGAGAGATCTGAAGTTGTTCGGAGAAAGAATAAAGGACCGGAATCATTCCGGGAAAGATCCGAAGTCGTTCGGAGGAAATCGAAAGGGAACCGAAAGGTGTTTCAGGTCAAGACGGATTTTGTAATATGTATTTACATATTCATTAGTGTAATTAATATTAAATATAATATTAAAATCTAATTTGAAGGGGTATCCCACTAATGGGCCAAACTTCCTAGGGAAAAGGGGCCCATGAGGGAAAACCGAAGGAGGGAAGGGCCAAGGCCCAGGCGCCTCAAGGGGGCCCACCCGGCCAGCCTAGGGCTGTGCGCAGGGTGGGGCCCACCCCTGGCCGGCTAGACCATAAAGCCCTAAGGGCCCATGCGCTTCCCCTCTCTCCCTTGAATAGTCCCACATGGGAAACCCAAAGGGGAGGGGGCACACCCTCCCCTATATAAAGGGGTGCCCATGGGTGGAATTGAACACACAACTTGAGAAGTCCTTTGGTTGACTTTCTCCCTCCCTCTCTCTATACCTTGTGACCAAGGCCCCAAGTCTGGGATGTGTGATCGAGGCACACCTGTAGTATGTTGTTGCGCTGTAGGGATTCCTAGCCGGATATCAACTTCGGCACTCCCGGCGGGATCAGGGAGCCGGAGGTCTCATCATGCACCGGATTCGTACGAAGACACGAGGTGCAACACTTGGGGCGCTTAAATGTCGTGAGACGGAGCTGTTGCACGATGAAGATCAAGAAGGAGCAAGGGGTGACCTGCGAGGAGCTTCGCGACCTTGAGGTCGGCTATGAGTACGACTACTTCAACCGCGTTCCCCGCGGAACGTTAACCGCGTAATGTCTACAAGGGTATGTATTCTCTACGCTCCGGCCGTTACCGCATACTACATAGATAGATCCTAGGAAGTTTTGGGGTTCCTTCATAGGATTTTTTTTGTTTTCCACACCGATCCCCAACATATACAACACTTCCAAATGATACAGATGCTTCCTCAAACTGCATGTGTATGAAGCTGGCCATAGGTTGTCAGTATAAACTTTACCCTTGAATTTCATTGTAAAATTCTGCACTAAGTGTAGCATACATTCCCTATGATCCACTCCGGGGGATACTGCTTCTACAATTTTCTCCAAACCTTTGCAAGCATCCGTGTGGATAGTAAGTCCTAGTGAATGACCTATAAGGTCGCGCAAATTCTCTAGAAACCAAGTCCAACTTTCCTCTGACAATCTCCAAAACTCCAAAAGCAATAGGGAACATCCAATTGTGGCCATCAACTGAAGTAGCAGCTACTAGCTATCCTTTAAATTTGCCATGAAGAGTTGTTGCATCCACGGCCAAATAAGGCTTGCAACCATCCAGAAACCCTTGCCAGCAAGCTTTGAAACAAACAAAAACCCTTCTAAAGCACTCCTTCTCCATTGTCTTCCCTCTTATTTTGTACTGAACTGTATGCCTGTCTATCTATACAACACTACCTGGACTAGCCATCTTCACTTCAGCATTGGAGCTGTAAAGCAACTGAAAACTTTCATTCCATGGACCATTGATCCTATCAAGAGCCATTTCCTTTGCATAGAACATCCTCGTGTAAGATTCTATAATATTAAACTTTTTAGAAACTTTTTTATGAGCACGGTTGCACCAAGTGATGGGTTCGCTCTCATCCAATCCATGATTGCATCTGCCAACCACCTAGTCTTTGCTAGTTTTGTTTTGTCCTTTGGTTGTCCCCCTTGAGGTGGACAAGAATGTTCGAACTGGTTACCTTTTATCTGAAACATAATGAAAATGTCAGGTACAGTTAACAAATTCTACACAATGATCTAAAATACACAAGTGACTGTAATACTTGAACCAAACTACTCCTGAGCATAGTGGATGCGTGCATCCTCCACCTACACCTCTTGTATGGGCACTTCACTGTGAACCTTGCTGGCTCACTCTTAATAACAACATAATCATTATTGGTGCAGATGCAATATGTAGTAAGGGCATTACGACAGTCCTACATTGTTTCAAATACGGTGCCTTCTGAAATCTTAGGATCGTTCATGTCCCACTCAATTACTGGCAAGTCCTCACAATCTTACTCAGCTAAAATGAGACTATCATTGTTCTCCTCGTTCTCTTCTTCATCAGTGTCATCAAATCTGGCACCATGGGCCAATTCCTCTGTTTATTGATCCTCTAGTGCTTGTTTACTATATCTACCAATTCAGAAAACATCAACTCATCCTCATCATCTAGTGGAGGCGCTCCCTCAGCAAGCTCTGCTTCGTCTTCCACATCGTCCGCACGAGCAATTTGGCATACACTCGCAGTGCGAACATATGGTACTGCTGTGGACCTACAAGGAGCGCGAGGGCGCACACTATTGTCATCAATCCGACGACACTGGTCTTTGATTCCGACCAGTGTCACACGGATCCGGCATGGGCTGACGTAAGACCCCAGCGCGTTCCGGAGAAGCATCACCGTTCTGATCGCAAGGAGGACAATTACTCAAGAACCAGATCTTCGGGACAGCACCACAAAGCTGCCCGTGACTGGCGTAAAGTCAACCCAGTTGTGGAGCAAGAGGCAATTGCTGCACTGAATCCGAGGAACCCGCCCCGGCGAGAGTCGAAAGACCGCAGGGACGATGATAAAGAGAAACGTCAGGAGGAGGATCGACAAATAATGCCACCTCCTAGACATGAAAGCCGTCCGAACAACGGACAAAGGAACGACAAACACCGTGCCGAGACAAGCCTGCAGGGGGCTCGCCACAATGAAGACCCTCCCCGAAACCAGAATAATGATGTTCCGGATGGAGGCTGGCGATCAGCCGGAAATAACCCACCTGCTCCACCCTCTCCACCAAGTAGCCATCACAACGGCCCCCAGGGAGGCAATGGAGGGCATCATGGTGGAGGAGGTGGTGGCAGAAGCCAAAGTCCGGCTCCAAGGCACCGCAGCCACAACCGACACTCAGGATGATCTCTATCCCCGAATGACGCAAGGCACAGGATCAACTCCAACATAGAGGCGCAGCTCTACGAAAATGATGATATCTACGTGGGCCCAAAGTGCTTCGGACCATGCATCAGAGCTACAAGATTACCGGAAGGATTTGCTATCTCATGACATATCCAAGCCTACGACGGCATTGCTCGGCCAGATACCTGGTTACAGGATTTCTTCCAAGCTTGTTGCATTGCCAAAGGCGGAAACGGCATGGTCGCAACCCGATATCTCCCACTCATGTTGTGGAAGACGGCAAGATCATGGCTCAATGAACTTCCGGAGAACACCATCCATAAATGGTATGACATGCAAAGTGCGTTCTTTCGGAATTTTGAAGGCACATACTGGAGGCCCTGTACGGTCGGAGACCTACAGCGTTGCACCCAGAAAGCCGGAGAAACTTGCCGGGACTACCTTGGACGATGGATCGACACCAAGAACTCTTGCGAAGGAGTAAATGACCAAACTGCGATTGAAGCTTTCATTGCAGTTCTCCCAATTGGTTTGCTACATCATCGCTTGAAGTGTGACAAAGTCACTGATTTGGGAGAGATGATAGAAACAGCGAGCAAGTATGCAGATGCTGACGATGATGCGGAGGGATTACTCAATGCCCTAGCTGTGCCACAGTCGGCAAAACAACCAAAGCAACAAGCTCAGAAGCGCAAAAATACCTCGGAAGAGAAACCTAACGCTGAAACGGCAGTGGTTACTGCTACTTTCAGGTCTGGAGGACGAGGAGGACGCGGCGGAGGATCCCGAAAAGGATAAAGAGACCAAGGAAGATTCCGACATGGAGAAAGCTGATGCTTCAAATCCCAAGCTGGAAGGGAAGAAAAATTTTCTGACCGAAAAAGACACTTATGTCACCTTCCTCAGTTCTCAACCAGCAAAGGTCAAGAGAGCAGTTCTACATGAGATCAATGCAACAGTTCCGGCTATCCCCCAATACCTGGACTGGTCGGAAGTGGCAATCACATTTGACTGTGCTGATCATCCGCCTAAGCTACACAGGCAAGGAAAATACGCCTTAATCGTCAATCCACTTATTGACGGTTATGGTTTCTCCAAGACCCTCATGGACGGTGGCAGTAGTATCAATATTCTCTATGTCAAAATGCTACGCCGGATGAAGATCTCGGAGACCCAGCTGAACCATAGCTCTATGATTTTTCACGGAGTTGTCCCAGGAAGACAAGCTAATTCCCTAGGAGAAATCACTTTGGATGTTACCTTTGGAACTCCAAAGAACTATCGGACGAAGGCACTTTCCTTTGAAGTGGTCCTATTCAAGAGCGCGTACCATGCTATATTCGGACGTCCGGCTTACTGGGCTTTTATGGCTCGTCCATGTTACATTTACAATATGATGAAAATGCTAGGTCCCAATGGCGTAATCACCATCAGGGGAGACCCAAAGAAAGCGCGAGAGTGCGAGGATGGAAATGCCACCTTTGCTGAAGTCGTGCTACATGCCCAGGAGTACCAGGAGATCAAGAAGAGCATAGATCCGTCCGAGATGCCCGCAACAAAGAAGGAGGTGACAAAGCCGAATCCGGAGTTCAAGGCATCAGAAGAGACGAAGAAGACGTCGTTGAAGGATGATGACCCCTCCAAGGTGACCCAGATAGGCATAGGCCTAGATAGCGCATAGGAAAGCGCGCTCGTCAAGTTCCTCAAAGCAAATCAAGATATCTTCGCATGGCAGCCATCTGACATGACTGGAGTACCTAGGGAACTTGCCGAGCACTCTTTAAATGTAAACCCGAACGCTAAACCCGTCAAACAGTCCTTACAACATTTCGGCGATGAAAAGCGTAAGGCAATAGCTAAGGAACTAGCGTGGCTCGAGTTAGCTAGATTCGTAGAAGAGGTCATTCACACTGAGTGGTCGGCCAATCCTGTAATGGTCCCTAAAAAGGACACCACTGATTTAAGGGTGTGTGTTGATTATACTGCCTTGAACAAGGCTTGTCCAAAAGATCCGTTCGCTCTGCCTAGGATTGATCAAGTTATCGATTCTATGGCAGGCTCAGAACTCCTCTGTTTTCTCGATGCATATTCCGGTTATCACCAAACCCAGATAAAGGAATCTGACAAAGTCAAAACCTCATTCATAACCCCTTTCAGAACCTTCTGTTTTGTTACAATGCCTTTTGGGCTGAAGAACGCAGGAGCTACCTACCAGCGTACGATGCAGCGTTGCCTCCACGACCAACTCAGATGCAATGTACATACATACGTGGATGATATTGCGGTGATGTCCAAAAATAAGGAAACGTTGATTTCCGACTTGGAGGAAACGTTTGCCAATCTACGAAAATACAACATCATGCTTAATCCGAAGAAATGCTTCTTTGGAATTCTAGCCGGAAAATTGTTAGGTTTCATCATGTCTCAAAGAGGCCTAGAGGTGAACCGAGACAAAATCAAGGCTATACTCAATATTTCTAGGCCAACTCGCCTGAAGGACATACAAAGACTAACTGGTTGCATCGCTGCAGTCAGTCGGTTTGTAAGCCGGCTCGGTGAAAGAGTCGCACCATTATACAAACTCTTGAAAAAGACTAAGGATTTTGTGTGGACTGATGAAGCTGAAGCTGCACTACAAGACCTGAAGAAAGTACTCTCATATGCTCCTATCCTTGCTGCACCGGAACCACAGGAACCGATATTGCTTTATCTTGCTACGACAAATAAAGTCGTTAGTATCGTCATGGTGGTGGAGAGACCGGAGGAAAATCAGGAACACTTGGTGCAGCATCCGACGTACTTTGTCAGCGAGGTCCTGACAGAATCAAAACAGCGGTATCCGCACTATCAAAAGCTGGCTTATGGTGTTTTCCTAGCATCTTATAAGTTACGACACTATTTTCAGGAGCATCCAATTACCGTGGTGAGCACAGCTCCCATGAGGGATATAATCAACAGCAGTGACGCCACAGGACGCGTCGCCAAATGGGGCATAGAGCTTTCAGCTTTCGATATTGAGTATAAACCCTGGACAACAATCAAATCCCAAATCCTTGCCGACTTTGTTGTTGATTGGACAGAGACGAAGGAGAATATGACCCTCCATGAGACGGAATATTGGGCCCTATACTTTGATGGGTCTAAGGCTCGAGGGGGCTCGGGGGCTGGCATGGTGCTCAAATCACCCCAAGGATATAAACTTCTATACGCGTTGTAGATCCACTTCACAGCGAGAAACAATATTGCCGAGTATGAAGCATTGCTACATGGAATCCGGATTGCTAAGGATATCGGTATCCGACGTTTGATGTGTTATGGAGATTCGGATCTTGTTGCTCAGCAAGTGTCGGATATTTGTAACGCAAATAAACACATGGCAGCATATAAAGCTGTCGTGGATGATTTATCTAAATCGTTCGAAGGGTTTGAGGTTCAACACATCCCTCGAGCAGAAAACGAGGAAGCAGATGCACTATCTCGGATAGGCTCTGCACGGAAAGAGGTCCCGGATGGCGCTTTTTTAGAGCACCTCAAAGTTCCCTCAATAAAGGGAGTGGATGAGGAATATCCGACCAAATCCGACTCACCTCTAATAGCAGTCCTGGCTGTAATTCCCAGCTGGACTCAACCCTACCTTGATTATATGGTAGATGGCAAATTACCCGAAGACGAGGTTCTGAGCCGGCAGATTATCCGACGAGCAAAAGCCTATACTATAGTTAAAGGTGAGCTCTATAAGCAGAGTGTTTCTGGGGGTTTTCAGCGCTGCGTATCTCTAGAAGAAGGAGTGGAGATCCTAAGATAAATCCACGAAGGCGAGTGTGGTCACCACTCTGCAGCCAAATCTTTAGTGGCAAAAGCTTTCAGACACGGATTTTTCTGGCTTACAGCTCAGGCAGATGTCGAATGGCTAGTCAAGACATGCAAAGGCTGTCAAAAGTACACCAAGCAAGCTCACGTTCCAGCTGATCAACTGCGAACAATACCTATAACATGGCCTTTTGTGGTCTGGGGGCTTGATATGGTAGGACCGTTTAGATGTGCTCCAAGTGGATTTACTCACCTCTTAGTGATGGTGGATAAATTCACAAAATGGATTGAGGCTAAACCCGTCACTAGTTGTGATGGAGCAACAGCCAAAAGATTTGTCAAGGATATTATAATCCGGTATGGTTATCCGCATAGTATTATCACGGATAATGGGAGTAATTTCTCTATGGGAGAATTGGCCGAATTTTGGAATGAACAAAATATCCTGCTTGACATTGCATCGGTCGCACATCCACAGGCTAACGGACAAGTCGAAAGGGCAAATGGTTTAATCCTACAAGGCCTAAAACCGAGACTCGAAGCACCACTCCGACGTGCTGTGGGGACTTGGGCAGAGGAATTACCCTCTGTAATATGGAGTTTACGAACAACTCCGAACATGTCAACTAGACACACACCTTTCTTCTTGGTCTATGGCGCAGAAGCGGTTCTTCCTAGTGATTTAATTCATACTTCTCCTAGAGTGGCCGCGTATATCGAAGAAGATGCCGAGATTTCTCGACAAAATGATCTCGACTTAGTCGAAGAAGTTCGCGTCGTTGCTGAAATGAGATCAACAGCCCATCAGCAGAAGTTACGCAAGTATCATAGCCAGAGAGTCAGAAACTGATCTTTCAATAAAGGTGATTTGGTTCTCCGGCTTGTGCAACAAAGAAAGCACAAACTTTCCCCAGTATGGGAAGGGCCCTTTTTAGTTAGTCGAGTATTGCACAATGGTTCATACTACTTAACTGACATGAGGCCAGTCAAAGAAAGACATGCTACTAAGAAGAGAAAGAGAGCTGGAGGCAGTACAAATCCAGATGAGTTAGACAGACCATGGAATATTGCTCAGCTACGTCCCTTTTATTCTTAGTTTATCCTTCTTTGTAATCATACATATGTACATGCTCTGTGAGAAATAAAAAGTCTTGGTTGCCTCAAGTTTTTTCTGAGAAGTTCTTACCATCTTATTTCTGAATGATCATGTCATAGTCAAAAATCCCAGAATACTTGAATGTACTTTATGGTCATGTTTGTTCTGGTTTAGATTTCTGATTCTAAAAATGCTACCTTCGGGTATAATTCTAAAGTTTCTAGTCTATACTTTGGTTATTTGTCTGATTGCCGGATGCGGGTATTCTCCGAGTAGTGAATTGTTGGTACTAGAAGCCGGCTTTGTTTCCGAGTTTAAACTGGTTTAGCAATTGAGCCCGTTGCTCGGCAAAGTTTCCGTGCAGAAGGTTTAGCCGGCTCGTGAAAGGGACAAGGCAGAAAGCGCGATAAATGATAAGTATAGACGAAAAAGTATAAGTGCTTATGTAAACATTTCAGGCACACAAAAATTTAAAGCCAAAAGTGCTGAATAGATCAAAAGCTTAGCACTAGCGAAATTATAGTACTGCATATTTTACAGACCCATAATGTTTCTCGAAATAATACAATTGTTTCTGGTAATCTATGGTGCAGGAGAAGAGGTAGGCGTTGCCGGCTCGCTGGATGCATCGGCCTCGGTTTGATAACGATCCGAGATGTTCAGATCCGATACGGTCTGTTCATCGTCAGAAAGTTCAGCTGCTTCTTCCGGAGGCGGGGGCGGTGTATCCACGCGAATGAAGAAGGGAGTGTCGTAGCTGGTTAAGTCAGCCACGTGATGGCTCTGGGTATGGCGCCAGAAAAGTACTGGTGCGGTGTTGATGTAGAGCTTGTTGGGAACCCCAAGAGGAAGGTATGATGAGCACAGCAGCAAGTTTCCCTCAGTATGAAACCAAGGTTTAATCGAACCAGTAGGAGCAAGGAAACACCCCAAAGGTGTTGCTAGCTGAGCCTTGGCAGGGCGCACTACCGGTGCTACTAGCAACATGGAGACCTGCACAACACAACCACATAACTTTGTCCCCAACTTGCGATGAGGTTGTCAATCTCACCGTGTTTTGCAAAAAACAAAGGATTAAACGTATCAAATGGAAAGAAGTAATAGTTTGCAGAAAGTAAACACAAAGCAGTAAAAGATTGTAGATTGTATGTAAACAAAAGGACCAGGATCCATAGTTCACTAGAGGTGGCTCTCCTTAAGATAGATAACATGCTGGATGAACAAATTACAGCGAGGCAATTGACAAACACCGAGAAAGCAATACATGCATATACTAATCATCTTGACTCCTTTGGAACTTGATTGGGCATTACAACATTATACATAGACCGCCATCCAACTGCATCTATGACTAATAATCCACATTCAGGTTATCATCTGAACCCCCTCCAGTATTAAGTTGCAAGCAACAGATTATTGCTTTACAAATTGCGTGTAAACTAAACAATACGATTGTTCTATGAACAAAGGATTGTTGTTTTCTCCCTAGTAGCAACAACACATCTAGTACCTTAGAGATTTCTGTCACTTCCCCAGATTACCAGAGGCATGAACCCACTATTGAGCATAAATACTAACTCTTGGAGTTGCTAGCATCTACTTGGCCAAGATAGCTACTAACAATGGAAAGCATGCAAGATCACAAATAACAAAGACATGATAGAATCAATAATCAATCTGAAATAGCATATCAATATCCATCAGATGCCCGCAAACACAACATGCAGAATTACAAATAGATGATCTTGATCATGAATGGAGCTCACAAGATCTAGACATGAAAGCACAAAGGAGGAGAACTAGCCATCTAGCTACTACATGGATCCGTAATCCAAGGATGAACTACTCACGCATCACATCGGAGGCTTGCATGGTGATGAAGAAGGCCTCCAGGGTGAAATCCCCTCTCCAGTAGGGTGTCGGGAAGAGCTTCAGATCCCTCCTGATCTAGGGATGGAGATGACGGTGGCTACAGACTCTTTCGTGGATTTTTGATCGGGTACTTAGGGTTTTCGTCCCGAGGGTAATATATAGGTGGAAGGGGAGGCCGAGGGGGTGCTAGGGGCCACCACACCACCCCCTGGCGTGGGCCAAGCCTGGATGCGCGGCCAGGTGGTGTGGCCGGCCTCTGGCCCCTCTCCGTCTCGTATTCTGGCATCTGATGACTTCCGGAAAAATACGCACTTTGGCTTTTGTCCCGTCCAATTCCGAGAATATTCATTTTCTGACTTTCCTGGAACCAAAAACAGCAGAAAACAAGCAGCTGGCACTATGGCTCTTGTTAATAGGTTAGTCCAAGAAATCATATGAAAAGTACTCAAAAGTTGGAACAAAACACAAGAAAGTGGATAAAACCAAGCATGGAACATCAAAAATTATAGATACATTTGCAATGTATCACCACGCGACACCCATATCCGGCGCAGGAGTCCATGATGGCACTGATATCTTGTTCCTGGTCGTCTTTATCCACTTTGTAGTACCCTCTGGTCACTTGCCATATCTCCATGTTTCCATGGTGGCTCATGACCATGGTGAGAGCGTTCTACGCCGCGGATCGCGTGTAGGACATGTTCCAGTCCCGGACGAGCTGCGGCATCTCTTTCGCCTGGTCTCGCACCTGAAAGTCGGACATGCGATGCATGTCCGGAATCCTAAGAGCTTCGCCAATGTCCTTGATGGATTGGCGGAAGTCATGAATAAATCACCGACTTGGGTAAGTCGGTGGGTGCGAGGCTCGGTGGAAGAAGAGTCCGTCAAGTTAAGAGGACCTATACATATAACACAAAAATGGTTAAGAAAATCGACATCAAAAGAGTCGAAGAATATACACAAGTCAGAAAGATGGAAACATACCAAAGATGACGTCGTCAACTTTGGTCTTCTCTTCTCGAAGACTCCGGAGTTCAGCCCGAAGCGCCTCGTAAAGGTCCTTCTCTCTGCAAAGCTCGTTGTTGAGATCCGAGATTCTCTGATCTTGAGCTACAATCTTACGATCATGCTCATCAGTAGCCATGGAGGAGGATTCGAGAACTTGAGCAATGCTCTTCTCATGATCTGCCTTGAGCTTATCCAGCTCTTGGCGAAGTTCTTTGTTCTCCACCACCAAGGTTTTGAGGTTCTCGGCCTCTTCAATCATAGCGCGGGACTATTTTACCAGTGCTATAAGTCAAAAAGAACAACAGTTCAGTAAAAAATATTTGACTATGAAAACACAAAGACAAGATTTGAGTCTCGGAATGTTTACCTTCGGCCTCATCCTTGGAGACCTTCAGCTCAGCATTTTCAAGCCGGAGAGCTTTGATCTCTCTCCGCTTGTTGCAGATGTTCTTCAACAAATCCTGGTTATATGAATTAACTTTCTGTAAGTCAGAATACCCAGAGTCAGAAGTCTACTAAAGACTCGGGCTAATATTGTTACTAATATCAGCACGAGCCTTGGGGGCTACACTAGTTCATTCTTTGGCATCCTATGGAAGCATAAACTTGGATTTGAATATCCTACTTCATGCTTGGGGGCTAGAGGATATGATATAAAGTACAATAAAGAAAATCGTGAGTTGGAATTCCGACTTACATGATGTTCATGTGTGAGATTACTCAGACACATGTTCACCTCGGTGGTAACCTTCTCAGCGAGGGTGAGTGGAATAACCTGGGGTGGTGGAAGCACACCAGCTCTAAGTCCCTCATCGTGAAGGCGAACTTGTTCAAGAAGGTCAGAGTATTTGATGTCCTCCGCCTCTTGTGCTTCTTCTTCGGCAGAGAGATTTCTCTTCTCCAGGCATTGCCAGGCCAGAAGCTGGATTTCTTCTACAGATTTCTGAGATAGGCCAAATTTTGCAAGTCCCGGATTGTTCAGGAGGTTTTCGGCAAAGGTCTCTGCCGAGGGATCATTACCCGAAGAGGGTTCACCCTTATCTAAACCTGGAGCCACCCGTGGTGGCGTCAGTTTGCGATTCAAGGACCGCTGGCCCCGTTGAAGGAGTCGGATCTTCTGCAACAACCGGCAACGGAGTAATCACCGGCGTTGCAGAGGGTTGTGTGGCAGGAGTCGGAGGAGCCACGACAGGAGAAGCTATGGTCAGCTTCATCTGCTGCAAGGGCTTCGAAGAAGTTCCCTTCCCTTTGCCCTTGATGAGCTGCTTAGCTCTAAGAAGGTAATAGAATAAAAACATTACATCTTGGAGGCAAAATTCAAGTAAGGAATAAAGGCGGAAGTTGTGTTGAAAGTTACCTCTTCACGACTGACACCTCCTTTGTGCCGATGGCCACTATCGAAGCCTTGCGCTTCCTAGGCACAATGTCCGGTAGTGGGACCATTTCCGCCTCCTGAGAAAACTCTAGAGGATATCCCTCGAGTGGAGCAAATACCGACTCAGGGAGGTCGGCAAGCTGAAAAGAAGAAAACATCTCAGTATTGCGAAATAACTTAAAGGGTGAAACACATGAAGGGGTTTATTATTGAAGCTTACCGGAACCACAGGGTCTTCCGCTGTATGCATATCCAGAGACAAGTCCGGAATCTTCCTTTCAATCCGCTCCTTGATCAGCCATTTAATCTGGCTTATGTAATCTTGTGGCTTTAAAGCCTTAGGACTAATGCGGAGGGAATCATTCTTCGACGCCATGATGGAGTGCATCACACGGTTGCCGTGGTGTTGGAGAGGCTAGATCCGGTGTTCAACCTAGCATTGGACTAGGTCGGATCCTTTCAAGCCCTTGTGTTTTATTAGATATTCGATCCGCCTCTTAGCAAGGATCAGATCGTCACTGAGAGCCGGAGGAGCCTCGTCCCAAGACGGTTGGGCCGTGGCGGCTCCATCGATGAAAGCCGGCAAAGCATTAGCTTTGCCGGGAGCAGGAATATCCTTATGGTAGAAGAAAGTGGCCGACCATTATTTGACCGAGTCACTGGTAGAAATGCGAGGATAACTACACTCGCGTCTATCAGAAAGTCTAATAGTGCCGGTAATATAAGGATTACCGGCAGTGATGGAGTTTCTACGGACATGGAAGTAGAAACGAAACAAAGTGAGACTCGGCCTAATGCCGAGATACCCCTCGCACAAAGCTACGTAAGAACTCATCTCTAAGAGGGAGTTTGGGGGAAGATGGTGGAGCTGTACACCATAATGATCAATCACCTCAGAAAAGAATTCCGAGGGAGGAAAGGACAAACCTCTGTCGAGGTGGGTACCAAAGTGGACCCGCTCGTCGGCGCGCGGGTGGGGGATGGTTTCGCTGAAACCGCTCTGCCAGTCACCGACACGGAGGAGACCTTCAGTCTCCACACCTTGGAGTTTCTCGTCGTCGAGCAGGCACAAGATCCAGACTCCCCGGTTGCTCTCCTTCTCTGACGCAGCCGTTGCTACCGCCGCCGCCACCGCTGCGGCCGCCAAGCCGGAAGAGGAAGATGAAGCCATTTCTCCGGTGCTCCGGTGACCTTAGATGGGCGGCGCTAGGAAATCTGGGAGGAGGGAGAGCTCTGTGCGCTGGGGAGATGTGGAGGAGAAGAAATGGCAAAGGGAACAGGTGAAGAGAGGAGAATGAAAATCCTCACCCCTTATAACCACCTACCTACGCCAAGATTCGTGCAAACAATACTGTGTAAATGCCACGCGTCGTGGAAGGAACTAGGAAGGACCCACGTGATGATTACGTCGCATCGGTCTCCGCGTACGCATTGAAACGACACCTCGGTTTCACGAATGGTGGATCCACCAACGGTCATGCTGACAGGATGTTTGTTAGATGACGTGACTTGACCATGATGAGTGTCAGATGATGTCAGAGACCAAGTTCCGGCTTAGTTTGAAATCAAGATGGAAAGTCCAAGTAACATGTTGATAGGTCCTACTTATTTTAAGACCCGGATCGTATTTTTGTTGTGAAGTTTCAGGAACCCTTCAAGATTCTGCAAGCCGAAGATCAAGCTAGACGATGATGAATCCGACTTTGGATCTTGGAGACTTCTGGGGGCTGCTGTTGGGGATATACTTTCCGGGTATCCTCATAGTTCCTCACTGACCAGGGTGGCCCACTTTGGGTTAGATCTTTGCTTCACGGACGGCCCAGTCAGGGAGAAGAGACGGAGTCCAATCTGGCTACGGGAAGGCCCAAAAGACTTACCGACTTAGGCCATAGTGTTACTTGTAGTTCAAGATGTACTCTGTAACCGATTCTTAGTCGTAGCCGGACAGATCTCTCCTGTAAACCGTAGGCTGTATATCTATATAAGCCGTCCTAGGGAGAGCCTTTAGGGCACCCTCAATAGTCTACAATCTCAACTCACACAGACGAATCCTTGTAACCCATATTCCGGCTCTGCCGTATTACTGGATAGCTAGCAGGAGTAGGATCCGTCTAAAGCCGGCGGATTCGAACCTGGGTAAACTTGTGTGCTCACCGTCCCGGAACACCATACGTCTCACACCACTCTCTTGTGCACGCCTCGAGGACCCCTCATGGCGTACTTGTCATCAATCCGACGACACGACCACCTGATGATGCCTGACCACCAGATGATGCTTTATCCCTCTTTCCTATGTGTTCAACTTTAGGTTGCACATGAAGACGAATTCGACCAAAACGTTAGGCAGCATTTAAAGAGAAAAGCATTACCAGATCAGCTTTGCTAGTTAGTGGGAGCAATCTTTTCTCGCTAATGTTGAAATATTGCAAATCAACTGAATCGCCATTGCTCCATGGGAATTTAGAATATATTTTATCTTTCAAATCTCTAAGAGTTATGGAGGTTGCAACCACCGCTGGGAAGTAAAATCCAGAGAGATACCGTTCACAACCATGAATTATGCTAGTATCCAGTTTATCCGCTAGCCAAAATGCCAACGCTGGATCAATCCTATTCGAAAAGCAAGGCAGTTAGCTACGCACCGGCGATTCGCGCTCAACTACTGCCTATAATCAATCCACAAAGGGAAACAATACTTACCCGGATGGAATCCATGTGTTAGATCCCTCCGATTCCACCCAATCTTCTCTGCGCTCGATGGGGAGGACCGGTACACCCGTCAGCGTCGCATACTGTTCCATGAAAGGGGTAGATCTAGCGGGGGAGGAAGCGGAGCCGGAGTGGGCTCCACGGCTAGGGGGAGGGGGCGGATCGGGGCCGAGAACGACATAAGGTAGGAGGGCACGACGGCGGGGGAGCAGAGCGGAGGGGCGGTGTGGGAGTTGTTCCAGGCTCGGAGCGAGAATGGCTGGTCCGACGTGTCTCCATGCGTCCCCACCCTTCACCATGTATGCAAGACCCGTCCCAACGTGACCCCACCCTTCACCACATACGCAGGACCCGTCCTAACGCGGCCCCACCTGTCAGCATGTAACGGTCGAGACGACGTAACGTAATGCTCAATGTAGGACCCGCCTAACGCGGTCTGACCTATCAACATGTAATGGTCAAGCCTTTGACCTGACGGCATCCACCCGTCCGAGCGCATGTGAGGGTTTCAGAATGGAGGGAGGGGAAAAGTGAGGAAAAACTAAGAGGCTGGGGAAACTGAGTACAACTAATGAACCAGGGGCATGAAAATAGAAATCCCTAATAATAAATACTATTGGTAACTCCATCATTGTTTTGACTTGTTGTGATGGTTATGTCCATTATTTCCATCATTTTTTTGACTATCCCCATTACTATTGGTAACTCCATGGTGGTTGATGTGGTCCTTGTGCCCATGGTGGTCATGTTCATTCCCTCCATGATCATTATTCCCATTACCACCATGGTGGTTGTGTCCATTGCCATCATGCATGTGATGTTCAGAATTTCCACTCCCATCATGGAAAGTATAGATCCTTTGATGTGATCATGAGTTGTAGTTGTTGTTGTACTTCCTCTTGCGGCTCTCTACCTACTTATATTTGTCTTCAAGAATTATGCCTTTGTCCATTAATGTTTGGAAATTAGGGGCATGGACTACTGAAATTTGAATGGAAATTTTTGCTTGCGGTGCTTGGAATATATGGAGGGCCAGAAATGATATCATTTTTAAGGATACACATGCTTCTATGAATCGATGGAAGGTGGGCTTTCAGCATGACGTACTACTGCATAGATACAAGGTGAAGTCCACGTTGGTACAGACTCTAGTAGATTGGTTGATCGCTATCTTTGTGTAATGTCTGTAACTATGTCACTCCATCATTTCTTTCCTCCTTGATGTATTGTTTTCCTTGGTCCTAGACCTAAGACCTTTGTACAGCTTTTTCTCATTATTATTATAAAAAATTGACACCGTAGGGGTTTCCCCCTACGGTAAAGGTGTCAATTTTTTTTTGAATGGAGAGATCATCACTCAGTCCATCTAAGAATCATTCTTTCCTTTTATCATTAGTGTAAACATCCTACAGAGCATAGCAAGACAAAATAGTGAATTATTCTATGTACTCCAACACTGTGCGATTGTACGGGTGCAGATCACGGAAATCCTTTCTCTTCAGGCTCATAACTCCAGATGACACATGGTTTGTCTTAAATCCTTCCTCGAACATCTCCCAGGTGACTATTTCAATGGGGTGGGTGATCTAAAAAGTATTCCACCATGAGGCCACCCATCCTTCAAGTAAATGAGCATCAAATCTCACTTTATCTTCGTCCTTGCATCCAACTGTTACTAAGTCCTTATTTACCGAGCGCAGCCAATCAAGTGTTATCATATGCTCAGGTGCTCTTGAGAAATTTTCAGGCCTTAGTTTCAGGAACATAGTGAGTGCATCCACTTGGGGTGGGTTGTTGTTATTTGCTACGAACAGGGTCACCACTTGCGCTAGTTGGGTTTGTGCTGCTATCAACTACTCCATCTCAGTGGGTTGATGACGAGCTGACATCTGTTTGGGATAGCATAGATGAGTATATATAGAAAAGGATTAAGAGAAGTATTTTCTACCCATACACAACAAAGTCAAACAACAACAAGTACAAAAAATCAAACAATCCTAATCAATAATATTGACATTTCACAAGTTTTTATATGATCAATAGTGAAGCGATATCGGTATCCTAACAAAGAACTAGATGGTAGGCATAATTCTAACTTCAATTCTTGCGCTTCGTCGAGCAAGTGCTCAATGCTAGTGGTATTTGTTGCATCAATGTAGTAATCCTCTGCATCAAGCTATTTATCTTAACATCCTTGAAAATAATTGTGCCATCTTGATCACATATCTCAAAGGTATACTCTCTTATTCCAGTTTTCAGCTTCTTGGTCTCATTCTTCAGCTCATCATTCTCCTTCTTGAGTTCATAAATATTGTCTCTCATTTGTTGCATGGTATGGTCTCCATCTATGTTTTAAAGAGTTGAGTAGGAGAATGGAAGTGATAAGAAGATACTAGAGTGAAATATATGAAGATAAGAAGATATAATTAAATAGAGTTTATACTTATTATGGCTTTCATATTCAATTACTAGGTCACGACCTTACAATCAACACACATCTCTGATCCCAGCTTGTAACATCCTCGCCCGATAAGGCTGAGTTCCTGTGTATAGTGCTAATCCCTAGATCGGTTCACTAGCACACATAGTACAAAATGATACCAAAAATATCCGTGCATCATAAATATAAGGAATATGATCTAGAATTTACATTATATTATTCAAGTACATAGCAGAAAACAATAAGGTAGATCTCCATCCTTCAAGTGTGCCATAGGAGAACATAAAAAAAATTGTTGAGTGGAGTCTCGCGACCTATAACGATCACTCAGAAATGAAATAACCTGCAACATAAAAGGTTGCAACCATGAATGGTCAATACTTTGAATGTATTGGCAAGTATCACTAATATGTGGATATAAAATGGAACATATTAATTACATGCATATTTGGCTAAGTGGAGTTTCAGGCTAGTTTGCATAAGCAATAGTTTTATCCTATATTTTCAAAATAGTTTTCCTTTTAGAAAATTATCTAAACACATTGGCTAATACCAAGTGCTCCTACTCCCTTTTTCAACCATCAAATTTTATTAAGAATTGGAATGTCAATATCATCCATAAGCTTCAGGCCTTAGTTTCTCAATATTGTCCATAACCGGGGACACGGCTAATCGACTAGATTTATATCTTCTGTAAAAGTTGTACACTTTACCCACATGACACAATCTCCTCTTGATGCCACCAGTGGTCGCTGGTTTAATACACACCAATTGGTATATCGATAGATTGAGATTGTGACGAAGCCTTTCCATATAAGTCCTCCCAATACACAATACTAGCACGTCTAACATGCACCAATGTAAGGATATATCTCCAATACACAATTCTAGTTAACCTGAAGAGGTACGAATGCAAGGGTCTTCCGCTATGTAATGGACTAAGCCAGAGCCCATATATCATATGGCTGTACACGGAAGCCACTGCACGAGAAACGTGTCAAATTTCTATGATCTTAGGTGGTATTCTTATAGTGTCACTTTACCAAAATTCATCAACAACAATATTCCACCTAGGTGATTATTTGGAGTTGTTTTATTATATAAAAACACAGCTTTTCCAATACCTCATATAATCATAACATGATATTCCACCCTGAATTTATAGTAGGGATAAGCATACTACAATTACGACGTTTCCACTAAGTAAGGTACAGAAAATATCCTAGATAGGACATAGCATAGTATATAAGACCAAAAATATTTCATATGCACTTCTACTAAAAGCATCTACAACACATAGGAAAATAAGTAGGACATTTATGATAGTATCACTTGCCTTTAGTTGATGTAGTCGTTCAAAAAATCCTCTCAACTGAAATTTTTGTACTCGTCACAAACACAATAGTTACACTCCTCGCAATCTAATATTTAAAACAAAGCACAACAAACACACCATTCATAATATTGCAAACATGCAACGATGCAGCAATACATTAAAACAATGATGAACAAATGCATGCATGACGATTTAATAAGTCACAGTGGTTGTATTTAGTTCTTTGAACATTATTATATCATATGATGCATATGAAAAAAATTGATGCATACAACAATTTAATATTAAAACTACAGTGATTTAATATGGTTTAGCTCACTTTAATTCAAGTATTGATGTTTGTGTCATATTAAATTACGAATTAAATACCACTGGATAGGTAATGCAATTTAGAACCATTAGCAACTTGAATTACCTAAAAATCATTTACAGACTTTTTTCTATGATTTAATTATTATTGCAATGCAATTATTGATTTCTGCAATATCATCTATTAAAACAGTGACAAAAAGTTTAGTTTATATTTTCTCTGGCTAGGTATGATCAAAACAAACCATAGACAATTGGATTCACTCAATTCGGTGTTACACATATCTTTCTATGATTTAAATACAATTAAGGAGAGTTTATTATCTAGAAACCTACATTGTGCAAAGTTCAAATTTTATTGCATATTAATATTTTACACAATTTTATGAATGCAGTGATATGTTACTTGAGATTTTATGATCCGTAGTGATTTTTACAAATTTAAGCAATTTTCTGCAACTTAAAATTCAATTTCCAATTGCAGCTACGCGGCATGGCGTGTTGTTACTGGCCAATACCTCTTCGTTGAAGTGGATCGAGGAGGGCAACTGGATCAGGATCTGACGATAGCGGATTGGCTCGGCTCTGTTGGAGGAGATCTCGAACGTCTATGTTAGATCGTACGATACTGGGCAACATTGGCGATCCAGGGGTGACAATGACGATGGTGGCGAGCGGCGGCGCTCTGGTGGTGAAGGTGGTGGTGGTTTCTGCGGTCTCCGTACATGGTGGAGTAGACGATGGGTTGCGGAAGAGGATGGCGAGGTCGATGGTGGCCACCTTGATGCCTCCTTCCTATAACGGTGGCGGCGCGTGGATGTAGGCGTTGGACTCTAGCGATGATCCAATGGCTTCATGCAGGCTCTCTGGTGCTCCTGCATATGGGGAAACGTCACGGGGTGAGGCGGTGGAGGATGGGGATCATAAGTATGAGAACAGAACGGAGAGGGAACAATGGAGACCTTCTGCTCGAGGTCGTACTGAAGCTTCTCCAGTGAGATCAGTTCGGAGCTCGACCGGGCGGTGGCTAGGGTGGACATTTTGCAAAAAGAAAGGCGTAGGGCGACGCGTAAGAATATATGGGGTTGGTTTAGTGCACAGGGGCAAGGAATCCGAACGAATTGGTGCGATTTCTGCGGAATTTGAATCGGGATCGGAGTCGTGTTCATCCTGGATTCGAGTTGGAGGTTGAGGATGACTGGGGTGGGTCCCGCTTGTCATTGAACGAGAGAGAGGGTAAATGGGTTGTGGCTACTGCTGGGCGCTAGATGGGCCGAGGCCGCTTGCTGCACGGTAGATAGGAATTGGCCCGCTAGGCCTTTGCGCGCTGCTAGCGCGGTAGGGAGTAGGTGGACTGGCTGTGGCTGACCCTGGTAGCCAGGTTTGTTCCTTTTTCCTCTTTTATTTTCTTGATTTCTGTTTTATAGTTTGAGTTTTACACCTTCAAATGGGTGAAACCACTTTCTAAAATTTTCTAATTCAAAACACACACATAATATGCAATATAAAAACTAGTTTTGACCAAAACCAAAATATCAAGATTTTCAATTGCATATATTGCATTATATGGCAACTTTAGAAGATTTGAAATAGGGTTTTGTTGAAGGGTTTTGAATCAAGAATTTGCATGATAAGCCATGACGAGAATGCAAATGCAATTTTTTTAACGACACAACAGGGGCGAACTGCTCACCTGCATATTTTCATTGAGAAAGGGAAAAAAACGTCCAAAAACTATTACAAAACGGGGAGGAGCGTCAGCTCAAGGATTACAACAGTGTGGCACACCACTGCTCCACACTCTCAAAGCTAACACATGAAGGGATCCGAGCCCGCCATAGCCGCAGATGTTCAACGACTTGCTCGAGGATCGCCGGAAGGGGAGATGGACGGCGTCGAAAACCATTTGATTCCTAGTTTTCCAAATCACCCAGAGGAGGCACGAGGTGACGGTGCTCCACAGTGGCACGTCCCAGGAGGGGTTGCTTGCTTGGAGCGAGACCCATGCCGCTTTGGCAGAGGTGGGGAGCGTGCATCAACGAGGCCCAAGCGTGCGTCGCCAGAACAGCCGTAGGCAGGAGCAGGCGAAGAATAGGTGGGCGAGAGTCTCTGGTTGGCGCGGGCAGAAGGGACACACGTAGGTGTCCAAGCACCCGATGTGCCGCAGGAGGGAACGCATGCGAGTATTGCCGTGGCGGAGGATCCAGACGAAGAGATTGACCTTGAGTGGTGCGTACCCAGCCCAATTCAGATCGTGGAGGGGAGGGCCGCATCCGGAGGTCTTCAACATCCTGTACACGGCCCCGACACTGAACTGATGGGCATCACCCCACGCCAGAGACCGCTCGTCGTCCGCAGTGGAGGAGCGCGCGAGGAGGTGATCGAGAGCGTCGTGAAGCACTGTCCCTTGCCTAAAGAGCTTTTAGGGACGGGGAATGTAAGTCTACCGTGCATGCTAGATAGCGTGCATGGCAGGACAGTTCATCTATTTGAGATTTGGGTTTAGGCACTCTCTCTCCTCCTTTTTCTCTTTCAAGCTCTCACACATGCATACAAGAATCTTTGCCCATCCTGCCACTTTCTAGTTATCTCTTTTATTTGCTTTATAGTGTTGGATCTAAAAAATCAATATGTTTTAAAATAAATATCAGATGAGCAATCTGTTTAAACATGAGTATTAATTTTTAAAATATCTTTTAAGCCAACTAAAAAAGTTTTATTTCAACAAAATTTAGATTCTAAATTTCAAGACACAACCAAACATAATGATGGACTTTAAAAACCAATGAAAATCAACAAAAGAAAATTAAAATATTGTGTCTTCGAGTTGTGGTCACTGTTCTTTTAATGCAACCGTTATGTTTTTTCTTTAGGATTTGAACTCGAAATTAGGTGTTATTTTTCCTTTTTCATTAATATATATTATTGTTTAACATCTATAGAAATTACCAATTATTTTTCTTATTATGATAAACAAAGTTTTAAACACAGTGAAACATACTGTTGCAAACAAGAAAAATCACCAGATTTCATAATGTTTTTCAAAATTTCATCAAGTTTCAGAAGTTAATTTTTAAATATTTTTAAAATATGTTCAATATTAGTCTTGTTTTGAAGCTTTCTTTACTAGGAATCTAAATGTGCAACTTGTTCATAAATTGGATTTTGTGTTCAAAAGATATTAAGATTTGAAGTTCAAAACTGAATAATGCATACGTGAAGGGAGTTGTGCATGCAACAGTACAATAAGAGAGAGTGTGTGGGGCCGTGCATGCTATCTAGCGTGCAGTAGAAATGCTGCTCTGTTTTAGGGACTCAAAATAAAGGGAGTCCAAATCTCTCATGCAGATGCTCTTAGCATTTGCATCACGCTGCAGTCGATCGATCACTTGCTCTATTTGTACATTTAATATGTTTATCTGTAATTACCATCTAGTTTGGTGCTAATCTGCAAACAAACAGAGGAAAGTGGAAACTAATAAAAGCACACGTGCAAAGAACGCAGGTCATGCGATGAGGCGATGCTACCTTCAACCAGTTCACCTTTCCTACACTGCCTTTCTGTGCCCTCAAACAAGTACGGAACAAATAATTACCGCTCCTTGATCTACTTAAACTACTGACCAATACGCACACGCAGTTTGTCGTACGCCGTAGTGTATCTTGCTCTTGTCAGTCCACCATACTACGTGCAGCGCCATGGACGCCATAGTACCGCTACTCTTCCTCACCCTTCTCGTCCTCCCGGCGCACTGTCTGCCGTCGCCGCGACAATCCTACCACCTCGAGCTCGCCCGGGTCGACGCCCTGGACACCGAGAGCCTCAACCTCACCGACCACGAGCTCCTCCGGCGCGCCATCCAGCGCAGCCGGGACCGTCTGGCCAGCATGACGCCCCGCGTGTCCACGTCCCGCAACCGCAAGGTGGTGGTGGCCGAGGCCCCGGTGCTGTCGGCCGGCGGCGAGTACCTGGTGAGGCTGGGCATGGGCACGCCGCGGCACTTCTTCACGGCGGCCATCGACACGGCCAGCGACCTCATCTGGACGCAGTGCCAGCCCTGCGTCAAGTGCTACAAACAGCGGGACCCCGCGTTCAACCCCGTGGCATCCACCACCTACGCCGTCGTGCCGTGCAACAGCGACACGTGCGACGAGCTGGACACCCACCGGTGCGGCAATAGCGGCGACGACGAGGACGACGTGTGCCAGTACACCTACACGTACGGCGGGAACGCGACGACGAGGGGCACGCTGGCCGTCGACAGGCTGGCCATGGGCGACGACGTGTTCCGCGGCGTCGTGTTCGGCTGCAGCAGCTCCAGCGCCGGGGGCCCGCCTGCGCAGGTGTCGGGCGTGGTGGGCCTCGGCCGCGGGCCCCTCTCGCTGGTGTCCCAGCTCTCGGTGCGGAGGTTCATGTACTGCCTTCCCCCGCCCGCGTCCAGGAGCGCGGGGAGGCTGGTCCTCGGCGCGGACGCCACTGCCGTCCGGAACGCGTCGGACAAGATCGTGGTGCCGATGACGACCAACTCGCGGTACCCGTCCTACTACTACCTCAACCTCGACGGGCTGTCCATCGGCGACAGGGCCATGACCAGCATCAGGAGCAGCAGCAGCAGGAACAACGCGACGGCTTCGGCGACGCCCGGTTCGTCCAACTCCAGCGAGGCGGCGTCTCCTCCCGTGTCCGACGACGACGACGGCAGCGGGGGCACGGGGCCGGACGCGTACGGGATGATCATCGACATCGCGTCGACCATCACGTTCCTGCAGGAGTCGCTGTACGAAGAGCTAGTGGACGACCTGCAGGAGGAGATCAGGCTGCCGCGCGGGTCCGGGTCGACCCTGGGGCTGGACCTCTGCTTCATCCTGCCGGAGGGGGTGCCGATGAGGCGCGTGTACGCGCCGCCGGTGTCCATGGCGTTCGAAGGGGAATGGGTGAGGTTCGAGAAGGAGGAGGTGTTCGTGGAGGACAGGCAGGCGGGGATGATGTGCCTCATGATGGGCAAGACGGACGGGGTGTCCATCCTCGGCAACTACCAGCAGCAGAACATGCAGGTCATGTACAACCTGCGCCGCCAGAGGATCACCTTCGTCAAGGCGCCCTGCGAGTCCGTGCCATAGACGGGATTCATCTTGGAGTACTTGGTAGTATCGGGATTCCTTCTACTCGTATTATTGACCCATGACAGATTTGGAAACTGAAGAAGATAGATTATATACTACTAGTACTAGTATGCTCTGCATTTAGCTAGATTTTCTCAACATTCTGAAACCTGAACTACACATACGGTAATGTCAGAAAAGGATTAATCAATCAATCACTGCCAAATCGAGTTATCGAAACACCGAAACATGATTTTTGCAAACTGCAAATGAAGAAATGTGTGAGTCTACATCCACAAAAATGTGGGCATTACTCGTAGCGAAAGAATCAACTGATTTTGGGCTCATTCTATTTTTCTGAACTCCTTCAGTGAAAGCACAATGGGAGTAATAATAGTACCTCCCATTTTCATTTCATACCGCCATCTATGGATGGACATAAATATATTCACAACTCACAGGCAATTGAGATATTATTACAGAAAAGGGATGTTTTCACAAAAATCACTTCCTAACATGATAAATTTCACCCATCAAATTAGAAGGGTGAAATTTAGTATTTTAGTGAGATAACGTATCGTCTGAATACTTGCGCACGGCATCAGCCAAATCCTGAACATGCTGATCCACAACCCCTGCCATCAACACATGACTGATGAACAAGCTTTGCACTTCTCTATAAGGAAAAGAGAACATAAATGATGACCTTACCTATTTTGTTTAACGCATCCTCGAGTTTGAACAGATACTCTTTGTTAGGTCCAGTTGGGCCTTCAGCAAGGTAAATCTGCCTAAACGTACACAGAGCCACAGATTATCATGGAAATTGAGCACACTTTCAGTTCCGATGCAATAATAATGCTTAAGTTAAAGAGCGGGACCCAGATAGTTTTGGTTAGCCTCTTTGTTTGTTGTAGCTAAATACCTGTAGGTAGAATTGGCGTCAGATTTCTTTTACAGAAAACAGATGTGCCAAGAGTTCACTTTTAAGACTACAAAACCACTTACACCATCATATTTTGGATAACTGGTGTTTTGGGGGACGAGTCCTGATCAAAATGTATGAGTCATTACACACTGGACATTCTGGAACAAGACAAATAATTCATGTAGTTTATACTCATTCTTACTGTATACAAGTCAAGGTAAACCTTCTCATCATATTGCTTCTCTCTTACTTCTAGATACTGCAATTCAAATCTGAAGGTAAATAACCAGTGGAAGCAAGGTAAGCAACTCGAAGTCAGTATATGCGATGTTGCGAACACTGATCAAGGGAATTATTACTTTTAATCAATATGCTGCTTTTCTCAGGTCATGGTTATTTATCTTCATTACGACAGGTTAAAAAAAAGATTTACTCCAGCCATGGAATAATTGTGCATAAATATATAAATCATGTAAGAACACAGCAATGATGAACAAAAAGCATCTGAACACTCTGCTTATCGCTTACCTCCAGAGCTGTCTCCTTATCTTGCTCCCTCGAAATTTTGTAAGCAACTCCCCACTGCAGTTGTACAACAGATATTCACTTGCAAAATCAAAGTCACGCACCCTAAGTGAAGATAGCATATCACAATGATCATGGACAGAATAAAGAATAACTTAAGAACTTGGGGGGAGAGTAACGCAAAGAACATACATGACGAATTTACTAAACCCAATCTGCAAGTGCTATCTGGGTTTTCATAATTTC
Source organism: Avena sativa (assembly GCA_916181665.1). Taxonomy (NCBI): domain Eukaryota; kingdom Viridiplantae; phylum Streptophyta; class Magnoliopsida; order Poales; family Poaceae; genus Avena; species Avena sativa. Next base: position 463,212,642 of record OV702287.1, read on the forward strand.
TCTGGAATAACTCAGAGCAGCTAAGATTACCGGTTCAACCTATAATTGTTTAAAAGATCATCAACTAGTCTTAGCATATGTTGCCCCCGAGGACCATGAGCAAGGAATGAAACCATTGTCTGATATTATGATCAGCAATAGTGTAGCATCTTATGGTTGACCAACATAACAAAAAAAACTGCTATCTAAGAGCAGAGGAGCGGTTCATCCTAAATTATGTTGTTGTTTGCCAGTGCCATGACACAAACACGAAGAGAGAGTTGAGGAGCGCCGTACGCATGTCGACCCTGGCCGGTGCTCGAGCGTGACGGTCCTCCCTGGGAACTCCGGCGTGCCCCTGTGGTCCGTGCTCCCTGTCGCCTCATCAAGAAAAGAAAAGTCAGTCAGACGGTCAGCGAGAGAGGCCTGAGAACTGCGAAAGGTTTACCCTGGTAGAAGACGCGGCGGTAGTCCCTGACGAAGCCGACGAGGCGGGCGTCGTAGGCGAAGCCCGGGTTCCACACCAGGGACCCGTAGCCGAACACCCACATCACCATGCTGCCGCCGCCTCCTCCGTCCTCCTCACTTCCTCCGGCCGGTGGAATCGTGAGGGAGTAGGTGTATGGTGGGACAGAGTTGCTGCGTACGCTCTCCGATTGGTCCTGGACTCCTCGTGACAATCGGCAGCGTCTGCAGAAGCCTTCGACTGGGCCTGATATTTTTCTTGTCGAGGGCAGATTGGGCCCTGATAGCGCAGCCGAGCCCGATGGTAACAGGCCAAAGCCCACAAGCCGAGGCCAGCAGCAGACTAGACAGAAGGTTTGCTGCATCGGTTTAGTACCACACGGCTTGTTTGAGGAAGGTCGAGGGCAAGCTCTCGCTATAAGACGAAGACAGGGTGTGACCTTGACAGATACTCTCCGTTTCAAAATACAAGTTGTTTCGGTCTTTTTCTGAAACGCATGAACCTGCATGACTTCTAATATGTGGTTTCGTAGGTACATGTATTTCAGAAAAAAGCTAAAACATTACTTTACCTTGCTGATAAGAAGGTTCATGGCCTAGTCTAGTAGTCCACATTGCACTTTGTGGAAATTTTTGAAAGCTGCATTTTTCAGGTTTGGGAGTTGTTCCTTTACAAGATCCCAAGTTGATAGCAATGGCTACAGGTAGTTGTTAGTTTGATCTCGGGTAGTTGTTAGTTTGATCTCGAGCCGTTCGAGTCCAACGACTCAACATGCCCCTTTTTGATCTGCGTCCTGATTGGGGACGCCCAACCCTCATCTGGTTGGTGGGCCTTTGTCGCCAGCTCTATATAAATAGGTGGGGACCGGCTGCACACGGTACGAGGTTCACCTTACGTCGAAACCCCACCGACACTTCCTACTGATCTAGGGTTAGCGCTAGGCCGACGGGAAGCTCTGTCGTCGTCTTACCCACGCACACCCACGCTCTCGTCGTCAACCACCATGGCCAACGTTGTTGGTTCATCGAGCCAGGGAGAAGGTATATCTCCTTGATCTCTCTCTCTCCGTATCTAGCCGATTCAGACACGAATTGATCCACAGACAGTACACTACCGTTTCAATCTACCCTAGCAGATCCATAGAGAAACCAACAATGGTATCAGAGTGACTAGTGTGTAAATTTGTTTCCGGGTAGAAAGTTCCCTCTTCTGGCTCGTAGCTAATCAGCGCAAATAGGGAGAGATAATCGGAAAGGTCCACTTGAAGGATTATTAATCATCATCAAAGAGGCACCGTATCAAGTCAAGCCATGATCAGGCTTAATAGCCGATTATGCTAGTGTTCAGAGAAGACTCGGAGATTGATATATGTAGGCTTCCACTATGAATCCTTTAAGATGACCTTAAATGAAAAAGTGGCAAACATGAAAGTTGTGCGTTTTGTCGAAACAAGGAACTTAGGTTTTTGAATCATCTTGATCCAAGTTAGTATACAAAATTAAGAGACAAAATGCTGCCAAAGGCTAAAATAGCACGGCCATGATCGGGGCTCGCGCGGACCACACACCATGTCTGTCCTTAGGCGTGAGAAACCGAGTAAACGAACAGATTTTTGTGCGATTAAAATAAATCGATCAATATCAACTCGGATGGAAAAGTGCAAAACATGAAAGTTCTTCATTTTTTCGAGATGAACAACTTTGCCTTTTACAATACTTTGATCTGAATCGTTTACTACCTCGAATATGGGTCAGAATGTACATACCAGTTTTTGGCCGAACAAGTTAGGGAAAGTTCGGACCACACCATCCGAATTTGACCCCAACTAGGGTTTTGGATGTGATTTCAAGCCTCTTTCTTGCAAGGAAAGTCCAGACGCTCCTTATATACATGAGAGGTGCGTGCTGATTGATACAACACCAATCGAATAAACACATCTATTACTTTTTCATGTTCATCTACTTTTTATCCCTCTTCCTTGTAGTTTGCTTCTCGTTTTTCCGCGGTTCTTCATACCGGAGGGCTGCGAATCCACGAGGCTCTAGGGGCGGTCAGGCCGACCTAGGGCATCCCATAGTCGTTGCGTCGCCCTGACGTGGTCCCTCCCGGGCGAGCAGGGTTTCGGGTCTTCAAAAGCGCCCACCGGACTATCTTGCGTACCGCGCTTTCGGCGAGCCTCCCTCGGCGCGTCCTATCGCGCATCACGTTCGGTGCCAAGGGTACACGGTGACGTGTTTATTTGCGAACACACTTTTTGACGACTCCGCTGGGGACGAAGCTTTGAATGGTCTTCAGTCCGTTCTTGCTACGAAGAGAACATCATCACGAGGCTGCAATCTACGACGATATAATGTATCCTCGATCTCCTTATGTAGATGCAAGTAACTCTTATCTTCATATTGCTAGATCCTTTGATATGTGTACTATATTGGCTATCCCTAGTTCTTACTACGTGCAAAAGCCTATGCAAAATAATCTCCATGCCTCAAATAGTTTTAGCAACTTGCAACATGTAAATTCGAATTCTTATGCATCGGCAACCCCGGAAATTCTTATGTCGATGAACAACATGAAGAATTCTGTTAATCCATATGAAACATCCAATGTTAAAAATTTCAATATGATACAACCAAGTGTTTCATCTTTATATTCATCGGCAAATAACATGCAATCTCTAGGTTCACCTTCAAACATGTTGATGGATAAAGAAATTGGACATGCTACCACTAGTTATTTTCCCAATTACTCTCAATCATCATATGCTACACCTTATGTTAGTAATGTTTCAGAACTATATGCAACTAACGATATTCATAATTCAGCTCCACACCTTTACAGCGGTTATAGCCGAATAAGTGGAAACTCAATAGAAGCTAATGTGCCTTCATCTTGTACTATAGCATATGGTACGTTCCCCACACAATTGCAAAGTTTCGGTGACACCTCATTGCCGAAAGATACAAAAAGTATTGGGGGGGGCATTCTTATGCAGGAACAAATGACTTGAAGGAAAAACTTGCAACTGAGGTCAAGAAGCTTAATTCTCTTCATCGAGAACTAGAAGAGAGTGTTGGAATTATGCCCTAGAGGCAATAATAAAGATGTTATTATTATAATTCTTGTTCATGATAATGTTTATATTCCATGCTAGAATTATATTAAGCGGAAACTTTAATACTTGTGTGGTTTGTGAACAACACCGTGTCCCTAGTACGCCTCTATGGACTAGCTCATTGATTAATGATGGTTAAGGTTTCCTAACCATGGACATGAGTTGTCGATTAATAATGAGATCATATCATTGGGAGAATGATATGGTGGACAGACCCAAACTAAGCGAAGCAATTAGATCGTGTCATCGTGTTCGTCTTTGCGAAGCTTTTCTTATGTCAAATATTGTATTCCTTAGACCATGAGATAATACAACTCCCTGGTATCGGAAGAAAGCTTTGAGGTCATCAAACGTCATCCTATGAGAGGGTGATTATAAAGGTGTCTCTCAGGTGATCGGAAAGTATCTGTTGGGTTGTATGTATCGAGATGGGATTTGTCCCTCCCAAGTTGGAGAGATATACTTCGGGCCCACTCGGTAATCGATATCAACACCTCTTGCAAGCATGTGGTTAAGGAGTTAATCACAAAGTGATATCGGATTACGGAACGAGTAAAGTACTTGCTGTGAACGAGATTGAACTAGGTATGATGGTACCGACGATCGAATCTCGGGCAAGTAAAATATCGCGAGACGAAGGGAATATATATATGGGATTGATTGAATCCTGGCATCGTGGTTCATCCGATATGATCATCGATGAATGTGTGGGAGTCAATATGGGTTACCAGACCCCGCTGTTGATTATTGATAGAAGATCATGTCTGCATATTCTCGAACCCGCAGGGTCACACACTTAACGTGTCTCGACGCTAGGATAGATTGGATAATTGGTTTATGAGTTTTTGTTCGGAGTCTCGGATGGGATCCGGGACATCACGAGAGGTTCCGGAGTGGTCCGGAGAATAAGATTCATATAAGGCAGTGCAGTTTTTGGAGTTCGGAATTGTTCCGGGTTAATCGGTATTGTACCGGAAGCTTCTAGAACCTTCCGGAAGGGGACCAACGTGGCCCCACCTTCCGGGAGGGGGCATGGGCCTATGAGGGAGTGTCCTGGCCGCATTGGGCCAGGGTCACAAGGCCCCATAGGGCCCAACCGATCCTAGAGAGTTTAAATCGTTTAAACTAGAGATAAGATAAGATAGGATTTCTAGATAAGGGAGAGTTTAAATTGTTTAAACTAGAGATAGGCTTGGAGGAGAGGCTAGGGCTGGCCGCCCCCCTCTATAAATAGAGGGCTGGTGCGCCCCCCTCCCTACACACCTTCCTCCAAGCCCTAGCCTCCCTGCTGGCCCTCCTCTCTCCCTCCCGACTGTTTGTAGGCGAAGCCCTGCAGCAGAAATTCTCCACCATATACACCACGCCGTCGTGTTTTAGATCCAATCCATCTCTCCACCATACTTGCTGGTCCGAGGAAGGAGGAGACGTCGAGGTGCTGCACGTGTGCATCTCACGGAGGCACCGCCACTTGTGGTGCTAGATCGGATCGGATCGCGAGGAGGAGAAGCGAGTACGACTACATCACCCACGTTCCGACGACGTTCCGCTGTGCGAATCTTCAAGGGTATGAAGATCTAATCCAATCTCTCTCGTTGTTTGCATCTCCTAGATTAGATCTTGGCTTTCCTTCTATTCGCTTCCGTAGAAAATTTTGATTTACTATGCTGCGAAACCCTTCAGTGGTATCAGAGCTAGATCTATGCGTAGATGTGTTTCACGAGTAGAACGCAACATGGTTGTTGCGGGCGTTGATGTTTTCTGTTGCAAGCCTCTTGTTTGTGTTCTTCTTATGATGCGGGATAGTGAGATTGAAGCGGTCCAGGCCAACCTTACGCGACGTCGTTCGCGAGACCGGCTCCGCACTTGACGTGTGGCTTGTTCCACACATGCGGCTGGTGGATGTCAGTTTCTCTCACTATAGTTGTCATGGGATTAACACTGGAGTTTGGCAACCATAATGTCACCGTTGTGGCTTTCCGTAGGTAAGAATCGTTCTTAGCATCTACTCCTATAAGCCACGTAAAACATGCAACAACAAAGTAGAGGCGTCTAACTTGTTTTTGCAGGGAGTGTTTTCTGTGATATGGTATGGCCCAAGATGTGATATGTATAATGTATGCGATGATCATGTTTTGCAATGTTTCACGACTTGCATGTCGATGAGTACACAACCGGCAGGAGCCATATGGTTGTCTTTATAATTGTGTATGACCTGTGTGTCAACTTCTTATGCGCCATGTAATAGTTTCACTTTATCGCTAAGTAGTTAGCAATAGTTGTAGTTGCTATTCATGGTGGAGGCAATCATGGTGGAGTGATGGAGATCATGCCGGAACGCACAAGATGGAGATCATTGCGCGAAGATTGGCTATACCATGTCACATTAAAGTTATATGCATGTGATGTTTATCCTTTTATGTATCTTATTATGCTTAGATCGCGACGGTAGCATTATAAGATGATTCCTCACTTAAAGATCAAGATAAAACTGTGTTCTCCCCAAGTATGCACCGTTGCGAAAGTTCGTCGTGTCCAAGCATCACGTGAAGATCGGGTGCTATAGACTCTACGCTCACATACAACGGGTGCAAGCCAGTTTTGCACACGCGGAAATACTTGGGTCTAACTTGACGAGCCTAGCATGTACAGACATGGCCTCGAAACACAAGAACCGAAAGGTTAAGCATGAGTCATATGAATGATATGATCGACACTTCGTTGTCCACCATTGAAACCACATCTCTTCTCTTGATGATCGGATTAGGTGTGGTGAATTTGGATCGTGTTCACTAAACAACTTGAGGGATGTTGAATTTAGTGGGAGTTCATCTAGTAATTTGATTAAGTTGAACTATTTATCATGAACATAGTCTAAATTGTACTTGCAAATACTGTAGATCACATGGCCAAGTCCAACTTCAACTTCAACGTTTTTGCTGAGATAGAAAAGCTTAGAAACAATGGGTCTAACTTGACCAAATGGTTCCGCATTCTGAGAATCATTCTCGCTGGCGGACAAAAGGACTATGTCCTTGAGAAAGCGCTAGGTGACGCCCCTACTATAGATGCGCCGGCTGATGAAAAAGCTGTTTATCAGTCGCGCAAGGATGATTATGATTTGATTAAGATCGCCATGTTGTATGCTATGGAATCGGATCTTCAAAATCATTTTGAGGAGTTCGCCGGGCCCTTTGAGATTCTCGAGGAGCTGAAAAACATGTTTTAGGCTCAAGCCCGTTCTGAGAGATATGAGATCTCTAAGAAATTCTTTAACTACAAGATGGAGGAAGGGAGTTCCGTTAGTGAGCACGCCATTGAGATGACGGGCTACACTCAACGCCTTGAGCAACTGGACTGCAAGATTCCAGAGGAGCTCAAGATTGACACTCCTAGCTACAAAAGTTTTGTAGTTGATCACAATCAGATTGGTTCCACTGATATGATCACTGAGCTCTTTGCTAAGATGAAAGTAGCGGAGGTGAACATCAAAAATAATAATCATGTGTTGATGGTCAACAAGCCCCCCACCTTCAAGAAAGGTAAGGGTGCAAGGAAGCCCTTCAAGAAAGGCGGCGGCAAGCGCGTTGCCCCTGCTAAGAAGAAGCTCAAGTCTGGTCCTAAACCGGACACTGAGTGCTTCTATTGCAAGGACAAGGGTCACTGGAAGCGCAACTGTCCGAAGTACTTAGCGGACAAGAAGGCTGGCACCATCAAAGGTATATTTGATATACATGTTATTGATGTTTTCCTTACTAGCCCTCGTTGTAGTGCCTGGGTATTTGATACCGGTTCAGTTGCTAACATTTGTAACTCGAAACAGGAGCTACGAAATAGACGGCGGCTTGCGAGGGATGAGGTGACGATGCGCGTTGGCAACGGATCAAGAGTTGATGTGATGGCCGTCAGCACGCTCTCCTTAGTTTTACCTTCGGGATTAGTTTTAAACCTTAATAAGTGTTATTATGTGCCTGCGTTGAGCATGAACATTATTTCTAGATCTTGTTTATTGCAAGACGGTTATTCATTTAAATCGGAGAATAATGGTTGTTCTATTTATATGAGTAACATCTTTTATGGTCATGCACCTATTGTGAATGGTTTATTTCTTCTAAATCTTGAAAGGGATGAAACACACATCCATAACATTGAGGCTAAGAGATGCAAAGTAGATAGTGATAATACTACTTATTTGTGGCACTGTCGTCTAGGTCATATTGGTGTAAAGCGCATGAAGAAACTCCATTCTGATGGACTTTTGGAGTCTCTTGATTTTGAATCATTTGACACATGCGAACCATGCCTCATGGGCAAGATGATCAAAACCCTGTTCTCCGGTATGATGGAGCGAGCAACGGACTTGTTGGAAATCATACATACCGATGTATGCGGACCGATGAGTGTTTCGACGCGTGGTGGATATCGCTATTTTCTCACTTTTACCGATGACTTAAGTAGATATGGGTATATCTATTTAATGAAACATAAATCTGAAACGTTTGAAAAGTTCAAAGAATTTCAGAATGAAGTGGAGAACCATCGTAACAGAAAGATTAAGTTTCTACGATCCGATCGTGGGGGCGAATATTTGAGTTATGATTTTCTCACACATTTCAAAGCAAGTGGAATCGTTTCACAACTCACGCCACCCGGAACACCATAGCGCAATGGTGTGTCTGAACACCGGAATCGAACCCTATTAGATATGGTCCGATCGATGATGTCTCTTACTGATTTGCCGTTATCATTTTGGGGTTATGCATTAGAAACCGCTGCATTCACTTTAAATAGGGCTCCATCTAAATCCGTTGAGACGACACCGTATGAACTGTGGTTTGGTGCTAAACCTAAGTTGTCGTTTCTTAAAGTTTGGGGATGCGAAGCTTACGTCAAGAAGTTGATGCCGGACAAGCTCGAACCCAAAGCGTAGAAATGCGTCTTCATAGGATACCCTAAGGAAACTATTGGGTATACCTTCTATCACAGAACCGAAGGCAAAGTGTTTGTCACAAAGAACGGTTCCTTTCTTGAGAAGGAGTTTCTCTCGAAAGAAGTGAGTGGGAGGAAAGTAGAGCTTGACGAGGTTATTGAACCTTCTCTTGAATTGGAGAGTAGCGCAGCACCTGAAATTGTTCCAGTGCCGCCTGCACCAACAATAGAGGAAGCTAATGACAAGGATCATGAAGCTTCGGACGATGCTGCCACTGAACGTCACAGGTCGACAAGGTCGCGTGCCCCTCCTGAGTGGTACGGCAACCCTGTCTTGACTGTCTTGTTAGTAGAAGACAGTGAACCTACGAACTATGAGGAAGCGATGATGAGCCCAGACTCTGAGAAATGGCTAGAAGCCATGAAATCCGAATTGGGATCCATGAGCGAAAACCAAGTATGGACTTTGGTGGACCCTCCTAGCGACCGAAAGGCCGTTGAGTGCAAATGGATCTTCAAGAAGAAAACGGACGCGGATGGTAATGTTACCGTCTATAAAGCACGGCTTGTTGCGAAAGGTTTTCGACAAGTTCAAGGTGTTGACTACGATGAGACTTTCTCTCCCGTAGCGATGTTTAAGTCCATTCAGATTTTATTAGCAATTGCTGCGTTTCATGATTATGAAATATGGCAGATGGATGTCAAGACTGCTTTCCTCAACGGCAACATTGATGAAGAGTTGTATATGATGCAACCCTAAGGTTTTGTCGATCCTAAGGATGCTGATAAAGTATGCAAACTTCAGCGTTCCATTTATGGACTGAAGCAAGCATCTCGGAGTTGGAACCTTCGTTTTGATCAAGTGATCAAGAGCTTTGGATTTGTTCCAAATTGCTACGAAGCTTGCATCTACAAGAAAGTGAGTGGGAGCTCGGTGACGTTTCTGGTACTATATGTGGATGACATATTGATTATTGGAAATGACATCAACATGCTTAACGATGTGAAGAGTTATTTGAACAAGTGTTTTTCAATGAAAGACCTAGGTGAAGCTGCTTATATATTGGGCATCAAAATCTATAGAGATAGACAAAGACGCCTGATAGCTTTAAGCCAGAGTACATACCTAGACAAAGTTCTGAAAAGGTTCAGAATGGATAAGGCAAAGAAAGGTTCAGTGCCTATGTTGTCAGGTAAGATATTGAGCAAGGCTCAGTGTCTAGCTACGGTAAATGATAGGGAAGCTATGATCAAAGTGCCTTATGCCTCGGCCATAGGTTCTATCATGTATGCCATGCTGTGTACTAGACCGGATGTGTCCAATGCTCTTAGTTTGACGAGCAGGTATCAAAGTGATCCAGGAGTGGAACACTGGACAGCCGTGAAGAACATCCTAAAGTACCTAAATAGAACTAAAGAAATGTTCTTAGTCTATGGGGGTGATGAACAACTTGTCGTAAAAGGTTACGTCGACGCTAGTTTTGACACCGACAAGGATGATTCTAAATCTCAAACAGGGTACATGTATATTTTGAATGGAGGAGCTGTGAGTTGGAGAAGCTGCAAGCAAAGCGTGATCGCGGGATCTACAGTAGAAGCGGAATACATGGCTGCTGCAGAAGCGTCAAGTGAAGGAGTTTGGATCAGAAACTTCATCACTGAGCTTGGCGTGGTTCCAAGTGCATTGGACCCACTAGAGATATTGTGTGACAACACTGGCGCCATAGCACTCGCTAAGGAACCAAGATATCATCCAAAGACCAAGCATATCAACCGCAAGTTTCATATAATCCGAGATTATATAGCAGATGGAGATCTGAAGATAAGCAAAGTACATACAGATCTGAATGTCGCAGATCCATTGACTAAACCTCTTCCACGTGTAAAACATGATCAGCACCTCAGTGCCATGGGTGTGAGATTGTTGCCAAATGTAAACTAGATTATTGACTCTAGTGCAAGTGGGAGACTGTTGGAATTATGCCCTAGAGGCAATAATAAAGATGTTATTATTATAATTCTTGTTCATGATAATGTTTATATTCCATGCTAGAATTGTATTAAGCGGAAACTTTAATACTTGTGTGGTTTGTGAACAACACCGTGTCCCTAGTACGCCTCTATGGACTAGCTCATTGATTAATGATGGTTAAGGTTTCCTAACCATGGACATGAGTTGTCGATTAATAATGAGATCATATCATTGGGAGAATGATATGGTGGACAGACCCAAACTAAGCGAAGCAATTAGATCGTGTCATCGTGTTCGTCTTTGCGAAGCTTTTCTTATGTCAAATATTGTATTCCTTAGACCATGAGATAATACAACTCCCTGGTATCGGAAGAAAGCTTTGAGGTCATCAAACGTCATCCTATGAGAGGGTGATTATAAAGGTGTCTCTCAGGTGATCGGAAAGTATCTGTTGGGTTGTATGTATCGAGATGGGATTTGTCCCTCCCAAGATGGAGAGATATACTTCGGGCCCACTCGGTAATCGATATCAACACCGCTTGCAAGCATGTGGTTAAGGAGTTAATCACAAAGTGATATCGGATTACGGAACGAGTAAAGTACTTGCTGTGAACGAGATTGAACTAGGTATGACGGTACCGACGATCGAATCTCGGGCAAGTAAAATATTGCGAGATGAAGGGAATATATATATGGGATTGATTGAATCCTGGCATCGTGGTTCATCCGATATGATCATCGATGAATGTGTGGGAGTCAATATGGGTTACCAGACCCCGCTGTTGATTATTGATAGAAGATCATGTCTGCATATTCTCGAACCCGCAGGGTCACACACTTAACGTGTCTCGACGCTAGGATAGATTGTATAATTGGTTTATGAGTTTTTGTTCGGAGTCTCGGATGGGATCCGGGACATCACGAGAGGTTCCGGAGTGGTCTGTAGAATAAGATTCATATAAGGCAGTGCAGTTTTTGGAGTTCGGAATTGTTCCGGGTTAATCGGTATTGTACCGGAAGCTTCTAGAACCTTCCGGAAGGGGACCAACGTGGCCCCACCTTCCGGGAGGGGGCATGGGCCTATGAGGGAGTGTCCTGGCCGCATTGGGCCAGGGGCACAAGGCCCCATAGGGCCCAGCCGATCCTAGAGAGTTTAAATCGTTTAAACTAGAGATAAGATAAGATAGGATTTCTAGATAAGGGAGAGTTTAAATTGTTTAAACTAGAGAAAGGCTTGGAGGAGAGGCTAGGGCTGGCCGACCCCCCTCTATAAATAGAGGGCTGGTGCGCCCCCCTCCCTACACACCTTCCTCCAAGCCCTAGCCTCCCTGCTGGCCCTCCTCTCTCCCTCCCGACTGTTTGTAGGCGAAGCCCTGCAGCAGAAATTCTCCACCATATACACCACGCCGTCGTGTTGTAGATCCAATCCATCTCTCCACCATACTTGCTGGTCCTAGGAAGGAGGAGACGTCGAGGTGCTGCACTTGTGCATCTCACGGAGGCACCGCCACTTGTGGTGCTAGATCGGATCAGATCACGAGGAGGAGAAGCGAGTACGACTACATCACCCACGTTCCGACGAACGTTCCGCTGTGCGAATCTTCAAGGGTATGAAGATCTAATCCAATCTCTCTCGTTGTTTGCATCTCCTAGATTAGATCTTGGCTTTCCTTCTGTTCGCTTCCGTAGAAAATTTTGATTTACTATGCTGCGAAACCCTTCAGAGAGGCCCCATGATATTTCTACAATACAAGCTTATGAGGCATGTGTAGGGGTTCCGCGTATGAAAACAATAAAATTTTACCCTACGCCCCTGAACCCCTGAAGCTGCCAGGACCTATCTATTATTAATACAGTAACGGGAGGGGCTTTTCACGAACATACCCTTGAAGACCAAAAAGCGTTGTCAACGCTCAGGAGAGGTGGTTGATGTAGACAAGCCGAAGCCGACCTCAAGGTCGTGATGAATTCCTTGCGCTCATTGTCTCCAACGACTTGAGTGCCTCAAGTGCGACACCTCGTGGGGAGTTACACACGTCCGGTGTCTGGCGATGACTCCCGCTTACCCGATCTAGCAGCAATTGCGGAAGTAGAGCTCCCGGATATGAATCCCGCAGCGCGACGGCGCTCCACGGTGAAGATGTCTCTCGCTCGCGTAGTCCAGACTTGGGACCACGGTCACGAGAGAGAGAGAGAGGGTGGGAGAGAAAAAATATCAATTAGAGGTCCTCCCAAAAGTGGGGAGACCTTTATTGATTATTGGTGTATTTATCTTGGCCAAATACCCCACTATATATAGGGGGAGGGGAGGTACTACCTCCCTCAAAGTCCCAGGGTGGGACTAAAGGAGAGGAGGGGGGAGGAGGTGGCCGTCGGCCACCTAGTGGGCCCTGTGCGAGGGGGCTAGGACCAGCCGGCCTCCCCCTTTGCTCCTTCTCCCTCTCTCCTTTCCCTAATGGGCCCTCTCCCTCCGGAAATTGGCCCATTAAGCCTTTTTGACCTTTAATTGATTTTATCTTTATTAAATAATTATGAATAAATAATTAAATCAATATTTAACATTCATTCACATATTATTCAACCTCCGTGGCCATGGAACACCTTCCACCTCCACTTCGGACATCCTCCGGACTTACCGAAACCCTTCCGGTTTTCTCTCTTCTTTTCTTCGGTGATTCTACTGATCCTATAAACACTCTCTAAGCATCACCAAGCCCTTAAGCGTGATACCCCATGGTTCGGGAACACTCTAGACATGGTCGGGACACTCCCGCACCAATGATCGACAGAGGGACCTGGATGGCCATGTGACCCCTGTGCGTTCCATGAAGATCTTTCGTCGTTTGAACCGGGACAGTCGTGTCTTATTCCCTCTGTCTCTCGATACTTGCATTTCTCGAGATCTGATCAATGACATCACCATGTCGTGTTCAATCTCGTTACCGAACAATGCTATTTGACTTGTTCCGACAAGTGATATCCTCGTGATCAAATCACATGCTGTGCAGCTATTGGATATAACTTCTCCGAGTGGGCCCTTGAGTATCTTCCTGTCACATGGACGGACAAATCCCGCTCTTGACATATATTGCCTCTACGGTTTCCTCCGAATACCTGAACACACCTTTATAACCACCGTATTACCAGATGGGGTTTGATGCTATCTAAGCACTCTCGGGAGACAGTGATTGATATAGCCTCACGGTCTAAGGAACAGTCTACGAGGATCCATTTCTAATCATCGTAACTTGAACTTCATGACATGATCGGGTCACGATGTTTAGCTTGGGTATTGGTTCATCATCTCATTCTCTGAATGAGATGACTCCATTTCCAACTGGCATAAATGCCACATGATCAGGAAACATGATCATCTGTTGACCAATGAACCAATGACTAGAGTTTCACTAGGAACCCCTGGTTCTTTGTAGATCACACGTGTATTGATGTTTCCACTCAATACGGTTATAGCATGATATAAAACTTAATCATAAACTATATGAAATATGATAATAGTCCTTACTACTATTTGACTCTAGGGCATATTTCCAATAGTCTCGCACTTGCACTAGAGTACAAATACACTAGCTGCATTTGTTCTCAACCATTGGCACCATATAACTGGTACCTAGAACATGCTTGCTCATGGAAGAGGTTGGGTCTTGGGTCTGTACTTTACAGTCCCAAATCCTTTGCAACTTACTAATGTCACTTTGATTGACATTAATACTTTATCATCACATGACAACATCTGTGTGAATGCATCGTCGCTATGGCAGCAGAACAAGGCCTGATTCCAGGAGCCTACAGTGACGTTAGATTAACCTCGAGGGCTTTCTCATGGGCACTGTGCCCTGGGGCACATCATTCTATGTTAAAAGCAAACTAGCCCCACCGTAACATTATACAACACTTTAGATGGTGCCCTTATCTATTATTATAAATGTATTCATCGAAACACTAGTGCACTGTGTGCAACTTTCGATGTCTTTGTTCACCTCGCTTCCTACTTGACTTTAATCGGTATTTACAGGAGATTCCAACATATTTCCTTATAACATAACCCTTTATGCTTTAAGATATGTCATCCTTTATTGATTTGAAAAACATGTCTACATTTCTCTATTAGACACTGCGGACAAGCTTAGCTCAACATTCTGTGATTCAAACTTAATCACTTTCAAACGTTCCTTAATTGGATCACATAATATGCTAAGTTATCATCATGGTTTTCTAAGAAAGAACCTATGTCTCAACATAGTGGATGACGATCATCCTTTTCCTTTCTTTCAACCATTGATGTTCAACTTAATACTATTCCTAATTTGAGTTATTAAGGATCAGTTCCTTAATTAACTTCTATTCTGAAACCCCTTTCAGAATCCCTTAAGGAATACTACATAATATCATAATGCACCTATTATCAACTTGTACATCTTATAAATCATTATTTATAAGTGTTTGCGCTTTCATTCTTAACATACTTAAGAATTACTCCTATAAGCTCCCACTCAAAATATGTTCCTACATATTTGAATTTGAGACTTACATTGCTCCCACTTAAAAATATGTGAATCACATATTGTTTCAGGAAGACTTTCATAGCTCCCACTCAATTTTATGCAAATTGCATATCCTCCCACTATTTTGAACAATTTCAAAATCCTTTGATCAAATATCAAACTTGGAGATTTACTATGATATACTAGTACTGTTACTAGTTTTAAATCCAGTAGACATTTAGCACATTTGAATCAAATTCTTTTGAATTCATCCAATACTTAACAAATTGTGCTTTTATCATTCACCCCTTTTTCCTACTGTGACTTTGCAGTCATTTGGGAAAATTCAAGTAATTCCTTTTACTTGTGAGATTTAGCAACGAATTGCTTTCTAATCTCAAGGGAATTTTGTTTCTAGGATTTCTCATAATTCTAGTTTACCATTGTTTCCTTAGTAGTTCGTAGGTATGTCATATTCCAAAAACCATGACAAGTGATTCACAAATGTCTCCATACAAGATATGGATTACATTTTGAATCCTACTTCATATAGTGAAAACGCTAGTGGGGAAAACACAATGATCAAAATCATTGATTCTTTCCTTCTGTGAAGAGAATCGTTTAGGAACATTGTCCGTTGCGCTTCTCAACACTCTGATGCAGGGTTTTGAATCCTCATCGTGTTTTTCACTAATTTCCATTTGCTCCATAATTGATAAACATCACTAAAAGTGAGCTTTCTCAAGGATGTACCAAAATTCAAGCAATACAAGTTTTACTTCTTTTTCGGTTTAGCTATGGATTTTGTATTCAAAGTTTTCCAATGAATACTCTACAAGGACTTATTCGCTATCGTTTTGGTTATATCGAATAGCCCCAAAACATTCACGAATTCAAATGGTTTACTGCCTTCTAATTGAGTGCTAACTATTTCTAAGCTAATGGTCTCTACATCTACACTACAACGATTTATTTGGTGCCTTTCTATTCAACCCCTTTGATATCTAATATCACATTGCGACGCTTTGTATTTTGATGTTTCAAAACACTTCGCATTTCACAATTACTTTTATGCCATTCTTATAAAGTTGAATTTCATTACTATTGATCAAATCATAGTAATTGGATTCTCTTTTATATTTATACCCATTGTTGATGAAACACTTTGATCAAATCAAATATTTTTATATTCATGTTTCTTTTGGTAAACTACTTTACACATTTAAATAGTCATTTAATGATAATTACCATTTTCGTTAAAACACAATACATCGGATATGTATTTACTTTCAAACATTCTTTAAACACTTTGTATTCAAGTAATACACGGTGTTCAAGTTGTTTTGCCGAACTTAGGCATGATTTATATGTGATAAGAAATCGAATGACTTTCACATATTATCACATAACTTTGAATTTAAACAATGGTTTCATTCATTAATGAACATATCATTAAGTCGGGTATTTTTAAACAAGGCATTTTAATATTTTACAAATGTTCATGCATTATCAATTAGTTTCAAACAACAAGGATAATTCACACATAATCAAACAAGATATGAACATGAATACAAATCATTCATAAAAGTGGAACAACTGTTTGTTACAAACTCATATGAATAACCGTCTCATGAAGTGTGAGACACACTAAAGAAGTTCACAATCTCTTGATTACAATAATCATCCTAAAACATAAACTAAATGATAAATGTTGAGGGAGAGTGTCGTCGGCCATCATCATCATGCTCGCCATCAACACGCAATGTCACCTCCTCTCCAGCAAGCACCTCTCATGTAGAAGGACCTGTTTTCAGCAAAACAGAACAAGTATCAGACATACTTAACACTGCAAATGTGTTTGCAAGGTTATAACATTTATAAAATTGTATATCAAATATATACCTTTGTCGTTGACGACCTGAGCAACATCTGGTTCAACCAACACATTCCTGAGATGTGTCATGAACCGGTGGAACTCCATTGTTTCTGCGTCGCCCCTCATTACGCAAGTCCTGACTTGTGCTTGGTAGCTTGGTGGTAGCGACCGCAGCACATCGGCGTTTGCAAAAGAGCCTGTAATCCAGACGTCCAGGAAGTATGCAGGCCTCATGTACACATCATGCATGTGCTCCAAGTGGTCGTCCAGTGATGAGTTCTCCTCCATCTTAATGGAGACGAAGTCTCCCATCAGCTCATGCTCCCAAATGCGTGTCTGCTCCACGAAATGTGTCCTAAGCTGTAGCATCACCGAACGAGGGTTGACATCATCCACGAAAGGCCATAGCTCGTCCACCATTCCGAAACGCATCACAACTGAAATATAGGAGGCCATCTCACGACGGAGATAGCGGTCTTTCCGCTCCTCTGGGGTCTCTAGGTCAGTGGGCTGATCCAAATCCATCCCGTCGAGTATGTAGTCGACCACATCGTTCTCGCTAAGGAGAACACAGAGACTTGCAACCCAAATGGAGAAGTTCGATCCATCTAATCTGAGCTTTTATCCTTCTAACCATTCAATTGTCAACACGAAAGGTCCCATCTACATTTATAATTGCAAAAGGAATTTAGACTAAGTTTATAATTAAATGAGTTAATAATAACTCCACTCAGAAACACCTATCCCCAAAAGGGTTCCTAGTGATAACACGGCCCCTATCAGCCACATCTCCCCCAATCGTCATGGCCATCAATGTGGGTTCAAGGGTGGACGCTAAACGTCGGTCACATCATTCATGCGACTCATGCTCGATCTTTCGACCATCCGTGTTCTGAGGCCACGCTTCTATGGCGTGCTAGGCTTGCCAACTCAACCTTAGTGTATTCGTTGTGCAACATGGCTTACACCCACCGTATGCGAACATAGATATGTCTGACACCCAGGCCTGTAACCCTAGATCGCCTCATACCGAAGAACATTCTTGGTGGTGCACACTAAGGGGGAACACAATCATTGGTAATTTTAACAGGGATCATCTTATTAGGCTACCGTCGAGTATCTAACACTAGCACACAATAAGACATACAAACAATAACATTGAATGTAAATGCTATGTGATATGGTCCTTCACGTCGTGATCTCCATCCGTCGTCACCGGGTTCCGGCACCAGGGTTCCGGCACCGTAGACACCAGGGTACCGGTGTCATTCCGGCGTGGTAGTGCGTCACCTCCGTGACTATCTACTACTACGTAAAAAAGGTAATCACTTTACCTTTGCCACAACCATATCACAAAGCAACGCCCCCTGCAAAACAAAGTTAGATGCCTCTACTTTATCTTTGCATGTTTTACGTGGCTGAATGGGCTTTCGCACAAGAACCGTTCTTACCTATGAACTTTCAGCACAACGCTGATCAAGTAGTTGTCTCTACTACACCCCTTTCGGGGCCCTCTATTGCAAATGGTATACCAACTAATGCGAGAGAGACAGACACCCCCCTAAGCCACTTTATACGGTACAAGTCGTATGTCAAGCGTGGAAAAGTCTCGCGAATGAACGCGTAAAGTCGGTTGGGGGCCACTTCATCAAGCATTACTGCGGTATACATAAGTACACGTGGGAGGTTAACAACTAAAATATCAATGCCCACACGCTACATCTCGTGTGTTCTACCCGTACTAGCATTACTACGCATAGATCTAGCTCTGATACCACTGTAGGGGTTCCGCGTATGAAAACAATAAAATTTTACCCTACGCCCCTGAACCCTTGAAGCTGCCAGGACCTATCTATTAGTAATACAATAACGGGAGGGGCTATTCGCTAACTTACCCTTGAAGACCAAAAAGCGTTGTCAACGCTCAGGAGAGCATGATTGATGTAGACGAGCCGAAGCCGACCTCAAGGTCGTGATGAAGTCCTTGCGCTCCTTGGCTCCAACGACTTGAGTGCCTCAAGTGCGACACCTCGCGGGGAGTTACACATGTCCGGTGCCTGACGATGACTCCCGCTTCCCTGATCTAGCAGCAGTTGCGGAAGTAGAGCTCCCGGATCTGAATCCCGCAGCGCGACGGCGCTCCACGGTGAAGATGTCTCTCGCTCGCGCAGTCCAGACTTGGGACCACGGTCACGAGAGAGAGAGGGGGAGAGAGAAAATATCAATTATAGGTCCTCCCAAAAGTGGGGAGACCTTTATTGATTATTGGTGTATTTATCTTGGCCAAATACCCCACTATATATAGGGGAGGGGAGGTACTACCTCCCTCAAAGTCCCGGGGTGGGACTAAAGGAGAGGAGGGGGAGGAGGTGGCCACCGGCCACCTAGTGGGCCCCGCGCGGGGGCTAGGCCCAGCCGGCCTTCCCCTTTGCCCCTTCTCCCTCTCTCCTTTCCCTAATGGGCCCTCTCCCTCCGGAAATTGGCCCATTAAGCCTTTTTGACCTTTAATTGATTTTCTCTTTATTAAATAATTATGAATAAATGATTAAATCAATATTTAACATTTATTCACATATTATTCAACCTCCGTGGCCATGACCTTCCACCTCCACTCCGGACATCCTCCGGACTTACCGAAACCCTTCTGGTTTTCTCTCTTCTTTTCTTCGGTGATTCTACCGATCCTATAAACACTCTCTAAGCATCATCAAGCCCTTAAGAGTGATACCCCACGGTTCGGGAACACTCCAGACATGGTTGGGACACTCCCTCACCAATGATCGACAGAGGGACCTAGATGGCCATGTGACCCTTGTGCGTGCCACGAAGATCTTTCGTCGTTTGAACTGGGACAGTCGTGTCTTATTCCCTTTGTCTCTCGATACTTGCATTGCCCGAGATCTGATCAATGACATCACCATGTCATGTTTAATCTCGTTACTGAACAATGCTACTTGACTCGTTCCGACAAGTGATATCCCCGTGATCAAAGCACATGTTGCGCAGCTATTGGATATACTTCTCCGAGTGGGCCCTTGAGTATATTCCCGTCACATGGACGGACAAATCCTGCTCTTGAGATATATTGCCTCTACGGTTTCCTCCGAATACCTGAACACACCTTTATAACCACCGTATTACCAGATGGCGTTTGATGCTATCTAAGCACTCTCGGGAGACAGTGATTTATAGCCTCACGGTCTAAGGAACAGTCTACGAGGATCCATTTCTAATCATCGTAACTTGAACTTCGTGACATGATCGGGTCACGATGTTTAGCTTGGGTATTGGTTCATCATCTCATTCTCAGAATGAGATGACTCCATTTCCAACTAGCATAAATGCCACATGATCAGGAAACATGATCATCTGTTGACCAATGAACCAGTGACTAGAGTTTCACTGGGAACCCCTGGTTGTTTGTATATCACACGTATATTGATGTTTCCACTCAATACAGTTATAGCATGATATAAAATTTAATCATAAACTATATGAAATATGATAATAGTCCTTACTACTATTTGACTCTAGGGCATATTTCCAACAACATGTTAAACAAGAAGCGTGAAGAGGAGCGTAAGGAAAAGAAGATCATGTTTTCCCCTTCTCAATTGCTAAGTTTCGGTGACACTACAATGCTGAGAGAAACTAAAAGCATCAGGGGAAACCATGTGCAACTGAGGTTAACATCGATAATGTCATTACATTTGATGATTTATTGGAGGAACATCTCTAGTTATTTGAGACACTCAAGAAGAAGCGTAATGAGGAGTTTGATGCACTTGAAAAAAGTTGAAAGAGGATCATGAAGGATATAAGAAAAAACATGAAGAAGAAGAACTGCAGCAGTTTCTTGCAAGTCTTGAAAAGGACCATCAAGACAATACTACGCAAGTTGAAGGAATCAATTCATCTCCTCCACGCAGCAATCAAGTTGAAACCTCTACTACAATGAGGCAAAAAAATAAGCTTTGCAAGCTTATGAAACCCATGAAGGTACAAATGATTCGGCTAGGATGGTTAATTCGGTTAATAAAAAGCCGAATCAGAAAATACATGTGCCAAATCTACCGAATTAGAAGAAACATGCTTCGTTCATAATGAGCATGGCAAACTTAGCAAAACTATTATGCTTGATTTTTCTGGATGTAAGGGAGCTTACATGTTGCCCTATGAGTTTCGTGCCAAAGAAATTTGTGAACATCAACAACAGCAAGATATAGATGAACAATGTTCGGTTGACAAAGAGCATCAAAGTGAATAGGCACAACATCTAGGAAAGGAAGAAGACAAGACATTGGATAGTTATCTAGATGTCGAGTAAGATATTGTTCAGGTTATGCAGCCATCATATTCTTCCAATGTCTTCAAAGAGGTACATCTAGCAAATAATTTACTTATATTCCAATTTGGTCAAAACATTATTATTGATACATCTGTTAGCAAAATTCTCATAAGTTATGAAAGACCAAACGAGAGAGGTAATTTATTTGTTAGAAATATAATTATCACAGAACATATCGGTCAACATGTTGTACCCTTTAGAGAGACCGATAACAACAAATTATTACGGCCAGAGCTGTCCACATTGTTTCATATGAATTTCATATCTAAGTGGGTAGCTTTGTTTATTTCATACTTGGCTAACATTTGGTCTCAAGTGAGACATATGTGGTTTAATATTTCTGGTTTCAGAAACCTAAAGCCAAGGTTATTGTCTCTTGGTAAAGCTGATGCTAGTATAACTATGTATTCAAAGACATCGGAAAAGAAGTGCAGGAAACAATGCATAGCCAAATTGGATGATGGAAAATCTGAATTACTCAATTCAAAAGTCATTCTCATAACAAGATCGGTTAGAAGCTAAAAGGTGTACCTTCAGTTTGAGTATGTGTGATCATATTTTTGATATGTTGTTGAAAATCGATTATGTTAGAATTGTTGATCACAATGCTGAGCCATCATTATAAGGACGAATGTATTGCAAGTTGCATAATTCGTTCGAGCATAGTACAGAAAGTTGCAACATGTTTCATCAAATAGTATAATCGGCTGTTAATAAGGGTTGATTGAATTTTTTGAAACAAAAAGTGATGACCAATCTATTTTGATTGGTATTGATGTCCAAAAGATATTACACCGACTACCTCTAATCGATTCATTTAATGATGAGCAGGTACATAAGGAAGATGATGGAATCAAGCTTTCAAGCAAATAGATTATTGAAGAGCATATTGCAAATGTTCTTGAAGGTGAGAGTTCCATTGAAGCTACAATGAAGATATCAAGCACTGGGAGGCAACAAGAAAAATCGAAGATCGATACATGCAAAACTCAGAAAGATAAAGGCCGCAATAAGCATAAGGGTAAGAAACCAAAAGTCACTTTCGCATAGCTACTGGAAAGATATAAAAAGGAGAGTGAAGCAAAATGTTCTTATCGGCCAAGTAGTGCAAAAGCATCAAGATCACCCCCAAGGCAAAATTCTAAAGAAACAAATTCATATCCTCCTTTTGGGCCACCAATGCTAATGTCATGGATACCTTCCTACGCTATTTTTTATTCATATCCATCATGGGAAAGGTATGATTCACGGGCACATTATCCATCTAATTCTAGATCATCTCACCCAAATTGTGCAGCTCCAAGAAGATCAATTGATCAACAATCACATGTTAAAGATCGTTTCAATCAAAAAGAACCGGTCCGAAGTTCATGGGTAAAGAAAGAAGTGGTCAAGCAAGTATACCGAATCAAAAAGGATGGATGCAAGTGTGTTGCTTCAAATTCGATTCAAAATAATGAGAAGCCAGCTGAATTGGTGTTGGCTACTAAGGGCAAGGAAGTGACTTTCAAAGACCCAATTTCCGAATCTGAACAAGCAAAATTTAAGGTACCCAAGATTAAGAAAATCATGCCATTGTGTGAAACAAAACCAAAACCGAGATGCCCACTCGGCTTATCACATTGGCAAGAGAGAAAGCTATATCGGCTTACAGCCAAGGAGCTGAAGAAAATAAACATGGCATTGATGAGTGCATATTTGCATCATGTTTTACACTATTATTTTGCATTATAGATGTAGGATCTTGGTATTTTACGGCGCTCGCATGCATAGTTTATGTTTGTTTTCACCAGGATCAGGACAAACGATGGATCCAATGGACACAATTCTTGGAGCAGTTGTACTAAGGAGAAAAGGAGTCATAAACAACGTAAATCGCTTATTTGGGGAAGATTAATAATACCAGAAGAAAAACCAAAGCGAACAAGATGTACAGACGGTTCAATGACCAACTATACGGTCGGAATAAATTTTCCGGCCGTATAGTTCCGGTCATATAGTTGGCGCCGCCACCGCCTCCTCAAATAGTGTCACCCCGTACAACTGGATCAGAGAGACGACATACAGAACACCCAGAAATCGCTGAAACCTCACCTTAGGAAGGCATCTGGAGGGGGAACTCGTCCACCAGGGATCCATCTTAGCCCTGCACAGAACCGGGAGGCTAAGGCATAAATCTTCATCATCCACCACTGCATCACCAACATCTCCATCCATCCCATGTACATCTTGTCTACATCTTGTTATAATTTCCGTACTCGTTGTGGATTTATACAAGTACTATTCATCTATGATAGATTCCATTGTTACTGCCATGATCTTGATTGCCTCCATGTATGAGTAGATCATTAGTTCTTGGGGAGATGGAGAAACCCTAGTATGAGATTGAAATAAGATAAAGTTTATTATGATATTCATCGCTATGACCATGTGTTAGATTGTCTTCATCTTGATGTTGAGAGAAGTCGACCTCTCAATATTTGCCTCTCATGGGGACTTGATAGAGGGAACTACTTGTTGGTAGATGGAGGTGTGCTAGCACTTACAGTGACTATAAAGCTGTTGGCACTCCTTACATATCAACTTGGGAAACCGAGGAAACTCACAGAACACTATCCATGCCATGAGATACGTCCTACGAGATTACGCCCCTTAATAGCGCAGTAATTCGATTGATATCGATTGCTGACTACTGTCGTTATGAGGATGATGTAAGCAGCGGTTGCTGCCTATTTGTCCAAATCGGAGTTCCTCCTATACACATAGTTGAGAATGTTCATGATGATAATCTTTACCTTAGCTCCTTATAATGCTAGTGGTGTATCCACTACTCCCTGAGAATGCTTTTCCCCTATTGCAGTTCCAATCTCTCTTACATACACGATACTTACTTTCTGTATTCAGTTGTTTTACTTTATTTATTATTGCTCTTATACCAAAAACCCCAAAACACCTTTCTACACAATACTCACATTTTATCTTGTCAATTAGAACTTTTTTTTAGCATTTCTATTGTAATATTTATTTCAAGAGTTATTAGACTTTAGACTCTTGCTCCTTGTGGGATTGATATCTTTATTTCGAAACTAGCTACAAATAATCTGTGCACTTGCAGTTGATACGTCCATAACGTATCTATAATTTTTGATGGTTTTATGCTAATAATATGCTTTTGACACTCCTTTTTATATAAAGTTTATGATTTATTTGGACTAATCTACTAATGGTTTCAAAAGTGCACAATGTTCTTGTTTTACACTTTGATGTGTAGGAATTACCAAGAATACAAGTGGAAACCTTGTTGGAGTCAAATTGGGATTTTTCCAGAAATCTGTCTCAGAACTCTTTTTTGAAGATGGCCACGTTATGGGTCAAAGACGGCGTCAAACGGAAAACTCCTCAACTACAAAGTTGTTGGAAATTTCGCGACAAACATTTAGGACATAATATTTAGCTGATTCTGAGTCCGGACGGGCCTTTTAGGCCCGATTTACTGCAGCCCAAGATGGGGTGACGGGAATCCGAAAAGCTATATAAAGGGAGGAAACCTAATTTGCCCAGGGCACCTCTACCCACGAATTTGCAGCCACCAAAGCCACATTTTTGCCTCCCCATGGATCCCATCTCCATGGGGGAGGGCTCCCAAGAAACCATGAAGGAAGGGGGCTAACGGGCGGTGCTCCCCCATGGTACCGGCAGCGAGGAAGGAGTCCCCGCGCCGCCGCCGGCGTCGCCGACGACCTCTTCACCATCTTCACCGCTATCTCCATTACCTAATCCTCCTAGTATGCAGTGGTTCATCCTCCCACACACCTCTGTAGCGTCCTATGTAAACATGGTGTTTGATGCTATAAGTTATAATCCTATGATCTATGTCATGTTTGCGTAGTTTCTTTGTTCTTAGATTGAATGATTGAACGTCTTTGGTTCATTAGAGGTGTATGTTGATATGGTACAGTCCTTTGGTGTCCATTATATTTGTGCGCGCATGGATTAAACATCATACGGTTTATAGTATGTGTAAGAGGAAGGGGGAAGTTCTGCCTATGACAGAAACCTGAGGGCGCGAACCGAAACGTTGCACGTATGGGAGTAAGAGGACCACTAAACTTAAGGATATGGTTGTGAAAACCTTAATGCATTGATTAGTACTTACGGATGTTTGCTAACAATCCAATCATATAGTACATGTAATTCTAAGTAGTGAAGCGCATGTATATTTAGCCTCTCCCACATAAAAAACTGCATCGAAGACAACGAACCGATCTATTCGCTATTGAAACTTGGACAAAGCCACCACAATTACCACCACTATTCCACACTCATGGTTCTGTTAGTTTAGTATATTTTATTGCTGTAGCAACTAGCTTTACTTTATTGTTATTTATTATCATGCAAAGCTATCTCTATTACTCGTATTGTTGCTCTAGTTTTATTTCCTAGATAATGCAAACGTTTAGTGTGCATAGAGTTGTATCAGTGGTTGATAGAACTTGAGAGAATATTTATCCTACCTTTAGCTCCTCGTTGGGTTCGACACTCTTACTTATCGAAAAGTCTACACACGATCCCCTATACTTGTGGGTTATCAGCAGTCATCAAGCTATTTTCTGGCGCCGTTGCCGGGGAGCTAAGCACTGTAGGTCTTTTAGTTTTTGCTTATTTATTTTTGTCTTGCTAAGTCTTGTTTTGAGTTACAGGTTTCCACCAACATGATGGAGTTTGAGCATATGACTAGTGCTAACCCACTCAACCACTTTGGGAAGCCCTATGATATTTATAAAAGAGACAACTCCAATGAGAAAACAAGGGGGTTTGAAATAAATCCTCTACTACTTGGTATTCTACAAAAGAAGCAATTTACTGAGACAAAGAAGATCCTAATCCATATGAGCACATTGCATGTTTCAAAGATATATGTGGCACTTTTGAATTAACGGGATATACTGTTGATGAGGTAAGGGTTAAACTTTTTAGTCAAACTTTGATTAGTACAACTCTCTCATGGTATAGATCTGTACCCCCTGAAGCCACTACTACTTGGGATAATCTAGCCTATGAATTTCTAGCAAAATATTATCCATTATCAAAGTCTTTTAGAATCAGGTGTCTTATAATGACTTGGAGGAACCGTTCTAATGAAGGACTAGTAAGAGCTTATATCAGATTTAAAGATTTACTATGTCTATGTCCTCATCATGATTTGCCTGAATGGTATTTATTGCATATCTTTTATGGCAGTTTAATTGAACCTAATAAAATTATACTAGACTCTTTCGCGGAAGGAGCCTTTATGAATCTTCCTATAACTAAAGCTTGGGCTTTACTTAATAGAATTCGTGATCATAGAGTTTCATGGAATTTTGGTCTAGGAAGTGAAGGAGGCGTAGAAATAGAAAATTATTGTATTCATGACTATAATAAAAAGGTCCATGTTAAAGAATTATCTAAAGAACTTTATTGGATCCAGATCTTATGTTGCAAGTTGTTAAAATTTTTACAGAACATATCAAAGCTCCAAAAGAGGGTGCGGTCAAATATGATCGACCACCCAAACCTGAGAAGAAAAGGAAAGTTAAAGCAACACTGGCCTCCCTAGAACCAACACATGAGATGTCTTTCCCTAACACTGCACAAAAAGCATATTCTTAAATTTGAACAGGTCAAAGCAGTACATGAGAAGAAGGAAGAAGAAAGTATGCCAGAAGTCGTGGAATATCTGGAAGAAACCAAAGATGAAGAGGTAACCAAGGAAGCAA
The DNA here is from genome assembly GCA_916181665.1 of Avena sativa. Classification (NCBI taxonomy): domain Eukaryota; kingdom Viridiplantae; phylum Streptophyta; class Magnoliopsida; order Poales; family Poaceae; genus Avena; species Avena sativa. Next base: position 463,239,582 of record OV702287.1, read on the forward strand.
TTATGGCTATGTACGCACATTGTAATATAGTTGAACTTGATGAAGAGACTTCTGTATTGGTTGAAGGTAAAACAAAGGTAAAAGATGTGGGTAAGCCTATTCTTCCCTGCATATTTAAAGAAACCTCGCATTATGGTTTATGCGATCTTGGCACCAAAGTTAATGTTATATCTTATGATTTCTAGTTAGAAATAAAAGAAGAAATAGAACCGGCTACAATTGAAAATACTGATATGAAAATTATGTTAGCAAATAAAAATCTTAGAATTCCAATGGGAGTAGTTGAAGATACAACTACCCCAATTGGCAAAAAAAATTCCTATCGATTTTGTAGTTGTTGATATGCCAGCTGACACTCTTTGCCCAATTATATTTGGAAGAAACTTTTTGAGTGATATAGGTGCCTATGTTGATTTCAAAAAGGAGATTGTGTCTCTTAAGCTTGGGGGAGCGGAAAAGGAATTCCACTTTTCCAAATTTAAAGACAGGCCTCCACAAATACAAGAGGAAGAGAAAACTATTGAGGAGATGGCAGCTCTTTTCTTTAGTAATCAAGTAGAATAAATAAATGAAGACTCAAATTATGAAGAAATAGTTATGAAGGAAAGTCCCTAGAAGAACTAGAAGATGAATTTGATTCACTTCCCATTATGGGACCTCCAACCGATGAGGCTTTTGAAGAGCCAAAAAAGAGAGGGGATGAGGAATTACCACCCCCCCCAGAGCTAAAGACTCTACCAGATAATCTTAAATACAGGATTTTAGATTTCCTGTTATTATTAGTGCTAAACTTTCAGGAAAAGAAGAAGAAGAACTCATGAAAATACTTAAGGAGCATCGCAAGGCCTTTGGGTACTCAATGGATGATTTGAAGGGCATTAGTCCCATGATAACCGTCCATCGGATATTCATGGAAGAAGGTGCTAAACTAGTTGCTAAATTTAATAGAAGAATGAAGCCTGGATTGAAGGAAGTTATAAGAAAAGAAATTGTATGCCTACTGGACGCAGGTATAATCTATCCTGTTAAATAAAGTGAATGGGTAAGTCATGTTCATTGTGTCCCTAAGAAGGGCGGTTTTACTGTTGTTCCTAATGAAAACAATGAATTGATACCGACTAGAACTATTGTTGGGCATATGATGTACATAGACTTCAGGAAATTAAATAAAGAAACTAGGAAAGATCACTATCCTTTACCGTTCGTAGATCAAACTTTAGAAAGGTTAGCAAATCACACTCATTTTTTCTACTTGGATGGATACTCTGGTTTTTATCAAATAGTTGTTCATCCGGATGACCAACTTAAAACAACTTTCATTAGTCCTTATGGTTTACATGCTTACCGACATATGAATTTTGGTATATGTAATGCTCCAACTACTTTTCAAAGATGCATGACTGCTATTTTTGTGGATTTTATAGAACTGATAATGGAAGTATTTATGGATGATTTTTCTATCATGGAACTTCATTTACTAGTTGCTTGGATAATCTCAAAAGAGTTTTGCAGCGTTGCGAAGAAACTAATCTTGTTCTAAACTGGGAGAAGTGCCATTTTATGGTCAAAGAAGGTATAGTCCTTGGATATAAGGTATCATGTAATGTAATTGAAGTAGATAGAGCTAAGGTTGAGGCCATAGAAAGAATGCCACAACCTAGGGATATTAAAGGTATAAGAAGTTTCCTTGGTCATGTGGGTTTTTATAGAATGTTCATTAGAAATTTCTCTGGAATATCTAAACCTTTGACTAACCTCCTGCAAAAGGGAGTAAGAATCAATTTTGATGATAAATGTCTTGAAGCCTTTGATAAACTCAAAAATGCTTTATCTCGTGCTCCTATCATTAAACCACCTATCTGGGATACAACCTTTGACTTAATATGTGAGGCTAGTGATGATGTTGTGAAGGGTTCGCAGCATAGAAAACAAAAAAATCCTATGATGGGAACTATATGCCAAGATCTATCTACTAGATACAAGCAACGAGTGGATATACATCCATGGAGAACTTACCTCTAAGACAACAAAGCTTTGTTAACGAGATGGAACTCGTGGATGATGTAGTCGTACACTTGCCGATCTCAAGATCGTGATGAAGTCCAGCAGGTCCGGCTCCAGCACGTCCTTCAGATCCAGCTCTAGCAAGTCCAGTACCACCAAGTCCAGCACCGCAAAGCAGCGGTGCATCCGTGATCGCACACACGTCCGGTACCCCAACAACCTCCGTCCCTCGCTCCAGCAAAGCAGCGGAAGCAGCAACTCCTTTCCAGATAAAGCCACCAGGAACATGTATCTCGCTAATCCGAGACAATGGGGAAATAATACTAGAGGGGGAGAGAGATCCTTCACGAGGAGGTGTGTGGAAGAAGGAGTGAGAGGGGTCCTTTTATAGGAGGAGGGGAGGGTGTCCCTTCACCTCCCCAATTCATGTGGTGGTAACCCCCTCCACATTAAAATGCCCCTTCACATTCTCTTTTAAAGTCTCCACTTTAAATGCATTAAATTTCTCCAAATTTAATGCTCTCTCATTTAATAAAACTCTTTTATTAAACTTATTCAGAATTTTGTTAATAAATTTAATTAACAAACATTCACATAAAACTCCCTGCAACATTTCAATATTACATGCAGAACCAATTTCAGCAATTTCACCCGAAACAGTTTCGGTGTCTATTGAAATAATTCCAGCGCTTTCTTAAATCTTTATCTGAAACATATTTGCTCCAAATGGTGTCGGTATCCCTTAAGTGTGTCACCCTATGGTTCGCGAATAATGCAGACATGCACTCTTTGCTCGTTCCCATGATATAACATTCTAGTGATCACATCACTTGCTTGCAAGCTATTTCAATGTGATATCACCGAGAGGGCCCAGAGTATATCTATCTGTCAACGGGATGGACAAATCCCACTCTTGATCCATGAGCCTCAAAATAACACCTTCGTAGCACTGAACCCACCTTTATAGTCACCCTGTTAAGGTGTGACGTTTGATGTTATCAAGATACTCTTCCGGTGTTAGCAATTAACATGATCTCATGGTCTAAGGACTAAGATTACTTCATATGATGTTATAGCAATATAAACATAATGACTCTGATCATAATGCTATACTTCGGATGAATGTTCATCACATCATTCCACCAATGTTGTGACCTCGTTATTAATAACATCCAATGTCCATGATCAGGAAACCTTGATCGTCTTGTTAATCAACAAGCTAGTTTATATGAGAGGCAGTACTAGGAACTTTGTATTTTGTTTATTAAACACACATGTATTAACATTTCCAATTAATACAATTATAGCATGCAAAATAAACATTTATCATAAACATGGAATAAGATAATAACCACTTTATTATTGCCTCTCGGGCATATTCCCTTCAGTCTCCCACTTGCACTAGAGTCAATAATCTAGTTTGAAAAACTTTGCGTATTGAACACCTATGGATTTCTGGTGTTGCATATACGCGATTGCTAGTGGTTAACATAATCTCCCGATCTGACAGTTTCAGGTCCGTGTGTATTTGCATGTCTTTGCGTCTCTACGCATCACTCATTCTCAAATGAGATGGCATTGTATAAATTTGGTCCTTTCGTGAGACCTTTAGTTCGTTTGAGTTAAAATATGTTGATATTATTGTCATACAATATATCTTCATAGTATTAGCCCACTTTGAACCACACCTAGTTTGATAACAAACTACTTAACACAAATGCCCTCCTTTGCTGCTACTATAGCAGTCATATACTTAGCCTTTTGTTGTAGTATCCGTCACAATGTTTCAACTTTGGAACTTATCCAAATCCATCATGGAACATCCTTTCCATTACATTGTGCCACCCATAGTCTAAATTGAGATAAATTTAATTTGTATCTTGTGACAAAACTAGTATCAATGTAACACTTTACAATGAACTACCTTTAACTATTTTTCACTTATACATGATATATTCTTAGTTCTTCCAGAGCTCATAAGAATATCTTTACTATCGTCCAATGATCATCTTATGAATCATTCTGGTATGTGCTCATAACATTTAGAGCATAGGAAATTCTGGATATATACATATCATGGTATAATTGATCAAAATCTTCACGTGATTTTACTCACCAAGTGTTGAAACGCTTGAATCTTGATACAATCCTTTCCATGCAGCAAGAACCTTTCTTGTTGTTTCCATATTGAACCCTTTCAATATCTCATATATGTATGTCTGGAACAACCATATTAGCGCCTCAATCTATCCATATAGATATTGATGCCAAATATTCCGGCTTTGCCCAAGTCTTTCATCGAAATCTTATTTTAATGAAATTCTTAACTTGTGTCAATAAAAGATACATCATTTCCAATCAACAATATGTACTCTGCATAATGTATTGGAAATTTGTCTCAGCGCTCCCACTTAATTTCTTGCAAATGCAAGCATCTTCATCATCTCCTATGAAATTAAACTCCTTTAACATTTTTCATCATGGTGAAGATTCCAACTCCGCTATGCTCACTTCAACTATTGAAGTTTGCATGCCCTTTTAGCATCCATTGAATTAACAAAACCCTTCAGACCGTGTCATGTACACGTCCTAGGTAACCATTCTATTAGAAGAACCTTGTTTTGTTTATTCAACTACCATATACCAAATTATATGTAGTGGTTGCTACATTAATCCGTCAAGACTAAATATCGCTATGAAAGATCAAATCTTGTCATAGTCAACTCCTTGAACATTGCCGTAAACTTCTTTCCGACATGTCGACTATTTCATAGATGTTAAACATCCATGTCTATTTCTTTATAGATCCAAACACGACCGATAGGCTTCATGCCTTTCCGGAGGGTCTTCCAAGTTCAAAAACTTGATTTCTCGTGTATGGATACTATCACGGATTCTATGACTTCTAGTCATTTTATGGAGTCAGGGCCCATCATCGCTTCTTTGCATGTAGTCGGTTCATCATTGTCAAAACAATAACGACTTGCTTATCAAATCACACTATTTGATTCTCACTGACCCACACGGTTCAATAGGAACTCTAATCTCCGAGATCGCAACCTTTGTAATCACGGGAGCCATGAGCATTATGGCCGCCACCGGGACACTTTCCGGCGCTACGCTACTTAGCATATATAGCTAAGGTTCAACAACCTTATCAAAGTTCTATTGTCCTCCCACTTAACTTTTCGCGAAAAACTCCTTCTCAAGAAACTTGACTTTCCAAGTAACAAACTCTTTTGTCCTCGGTGTTATGGAGAAATTCCCAACAAATTCTTTGGGATAACCTACAAATATGTGCTTATCCGACTTTGGTTGTAAACATTTTACTTATGCATAGCATACCAAAATTTAAGAAAAGACAATTCGGGTTTTATCCCAAACCATAACTTATATGGTGTCATTTCAACGGATCACGATGGTGCTCTTTTCAGTGTAACAGCGGTAGTCTCTAAAGCTTCAAACCTTAAAACATAATGGCAGTTTTATAAATGACACCTTTGATCTTACCATGTCAAACATGGTTTGATTTCATCTCTCGAATATGCCATAGTCCTATGGTTTATCGAGAAACACAAATCATGGAACAGTTCCTCAAATCTTAAGTGTTTTGCTAAACATGTAACTCAAATATCTTCCTTTATGATCAAATCATAAACTCTTTTATTTTCTTGTTACAATGATTTTTCACTTCATCTTGAAAGACTTTGAACAATTTTCAAATGTTTCATACTTCTTCCTTATTAAGTAAATATATAGATATATTCACTCAAATTTCTGGAGAAAGCACATGAAGCAAAAAGATCCATCGCATATGGCTACACATAATGGACTATGCACATCAGCATGCACAATTTGCAATAAGCTAGTCATCCGTTCCTCTTTGGCCTATGAACGGAGTTTCAGTTATTTCGAGGAAAGTCTCACAAGCGTCAATTGATCAAAATCAAAGACTCCAAAAATCCATCAACATGGAGTTTCTTCATGTTTTCTTTCCAAATATAATTTAAACAGCGATGTCACTTCATAAGTGATCTTTGAATCATTTGTGTTGCGACATTTTAGCAATAGTGTTTATGGATGTGATTTCTCCCACTAGACTTGTAAAAGTTCATCCATCCTTTATGGAATACGGTAATTATTTGAACAATCATTGTTCTCATAATACCGGAACAAAATAACAATTATTAAAACAAATCTTGAAGGCTAGGTTTGACGACAATGAAAAACACAATAACACTTTATTTGTTTTCGATGAACATCATCACTTATTCTCTTGTTAGTTACTTAGGCCATTGAAGTTCATGAATTGTGTTGTTATGTATGACACTTCACACCAACCAATTCGGTATCCAATACCTCAGAACCACATTGTTTAACAAGCAAGGAATACAGCCATAACATGTATATCTTCTATATACCTAAGCTAGACATTTCCAACTTTTTCTTTTCTGCCAAATATTTTATAGATTCTCTTTCAGCAATTCCTTTTCCTTTTAAAATAATCTATCAACATCAATAGTGGTGTCATTCACATGACACATAGTACAAAGCGTATATAGTCAAACACTAATACCTTTGGACTTGCACTTTGAAGTGGATCACCATCATCAAATGTTTGGCATTCTTTCAAAAATCCATTCTTTAGTAATATTTTAGTGTAGTAAACATTTTACTTACATCTTCTATTCATCCTTATCATGACAACTTTCATGATCAAGCTACTATAGCCTATAAGGAAGAATCACGAGTATAATGTTAGTTCCCAAAAACCTTTTTTGGGAGATCCGGATGCCTAGCATCTCCATCCTTTACAAATTCTCATAATATGAGAACATGTATTTTGCTAAATTATACTCTATCATAATGCAACCAAAAACATTGTTTCAGATATCACAATATCTTTCACACATGATGGTTTCTGAAACAATTTTTAGTTCCTAGATAATCTTGATATTAAAACAACTTTTGAATATCAAAAATCATGGAGGCAAACATGATACTTTAGATACTAACATTGGAATTCTTACTCTTGATTTAATACTACTTATTAAACTTCATGGAGTAAATAGAGTTTGCTGAAAGTTTGCAATAGGACTTCTAAACTTTTAAATTGATATTCAAAACAATACGATACCAGTTCGTAAAGTAAATATCCAGAATTCTATAGTTCTATTATCTCAATTAAAACTAAGCATAAGGTAGTGAACAGATGCCAATTGCTACAACAAATTATGTAAATTCACTTCGATTTAGTTTATGAAAAATTGAGTTCGACTAATCCAAATTAGAAATGAACTCCCACTCAAAAATGACATCCCTCGTGCCTTTTTGGTGATTACATGAACCAAATCCACTACACCAAGTCTAATCATCACGTGAGTCGGTGTAGCTTCAAAGGCGAGCATCAATATGGGCATCATATCAACTATATGACTCATGCTTAACCTTTCGGTCCGTGTTTCGAGGCCATGTTTGTACATGCTAGGCTCGCCAAGTAAGAACCTTAGTATTCGCATGTGTAAAACTGTCTTACACCCGTTATATGAAAGCGTAGAGTCGAGTACACCCGATCATCACGTGATGTCTCAAAACACGATCCATAGAACAATGCATACTTAAGGAAGAACACATTTTTATCTTGATATCTAAATGAGGGATCATCTTAAAATGCTACTAAAACGCCAAACTAGCAATATAAGATGCGAACATCATATGTGTAAAGTGGAATGATATGGTCCATGCATTTGATCTCTATCATATGCATCATGGTATGATCTCTATCATTCCTTTGGGTGTAAGGCCAAGGCCTATGGAACTTACACGTTAGGTGTGTTGTAAGAGTATCTATCATACATCTACTTACAACATTACCATATCATGACACTAGCCCAGCAACGATCTAAACTAGATGCCTCTAATTTATCCATTGCAAGTTTTACGTGGCTTAGGGCTTTCGGAGATAGAACCATTCTTACCTATGAACATGGAACCACAACGAGGATAACCAAGTTATTAGCAACTCGTTGTAAATCAGATATTGACTATAGTAGGAGAAACAAACACCCGCCAGCCACTTATGCAAAACTAGTTGCATGTCAGTCGTGGAACCGGTCTCATGTGCGATGACATGTAAGGTTGGTCCGGGCCGCTTCATCCCACTATGCCACCAATATCCAAAGTACATATAAGTAGCAATAACATGATCATCATCACCCACATCTAAACATATGTGTACTACCCGTGCAAAGCACCTATGCATAGATCAGGCTCTGATACCACTGAAGGGTTCGCAGCATACAAAACAAAAAATTTCCTACGGTGGGCACTATACACCAAGATCTATCTACTAGATACAAGCAATGGGTGGATATACATCCATGGAGAAGTTACCCTCGAAGACAACAAAGCTTTGTTAACGATATGGAACTCGTGGATGATGTAGTCGTACACTTGCCGATCTCAAGATCGTGATGAAGTCTAGCAGGTCCGGCTCCAGCACGTCCTTCAGATCCAGCTCCAGCAAGTCTAGTACCACCAAGTCCAGCACCGCAAAGTAGCAGTGCATCCATGATCGCACACATGTCTAGTATCCTGACAACCTCCGTCCCTCGCTCCAGCAAAGTAGCGGAAGCAGCAACTCCTTTCTAGATAAAGCCACCGGGAACATGTATCTCGCTAATCTGAGACCATGGGGAAATAATACTAGAGGGGGAGAGAGATCCTTCACGAGGAGGTGTGTGGAAGAAGGAGTGAGAGGGGGCCTTTTATAGGAGGAGGGGAGGGTGTCCCTTCACCTCCCCCATTCATGTGGTGGTAACCCCCTCCACATTAAAATGCCCCTTCACATTCTCTTTTAAAGTCTCCACTTTAAATACATTAAATTTCTCCAAATTTAATGCTCTCTCATTTAATAAAACTCTTTTATTAAATTTATTCAGAATTTTGTTAATTTCTTTAATTAACAAACATTCACATAAAATCCCCTGCAACATTTCAATATTACATGCAGAACCAATTTCAGCAATTTCACCAGAAACAGTTTTGGTGTCTATTGAAATAATTCCAGCGCTTTCTTAAATCTTTATCTGAAACATATTTGCTCCAAATGGTGTTGGTATCCGTTAAGTGTGTCACCCTACGGTTCGCGAATAATGTAGACATGATCGAGACCCCTCTCCGATCAATAATTAGCAGCGGGACCTAGAGATCTGTACTGACTCCCACATATTCAACGGTGACTCTTGTGATCGTGTGAACCTTTAACGTCGTAACTAAATCCCTCTGTCTCACGATATATTACATGTCCGAGATTCGATCATTAGCATCCAAATACCTAGTTTGATCTCGTTACCGACATGCACTCTTTTCTTGTTCCCGTGATATAACATTCTAGTGATCACATCACTTGCTTGCAAGCTATTTCAATGTGATATCACTGAGAGGGCCCAGAGTATATCTATCCATCAACGGGATGGACAAATCCCACTCTTGATCCATGAGCCTCAACATAACACCTTTGTAGCACTGAACCCACCTTTATAGTCACCCTGTTACGGTGTGACGTTTGATGTTATCAAGATACTCTTTCGGTGTTAGCAATTAACATGATCTCATGGTCTAAGGACTAAGATTACTTCGTATGATGTTATAACAATATAAACATAATGACTCTGATCGTAATGCTATACTTCGGATGAATGTTCATCACATCATTCCACCAATGTTATGACCTTGTCATTAACAACATCCAATGTCCATGATCAGGAAACCTTGATCATCTTGTTAATCAACAAGCTAGTTTATATGAGAGACAGTACTAGGAACTTTGTATTTTGTTTATTAAACACACATGTATTAACGTTTCCAATTAATACAATTATAGCATGCAAAATAAACATTTGTCATAAACATGGAATAAGATAATAACCACTTTATTATTGCCTCTCGAGCATATTCCCTTCATGTTGTAGGAATAAATCTAGGACAACACATTGGTCACAGATTTAATATTATACATCATGCTAGTAGAACTCTTAATGGTGCTCAAAAGAATTACTCTAAGGAAGAAAGGAAACTTTTTTCTGTATTTTTCTCTTGTGATAAATTTCGTTCTTACATAGGTGATGCAAAGGTAAGAGTTCATACGGATCGTGATGGTTTAAAAGAACACCTTGAGAGGAAAGACCATAAGCCAAGACTGATCCATTGGATTCTTTCACTTCAAGAGTTTGAGTTGCAGATCATTAATACGTCCAAAACGTATCTACTTTCCCGAACACTTTTGCTATTGTTTCTCCTCTAAACTTGTGTGATTTGGATGCAACTAACACAGACCGACGCTGTTTTCAGCAGAATTGCCTTCGTGTCTACTTTTTGTGCAGAAAATCAACTATCACGAAAAATCTTGGAAAATATGCCAAAAATCCTATTTCACCAGAGGACTCCTGGAGCCAGAATACGAGACGGAGGGGGGCAGGGCCCAGGCCACACCACCTAGCCGCGCGGGCTAGCCCAGGCCGCGCCAGGGGGTGGTCTGGCCGCCCCAGACACCCCCTCGGTCTCCCTCTTTGCCTATAAGAAGCCTTCTGACCTAAAACTCTAGGGGGTTCGATGTTTTTCCAGAAAGAGTTCCGCTCCGCCGCCACCACCAGATTCCACGAAATAGCACCAGAAACTCCGTTCTGGCACCCTGCCAGGATGGGGAATTGGAGGAGATCATCACCATCATCATCACCATCGCTTCTCCATCGACCATTCATGTTTCCCCCATCTATGAGTGAGTAATCCCCCGTTGTAGGCTATGGGGATGGTAGGGATTGGATGGGATCGTTCATGTAATGGCATCAGATTGTTAGGGCATGGTGCCTAGTATCTTCTATTAGTGCTTTATGACTTTGTTGCGACTTTTTATGCTTAATGCTTGTCACTAGGGCCCAAGTGCCATGATTTCAGATCTGAACATGTTATTGATTCATTATGATAGTATTGTTTATGGTCTTATTTGCAAGTTGTATACACACGCTGTTGTCCGGAACCAATGTCCCTGAATTGACAGAAATCAGGATAACCGGAGGGAATGGCTTTGATGTGAGGATCACATGTGTTCATGGAGTGTTAATGCTTTGCTCCGGTGCTCTATTAAAAGGAGCACCTTAATTGCCAGTAGTTCCCTTGAGGCCCCGCTGCAAACGGGCTGGGAGGACAAAAGATGTTGTGCAAGTTCTCATTGCGAGCACGTATGACTATATATGGAACACATGCCTAGGATTATCTAGTACTTGGATGCTTTATCTTATTTATCTGCAATTGCCCTATGTTCTGATTGCTATGTGAATTGTCTTGTCCATGCAACACCCATCCATCCATCCCTATGCCTACCGCACTCGAATCCTACTGTTTACTGCTATTGTTACTACTGTGTTTGCTTTTACTACTACTGTTACTTTACTATTCCTACTACAAAACTGTTGCTACTGCTAAACTGCTGTGAGCAAGATTGTTTCCAGGTGCAGCTGAATTGACCACTCAGTTGTTAAGACTTATAAATATTCTGTGGCTCCCCTTGTGTCGAATCAATAAATTGGGTTTCACTTCCCTCGAAAATACTGCGATACACCCCCTATACTTGTGGGTCATCAAGACTATTTTCTAGGGCCATTGCTGGGGAGCATAGCTTTATTTATCAAGTTCACTTGGATTCTCTATTGTTCACTGCTATTCATCCATCATGGGTAAGTCTCGTGATGGGAAGGTTCCTATTTTACCATCCACTACAAGAAGAGGTACTGTTCTGAACACCTCTGTTGCTCTTGATTCACCATCTGTTATGAGTAAGCTCGTTACACCACCACGTACACATGGTACACACATTGCTACTACTGCTGAATCTGAAACTTCTGATGCTTATGATGCTGCTTCTACTGTGCTTGATAAGAGTGGTTCATTAGGTCCTTTCCTAGATGCTACGATTGCTAGAACTATAGCTGGAAATACTGAAACTCCTAATGAAGACACTACTACACCTTTTAGTTCACCTGAGTCTAGTGAGAGTTATGATATTGAAGATGGTTATGTTAAGATGACCGATGAATTTATTAAAGAATGCAAAAACACCCATGATAGGACCGCTGCTAAGAGTCTCCTTGAGAGGCGTAATATTAGACCCAAATTGTCTCCTATTGCTAAGTTTGCTGATTCTCACGTAAACATTAAAGATAAATATTATGATTTCTCTCTCGATCTATCTTACATAGCTATTGTTGAGAAAGAACCTTTTTGTGGGACTAAGAATGAAAGTGCGATAACACATATGAATGAACTTTCTACCATGAGTGGCTTGTTTTCTGATGATATTAAGATGCGTACTTACTTTGTTGCTAAGATTTTCCCTTTTCACTGAAAGGAGAAGCTAAAACTTGGTTTAGTAATTTACCTCTTGGATCTATTGATAGCCCTGATTGCTTGATTAGTACTTTCCTGCAGAAATATTTTCCTCCTAGTGCTAGACATGCTATTTTCTAGGAACTTTTTGATTTTAAACAGGGAGAAAAAGAGATATTGCCTGAATCATGGGCAAGGTTTTGTGCTTTGATTCATGCACATGCTGGAAGTCCATTACCTAAGAATGAGCTTCTTGATATATTTTATAATGGACTAACTGAAGAATCTAGGACATACCTAGATAGTTGTGCTGATTGTGTTTTCAGGAATAGGACTCCCAAGGAAGCTGAGGAATTAATGGCTGAAATAAGCAAGAATTATGAAGATTGGAATCCTCCTGAACCAGCTATAGCTGAAGTAATTATACCTGAACCTACTATACCGGTGCCTATTCCAACATCAAAGAAGAGGGGAGTTATAGAATTAAATGATGAAGTGATGAAGGAAGCTAAGAAATGTCTTAAGGAGAAGGGAATTAAAGCTGCAGATGTCAAGAATTTACCTCCTATAGAAGAATTATGCAAGCCAATTCCCCACTCATCCACTATTGAGGTACACTCTCTCCAACACTTTGATGAAGGTGATATCCCTTACTCTAAACCTTCTGATCAATGCTTAGAAGAATTCAATATCTTTATTGTTAAGCAAGATAATTTTAATAAAAGGGTGCAAAATCATCTAATGGAAAATTCTAGAGCTATTGTTGAGTTAAAAGATATTGTGGAAAGAACCTCTAATGATGTTAAAATGATTGTCAAACACTTTCAAATGGTTCAAACTCAAATATATCAACTCATTAAAGTGCAAAAAGACTTGCTAATTAACGCTGCTAAAGAAAAACATGCTTATGAAATTTGAACTAGAAGTGGTGCTGCTACCCAGGATCCTCTATATTCTGAGGGGCATCCCAAAAGAATTGAGCAGGATTCCCTACAAGCTAAAAATAGTGGCTCTACTCGTAAGAAAAGGAAAAAGAAACATAAAGCTATTGTAGAACCCTCTGAACCTGCTATAGATCCCAATATTATATCTATCTCTGATGCTGAAACTGAAAGTGGTAATGAAGAAAATGATGTTCTTGATAAAGAAAAAGTTGAAGAAGAACCTGAAAACCACACTAAGAATACTAAATACACTAAAGAAGATTTTGTTGCTAAGAAACATGGTAGTGAAAGAGAGCCTTAGGTCCAAAAACCTATGCCTTTCCCTGATAAGAAACACAAGTCAAAGGAAGATGAACACTATAACAAGTTTTGTGAGTGGATGAAACCTTTATTCCTGCAAATTCCTTTGACTGATGCTATTAAATTGCCTCCTTACTCAAAGTATATGAAGGATATTGTCTCGAATAAAAGGAAGATCCCTAATGAAGAAATTTCTACTTTGCTTGCCAATTACTCCTTTAATGGTAAGGTTCCTAAGAAACTTGGAGACCTAGGGATTCCACCTATCCCTTGCTCTATTAAGAATAGTTATGTTAGAACTGCTTTGTGTGATTTGGGAGATGGAGTTAGTGTTATGACTTTCTCTCTCTATAAGAGACTTCAACTGGAAAAACTGATACCAACTGATATATCTTTGCAAATGACTGATAAATATACCACTATTCCTGTTGGTATATGTGAGGATGTACCTGTTCAAGTGGCTCATAATTGCTTGATATTAACTGATTTTCTTGTGCTTAAAATGCCTGAAGATGATAATATGTCTATTATTCTTGGGAGACCTTTTCGTAATACTGCAGGAGCTGTTATTAATTGTAATCAAGGAAAGGTGACCTTTAATGTTAATGACAAGGAACATACTGTCTATTTCCCCAAGAAGGTTGAAAGGACTTATGGTTTGAATTCAATTGAACATGTTGAGGGCATTCAAGTTGGAGAGATATATTGTCCCATACCAAGAGAAAAATTTGGAACTATTATGATTGGGACCATTGCTATCAAAGTTGAGGTAACATAATCATTAGTGGAATACAAAGTTTTGTTTCATATAAAATTGTTTTGGTAACAAGACCTGATCAACCTTGTTAACAAAAGGATTTCGTTGAACAAAACAATGTTTTCACTATGATTATCTCTGCTTACTTCTATTATATCCATTTTAGTTTTTGCTTTCGTTTAGTTTACCTTTCTTGTGCTAGTTGCTTGCATTTTAGAGTGTCTTAGAACTTCTGTAGCTTTTGTTTTGTTTTGTTTTGCATTGCATCATTTCCAAAAAAATCCTTTTATGCCAGAAAATCATTCATCTATGCCTGAAAAATGCCAAAAATAAAGTGTCTCGAAAAATTCCAGAAAATTCATATTAAATTTTTGCGTGAAAAAAGGGGTAGAGGAGTGCCTGGAAGGTACCAGGGGGACCCACCAGGCAGGCACACCACCTGGTGGCGCGGCCTGCCCTGGGTGGCGCCATGCCATGGTGTGAGCCACCCCTGGCCCTCCACTCACTCTCTCACTTGCCACTTTCTTCTCTCTCCCGAGCAAACTCCAGTTCATTGCTCAAAAATCGCGTTCTTGCTGTGCTTGCTCTCTATTTTTCAATCTCCTTGCTTAGCCCATCTTTGTTGCTAAAATTTGGAGCATTTGTTCTCCGGTATGTGACTCCTCCGCTTGTCCAAGTAGATTTGTGTTTAGTAGATTATATCTTGAGTATTTTGCTGATGTAGGTGACAAGTTACGAGAGCTTGTAAGCTTGTTTGATGCTTAGAGATATAGTTTTGATGCATGTTTAGGCCTCTTACAAGTCCCTATGAGTAGTACCCTTCATTATATTCACTTTGCAATCACTTGTTTAATAGATGTTTAAATTTCAGAATACCAATCATGAACAACCATACCTTTGGAGAGATATTTCAGAGGGAGATCCCTTTGCCGCAGTCTACTTTGTTTAGTGTTCACAGGAGACCGTGGTCACACTCCAAGGAGGAGGTGGATGAGCAGCTCTGCTTGATGGGTTTTCACGGGCAGCACCAGGAGGATGTGCCGTCCTATGATTACTCCGCGCACTATGGAGGGACGTACTCTAGCTCGCACCAGGACGAGGGTACCTCCTCGTTGTACCACGGTGACACTTCATCCTGGCCAGCTTGGGATTGACACCCACTTAGGCCAAAAGCCTAAGCTTGGGGGGAGGTACGCCGACATCGCACTCATCTCCATATCATTTTGCGTCGGTACTTTGTATAT
Source organism: Avena sativa (assembly GCA_916181665.1). NCBI lineage: Eukaryota > Viridiplantae > Streptophyta > Magnoliopsida > Poales > Poaceae > Avena > Avena sativa. The sequence goes on from OV702287.1 coordinate 463,255,214, forward strand.
TCATGTTTCGTTCTCTTTTTAGCTTTCGTTCTTTCTTTGCTTTTGCTTTCTAAAACACAAAAAGACCAAAAATATTTCTATTGTTTCTCTTTGTTTGCTTCTTCTTCTTTTTGTCTTGGTTTTCTTTTCCCTTTTTGCTTTGTTTGAACTATTCGAAAAACCCAAAAAAATTTGCTTTGCTTGTTCTTCCTTTTTGGTTCTTGTTTAAAAAAATCAAAAACACCAAAAATATTTGTTGTTCTTCTTTGGTTTTGTGAGTTTTGTTGCAGCGTTCAGTAGTCCTCAATGGAATTTGGTTTCATGTTATTATTCAAGCCACACAAGTGAAGGGCAATAATGAGGATTAATGACAACTTGAGGTGTGGTAAGAGACTGGTAATGAACTCTATTTGTTTTCATTTTTGTACATATACTCATAATTGTGGGCATGCTTAGTCTGTTCATGTAGGGTGTATGTTATTTATGGATGCTTAGTAGTTCTTGCTTTCATATGATTAGTTCTAGCTTGCTAATAGTTTGTAGCATGTCCTATGGATGTTTGCCTGCATTACTCTATTCATAACTTGGTATGACACTGTGGTATCCTCCTCTGAATGTTTCATTTGAATTGACTTGGCACATGCTCACGCATGCATATGACTGAAATAATCAGTTAAGCCTCGATGAATTATTTTGCCTTGAGGGTCTTGAATCACTTTCATGCCATGATTAGTCCTGTTTTGTTGCAAGCATGATTATGACAACTATTGCTCTCTCGTTTGTCGCTCCCTTACTATTGCTAGCCTTTACTTTCACTGAGTAGGTTTTACTCATGTTTCCAACTCCCTAAAACCAAATATTGTCAAAAGTGTCCACCATACGTACCTATTAGCATCATTTGCTATTTCCGTGCATATTCAATATGCCTTGTTTTCTTCCGAATAAAATGTCCGCTTGTTATGAGAAAGTAGTTAGTAAAGCTCTCACGAACTTGATGGCACATTTTATTTTCTGCACTTAATAAACCTGAACCATTGTGACTATCCATGAAAGTTATATGCTTGCAAATTATATGCTAGGGATTAGCAGAACCATGTTGTCACGGGGAACGCTTTCAACACATGTAAATATATATCCAGTTGATACCATGCTCTTTTGTTTGCGGATGTCGTCGGTGTGAAATAAAAGGGGAGCCTATAAGTCCATGGAGTTATGTATGTGTGTCGGTCTAATCCATGCTGTCATGGTGGAAACCTACAGCGTAACCATAATGATATCTATGAAGCATTCTTCTTATAAAAAAAGAGAGAGATAGCTATTGAGAAAAAGAAAAAAAAGTGATTTTGAGAAAAGAGGAAAGAGAGAAAAAAGCACCATTTTCCCATGGTAAATAAGAAGATTGCTGAGATACTCATTGTCTGCTTGCCTTGTCATTTCGATATGGGGATTCTTCTGTATCATCAGGCAAGGGGTACCCCGTTGGCGGTTCTCTATGATACGCACGTATTTACGACGACAAGAACTTACTGGTAACTAAAGTTGAGTAGCATGAGGAGCGACCCTCGTACTCAAGGGACATGGGATTTTTAGTTTATAGTCTGTCAAGCATATAACTCAGATTGGACCTCACTTTCACCTTAACTATATTAAAGATGCTTATGATAGGGGCAATGAGAGCTCAAAGCTAATGAGTACCATACTTTCAGCATTTGGAAGCCTTTCAAACCATTCAAAACCTTTTCATTTCCTTGTTGAGTCTCCACTTATTCTATGAGCACTTCCTTGAGAGCATAGTTGTCATCTTTTGTGTCTGTCCCATTACTTGATTATTTGTGTTATGAATTTGATGCTTGTATCTTTGATATCTTTACTTATAGTCTTCACCTGAACTTTAGAGGTGCCTTGGCATTCATAATCAAAGGCAAGCGAGATACCACTCTATCATACCTTGTTATGAGCATTGTAATGTTGCTTATGTTTATGTTTCTTGCTACTTATTATTTTAAGTTGGAATCTCTTCATAGCTTGCAATGCCTATTAAGTAAACTTAGTTGCATACTCTTTATTATGAATTGTCTAAGTAGTTGATCACATGCTGAGAATATATACATCAACTATTAGGAAAATCAACTATCAGGAAAAATCCCGGAAAATATGGGAATGACGCTGTTTTCAGCAGAATTGCCTTGGTGTCTACTTTTTGTGTAGAAAATCAACTATCAGAAAAAATCCCGGAAAATATGCCAAAAATCCTATTTCACCAGAAGACTCCTGGATCCAGAATACGAGACGGAGGGGGGCAGGGCCCAGGCCACACCACCTAGCCGCGCGGGCTAGCCCAGGCCGCGCCAGGGGGTGGTCTGGCCGCCCTAGACACCCCCTCGGTCTCCCTCTTCACCTATAAGAAGCCTTCTGACCTAAAAACTCTGGGGGTTCGACGTTTTTCCAGAAAGAGTTCTGCTCCGCTGCCACCACCAAATTCCACGAAACAGCACCAGAAACTTCGTTCTGGCACCCTGCCAGGATGGGGAATTGGAGGCTTTGATGTGAGGATCACATGTGTTCATGGAGTGTTAATGCTTTGCTCCGGTGCTCTATTAAAAGGAGCACCTTAATTGCCAGTAGTTCCCTTGAGGCCCCGCTGCAAACGGGCTGGGAGGACAAAAGATGTTGTGCAAGTTCTCATTGCGAGCACGTATGACTATATATGGAACACATGCCTAGGATTATCTAGTACTTAGATGCTTTATCTTATTTATCTGCAATTGCCCTATGTTCTGATTGCTATGTGAATTGTCTTGTCCATGCAACACCCGTCCATCCATCCCTATGCCTACCGCACTCGAATCCTACTGTTTACTGCTATTGTTACTACTGTCTTTGCTTACTACTATTGTTACTTTACTATTCCTACTACAAAACTGTTGCTACTAATAAACTGTCGTGAGCAAGATTGTTTCCAGGTGCAGCTGAATTAACAACTCAGTTGTTAAGGCTTATAAATATTCTTTGGCTCCCCTTGTGTCGAATCAATAAATTGGGTTTCACTTCCCTCGAAAATATTGTGATACACCCCCTATTCTTATGGGTCATCAATCATGCAGAGGCAAGAAATAAAGATGTTGGATGTAGTGTCCATGATTGCCCAGCAAGACACCAATCTTGTTGAGAGGAACTTTAGTCCCGGTGATTTTTGTTTACGAGAATTATTTAATGAATTAAGGTCAATTCCTCCAAAAGAGGAGTCTTTGTTGTTGGAGGAGCTTTTCATCCCCGAATAAACAAAAGGTAAGTTTGAGGTAAGTATTCCTACTCAAATAAGTGATTTGTTTTCACATATTTTATTTCTAATTTTTTTGCCTTTGAATTCCTCATGTTTTTCTGAAGTTTCTGAGGGTTTTTACCAACTATACGGGAACAACTATACGACCGGAGAAAAATCTCCCGCCGTATAATTGTTCATTAAACTCTCTGTATCATCTTCGTGAAATTGTTTTCGAAGTCTGGACCTATACGGGCGCAACTATATGACCGGAGCCAACTTCCCGGTCGTATAGTTGGTCATTAAACTCTCAGACACTTTGGATTTTTGATGTCTGTATCTATAAGGTCGCAACTATACGACCGGAGGCAATTTTCTGGCCGTATAATTGGTCGTTAAACTCTCAGACACTTTCGTTTTTTGATGTTTGTATCTATATGGTCGCAACTATACAACTGGAGGAAATTTTCCAGCCGTATAGTTGGTCGTTAAACTACCAGACAATTTTCATTTGCCTTTTTGTTATTGCCAAAAAAAACATTATTATTGGTTTCGAGTCGTGATTTAATCGACCTGGAGTCGATATATTTGGAAATATCTTCCCAAAACCAACTATACGGCCGGAGCTATACGGGCCGCGCCCGTATAGTTGGTCGTTACATGGCAGGACTCTTCCAAATCCGTGATATCTTTCCCTGTTTCGTTAAGAGTCTTTTCTTGGGCGACAATTTGGTGTTTCTCACGAGTTTTACCGACCTCTGACCCTCCTTATATACTGCCCTTGTGTTTCTCTCTAATCATAATATTTAGGAACAAATCTAGCAATGCACTATCCCGTCCTAGGCCGTGGGAAACCCATGGGGCTCATTGCTCCTTCCAGGGACCGCTCTAGCAGCCCGTCCATGGAGGATGACAATGAGGAGGAGGAGAGGTTTAACCCGGGGTACAAGGAGTACGTCGATCCAAGCTACTACAACAACGATTCCGATGATGATGTGGTTGACGTCTACATCCGTCGTGATATCTATGATCCCCCGGAGATCAACTAGTCGGCAATGAAGAGAGCTCAAGAAGAGAGATAAGGTCAAAAGCCGCACAGAAAAGGGCGCGTGGAGACGGTCAAGTTTGTCACCATGGACCCTAGGCCGCACAAGCGTAAGGAATTACCTAATATTGGTGCAGGTGCTAGCATGGGAGCAAAGGCGCCACTCTTGAAGCCAACCATTGGTGCTCGTATGAGGGTGAAGCCTCAAGAAGAGTGGAGGTACGGCTTCCACTTCCCCGATCCATCAATTATGGATGAGGAAGAAGAAGCTGCCCCCATGACCAAGGATCGCGTGCGAGCACTGGAGATATATCAGAAGCAGGAACTACTTCATCGCGTTGAAGTCTTCCACCGTCTCAAGGAGATAGAGAAGAAGGATGATCTTCTTCCATTGGCGACTAAGCTCGCACATAGAGTCGACACTCTATCAATCTGATCTGCGCAGGTGCTACAGCCGCATTACTACTCTAGAGAAGACCAACAAGAAGCTACGCACCGCAGTATTACATGCCATGGCGCCACAGTGATCTACAATAATCACGGTATCAAATAATCGCAAGGATTATTTGATCCTGCCTGGCTTGATTCCAAGCTTGGGGAAATCTCTAAGACCTTGTAATCTATCTTATAAGTTTTGCATTACTATTTTATTTTTGCATTAGTTCAAACTAGAAATAAAGTTTGCATCATTAGAATTCCCTTCAGGAATAGTCGATCCCTTTTATGAAATTCTGAGTCTATTATTATTATGGAGCAATATTGAGTTTATGCTTATCTTATTGGATATATGAATGGCTTGAGTATAATTTTACTTGCACTTGATGATAGCAATAGGAGTCTTCCACACCATTGGTATTAATGGAACACATAAAGATAATTTGGTTAACATGTTGTAAGTCTATGGCTTGATTTACAAAGAAAAACTATCTATGCAGTTAAGTTGAAAAAGAAACCTTGAACAAAGGAAAATGAAAGTGCTATCAAAATAGAGTGAGAACAAGTCGAGGTAGAATCTTCAAGTCATAATAATGCTTCATATACAATTGGAATTTGATAATTGAGATCGTTAAACTTTGAATTCCTACATAAAGTGGAATGTATGGCTAGCTCCTTTGCACAACACTTAAACAAAAGTGTGAGCATATACACAAAAGAGAAGAAAAGGAAGAAGAAAAAGGGCGAGTGTACAAAGAGCAAATAGGCATATACCACTATATTGTAGTATGACAAAGAGTCACTTTTGAAATTTTGAATCCCAAGCGGATACGTTGATCCTAAAACACTTGGGACTACCTCGCTAACTCATTCGGTTGAATCGGATACTTTTACATTATGTTGAGATTCATCTTTTGTGAATTGTTGATCACTAAGGTGTGGAATCATGCTAATACTATTCAGATGGTTCGAGTAAGGTACTATTCATGAACTTATTCATATGTATCGTAGATGATAAACACATGCTGCAACTGCCTCATTTATTTTATCAACTCAGCTTCATGAATATGAGGATCACATCCATTAAGCTAAACTTGCTCGGGACAAGCAAGACTCTAAGCTTGGGGAAGTTGATGAGTGCATATTTGCATCATGTTTTACACTATTATTTTGCATTGTAGATGTAGGATCTTGGTATTTTCTAGCGCTCGCACGGATATTTTATGTCTGTTTTCACCAGGATCAGGACAAATGATGATCCAATGGACACAATTCTTAGAGCAGTTGTACTGAGGAGAAAAAGAGTCAAAAACAACGTAAATCGCTTTTTGGGGAATATTAATAATACCAGAAGAAAACTCGAAGCGAACAAGATGTACAGACGGTTCAACGATCAACTATACGACTGGACCTCAAATAGTTTCACCCCGTGCAACTGGATCAGAGAGACGACATACAGAACACCTAGAAATCATTGAAACCTCACCTCTGGAAGGCATCTGGAGGGGAAACTCGTCCACCGGGGATCCATCTTCGCCCTGCGCAGATCCGGGAGGCTAAGGCATCGATCTTCATCATCCACCGCTCCATCACCACCATCTCCATCCATCCATCTACATCTTGTCTAGATCTTGTTGTAATTTCTGTACTCGTTGTGGATTTATACAAGTACTATTCATCTATGATAGATTCCATTGTTATTGCCATTATTTTGATTACCTCCATGTCTGAGTAGATCATTAGTTCTTGGGGAGATGGATAAACCCTAGTATGAGATTGAAATAAGATAAAGTTTATTATGATATTCATCGCTATAACCATGTGTTAGATTGTCTTCATCTTGATGTTGAGAGAAGTTGACCTCTCAATATTTGCCTCTCATGGGGACTTGATGGAGGGAACTACTTGTTGGTAGATGGAGGTGTGCTAGCACTTACAGTGACTATAAAGCTGTTGGCACTCCTTACGTATCAACTTGGGAAATCGAGGAAACTCACGAAACACTATCCATGCCATGGGATACGTCCTACGGGATTACGTCCCTTAATAGCGCAGTAATTCGATTGATGTCGTTTGCTGATTGTTGTGGTTATGAGGATGATGTGAGCAGCGGTTGCTGCCTATTTGTCCAAATACGGAGTTCCTCCCACACATATATAGTTAAGAATGTTCATGATGATAATATTTACCTTAGCTCCTTATAATGCTAGTGATGTATCCGCTACTCCCTGAGAATGATTTTCCCCTATTGTAGTTCTAATCTCTCTTACATACACGATACTTACTTTCTATATTCAGTTGTTTTACTTTATTTATTGTTGCTCTTATACCAAAAACCCCAAAACACCTTTCTACACAATGATCGCATTTTATCTTGTCACTTAGAAATTTATTTAGCATTTCTATTGTAATATTTATTTCAAGAGTTATTAGACTTCAGACTCCTGCTCCCTGTGGGATCGATATCTTTATTTTGAAACTAGCTACAAACGATTTGTGCACTTGCAGTCATCAGGCGTGGGTTCCCAAAGTAATCCTTCAAGGCAAGAAAGATGTGCGAGATCCTGTCATAAGAAGGGCAGCAAGAGTGAAGGACAAAAAGAATAAAGCCAACAATCAATCAGGCAAAAGAATCCGATATCAATATCCAAAGCTTCGGCCGGTACATCATCCATATTATTATACTTCACCATTAATTCCTACGCCATGGAATTCATCCCCAGGTATGATTGGTTACTCACCATGGATCCATGGATGCATCATAATTATGTACATCATGAAAGGGTACTGCCAAATCATTATTCATATGATTAGTTGCAATTTTGTTGCTAATCCAAGAGGCCAAATATTTGAAGTTCATAATCATATTTGTTGTTTTGTTTACTTCGGTTATACATACTTTGGTGGATGGATTATGCATGTCCATTGGGGCAAAGATATATGGCTAATATTTATTTCTATCGCCCTAAGATCATTATCTAATCATGGCCGATGTGGTGTTCTAACATCGTCCTTAGTGTTACTTGAAACTGAGACAAGATATGCATTCATTAGCAATTGTGCATATGCTTATGTGTTGATAATTTGGCTTATAAATATTTGAAATCTATGGAAGGCCAAATTGTCTTTAATTTCATTATTGGGCATATATGATTAGCATGGTATTGATATTAATCTTGTCTCTGTAGTAACATGGAGATTACATTTTGACTGTTCAGTTTTAAAAGCAATAACCAATGTGTTGGTATTGTTTATTTATCTCTTTATAGTACAGTTTTATGAAGTCTCACACCGCTTAGAATATCTTGCACAAACCATATAGCCGAATGTGAAGCTCTGCTATTCGTGCTAGAACTTTTTATTGCTATAGGTGCTACACATATTGAGACTTCTAGTGATTCATTGTGAGTAGTGCAACAATGTCCACAGTTTACCAAAGTTTCGATGAATCACTTGTTATTTATCTTGATACATGTCTATATGTAAATTTCATCTTAGATTGATTTATTATTGCTCATATATCTAGACATGAAAACTAAAGAGCAAATGAGTTGGCTCAATAAACATCCGGCTACCATGTTATTCATGATATATTATATATTCTACAAAAGTTGATGCTTTGTTTTTCCAACATAGGTAAGACCGCATTGGATACTACCGCTTCAGCCACTAATGAAAATTTAGTGCAAATACTTGATATGTTGCAAACGTATCTATAATTTTTTATGTTCCATGCTTATTTTATATCTACTTTCTTATGTTTTGTTCATACTTTGAGATACTTTTATGCATTTTCTAGAACTAACCTATTAACAAGATGCCACAGTGCCAGTTGCCTGTTTTCTTCTGTTTTTGGTTCCAGAAAAGCCAGAAAATGAATATTCTCGGAATTGGATGGGACAAAAGCCAAAGTCGATATTTTACCGGAAGACTCATGGAGCCAGAAGACGAGACGGAGAGGGGCCAAGGGCTGGCCACACCATGTGCTGGCGCGGGTCCCCCTAGCTGCGCCACCAGGTGGTGTGGGCCCCTGGTCCACCCTATGACATCGCCCTTTCGCCTATAAGAATCCTCCGATGTAGAAATCATAAATAATCCGGCCTCTAGCCATGAAAAGTTCCGTAGTGCCGCCGCCATCGAAGGGGAGATTCGGGGGACAGAAAGTCTCTGTTCCGGCACCCTGCCGGGACGAGGAGATTCGATCTCCACAACCATATCCATCGCCGTTGCTTATTCCCATGATGATGAGGGAGTAGTTCTTCCTCGAGGCTAAGGTTTCTACCGGTAGCTATGTGTTCATCTCTCTCTCTATGCATGATCATATTGTGATCATGAGCTTTGTAATCAAGTAGATCTACCTTGCTACTCAAGTGCTTTAATAGATCTCTGGATCTCCCCACGTGTGTGAAAGTGATATCATGCACACCATGGTGGCACTTAGGCTAGAGATTACAAATACTTGTTATGAGTTATAGAGTTGGATGTCTCTATGAAATTGTGGTGTTTGTTGGAACCACCTAGCGCTCAAGGTGATAGTGAGGGGTTATGTAGATGGGGAATACAGACTTTGAGGAGTGCTGTTATAGCCCTACCATGGATTAGAGTGTCCAACCGGAGAGTAGTTCAGAGTAGTATCATGAAGAGAAGATATTTATATGAGAGTGTTAACTAGCGAAAGTATGATCCCTAGGCCTTGTTTCTAAACATTGAAACACCATTTTCAAGTAGATCTGTTACATGTTTGCTTGCTTACATCTTTATTTCAGATTGCCTTTAGTCTCTTCCTACCCGTCAAGCTCTTTTCTGGCACCGTTGTCTTATATCCATACCACTTGTATTTCACTATCTCTTTGCCAAACTAGTGCACCTATACACCTGGCAAGTGTATTGGGTGTGTTGGGGACACAAGAGACTTCGTGTATCTTGATTGCAGGGTTGCTTGAGAGGGATACCTTTGACCACTTCCTCCCTGAGTTCGATAAACCTTGGGTGATCCACTTAAGGGAACTTGTTGCTGTTCTTCAAACCTCTAGACTTGGAGGCCCAACAATTGTCTACAAGAATAGAAGTGCGTAGACATCAAGCTATTTTTTGGCGCCATTGCCTGGGAGGTAAGGTAAAAGGTACTCACATCCTCTGGCTACTAAGCTATCTTCTCGTGCGGTTGCTGGTGTGTGAGTGCTCGAAGTTATTTCCTTTAGATTCTGCAATTATATCTTTTTGTTTCTTGTTTTCACTATTTAGGCTTAATGGAAAACAACAACAAAATTAGAGACCTTTATAGTATTTATCTTGAGTTAGGACATGAAGTGTTTGAGAGAAAACTAAAAAACCAATGGAACTTTATTTGCGTGCTAATAGCAATGTTATTAGTATGAATTCTTTGAACACCATTATTGCTAATGCTATGGAAAAGTCTAAGCTTGGGGAAGTGATGGCACAATGTCGGCGCCAGAAAAATGCTGGTGCGATGTTGATGTAGAGCTTGTTGGGAACCCCAAGAGGAAGGTATGATGAGCACAATAGCAAGTTTCCCTCAGTTATGAAACCAAGGTTTAATCGAACCAGTAGGAGCAAGGAAACACCCCAAAGGTGTTGCTAGCTGAGCCTTGGCAGGGCGCACTACCGGTGCTACTAGCAACGTTGAGACCTGCACAACACAACCACAAAACTTTGTCCCTAACTTGCGATGAGGTTGTCAATCTCACCGTTTTTTCTGAAAACAAAGGATTAAACGTATCGAATGGAAGGAAGTAATAGTTTGCAGAAAGTAAACACAAAGCAGTAAAGAGTTTGTAGATTGTATGTAAAGAAAAAGGACCGGGATCCATAGTTCACTAGAGGTGGCTCTCCTTCAGATAGATAACATGCTGGGTGAACAAATTACAGCGAGGCAATTGACAAACATCGAGAAAGCAATACATGCATATACTAATCATCTTGACTCCTTTGGAACTTGATTGGGCATTACAACATTATACATAGACCACCATCCAACTTCATCTATGACTAATAATCCACCTTCAGGTTATCATCTGAACCCCCTTCGGTATTAAGTTGCAAGCAACATATTATTGCTTTACGAATTGCATGTAAAGTAAACAATACGATTGTTCTATGAACAAAGGATTGTTGTTTTCTCCCTAGTAGTAACATCACATTTAGTACCTTAGAGATTTCTGTCACTTCACCAGATTACCAGAGCCATGAACCCACTATCGAGCATAAATACTAACTCTTGGAGTTGCTAGCATCTACTTGGCCAAGATAGCTACTAACAACGGAAAGCATGCAAGATCACAAATAACAAAGACATGATAGAATCAATAATCAATCTGAAATAGCATCTCAATATCCATCGGATCCCCACAAACACAACATGCAGAATTACAAATAGATGATCTTGATCATGAACGGAGCTCACAAGATCTAGACATGAAAGCACAAAGGAGGAGAACCAGCCATCTACCTACTACATGGATCCATAGTCCAAGGATGAACTACTCACGCATCACACCGGAGGCTTGCATGGTGATGAAGAAGGCCTCTAGGGTGAATTCCCCTCTCCGGCAGGGTGTCGGGAAGAGCTTCAGGTCCCTCCCGATCTAGGGATGGAGATGACGGCGGCTACAGATTCTGTCGTGGATTTTTATCGGGCACTTAGGGTTTTCATCCCGAGGGCAATATATAGGCAGAAGGGGAGGCCGAGGGGGTGTCGAAGGCGCCCAGACCACCCCCTGGCGCGGGCCAGGCTGGGCCACGCGGCCAGGTGGTGTGGTGGCCCCCTGGCCCCTCTCCGTCTCGTACTCTAGCATCTGATGACTTCCGGAAAAATAGGCACTTTGGCTTTTGTCCCATCCAATTCCGAGAATATTCATTTTCTGACTTTCCTGGAACCAAAAACAACAGAAAATAGGCAGTTGGCACTGTGGCTCTTGTTAATAGGTTAGTCCAAGAAATCATATGAAAAGTACTCCAAAGTGTGGACAAAACACAAGAAAGTGGATAAAACCAAGCATGGAACATCAAAAATTATAGATACATTTGCAATGTATCAATATCCCCAAGCTTAAGTCCTGCTCGTCCTCGAGTAGGTAAGTGATAAAAAGAAAGAATAATTTTTGAGGTGACATGCACCATCAAAGACTTGATTAAAGTTTTTGTAGAACATTCAAAGCTGGGATCATAGTACTTCAATCATAACATGAAAGACAAAGTTCTAGCAATAATACAAAGAAACTATGATGCAACATGAAAAGGCACAAACAAAAGATTCATGAATAACAATGCTTTGCAAGACGTTTGTTTGATTCACATAAAGAAAACATAGCATAATAGCATTCAGCTTGTTCCTCATAGAGTAGAAAATATAAATGCATAGGACACCTTCAAAGTTCATAAGAGTGACTAGATACAAATAGTTTAAAACGAGCAATATCAAGTTATGCATCAATCAACTAGTCTTGGGACAATGCACATAGAACTAAGAATGGCCACTATGCTCTCAAAGTAGGTGCATAAAGGTAGAAGGTGGAGACTCAATATAATGGTGGAAGAAAGGCCTTCATAGAAGGAAGTAGTGATTCAAGTCTCATAAAGAGCTTCCAAAAATTATGGTACTTATAGCTTTCATCTCTCATTGCCCCTATCATAAGTATCTTGAAGTGATTAAGGTTAAAGTGAACAAACTATGGTGTACATGCTTGACGAAGTATAAGTTAGAAATATCATGTCCCTTGTATACAAGGGCCGCTCCTCATGCTACTCAAGTTTAGTCACCGGTAAGTTCTTGTCATTGTAAGTACATGTGTATCATAGAGAACCGCCAACGGGTTACCCCTTGCCCAATGATACGGAAGAATCCCCATATCAAAATGACAAGGCAAGCAAACAACGAGCATCTCAGCAATCTTCTTATTTACCATGGGAATATGGTGCTTTTTTCTCTCTTTCCTCTTTTCATAATCTCTTTTTTTCTCTTTTTCTCAATATAGGACTCTTTTTTTATAAGAAGAATGCTTCATAGACAGCTCATTATGGTTACGCTGCAGGTTTCCACCATGTCAGCATGGATTAGACCAGCGGCCCAGGCATTTCTCTAACACATATACATAATTCCATGGACTTACAAGCTCCCCTTTCATTTCACACTGACGACATCCATATACAAAAGAGCATGATATCAACTAGGTACAAGTACCAAGTGCAATGTTGAAAGTGTTCCCCATGAAAGCATGGTTCTGCTAATTCCCAACAAATAAGTGCAAGCATATACAACATGGACAACACAATGGTTCAAGTTTATTAAGGGCAAGAAAAGTAAAGTGTGCCATAAAGTTTGTGAGAGCTTTAATCACTAGTTTTCTCATAACAAGTTTAATTTGGAAGGTAAACAAAAGCATGAATATACTTGGAATAGCATGAGCTAGTAGGTAGGTATGGTGGACTCTTTGGAATAACTTGGTTTAGGGAGTTGGATGCATGAGTGGAACTCATACTTGGTTGTGGAGGCTAGCAAAAGATTGGGAGCGACAAACTAAGAGAGCAATAAAGGCCATAATCATGCAGAGTGACAAAACATCATTGATCAAAGCATAAAGTGATAGTACAAGTTGAAAACTAAAGGATCATAAAGGCTATGGTGACTTGAGATAGTCATAACATGGTGTGAGAATGCGCCAAGTCAACCCAAATAAAGCATCAAAGGAGAATACCACTATACTATGCTTTAATATGCTAAAACAACGCATGATTTTTCCAAGGCACATTAAGCAATCTCAATTGTTTATAACAAGTCATGCTACAGCAAAGAATACTAAGCATAAAGCCAAAACAATATCAAGCATGGCATGACAAAGCATAGGCCACAATCAAAAACAAGCTCTTTTTACTACATAAGTATGAACTTTCCTACTCTTTTCCAAACCAAACCAAACTATTTGCAAACCAATGTATGAAAGAGGGGGTCCAACCAATTTATTCAGAAAACTAAGCAAACAAAAGAAAACGAAAAACCAAAATGAAAACAAAAAAGAAGACGCTCCAAGAACAACACAATTGTGCATGAAACAATAAAAATGAAGCGTTTGGAAGAAACCTGGGATTTTTATTGATGAAGAAGGGGATGCCTTGGGCATCCCCAAGCTTTGACGCTTGTACTTCTTGGATATTTCTTGGGGTGACACTCGTGGCATCCCCAAGCTTGAGCTTTAGTCCATCCTTCATCTCATTACTCATTCCTTCCATACACCTAAATTTTTTCCTTCATACAAAACTTCACACAATCTCATTAGCAACATTAGTGCACTTAAGATAAATAAGTCTCAAGGTTCAGTTCTAACACCAAATAAACTTCCATTAGAACACTAGATACTGTAGCACTTCCCTCAAAAAGCTCAATTCCCCAAAGGAACTCAAAAATGAACTAACAAGAAGCAAATGCAGAAAATGGCAGAAATCTATCAAAACAGACCAGCAGGTAAAGACGAATTTTTTCGAAGACCTTTTGTTGCTCAAATAAAAAAGTGTTTAACTAACTAAAGTTAGATAACAACCTGGGGAATAAGCACAAAAATTCACACCTTAAAAAGACGTTCAGAGATTTTACACGAATTTTTACGGTGAAGCACACAAATCTGTTTCGGGACAGCAACTTTCCCAATCATTACTTCTCTCTCATTAAAGGTCACACTTGGCACAAAAAGCAAATAAAAAGGATAAGGAGAGGTTATTACAGAGGTAATAACTTCCAAGACTCATCTAAAACTTTTGGGTTATCTCCCAATAAGTACTTTTCTTTAACGCCTTTAAGTTAGGCATAAGAAGCAAGGAAAAGAATCAAGTATTTTCAAATGAAGAAGCATTAAAATTAATACCAGAAATATCTTCAACAAGGCAAGGTATATCTTCCAAATAAGTTCTAGAGGATCCTCTCTCAATACTCTTAGGTTCACTATTCTCATCAAAAGGGTTTGCAGGAACAATCCAATCAAGATTCTTTTCTATGGCATCATGTATTGCTACTAGTTTAAAGGGTATTGGTATCTTAGGTTCCTCCCCATTCGGTTCGGTTTTGTTCATATTTTCTCGTGTACCAACAACATCTACACATGAGCCTAGCATATTGAAATGTTGAAAGACTTTCCTAGCTTCCTTGGCAACATCATAGAACTCCTTAAACAAAGTTTCTAGAATAAAATCCCTCTTTTCGGGGTCCTCAATTTCTTTAAGCTTAAGAAACATTATTTGCATTAAGGGGTTGAGGTTAACAAACCTAGCTTCTAGCATGTGAACTAAAGAAGCTGCAGCAATCTCATAATTTGGAGCAAGTTCTGCAAGGGATCTATCCTTAATATCCTCATGTTTACTAACATGATTAAAGAATTCCTCAATATTATCTTTTCCAATTATAGAACCACTACCTATTGAAAGGTCTTTCAGGGTAAATTTGGGGATCAACATGGTGAGCTAAGGAAAAGGCAACAACTAAGGGAGACTTAATTTTTTTGTTTTTTTAAATAAGAAAGCAAACTAATAAATCTAATTTTTTTGTGTTTTTGATAACAAAACAAGCAAACAAAGCAAAAAGAAACTAAGAAAAACAAAAATAACAAAGTAAAGAGATTGGTTACGAGGGACTCCCGTCGTGAAGATGTCCTTGACTCCCCGGCAACGGCGCCAGAAAAATGCTTGATGGCTCAATGTCGGCGCCAGAAAAATGCTGGTGCGGTGTTGATGTAGAGCTCGTTGGGAACCCCAAGAGGAAGGTATGATGAGCACAGTAGCAAGTTTCCCTCAGTTATGAAACCAAGGTTTAATCGAACCAGTAGGAGCAAGGAAACACCCCAAAGGTGTTGCTAGCTGAGCCTTGGCAGGGCGCACTACCGGTGCTAGTAGCAATGTGGATACTTGCACAACACAACCACATAACTTTGTCCCCAACTTGCGATGAGGTTGTTAATCTCACCGTGTTTTGCTAAAAACAAAGGATTAAACATATCGAATGGAAGGAAGTAATAGTTTGCAGAAAGTAAACACAAAGCAGTAAACAGTTTGTAGATTGTATGTAAAGAAAAAGGACCGGGATCCATAGTTCACTAGAGGTGGCTCTCCTTAAGATAGATAACATGGTGGGTGAACAAATTATAGTGGGGCAATTGACAAACATCGAGAAAGCAATACATGCATATACTAATCATCTTGACTCCTTTGGAACTTGATTGGGCATTACAACATTATACATAGATCGCCATTCAACTGCATCTATGACTAATAATCCACCTTCAGGTTATCATCCGAACCCCCTCCAGTATTAAGTTCCAAGCAACAGATTATTGCTTTACGAACTGCGTGCAAAGTAAACAATACGACTGTTTTATGAACAAAGGATTGTTGTTTTCTCCCTAGTAGCAACAACACATCTAGTACCTTAGAGATTTCTGTCACTTCCCCAGATTACCAGAGGCATGAACCCACTATCGAGCATAAATACTAACTCTTCGAGTTGCTAGCATCTACTTGGCCAAGATAGCTACTAACAACGGAAAGCATGCAAGATCACAAATAACAAAGACATGATAGAATCAATAATCAATCTGAAATAGCATCTCAATATCCATCGGATCCCCACAAACACAACATGCAGAATTACAAATAGATGATCTTGATCATGAACGGAGCTCACAAGATCTAGACATGAAAGCACAAAGGAGGAGAACCAGCCATCTAGCTACTACATGGATCCTTAGTCCAAGGATGAACTACTCACGCATCACACCGGAGGCTTGCATGGTGATGAAGAAGGCCTCCAGGGTGAATTCCCCTCTCCGGCAGGGTGTCGGGAAGAGCTTCAGGTCCCTCCCGATCTAGGGATGGAGATGATGGCGGCTACAGACTCTTTCGTGGATTTTTATCGGGCACTTATGGTTTTCGTCCCGAGGGCAATATATAGGCGGAAGGGGAGGCCGAGGGGGTGCCGGAGGCGGCCAGACCACCCCCTGGCGCGGGCCAGGCTGGGCCGTGCGGCCAGGTGGTGTGATGGCCCCCTGGCCCCTCTCCGTCTCGTACTCTGGCATCTGATGACTTTCGGAAAAATAGGCACTTTGGCTTTTGTCCCGTCCAATTCCTAGAATATTCATTTTCTGACTTTCCTGGAACCAAAAACAGCAGGAAACAGGCAGCTGGCACTGTGGCTCTTGTTAATAGGTTAGTCCAAGAAATCATATGAAAAGTACTCCAAAGTGTGGACAAAACACAAGAAAGTGGATAAAACCAAGCATGGAACATCAAAAATTATAGATACATTTGCAATGTATCAGGAAGCTGGTTTTGATGAAAATGATCTTTTTAGTCCCCCAAGCATGGAGGACAAAGTTTACTTTGATGATACTATGCCTCCAATATATGATGATTACAATGATGAATATGATATTTTCAGTCCACCTACTATTGAGGAGAAAATTAATTATGATTACAATATGCCTCCTATATTTGATGATTATGGTGATGAGAATAATAATGATAGCTATTTTGTTGAATTTGCTCCTACTACAATTAATAAGAATAACTATGCTTATGTGGAGAGTAATAATTATTATATGCATGTGGCTCATGATAAGAATGTTTTATGTGATAGTTATATTGTTAATTTTATTCATGATGCTACTAAAATTTATTATGAGAGAGGGAAACATGGTTTTATGCATCTCAATAATATTAAGTTTCCCCCTCTTTATGTTGAAAGTCTTGAAGTTGCACTTGTTTTACTTTACTATGCTTGTTGCTTTGTGCTTTCATGACTTGTTTCTTTACAAGATTCCTATGCATAGGAAGTGGGTTAGACTTAAATGTGCTTTGAATTTGCTTCTTTATGCTCTCTTTTACTTCAATTCATATTTCTTATGTGAGCATCTTCTCAAACTATCATGCCAAACTTAAAGGTGTTAAAGAAAAGTAATTCTTGGGAGATAACCCAATAGTTTTCTTGAGTCTTGAAAGTTATTACTTCTATAATAACCTCTCCTTATCCTTTTTATTTGAATTTTGTGCCAAGAATAACCTCTAATGAGAGGGAAGTAAGATTTGGGGAAGTGCTGCCCCGAAACAGATTTTTGCGCTTCACTATAAAAATTCGTGAAAAATCTCTGTATGTCGGATTGAGTCGTAATTTTCTGAATAAATCCCCCAGGTTGTTAGATAACTTTCGTTAGTTCAACACTTTTTGATTTGAGCAACACAAGGTCTTCGAAAAAAATCTATTTTCGCCTACTGGTCTGTTTTGACAGATTTCTGCCATTATTTGCATTTGCCTCTTTATCGATTTCTTTTTGGTTTATTTTTGGTGAATTGAGATTTTTGAGAGAATTGCTACAGTAGCTTGTGTTTTTAATGAAAGTTTTGCTGTTTTAAAATTAAAATCCAAAGGTTTATTATCTTTTGAATGCACTAATGTTGGTAATGAAGATTGTATGAAGTTTTGTATGAAGGAAATTTTCAGGTGTAGGGAAAGAATGATGTAATAAGATGAAGAATAGACAAAACCTCAAGCTTGGGGATGCCACCCCGTGTCACCCTAATAAATATTCAATAGGTACAAGGAGATGTCCAAGGCATCCCCTCCTTCGTCAATAAAAATCTCAGGTCTTTCTAGACACTTCATTTTTATTGTTTCATGCACTATTGTGTTGTTCTTGGAGCGTCTTATTTTTTTTTAGTTTTCTTTTGTTTGGTTTGCTTAAATAAGTTGGTTGGATCCCAACACACTTCTTTTGGAGAGAGACACACCCCGTTATTCATTGCCTAGAACACTCTAGTTTTCACTCTTATTGTTCTGTGAGTGTTCTCTTTTGCTAGCACTATGTTTAGCCTTAGTTTTATTGTGCTTTTAGCTTAGAACTTTTTAGTTCTTCTTTGTGGATTTGTGATACAAGCTCACTGATCTTTATTTAGTATGATCTTTGTGAGTTATTTCAAATAAGTCGATTGGTGTTGGAAGAAAGTAGAAAGCTTCATGCTTTAGTGGTACAAAAGGGAGCTTGTTTTGACTGTGGCCTATGCTTTGTCATGTCATGCTTGATATTGTTTTGGCTTTATGCTTAGTGATTTTTGCTGTAGCATGACATGTTATAAACAATTGAGACTGCTTAATGTGCCTTGAAAGAATCATGCGTTGTTTTAGCATATTAAAGCATAGTATTGTGGTATTCTTCTTTGATGCTTTATTTGGGTTGACTTGGCGCATGCTCACACCATGTTAAGACTATACCAAGTCACCATAGCCTCTATGATCATTTAGTTTTCGACTTGTATATCACTTTTGCTTTAATTAATAATGTTTTGTCGCTTTGCATGATTATGGCCATTATTGCTCTCTTAGTTGGTCGCTCCCAGTCTTTTGCTAGCCTCCATACCAAGTATGAGTTCCACTCATGCATCTAACTCCAAATAAAACCAAGTTATTCCAAAGAGTCCACCATACCTACCTATTAGCATTTGCTATTCCAAGTATATTCATGTTTTTATCTACCTTCCGAATTAAACTTGTTATGTGAAAATTAGTGATTAAAGCTCTCACGAACTTGATGGCACACTTTACTTTTCTTGCCCCTACTAAACTTGAACCATTGTGTCATCTATGTTGTATATGCTTGCACTTATACATTGGGATTAGCAGAACCATGCTGTCATGGGGAACGCTTTCAATATTGCACTTCTACATTGTACCCAGTTGATCTCATGCTCTTTTGTTTATGGATGTCGTCGGTGTGAAATGAAAGGGGAGCTTGTAAGTCCATGGAGTTATGTATGTCTATTAGAGAAACGCCTGGGCCACTAGCCTAAGCCATGCCTAATCATGGTGTAAACTTGCAGCATCACCATAGTAGGCAATCTAAGAAGCATTCTTCTTATAAAAAAAGAGATAGAGATTGAGAAAAAGAAAAAAAAGATGAGAAAAGAGGAAAGAGAGAAAAAAGCACCATTTTCCCATGGTAAATAAGAAGATTGCTGAGATGCTCATTGTATGCTTGCCTTGTCATTTTGATAATGGGATAGCTCCTGTATCATGTGCAAGGGGTACCCCGTTGGCAGTTCTCTATGATACACATGTACTTACTATGACAAGAACTTTCCGGTAACTAAACTTGAGTAGCATGAGGAGCGGCCCTTGTATTCAAGGGACATGAGATTGCCAACTTATACTTTCTCAAGAATATACTCCATAGTTTGTTCACTTTCTCCTTAATCACTTTAAGATGCTTATGATAGGGCAATGAGAGGTGAAAGCTAATAAGTACCTGATACATTGCAAAAGTATCTATAATTTTTGATGTTCCATGCTTGGTTTTATTCACTTTCTTGTGTTTTGTCCACACTTTGGAGTACTTTTCATATGATTTCTTGGACTAACCTATTAACAAGAGCCATAGTACCAGCTGCCTATTTTCTGCTGTTTTTGGTTCCAGGAAAGTCAGAAAATGAATATTCTCGGAATTGGACGGGACAAAAGCCGAAATGCCTATTTTCCCGGAAGACTCACGGAGCTAGAATACGAGACAGAGGAGGGCCAGGGCCTGGCCACACCCCTCCCCCCCAGGCGCGGGCTGGGCCTGGTCGCGCCAGGGCATGGTCTGGCCACCCCAGGCACCCCCTCGGTCTCCCTCTTCGCCTATAAGTTGCCTTCTGACCTAAAAACTCAGGGGGGTCGACGTTTTTCCAGAAGGAGTTCTGCTCCACCGCCACCACCAGATTTCACGAAACAGCACCAGAAACTCCGTTCTGGCACCCTGCCGGGACAGGGAATTGGAGGAGATCATCGCCATCATCATCACCATCGCTTCTCCATCGACCATCCATGTTTCCCCCATCTATGAGTGAGTAATCCCCCATTGTAGGCCATGGGGATGGTAGGGATTGGATGAGATCGTTCATGTAATGGCATCAGATTGTTAGGGCATGGTGCCTAGTATCTTCTATTAGTGCTTTATGACTTTGTTGCGACTTGTTGTGCTTAATGCTTGTCACTAGGGCCTGAGTGCCATGATTTCAGATCTGAACATGTTATTGATTCATTATGATAGTATTGTTTTTGGTCTTATCTACAAGTTGTATACACACGTTGTTGTCCGGAACCAATGGCCTCGAAGTGATAGAAATCGGGATAACCGAAGGGAATGGCTTTGATGTGAGGATCACGTGTGTTCATAGAGTGTTAATGCTTTGCTCCGGTGCTCTATTAAAAGGAGCACCTTAATTGTCAGTAGTTCCCTTGAGGCCCCGCTGCAAACGGGCTGGCAGGACAAAAGATGTTGTGCAAGTTCTCATTGCGAGCACGTATGACTATATATGGAACACATGCCTAGGATTATCTAGTACTTGGATGCTTTATCTTATTTATCTGCAATTGCCCTATATTCTGATTGCTATGTGAATTGTCTTGTCCATGCAACGCCCGTCCATTCATCCCTATGCCTACCGCACTCAAATCCTACTGTTTACTGCTATTGTTACTGCTGTCTTTACTTTACCAATGCTGCTACTTTGCTATTCCTAGTACAAAACTGTTGCTACTGATAAACTGCTGTGAGCAAGATTGTTTCTAGGTGCAGCTGAATTGACAACTCAGTTGTTAAGGCTTATAAATATTCTTTGGCTCCCCTTGTGTCGAATCCATAAATTGGGTTTCACTTCCCTCGAAAATACTGCGATACACCCCCTATACTTGTGGGTCATCAAGACTATTTTCTGGTGCCGTTGCCGGGGAGCATTAGCTTTATTTATCAGGTCCACTTGGAATCACTATTGTTCAAGCTTAGTTTATTTTTGCCTTGTTTTCTTGTTTCTTTATCAAAAATACAAAAAAAAGTAGTTCCAACTCTAGTTGTTATTTTCGTTGGTCTATTATTGTCTTGCTTTATCATTCTTGTTGTTAATGGTTGATTTCTTTGAAACTAAATCTTATTGGCAAGGTGGGTTCACGGAAGATCAAAAATATTATTATAAGGAACACCGCTTGTCACAAAAAGGGAAACACTTACGGGAACAAATTGATAAATTATATACCATTGCTAGAAACGTGTGCTCTACTTATAATGTTACTTATTGCTTTGATAAATCTTGTTGCTGTAGGAGGTACAAACACCTCCCTTTTCAATGTGAGTATAATGATAATGTTACCATATCTTCTTATGTTAAAGGAAATTATGAATTTTATGATGTGGAACAAATTGAAGAATTTATTGCTTGGAAGGGTGCATTTGAACTTGCTAGTTTGCTTGAAAATATTGATGATTCACCTTATAAACATGAGGTTTATGGTATACTTAAATTTTGCTTTGATAATTACAAGGAATAAAATGGATATATTCTTGAATATATTAATAGATGCTTTCCACAAATGGAAGAGACTAATGCCTTGCAGGATTCTATGGAAGAAGAAATTGATGAACCTGAAATCTCATTAGATGAAAAAGAGGAGGAGAGCGATGAACAAAAGGAGGAAGAATGGATTAGCTACCCATGCCTACCTTCTAATGAGAGTAAATCTTTATCCCTTACATTATTTGATTGTCCCCCATGCTTACTAAAGAAGGATGAATGTTATGTTCCCGAGGATTCTTTTGAAGATGTTTATAATAAAGCTCTAGTGCTTGTAGATCATGAAAAGCATGCTTTATGTGATAGTTATATGGTTGAGTTTATTCATGAGGCTACTGAAAATTATTATGAGAGAGGAAAATATGGTCGTAGAAGTTTTTGATGGTATTGAAACACCTCTCTATGTGCTGAAAGTTTTGAAGTTACTCTTGTTTTATCTTCCTATGCCTGTCACTTTGTTCTTTGCGAATTTATTTGCATACACGATTCCTATGCATACGAAGTGGGTTAGACTTAAATGTGTTTTGAATTTGCTTCTTGATACTCTCTTTTACTTCAACTCATATTTCTTATGTGAGCATCCTCTCATACTATCATGCCTGAAGATGATAATATGTCTATTATTCTTGGGAGACCTTTTCTTAAATACTGCAGGAGCTGTTATTAATTGTAATCAAGGGAAGGTGACCTTCAATGTTAATGACAAGGAACATACTATCTATTTACCCAAGAATATTGATAGGACTTATGGTTTTGAATTCAATTGAACATGTTGAGGGCATTCAAGTTGGAGAAATATATTGTCCCATACCAAGAGAAAATTTTGAAACTATTATGATTGGGACCATTGCTATCAAGGTTGAGGTAACATAATCATTAGTGGAATACAAAGTTTTGTCTCATATGAATTTTTTTTGGTAACAAGACCTGATCAAACTTGTTAACAAAAGAATTTCATTGAACAAAACAATGTTTTCACCATGATTATCTCCGCTTACTTCTATTCTATCCATTTTAGTTTTTGCTTATGCCTAACTTAAAGGCGTTAAAGAAAAGTACTTATTGGGAGATAACCCAAAAGTTTTAGATGAGTCTTGGAAGTTATTACTTCAGTAATAACCGCTCCTTATCCTTTTTATTTGCTTTTTGTGCCAAGAGTAACCTCTAATGAGAGAGAAGTAATGATTGGGAAAGTTGCTGTCTCGAAACAGATTTCTGTGCTTTACCATAAAAATTCGTGTAAAATATCTGGACGTCCTTTTGAGGCGTGAATTTTTGTGCTTCTGCCCCAGGTTGTTATCTAACTTTCGTTAGTTCAGCACTTTTTGATTTGAGCAACAGAAGGTCTTCGAAGAAATTCGTCTTTACCTTCTGGTCTGTTTTGACAGATTTCTGCCATTTTTTTATTTGCTTCTTGTTGCTTCCTTTTTGAGTTCTTTTGGGGAATTGAACTTTTTGAGGGAAGTTCTTAAGTAGCTAGTGTTCTAATGGAAGTTTTATTGGTGTTGGAACTGAACCTAAAGACCTTTTATCTTGAGTACACTAATGTTGCTAATAAAGATTATGTGAAGTTTTGTATTAAGGAAAAAATTCAGGTGTATGGAAGGAATGAGTAATGAGATGAAGGATGGACTAAAGCTCAAGCTTGGGGATGCCACGCGTGTTACCCCAAGAAATATCCAATAAGTACAAGCGTCAAAGCTTGGGGATCCCCAAGGCATCCCCCTCTTCATCAATAAAAATCCCAGGTTTCTTCCAAACGCTTCATTTTTATTGTTTCATGCATGGTTGTGTTGTTCTTGGAGCGTCTTCTTTTTCATTTTCATTTTCGTTTTGGTTTTTCGTTTGCTTTTGTTTGCTTAGTTTTATGAATAAATTGGTTAGACCCCCTCTTTCATACATTGGTGTTCAAATAGTTTGGTTTGGTTTGGAAAAGAGTAGGAAAGCTCATGCTTAAGTGGTAAAGAGAGTTTGTTTTTGACTGTGGCCTATGCTTTGTCATGCCATGCTTGATATTATTTTGGCTTTATGCTTAGTATTCTTTGCTGTAGCATGACTTGTTATAAACAATTGAGATTGCTTAATGTGCTTTGTATGAATCATGCGTTCTTTAGCATATTAAAGCATAGTATAGTTGTATTCTCCTTTGATGCTTTATTTGGGTTGACTTGGTGCATGCTCACACCATGTTATGACTATCTCAAGTCACCATAAGCCTTTATGATCCTTTAATTTTCAACTTGTACTCCCTCCGTTTCGGTTTACAAGTCCTGCACGTAGTTCTATGTCGACAAATTGAGCAACTTAGTATGATGTATATATTATAAAAAATATATCACCGGAAACTTTAGACTTTATATTTTTCAATAATATATTTTTTATATTATATATTTCAAATTATATAGGTCAAATTGATAACCTAGATATACGCGTAGGACTTATAAACCGAAACGGAGGAAGTAGTATTTCTTTATGCTTTGATCAATGATGTTTTGTCGCTCTGCATGATTATGGCCATTATTGCTCTCTTAGTTTGTCGCTCCCAGTCTTTTGCTAGCCTCCACAACCAAGTATGAGTTCCACTCATGCATCCAACTCCCTAAACCAAGTTATTCCAAAGAGTCCACCATACCTACCTACTAGCTTATGCTATTCCAAGTATATTCATGCTTTTGTTATCTTCCAAATTAAACTTGTTATGAGAAAACTAGTGATTAAAGCTCTCACGAACTTGATGGCACACTTTATTTTTCTTGCCCTTAATAAACTTGAACCATTGTGTCGTATGTGTTATATATGCTTGCACTTATTTGTTGGGGATTAGCAGAACCATGCTGTCATGGGGAACGCTTTCAACATTGCACGGGTACTTTGTACCTAGTTGATATCATGCTCTTTTGTCTATGGATGCCGTCGGTGTGTAATGAAAGGGGAGCTTGTAAGTCCATGGAGTTATGTTTATGTGTTAGAGAAACGCCTGGGCCGCTGGTCTAATCCATGCTGACATGGTGGAAACCTGCAGCGTAACCATAATGAGCTGTCTATGAAGCATTCTTCTTATAAAAAAAGAGTCCAATATTGAGAAAAAAGAGAAAAAGAAAAAAAAGATTATGAAAAGAGGAAATAGAGAAAAAAGCACCATATTCCCATGGTAAATAAGAAGATTGCTGAGATACTCGTTGTCTGCTTGCCTTGTCATTTTGATATGGGGATTCTTCCGTATCATCGGGCAAGGGGTACCCCGTTGGCGGTTCTCTATGATACACATGTACTTACGATGACAAGAACTTACCGGTGACTAAACTTGAGTAGCATGAGGAGCGGCCCTTGTATTCAAGGGACATGAGATTCCTAATTTATACTTCGTCAAGCATGTACACCATAGTTTGTTCACTTTAACCTTAATCACTTCAAGATGCTTATGATAGGGGCAATGAGAGCTGAAAGCTATAAGTACCATAATTTTTGGAAGCTCTTTATGAGACTTGAATCCCTACTTCCTTCTATGAAGGCCTTTCTTCTACCATTATATTGAGTCTCCACCTTCAACCTTTATGCACCTACTTTGAGAGCATAGTGGCCATTCTTAGTTCTATGTGCATTGTCCCAAGACTAGTTGATTGATGCATAACTTGATATTGCTTGTTTTAAACTATTTGTATCTAGTCACTCTTATGAACTTTGAAGGTGTCCTATGCATTTATATTTGCTACTCTATTAGGGACAAGCTGAATACAACTATGCTATGTTTTCTTTATGTGAAACAAACAAACGTCTTGCAAAGCATTGTTATTCATGAATCTTTTGTTTGTGCCTTTTCATGTTGCATCATAGTTTATTTTTCTTATTGCTAGAACTTTGTATTTCATGATTGAAGTACTATGATCCCAGCTTTGTATGTTTACAAATACTTTGGTCAAGTCTTTGATGGTGCATGTCACCTCAAAAATTATTCTTTCTTTTTATCACTTACCTACTCGAGGACGAGCAGGAGTTAAGCTTGGGGATGTTGATACATTGCAAATGTATCTATAATTTTTGATGTTCCATTCTTGGTTTTATTCACTTTCTTGTGTTTTGTCCACACTTTGGAGTACTTTTCATATGATTTCTTGGACTAACCTATTAACAAGAGCCACAGTGCCCGCTGCCTGTTTTCTGCTGTTTTTGGTTCCAAGAAAGTCAGAAAATGAATATTCTCGGAATTGGTTGGGACAAAAGCCGAAGTGCCTATTTTTCCGGAAGACTTACGGAGCCAGAATACAAGATGGAGGAGGGCCAGGGCCTGGCCACATCCCCCCAGGCGCAGGGTAGGTCTGGCCGCGCCAGGGCATGGTCTGGCCGCCCCAGGCACCCCCTCGGTCTCCCTCTTCGCCTATAAGTTGCCTTCTGACCTAAAAACTCAGGACGGGTCGACGTTTTTCCACAAGGAGTTCCGCTCCACCGCCACCACCAGATTCCATGAAACAGCACCAGAAACTCCGTTCTGGCACCCTGTCGGGACGGGGAATTGGAGGAGATCATCGCCATCATCATCACCATCGCTTCTCCATCGACCATCCATGTTTCCCCCATCTATGAGTGAGTAATCCCTCGTTGTAGGCCATGGGGATGGTAGGGATTGGATGAGAGCGTTCATGTAATGGCATCAGATTGTTAGGGCACGGTGCCTAGTATCTTCTATTAGTGCTTTATGACTATGTTGCGACTTGTTGTGCTTAATGCTTGTCACTAGGGCCTGAGTGCCATGATTTCAGATCTGAACATGTTATTGATTCATTATGATAGTATTATTTTTGGTCTTATCTACAAGTTGTATACACACGTTGTTGTCCGAAACCAATGGCCCCGAAGTGACAGAAATCGGGATAACCGGAGGGAATGGCTTTGATGTGAGGATCACGTGTGTTCACAGAGTGTTAATTCTTTGCTCCGGTGCTCTATTAAAAGGAGCACCTTAATTGCCAGTAGTTCCCTTGAGGCCCCGCTGCAAACGGGCTGGCAGGACAAAAGATGTTGTGCAAGTTCTCATTGTGAGCAAGTATGACTATATATGGAACACATGCCTAGGATTATCTAGTACTTGGATGCTTTATCTTATTTATCTGCAATTGCCCTATGTTCTGATTGCTATGTGAATTGTCGTGTCCATGCAACGCCCGTCCATCCATCCCTATGCCTACCGCACTCGAATCCTACTGTTTACTGCTGTCTTTACTTTACCAATGCTGCTACTTTGCTATTCCTAGTACAAAACTGGTGCTACTGATAAACTGCTGTGAGCAAGATTGTTTCCAGGTGCAGCTGAATTGATAACTCCGTTGTTAAGGCTTATAAATATTCTTTGGCTCCCCTTGTGTCGAATCAATAAATTGGGTTTTACTTCCCTCGAAAATACTGCGATACACCCTCTATACTTGTGGGTCATTAGTACCATAATTTTTGGAAGCTCTTTATGAGACTTGAATCCCTGCTTCCTTCTATGAAGGGACTTTCTTTTACTTTTATGTTGAGTCTCCATCTTCTATCTTTATGCACTTATTGAGAGAGCATAGTGGCCATTCTTAGTTTAATGTGCATTGTCCCAAGACTTGTTGATTGATTCATAACTTTGATATTGCTTGTTCTTGAACTATTTGTATCTAGTCACCCTTATGAACTTTGAAGGTGTCCTATGCATTTATGTTTTGCTACTCCATGAGGGACAAGCTGAATGCCACTATGCTATGTTTTCTATATGTGAAACAAACACACGTCTTTCAATGCATTGTTATTCAAGAAGCTTTTGTTTGTATCGTTTCATGTTGCAGCATAGTTAATTTGTCTTATTGTTAGAACTTCATCTTTCATGCTATGTTAAAGTACTATGATCGCAGCTATCAATGTTCCACAAATACTTTGATTAAGATTATGATGGTGCATGTCACCTCAAAAATTATTCTTTCTTTTTTATCACTTACCTACTCGAGGACGAGCAGGAGTTAAGCTTGGGGATGTTGATACGTTGCAAACGTATCTATAATTTTTGATGTTCCATGCTTATTCTATATCTACTTTCTTACGTTTTGTTCATACTTTGAGATACTTTTATGTATTTTCTGGAACTAACCTATTAACAAGATGCCATAGTGCTAGTTGCCTGTTTTCTTCTATTTTTGGTTCCAGAAAAGCCAGAAAATGAATATTCTTGGAATTGGACGGGACAAAAGCCAAAGTTGATATTTTACCCGAAGACTCACGGTGCCAGAAGACGAGACAGAGAGGGGCCAGGGGCTGGCCACACCATGTGGTGGCGCGGGTCCCCTTGGCCGCGCCACCAGGTGGTGTGGGCTCCTGGTCCACCCTCTGTCATCGCCCCTTCGCCTATAAGAAGCCTCCCGATGAGAAAACCCTAAGGAAATCCAGCATCCAGCCACAAAAAGTTCCGCAGCACCGCCGCCACCGAAGGGGAGATTCGGGGGATAGAAAGTCTCTGTTTCGGCACCCTGCCGGGACGGGGAAGTGCCCCCGGAGCCATCTCCATCGATCTCCACCACCATCTCCATCACCGTTGCTAATTCCCATGATGATGAGGGAGTAGTTCTTCCTCGAGGCTAAGGGTTCTACCGGTAGCTATGTGTTTATCTCTCTCTCTATGCATGATCATATTATGATCATGAGCTTTGTAATTAAGTAGATCCACCTTGCTACTCAAGTGCTTTAATAGATATCTGGCTCTCCCCACGTGTGTAAAAGTGATAGCGTGCACACCATGGTGGCACTTAGGCTAGAGATTACAAATACTTGTTATGAGTTATATTTGGAGTTGGATGTCTCTATGAAATTGTGGTGTTTTTTGGAACCACCTAGCGCTCAAGGTGATAGTGAGGGGTTATGTAGATGGGGAATACGGACTTTGAGGAGTGCTGTTATAGCCCTACCATGGATTAGAGTGTCCAGACGGAGAGTAGTTCAGAGTAGTATCATGAAGAGAAGATATTTATATGAGAGTGTTCACTAGCGAAAGTATGATCCCTAGGCCTTGTTTCTAAACATTGAAACACCGACTAGATCTGTTACATGTTTGCTTGCTTACATCTTTATTTCAGATTGCCTTTAGTATCTTCCTACCCATCAAGCTCTTTTCTGGCACCGTTGTCTTATATCCATACCACTTGTATTTCACTATCGCTTCGCCAAACTAGTGCACCTGTACACCTGACAAGTGTATTGGGTGTGTTGGGGACACAAGAGACTTCTTGTATCTTGATTGCAGGGTTGCTTGAGAGGGATACCTTTGACCACTTACTCCCTGAGTTCGATAATCCTTGGGTTATCCACTTAAGGGAAACTTGTTGTTGTTCTAAAAACCTCTGCACTTGGAGGCCTAACAACTGTCTACAAGAATAGAAGTGCATAGACATCAATACTCATTAATAGGTAATGATCTTTATTGCCGAATGGTTGGGGATATTTTTCTTGAGCAACATGAATGAAGTCTTGGTTGGGATCATTGTGGGAGTTTTTCATGAAGTTAATTGTGATATTCATCAACTTTAGGATGAGGTGATTGTTCTTAACATTATTTGAGGAAATCATACCCAAGTGGCAACAAGCCTCGACATCAAATGGTCGATATATATTTATCACTCTTAGTACATATGGACGATATACATTTATCACCCTAAGACAACCAGTGGCCGATGGAGTGTTGACATCGTCCTTAAACTAGAAGTGGATCAAGTTATTTTCTGGCACGCAAGCTCTGCCAGAAAATAGGGGGCATGTGTTGACACTCGTTTTTGGCTAGTAGCTAATCAAGGGAAATGGGGAGATATAATCGGAAAGGTCCACTTGGAGGATTATTAATCATCATCAAAGAGGCATCATATCAAGTCAAGCCATGATCAGGCTAAATAGTCGATTATGCTAGTGTTCAGAGAAGACTCGGAGATTGATATATGGAGGCTTCCACTATGACTCCTTTAAGGTGACCTTAAATGAAAAAGTGCCAAATATGAAAGTTGTGTGTCTTGGTTTTTAAATTATCTCGATCCGAATTAGTATGCAAAATTAAGAACAAAAATACTGTCAGAGGCTGAATTAGCATGACCAGGATCGAGGCTTGCCAGACCACAGACCATGTTTGTCCTTAGACGTGAGAAACCGAGTAAACGAATAGATTTTCGTGCGATCAAAATAGATCGGTAAAGATCAACTTGGATGGAAAAGTGCAAATCATGAAAGTTCTTCATTTTTTCGAGCCAAACAACTTTACTTTTTGTGATATTTTGATCCGAGCTCGTTTACTACCCCAAATATGGGCGAGAAGGTACAAACCAGTTTTTGGCCAAATAGTTACGGAAAGTTCAGACTAGACCATCCGAATTTGACCCCAACTAGGATTTTGGACATGATTCCAAGCCTCTTTATTGCACGGAAAGTCTAGCCACTCCTTATATACATGAGAGGTGCATGCCGATTGAAACAACACCAATCGAACAAACAAATCTATTACTTTTTCATGTTCATCTACGTTTTATCCCTCTCCCTTGTATCTTGCTTCTCGTTCTTCCACAGTTCTTCATACCGGAGGGCTACGAATCCACGAGGCTCTAGGGGCGGTTAGGCCGACCTAGGGAAGCTCATAGCCGTCGCGCCGCCCTGACGGGGTCCCTCCTAGGTGAGCGGGGTTTCCGGTCTTCAAAAGCGCCTGCCAGACTGTCTTGCATACCGCGCTTCTGGTGAGCCTACGGCGCATGCTGTCGCGCCTCGCGCTCGGTGCTGAGGGTACATGATACGTCCATTTTGCATCACTATTCTATGTCATAATTCACTGTTATTCATTGATATATTTCGTATGGAGAGATGATACTTATGTTATTTCATCTGTTTTTGCATGGTTGATGACTTTTGGAGCATGGACCGCTGCAGTCAGGATTCTGATGGAAAAGGTGCTGTTTGGAGGCAAAATTCGTGAAGATCAGAAAATCCAGGCAAATATACGGAAAATCCTATTTTTCCAGAAGACGAAGGAAGCCAGAAGGAGGGCTGGAGATGGGCCACAGGGGGCCCACACCACCCCCTAGCGCGGGCAGCCCTAGGCCGCGCCAGCAGGTGGTGTGGCTGCCCTGGCCCACTCTAGGCTCTCCCCTCTAGCGTATATTATCCTCCTGAAACCCTAAGACTCAGGGAGCAACCACAGAAAGATTCCGTCACCTCTGCAGGGTGGAAAACACCAAGAGAGAAAGATCTCTCCGGCAGACAGATTTCTGCCGGGGGAATTCCTTCCCGGAGAGGGGAGATCGTCACCATCAACACCACCATCAAGTTGGACTTCATCGGGATCATTAATACATTGCAAATGTATCTATAATTTTTGATGTTCCATGCTTGTTTTATCCACATTCTTGTGTTCTGTCCACACTTTGGAGTACTTTTCATATGATTTCTTGGACTAACCTATTAACAAGAGCCACAATGCTAGCTGCCTGTTTTCTGCTATTTTTGGTTCCAGGAAAGTCAGAAAATGAATATTCTCGGAATTGGACGGGACAAAAGCCAAAGTGCCTAATTTTCCAGAAGACTCCAAGAGCCAGAACACGAGACGGAGGAGGGTCAGGGGCTGGCCACACCCCTCCCAAGCGCGAGCTAGGCCTGGCCGCGCTAGGGCATGGTGTGGTGGCCCCAGGCACCCCCTCGGTCTCCCTCTTCGCCTATAAGAAGCATTCTGACCTAAAAACTCCGGGGGGTTCGATGTTTTTCCAGGAGTTCTGCTCTGCCGCCACCACCAGATTCCACGAAACAGCACCAGAAACTCCGTTCTGGCACCCTACCGGGACGGGGAGTTGGAGGAGATCATCGCCATCATCATCACCATCGCTTCTCCATCGACCATCCATGTTTCCCCCATCTATGAGTGAGTAATCCCCCACTGTAGGCTATAGGGATGGTAGGGATTGGATGAGATCGTTCATGTAATGGCATCAGATTGTTAGGGCATGGTGCCTAGTACCTTTTATTAGTGCTTTATGACTTTCTTGCGACTTGTTGTGCTTAATGCTTATCACTAGGGCCCGAGTGCCATGATTTCAGATCTGAACATGTTATTGATTCATTATGATAGTATTGTTTTTGGTCTTATCTGCAAGTTGTATACACACGTTGATGTCCGAAACCAATGGCCCCGAAGTGACAAAAATCGGGATAACCGGAGGGAATGGCTTTGATGTGAGGATCACATGTGTTCATGGAGTGTTAATGCTTTGCTCCGGTGCTCTATTAAAAGGAGCACCTTAATTGCCAATAGTTCCCTTGAGGCCCCGCTGCAAACGGGCTGGCAGGACAAAAGATGTTGTGCAAGTTCTCATTGCGAGCACGTATGACTATATATGGAACACATGCCTAGGATTGTCTAGTACTTGGATGCTTTATCTTATTTATCTCCAATTGCCCTATGTTCTGATTGCTATGTGAATTGTCTTGTCCATGCAACGCCCGTCCATCCATCCATATGCCTACCTTACTCGAATCCCACTGTTTACTGCTATTGTTACTGTTGTCTTTACTTTACTACTATTGCTACTTTGCTATTCCTACTACAAAACTGTTAGTACTGATAAACTGTTATGAGCAAGATTGTTTCCAGGTGCAGCTGAATTGACAACTCAGTTGTTAAGGCTTATAAATATTCTTTGGTTCCCCTTGTGTCGAATCAATAAATTGGGTTCCACTTCCCTCGAAAATACTGCGATACACCCCCTATACTTGTGGGTCATCAAGACTATTTTCTGGCGCCGTTGCTGGGGAGCATAGTTTTATTTATCAAGTCCACTTGGAATCACTATTGTTAAAGCTAAGTTTATTTTCGCCTTGTTTGCTTGTTTCTTTATAAAAAATACAAAAAAAGTAGTTTCTACGCTAGTTGTTATTTTCGTTGGTTTGTTATTGTCTTGCTTTATCATGCTTGTTGTTAATGGTTGGTTTCTTTGAAACTGAATCTTATTGGCAAGGTGGGTTCATGGAAGATCAAAAGTATTATTATAAGGAACACCGCTTGTCACAAAAAGGGAAACACTTATGGGAACAAATTGATAGATTGTATACCACTGCTAGAAACGTGTGCTCTACTTATAATGTTACTTATTTCTGTGATAAATCTTGTTGCAGAAATAGGTATAAACACCTCCCTTTTAAATGTGAGTATAATGATAATGATACCATATCTTCTTATGCTAAAGGAATTTATGACTTTTATGATGAGGAACAAATTGAAGAATTTATTGCTTGGAAGGGTGCTTTTGAACTTGCTAGTATGCTTGAAAATATTGATGATTCACCTTACAAATATGAGGTTTATGGTATACTTAAATTTTGCTTTGATAATTACAAGGACAAAAATGGCTATATTCTTGAATATTTTAATAGATTCTTTCCACAAATGGAAGAGACTAATGCCTTGCAGGATACTATGGAAGAAGAAATTGATGAACCTGAAATCTCATTAGATGAAAAAGAGGAGGAGAGTGATGAACAAAAGGAGGAAGAATGGATTAGCTACCCATGCCTACCTTCTAATGAGAGTAACTCTTTATCCCTTACATTATTTGATTGTCCCCCATGCTTACTAAAGGAGAATGAATGTTATGTTCCTGAGGTTTCTTTTAAAAATGTTTATAATAAAGCTCTAGTGCTTGTAGATCATGAAGAGCATGCTTTATGTTATAGTTATATTGTTGATTTTATTCATGAGGCTACTGAAACTTATTATGATAGAGGAAAATATGGTTGTAGAAGTTTTCATGGTATTGAAACACCTCTCTATGTGCTGAAAGTTTTGAAGTTACTCTTGTTTTATCTTCCTATGCCTGTCACTTTGTTCTTTGCGAATTTATTTGCATACATGATTCCTATGCATAGGAAGTGGGTTAGACTTAAATGTGTTTTGAATTTGCTTCTTGATGCTCTATTTTACTTCAACTCTTATTTCTTATGAGAGCATCATCTGAAACTATTATGCCTAAAGATGATAATATGTCTATTATTCTTGGGAGACCTTTTCTTAATACTGCAGGAGCTGTTATTAATTATAATCAAGGAAAGGTGACTTTCAATGTTAATGACAAGGAACATACTGTCTATTTCCCCAAGAGTATTGAAAGGACTTATGGTTTGAATTCAATTGAACATGTTGAGGGCATTCAAGTTGGAGAAATATATTTTCCCATACCAAGAGAAAAATTTGAAACTATTATGATTGGGACCATTGCTATCAAGGTTGAGGTAACATGATCATTAGTGGAATACAAAGTTTTGTCTCATATGAAATTGTTTTGGTAACAAGACCTGATCAACCTTGTTAACGAAAGGATTTTATTGAACAAAACAATGTTTTCACCATGATTATCTCCGCTTACTTCTATTCTATCCATTTTAGTTTTTGCTTATGCCTAACTTAAAGGCGTTAAAGAAAAGTACTTATTGGGAGATAACCCAAAAGTTTTAGATGAGTCTTGGAAGTTATTACCTCTATAATAACCGATCTTTATCCTTTTTATTTGCTTTTTGTGCCAAGAGTAACCTCTAATGAGAGAGAAGTAATGATTGGGAAAGTTGCTGTCCCGAAATAGATTTCTGTGCTTCACCGTAAAAATTCATGTAAAATCTCTGAACGTATTTTTGAGGCGTGAATATTTGTGCTTCTGCCGCAGGTTGTTATCTAACTTTTGTTAGTTCAACACTTTTTGATTTGAGCAACAGAAGGTCTTCGAAAAAATTCTTATTTACCTGCTGGTCTGTTTTGACAGATTTCTGTCATTTTCTGCATTTGCTTCTTGTTGGTTCCTTTTTGAGTTCTTTTGGGGAATTGAGCTTTCTGAGGGAAGTGCTACAGTAGCTTGTGTTTTAATGGAAGTTTATTTGGTGTTAGAACTGAACCTTAAGACTTATTTTTCTTGAGTGCACTAATGTTGCTAATAAAGATTGTGTGAAGTTTTGTATGAAGGTAAAATTTCAGGTGTATGGAAGGAATGAGTAATGAGATGAAGGATGGACTAAGGCTCAAGCTTGGGGATGCCCCGCGTGTCACCCCAAGAAATATTCAAGAAGTACGAGCGTCAAAGCTTGGGGATGCCCAAGGCATCCCCTTCTTCATCAATAAAAATCTCAGGTTTCTTCCAAACGCTTCATTTTTATTGTTTCATGCACAGTTGTGTTGTTCTTGTTGCATCTTCTTTTTTCGTTTTCGTTTTTAGTTTGCTTGGTTTTCTTAGTTTGCTTAATAAATTGGTTGGATCTCCTCTTGCATACATTGGTTTTCAAATAGTTTGGTTTGTTTTGGAAAAGAGTAGGAAAGCTCGTACTTAAGTGGTAAAGAGAGTTTTTTTTTGACTGTGACCTATGCTTTGTCATGCCATGCTTGATATTGTTTTGGCTTTATGATTAGTATTCTTTACTATAGCATGACTTGTTGTAAACAATTGAGATTGCTTAATGTGCCTTGGATGAATCATGCGTTGTTTTAGCATATTAAAGCATAGTATAGTGGTATTCTCCTTTGATGCTTTATTTGGATTGACTTGGCAAATTCTCACACCATGTTATGACTATCCCAAGTCACCATAAGCCTTTATGATCCTTTAGTTTTCAACTTGTAGTATCACTTTATGCTTTGATCAATGATGTTTTGTCGCTCTGCATGATTATGGCCATTATTGCTCTCTCGTTTGTCGCTCCCTTACTATTGCTAGCCTTCACTTACACTGAGTATTTTACTCATGTTTCCAACTCCCTTAAACCAAATATTGCCAAAGTGTCCACCATACCTACCTATTAGCATCATTTGCTACTTCCGGGCATATTCAATATGCCTTGTTTTCTTCCGAATAAAATGTTTGCTTGTTATGAGAAAGTTAGTTAGTAAAGCTCTCACGAACTTGATGGCACACTTTATTTCCTGCACTTAATAAACCTGAACCATTGTGATTCTCCATGAAAGTTATATGCTTGCAAATTATAGGCTGGGGATTAGCAGAACCGTGCTGTCACAGGGAACGCTTTCAACACTTGTAAATATATACCCAGTTGATACCTTGCTCTTTTGTTTGCGGATGTCATCGGTGTGAAATAAAAGGGGAGCTTGTAAGTCCATGGAGTTATGTATGTGTGTTAGAGAAACGCCTGGGCCGCTGGTCTAATCCATGCTGACATGGTGGAAACCTGCAGCGTAACCATAATGATATCTATGAAGCATTCTTCTTATAAAAAGAGAGAGAGATAGCTATTGAGAAAAAGAAAAAAAGAGATTTATGAAAAGAGGAAAGAGAGAAAAAGCACCATTTTCCCATGGTAAATAAGAATATTGCTGCGATACTCATTGTCTGCTTGCCTTGTCATTTTGATATGGGGATTCTTCCATATCATCGGGCAAGGGGTACCCCATTGGCGGTTCTCTATGATACACACATACTTACGATGACAAGAACGTACCGGTAAGTAAAGTTGAGTAGCATGAGGAGCGGCCCTTGTACTCAAGGGACTTGGGATTTTCATTTTATAGTCTGTCATGCATATAACTCAGATTGGACCTCACTTTCACCTTCACCACATTAAAGATGCTTATGATAGGGGCAATGAGAGCTCAAAGCTAATGAGTACCATACTTTTAGCATTTGGAAGCCTTTCAAACTTTTCAAAACCTGTTCATTTTCTTGTTGAGTCTCCACACATTCTATGAGCACTTTCTTGAGAGCATAGTGGCCATTCTTAGTTCTATGTGCATTGTCCCAAGACTTGTTGATTGATGCATACCTTGATATTCCTTGTTTTAAACTATTTGTATCTAGTCACTCTTGTAAACTTTGAAGGTGTCCTATGCATTTATATTTGCTACTGTATGAGGGACAAGCTGAATGCCACTATGTTATGTTTTCTTTATGTGAAACAAACAAACGTCTTGCAAAGCATTGTTATTCATGAATCTTTTGTTTGTGCCTTTTCATGTTGCATCATAGTTTCTTTGTCCTATTGTTAGAACTTTATCTTTCATGTTATGATTGAAGTACTATGATCCCAGCTTTGAATGTTTTACAAGTACTTTGATCAAGTTTATGATGGTGCATGTCACCTCAAAAATTATTCTTTCTTTTTATCACTTACCTACTCGAGGACAAGCAGGAGTTAAGTTTGGGGATGTTGATACATTGCAAATGTATCTATAATTTTTGATGTTCCATGCTTGGTTTTATCCACTTTCTTGTGTTTTGTCCACACTTTGGAGTACTTTTCATATGATTTCTTGGAATAACCTATTAACAAGAGCCACAGTGCCAGCTGCCTGTTTTCTACTGTTTTTGGTTCCAGGAAAGTCAGAAAATGAATATTCTCGGAATTGGATGGGACAAAAGCCAAAGTGCCTATTTTTCCAGAAGACTCTAGGAGCCAGAATACGAGACGGAGGAGGGCCAGGGGCTGGCCACACACACCCCCCAGGCGTGGGCTGGGCCTGGCCGCGCCAGGGCATGGTGTGTTGGCCCCAGGCACCCCCTCGGTCTCCCTCTTCGGCTATAAGAAGCCTTCGGCTATAGACCTAAAAACTCCGGGGGGTCGATGTTTTTCCAGAAGGAGTTCCGCTCCGCCGCCACCACCAGACTCCACGAAACAGCACTGGAACTCCATTCTGGCACCCTGCTGGGATGGGGACTTGGAGGAGAACATCGCCATCATCATCACCATCGCTTGTCCTTCGACCATCCATGTTTCCCCCATCTATGAGTGAGTAATCCCCTGTTGTAGGCTATGGGGATGGTAGGGATTGGATGAGATCGTTCATGTAATGGCATCATATTGTTAGGGCATGGTGCCTAGTATCTTTTATTAGTGCTTTATGACTTTCTTGCGACTTGTTGTGCTTAATGCTTGTCACTAGGGCCCAAGTGCCATGATTTCAGATCTGAACATGTTATTGATTCATTATGATAGTAATCTTTTTGGTCTTA
The DNA here is from genome assembly GCA_916181665.1 of Avena sativa. Taxonomy (NCBI): domain Eukaryota; kingdom Viridiplantae; phylum Streptophyta; class Magnoliopsida; order Poales; family Poaceae; genus Avena; species Avena sativa. The sequence goes on from OV702287.1 coordinate 463,293,282, forward strand.
TCTACAAGTTGTATACACACGTTGATGTCTGGAACCAATGGCCCCGAAGTGACAGATATCGGGATAACCGGAGGGAATGGCTTTGATGTGAGGATCACATGTGTTCACGGAGTGTTAATGCTTTGCTCCTGTGCTCTATTAAAAGGAGCACCTTAATTGCCAGTAGTTCCCTTGAGGCCCTGCTGCAAACGGGCTGGCAGGACAAAAGATGTTGTGCAAGTTCTCATTGCGAGCACGTATGACTATATATGGAACACATGCCTAGGATTGTCTAGTACTTGGATGCTTTTTATCTTATTTATCTGCAATTGCCCTATGTTCTGATTTCTATGTGAATTGTCTTGTCCATGCAACGCCTGTCCATCCATCCTTATGCCTACCGCACTCGAATCCCACTGTTTACTGCTATTGTTACTGCTGTCTTTACTTTACTAATGTTCCTACTTTGCTATTCCTACTACAAAACTGTTACTACTGATAAACAGCTGTGAGCAAGATTGTTTCCGGTGCAGCTGAATTGACAACTCAGTTGTTAAGGCTTATAAATATTCTTTGGCTCCCCTTGTGTCGAATCAATAAATTGGGTTTCACTTCCCTCGAATATATTGTGATACACCCCCTATACTTGTGGGTCCTCAATCATCATCATCATCACCACCATCATCACCATCAGCACCCTCATTACCATCTCCATATTGCTATAACAATTGGGTTGAATCTTGCATAGTTCATAGGGGAAACTTTCCCGGTGTTGATTACTCTTTGTAGTTGATGCTATTGAGTGAACCATTGAATTATTGTCTATGTTCAGATTGTTATACGTCATTATTCCATCTTTGATCATGATCCATATGATGTCTTGTGAGTAGTTCGTTTTGTTCTTGAGGACATGGGAGAAGTCATGTTGTTAGTAGTGGATTTGTGTTGAGAAAGATTAAATAGTTTGATATTTAAGTTGTGGTGTACTTCTTATAGTGGTGTCATGTGAACGTCGACTACATGACACTTCACCTATATGGGCCTAGGGGAATGCATTGTGTATTTGGCTACTAATCGTAGGGGTTGCCGGAGTGACAGAAACCTGAACCCCCATTAGGAAACCATTGCACAAGGGACGTAAGGGTCTTACAGTTTAAAGTTGTGGTTAGGTTTCTACCTTAATTACTTTCTTGTACTTACGGATGTTTGAAAGGGGTATAATCACAAGTATGTATTAGTCCTAGGAAGGTCGGTACATTAGCACAGCTTCACCCACACAACACTTAGCAAGCTAAAGAAGATTAATCAACTATATGAAGCGAAAGCACTTGACAGTCTTCCCATGTGTCCTCGAGAACGTTTGGTCATCTTAAGTAATACAACCGGCTTGTCCTTTGCTGCATAAAGGATTGGGCCACTTGCTTCATTTATTCTTACTGTCTTTTATTTACTCGTATTCCGTTTACTTGCTTTATCAAAAACCCCTAAAAATCCGTTTGCTAAGTATTTGCAGAGAATTCCTGATCCATACCACTAGCCAGCACCTTCTGCTCCTCGTTGGGTTCGACACTCTTACTTATCAAAAATACTGTGATACACCCCCTATACTAGTGGGTCATCAAGACTATTTTCTGGCGTTGTTGCCGGGGAGTGAAGCGCTATTGGAGAGTGGAATTGGTAAAGGAAACTTCTATTGTGAGTATTGTTTACTTCTGTTAGTTGCTTTATTTTCGTTATGGATAATTCGCTGAGTTTCTTATTTGGTAATGCTACTACCACTGCTAAGGTAGTAGATAAGCCCCCACCTGCTGAGAATGATGTTTTCAAAATACCTACAAGAATTATTGATCATGTTATGGATAACTATTATGTTGGAGATGGAACTGTCCATCCCGGTGATCATTTACTCTTTATACACGAATTATGCGGGTTGTTCAAGTGTGCAGGTATCACTACAGATCAAGTTAAGAAGAATTTATTCTCATTATCACTGAAAGGAAGAGCTGAGGAATGGTATAAGCTGCCGAAGAATGGTCAATCTCTTGAATGGGAGGAAATAGTACCTCTCTTTTATTCGAAGTTTTATCCTCCTAGTGAGATTCATAAAGATCGGAATCAAATATACAACTTTTGGCCTCTTGATGGAGAGAGTACAGCTCAAGCTTGGGGGAGATTGAAGTTACTAATGCTCAAATGTCCCATTCATGAGCTCCCCAACAATATTATTATCAATAACTTTTATGCAAGACTCCCTCTACATGACAAGTATTTATTGGATGCTTCTTGTGTTGGATCATTCACTCGCATGGAAGAAGAAGCTAAATGGGATCTTCTAGACCGTATTCAAGACAATGCTGAAGCTTGGGAGAATGACAAAGGTAGAAAGTCAGGTATAAATTATGATTATGAATGCATTGAATCTTTTATGGGAACTGATGACTTTCAAAATATTAAAAATGCTTATGGTTTAGACTCTCAAGCTATTGCTTCTTATTTTAAGGATTTTGCTTCCTACATTGAAGTGCCTAAAAAGAAGTGGAATAAGTATCATGAAGCTTATAAAGATATTGCTAAGAGTGTTCCTGCAAGAAATACTGAAGTTTATACTACTAATCATGTTTTACCTAAACCTTACATTGAGAAAATACCTTTCCCAGTTAAGATAAGGGAACATTCTATGATGGCTAGTATGGTAGATGAAAGTATGAATAAAGTTGTTGAACCTGATAAACAAATGGTTGATGAACCTATAATAGAAAATGTGAAAGACTTTGTTACTAAATATGAGAAAGAGGGACACCCTATCCTTTGTAAGGATACCTCTAATATTGTCTCACAAAGTAGTGTTATGAGAGCTAGTATTCCTGTGTTTTCTGTTAGAATAAGTGATCATTGCTACGATGGTCCTTGTGATAGTTATATTGTTAAGTTTATGCATGATACTGAAAGTTACTATGAGAGAGGGAAAAGTGTTCTTATGCATCTCAATAATATCAAGTTTCCTCGTTTTATGCTGAAAGTTTTTATGTTGCACTTGTTTTGCCTTCTTATGCAAGTAACCTTTGGTTTCAATAACTTGTTTGTTTACAAAATCCCCTTGCATAGGAAGTGGTTAGACTTAAATGTGTGTGTGTTTTTGCTTCTTAATGCTCTTTTTCACTTCAATTCATATTCCTATGTGAGCATTGTCAAAATTATCATGCCCATCTTAATGGCTATAAAGAAAGAGCTTTTTGGGAGACAACCCAATTTGTTTTTGCTTTCAGTTTGTTTTTGTTTCTTTGAGTCTTGGAAGTTATTACTTCGGTAATAACCGCTCCTTATCCTTTTTGTTTGGTTTTTGTGTCAAGATCAACCTCTAATGAGAGAGAAGTAATATTTGGGCAAGTTGTTGTCCCAAGACAGATTTTTGTGCTTCACCGTAAAAATTCGTGAGAGAACTCTGTATGTCGGTTTGAGCTGTAATTTTTTGTGCTTCTGCCCCAGGTTGTTATTTAACTTTCGTTAGTTTTGCACTTTTTGATTTGAGCAACAAAAGATTTTCGAAAAAATTTATCTTTACCTGCTGGTCTGTTTTGACAAATTTAGCCACTCTTGTATTTGCTTCTTTATTCGATCTCCTTTTTGAATTCTTTTTGGGTTTTCGGAAGGAGTAGCTACAGTAGCTTATGTTTTGATGGTTTTCAGTTGAAGTTGGACTCAAAAGGTTTTATCACTTCACTTATATTAATGTTGCTAATGAGAACTATGTGAAGTTTTGTGTGAAAGAAATTTTTAGGAAGTGGAGATAATGGTGTAATAAGGAAGAGAAGGGTTTTATGACTCAAGTAATAAGTGTATGAAGATGAAGATATCAATGTTATTCAAGTGATGACTCCGGAAGAATCTACTAGATACCAAATTCAGAGACCTGCAGAGTCTGTTTTCAAATAGGTAACAGTTCTAGTAAGGAAAGCTCCGCGAAAATACTATCCAACTATATTTTTGCAGTTTTCAGTCAATAAGGGAAGCCACAAAGCGAAAAAGGGACGGAAACGGAGCCAGGGTGGCTCACACCACCCTGTGGCACGGGCCCACCCCTGGCCACACCACCAGGTGGTGAGTCCACCCCGGACTCCGCCTCCGACTCGTTTTCTCCCAGTACCTTCCTTTTGATATGAAACTTCGTAATATATAACCCCCCGGACCCCCCAAGGTTCGTATATCATGTTTTTGTCGTGTTTTTGTTTCTATCTGTTTCTGCCAGGACATACTCTTTGGAAGTTTAGAAGCACAATGGTGTCCGCCAAGGATAAAGGGAAGGAGCCTATGGAGGAAGATCTCCAAGACCCCAAGCAAGGGCTGGTACCTTTAGTGTCTTGCCCTGCATCAGCGGAAGCCCTACGAGTCACTAAGGAGTTCTCTGATAAGTATCGAGACCTGTAGAGGAAGGTGGACATGCTTCAATGGGATAATAATAGGCTTCGCAAGATGCTGGAAGATTTCTTCATGTCAACTAAGAAAATATTACCACCACCACCGAAGGAGTAATTTGTCGTCAGGTTAGGCATCCCCTTGGCTTGTTCCAAGCTTGTGGGAGTGTCACGGTATCACATCACTATCTTCTATCTATCTACCTTTTTATTAGGGTCATATCATGAATAGAGGAGTTATTATGTAGTATGGTTTGCATTATGGAAGTGTCCCCTCTCTCGTTAGATATGTATCCCTTGGTGTGAGTTGCCATTATGGAATATTAATGTGAGGTTATATCATTTACTCTTTTGCATAGCTTATATTAGGTTATATGAATGATCTTGTTGTTAGTATTGGTATCACTTTGGGATCATTGAGTTAATTTAGTTGATTTTGGCAAACCTGGCTCGGTTAGTAGCTGATACATTGCAAATGTATCTATAATTTTTGATGTTCCATGCTTGGTTTTATCCACTTTCTTGTGTTTGGTTCCAACTTTGGAGTAATTTTCATATGATTTCTTGGACTAACCTATTAACAAGAGCCATAGTGTCAGCTGCCTGTTTTCTGCTGTTTTTGGTTCCAGGAAAGTCAGAAAATGAATATTCTCGGAATTGGACGGGACAAAAGCCAAAGTGCCTATTTTTCCGGATGTCATCAAGTGCCAAAATACGAGACGGAGAGGGGCCACCACACCACCTGGCCGCGCGGCCAGGCCTGGCCCACGCCAGGGGTGGTGTGGCCGCTCCCGGCACCCCCTCGGCCTCTCCTTCCGCCTATATATTGCCCTCGGGACAAAAACCCTAAGTACCCCGATCAAAAATCCACGAAAGAGTCTGTAGCCATCATCATCTCCATCCCTAGATCGGGAGGGATCTTAAGCTCTTCTCGGCACCCTGCCGGAGAGGGGAATTCACCCTGGAGGCCTTCTTCATCACCATGCAAGCCTTCGGTGTGATGCGTGAGTAGTTCATCCTTGGACTACGGATCCATGTAGTAGCTAGATGGCTGGTTCTCCTCCTTTGTGCTTTCATGTTTAGATCTTGTCTGCTCCGTTCATGATCAAGATCATCTATTTGTAATTCTGTATGTTGTGTTTGCGGGGATCTGATGGATATTGAGATGCTAATTCAGATTGATTATTGATTCTATCATGTCTTTGTTATTTGTGACCTCGCATGCTTTCCGTTGTTAGTAGCTATCTTGGCCAAGTAGATGCTAGCAACTCCAAGAGTTAGTATTTATGCTCGATAGTAGGTTCATGTAGCATCCCATCTGTCTAACATCTGTAATGCTACATGGTCTACTAATAATATGCTACATTCCTACATATAATTGTTGCATCATAATTATATCATGCTCGTGTCATCATGCCACATTGCATTTGAGCATCATATAAAACCCCTTTTCATTTGTTTCTTATCTCATATGCACCATTAATTGTATTTGCCTCTTGATACATTGTATTTGGTTCTTGATAAATGCTTGATGCCCAAGTTGAGTTGGGGGCATATATTTTATTAACTCCACCACCTTTCTTGTCACCACCCCATTATTCCACCATCCAACTATATGTGAGCCTTGCAATTTATTTGGTTTTACCTCTAGCTCATGTGGGTTGGGATGAATCCACTTATAATTCCACATGCTCCCATATATGCATCATGTTGTTTTCACATTATTGATATGTGGAGAGCCACATGGCCACCTTTGCATGCTATGTGAGTGGAGTGCCTTGTCAAGCTCCCATATGGTTTAAATTTGAATATAAGCTCATGGAGGAATAGAATTGTGGTTCATGTTGGCTAGTGGCACATACACACAAGCTTGGCCACCTTATATTCATGCATGATCTTGTATTTAGTCCATGTGGTAAACAAGCTTCCTTTCTTTTTGTTGGGCTATATTCAAATTCTTGAAACCTTGCTTATACAAATGCCATGAGTTATTCTAGTGGTTTTCACTACTAGAGAATGCATTTACTATTTATGCATGGGCCATGCAAGATCATCATCTACTCTCTTAATTTGGCTATTTCTTGGATTTTTGGAGTGTAGCATGGTTCTATTGGAATCAAGTCAAGATGGCTCAAGTTGTTTGAACTCCACCATCCTAGGGGCTTCCCTCTTGGTTTTGTGGGCATATGTGACATGCATGTGGTACATGGAGCATATGTTCTTCCCCTCTTAATCTAGTCCTTTGCTTCTACCCAAAATTCTACCCCTAATCTCACACCCTCCACACTCAACACCCCATGCAATGTCATCACCTTTTCTATCTCTTGCCTTTGAATAGATGGAGTTTTATTGGTTTGAGTCATATTCATTTGAATCAAATCAAATACCATTTATAAACCCTAACCATCCTACCTAGCCCAAACCCTAAACCCTAACCACCACTAAACCTAGCTACAGACTCACCTCACCACCCCATCCTCTCTACCAAACCGTGGACACCACCATCTGGTTCGGCCACCACCCCAACCTACCTACCCTGCCGAGCCACCCCCTCTCTTGCTCGGCACCAACCAGCCCGGTCTAACCCTAGACGAGCCTATCTACCCTCCCTCTCTTTTCCTATCTCCCTCGCTGCCAAGTAGACCCCACCCGAGCCACCCCTGCGCCATCCCCTCTGGCCCAGCTGCAGCCCCTTCCCAGGCCTCCCAAACCCATCGCCGAACACGTGAGGAGGAGAGGAGAAAAAGGCTACCCTGCCACCTTTTTCCACCCGAGCCTCCCTATGTGCATCTCTCCCTCATCCTTATCTTTCTCCCTCTCATTCCTAGCATCGTTCCCCGGATCACAGGGCCCTGCTGCCGCAGTCCCTCCCCCCATCTACCCTGCTACCCCTCTCTTCCATCTCCGGCCAACCACCGTTGGCCGCAGCTCACCATCGTAGCTAGGAGGAGGCGGGCGTGGCGTTTGGCATTGGGGAAGGGCAAGTCGCGCATCTGCATCGCCCCTGTGCCCGCAGACGAGGAGGAGGAGGAGGCCCAGCACCTGCTGCACAACCTCGAGTCCGAGAAGAAACCCTAACCGTCGGTCGCCAGCTTCCCCGGTGATCCCCTGCTTCCCGGCTCGAACCACCACCACCAACCCGCTCTCGGTGAGCCTCCAATCCCCCCTGACATCCTCTCGCACATCGTCTCTTCCTGGACGAGCAGAACATTGCGTCGAGTACTCTCTGCGCGTGCCGTCGTTTCCGCCGTCTTGCCACAGTAGCCTCATCTGGCCGCGCAGCAGTTTCCTAGCACCAACCCCCCCCCCCCCCCCGCTAGCCGCAGCGGTAGCCGTCGCCTGTGCGCGCTCGCCGCATCGTGAGATCGAGTCCGTGCCGCGCCTACTTTTCTGCGCCGCACGCTGCGTCTTCAGTTTTGTCAGGCTTCGACGAGAAGAGAAACAGTAGGGCGCGGTCATTTTCCTTATAACCCCCTTGCTTTTTGTTTCACGCAACCCGCGCTCCACACGGCCCCACATGTCATCCACGGTGGAGCTTTTGCAGAAAGGCACCGCGGGTTTCCCAGCCTCATCCCGCAGTCCCCGTCTGTGCCGCGTGGCACCCGCTGCTTCACCCGCTGGTGCGTGGGCCCGTTTGAGGCACGGCCCCCTTGTCAATTGTGGTGTCTCATTTCGGTCGCGGTAGAAAAAGTCTGCCACGCGTTGGCTTCCGCCAGCTCAGCACGGCCCCACCCGTCAGCGTTTGTGGCTAAGTCTGCCTGTGTGCAAATAGTCCCTGTTTCCTTTTCTGTTTAAACAAAATAATTTCAGGAATGTTGAATATGATTTTAAATCCAGTTTTAAATAACTCTTAATTGACAAATCCAAATAATACAAATAATATATGTTTTTGAATCAGGAAAATATGTGGATTTCAAATATGCCATCCAAAATAATGTTTGACTAATTTAAATTTTCGAAATTGTTTAATTGCAATAAAAATGCATTTTTCTCCTTTAATTAATAACTTTAATTCTACAACTCCAAATTTGACAAATAATATGTCCAAATCGATCAGTGCGACGAGCCCGTTCTGATTATGTATTTCATGATATAAATTGCAGCATGCATCATATAAATATTAAATAATCAGAACTGTTTATGGTAATAAAACTTGACCAAATAATTAATAAAATGATTTATTCTTGTCCCCACACCTCACCCTTGCCATGCTACATTATTGCCATGAAAATTGTGCATAATTCATCATGGCATACTTGGTTGCTTGTCGCATTTTATTTATATGCTTGTGCACTTTATTTATGTTGGCCCTTGTTTGTTTGGTTCTTCTTTCGGATAGACGCTGAGCAGGGGAATTATCAGGAATCCCAGGAGTACTACCCAGATCCATCTCTCGCTTCAACTGAGCTTCCAGGCAAGCACTACCACATGCTTGCATACATATAGTACCTATTGCTTCTATCTTATTCTTGCATCATGGGGTCGTGATTGCATTAAACTGAATCCCAAGTATTGCATGGCCTTTACTTTTAAACCCCACCGAAGCTTGTTCCTCCATCCTATGAACCATTACTACAGGAGTTGCTTGAGCCTTGCGAGTCGTAGAATTGCATGTGTAGGATTTATGAGTGTCTGGCGGATAACGAGGTACCTAAACAACTTAACCTGAGTAGTAATGGGATAACTAATGAAAGAGGCACTGGTGGGCAATATCTGTTATTTGGTTTTTCATGCTCACTTGTGTCCCGTAGGACCCCGAGTACTTGATACCTGTTCCTTGACTATTCGCACTATCCACATACGGGAGACTCTATGAATCCCCCTTTGCATGAGCTTGATTTGCACTTTATTTCTTAGGGTCACAAAGTAGTTTGGGGCTTTATTACTATCCTTTACTTATGCCATGCTTTACCGCTTTATTTACGATTGTGCGTGGAGCACCTGTACTGTTTAGGATCACGGCACGATTTTGCGGTATCGACAAGCCCAGTTACACTTTCGGGTTTCCGGTCGTTTACAGCCGTTCTCGCAAACCCTGGGTCCGTCTCGGAGCCGGCCAACTTCGTTCCAGTATCTTATTGGGGTGGCCCCCTGAAATGATTTATGAATCATGTGATTGCTTTGTCGTGAAATCCTCATTGGGTTATGATTTGGTTTTTCCGAGGTTGATCGTGTGTGTGTTGCTATTTGTGCACCCCTGCAGGGTAAATCTTTCTGAAAGCCGTGTTCGCGGTTATGGACTACTTGGAGCACAGTTTCTCGATCATAGACAAGCATAACTAAAGTACCGTTTTTAATTTGACTAAATATCTGACTAGTAATTAGTGCAATACCCAAGGAACGAGTAATAAAACTGCCAACGGATGGGTTGTTCGTCCGCTTTCTCGTTGGTAAGCGAGAAGGAGGATGGATATGTTACTTTATACTGTTATAACTATTGTTTCTAATTAACGGACATCCGTCTATCATTGGTTAGGCGGATGGTTTGCGAGTATCTATAGACTTGTTAGTTATTATCTTTTGCTGCAATTGCGTCACCCCAGGTATATGTCCCCTTTAGAGGTATAAAGACTTGCTGAGTACCCCTAGGGTCTCACACGATAAATTGTTTGATTCAGATGAACAGGTGTATTCGCAAGATGGATATTGGGTGGAGGAGACATATGATGTTGGCAACGATCACTCGGTGTAGAGATTCCGGGGATGAGGATCCGTGAGATCTATGGGCGGGATGTGTTTATTTATGTGGCATCTTATGCCGATTTGCTTCTTATCCGTACTCGGATCTTGATTCCACCTTCCGCTTGATACTTAGTTGATTGATGTATGAGGAGCTATCCTAAACTATTATCTCTATCTAGGATATTTGGATCTTGCCGTATGGCGTTGCAATATTTCTATTTCTTTTAGATGGTATGGCTCTGAGAACTGATGTACGGTAGCTTGCATACATACTCACTTGTGTATGTATTTGATCTCTTCGCCTGTTGCCTACGCCGCTCGCTCTTGTCCCGATGTTCATGGAAGTGGTTAGGGCAGTCGACGGGCCTACACGTGGGTGGCCCTGTGCCCCCGCTGTAAATTCCTTAACCACTTTTGGTACATCCAGGCTTGAACTTAGAGCGTAAGGTCCGAGGTTGTTACAGTTCATGCATGTGGTAATCTAGGGAAGTGACAGAAATCTCTAAGGTACTAGATGTGTTGTTGCTACTAGGGAGAAAACAACAATCCTTTGTTCATAAAACAATCGTATTGTTTACTTTACACGCAGTTTGTAAAGCAATAATCTGTTGCTTGCAACTTAATACTGGAGGGGGTTCGGATGATAACCCGAAGGTGGATTATTAGTCATAGATGTAGTTGGATGGCGGTCTATGTATTATGTTGTAATGCCCAATCGAATCTCAAAGGAGTCAAGATGATTAGTATATGCATGTATTGCTTTCTCGGTGTTTGTCAATTGCCCCGCTGTAATTTGTTCACCCAGCATGTTATCTATCTAAGGAGAGCCACCTCTAGTGAACTATGGATCCCGGTCCTTGTCTTTTACATACAATCTACAAACTGTTTACTTCTTTGTGTTTACTTTATGCAAACTATTACTTCTTTCCATTCGATACGTTTAATCCTTTGTTTTCCGCAAAAGACGGTGAGATTAACAACCTCATCGCAAGTTGGGGACAAAGTTCTATGGTTGTGTTGTGCAGGTCTCCACGTTGCTACTAGCACCGGTAGTGTGCCCTGCCAAAGCTCAACTAGTAACACCTTTGGGGTGTTTCCTTGCTCCTACTGGTTCGATTAAACCTTGGTTTCATACTGAGGGAAACTTGCTGTTGTGCTCATCATACCTTCCTCTTGGGGTTCCCAACGAGCTCTACATCAACCACGCACCAGCACTTTTCTGGGCGTCGTGCATTGAGCCATCAAGCATTTTTCTGGCGCCGTTGCCAGGGAGTCAAGGACATCTTCACAAGGGGAGTCCCTCATAACCAATCTCTTTACTTTGTTGTTTTTGTTTTGCTTAGTTTTCTTTTTGCTTTGTTTGCTTGTTTTGTTATTCAAAAACACAAAAAAATTAGTTTTACTAGTTTGCTTTCTTATTTGAAAACCCAAAAAAATGACTACTCTTAAAAACACTAAGTTGTGTGATTTCACTAGCACCAATAACAATGATTTTATGAGCACACCTATTGCTCCACCTATGCCTGAAAATACTTTCTTTGAGATAAAACCTGCTTTACTCAATCTTGTTATGAGAGAGCAATTTTCTGGTATTGGTAATGAAGATGCTGCTTCCCATCTAAATAAATTTGTTGAACTTTGTGAGATGCAAAAGCATAGGGATATAGATGGTGATATTATTAAGCTGAAATTGTTTCCTTTCTCTTTGAGAGGAAAAGCTAAAGAATGGTTGAATTCCTTACTAGGAATAGTATTGATTCTTGGACTAAATGCAAAGATGCTTTTATTGGAAAATACTATCCTCCTGCTAAGATTATATCTATGAGAAGTGAAATAATGAAGTTTAAACAACTTGATAATGAACATGTTGCTCGAGCTTGGGAAAGGATGAAATCTTTGGTAAAGAATTGTCCCACTCATGGACTAACTGCTTAGATGATCATCCAAAATTTTTATGCAGGATTGAACTATTCTTCAAGGAACCTATTGGATTATGCTGCTGGAGGTACCTTTATGACCATCACTTTGGGTGCTGCAACAAAACTTCTAGACAATATGATGGTTAATTATTCTAAATGGCATACTGATAGAGCTCCACAAGGTAGGAAGGTAAATTCTATTGTGGAAACTTCCTCCTTGAGTGATAAGATTGATATTATTATGTCTATGCTTGTTAATGGGAAAGCCCATATTGATCCAAATAATGTTCCTTTAGCCTCTTTGGTTGCTCAAGAAGAGCAAGTTGATGTGAACTTCATAAGAAATAACAACTTTGGCAATAATGCTTATGGTAATAACAATTATAGGCCCTACCCTCCTAATAATACTTATGGCTATAATGGTAAACCTAGATTACCTAGTGAAGGAAGAATTTTAGAAGTTGAAAGAGCCACTAAAAACTTCATGCAAATGCAATATGAGCAAAATAAACTATTCACTAAAAATATGGAGGAACAATCTACCATTTTGAAGAACATTAGCCATCAACTTGAGAGTCTAAATAGGGAAATTCCTAGTTTACAATTGAAACTCTCTAATGCTAAAAGAAATATATCATCTTTGTCTAAAGCTCAATCCTCTTTGATCAATAAAATGGCTGCTAAACCTGAAACTAATGAGAATCCCTTTGCAGCTACTAATGCTATACAAGTAAGAATTGATGAAAATGTTAGACTATTAGCTGAATTACATGCTAAGTGGGAAAGAGAAGATGAAATTGCTAGAAACATTAGTGTTTCTACTATTACCACCACTAGTGTTGAGGCTAGTAATAGTTCTACTACTTTAGATGATAAGTATGGTTTTGATCTTGATGGTTGCAATATCTCTGAAGTTATTAAGTTCCTACAAAAGCTTGCTAAAAGTCCTAATGCTAGTGCTATGAACATGGCTTTTACAAAACACATTACTGATGCTCTCATAAAGATTAAAGAAGAAAAGATGAAACATAAAGCTTCTATTCCTATAAAACAAGAAGATGGCTGGGAACCCATCATTAATATGAAAGTGAATGACTTTGATTTCAAAGCTTTATGTGATCTTGATAGTAGTGTTTCTATTATGCCTAGAAGGATTTATGATATGCTTGATTTGCCTCCTCTAGAAGATTGTTATTTGAATGTCCCACTTGATGATAATGCTAAAAAGAAACCCATGCGGAGTCTTAATGATGTTCTTATTATGGTTAACGATTCCTATGTCCCCATTGATTTCTATGTTTTGGATGTTGAATACAATGCTTCTTGTCCTATTACTTTGGGAAGACCTTTTCTTAGAACTGTTGGTGCCATCATTGATATGCAAGAAGGCACCATTAAATATCAACTCCCACTCAAGAAAGGTATAGAACACTTCCCTAAAAAGAGAGAAAAGATTTCTTTTGCTTCTCCTATGAAAACAAAATTTGGTCTTAATGCTTCTTCATTTGAGAACACTTGATTCTTTCTTTGCTTCTTATGCCTAACTTAAAGGCGTTAAAGAAAAGTACTTATTGGGAGATAACCCAAAAGTTTTAGATGAGTCTTGGAAGTTATTACCTATGTAATAACCGTTCCTTATCCTTTTTATTTGCTTTTTGTGCCAAGACTAACCTCTAATGAGAGAGAAGTAATGATTGGGAAAGTTGTTGTCCCGAAACAGATTTTTGTGCTTCACCGTAAACATTCGTGAGAGAGCTCTGTATGTCGGATTGAGCTGTAATATTTTGTGATTCTGTCCCAGGTTGTTACCTAACTTTAGTTAGTTCAACACTTTTTGATTTGAGCAACAGAAGGTCTTCTAAAAAAATTGTCTTTACCTGCTGGTCTGTTTTGACAGATTTCTGCCATTTTCTGCATTTGCTTCTTGTTGGTTCCTTCTTGAGTTCTTTTGGGGAATTGAGCTTTTTGTGGGAAGTGCTACAGTATCTAGTGTTCTAATGGAAGTTTATTTGGTGTTAGAACTGAACCTTAAGACTTATTTATCTTGAGTGCACTAATGTTGCTAATAAAGATTGTGTGAAGTTTAATTTCTATGAAGGAAAAATTTCAGGTGGATGGAAGGAATGAGTAATGAGATGAAGAATGGACTAAAGCTCAAGCTTGGGGATGCCACGCGTGTCACCCCAAGAAATATCCAAGAAATACAAGCGTCAAATCTTGGGGATGCCCAAGGCATCCCCTTCTTCATCAATAAAATTTCCAGGTTTCTTCCAAACGCTTCATTTTTATTATTTCATGCACAGTTGTGTTGTTCTTGGAGCGTCTTCTTTTTTGTTTTCATTTTGGTTTTTTGTTTGCTTAGTTTTCTGAATAAATTGGTTGGACCCCCTCTTTCATACATTGGGTTGCAAATAGTTTGGTTTGGTTTGGAAAAGAGTAGGAAAGTTCATACTTATGTGGTAAAAAGAGCTTGTTTTTTGACTGTGGCCTATGCTTTGTCATGCCATGCTTGATATTGTTTTGGCTTTATGCTTAGTATTCTTTTCTGTAGCATGACTTGTTATAAACAATTGAGATTGCTTAATGTGCCTTGGATGAATCATGCGTTGTTTTAGCATATTAAAGCATAGTATAGTGGTATTCTCCTTTGATGCTTTATTTGGGTTGACTTGGCGCATGCTCACACCATGTTATGACTATCTCGAAGTCACCATAGCCTTTATGATCCTTTAGTTTTCAACTTGTAGTATCACTTTATGCTTTGATCAATGATGTTTTGTCGCTCTGCATGATTATGGCCATTATTGCTCTCTTAGTTTGTCGCTCCCAGTCTTTTGCTAGCCTCCAAAACAAAGTATGAGTTCCACTCATGCATCCAACTCCCTAAACCAAGTTATTCCAAAGAGTCCACCATACCTACCTACTAGCTTATGCTATTCCAAGTATATTCATTCTTTTGTTTACCTTCCAAATTAAACTTGTTATGAGAAAACTAGTGATTAAAGCTCTCACGAACTTGATGGCACACTTTACTTTTTGCATCTAATAAACTTGAACCATTGGGTCCTTCTTTGTTGCATATATGTCTGCGCTTTATAAGTTGAAATTAGTAGAACCATGTTTCATGGGGAACGCTTTCAACATTGCACTTGTACTTTGTACCCCGTTGATATCATGTTCTTTTGCTTACGGATCCCGGCGGTGTGAAATAAAAGTGGAACTTGTAAGATTATGGAGTTTGAATGTGTGTTAGAGAAACGCCTGGGCCGCTAGCCTAAGCCATGCCTAATCATGGTGGAAACTTGCAGCATCACCATAATGAGCACTCTATGAAGCATCCTCAATAAAAACCTATGCAAATAGCAAATAAAAAGATCGTTGAGATGCTCATTGTCTGCTTGTCTTGTCATTTTGATTATGGGAAAGCTCCCGTATCATGTGCAAGGGGTTCCCCGTTGGTGGTTCTTAATGATACACATATACTTACATGACAAGAGCTTACTCGTGACTGAAGTTGAGTAGCATTAGGATCGGTCTTCGTAAGAAAGGGGCATGATATTTCGGTTTATAACTTGTCAAGCATATCCTCTTAGTTGTGTCACTTTAACATTAATCACCTTAAAGATGCTTATGATAGGGGCAATGAGAGCTCAAAGCTATAAGTACCATAATTTTTGGAAGCTCTTTATGAGACTTGAATCCCTACTTCCTTTTAAAGGTCTTTCTTCCACCATTATATTGAGTCTCCACCTTCTATCTTTATGCACCTACTTTGAGAGCATAGTGGCCATTCTTAGTTCTATGTGCATTGTCCCAAGAATAGTTGATTGATGCATAACTTGATATTGCTTGTTTTAAACTATTGTATCTAGTCACTCTTATGAACTTTGAAGGTGTCCTATGCATTTATATTTGCTACTCTATTGAGGGACAAGCTGAATACTATTATGCTATGTTTTCTTTATGTGAAACAAACAAACGTCTTGCAAAGCATTGTTATTCATGAATCTTTTGTTTGTGCCTTTTCATGTTGCATCATAGTTTCTTTGCTTATTGCTAGAACTTTGTCTTTCATGTTATGATTGAAGTACTATGATCCCAGCTTTGAATGTTTTACAAATACTTTGATCAAGTCTTTGATGGTGCATGTCACCTCAAAAATTATTCTTTCTTTTTATCACTTACCTACTCGAGGACGAGCAGGAGTTAAGCTTGGGGATGTTGATACATTGCAAAT
This sequence comes from Avena sativa, assembly GCA_916181665.1. Taxonomy (NCBI): domain Eukaryota; kingdom Viridiplantae; phylum Streptophyta; class Magnoliopsida; order Poales; family Poaceae; genus Avena; species Avena sativa. The sequence continues at coordinate 463,309,511 of OV702287.1, forward strand.
GTAGCTATAATTTTTTATGTTCCATGCTTGGTTTTATCCACTTTCTGGTGTTTTGTTCCAGCTATGGAGTAATTTTCATATGATTTCTTGGACTAACCTGTTAACAAGAGCCATAGTGCCAGCTTCCTGTTTTCTGCTGTTTTTGGTTCCAGGAAAGTCAGAAAATGAATATTCTCAGAATTGGACGGGACAAAAGCCAAAGTGCCTATTTTTCCGGATGTCATCAAGTGCCAGAATACGAGACGGAGAGGGGCCAGGGGGCCACCACACCACCTGGCCAAGCGGCCAGGACTGGCCCGCGCCAGGGGGTGGTGTGGCCACTCCCGGCACCCCCTCGGCCTCTCTGTCCGCCTATATATTGCCCTCAGGACGAAAACCCTAAGTACCCCGATCAAAAATCCACGAAAGAGTTTGTAGCCGCCGTCATCTCCATCCCTAGATCGGGAGGGATCTGAAGCTCTTCCCGGCACCCTGCCGGAGAGGGGAATTCACCCTGGAGGCCTTCTTCATCACCATGCAAGCATCTGGTGTGATGCGTGAGTAGTTCATCCTTGGACTACGGATCTATGTAGTAGCTAGATGGCTGGTTCTCCTCCTTTGTGCTTTCATGTTTAGATCTTGTGAGCTCCGTTCATGATCAAGATCATCTATTTGTAATTCTGCATGTTGTGTTTGCGGGGATCCGATGGATATTGAGATGCTATTTCAGATTGATTATTGATTCTATCATGTCTTTGTTATTTGTGATCTTGCATGCTTTCTGTTGTTAGTAGCTATCTTGGCCCAGTAGATGCTAGCAACTCCAAGAGTTAGTATTTATGCTCAATAGTAGGTTCATGCCTCTGGTAATCTGGGGAAGTGACAGAAATCTCTAAGGTACTAGATGTGCTATTGCTACTAGGGAGAAAACAGCAATCCTTTGTTCATAGAACAATCGTATTGTTTACTTTACACGAAGTTCATAAAGCAATAATTTATTGCTTGCAACTTAATACTGGAGGGGGTTCGGTTGATAACCTGAAGGTGGATTATTAGTCATAGATGCAGTTGGATGGCGGTCTATGTATTATGTTGTAATGCCCAATCGAATCTCAAAGGAGTCAAGATGATTAGTATGCATGTATTGCTTTCTCGGTGTTTGTCAATTGCCCCACTGTAATTTGTTCACCCAGCATGTTATCTATCTAAGGAGAGCCACCTCTAGTGAACTATGGATCCCGGTCCTTGTCTTTTACATACAATCTACAAACTGTTTACTTCTTTGTGTTTACTTTCTGCAAACTATTACTTCTTTCCATTCAATACGTTTAATCCTTTGTTTTCCACAAAACACGGTGAGATTGACAACCTCATCGCAAGTTGGGGACAAAGTTCTGTGGTTGTGTTGTGCAGGTCTCCATGTTGCTACTAGCACCGGTAGTGCGCCCTGCCAAAGCTCAGCTAGTAACACCTTTGGGGTGTTTCCTTGCTCCTACTGGTTCAATTAAACCTTGGTTTCATACTAAGGAAAACTTGCTGTTGTGCTCATCATACCTTCCTCTTGGGGTTCCCAACGAGCTCTACATCAACCACACACCAACACTTTTCTAGGCGCCGTGCATTGAGCCATTAGTAGCACACTATTTTTGAGAGTTGAAAGAAAAGATAAAAGTACCTCTAAAGAAAAAATAATTTCCTCATCTTTCTTTCTTGATTTGCTCATAAGTCTAGTATTCTCTAGTTAAAGATATTTTGTGCTTCCAAGGAAGATTGCATGTTTGTCTTTATCACTTGTATGTTTGTTTGTTTCCTTCAACTCTTATACTTGTTACCCAGCTTTGCTAGCCAAAAACCTGTACTGAGAGGGAATTCTTCTCGTGCATCCACTCCCTTAAACCAAAACCTTTGCCATTTGTGTCCACCATACCTACCTAGTAGCATTATTGCTATTCCAAGTAAATTCTTGTTTTATCTACGTCCCAAATTAAACTTGTTATGTGAAAATTAGTGATTAAAGCTCTCACGAACTTGATGGCACACTTTACTTTCTTGCACTTAATAAACTTGAACCATTGTGCCCATCTATGTTGCGTATATGCTTGCGCTTTGTAAGTTGTGAATTAGCAGAACCATGCTGTCATGGGGTTCAACATTGCACTGGTACTTTGTACCTAGTTGATATCATGTTCTTTTGTCTATGGATGTCGTCGGTGTGAAATTAAAGGGGAGCTTGTAAGTCCATGGAGTTATGCATGTGTGTTAGAGAAACGCCTGGGCCGCTGGTCTAATCCATGCTGACATGGTGGAAACCTGCAGCGTAACCATAACGAGCATCTATGAAGCATTCTTCTTATAAAAAAAGAGTCTGATATTGAGAAAAAAGAGAAAAAGAAAAAAAAAGAGATTATGAAAAGAGGAAAGAGAGAGAAAAGCACCATATTCCCATGGTAAATAAGAAGATTGCTGAGATGCTTGTTGTCTGCTTGCCTTATCATTTTGATATGGGGATTCTTCCGTATCATCGGGCAAGGGGTACCCCGTTGGCGGTTCTCTATGATACACACATGCTTACGATGACAAGAACTTACCGGTGACTAAACTTGAGTAGCATGAGGAGCGGCCCTCGTATTCAAGGGACATGAGATTCTCAATTTACAACTTGTCAATGCATATCCTCATATTTGATCACTTTAACCTTAATCACCTAAAGATGCCTATGATAGGGGCAATGAGAGCTGAAAGCTAGTAAGTATCATAATTTTTGGGAGCTCTTTATGAGGCTTGCAATCCCTGCTTCCCTCTGTGAAGGGCCTTTCTTTTACTTTTTTAGTTGAGTCAGTAAACCTATTCCCTTCTATCTCAGCAAGTATTTTGAGTCGTTGTGTTTCATTCATTCATATGATGATTTATTCATTCATGTTTCTTATGTCCCTTGTTTTGCACATTGCTCTTATCTTGATGTTTACTACTTTGAAAGCTATCATTGAAAACCAGTTATTTGTGAACTCCAGCAAATTACCAATTATGATTCACTTTATGTATCTTTATTGTGTTTCCTTTACCTATTACAAGTTGAGTTATATAATAGTGAGTTGTCTTCTACTATGATATATGTATTTGATGAATGTGATGCTTCTTGTCCGTATTCTTTTATCGACTCTTCACTCCATAAACCTGAGGCCATGTTTATTGATCTCAGTTTCGCTTGGGGACAAGCGAAGTCTAAGCTTGGGCGGAGTTGATACGTCCATTTTGCATCACTATTCTATGTCATAATTCACTGTTATTCATTGATATATTTCGTATTGAGAGATGATACTGATACATTACAAATGTATCTATAATTTTTGATGTCCCATGCTTGGTTTTATCCACTTTCTTGTGTTTTGTTCCAGCTTTGGAGTACTTTTCATATGATTTCTTGGACTAACGTATTAACAAGAGCCACAGTGCCAGTTGCCTGTTTTCTGTTGTTTTTGGTTCCAGGAAAGTCAGAAAATGAATATTCTCGGAATTGGACGGGACAAAAGCCAAAGTGCCTATTTTTCCGGATGTCAAGTGCCAGAATACGAGACGGAGAGGGGCCAGGGGGCCACTGTTGGGTCCGCAGCATAGAAAACAAAAAATTTCCTACAGTGTGAACTACACGCCAAGATCTATCTACTAGGTACAAAGCAACGGGTGGACATGTTGGAGATATGCCCAAGAGGCAATAATAAAGTGGTTATTATTATATCTTTATGTTTATGATAAATGTTTACATCCCATGCTATAATTGTATTAACCGGAAACATTAATACTTGTGTGTTTTGTAAACATAAAAGAGTCCCTAGTAAGCCTCTTGTTAAACTAGCTTGTTGATTAATGGATGATCATGGTTTCCTGATCATGGACATTGGATGTCGTTAATAACAAGATCATATCATTAGGAGAATGATGTGATGGACACACAACCATAGTAAGCGTAGCATAAGATCAAGTCATTAAGTTCGTATTGCTGTAAGCTTTCAAATGCATAGTAACCTAATCCTTCGACCATGAGGTTATGTTAATCACCATCACCGGATGGGTACTTTGATGACATCAAACACCGCTTCGTAACTGGGCGGTTATAAAGGTGTCATTGGGTATTCTGAAATATGTGTTGAAGCGCATGGACCAAGATTGGGATTTGTCCATCCATATGACGGATAGATATGCTCTGGGCCCTCTCGGTGGAATGTCATCTAGATAGCTTGCAAGCATGTGACTAGGTCACAAGGAATGACATAACATGGAAACGAGTAAAGAGTACTTATCAGTAACGAGGTAGAACTAGGTATGCAGATACCGACGATCAAACCTCGGATAAGTAGAATATCGCGTGATAAAGGGAATTGGTTTCGTATGTAAAATGGTTCAATCGATCACGAAGTCATCGTTGAGTATGTGGGAGCCGTTATGGATCTCCAGATCCCGCTAATGGTTATTGATCGGAGAGGTGTCTTCATCATGTCTGCATATTCACGAACCGTAGGGTGACACACTTAAGGTTCGAAGTTGTTTTAAGTAGATATGGAATATGCGTTGGAGACCGAATGATGTTCGGAGTCTCGGAATGGATCCGGGACATCACGAGGAGATCCGGAATGGTCTGGAGAATAAGATTCATATATTGGGGATCGTTTTCTAAGTTAGGAAATGTTCCGGAGTGTTTGTATGGAGATTCTAGAAGGTTTCGGAATGTTCTGGAAGGTTCTAGAGGATTTCTTGGAGTTTACTTGAAAACCAAGAAAGGGATCAAGGAGTCCAAGTGGGGCAATACACGGATTTGTGGGGGAGGAGGTTTCCTCCCCCCCTTCCCACCGCCGGCCCAAGGAGGGGAGTCCTACTAGGACTCCCCCTCCCCAGGCGCGCCTCCCTCCCTTAAATAGAAGGGAGGGGGCACCCCCTCTTGCACCTCCTATCATAACAAACCCTGACCGCCGTCTCTCTCCTCCTCCTTCGCTCTGCTCCGGCTTAGGCGAAGCCCTGCAGAAATCTCTACTCCACCACCACCACCACACCGTCGTGCTGCTGGGATTCCGTGGAGAAGATCTACTACCTCCGCTGCTCGCTGGAACAGGGAGAGGAAGGTCTGCTTCGACTCCGCATGTGTGACCGACTGCGGAAGCGCTGCCGGAACGTGGCGCCGGAAGGATCGTCCACACGATCTTGAGATCGGCAAGTGATCGACTACATCAACCCCGAGATCTAATCTCGTAACGCTTTCGGTTCTACGAGGGTTAGTACATATCTATCTCGTTGCACATGTCTAATAGATTAGATCTTGGCTTTTTATCTAGATTAGATCTGGGTTTTGTTCGTTCTTGCGGTAGAATTTTTTTTCCATGCTACGAACCCATCAGTGGTATCAGAGCCGTGTCTATGCATAGATCTGTTGCACGAGTAGAACACAATGGTTTTGTGGGCGTTGGTGCTCGTGCCGTCTTTTGCTTTGTGTACTTTGCATCTTGCGGTATGGTGGGATGAAGCGGCTCGGGCTAACCTTACATGTCATCGCACATGAGACTTGCTCCACAGTTGACGTGCAACTCGTATTGCACAAGTGGCTTTGTGGGTGTCTGTCTCTCCCATCATAGTATAGATCCAATCTACACTTTGCACTTGATAGCACTTGTATCAATGTTGTGGTTCAGTTTCGTAGGTAAGATCCGTTCTTATTCGAAAGCCCCAAACCACGTAAAACTTGCAAAGAAAATTAGAGGCGTCTAACTTGTTTTTGCAGGGGTTTTGTGATGTGATATGGCCATCATGTGATTATGATTATATTTGATGTATGCAATGATCCTTGTTGTAATATGGCAACCGGCAGGAGCCTAATGGTTGTCTTTAATTCTGTTAAGACCTGCGTGTCTATTCATCTTGTAATAGCTTTATTCCAAGTAGTTGTAATAGTTGCTAGTGATGATGGACAACCATGAAGCGGCGCCACTGACCTTGACGCAATGCTGGTGTTGATGGAGATCATGTCCGTGCTTTGGAGATGGAGATCAAAGGCATAAGAAGAAAGGGCCATATCATATCACACTAATTATGAATTTCCTGTGATGTTAATCCTTTATGCATCTTGTATTGCTTAGATCGTGACGGTAGCATTATAAGATGATCCCTCTCACTAAATATCAAGTAATAAAGTGTTCGTCCTTAGTAGGCACCGTTGCTAAGACTCGTCATTTCGAAGCATCTCGTGATGATCGGGTGTGATAGATTCTACGTGTGCATACAACGGGTGCAAGCCAGATTTGCACATGCGGATACTAAGGTTAACCTTGACGAGCCTAGCATGTACAGACATGGTCTTGGAACACGGAATACCGAAAGGTAAAGCATGAGTCATTAAGGATGGCGATGGAGCGGGTTTGGACGGATATACCAAAACCAAATCCAAACCCAAATCCATGAACCTCACTCTTGCCCGCCCACGAAGATATCCATGGGCATGGATGTCGCCCCAGATCCAAACCCACCGGATATCCACGTATCCATGGATATCCAATGGTTTACATGTTATATACATAATCATAACAACAATTAGCATAACTGTGCCATTATAGAAAATTTTGATAGTATTCTAGGAACATTTCACCAAATATTATATAGATAATACATAGAAATATCAAAGAAACAATATTTCAACCACATAGTACTTAACATATGTCAAAACTCACACGATAACACCACAAAGTACATAGATGTCTCATAAATGTCTCACAGAACGTGTGGGTCCTACATGTCAGCCGAGTATCCATTGGATATCCATGGAGAGAAACCACTATCCATGCCTGCCCCATGAATTAGCGGATATCCGCCCCACGAAATTCGTGGGCATAATGATTCCTCCATACCCTTACCCACTGGGTCGGATATCCGTGGATACCCATATCCATGGATAAAATTGCCATCCTTATGAGTCATATGGATGATATGATGAACATGTTGATTGTTCGCCTTTAAAGCTACATCATCTCACGTGATGATCGGACTTGGTGTAGTGGATTTGGTTCGTGTAATCACTAAAACAACTCGAGGGATGTTGTTTTGAGTGGGAGTTCATTTGTAATTTGGATTAGTCAAACTCAATTTATCATAAACACAATCAAAGTGAATTTGCATAGTTTGTTGTAGTCATTGGCATCCGTTCACCACCTTACGCTTAGTTATAGTTGAGATAGTGGAACTATAGAAATTCTGGATATTTGCTTTACGAACTGGTATCGTATTGTTTTGAGTGTCAATCTAAAGTTTAAAAGTCATATTGCAAACTTTCAGCAAACTCTGTTTACTCTGTGAAGTTTAATAAACAGTATTAAATCAAGAGTAACAATTCCAATGTTAGTATCTAATGTATCATGTTTGCCTCCATGATTCTTGATACTCAAAAGATTGTTTTTAATATCAAGTTTATCTAAGAGTTGAAAGCAATGTTTCAGAAACCATCATATGTGAAAGGTATTGCGATATCTAAAACAATGTATTGGTTACAACATGATAGAGTATATGTCCTCATATTTGATGAGAATTTGTGAAGGTTGGAGACGCTGGTCGTCCTAATCCTCCAAAAGGTTTTGGAAAAGTAACATTATACTCGCAATTCACCTTTATAAGCTATAGCAGCTTGATCATGAAAGTTGTCATGATAAGGATGAATAGAAGATGTAAGTAAAATGTTTACTACACTAAAAGATTACTAAAGAATGGACTTTTGAAAGAATGCCAAACATTTGATAAAGGTGATCCACTTCAAAGTGCAAGTCCAAAGGTATTAGTATTTGACTATACACACTTTGTACTATGTGTCATGTGAATGACACCACTATTGATGTTGATAGATTCTTTTAAAAGAAAAGGAATTATTGAAAGAGAATCTATAAAATATTTGGCAGAAAATAAAAGATTGGAGATATCCAACTTAGGTATATAGAAGATACATGTTATGGCTGTATTCCTTGGTTGTTAAAACAATGTGGTTCTGCGGTATTGGATACCGAATTGGTTGGTATGAAGTGTCATACAGGACAACACAATTCATGAACTGCAATGGCCTAAGTAACTAGCAAGAGAATATGTGATGATGTTCATCGAAAACAAACAAAGGGTTGTTGTGTTGCTCGATTAACATCAAAGCTTGCCTTCAAGATTTGTTTCAATAATTGTTATTTTGATCAGGTATTATGACGACAAAAGGTTGTTCAAATAATTACCGTATTCCATAATAGATGGATGATATACAAGTCTGGTTGGAGAAATAACGACCATAAAACTAATGCTAAAATGTCGCAAGAAAATGATTGAAAGATCACTTGCAAAGTGACATCGCCATTTAAATTATATTGAAAGGGATACATGAAGAAACTCCATGTTGATGGATTATTGGAGTGTTTGATTTTGATCAAATGACACTTATGATACTTTCCTGGAGATAATTAAAACTCCGTTCGTAGTCCAAAAGACGAACGGACAACTAACTGATTGGAATTTGTACATATTGATGTATATAGTCCATTATGTGTAGTCGTGGGCGATGGATTTCAACTTCATATGCTTTCTCCGAAGATTTGAGTGAGTATATGTATATACTTACTCAATAAGGAAGAAGTATGAAACATTTGAAAATGTTCAAAGACTTTCAAGATGAAGTGGAAAATTATTGTAACAAGAAAATAAAATTTTTATGATTGGATCATAAAGAAAGATATTTGAGTTACAAGTTTAGCAAAACACCTAAGATTTGAGGAATCGTTCCATGGATTTGCATTTCCCAAAACACCATAGGAGTATGGAGTGTTCGAGATATGTAATGAAACCTTGTTTGACATGGTAAGAGCAAAGGTGTCATTTATAAAACTGCCATTATATTTTAAAGATTAAAGCTTTAGTGACTACCGCTTTTACACTGAAAAGAGCTCCATCGTGATCCGCTGAAATGACACCATATAAGTCATGGTTTGGGATAAAACCGAGGTTGTCCTTTCTTAAATTTTTGGTATGCTAGGCATAAGTAAAGCGTTTACAACCAAAGTCGGATGAGCATGTCTTTGTAGGTTATTTCGAATAACCATTGGGTATTCCTCCATAACACCGAAGACAAAAGTGTTTGTCGCTTAGAATGTCGAGTTTCTTGAGAAGGAATTTTGGTGAAAAGTTAAGTGGGAGGACAATAGAAATTTGACAAGGTCGTTGAACCTTGGCTAATATGTGCTGATTTGCGCAGTGTCGGAAAGTGTCCCGGAGGCAGCAACAATGCTCATGGCTCACGTGCCTCAAAGGTTGTGGTCACGGAGATCTAAGTTACTATTGAACCAAGTAGGTCGGGTAAGTAATCAAATGCCAAGATTTGAGAGTTAAATCATTGTTGTTTGACAATGATGAACCGACTATATGCAAAGAAGCAATGATGGGCCCTGACTTCGTTAAGTGGCTTGAAGCCATAAAATCCGTGATAATTCCATACACGAGAAATCAAGCTTTGAATTTGAAAGACCCTCTGGAAAGGTGCAAGACCTTACAGTCGTATATGGATCTATAAAGAAATAGACATGGATGTTTCACATCTATGAAATAGTCGACATGTTGGAAAGAGTTTACGACAATGTTCAAGGAATTGACTATGATAAGATTTGATCTTTCATAGCGATATTTAGTCTGGACGGATTAATGTAGCAACCACTCCATATATTTTGGTATATGGTAGTTGAACAAACAAAACAAGTTCTTCTAATAGAATGGTTACCAAGGATGTGTCCATGACACGATCCAAAGGGTTTTGTTAATTCAAAGGATGCTAAAAGAGTATGCAAAACTTCAATGGTTGAAGTGAGCATCGCGGAGTTGGAATCTTCACCGTGATGAAACCGTTAAAAGGTTTAATTTCATCAGAGACGATGAAGATGTTTGCATTTTGCAAGAAATTAAGTGGGAGCGCTAAGACATATTTCTAATACATTATGTGAAAGACATATTGTTGATTAGAAATGATGTATCTTTTATTGACAGAGGTTAAGAATTTCATTTCGATGAAAGACTTAGGCATAACCCAAGAATTAGGCATCAATGTCCATATGGATAGATTGAGGCGCTAATATGGTTTTGCCAGATGTACATAGATAAGATGTTGAATGAGTTCAATATGGAAACAACAAGAAAGGTTCTTGACGCACGGAAAGGACTGAATCAAGATTCAAGTGTGTTGACACGAGATTCAAGTGTTTTGACACTTGGTGAAATCACAAGAATATTTTGATCAATCATTCTTTGAAATGTACACATCCAGATATGTCCTATGCTCTAAATGTTATGAGCATATACCAGAATGAATCATAAGATGATCATTGGACAATAGTAGGGATATTCCTATGATCTTTGGAAGAACTAAGAATATATTATTTATATAGTGGTGACAAATAGTTCATTGTAAATTGTTACATTGATACTAGTTTTGTCACAAATTAAGTTTATCTCAATTTAAACTATGGGTGGCACAATGTAATGGAAAGGAAGTTCCATAACGGATTTGGTTGAGTACCAAAGTTAAAACATTGTGACAGATACTACAACAAAAGGCTAAGTATATGACTGCTATTGTAGCAGCAAATGAGGGCATTTGCGTCAAGTAGTTTGTTATCAAACTAGGTGTGGTTCATAGCGGGATAATACTATGAAGATACATTGTACGACAATTGTATCAACATGATTTAATCCCAAGGAACTAAAGGTCTCACCAAAGGACCAAATTTATACAATGCCATCTCATTGGAGAATGAGTAATGCGTAGAGACGCAAGGACATGCAAATACACACGGACCTGGAAGTGTCAGATCCGAAGATTATGTTTACCACTAGCAATAGTGTCTATACAACACCAGAAAGCCATAGGTGTTGAGTGCACAAGTTTTTAACTAGATTATTGACTCTAGTGCAAGTGGGAGACTGTTGGAGATATGCCCAAGAGGCAATAATAAAGTGGTTATTATTATATCTTTATGTTTATGATAAATGTTTACATCCCATGCTATAATTGTATTAACCGGAAACATTAATACTTGTGTGTTTTGTAAACATAAAAGAGTCCCTAGTAAGCCACTTGTTAAACTAGCTTGTTGATTAATGGATGATCATGGTTTCCTGATCATGGACATTGTATGTCGTTAATAACAAGATCATATCATTAGGAGAATGATGTGATGGAAACACACCCATAGTAAGTGTAGCATAAGATCAAGTCATTAAGTTCGTATTGCTGTAAGCTTTCAAATGCATAGTAACCTAATCCTTCGACCATGAGGTTATGTTAATCACCATCACCGGATGGGTACTTTGATGACATCAAACACCGCTTCGTAACTGGGCGGTTATAAAGGTGTCATTGGGTATTTTGAAAGTATGTGTTGAAGCGCATGGACCAAGATTGGGATTTGTCCATCCATATGACGAATAGATATGCTCTGGGCCCTCTCGGTGGAATGTCATCTAGATAGCTTGAAAGCCTGTGACTAGGTCACAAGGGATGACATAACATGGAAATGAGTAAAGAGTACTTATCAGTAACGAGGTAGAACTAGGTATGCAGATACCGACGATCAAACCTCGGATAAGTAGAATATCGCGGGACAAAGGGAATTGGTTTCGTATGTAAAATGGTTCAATCGATCACGAAGTCATCATTGAGTATGTGGGAGCCGTTATGAATCTCCAGATCCCACTAATGGTTATTGATCGGAGAGGTGTCTTCATCATGTCTGCATATTCACGAACCATAGGGTGACACACTTAAGGTTCGAAGTTGTTTTAAGTAGATATGGAATATGCGTTGGAGACCAAATGATGTTCGAAGTCTCGAAATGGATCCGGGACATCACGAGGAGATCTGGAATGGTCCGGAGAATAAGATTCATATATTGGGGATCATTTTCTAAGTTAGGAAATGTTCCGGAGTGTTTGTATGGAGATTCTAGAAGGTTTCGGAATGTTCTAGAAGGTTCTAGAGGATTTCTTGGAGTTTACTTGAAAACCAAGAAAGGGATCAAGGAGTCCAAGTGGGGCAATACACGGATTCATGGGGGAGGAGGTTTCCTCCCCCCTTCCCACCGCCGGCCCAAGGAGGGGAGTCCTACTAGGACTCCCCCTCCCCAGGCGCGCCTCCCTCCCTTAAATAGAAGGGAGGGGCGCCCCCTCTTGCACCTCCTATCATAACAAACCCTGACCGCCGTCTCTCTCCTCCTCCTTCGCTCTGCTCCGGCTTAGGCGAAGCCCTGCAGAAATCTCTACTCCACCACCACCACCACACCGTCGTGCTACTGGGATTCCGTGGAGAATATCTACTACCTCCGTTGCTCGCTGGAACAGGGAGAGGAAGGTCTGCTTCGACTCCGCACGTGTGACCAACTGCGGAAGCGCTGCCGAAACGTGGCGCTGGAAGGATCGTCCACACGATCTTGAGATCGGCAAGTGATCTACTACATCAACCCCGAGATCTAATCTCGTAACGCTTTCGGTTCTACGAGGGTTAGTTCAGATCTATCTCGTTGCACATGTCTAATAGATTAGATCTTGGATTTTTATCTAGATTAGATATGGGTTTTGTTCGTTCTTGCGGTAGAAAAATTTTATTTTCCATGCTACGAACCCATCAGGACATACATCCATGGAGAACTTACCCTCGGAGACAACGAGTTTTGTTAACGAGTAGGAACTCGTGGTTGATGTAGTCACACGCTTGCCGATCTCAAGATCGTGTGGAAGTCCGAGCGCCGCAAATCAGCAGCGCATCCATCCTCACACACACGTTCAAGCCACCGGACAACCTCCACCTCCTCGCTCTAGCAAATCAGCGGAAGCAGCAACTCCTTCGAGACGCAAGGCCACCGGGAACATGTATCTCGCTAATCCCAGACCATGGGGGAATATCTAGAGGGGGAGAGAGATCCTTCACGAGGAGGTGTGGTTTGTGAGAGGGGAGAGGGGGGCTTTATATAGGAGGGATGGAGACCCCTCCCCTCCCATAGCCGGCGCATGAGGGGGACTCCTCCCCTCCTTCATTCATGTGGTGAACCTCCACTCACATAAACATGGCCTCCACCCAAAATCCCACTCACATGTATTTAATTTCCACCAAATTAAATGCAACTCTCAATTAATAAAACTCTTTTATTTATTTTATTCAGAATTTTGTTAATTACTTTAATTAACAAACATTCACATAAAACCCCTTGCAACATTTCAATATCACATGCAGAACCACTTTCTGCAATTTCACCCGAAACAATTCTGGTTTCTATCGAAATAATTCCTGTTTCTATCGAAACATTTCCTGCGCTTTGCAAACCTTTTGTCTGGAACATATGTGCTCCTAAATGGTGTCCGGAAACCCTTAAGTGTGTCACCCTACGGTTCGCGAATAATGCAGACATGATTGAGACTCCTCTCAGATCAATAATCAGAAGCGGGACCTGGAGATCCATACTGACTCCTGCATATTCAACGATGACTTCTGTGATCGTGAGAACCTTTAATGTCAGCATTTTAATCCCTTTGTCTCATGATATAATACATGTCCGAGATTCAATCATCAGTATCCAAATACCTAGTTTGATCTCGTTACCGACATGCACTCTTTTCTCGTTCCCGTGATATAACATTCTAGTGATCACATCACTTGCTTGCAAGCTATCTTAATGTGATATCACCGAGAGGGCCCAGAGTATATCTATCTGTCATCGGGATTGACAAATTCCACTCTTGATCCATGAGCCTCAACATAACACCTTCATAGCACTGAACCCACCTTTATGGTCACCCTGTTACGGTGTGACGTTTGATGTTATCAAGATACTCTTCCGGTGTTAGCAATTAACATGATCTCATGGTCTAAGGACTAAGACTACTTTGTATGATGTTATAGCAATATAAACATAATGACTTGATCGTAATGCTATACTTCGGATGAATGTTCATCACATCATTTCACAAATGATGTGACCTTGTTATTAACAACATCCAATGTCCATGATCAGGAAACCTTGATCATCTTGTTAATCAACAAGCTAGTCTATAAGAGAGGCATAACTAGGAACCCTTTTGTTTATTAAACACACATGTATTGATGTTTCCTATCAATACAATTATAGCATGCAAAATAAACATCTATCATATACAAGGAATACATAATAACAACTTTATTATTGCCTCTCAGGGCATATTTCCTTCAGTCTCCCACTTGCACTAGAGACAATAATCTAGTTTATATAGTGATAAATCTAACACCCATGGAGTTCTGGTGTTGATCATGTTTTTCCCTAGGGAGTACTTTAGTCAACGGATCTGCTACATTCAGGTCCGTGTGCACTTTACAAATCTTTATATCTCCATCCTTGACATGCTCGCGGATGGAGTGAAACCGGCGCTTAATATGCTTGGAATTCTTGTGAGACCTTGGTTCCTTGGTGTTGTCTATGGCTCCATTATTGTCACAATAGATCACCATTGGGTCCAACGCACTAGGAACCACACCTAGTTCCGTTATGAACTCCTTCATCCAAACCGCTTCCTGCGCCACTTCTGAAGCAGCAACATATTCCGCCTCCGTCGTTGATCCAGCCACCACAGGTTGTTTGGAGCTCCTCCAACTAACTGCTGCTCCATTCAACAGAAATACGTATCCGGATTGAGACTTAGAGTCATTCGGATCAGTGTCAAAGCTAGCATCAACATAACACTTAGCGACTAGCTCTTCTTCACCTCCGTATACAAGAAACATATCCTTAGTTCTTCTCAAGTACTTAAGGATATTTTTGACCGCTATCTAGTGTTCCGAACCTGGATCAGATTGGTACCTACTAGTCAAACTAATAGCATGTGCCACATCCGGTCTTGTACATAGCATGGCATACATTATAGAGCCTATGGCTGAGGCATAGGGGATCTTATCCATTATCTCTCTTTCTTCCGCCATAGCCGGACTTTGAGTCTTACTCAATATCTTGACTTGCAACATAGGTAAGTACCCCTTCTTACTTCCGTCCATATTAAACTTCTTTAATATCTTATCAAGGTATGTACTCTACGATAGCCCAATTAGGCGTCTTGATCTATCTCTATAGATTTTAATGCCTAATATATATGAAGCTTCACCAAGGTCCTTCATCGAAAATTTGCTGTTTAGATAACTTTTAACACTGTTTAAAAGATCTATATCATTTCCAATCAATAATATGTCATCCACATATAATATCAGAAATGCCACATTGCTCCCACTCACTTTCTTGTAAATACAAGCCTCTCCATAAGTTTGGACAAATCCAAACTCTTTGATCACCTCATCAAAGCGGAGATTCCAACTCCGGGATGCTTGCTTCAGTCCATAGATGGATCGCTGAAGTTTGCACACCTTATCAGCATCCTTAGGATCGACAAAACCTTTAGGTTGTGTCATATACAACTCTTCTTCAATATTACCATTGAGGAACGCAGTTTTGACATCCACCTGCCATATTTCATAATCGAAATATGCAGCAATTGCTAACATAATCCTAACCGACTTAAGCATCGCTACAGGAGAGAATGTCTCATCGTAGTCAACTCCTTGAATTTGTCGAAACCCCTTTGCGACAAGTCGAGCCTTATAGATGGTTACATTACCTTCAGCATCAGTTTTTCTTTTGAAAATCCATTTATTCTCAACGGCCTTTCGATCGTGAGGTAAGTCCACCAAGGTCCAAACCTGGTTTTCATACATGGATTCCATCTCGGATTTCATGGCTTCTAGCCATTTGTTGGAATCAGGGCTCATCATCGCTTCTTCATACGTCGCAGGGTCATCTATTTCATCAATCATGAAATTCATAACAGGATTGCCATACAGTTCAGGAGCTGCACGTGTCCTGCTTGACCTGCGAGGTTCGGTAGTGTCCTCTTTCGGAGTTTCATGATCAATATCATTAGCTCTCTCTTCATTAGGTGAAGTCAACTCCCAAACAACTTCCAGTGTTGTGCTACTCGCCATTTCATGAAGAGAAGGTTCAATAACCTCTTCGAGTTCTACCTTCCGACTACTCACACCTTTCGCGAGAAACTCCTTCTCAAGAAAGGATCCATTCTTGGCAACAAAAACCTTGCCCTCGAATCTGTGATAGAAGGTATACCCAATTGTTTCCTTAGGGTATCCTATGAAGACGCATTTTTCCGCTTTGGGTTCGAGTTTATCCGGTTGAAGTTTCTTCACATAAACATCGCATCCCCAAACTTTAAGAAATGACAGCTTAGGTTTGTTTCCAAACATATGGTTCATACGGTGTCTTTTCAACGGATTTAGATGGTGCCCTATTTTAAGTGAATGCAGCGATTTCCAGTGCATAACCCCAAAATGACAGTGGCAAGTCAGTCAGAGACATCATAGATCGAACCATATCCAATAAAGTACGATTACGACGTTCTGACACACCATTACATTGTGGTGTTCCGGCAGGCGTGAGTTGTGAAACTATTCCACAGTCTTTCATATGTGTGCTAAACTCGTAACTAAGATACTCTCCTCCACGGTCGGACCGCAGAAATTTGATCTTTTTGTTATGATGATTTTCCACTTCATTCTAAAATTCTTTGAACTTTTCAAAGGTTTCAGACTTATGTTTCATCAAATAGATATACCCGTATCTACTCAAATCATCCATGAAAGTAACAAAATAACGATATCCACCTCGCGCCGACACACTCATTGGTCCACACACATCAGTATGTATGATTTCCAATAAATTTGTCGCCCGTTCCATTGAACCGGAAAACGGCGTTCTAGTCATCTTGCTCATAAGGCATGGTTCACATGTATCAAATGATTCAAAATCAAGTGATTCCAAAAGTCCATCAAAATGGAGTTTCTTCATGCGTTTAATGCTAATATGACCTAGACGGCAGTGCCACATATATGCAGATATATCATTATAAAGTTTAATCCTTTTAGCATCAACATTATGAATATGCGTAATACTACTATCGAGATCCAATAGAAATAAACCATTCAACACAGGTGCATGACCATAAAAGATATTATTCATATAAATCGAACAACCATTGTTTTCAGACTTAAATGAATAACCACTTTGCATCAAACACGATCCGGATACAATGTTCATGCTCAGTGCAGGCACCAAATAACAATTATTCAGGTTTATAACTAATCCCGACGGCATATGGAGAGGCAGCGTTCCGACGGTGATCACATCAACTCTTGATCCATTGCCGACCCGCATGGTGACCTCATCCCTTGCTAGTTGTCGCTTGTTCCGCAGCCCCTGAACCAAGTTACATATATTAGCAACCGATCCCGTATCAAATACCCAGGTGCTACTGCGAGTACTAGTCAAGTACACATCAATAACATGTATATCACATATACCTTTGTTTGCCTTGCCGGCCTTCTTGTCCGCCAAATACTTGGGGCAGTTGCGCTTCCAATGGCTAGTCCCCTTGCAATAGTAGCACTCGGTGTCAGACTTAGGGCCAGCTCGGGGTTTCTTTTCAGGCGCGGCAATAGTTTTTCCGCCCTTCTTTCCCTTCTGCTTGCCTTTCTTGTCCTTCTTGAAACCGGTGGTCTTATTGATCATCAACACTTGATGTTCTTTCCTAATCTCCACTTTTGCAGTCTTAAGCATTGACAGAAGCTCGAGAAGAGACTTCTTCATGCCCTGCATATTATAGTTCATCACGAAGCTCTTGTAGCTAGGTGGAAGATATTGGAGAACACGATGTATGCCTAAGTCAATGGGAATCGTTATTCCCAAGGACACAAGCTTATCGGCGTACCCAGACATTTTGAGTACGTGCTCACTAACGAAGCTGTTCTCTTCCATCATGCAGCTAAAGAACTTTTTAGAAGCATTATAACTCTCTACGGCAACATGGGTATCGAAAATCATTTTCAATTCTCCCATGGTATCAAAGGCATTGCCATTTTCAAAACATTTTCGAAGTCCTGGCTCTAGCCCATACAGTATGCCACAATAAACTAAGTTGTGGTCCTCCTGACGAGTTATATAGACGTTCTTTTCCTTGTCAGGGGCATCAGGAGCTGGTGGGGGGCCTAGCGGCGCCTCTAGCACATATTGCTTTTGTGCAGCAGTGAGGAGAATCCTCAAATTCATAGCCCAGTTGGTGAAGTTGCTACCATTCGCAGCAAGCTTCTCTTTCTCCATGAACACATTGAAATTAAAAGCAGGTGGTGCCATCTACAACAGAATTTGTAAAATATATTTAGACTAAGTTTATGATAGATTGAGTTCAACTAATCCAAATTACTAATGAACTCCCACTCAAAAACGACATCCCTCATGTCCTTTTGGTGATTACATGAACCAAATCCACTACACCAAGTCTGATCATCACGTGAGTCGGTGTAGCTTCAAAGGCGAGCATCTATATGGGCATCATATCAACTATATGACTCATGCTTAACCTTTCGGTCCGTGTTCCGAGGCCATGTCTGTACATGCTAGGCTCGTCAAGTAAGAACCTTAGTATTCACGTGTGTAAAACTGTCTTACACCCGTTGTATGAAAGCGTAGAGTCGAGAACACCCGATCATCACGTGATGCCTCAAAACACGATCCACAAAACGGTGCATACTTAAGGAAGAACACATTTTATCTTGATATCTAAATGAGGGGTCATCTTATAATGCTACCAAAAGCGCCAAACTAGCAATATAAGATGCTAACATCTAATGTGTGAAGTGAGGTGATATGGTCCATGCATTTGATCTCTATCATTTGCATCGTGGTATGATCTCTATCATTCCTTTGTGTGTAAGGCCAAGGTCTATGGAACTTACACGTTAAGTGAGTTGTAAGAGTATCTATCATACATCTACTTACAACAACACCATATCAAGACACTAGCCCAGCAACGATCTAAACTAGACGCCTCTAATTTATCAATTGCAAGTTTTACGTGGCTTAGGGCTTTCGGAGATAGAACCGGCCTTACCTACAAACATGAACCACAACGAGGATAACCAAGTTATTAGCAACTCGTTGTAAATCAGATATTGACTATAGTAGGAGAGACAGACACCCGCCAGCCACTTATGCAAAACTAGTTGCATGTCAGTCGTAGAACCGGTCTCATGTACGATGACATGTAAGGTTGGTCCGGGCCGCTTCATCCCACTATGCCACCAATATCCAAAGTACATAGAAGATGCAATAACATGATCATCATCGCCCACATATAAACATATGTGTACTACCCGTGCAAAGCACCTACGCATAGATCAGGCTCTGATACCACTGTTGGGTCCGCAGCATAGAAAACAAAAAAATCCTAGGATGAGAACTATACGCCAAGATCTATCTACTAGATACAGAGCAATGGGTGTACATACATCCATGGATAACTTACCCTCGAACACAACGAGTTTTGTTAACGAGTAGGAACTCGTGGTTGATGTAGTCGTACGCTTGCCGATCTCAAGATCGTGTGGAAGTCCGAGCGCCGCAAATCAGCAGCGCATCCATCCTCGCACACACGTTCAAGCCACCGGACAACCTCCACCTCCTTGCTCCAGCGAATCAGCGGAAGCAGCAACTCCTTCCAGACGCAAGGCCACCGGGAACATGTATCTCGCTAATCCGAGACCATGGGGGAATATCTAGAGGGGGAGAGAGATCCTTCACGAGGACGTGTGGTTTGTGAGAGGGGAGAGGGGGGCTTTATATAGGAGGGAGGGAGACCCCTCCCCTCCCATAGCCGGCGCATGAGGGGGGGACTCCTCCCCTCCTTCATTCATGTGGTGAACCTCCACTCACATAAACATGGCCTCCACCCAAAATCCCACTCACATGTATTTAATTTCCACCAAATTAAATGCAACTCTCAATTAATAAAACTCTTTTATTTATTTTATTCAGAATTTTTTTAATTACTTTAATTAACAAACATTCACATAAAACCCCTTGCAACATTTCAATATCACATGCAGAACCACTTTCTGCAATTTCACCCGAAACAATTCCGGTTTCTATCGAAATAATTCCTGTTTCTATCGAAACATTTCCTGCGCTTTGCAAACCTTTTGTCTGGAACATATGTGCTCCGAAATGGTGTCTGGAAACCCTTAAGTGTGTCACCCTATGGTTCGCGAATAATGCAGACATGATTGAGACTCCTCTCAGATCAATAATCAGAAGCGGGACCTGGAGATCCATACTGACTCCTGCATATTCAACGATGACTTCTGTGATCGTGAGAACCTTTAACGTCAGCAATTTAATCCCTTTGTCTCATGATATAATACATGTCCGAGATTCGATCATCGGTATCCAAATACCTAGTTTGATCTCGTTACCGACATGCACTCTTTTCTTGTTCCCGTGATATAACATTCTAGTGATCACATCACTTGCTTGCAAGCTATCTTAATGTGATATCACCGAGAGGGTCCAGAGTATATCTATCCGTCATCGGGATTGAAAAATTCCACTCTTGATCCATGAGCCTCAACATAACACCTTCATAGCACTGAACCCACCTTTATGGTCACCCTGTTATGGTGTGACGTTTGATGTTATCAAGATACTCTTCCGGTGTTAGCAATTAACATGATCTCATGGTCTAAGGACTAAGACTACTTTGTATGATGTTATAGCAATATAAACATAATGACTTGATCGTAATGCTATACTTCGGATGAATGTTCATCACATCATTTCACAAATGATGTGACCTTGTTATTAACAACATCCAATGTCCATGATCAGGAAACCTTGATCATCTTGTTAATCAACAAGCTAGTCTATAAGAGAGGCATAACTAGGAAACCTTTTGTTTATTAAACACACATGTATTGATGTTTCCTATCAATACAATTATAGCATGCAAAATAAACATCTATCATATACAAGGAATACATAATAACAACTTTATTATTGCCTCTCAGGGCATATTTCCTTCAGCCACCACACCACCTGGTCGCGCGGCCAGGCCTGGTCCGCGCCAGGGGGTGGTGTGGCCGCTCGTGGCACCCCCTCGGCCTCTCCTTCCGCATATATATTGCCCTCGGGATGAAAACCCTAAGGGCCCGACCAAAAATCCATGAAAGAGTCTGTAGCCGCCACCATCTCCATCCCTAGATCGAGAGGGATCTGAAGCTCTTCCCGGCACCCTGTCGGAGAGGGGAATTCACCCTGGAGGCCTTCTTCATCACCATGCAAGCCTCCGGTGTGATGCGTGAGTAGTTCATCCTTGGACTACGGATCCATGTAGTAGCTAGATGGCTGGTTCTCGTCCTTTGTGCTTTCATGTCTAGATCTTGTGAGCTCCGTTCATGATCAAGATCATCTATTTGTAATTCTGCATGTTGTGTTTGCGGGGATCCGATGGATATTGAGATGCTATTTCAGATTGATTATTGATTCTATCATGTCTTTGTTATTTGTGATCTTGCATGCTTTCCGTTGTTAGTAGCTATCTTGGCCAAGTAGATACTAGCAACTCCAAGAGTTAGTATTTATGCTCGATAGTGGGTTCATGCCTCTGGTAATCTGGGGAAGTGACACAAATCTCTAAGGTACTAGATGTGTTGTTGCTACTATGGAGAAAACAACAATCCTTTGTTCATAGAACAATCGTATTGTTTACTTTACACGCAGTTCGTAAAGCAATAATCTGTTGCTTGCAACTAAATACTGGAGGGGGTTTGGATGATAACCTGAAGGTGGATTATTAGTCATAGATGCAGTTGGATGGCGGTCTATGTATTATGTTGTAATGCCCAATCAAGTCTCAAAGGAGTCAAGATGATTAGTATATGCATGTATTGCTTTCTCGATGTTTGTCAATTGTCCCACTGTAATTTGTTCACCCAGCATGTTATCTATCTAAGGAGAGCCACCTCTAGTGAACTATGGATCCCGGTCCTTTACTTTACATTCAATCTATAAACTATTTACTTCTTTGTGTTTACTTTCTGCAAACTTTTACTTCTTTCCATTCGATACGTTTAATCCTTTGTTTTCCGCAAAACACGGTGAGATTGACAACCTCATCGCAAGTTGGGGACAAAGTTCTGTGCTTGTGTTGTGCAGGTCTCCACGTTGCTACTAGCACCGGTAGTGCCCCCTGCCAAAGCTCAGCTAGTAACACCTTTGGGGTGTTTCCTTGCTCCTACTGGTTCGATTAAACCTTGGTTTCATAACTAAGGGAAACTTGCTGATGTGCTCATCATACCTTCCTCTTGGGGTTCCCAACGAGCTCTACATCAACACTGCCATCAAGCATTTTTCTGGGCGCCGTGCATTGAGCCATCAAATACTTATGTTATTTCATCTGTTTTTCATGGTTGATGACTTTTGGAGCATGGACCGCTGTAGTCAGGATTCTGATGGAAAAGGTGCTGTTTGGAGGCAAAATTCGCGAAGATCGGAAAATCCGGGAAAATATACGGAAAATCCTATTTTTCCAGAAGACGAAGGAAGCCAGAAGGGGGGATGGAGATGGGCCATAGGGGGCCCACACCACCCCTGGCGCGGGCAGCCCTAGGCCGCTCCAGCAGGTGGTGTGGCCGCCCTGGCCCACTCCAGGCTCTCCCCTCCGGCGTATATTATCCTCCCGAAACACTAAGACTCGGGGAGCGACCACAGAAAGATTCCGCCGCCTCTATGGGGCGGAAAACACCGAGAGAGAAAGATCTCTCCAGTAGACAGATTTCTGTCGGGGGAATTCCTTCCCGGAGAGGGGAGATCATTGCCATCAACACCACCATCAAGCTAGACTTCATCGGGATCATCATCATCATCACCACCATCATCACCATCAGCACCCTCATCACCATCTCCATATTGCTGTAACAATTCGGTTGAATCTTGCATAGTTCATAGGGGAAACTTTCCCGGTGTTGATTACTCTTTGTAGTTGATGCTATTGAGTGAACCATTGAATTATTGTCTATGTTCAGATTGTTATACATCATTATTCCATCTCTGATCATGATCCATATGATGTCTTGTGAGTAGTTCGTTTTGTTCTTGAGGACATGGGAGAAGTCTTGTTGTTAGTAGTGGAGTTGTGTTGAGAAAGATTCAATAGTTTGATATTTAAGTTGTGGTGTACTTCTTCTAGTGGTGTCATGTGAACGTCGACTACATGACACTTCACCTATATGGGCCTAGGGGAATGCATTGTGTATTTGGCTACTAATCGTAGGGGTTGCCGGAGTGACAGAAACCTGAACCCCTGTTAGGAAACCATTGCACAAGGGACGTAAGGGTCTTAGAGTTTAAAGTTGTGGTTAGGTTTCTACCTTAATTACTTTCTTGTACTTACGGATGTTTGCAAGGGGTATAATCACAAGTATGTATTAGTCCTAGGAAGGTCGGTACATTAGCACAGGTTCACCCACACAACACTTAGCAAGCTAAAGAAGATTAATCAACTATATGAAGCGAAAGCACTTGACAGTCTTCCCATGTGTCCTCGAGAATGTTTGGTCATCTTAAGTAATACAAACGGCTTGTCCTTTGCTGCATAAAGGATTGGGCCACTTGCTTCATTTGTTCTTACTGTCTTTTATTTACTCGTATTCCGTTTACTTGCTTTATCAAAAACCCCTAAAAATCCGTTTGCTAAGTATTGGCAGAGAATTCCTGATCCATACCACTAGCCAGCACCTTCTGCTCCTCGTTGGGTTCAACACTCTTACTTATCGAAAATACTATGATATACCCCCTATACTTGTGGGTCATCAGTACACGGTGACATGTTCGTGTGCAAACAGAAAAGACACAGACATGTACTAACCCTAGATCAGGAGAACAGAAAAGCAATTGGACCCCTAACCCTAGTTTTCCCCAAAGAATTCAACCCCGCACACAACAGAACGAATGGAAAAGTACAAAAGTACACCAGCCGCCGCCACACTGTGCACCGGTAAAGATGCGTCACCGCAAAGCCGCACCGTTCCTCTCGATCCCGATGCGCATCTGCAAACCGAGGCATCGGGAAGAAGAACAAACCCCTCATGGGGAAAAGGGGCACCTCCATCGAGCCATTTGACAGCGGCGCGTTCACCCTCGAGGTTCTCGCACACACCGGCAAAGGGGCCAGTGGGGGCGCCGCCACAACCAATGTTATCTTCTTTCTTTTCTCACTGAGGAGGGGAAGGTGGACAGGGGACAATGACGGGTGGAAAGAAGGAGAAGGAAGGGAGGGGATCATCACCGGCCTTGTCGGGCGGTTCTTCCTCCTTGCCGTCTCGCCGCACGCAGGGCGACGCACCGCCGCTACTGCGAACGAGATAGACAGAGAGTGGGGTGGGGGTTTCTGCAGGTTAGGTTTAGTTGGGTCGGGGGTCGTCTGGTTTTGTTCCTCTGACGGTGCCGGTCGACCGTCCGATTGATCGGGCGGATGAGAGAGGGCGAGCATGTTGTGTGGGGCAGTGCTAGGCTGTGGGCCGCTGCCGGGGGCTGCGTGGCAGAGCGCGTGTGGAGTAGGCCGTTGCCAGGCCGCGGGCGAGCACACTATAGCTGTTTCTTGCCGCGCGCGCACTACAGACAGAGTGGGCCGTGGGATGTTGTTTCTCGCCCAGACGCACAGAGAGGTCGTGGGCCGGTTTTATTTTTAGTACAGTAGTCAGTTTATTAATAACAGAAGCAGTTTTTGGCATTTTTAGCAATAGTTTTTGACGAATTTTGCCTAGTTTTTTTATTCAAACTAATCCAATGAAAAGTTTGTTTTAGGAAATACAAAAGTATAAAGAAATGCTTCTGAAAAGTATAAAATTTATGAATTTTATTCATATTTTCCACTGCGACAAGTTTAAATGTGCTCTTTTAAATTTAAATAGAATAAAGTGACTCTTAAATTTTAAGAGCATGTTAAAGTATTAATTCTGATTATGTTCATGTTATTTTTCTAACCAACAATTTTAATAGCATGATCATGATTAGTAGTTTTGTTTAAAGTACTTTGTGTGCATTTGGTTCTATGTTTTCCCAACGGTGATATAGTTTTAAATTGCACAAACAGTTGTATGTG
Organism: Avena sativa; assembly: GCA_916181665.1. Classification (NCBI taxonomy): domain Eukaryota; kingdom Viridiplantae; phylum Streptophyta; class Magnoliopsida; order Poales; family Poaceae; genus Avena; species Avena sativa. The sequence continues at coordinate 463,334,549 of OV702287.1, forward strand.
TTAGTTTTGACTAACATTGGATTAATACATGCAATTGTTGTTATGTTCTCACTTATTTGTGGTTTTTCAGGAGGGTACTACTTGATGAGCTACATCAAGGACGTTCCAACCCTCAGAGATGATAACTACTACGAATGGAGAAAGAAAGTGGACTTGGCATTTGTCTGTGCTAAGGTGGATTGGGTTCTTGAAACTCCATACACCAAACCGATAGAGCCACTCTGAGTTGATACAGATGATGATGATGATGCATGGAACAAAAAGAAAATGGATTATGCTCCATTGGAGATGGCATACACCCTAGAGAACAAAAAGTGGCTAACCGCCAACAAAAAGTGCATGGCTTTCATAAAAAACACAATTGAGCAGGCCATTGTGGGTTCAATTGCAGAGTGTGCTTCCGTAGGGAGTATCTTGAAAAGATAAAGAGCCAATTCACTGGCTCTTCAAAGACATATGCTACCCAGCTGCTGAAGCGGCTGGTGATAGAAAAGTACACTAGAGGTGGACATGGCATAAGGGAGCACATCCTCAGGATGAGCAATGTGGCTGCTAAGTTGAAGCCCATGGATGCTAATCTGGAGCTCAAATCTGCACTCCTTGTTCACCTGATCATGGCTTCACTGCCAAAAGAGTTTGACACCTTTATTGTCAACTACAACATGTCACCAGAAAAGTGGGACATTGAAAAGACTATAGCCATGTGTGTGCAAGAAGATGAGAGGCTTAAAACCTCAAATGGTGGTTCCTTTAACTATGTGAAGGACAATAAGAAAAGAATCTTCACTCAAAGCAACCAAGGTTCCCCTTCAAAGCCACATGGAAAATCTCCCATGCACTATCAGCATCAGCAGAGGCCTCTCCCAGTGGACAAAGATACTTGCCTCCACTGAAGGAAGACATGGCATTACAAGAAAGATTACCCTGTTTAGCTAAAGAAAGTAATGTAAAAAAGAGGTAACAACACTGTTTCCTTTGTAAATGAATCCTTGCATACATAGTTTTTGAAATCTACTTGGTGGATTGACTCGGGTGTAACTGTTCATGTTGCAAATTCTTTACAGGGAATCCATTCGACGCAGACTATGCAAAGAAGCGAAAGATGCATTGAAGTTGCAAATGGAGTCCAAGCGGACGTTGAAGCTATGGGCGACATCTCCTTGGAACTAGATGATGGATTCACAATCCTGCTTACATATGTTTTATATGTTCCTTCATTACACAAAAACTTAATAAGTGTATCACGTTTGGACAAAGTTTATTATCAGTGTCTTTTTGGACATGGCAAGTGTTCCATATAGTATAATAATGATTGTGTGGGTGTTTCTTTCCTTCACAATGAGCTTTATTTGTTATCCTTTCATGAAAAAATATATTTTGTGTGTAATGTGAATGAACATGTTCCTGCGTCGGACAAAGATAAAAAGAAAAGAAAGAGAACTCATGATTCGTCAAAATTATGGCACTGACGCTTGGGCCATATTTCGAGGGGGAGAATAGAAAGACTAGTTAAAAATGATATTCTTCCTTTATTAGAGTTCTCCGACATAGAGTAATGCATAGATTGTGTTAAAGGAAAGTATGTAAAGCAAATAAAAAAGGGTGCAAAACGAAGCACCGGAACACTAAAAACCATTCACACTAACATTTGTGGAACATTTCCTGTGAAAAGTGTGGATGGTTATGACTCGTTCATAACATTCACAAATGACTACTCCTATTATGGTTATATTTATCCAATTAAGGAAAGATCGGAAGCGTTGGATAAATTTAAGATATTCAAAGCTGAAGTTGAAAATCAGCATAGTAAAACAATAAAGATAGTAAGATCTGACTGTATAGAGGAGTACTATGGTCGACACACCCCATATGGCCAAGTCCCTAGACCTTTTGCAAGGTTCTTACAGGATACTAGCATAGTGGCCAACCAGAACCGTGCCATCGCCGACCAGAAGGCCCAGACTTTCGCACTGCTCGTCCAAGATCGCCAGTCTCTTTGCCGCCAGCGTGCAAAGAAGGATCGCACCATCGCCCGTCTTCGCAAGAAGGTGGCCAACCTCGAGAAGACTGTCAAGGAGTAAGAAGCTCAGCTTGCCGCCAAGGAAGAAGAAGATGAGGGTGAAGACATCCAGGGAGAAATGGATTCTTACCTCAGCAACGATGATGACTTTCTGGAGGAGGATGCCGTGGACTTCTACACTGATGATGAGGACTCCGACTTCATCGACGATGAGTAGATGCACTAGAGCACTGTCGTAGCATGAGTTGTATCGGTCCCACTGTATCGTAGCTGGCAGAATGGTTCTTCAAACCATCTGCTTTCCTTTGTTTATTGTGGTGTGTGTTGTATCGTGTGCTTGCTTGCATAAATGAAAATGAAGTTAGTTGAAAAACCTGAGTCTAACTCAAAGTTTTAGCTTTGAAAACCCAAAACCATGAACCTTAGAATTTCCCTCTTACCCCTATATCTATCTCAATCTTCAGATGACTCGTGGAAACCAAGGAGGGAGCAGCTCATCGCAGGACCCAATGCTGGAGATCTTGCAGAGTCTCATTGCAGACCGTGAAGCAAGCAGGGCCAAGCGCCAAGCCAACTTAGAAACATTGCAGCAGATCGCCCAAATGGCTCTCAACAACCAAGGACATGGAAATCAGGATCACCATGGATCCAAACTCAAAAAAATTCAGAATACCAATCCCCCAATCTTCAACCAATCTGAAAACCCATTAGATGCTGATGATTGGTTACAGACCATGGAAAACAACCTCGAAGTTGCAAGAGTTGATGAAAATGAGAAAGTTCTCTTCGCCACCCACTATCTGGCAGGAGATGCCAGAGCTTGGTGGAATAGCATCCGCAATATGAACCATGGCCAGGTTATGACATGGGAAGCATTCAAAGTCAAGTTCAGCCGCACCCACGTGCCGCAAGGTCTCGTCAACGGGATGAGAGATGAATTCCGCGAATTGAAGCAAGGAAGAATGACTGTGGTGGAGTACCGTGACAGATTCTTGTCACTTGCCAGATATGCACCTGATGAGATCAACACAGAGGCCAAGAAGAAGGAGAGATTCTTGAACGGACTGCATGATGAGATGCAGACTGTCCTCGTCAACATCCATTTTTAGGATCTCGAAGAGCTAGTCGACTCTGCCATTCAGATGGAAGGGAAGATTAACCAGGCAAACGAGAACCGCAAGCGTCGTATGATGCAACAGTCAGGATCCAGCAGTCACCAAAAGTACCGTCCCAACCCCTCACCAGGATATGCACCAAGAAACAACTGACCCCCAAATTCTCGCCCAAGCTACCCCAACCGTAGCGGAGGCAATGTGAAGTCCGGAGGAAACAATCACAACTCCGGTAATGCCAACAATTTCAATCGTGCCCCTCCCAAGAGCAACAACAACAACACTGCACCCAGAACTGGCAGCAATGTTGTGCCTGTCGTAGTCAAGGACAAGTCCTAGATCACTTGTTTCGAGTGTGGAGTGAAGGGTCACTACTCTAATGAGTGTCCCAAGAAGACTGCAGCCACTGCCAATGTGAATGCCCCAGCTCAGCAGCAGTGGCGTGTTCAACCAGGAAGGAGATTTGCCCTAGGGAACCCTCACAACCGCAACGGCCGTCTCTTCCACATGAACGCAGAAGAAGCCCAAGAAGCGCCAAATGTAGTGCTAGGTATGTTTTTTGTCAACTCAGTTTTAGCAAGAGTATTGTTTGATTCGGGAGCATCGCATTCATTTGTCACCGAAGAATTTGCATGCACTAGTAAGATTCACCCAACCAACCCGAAGCATGTCATGATAGTTCAAATCCCCGGTTCAACTACAAAGGCTAGAAAAATTTGCAAAGCTGTACCTATCAGAATACATGGGATAGATTTTTATGCCAACCTAATTGTACTTGGAACCAAAGGATTGGAAGTAGTACTAGGTATGGACTTGATGTCAAGGAATAAAGGATTGATAGACTGTGCTAAGAAAGCCATCACCATGACCAGTAATTCTGGAGTAACAGTAGAGCATATCTCTAAAACCTTACCCCGTCAATTCAAGTGCAACAAGAGTGTAGCCCTGCCCACCATAGACCAAGTCAGGGTAGTCTGTGAATACCCTGACGTATTCCTAGATGAATTGCCAGGTATGCCCCCGGATAGGGATATTGAGTTCATTATCGAACTAATCCTCGGAACCGGACCTATAGCCCAGAGACCCTATAGCATGAACCCCTCAGAGTTAGTGGAACTGAAGAAGCAGTTGGATGCCATGTTAGCAATAGGCTTGATTCAGCCAAGTGCATCGCCATGGAGATAACCAGTGTTATTCGTCGATAAGAAAGATGGAGGCAATCGTCTGTGTATAGATTACAGAAAGTTGAATGACGTCACCATCAAGAACAAGTATGGCTTCCCAAAGATAGAGAATCTATTTGATCAGTTGACTGGAGCTCAGGTATTCTCAAATATTGATCTTAGGACTGGTTATCACCAACTTAAGATTCGTGCAACGGATATTCCGAAGACCGCCTTTACTACTCGCTATGGTTTATACGAGTATACGGTTATGTCTTTTGGATTAACCAATGCCCCTGCTTATTTCATGAATCTCATGAATAAGATCTTTATGAATTTCCTAGATAAGTTTGTAGTTGTGTTCATCGACGACATCCTTATCTACTCCAAGTCAGAAGAAGAGCATGAGCAACATCTGAGAATCATCCTAGAAACCCTGAGAGAGCATCAGTTATATGCCAAGTTCAGCAAGTGTGAGTTTTGGCTGAAAGAAGTAGGATTCCTAGGACATATTGTGTCTGCCGGAGGAGTCTCTGTTGATCCCACCAAGATCAAAGATGTCGAAGAATGGGAAGCCCCAACCACTCAAACCCATGTCCGTGCATTTCTCGGATTAGCGGGATACTACCGCAAGTTCGTAGAAGGATTCTCGAGCATCGCCCGACCCATGACCCAATTGTTGAAGAAGGACAAGAAGTTTGAATGGACCGACAAATGTGAAGCCAGTTTTCAGGAGCTGAAGAAGAGATTGATATCAGCCCCAATTTTGATCATGCCAGACATCAAGAAGCCGTTTGATGTATATTGTGACGCATCCAAGATTGGTCTAGGATGTGTATTGATGCAAGAAGGCAAAGTCATCGCGTATCTGTCTCGACAACTGAAGCAGCATGAGCAGAACTATCCGACCCATGATCTTGAGCTAGCAGTTGTGGTTCTAGCATTGAAGACATGGCGTCATTATTTGATGGGTAATCACTGTGAGATTTACTCCGATCATAAGAGCTTGAAATATATCTTCACTCAGAAGGAGCTGAATATGAGACAAAGGAGATGGATAGAGTTAATCAAGGATTATGACCTTGACATTCACTATCACCCCGGCAAAGCCAACGTGGTAGCGGATGCTCTTAGCAGATTGCCGTGTAGGCTTAACACCATGATCAAGGAGAGGCAACCAAGTTTGTATGAAGAGTTGGAGCAGTTCAAGACTGAGTTAGTTAGCAAAGGATTATTACCTAGCATTGAACTTCAACCCACTTTGATTAGCCAAATCAAGGAAGCCCAAAAAGGGAATGAAAGTATCAACGAAATCAAACATCGTATTGGTATATGAAAGGTACCTGGATTCACCGAAGATGAAGAAAGAGTATTGTGGTACAAAGGACGTATCTGTGTGCCAGCAGATTTGGAGCTGAAGGAAATTATCATGAAGGAAGCTCATGATACTCTTTATTCTATCCACCCCGGAGGAACAAAGATGTATCAGGATTTGAAAGAGCAATTTTTGTGGCACAAGATGAAGAGAGAGATCGGAAGCTACATCGCCAAATGTGACATCTGTCAAAGAGTCAAAGCAGAGCATCAGAGACCTGCAGGACTGTTGCAACCATTGCAGATTCTGGAATGGAAATGGGATTCCGTCAGAATGGACTTGACAAGCGGTTTGCCTACTTCCAGTAGGGGAAATGACTCAATCTGGTTCATAGTTGATAGACTGTCCAAGGTAGCCCACTTCATACCTGTCAAGACAACCTACCAGAGTGCGAAGTTAGCAGAACTGTACATTGCTAGGATTGTTAGTCTGCATGGAACCCCCGAGACCATCGTATCAGATCGAGGAACCCAGTTTACCTCGAGATTTTGGCAGAAAGTTCAGGAAGGTTTAGGAACCTAGTTGAACTTCAGTATTGCGTATCACCCGCAAACTGATGGACAGACTGAGAGAGTCAACCAGATCCTAGAGGATATGCTTAGAGCTTGTGTGTTGGAATACGGATCAAAATGGGAAGACTGTCTGCCTTTCGCAGAATTCTCATATAACAACAGTTATCAAGCTAGTTTGCAGATGGCACCATTTGAATTCCTATACGGAAGAAAGTGTCGTACCCCTTTGAATTGGTCGCAAGTAGAAGAGAGTCAGATCTTTGGACCGACATTCTCCGAGAAGCCGAAGAGAAGGTTCACAAAGTCCGTGAGCACCTCAAGACCGCTCAATCCAGACAGAAGAGTTATGCTGACAAGAGAAGGAAAGACCTGACTTTCAATGTTGGAGATTTTGTATATCTCAAGGTTTCACCATTGAAGGGAACTCAACGCTTTAGTCTGAAGGGAAAGTTAGGCCCTAGATATATCTGACCTTTCAAAATTCTGAACCATCGAGGAGAAGTATTGTATCAGTTGGAACTGCCTGAAGAGATGTCGGCCATCCACAATGTGTTCCATATCTCGTTACTTCGCAAATGTTTGGAAGTGCCTGAGAAGACTGAAGTTTTCAAGAACATCGATCACAGAGCTGTGGAAATCAACAATGACCTGACCTATAGGGAAGTACCCATCCATATCGTAGAAGAAGCCTACAGAACCACCAGAACCAGGAGCATCAAGTTTCTCAAGATTCAGTGGAGCAACCATACCGAGGAGGAAGCCACTTGGGAGCGCGAAGATTATATTAGGATAGAGTTCCCAGATCTCTTTAGTTCCTAGTTTTCTTTGTAAATCTCGGGACGAGATTTTTGTTTAAGGGGGGGAGGTTTGTAACATCCCAAAACTTTAATCCAAGCTTATCAAGATCAAATCATCCACCATTTAGGGTTAACAAAAACTTTTCCAAATTAAAAATGAAAGCATTCATATGTGTGTGCATTTAAAATAGGAGTTGAATTGAAGTGCCTTGTTTAAGTGATCCAATGCTTGTAAAATGTTTCTTAGGTGAATTAAACATCATCTAAGTCATTCCCAAACTTTTCCCAAAGAAAAATAACTCAAAATGAATATTTGAAGTAAATGGTCATTTTGGCCAAATTAACTCTCATGCCTACTTGGTCCATTCCTAGTACTCAAAACTTAACAGAAACATGTGTGGATCTTTACACCCCTTGCTAGTACACATAATGAGGTACCAAGGCCCACCTTGTGATCTGCAAAAATCTTTCAAAATGCTAATTTTAAATGACAGTTTAAAATTGAATCTATTTCATATGGGAAGATCCTACTTTTTCAAAAACCATTCAAACAAGCTCCACTTTCAAAACCCTTGCAACCAGAGACTACCTAGCACTAGTGGAGAACACCCAAAAAATTTGAAACCAAAATTCAAAAGTTTATTTCTTGTGGCCATTTAATCAAACACCTGGCAGGCAGGTTTAAACTCTAAATCCTAGCTCACTGTTCTGCACAGGATTTTGCCCCCATTTGATCTCCATTTAAACCATTTGTCCCCTCTTGGTCTAATCAGGCCCTTAGCACCCCTCTCCCTTGTCCCTAGCCCCCATGCCATGCCAACCCGAGGACATGCTCGCCGGCCAAACCTTGCCCCGCTGCAGCAGACCACTCCCCCTTCCCTCGCCATGTCTAGGAGGTAGCCAGGAGCTCACCGCCACCCTCTGTCCCCTGCCCGAGTCGAGCCTTGTCGTGGACCACCGAGGAAAGCTCGCGCCCAGTGCCACCGCACCATGCCGAGCACGCGCCAGGGCACCGCACCTGGCACACATGCACAGACCGCCGCTCGACCGCAGCCCGCGCCCACCGCTCCGCCACGACCCAGGGAACACCCCAGACACCCCCGTTCGCCGCCCAACGCACCACAGCACCGCTCGTCATGGACACCGCCGCCTTTGCCGCTCAGAGCGCCACCTCGCCCAGACCACATACCACTGCCCCTACGCTCGCATTCACTTCCTAGAGCACCGCCAGGAGACTGCCTGTCGATCGCCACCCTCTGCCATGCCTCTAGTCGGTCGTAGCCATGTCGCCACCGTTGCCTGCCCATCCCGCTCGGTCTCACCGTCGGGCCTATATAAACTGGCCTCCCCAGCCTCTTCTCTCCAAACCCACTCACTCCCCACCTCTCACTGAACCTCACCCACCTCTCGTCGGAGCCAAGTGAGCTCTACCTTGCCGGAATTGGAACCGGAGAAGCCGCAGCAGGAGGAGAAGGGCGCCTGCGATTTAGGGCACCCCAAGCTCCGCCGCAACCATGCCCCGCCTCGCCGTCGACCACCAGTTTGTTTGTCCGCCTCGTCGACCCCGCTGGAGCCCTGGTACGTCCCCAGCAGACCCCCACCGAGCCGCTAGGGTTCGAGCTCGTCGGCGACATGTTCATCATCGACGACGACCCTCAGCCGTAGATCCTAGTTCTAATCCTACGACCCACAACGCGCATACCGTTCCGCGTGTTAAGACCCACCGACAAGCAGGACCCCCCTGTCAGCTGAGCCCCGCGCCGTGGAGCGCCACTGGGCCGACCCAAGTTCTTTCCCGTGCTAGCCCAACCGTTCAAATTTGGATTTTTCTTTTTTAGTTGAATCTAGTTTCTGTCCCCTAGTTTGAAAATCAATTCAGATAGATTTATAAATCCAAATTGCATGAAACTAATTTTGTCTGAAAGGTATTGAAGTAATCTATCCAGGCCCGTTGGAATTAATTCAATTAGAGTTATAGACCTCTCCTAATAAAAATAACAAAACAGAAGCATTTGCACCTTGCAACATTTTTATAAAATCAACCAAGTTAGCCTTTGAGTTGATTCCAACTCTCAAAAATCACAGTTCACCATATCTATCTAAATATGTAATAATATTAAGGTTTACATGCAGTGACTTTGGACTAGTACCAAAATAATGCTATATAGGCATTTTTAGTCACTTTAAATCATTAAATAATGAACTTAAATCAAAGTGATTATGATCCAACCTTTAAATCCCATTCCCACATGATAGAATATGTGGTGATGACATGTGTCTACATGATCCCATATTTTAAGTGGTGAATATTAAATCTTAGTTAAATTTTCAATGAGTAGAAATTACTTTTCTAAATTAAAAAGAATGAAACTAGAGAATTAAACTTGTCATGCTTGTGATGATAATAGATCATCAATTGTGTGTCTTAGAAAGCTATCTAGCCTAGTTAAGTATTGTTTGGTGAATGTGTACTCTGTATGTATTTATAGAAGATAGTACCGACCAAGCTTACGAGGAGGAGGAGTGCTATCAAGACGAAGACGAAGAAAACTTCAACCACTGCACCAACCAAGGCAAGCCACCATTAACAGTGCAAGCCACCATTAACAGTGCAAGCTACCATTAGCAAGCTAGGACTGAACTAGATGGTTTAGCAAAGATGCTTAGAGCATGCCTCGATTATACCACTTTGCCTAGTATTTACCCCAAGTAGTATTTTTCAAGCTTTACTTCCTTTACTTTACCCAAAGTTTTGTACTTGTTTTGAAGGTAGCATAAAAAGTATAAAACTTGACCTATTTAGATAACTTTAGATGCCATTCTACGGCATGAGATTGAACCCATCGCTTCCACCTTAGTGAACACTCTTAACTTAGTAGTTTAGGGTAGATCAAAAACTTGAGTCACTTTAGATGGGAACAATTGGTGAAAATGAATTATGAAAACCTTGGAATGATGAGTCATTCTATTGAGATGTTTTGACATGTGTTGAGAAACACAAATGGTGGATGATGAAAATGTTGAGGCATGAGCCTTAACCATGTTATAAAACTGATGGTTGGATTCGGATGCGATACCATTCCAAATTTACCGTACAACGAAACTACCTGAATTGGGTAAGGCTTAGCTGGAAATTTATATGCATTAGTATTAGTTCCCTCGCGGGAGAGGTTTGAGCTGAGGCTACCTCTCATGATGTCCACCTATGCAGTGCCCAAGATGACTGATGGTCATGGTTGGGAGGCCATGCTCATAGGAGAGGTGCTTATACTAGGGTGTGTAAAGGGAAGGTTATGTTTGATTATCTGCATACTAAGTACGATGATTCAGGGTTATCCCTGACAGATGTATCGAATCTTGTGGTGAAAGTGTACCACCTCTGCAGAGTGTCAAACTATTCGAATAGCCGCGTCCGCGGTTATGGACAGTTGGAATGGCCATACTGTTTTGTTGTCAGATGTTTTCCAAATAACTTGAAATGAATGATGAACTTTGACTTGACCACAATAGGGTTGTGTTTATGACAATAACTTCCCAACTTAAGTGATTCTAGAACTTTACTTTACCTTTCTTTGCTTTAGAACTCAGCTGAGGTTTCAAACTTAACTTTATAGTTAAACTTAGATTTAGCACTTTAACTAAGAACTATAGTACCTGTTAATAGTAGTTTGCGAGTACTTAAAGAGTACTCATGGCTTTTGTCCCTGGCTATTTTCATGGCCAGACTATGAAGGAGACTATCAAGAGGACGGTAATCAGGACAGCTATGATAACTAGGACTATCTGCCTTCGTCAGCATTGCCTGTGCCCTTGAAGATGGACCCCACCGCTACGCTTATCTTTTATTTCCACTGCTTGTTGTATTAAAGACTGGATCATGAGATCCTTATTTGTGTAAGACCTTATGTATGGTTTGTAATGGATGATGTACTGTGATATCCAATCCGTTATGTCTCGCAAAAAGGTAATCCTAGGATTGCGAGGTATGGCATAACGGGCATCTGAGATTAAAAATCCGGGTGTTAACAATCGAGCTCCTCCTACCTGCGCTGCGTTGCACACTACAGGCTGCGTCTGGGCATCGTCCGGGTCGCACGGCTGGGATGGAAGGTAAAAGTAGCCACTCAGAATAAATTGCGGTATGAGAGAGGAGAGCAGAATATTGATCGAGATCGGGAGAAGGTGCCGCGAGAATCACGATGGGTATTAGGTATTAGGAATTGGGTAAAAGGTTCACAAGGTAATTTGTTAAAGTGTGACACCAGGCATTCACCACGCTTTTGAAATTAATAGTAAAGATATAGATACACAAAGTTTGTAGAAACAAGACATACAGTCTTCTTAGAGGACGAAATGATGAGGGGGAGCATGGTAGGTCGGAAAATTGATCTTGAGGAGAAGAGGGTGCACGCACCTAATCCGATGAACCAGGAGCCATTCTTTTCACTACATGGTGTTCCTGCATCAACAACCCCCGAGGTTGTGGTGCAAGCACCTGTTGCAACTCCACCCATGACAACAGTGAGTGAAGATCTGAAACCTGTTCGTCAGGAGCCGATTGAACTCATTGTTGAGCATGAAAGGGAGAAGCAGCAGCCACCTCCAGAAGATGTGCCACATGTTGAAACACATGATGTGCCACTATATGAGGCCCCTAGAAGGTCTCTAAGAGTTAAAAGATCAGCTATTTCTACTGATTATAAAGTTTATAATACAGAAAGAGTTCATATGGAGAATGATCCCACTTCATATGAAGAAGCCATGAGTAGCCCTCACTCATCGAAGTGGTTGGAGGCCATGGAAGATAAGATGAAATCTATGAGTACCAATGAAGTTTGAGACTTAGAGGAAATTCCTCAAGGAGCCAAGATAGTAGGCTACAAATGGGTCTACAAAATAAAATATGACTCTAGAGGGAATGTAGAAAAGTATAAAGCACGACTTGTGGAAAAAGGATTTACATAAAGACAAGGGGTAGATTACAATGAGACATTTTCTCCAGTCTCATGTAAGGTTTCCTTCAGAATCATAATGGTATTAGTTGCACATTTTGATTTAGAGCTACATCATATGGATGTAAAGACGACATTTCTAAACAGGGATTTAGAAGAAAGTGTCTACATGAAACAACCCAAGGGTTTTATCATGAAAGGCAAGGAAGATATGGGATGCCACCTAAAGAAATCCATTTATGGATTAAAGCAAGATTCTAGACAGTGGTATCTAAAGTTTAATGAGACTATTAAGAAATTTGGATTTAAAGAGAATGTTGAGGACAACTGCGATCATGCAAAGTTTAAAAGTGAAAAATACATTTTCCTAATTATGTATGTGGATGATGTCTTGCTTGCTAGCAGTGATGTCAGTCTACTACTGGAAACAAAGAAGTTCTTGTCCTCAAATTTTGATATGAAAGATCTTGGTGAAGCTTCATATGTTTTGGGCATAGAAATTCACCGAGATAGGTAAAATGAGGTTCTAGGACTATCACAAAAGGCATACTTAGAGAAAATTCTAAAGAAATATAGTATGCATGCGTGTAATGTCACACCTTCTCCTATAGTCAAGGGCAATAGTTTCGGAAAATTTCAATGTCCCAAAAGTCAATACGAGATTGATCAAATGAAAGCAGTACCATATGCTTCCGCTGTTGAAAGCTTATAGTATGCACAAGTATGCACACGCACTGACTTAGCTTTTATCACCGGGGTACTCGGTAGATATCAAGAAAATCCAGTCATATAGCACTGGAAGATGGTAAAGAAAGCATTGCGTTATGCGCAAGGCACAAAAGACATCATGCTAACATATAGAAGGTTTGATTTTCTAGAGATAAGAGGGTATTTAGATGCAGATTTTGTGGGAGATGGAGATGATAGAAAATCCACGACTGGATACGTCTTCACTCTCGCAGGCGGGGCTATTTCGTGGAGAAGCTCTAAACAGTCAATAGTTACATCATCCACGATGTATGCATAATTTATAGCATGTTACGAGGCCACAAGGCAGGCGATATGGTTAAAGAAATTTATACCCGACTTGAAAGTGGTAGATTGCATTGACAAACCACTAAAGATGTATTGTGACAACCAACCCACAATATTCTATACTCATAACAACAAGTCGGGTAATGCTTCTAAACCAATAGAAATAAAGTATTATGTTGTAAAAGATAAAATCCAGGATCACACTATAAGTCTCGAGCATATAAGGACAAAGGATATGCTTGCGAATCCGCTAATGAAAGGCTTGCCACCCAATGTGTTCAAGGAACACTTAGCCAACATGGTTTAAGGAAAAGGCTATGATTCCTGGATCATGAGAGACCTAAAAGTAACAGAATTGGTTTTAAAACAGAGAGATATATTGTAGCTGTCTGATTCTATCGGCAGTTGGGTCGTGGCATAAAACATGCTCTATGTGCTGATCGGTGATGAGACTAGTAAAAGTTATTCTACACCCATCCTCTATATATATATATATATATATATATATATATATATTATAAACCGTATATTTTTTATATATTACACCCTAGATGTCAAATAGTTATTCTACACCCACCCTCTATATTACAAACCGTATATGATTTTTATATCACGTAAATTTTCTCTTACCTCAGAAGTCGAGAACAACATAAGAAAATTTAGACATGTCGTAAAAAAATTTGTTTACATGCCATATAAAAATACGACATAAAGTGTGTATTTTCTATGTTTTTACACTATAATAACTCATAAATTATATTTTTATGTCGATTTTTTTTGTATTTCTAATGAACATAAACAAAATTATTAGTATACAAAACATAAATTTCTATACGTGAGAACATAAAAATATGTGGGGTACAAAATAACTATTCTGCACACTGGGTGCTGAATATATATATATATATATATATATATATATATATATATATATATATATATATATATATATATATATATGACATATTCATACCACTCCCAGGTGTAACTACACCCACGTGTGTTTCTCACCATCTAGGTAGTATCTGTCATACCGAAGAGTATGTACGTGTAGTATGAAGTATTATAAGACTATTTGGTAGTATATATACTACTTTTGAGGTAGTATGTATAAGTTTTTTACATACTCTTATTTTACGTATAAATATAAAGGGTATTTTAGAAATATAGTGCAAACTATGGCTCCACTTGTATTTTTTTCATGTAATTTGATTTGAAGTATCTTAGATGTAGTATATGAACATACTCAAACCGATAAAGTATCACGTATACTTTCATATGGTAGTATATGAGACGTGGGTGTAACTACACCCGGGAGTAAGAAGTATTTTTCATATATATTTATTCACATACTCCTTTTATACGTATAAATATGACGGTATTTTACATATATACTAAAAAATATGGATGCATTTGTAATTTTTTCACTTAACTTGCTTGAAAGTATCTTAGATATAGTATATGAACATACTTCAATAGATAAAGTATTACAAATACTTCCGTAAGACAGTATATAAGACATGGGTGTAGTTACACCCAGAGTAAGAAGTATTTTTCTTATATATATATATATATATATATATATATATATATATATATATATATATATATATATATATATATATATATATATACACGATTCAGACACGAATTGATGCGATGCACACAGACACAGTACACTACCGTTTCAATCTACCCTAGCAGATCCTAGAGAAACCAACAGTAGTAACCAATTGGCTACGCAGGAAACGGAAATGAAATTTCTACTCGAAAACAAGTCAGATCATGCACGTGAATCTGACTACATCAAGCAAAATTGACGAAATCCACAGAACCGTCAAGAGAGGGCCAGCATTTCAATCTAGAATATGCTGTCACAGGACGAAGCATACTTAGCTCATCATTTTCCCACAAGTAACATTGCAGCAACAATCTACCGATCAACAACACATGTTCCGAGAAATAACTTCAGAAGACATGCGCTAAAGCTTAAACAAAAGGATGCTTGCAGTTTGCTTCTCCAAATCAGCAGTGCTCGAGTAGTCTATAAATATGAGTATTGGTATAAGTGAACCGCAATACAAGTAGTGCATCTACCAATAGTCTGAATCATCAGATCAACCCGAAACAGTAGTAGTTGCACTCCTTGAATCTTGTACAGCATAGAGTCAGTCATCGCTGTCAGCACCATCATCATACTCGTAGTCACCACCACTGCTCGAGTATTCATAATACTCAGGCTCCCATGGCTCCCTTAATGACTCGAGAGCGCAGCACTTGTCCTCGATGTCACCGTCAAGCCTGACATTCAAGCTGCCAAGTATGTCGAGGGTACGCAGCTGAGGGCATTTGGTGAGGATTGCATCAAGGCCAAGATCGCTGAACAAACCATATGCAAGCTCAAGTCGTTTGAGCATCGGCATGGTATTTGCAATTGCTAAAGCCTCGTCTTCAACCACAATAGGCGCTGCATTGTTGCCTTGAGGAGGCAATGAAGGAGGCATGTTCCTCTTCAGCTGATCGAGTGACTTGCAGTGTCGGCCTATTGCTTCAATGCCTCTTGGTGTGATTTTCAGACAGTTGCTGATGTCCAACACTCTCAGAGCAGGAAGGCATTCTGTGTACTTCTCCACAGCTTGGTCAGAAACCTCACTCATTGGGATTTGCAGAACATTAAGCAACTTCCCACTGTCCAAAAAAAATATATAAACATGACAATCAAAATGTCAATAGTTGCAACGATGGCTAAATTAGGTGCCATGATCCAGCTAACAGAAAAAAGAAGATTTGTAACTGTTAAGCTGGTAAATGCACATAACAAATCAATGGCAATATGACATCACACGACACTATGGAGAAGCATTCAAGTATATTAATCCTAATTTCTGATGCTACTTAGAAATTAATGGAGCAATATGTGATATGTGTATCAAGAAACAAATTTGCTAGTCTGTAGTGAATTTCTTATAACATGGAAGAGACAAACAGGCCTCAGCAAAACCAGAGTGGCATCCTCTGAAAGTACTGGTTCTCATTTTATTTTAGAGACATTGAAGGTTTGCATCCCTAATGTCATAAAACCACAATGGCAGATTATCATTCTGCCAAACAGGCAAAGCATGTGCTGAGATCAGGAGCTTCCCATTGGTGGCTCTGGTCTCTGACCTCTGAGTACCGATCATGTTGTTCACATTTGCACACCCGCAGGTGCCTGTCGGTAGGAAATTAGTGGCATTTACACCAGATCTTCGTCAATTATTGTGTGCTATTTGGGAGCGCTTACATGGATGTGTGCTGTGTGGTGGTGTGTATGCATGTGTGGGTCTTCCATGTAATCGCTGAAAATAAGAAGAAAATACATGGCCTTGATCTCCGAGTCCATTCTAGGACTACAAGTTACAAATGCTTTATAGCATATACATATTGATTTTACAGTGTGATCACATGCCTGATGCACAAAACTAAAGAACCTCTAGTAGCAGCACGCCTAGGCAATAGCCGGAGGCAAGACTCTACAACTTTAAAGCAATTGGCTTCTACCCGAAATATATACTAGTTCCCACAGGTCAGAAGACCAATGATGCAAAATTCCAAATGTGGCGCAAATGTAGTGCAAAACTAGATAATCCGACATGAAATTCAATAGTTAAAGCAATGCATTCTCCCAGTAAGCTATATATGAAACAATAAGACATCAACATATCAGTATGTCACGGCAGCTTCCTTCTCCTAGCATAGTAAATTACTGGAGCAAGAACCAAATTTTGGGTCAAAGCAAAGGGGGCATCGCGACTTACTAGGACGCGACATAGGCAAGCGCGGCGTCTCCGACGCGGTAGACGGAAAGCCGTCGGAGCGTGCCTTGCGCACGAGCGGCAAGGCGGCGCACAGCGGCATCGGCCCTGACGCGGCAGTTGATGCGGCGGCACCAGGCTTCGATGTCGACTTCCCCCCACATGTCCGGCGACGCAGCGGCTTCCCTCCACGCCCTGCACACCGCCGCCGGGCCGCGCGCAATCTCGTCCGCGGGGAACCTGCCCCGCAGGATTAGCGCCAGCATCTCCGGGCTGACCGCCTCCGTCCACCTCCAACTGTACATTTCCTCCTCGACCTCGTCGCCTCCCACATCTCCTGCTCCACCACCTCCCGAGGCATCGCAAGGACCCGCTTGCTTCGTCTCCGTCACCGGGCTCATTCCAGACCCTCTCCCCCCGCAGCTTCCTCCATCAAGCCCCACCTTTTCCGCCTCCACCTCCCTCGGCCACCCTCCTCCATCTCCGACCGCTACCGCTCCACCACAAACTCTAGGCTTCTTCTTCATGGCCTCCGCGTGCGACCACTTCACCACGGGGGGCGCTGGCGTTCTCCCTCTCCAGCCGCCATTAGGCCTCTCCCGCCTCGCCTCCCGCCCCGGCCCCCCTCATCCCGGAAATCCGCCGGCGGAATTAGTGCTCGCACGCTTCATCGCCGGCGATTGCCTCCGCGAACTCGCCGTGCCTGCCGCTTTTGGTTTTCGGTTTGGGGGAGGATTTGGGGGAGGAAGGGAGAAGGACACACCCGTCTCACTGGAATCGAACTACTACTACCTTCTTATGGCAATGGAGCTCATCTACCCACGTCGTGGATCGACGGAGCCAATACCCACACGTGTCCACTCCAACGGCTCGATACCATTGCCTTTTCGAGTTCGTGGGTTCGGGACGTCGAGTGGACCGGAGTACGGGTGCACGGTGCCGTTTGGCATTCAAAGGTACTGCGAAAATGCGCTCTCGCTGGCACCTCGCGGCAAACATGGTGGGTTTGCACATGCAGTCCTGCCGCTGGTTGGTTTGAATTATTTTTCATGTAAAGAAAAGTTTACAGAGTGAATAATGAAAAAATGTCATATATTTGAGAGGATGGGATTGGAATGGAACGTTGATATTTTTCTGATCCAAAATAAAGTTATAAATTCTGATTTTGATGCATCGCCTACTCTTCTTTTAACTTCAACTACATTTTACCACTCAAAAAAAAAAACTTCAGCTACATTTTTCCTCACGAGACTCTACTGAAACATCAAGACATTGCCACAAATCAGGAGATCATTCCCCTTTGATATTAATTTACCCTTCTCCGAAGATAATCTGTCTCCAACTAAAGCTATCATTTCTTGTGTGGCATTCTGCACTTAGCCGAACTGTCATCCCGAGAAACTTCCACCAAAGGGGACTGAACATGTCCAACACAATTTCCATCTTATATTGATGTAATTTTTTCTACAGCTCTTTCAACGACAGCTTTGGTGGGTTATTTGGGAGAGCATTTGGAGATAACAACATCACGATGTCCGCTTGTCAAAACTTCACTCTCATCTGATATTTGTTTCTCTTCCTACAATCTTCAAAGATTGATCCTTTATTTCTTCCCGAGAAGATATTTGTAATGCATAGAATAGCATAATATAGAGTAAATTCCTGTTTTTACCCCATAGTTTAACTTTTTTGACACTCATTATCCTATTTAACAATTTTTTATATGGTTACCCCATTTAGCAAAAGTTTTGCCAAATTTTACCACCTAAGATTTTGCAGATAATTTGTTATGTGGGTGATAGTTCGACACTTGTCCTCGAATTTTTCCTACACCTGAAGAAAACCATGAACCAAAAATGTGTACATAATCATAATCTTGGTGTTAACAATCACTACAGCAGGCGTGTGTCTTAGATGAGTTAGATTCATCATTTGGTAATATTTTGCCATGTAAATATATATAACCATATGAGTTGGCCACGTAATCTTGCTAGACCAAAACGCTGATGTGGCATGTAATTAAAGAAGAGAGAGAAGACTAGAGTAACATAGGTGAAAACCGCATCATAGCGCACAGTTCAGGATTCTTTTAACGAAAAATGGATCCAGTGTGCCGCATCATCCCCAATCCCCCCTTCGTTCCTTTCCTCCTCTGCCTGCTGCTCCCGCCCAGCTCGCCTCCATCTCCCGCCTCCAACTCCTGCTCCCGTCCTCCCTCCCTCGTGCTCCCGCCCTATGCGCCTCTAATCTCCTGCTCCGTGCAGCCCAATCTCTCGCTCGCACCCTGCCGCCTCCAACTCCCGCCCTACTGCCTCAAATCCCAGATCTTCTCTCCGTCCCGGCTATCGACGGCGGTGTCGGCCAGCGGTGCCCCAGCGGTCATGGTGAGATCCACTGCCCGCAATGACACGGCTTCGGTCCGGCCTTCAGCCACCCCGCCACCACAATAGTTCCCCATCGCCCCAATGAGCTCCTCCCCGAACCCCTCGACGCCGCCTCACTTCTATCCCGGCGCCCCAACAAGCTCCTCCACCAACCCATGTGTGAACCAGTGGTAAGTTCACTTGTTTTGCTAGATGATGGTTCATTCTTATCATGGTAGACAATATCAATATCATGATGGTTCATTATTATCATGCTAAACAGTAGTTGTTTCACATTGAACTATTTTCCATTCTTATCGGTGTAAAACAGTAGCTATTTCACAATTAGCAGTGAAGGTTTGAGATATTGTCAAGTACAGTTCTGTTAATTTAGTAAGAGTGTGATGCTATAACCAAGGTAGATATTTTTGTAAATTTCAGCAAGAAACTTTTAACATTGTGATGCTAAGATTTGTACCCGAAGGTTTGCTTAGTTTTGGAATCTGATTCTTGTAACAGGAGGCCAATGTATACCCATGCGCCCGAAGGTTTGCTTAGTTTTGGACAGGTCCCGCCAATGCATATGTATAATTTCCAGCCACCACCAATACACAATCATGAACAAGGAACCCAAAGGATGGAGAATTTACACTTCATTGGTGCTTCTCCGTATGATTCCTTTTCAACACCACCACCACCGCCGCACCCTAAAGTTACATCTCGGTATGCTCCTGCCAAAGTGAATTCAAATTCTTCCAAAAGGAAAAGGAATATTATCAATGTTGATGACGAAGAACCGAGCAAAAGGACCGCACAACGCATGTCCTATACACCCGAGGAACATGTGCGATTGGTAATGTTATTCTTGCCCAAATCCTTTTTATTGGTATTTAAATTATTATAGGTTGTTAGGCTCATCTAGATTAAATGTTCACAAACTAGGCAAACTCTTGGCTAGAGTGTTCAGTTGATCCCATCGATGGGAATGGTAAGAAGGGTGAAAAGTTTTGGGATGAAATTGCTGCTCTGTACAACAGTACCACACCTAATAGAAAGAGAGATCGCAATCAATTGAAGCAAGAGTGGCAACGGACCAAGAAAAGGCTTAGTGCTTTCCATGGTGAGTGGATTGCTGTGAATGGTGTGTATCATAGTGGTTTCAGTACTATAGACCTGGAGACAAAGGCCTTAGAGAAGTATGAAGCCAACTATGGGCATCCGTTTCAACATTTCACAATGTGGGTAAAACTCAGGGATGATGGAAAATGGCTGGTATGTTACAATAGAATGTCAGCGAAAAAAGGGAAGGGTCCATCTGAGGGGACGAATCTCACATCAAATGTTTTCCACTTGGAAGGTGAGTAGTGGCCACTAGCTGGTCGTGATAAGGCTAAAGCGGAATGTGCTAATAAAGGCAAGGCAAGAGAAGCCTCTCAGGAGCTAGGAGAAAAATTAGACAAATTCATTGAGGTTAACAATCAGTCTACGGAGGAGCGTCAGAAGGTGATGGAGACCCAGGTGTTTCTTTCTAATTGACAGCTTGAAACTGCAAAGATCACCAACAAGACAAAAATATTGGATGTTTATCAAAATCTTCTCTTAGCTGACACATCTCGTATGGATGATTCTACAAAAGCTGGTCGGGCTAAAGCCTTGAAGTGTATGGAGTCCATGCTATTTTCTGAAGAAAATACAAGTATATGATAAATTCTGAAATACCCTTTTTTGTGCACATTACTTTTTGAAAGCTTCTTCTGTAGTGATTCATTTCATCTGTCTGACTAGGTGATCGAGGGGAATATTCTGCATGATTCATTTCAGCTGTATGAGTGATGGTTGTTTTGTTAATGAAGAGGCAAAGCTCTCGGACAGCTATGTGAACATGATTCAGTTCAGTTGTGTGACATTTGCTGTTTCAGTCAGTTAGTTTTTTTTTAGATTTCAACTGTGTGAACATGATTGGTTTCTGTGTGAACCTGGCGGTTTGGTGTCTTTTCAGTTCTGTGAACCTGATGGTCTGGTGTCTTTTCAGCTACGTGAACTTGATGGTTTGGTGTATGGTCGGTTAAACCTCTTAGATGTGAATTGATGGTTTGGTGCCTGTCATTTTCCTTTTAGATGTTAATTGTGTGAAAGCCCAGCCGTTTCATTTTCTGGTTTGGCGTTATATATACAAGCCTACACTATTCTCATTCCTTCACAGTGATCCACTTCTTTTCCTCTCCCAAAAGTTGTCCAACAGTCCACATGCTGATGATCGGGATGGGGAAGTAGATGACATGGACGCTGAAGCCAACATCATTGATCCTTCTTCCTTGTACACGCTAGATGACTACCTTGTCGAGAAGGACATGCTAGCCTCATTTGCCAAGGAGATCGCTACAGTAGTGAAGGAAAGCCTGGAAGATGAAGTAAGATCAACAAGAAGTGGTTCGAGGGCTTTCATGAACAAACCACGTGAAGCAGCCGCTGTACAGCTGGTACGAGATTATTTCTATGATAATCCTCTCTACCCCGACAAAGTATTTCGTAGAAGATTTCAGATGAGAAGACCCCTCTTCAAGCGCATCGTGCATGCACTAGGAGAGTGGTCTCCGGAGTTCACACAAAGGAAATATGCTCTTGACCGCGATGGGCTCTCTCCATTGCAGAAATGCACATCAGCTATTCGACAATTGGCGTATGGTACTCCAGGGGATGCACTCTATGAGTATCTCAAGATCGCAGAGTCCACCTCAGTTAAGTGCTTAAAGTTGTTTGTCAAAGGGGTGATTCATATATTCGGTGATGATTATTTGCAACGACCCAATGTCGATGATGTGCAACGCTTACTTGATGTTGGAGAGAGTCGTGGGTTACCTGGGATGTTAGGAAGTCTCGACTGTATGCACTGGCGTTGGGAGAAATGTCCCTTGTCATGGAGGGGGCAATTCACCAACGGGTTTAAAGGTGCTCCAACTCTTATTTTGGAGGCAGTTGCTTCTCAGGATCTTTGGATATGACATGCTTTTTTTGGTCTTACTGGATCCAACAACGACATCAACGTGCTTAATCAATCACCATTGTTTGTTGAGCAACTAAAAGGGCAAGCTCCTAAAGTGAACTATACCGTCAACGAGAAACAATACCAACTAGGTTATTACCTTGTAGATGGAATATACCCCGAGTGGGCAACATTCATAAAATCCATACCGATGGCTCAAACACCAAAGCACAAGTTGTTTGATCAACATCAAGAAAGAGCAAGGAAGAATGTGGAACGTGCATTTGGGGTGCTCCAGGCCCGATGGTCCATTTTACGGCAACCAGCGCGTTTATACGACAGGGGTGATATCTATCATGTTATGTTAGCTTGCATCATTCTACATAACATGATAGTCGATGACGAAAAAGAAGAGGCGGCCAATATTCTTGATTTGAACGAGGAAGCAGGCTCATCGATTGTTCTTCCATCGGTATTTACTCATGGTGACATTCCAACATTTGCCGATGTACTTGAAAGAGATGCTAGAATTCGTAATCGTCCGACTCACAAAGCTCTAAAAGCTGATTTGATTGAGCATATTTGGAAAAAGTTTGGGCCACGATAGGCTATTCCTGAGTCTTGAATTATGTAATATCAAGTATCTTTTATATATAATAATATATCAAGACTTCATATTCTTATCGATCCATTTAAGTTTGTACGTTAATTTATCCATGTCCAAAAGAATTACATTAGTACATGCCACAACTAGGTCACAAAGTTGAAGTACTATTATAGATCCTACAAAGTAATAAATATAGTTCTCTATGTTATCACACCTATGATACTATCCATTGTGGAGGTAGTAACATAGACTAGTATTATATGCATGATACCACTCTATGTTACTCTCCATTGTGAGTAATCTAAGAAATCCAGAATAGTAAGCACTTACTTATGCGTACATGGCTAATCAATTCCCACAACACATCATTGACTCACCATTCTCCATGAAAAATGGCACCATCCACTTACTAAATGAGCTATGCAATGAACAAACCTTGACCTTGCAAGCGTAAGAGACTGCAACAACAAAATGGGTAGAAGCACACATTATTGTTATTCACCCCATCATTTAAAATATCCTCGTATAAAATAGCACCAAACACAACATGCATGATTTTCAACAAGTTGAGTCAGTCGACCTGCAGATTTATGCGCAAACCATCAAGCAATGAGTATAGACTGCCAGTAGTAAGTTAAGCTACCACGAAACACGGGAACAGTGGGTAAAAATAAAATAGATAGATGAAAATAAATACATAACTCTTGAAGGCAACCTTGAACTCCCTGAGATGATTGCCACTGCCCGAGGCAATTTTAGGAGGCCTTTCTTTTTCGAAGCATTTGCCACCATCGGGAATTTATGGAAGCAACAAAATGCACTTATTTTTTACAGTGTAACTCCTTCTATTAGAGCTTGGTCCTTCTCTTTTAAGAAGGACCTCTTCTTTATTTCTTACAGAATGAAGGACGACCAAAAGACACCTCTCTTAGCATGGGTAGACGCACCGTAATTTTTTGGGGGTTATGCCTAGGGATATGCCCTTTTGTATACTTCCTCTTTTACTCCCTTCTTGCACATATTTTATCACTTTAATAAAAAATTATTGTCGGCCCTCCCATATAGTTTTTAGCTAAAAAAATTAGCTTCGCGTGAACCTTCAGTTTAGTCTCATGGAATGGCAAAGAGTTCGAATTTTCTTAAATGCCTATGATATCCTTTTTTTGATATTTCATGCTTAGTCTCATGGACCGCCAAAGAGTTCAAATTTTCTTCAATGCCTATGATATCATTTTTTTTATATTTCATGCTTGGTCAATGGTCTTTTGACTTTTTCCCACATGCATGAGACATTAGAAGATGAAGCTTTTGGAAGTATACTCTTACCATAACTTCATATGAGCCATTAGAGGAGTTTTATTAACAACCGTGGAACCAGATGAAGAAACCTACCACCACATTGATTTTCTCAACAGGGAATGCCATATCTGATGAGTTCGTTGCATGGGAAACAAAAAATCCTACAAAATATAAAGAGATAACCCTACAAGATCTAATCTACTAGATGAAACTAACAAGTAGACTAGATATAATCTACTTACCCTCGAAGAACATGAGCGTTAACGATCTAGATATCGTGGGTGACGTAGTTGGTCGCTTCTGATGATTCAAACCATACTAGATCTTGACTTCGAGATCCTTGTACCAAACAGACGGCACCTCCGTGGTGTCCACACGTTCCTCTACGACGGTGCCTCCTCCTTATTGATACCATAAGAGATGGTGGAGATGTTGGAAATATGCCCTAGAGACAAATAATAATATGAATTATTATCATATTTTATAAAGTTTATGATTAAGTTTTATATCATGCTATAACTGTATTAAAAGGAAATGTCAATACACGTGTGATATATAACAACCAGGAGTTTTTGGTGAAGCTCTAGTCACTGGTTCATTGGTCAACAGATGATCAAGGTTTCTTGATCATGTGGCATTTATGCCAATTGATAATGGAGTTACCTCATTGCGAGAATGAGATGATGAGCTATACCCAACCTCATGACCCGATCATGTCACGAAGTTCAAGTTACGATGATTAGAAAAGACCTAGTGTCCTATTACTGAAGGAAATATGTCCTGAGAGGCAATAATAAAGTTGTTATTATGTATTCCTTGTATATGATAGATGTTTATTTTGCATGCTATAATTGTATTGATAGGAAACAACAATACATGTGTGTTTAATAAACAAAAGGGTTCCTAGTTATGCCTCTCTTATAGACTAGCTTGTTGATTAACAAGATGATCAAGGTTTCCTGATCATGGACATTGGATGTTGTTAATAACAAGGTCACAGCATTTGTGAAATGATGTGATGAACATTCATCCGAAGTATAGCATTACGATCAAGTCATTATGTTTATATTGCTATAACATCATACAAAGTAGTCTTAGTCCTTAGACCATGAGATCATGTTAATTGCTAACACCGGAAGAGTATCTTGATAACATCAAACGTCACACCGTAATAGGGTGACCATAAAGGTGGGTTCAGTGCTATGAAGGTGTTATGTTGAGGCTCATGGATCAAGAGTGGAATTTGTCAATCTCGATGACGGATAGATATACTCTGGGCCCTCTCGGTGATATCACATTAAGATAGCTTGCAAGCAAGTGATGTGATCACTAGAATGTTATATCACGGGAACAAGAAAAGAGTGCATGTCGGTAACGAGATCAAACTAGGTATTTGGATACCGATGATCGAATCTCGGACATGTATTATATCATGAGACAAAGGGATTAAATTGCTGACGTTAAAGGTTCTCACGATCACAGAAGTCATCGTTGAATATGCAGGAGTCAGTATGGATCTCCAGGTCCCGCTTCTGATTATTGATCTGAGAGGAGTCTCAATCATGTTTGCATTATTCGCGAACCGTAGGGTGACACACTTAAGGGTTGCCAGACACTATTTATGAGCACATATGTTCCAGACAAAAGGTTTGCAAAGCGCAGGAATTGTTTCGATAGAAACCGGAATTGTTTCGGGTGAAATTGCAGAAAGTGGTTCTGCATGTGATATTGAAATGTTGCAAGGGGTTTTATGTGAATGTTTGTTAATTAAAGTAATTAACAAAATTCTGAATAAAATCAAATAAAAGAGTTTTATTAATTGAGAGTTGCATTTAATTTAGTGGAAATTAAATACATGTGAGTGGGATTTTGGGTGGAGGCCATGTTTATGTGAGTGAAGGTTCACCACATGAATGAAGGAGGGGAGGAGTCCCCCCCCTCATGCGCCGGCTATGGGAGGGGAGGGGTCTCCCTCCCTTCTATATAAAGCCCCCCTCTCCCCTCTCACAAACCACACCTCCTCGTGAAGGATCTCTCTCCCCCTCTAGATATTCCCCCATGGTCTCGGATTAGCGAGATACATGTTCCCGGTGGCCTTGCGTCTGGAAGTTGTTGCTGCTTCCGCTGATTCGCTGGAGCAAGGAGGTGGAGGTTGTCCGGTGGCTTGAACGTGTGTGCGAGGACGGATGCGCTGCTGATTTGCGGCACTCGGACTTCCACACGATCTTGAGATCGGCAAGCGTACGACTACATCAACCACGAGTTCCTACTCGTTAACAAAACTCATTGTCTTCGAGGGTAAGTTCTCCATGGATGTATGTCCACCCGTTGCTCTGTATCTAGTAGATAGATCTTGGCGTATAGTTCTCATCGTAAGAAAATTTTTGTTTTCTATGCTGCGAACCCAACAATTACTTAGACCAAGAGACCATATCAATCACTGTTATCTGAGGATATTCAGATAGCATCAAATGTCATCTGGTAACACGGTGATTAGAAAGGTTTGTTCTGGTATTAAGAGGAACAATTGAGGCAATATGTGTCCAGAGTGGGATTTGTCCATTCGCATGACGGAAAAGATACTCGAGGGCACACTCGGAGAAGTTATATCCAATAGCTATACAACGTGTGATTTGATCACAAGGATATCACTTGTTGGAACGAGTCAAATAACATTTGTTGATAATGAGATTAAACATGACATAGTGATTTCATTTATTAGATCCCAGACAATTCAAGTATCGAGATACAAGGAATACGACACGACGTTCATGGTTCAACAACGAAAGATTCATGGAATGCACAGGGATTAACATGGCCATCTAGGTCCCTCTGATGATCATTGGTACGGGAGGTTCCCGACCATGTCTAGAGTGTTCTCGAACCGTGGGATATCACACTTAAGGGCTTGGATGCTCAGAGAGTGTTTTGGTATCGATAGAATCACCGAAGAAAAGAGAGAAAACCGGAAGGGTTTCGGTAAGTCCGGAGGATGTCCGGAGTGGGGTGGAAGGAGTTCCATAGCCACGGGGATGGAATAATATGTAAGTGAATGTTGAATAATGATTTAATCATTCATTTATATGTATTCAATAAAAGAAAAGGAATTAAAATGGTCGAAATACCTAATTGGGCCAAAATCCCTAGGGAAAAGGACCCATGAGGGAAAGACCAAGGGGAGGAAGGAGGAGGGGTGGCCGGCTGGGCCAAGGGACCCCGCGTGGGGCCCACTTGGTCCCTAGCCAGCGCCAACCAAGCCCCCCTCTCCCCTCTCCTTTGTTTAGTCCCACATGGCTAAGGCAATTGCCTATGTGTGTGGGGGGGTCCCCTATATAAAGAGAGGTATTTTGACAAATTAAATATACAATAATCAATAAAAGGTTTCCTCTCTTTTGGGGAGACCTCCAGTTGATTCTATCTCTCTCCCGTGACCATGGTCCCAAGTCCGGATCGCGTGAGTAGGAGTCTTCATCACCGTGGAGCGCCATCGCGCTACGTGATTCGGATCGAGAAGCTCTACTTCCGCAACTGCTGCTGGATCAGAGGAGCGGGGCTAATCATTTGGCACCGGACGTGTGTAACTCCCTATGTGGTGCAACACTTGGGGCACTAGAAGTCGTTGGAGCCGCAAGAGCTATCGGGACTTCAACACAACCCAAAGGTTGGCTTCGGTTCGTCTACATCAACCACGCTCTCCCAAGCATTGACAACGTTTTTCGGTCTTCAAGGGTAAGTTTGCGAAAAGCCCCTCACATTACTACATTACTAATAGATAGGTCCTGGCATTAGGGTTCTTGGCGTAGGGGAAATTTATTATTTTCATCCGCGAACCCCCTACAGTGGTATCAGAGCCAGGTCTATGCGTAGTATTGCTAGTACGGGTAGAACACGCGAGTTGTAGCTTGTGGACGTTGATCTTTTAGTTGTTACCCTCCCACGTTGATGACCCACAAGTATAGGGGTGTATCGCAGTATTTTTGATAAGTAAGAGTGTCGAACCCAACGAGGAGCAGAAGGTGTTGGCTAGTGCTATGGATCAGGAATTCTCTGTAAATACTTAGCAAACGGATTTTTAGGGGTTTTTGATAAAGCAAGTAAACAAAGTACGAGTAAATAAAAAACAGTAGGAATAAATGCAGCAAGTGGTCCAATCCTTTATGCAGCAAAGGACAAGCCAGTTGTATTACTTAAGATGACCAAATGTTCTCGAGGACACATGGGAAGACTGTCAAGTGCTTTCGCTTCATATAGTTGATTAATCTTCTTTAGCTTGCTAAGTGTTGTGTGGGTGAACCTGTGCTAATGTACCGACCTTCCTAGGACTAATACATACTTGTGATTATACCCCTTGCAAACATCCGTAAGTACAGGAAAGTAATTAAGGTAGAAACCTAACCACAACTTTAAACTCTAACCTTACGTCCCTTGTGTAATGGTTTCCTAACGGGGGTTCAGGTTTCTGTCACTCCGGCAACCCCTACGATTAGTAGCCAAATACACAATGCATTCCCCTATGCCCATATAGGTGAAGTATCATGTAGTCGACGTTCACATGACACCACTAGAAGAAGTACACCACAACTTAAATATCAAACTATTGAATCTTTCTCAACATAACTCCACTACTAACAACATGACTTCTCCCATGTCCTCAAGAACAAAACGAACTACTCACAAGACATCATATGGATCATGATCAGAGATGGAATAATGATGTATAACAATCTGAACATAAACAATAATTCAACGGTTCACTCAATAGCATCAACTACAAAGAGTAATCAACACCGGGAAAGTTTCCCCTATGAACTATGCAAGATTCAACGCAATTGTTACAACAATATGGAGATGGTGATGAGGGTGCTGATGGTGGTGATGATGATGATCCCGATGAAGTCCAGCTTGATGGTGGTGTTGATGGCGACGATCTTCCCTCTCCGGGAAGGAATTCCCCCGGCAGAAATCTATCTACCAGAGAGATCTTTCTCTCTCGGTGTTTTCCGCCCCGTAGAGGCAGCGGAATCTTCCTGTGGTCACACCCGAGTCTTAGGATTTCGGGAGGATAATATACGCCAGAGGGGAGTGCCAGGGGTGGACCAGGGCGGCCACACCACCTGGTGGCGCGGCCTAGGCTGGCCCGCGCCAGGGGGTGGTGTGGGCCCCCTGTGGCCCATCTCCAGCCCCCCTTCTGGCTTCCTTCGTCTTCTAGAAAGATAGGATTTTCCGTATATTTTCCCGGATTTTCTGATCTTCGCGAATTTTACCTCCAAACATCACCTTTTCCATCAGAATCCTAACTGCAGCGGTCCATGCTCCAAAAGTCATCAACCATGCAAAAACATATGAAATAACATAAGTATCACCTCTCAATACGAAATATATCAATGAATAACAGTGAATTATGACATAGAATAGTGATGCAAAATGGACGTATCACACGTGTACTTGTGTATACCGCAGTAATTCTTGATGAAGCGGCCCCCAACTGACTTTACGCGTTCATTCGTGAGACTGGTCCACGCTTGACATACGGCTTGTACCGTATAAAGTGGCTTTGGGGGGTGTTTGTCTCTCTCTCATTAGTTGGTATACCATTTGCAAAGGAGGGCCCCAAGACGGGTGTAGTATAGACAACTACTTTATCAGCATTGTGGTCGAAGTTCGTAGGTAAGAATGGTTCTTGTACGAAAGTCCTATCAGCCACGTAAGTGTAGGGGTTCGTAGCATGGAAAACAAAATTTTTCTATCGCATACAAACAAACAAGCCAAGATCTATCTACTAGATTGTAGCAACGAGTCGATAGTGGAACTCACCCTCGAAGATTCCAAAGCGGTTAACGAGAGCAGATTCTCGTGGGTGATGTAGTCGTACTCTTTCCGATCTCAAGATCGCGTAGACGATCCTTCCGGCGCCACGTTCCAGCAGCGCTCCCGCAGTCGGTCACACGTTCGGTACTCGACGAAGACCTTCCTCTCCCTTGTTCCAGCAGGCAGCGGAGGTTGTAGCATTCTCCTCGCGATTCCGGCAGCACAACGGCGCGGTACCGGAAGTAGAGGGGAGATCCCGCAGGGCTTCGCCTTAAGCCGGTGCGAGTATGGTGGAGCTTATGAGAGAGGCTATTAGTGGTCTAGTAATTAGACACACCAATTAGAAGGCTCTAAACCAATTAGAAGGCTCTAAACCGAAATAGCTCTAAACCGGGGTTTAGGTCTAGGGTTTAGTTTAGAGGATAGGAACTTGTGTGTCTGTGGAGGGGAGCCCTGCCCCTCCTTATATAGGTGGGAGGGGGCTGGCGCGCCAGGGGGAGGGAGTGGAGTCCCTCCCCAACTCGGCATTGGAGTTGGCCGCCGGTTGGAGGAGGTCTCCCTCTCCAACTCGGTTTCCCTCTTCTCCTCCTCTTTCCACTTTCCAAAACTTGCCGTTTGACTTTCAAACTAGCCGTTTGACTTTTCAATTTAGGATTTAAATAAACCCTTTATTTTGGACAGCGAGAACACTTAGTACATGATGCAATCATTCCAATATGTAATGACACATTCATGTACCCCTTCCCCCCCGGAGTGCCGGACAATCCGGAACCTTCCAGAACATTCCTGATGAAAACACCGGAATCATTCCCGAACTCCGAAATGGGACTTTCCTTATATGAATCTTATTCTCCGGACCATTCCGGATCTCCTCGTGATATCCCGGATCCCATCCGAGACTCCGAACAACATTCGGTCTCTTTCTCATAATACCATAACTACTCAAACAACGTCGAATCCTTAAGTGTGTCTCCCTACGGTTCGTGAATTATGCGGACATGATCGAGACACTTCTCCGAACAATAACCAATAGAGGAATCTGGAAATTCATATGGCTCCCACATATTTCTACGATTACTTTGCGATCGAATGAACCACTTACATACGATACCAATTTCCCTTTGTCTCACGATATGTTACTTATCCGAGGTTATGATCGTCGGTATCTCTGCATACCTAGTTCAACCTCGTTACTGATAAGTACTCTTTTCTCGTTCCCGTGATATGTGATCCCTTGTGACCAAGTCACATGCTTGCAAGCTAATTGGATGACATTTCACCGAGAGGGCCCAGAGAATATCTATCTGTCATGTGGATGGACAAATCCCACTCTTGATCCATGTGTTTCAACCAATACTTTCCGAACACTCAATGCCACCTTTATAGCCACCCTGTTACGGTGTGGTGTTTGATGACATCAAAGCATCCATCCAGTAAAGGTGATATGCATGATCTCATGGTCGAAGGAATTAGGTTACTATGTATCAGAAAGCATATAGCAATTGAACTATTTGAAATGACTTGATCTTTATGCTACGCTTATCTATAGGAGTATGTCCATCACATCATTCTCCTAATGATATGATCCTGTTGCTAATAACATCTCTATGTTCATGATCAGGAAACCATGATCATATATTAACCAACAAGCTAGTTTAACAAGAGGCTTTACTAGGGACTCTTATTTTAGTTTACAAATCACACAAGTATTAATGTTTCCGGTTAATACAATTATAGCATGGTATGTAAACATTTATCATAAGTGTGAAGACATGATAATAACCACTTTATTATTGCCTCTTGGGCATATCTCCAACAGTCTCCCACTTGCACTAGAGTCAATAATCTAGTTTCGAACCTTTGTGTATATAACACCTATGGCTTTCCGGTGTTGTATGTACACGATTGCTAGTGGTCAACTGATCTCCGGATCTGACACTTCCAGGTCCGTGTGTAATTGCATGTCTTTGCGTCTTTACGCATCACTCATTCTCTAATGAGATGGCTTTGTATAAATTTGGTCTTTCAGTGTGACCTTTAGTTCTTTGGGGTTAAAACATGTTGATAATATTGTCGCACAATATATCTTCATAGTATTATCCCACTGTGAACTACACCTAGTTTGATAACAAACTTCTTGACACAAATGCCCTCTTTTGCTGCTATAATAGCAGTCATATACTTAGCCTTTTGTTGTAGTATCTGTCACAATGTCTTAACTTTGGAAATCATCCAAATCCATTATGGAACTCACTTTCCATTATATTGTGCCACCCTTAGTTTAGATTGAGATAAACTTAATCTGTACTTTGTGACAAAGCTAGTATCAATGTAGTACTTTTACAATGAACTAACCATCTATTTGTCACTTCTACAAATAATATACTCTTAGTTCTTCCAAAAGATCATAAGAATATCCTTACTATTGTCCAATGATCATCTTACGAATCATTCTGGTATATGCTCACTACATTTAGAGCATAGGACATATCTGGATTTGTACATATCACAGTATGATTGATATAAATACTCTTTGTGATTTCATACATCAAGTATCAATCTATACTTGATTATTTGTTTCACTTTACCAAATGTCAATACACTTGAATATATCATCAACATTGAACTTATTCAATCATTTCTGTGCAATAAGAACCTTTCTTGTAGTTCCTATATTGAACTCATTCAATATATCATCTATGTATTTTTGGCACAACCATATTAGCGTCTATTGATGCCAAATATTTGGGTTTTGCCTAAGTCTTTCATCGGGATGAAATTCTTAATATGTGTTAATAAAAGATACATTATTTCCAATCAACAATATGTCTTCCACATAATGTATTAGAAACATGTCTTAGCGCTCCCACTTAATTTCTTGCAAATGCAAGCATCTTCATCGTCTCTAATGAACTTTTAAACTCCTTTAATAGTTTCATCACAGTGAAGATTCCAACTCCGCGATGCTCACTTTAACCATTGAAGTTTGCATATGCTTTTAGCATCCTTTGAATTAACAAAACCCTATGGACCGTGTTATGCACATGTCCTAGGTAACGATTCTATTAGAAGAACTTGTTTTGTTTATTCAACTACCATATAACAAAATTATATGTAGTGGTTGCTACATTAATCCGTCTAGACTAAATATCACTATGACAGATCAAATCTTGTCATAGTCAACCTTTGAACATTGTTGTGAACTCTTTCTCAACATGTCGACTATTTCATAGATGTAAAACATCCATGTCTATTTCTTTATAGATCCAGACACAACTGTAAGGTCTTACACCTTTCTCGAGGGTCCTTCAAGTTCAAAACTTGATTTCTCGTGTATGGAACTATCACGGATTTTATGGCTTCAAGCCATTTTACGGAGTCAGGGCCCATCATCGCTTCTTTGTATGTAGTCGGTTCATTATTCTCAAATAATGATTCAACCCTCAAATCTTGGTATTTGATTGTTTACCCGATCTACTTGTTTCAATAGGAACTTAGATCTCCGTGACCACAACCTTTGAGGTACGTGAGCCATGAGCATTGTTGCCGCCTCCGGAACACTTTTCGGTGCTGCGCAACTCTGCACATATAGCTAAGGTTCTTTAACCTTTTCAAAGTTCTATTGTCCTCCCACTTAATTTTTTACGAAAAATTCCTTCTCAAAGAAACTTGACGTTTTAAGTGACAAACACTTTTGTCTCCGGTGTTTATGGAGGAATACTTAATAGTCATACAAAGACAGGTTCATCCGACTTTGGTTGCAAACATCTTTCTTATGCATAGCATACCAATGTTTAAGAAAGGACAACTTGGGTTTTATCCCAAACCATAACCTTATATGGTGTCATTTCAACGGATTACGATGGAGCTCTTTTCAGTGGAAAAACGGTAATCTCTAAAGCTTTTAATCTTAAAAATATAATGGCAGTTTTATGAAATTACACCTTCGATCTTACCATGTCAAACAAGGTTTAATTACATATCTCGAACGTTCCATACTCTTATGGTGTTTCGGGAAAATGCAAATCCATGGAACGATTCCTTAAATCTTAGGTATTATGCTAAACTTGTAACTCAAATATCTTCCTTTATGATCTTATCATAAACTATTTATATTCTTGTTACAATGATTTTGCACTTCATCTTGAAAGTCCTTGAACTTTTCAAATGTTTCACACTTCATCCTTATTAAGTAAATATTCATATATTCACTCAGATTTTCGGAGAAAGCATATGAAGTTGAAATCCATCGCTCTTGACTACACATAACGGACTTCGTACAACAATATGTACAAGTTCCAATAAGCTAGTCATTCGTTCCCTTTTGGCCTATGAACGAAGTTTTAATTATCTCTAGGAAAGTTTCACAAGCGTCATTTGATCAAAAATCAGAAGACTCCAAAATTCCATCCACATGGAGTTTCTTCATGTTATCTTTCCAATATAATTCAAACAGCGATGTCACTTCCTAAGTGATCTTTCAATCAATTTGTCTTTCGACATTTTTAGCACTAGTTTTATGGATGTGATTTCTCCAACGAGATTTGTGAATCATCCATCTTTTATGGATTACGGCAATTATTTGAACAACCTTTTGTTCTCATAATACCTGATAAAACAAATCTTTGAAGGCAAGCTTTGATGTTTAACGAGCAACACAATAACCCTTTATTTGTTCTCGATGAACATCATCACATATTCTTTTGCTAGTTACTTAGGCCATTGTAGTTCATGAATTGTGTTGTTTCGTATGACGATTCACACCAACAAATTCAGTATCAAATACTTGAGAACCACATTGTTTAATAAGCAAAGAATATAGCCATAACATGTATATCATCTATATACTTAAACTGAACAATTCTAGTCTTTTCTTTTCTGCCATATATTTATGAGATTCTCTTTCAATATTTCCTTTTCTATTTGAAAGAATCTATCAATATCAATAGTGGAGTCATACATATGACATATAGTCCAAAGCGTGTATAATTAAATACCAATGTCTTTGGACTTGCACTTTGAAGTAGATCACCATCATCAAATATTTGGTGTTCTTTCAAATTCCTTTCTTTAGTAATCTCTTGGTGTAGTAAACATTTTACCTACATCAAATATTCACCCTTATCATGGAATCGTCCATGATCAAGCTACTTTTAGCTTATAACGATGAATTATGAGTATAATGTTGCTATCCAAAACCTTTTGGAGGATTAGGACAACAAGTGTCTCCAACCTTTTTGCAAATTCTCATCAAATATGAGAACATGACTTTTGCCATATTATACTCTATCATGTTGCAACCAAAACTTCGTTTCAGATATCACAATATCTTCCACACATCATGGTTTCTGAAACAACTCTTTCAGATCCTAGATAACCTTGATATTAAGGGAATCCTTTGAATATCAAGAATCATGGATACAAACATGATACTTATATACTAACACTTGGAATTGTTACTCTTGATTTAATACTAATTATTAAACTTCATGGAGTAACCGGAACTTACTGAAAGTTTGCAATAGGACTTTTAAACTTTAGATTAACACTTAAAACAATACGATACCAGTTCGTAAAGTATCTAACCAGAATTCTATAGTTCTATCATCTCAATTATAACTAAGCGCAAGGTGGTAAACGGATGCCAATGACTACAACAACTATGCAAATTCACTTTGATTTAGTTTATGATAAATTGAGTTCTAATTAATAATTAAATTAATCTAGGTGAACTCCCACTCAAAACAATATCCCTCACATTGTTTTAGTGATCACACGAACCAAATCCACCACATCAAAACCGATCATCACGTGAGTTGATGTAGCTTCAATGGCGAACAATCAACATGTTCATCATATCTACTATATGACTCATGCTCTGCCTTTCGACAATCCGTGTTCCTGAGGCCATGTCTGTACATGCTAGGCTCGTCAAGATCAAACCTTAGCTACCGCATAAGCAAATCTGGCTTGCTTACGTTGTATTCACCCGCGGAATCAAAGACACCCGATCATCACGTGGTGCTTCGAAGCAGCAAGCTTTGGCAACGGTGCATACTAAGGGTGAACACTTTAGAACTTGAAATTTATGTGTATAAGGGATCATCTTATAATGCTACCGTCGTCTACTAAGCAATACAAGATGCATAAAGGATTAACATCACATGCAATTCATAATATGTGATATGATATGGCCTTTCTTCTTTGTGCTTCCGATCTCCATCTTCAAGCACGAACATGATCTCCATCATCACCGGCATAGCATCAAGGTCAATGACGCTTCTTCATGGTTGTCGTCCACCAGCTTCAACTATTACAACTATTTTGAATAGACACGCAGGTCTTAACAGAAATTAAAGACAACCATATGGCTCCTGCCGGTTGCCAACTTACAATAAGGAACATTGCATACATCAAATATAATCACAATCATGGCCATATCACATCACTGCACACCCCTGCAAAACAAAGTTAGACGCCTCTACTTTCTTTGCATATTTTACGTGGCTTGGGGCTTTCAATAAGTGTCGTTCTAACTTACGAACAAGAACCACAACATTGATACTAGCATTGTTGATTACCCGTTGTAAATTGGATCTTAACTATGCTAGGAGAAACAGGCACCCGCAAAGCCACTTATGCAATACAAGTTGCATGTCAAACGTGGAGCAAGTCTCATGAACGATGTCATGTAAGGTTAGCCCGGGCCGCTTCATCCCAACATACCGCAAGATGCAAAGTACACAAGAAGCAATCGACAATAAAAGCATCAACGCCCACAATGACCATTGTGTTCTACTCGTGCAACAGATCTACATATAGACACGGCTCTGATACCACTGTAGGGGTTCGTAGCATGGAAAACAAAATTTTTCTATCGCATACAAACAAACAAGCCAAGATCTATCTACTAGATTGTAGCAACGAGTCGATAGTGGAACTCACCCTCGAAGATTCCAAAGCGGTTAACGAGAGCAGATTCTCGTGGGTGATGTAGTCGTACTCTTTCCGATCTCAAGATCGCGTAGACGATCCTTCCGGCGCCACGTTCCAGCAGCGCTCCCGCAGTCGGTCACACGTTCGGTACTCGACGAAGACCTTCCTCTCCCTTGTTCCAGCAGGCAGCGGAGGTTGTAGCATTCTCCTCGCGATTCCGGCAGCACAACGGCGCGGTACCGGAAGTAGAGGGGAGATCCCGCAGGGCTTCGCCTTAAGCCGGTGCGAGTATGGTGGAGCTTATGAGAGAGGCTATTAGTGGTCTAGTAATTAGACACACCAATTAGAAGGCTCTAAACCAATTAGAAGGCTCTAAACCGAAATAGCTCTAAACCGGGGTTTAGGTCTAGGGTTTAGTTTAGAGGATAGGAACTTGTGTGTCTGTGGAGGGGAGCCCTGCCCCTCCTTATATAGGTGGGAGGGGGCTGGCGCGCCAGGGGGAGGGAGTGGAGTCCCTCCCCAACTCGGCATTGGAGTTGGCCGCCGGTTGGAGGAGGTCTCCCTCTCCAACTCGGTTTCCCTCTTCTCCTCCTCTTTCCACTTTCCAAAACTTGCCGTTTGACTTTCAAACTAGCCGTTTGACTTTTCAATTTAGGATTTAAATAAACCCTTTATTTTGGATAGCGAGAACACTTAGTACATGATGCAATCATTCCAATATGTAATGACACATTCATGTACCCCTTCCCCCCCGGAGTGCCGGACAATCCGGAACCTTCCAGAACATTCCTGATGAAAACACCGGAATCATTCCCGAACTCCGAAATGGGACTTTCCTTATATGAATCTTATTCTCCGGACCATTCCGGATCTCCTCGTGATATCCCGGATCCCATCCGAGACTCCGAACAACATTCGGTCTCTTTCTCATAATACCATAACTACTCAAACAACGTCGAATCCTTAAGTGTGTCTCCCTACGGTTCGTGAATTATGCGGACATGATCGAGACACTTCTCCGAACAATAACCAATAGAGGAATCTGGAAATTCATATGGCTCCCACATATTTCTACGATTACTTTGCGATCGAATGAACCACTTACATACGATACCAATTTCCCTTTGTCTCACGATATGTTACTTATCCGAGGTTATGATCGTCGGTATCTCTGCATACCTAGTTCAACCTCGTTACTGATAAGTACTCTTTTCTCGTTCCCGTGATATGTGATCCCTTGTGACCAAGTCACATGCTTGCAAGCTAATTGGATGACATTTCACCGAGAGGGCCCAGAGAATATCTATCCGTCATGTGGATGGACAAATCCCACTCTTGATCCATGTGTTTCAACCAATACTTTCCGAACACTCAATGCCACCTTTATAGCCACCCTGTTACGGTGTGGTGTTTGATGACATCAAAGCATCCATCCAGTAAAGGTGATATGCATGATCTCATGGTCGAAGGAATTAGGTTACTATGTATCAGAAAGCATATAGCAATTGAACTATTTGAAATGACTTGATCTTTATGCTACGCTTATCTATAGGAGTATGTCCATCACATCATTCTCCTAATGATATGATCCTGTTGTTAATAACATCTCTATGTTCATGATCAGGAAACCATGATCATATATTAACCAACAAGCTAGTTTAACAAGAGGCTTTACTAGGGACTCTTATTTTAGTTTACAAATCACACAAGTATTAATGTTTCCGGTTAATACAATTATAGCATGGTATGTAAACATTTATCATAAGTGTGAAGACATGATAATAACCACTTTATTATTGCCTCTTGGGCATATCTCCAACAGTAAGACATGCAAATATAAAGTAGAGGCGTCTAACTTTATTTTGCAGGGGTGTTGTTTATGTGATATGGTAGTAGCCAAGGTAAATTAATTTACTTTTTGTTACTAAGTAGTAAGGAACAATCATGGAGATGATGGACTACCATGCTGGAGGCACCGGTACCCTAGTGCCTATGGAGCCAGAACCCTGGCGCTGGAATCCAGTGGCACAGGATGAAGATCATAGCGTGAAGGACCATATCGCATCATACTTACATTCAATCTTTATTGTTTGTGCATCTTATTGTTTGCTGGTATTAGATACTGATGACTCTGTGTATGGCACCAGAAAAATGCTGGAGCGTGGTTGATGTAGAGCTCGTTAGGAACCCCAAGAGGAAGGTATGATGAGCACAACAGCAAGTTTCCCTTAGTATGAAACCAAGGTTTAATCGAACCAGTAGGAGCAAGGAAACACCCCAAAGGTGTTACTAGCTGAGCTTTGGCAGGGCGCACTACCGGTGCTAGTAGCAACGTGGAGACCTGCACAACACAACCATAGAACTTTGTTCCCAACTTGCGATGGGGTTGTCAATCTCACCGTGTTTTGCGGAAAACAAAGGATTAAACGTATCGAATGGAAAGAAGTAATAGTTTGCAGAAAGTAAACACAAAGCAGTAAAAGATTGTAGATTGAATGTAAAAGACAAGGACTGGGATCCATCGTTCACTAGAGGTGGCTCTCCTTAGATAGATAACATGCCGGGTGAACAAATTACAGTGGGGCAATTGACAAACATCGAGAAATCAATACATGCATATACTAATCATCTTGACTCCTTTGAAACTTGATTGGGCATTACAACATTATACATAGACCGCCATCCAACTGCATCTATGACTAATAATCCACCTTCAGGTTATCATCCGAACCCCCTCCAGTATTAAGTTCCAAGCAACAGATTATTGCTTTACGAACTGCGTGCAAAGTAAACAATACGACTGTTCTATGAACAAATGATTGTTGTTTTCTCCCTAGTAGCAACAACACATTTAGTACCTTAGAGATTTCTGTCACTTCCCCAGATTACCAGAGGCATGAACCCACTATCGAGCATAAATACTAACTCTTGGAGTTGCTAGCATCTACTTGGCCAAGATAGCTACTAACAATGGAAAGCATGCAAGATCACAAATAACAAAGACATGATAGAATCAATAATCAATCTGAAATAGCATCTCCATATCCATCGGATCCCCGCAAACACAACATGCAGAATTACAAATAGATGATCTTGATCATGAACGGAGATCACAAGATCTAAACATGAAAGCACAAAGGAGGAGAACCAGCCATCTAGCTACTACATGGATCCGTAGTCCAAGGATGAACTGCTCAGGCATCACACCGGAGGCTGCATGATGATGAAGAAGGCCTCCAGGGTGAATTCTCCGGCAGGGTGTCGAGAAGAGCTTCAGATCCCTCCCGATCTAGGGATGGAGATGACGGCGGCTACAGACTCTTTCGTGGATTTTTGATCGGGCCCTTAGAGTTTTCATCCTAAGGGCATCTTATAGTCGGAAGGGGAGGCCGAGGGGGTGCCGGGAGCGGCCACACCACCCCCTGGCGTGGGCCAGGCCTGGCCACACGGCCAGGTGGTGTGGTGGCCCCCTGGCCCCTCTCCGTCTCGTATTCTGGCATCTGATGACTTCCGAAAAAATAGGCACTTTGGCTTTTGTCCCGTCCAATTCCGAGAATATTCATTTTCTGACTTTCCTAGAACCAAAAACAGCAGAAAACAGGCAGCTGGCACTATGGCTCTTGTTAATAGGTTAGTCCAAGAAATCATATGAAAAGTACTCCAAAGTTGGAACAAAACACAAGAAAGTGGATAAAACAAGCATGGAACATCAAAAATTATAGATACATTTGCAATGTATCAACATCCCCAAGCTTAACTCCTGCTCGTCCTCGAGTAGGTAAGTGATAAAAAGAAAGAATAATTTTTGAGGTGACATGCACCATCAAAGACTTGATCAAAGTATTTGTAAAACATTCAAAGCTGGGATCATAGTACTTCAATCATAACATGAAAGACAAAGTTCTAGCAATAAGACAAAAAAACTATGATGCAACATGAAAAGGCGCAAACAAAAGATTCATGAATAACAATGCTTTGCAAGACGTTTGTTTGTTTCACATAAAGAAAACATAGCATAATAGTATTCAGCTTGTCCCTCAATAGAGTAGCAAATATAAATGTATAGGACACCTTCAAAGTTCATAAGAGTGACTAGATACAATAGTTTAAAACAAGCAATATCAAGTTATGCATCAATCAATTAGTCTTGGGACAATGCACATAGAACTATGAATGGCCACTATGCTCTCAAAGTAGGTGCATAAAGATAGAAGGTGGAGACTCAATAATATGGTGGAAGAAATGTCTTTGTAAAAGGAAGTAGGGATTCAAGTCTCATAAAGAGCTTCCAAAAATTATGGTACTTATAGCTTTCAGCGCTCATTGCCACTATCATAAGAGTCTTGAAGTGATTAAGGTTAAAGTGAACAAACTATGGTGTACATGCTTGACGAAGTATAAGTCAGAAATCTTATGTCCCTTGTATACGAGGGCCGCTCCTCATGCTACTCAAGTTTAGTCACCGGTAAGTTCTTGTCATCGTAAGTACATGTGTATCATAGAGAACCGCCAACGGGGTACCCCTTGCCCAATGATACGGAAGAATCCCCATATCAAAATGACAAGGCAAGCAGACAACGAGCATCTCAGCAATCTTCTTATTTACCATGGGAATATGGTGCTTTTTTTCTCTCTTTTCTCTTTTCATAGTATCTCTTTTTTTCTCTTTTTTTCTCAATATAGGACTCTTTTTTTATAAGAAGAATGCTTCATAGACAGATCATTATGGTTACGCTGCAGGTTTCCACCATGTCAGCATGGATTAGACCAGCGGCCCAGGCGTTTATCTAACACATATACATAACTCCATGGACTTACAAGCTCCCCTTTCATTTCACACCGATGACATCCATATACAAAAGAGCATGATATCAACTAGGTACAAGTACCAAGTGAAATATTGAAAGCGTTCCCCATGAAAGCATGGTTCTGGTAATTTCCAACAAATAAGTGCAAGCATATACAACATAGACGACACAATGGTTCAAGTTTATTAAGGGCAAGGAAAGTAAAGTATGCCATCAAGTTCGTGAGAGCTTTAATCACTAGTTTTCTCATAACAAGTTTAATTTGGAAGGTAAACAAAAGCATGAATATACTTGGAATAGCATAAGCTAGTAGGTAGGTATGGTGGAATCTTTGGAATAACTTGGTTTAGTGAGTTGGATGCATGAGTGGAACTCATACTTTGTTGTGGAGGCTAGCAAAAGACTGGGAGCGACAAACTAAGAGAGCAATAATGGCCATAATCATACAGAGCGACAAAACATCATTGATCAAAGCATAAAGTGATACTACAAGTTGAAAACTAAAGGATCATAAAGGCTTAGGTGACTTGATATAGCCATAACATGGTGTGAGCATGCGCCAAGTCAACCCAAATAAAGCATCAAAGGAGAATACCACTACACTATGCTTTAATATGCTAAAACAACGCATGATTCATCCAAGGCACATTAAGCGATCTCAATTGTTTATAACAAGTCATGCTAAAACAAAGAATACTAAGCATAAAGCCAAAACAATATCAAGCATGGCATGACAAAGCATAGGCCACAGTCAAAAATGAGCTCTTTTTACCACATAAGCATGAACTTTCCTACTCTTTTCCAAACCAAACCAAAGTATTTGCAAACCAATGTATGAAAGAGGGGGTCCAACCAATTTATTCAGAAAACTAAGCAAACAAAAGCAAACTAAAAACCAAAATGAAAACAAAAAAGAAGATGCTCCAAGAACAACACAACCGTGCATGAAACAATAAAAATGAAGTGTTTGGATAAAACCTGGGATTTTTATTGATGAAGAAGGGGATGTCTTGGGCATCCCCAAGCTTTGACGCTTGTACATCTTGGATATTTCTAGGGGTGACACACGTGGCATCCCCAAGATTGAGCTTTAGTCCATCCTTCATTTCATTACTCATTCCTTCCATACACCTGAAATTTTTCTTCATATAAAACTTCACACAATCTTTATAAGCAACATTAGTGCACTCAAGATAAATAAGTCTTAAGGTTCAGTTATAACACCAAATAAACTTCCATTAGAACACTAGCTACTGTAGCACTTCCTTCAAAAAGCTCAATTCCCCAAAAGAACTCAAAAAGGAACCCACAAGAAGCAAATGCAGAAAATGGCAGAAATCTGTTAAAACAGACCAGCAGGTAAAGACGAATTTTTTCAAAGACCTTATGTTGCTCAAATCAAAACGTGTTGAACTAACTAAAGTTAGATAACAACCTGGGGCATAAGCACAAAAACTTACAGCTCAATCCGACATACAGAGCTCTCTCACAAATTTTTACGGTGAAGCACAAAAATCTGTTTCGGGACAACAACTTTCCCAATCATTACTTCACTTTCATTAGAGGTTACTCTTGGCACAAAAAGCAAATAAAAAGGATAAGGAGCGGTTATTACTGAAGTAATAACTTCCAAGACTCATCTAAAACTTTTGGGTTATCTCCCAATAAGTACTTTTCTTTAACGCCTTTAAGTTAGGCATAAGAACCAAAGAAAGAATCAAGTGTTCTCAAATGAAGAAGCATTAAGACCAAATTTCTTGCCCTTACCTCTCTTACTTTTATTCTTAACCTTGGGGAAAAATGATTGTTTGGTGGAGAAGAAAGGTTCATGGTCCCCTTTCCCACATCTATTATTGCTCCAAGTAGTTCTAATAGGGACCTTCCAAGTGTAATTTGTACTTTTCCTGCACATTCAATAACAAGATAATCAATAGAAATCATTTTCCCAAGGATCTTTGTAAACACTCCTTCAACTATTCCAAGAGGTAATATGGTAGTATTATTAGCAAGAGATATTTCTTTTCCTCCTTTAATGAGCCCCCAAGTATTCAGAGATTTATAAATATCTTTGGGCATAAGACAAAATTCAGACATGA
Source organism: Avena sativa (assembly GCA_916181665.1). Lineage (NCBI taxonomy): Eukaryota > Viridiplantae > Streptophyta > Magnoliopsida > Poales > Poaceae > Avena > Avena sativa. The sequence continues at coordinate 463,378,209 of OV702287.1, forward strand.
TATCACAGCGAGCTTGAAAAGTTTCAGTGTTCATCTCAATCTTTACTGTAGGAAGCCACTTTGATGGTGCAGAATTTATTGGAACATAATTGTGATGCTCCCTAAGCGTATTATAGCAACTTTCTAAGCTAGTAGTGCTAGTCTCAAGAGTGTTCAACCTAGCAAATATTTTTGCGAAAGAAATATCAGTTTGGCTAGGCATGTTGCAAGTGAGGATCAATTTCTTTATAGCATTAATAGCATCATCCTCATTACATTGGAGGAAATCTCCTCCCACAATAGCACCTAAAGCATTTCTATAGCAAAGAGCAATCCCAAGGTAAAAACTGCTAAGGAACAAGCTTTGAGTCATTTTAGGCTCAGTTTTTTCATGTAGATCAGAGATTCTAGACCAAGCTTCCTTAAAACTTTCCTCAATTCCTTGTTTAAAAGTGAAAATCATTTCCTCGGGTGACATAGTGACTGGAGCAAGGCTAGACATAGTGGCAACTTAAGAAAGGAACTGATTTTTTTTGTGTTTTTGAAATAAGAAAGCAAACTAGTAAAACTATTTTTTTTGTGTTTTTGATAACAAAACAAGCAAACAAAGCAAAAAAAACTAAGCAAAACAAAAACAACAAAGTAAAGAGATTGGTTATGAGGGACTCCCCTTGTGAAGATGTCCTTGACTCCCCAACAACGGTGCCAGAAAAATGCTTGATGGCTCGGTGTATGGAGCCAGAAAAATGCTAGAGCGTGGTTGATGTAGAGCTCGTTGGGAACCCCAAGAGGAAGGTATGATGAGCACAGCAGCAAGTTTCCCTCAGTATGAAACTAAGGTTTAATCGAACCAGTAGGAGCAAGGAAACACCCCAAAGGTGTTACTAGCTGAGCTTTGGCAGGACGCACTACCGGTGCTAGTAGCAACATGGAGACCTGCACAACACAACCACAGAACTTTGTCCCCAACTTGTGACGAGGTTGTCAATCTCACCGTGTTTTGCGGAAAACAAAGGATTAAACGTATCGAATGGAAAGAAGTAATAGTTTGCAGAAAGTAAACACAAAGCAGTAAAAGATTGTAGATTGAGTGTAAAAGACAAGGACCGGGATCCATAGTTCACTAGAGGTGGCTCTCCTTAGATAGATAACATGCTGGGTGAACAAATTACAACGGGACAATTGACAAACATCGAGAAAGCAATACATGCATATACTAATCATCTTGACTCCTTTGAAACTTGATTGGGCATTACAACAGTATACATAGACCGCCATCCAACTGCATCTATGACTAATAATCCACCTTCAGGTTATCATCCGAACCCCCTCCAGTATTAAGTTGCAAGCAACAAATTATTGCTTTGCGAACTGCATGTAAAGTAAACAATACGATTGTTCTATGAACAAAGGATTGTTGTTTTCTCCCTAGTAGCAACAGCACATCTAGTACCTTAGAGATTTCTGTCACTTCCCCAGATTACCAGAGGCATGAACCCACTATCGAGCATAAATACTAACTCTTAGAGTTGCTAGCATCTACTTGGCCAAGATAGCTACTAACAACGGAAAGCATGCAAGATCACAAATAACAAAGACATGATAGAATCAATAATCAATCTGAAATAGCATCTCAATATCCATCGGATCCCCGCAAACATAACATGCGGAATTACAAATAGATGATCTTGATCATGAACGGAGCTCATAAGATCTAAACATGAAAGCACAAAGGAGGAGAACCAGCCATCTAGCTACTACATGGATCCGTAGTCCAAGGATGAACTACTCACGCATCACACCGGAGGCTTGCATGATGATGAAGAAGGCCTCCAGGGTGAATTCTCCGGCAGGGTGTCGGGAAGAGCTTCAGATCCCTCCCGATATAGGGATGGAGATGACGGCGGCTACAGACTCTTTCGTGGATTTTTGATCGGGCCCTTAGAGTTTTCGTCCTAAGGGCATCTTATAGTCGGAAGGGGAGGCCGAGGGGGTGCCGGGAGCGGCCACACCACCCCCTGGCATGGTCCAGGCCTGGCCGCGCGGCCAGGTGGTGTGGTGGCCCCCTGGCCCCTCTCCGTCTCGTATTCTGGCATCTGATGACTTCCGAAAAAAATAGGCACTTTGGCTTTTGTCCCGTCCAATTCCGAGAATATTCATTTTCTGACTTTCCTGGAACCAAAAACAACACAAAACAGACAGCTGACACTGTGGCTCTTGTTAATAGGTTAGTCCAAGAAATCATATAAAAAATACTCCAAAGTTGGAACAAAACACAAGAAAGTGGATAAAACCAAGCATGAAACATCAAAAATTATATATACATTTGCAATGTATCAGATACTCGCCGGTAGCCTAATAAGATGATCCCTGATCAAAATACCAATGAAAGTGTTCTCCCTTAAGTGTGCACCACCAAGAAAGTTCTCCGTTATGAGGCAGGCCATGATGATCGGGTGTGTCAGGCATAACTACATTCACATACTGTGGGTGTAAGCCATTGCTGGATCGTGGTTGATGTCGAGCTCGTTGGGGAACCCCAAGAGGAAGGTCTGATGAGCACATCAGTAAGTTTCCGTCAGTTATGAAACCAAGGTTATCAATCTAGTAGGAGCAAGGAAACACCCCAAAGGTGTAGCTAGGTGAACGTTGGCAGGGCGCACTACCGGTGCCAGCAGCAATGTTGAGACCTGCACAACACAACCACAAAACTTTGTCCCCAACTTGTGACGAGGTTGTCAATCTCACCGTGTTTTGCGGAAAACAAAGGATTAAACGTATCGAATGGAAAGAAGTAATAGTTTGCAGAAAGTAAACACAAAGCAGTAAAAGATTGTAGATTGTATGTAAAAGACAAGGACCGGGATCCATAGTTCACTAGAGGTGGCTCTCCGTAGATAGATAACATGCTGGGTGAACAAATTACAGCGGGGCAATTGACAAACACCGAGAAAGCAATACATGCATATACTAATCATCTTGACTCCTTTGAGATCCGATTGGGCATTACAACATAATACATAGACCGCCATCCAACTGCATCTATGACTAATAATCCACCTTCAGGTTATCAACCGAACCCCCTCCAGTATTAAGTTGCAAGCAACAGATTATTGCTTTACGAACTGTTTGTAAAGTAAACAATACGATTGTTCTATGAACAAAGGATTGTTGTTTTCTCCCTAGTAGCAACAACACATCTAGTACCTTAGAGATTTCTGTCACTTCCCCAGATTACTAGAGGCATGAACCTACTATCGAGCATAAATACTAACTCTTGGAGTTGCTAGCATCTACTTGGCCAAGATAGCTACTAACAACGGAAAGCATGCAAGATCACAAATAACAAAGACATGATAGAATCAATAATCAATCTGAAATAGCATCTCAATATCCATCGGATCCCCGCAAACACAACATGCGGAATTATAAATAGATGATCTTGATCATGAACGGAGCTCACAAGATCTAAACATGAAAGCACAAAGGAGGAGAACCAGCCATCTAGCTACTACAAGGATCCGTAGTCCAAGGATGAACTACTCACGCATCACACCGAAGGCTTGCATGGTGATGAAGAAGGCCTCCAGGGTGAATTCCCCTCTCCGGCAGGGTGCCGGGAAGAGCTTCAGATCCCTCTCAATCTAGGGATGGAGATGACGGCGACTACAGACTCTTTCGTGGATTTTTGATTGGGTCCTTAGGGTTTTGGTCCCGAGGGCAATATATAGGCGGAAGGCGAGGCCGAGGGGGTGCTGGGGTCGGCCAGACCACCCCCTGGCGCGGGCCAGGCCTAGCCGCGCGGCCAGGTGGTGTGGCCGGGCCCCAACCCTTCTCCGTCTCGTATTCTGGCTCCAAATGCCTTCCGGTAAAATAGCGACTTTGGCTTTTGTCCTGTCCAATTACGAGAATACTAATTTTCTGACTTTCCTGGAACCAAAAACAGCAGAAAACAGGCAGCTGACACTGTGGCTCTTTGTTAATAGGTTAGTCCAGGAAATCATATGAAAAATACTCCAAAGTGTGGACAAAACACAAGAAAGTAGATAAAACCAAGCATGAAACATCAAAAATTATAGATACATTTGCAATGTATCAGCTATGTTGCACAACAAATACACTAAAGGTTGAGTTGGCGAGCCTAGCATGTGTAGACATAGTCTTAGAACACGGATGGTCGAAATATCAAGCATGAGTCGCATGAATGATGTGACCGATGTTTCGGCGTCCATCTTTTCAACTATATTGTCGGCCGTGACGATCGAGGGTGGTGTAGTGAATAGGGATCGTGTAATCGCTAAAACCCTTCTGGGATAGGAGTTTTTAGTGGAGTTCTTGTTTTAACTCATATAATTATAAACTTAGTCGAAATTCCTTTTACAATTATAAATAGAAAATGGTTTTTCCCGGTGCTACCTTCCCGGTTGATGATTGGTTAGAAGGAGAGAAGCTCAAACTAGATGGATCCAACTTTTCTATGTGGGTTACGCGTCTCCATGTTGTCCTTAGCGAGAATGATGTGATCGACTATATACTCTATGAGATAGATTTGGAGCAGCCCTATTTCTATGAGATCCCGGAACAACGGGAAGATCGCTATTACCGTCGTGATATGTCCACCTTCGTTCCAGTGATGATGCGCTTCAGAATGGTTGATGACCCGTGGGCAATCTTGACCCTCGTGCGATAATGGTACAACTTAGATCATATTTCGTGGAACAAGTGCGCATATGCGAACATGAGCTGATGAGACATTTCCTCTCTATAAAGATGGAAGATAACACTTCACTGGAGAGTCGCTTGGAGCGTATACATGATGCGTATATGAGGCTTGCTTACTTCCTAGATAACTGGTTGACGAGCTCTTTTGTAATAGGCGTGGTGCTACGGTCGCTTCCACCAAGCTACCAAACACACACTAGGACTTGCATCATAATAGGTGATGGAGAAACACAGGATTTCCACGAGTTTATAACACATTTCAAGAATGTGAAGGTTGAACCCATTGCTGGAGAGGTCATCGATGACAAATGTATATATTTGATATACAATTTTATAAATGTTATAATCTTGGAAACACTTGTTGCAGTGTTAAAGTATTTGATACTTGTTCTGTTTTGATAAAAACAGGTCCTTCTGCATGAGAGTTGCTTGCTGGCGAGGAGGTGAGGTTGCGTATTGATGGCGAGTATGATGATGATGACCAACAACACTCTCCCTCGACATTTATTATTTAGTTTATCGTTTTTGGATGATTATCGTAATCGATGGGTTGCGAACTTCTTTAGTGTGTCTCACACTTCGTGAGACAGTTATTCATATGAGTTTGTAACAGACAGTTGTTCTGCTTCTATGACTAATTTCTATATGTATTCATATGTTGTTCGATTATGTGTGTCCTTGTTATAAAACTAATTGATGATGTATAAACATTTGTAAAAATTCCTATAGGAGATTACGTGCTGAATTAAGCCAGGATTGGCCACTCTTAGGATTTTCGATTCAAAGGACGAGTTACATGCGAAGTTGCCAAAGAAACAGAGAGCGGGGACAAGGGTTTAAGGATAAAAAGTAAATATATTGATTTTATCGATTGTTTGCGTCTAAGTCTCAATGGTCCATCACCTCTCACATATATATGAGGCACTCGTCTTTTCGTGCAAGCTAGGATATCTCGTACACAATTACATGTCATATTCTAGCTCCTAATTCTAGTCGTAAACTAGGTAACTTTTTCCCCTGTTTCGTACTGGGCCTGGACCCAAGTGTCCGTTGCCGTCTCCCATGAAGAGTCGTCGATGATCCTTCCGTGTTGGGACAAAACTTTCGTTCGTCTTTACACTTCACCAGATATAAATCCATAAGATGTATGCATAAACCAACACAAGCTAAGCCTTCGTAAGTAAGAGTTTCCATGTTTAAACCGGTAAATAAACCGATCCAACTCGCAATTATTTGGTAAGTGTCGGTTCCCACTAAAACCTCCTAGAACAACTTTTGTATCCTCTCGGCTCTTTTTTACTCCTGGTTGGCTTGTTCCGTGACTTCTTCCTGATTTCGGGTTAGAACCGAACGCGTCTGCTAAGCCCGCCACCGTATCAGGCCTTCTTGGTCATAAGCCGACACAAAATGGTTGACAACGGGTAGGATGACAACCTTATATCCTTGCCTTTTTTCAATTACCCTGGTATTATTTATTATTCGAAATAGCCGATGAGCCTAACAGATGGGATCCGTGCAGTGCCATGTCGACAAATATGATATGTAATCAACACCAGCCAGCGACCGTAGACGAGATTCTAAGTCGTATATAGCGATAAGATTGAGTACTATTGACAGATTTATTTTTAGACAATTGACGGATTTTATTTACTCTAATTTCATTGACCGGTGTGTAGAGAGATCCTGTGGGCCTGATTTGGTCCTCCTGAATGAGTTTTATTTCCATGGAAGTTTTCCTTAGCGGGCTGGATCTGGGGAGCTTAACACTAGGCCAGCCCATCTAACTCGAAGAGAAGGTTCCGATCTCTCCGTTATAAAATCCCTTCCTTGGAGCTAGAAGCCCTAACAAATCGCGCAGCCACCGGTCTCCCTCCCCGCGAGCAAGTGGCGGCGAGCCTCACGCTCGTCTCCGTTCCCGTACACACAGGACAGCCCCTCCTCCCCCCCAGAGGCGAAGCAAAGCATTGGCCGCGAGCGCGAACCATCCCACAGCAGCCATGGCCTTCTCAGAGAGCTCGCGCAACGCGCTGCTTCCCAGCTTCCTGTACGCGGTCCCCGCCGCCGCCGCCACCAGCACCACCTCGTCCCCTTTCTCGGCCGTCGCTGGCTTGGGTCGCCGCGGGATCGTCGCCCCGACTGACGCGGTAGCGGCGAGGCCAGCTGTGTGGGCGCAGTCGCCTAGCGAGCCGGGGCGCAAAATCGAGATGTACTCACCGGCGTTCTACGCGGCGTGTACGGCCGGAGGCATCGCCAGCTGTGGGCTCACGCACATGACAGTCACGCCTCTCGATCTCGTAAAATGCAATATGCAGGTGAGTTTGTCTTTATAACTTGGTTGTCTTTTGATGCGTCAGTATGCAATCATTTTCTATGCATTGTATGGTTCTTAATCGCACCTTTTTTTGTCAATGTAGTGGTCCTAGACATAGCATATTATTGTGTTGGTGCGACAGGCATGTGTTCCTCGTGAGATTTTGACATTTTGTTCGTTCATTTCGCGTAGTCTCATGATTCCTACTCCCTCCGTTTCTGTTTACAAGTCACCTATATCTAGGTTATCAATTTGATCAACTAAATATTAATTTTATAGCAAAAAATTAATCATTAGAAAATATAACATCTAAAGTTTCTAATGGTATAATTTTTGTGCTATATATTTTATATTTTATTTAGTAAATTGACGACTCCTAGATATACGTGCAAGAATTGTAAACTGAAACAGAGGGAGTATCAATGCTGTGATCTGGGCTAAACAGTAAGTTCCTTGAATATTTCTATGTTCGACCAATTGGCATTGGACGGGGTACTCCTTGTGTTCCCTGTGACTGCGGTGACCCAGAGTTAGACCATGCAACTGTTTACAGTTGTTACATTATGTTTATGCTCGTTTCCACTAGGTAGCCGTAGCTTTTAACCAATTGCCAACGACATATGGCACCCTTGATTTATTTTGCGTGGTTTGCAAATTGTACTAATACTTGAAAGGTACTTAGGTAGTCTATGTTTCATCATTATTGTGAACCAAGTAGTAATCAATTCTTGTGTTGACTGTTTCGTCAGATTGATCCAGCCAAGTACAAGAGCATCTCTTCTGGTTTTGGTGTTCTCTTGAAAGAGCAAGGGGCAAAGGGCTTCTTCAGAGGCTGGGTGCCTACTCTGATAGGTTACAGTGGTCAAGGCGCGTGCAAATTTGGTTTCTATGAGTTCTTCAAGAAGTATTACTCGGATATTGCTGGACCTGAGAACGCAGCCAAGTACAAGACCTTCATCTATCTTGCTGGTTCTGCTTCAGCTGAGATTATTGCAGATGTTGCCCTCTGCCCTATGGAAGCTGTCAAGGTGCGTGTGCAGACACAGCCTGGCTTCGCGAGAGGTTTATCTGATGGGCTCCCTAAGTTTGTGAAGGCTGAAGGATATGCTGGGTAAGCTGATGCAAGCAAAATTAATAGTGCTGGAATTGTTTGTTGTCTGTGACTGTAATCTCACTCTTCAGAAACAATGTTGGGTATGCAGATTGTACAAGGGGATTGTTCCACTCTGGGGCAGACAAATTCCATGTAAGTTTCAATTCCCTGCTTATTGTCATGTCAAATTTGTTCCTTCTGCTTTCTGTAATGTTTGGGCACCCTTGGAGTCATCTGCTACTCTAATTCGTATATAGATGTTGAAACCTACAGTGATTGTAAGAGTCTCATGATCAAGTTATCCTGTTATTGAAGGTTATCTTAGAGTACTTGTGGCGATGATAACCTGACCTTTATCAGGGGTACAATGGAGTAAATTAATGATACACTTGTGTATTCACCTAACTATTTGCATTGTCATAAAAAGTCATGCATTTACTTGCACACCGTTCTTCTTGAGATCATAGTATGATTTCCAAGATTTTATGTGTGCATATAGAGAGAAATCCACACTGCTTGAGCTATGCCCATTATAACAATAACTGGGCATAGGCTCCAATGGAGTGGTGTACAGTATGTACCTTTTTTCTTCCATTATAGATAACTAGTTACGGATAATGATCTTTCTTCCTGATGACAAATCAATTTCTTTTAGTTTTTATCGCAATGCCATGCAACAATGGCATTAAATGTTTTGGTTGCTCCACAATTTATGGTGTTATGCGTGCGTGGTAGAAACTGGGTGCTCCCTGAGCTGTTGTCAGCACATGTATGAGGGCAATTCTATTATAGTTTTGCTAGAGTATAAACTTTTTCTTGTTGCACATTGTCTTGTTATTCTTGAAATCAGATAATGATTTTCAAGTTTATGTTTGTGCATATATTGATCATCCACAACTGCTTGAGTTCTCTCTGCTATTCTGGAGTGAAACTCCAATTAAGTGGCGTATATTTCAATCATTACTATGTGTTCAGTCTTTAACACATTCCTGCATTTCAACTTTAGCATATGTTTTCTGGTACATTCTTGTTGCACATTGTCTTATTATTCTTGAAATCAGATCATGATTTCAAGGTTTATGTTTGTGCATATATAGATCATCCACAACTGCTTGAGTTCTCTCTATTCTGGAGTGAAACTCCAATTAAGTGGCGTATATTTTTTTGTGTGTGCAGCAATCTTTACTACTTGTTCAGTCCTTAAACTACTTGGTTCGGTCTTTAAACTACTTGGTTCGGTCTTTGAACTACTTGTTCAGTCTGTAACGTGTTCTTTCATTTCAACTCCTGTGTAGGTTTTCTTGTACACTAACTTGTTGCACATTGTCTTATTATCCTTGAAATCAGATCATGATTTTCAAGTTTTATGTATGTGCATATATAGATCAACCACAACTGCTTGAGTTCTCTCTGTTATTCTGGAGTGAAACTCCAATTAAGTGGTGTACACTGTTTGTGTCTGCAGCAATCATTTCAACTTGTTCAGTCTTTTAACACATTCTTTCATTTCAACTCAAGTATAGGTTTTCTAGTACATTAACTCTTTGTTGCACATACTTTTGCTCTTCTTGAAATCATTCAGTGATTTTCAAGATTTTATGTGTGCATATAGAGATTATCCACACTGCCTGAGTTCTCTCTGCTATACTAGAATGAAACTCCAATTACGTGGATTATATTTATTAAAGACACATTGCATACTGTTATGTTGTAGAGAATTTACTCTTGTAGTTTCAATACACATATTGAAGCTTTTCTATTTTGACACTGAAAGACTCTTAGCATGCTGTAGTGATACCACTGCCATCTTGTTGAAGCTTAATCTTTACCTAATTTTTTAATACAATGCAGACACCATGATGAAATTTGCCTCTTTCGAGACTATTGTCGAGAATATCTACAAGTACGCAATTCCTGCCCCCAAGAGTGAGTGCAGCAAGTCTCTCCAGCTCGGAGTGAGCTTCGCAGGTGGTTATGTTGCTGGAGTGTTCTGCGCAATAGTTTCGCACCCAGCTGACAACCTTGTTTCATTTCTCAACAATGCTCAGGGCGCAACTGTTGGTGATGTGAGTTTTCTACCTTGTCTTAAACTACCTTTTATGTTTCTCTTGGGATCTTTCTCAATGTATATACGTCGCATTTGCAGGCTGTGAAGAAACTTGGTCTGTGGGGTATGTTCACGCGTGGCCTTCCTTTGCGTATCGTGATGATTGGTACTCTCACTGGAGCTCAGTGGGGTCTCTATGATGCTTTCAAAGTCATGGTTGGACTGTAAGTATTTCGTTTTCTGTTTGGTACTTATATCCCCTTAGAGTAGCCATAGTTGATAAAAAATGTGGTGTGACACAACAATTAATGAAGGAAGAGAGGATACGGTATCATTGTTATGGTACCAGTAGACATTTTAATGCCAAGTAGATCATGTACACATATTTGTATTGAGATTCTACAAACAAATAGTATCATACACTAGTACCATATGCATGACTCCTCACTATGACTAGTCTTATCGACATGCTTTTGAAGTTCACGGCATCTTAATGAAGGTCATTGTCTTGTCCAGGCCAACTACTGGCGGAGTTGCTCCAACACCTGCTGCTGCTGGAGGGCAGCTGAAGGGCTGAGGCTGGATTTCCATACTTAATTTCTAACAAGATTTTTTGGCGCCAAATCGGATGATGACGAAATAGCTCATCCTTTTGAGAGCAAATGATTATTTTCAGGAATGCTTAGCTGCAACCCTGGTAATTAGTAGGATATGAAGAGAGTTTAGGAACAACGTCTGGTGAAGGATAGATCGCCATCCTCCTTTTTTTTTAATCTTATTTTTATTTATCTGCTGGCTGTAAAGGCTGCACTGGAAGCCTGGCTTAATTGCCTTGCCTGAAGATATATGTTGCTGGTCCGGTTTTTCTCCTTTATGCTACACGCGTCGAGAGTTTGACTTGTGTAGGGTGCCGTGTCCTCGGTTCCAAGAGTGTTCTCTTGTGGTGTCCCTGAAATTTAACGATCTGTTCAAAAAAGAAAGAAAATAAATTAACGTTTGTTATGGTGCACGTAATGTTTTAATAGCATTGCATAGGCTGGCTGTGGAGCTTGCCGTGTTTTGACTGCGAACAATTGCAATCGAGTTTTCACAATTACTGACATAGATTGGTGATCGTGCGTCAACCAAACACTCTTTCCGATGGACTGAGATCCTCTGACGTGCCCATCCCTGCAGTCCCCTGACTTTGTGACGCTGACAAGTGGGGCCCACGACCGGTGGGACCCGCATGTCAGGGACTCAAAGGCAGGATTGACCACGTCAGGGGAGCCACGTCCCTTTCCGATTGCTGACATGGATTGGCGATCGTGCTTCAACCAAGTACTCGTTCCTGTACCCCGGAAGTCTGGTCGACGTCGCCACTGATCTGGGTACTGCGTACAGTGCTCTACAATCGACCAAGTAAAATCAAATGGTTTACATTAATTCAGACCAAAAACTAGGTGGGAGAACTTCAGATATGTTGAACTGTCGTTCTCGGAAACAGGCACTCCATCAGGAGAACGAGCGGAGCCATACTCCAACCCGGAAAAGATCTCAAACACTCCTATGAAATGGCAATCTGCCACGTTTCCTTTCGTGCTTCTCTAGTTGTTTTCGCGATCCCATGTGGCAGCTTGGTGCTACACAAAGGTATGTGGACTTCAGTGTCTGCAAATACACAATGAAAAATAGCGTGAACTATATATGCAGAATGAAAAATAATACAAGTGGCCAGTTGTTTGAACATTAACATAACCGAAAAGGCAAAAAGACAAACTTCACATCTGAAAATACATTACAAGATGTAATGCAAATACTCCAAGACAGACACGTGTTTTAAAATACATTTTATATCAGTTAAATATGTCATTATTTCTCATATATACTTTGTCAAAATTTCATAAATTTTGACTTCGATTAAACATAGAACGTGCGGTAATTATAGATGGGGGGAGTACCTGTTTTAGCTAGATAAGATTCAGCAATCAAGAACCTTAGCAAGGGATATATACATTATACTCCAAGTAGCTCGATCAGTAAGTCATTATGTAGCTCGATCATGAGTAAGTCAGTATGTAGCTCAATTGTCAACCGTTGCATGCCCTTATCTTTTTTTTTTAACATTAAGCACGCCCTTATCTTGTGTTGGAGGGAATTGCGGTTTCCCCCACCTTCACTACAAGGTTTTGCAAAGGTCACCACTCCTACAATATTTTTTTTGTTGCAAAATTCCATCCACTTGTATGTTTAATCTGTTGCACATTCAACCAGTTCTTTGTTAATCAATCGTTTAGCTCAATTGATCCACTTATTTTTATATATCAATGTCTAATTAAACATGCAGCATTATCTCAACTCCAATTCGTCTACATATTTCATGTACGGTTCGTTGGATATGGTTATTTGGCACAATTCATAATCGCAGGATCAAAATTAAGTCCATTACAACCTGCAAAGCATAAAAAACATAAGTATTTCTTTGGACATAACTTTTTCCTATGAGTGCACGCATGGATAATTATTTAAGCATTTTATGAATTTTGTGCATAAATCTGGAGCACTGATATGCAGTATCAAATTGTCAATTTCGCTATCAACTGAGCTAAGCAGCAGGGCCGGCCCTGTGGGGGACCAGCAGGGCAGCCATCCCGGGCCCAAAAAATATAGGGGCCCAAAAAAATATAGTTCTAGTATACTTATACTTATATACATAAAAAAATTATTAGCTCACAGGGCCAAACCCAGGCCAGACCGGACATGGGACACCGTCCTCGACTCGACAACAGGCTCCCAGTCCGAGGCGGCACCGCGACAGGCGCATATCGCGCATTGATAGACTCATCGACACCGCCTGGCCCTGCCCGTCGCTTCGCTTCTCTGGATCAAATCATCGAAGAGTCAAACACCGCATCTCATATGACTTGGCGCGACGATCGCCACGACGACGCCACGGACGAGACGATCGCCCACGCGGCCACGCTACCGCCCACATCCCAGGACTGCGCGCCGCGCGTGTCGACCTTGCCGCCAGGCCGTGAGGCGTGACCGTGACGCCTGCCCCTGAGTCCCTGACCGTGACGCTGACACTGCTCGGTTGCTTGGTGCTGTCTGCCTGTCCCTTTGTCCTGTACTGGATCGAATCGAAAGGATCAACTAGCACTTCAACAGGTTATTTTAATTTTAGTCGTTCATGGATCAGTAGATTGCGACTTGTCCTAATTGTTAGTTCATAATTTTAATTAGTACTTTCTTGGACCTAAATTAATTCTCAGATTTGTCTAGATTTGGATGTATCTAGACGTGTTTTAGTGCTAGACTAGATACATCCGAATTTAGACAAATTCAAGTCAATTAATTTGGATCGGAGGGAGTATTGTAGTTTAGTACCTGATTTTTGTTCTTGTTTGTAGCGCCCGAGGCTAACTGATTATGGCGCCCGAATCCGGTGCTCAGAAAAGAAAAAGGAGAGAACAAGAGAAGAAATTAATTGAATCGCAGAGAGGATCTTTTCATAAATTTTTGAAGAGCAACACGAGCACTTCGAGAAATCCAGATGAGTTGGCTCTAGTTCTTGTGGGGGAACAGACTAATGTTAATCCAGAAGACGACGTTCATATCAACACAGATGATGACAATGTGACTAATCATGATGATAAATCTGCTAATGTCGATGATGAACCAAAACCAGTTAGTGTGGATATTTATAATCCAGCAAATTGGGGTACTCTTGATAACAAGGCAAAGGACATATTAGTGGAAAAGGGTCCTATCAGAGAAGAAAATATCACTTTTCCTCTAACCGGTAATACACATTTTTCATATTCTCATTACTCTAGACACATGAGCAATGGAGAGGTACGTGATCGAAAATGGCTAGTTTATTCAAGACATGTTGACAAAGTGTTCTGTTTTTCATGCAAGTTGTTCAACCCTATTAACTGCAAGAGTTCCTTGGCACATGATGGGTTTAGTGATTGGAAACATATCACCGATAGGCTCAAAGAATATGAAGTTAGTGTCGAGCATATGACAAGCATAATCTCTTGGAACGAATTAAGAAATAGACTAAGCAAGCATGAAACAATTGATAAGGAGTTGCAACATGAGATCATAAAAGAGAAGGAGCGCCTTAGACAAGTTTTGCTAAGAATAGTTGCTGTTGTGAAATTTCTTGGTAAGCGCAGTTTGGCGTTTAGAGGATCCAATGAGCAGCTTTACAATGATCATAATGGTAATTTTTTAGCTTGTGTTGAGATGATTACAGAATTTGACATGGTAATGCAAGATCACATTAGACGGATTCAAAGCAATGAGATTCATTATCATTATCTTAGTCACAAAATTCAGAATGAGTTGATTTTACTAATGGCTTCTAGTATTACAGATACTATTCTGAAGGTGGTTAAGAAGGCAAAATATTTCTCAGTTATTCTTGATTGTACCCCAGATGTGAGTCACCAAGAGCAAATGAGTTTGTTGGTTCGCTGTGTTAATACCTCTGATGCAGAGGTAAAAGTTGAGGAGTACTTTCTTGGTTTTTTGGTGGTGAATGACACATCTGGTGAAGGGCTTTTCAAGGTATTGGTTGATTTCATCAAGTCATATGGTCTTCTTATTGATGATATTAGGGGTCAAGGTTATGATAATGGCTCTAATATGAAAGGAAAGAACAAAGGAGTGCAGAACAGGTTGATTAAGGTAAATCCAAGGGCTTTGTATATGCCATGTGCTTGCCACAGTCTTAATCTTACTCTTTGTGATATGGCTAAATCTTGTGGTAAGGCTGTTTCTTTCTTTGGTATCGTGCAACGGATCTATGTTTTATTTTCGGGGTCTACCAAAAGATGGAAAGTGTTGCTTGACCACGTGGAAGGTTTAACTGTGAAGTTCTTTGTCTAATACTCGTTGGGAGAGTCGGATCAAAAGTGTGAAAGCAATTAGATTTCAAGCTCCTCAGCTAAGGTCTGCTCTTCTTGAGTTAAGTGAAGATGTTGATACTGAAGCAAAGGATAGGAGTGATGCAAAAAATTTATTTAAAGTGCTTGGTAGCTTTGAATTTATATTTGGTATGGTTATCTGGTATGAAATTTTATTTGCAGTAAACACAGTCAGCAAGAAGTTGCAATCAGCATCCATGTGCATTGATTCTACAATACAACTAATAGAAAGTATGCGCACTTACTTTCAAACATATAGAAATGAAGGGTTTGCTGCTGGTTTGAAGAGTGCCAAGGATATTGCATCTGAGATGGGTGTAGAGCAATCGTTCCGTGTAAAGCGTCATGCTTCTAGGACAAAGCAATTTGATGAAACTGAATGCGAGGAAGCAATCTTCCAAGCAGAGGAGGATTTTAAAGTGAACTACTTTTTGGTTATGGTCGATATGGCGACCACATCTTTGAAGCGCAGATTTGAAGAACTCCGGTCATTTAAAAGTATATTTGGGTTTTTAATGAGTTCGACATCTTGAAGGCATTGGACGGTTCTCAACTGAAAGAACATTGCACTACATTTGCAAAAACTCATACTCGGCCTGGTAAAGATGATGAACCTAATATATGTGATGTTGAGTTAAATTCACTTATTTCTGAGTTAAGTGTTATGAAGTTCACTTTGCCAAATACCTCAATGTTTGCTATGGAGCTTTTTGAGTTTGTCAGAGAAGCGGATTGTTATCCTAATATTTCTATCGCTTATCGGATCTTATTTACTATGCCCGTGACTGTTGCATCAGCTGAAAGAAGCTTTTCAAAGTTGAAATTATTGAAGAACTATTTGAGATCTTCAATGTCTCAGGAGAGGTTAAATGGTTTGGCAAGTCTATGCATCGAGAAGAAGTTAGTGGACGAGATTGATATTGATTCCATCGTCACGGACTTTGCTTCTAGGAATTTTCGAAGGAAATTCTAAGGTATCATGTAAACACTGTTATTTTTATATGAGTATTATAGTTGAAAGTATACTTAAAATATTTAATTTTTTATCATCTTATATAGACATAAAAAATTATACTAAGGGGTCCAAAATTTTAGTTTCGCCCCGAGCCCCCGAAATCTCAGGACCGGCACTGCTAAGCAGTGTATTAGTGAAAAACCAGTGTAATGTGAAAGAAATCAGACGTAAAAGGGGTGAAAACTACAAAAATATCGTAGAAGTGACAATTCTTACAGAAGCTTAGTGAATACTGCGGTGAAAACTGCAATTTCCTCGTGTGTTGTGTTACGCCGCGCAGAGGATGTGGAGGACACGGCAAGATAAAATCCTGGGCCACCATGATCCGACCTTCCAAATGGAATCGAGCGATTGGCCACGGCTCGTCGTCCCCTCACCACCACCAGTCCCCTCCCCTCGGCAGCTTCACTCCCTCTCCACAAACTCCGAGCCCCAAAGTTCTAGAAGCAACGAAACGCAGCCTTACAACACCTCCCCTCCGGCCACAGCTCCACTTGCCCAACGCATTCTCCTTCCGCAAGTCCGCTTGAGCTCTTCTCAAAAAAAAAAAAAAAGTCCGCTTGAGCTCGGACCACTCGGGTCCATGCCCATGGCGCTCCTCTCCGCTACCTCCGCCGCGAAGACGCACCTCTTCTGCTGCCACGAGGAGCACCCGGCGCAGCACCACCAGAGCGGCGGCGGCCTCCTCCTCTCGTCCCCGCAGAGGCAGAGGGCGCGCGGCGCCAGGCTGGTGGCGGCGAACGCGGCCGGCGCCGAGACGGCGCCGGCGCCGTCGGGGAGGACGACGACGAGCGGCGGCAGGAAGCCCCGGGTGCTGGTGGCGGGCGGCGGCATCGGGGGCCTGGTGTTCGCGCTGGCGGCGAGGCGGAAGGGGTACGACGTGACGGTGTTCGAGCGGGACATCAGCGCGGTGCGCGGCGAGGGGCAGTACCGCGGGCCCATCCAGATCCAGAGCAACGCGCTGGCGGCGTTGGAGGCCATCGACATGTCCGTGGCCGAGGAGGTGATGCGCGAGGGCTGCGTCACCGGCGACCGCATCAACGGCCTCGTCGACGGCATCTCCGGCTCCTGGTACGCCGACTCGACCGTCGTCCGTGCTTGCTTAAATAGCACTACATGTTTGGCATCGTGCTCTCCTGCTCTGCTTCTTTGCCCTTTGCCGGTGTGTGCTGAACTGCCGGGAGCTTCGCCACTTGATTGTTGCAGCACAGCTGCATAGTCGTACTCGTACAAGGTTCAGTCGAACCGGGTTCCAAATACTAAAAAAAAAGTTCAGTGGAACGTGCAACACGGCGGGGTACGGGTGCACGCACCGAAACATGTCCATTTCCCCGTCCGGGTAGCTGCTCGACACAGCGCCGCCCCACCCAGCAGGGCACGGAGAAAGAAGCACGACAGAGTTGCTTGGATAATTGGTTGGTTGACCACCTCCACGCGGCAGCTTTCCATTCGCCCGCCCGGTGCTCTGCCCGTCTCCGCGGCGAGCAGCGGCAGCCACGTACCCCGACCGTCCAAACGCACCGAGGGCAGGCACCAATCCTCGAGCGCACGCACTTGTTTCGCTTTCGCCACCACCACTACTAGTACTGTCCAACCAAGAGCGACGTGCACGGCCGGCTTGGCCCAGCTCCGCTAGAAATCCCTCAGTTTCAGCGCCCGGTGCCCCTATAAAATTCATTATCCCGGCGCGATTGCGCCCAATGAAACCATTTCTGGGCGTGTTCGCGAGTACCGGAGCCCTGCCACCCCCATGTGTCTCTCCTTGGTCCCATCCCGATCCCCATGCTAGCTAGCACTAGCAGCCTGCCTTCCTGCCGAGAAGATCTTTCCCTTCATGTAGAAAAGCCAGCCAGCCTGCGAAAAGCTCCAGGTACATTTGCAGGTTGCAGCTCGAGAGCATGAGCTCTAGCTGAGTTGACCGACTTTGTAGCACTCTCTCTGCTCATCGCAAGCTTAGCAGCTTCCACTTCCGTCCGCTTCTCCCGCCGAGACAAGCTCCCGCTCCGGTTCAACTCCATGCCAAGCTCCAGCTGCACGCGCGCCTCTCCCACGGCGATCTCAGCCCCCTCTGTCTCCTCGCCAACTGTCCGCACACCCACCGTCCACTGCCCGCGCGCGCCGCGAGGACACCAGCTTCGACTCTCTGGCTCCATTAGGTGCACTGGGGATCAGGCCCTCGACGCGGCAATGCCCGCGCCGGCGCCGGACCACCGCAAGCCGCGCGTCCTGGTGGCCGGCGGGGGGATCGGCGGCCTGGTCTTCGCGCTCGCCGCCAGGCGGAAGGGCTTCGAGGTGCTGGTGCTGGAGAGGGACATGAGCGCCGTCCGCGGGGAGGGCAAGTACCGGGGACCCATCCAGCTGCAGAGCAACGCGCTCGCGGTGCTCGAGGCCATCGACATGCCCGCCGCCGACCAGATCATGGACGCCGGCTGCATCACCGGCGACCGAGTCAACGGGATCGTCGACGGCGTCACCGGCTCCTGGTAATTGATTAACTAACGAAGGAGTCAAGTCAAATGTCGTTCTAGTGACAGAGGCGGCTGCCTGCTTCTTACGTACTACTATATGATTCGTTTGCTTGTGCGGTGCGCCTAGAAATGTTGGAATTTCTCTTTGGCTCTACTTTTTTTAGGGGACTTCTCGTGGACTTCTTTTTAGCGTGAGAAGACTTTGTTCTCACGTACAGCAACAGCACTTGGTACAACCCGATTGGCACATCGTAGCAGCCCACATTAGAGTCGTTAATCATAGACCTACAGTGTCAAAACACGATTGGATGAACAATAGAAATGTAATCTTCTGTTGCCTACTTATTGATGTTGATCTGTATATTTCAACAAGTACATACTTGCTCTTGTTCTACTTACTACATTTCTGAATTTGCTTGTTGACCAGCTTTAAGATCAGAATTCGTTTGCCTGAGGCATCCGTTTGACCGGGTCATGTTGGTGTTCAGGTACATCAAGTTTGATACCTTTACACCTGCAGCTGATAGAGGGCTCCCAGTCACAAGGGTCGTCAGCCGTATGACGCTGCAGGAGATTCTTGCTCGTGCCGTTGGCGATGATGCTATAATGAACGATTGCCATGTAGTTGATTTTACAGACGATGGTGACAAGGTGACTCAACAGTTGGCTCTTAGTATTCATCTCGGTAGAAAATTGGCCCACAATGCTATGCAGAACTTTAATGCTTGTATCATTTACCGGAGGAGTGCAGGTTACTGCCATACTGGAGGATGGGCGGAAATTTGAAGGTGATCTTTTGGTTGGTGCAGATGGGATATGGTCAAAGGTAAAAGTAGTTACTTGCCTTGTCCAAAACCTGATTGAGAGATACTTTTTTTAGGAGCCTGAATTGAGATTTTGTTCAACTGATAGGTGAGGAAGTCGCTTTTCGGGCAAACAGAAGCATCTTATTCAGAATACACTTGCTACACCGGAATTGCAGACTTTGTGCCTCCGGATATTGACACGGTTGGGTATGTAAGCTAGATCCAACAATGAGTCCTGTTGTTTCCTCTGTTAGGACATACTAACGTGCTCGTCTTCTTTCTCTGTTGAAGGTACCGTGTGTTTCTTGGTCACAAACAATATTTCGTCTCTTCAGATGTTGGTGCTGGTAAAATGCAGTGGTATGCATTTCACAAGGAACCTGCTGGTGGTACTGATCCTGAAAATGGTGAGTGCCCAGATTGGAACTTTTGTGCTAAATTAGTTAAATATATGAAACCTTCCTGATTATGTATAAGTTACGATTCTAATGATGGAAGTATATTTGATATGCCTTCTGTTCTTACTAATGTTTTATACTGACAGGCCAAAAGAAAAGATTGCTCGAGTTATTTAGCGGTTGGTGTGATAATGTCATAGATCTGCTAAATGCAACTGACGAGGAAGCAATTCTTCGCCGGGACATATATGACCGGCCACCTACTATCAACTGGGGTAAAGGTCGTGTCACGTTGCTTGGTGACTCTGTCCATGCTATGCAGCCAAATCTGGGTCAAGGTGGCTGCATGGCTATTGAGGTACAGAATTACTTACTCACCCATATCTATGGTATCATCGCAACTATCAGTAAATCTGCATGGTAGATGGCTTTCTTGCCTTGGGGTTGTCAGATATAGTGCTTGCTGATCTGAAGTAACTTTTATCACTTGTTGTTATAGGATGGTTACCAGCTGGCTGTAGAGCTTGAGAAGGCCTGGCAGGAGAGTGTCAAATCTAGAACTCCTGTGGATGTTGTTTCCTCCTTGAGGAGGTAACTATTTCTTTCCTTGTGTTGTAACATGTTAGTTTTGTTTAGATGGTATTGCTTTGGCATTCATTGGAATACAGGATTATAATCTAATCCACCTCCAAAATTTTCCTATTATTATATTTAGCTTTTCAGTTGTAGTACTTAGCAGGTTGACTGATGGGCACAATTTTCGTTTGAATGTTTGGCTGCAGTTATGAGAAAGAGAGAAAGCTACGTGTTGCTATTATACATGGATTGGCAAGAATGGCTGCAATCATGGCTACCACTTACAGACCATATCTGGGTACAGGTCTGGGACCGTTGTCGGTACGTCAAGAACTATACAGTTTTGTACTTCTGAACACATTTAGTTGGCTTTTGTATGTCAGCCAGAATAAACTTTTTGTTGAGTACGCCGCCACCCATGATTTTATTGGATTTATGAAACAGGGTTTCAGATTAAATTACCGGTGTCACAATAGTATTACCGAATAATGCAGACTAAATTTCTATATATGGATATTTGTTATATGTAGTTTTTGACAACGTTGAGGATACCACATCCTGGAAGAGTCGGAGGGAGATTCTTCATCAAGTTTGGAATGCCTTTGATGCTGAGCTGGGTTTTAGGTGGCAACAGGTGATTATTTTGACCTATAATGTTGTTTTCATTTCGATCTCATATGTAAATAGTTCAGTATTATTTATGGAATCTGTAAATAGTACTTGATCTGTATTAGTGTTAGACGCTACACATATAAAAGTCTTCCCAATTGTTTTTGCTTAGTCTCTGTCTATTGATCGTTATGGAAATTGGAAATAAAATTTGTATTTGATATACAGCACAAAGCTAGAGGGAAGACCGTTAAGTTGCCGGCTTTCTGACAAGGTATGTTCGTAGAAGACATGTACATAAAAAAAAAATGGAGAACTATGTGACCATTTCTGACATTTTGCATCCAACTGTAGGCAAACGACCAGCTTGGTCAATGGTTTCAGGATGACGATGCATTGGAACAAGCTATGGGTGGAGAGTACGTGCATTGCTTGTCCTCTGTTCCAGTTTGAGTCAAATATGTTCCATATGCTCCTCGCAGCACCTTTGGAAAATGTACTTGTCTGAGTAACACTATTCACAGGTGGTACCTCTTCCCTATGAGCTCTGGGGACAACTCTGCCTTGCAGCCCATTCGTTTGATCAGGGACGAACAGAGGACACTCTCTATTGGGTAGGTCTACATAGCAAGAAGTTCCTCTTTATACCACACTTTTTTTCGAGAATTTTATACCTCACTTTGTTCTTCAAGGCATTGCTGAATAAAAATGTCTGCATGTTTGTTTTTTGCAGAAGCCGACCAGATCCCAGCAATTCTGGTTCTTCCTTATCGTTGTCTTTGCCACAAGTGAGTAATCAGAACAATGTCGCAATTTTTTACTGTAGCCCGTTTCGTACTTCAAACCATAGAACATGCTGTATCTACATGGCTGCACTCAACAACTTTCAGCTCAGCCTGACGAATAGTTTCTTTTGTCCATAAACTGATAGCTTAAATTTTATCTGTTGAACTTCCTTGCAGATATCAGAAATACATGCTACTATCACATGCAAGAACAAGGGCTTCTATTTAACTGATCTCGGAAGTGAGCACGGCACATGGTTTAGCGAGTAAGTTCTGAAAGTAGTCTGATTCAATTCTCTCGCGCGAGAATTCAAATATTTACATGTAGATTCATTCATTTCTATGTGGACTGTGCAGCAATGAAGGTAGACGTTACCGCTTACCTCCGAACTTCCCAGTTCGATTCCACCCCTCCGATGCCATTGAGTTCGGTTCAGATAAGAAGGTATCCAGCCTTACTCTTCTCGAAGCGTCTCCTCTTCTTTTCTGCTTAGCAAGCTTACTTTCTATCTGGGCGATGATCCGACTGATTGCCAAACATCGTGAAATGCTCATATCTGAATTCAGGACACTGGATAATTTGTACAATTATGCAGGCCATGTTCCGGGTGAAGGTGCTGAACACCCTCCCATACGAATCTGCGAGGGGAGGGGGGCCAGTTCTGCAGGCAGCATGAATGGCGACTTCGGTCACCTGTCATCAGCCACTGTACAGCATTCAGCAAACAGCCGACACTGCATCACAGAATGGGGATAGTTGCCAAGGAAAGAAAAAAATATTGTAATTTCTGCACTTCATCCAGAAATCCCATACTAGAAGATTTTGAGTAGCTTCTGACAGAATTACATTGCAGCTCTACGAAAAAGAACTGAGGTGTACAATAGGATAGACAATTTAGCTGTTGGCTGTTGCCACTGTAATATATTGTTGCGCCATTGACACATGTTCATATTGTGAGATAAAAAAAAAACATGTTAATATTGCATCATCAAGGTGAATATAACTACAGCATTAACACAGCGACACAATGGATTTTAAAATTTTCTACTCATAAGACATCACTGATACACCAGTACATACACTGATTATTAAGAGCGAGAATCCACCCCGGAGAAAATGTGGAACCGCACGCGGTTGTCTTCGCCCCTGCCCACCGTGAAACTTCGCCGCCGCCGCGGTGGCCTCGCCGTTGGGTGCGGGATCTGGGGCGGAACCTCTCGATCGTAGGGCCTGGACAGTGGGACTCTGCGTCCGTTGGATCATCCTTCTTCGGTCCAGATCTGCGCGAGGTAGGCATTACTCCACCGGTACACGCCGAGAGCCCGAGAGTGAGGTGTCTGTTCTCGTAAGCCATGTCAAACCGCGCCGCGGGCGCCGGCGAAGGCGGCCGCCGCGAGACCCTAGCTAAGGTATCCCTCTCGTCGGCCTCGGCCGCCGCGGCGGAGTTTTCCACCTTCCCCATCGACGCCCTCAAGATCCGCCTCCAGCTCCACCGGAGCCCCGGTGGCGGCGGCGGCGGTGTCTTACGCGTCGCGGGCGAGCTCGTCCGCGACGGGGGGCTCTACCGGGGCCTCTCTCCCGCTATCCTACGGCACATCTTCTACACCCCGCTCCGCATCGTCGGCTACGAGCACCTCCGGTCCTACCTCGCCAGCGGCGGCCGGGAGGTGGGCCTTCTCGAGAAGGCGATTGCTGGGGGAGTCTCGGGCGTTGCTGCGCAGGTAACATGTCTCTGTGAAGATCAGACCCGCCCTGTTACATCAGATTCTCGGGTGCTCTGCTCTGAGGTGTGCAAGAGTTGATGTGCGACTAGTTAACTACGGAAGCTTTTTAGGATAAAAATCAGGGAAGTTTTGATTTGTGCTAGACTGCTAGGAGGAAGTAGATTTTTAGAAGTTAGAATAGCATTGGGAGTTGGGAGATATTTACCAGATGTTGATCCGAAACTAGCACAGATGTCGCCATAGCAATTTGTTATATCGCGAAGATCTATTGAACATCCAATCGTGCTAAGCATCATTATAATTTTACATCTGTGGACAAAATTACACTGTTAGACATATATCTTAGCCGTGCCAATATAGTTTATAATTTTGGTTCGTGCTCTCGTCTGCTTCTAGAAAAAAACAGCACGAATGACGCAGTCCCTGCACATTATTGAGAAAAGGCATACATCTTGGGCACCAAAATAAATAGCTCTGAATCTCTACCTTTAAATCGCAATGCTCACTGTTTGGTTTCAAAGTGAAACATGCTTGCATAGAAAAATGAAAAACCAATGCAAAATCATACTGTAATAGACACCAAAATAGCCAAATTCCTTAGATGGGGTATTTTTTATGGTCGGTTACAAAATTGTGAATATATCTGAATATGTATCATCGATGCTTGCTTATTCTTTCCCTCTAGAGTCCAGGACCAAGCAAATATATACAACCAGCAGTTCAGAACACTCCTTATGTGATAATTGTATTCCCCAAAAGCATGGCATTTGTAGAATGAAAAAGACATTCAGTGATCAGCATGGCTATCTGTTCGAAGTAGAACTGTGGTATATTAATAGTTGCAACTATTTCTTTGCCAAATACATCACTATCTAACACAATACTTAATGTTCCTACTACTCCGCAGTGCAGGTGCTGGCCAGCCCTGCTGATCTGATAAAGGTAAGGATGCAAGCAGACAGCAGATTGTTGAGCCAAGGCATTCAACCACGGTATACAGGAACCTTAGATGCCTTCACAAAAATCATGCGTGCTGAAGGCTTGTCAGGACTTTGGAAGGGGGTTGTTCCTAATGCCCAGCGAGCATTTCTCGTCAACATGGGCGAGTTGACCTGCTATGACCAGGCAAAGCATTTCATCATTCGCAAGCAGATCTGCAACGATAATCTGTATGCTCACACATTGGCCTCTGTTGCCTCTGGTCTATGTGCGACTACATTGAGCTGCCCAGCGGATGTGATCAAAACTAGGATGATGAACCAGGGCCAGGAGGCAAAAGCTCTATATAGGAATTCTTATGATTGCTTGGTCAAGACAGTCAAGTATGAGGGCGCAACAGCATTATGGAAGGGTTTCTTACCTACATGGGCCAGGCTTGGCCCATGGCAGTTTGTGTTCTGGGTTTCCTATGAAAAACTGCGACAAGCATCAGGTCTTTCATCATTCTGACAGTGCTGGCTGAGTTTTCATACAGGATCAGAGGAATTGTTATTTGTAAACCTGTAGTCTGTGGCTACATATTACTACTATAGTCCATGCCCCCCTACGCGTTGTTTGGGCTTGAATTCTGTATCTCACACGGTGCAGCACACTCTGCTCGTAAAATTCGGACATTTGTCATGCTTTTCATTTTGGGTGCTTATATATGTACTCCCTCTATCCCAAAATTAGATGTACTACCTATTGTATTCAACAATTGATACGGTTCGTCATTTTGTTGAAAACATTTTTTCCTGTTCGTGGAGCCATAAAGTGTAGCCAAATTATTTGTGTGATGTACTGATGGAGGAACAGGGTCACTTCTGTCCAGCTCCACTGAGGACAAGTGGATCGAGTCATATCGCCCAGCGCGTGTAGGTGTAGCTCCTCCTCCTGCGCGCTCCTATTTTTTTTTCCTATCATATGCATTTTGTGGCGACTTATGGGCGCAGTAATCCATTAGGTGTGAATAGTGATGTGTATGTTCAGTTTAGTCCAGTTGATGAAAGGTAAGAATCTTGCTGCGGATGGAAATGTTGGAATCTGATAAAAAAATGCAACGGGCGGACATTTTTTTTTTTGGAAAAGAGTATATATTAATATCGAGAGATACCGATTACACACAACAACAACAACACATGCCTTGCTGGCTTTAAGAATGCACATATCCTAGAAAAAGAAAAAGAATTACAAAAAAGAAAAGTCCTCCTACAGAGAATGATTCCTCAAACCAACGACACTAACACCACCAAAACAATATCAGCGGTCCAACCACTCCAATAGCGACGCCTTCAAGAAGCAAATAATGCATAAGCGCTGTCGTCGTCAGATCGAAGATCATAGGTTTTCACCTTGGAGAAAGTCCTCACTCGCAAAACAATACCTTTAACAAGATCATTGCCAGACACAACCAATTAAGGCCAGACCTTGGATTTTCACCCTGCAAGGTAAGACTAGAAACTCCTCCTGTGTTGTCGCCCCCACAAACAGTCGCTGCTACGAGTCATAGATCATGCAGCCAGTTCCTCGTCGCCACAAAGACTCAAAACACCATCACTTCCCTGATGTTCCAGCTTTCTTGACATTTTCCACATCTGACTTCACCATGGATAGTTGAAGACATGACACATGATGATAACAGATATCTGAGCTTCGTAACGCTCCCGCTGAAACCAAATGAAAACATGGGTACGCCCGACCGAATTAAATCCGATCCAGCAATCTTCAGGCATAGTCCCCCATGGAAGTTCGCCGACGGAGCCTTCCGGAACTCGCTGCTCTAGCCTAGAACATCGAGGACAGGCAGCATCCGATCTTCATCTTCGTGCGGAAGGAACCCTAGGACCGCCACCTTTATTCGCATGACTCGCACCCCCCATGCTACCAGCCATCATCCAGCAAAAGTAGGCATCAAAGGAAATGGAAGCCCAACTCCTGGCTGTAGAAATCATCGACGATAATCACGAGATCCCGGCAACACAAGCCCTAGCTGGCCCAGATCCAGATCCAGATGCCAAGGGCGTGGCCCAGATCCAGATCATGGCCAGAACGCACACCGGTGACACACCGCCTCCTCCTCATTGCCGCTCCGCTGGAGAGGACCTCAAGCACCGGCCATCCCAGCCACGCCGCCCAATGCCCTTTGTCGGCGCCCCATCACCCCCATGGAACGTCGTCGAGAGGCACCTCCCCTGCCCCACCGCCAATTTTGACGGATGGGCGCCGCCACCGCCGGTGGCGGCCGGCAGCAGCGGCATCCAGGAAAGAGATCGGGGGCTTTGGGCTGGAGGCGAGGGGATACTCTAGAGTTAATTCTTTCTGACATAATAATATGTGATTTTCGAATATCATTTCACCATTTAAAATGGAGTTTCCTAGTAGGAATATTTTTATGTAAGAAAAGAATATTGAAACCATCAAATGAATGCCCTATTCAAAATGAAGATTTTGAACACTTGGAATTCTCTTGGTCTCTAAATTTATCTTTATATATTCCTTGAATATTTACAAAGGATTTCTATAATCATTTCTTGATATGATGATGCAGAATAACCACTAGGGTTTTCCATTTGAGAAAAATCTTAAATGGGTTCCTTTGTGTTTTAAAAGTACTTCATAAGATCTTATGTCACTCAAATAAAGAATTTTATAAGTGATTTTAGTAGATTCACTACTGACATATGGGAGTGAGTGGTTGCAAATATTCTTATGATGAGAATCATAAGATAATATTTGTGTGTTTTACCCAAGTCATTGACTTGTCTCCTCTCGTAAGATTAACCATAGGACAAGGTTTAGGTTTCACCTAGATGTCTAGAATCATATTCCTATCATCTTAACACTAGGGTTTAGTGTAAGAAGAAAACAATGACAATAAAAGTGTGAGGCAAGGATCACCTCATCACATGAGTTCTAGGGTTTATCAAATAGACAATATATTGTCTTTTAACCATAGAATAATGTCTATGATTTGTGGATAGAGATGATTCATTAACTATGCATGTGAACACATAGTTTACTTACTCTCTCTAAAGTACCATGGCATATTAGGTATATGCCCTTGTTTGAAATAGTATGTTACATCCACTTAATTCCCCTCAGTATTAAGTACTCCCTCTGATCCAAAATAAGTGTCCGAGATTTAGTACAAACTTTGTACTAAAACAGTACTAAATCCCCGACACTTATTATGGATCGGAGGGAGTAGGAATTATACTCTTCAAAAAGATTTGGATATTAAGATGGCTTAGGAATGAGATTTCAAATGAGTAGTCAATGGTTAGTCCAATGACTTGAATACAAGGATTTGTATGAATGTCTTAGTTGTGATTGGCTTCTCACTAGCTTAAGACTAATGAGTTGTCAACAAGGTTTACTTCAACTAAATAGTAGTTGAAGTTACAGGTGTTCCCAGTTATGTTTGACATAGGCTAGGGATTCACAAGTTCTAAGTTACTTCTATCAATCTCCTAAGAGAATAACTATCAGTTGTTTGAAACTTGCTTTCATACCTAGGCATGGGCAGCCCGGCTCGACCTGACCTGAAAAAAGCCCATCGGGCTGGGCTTTTTAGGCCTGTGGAACAGGCCTAGGCTTCAGATCTGCCGCCCGACATCCTCATGGGACGGGCTCGGGCTAGAGGAAATGCCAAAACAAGGGAAGGCTCGGCCCGAGGCCCGACGGCCTAAAGAAAAATGTGCATGGAGGGCTCGGGCTTAGATTTCAGGCCCGACATCCGGGCTCGGGCTTGAGATTTGCATGACAGGCTTTGTTAGGCCCAATTCAAGCCTGGACCGGCCCAAAAAATGCCCAGATATACTTGCTTTGGGTCAAAAAGTAATGTGATATCATCAACTCCCAAGTGAATTGATGGTGATAAAGTAGTCTTGGTAGTGGTCAAACTTGATATAGGTTTTAGAATGAATTCTTGCTTATCAAGTATACTGGATAAGGTTTGGTCCCTTAAGACTTGGTATTAAGTACATATCTCATCCTTGATTAATAAGGTAAGAATATTGGATAAAGAAGAATGAATAATTCAAGTTTTAGATAGGTCAGGGTTTGGTTTAGGACTTGGTTGATTCACTTGTCACATGACTCTTGTCATTCACAAGTGTTGGTACAATGAATCTTATTTAAGATAAGATGAGTTAAGAATGTGTTTGATCTTGTTTTAGGGTGTGATCATATGCTAAGGTTTGTTTGTCACATGAGTTAAATGAGGTTTAGAGAAGATAAGTTAAGCATCAAGTTTTACTTGTTCTTAAGTATGAGGGTGTGTTGATTTACTTTTATTCATGAATATTACTTCTACCCTTCCTAACATAGAAGTTTACCAAAGATTATTTCAAAGTTGGAACACTCAGCATGATGAACTAGTCCTAAATCATCAGCTCAAGTGGAACTTTAATCACTTTGACAAGTTCTATCAAAAAGTTTTTAGTTGGCCCGGATTTTCTATGCATGTATGCAATGTACACAACTATCCTCTACCCATTTTCGTGTATCAAAATCTATGGGATATTACAAATATGTACTCTATATGATCAATGAAATAAAGCACATGGTTTGATCTTATTCTGAGTCTTTTATCTCCTTTAGTTATTCATTTTTGGATCATATAACCCTTTTTATGCAAGTTTGCAGTTGCACTTGTGAAAATTCCGCTTTCTAGAGTTATCTTAAGTTTTCCGGTCTACATGTTTTCTGTTATTTTTGCGTGGATTTTTGAGTAATGAGATTTCAGCACTCGAAGTTGGCAGTTTTGCTCCCAAGGTTCTATATGGTGCTATTAAGCATAGTCACCAAGGGACAAGGTTATATGCTAACAATTTTTGCTGTCTCACGAAAATTCAAGCGTGAAAACCAGAATAATGGATAAGACAACACTTTCTTAAAATATACAAAATTGCATGCCAGACTTAATAAGTTGTAGGAGTTTTTTCCGGTTTACATAGTTTTCCACAAAATAATTCTGAAGGCACAATTGATACAAGATTGTATTTATGCCTCTAGTGCAGGAGACTTCAGAGCACCATCATCTGCAACAGGAGAATCAGAGATGCAACGACTGTGAAATGATCATATGGGCACCTAGAGGGGGGTGAATAGGTGTTACTTCAAAATTTACTCTTTTTCAAATTAGGGTTTGACACAAAGGTAAATTCTCTAAATATGCAACTAAGGTGAATTTACCTATATGTCTCACTAGCAAAACTAACTAAGAAAGAACTAGATAAAGTAAGGTGCGGTAAAGGATATAAGTAACCGAAGTGAAGCACACGGGGACACAAGGATTATTTCCCGTAGTTCCGTCCTTTTGAGAGGAAGTACGTCTGCGTTTGGAGAGGGGGTGGTACCAAACCACCAACGCCATGAGAGGGCTCCCTTGTTTGCCGGCGAACCTCACCCCAAGAGGATCAATTCACGCTTCCACTATATCGGCAACCTTCAAGGTGGTAGCCGAC
Source organism: Avena sativa (assembly GCA_916181665.1). Lineage (NCBI taxonomy): Eukaryota > Viridiplantae > Streptophyta > Magnoliopsida > Poales > Poaceae > Avena > Avena sativa. The sequence goes on from OV702287.1 coordinate 463,408,108, forward strand.
ACCCTTACAACAAGTTCGAGGCACACACCCAAAACTTTATTGGGGGCTTCCGAATCCAAGCAAGCTGTCACACAATCAGAGACAAGCTTGTAAGAATCAAATCAAACCAAACAAGGCTTAGGGTTTCTAATGAAACCCTAGAGCAAGGGGCCCTCAAGTGAATGAGGGGGAAATGAAGATCTCTCTTGGTGAAGATGTAGATCAATGCCTCCTCCTCCAATTCCCAAAACGTCAGCGACTTTGGATGGTTGGATGAAGAGATCTTGGAGTTTTGGTGGCTCTAATGGTGGTCCTTTTCTTTTCTGGAACGAGCAGCTTGAGGTAGAAGATGAGTTCCCATATTTATAGACCTCACAACTCCAGACCGTTTTCTGACCGCTGGGAACCTTCCACACCAGAGACTCCGATCTGGCAGACCGGAGACTCCGGTCTACACGGGAAACTCCGGCCCATCTCCGCTCCATCTCTGGACTGGCATTCTGAATGACTTGGGATTTCTCTTGACGCTCACACCCGATACTTTGGTAGGAACTTCGGACTAAAGACACCAGAGACTCCAGTATTTCCACACCGGAAACTCCGGTCCGTGATACCACACCGGAGATTCCGGCCCATCTCCGGTCCGTCTCCAAACCCCACATAGAATGGTTTTGGGAAGTTCCTTGAGTCCACTCCGGGGACTTTTGGGGAAACACCGGAGACACCGGTCTAGAATCTTCTGGAAAACTCAGTTTTGGCGAGAGAATTTCCCACACTATTATGGCCTTTTCTCTTTTCAATAGATTGACCTGTAGACATTAACACATGTTATTAACGAATACCAAATGTCCTTTCAATCTCCCCCTTTTTGGTGTTCGATGACAACAAGAGGTTTTGCATGGGAAGTTTAATCAGAGACATAACTATGCTAACTATGCTCCTCCTGGTGATGTACATCAAGATAATCATGTAGTACAAGCAAGTCAGGTAGTATAAACTAAACATGGGGGGTTTAATCATTACAATAAAGGGCATAACATGTCCACACACATAGATAGTTTCACAAGAACCAAATAAGTTTCACACGAACCAAATGAAAGCAAATGTTCAAATAAACGACACAACCCATCCCATGCAAATCCCGGATGATCCTAATGGACATATTCTCCCCCTTTGGCATCGAAACGCCAAAAAGGGAAAAGTTCCAAGATATCGCCCCAAATAGATCACTCAGAGTCCTCGTCGTCGTCATCCTCATCATAATCATCATCATCAGTAGCAGTCTGTGGCCCTTTGCCGTGAGGGTGAGAGGAGGAAGTACCCTATGGTGCAAAACCTGAAGTGACCTCTGAGAATGACTGCCAATCAACCAAGCTTGCATTCATTTCATTCCAAGCACCAAAGGACAGTGTGTGATCAGACTCTATAGATGGTTCAACCCCATGCTCATCATTGTACTCAGAGTCCCCTTCCTCTTCTTCTTCTCCTTGAGCCTTGATTTCCTTGAGGAGCTTCTCAATCCTGCAGTTTCTCTTGTAGACATCATGCTGTCCCTTGCGGATGTCCATGCTCATGCAGCACAAAGTCTTCTCCTATAAAGATGCCTTCTTGACTTTCTCCTGAACCACCGCACGTGTGACAGGAGCCATGGGAGCACTGGAGGCATTCTTCCTCCTAGAGCCCCTAAGAGGGGTGGGAGCACGCTCAGCCTTAGAGATCTCATCATCCTCACTCTCAAAAGGCTGCCTAGAAACCATCTTCCCTTTCTTTTGGAGACACACGAGGGCATGCTCCGTAAGATTTGGAGGAAGGGCAAGTGGTGAACCATGGGCTTTAGTATTGATAAGCCTCATCACTAGAGCAACATATGGAGGAGACTTCTTGAATAGAATAGCATGGTGCATCTCCTAAAAAATGTAATCCATAACATCAATAGCATAGCCTTCAGCATCAGGACTAGCAAGGTATACCTTGTGAGCATGGTGAAGTAAGTTGACAAGCCCACATATAATAGCATCATCATTGCCTGCACTGGGAGAAATGTTGTGGCGGAAAATCCTCGATAGAAAGTTGTAGAGAGGCTTGAGGCCCTTGGCCTCACCAACGACCGCCTTCTTGCCATATAGGGGAGCCAACTTGGTCTTGCTATCACCAAGAGCAACATCATGCATACGGTGCCCAACAGGAACAGACACACCCTGAAAAGTCTCATTGATGACTCTGGCAAAGTCAAATAAGTTAGCAATACATCGGACATTGCCAGTCATCCACGTCATGGTCCTTGCCTGATAAGTCCCAAACACCACAGTTGCATAGAATTGCTGGACAAGAGTAATGCTATAATTCTCTCGGATATCAATGAGCCCATGCAGCCCAAGCTTCTCAGTGATCCACATAGCATCTTCAAAGTAGTTTTTGGAGCGCATGTACTCGAGCTCCATATACCTCTGAGGACAAACAGGGGACTTGGGGAGCTTGCTATAGATATCAGTCATGAATACTTTTTGTTCCTTCCTCCAATAACAAGGATCATCACAGATTCTTGGCAGCTCATAGAAGTTTGTCTTGCGCAGGTCACGGAACTCCTTCTTGGTCATGTGGGCAAGATATTGCAAATTGTCATACTTAGCCCTCTTGGTACGGTTTTCCTCCTCTATGTGCTCTTGGTTCTTTCTCATAAACTCAGCATCTCTGAGCTACTGCCTACGGTTGGATGGCGAGATCACATACTGCCCAGCTTCCTCATCAAACTAAGGATCCACCCTCTTGGACTTGGCCTTGGTGCAACCACGATGAGAACCAGCGCCTCCTGTGAACAGAGAGTGAGGAGGATAGCATGGGGTGTAAGCACATATGCCCCAGAGATAAACACAAGACCCTCACAACTTTGCTAGATGTGCTAGAGGCAATCTACACCGGAGTCTCTGGTGTGCAACACCGGATCTCTGGCCTAGACCGGAGTTTCCAGTCAGATGGACCGGAATCTCCGATCTGGAGATTTTGGGTTGCACAAGGAGACTGCGGGTGGACTTGATTCTAGCAGATCAGGCAAGAGAATGAGACTAGTGTGATATAATGCACACAGACTAGTGGTTCCAGTGGGAAAAATCAGTAAAAAACCCAAAATAAACAAAGGGGATGAACCTAGGTTCATGGTGAGGAGATGAGTACCAGATCTGTCCATTGGAGTGATTCCACCAGTGGGGAAGGTCCTAGGGGTGGGGAGGATGGAGTTGGTCGGTGGCACGGCAGATCCCGGCAGCTAAACGGCCTTCGGGTGGCGGTTTTGGAGGAGAAGGCGGGTGTGAGAGTGGGGGTCGAGGTTGGAAGATAGAGTCTGAGTGACTCTTTCACCCCGACTAATGGGTTCGTAGCATGTAAAACAAAAATTTTGTACCGCAAGAACGAACAAAACCCAGATCTAATCTAGATAAAAGCCAAGATCTAATCTATTAGACATGTGCAACGAGATAGATCGGTACTAACCCTCGTAGTTTCCAAAGCCTTGTTCGAGAACGGATCTCGTGGTTGATGTAGTCGATCACTTGCCGATCTCAAGATCGAGTGGACGATCCTTCCGGCGTCGCGTTCTGGCAGCGCTTCCGCAATCGGTCACACGTGCGGAGTCGAAGCAGACCTTCCTCTCCCCGTTCCAGCGAGCAGCGGAGGTAGTAGATCTTCTCCACGGAATCCCAGCAGCACGACGGTGTGGTGGTGGTGGTGGAGTAGAGAATTCTGCAGGGCTTCGCCTAAGCCGAAGCAGAGGGAAGGAGGAGGAGAGAGGCGGCGGCTAGAGCTTGTTATGAGAGAGAGCTAGGAGGGGGCGCCCCTCCCCTCTATTTAAAGGAGGGAGGCGCCTTGGGAGGGGGAGTCCTAGTAGGACTCCCCTCCCTCCTTGGGCCGGCGGGTTGGGAAGGGGGGAGGAGTCCTCCTCCCCCATGAATCCGTGTCTAGCCCCCACAAGGTTTCCTTGACCCTTTCTTGGTTTTCAAGCAAACACCAAGAACTCTTCTAGAACCTTCCAGAACATTCCGACACCTTCTAGAATCCCCATACAAACACTCCGGAACATTTCCTAACTTAGAAAATGATCCCCAATATATGAATCTTATTCTCCGGACCATTCCAGATCTCCTCGTGATGTCCCGGATCCAATCCGAGACTCCGAACAACATTCGGTCTCCAACGCACATTCCATATCTACTTAAAACAACTTCGAACCTTAAGTGTGTCACCCTACGGTTCGTGAATATGCAGACATGATGAAGACACCTCTCCGATCAATAACCATCAGCGGGATCTGGAGATCCATAATGGCTCCCACATACTCAACGATGACTTCGTGATCGATAGAACCATTAACATACGAAACCAATTCCCTTTGTCACGCGATATTCTACTTATCCGAGGTTTGATCGTCGGTATCTCCATACCTAGTTCTACCTCGTTACTAATAAGTACTCTTTACTCGTTCCGTGATATGTCATCCCTTGTGACCTAGTCACATGCTTGCAAGCTAACTAGATGACATTCCACCGAGAGGGCCCAGAGCATATCTATCCGTCATATGGATGGACAAATCCCAATCTTGGTCCATGCGCTTCAACACATACTTTCAGAATACCCAATGACACCTTTATAACCACCCACTTACGAAGCGATGTTTGATGTCATCAAAGTACCCATCCGGTGATGGTGATTAACATAACCTCATGGTCGAAGGATTAGGTTACTATGCATTTGAAAGCTTATAGCAATACGAACTTAATGACTTGATCTTATGCTACGCTTACTATGGGTGTGTGTCCATCACATCATTCTCCTAATGATATGATCTTGTTATTAACGACATCCAATGTCCATGATCAGGAAACCATGATCATCTATTAATCAACAAGCTAGTTCAACAAGAGGCTTACTAGGGACTCTTTTATGTTTACAAAACACACATGTATTAATGATATGATCTTGTTATTAACGACATCCAATGTCCATGATCAGGAAACCATGATCATCTATTAATCAACAAGCTAGTTCAACAAGAGGCTTACTAGGGACTCTTTTATGTTTACAAAACACACATGTATTAATGTGTAGAGGCCTCAACCTGATAATAAGGTTGATCCCTCCTGTGTTTACAATGCTAGTCCCTGGATCAATAGCTAGCATCCATAGTTAAGATGTAATATCAAGAAACAAAGGTCATAATACAACTTTATAACCAGGAACAAAATAATTTATTACATCTTGCATAGCTCATTTGGCTATTACATTACATTGCAGCAGAATATCTATAAGCATGGGGTCCTTCATCTTCAAAGTGCCACAGGCAGACATGTTGGTTGTAGACTTTGTAATCCTAATCAACACACTTCACTAAATCAATCAAACCTGCAACATAACAAGTTACAGCCACAAGGGTTAATACATTTGAATTGTATTGGAAAGTGATACTATGGTAGTATAGTGGAGTTTATCATCTATATGCATTTGGCTAAGTGGAGCTTAGGCTTGCTTTGCTCAAAATAGATTTTCCTTATCATTTGAAAACACCAAGTTTTTGCTTGACAAAATCATTCCCAAGGCATCTACCAATCAAAGATTGAAGATCCTTTAACCCTTGTTCACCCACAAGATTTTAACTTAGAAATTGGGATGAGGAGATTCTTGATAGCTTCCATGTCTTGATGCTCAAATTGTCCTTTACCAGGGACATGGCTAAGTACTTAGATTTTATACTCTGCAGAGGTGGTGCACTTTCCCCACAAGACTTGGTTTCACCAAGACAAGATCTTTCAGAAGCCTTCCCTTAGACCAACATGGACGCGCTCCAACCTATCAAAACCCCTACCACCAACTGTCCATTTGGCTAATTTCTTGCAACCTATATGATCCAGGCAGAGCCCATAATGCCAAGTGGCTGCACTTGAAGCTTCTCAACATTTGACATCTCAAATCTCTTTGTTCCTGGGTGGCCATCCACAAGTGAGATACACAAGGTAAGCCATAAAAATGGGCCTTGTGAACCACTCAACACAAACCATTCCTTCCATTCCACCCAGGTGATTCGTTCACTTAGTTGTTTTATTAAACAAATCACAAGTCCTCAGACTTAGAAATTTTCCATAGTGTGAATATATATTCCACCCTTGTTTTCTATTAGCTAAGCTAAGCATGACAGTAGTAGGAATCCTAACTTAGGAAATTTCTACTAAGGTTTCATCTACTAGGATTTCCCTTGGCATAGTTTACACTTAGCAAAATTCCATGCAAGTCTTACTTAGAAATATCACTAATGCATAGTGAAAATAATGGGACAAAGTATGAAGCATCACTTGCCTTTTTGGTAGAGGGTATAAGCTCACTCCTTGTCCTTGCAACAATCACACTCTTCAAGTCACTACAAATCAATCAAGCAAGGCACAAACTCAATCTACCAATCAAGCAAAACAACACACATAAAATCATAAGGTCAAAGTAATGCATGCAAGCATGCCAAGCTTTGTTTTGTTTGAAGAAGTGGTTCCTAATGGGTCATAAACATTTGCAAACACCTATTTGGTCATTTTTTAAAGTGGCCAAGTCATTTGCAAAGAGGTTTCACTTCAAAACCATTTTCAAAATAAAGTATCATTTTATGTGGTGTAGAAATATTTTTACTAAGGCATTAACCTATAGGGTTCACCCAATTTGTTTTCCAACCATAAAACTTGGTATTTAGGGTCAGAGAGTTTAAAACAAAACATTTTCCAAAGGTTTTCTTCCAAAACCATTTTTAATAAATAAACCACATTTCTATTTGACTAGAAATGGTTTTAAATCAAAGAATCATTATTTTGTTTCACCAAATTCATTTTTGAATCCACAAAGTGTTTCCCAATGTTAGTAGGTTCAAATCACACCATTTGCCCAAGATTTCATCCCCAAATTCATTTTTAAACAATTTTCACAACCTTAACAAGCATACAAATGTTTCTGCAAAAACAACCATTTTTCCAGAAGCTTTTTGCTAAACCAAGGGCATGGTTGGCTAGGTCTCTCTCTCCTGATTTCAACGATATAAAGTTTGTAATTTTTGGACGTGTGGATCAAAAGTTATGGATTTTACAAAATTGAACATCAATTAGATCAATTCTGTTTTTAAATCTGTCTCTGTGACACGCGGCGTATTTCTATTCGTCGGTACCGCTTCGGCCGGATCAAGCGATGGCAGCCGTTGGATCTAAGTGATATCACACGGCTCAGGTTGCGTACCTCTTCGGCGTTAAGTGATTCTATGCTAATCGTTAGATCCAGATCGGATGGTGCTGAGCACACTTGCCAACTAGTGGCGGCGCTAGCGGCGGCAGACGGCGGCGGCGTGCCTGGCTACGGCGGAGCTGGCGCTAGAGGAGGCAAGGAGGAGTAAGGAGATACTCACCAGGCTCAGGAGATCACGGCGAAGCTCAACTCGCTTGCAGTTTGTCAAGGGGCGCACAAAATCAGTCGGGATTCCTCGCCGGAGTGGAGGACAACGTCGGGTGGTCTCAGTCGTGGTCGGAGACGTCGCTACAGGTCACGAGAAGATCAACCGAGGATATGGTTAGACGCAGGAGTTCATGGAGGTGCTGTGTGCGTGAACGAGAAGAAGAGGGGCGACCGGAATCTACCTGTGGGGCTCGCCGGAGTTGGAGCGGACGGCGGCGTCGTTCAGAGCTCGTTGCAGACGTTACTCTGGGGCGCCCGCGGTCGAACTAAAAGTGCTGGGAGATGCGTCTGGGAGTGGGGAAGCTGCTAGGTTGCACAGGGAGGCAAGGGGCGGTGATACTTGGTCGGAATCGACAAGGAGGTTCGTCGGAGTCAGAGGAGCTCGAGGAGGAATTGGGGCGGCCTGGGGGCGTGCTTGGGGAGGAGACAGAGGGGAAGTGGAGAGGAGGGGAAGACGATTTATCCTGCGTGGTCATGGGGCTGATTCAACGCGTGTTTAAGGCGTATTACGCCGGAGTTATTCTGTCTGCAACGGCCGGCGAGGGGTGGGCGTGGTCTGCGGGTGGGGAGGATGAACAGTAGAGGTGGGGTCTACCGGTCAGTGGGAAAAGAAACAAGAGGGAGGTCCACCGGTCATACTCAGTGCGGGTTAGGAACGAGGTGCAAATCGTTTTCTTCGGGGGAAAGAAGTCTGGGCTGGTTGGGCCTTAGTGGGCTTGGCCGGCTGGGCTGGCTTGTTCTTTTTTTTGTACAGAAGCTTTTTCCTTTTTCCATTTCTATTTTCTGTTTTGATTTACAAACAACAAATCAAACTTTCAAATGAATTCAAAACACAACCAAAATTGGTGTAGGTTTAAATATTGTTTTTCAAACATTCTGAAGTCAATTTTTGAATAAAACTTTATTCATTTTGGGGGTCTTTTATTTATTCAAAATAGGCCTTTGTTTTAAATCAAATAAGTTTTAATAATAATTTCAAACACCAATTTAAATAAAAACACCACCAAATTTTGTAAAGTTTTTAGTTCTGTTTAATAACTCAAATCAAAGTCCAAAACAAAATAATTTTTATTCTTTTTAGGACCATTCATTAATTAAATAAAATGGTTCATTAGTTATTTAATAAAATAGGGTTTGATTTAATTAATATAATCTCCATTTGAAATCCAAATATTTTCAAAACCAAAACAGTAGGTTTTATTTGAGAGTAAGGAATACTTGGGAAGTTTGTTTAAAACAAATTAACATTTTTGTTATAAGGTCCATTAATAATTAAGTAAAATGGGCCTTAGTTATTAAATCAAATAGGATTGGTTTTATTTAAATCTTTTATTTTGGAATCTAAAATAAAACCAAAACACTTCTGTAAGTTTATTTGAGAATATAAAACCAAAGTCAAAAACAAAATAATTTTTATCCTTTTTAGGATCTATTAATATTAAATAAAAAGACTTTAGTCTTTATTTTCAAAATAGGGTTTAATTTATTTTTAAAACTCTATTTGAAATATAAACCAAACCAAAAACCTTTTTAGTAGGTTTTATTTGGGAATATAAAATACTTGGAAAACTTATTTAAAACAAATAAACAAGTTTTTAAGGTTTAGAAATAATAAAACCTTTATTAATAAAAACTTGGATATTAAATCCTTATTATTATTTTATTTAAACAAACCTTTACTCTTTTAATCAAAGCAAAACCTTTTGTTTAAAAATCTTGGCCAAGGTTTTAATTTGGCTTTATAAAATAATCTTTATTTATAAATTCTAGTTTGCTTTTGAAAACCAAATCTTTTTATTTTAAAGATTCATAATAGTAATTCCAACTATGAAAACTTTCTTTATTATTTGTTTATCTTTTTAAATCCCTTTAGGATTATTTGTTCACCAATTGGTATGGGTTTTTGGTAAGGGCTTTATTAGCTTTGGAAATTCAATTTCCTTATCTTATTATATTCATAAGATTTTATTTATGGTTCCAATTTGAGTGAAACCAACTTCTATGGTCTTTCTTGATCCTTTGTGAATATTTGTTGATCAATTTTGGTATGGATCAAATCCATAGGCTTGGAGATAACTTGGAAATGATTTTTATTCCATTAGGGTTTAGGGTTTTGGATTTATTTTCCAAATGTTTAAATTTCCAGATACATTCATTGAGGAATGCATTTCACTTGATTTGGATTTTTGTTGAATTCAAACTTAACCAAAGTTTGTTCAAGATGGGATTTTAAGTTTCCTTGTAAAAACAAAAGTTTCTTTTCACCCTGATTTTCAACAAAAATTTATTTTGTTTATTTATTTTTCACATTACAAGATTTGGAAAATCTTGGGATGTGACAGACTACCACCCTTAAAATAAATCTCGTCCCGAGATTTGGGGAGGCTAGGGTTACAAGTAGGCTCAAAAGCATCTAGGGTACTACCACCCTTAAAAATTTTCCATCTAGATTACATCTTGGCTTGCTTGGGATCTTGTTGAAATCTCTCTGGGCAAACATCTGCATAGTGTCCTTTGTTTCCACACTTGAAACATGTGACTAGGCTGAGATCCTTCATAGGCTTGTTTATCTTGTGCTTCATCCTTTCTGGACAATTGCTTGCATAATGTCCTGGTTCTTTGCAATTGAAACACATCACTTGGCTGATATCTTTCTTTTCCTTTGGTATCATTGCCTCTTGTTTGTTTCCTTGGTTCTTCTTCTTCTTGGGTTTCTCCAAAGCTAGGAGTGCTTCTAGTTCATGTTCTTCATATGTTATCTCATAGGTAGGAATGTCTACTGGTTTCCTTGACCTTCTATTGCTCCTTGGATAATTCATATGTCTCCTCTTTGGTCCTTTAAATTGGGTCACATTGCATGGAGGTACAAGTGGAGATTTTCCTTTGTCTTCATCTTTCTTGGTAGAAATTGTTCCCTTATGGAGGTTTCCAAACATTTGATGCATTCCATCTTGCTTCATTTGTTGAACTATAGGATAGATGGGGCATTGAATAGGGACATGATTATTTCCTTCACATAGGAAGCAAGTAGCTTGGGATGTGGGGCATTGGTCAATTGGATGTTCCTCTTCACAATTGGGGCATTGATCTTCATGCTCTTTGGAAGTGTGATCCTTGTCTCCACAAATATTGCAAGCTTGAGTTCCTTCTAGAATAACATCTTTGTCATCCTTGTTGTCACAAACTCCTTGGGAAGAGTTGTCTCCCATGTCGATCATTTGGGTGACCATCTCTTGCAACAATTGGGATTGAAGTTTCAAAATCCTTTGTATGGCTGGGTCTAATCCATTATTGTTGGCTAAAAACTGAGTTGTCACTTGGTTCAACTAGTTTTGGGTTGCTATAAGTTCTTTCATGTTGTCCTCTTGGTTGTCATTGTTGTCACCATCCCTGATGTTGGAGTTTCTTGGAGTAGTCATCTGTTTGGGCTGGATTGGGATTAGAATAGGAAAAAGGTTTTCTAAGGAATCAATTCTAATCACACACATCACAATTCACACAAGCAATGTGCAAGCAATCGCAAACATAACATTCCACTCAAACAATAAGTTTTAAGCATAATTTTAGGCAACCAAAAATATTTTTTTTACACCACATAAGTTGGTGTGTTTGACTTAAACTAAATATGGTGGTTCATCTATATGGTTCACTTGAAATTTTCCTTCCTTCTTGGTTGATTCTTCTTGAATGAGATCATGGTTTCCTTGGGAAAATTCTTGGTCACAAAACTTCAAGTAATGTAGGCTCCTTCTAACTTTTGCATTCCCTCAGTCTCTAAATCTTGAGCAAGATTTCCTTGTCTCACTTGTAGTCCTTAGTGATATCCAAGTTGGAAGTCTTTGGTGAATATGCTGAAGATGTTGAAGTCATTAGAGTTGAAGAAGTTGAAGTCATTAGAGTTGAAAGTGTTGAAGAAGTCCTTAGCTCATGGTGAAGTATTTGGCCATGGGTAGGTTTTGTCCATCAAGTTGAATATAGAAGAGATGTAGAGTTGAAACCAAAATGGTTGAGGAAAGAGTTTACAAGTATTTTGTAAATAAGTTTTGGAACAAATACAACTCCTATTTTTCTAAGGGTTTTGTCCAATCCTAGGGTTAAAATTCTACAGGCAACACAATGCTCTGATACCATCTGTAGAGGCCTCAACCTGATAATAAGGTTGATCCCTCCTGTGTTTACAATGCTAGTCTCTGGATCAATAGCTAGCATCCACAGTTAAGATGTAATATCAAGAAACAAAGGTCATAATACAACTTTATAACAGGAACAAAATAATTTATTACATCTTGCATAGCTCATTTGGCTATTACATTACATTGCAGCAGAATATCTATAAGCATGGGGTCCTTCATCTTCAAAGTGCCACAGGCAGACATGTTGGTTGTAGACTTTGTAATCCTAATCAACACACTTCACTAAATCAATCAAACCTGCAACATAACAAGTTACAACCACAAGGGTCAATACATTTGAATTGTATTGGCAAGTGATACTATGGTAGTATAGTGGAGTTTATCATCTATATGCATTTGGCTAAGTGGAGCTTAGGCTTGCTTTGCTCAAAATAGATTTTCCTTATCATTTGAAAACACCAAGTTTTTGCTTGACAAAATCATTCCCAAGGCATCTACCAATCAAAGATTGAAGATCCTTTAACCCTTGTTCACCCACAAGATTTTAACTTAGAAATTGGGATGAGGAGATTCTTGATAGCTTCCATGTCTTGATGCTCAAATTGTCCTTTACCAGGGACATGGCTAAGTACTTAGATTTTACACTCTGCAGAGGTGGTGCACTTTCCCCACAAGACTTGGTTTCACCAAGACAAGATCTTTCAGAAGCCTTCCCTTAGACCAACATGGACGCGCTCCAACCTATCAAAACCCCTACCACCAACTGTCCATTTGGCTAAGTTCTTGCAACCTATATGATCCAGGCAGAGCCCATAATGCCAAGTGGCTGCACTTGAAGCTTCTCAACATTTGACATCTCAAATCTCTTTGTTCCTGGGTGGCCATCCACAAGTGAGATACACAAGGTAAGCCATAAAAATGGGCCTTGTGAACCACTCAACACAAACCATTCCTTCCATTCCACCCAGGTGATTCGTTCACTTAGTTGTTTTATTAAACAAATCACAAGTCCTCAGACTTAGAAATTTTCCATAGTGTGAATATATATTCCACCCTTGTTTTCTATTAGCTAAGCTAAGCATGATAGTAGTAGGAATCCTAACTTAGGAAATTTCTACTAAGGTTTCATCTACTAGGATTTCCCTTGGCATAGTTTACACTTAGCAAAATTCCATGCAAGTCTTACTTGGAAATATCACTAATGCATAGTGAAAATAATGGGACAAAGTATGAAGCATCACTTGCCTTTTTGGTAGAGGGTATAAGCTCACTCCTTGTCCTTGCAACAATCACACTCTTCAAGTCACTACAAATCAATCAAGCAAGGCACAAACTCAATCTACCAATCAAGCAAAACAACACACATAAAATCATAAGGTCAAAGTAATGCATGCAAGCATGCCAAGCTTTGTTTTGTTTGAAGAAGTGGTTCCTAATGGGTCATAAACATTTGCAAACACCTATTTGGTCATTTTGTAAAGTGTCCAAGTCATTTGCAAAGAGGTTTCACTTCAAAACCATTTTCAAAATAAAGTATCATTTTATGTGGTGTAGAAATATTTTTACTAAGGCATTAACCTATAGGGTTCACCCAATTTGTTTTCCAACCATAAAAATTGGTATTTAGGGTCAGAGAGTTTGAAACAAAACATTTTCCAAAGGTTTTCTTCCAAAACCATTTTTAATAAATAAACCACATTTCTATTTGACTAGAAATGGTTTTAAATCAAAGAATCATTATTTTGTTTCACCAAATTCATTTTTGAATCCACAAAGTGTTTCCCAATGTTAGTAGGTTCAAATCACACCATTTGCCCAAGATTTCATCCCCAAATTCATTTTTAAACAATTTTCACAACCTTAACAAGCATACAAATGTTTCTGCAAAAACAACCATTTTTCCAGAAGCTTTTTGCTAAACCAAGGGCATGGTTGGCTAGGTATCGCTCTCCCGATTTCAACAATATAAAGTTTGTAATTTTTGGACGTGTGGATCAAAAGTTATGGATTTTACAAAATTGAACATCAATTAGATCAATTCTGTTTTTAAATCTGTCTCTGTGACACGCGGCGTATTTCTATTCGTCGGTACCGCTTCGGCCGGATCAAGCGATGGCAGCCGTTGGATCTAAGTGATATCACACGGCTCAGGTTGCGTACCTCTTCGGCGTTAAGTGATTCTATGCTAATCGTTAGATCCAGATCGGATGGTGCTGAGCACACTTGCCAACTAGTGGCGGCGCTAGCGGCAGCAGACGGCGGCGGCGTGCCTGGCTACGGTGGAGCTGGCGCTAGAGGAGGCAAGGAGGAGTAAGGAGATGCTCACCAGGCTCAGGAGATCACGGCGAAGCTCAACTCGCTTGCAGTTTGTCAAGGGGCGCACAGAATCAGTCGGGATTCCTCGCCGGAGTGGAGGACAACGTCGGGTGGTCTCAGTCGTGGTCGAAGACGTCGCTACAGGTCACGAGAAGATCAACCGAGGATATGGTTAGACGCAGGAGTTCATGGAGGTGCTGTGTGCGTGAACGAGAAGAAGAGGGGCGACCGGAATCTACCTGTGGGGCTCGCCGGAGTTGGAGCGGACGCCGACGTCGTTCAGAGCTCGTTGCAGACGTTACTCTGGGGCGCCCGTGGTCGAACTAAAAGTGCTGGGAGATGCGTCTGGGAGTGGGGAAGCTGCTAGGTTGCACAGGGAGGCAAGGGGCGGTGATACTTGGCCGGAATCGACAAGGAGGTTCGTCGGAGTCAGTGGAGCTCGAGGAGGAATTGGGGCGGCCTGGGGGCGTGCTTGGGGAGGAGACAGAGGGGAAGTGGAGAGGAGGGGAAGACGATTTATCCTGCGTGGTCATGGGGCTGATTCAACGCGTGTTTAAGGCGTATTACGCCAGAGTTATTCTGTCTGCAACGGCCAGAGAGGGGTGGGCGTGGTCTGCGGGTGGGGAGGATGAACAGTAGAGGTGGGGTCTACCGGTCAGTGGGAAAAGAAACGAGAGGGAGGTCCACCGGTCATACTCAGTGCGGGTTAGGAACGAGGTGCGAATCGTTTTCTTCGGGGGAAAGAAGTCTGGGCTGGTTGGGCCTTAGTGGGCTTGGCCGGCTGGGCTGGCTTGTTCTTTTTTTTGTACAGAAGCTTTTTCCTTTTTCCATTTCTATTTTCTATTTTGATTTACAAACAACAAATCAAACTTTCAAATGAATTCAAAACACAACCAAAATTGGTGTAGGTTTAAATATTGTTTTTCAAACATTCTGAAGTCAATTTTTGAATAAAACTTTATTCATTTTGGGGGTCTTTTATTTATTCAAAATAGGCCTTTGTTTTAAATCAAATAAGTTTTAATAATAATTTCAAACACCAATTTAAATCAAAACACCACCAAATTTTGTAAAGTTTTTAGTTCTATTTAATAACTCAAATCAAAGTCCAAAACAAAATAATTTTTATTCTTTTTAGGACCATTCATTAATTAAATAAAATGGTTCATTAGTTATTTAATAAAATAGGGTTTGATTTAATTAATAGAATCTCCATTTGAAATCCAAATATTTTCAAAACCAAAACAGTAGGTTTTATTTGAGAGTAAGGAATACTTGGGAAGTTTGTTTAAAACAAATTAACATTTTTGTTAGAAGGTCCATTAATAATTAAGTAAAATGGGCCTTAGTTATTAAATCAAATAGGATTGGTTTTATTTAAATCTTTTATTTTGGAATCTAAAATAAAACCAAAACACTTCTGTAAGTTTATTTGAGAATATAAAACCAAAGTCAAAAACAAAATAATTTTTATCCTTTTTAGGATCTATTAATATTAAATAAAAAGACTTTAGTCTTTATTTTCAAAATAGGGTTTAATTTATTTTTAAAACTCTATTTGAAATATAAACCAAACCAAAAACCTTTTCAGTAGGTTTTATTTGGGAATATAAAATACTTGGAAAACTTATTTAAAACAAATAAACAAGTTTTTAAGGTTTAGAAATAATAAAACCTTTATTAATAAAAACTTGGATATTAAATCCTTATTATTATTTTATTTAAACAAACCTTTACTCTTTTAATCAAAGCAAAACCTTTTGTTTAAAAATCTTGGCCAAGGTTTTAATTTGGCTTTATAAAATAATCTTTATTTATAAATTCTACTTTGCTTTTGAAAACCAAATCTTTTTATTTTAAAGATTCAAAATAGTAATTGCAACTATGAAAACTTTCTTTATTATTTGTTTATCTTTTTAAATCCCTTTAGGATTATTTGTTCACCAATTGGTATGGGTTTTTGGTAAGGGCTTTATTAGCTTTGGAAATTCAATTTCCTTATCTTATTATATTCATAAGATTTTATATATGGTTCCAATTTGAGTGAAACCAACTTCTATGGTCTTTCTTGATCCTTTGTGAATATTTGTTGATCAATTTTGGTATGGATCAAATCCATAGGCTTGGAGATAACTTGGAAATGATTTTTTATTCCATTAGGGTTTAGGGTTTTGGATTTATTTTCCAAATGTTTAAATTTCCAGATACATTCATTGAGGAATGCATTTCACTTGATTTGGATTTTTGTTGAATTCAAACTTAACCAAAGTTTGTTCAAGATGGGATTTTAAGTTTCCTTGTAAAAACAAAAGTTTCTTTTCACCCTGATTTTCAACAAAAATTTATTTTGTTTATTTATTTTTCACATTACAAGATTTGGAAAATCTTGGGATGTGACATAATGTTTCCAGTTAATACAATTATAGCATGGGATGTAAACATTTATCATAAACATAAAGATATAATAATAACCACTTTATTATTGCCTCTTGGGCATATCCCCAACACCGACCCCCTTAAGTCACAGGAAGAAACCGCCCCAGACCGGATACTCGGTCTGCACCGGAGACTCTGGTGTTTGCACACCGGAATCTCCGGCCCTCTTCGACCAAAAGCAACCAGATTCAAGTTTTGGGACAGATGTGATAGATAGAATGTTTATATGGGAGGGTGACAGGCTTAGGTTTAGATCTCAAACTGTGAAGAACCAAATAGGCAATGAAATTCAACTAAATGGTCATGTGAAACTACAAATCAATTAGAACCAAGAACCAATCCTTCATAATGAAGGGGTGGTGGCCGAGGCCACCATGTAAGAGTGTGAGGCATGAACCATAGAAGTTGAAAAAATTAGCACGATGGTGGCAATTAGATTTACCACAATATAATTAGCTTTACCACACCATTTGGTCGTGACAGAACCGGTTTCAGAATTATCGGGTACCTAAATTTGTCGGCTAGTAAAATTGACAAGTATAATTCAGTCTTCATTTCTGAAAAATTGAATTTAAAATAGACCAAAGTACAAATATCGAATTTAGAACGCACACCTACAGTCTACAGGTTGATAGGATGGATCAAAAGAATTTCATTATCACCGCGAAGAATTATCCTAGGGTTCATAACCTCTACTCATCAATGAATTTCACATATCACAAAATGATATTAAGAGAATTGATTTTCTTAATTTTGGCATTATGGCGGGAGGGATAGCTCAATGGATTTGGACCGCACCCCCCTATGTCCATGCCTGCACCTAAACCACATAATGATCAAGTAATAGGTGTGTATGCAAGATGATCAAGTCAAACTTCTTGAATCTATGATATTTAGCTCATTCCTCAAATAGCAAAACCTTGCTTCATCAAGTGGCTTCATGGTTATATCTACAAGTTGGTCTTTGGTTGATACATAAGATAGCTCAATATCTCCTCGGACAACATGATCTCTAATGAAATGATGAAGGATCTCAATATGCTTTATTCTCGTATGATCCACCGGATTGTAGGAAATATCGATAGCACTTTCATTGTCACATAAAAGAGGCACGTTGTCACAATGGACACCATATTACTTTAAAGTTTGACTCATCCATAACAATTGAGTGCAAGCACTAGCTGCAGCCACATACTCAGCCTCGGCGGTGGAGAGAGATATACAATTTTGCTTCTTAGAAGACCAACACACCAAGGAATTGGCAAGCCCTGGAGGTTGATTTTCTATCATCCTTATAACCAGCCCAATCCGAATCAGTGTATCCACAAAGAGAGAATGTTGATCCCCTAGGATACCATATACCATAGTTTTGGCTATGAACCAAATATCGAAAGATTCTTTTGACTGCCATCAAGTGGCTTTCTTTAGGAGCCGCTTGATATCTTGCACACACTCCTACACTTAACATAATATAAGGTCTAGATGCACATAGGTAAAGCAAAGAACAAAATCATGGATCGGTATACCTTTTGATCAACATCTTTACCATTTGGGTTAAGTTCAAGATGAGTCTTGGTTGCCATGGGAGTTGGATCTCCATTTAGTTATTTCATGTTGAACCTCTTGAGCATGTCTTGGGTATATTTGGCTTGATCTCAAAACCAAGAAATACCCTCAACTCTCCCATCATAGACATCCTAAATCTGTCAGTCATAAGCTTCAAGAATGCATCATTAAAGGATTTGTTAGATGATCCAAAGATAATATCATCAACATATATTTGGCAAACGAAGAGCTCCCCATGAACCTTCTTAGTAAAAAGAGTGGGATCAATTTTCCCAACCTCAAACCCACGGTCTAACAATAACTCTCTAAGGTGCTCATACCAAGTACGTGTAGCTTGTTTAAGTCCATAGAGCGCCTTATCAAGTTTGTAGACATGGTTTGGGAAGTTGGGATCCTCGAAACCAGGGGGTTGCTTAACATAAACCAAATCATGCAACAGACCATTTAGAAAAGCACTTTCTACATCCATTTGTTGTAATTTAAAATTGTGATGTGCAGCATATGCAAGAAGGACACTGATGGACTCAAGGCGAGCCACGGGAGCATAAGTCTCTCCATAATGAATTCCTTTAATTTCGGAGAACCCTTGTGCTACCAATCTTGCCTTGTTCCTCACAATAATACCATGTTCATCTTGCTTGTTCTTGAATATCCATTTAGTGCCAATAACATTGCGGCACTCCTTGGGATTTTCTACTAACTTCCAAACTTTATTTCTCTCGAAGTTGTTCAGCTCTTTGTGAATTGCTTCTAGCCAATCTAAATCTTCAAGAGCTTCCCAAACTTTCTTTGGATCCACCATGGATATATGCGCTTGCTGCTCACCAAAATGTTTCAATTGGGCCCGAGTGGACATTCCACTCCTTAGATCACCAAGAACATTCTCAAGAGAGTGTTCTCTTCTTTCTAACATTCTGTCCACTCTAGCTTTGCAACGATTTTCGATCTCCTTGTTGTTCCTTGCAGGAGTCTCTTCATCATGCTGGTCCTCGTCTTGACCAACTTGACCTTGATCAACAATGGGTTCAGCTTCATCAACATGAGGTACAAGTTGATCTTGGTCATGATCATGCGTTCTTATTGCATTAGTCCGATCCAAGGAGCTTAATTGCTAAGCAACCTGAAGGGTCTTAATCGTCTAGTGTCTGACCATGGTTTTGGTAACATACTAGTAGGATTATTGAAGTTGGGATGAAATCTACCAAGAGGAGTTTTGGCTAATTATGGGTTGCTCGCCTACACATATACTTATAAGATTACAACTGTTACACTTATCATTCGTCCACCTAGAACAATCACTATCACCATGAACTGTATCTCCCCGCACCTTCTTTGTCATATGCAGAAAACAACAAACAATCAAATAATTCTTTATTTTTATGCTTTTTATTCATGAAGTTTACATTTTAGCTTTATTTAAATACATCCAGTTTAATCCAAATTTCATTCTTATTTCACACTTGTAGTCAATTCACTCGAAGACCTGTGACAACTTTGAGTGTGACAGAGACTTCACTCATAAACACTTACCTTTGGGCTCTCTGTGGGATCGATATCTATATTTCGAAACTATCTACAAACGATTTGTGTACTTGCAGATAGTTGAAGCAAGTTCTCAATCTTGAAGCATTTTCTTTTCTACCACTTGGGTTGCTTCTTCGTTGCATCTCCATCTTGGCCTTGGCGGGATCTTTCCAGAAATTTCTTGCATAGAAAGCCATGTATTCACCATGAGCAACCTTGACATCTTCGGGGTGGCTCATAGAGAGTGCATCATCACTTCCTTCTTCTTCATCATATTCCACAACCTTGGCCTTCAAGGCAAGATTGACACTATGACTCATTCCAATGGCATGAGCACGAGCATCTTTGGCATTCTTGGCAACAACTTTGAAGGCGGCCATCTCTTGCATAACTTCATTGGAGGTCATGAGATGGTAGTTGTGTCTTCCTTGGAGACTTTTCAAGTTAGTGGGATCAAAGGGCATGAGCGCACTCACATACTTCCTCTTGATCCAATCATCATCAATGTGAGAGGCACCAATATTTCTAAAGGCGGTGGCTGTGGATTTGAGTCTTCGATACATGTCTTCATGATCCTCACCATCCTTCATAAAGAAACCTTCAGCTTCATTGCTCAAGGCATCATATCTATATCTTCTCATGCTCTCATTTCCAACAAACTTCCTTGGTGGTATTGTAGTGCTCAACGTGGGGAAAGTCCTTTGGTCCACTCCAAGTTGAATCATGTGCAAGGCAGTGGCATTGAGTTTACTATTGACCACTTCTCTTCTTGTCAAGTTGGTTGGATCCTCAATTTTGAGTCCTTCAATAATGTTCCACAAGTCAATGCAAGAGCTACGCAGATGAGATTTCATTAAAACTTGCCATTGAGCAAAAGTATGTGCAGCTAACTTAGGTGGGTCACCTCTATTATTTATATGGGGATGAGGGATTGGAGGGTCAGGAGAGTACCATCCGGGAGCCACATGGTGCTCTTCCTTCCCATCACCCTTTTTGGTGGTGGAGTTAGTGGAATTATGTTCATCCACCACCACTTCACCTATTGGCTTAGCCGGAGCATTTGCCTTAGGGTTAGGAGGTGTTTCCTCTCGAGGGGGAGGTGGTGAGGCTGACTTTTCCTTAACAAGTAGCTCAACAAGTTGATGCAACTGTTGGATTTCATTGCCCAAGGTTGATCTCAAGATTGTTTCCAAATTCTTGAGATGTACCATAGTCATCGAGGTGCTAGCCTCACCCTCTCCCTCGTCTTCTCGGTTTCCCATAATCTCTTAGGCGGTTAAGCCCGAATAAAGAGCCGAGGCTCTAATACCAATTGAAAGGATCGTATGGGCACCTAGAGGGTGGGGGGGGGGGGTGAATAGGTGATACTTCAAATTTTACTCCTTTTCAAATTAGGGTTTGACACAAAGGTAAATTCTCTTGATATGCAACTAAGTTGAATTTACCTATATGTCACACTAGCACAACTAACTAAGCAAGAACTAGATAAAGTAAAGTGCGGTAAAGGATAGAAGTAACCGAAGTGAAGCACACGAGGACACAAGGATTATTTCTGCATTTGGAGAGGGGGTGGTATCAAACCACCAACGCCACGAGAGGACTCCCTTGTTCTCTGGTGAACCTCCCCCAAGGGGATCGATTCACGCTTCCACTATATCAGCAAACTTCAAGGTGGTAGCCGACACCCTTACAACAAATTCGAGGCACACACCCACAACTTAATTGGGGGCTCCCGAATCCAAGCAAGATGTCAGACAATCAGAGACAAGCTTGTAAGAATCAAATCAAACCAAAACAAGGCTTAGGGTTTCCAATGAAACCATAGAGCAAGGGGCCCTCAAGTGAATGAGGGGGAAATGAAGATCTCTCTTGGTGAAGCTGTAGATCGATGCCTCCTCCTCCGATTCCCCAAAGATCAGCGACTTTGGGTGGTTGGATGAAGAGATCTTGGAGTTTTGGTGGCTCTAATGGTGGTCCTTTTCTTTTCTAGAATGAGCATCTTGAGGTAGAAGATGAGGTCCCCTATTTATAGACCTCATAGCTACAAGCCGTTTTCTGACTGTTGGGAACCTTCCACACCGGAGACTCCGATCTACACTAGAAACTACGGCCCATCTCCAGTCCATCTCCCCACCGACATTCTGAATGACTTGGGCTTGGTCTTGATGCTCACACCGGATACTTTGGTAGGAACTTCAGACTAGAGACACCGGAGACTCCGGTATTTCCACACCAGAAACTCCGGTCCGTGATACCACACCGGAGATTCTGGCCCATCTCCGGTCCATCTCCGGACCCCCTCACATAATGGTTTTGGGTAGTTTCTTGAGTCCACTGCGGGGACTTTTGGGGAAACTCCAGACCACACCGGAGACTCCGGTGTTTGCACACCGGAGACTCCGGTCTGGAATCTTTAGGAAAACTTAGTTTTGGCCAGGGAATTTCCCATACTATTATGGCCTTTTATCTTTTCAATAGATTGACCTGTAGATATTAACACACAGTAAAATGAACCTTATGTTGTTAACGAACACCAAAACCGATTAGGACAATAAATGTCCTTTCAGACTGTCATCATTAGACACCTCCGAGTCAGAGTCTGCGACTAGGGATGACTCTACGGCTGGCTCATCCGGAATGAATAGATCTGCATCGACCTGGTTGGCCAGCAAGTTATAATAGTTGGCCATGGAATTCCAGATATCATTGGTGTCAATGGATTGGATATCTTCGTCAACTACTAGCATGTTGGAGGTGATCACCTTGATGTCAAAAGAGTCATAGTGGGTCTTTCTCAATGCCAGTGCCATCCGTGCCCCACCCTAATGGAAGAAAACTTCCAAATTTCGATCTTCTCAGGGGTTTGCTACAGGATCTCGCCAAACTTGGTGGTGGAATCACAAGCCTTGATGGTGATTTCCAATACTTTGGCGAGTTCCTTGATGCACATGATGACATGCTCAATGAAGGAACTAGCCAAAATCATTCGTCTTGATCAACTTGGCTCACCCTCTCGGTCATTTAGACCAATGGGAGATGTGAATACAAGTAAGTCAAGGTTGTGAGTTAAACATGGAATCTATATGATTGACAAAGGAGAAAAGAGAATTATAGGCATATACAAGCTTACACCAAGTGATCATGCTCACACTAGAGTTTTTTGAGGGCTTTGCGGTCTCTACGTCCTTGCTCACAAGCGTCACTATTGTTCTGCCTAAGCTCCTCAAGGTCTGCCTTGAGTTTTTTATCTCGGTCTTGGTAGACTCTTGGTATTCCTTCATGGTGGCTTCGTGGACCTTCACCATGTCCTCCCGATCTTTCTTGAGAATATTATTCTCGCTCTCTGATATTCTTGAATTTTTCCACAATATCTTTGGCTTTTTCAATGGCATCTGCAAGTCAAACAAAAAATATGAGTGCATCAACTCAGAAAGGATTTGAAGCACTGATATGGACCAGTTGAAGGAAGAAGACAAACACTTCCCCTTCTTGCTTTCCTTCTTGAGGATCTTGCCGGTTTTATCCTTCTTGCTTAATGCAAGCTCCAACCTTCTCCTTCTCTAGCTGCGAGATCTTTGCCTCCACCACATCTTTCCAAGTTCTTTCATTCTAATAGGCAAAGTATCATACTTTAGTCACTCTAGCGCATCTCATCGAAAAATTCACATTTTTCAACTAACAACTTGGGGGCTAGAGTATAAGAATTTAAGCTTCTTTGGAGTTTCTAGTTAGAATTTTCAATTTCATCCAAATACTTGGGGCTACATTATGCAAATTTCAGTATGTTCTCTAAAATCACCAAGGTCAGACACTTCAGGTTTTCCTCCTATGAGCTTGAGGGCTACAGTGGGATATGCAATAACAAAACTGCAAGTATTAAAGAGTTACCAATGCAATGATTTTCAATTTGTTGGCACGGGCAATGGCATTGTTGAAAGAAGCTTTTGTCGTCTTCATCATAATGTTGGCCGCCTTGAAGAGTTCATTGGCGGAAAGAGTTGGAGGAGTTGAGGATGCTAGCATGATGGCAACAGTAGCTAATGGTGTCAGAACGGCCCTGACCATCGCCCGACTTTAGGAAGTCTGCGATGACCTAGGAGCTTCCGCCTTATCCAGTTTCTATATTGTCAGCGCCACCTTCTCCTTTCTCTTTGGTATGACATCCTTAGCCGAAGCTTCAACCATAATAGTAGTGGGTACACTCTCTAGCATCAATATGGGGCTCGAGGGGGTGACTTCGAGGGCGTCATAACCAGATCCATTGCTAGTTGGATTGGTGTCTGTCTCCATAGCAACGGTCTCTAGTGATGTTGTAGATGATGTTCCTCCTAAGCTAGAAGGAACAGTGGCGGTAGGAGTAGGTGGGTTACTGGGGATGCTGTTGATAAAATCTTTTGCAGGTATTTTGACGTGTGCCTTAAAGGCGTAGAAGTCTTCTTCCTAAAATGTACAACTTAAAGTATAAGTACTAGAAGAAGGAAAATAGGTAAAGTCGGAGGGATGAGATGCTTACATTGCAAATAGCACTTTGGCTAGAGCAGCTTCAGCCATGTCGCACTTAAGAGCGACATTCTGTCTCTTGGAGGTCCCGCCCTTCGTGTTCCTCTTCCTCTTGCTCAGGGTAGCTACTTCAGAGGTGGGAGATCTGCGCTTCCATGTTGCCGGGGTGGGATGATCCTTGGTGGAGTTATCATCAAAAAGAACTTGGATGTCCTTGTGCTTGGGTCATAAACCTGAGGAGCCAAGTCCTCCTTACGCAACTCCATGAGCTGATGAAAGTAGACGCATGTTAGTGATATGATTATGATAAAGCTAAAATAGAGATTTGGAGTATAAAGAATAAGCAGTAATTACCTTTGGACATTCATCCTTGGTGAACATATCGAAGGTTATGGAGAAGCCTCGTTTCTTGTGCTTAAGCTTCACCATGTCCTACATCTGGTTTTTGATAGCGTTATTGGAGAAGTAGTCGAGAGAGATCCTAATTGGATCCCCTCTCTCTAGTGTATGTATGCATCAAGTCGGCGCGGTGTTGCAGGGGCTAGACCCGCCTTGTTAACCAGCACATGGCCATATCAAGGCCTATTAGCCCCATATCCATTAGTCGCTCAATCCGCCTTATGACGCAGGCAACTTTTGGGTTGGAGGGGATAATGCCTTTGAATTGCCATCTAGGAGCCTCGGTGGCAGCTGCATCAACAAAGTCAGTATAGGAGGCTTCCCAACCCACAAGACGGATGTCCGACCCATAGAAGTACATCATCTGCCAATCTTTGACTAACTCGTGCCCGATGATGTCGAGGACTTTCTGATTGGGCCAGATCTTGAAGCTGATGGTGCCGTAGTTGGCTAGGTCAACTCTGGTAATGGTTGCTTCTCTCTTGATGGTGAATAAGTATAAAAATATCTAATCTAGGTTTTATGCCTAGGTAACCCTCACAAAGCACTGCGTAGTTGCTAAGCACTAGTGTGCTATTTGGCAGCAAGTTGTGAGGGAGGGCGTGGAAGTGGTTTAATACCTCCAAGAAGAATTCAGAGACTGGGAGGGATGTGCCGCGGATGATGTGGGACTTTAGGTAGACCTTCTCCTCGGCTTCGGGGTGAGGGGTCACCTCGCCCTCTAGCGCTCGCCGCCATTGAAAGGGCATGTATGCCCCCATGTGTGGTTTTGGTAATTAATGACAATCTCTATGGACTAATGTGTAAATTGAGTTTCACTTGTAGGTTTGTCCATTGGCATCGCTTGCACCATGTGTTGTGTTCAAGGTTGAAAAATAAGAAGCAATGTCCAAGGGCTTTGTGCCTATTGGAATCTTGTTGAAGAAGAAGAACAAGATCAAGTATGTCTTGAAGAATAAGAAGAAGATGGAGTTCCTTATGGCCATCTTCAAGACATCATCAAGAAATGAAGTGCTAGCTCAATATGCACCATCTCTAGAAGATCTCATGCTTGAAGCTTGCCATCCTCGGCGATCATGGAGTGATGAAGAAAAATTCGAAGAAGAGGGTTTACCATGGAGTATGGGGGAGCATTTCACAAGTCTTCATCAAGCAAGATCAATCAAGAAAGGTGATCCATCTTGAGAAGGACAAGATGGTCTACATCAAGCTTAAGTTGAATGCTCAAGGCAAAGGTATGATCTTGATAGGTTTTCTATTTTACCGGTCTCTTGTAGTGTTGGGAGACCGAGTTTAGGATAGATATCCATACTATCAAGAGGGGCTCTCGGGTGAGTACTCGATCGTATCTTTTGGTAAGAGCTCAAACCTTTGCATACATATCATCATCTTTCTTGGTTTTTTGCTTGGTTCATGTCCTTGTGAGGATCTAGAGCTTGTGGTTATCTTCTTAACAAGCTCTAGTTCATCAAAAAATGGATTTCCCTTGCATATTTTGCGTTCTTAATCTTGCGGGTTTTCCGGGTCCACACCCTAGGAGGTATATCACATATATATTCATGATATTTCCTCCCTTTTTTTTGGATTATACACGTCATTATCTTTCCAACAAAATTGGTTTCATCTCATTTAGAGTTCGGATGCGAAAGTTATTGCAGTTTTGATTCTGAAGTTCCCCTGACCAGAAGTACCGGCCAGGCGTCGGTAGTTCCGCCCGTAGTTTTCTGCAGGGTTAGCCTGGCTGTAGTTCCGTCTCAAGTTTCGGTTGAAATTCCGCTCACGTTCAGTAACTCTCTATTTGAGAGTGATCTATTTGACGGAATTAACACCGGAAGTTGGTCCGGTAGTACTGGTCGGCAGTTTCGGTCATCCCTGCCAGGAACTTCTGGCCAGTATTACCTAGTCAACTCCTTGAGTGGTACTACCGCTAGGCCCCGATAGTTCCGGTCAGGACTTCACAGCTCAGTATTTCCGGTGCTAGTTCCGATCCAAGTTCTACTGACACTCGAATTCTATTCAGTATACTTCTGTTTTGATGTATTATATTTGTCGGAACTTGGGCTGAAACTTCCACCGGTAGTGCCGACCAGGATCATCTTTTCTCTTGCACCGCTGCTTGTGACTGTTGGCTAGGTGCCAATGGTAGTACTATCTGCCCACCGGTACTATCGGTTGATACATTGTAAACGTATCTATAATTTTTGATGTTCCATGCTTGTTTTATATCTACTTTCTTATGTTTTGTCCACACTTTGGAGTATTTTTACACATTTTCTGGAACTAACCTATTAACAAGATGCCACAGTGCTAGTTGCCTATTTTTTTCTATTTTTGGTTTCGGAAAAGCTAGTAAGGAAATATTCTCGGAATTGGAATGGACAAAAGCCAAAGTCAATATTTTACCCGAAGCAACACGGAGTCCGGAGGGGAGACGAAGAGGGGCACCAGGGCGGCCACACCCTAGGGTGGCGCGGCCAGCCCTAGGCGCGCCTCCACCTGGCGTGGGCCCCCTGGTACTCCACCGACCTTGCCCCTTCGCATATAAAATCCTCCTAGGACAAAACCCTAAGTACCCGATCAAAATTCGACGAAAGTGTCTATAGCCGCCGCCATCTCCATCCCTAGATCGGGAGGGATCTGAAGCTCTTCCTGGCACCCTGCCAGAGGGGAGAGATCACCCTGGAGGCCTTGTTCATCACCATGTCTGCCTCCGGTGTGATGCGTGAGTAGTTCATCCTTGGACTACAGGTCCATGTAGTAGCTAGATGTTTGGTTCTCCTCCTTTTTGCTACCATGTTTAGATCTTGTGAGCTCTATTCATGATCAAGATCATCTATTTGTAATCTTACATGTTGTGTTTGCGGGGATCCAATGGATATTGAGATGCTATTTCAGATTGATTATTGATTATATCATGTCTATGTTATTTGTGATCTTGCATGCTTTCTGTTGTTAGTAGCTATCTTAGCCAAGTAGATGCTAGCAACTCCAAGAGGGAGTATTTATGCTCGATAGTGGGTTCACGCCTCTAGTAATCTAGGGAAGTGACAGAAATCTCTAAGGTACTAGATGTGCTATCGCTACTAGGGAGAAAATAGCAATCCTTTGTCCATGGGACAATCGTATTGTTTACTTTACACACTTTACTTAATACAATTATCTGTTGCTTGCAACTTAATACTGGAGGGGGTTCGGATGATAACTTGAAGGTGGATTATTAGTCATAGATGCAGTTGGATTATGGTCTATGTATAATGTTGTAATGCCCAATCAAATCTCGTAGGAGTCAAGATGATTAGTATATGCATGTATGCTTTCTCGGTGTCTGTCAATTGCCCCGTTGTAATTTGTTCACCCAACATGTCATCTATCTTAAGGAGAATCACCTCTAGTGAACTATGGACCCCGGTCCATTCTTTTACCATCAATCTACCATCTACTATTTACTGTTTACTATTTACTTTATGCAAGCAATTACTATCTTCCACACAATACGTTTAATCCTTTGTTTTCAGCAAACCGATGAGATTGACAACCTCACTATAAGTTGGGGGTAAAGTTCTGTGGTTGTGTTGTGCATGATTCCAAGTTGGAAATAACACCTTGCAGGTGTTTCCTTGCTCCTACTGGTTCGATAACCTTGGTTTCATAACTGAGGGAAAACTTGTTGCTGCGCTCATCATACCTTCCTCTTGGGGTTCCCCAACTAGCTCGATATATTTTGAGCCATCTAGCCTTTTTCTGGCACCGTTGCCGAGGAGTCAAGGACATCTTGACAAGCGGAGTCCCTCATAACCAATCTCTTTACTTTGTTATTTTTGTTTTGCTTAGTTTATTTTTTGCTTTGTTTGCTTGTTTCTCTATCAAAAACACACAAAAAATTAGTTATACTAGTTTGCTTCTTTATATTAAAAACACAAAAAATGACTACTCTTGAAAACACTAAGTTGTGTGACTTCACTAGCACCAACAACAATGATTTCATGTGCACACCTATTGCTCCACCTGTTCCTGAAGCTACTTTCTTTGAAAATAAACCTACTTTGCTCAATCTTGTTATGAAAGAACAATTCTCTAGTGTTGGCACTGAAGATGCTGCTGCTCACCTTAATAACTTTGTTGAACTTTGTGAGATGCAAAAACATAGGGATATAGATGGAGATATTATTAAGCTTAAATTGTTTCCTTTATGTTTAAGAGGAAAAGCTAAAGAATTGTTGCTACCCCTAACTAGAAATAGTATTGATTCTTGGACTAAATGCAAAGATGCTTTTATTGGAAAATACTATCCTCCTGCTAAGATTATATCTATGAGAAGTGAAATAATGAAATTTAAACAATCTGATAATGAACATGTTGCTAAAGCTTGGGAAAGAATGAAATCTTTGGTAAAGAATTGTCCCACTCATGGACTGACTGCTTGGATGATTATCCAAACCTTTTATGCAGGACTAAATTATTCTTCAAGAAATCTGCTGGATTCTGCTGCTGGAGGTACCTTTATGACCATTACTTTGGGTGCTGCAACAAAGCTTCTTGATAATATGATGGTTAACTATTCTGAATGGCACACTGAGAGAGCTCCACAAGGTAAGAAGGTAAATTCTATTGAAGAAACCTCCTCCTTGAGTGATAAAATTGATGTTATCATGTCTATGCTTGTTAATGGGAAAGCTCATATTGATCCAAATCATGTTCCCTTAGCTTCTTTGGTTGCTCAAGAAGAGCAAGTTGATGTGAACTTTATTAGAAATAATAATTTTAGCAACAATGCCTACAGGAATAATTTTGGTAATAATAATTATAGGCCATATCCTCCCAATAATGGTAATGCTTATGGAAATTCCTACAACAATAATAGAAGTGCACCCTCTGAACTTGAAGTCATGCTTAAAGATTTTATTAGTAAACAAACTTCTTTCAATAAAACTATTGAGGAAAAACTCTCTAATGCTGAAAGAAATATAGCATCATTGTCTGAAGCACAATCTTCTTTGAATAAAATGGATGCTAAACCTGAAACAATTGAAAATCCCTTTGCTGCTACTAATGCCATACAAGTTAGGATTGATGAAAATGTTAGACTGTTAGCTGAATTGCATGCTAAGTGGGAAAGAGAAGATAAAATTGCTAGAAATAGTAGTATTTGTACTATCACCACCACTAATGTTGATGCTAGCAAACCCAATGAAGTCCCCATTCCTTTTGCAACAATGCCTAAAACCAATGGAACCTTTTCTAATAAAAATGCTGAAATTCTTCGAAATATGGGAAACAGTAGCTCTACTACTTTAGATGGTAATTATGATTTTGATCTTGATGGTTGCAATATCTCTAAAGTAATTATGTTCCTACAAAATCTTGCTAAAAGTCCTAATGCTAGTGCTATGAATATGGCCTTTACAAAACACATTACTGATGCTCTCATAAAAATTAAAGAAGAAAAGATGAAACATAAAGCTTCTATCCCTATGAAATTAGAAGATGGTTGGGAACCCATAATTAATATAAAAGTGAATGATTTTGATCTCAAAGCTCTATGTGATCTTGATAGTAGTGTTTCTATTATGCCTAGAAAGATTTATGAAATGCTTGATTTGCCACCATTGGAAGATTGTTATTTGAATGTCCAAGTTGATGATAATGCTAAAAAGAAACTCATGGGGAGTATCAATGATGTTCTTATTATGGTTAACAATGCCTATGTCCCTGTTGATTTCTATGTTTTGGATGTTGAATGCAATGCTTCTTGTCCTATTATTTTGGGAAGACCTTTTCTTAGAACTGTTGGTGCCATTATTGATATGAAAGAAGGCACCATTAAATATCAATTCCCACTCAAGAAAGGTATAGAACACTTTCCTAAGAAGAGATAGAAGATTCCTTTTTCCTCTCCTATTAAAACAAAATTTGCTCTTAATGCTTCTTCATTTGAGAATACTTGATTCTTGCTTCTTATGCCTAGCTCAAAGGCGTTAAAGAAACACACTTATTGGGAGATAACCCAAATTTCTTTAGGAATCTTTTGTTGAGTATTGGAAGTTATTGCTTCATTAATAACCTCTCCTTATCCTTTTTGTGTGGTTTTTGTGCCAAGAGTAACCTCTAATGAGAGAGAAGTAAGACTTGGGAAAGTTGTTGTCCCAAAACAGATTTTTGTGCTTCGCTGTAAAAGTTCATGAAAAATCTATGTAAGTCGGATTGAGCTGTAATTTTTTTGTTCTTCTACCCCTGGTTCTTATCTAACTTTCGTTAGTTCAACACTTTTCGATTTGAGCAAGAGAATGTCTTCGAAAAAATTGGTTTTTACCTGCTGATCTGTTTTGACAGATTTCTGCCATTATTTTCATTTGCCTCTTAAATCTCTTTCTCTTTGAGTTCTTGCCAAAATTCTTGAACTTTTAAAAGGAAGTGCTACAATATCTTGTGTTTTAATGTAAGTTTTACTTATGTTGAAACTGAACCAAAAAGACTTATTATCTTGAGCACACTAATGTTGCTAATGATGATTGTGTGAAGTTTTGTATGAAGGAAATTTTAAAGTGTAGGGAAGAGTAATGTGATAAGATAAAGTATGGACAAAAGCTCAATCTTGGGGATTCCACCCGTGTCACTCCCAAGAAATATTCAACAAGTACAAGCGTCAAAGCTTGGGGATGCCCAAGGCATCCCCTTCTTCATCAATAAAAATCTCCGGTTTCTTCCAAACACTTCATTTTTATTGTTTCATGCACAATTGTGTTGTTCTTGGAGCATCTTCGTTTTTGTTTTTAGTTTTCGTTTGCTTAGTTTGCTTAAATAAATTTTTTGGACCCCCGCATTCTTACATAGTTTCAAATAGGTTGATTTGGATTGGAAAATAGTAGGAAAGTTCATGCTTATAAGTGGTATAAAAAGAGTCTTGTTTTTGACTGTGACTTAGACTTTATCATGTCATGCTTGATATAGTTTTGACTTTATGCTTAGTAATTATTGTTGTAGCATGACTTGTTACAAACAATCAAGATTGCTTAATGTGCCTTGAAAGAATCATGCGTTGTTTTAGCATATAAAAGCATAATATTGTGGTATTCTCCTTTGATGCTTTATTTGGGCTGACTTGGCGCATGATCACACCATGTTAAGACTATACCAAGTCACCATAGCCTCTATGATCATTTAGTTTTCGACTTGTAATATCACTTTATGCTTTAATTAATAATGTTTTGTCGCTTTGCATGATTATGGCCATTATTGCTCTCTTAGTTGGTCGCTCCCAGTATTTTGCGAACCTCCATACCAAAGTATGAGTTCCACTCATGCATCCAACTCCAAATAAAACCAAGTTATTCCAAAGAGTCCACCATACCTACCTATTAGCATTTGCTATTCCAAGTATATTCATGTTTTTATCTACCTTCCGAATTAAACTTGTTATGTGAAAATTAGTGATTAAATCTCTCACGAACTTGATGGCACACTTTACTTTTCTTTCACTTAATAAACTTGAACCATTGTTCCCATCTATGTTGCGTATATGCTTGCGTTTTGTAAGTAGTGAATTAGCAGAACCATGTTATCATGGGGAACGCTTTCAACATTGCACTTTATTTAGTTGATATCATGTTCTTTTGCTTATGGATCCCGACGGTGTGAAATGTAAGGGGATCTTGTAAGGTTCATGGAGTTCGTATATGTGTTAGAGAAACGCCTGGGCAGCTGGTCTAATCTATGCCTAATCATGGTGGAAACCTACAGCATAACCATAGTGAGCAAATATATGAAGCATCCTCTATAAAAAAAGAAAAACCTATGCAACTGGGAAAGAAAAAAGAGAAAAAAATCCTATGCAAATAGGAAATAAAAGGATCCCTGAGATGCTCATTGTCTGCTTGCCTTGTCATTTTGATATGGGGAATCTTCCGTATCATCGGGCAAGGGGTACCCCGTTGGCGGTTCTCTATGATACACATGTACTTACAATGACAAGAACTTACTTGTGACTAAAGTTGAGTAGCATGAGGAACGGTACTCGTAAGTAAGGGGCATGAGATTTTCAGCTTATAACTTGTCAAGCATATCCTCATAGTTGTTCACTTTAACCTTAATCACCTAAAGATGCTTATGATAGGGGCAATGAGATATGAAAGCTAATAAGTACCATCATTTTTGGAAGCTCTTTATTTGAGACTTGAATCCCTGCTTCCTTCTATGAAGGGCCTTTCTTTTACTTTTATGTTGAGTCTCCATCTTCTATCTTTATGCACCTATTGAGAGAGCATAGTGGCCATTATTAGTTTAATGTGCATTGTCCCAAAACTTGTTGATTGATTCATAACTTTGATATTGCTTGTTCTTAAACTATTTGTATCTAGTCACCCTTATGAACTTTGAAGGTGTCCTATGCATTTATATTTTGCTACACTATGAGGGACAAGCTGACTACCATTCTCATTATGTTTTCTATATGTGAAACAAACAAACGTCTTTCAAAGCATTGTAATTCATGAATCTTTTGTTTGTACCCTTTCATGTTACAACATAGTTGTTATGTCTTATTGTTAGAACTATATCTTTCATGCTATGTTAAAGTACTATGATCCTAGCTATCAATGTTTTACAAATACCTTGATCAAGATTGTGATGGTGCATGTCACCTCAAAAATTATTCTTTTTTATCACTTACCTACTCGAGGATGAGCAGGAGTTAAGCTTGGGGATGTTGATATGTCGTAAACGTATCTATAATTTTTGATGTTCCATGCTTGTTTTGTATCTACTTTCTTATGTTTTGTCCACACTTTGGAGTATTTTTACACATTTTCTGGAACTAACCTATTAATAAGATGCCACAGTGCTTGTTGCCTATTTTCTGCTGTTTTGGTTTCAAAAAAGCTAGTAAGGAAATACTCTTGGAATTGGACCGGACAAAAGCCAAAGTCAATATTTTACCCGAAGCAACACGGAGTCCGTTGGGGAGACGAAGAGAGGCACCAGGGTGGCCACACCCTAGGGTGGCAGGCCAGCCCTAGGCACGCCGCCACCTGGTGTGGCCCCCCTGGTACTCCACCGACCTTGCCCCTTCGCCTATAAAATTGTCAACACCCGGATTTTTAATCCCAGATGCCCGTTATGCCATACCTCGCAATCCCATGATTACCATTTTTGCGAGACATAACGGATTGGATATCACAGTACATCATCCATTACAAACCATACATAAGGTCTTACACAAATAAGGATCTCATGATCCAGTCTTAATACAACAAACAACGGAAATAAAAGATAAGCATAGCGCTGGGGTCCATCTTTAGGGGCACAGGCAATGCTGACGAAGGCAGATAGTCCTAGTTATCATAGACGTCCTGCTGACCATCATCTTGATAATCTCGTTCATAGTCTGGCCATGAGAATAGCCAGGGACAAAAGCCATGAGTACTCTTTAAGTACTCGCAAACTACCACTAACAAGTATTGTAATTCTAAGTTAAAGTGCTAACTCCAAGTTTAACTATAAAGTTAAGTTTGAAACCTAAGCTGAGTTCAGAAGCAAAGAAAGATAAAGTAAAGTTCTAGAATCACTTAAGTTGGGAAGCTATTATCATAAACACAACCCTGTTGTGGTCAAGTCAAGATTCATCATTCATATCAAGTTATTTGGAAAACATCTGACAACGAAACAGTATGGCTATTCCAACTATCCATAACCGCGGACGCGGCTATTCGAATAGTTTGACACTCTGCAGAGGTGGTACACTTTCACCACAAGATTTGATACATCTGTCAGGGATAACCCTGAAGTATGCAGATAATCAAACATAACCTTCCCTTTACACACCCTAGTATAAGCACCACTCCTATGAGCATGGCCTCCCAATCATGACCATTAGCCATCTTGGGCACTGCATAGGTGGACATCATTGAGAGGTAGCCTCAGCTCAGACCTCTCCCGTGAGGGAACTAATACTAATGCATATAAATTTCTAGCTAAGCCTTACCCAATTCAGGTAGTGTGGTTGTACGGTAAATTTGGAATGGTATCGCATCCGAATCCAACCATCCGTTTTATAAAAGGGTTAAGGCTCATGCCTCAACATTTTCATCATCATCAACCCTTTGTGTTTCTCAACACATGTCGAAACATCTCAATAGAATGACTCATCATTCCAAGGTTTTCATAATTCATTTTCACCAAGTGCTCCCATCTAAAGTGACTCAAGTTTTTGATCTACTCTAAACTACTAAGTTAAGAGTGTTCACTAAGGTGGAAAAGATGGGTTCAATCTCATGCCATAGAATGACATCTAAAAGGGTTCTAAATAGGTCAAGTTTTATACTTTTTATGCTACCTTCAAAACAATTAAAGAACTTTGTGTAAACTAAGGGAAGTAAAACTTATAAGTAAGACTTGGGGTAGCTAATAGTCAAAGGGGTGTGATCCAAGAATGCTTAAGGCATCCTTTCTAAACCATCTAGTTTGATCCTAGCTTGCTAAGCACTAAACTTGAAAGTGTTAGCTTGCATTGTTAATGGTGGCTTGCCTTGGTTGGTGCAGTGGTTGAAGTTTTCTACTTCTTCTTCTTCTTCTTCTTCTTCTTGGTAGAACTCCTCCTCCTCGTAGACTTGGTCGGTACTATTGTCTATAAATACATACGGAGTACACAATCACCAAACAATACTTAACTAATCTAATTAGCATTCTAAGACACACATTTGATGATCTATTATCATCACAAGCATCACAAGTTTAATTCAATAGTTTCATCCTTTTTATTTTAGAAAAGTAATTTCTACTCATTGAAAAATTAACTAAGATTTAATATTCACCACTTAAAATATGGGATCATGTTGACACTTGTCATCACCACATATTCTAACATGTGGGAATGAGATTTAAAGGTTGGATCAATATTACTTTGGTTTAAGTTCATTATTTAATGATTTAAAGTGACTAGAAAAGACTATATAGCATTATTTTGGTACTAGTCCAAAGTCACTGCATGTAAATCTTAATATTATTACATATTTAGATAGATATGATGAAATGTGATTTTTGAGAGTTGGAATCAACTCAAAAGCTAAATTGGTTGATTTTATAAAAATGTTAAAAGGTGCAAAAGCTTCTGTTTTATTATTTTTATTAGGAGGGATCTATAACTCTAATTCAATTAAATCCAACGGGCTTGGATAGATCATCTTAATATCTTTCAGACAAAATTGGTTTCATGCAATTTGGATTGGTAAAACTCCCAGAATTGAATTTTAAACTAGTGGACAGAAACTAGATTCAACTTAAAAAGAAAAATCCAGATTTGAACGGTTGGGCTAGCGCGGGAAAGAACTTGGGCCGGCCCAGTGGCGCTCCGCGGCGCGGGGCTCAGATGACAGGGGGGTCCCGCTTGTCAGTGGGTCTTAACACGTGAAACGGTACACATGTTGTGGGCCGTAGGATTAGAAGGGGGATCTATGGCTGAGGGTCGTCGTCAACGACAAGAAGGTCGCTGACGAGCTTGAACCCTAGCGGCTCGGTGGGGGTCTGCTGGGGACGTACCAGGGCTCCAGCGATGATGGCTAGGCGGGCAAACGAACTGGGAGACGACGACGAGCTCAGGGACGGTCGAGGTAGCTCCGAGGGTGGTCGCAATCAGCGGCGCCCTTCTCCTCCAGAGGCGGCAGCTCTGGCTCCAATTCTGGCGAGCTGCTGCTCCCCTTGCTCCGGCTAATGGTGTGGGACGGTCAGTGAGAGGTGGGGAGTGAGTGGGTGTGGAGAAATGAGGCTGGGGAGGCCGGATTATATAGGCCCAACGGTGAGACCGAAGGGTATGGGCAGGCGACTCCGGCGACACGGCTACGGGCGGCTAGCGGCATGGCTGCGGGTGGCGATCGACAGGCGATCTCCTGGCGGTGCTCTAGGAAGTGAATGCGGGTGTAGGGGCTATGGTATGCGGTCTGGGCGAGGTGGCGCTCTGAGCGGCAGAGGCGGCGGTGCCCACGGCGAGCAGTGGCTGTGGGGCGTTGGGCGGCCAACGGGGGTGCCTGGGGTGTTCCTAGGTCATGGCGGAGCGGTGGGCGCGGGCTGCGGCCGAGGGGCGGTTTGTGCATGTGGGGACAGAGCGTGCTCTGCGGGCGATGTCGGCATGGTCGACCAGCTCTGGGCGCGGCGGTTCCTGGCCGTTCCTGTCTCTGGCTCTGGCCTAGGGCTGGTTATACGGTGGAGGTGGACCACTGGCGACGTGCTAGACATGGCGAGAGAGGCTGGAGAGGTCTGCTGCTGCGAGTGCACGGTCGGCCGGCGAGGAGTGGCTCGACATGGCAGTGCAGTGTAGCTAGGAGGTAGGGGATGTGCTGGTGTGGGTCTGGTTGGGCTTGAAGGAGACAAAGATGATCAAAGCACTTCAATTTGCTAGACAAGATCAACCCAAAACAGTAATAGTTAGGCCACTTTGATCTTATCCACAAGGTGTTTGATGAAATGGCCGAAAGAGAAAAACTTTTGAATTTTGGTTTCAAAATATTTGGGTGTTCTCCACTGGTGCTAGGTAGTCTCTGGTTGCAAGGGTTTTGAAAGTGGAGCTCAAATAGATGGTTTTTGAAATAGGGGTGATCTATGCATATGCAATGGATTCAATTTTCAAATGCCATTTAAAATAAGTAAAAGAATGTTTTTAGCAGATCAAAATGTGGGCCTTGGTACCTCATTATGTGTACTAGCAAGGGGTACAAAGATCATGAATTGTTTCTGTTAAGAAATGAGTGCTAGGAACACTCAAAGTAGTGTAGTGGATTAAAATGGCCAAAATGACCATTCCTCCTTTTTAATTCTTTTTGATTTGATTTTCTTTAGGAAAAGTTTGGGAATGGTGTAGATGATGTTTAATTCACCTAAGAAACATTTTACAAACAAGGGATCACACCATCATGGAAATTCAAAACAACTCCTATTTTAAATGCACACATATATGAATGCCTTCATTTTTAATTTGGAAAAGTTTTTGTTAACCCCAAATTTGATGATTTAGATCTTGATAAGCTTGGATTGAAGTTTTGGGATGTTACAAACCTTCCCCCCTTAAACAAAAATCTCGTCTCGAGATTTACAAAGAAAACTAGGAACTAAAGAGATCTAGGAACTCTGTTCTAATGTAATCTTCACGCTCCCAAGTAGCTTCCTCCTCGGTATGGTTGCTCCACTGAATCTTGAGAAACTTGATACTCCTGGTCCTGGTGGTTCTGTAGGCTTATTCTAAGATATGGATGGGTACTTCTCTGTAGGTCAGGTCATTGTTGATTTCCACAGCTCTGTGATCAATGTTCTTGAAAACTTCCGTCTTCTCAGGCACTTCCAAACATTTGCGAAGTAACGAGATATGGAACACATTGTGGATGGCTGACATTTCTTTAGGCAGTTCCAGTTGATACGATACTTCTCCTCGACGGTTCAGAATCTTGAAGGGCCCGATATATCTGGGGGCTAACTTTCCTTTCAGACTAAAGCGTTGAGTTCCCTTCAATGGTGAAACCTTGAGATATACAAAATCTCTGACATTGAAAGTCAGGTCTCTCCTTCTTTTGTCAGCATAACTCTTCTGTCTGGATTGGGCGGTCTTGAGATGCTCACGGACTATGTGAACTTTCTCTTCTGCTTCTCGGAGAATGTCGGGTCCGAAGATCTGACTCTCTCCTACTTGCGACCAATTCAAAGGGGTACGACACTTTCTTCCGTATAGGAATTCAAATGGTGCCATCTACAAACTAGCTTGATAACTATTGTTATATGAGAATTCTGCGAAAGACAGCCAGTTTTCCCATTTTGGTCCATATTCCAACACACAAGCTCTAAGCATATCCTCTAGGATCTGGTTGACTCTCTCAGTCTGTCCATCTGCTTGCGGGTGATATGCTGTGCTGAAGTTCAACTTGGTTCCTAATCCTTCTTGGACTTTCTGCCAAAATCTTGAGGTAAACTGGGTTCCGCGATCTGATACGATGGTCTTGGGGTTTCCATGCAGACTAACAATCCTAGCAATGTATAGCTCTGCTAACTTTGCACTCTGGTAAGTTGTCTTGACAGGTATAAAGTGGGCTACCTTAGACAGTCTATCAACTATGACCTAGATTGAGTCATTCCCCCTACTAGAAGTAGGTAAACCGGTGATAAAGTCCATTCCGACGGAATCCCATTTCCATTTCGGAATCTACAATGGTTGCAACAGTCCTGCAGGTATCTGATGCTCTGCTTTGACTCTTTGAAAGATGTCACATTTGGCGATGTAGCTTCCGATTTCTCTCTTCATCTTGTGCCACCAAAATTGCTCTTTCAAATCCTGATACATCTCTGTTCCTCCGGGGTGGATAGAAAAAAGAGTATCATGAGCTTCCTTCATGATAACTTCCTTCAGCTCCGAATCTGCTGGCACACAGATACGTCCTTTGTACCACAATACTCCTTCATCTTCGGTGAATCCAGGTACCTTTTTGGTACCAATACGACGTTTGATGCTGTTGATACTTTCATTTCCCTTCTGGGCTTC
Source organism: Avena sativa (assembly GCA_916181665.1). NCBI lineage: Eukaryota > Viridiplantae > Streptophyta > Magnoliopsida > Poales > Poaceae > Avena > Avena sativa. Next base: position 463,446,937 of record OV702287.1, read on the forward strand.
CTTGATTTGGCTAATCAAAGTGGGTTGAAGTTCAATGCTAGCTAGGAATCCTTTGCTAACTAATTCAGTCCTGAACTGCTCCAACTCTTCATACAAACTTGGTTGCTTCTCCTTGATCATGGTGTTAAGCCTACACGACAATCTGCTAAGAGCATCCTCTACCACATTGGCTTTGCCGGGGTGATAGTGAATGTCAAGGTCATAATCCTTGATTAACTCGATCCATCTCCTTTGTCTCATATTCAGCTCCTTTTGAGTGAAGATATATTTCAAGCTCTTATGATCTGAGTAAATCTCACAGCGATTACCCATCAAATAATGACGCCATGTCTTTAGTGCTAGAACCACAGCTGCTAGCTCAAGATCATGGGTCGGATAGTTCTGCTCATGCTGCTTCAGTTGTTGAGACAGATACACGATGACTTTGCCTTCTTGCATCAACACACATCCGAGACCAATCTTGGATGCGTCACAATATACATCAAACGACTTCTTGATGTCTGGCATGACCAATATTGGGGCTGATATCAATCTCTTCTTCAGCTCTTGGAAACTGGCTTCACATTTGTCTGTCCATTCAAACTTCTTGTCCTTCTTCAACAATTGGGTCATTGGTCGGGCTATGCTCGAGAATCCTTCTACGAACTTGCGGTAATATCCCGCTAATCCGAGAAATGCACGGACTTGGGTTTGAGTGGTTGGGGCTTCCCATTCTTCGACATCTTTGATCTTGGCGGGATCAACAGAGACTCCTCCGGTAGACACAATATGTCCTAGGAATCCTACTTCCTTCAGCCAAAACTCACACTTGCTGAACTTGGCATATAACTGATGCTCTCTCAGGGTTTCTAGGATAACTCTTAGATGTTGCTCATGCTCTTCTTCTGACTTGCAGTAGATAAGGATGTCGTCGATAAACACAACTACAAACTTATCTAGGAAATTTATAAAGATCTTATTCATGAGATCATGAAATAAGCAGGGGCATTGGTTAATCCAAAAGACATAACCGTATACTCGTATAAACCATAGCGAGTAGTAAAGGCGGTCTTCGGAATATCCGTTGCACGAATCTTAAGTTGGTGATAACCAGTCCTAAGATCAATCTTTGAGAATACCTGAGCTCCGGTCAACTAATCAAATAGATACTCTATCTTTGGCAAGGGTTATTTGTTCTTGATGGTGACATCATTCAACTTTCTGTAATCGGTGCACAGGCGGTTGCCTCCATATTTCTTGTCGACGAATAACACTGGTGATCTCCATGGCGATGCGCTTGGTTGAATCAAGCCTTTCTCTAACATGGCATCCAACTGCTTCTTCAGTTCCACTAACTTTGAGGGGTTCATGCTATAGGGTCTCTGGGCTATAGGTCCGGTTCCGGGGATTAGTTCGATAATGAACTCAATATCCCTATCCGGGGGCATACCTGGCAATTCATCTAGGAATATGTCGGGGTATTCACAGACTACGCTGACTTAGTCTATGGTGGGCAGGGCTACACTCTTGTTGCACTTGAACTGACAGGGTCAGGTTTCAGAGATATGTTCTACTGTGACTCCAGAACTACTGGTCATGGTGATGGCTTTCTTAGCACAGTCTATCAGTCCTTTATGCCTTGACATCCAGTCCATACCTAGTACTACTTCCATTCCTTTGGTTCCAAGTACAATCAGGTTGGCATAAAAATCTATCCCATGTATTTTGATAGGTACAACTTTGCAATTTTTTCTAGCTTTAGTTGTTGAACCGGGGATTTGAACTATCATGACATGCTTCAGGTTGGTTGGACGAATCTTACTAGTGCATGCAAATTCTTCGGTGACAAATGAATGCGATGCTCCCGAATCAAACAATACTCTTGCTAAAACTGAGTTGACAGAAAACATACCCAGCACTACATCTGGAACTTCCTGGGTTTCTTCTGCGTTCATGTGGAAGAGATGGCCATTGCGGTTGTGAGGGTTCCCTGGGGCAAATCTCCTTCCTGGTTGAACATGATGCTGCTGCTGAGCTGGGGCATTCACATTGGCATTGGCTGCTGTCTTCTTGGGACACTCATTGGAGTAGTGACCCTTCACTCCACACTCAAAACAAGTGATCTGGGACTTGTCCTTGACTGCGACAGGCACATCATTGCTGCCAGTTCTGGGTGCAGTGTTGTTGTTGCTCTTGGGAGGTGCACGGTTGAAATTGTGGGCATTACCGGAGTTGTGATTGTTTCCTCCGAACTTCACATTGCCTCCACTACGGTTGGGGTAGCTTGGGCGAGACGTTGGGGGTCAGTTGTTCCTTGGTGCATATCCTGGTGAAGGGTTGGGACGGTACTTCTGGTGATTGTTGGATCCAGACTGCTGCATCATATGGCGCTTGCGATTGTCGTTTGCCTGATTAATCTTCCCTTCCATCTGAATGGCAGAGTCGACTAGATCTTCAAGATCCTAGAAATGGATGTTGACGAGGACATTCTGCATCTCATCATGCAATCCATTCAAGAATCTCTTGGCCTCCGTGTTGATCTCATCAAGTGCATATCTGGCAAGTGACAGGAATCTGTCATGGTACTCCACCACAGTCATTCTTCCTTGCTTCAATTCGCGGAATTCATCTCTCATTCTGTTGACTAGACCTTGAGGCACGTGGGTGCGACTGAACTTGACTTTGAATGCTTCCCATGTCATCACTTGACCATGGTTTATATTACGGATGCTATTCCACCAAGCTCTTGCATCTCCTGCCAGATAGTGGGTGGCGAAGAGAACTTTCTCATTTTCATCAACTCTTGCAACTTCTAAGTTGTTTTCCATGGTCTGCAACCAGTCATCAGCATCTAATGGGTTCTCAGATTGGTGTTCTGAATTTTTTTGAGTTTGGATCCCTGGTGATCCTGATTTCCATGCCCTTGGTTGTTGAGAGCCATCTGGGCGATCTGTTGAAGTGTTGCTAAGTTGGCTTGGCATTCTGCCCTGCTTGCTTCACGGTCTGTGATGAGATTCTGCAAGATCTGCAGCATTGGGTCTTGCGACGAGCTGCTCCCTCCTTGGTTTCCACGAGTCATCTAAGGATTGAGATAGATATAGGGGTAAGAGGGAAATTCTAAGGTTCATGGTTTTGGGTTTTCAAAGCTAAAACTTTGAGTTAGACTCAGGTTTTTCAACTAACTTCATTTTCATTCATGCAAGAAAGCACACGATACAACACACACCACAACAATCAAAGGGAAAACAGATGGTTTGAAGAACCATTCTGCAAGCTACGATACAATGAGATCGATACATCTCATGCTACAATAGTGCTCTAGTGCATCTACTCATCGTCGATGAAGTCAGAGTCCTCATCGTCAGTGTAGAAGTCTACGGCATCTTCCTCTAGAAAGTCATCATTGTTGCCGAGGTAAGAATCCATGTCTCCCTGGATGTCTTCACCCTCATCTTCTTCTTCCTTGGCTGCAAGCTGAGCTTCCTGCTCCTTGATGGTCTTCTCGAGGTCGGCCACCTTCTTGCAAAGACGGGCGATGGTGCGATCCTTCTTGGCACGCTGGCGGCGAAGAGACTGGTGGTCCTGGATGAGCAGTGCGAAAGTCTGGGCCTTCTGGTCGGCAATGGCACGGTTCTGGTTGGCTAACTCTCTGGCATTGTCCAGTTCCTGCTGTCGGTCATGCAGCAAGAAGTCAAGGTTCTCCACTTGACGCCTCAACTCGGGGTGACTTGGCATCTCCATCGGCATTCCCATGAAATCACGTCTTGCATAGTTGGCAAAACGAGTTCCTTGGATCTTGTTGACGCTGAGGGCACATAGACGTGCGAGAGCTTCATGCATTGCCCTGGCTAATCCATCTAGCCAGTTGTTCTCTCTCACGGAAAACTGAATTCTCCCAGAGGTTGGTGCTTCGATGCTTCCTCTAAGATCCGCGGTGACTAGCCACTATAGGTCTCCTCCTGGGGGTCCTAGAAGTTGAGCTCCAAGAAACTCCGGGTGCGGGCATCCCAATAACTCTGACAGTGAATCTAGATCCCTCTCGAAGATCAGCTAACCTCCTTTTCCCAACTGGTAAAACTTGCTGAACTGAGTCTCCATCTACAAGAATTAAGGATGATGAAGTTAGTGAAGTGATCAAGTGTGTCAAATTTTAAGTAGCAGTGTAAGAATTTTGAGGAACATGAATTTTTGAGAAAGAATCCACAAGGGTAAGAGAGGAGATAGTTTTTCATAAATACTCACTTGGGTTTTGAAACTAAGTTTTTGTTTGAACGTCCATTCTAACTAGGGTATCCTATGGTCAGGATGGCTCTGATACCAACTTGTCAACACCCGGATTTTTAATCCCAGATGCCCGTTATGCCATACCTCGCAATCCCATGATTACCATTTTTGCGAGACATAACGGATTGGATATCACAGTACATCATCCATTACAAACCATACATAAGGTCTTACACAAATAAGGATCTCATGATCCAGTCTTAATACAACAAACAGCGGAAATAAAAGATAAGCGTAGCGGTGGGGTCCATCTTCAGGGGCACAGGCAATGCTGATGAAGGCAGATAGTCCTAGTTATCATAGCCGTCCTGCTGACCATCATCTTGATAATCTCCTTCATAGTCTAGCCATGAGAATAGCCAGGGACAAAAGCCATGAGTACTCTTTAAGTACTCGCAAACTACCACTAACAAGTATTATAATTCTAAGTTAAAGTGCCAACTCCAAGTTTAACTATAAAGTTAAGTTTGAAACCTAAGCTGAGTTTAGAAGCAAAGAAAGATAAAGTAAAGTTCTAGAATCACTTAAGTTGGGAAGCTATTATCATAAACATAACCCTGTTGTGGTCAAGTCAAGATTCATCATTCATATCAAGTTATTTGGAAAACATCTGACAACGAAACAGTATGGCTATTCCAATTGTCCATAACCGCGGACGCGACTATTCGAATAGTTTGACACTCTGCAGAGGTGGTACACTTTCACCACAAGATTCGATACATCTGTCAGGGATAACCCTGAATCATCATACTTAGTATGCAGATAATCAAACATAACCTTCCCTTTACACACCCTAGTATAAGCACCACTCCTATGAGCATGGCCTCCCAATCATGACCATTAGCCATCTTGGGCACTGCATAGGTGGACATCATTGAGAGGTAGCCTCAGCTCAGACCTCTCCCGTGAGGGAACTAATACTAATGCATATAAATTTCCAGCTAAGCCTTACCCAATTCAGGTAGTGTGGTTGTACGGTAAATTTGGAATGGTATCGCATCCGAATCCAACCATCCGTTTTATAAAAGGGTTAAGGCTCATGCCTCAACATTTTCATCATCATCAACCCTTTGTGTTTCTCAACACATGTCAAAACATCTCAATAGAATGACTCATCATTCCAAGGTTTTCATAATTTATTTTCACCAAGTGCTCCCATCTAAAGTGACTCAAGTTTTTGATCTACTCTAAACTACTAAGTTAAGAGTGTTCACTAAGGTGGAAAAGATGGGTTCAATCTCATGCCATAGAATGACATCTAAAAGGGTTCTAAATAGGTCTAGTTTTATACTTTTTATGCTACCTTCAAAACAAGTAAAGAACTTTGTGTAAACTAAGGGAAGTAAAACTTGTAAGTAAGACTTGGGGTAGCTAATAGTCAAAGGGGTGTGATCCAAGAATGCTTAAGGCATCCTTGCTAAACCATCTAGTTTGATCCTAGCTTGCTAAGCACTAAACTTGCAAGTGTTAGCTTGCATTGTTAATGGTGGCTTGCCTTGGTTGGTGTAGTGGTTGAAGTTTTCTTCTTCTTCTTCTTGGTAGAACTCCTCCTCCTCGTAGACTTGGTCGGTACTATCGTCTATAAATACATACAGAGTACACAATCACCAAACAATACTTAACTAATCTAATTAGCATGATAAGACACACATTTGATGATCTATTATCATCACAAGCATCACAAGTTTAATTCAATAGTTTCATCCTTTTTATTTTAGAAAAGTAATGTCTACTCATTGAAAAATTAACTAAGATTTAATATTCACCACTTAAAATATGGGATCATGTTGACACATGTCATCACCACATATTCTAACATGTGGGAATGAGATTTAAAGGTTGGATCAATATTACTTTGGTTTAAGTTCATTATTTTATGATTTAAAGTGACTAGAAAAGCCTATATAGCATTATTTTGGTACTAGTCCAAAGTCACTGCATGTAAATCTTAATATTATTACATATTTAGATAGATATGATGAAATGTGATTTTTGAGAGTTGGAATCAAGTCAAAAGCTAAATTGGTTGATTTTATAAAAATATTGCAATGTGCAAAAGCTTTTGTTTTATTATTTTTATTAGGAGAGATCTATAACTCTAATTGAATTAAATCCAACGGGCTTGGATAGATCATCATAATATCTTTCAACCAAATTGGTTTCATGCAATTTGGATTGGTAAAACTCCCAGAATTGAATTTTAAACTAGTGGACAAAAACTAGATTCAACTTAAAAAGAAAAATCCAGATTTGAACGGTTGGGCTAGTGCGGGAAAGAACTTGGGCCGGCCCAGTGGTGCTCCGCGGCGCGGGGCTTAGCTGACAGGGGGGTCCCGCTTGTCAGTGGGTCTTAACACGCGAAACGGTACGCGCATTGTGGGCCGTAGGATTAGAAGGGGGATCTGTGGCTGAGGGTCATCGTCGACGACGAACAGGTCGCCGGCGAGCTCGAACCCTAGCGGCTCGGTGGGGGTCTGCTGGGGATGTAATAGGGCTCCAACGACGATGGCGAGGCGGGCAAACAAACTGGGAGACGACAACAAGCTCAGGGACGGTCGAGGTAGCTCCGAGGGTGGTCACAATCAGCGGCACCCTTCTCCTCCAGAGGCGGCGGCTCCAGCTCCAATTCCGGCGAGCTACTGCTCCCCTTGCACTGGCTAATGGTGTGGGACGGTCAGTGAGAGGTGGGGAGTGAGTGGGTGTGGAGAAATGAGGCTGGTGAGGCCGGATTATATAGGCCCGACGGTGAGACCGAAGGGTATGGGCAGGCGACTCCGACGACACGGCTACGGGCGGCTAGTGGCATGGCTGCGGGTGGCGATCGACAGGCGGTCTCCTGGCGGTTCTCTAGGAAGTGAATGCGGGTGTAGGGGCGGTGGTATGCGGTCTGGGCGAGGTGGCGCTCTGAGCGGCAGAGGCGGCGGTGCCGATGGCGAGAGGTGGCTGTGGGGCGTTGGGCGGCCAACGGGGGTGTCTGGGGTGTTCCCCAGGTCGTGGCGGAGCGGTGGGCGCGGGCTGTGGCCGAGGGGCGGTTTGTGCACGCGGGGACAGAGCATGCTCTGCGGGTGGCGTCGGCATGGTTGACCAACTTTGGGCCGTTCCTGTCTCTGGCTCTGGCCTGGGGCTATTTGGAAGGTGGAGGTGGACCACTAGCGACGTGCTAGACATGGCGAGAGAGGCTGGAGAGGTCTGCTGCTGCGAGTGCACGGTCGGCTGGTGAGGAGTGGCTCGGCATGGTAGTGCAGTGCAGCTAGGAGGTAGGGGATGTGCTGGTGTGGGTCTGGTTGGGCTTGAGAGAGACAAAGATGATCAAAGCACTTCAATTTGCTAAGACAAGATCAACCCAAAACAGTAATAGTTAGGCCACTTTGATCCTATCCACAAGGTGTTTGATGAAATGGCCGAAAGAGAAAAACTTTTGAATTTTGGTTTCAAAATTTTTGGGTTTCTCCACTGGTGCTAGGTAGTCTCTGGTTGCAAGGGTTTTGAAAGTGGAGCTCAAATAGATGGTTTTTGAAATAGGGGTGATCTATGCATATGCAATGGATTCAATTTTCAAATGCCATTTAAAATAAGTAAAAGAATGTTTTTAGCAGATCAAAAGGTGGGCCTTGGTACCTCATTATGTGTACTAGCAAGGGGTACAAAGATCATGAATTGTTTCTGTTAGGAAATGAGTGCTAGGAACACTCAAAGTAGTGTAGTGGATTAAAATGGCCAAAATGAGCATTCCTCCTTTTTAATTCTTTTTTATTTGATTTTCTTTAGGAAAAGTTTGGGAATGGTGTAGACGATGTTTAATTCACCTAAGAAACGTTTTACAAACAAGGGATCACACCATCATGGCAATTCAAAACAACTCCTATTTTAAATGCACACATATATGAATGCCTTCATTTTTAGTTTGGAAAAGTTTTTGTTAACCCTAAATTTGATGATTTAGATCTTGATAAGCTTGGATTGATGTTTTGGGATGTTACAAAAAATCCTCCCGGGACAAAAACCCTAGGGACCCGATCAAAATTCCATGAAAGAGTCTGTAGCCGCTGCCATCTCCATCCCTAGAGCGAGAGGGATCTGAAGCTCTTCCCGGCACCCTGTCGGAGGGAAGAGATCACCCTGGAGGCCTTCTTCATCACCATGCCTACCTCCTATGTGATGCGTGAGTAGTTCATCCCTGCACTACGGGTCCATGTAGTAGCTAGATGGTTGGTTCTCCTCCTTTGTGCTACGATGTTTAGATCTTGTGAGCTCCGTTCATGATCAAGATCATATTTTTGTAATCTTGCATGTTGTGTTTGTGGGGATCTGATGGATATTGATATGCTATTTCAGATTGATTATTGATTATATCATGTACATATTATTTGTGATCTTGCATGCTTTCCGTTGTTAGTAGCTATCTTGGCCAAGTAGATGCTAGCAACTCCAAGAGGGAGTATTTATGCTCGATAGTGGGTTCATGCCTCTAGTAATCTGGGGAAGTGACAAAAATCTCTAAGGTACTAGATGTGATGTTTCTACTAGGGAGAAAACAACAATCCTTTGTCCATAGGGCAATCGTATTGTTTACTTTACACACTTTGCTTAATGCAATTATCTGTTGCTTGCAACTTAATACTAGAGGGGGTTCGGATGATAACCTGAAGGTGGATTATTAGTCATAGATGCTGTTGGATTACGGTCTATGTATAATGTTGTAATGCCCAATTAAATCTTATAGGAGTCAAGATGATTAGTATATGCATGTATGCTTTCTCGGTGTCTGTCAATTGCCTCGCTGTAATTTGTTCACCCAACATGTCATCTATCTTAAGGAGAATCACCTCTAGTGAACTATGGGCCCCGGTCCATTCTTTTACCATCAATCTACCATATACTATTTACTGTTTACTGTTTACTTTCTGCAAGCAATTACTATATTCCACACAATACGTTTAATCCTTTGTTTTCAGCAAAACCGGTGAGATTGACAACCTCACTGTAAGTTGGGGGCAAAGTTCTGTGGTTGTGTTGTGCAAGATTCCAAGTTGGAAACAACACCTTGGAGGTGTTTCCTTGCTCGTATTGGTTTGATAACCTTGGTTTCATAACTGAGGGAAAACTTGCTGCTATGCTCATCATACCTTCCTCTTGGGGGTTCCCCAACGAGCTCGATATATTTTGAGCCATCATCGGCCATGCACAAATCTATGCATAACGGGCAGATCGGGGAGCCCTTTAAAAGGAGCTCCCCTTCCCCTTCATGGGCTAAAGAGCTTTTCTTGGTCTTTTGGATTTCTATCTCTCCTCCATTGTTGACCTTTTATATATTGACCTCTCCCCTTCCCCTCCTATGATTCTTTCATCTTTTTGAGGAATTTGAGAGAGGAGATCTAGATCTACAATCCCCACTAAACCAAATGCCTTCTTTGTGAAGGAATCCTTGGGATCTAGATCTTGGAAAGTTTTGTGTTCTCCTCTTGTGTTCTTCCTCTCTTATTCCCCCAATAGCTTTTGTAGCTTTGGTGGAATTTGAGACTGAAGGACTTGCCTCTTGCATTTGGTGCATAGGTTTGAGTTCTCCTCGGAGATTTGGCAAGTTCAAGCTCTTGGGCTTATTTCTCTTGGGTTCTTGGAACCCTAGACGGTTGTGTGGAGTTGTGGTGTGTTCTTGGGAGCTCCAATTGAGTTGTGGATATTACCCAAGCTTGTTGGCCTATTGTGACATTGTGGAGCCTTTGTGGTGTGGCTTGGGAGCCCTCCAATTGAGTTGTGGAGATTGCCCCCAGCCTTGTACGGGTTCGGTGACCGCCCTCAAGTATCCCATAGTGGAATGTGAGTAGGCCTTTGTGGCGAGCTCATGGGAGAATAGGGTGAGACTTTTGTGGCATCGGTGAGTTGTGTGCCTTCGCATCTTGGGGTGAGGCCTTGTGTGGCGTCGGGTGAGCATCAAGCCACCACACCTGGAGGTGAGCCATTTGTGGCGTTCGAAGTACATTGCGCCACCGCACCTCTCCAACAGAGACATAGCTTCTTTGGAAGTGAACTTTGGGAAACAAATCATCGTCTCCACGTCCATGGGTTATCTCGCAAGAGGGCCCTTTACTTATGCAATTCACATTGTGATAGCCATCATGCATTAAGTATTATATCTTGCTATCACCTTGTTGCTTGTCTTGCTTAGCACATGTTGTTGGTGCACTTAGTTGAACCTAGTTGATATAGGTTTTGGCTTGATAAAATAAACGTTAAGTTTTATTCCGCATTTATTAGAGCCTAATCCATAATAATTTTAAAACGCCTATTCACCCCTCTAGGTGACATTCGTTTCCCTTTCAGCCACCACAGCCCCGCCATCATCGGTAGGAAACCTTTATTAATGAAGTCATTGACCTCAGATTGCTTGAGGGAGGAGCCTTTCCACATGACTTGCACCCCTTCCGCTTCTACTTCAGTGCCTCCGGTATTAGCCTCTGGCTCCTCCATTTTATGGTCACCACCGGAAAGTTCTTCTGTCACGACAGTAACCACCACCATCTTTTGCTCCAGTTGTGGGACAACCACTGGAATAGGCTCTTTGAGTGCCCCTGGCGACGCCACGTCTGATGGAATGCTTGAGATTTCCATTTGATGTTGCTAGGAGTGGAGATGAGCTCGAGGGTTTAGGATTTCTCTCATAAGCTTGAAATGACAATGGGTGCAAGTTGAAGATGAAGTGGAGGAGAACGAAGAGTAAATGGTGAAGATTTATTAGCCTGATTATTTATAACCGGGCGTGGAGATCCGTGTGGCATGTGAATTCTGTGAAGATTGTGGGCAACACGTGTCACTGAACATGCACGGTAATTTCCCCATGTCGCCACGAGCCGCCAACGCTTTGAATAACACATGCGGGAAAATAACCATCATTGATCTCTACATGTCTATGATTTTGAGGAAATCCTACGCTATAGCCTAAGTCACCCTCTTGATATACATAGTTGAATGGTCACATCTCGAGATTCCTTGAGGAAACTTGATGATTCTCCGACTTGCATATTAAAGATGGAGAAGATGTTTTCACTACTTTGGGGATAACTTCAAGACGTTGCTTGCCAGATTGCCTACGTCACCTAGATGGAGCATTCATACCCATTAACAAGACAACACATATATCAAAGTTCTTGAAGGGATATTGACATGGGCCTGATTACTCGGATGCTCGTTATGCGCTACCCTACATTGGGGAAAGGTCTATTGCCCATGAAGATTCCAGATAAACAGCCCAAGGAAGCAACCGACAGAGACTTTTATTGTATTAGGAAAGAAACCACGAACCGACATTATGTTGGTATTGTAATCACGCGTGTATGAAACCTATCCGCATACAGCTTTGAGACCCGACCTATTATATATAGGGTGGGAGAAGCCCAAGCGAGGGTACCGACAATCTAGAGGACAACTCGTAATAGAGTGTTTTCCCAATATTCATGCGACTTTGTATTCATTGTTTTCCTGACATCTGACGAAATCCCCAGCGTTCTCTTTTCCGCGAAACCCCAAGTCCATCACCATGGGCATTGCCGAGGTTGCCCCTTGTCAATTGGCGTCGTCTGTGGGAAACCTGAACGCTGGAACCACAGATTCGGCAGAACGCTCTCCACCAAGCGTCAACTTGACGAAAGCAAATCCACACCCGCCTACCCTTGTATTGGTACCCGCTGATTTTAACGGCGGATCTGATATAATCATCGGAAGCCTCCACTTCCAAGCAGACAATATGCATGAATCACACCCTTCGGCCCTAATCACATCAGAACCATCGGTGGAAAAGGCCACACCTATAGTAGTACCAGCATCGCCCGTTGGATCCTCCACAGACATCACAGCTCAGACCGAAACAGGAAAAGAAGGTCACCAACCAATCTCACCACATGGAGCAAACCCAACAAACTCAGAACCCAAAGAAAGCAGCGAAAACGTCAACTTTGAAGAAAGGATGGCAAAAATTTATCCAAAAATACGATCTCGGAGTACCACAAGCACACCCGCAGAAACAAAAGACGACGCCGTCAGGCCACATATAACACGCCACCAAGTGTACATGATCAACGGAGATACTTCAACACCACGCGACAGAAACGGTAATCCTATCATAAACCCCGATGATATTTTATCAGATGACCATGTAGGAAACCACGAAAACGAAGGAGAACACAACAACGGAGGAGAACACGGAAATAGAGGAGAAACAGCAGATAATTGCATAGTTCGAGGAGGAGGCGGAGAACCAAGCACATAAGAGAGACCATGACTTTGGCTACCAGCGTCGGCATGGCAAAAAGCAAGAGAGGCAATTTCGGGAGCAGTCCCAATGACGGCAGATGCTTCACATGAGGATCTACTAGCGTACCAATATTTGCTCCACCACAAGAAGAGAGACCTACTCCGGATGCAAAGACAACTCGATGAAATAAAAAGGCTAGCCGATGAATCGAGTTTACGACGGGCCTAGCTAAGCTCTACCCGAGGGTCAAGGAGTGTGACAGGAGCAACACCACCAAGAAGGGCAACATCTCGATTACAGAATATCCCCAAAGAAGAAAGAAGTGGAATCATCCGAGATCTCGACCTATCATTCATGTCGATAGATCAAGCAGGAAATATTAAAGCAAAAACAGCTCAGGCAGCCATTGTGGCCGTGCAAACATATCTGATCACTGCCCAACCCGCACCCGACGATCCGCGTGCGGCCCTCCACCGCTCAGCTTTGATGAACCTCGGCATGGTAGGAGCCTCACTTGCGGAAGCAGAACAAGGACTCACACAAAGGTCCCCACGCCGTCACAACAGTCCTCAGCAAGTAGGACACACCAGGTGATCTCGATCACCACACCAGGCGCACCTCGTAGGATCCGAGCCACGAAGCAACACAAGAAATGACAATACCTAGCATAGGAGCAGTGGACCCAGAGATGAAAGCCGCACCCGACGATATCAAGATGGAGATGACGAAGATGACCATGGGCTATGCGGGGCCAGCTATTTTACACAGAGGATTCACAAAGCCTCAGTACCCAAAGACTTCAAACTTCCACACGACCGACATAAATACGATGGACTACAGGAACCCGAAGCTTGGTTAGTAGACTATCTAGCCACCGTCAAATTACAGGGTGGCTCCACAACTACTGTAATGCAAAGTCTACAACTACACCTCACCGGCGCCGCAGGGTCATGGTTAAGGCAGTTACCCAAAGATTCAATTGGTAGCTGGAACGATCTGGAAGATAAGTTCATCCAACATTTTCATTCTACATTCAAGCGACCAACATCCTTGGAACAATTGCGAGCGTGCAAACAAAAATCTGGAGAGTCAATAAGAGCGTTCATACAGAGATGGAATATTATCAAAAATTTAGCTGAATCCATATCCGACGAAAGGGCCATTGACGCCTTCAACGACGGCCTCCATCACCGAGAATTCATAGAAGATATGGGTCGAGTGAAACCAAAGACAGTATCACAGTTGATGGAAATAGCAAACCGTTGGGCTGATGGAGAAGATGCGCTACATAATAAGCGCGCAGTCACCCGAAGAAGATAGGGATAAACGCGGCAATGACAAAAGACGAAGGAACAACGATGGGAACACGGGACCAAGTTACGTCGTAGCAGGTTTTTCGGGTGAAGGTAACAACAGAAGCAACGACAATAATGACGGATACCGTCAGAACAGGGACAACGTCAGAGGAAGCCAGTCCACACAGCGATATCAGCCAAGAGCACGAGACCCAGCTATGTCCGCAATACAAATGCTGGAAGGACCCTGTAATATGCATTTTTATGTCGACTCAACAGGCAAGCGACAATCCAATCACTTGATGAAAGACTGCTGAACATTCTTGAAGATGCAGGAGTTAGGTAATGCAAAGGCAACCGAAGTAGCAAACAGAGGGTACACATCCATGCCTGGTGCAGTAGCTATCGGTGCACCACCATGTAACTACCTCGGTGAATTACGCTCCTAGTACAAGCCTGGATGTTCAGAAATGGTTGAAATAGTACGGTGGGGCCCAAATGCCACTCACAGGTAGACCTTTCGGCCGTCCCAACCATTTCCAAACATCGGGACAAGAACGGGCGGCGTAATCGGCAGGCGAAGGGATCAACTACATACACAAATGAGTATGTATGCAAGCCACCATACAACAGTACATCAGAGCCATTCCATCTAAAAAGAAAGGAAATATAGCAACGCCATACAGCAAGATCCAAATATCCTAGATAGATATAATAGTTTAGGATATCTCCTCATACATCAATCAACAGAGTATCAAGCGGAAGCGGAAGACAAAATCCGAGTACGGATAAGAAGCAAATCGGCATAAGATGCCCCATAAATAAGCAGATCCCGCCCACAGATCTCACGGATCCCCGTTCTCGGAATCTCTACACCGAATGATCGTTGCCCACATCGTCCGTCTCTTCCACCCAGTATCCATCTTGCGAGTGTACCTGTCCATCTGAACCAATAATTTATCGTGTGAGACCCTAGGGGTACTCAGCAAGTCTTTATGCCTCTAAAGGGAACACAACCTGGGGTGACGCAATTGCAGCAAAAGATAAACCCTAGCAATTCTATAGATACTCGCTAACCATCCGCCTAACCAAAGATAGACGGATGTCCGTGAATTAATAACAACAGTTATAACGGTTATAACGGTAATATCCACAGATCCATCCTCCTCCTCACTTACCGACGAGGAAGCGGACGAACAACCCCCCATCCGTTGGCAGTTTTATTATCCATTCCGTGAATGTTGCACTATTTACTAGTCAGGTACCTAGTCTAGTCAAATTAAAAGCGGTACTTTAGTTATGCTTGTCTATGATCGAGAAACTGTGCTCCAAGTCGTCCATAACCGCGGACACGGCTTTCAGAAAGTTTTACCCTGCAGGGGTGCACAAATAGCAACACACACTCGATATGCCTCGGAAAAACCAAATCAAAACCCAACGAGGCAGACACGACAAAGCGATCACAGGATTCAGAAATATTTCAGGGGGCCACCCCATTGAGCTACCCGCAACGAAGTTAGCTGACTCCGAGACGGCCTCAAGGTTTGTGGAGCCGGCTGTAAACGACTGGGAACCCGAAAGTGTGACTGGGCTTGTCGATACAGCGAAAACGGGTCACGGACCTAAACAGTACAGTGTGCATTACCTCGCACAATTTAAATTAAAGCAGTAAAGCATGGCATAAGTACAGGATAGTAAATAAAACCTCAAACTAGTTTGTGGCCCCAAGAAATAAGAATGAATCAAGCTCTGGCTCAGGGGGGTTCATAAGCCTCCCGGATGTGGATAGCGCGAATATTCAAGGAACAGGAATCAAGTACTCGGGGTCCTACGGGACACAAGTGAGCCTGAAAACCAAAATAGCGAATATGGCTCACCGATGCCACTTTCATTAGTTATCCCATTACTACTCAGGTTAAGTTGTTTGGGTACCTCGTTATCCATCAGACTCTCACATACCCTACACATGATGTTCTACGACTCGCATGGCTCAAACAACTCCTCTAGTAATGGCTCATGGGATGGAGGAACAAGCTTCGGTGGGGTTAAAAGTAAAGGCTATGCAATACTTGGGATTCAGATTAATGCAATCGCGACTCAATGATGCAAGAATAAGATAGAGGCAATAGGTACTATATGTATGCAAGCATGTGGTAGTGCTTGCCTGGCAGCTCAGTTGAAGCAAGGGATGGATCTGGGTAGTGCTCCTGGTTCTCTTGATATATCCCCTGCTCAGCGTCTATTCGAAGAAGAACCAAACAAACAAGGCCAACATAAATAAAGTGCACAAGCATATGTATAAATGCATCAAGCAAACAATCCTGCCATGATGAATGATGCACAAATTGCATGGCAATAAAGTAGCATGGCATGGGTGAGGTGTGGAATACAAGAATAAACCATTTTATGGGGTTTTATTCACATTTTATACTCATATTAGTTGCTGTACCCTTTATATTTATATGATGCATGCTTCAAATCAAACCAAGGAATGCATAAACAGAAAGGTCTCGTCGAGCTAATCATTTTAGACATATTATTTGTTAAATTTGGAGTTATAAAACAAAAGTTATTAATTAATTAAGGTAAAAAGGGCATTTTGTTGTAATTTTAATCAACTTGGAAAATAAAGTGTCCAAAATATATTTTGAATGGCATATTTGAATTCCTCACATTTTTCTGATTTGAAAACATATATTATTTGTATCATTTGGGTTTATATTTTAAAAGTTATTTAAAAACAGAATTAAATTTGAATTTGAATTTATTTGAAAAAGATTTGAATTTAAACAGAAACACAGAAAATATTTTGTTACTCAGACTAACCTAGCCACAGCCAATGACCAGTGGGGCCATGCTGACTGGGTGACACTGGCGCACAGAAACTTCTGTCACCGCGACTGCTGCCAGCCACAGGGAGTGACAGGTGGGGCCAGAGCACTCGCGGGCCCAGTTGTTAGCGGCGGAACAGCGCGGAGGCTGACAGGTGGCCAAACTGGAGCGCGGGTTGAGGAACACATAGTGCAGGTGCCTTTTTGCAAAACGAAACCGACACTGACTAGTGGGCCTGGCTGGACCGCGGGTTGGGCATCAAAAAGTCGCAGGGGGGTATGCGCAAAAGGCGTTGCCCGTACTGTTGATCTTCTCTGCCTCGAGCGACAGGTCGGTGTTCGGCAGAGCGGGCGCGCGCAGGGATCGAACGCGCGACGCGGCGCACGCGCGGAGGCGGAGCCACTGCGGTAGGTTGGGGTTGGTGTCAGGGAAGCGGGCGAGGCCTAGATAGGGTTCTACGCAGAGCGCGAGCGTGCAGACGCCGGTGCACTCCGACGCGCGGAGGCCGTTCGACGCAAAGTCCGACGAGGCTAGGGGGTTACAGAGAGGCGGACCATGTCTAGGAGAGAGAAGAGCTCATCGGGAGGGCGTCGGTGTAGGTGGATCGGGCTGGGAGGCAGGGGATCGACGGTGATGCAGAGGCCGGCGGAGCTAGGGTTTCGGGGTCGGCGTCGCGATGTTCTTCGGCTCCGGTGCTCCTCCTCCTCGCTGGCGTGTCCAGGGCGACGTAGACGACAGACGTGGTCTTCCTCGACACCTTAGAGCGCCACGCCACCGGCTGGATAAGGGGGGAGCGGTGGAGGCCGAGGGTTTTGCCGGCGATGGTGTGGCGGTGGTGAGGGACGGCAGGGAGAGAGGGGAGCATTCTGGGTAGATCTGGGGTAGCTGGGCGAGGCAGAGAGGCAGGAGATAAGCAGAGGGAGGGAGAGGGTGCCGTGGGGGAGTGGTTGGAGATAAAGGTGGCTCAGCCACCTTTTCTTCCTCCACCCTCATGTGCTCGGGCAGGGTCAGGCGAGGGCAGGGCAGGCAGGGGGGTGAAGGGGAGCTGGCAGGCTGGGCAGGGCAGGCCAGGCTCGGGTGGTGGGGTCCCCATGCAGAGAGAGAGAGAGCTGAGAGAGAGGAGTGGCTTGGCTAGGTGCTAGGGTCGGTTTAGGGTTAGGTTTGGCTCGGGTGTAGCTAGGGATTGGGGTGGGGTGGCAGCTAGGTTGGGCCAGGGAGAGAGGGGGCCAGGTGGGGCCAGCTGGTAGAGAAAAGAGGGAGTCCGAGAGAGGGGAAGGTGGACTTAGGGTTTGGGGTTAGAAGAAAGAGGGGTTAGAGAGAGGGAGGGTTATGGTGATGATGGGTAGGTGATTAGGGTGTAGGGCCTTGGCATGAGGTGACCAACACCATGCAAGGGTAGGGGAGATGGAGAGGGGATAGGATTTGTTCTAACACAAAGTGTTGACAAAAGAAAGAAAAGAATAGATGGGGTATGGTTTAGATTAGAGGAGATGGAGAGGTTTGAAGCTAGGGTTTGCTATGGACAAGGGCAAGCCAAGAACAACCAAGATCAAACAAAACAAGACAAGAGAAAGAGAGGGATGGAGTGCCAGGGTTTAAGCAAGATCAACATAGATCAAGCCAAAAGAAGAGATAGAGAGAGAGATGATGATCCACTCAAGATTCAAATAAAAACCAAAAACTAGAAAAGGTGGCACTTGCATGGCCCATGCAAAATGTTTAATGCCATGTTGATTCTTGTGAAAACAAGATTGTTGCATGGCATTACTAGTTTGCATTCCCAAAATTGGAATAAAGGCCAAGCAAAAAGAATTAAAAAGGATGCCCCATGTGGAGTAGTTGGAGATGGCCATATTTGAAGTACAATGGGACTTGCTAGTGTGTATATGCCACTAGGTATTTAATAAGCCCACAAAATATCCCAACATGATGATAACCCCAAAACAACACATAAGGGAGCTAGAAATAGGGTTCCACCCACAAGGCATGCAAAGGTGGCCATGTGGCTCTCATATATCAATAATGTGAAAACAAAATGATGCCAAGATGAGAGCATGTGGAAAAAGAATTGGATCCATCCCAACCCACATGAGCTAGAGGAAAGACCAAATGAAAAGCACAGCTCATATTAGTTGGTTGGTGGAATTATAAGGTGGTGAAAGAAAAAGGTGGTGGAGTTAATAAGAGATATGCCCCCAACTCAACTTGGGCATTGAAACAATATATCAAGAACCAAATACAATATCAAGAGGCAAAAACAATTAATAATGCATATGAGATAAGAACCAAATGAGAAAGGGTTTTATATGATGCTCAAATGCAAGGAGGCATGATGACATGAGCATGATATAATGATGATGCAACAATTATATCTTTGAAGTAGCCATTATATTACTAGACCAAGTAGCATTACAATTGTTAGACAATTGGGATGCTACAACTCTCCCCCACTAAACAGGAATCTCGCCCCGAGATTCTAGGAAGAAGAAGACACAAAGAGGGTAGGATACTTGGAACGGAGCTCATCTTCATGTTCCCAAGTGGCTTCATCAACAGAATGGTGCGACCACTGCACCTTGCAGAACTTGATGGACTTGTTGCGAGTCCTTCTTTCTGCGACTTCAAGGATTTTTGTGGGGTGTTCTTGATAAGACAGGTCTTCTTGGAGATTGATAAGTTCATGGTCCACGGTCCTGCCGGGATCCTTGAAGCACTTCTTGAGCTGAGAGATGTGGAAAACATCACGGACTTTGAGTTTTTCCGGGAGCTCAAGAGCATAAGCAACTTCTCCTCTTATTCCACGAACTTTGAAGGGACCGATGTATCTAGGAGCCAGCTTTCCTTTGATACCAAAACGGTGCGTGCCTCTCATGGGAGTGACACGAAGGTACACGAGATCACCAGGGACATACTCCATGTCCGTGTGCTTCCTATCATAATTGCTCTTCTGGCGACTTTGAGCAATCCTCAGATTTTCCAGAATGATGTGGACCTTCTCCTCCGCTTGAGTCACAATGTCAGGGCCAAACAAGATCCTTTCTCCTGCACCCGACCAACCAATCGGAGTTCTGCATTTGCGACCATAGAGAGCCTCAAATGGTGCCATCTTCAGACTTTTCTGGAAGCTATTGTTGTAAGAGAATTCAGCATAAGGAAGACATTCTTCCCACTTCATGCCAAAAGAGATGACGCAAGCACGAAGCATATCCTCCAGAATCTGATTGATCCTTTCAACTTGCCCTTGCGACTGAGGGTGGTAAGCTGTGCTGAAGTTCAACTTTGTTCCCAAAGCATTTTGGAAACTTTCCCAGAACTTGGAAGTGAAGATGCTTCCACGGTCTGAACTGATCTCAAGCGGAACCCCATACAGAGAGACAATTCTGTTGATATAGAGCTCAGCCAACTGAATTGCAGAAATGGTTTCCTTGACGGGGAAGAAGTGAGCCACTTTAGAAAGCCTGTCAATGACAACAAAGATTGCATTGTTGCCCTTCTGCGACCTAGGAAAACCAGTGATGAAGTCCATCTCTACTTTCTCCCATTTCCATTCCGGGGGTTTCAATGGCTGTAGAAGACCAGAAGGTTTCTGATGGACAGCTTTCACTCTGCGGCAGACATCACACTCTGAGACATACTTGGCACAATACCTTTTCAAACCAGGCCACCAATATTGTGTTTTCACGTCCATGTACATCTTTGTGCTGCCAGGGTGGATAGAAAGAACAGAATCATGCGCCTCCTTGAGAACTTGCTCTCTCAAACCCGGGTAGTTCGGAACAAACATCCGGTGTTCAAAGAAAAGCGTTCCTTGATCATCGACGTGGAAGGACTCATACTTCGGAAGCTGAATCCTGGAGATGATCTTTCTTGTGTACGGATCACCAAGCTGAGAAGAGCGAACCTTTTCTTCCAAGAGAGGTGTTGCTAGAAGGTTCTGGAGATACCCTTGTTCCACAATTTCCAGGTTGAGCTGACGGAATTCCTCGCACAAGAGAGGCTGTTGTTCTTCCATCATGAGGTTGTTGACATAAGCTTTGCGGCTGAGAGCATCTGCCATGACATTAGCTTTGCCCGGAGTGTAGTTGATGGTCAAATCGAAGTCATTGATTGCTTCAATCCATCTCCTTTGCCTAAGGTTGAGATCAGGCTGAGTAAAGATATACTTCAGACTCTTGTGATCAGAAAAGATCTCACAACGGTTGCCAAGCAAGTAGTGCCTCCATACTTTCAAAGCAAAGACAACTGCTGCGAGCTCGAGGTCATGTGTAGGATAGTTGATCTCATGCGTCTTCAACTGGCGAGAGGCATAAGCAACAACTTGTTTTTCTTGCATAAGGACCGCACCCAATCCATGCAAAGAGGCGTCACAGAAGATCTGGAACGGCTTGGATGTATCCGGAGGAACCAAGACTGGTGTGGAAGTGAGCTTCTCTTTGAGTGTCTCAAAGCTTGCTTGACATGCAGGAGTCCAAAGGTATTTCTTGCCTTTCTTGAGGAGATCGGTAAGAGGCTTCGCTATCTTCGAGAAGTTCTGAACGAAGCGACGGCAATAACTAGCCAAACCAAGGAAACTCCGCACTTCTTTGACATTAACAGGTGGAAGCCATTCAACAATTGTCTTCACAGTTTCCGGGTTGACTGCAATGCCCTTGGCAGAGATGACATGACCAAGATAGGTTACTTGAGGCAGCCAAAACTCACACTTGGAGAACTTTGCATACAGGCGGTTCTCACGAAGCTTGTTTAGGACACACCAAAGGTGTTCTTCATGCTCTTCTTGTGACTTAGAATAGACGAGGATGTCATCCAGATAGACCACAACGAACTTGTCAAGATACTCCATTAAAACCGAGTTCATGAGCCTCGAGAAGGTGGCAGGTGCGTTGGTGAGACCGAAAGACATGACCGTGTACTCATACAGGCCATAGCGGGTGGTGAAAGCTGTCTTCGGAACATCTTCCTTGCGAATCTTGATTTGGTGATAACCACTTCTCAAGTCAAGCTTAGAGAATACCACAGCTCCAGCTAGCTGATCGAAGAGATCATTAATCCGCGGAAGGGGATATTTATTCTTGATGGTTTTAGCATTGAGAGGCCGATAGTCAACACAAAGTCTATCAGTCTGATCTCCCTTCTTCACAAAGAGTGTTGGGCTACCCCAAGAAGAAGTACTGTGCTGAATAAAACCCAACTTCTCTTGTTCATCAAGCTGCCGTTTGAGTTCAGCCAACTCAGCAGGACCCATCTTATAAGGCCGCTTGGAGATAGGAGAGGTACCAGGTTCAAGCTCAATAACAAACTCAACCTCACGATTCAGAGGCATACCCGGCAACTCTTCAGGAAAGACATCTGGAAACTCACAGACCACCGGAACACTCTGAATAGCTTCCATAGCATCAACATTCAGAGCCGCCAAAGAGAAAAGCTGGATAGCAGGAGTCAGACTTGGAGAATAGACTATATGGCCTTCAGGAATCTTCAGAGAAACCGAGCGCTCAGCACAATCAATCACAGCTGCATTTGCTGTCAACCAATCCATGCCCAAGATGACATCAATATCAGAATTTCCCAGAAGGATTAAGGACGCCGAGAACGAAGAGCCACCAATCTCAATTTGATTGCCATGGCTGATATGAGCAGCCCTCATGTTTGACCCAGGAGATTGTACCACCAGACGATGTGATAAAGGAACCTTATCTAGATCCTGCTCTTGTGCAAACTTATGCGAAACAAAAGAATGCGAAGCACCAGAATCAAACAAAACTCTTGCAGGAACTGAGTTCACGGGAAGCATACCCATCACAACTCCAGGTGCATGCTCAGCTTGAGCGGCGTTGATGCAGTTGGCACGAGCAACAGTAGACCCGGGCTTGGTGTTGATGTTGAGAGCCTAAGGTGGTGGTGCACGAACCAAAGGAGAGCTTGCCGCAGATCTTGGAGGTGGTGGAGGACGAGCCTTGTTCTTCATCGGACAGTTCCAGCTTTGATGCCCAGAGTCTCCACACGTGTAACAAGCACCAGGTGGACGTGGAGCAACGTAGCCAGGGACTCCGCCAGGCGCTCCAGGGTAGTGGTGGTTGTAGCCCCTGGGAGCAGCAGTGAGGAAGTTTGGTGGCCTTGCCGCGTAGCTTGAAGGTCTTGGTGGAGCCGGGAGCGACGGTGGGGTGTTAGGAACCCAGACACGATGCTTAGAAGGAGCTGACATAGCTGAAGAGCTTGCTGCATCACGGCTGTGTTTCTTTGACTCCTCAAACACTTGCCTACTTGCTTCCTCCTGCAAAGCTGTATGCTGAAGTTCCAGAAAAGACGCCGGCCTTGCATGTGTGATTGCATACTTAATCGATGCATTGAGCCCTTGCCTGAACCTCTTTTGCTTCTTCTTGTCATCAGAGATCTCATCGCCACCATAACGAGAAAGGTTCATGAAGTTCCTGATGTAGGTGTTTACATTATCATTGCCCTGCTTGAGGTTGAGAAACACTTCCTTCATCCTCTCCATGACAATTTCTGACAGATACTGCTCCTTGAAAGCTCCAGTGAACTGTCCCCAAGTAGGCTGAAAACCAGTGCAGTTTGCCTTCAGGTAATTCTCCCACCACAGAGCTGCATCTCCCTTCAGAAGGTGAGTAGCACACTTTACCCATTCTTGCTCAGGAACATCAGCAGTTGCCAGTAACCTTGACATCTCACGCAACCAATCATCAGCATCAAGTGGTTGATCAGAAACATCAAACTGGCGAGGGTTGAACTTCAGGAAGCTTTTGATGTCTCCTCGCTTGGGAGGTGGAGGTAGCGGAACAAACTCATTCCTCCTGACACTTTCCTCAAACCGCTACTGGTTCTGCTGCATTGCTGCCAAGGCATTGGCTATGCTTGACAACGCTGCCCCTAGTTCAGGTTGTATGTCCTCCTCAGAACGGCGTGGTGGTGCCATCCTGTGATTGATATAACATACAAGTCAGTACTATGATGGAGAATAATAATAATCCAAAATAGTACCAAGATGGAATTAATCAAGATTAAAGGATACAATTTACTAAGATGATATTAAAATATCAACGAAGTTCAAAGCACCTAGAAGATATTAAGCATATCGCACACGACTGAAAAGGAGTGTGGTACACAAATATATCAAAGAAAAATTTTCCACAAATTTCGGCATTAAAATACCAATAGATGCGCAAAATTACTTAACGAATCAAGATTAGTGACTCTACCAATTCAATATACAAGAGCGAATGATAAGAGTAGTGGTATGGTCGCGACTCCATCCCGCACTCAAATCATTACTCCGCACATGAATAAGTATAACACATATCCCAACCCCTTCTTCTCACGATAACCTAAAGATTAGCAACTACGGAAACGAACACCCTAAAGAAGATAACGTCGGATAACAAAGAGTAAGACAGATCGCGTCGGTATACAACGAATCAGATAGATCGCGTCGGTTTGCAAAAACCTGTCGGTATGGAATGTACCAACAGTTGATAACCAAAAGGCCGATAAGATAACAACTTGGATGCAACAGATAGACAAGGAATTACACACACACACACTCACACACACAGATACACAACCTATGGTACTACGGAAACCCAGAACACGTGAATCCTAGTTTGAATTTAAGAAGAGGATTGAAAACGTTACACTTCCTTACCAGAAAAGGGTGGGTGGGTGGGTAAGAAGAAAAGTGGAAGCAGTCCTACTCTCGCGTTTTGTTTTTCCCTAGTATACATAACTACCAAAAATATTTGCTAGACAAACAACGACCATTTGGCTGAGACCCTGAAGGGCGGGATGGCTCTGATACCAATTGTAACTACCTCGGTGAATTACGCTCCTAGTACAAGCCTGGATGTTCAGAAATGGTTGAAATAGTACGGTGGGGCCCAAATGCCACTCACAGGTAGACCTTTCGGCCGTCCCAACCATTTCCAAACATCGGGACAAGAACGGGCGGCGTAATTGGCAGGCGAAGGGATCAACTACATACACAAATGAGTATGTATGCAAGCCACCATACAACAGTACATCAGAGCCATTCCATCTAAAAAGAAAGGAAATATAGCAACGCCATACGGCAAGATCCAAATATCCTAGATAGATATAATAGTTTAGGATATCTCCTCATACATCAATCAACAGAGTATCAAGCGGAAGCGGAAGACAAAATCCGAGTACGGATAAGAAGCAAATCGGCATAATATGCCCCATAAATAAGCAGATCCCGCCCACAGATCTCACGGATCCCCGTTCTCGGAATCTCTACACCGAATGATCGTTGCCCACATCGTCCGTCTCTTCCACCCAGTATCCATCTTGCGAGTGTACCTGTCCATCTGAACCAATAATTTATCGTGTGAGACCCTAGGGGTACTCAGCAAGTCTTTATGCCTCTAAAGGGAACACAACCTGGGGTGACGCAATTGCAGCAAAAGATAAACCCTAGCAATTCTATAGATACTCGCTAACCATCCGCCTAACCAAAGATAGACGGATGTCCGTGAATTAATAACAACAGTTATAACGGTTATAACGGTAATATCCACAGATCCATCCTCCTCCTCACTTACCGACGAGGAAGCGGACGAACAACCCCCCATCCGTTGGCAGTTTTATTATCCATTCCGTGAATGTTGCACTATTTACTAGTCAGGTACCTAGTCTAGTCAAATTAAAAGCGGTACTTTAGTTATGCTTGTCTATGATCGAGAAACTGTGCTCCAAGTCGTCCATAACCGCGGACATGGCTTTCAGAAAGTTTTACCCTGCAGGGGTGCACAAATAGCAACACACACTCGATATGCCTCGGAAAAACCAAATCAAAACCCAACGAGGCAGACACGACAAAGCGATCACAGGATTCAGAAATATTTCAGGGGGCCACCCCATTGAGCTACCCGCAACGAAGTTAGCTGACTCCGAGACGGCCTCAAGGTTTGTGGAGCCGGCTGTAAACGACTGGGAACCCAAAAGTGTGACTGGGCTTGTCGATACAGCGAAAACGGGTCACGGACCTAAACAGTACAGTGTGCATTACCTCGCACAATTTAAATTAAAGCAGTAAAGCATGGCATAAGTACAGGATAGTAAATAAAACCTCAAACTAGTTTGTGGCCCCAAGAAATAAGAATGAATCAAGCTCTGGCTCAGGGGGGTTCATAAGCCTCCCGGATGTGGATAGCGCGAATATTCAAGGAACAGGAATCAAGTACTCTGGGTCCTACGGGACACAAGTGAGCCTGAAAACCAAAATAGCGAATATGGCTCACCGATGCCACTTTCATTAGTTATCCCATTACTACTTAGGTTAAGTTGTTTGGGTACCTCGTTATCCATCAGACTCTCACATACCCTACACATGCTGTTCTACGACTCGCATGGCTCAAACAACTCCTCTAGTAATGGCTCATGGGATGGAGGAACAAGCTTCGGTGGGGTTAAAAGTAAAGGCTATGCAATACTTGGGATTCAGATTAATGCAATCGCGACTCAATGATGCAAGAATAAGATAGAGGCAATAGGTACTATATGTATGCAAGCATGTGGTAGTGCTTGCCTGGCAGCTCAGTTGAAGCAAGGGATGGATCTGGGTAGTGCTCCTGGTTCTCTTGATATATCCCCTGCTCAGCGTCTATTCGAAGAAGAACCAAACAAACAAGGCCAACATAAATAAAGTGCACAAGCATATGTATAAATGCATCAAGCAAACAATCCTGCCATGATGAATGATGCACAAATTTCATGGCAATAAAGTAGCATGGCATGGGTGAGGTGTGGAATACAAGAATAAACCATTTTATGGGGTTTTATTCACATTTTATACTCATATTAGTTGCTGTACCCTTTATATTTATATGATGCATGCTTCAAATCAAACCAAGGAATGCATAAACAGAAAGGTCTCGTCGAGCTAATCATTTTAGACATATTATTTGTTAAATTTGGAGTTATAAAACAAAAGTTATTAATTAATTAAGGTAAAAAGGGCATTTTGTTGTAATTTTAATCAACTTGGAAAATAAAGTGTCCAAAATATATTTTGAATGGCATATTTGAATTCCTCACATTTTTCTGATTTGAAAACATATATTATTTGTATCATTTGGGTTTATATTTTAAAAGTTATTTAAAAACAGAATTAAATTTGAATTTGAATTTATTTGAAAAAGATTTGAATTTAAACAGAAACACAGAAAATATTTTGTTACTCAGACTAACCTAGCCACAGCCAATGACCAGTGGGGCCATGCTGACTGGGTGACACTGGCGCACAGAAACTTCTGTCACCGCGACTGCTGCCAGCCACAGGGAGTGACAGGTGGGGCCAGAGCACTCGCGGGCCCAGTTGTTAGCGGCGGAACAGCGCGGAGGCTGACAGGTGGCCAAACTGGAGCGCGGGTTGAGGAACACATAGTGCAGGTGCCTTTTTGCAAAACGAAACCGACACTGACTAGTGGGCCTGGCTGGACCGCGGGTTGGGCATCAAAAAGTCGCAGGGGGGTATGCGCAAAAGGCGTTGCCCGTACTGTTGATCTTCTCTGCCTCGAGCGACAGGTCGGTGTTCGGCAGAGCGGGCGCGCGCAGGGATCGAACGCGCGACGCGGCGCGCGCGCGGAGGCGGAGCCACTGCGGTAGGTTGGGGTTGGTGTCAGGGAAGCGGGCGAGGCCTAGATAGGGTTCTACGCAGAGCGCGAGCGTGCAGACGCCGGTGCACTCCGACGCGCAGAGGCCGTTCGACGCAAAGTCCGGCGAGGCTAGGGGGTTACAGAGAGGCGGACCATGTCTAGGAGAGAGAAGAGCTCACCGGGAGGGCGTCGGTGTAGGTGGATCGGGCTGGGAGGCAGGGGATCGACGGTGATGCAGAGGCCGGCGGAGCTAGGGTTTCGGGGTCGGCGTCACGATGTTCTTCGGCTCCGGTGCTCCTCCTCCTCGCTGGCGTGTCCAGGGCGACGTAGACGACAGACGTGGTCTTCCTCGACACCTTAGAGCGCCACGCCACCGGCTGGATAAGGGGGGAGCGGTGGAGGCCGAGGGTTTTGCCGGCGATGGTGTGGCGGTGGTGAGGGACGGCAGGGAGAGAGGGGAGCGTTCTGGGTAGATCTGGGGTAGCTGGGCGAGGCAGAGAGGCAGGAGATAAGCAGAGGGAGGGAGAGGGTGCCGTGGGGGAGTGGTTGGAGATAAAGGTGGCTCGGCCACCTTTTCTTCCTCCACCCTCACGTGCTCGGGCAGGGTCGGGCGAGGGCAGGGCAGGCAGGGGGGTGAAGGGGAGCTGGCAGGCTGGGCAGGGCAGGCCAGGCTCGGGTGGTGGGGTCCCCATGCAGAGAGAGAGAGCTGAGAGAGAGGAGTGGCTCGGCTAGGTGCTAGGGTCGGTTTAGGGTTAGGTTTGGCTCGGGTGTAGCTAGGGATTGGGGTGGGGTGGCAGCTAGGTGGGGCCAGAGAGAGAGGGGGCCAGGTGGGGCCAGCTGGTAGAGAAAAGAGGGAGTCCGAGAGAGGGGAAGGTGGACTTAGGGTTTGGGGTTAGAAGAAAGAGGGGTTAGAGAGAGAGGGGGTTATGGTGATGATGGGTAGGTGATTAGGGTGTAGGGCCTTGGCATGAGGTGACCAACACCATGCAAGGGTAGGGGAGATGGAGAGGGGATAGGATTTGTTCTAACACAAAGTGTTGACAAAAGAAAGAAAAGAATAGATGGGGTATGGTTTAGATTAGAGGAGATGGAGAGGTTTGAAGCTAGGGTTTGCTATGGACAAGGGCAAGCCAAGAACAACCAAGATCAAACAAAACAAGACAAGAGAAAGAGAGGGATGGAGTGCCAGGGTTTAAGCAAGATCAACATAGATCAAGCCAAAAGAAGAGATAGAGAGAGAGATGATGATCCACTCAAGATTCAAATAAAAACCAAAAACTAGAAAAGGTGGCACTTGCATGGCCCATGCAAAATGTTTAATGCCATGTTGATTCTTGTGAAAACAAGATTGTTGCATGGCATTACTAGTTTGCATTCCCAAAATTGGAATAAAGGCCAAGCAAAAAGAATTAAAAAGGATGCCCCATGTGGAGTAGTTGGAGATGGCCATATTTGAAGTACAATGGGACTTGCTAGTGTGTATATGCCACTAGGTATTTAATAAGCCCACAAAATATCCCAACATGATGATAACCCCAAAACAACACATAAGGGAGCTAGAAATAGGGTTCCACCCACAAGGCATGCAAAGGTGGCCATGTGGCTCTCATATATCAATAATGTGAAAACAAAATGATGCCAAGATGAGAGCATGTGGAAAAAGAATTGGATCCATCCCAACCCACATGAGCTAGAGGAAAGACCAAATGAAAAGCACAGCTCATATTAGTTGGATGGTGGAATTATAAGGTGGTGAAAGAAAAAGGTGGTGGAGTTAATAAGAGATATGCCCCCAACTCAACTTGGGCATTGAAACAATATATCAAGAACCAAATACAATATCAAGAGGCAAAAACAATTAATAATGCATATGAGATAAGAACCAAATGAGAAAGGGTTTTATATGATGCTCAAATGCAAGGAGGCATGATGACATGAGCATGATATAATGATGATGCAACAATTATATCTTTGAAGTAGCCATTATATTACTAGACCAAGTAGCATTACAATTGTTAGACAATTGGGATGCCACACACCACCAGTTGCACCACCACAAACGATCAAAACAACGAGTACCCTAGATCAAAAGAAACAATGTCTATGATTCAGAAAGGGCGTCCACCCAACAGAATTTAGAAGCTCATCACAAGACAAATCAATATGGCGGAAACATCAACATCAGCTACACCCGAATATCTCCATTGGTCAGAGCAAGAAATTAAATTAAGCAGAGCAGATCACCCACTCTGGGTCCCACGACTAGGTCATTCAGCCTTGATAGTTGAAGCACAAATTGGCGGATTTGATATGAGCAAGGTCTTCATGGATGCAGGGAGTAGCATAAATCTGATCTACGCAAAAACATTGCGAGCAATAGGCTATCCCCTAGATAATATCGCTCCAACAGAAACCTCTTTCCACGGAATAGTACCAAGTAAAGCCAAAATTCCTTTAGGCAAAGTTTTTCTTGACGTTTTTTTTTGGTTCCAAAATAAATTTCAGGCGAGAAAAACTCGAATTCAAAGTTATGGATTGGCCATCACAATACCATGCAATCCTGGGACGACTAGCTTTTGCACTATTCATGGCAATACCACATTACGCATACTTAGTAATGAAAATGCCAGCACCAAAGGGAATTATCACGGTACAAGGAAGCTTCACACGTACGGATAGCTGTGATCGAGAGTTCAACAAAAATTTTGAATCTTTCGGGATGGCAATAGAGTTCGAGTAACTCAAAAGTTCAACAAATGAACAACCTCTAGAGGTAGCACGTGTCAATCCCGATCAGGCTTTTGACACGGCAAAGGACACAAAAGAAGTGCAGATCCACCCCGCTGACCCGACGAAAACAACATTTGTGGCCTCTAACCTTGATCTCACATAGGAAAGTGCGCTCATCAAGTTCCTCCGTGAGCACTGGGAGATTTTCGCATGACTACCTTCTGACATGCTGGGAATCCCCAAGGAACTCGCTGAGCATGCACTAAATTTAGATCCATAGGCAAAGCCAGTAAAACAACCGCTTTGACGCTTCACAGAACCAAAACGCAAGGCCATTGGAAAGGAGTTCCATCGCCTAACTGATGCCAATTTTATCAAAGAATTAACAAAATCAGAGTGGCTTGCAAACCCAGTATGTGTTCCGAAGAAAAACACTATGGAACTTCGGATGTGCATCGACTTTACTGCGTTGAACAAACATTATCCAAAAGATCACTTCCCATTGCCGCGAATCAACCAAATCATTGTGCAACTGCCAGATGCGAATGTCTTTCTTTCTTGGACGCTTACTCAGGTTATCACTAGATCAGGATGAAGGAAGAAGATCAAGAGAAAACAACGTTTATCACGCCTTATGGCATATTCTGCTACACAACAATGCCGTTTTGCCTCAAGAGCGTTGGAGCAACATATCAACGGATGATGCAGAAGTGCCTGGGAAGTCAAATAGGCACAAACGTGCAATTATATATTGATGACATCATAGTTACCACATGTCAAGGATCTGCGTTGATAAAGGACCTAGAAGAAACATTCAGAAATCTCGACAGGTTTAGCATCAAACTGAATCCTAAAAAATGTTCCTTTGGAGTCCCAGCAGGGCAACTCCTCGGATATTTGGTATCATCTAGAGGAATCGAGTCTAATCCCGACAAAATACAAGCAATCCTCACAATGAAGAAGCCAACAAATCTACATGGTGTACAACAACTAGCGGGACGAGTGGCGGCTCTAAGTCATTTTATCGCAAGATTTGGAGAAGAAGCGCTACCATTCTACGCCCTCATGAGAAAATCAAAAAATTCGAATGGACGGAAGAAGCTCAGTGTGTATTCGAAGATCTCAAAAGAACACTTTCAACATCTCCTATCATCGTGTCACCAAAAGAAAAGGAACCTTTGCTCATTTATATTGCTGCTACACATCAGGTGGTCAGCACAGTCCTAGTCATAGAGCGACCAGAAGAAGGAAAGACCCACGGTGTGCAGAGACCAGTTTATTTCCTGAGCGAGGTTTTATCGCCATCCAAACAAAGGTACCCGCACTACCAGAAATTAGCATATAGGGTATTTATGACAACACGAAAACTACGCCACTATTTCTCAGAGAATCCGATTGTAGTGGTTAATGAGGCACCTTTGTCAAGCATCCTCAACAATCCAGAAGCAACTGGATGTGTTTCTCTATGGGGTATCGAATTATCCCCTCGGGATATCACTTATGAGAAATGCAAAGCAATTAAGTCACAAGTTTTGCCGGATTTCATCACAAAGTGGACAGAACTGCAATGTGCGGGTCCACCAGACTTTTCTAGCACCTGGACAATGTACTTTGATGGATCAAAAAGAACGGAGGGAGCATGAACAGCAGTCGTACTGATATCACCTCAAGGTGACAAAATGCGTTATATTCTTCGGATGAGCTTCACAAATGCATCCAATAACGAAGCAGAATACGAGGCCCTATTGCACAACATGCGGATGGCCAAAGCTTGCGGTGTAACTCGCCTAAAAATCTTCGGAGATTCTAATCTCGTCGCACAGCAAGCAATGAACAAATGTGACGCTGTCAGCAAAAATATGGTTGCTTATCACGACTTATATAGTATCATGAAGGCTCAATTTGATGGGTGTGAAGTATCACATATAGGAAGAGCAAGCAATGATGAAGCCGGCAATATAGCAAACATCGGATCATTGTGTTTACCAATACCACCAGGAGTTTTTTGGGAGGAGATAGTGGAGAGATCGATCAAAGCGAAAAGAGTCTCCGAGGTCGTAGCACCAAAAATAGGGAAAAAGAAGCATCCGCAAAAAGAGTTGGGGGCTCCTTCAGAAGCCAAGAACAATGAAGAAGCCATCAAAGAAGAAAAACAAGAAATCAAAGAGGTTATGCTAATTGAGCCAACATGGATGCAGCCGTATATAACATATATGACTAACGGAGAGCTACCAGAGGACGTGATAGAAGCTCGGCGAATCACCCGAAGATCAAAGGCTTTCAGGATAATCAAAGGAGAACTATACAAAAGAAGTATTTCGGGTGTGCTGCAACGGTGCATAACACCCGAAGAAGGAAAAATTATACTAAAAGATATACATGAAGGAGTTTGTGGTCATGATGCTAGTAGCCGAGTGATTGCCGCAAAAGCATTCAGGGCAGGATTTTATTGGCTCACTGCAGTACAAGATGCAAAGGATATTGTTAGAACATGTGAGGCATGTCAATGATTCACAACAAAGCCTAGAGCACCCACCGCTGAGCTGAATCCCATACCGTTGGCTTGGTCTTTTTGTTAGTAGCAGTTGACAAATTTACTAAATGGATTGAAGTAATGCCTGTCACCACCCAAGATGGAACTTCGGCTGTGAATTTTATCAAATCCATAGTTTTTCGGTTTGGTGTACTAAACATCATCATCACGGACAGTGGGACCAACTTAACCTCAAATGAATTCAAGGAGTAATACCAAGAGATGGGCATCAAAATAAGCTATGCTTCGGTAGCTCACCCGCAAACAAATGGACAGGTCGAAAAAGCCAATGGACTAGTTACCGCTGGACTCAAAAAGAGACTACTGACACCACTTGACAGAGGAAAAGGGGCATGGGTGGATGAATTGCCATCTGTGTTATGGAGTTTACATACAACTCCTAATAATTCAACTCAATAGACGCCTTTCTTTTTGGTCCATGGTGCGGAACCTGTGCTTCCAGTTGAAATGTCACATGAATCACCAAGATTAGCTGCATATAATGAGGAGGAATCACGAGAAGCACTTGAAGATGATGTAGATGCGGTTGATGAAGCTCGAGACGAAGCCCTCTAAAGAGCAACTATGTACCAGCAAAACCTGCACAATTACCATAGTAGAAGATTGCGGCCTAGGTCCTTTGCAGTAGGGGACCTAGTTCTTCGCCTCAAGCAAGATGACCACAAAAAGCTAGAATCTCCATGGGAAGGACCATACATCGTCACAGAAGTTATTCCCGGAGGAGCATATCGACTACAAGACAAGAAGACAAGAGTAAATTACTCAAATCCGTGGAACGTAGCACAACTATGATGCTTTTATGCATAAGATTATTTTCAATATGATAAGAGTCAAAGTTTGGCTTATCAGCCAAGATGTCAAGGAGAAAAGGCTAAAAATAGCCACCTGCTAAAAGAATAATTTATCGTTGATTTTCGCCTTGTATATAAAGAGATAAGTTATTTGTACCCTAATCTTTTTATTATGTTCAAAAAGATCAATACTTTCCATCGAGCTAACAGCAACTATGAGCCTATGTCCAGATACAGGCATCCGAACATAGCCTCGGGGGCTACTCCCGTCGGGAGCGCTAAGAACGCACCCGATAGAAAATCCATTGTGTATGAAGTACATTGACAAATTGCAAAAAATAAAACCTTTTTTGAGTTTTACACTAGTGTATCCTCAAAAAGGTGTTACTCCCATCAGGAGACAGTGTAAAAATAAAATTATCTGATATAATCAGAAAAATTGGTGGCCCAGCAGGCCAATCGCCAATCAAGCCAAAAATCTTGGATCACGCTCAGACGCGAGAAAAAATCCGAATGCCGTGTTCAAAAACATGAAGGTAAGACCCTAGGATTCATCCTGTGTGGCCTGGTAATCGCAGAAGAATGCGCTCGGCCAGAAAAAATCCGTATCAACAATACGATGAAAAATCCCTACGGACGCGTTGGGTACCCAATAAAATAGAAAATGGAATTTAGTATTCGGTAAGACCTCAGTGGCTCGAACTGAATTACACCAGTTACAAATTCTAGATTCGAGCCTGGGGACTTGAGTATGATGTAGGTCAACCTTGTTTTTGCCCAAGAGCAATAAACTGATTCCCGATCCGCCGGAAGCATCAGACTCGTTGTACCAAAATCCCTACAAATAATTAAAACAAACAGAAAGAGAAAGAAGAAAGAAAACTTTGAGACTCAACCTGAAAACTGCGGATTCAGGTAGAGTCTTGGGGATACTAACATGGGTATGATTACTCGGATGCTCATTATGCACTACCCTACATTGGGGAAAAGGTCTATGGCCCATGAAGATTCTAGATAAACAACCCATGGAAGCAACCTACAGAGACTTTTATTGTATTAGGAAAGAAACCACGAACCGACATTATGTTGGTATTGTAATCACACGTGTATGAAACCTATTCGCATACAGCTTTGAGACCCGGCCTATTATATATAGGGCAGGAGAATCCCAAGCGAGGGTACCAGCAATCTAGAGGACAACTCATAATAGAGTGTTTTCCCAATATTCAGGCGACTTTGTCTTCATTATTTTCCTAACATCCGACGAAATCCCCAACATTCTCTTTTCTGTGAAACCCCAAGTCCATCACCATGGGCATTGCCGAGGTTGCCCCTCATCAGATACTATTGGGGATATGCTTTATGGGTATCGATATAGTGTGACCTTATTTTGGCTAACCCGGGTAGCCCACAAATGGTAGTACGGCCTATGGCTTGCTGTGCAACCTAGTTTAGGGGAATCTAGAAGGTAGGCCCATGCCAGATAATAGGGAGGTTACGGTTAACGACATAGACGAAGCAAGAGCCTTGGAGTACAAGACACAAAGACTAGTTAGTATTATTATAGGACTATGTAACCTATCTGGTATGGACTTTACCCTATAGCCCTCCTTCATCTCCCTTCTCATATTGCGAGGAACGAGTGCAAAAAGGTGACTTGATGCTCGCAGTTTCATCCAGTCCAGGCATCGACTTCTCTATCTCGTCGAGTAACCCCTCTTTTAGTGGGGGGCACTTGGCAAAGAGAGCGCATCGCCTCGTTTAGTGTTCCTCCTCCTCAAAATAGGCTTTTGCCCCACTTTACAAATAAAGCCACAAAGCCAAACTAATAATTAGTGATGAGGAGTTCCTCTTACAAGCAAACCAAATATAAACAACAAAGTCTAGGAAGCATCTATCTTTCCACCAAAGACAACGAGACTAAGAATGCTAGAGCTTCATGACGACGCCTCCAAGAAGGTAACTGATACCTTCGATCTGGATTACGGATGTAGTATAGCTTCTTTTTCCCTAGTAGACCTAGGTTATCGAATTATCGGGAAGCAGATGCGTAGTGAAGTTACTTTAAAGGACCTTCGGGAGTTTTAGAATTCCTTTTGTGTTTTTACCAGACCAAGAGTTTGCATATTTTTGTTGTTGTCGATGATGGAGAGAGAGGGCCTAGGGCATTCGGTTTCACCTGTAGCTGTGCAAAACATCTAATGGGAATAAAAGATAGAAATAAAGTATGCATGTAATTGTTAGAGCAAGATAAATTATATGTGGGAAGTGCATCCATAATTGCTATTACCTCCGCAACCGCTTATAGCAATAACCTACTAGTCTCATCCATAGAAGAAAGAGAACTAATGATATGCATAGTGATGTTACCGTTAATCCCAAGTAAATCCCTCACATACAGCCGTACTACCCCTTCTGTCACTGGGGTTCCCAACCTATAGATCAGTCATTACTCATACTCCCTATACCTGACTCAACCCTCGGGGTCTTGCGTACCTGACAAATCCTTAGATTGAGGCAAGAGAGGATACAATAATCATCATGTCATACAAACTAATACATGATCCCATCTATGATAAATAATATGCACGAACTCTACATGGCCAGGCCAAAGCCCTTAGCCCAAGGAGAATTACTCACACATAGATATGAGATCAACAATCATGAACATTGTAATGAAAATCATGAGATTGATAGCAAATAGTCTTACAATGTCACCAATCGAAGAAGAGATCTACTATTACAAGTGATGGAATATGGCTATGGAGATGGAGATGGATTTTGAGATCTGGAGGTGACTAATGATCTGGGGCAGAGACTTCAGGGCGAGGCAAGCCTGTTTTCTCGTAGCCCGAGGCTTCTTTTTATAGGGGTCCCTTCATGAAAGTTGTTCTGTTTGACCTAGCGGTGGCGGCACCCACTATACGACCGAAACTATACGGCTGGAATTTTATTCCGGTCGTATAGTTGGTCGTTAAAGCATCAGCCTCCGCTTCATGGCTCCTGGTTTCTTCTGGTTGTTGGAAATCTCGTATATTTGACTTTAATGTAGTGATTCCCATATTCAAACGACATTATCTGTGCAGGAAAAAATAGAAAGAAAGGATTGCATACCCCTTTGAATATTAGGCATTAGTGGCAGGTTTTAGAGAGATATTTCATCAAAAATATGAATAATATCAAGTTTAAATGTGGACATGGATGGCTATATTTTAGAGCCATCAACCTCCCCAAGCTTAAACTTGATCATCCCCAAGCAAGAAAACCAAAATCAAAAAGGAACTCAACATTTGAACTGAAATAACGAGATGGTGATCTTACTCATGATTGGTAGTCTCATGTTTCCCCCACTTCATAAATCTGAAAAACTTCAGCATAGATAGAGTAATGGCAAGCATATAATGCGGGTTTTATGCATCCTTATAGCGCAACAAAATTATTATTAACATGGATGATTCAAATGAGTAAACTTTATTCCATGTCATGTAATCAACTCATAGGCTTGCTGATGGCTCAGTGTCGGTGCCAGAAAAATGCTGGTGCGGTGTTAATGTAGAGCTTGTTGGGAACCCCAAGAGGAAGATATGATGAGCACAGCAGCAAGTTTCCCTCTGTTATGAAACCAAAGTTTAATCGAACTAGTAGGAGCAAGGAAAAACCCCAAAGGTGTTGCTAGCTAAGCCTTGGCAGGGCGCACTACCGGTGCTAGTAGCAACGTGGAGACATGCACAACACAACCACATAACTTTGTCCCCAACTTGCGATGAGGTTGTCAATCTCACCGTGTTTTGCTAAAAACAAAGGATTAAACGTATCGAATGGAAAGAAGTAATTGTTTGTAGAAAGTAAACACAAAGCAGTAAACAGTTTATAGATTGTATGTAAAAGAAAGGGACCGGGATCCATAGTTCACTAGAGGTGGCTCTCCTTAGATAGATAACATGCTGGGTGAAAAAATTACATCGGGGCAATTGAGAAACATCGAGAAAGCAATACATGCATATACTAATCATCTTGACTCCTTTGGAACTTGATTTAGCATTACAACATTATACATAGACCGCCATCCAACTGCATCTATGACTAATAATCCTCCTTCAGGTTATCATCCAAACCCCCTCCAGTATTAAGTTACAAGCAACAGATTACTGCTTTATGAATTGCGTGTAATGTAAACAATATGATTGTTGTATGAACAAAGGATTGTTGTTTTCTCCCTAGTAGCAACAACGCATCTAGTACCTTAGAGATTTCTGTCACTTCCCCAGATTACCAGAGGCATGAACCAACTATCGAGCATAAATACTAACTCTTGTAGTTGATAGCATCTACTCGTCCAAGTTAGCTACTAACAACAGAAAGCATGCAAGATCACAAATAACAAATACATGATAGAATCAATAATCAATCTGAAATAGCATCTCAATATCCATCGGATCCCCGCAAACACAACATGCAGAATTACAAATAGATGATCTTGCTCATGAACGGAGCTCACAAGATCTAGACATGAAAGCACAAAGGAGGAGAACCAGCCATCTAGCTACTACATGGATCCGTAGTCCAAAGATGAACTCAGGCATCACACCGGAGGCTTGCATGGTGATGAAGAAGGCCTCCAGGGTGAATTCCCCTCTCTGGCAGGGTGCCGAGAAGAGCTTCAGATCCCTCCCGATCTAGGGATGGAGATGACGGCGGCTATAGACTCTTTCGTGGATTTTTGATCGGGTACTTAGGGTTTTCATCCCGAGGGGATCTTATAGGCGGAAGGAGAGGACGAGGGGGTGCTGGGGTCGGCTAGACCACCCCCTGGCGCGGGCCAGGCCTAGCCGCGCGGCCAGGTGGTGTGGCTGGCCCCTAGCCCTTCTCCATCTCGTATTCTGGCATCTGATGACTTCTGGAAAAATAGGCACTTTGGCTTTTGCCCCATCCAATTTCGAAAATATTCATTTTCTGACTTTCCTGGAACCAAAAACAGCAGAAAACAGGCAGCTGACACTGTGGCTCTTTTTAATAGGTTAGTCCAAGAAATCTTATGAAAATTACTCCAAAGTGTGGACAAAACACAAGAAAGTGGATAAAACCAAGGATTGGAACATCAAAAATTATAGATACATTTGCAATGTATCAACATCCCCAAGCTTAACTCCTGCTCGTCCTCGAGTAGGTAAGTGATAAAAAGAAAGAATAATTTTTGAGGTGACATGCACCATCAAAGACTTGATCAAAGTATTTGTAAAACATTCAAAGCTGGGATCATAGTACTTCAATCATAACATGAAAGACAAAGTTCTAGCAATAAGACAAAGAAACTAAGATGCAACATAAAAAGGCACAAACAAAAGATTCATGAATAACAATGCTTTGCAAGACGTTTGTTTGTTTCACATAAAGAAAACATAGCATAGTAGTATTCAGCTTGTCCCACATAGAGTAGCAAATATAAATGCATAGGACACCTTCAAAGTTCATAAGAGTGACTAGATACAAATAGTTTAAAACAAGCAATATCAAGTTATGCATCAATCAACTAGCCTTGGGACAATGCACATAGAACTAAGAATGGCCACTATGCTCTCAAAGTAGGTGCATAAAGCTAGAAGGTGGAGACTCAATATAATGGTGGAAGAAAGGCCTTCATAAAAGGAAGTAGGGATTCAAGTCTCATAAAGAGCTTCCAAAAATTATGGTACTTATAGCTTTCAGCTCTCATTGCCCCTGTCATAAGCATCTTTAAGGTGATTAAGGTTAAAGTGACACAACTAAGAGGATATGCTTGACAAGTTATAAACCGAAATCTCATGCCCCTTACTTACGAAGACCGAACCTCATGCTACTCAACTTTAGTCACGAGTAAGCTCTTGTCATTGTAAGTACATGTGTATCATAAAGAATCGCCAACGGTACCCCTTGCACATGATACGGGAGGTTTCCCATAATCAAAATGACAAGGCAAGCAGACAATGAGCATCTCAACGATCTCTTTATTTTCTATTTGCATAGGTTTTTATTGAGGATGCTTCATAGAGTGCTCATTATGGTGATGCTGAAAGTTTCCACCATGATTAGGCATGGCTTAGGCTAGCGGCCCAGGCGTTTCTCTAACACACATACAAACTCCATGATCTTACAAGTTCCACTTTTATTTCACGCCGCCGGGATCCGTAAGCAAAAGAACATGATATCAACGGGGTACAAAGTACAAGTGCAATGTTGAAAGCGTTCCCCATGAAACATGGTTCTGCTAATTTCAACTTATAAAGCGCAAGCATATACGCAACAAAGAAGGACCCAATGGTTCAAGTTTATTAGATGCAAAAAAGTAAAGTGTGCCATCAAGTTCGTGAGAGCTTTAATCACTAGTTTTCTCATAACAAGTTTAATTTGGAAGGTAAACAAAAGCATGAATATACTTGGAATAGCATAAGCTTGTAGGTAGGTATGGTGGACTCTTCGGAATAACTTGGTTTAGGGAGTTGGATGCATGAGTGGAACTCATACTTGGTTGTGGAGGCTAGCAAAAGACTGGGAGCGACAAACTAAGAGAGCAATAATGGCCATAATCATGCAGAGCGACAAAACATCATTGATCAAAGCATAAAGTGATACTAAAAGTTGAAAACTAAAGGATCATAAAGGCTATGGTGACTTTGGATAGTCATAACATGGTGTGACCATGTGCCAAGTCAACCCAAATAAAGCATCAAAGGAGAATACCACTATACTATGCTTTAATATGCTAAAACAACGCATGATTCATCCAAGGCACATTAAGCAATCTCAATTGTTTATAACAAGTCATGCTACAGAAAGTAATACTAAGCATAAAGCCAAAACAATATCAAGCATGGCATGACAAAGCATAGGCCATAGTAAAAAACGAGCTCTTTTTACCACATAAGCATGAACTTTCCTACTCTTTTCCAAACCAAACCAAACTATTTGAAAACCAATGTATGAAAGAGGGGGTCCAACCAATTTATTCAGAAAACTAAGCAAATTAAAGCAAATGAAAAACCAAAATGAAAACAAAAAGAAGACGCTCCAAGAAAACAACACAATTGTGCATGAAACAATAAAAATGAAGCGTGTGGAAGAAACCTGGGATTTTTATTGATGAAGAAGGGGATGCCTTGGGCATCCCCAAGATTTGACGCTTGTACTTCTTGGATATTTCTTGGGGTTACACGTGTGGCATCCCCAAGCTTGAGCTTTAGTCCATCCTTCATCTCATTACTCATTCCTTCCATACACCTGAAATTTTTCTTCATACAAAACGTCACACAATCTTTATTAGCAACATTAGTGCACTCAAGGTAAATAAGTCTTAAAGTTCAGTTCTAACACCAAATAAACTTCCATTAGAACACTAGATACTGTAGCACTTCCCTAAAAAATCTCAATTCCCCAAAAGAACTCAAAAAGGAACCAACAAGAAGCAAATGCAGAAAATGGCAGAAATCTGTCAAAACAGACCAGCAGGTAAAGACGAATTTTTTCGAAGACCTTCTGTTGCTCAAATCAAAAAGTGTTCAACTAAATAAAGTTAGATAACAACCTGTGTCAGAAGCACGAAAATTCACGCCTCAAAAAGACGTTCAGAGATTTTACACGAATTTTTAAGGTGAAGCACAGAAATCTGTTTTGGGACAGCAACTTTCCCAATCATTACTTCTCTCTCATTAGAGGTTACTCTTAGCACAAAAAGCAAATAAAAAGGATAAGGAGCGGTTATTACTGAAGTAATAACTTCCAAGACTCATCTAAAACTTTTGTGTTATCTCCTAGTAAGTACTTTTCTTTAACGCCTTTAAGTTAGGCATAAGAAGCAAGAAAAAGAATCAAGTGTTCTCAAATGAAGAAGCATTAAGACCAAATTTTGTTTTCATAGGAGAAGCAAAAGAAATCTTCTCTCTCTTCTTAGGGAAGTGTTCTATACCTTTCTTGAGTGGGAGTTGATATTTAATGGTGCCTTCTTTCATATCAATAATGGCACCAACAGTTCTAAGAAAAGGTCTTCCCAAAGTAATAGGACAAGAAGCATTGCATTCAACATCCAAAACATAGAAATCAACGGGGACATAGGCATTGTTAACCATAATAAGAACATCATTAAGACTCCCCATGAGTTTCTTTTTAGCATTATCATCAAGTGGGACATTCAAATAACAATCTTCAAGCGGAGGCAAATCAAGCATATCATAAATCCTTCTAGGCATAATAGAAACACTACTATCAAGATCACATAAAGCTTTGAAATCAAAGGCATTCACTTTCATATTAATGATGGGTTCCCAACCATCTTCTTGTTTTATAGGAATAGAAGCTTTATGTTTCATCTTTTCTTTTTTAATCTTTATGAGAGCATCAATAATGTGTTTTGTAAATGCCATGTTCATAGCACTAGCATTAGAACTTTTAGAAAGCTTTTGTAGGAACTTAATAAATTCAGAGATATTGCAACCATCAAGATCAAAATCAAAATTATCATCTAAAGTAGTAGAACTATTACTAGCCTCAACACTAGTGGTGGTGATAGTAGAAACACTAATATTTCTAGCAATTTCATCCTCTCTTTCCCACTTAGCATGCAACTCAGCTAATAGTCTAACATTTTCATC
The DNA here is from genome assembly GCA_916181665.1 of Avena sativa. Taxonomy (NCBI): domain Eukaryota; kingdom Viridiplantae; phylum Streptophyta; class Magnoliopsida; order Poales; family Poaceae; genus Avena; species Avena sativa. The sequence goes on from OV702287.1 coordinate 463,488,902, forward strand.
AATTCTTACTTGTATAGTATTAGTAGCTGCAAAGGGATTATCATTAGTTTCAGGTTTAGCAGCCATTTTATTCAAAGAAGATTGAGCTTCAGCCAAAGATGCTATATTTCTTTCAGTATTAGAGAGTTTTTCCTCAATAGTTTTATTGAAAGTAGTTTGTTTACTAATAAAGTCTTTGAGCACAACTTCAAGTTCAGAGGGTGCACTCCTATTATTGTTGTAGGAATTTCCATAAGCATTAACATTTTTGGGAGGATATGGCATATAATTGTTGTTACCAAAATTACTCCTATAAGCATTATTGCCAAAATTATTTTTTCTTATGAAGTTCACATCAACTTGCTCTTCTTGAGCAACCAAAGAGGCTAAAGGAACATTATTTGGATCAATATGGGATTTCCCAATAACAAGCATAGACATAATAATATCAATCTTATCACTCAAGGAGGAAGTTTCCTCAACAGAATTTACCTTCCTACCTTGTGGAGCTCTCTCAGTATGCCATTCAGAATAATTAACCATCATATTGTCCAAAAGTTTTGTTGCAGCACCCAAAGTTATGGTCATAAAGGTACCTCCAGAAGCAGAGTCCAATAGGTTCCTTGAAGAATAGTTCAATCCTACATAAAAAGTTTGGATGATCATCCAAACAGTCAGTCCATGAGTGGGACAATTCTTAACCAAAGATTTCATTCTTTCCCAAGCTTGAGCAACATGCTCATTATCAGATTGTTTAAACTTCATTATTTCACTTCTCATAGATATAATCTTAGCAGGAGGATAGTATTTTCCAATGAAAGCATCTTTGCACTTAGTCCAAAATCAATACTATTCCTAGTTAAGGAATTCAACCATTCTTTAGCTTTTCCTCTCAAAGAGAAAGGAAACAATTTAAGCTTAATAATATCACCATCTATATCCCTATGCTTTTGCATCTCACAAAGTTCAACAAAGTTATTTAGATGGGAAGCAACATCTTCATTACTAATACCAGCAAATTGTTCTCTCATAACAAGATTGAGCAAAGCAGTTTTATCTCAAAGAAAGTATCTTCAGGCACAGGTGGAGCAATAGGTGTGCTCATAAAATCATTGTTGTTGGTGCTAGTGAAGTCACACAACTTAGTGTTTTCCAGAGTAGTCATTTTTTTGTGTTTTCAATAAAGAAAGCAAACTTGTAAAACTATTTTTTGTGTGTTTTTGATAAAGAAACAAGCAAACAAAACAAAAAGAAACTAAGCAAAACAAAAATAACAAAGTAAAGAGATTGGTTATGAGGGACTCCCCTTGTGAAGATGTCCTTGACTTCCGGGCAACGGCGCCAGAAAAATTCTTGATGGCTCAGTGTAGGCGCCAGAAAAATGCTGGTGCGGTGTTGATGTAGAGCTCGTTGGGAACCCCAAGAGGAAGGTATGATGAGCAAAGCAGCAAGTTTCCCTCAGTTATGAAACCAAGGTTTAATCGAACCAGTAGGAGCAAGGAAACACCCCAAAGGTGTTGCTAGCTAAGCCTTGGCAGGGCGCACTACCGGTGCTAGTAGCAACGTGGAGACCTACACAACACAACCACAGAACTTTGTCCCCAACTTGCGATGAGGTTGTCAATCTCACCGTGTTTTGCTGAAAACAAATAATTAAACGTATCGAATGGAAATAAGTAATTGTTTGCAGAAAGTAAACATAAAGCAGTAAACAGTTTATAGATTGTATGTAAAAGAAAGGGACCGGGATCCATAGTTCACTAGAGGTGGCTCTCCTTAGATAGATAACATGCTGGGTGAACAAATTACAGCGGGGCAATTGACAAACATCGAGAAAGCAATACATGCATATACTAATCATCTTGACTCCTTTGGAACTTGATTTGGCATTACAACATTATACATAGACCGCCATCCAACTGCATCTATGACTAATAATCCACCTTCAGGTTATCATCCGAACCCCCTCTAGTATTAAGTTGCAAGCAACAGATTATTGCTTTACGAATTGCGTGTAATGTAAACAATACGATTGTTCTATGAACAAAGGATTGTTGTTTTCTCCCTAGTAGCAACAGCACATCTAGTACCTTAGAGATTTCTGTCACTTCCCAGATTACCAGAGGCATGAACCCTCTATCGAGCATAAATACTACCTCTTGGAGTTGTTAGCATCTACTCGGCCAAGATAGCTACTAACAACAGAAAGCATGCAAGATCACAAATAACAAAGACATGATAGAATCAATAATCAATCTGAAATAACATCTCAATATCCATCGGATCCCCGCAAACACAACATGCAGAATTACAAATAGATGATCTTAATCATGAACGGAGCTCACAAGATCTAGACATGAAAGCACAAAGGAGGAGAACCAGCCATCTAGCTACTACATGGATCCGTAGTCCAAAGATGAACTACTCACGCATCACACCGGAGGCTTGCATGGTGATGAAGAAGGCCTCCAGGGTGAATTCCCCTCTCTGACAGGGTGCCGGGAAGAGCTTCAGATCCCTCCCGATCTAGGGATGGAGATGACGGCGGCTATAGACTCTTTCGTGGATTTTTGATCGGGTACTTAGCGTTTTCATCCCGAGGGAATCTTATAGGCAGAAGGAGAGGCCGAGGGGGTGCTGGGGTCGGCCAGACCACCCCCTGGTGCGGGCCAGGCCTGGCCGCGCGGCCAGGTGGTGTGGCTGGCCCCCAGCCCTTCTCCGTCTCGTATTCTGGCATCTGATGACTTCCGGAAAAATAGGAACTTTAGCTTTTGTCCCGTCCAATTCCGAGAATATTCATTTTTTGACTTTCCTGGAACCAAAAACAGCAGAAAACAGGCAGCTGGCACTGTGGCTCTTGTTAATAGGTTAGTCCAAGAAATCATATGAAAAGTACTCCAAAGTGTGGAAAAACACAAGAAAGTGGATAAAACCAAGCATGGAACATCAAAAATTATAGATACATTTGCAATGTATCACTTGCCTTTGATCAATAAAGTGTAATCATGTAAATCGAGAGTGTAAGAGTTGTCATGAAAAGCATATACACTAGAGTATCTCAATTCTCCCACATCAATAAATCAAGACTTTTCAAGCACTACTTTTCTATTCATTATCCTTCAAGAATTTCAGTTCTTGAGTAATTGAGAGCATGCCAAAGATTTTTTATTAGTTTATCGGGATGTGATGGACACTCGTGGCATCACTAAGGTTTTGATTCCTTTTGCATAATGATTACTCATAACAGCATGAGGAGTGATTCCATCATGATTACAGCTACCCGGGAGTGCCAAGAATCTTACCCACTATAGCATTGCTGCTACATGTGTTTAATCAACTCATGGCCGAAATCTAGGAGTTTCCTCCATGAAGATCGTTCGTAGGCCAGCGGAGTTGTTGGCATCCCATGAAGTTTGACACGCATAAAGCTATATCATTCTTATGATTAAGACGTCAAACTTTGGCATGCTCACAAAAACCGCTAAACATTAATTCAATCGAACAAATCCTTTTAAAGAGAGCTATCAAGTCAATCAACATTTTCAGTGGTGTTGAGTGTCTCTAGAAATAAGCCTTCAAGACTAAGAACTACAACACCCAAGCCTTCAATTGTGAGACTTTTTCTTATTACAATTGTTTAGCAATTTTTAGGCAAGACTTGGTTAATTACGAGAGCTGGAACAAAATGTACCCAACTAAATACCCATGCAAACAAAATCTTACTACAATACAAAGACTCACTCCACCAAATATAATATCCCAGCATTTACTACTAACTAGCATGGGTTTCTCAAACTTCAAAAGTGGGGAGTCATAAGGCATACCTCTCATGTTTGGTTCCACTTCTCTCTTCCTTTTTTATTTGCTTCTTGGAAACTCGAAGCCGATCACTCTCCTGCAAATACATGAGAACCTCGAGGCGGAAAGAAAAGAAAGAGGGAAAATAAGGAAAAATGGAGAAATCTTTTTGTGGTTTTTAAGAGAGGGAATTTAAAGAATAGAAAATTGGTGGCAAAGCTAGGCTAGAAAATCTCGAAAGCAAATAGAAAGAACTAAAAATAAGGTGTTGGGGAAACCAACACGAGTGCTCATAAACTCGAATTAAAAACACAACCTCGATATAAATAAAAGCAAATGAACACCAAATAAAGATACATGAGAAACTTCCCTAAGCTTAGGCTTTTGCAAGCCCTTCAAATCATTGTGGTGGCGGGAAAAAGTCGTTACTGCAGTTCGCAAATTGAGTTGAGAAGTTACTAGTTGTTCCTCGGAGGTTCAAAGAGAGGCTATGCATCCTCTCCATAGTCTCTCCAAGTTCTTGGAAATCTTGGTATGTGGCAAACTAGGTTTGTGGTTGTTCCTCTTGATAAGGAACTTCTTGCTCCTCCTCTTGGTCCTCCTCCTCCTCCGTAACCTCCTCCTCGGGTTGCTGTTGCTCAACCTGCAAGTCATATAGCAAACGTCCTTCCTTGATAGAGAAAAGATCATCAGGCATAGGAGCTGGGTAGAGATGCCCAACTCTAGCAATATGTAGGTAATAAACACCACCTCTCCTAGTGAGCATTCCACAAGCTTTTAAAGTAGAGAAACCAACACGTCACTCACCTAGCACAGGTTGCAACTCACCTAGGTCGATGCCTAGGGCAGTGGCAAGCACGGTGATGACGCCTCCACCTATGATTAGTCCTTGGCTTTGGGAGGATTGGTGCTCCAGGTAGTGCACAAGGATTGCACCCAAGTTGAGTGACAAGCCACAGTTGATGTAAGCAGCCTTTGCAGGGACTAAGATGTCCTCCTCATTGAGTCTTGTGAACTCATTACGTGCCCGCAAGGTGTTAGCAATAACATAGAACAAATAGCGAATTGCAGGATGTTGAATATTCTTCCCCTTGCTTACTCTAGTAGTGAAACTCATTCCATTATAATATTGTTCAGGGGAAGGGTCTAAGCCAGTAAAGGATGCGCGTAAGGCATTAACATCATTGTTTGGAAAATTAAAACATGCACACCATTCATCTAATGTTAAAGTGTAGTTGTTGTTCATAAGTCGGAAAGAAATCATGTCCTCTCCTTGCCATTGTTTAACAGTTCTTTGCAACAAACTTAGGAATTCAATAGTTAAGTGGTGATAAGTAGGCACATCATTGTACACAAAGTTTTGCAGGCTAGCTCTATTGAAAAGTAAATTGAAGTCATCATAAATACCAAGTTGGTTCAATATAATGTGGCACGCCCACTTGGTGGCCTTCACTTCGCGGTTCTTGATCCCGTCGAAGCGATCACGTTGGAGCTCATTCCCGAACCGTATCCCCATGCGTTCTTGAGCGGCAGCCCGAGAAGCGCTAGCGGTGGCACGAGCACGAGTTTGGCTCCTTGTGTTCATCATCTAAAACATTGAAGAAATATAAAAATAAAACATTTTGATCCAACAACAGTAAGTATAACATGTTCCTCATCATAGCACACTAAAGAATCTTCTCAAAATAATAATCTAGGTAGGAGAATCATGGCTATTTGTTCATAGTAGGTCTCACCCTAGATTAATAATGACAATAGATCAAAGATGAATTTACAAAAATTAATTGGAGGATCGGAGGAGAAACATACCGTAGATCACTTGTGTGCGAGGAAATCGAACGAAATTGAGTAGAGATGAAGATCTCTTGAGGTTTTGAGAAGGTTTGGAGGTAGAAGAGAGAAAAAAGTTTGAAATTTTGGAGTTGGAGGTACCTTCCCGTGTGATTTTCTGGTCGGACACAACTATACGGGCGCAACTATACGGCTAGAACAATGCGTTCCCGTTGTATAGTTGGCCTTCTGTCAAAATTTTAGGGTTTCCACTGGCGGCGCAACTATACGACCGGAACTATATGGCCGGAACAATATGGTCCCGCCGTATAGTTGGTCATCAAACCATCTGTACCTGGGAAAAGAGATTATACAAAGGCATTGATATCTATACGACCGGAACTATACAACATGAATTTTTATTCCCACCGTATAGTTGGTCGTTAAACTGTCAGTACATTGGAAAAGAATCTGTACGGAAGCACCGATATCTATACGACTGGAACTATACGGCCAAAATTTTTATTCTCGCCTTATAGTTGGTCGTTAAACTATTAGTACATATGAAAGAAAAATTGTCAATGGCAAAGATATCTATACGACCAGAACTATACGGCCGGAATTTTTATTCCTGCCGTATAGTTGGTCGTTAAACTCTCTGTATGCATCAAAAGAATTCTGTTTCTTCGAAAATTATTTCTTATCCTCTAACTTACTGATATACCTTGTTTTTGACATAAAATTGATAGTAAATATTGTCGACCAACAACAACATGAATAAAGCAGGATTTTGGTATTACCGAACTTCTTCTCCTCAATTGGAGTTTTCTAGCACTCTTTATTAAACACAAACTAAAACTAAAACTTTACTCAAATCTTTATTTCACATGGGTTGCCTCCCATGAAGTGCTCTTTTTGGTCAATAGCTTGACCTCAATGTTGCTCACTTAGGCCATATGAGTGGAACACCCACTCCAAAGTAGTCGGTCTTCAAAGTGATGGCCTCCTTTTCATCATGCTTGGCTTTCTTCTTCCTGGGAAAATGAATAACAAAAGGATCCCGCGAAGGCAATTGAAGCTTCACATTCCCTTCATGTAGATTAATCAAAGCCTTAATAGTTCTTAAGAAAGGATGGACTAATATAATAGGAGCAGTAGCATCTTGAGGCATGTCAACAATAACAAAATCAATAAGAGCAGGACAACCTTTAATATATACTAAAGTATTCTCCTTAATTTTACAGCTTGTTTGTAGGTAGAATCCGCGAGATGCAATTTTAACTCAGTGATCTCAAAAGAGCCAAGATTTAACTTGATAAAAAGACTCTTTGGAATTGTTGAAACGCTTGCACCTAGATCACAAACTGCAACTATCTCATTGGTTCCAATTTTAATCTTAATAGTAGGCTCAAATATGTCATCAAGCTTCATAGGTAATTTTTCAGCAATTTGCTTATATTCTTCCTCACGCTCACGTACCTTTATTGCTTCCTGATTAACGAAGTGTTGGTACATAGCTTCCTCACTACCTTCACTTACCAGAATATTAATGTTGATCCTTTTTACGAGATCTTCTACAATGTAGCTTGGTGAAGGGGCATTACTACAATCAAGTTCTTCAGGCTCCTCCCTTTGGATTCTCATCATCTTGAGGTCTTCAATAGGATTGGGCTCAGCTTTACCTGCAAACTTGGATAGAATGAGAGTTTGACTCTCGGATATCTTACCTAGTTGTGCCGCAACGATCCTCATTCTTTCTTGGAGGGCCTGCAAATTGATACGTCCATTTTGCATCACTATTCTATGTCTTAATTCACTATTATTCATTGATATATTTCATATTGAGAGGTGATACTTATGTTATTTCATCTATTTTTGCATGGTTGATGACTTTTGGAGCATGGACCGCTGCAATCAGGATTCTGATGGAAAATGTGCTGTTTGGAGGCAAAATTCACGAAGATCAGAAAATACGGGAAAATATATGGAAAATCCTATTTTTCTAGAAGACTAAGGATGCCAGAAGACGGAGTGGAGATGGGCCACAGGGGGCCCACACCACCCCATGGCGCGGGCAGGCCTAGGCCGCGCCAGGAGGTGGTGTGGCCACCCTGGCCCACTCCAGCCTCTCCCCTCTGGCGTATATCAACCTCCCGAAACCCTAAGACTCGGGGAGCAACCATAGAAAGATTCCGCCGCCTCTGCGGGGCGGAAAACACCGAGAGAGAAAGATCTCTCCGGCAGACAGATTTCTGCCGGGGGAATTCCTTCCCGGAGAGGGGAGATCGTCGCCATCAACACCACCATCAAGCTAGACTTCATCGGGATCATCATCATAATCACCACCATCATCACCATCAGCACCCTCATCACCATATCCATATTGCTGTAATAGTTGCGTTGAATATTGCTATAGTTCATAGGGGAAACTTTCCCGGTGTTGATTACTCTTTGTAGTTGATGCTATTGAGTGAACCATTGAATTATTGTTTATGTTCAGATTGTTATACATCATTATTCCATCTCTGATCATGATCCATATGATGTCTTGTGAGTAGTTCATTTTGTTCTTGAGGACATAGGAGAAGTCTTGTTGTTAGTAGTGGAGTTGTGTTGAGAAAGATTCAATAGATTGTTATTTAAGTTGTGGTGTACTTTTTCTAGTGGTGTCATGTGAACGTCTACTACATGACACTTCACCTATATGGGCCTAGGGGAATGCATTGTGTATTTGGCTACTAATCGTAGGGGTTGCCGGAGTGACAGAAACCTGAACCCCCATTAGGAAACCATTGCACAAGGGACGTAAGGGTCTTAGAGTTTCAAGCTGTGGTTAGGTTTCTACCTTAATTACTTGCTTGTACTTACGGATGTTTGCAAGGGGTATAATCACAAGTATGTATTAGTCTTGGATGGGGCGGTACATTAGCACAGGTTCACCCACACAACACTTAGCAAGCTAAAGAAGATTAATCAACTATATGAAGCGGAAGCACTTGTCAGTCTTCCCATGTGTCCTCGAGAACGTTTGGTCATCTTAAGTAATACAACCAGCTTGTCCTTTGCTGCATAAAGGATTGGGCCACTTGCTGCATTTATTCCTACTGTCTTTTATTTACTCGTACTTTGTTTACTTGCTTTATCGAAAACCCCTAAAAATCCGTTTGCTAAGTATTTGCAGAGAATTCCTGATCCATACCACTAGCCAGCACCTTCTGCTCCTTGTTGGGTTCGACACTCTTACTTATCGAAAATACTGCGATACACCCCCTATACTTGTGGGTGATCACAAATCATTTCTCAAACTAATATCTTGGTTAGATAATTTACCAAGCATAGCATCATGGTTCTCCATTATTTTAACAAGAATATTATTTTGTTAATTTTGCGAGTCTATAAAAGACTTAAGTGTTTCTTGGAGACTACCATTACTAGTTCCCATATTATTATTAGAGTTACCTGCAGGACTAGAATAATGTTTCTGAAAATTAGGATTATAATTCTTCTTCCAATCAGGGTTATAATCATTACGAGCTATGAAGTCTATTTCTTCATTATTTTTTCAGGGATAGCTCTTACCTAGGTTTCCTTACCTTTTGCGGCTAGTATGAGCTCATCCAGCTTAGCATTGAGTTCTTCATTTTCTTGTGGTGAGACAGAGTTCACCTTCTTCGTGTTTGATCTATCCACATGCCATTGGGCATGGTTGTCTTGCATATTGTCTAGCAGCTGCTTTGCTTCGGTAATATGTTTACCCATGAATGTTCCTCCCGCTGCAGTATCAAGCATAAACTTAGACACAGGGTTAAGAGCATTATAAAATAAATGGAGAATTAACCAGTCTTCCATCCCATGACTAGGACAGTTTCTCATGCATTCTTTCATCCTCTCCCATGCAAGTGCTAGTGGCTCACGCTCTTCCTGTCTAAAATCAGTAATATTAGATCTAAGTTGCATAGTCTTTGCAGGTGGGAAAATTTTAGTCATAAATAAAGAAGTGCATTGCACCCATGATGTAATAGTATTTCTAGGCAAAGATAGCAACCACTCTTTTGCTCTTCCTCTAAGAGAGAAAGGAAATAAACGCAATTTGACCGCATCAGGGTCAACGTCTTTTATACGCATCATATCACATATTTCTGTGAAAGTATTCAAGTGCATACCTGTGTCTTCAATAGAAGAGCCTCCAAATTGATCCTGTTGAACCAAACTTAAATAATGGGGCTTAATTTAATAGTCATCAGCAGCAATTGTTGCCCGAGTAATATGAGTACGCAAGTAATCATTATTGGGAGTAGCAAACTCCCCAAGCTTCTTTTCAGCCATATTTCCTATGTTTTTGGGTTTTCTTAAACAAAGACTTATAATTGTAAAAGCAAGAATTTAAAGGGTAACTAATTTTTTTGGTTTATCAAATAAAGACTAAAAGCAAACTAACAAAATTAAAAACAAGAATTAAAACTAGCAAGGTTCCTAATAACCTCACCAGGGTAGCTATTTCTTCCCCAGCAATGGCGCCAGAAAAAGGGTTGATACCTTCTGTGGCATCCCGCTAAAACCACTACTAGAAAATCACTGTGTTTTTGTGCATTGCATCATCATGACCGCATGCTCATGTCATCATGCCATATTGCATTTGAGCATCATCATCATCATGCATCTGTTCATCTAAAACTATTTTCTAAAAGACTACTTTGATTTCTAAATATTCCCCCGTCTTTATTTCAAATCAAAACCCCTGTCTCTCGCCCGGGTCTTTTATTTGCCTAAAAATTATTTGCAAAAGTATTTTTAAAATAAAAGTTAAATAAAAATGTTTTACCGGGGAGGCTGCCAGCCTGCCAGGCCAAAATCCTAGCAAGCCAGCAGCCTACTACCCGGTCCAAACAAAACCAAATCCTATCCTACCCCAACCAGCTAACCCTAACACCCCACCTACCCTAATCCCACTCCCTCTCCCCATCCACCAGCCGCCACACACACATCGCACGCACGCACCCACGCGCAGCCAGCCTCCACCTACCGCACCGGGCCCACCCGGGCACGTCGCACGCGTCCCCTGCCCCGCACCCCCTGGCCGACCAGCCCAGATCCCCACGCCACCTGCCGATCGCGTGGCCCCACCACGCGCCTCTCCCGCTCGTCCCCTCCTCCCGTCCCGCATAGCCCGCTCCTCCACCCACCGACGCGCTCCCTCCCTAATCCCAGGTGCCACCGCCTCCCTGATCCCCACCAACCCTGCCGCCAGGACCGTCTCGCTGGCCACCGAGGGTGCCCCCCTCTTCCTCACCCCGCTTCCTTCCACAGGCAGACGCCGCCGCCATCGGGGCCTTCAGCTCCCCTAGTTGCAGCCTGTCCGTGCAGAGCTCGTCCCTGCCGCCTCAGCAAGCGCCGCCGCCCGTCACCTGCTATGCGTCTCCCCGCTGCCTCTCCGGCCTCCTGAGCGGCCGCCGCCACCATCTTCCCTCGCTGCGCCGCTCGAGCCGCCTTCCTACGCTTCCTCTCCGTTCGGCCCCGCAGAGTCCGTGGCCGCCCCTCCCTCGAGCCCTGCATCAAGCCGCCGCGGGCCCCTGCACCACCTCGACCTCCGCCCCCTGCCATGACCCGTTGTGGCAGCCCCCAGGCCTCCCTCTAGCCCGGCCTCGACAACGAGCTCTCCGGCCTTGCGCCCCACCGCCGTCTTCTCTCCTCTGCAGTTCTACCTGCCACCGTCTCGTGGTCCTGCATGCGCGTCTGCTCCCCGTCGTCTGCACCGTCACAGTCCGTCGTCCCCTTCCTGGACCAAGCTCACCAACGCCACCAACCTCCCAGGCTCACATGGTCGCCTCCTCCCCGACCAGTAGTGTTGCCGCCGGCCGCCTCTCCCTGTTGAGCCTCGTGCGTGCGTTTGACTGCCCCTGACGTGTGTTTGGTGCCGCGATAGAGTCACGCTGTTTCATACGTCCCGCTCTTCTCCGACCAGAAAATCTCCTAGAACGTGTGCCATCCCCAATGTGCTCCGAGACCCGCACCGCCGAATCGAGGACTACGCAAGGCCATCGGCGCTGAACCCGGGGATCTCCTACACGGAACAACAAGTTCTTCTTCCCGGAGCCTGAAGATTGCCTACCCCGAGCGTCAAGATCGCCTTCACGGAAAACCGCAAGACCTCCTTCCCGGGATTCGAAGACCGAACCCTCGGCATGCCAAGATCTTCTCCTCGGAATGCCATGATATCCTTCACAGATCCGAAGACCCTGAACCCCGGAGTCTGAACCTCGATCCCCGTCAAACCCCAAGACCCTCGACACCCAAGATCTTCGAACCCCGATGTGTGATCCCCTTTCTGAGACCCCTATTTTTATAATATATATAACATACAACTTGTTGCATAATTAAATCATCATACTTGCATGCATATTGTGGGTGTTTGGGGATATTTCGATGATTCATCTAAATTAAATATGGAGTCTATATGCGGGCTATTCTAGTCTTATATCGGCTCCATTTAAATTTGTGTAGCGAATCGATGCCATGTTTTGCCATGTTAATAAAACATTTAAATTGCCGGGTATCTAAACAACATAAACCATCTAATTAATTGTCGGGACCCGGTTCCGCTTAATACTACCTAATTGCACCGCATCTGCATCATATCATAATCATGACGGATCTTCTGCCATAGTATTAAATAGTGCATCAGGTGTTTCTTCTAGTGTTTGCGTCTTTGCGGATTAGGCCGATGAGACGTTGTGAGATTCGACAAGTTCTCCGGATATGATCCGTCGGTAGTGTTTCCCAGGCGAGCATCTCTCCCCCTTCTACCTATTTTGCATTTATAGTTTTTATTTCCTCATGTTGATCTATTGCTATCCATGTTGCGATGCTTTAGTTTCCGTACACCATTTATATCCCGTGCAGCCTCAATATTGCCTTGGCCACCTCCTATTACCTGTGCTTGGTAGATAGCGGGCCTTGCGAGTCGTAGTTGCTTGCTCAGGTGCGATCTCGTGTTGTCAAGTACCACAGTTGTTGGAATGCTGGCAGATGTTTATGGTGGAGTTGATCATGACTTTAAATACAACTATTAAATTGCTAGATGTAACTAATGCAGAGGCATCGGTGGGCAATAGATGTTATTTGTTTCTTCCACGCTCACTTGTGTCCCGTAGGACCCCGAGTACCTGATACCTGTTCCTTGACTATCGCACTATCCGCATATGGGACCATGAATCCCCTTAGCCAGAGCTTGATTCATTTCTTATTTCTTGGGGCCACAAACTAGTTTGGGGTTTTATTACTATCCTGTACTTATGCCATGCTTTACTGCTTTATTTACGATTGTGCGTGGAGCACCTGTACTGTTTTGGATTGTGGAATGTTTTCGCGGTATCGATAAGCCCAGTCACACTTTGGGTTCCTAGTCGTTTATAGCCATTGACACAAACCCTAGGTCCGTCTCGGAGCCAGCCAACTTCGTTGCGGGTAGCTTAGTGGGGTGGCCCCCTGAAATATTTTATGAATCCTGTGATTGCTTTGTCGTGAAAGCCTCGTTGGGTTTTGATTTGGTTTTTCCGAGGTCGATCGTGTGTGTGTTGCTAATTGTGCACCCCTGCAGGGTAAATCTTTTTGAAAGACGTGTCCGCGGTTATGGACGACTTGGAGCACAGTATCTCGATCATAGACAAGCATAACTAAAGTAGTGCTATAAATTTGACTTAATATGTGACTAGTAATCAGCTTCACTACAACGGAATGGATAATAAAAATGCCAACAACTGGTGGATCTGTGGTGATCTGTGTCATGCTATACCTGCCTAGTAAGTATTGCAACTCCAATGGAATGTGATAAAAGTGCCAACAATTGCTGGGTTTTGGGATTCCTCAGGACAATTATATCTGACTAGTAAATAGTAAATGTTCCAACTACAACGGAATGGTAACTAAAACTGCCCACTACTTATGCTATCAGGATGACTCCTGATATCTATATCTGTCTAGTAAGTGCTTCAACTATAACGGAATGAGTAAAATTGCCAACTGTGTGAGTTCCTTGGTCCGACTTCCTCGTTTGGTCTTGAGGGGAAATACCGGGATGGGTATGTCTGGTGTTAGCTTCAGGTTGGATTCGAATAGGTCTTTCTTACCCCTCTCTAATAGCCGATAGATGTATTGAGTCTCTATAGGTTGTTTAGTGCATGTTGCGCTGCCGCTTCAGTCTACCATACCTATGTAGGCGAGAGCCGCCGAATTCTAGCCTCGCCGTGTACTGGACTCAGTACTGACGCTCCTCTTTTTCCTTTGCCCTTTGTCGGCACCCCTTTTGTTTTAGCAGGTTTGAGATCGACGTCGTTAGCAGGGTTACCCTTCCGGCTTGGCCTGGGCAGGGTTATGGACGCCATTGGTTATTCTTCAGGGCTCTTAGCCCCATTTGCATCTTGTCCATAGTCGGACGCTCTATCATTTTCAAGATGATTTGGATCTTTGTATAGTATAGCTGTATTCTTGACTCATGGAGTCGTTGTTGTATATATATATGTTTTTACTCCTTACCCTCTGCTATTCTCCTCTTACCTCTGCGTGTTTTGGATCTGTTCTCTTATCTTTTCTTTGAGTCCAGGATTTCTCGGGGTTGGGTTCCATCGTACCTTTAGGGTTTCGCTTCCTCCTTTGGCAACGGTGTTTCTACCTTCGGACTTCATGCTATCTGAGTGATACTTTATCTGTGGTACCATTCTTTGTTCCTTGTTTGTACCTTCCGGTGTTTTTTGACGCGAAGACATCCTCTACATCAGATCCGATGCAGAGTCTGCATCACTCCTTTGTTCCAAACCTCGATTGTCGAGATCTTCAGTCTGATTCCAAGAATGGTTGCACGCTTTTCTACTGATAGTGCGGAGTAATAGTTTGGGTGCGCGATGGATTGTCCCCCATGCCGACTACTCACTATCGTCGGATTGATGACAAGTACGCCATGAGGGGTCCTCGAGGCGTGCGGAAGAGAGGGGTGTGAGACGTACGGTGTTCCGGGACGGTGAGCACACAAGTTTACCCAGGTTCGAATCCGCCGGCTTTGGACGGATCCTACTCCTGCTAGCAATCCAGTAATACGGCAGAGCCGGAATATGGGTTACAAGGGTTTCGCCTGTGCGAGTTGAGGGTCTAAAGTATTGGGTGTGTCCTAAAGGCTCTCCCTAGGACGGCTTATATAGATATCCGGCCTAGGGTTTACAGGAGAGATCTATCCGGTTACGTCTAAGAGTCGGTTACACAGTACATCTTGAACTACAAGTAACATTATGGGCCTAAGTCGGTAAGTCTTCTAGGCCTTCCTTTAGCCGGATGGGACTCCGTCTTTCTCCCTGACTGGGCCGCCCGGGAAGCAAAGCTCTAACCCGAAGTGGGCCACCCTGGTCAGTGAGGAACTGTGAGGATACCCGGAAAGTATATCCCCAACAGCAGCCCCCGGAGGCCTCCAAGATCCAAAGTCGGATTTATCATCGTCTAGCTTGATCTTCAGCTTGCAGAATCATGAAGGGTTCCTGAAACTTCACAACAAAAAATACTATTTGGGTCTTAAAAATAAGTCGGACCTTTCAATTGGTTACTCGGATTTTCCAGCTCGTTTTTAAACTAAGCCGGAACTTGGTCTCTAACGCCACCTGACACAAGCATGGTCAAGTCACGTCATCTGACAGGCGTTCCGTCAGCACGACCGTTGGTCGGTCTGCGGTCCACGGAACCGAGGCGTCGTTTCAATGCGTGCGTGGAGATCGAGGCGACGCAATCATCGCGCGGGTCCTTCCCAGTTCTTTCCATGACGCGTGGCGGTTACACTGTAGTGTTTGCACGAATCTTGGCGTAGGTAGGTGGATATAAGGGGTTCGGATTTCTTCTTCTCCTTTCCACCAGTCCTTTGCCATTTCCTTTCCTCCCAATCTTTCTGCGCGCACAGAGCCTCCTCGTCCTCCCCCCCCACAGAGCTCCCAGCGCTGCCCCTTTAAGGTCACCCTCTCACCGGAGAAAATGGCTTCATCATCTTCTTCCTCCGGTTTGGTGGCAGCAGCAGCGGCGGCGAAGGCGGAAGCAGCAACAGAGAAAGAAAGCTACCGGGGAATCTGGATCCCCTGCGCCCTTGACGAAGCTGTTGGAGATATGCCCAAGAGGCAATAATAAAGTGGTTATTATTATATCTTTATGTTTATAATAAATGTTTACATCCCATGCTATAATTGTATTAACCGGAAACATTAATACTTGTGTGTTTTGTAAACATAAAAGAGTCCCTAGTAAGCCTCTTGTTAAACTAGCTTGTTGATTAATGGATGATCATGGTTTCCTGATCATGGACATTGGATTTCGTTAATAACAAGATCATATCATTAGGAGAATGATGTGATGGACACACACCCATAGTAAGCATAGCATAAGATCAAGTCATTAAGTTCGTTTTGCTACAAGCTTTTCAAATGCATAGTAACCTAATCCTTCGACCATGAGGTTATGTTAATCACCATCACCGGATGGGTACTTTGATGACATCAAACACCGCTTTGTAACTGGGTGGTTATAAAGGTGTCATTGGGTATTCTGAAAGTATGTGTTGAAGCGCATGGACCAAGATTGGGATTTGTCCATCCATATGACGGATAGATATGCTCTGGGCCCTCTCGGTGGAATGTCATCTAGTTAGCTTGCAAGCATGTGACTAGGTCACAAGGGATGACATATCATGGAACGAGTAAAGAGTACTTATCAGTAACGAGGTAGAACTAGGTATGGAGATACCGACGATCAAACCTCGGATAAGTAGAATATCGCGTGACAAAGGGAATTGGTTTCGTATGTTAATGGTTCTATCGATCACGAAGTCATCGTTGAGTATGTGGGATCCGTTATGGATCTCCAGATCCCGTTAATGGTTATTGATCGGAGAGGTGTCTTCATCATGTCTGCATATTCACGAACCGTAGGGTGACACACTTAAGGTTCGAAGTTGTTTTAAGTAGATATGGAATGTGCGTTGGAGACCAAATGTTGTTCGGAGTCTTGGATTGAATTCGGGACATCACGAGGAGATCCGGAATTGTCCGGAGAATAAGATTCATATATTGGGGATCATTTTCTAAGTTAGGAAATGTTCCGGAGTGTTTGTATGGAGATTCTAGAAGGTTTCGGAATGTTCCAGAAGGTTCTAGAATATTTCTTGGAGTTTGCTTGAAAACCAAGAAAGGATCAAGGAGTCTTTGTGGGGCATGACACGGATTCGTGGGGGAGGAGGATTCCTCCCCCCTCCCAATCCGCCGGCCAAGGAGGGAGGGGAGTCCTACTAGGACACCCCCTCCCATGGCGCCTCCCCCCTTTTAAATAGAGGGGAGGGGGCACCACCCCCTTGTACTCTCCCATAACAAACCCTAGCTGCCGCCTCTCTCCTCCTCCTTCGCTCTGCTCCGGCTTAGGCGAAGCCCTGTAGAATTATCCACTCCACACCACCACCACACCGTCGTGCTGCTGGGATTCCGTGGAGAAGATCTACTACCTCCGCTGCTCACTGGAACGGGGAGAGGAAGGTCTGCTTCGACTCCGCACGTGTGACCGACTGCGAAAGTGCTGCCAGAACGTGGCGCCGGAAGGATCGTCCACACGATCTTGATATCGGCAAGTGATCGACTACATCAACCCCGAGATCTAATCTCGTAACGCTTTCGGATCTACAAAGGTTAGTACAGATCTATCTCGTCGCACATATCTAATAGATTAGATCTTGGCTTTTATCTAAATTAGGTCTGGGTTTTGTTCGTTCTTGCGGTAGAAATTTTTTGTTTTCCATGCTACGAACCCATCAGTGGTATCAGAGCCATGTCTATGCGTAGATCTATTGCACGAGTAGAACACAATGGTTTTGTGGGCGTTGGTGCTCGTGCCATCTTTTGCTTTGTGTACTTTGCATCTTGCGGTATGGTGGGATGAAGCGGGTCGGGCTAACCTTACATGTCATCGGACATGAGACTTGCTCCACAGTTGACGTGCAACTTGTATTGGACAAGTGGCTTTGCGGGTGTCTGTCTCTCCCATCATAGTATAGATCCAATCTACACTTTGCACTTGATAGCACTTGTATCAGTGTTGTGGTTCGGTTTCGTAGGTAAGATCCGTTCTTATTCGAAAGCCCCAAACCACGTAAAACATGCAAAGAAAATTAGAGGCGTCTAACTTGTTTTTGCAGGGGTTTTGTGATGTGATATGGCCATCATGTGATTGTGATTATATTTGATGTATGCAATGATCCTTGTTGTAATATGGCAACCGGCAGGAGCCTAATGGTTGTCTTTAATTCTGTTAAGACCTGCGTGTCTATTCATCTTGTAATAGCTTTATTCCAAATAGTTGTAATAGTTGCTAGTGATGATGGACAACCATGAAGCGGCGCCACTGACCTTGACGCAATGCTGGTGATGATGGAGATCATGTCCGTGCTTTGGAGATGGAGATCAAAGGCATAAGAAGAAAGGGCCATATCATATCACACTAATTATGAATTGCCTGTGATGTTAATCCTTTATGCATCTTTTATTGCTTAGATCGTGACGGTAGCATTATAAGATGATCCCTCTCACTAAATATCAAGTAATAAAGTGTTCATCCTTAGTAGGCACCATTGCTAAGACTCGTCGTTTCGAAGCATCTCGTGATGACCGGGTGTGATAGATTCTACATGTGCATACGACGGGTGCAAGCCAGATTTGCACATGCGGATACTAAGGTTAATCTTGATGAGCCTAGCATGTACAGACATGGTCTCGGAACACGGAATACCAAAAGGTAAAGCATGAGTCATATGGATGATATGATGAACATGTTGATTGTTCGCCTTTAAAGCTACATCATCTCACGTGATGATCAGACTTGGTGTAGTGGATTTGATTCGTGTAATCACTAAAACAACTCGAGGGATGTTGTTTTGAGTGGGAGTTCATTTGTAATTTGGATTAGTCAAACTCAATTTATCATAAACACAATCAAAGTGAATTTGCATAGTTTGTTGTAGTCATTGGCATCCGTTCATCACCTTACGCTTAGTTATAGTTGAGATAGTGGAACTATAGAAATTCTGGATATTTGCTTTACGAACTGGTATCGTATTGTTTTGAGTGTCAATCTAAAGTTTAAAAGTCATATTGCAAACTTTCAGCAAACTCCGTTTACTCTATGAAGTTTAATAAATAGTATTAAATCAAGAGTAACAATTCCAGTGTTAGTATCTAATGTATCATGTTTGCCTCCATGATTCTTGATACTCATAAGATTGTTTTTAATATCAAGTTTATCTAAGAGATGAAAGCAATGTTTCAGAAACCATCATATGTGAAAGGTATTGCGATATCTAAAACAATATGTTGGTTACAACATGATAGAGTATATGTCCTCATATTTGATGAGAATTTGTGAAGGTTGAAGACGCCAGTCGTCCTAATCCTCCAAAAGGTTTTGGAAAAGAAACATTATACTCACAATTCACCTTTATAAGCTATAACAGCTTGATCATGAAAGTTGTCATGATAAGGATGAATAGAAGATGTAAGTAAAATGTTTACTACACTACAAGATTACTAAAGAATGGAATTTTGAAAGAATGCCAAACATTTGATGAAGGTGATCCACTTCAAAGTGCAAGTCCAAAGGTATTAGTATTTGACTGCACACACTTTGTACTATGTGTCATGTGAATGACACCACTATTGATGTTGATAGATTGTTTTAAAAGAAAAGGAATTGTTGAAAGAGAATCTATAAAATATTTGGCAGAAAAGAAAAGATTGGAGAGGTCCAACTTAGGTACATAGAAGATACATGTTATGGCTGTATTCCTTGGTTGTTAAACAATGTGGTTCTGCGGTATTGGATACCGAATTGGTTGGTATGAAGTGTCATACAGGACAACACAATTCATGAACTACAATGGCCTAAGTAACTAGCAAGAGAATATGTGATGATGTTCATCGAAAACAAACAAAGGGTTGTTGTGTTGCTCATTAACATCAAAGCTTGCCTTCAAGATTTGTTTCAATAATTGTTATTTTGATCAGGTATTATGACGACAAAAGGTTGTTCAAATAATTACCGTATTCCATAATAGATGGATGATATACAAGTCAGGTTGGAGAAATAAATACCATAAAACTAATGCTAAAATGTCGCAAGACAAATGATTGAAAGATCACTTGCAAAGTTACATCACCGTTTAAATTATATTAGGGATACATGAAGAAACTCCATGTTGATGGATTTTGGGAGTCTTTGAGTTTGATCAAATGACGTTTGTGATACTTTCCTGGAGATAATTAAAACTCCGTTCGTAGGCCAAAAGAGGAACGGATGACTAGCTGATTGGAATTTGTACATATTGATGTATATAGTCCATTATGTGTAGTCATGGGCGATGGATTTCAACTTCATATGCTTTCTCCGAAGATCTGAGTGAGTATATGTATATACTTACTCAATAAGGAAGAAGTATGAAACATTTGAAAATGTTCAAAGACTTTCAAGATGAAGTGGAAAATTATTGTAACAAGAAAATAAAAAAAGTTTATGATTGGATCATAAAGAAAGATGTTTGAGTTACAAGTTTAGCAAAACACCTAAGATTTGAGGAATCGTTCCATGGATTTGCATTTCCCAAAACACCATAGGAGTATGGAGTGTTCAAGATATGTAATAAAACCTTGTTTGACATGGTAAGATCAAAGGTGTCATTTATAAAACTGCCATTATATTTTAAAGATTAAAGCTTTAGTGACTACCGCTTTTACACTAAAAAGAGCTCCATCGTGATCCGTTGAAATGACACCATATAAGTCATGGTTTGGGATAAAACCCAGGTTGTCCTTTCTTAAATTTTTGCTATGCTAGGCATAAGTAAAGTGTTTACAACCAAAGTCGGATGAGCATGTCTTTGTAGGTTATTTCGAATAACCATTGGGTATTCCTCCATAACACCGAAGACAAAAATGTTTGTCACTTAGAATATCGAGTTTCTTGAGAAGGAATTTTTGGTGAAAAGTTAAGTGGGAGGACAATAGAACTTTGACAAGGTTGTTGAACCTTGGCTAATATGTGCTGAGTTGCGCAGCATCGGTAAGTGTCCCGAAGGCAGCAACAATGCTCATTGCTCACGTGCCTCAAAGGTTATGGTCACGGAGATCTAAGTTCCTATTGAACCAAGTAGGTCGGGTAAGTAATCAAATGCCAAGATTTGAGAGTTAAATCATTGTTGTTTGACAATGATGAACCGACTACATGCAAATAATCAATGATGGGCCCTGACTTCGTTAAGTGGCTTGAAGCCATAAAATCCGTGATAATTCCATACACGAGAAATCAAGTTTGAATTTGAAAGACCCTCTGGAAAGGTGCAAGACCTTATAGTTGTATATGGATCTATAAAGAAATAGACATGGATGTTTCACATCTATGAAATAGTCGACATGTCGGAAAGAGTTTACAACAATGTTCAAGGAATTGACTATGATAAGATTTGATCTTTCATAGCGATATTTAGTCTGGACGGATTAATGTAGCAACCACTACATATATTTTGGTATATGGTAGTTGAACAAACAAAACAAATTCTTCTAATAGAATGGTTACCTAGGACGTGTACATGACACGATCCAAAGGGTTTTGTTAATTCAAAGGATGCTAAAAGAGTATGCAAAACTTCAATGGTTGAAGTGACCATCGCGGAGTTGGAATCTTCACCGTGATGAAACCGTTAAAAGGTTTAATTTCATCAGAGATGATGAAGATGTTTGCATTTTGCAAGAAATTAAGTGGGAGCGCTAAGACATATTTCTAATACATTATGTGAAAGACATATTGTTGATTAGAAATGATGTATCTTTTATTAACATAGATTAAGAATTTCATTTCGATGAAAGACTTAGGCATAACCCAAGAATTAGGCATCAATGTCTATATGGATAGATTGAGGCGCTAATATGGTTTTGCCAAATGTACATAGATAAGATGTTGAATGAGTTCAATATTGAAACAACAAGAAATGTTCTTGACGCACGGAAAGGATTGAATCAAGATTCAAGTGTGTTGACACGAGATTCAAGTGTTTTGACACTTGGTGAAATCATAAGAATATTTTGATCAATCTTTGAGATGTACACATCCAGATATGTCCTATGCTCTAAATGTTATGAGCATATACCAGAATGACTCATAAGATGATCATTGGACAATAGTAGGGATATTCCTATGATCTTTGGAAGAACTAAGAATATATTATTTATATAGTGATGAAAAATAGTTCATTGTAAATTGTTGCATTGATACTAGTTTTGTCACAAATTAAGTTTATCTCAATTTAAACTATGGGTGGCACAATGTAATGGAAAGGAAGTTCCATAACGGATTTGGTTGAGTACCAAAGTTAAAACATTGTGACAGATACTACAACAAAAGGCTAAGTATATGACTGTTATTGTAGCAGCAAATGAGGGCATTTGCGTCAAGTAGTTTGTTATCAAACTAGGTGTGGTTCATAGCGGGATAATACTATGAAGATACATTGTATGACGATTGTATCAACATGATTTAATCCCAAGGAACTAAAGGTCTCACCAAAGGACCAAATTTATACAATGCCATCTTATTGGAGAACGAGTAATGTGTAGAGACGCAAGGACATGCAAATACACACGGACCTGGAAGTGTCAGATCCGAAGATTATGTTTACCACTAGCAATAGTGTCTATACAACACCAGAAAGCCATAGGTGTTGAATGCACAAGTTTTTAACTAGATTATTGACTCTAGTGCAAGTGGGAGACTATTGGAGATATGCCCAAGAGGCAATAATAAAGTGGTTATTATTATATCTTTATGTTTATAATAAATGTTTACATCCCATGCTATAATTGTATTAACCGGAAACATTAATACTTGTGTGTTTTGTAAACATAAAAGAGTCCCTAGTAAGCCTCTTGTTAAACTAGCTTGTTTATTAATGGATGATCATGGTTTCCTGATCATGGACATTGGATGTCGTTAATAACAAGATCATATCATTAGGAGAATGATGTGATGGACACACACCCATAGTAAGCATAGCATAAGATCAAGTCATTAAGTTCGTTTTGCTACAAGCTTTTCAAATGCATAGTAACCTAATCCTTCGACCATGAGGTTATGTTAATCACCATCACCAGATGGGTACTTTGATGACATCAAACACCGCTTCGTAACTGGGTGGTTATAAAGGTGTCATTGGGTATTCTGAAAGTATGTGTTGAAGCACATGGACCAAGATTGGGATTTGTCCATCCATATGACGGATAGATATGCTCTGGGCCCTCTCGGTGGAATGTCATCTAGTTAGCTTGCAAGCATGTGACTAGGTCACAAGGGATGACATATCATGGAACGAGTAAAGAGTACTTATCAGTAACGAGGTAGAACTAGGTATGGAGATACCGACGATCAAACCTCGGATAAGTAGAATATCGCGTGACAAAGGGAATTGGTTTCGTATGTTAATGGTTCTATCGATCACGAAGTCATCGTTGAGTATGTGGGAGCCGTTATGGATCTCCAGATCCCGCTAATGGTTATTGATCGGAGAGGTGTCTTCATCATGTCTGCATATTCACAAACCGTAGGGTGACACGCTTAAGGTTCGAAGTTGTTTTAAGTAGATATGGAATGTGCATTGGAGACCGAATGTTGTTCAGAGTCTCGGATTGAATCCGGGACATCACGAGGAGATCCGAAATTGTCCGGAGAATAAGATTCATATATTGGGGATCATTTTCTAAGTTAGGAAATGTTCCGGAGTGTTTGTATGGAGATTCTAGAAGGTTTCAGAATGTTCCGGAAGGTTCTAGAAGATTTCTTGGAGTTTGCTTGAAAACCAAGAAAGGATTAAGGAGTCTTTGTGGGGCAAGACACGGATTCGTGGGGGAGGAGGATTCCTCCCCCCCCTCCCAATCCGCCGGCCAAGGAGGGAGGGGAGTCCTACTAGGACTCCCCCTCCCATGGCGCCTCCCCCCTTTTAAATAGAGGGGAGGGGGCACCACCCCCTTGTACTCTCCCATAACAAACCCTAGCCGCCGCCTCTCTACTCCTCCTTCGCTCTGCTCCGGCTTAGGCGAAGCCCTGCAGAATTCTCCACTCCACCACCACCACACCGTCGTGCTGCTGGGATACCATGGAGAAGATCTACTACCTCCGCTGCTTGTTGGAACGGGGAGAGGAAGGTCTGCTTCGACTCCGCACGTGTGACCGACTGCAGAAGCGCTGCCGGAACGTGGCGCCGGAAGGATCGTCCACACGATCTTGAGATTGGCAAGTGATCGACTACATCAACCCCGAGATCTAATCTCGTAACGCTTTCGGATCTACGAGGGTTAGTACAGATCTATCTTGTTGCGCATATCTAATAGATTAGATCTTGGCTTTTATCTAGATTAGATCTGGGTTTTGTTCGTTCTTGTGGTAGAATTTTTTGTTTTCCATGCTACGAACCCATCAGAAGCAGGCCTCAAGAATGTGGAGAAGGAGGGGCTTCTCGCCGCCGGCGACTAGCGGAGCGGCTCCGGTGAAACCGTCCCCAACCCGCACGACGACGAGCGGGTCCACTTCGGCACCCATCTTGATCGAGGTCTGTCTTTTCCTCCCTCGGAGTTCTTCTCCGAGGTGATAGATCATTACGGAGTTCAACTCCACAATCTTCCTCCCAACTCACTTCTAGAAATGAGTGCGTATGCTGCGCTTTGCGAGGGCTTTCTCGGCATTAGGCCGAGTTTGCTTCTCTTCCGGTTTTATTTCCATGTCCGGAGGAATTCCATCACTGTTGGTGTTCCTTACATCACCGGCACTATTAGCTTTTCTCTTAGACGTGACCGGGCATACCCCAAAATTTCTGCCAGTGACTCGGTCAAACAATGGCCAGCCACTTTTTTCTACCATAGGGATATTCCGGCTCCCAGTAAAGCTACTGATTTGCCGGCTTTTGTCGACGGAGCCGCCACGGCCCAGCCTTCCTGGGACGAGGCTGCTCCGACTCTCACTGATGATCTGATCCTCGCTAAGAGGCGGATCGAATATCTGATTAAGCACAATGGTCTGAAGGGATCCGACTTGGTCTAGTGTGGGGTCTCACGTCGGATCCAGCCACTTCAGTACCACGGGGATAGACTGATGCACTCCATCACGTCTTCTCCAACCAACTCCCTCCGCGTTAGCCCCAAAGCCTACACCACTCAAGGCTACATAAGCCAAATCAAATGGCTGATCAAGGAGCGGATCGAAAGGCGGATTCCGGAGGTTTCTCTGGACATACACACGGCGGAAAACCCTGTGGTGCCGGTAAGCTTCCATCATCACATCTTTTATGTGTTTCAATCTTTGAGTTATACTGCAATACTGATATGTTTTCTTGTTTTCAGCTTGCTGACATCCCCGAGTCGGAACTTGCTCCGCTCGAAGGATACCCTCCGGAGTTCTCTCAGGAGGTAGAAGTAGTTCCACTGCCGAATCTTGCGCTCAAGAAGCACAAAGCTCTGACAGTAGCGGTTGGCACAAAGGAGGTGCCTATCGTGAAAAGGTAACTTCCAGTCACAACTTTTCCGCCTTTGTACTTTACTCAAATTTCTTTCCGAGATGTAACGTTTCCGACTTTGCTACCTTCTCAGAGCAAAATAAATCATCAAGGGCAAGGGGAAAGGGATTTCTTCGAAGCCCTTGCGTCAGACGAAGCTTACCATAGCTTCCCCCGTCGTGGCTCCTCCGACTCCGGCCCCTCAACCTTCTGCAACTCCGGTTATCTCGTCGGATGCTGCAGAAGATCCGGCTCCTCAAATGGAGCCTGTGATCCTTGGGTCACAAACTAACGTCACCGTGGGTGCGTCAGCTCAAGATAAGGGTGAACCCTCTTCACGTAATGATCCCTCGGCTGAATTCTTCACCGAAAACCTCCTCAACAATCCGGGTCTTGCCAAGTTTAGCCTGACCCAGAAATCTGCAGAGGAGATCCAGCGACTAGCCAGGCAAGTCCTGGATAAAAACCATTTATCCCCCAAGGAGGAAGCGCAAGAAGCAGAGGACGTCAAGTTCTCTGACCTTCTCACTCAACTCCGGATTTGCGATGAGAAGATTAGGACTGGCGAGCTTCCAACAGCCCCAGTGATCCCTCTTACTCTTGCCGAGAAGGTGGCTACTGAAGTGAACGCGGGTTTAGATAAACTCACCCGCGAGCAATATGTAAGTCGGAATTCCAACTCTTGTTTTTTCCATTATGTTATATCATATCCTCTAGCCCCCAAGCATGAAGTAGGATATAGAATCCGAGTTTATGCTTCATTAGGATGCCAAAGAACGAACTAGTGTAGCCCCCAAGGCTCATGCTGATATTTAGCAAAAATATTAGCTCGAGTCTTAAGTAGCTTTCTGACTTTGGGTATTCTGACTTACAGAAAGTATGTTCCTATAACCAGGAATTACTGACCAATGTCTGTGATAAGCGGAGAGAGATCAAAGCTCTCTGGCTTAAAAATGCTGAGCTCAAAGTAGCCAAGGATGAAGCCGAAGGTAAACATTCCGAGATTCAAACCTTGTCTTTGCCTTTTTTTAATGTCGAATTTTGTCTGAACTTTTGTTCTTTTTTGACTTACAGCGCTGGTGAAACAATCCATTGCTATGATTGAAGAGGCCGAGAACCTCAAGACCGTGGTGGTGGAGAACAAGGGACTTCGCCAAGAGCTGGATAAGCTCAAGGCAGATCATGAAAAGAGCATAGCTCAAGTCCTTGAATCCTCCTCCATGGCCACTGATGAGCGTGATCGCAAGATTGCTGCTCATGATAAAATAATCTCGGACCTCAAGAATGAGCTTGGCAGAGAGAAGGACATATCCCAGGCGCTCCGGGCTGAACTCTAGAGTCTCCGGGACGAGAAGACCAAGATTGACGACGTCATTTTTGGTACGTTCCACCTCTCTGACTTATCTTTTTCTTCGACTTCTATCAATGTCGGTTTTTTCTTAACTTGTTTTGTGTATAGGTCCTCTGAAGTTGACGGACTCTTCCTCGTCCGAGCCCCGCACTCACCGTCTTACCCAAGTCGGTTATCTTCTTCATGACTACCGCCAGTCCCTTGAGGACATTGGCGAGTCTCTCAGGATTCCGGACATGCCAAGCATGTCGGATTTTGAGGTGCGGGACAGGGCCAAGGAGATGCTGCAGCTTGTTCGGGACTGGAACATGTCCTACGCGTGGACTGCTGCGCAGAACGCTCTCACTATGGTCATGAGCCACCATGGAAACATGGAGATATGGCAAGTGACCAGAGGGTACTGCAAGGTGGACGAAGACGGCCAGGAGCAAGACCTTCAAGCTATCATGCACTCCTGCACCGGATACGGGTGACACGTAGCTGATCTGACCAGCTATGAGATCCCCTTCTTCACCCGCGTGGATACTCCGCCTCCTCCTGTAGAAGAAAACGAAGAAGTTTCCGATGATGAACGCACCAACTCGGATGCGGACATCTCGGAAAGATACCAAGGCGGAGTAACCAGCGAGCCGACAGATCCTTCATCTCCTCCTGCATCATAGGCCAGACATTTATGTATTATTTAGGAAAAAATCTGATGCGATTGTAAATATTAAGTACTATTTATTTTGCAAGTGCTAAGCTTTTGATCTATTCAGCACTTTTCGGCTTTGAGATTTTTGCGTGCCTGAAATGTTTACACAAGCACTTGTATTTTTTCGTCTCTACTTATCATTTATCTGGCTTTCCGCCTCATCCCTTTTGTGAGCCGGCTAAACCTTCCGCCGGAAACTTTGCCGAGCAACGGAGCTCAATTGCTAAACCAGTTTAAACTCGGAAACAAAGCCGGTTTCCAGTACCAACAATTCACTACTCAGAAAATGCTCGCATCTGGCAATCAGATAAATAACCAAAGTAAAGACTAGAAACTTTGGAGTTATACCCGAAGGTAGCAGTTTTAGAATCAGAAATCTAGACAAGAACGAACATGAGCATAAAGTACTTTCAAGCATTCTGGGATTTTCGACTATGACATGATCATTCGGAAATAAGATGGTTTAAGAACTTCTCGGAAAAAATTTGAGGTAACCAACACTTTTATTTCTCACACAACATGTACATATGTATAATTACAAAGAAGGATAAACTAAGAATAAAAGGGACGTAGCTGAGCAATATTCCACGGTCTGTCTAACTCATCCGGATTTGTAATGCCTCCAGCTCTCTTTCTCTTCTTAGTAGCAGGTCTTTCTTTGAATGGCCTCATGTCAGTTAACTAGTACGATCCATTGTGTAATACTCGACTAACTAAAAAGGGCGCTTCCCATATTGGGGAAAGTTTGTGCTTTCTTTGTTGCACAAGCCGAAGAACCAAATCACCTTTATTGAAAGATCTATTTCGGACTCTTTGGCTATGATACTTGCGTAACTTCTGCTGATAGGCTGTAGATCTCATTTCAGCAACGACGCAAACTTCTTTGACCAGGTCGAGATCATTTTGTCGAGAAATCTCGGCATCCTCTTTGATATACACGGCCACTCTAGGAGAAGTATGAATTAAATCACTAGGAAGAACTGCTTCTGCGCCATAGACTAACAAGAAAGGTGTGTATCCTGTTGACCTGTTCGGAGTTGTTCGTAAACTCCAAATTACAGAGGGTAGTTCCTCTGCCCAAGCCCCCGTAGCACGTCGTAGTGGTGCTTCGAGTCTTGGTTTCAGGCCTTGTAGAATTAAACCATTTGCTCTTTCGACTTGTCCGTTAGCCTGTGGATGTGCGACTGACGCAATGTCAAGCCGGATATTTTGCTCATCGCAGAATTCGGCCAATTCTCCTATAGAAAAGTTACTCCCGTTGTCCGTGATAATGCTATGCGGATAACCATACCGAATTATAACATCCTCGACAAATCTTTTGGTTGTTGCTCCATCACAACTAGTGACAAGTTTAGCCTCGATCCACTTGGTGAATTTATCCACCATCACTAAGAGGTGAGTAAATCCACTTGGAGCTCGTTTAAAAGGTCCTACCATATCAAGCCCCCAGACCGCAAAAGGCCATGTTATAGGTATTGTTCGCAGCTGATGAGCCGGAACATGAGCTTGCTTGGCGTACTTTTGGCAGCCTTTGCATGTCTTGACTAATCGTTCGGCATCTGCCTGAGCTGTAAGCCAGAAAAATCCATGTTGAAAAGCTTTTGCCACTAAAGATTTGGCTGCAGCGTGATGACCACACTCGCCTTCGTGGATTTCCCTTAAGATTTCCACTCCTTCTTCCGGAGATACACAGCGATGAAAAACCCCAGAAACACTCCATTTATGATGCTCACCCTTAACAATAGTATAGGATTTTGGTCGTCGGATAATCTGCCGGCTCAGCACCTCATCTTCGGGTAATTTGCCATCTACCAAATAATCGAGGTAGGGTTGAGTCCAGTTGGGAATTACAGCCAGAACTGCTATCAAAGGTGAGTCGGATTTGGTCGGATATTCCTCATCTACTCCCTTTATCGAGGGAACTTTGAGGTGCTCTAAAAATGCGCCATCCGGGACCTCTTTCCGCGCAGAGCTTATTCGAGATAGTGCATCTGCTTCCTCATTTTCTGCTCGAGGGATGTGTTGAATTTCAAACCCTTCGAACGATTTAGATAGGTCATCCACGACAGCTTTATATGCTGCCATGTGCTTATTTGCATTACAAATATCCGAGATTTGCTGAGCAACAAGATCCGAATCTCCATAACACATCAAACGTCGGATGCCAATATCCTTGGCAATCCGGATTCCATGCAGCAGTGCTTCATACTCGGCAATATTGTTTGTCACTGTGAAGTGGATCTGCAACACGTATAAAAGCTTATCTCCTTGGGGTGATTTGAGCACCACGCCAGCCCCCGGGCCCCCTCGAGCCTTAGACCCGTCGAAAAAGAGGGTCCAATATTCCGACTCAGGGAGGATCATATTCTCCTTCGTCTCTGTCCAATCAACGACAAAGTCAGCAAGGATCTGGGATTTGATTGTTGTCCGAGGTTTGTACTCAATATCAAAAGATGAAAGCTCTATGCCCCATTTGGCGACGTGTCCTGTGGCGTCGCTGTTGTTGATTATGTCTCTCATGGGAGCTTTGCTCACCACGGTAATTGGATGCTCCTGAAAATAGTGTCGTAACTTACGAGATACTAGGAAAACACCATAAGCCAACTTTTGATAGTGCGGATATCGCTGTTTTGATTCTGTCAAGACCTCGCTGACAAAGTAAGTCGGACGCTGCACCAGGTGTTCCTGATTTTCCTCTGGTCTCTCCACCACCATGACGATACTAACGACCTTATTTGTCGCAGCAATATAAAGCAACATCGGTTCCTGAGGTTCCGGCGTTGCGAGGATAGGAGCAGATGAGAGTACTTTCTTCAGGTCCTGTACTGCAGCTTCAGCTTCGTCAGTCCAGACAAAATATTTGGTCTTATTTAGGAGTTTGTATAATGGTGCGGCTATTTCACCAAGCCGGCTTACAAATTGACTGACCGCAGCAATGCAACCAGTTAATCTTTGTACATCCTTTAGGCAAGTTGGCCTAGAAATATTGAGTATAGCCTTGATTTTGTCGTGTTTCACCTCTATGCCTCTTTGAGACACGATGAAACCTAAAAATTTTCCAGCTGGTATTCCAAAGAAGCATTTCTTAGGGTTAAACATGATATTGTATTTTCGTAGATTGGCGAATGTTTCCTCCAAGTCGGAAATGAGTGTTTCCTTCTTTTTGGACATTACCGCGATATCATCCACGTATGCGTGTACATTGCGTCCGAGTTGGTCGTGGAGGCAACGCTGCATCGTGCGTTGGTACGTAGCTCCTGCGTTCTTCAGCCCAAATGGCATCGTAACAAAACAGAAGGTTCCGAAGGGGGTTATGAATGAAGTTTTGACTTTGTCAGATTCCTTCATCCGGATTTGGTGATAACCGGAATATGCGTCGAGAAAACAGAGGAGTTCCGAGCCTGTCGTAGAATCGATAACTTGATCAATTCTAGGCAGAGCGAACGGATCTTTTGGACAAGCCTTGTTCAAGGCAGTATAATCAACACACATCCTTAAATCAGTGGTGTCCTTTTTAGGGACCATTACAGGATTGGCCGACCACTCAGTGTGGATGACCTCTTCTATGAATCCGGCTAACTCGAGCCGTGCTAGTTCCTTAGCTATTGCCTTACGCGTTTCGTCGCCAAACCGTCATAAGGACTGTTTGATGGGTTTAGCGTTCGGTTTTACATTTAGAGAGTGCTCGGCAAGTTCCCTAGGTACTCCGGTCATGTCAGATGGCTGTCATGCAAAGATATCTTGATTTGCTTGGAGGAACTTGACGAGCGCGCTTTCCTATGTGCTATCTAGGCCTACACCGATCTGGGTCACCTTGGAGGCGTCATCATCCTTCAATAGCACTTTCTTCGTCTCTTCTGATGCCTTGAACTCCGGATTTGGCTTGGTAACCTCCTTCTTCGTTGCGGGCATCTCGGACGGATCTATGATCTTCTTGATCTCCTGGTACTCCTGGGCGTGCAGCACGGCTTCGGCAAAGGCGGCATTTCCATCCTCGCACTCTCGCGCTTTCTTCGGGTCTCCCCTGATGGTGATCACGCCGTTGGGACCTGGAATTTTCATCATATTGTAAATGTAACACGAACGAGCCATAAAAGCCCAGTAAGCCGGACGTCCGAATATAGCGTGGTATGCGCTCTTGAACAGGACCACTTCGAAGGAAAGTGCCTCCATCCGATAATTCTTTGGAGTTCCAAAGGTAACATCCAAAGTGATCTCTCCCAGGGAATTAGCTTGTCTTCCTGGGACAACTTCGTGAAAAATCACAGAGCTATGGTTCAGCTGGGTCTCCGAGATCTTCATCCGGCATAGCGTTTCGACATAGAGAATATTGATGCTGCTACCACCGTCCATGAGGGTCTTGGAGAAACCATAACTGTCAATAAGTGGGTTGATGATTAAGGCGTATTTTCCTTGCTTGTGTAACTTAGGCGGATGATCATCGCGGTCAAACGTGATTGCCACTTCCGACCAGTCCAGATACTGGGGAATAGCCAAAACTGTTGCATTGGGTTCGTGTAGAACTGCTTTCTTGACCTTTGCTGGTTGAGATCCGAGGAAGGTGACATAAGTGTCCTTCTTGGTGGGAAAAGTCTTCTTCCCTTCCGACTTGGGATTTGAAGCATCAGCTTCCTCCATGTCGGAATCTTCCTTGGTCTCTTTGTCTTTTTTGGGATTTTTCTTTCCGTTCTTCCACTTAGCTTTGTAGCCCACGGTGTCATCTCTTTTGATGTCGTCATTGAAACGACATTCAGCGTTAGTGTGGGACGAGCCCCATTGGCGTCTAGGTGATGCACACATCGGTTATTGGCAATGTCGGCCCAAGAGTAGGTTTTGCCTGGTTGTTGTTCTCCTCTACCTTGGACCCTTGATGTCCCACGGCCACGCCCGCGGCCTCCGCCACGTCCTCCTCGTCCTCTAGACCCAGAAACAGTAGTAACTACCGCCGTTTCCGCGTTGGGTTTTTCTTCCGAGGTATTTTTGCGCTTCTGAGCTTGTTGCTTTGGTTGTTTTGCCGACTGAGGCACAACTAGGGCATTGAGTAGTCCTTCTGCATCGTTGTCAGCATATGCATACTTGCTCGTTGTTTCTATCATCTCTCCCAAATCGGTGACCTTGTCACACTTCAAGCGATGGCGCAGTAAACCAATAGGGAGACCTGCAATGAAAGCTTCAATCGCAGTTTGATCATTTACTCCTTCGTAGGAGTTCTTGGTGTCGATCCATCATCCGAGGTAATCCCGGCAAGTTTCTCCGGCTTTCTGGGTGCAATGCTGTAGGTCTCCAACCGTACAGGGCCTCCGATATGTGCCTTCGAAATTCCGAAAGAACGTGCTTTGAAAATCATACCAGTTATGGATGGTGTTTGCCGAAAGTTCATTGAGCCATGATCATGCCGTCTTCCGCAACATAAGTGGGAGATATCGGGTTGCGACCAGGCTGTTTCCGCCTTTGGCAATGCAGCAAGCTTGGAAGAAATCATGTAACCAGGTGTCTGGCCGAGCAATGCCTTCATAGGCTTGGATATGTCTTGAGATAGCAAATCCTTCCGGGAATTTTGTAGCTCTGATGCATGGTCCGAAGCACTTTGGGCCCATGTACACGTCATCGTTTTCATAGCGCCGAGCCTCTATGTTGGAGTTGATCATGTGCCTTGCATCGTTCGGGGATAGAGATCGTCCCGAATGCCAGCTGTGGCTGCGGTGCCGTGGAGCCAGCCTTCGGCTTCTACCACCACCTCCTCCGCCATGTTGTCCTCTGTGGTGCCCCGCCAAAACCACTACTAGAAAATCGCGTTGTTTTTGTGCATTGCATCATCATGACCCCATGCTCATGTCATCATGCCACCTTGCATTTGGGCATCGTCATGTCATCATGCATTTGTTTGTTGAAACCTATTTTCTAAAAGCCTAGTTTGGTTTTCTAAATATTCCCCGTCTCAATTTCAAATTAAAGCGCCGGGCTTTTCCGGGTCTTTTATTTGTCTAAGAAACTATTTAAAAAAGTTTATTTTAAATTAAATAAAATTTATATTATTTTTTTAGGGGCAGCCATACCGGGCCGTTCCGACCCAGTCGGCCACCCCCAGTATAAAACCAGTCTAACCAGACCCTTTTCCTACCCCACCCTATCCTACCCACTCTGCCTCCACCTCACCCCACCCAATAGCCTGCCGCCACCTCACCTCTCCCTTCCCTCTAACCAATCCCAGCCCGCCATCTCAGCCTCGCCCCGCCCCACTGCCCAACCCACACACGCATGCACGCGCCAGCCCCGCCGCCAGCTGGGCGTGCGCCCCCACGTGGCCCTCGCCACCTGCACATCCTCCCACACCCCACGCTCACCAACCGCATGCCAACCACGCGCCCGACAACCCCCCTCGGGATCCCGCCACCGCCTGGCCCACCTCCCCACGACCCCGCGCGCGTCGGTCTCCCTCTCTCTCCCCTTCCTCCCCGCGTGACCCACGATCGCCACCAACCCCACCCCGCAGACGCGCCTCCTCTCTCCTATCGATCCCCATCCCCGCCGCCGGCCGGACCCCCGAGCCTCGTCCTCCGTCCACCGCCGCCCCTGCCCGCGGCCAAGCCGTCTCCCCCGACGCTCCTTTCCCCCACCGCGTCGCCCCCGCCTCCTCTGCTTCCCTCCTCCCGCCGCTCGGGCTCGCCCCGCCGTCCGCCGCCACGACCTCGCCGCCTCCCTCGGCCTCCGCGGCCCTCGCCTCGCCTTGCCCAGCGCCGGTGGCCCCTCGCCTCTCTGCGCAGCCTCGCGACCCCGCGCCCTCCTTGCTGTTCCCCGCCGCAGTGCCTCGCCGCCAAGCGCCTCCTCGACCCGGCCCGTGCTCGCCGCCCTTGAGCTCTGCCGCCGCCGCGTGGCCTCGGCTCGGACCGCGCCGGCGCCCCGTTCTCCGCGCCTGTGCCTTCTCGCCGCCGGCCGGCCCTGCACCTCCAGGTCGCCGCTGCGCGTCCGCTTCTCCAAGACGCGGGTGCCCTCTGCCGCCGTGCCGCCGTGGGCTCCTGCCTCGCCGTCGTCCTCGTCCTCCCAGGCACCGCGCCACCGAACGTCAGCCGCCCCACCCCAAGGCCGTGCCGACCCCACCTCCGGCCGGTCCCGCCTGCGCCCCCTCCGCTGCCTCCGGCCTGCCGACCCCGTGCCCTAGCAGCCCCTGTTCCGACCTTATGTGGCTGTCGTGTTGAAGTTTTGTTGAGAACGGTGGCTAGTATCTGATGGTTCTTCGAGGGTGATAAATCGTGAAGCTATGGCCACTCCTTCGGATCAACCTCTCGGCAAGGTGTATGTGCTAGTGTACTAACCAGACAAGACCGTTGGGAAGCGCCAAGTTCGTCCACCGGTGACGCCACTCGAGACCGACAATGACAACGTCCGTCGGAACCCCAAGATCTCCTTCACGTATTGGATGAAACCACAAGATCGCCGACATGGATCCGATGGTCGAACCCTGAAGCCTCGTGACCGAAGACCGATCCTGGCGAGACCAAAACTGGAACCACATCGAACCAAGATCACCGAGACCCGGTGCGACAAGTACTCCTTCCTGGATCCGATGCCCGAGAACCCGGATGCCAAGGTCGTCGACACAGAACACCGAGTTCTCCATCGAGCACGCCAAGTACGCCGACATGGAAACGACAAGATCCCCGAGTCCGAGCGGCACGATCTCCTACCCGAAGGATCCTGGACGCCAAGTTCTGCATCCCGAACGCCAAGACCGACCCGATACGGGGACCCGACAAGATCTTCGTGACGACAAGATCGGCACCGACCAGGGCGGATCCGATGTGCCCCGACGCCAACCAAGTTCTTCTTCTCGGATGCGACAAGATCTACTTACGTTATCCGAGACCGATCCTGTCGAGCCGTTTCCGCCCCTGTCGAACCCCGAACCCCTCAGAGCCCAAGTTCGCCGAACCCTAAATGTGTGACCCCTATCCGAGACCCCTCATATTTTTTATAATATATGATATACTTGTTGCATATTAAAATTGCCATGCATGCATACTTGTCTGTGGTTTGGGGGCATTATGTCGATTCACCTAAATTAAATATGGAGGCCATATGCGGGCGAATCTAGTCTAATATCGCCTCCATTTAAATTTGTGCATCGAATCGGTGATATCTTTTTCCATGTTAACACGACATTTAAATTTCGGGGTATGTAAACAACATGAACCTTCTAAATAAATGTCGGGACCCCGGTTCCGCTTAATATGACCTAATTGCATCGCATCCTTGCCATGCCATACATCATACATGCATCATGCCGATCTTTTGCCATAATAATAAATAGTGCATCCGGTGTTTGTGCTAGTGCTTTGCTTCTTCACGGGTTAGGCCGATGAGTTGATGCGAGTGTCGACCCGATCTTCGGATGAACCTTCGACAATGTTTTCAGGCGAGCACCTCCCCCTTTCTACCTATCTTACTTTTATAGTATTTATTCCCTCCTGTTGATCTATTGCTATCTGTGTTGCGATGCTCTAGATATTTGTACCAGTGATATTCCTTGCAGCCTTCTATTGCCTTGGACACATCCTATTACCTGTTGTTTGGTAGATAGTTGGACTTGCGCGTCGTAGTCGCTTGCTTAAGTGCTGTTGCGAGTCATCAAGTACCACAGTTGTTGGAGTTTTGCCGTGTGTTTAATGTAGGAGATGATCATGGCTCTAATTACCGTTTAATAACTAAAAATTGAAGTAGGTAAATGCAGAGGCACAGGTGGGCAATAGATGTTATTTGGTTGTTAACCGTCCACTTGTGTCCCGTAGGACCCCGAGTTCTTGACACCTGTTCCGAGATCGAGCGCGCTAACCACATGTGGGATGTGTGGGCACCCCATCGATTAGTACCTGATTTCAAAGTATTGTACTGGGGGCCACAAACTAGTTTGAGGTTTTATTTACTATCCTGTACTTATGCCATGCTTTACTGTTTTATTTAAATTGTGCGAGGTACTGCACACTGTACTGTTTAGGACCGTGACCCGTTTTCGCTGTATCGACAAGCCCAGTCACACTTTCGGGTTCCCAGTCGTTTACAGCCGGCTACACAAACCCTGAGTCCGTCTCGGAGACCGGCCGACTTCGTTGCGGGTAGCTTAGTGGGGTGGCCCCCATGTACTTGCTTTGGGTCTGGGAAACGTCATGACTTAGGCCCCGCCGACATACCGATGGGGGTATGTTAACTGATCTGGCAAAAAGGGTCGAAGTGCGTGTGGATACTTTGGTGCACCCCTGCAGGGTTAAATCTTTTCGAAAAGCCGTGTCCGCGGTTATGGACGACTTGGAGCACAGTTCTCGATCATAGACAACTATAACTAAAGTTTACTGTTATAATTTGACTTGTATCCGATGTGACTAGTAATCAGCTCAACTACAACGGAATGGCTAAATCAAAGTACCAACAACTGCTGGGTTTTGGGATATCTCATGCTAATCATATCTGACTAGTAAGTGTCGCAACTACAGTGGAATGGTTAATTAAAACTGCCCACTGCTTAATATATCAGGATGACTATCTAAATTTGACTAGTAACTGCCGCAACTATAACTGAATAACTAAAACTGCCAACTGTGTGGGTTCCGCGGTTGACTTCCTCGTTTGGTCTCGAGGGGGAAACACCAGGATGGGTATGCTTGGTGGTAGTATCAGGTTGGTTCCGAATAGGTCTTTCTTATCCCTCTCTGATAGCCGACAGTTATATCGAGTCTCTATAGGTTGTTTAGTGCATGCTGCGCTGCCGCTTCAGTCCACCGTACCTATGTAGGCGAGGACCGCCGAATTCTAGTCTCGCCGTGTACTGGCCTCAGTACTGACGCTCCTCTTTTTCCTTTGCCCTTTGTCGGCACCCCTTTTGTTTAGCAGGTTTGAGATCGACGTCGTTAGCAGGGTTACCCTTCCGGCTTGGCCTGGGCAGGGTTATGGACGCCATTGGCTATTCTTCAGGGCTCTTAGCTCAATTTGCATCTTGTCCGTACTCGGACGCTCTATTATTTCAAGGTGATTTGGATCTTTGTCTTGTATATCTGTATTCTTGACTCATGGAGTCGTGTTGTATATATATCTGTTCTGTGGGTCCCATCGAGGATTGTTGTGTAATGTTATTACTTCGTTTTCCACCCGCACGAAAGTGCCTGGTGGGCACCTTTGAATCGTTTCTATGCGGGTTTGGCGAGAATCGCTAAGACTTGCATAGGGCCGATTCTGAGGGTGTTACAGAGTGGTATCAGAGCTCAGCAGTTGCGATACCCCACAAGTCCAGCCTGTAGGATAACCTAGCTAACGGCCGAAGTAGAGTGTCAAAACTATTTTTTTTGCAAAATCGGTTGGATAGTTCTGATTAGGTCTGATTTTACTCCTTACCCCTCTGCTGCTCTCCTCTCACCTCTGCGTGTTTTGAATCCGCTCTTTTCTCTCTCTTCGAGTCCAGGATTTCTCGTGGTGGGGTTCCATCGTACCTTCAGGGTTTCGCTTCCGCCTTTGGTAACGGTGTTGCTACATCTGGCCTTCATGCTATCCGAGGAATCCTTTGTCTGGTGGACTTCTCTTTGTTCCTTCTCGTGCCTTCCAGTGTTTTCCGACGCGACGACATCATCTACGCCAGATCCGATGCAGAGTCTGCATCACTCCTTTGTTCTGAACCTCGATTGTCGAGATCTTCAGTCTGATTCCGAGACTGGTTGCACGCTTTTCTACTGATTGTGCAGAGTAATAGTTTGGGTGCGTGATGGATTGGCCCCCATGCCGACTACCCCTTCTATTCGCTTTTGTACGTTGAAGTGGATGAGAATGCATCGGTTCTCTCTTTCTATAGAAGCAAGAGGTGGCTTTATTTGTTGATACCTCTACCTTCGCCCTTTGTTCCCGGAGTGTTCTCTGACGATCACGGACAACGACCTCTTGTTAGTGGTGTCGCGAGGATCTACACGATGCGAGAAGATTCACGTCGCCGCCCTTCTTCCCGGTACCATGAGGCGGATCTCGAGGGCGAGATCCATTGTTAGTGGTGTCGAATTGTGGCGCCCCGCCAAAACCACTACTAGAAAATCGCGTTGTTTTTGTGCATTGCATCATCATGACCCCATGCTCATGTCATCATGCCACCTTGCATTTGGGCATCGTCATGTCATCATGCATTTGTTTGTCGAAACCTATTTTCTAAAAGCCTAGTTTGGTTTTCTAAATATTACCCGTCTCAATTTCAAATTAAAGCGCCGGGCTTTTCCGGGTCTTTTATTTGTCTAAGAAACTATTTACAAAAGTTTATTTTAAATTAAATAAAATTTATATTATTTTTTTAGGGGCAGCCATACCGGGCCGTTCCGACCCAGTCGGCCACCCCCAGTACAAAACCAGTCTAACCAGACCCTTTTCCTACCCCACCCTATCCTACCCACTCTGCCTCCACCTCACCCCACCCAATAGCCTGTCGCCACCTCACCTCTCCATTCCCTCTAACCAATCCCAGCCCGCCATCTCAGCCTCGCCCCGCCCCACTGCCCAACCCACACACGCATGCACGCGCCAGCCCCGCCGCCAGCTGGGCGTGCGCCCCCACGTGGCCCTCGCCACCTGCACGTCCTCCCACACCCCACGCTCACCAACCGCACGCCAACCACGCGCCCGACAACCCCCTCGGGATCCCGCCACCGCCTGGCCCACCTCCCCACGACCCCGCGCGCGTCGGTCTCCCTCTCTCTCCCCTTCCTCCCCGCGTGACCCACGATCGCCACCAACCCCACCCCGCAGACGCGCCTCCTCTCTCCTCTCCATCCCCATCCCCGCCGCCGGCCGGACCCCCGAGCCCCGTCCTCCGTCCACCGCCGCCCCTGCCCGCGGCCAAGCCGTCTCCCCCGACGCTCCTTTCCCCCACCGCGTCGCCCCCTCCTCCTCTGCTTCCCTCCTCCCGCCGCTCGGGCTCGCCCCGCCGTCCGCCGCCACGACCTCGCCGCCTCCCTCGGCCTTCGCGGCCCTCGCCTCGCCTTGCCCAGCGCCGGTGGCCCCTCGCCTCTCTGCGCAGCCTCGCGACCCCGCGCCCTCCTTGCTGTTCCCCGCCGCAGTGCCTCGCCGCCAAGTGCCTCCTCGACCCGGCCCGTGCTCGCCGCCCTTGAGCTCTGCCGCCGCCGCGTGGCCTCGGCTCGGACCGCGCCGGCGCCTCGTTCTCCGCGCCTGTGCCTTCTCGCCGCCGGCCGGCCCTGCACCTCCAGGTCGTTGCTGCGCGTCCGCTTCTCCAAGACGCGGGTGCCCTCTGCCGCCGTGCCGCCGTGGGCTCCTGCCTCGCCGTCGTCCCCGTCCTCCTAGGCACCGCGCCACCGAACGTCAGCCGCCCCACCCCAAGGCCGTGCCGACCCCACCTCCGGCCGGTCCCGCCTGCGCCCCCTCCGCTGCCTCCGGCCTGCCGACCCCGTGCCCTAGCAGCCCCTGTTCCGACCTTATGTGGCTGTCGTGTTGAAGTTTTGTTGAGAACGGTGGCTAGTATCTGATGGTTCTTCGAGGGTGATAAATCGTGAAGCTATGGCCACTCCTTCGGATCAACCTCTCGGCAAGGTGTATGTGCTAGTGTACTAACCAGACAAGACCGTTGGGAAGCGCCAAGTTCGTCCACCGGTGACGCCACTCGAGACCGACAACGACAACGTCCGTCGGAACCCCAAGATCTCCTTCACGTATTGGATGAAACCACAAGATCGCCGACATGGATCCGATGGTCGAACCCTGAAGCCTCGTGACCGAAGACCGATCCTGGCGAGACCAAAACTGGAACCACATCGAACCAAGATCACCGAGACCCGGTGCGACAAGTACTCCTTCCTGGATCCGATGCCCGAGAACCCGGATGCCAAGGTCATCGACACAGAACACCGATTTCTCCATCGAGCACGCCAAGTACGCCGACATGGAAACGACAAGATCCCCGAGTCCGAGCGGCACGATCTCCTACCCGAAGGATCCTGGACGCCAAGTTCTGCATCCCAAACGCCAAGACCGACCTGATACGGGGACCCGACAAGATCTTCGTGACGACAAGATCGGCACCGACCAGGGCGGATCCGATGTGCCCCGACGCCAACCAAGTTCTTCTTCTCGGATGCGACAAGATCTACTTACGTTATCCGAGACCGATCCTGTCGAGCCGTTTCCGCCCCTGTCGAACCCCGAACCCCTCAGAGCCCAAGTTCGCCGAACCCTAAATGTGTGACCCCTATCCGAGACCCCTCATATCTTTTATAATATATGATATACTTGTTGCATATTAAAATTGCCATGCATGCATACTTGTCTGTGGTTTGGGGGCATTATGTCTATTCACCTAAATTAAATATGGAGGCCATATGCGGGCGAATCTAGTCTAATATCGCCTCCATTTAAATTTGTGCATCGAACCGGTGATATCTTTTGCCATGTTAACACAACATTTAAATTTCGGGGTATCTAAACAACATGAACCTTCTAAATAAATGTCGGGACCCCGGTTCCGCTTAATATGACCTAATTGCATCGCATCCTTGCCATGCCATACATCATACATGCATCATGCCGATCTTTTACCATAATAATAAATAGTGCATCCGGTGTTTGTGCTAGTGCTTTGCTTCTTCACGGGTTAGGCCGATGAGTTGATGCGAGTGTCGACCCGATCTTCGGATGAACCTTCGACAATGTTTTCAGGCGAGCACCTCCCCCTTTCTACCTATCTTACTTTTATAGTATTTATTCCCTCCTGTTGATCTATTGCTATCTGTGTTGCGATGCTCTAGATATTCGTACCCGTGATATTCCTTGCAGCCTTCTATTACCTTGGACACATCCTATTACCTGTTGTTTGGTAGATAGTTGGACTTGCGCGTCATAGTCGCTTGCTTAAGTGCTGTTGCGAGTCGTCAAGTACCACAGTTGTTGGAGTTTTGCCGTGTGTTTAATGTAGGAGATGATCATGGCTCTAATTACCGTTTAATAACTAAAATTTGAAGTAGGTAAATGCAGAGGCACAGGTGGGCAATAGATGTTATTTGGTTGTTAACCATCCACTTGTGTCCCGTAGGACCCCGAGTTCTTGACACCTGTTCCGAGATCGAGCGCGCTAACCACATGTGGGATGTGTGGGCACCCCATCGATTAGTACCTGATTTCAAAGTATTGTACTGGGGGCCACAAACTAGTTTGAGGTTTTATTTACTATCCTGTACTTATGCCATGCTTTACTGTTTTATTTAAATTGTGCGAGGTACTGCACACTGTACTGTTTAGGACCGTGACCCGATTTCGCTGTATCGACAAGCCCAGTCACACTTTCGGGTTCCCAGTCGTTTACAGCCGGCTACACAAACCCTGAGTCCGTCTCGGAGACCGGCCGACTTCGTTGCGGGTAGCTTAGTGGGGTGGCCCCCATGTACTTGCTTTGGGTCTGGGAAACGTCATGACTTAGGCCCCGCCGACATACCGATGGGTGTATGTTAACTGATCTGGCAAAAAGGGTCGAAGTGCGTGTGGATACTTTGGTGCACCCCTGCAGGGTTAAATCTTTTCGAAAAGCCGTGTCCGCGGTTATGGACGACTTGGAGCACAGTTCTCGATCATAGACAACTATAACTAAAGTTTACTGTTATAATTTGACTTGTATCCGATGTGACTAGTAATCAGCTCAACTACAACGGAATGGCTAAATCAAAGTACCAACAACTGCTGGGTTTTGGGATATCTCATGCTAATCATATCTGACTAGTAAGTGTCGCAACTACAGTGGAATGGTTAATTAAAACTGCCCACTGCTTCATATATCAGGATGACTATCTAAATTTGACTAGTAACTGCCGCAACTATAACTGAATAACTAAAACTGCCAACTGTGTGGGTTCCGCGGTTGACTTCCTCGTTTGGTCTCGAGGGGGAAACACCAGGATGGGTATGCTTGGTGGTAGTATCAGGTTGGTTCCGAATAGGTCTTTCTTATCCCTCTCTGATAGCCGACAGTTATATCGAGTCTCTATAGGTTGTTTAGTGCATGCTGCGCTGCCGCTTCAGTCCACCGTACCTATGTAGGCGAGGACCGCCGAATTCTAGTCTCGCCGTGTACTGGCCTCAGTACTGACGCTCCTCTTTTTCCTTTGCCCTTTGTCGGCACCCCTTTTGTTTAGCAGGTTTGAGATCGACGTCGTTAGCAGGGTTACCCTTCCGGCTTGGCCTGGGCAGGGTTATGGACGCCATTGGCTATTCTTCAGGGCTCTTAGCTCAATTTGCATCTTGTCCGTACTCGGACGCTCTATTATTTCAAGGTGATTTGGATCTTTGTCTTGTATATCTGTATTCTTGACTCATGGAGTCGTGTTGTATATATATCTGTTCTGTGGGTCCCATCGTGGACTGTTGTGTAATGTTATTACTTCGTTTTCCACCCGCACGAAAGTGCCTGGTGGGCACCTTTGAATCGTTTCTATGCGGGTTTGGCGAGAATCGCTAAGACTTGCATAGGGCCGATTCTGAGGGTGTTACATCCTCCTTGCCCTCCATGGGGGTCGTTGTGATGACTGTGAGGTGGAGAGGGTGGGGGATCTAGATAGTTTTTGGCTGATCGCCGGCCTTCGTCCGGAACGTCATTATTCCGGTTCCGGGGAGGATCTTGACTGTGACGAGCCCCCTGCCGGCTTGTACCAGCATGGTTTCCGTCGTTTCTTCGTCCGTCGTTCCCACCATGGTGAGGCTCAGCCGTACGGTTTTCATGTCTAGGAGGTGGCATTCTCTGACGATCCTCCTCCTGACATTTCTCCTTATCTTCTCCCCTTCGATCCTTAGATTCTTGTCGGGGAGGGTTCGTCGGATTTAGGGCAGTGATGGCATCTTTTTCGGCCGCTGGGGCGACGTTGCTCTAGTTACGTGAAGTTTTGTGATGCTGTCCTAAAGATCCGGTTCTTGAATAATTGTCTTCCCTGCGTTCGGGGTGATGGTAATGCGCCCGAACGTAATGGGATCTTACGCCAGCCCATGCCGGATCTATGCGACACTGGTCAGAATCCGAGACCAGTTTTTGACTTCCGGACAGGGCTACCTTTTGCTGCTCCAGTCCCTTGTTGAGTAGCTTGATACCCAAACGGATCTCCTCTGGTCCTGGATTACCCGATAGAATTTCTCGGGCTGCCACGGTATTTTGTACTGGTGTTGGGTATACCCAATCTCCATTGCTATCTTTCCGTGGCTTCCCCATCTCATCTCCAAAAAGGACGGCATGGACACGTGGGAATTGGTTGTCATCTATGTGACGCTTCCATGTCTTTTGATGTAGACGAGACATGTATTCCTTGTTTGACATGCGTTTCTTCTCCACCTCGATGTTTTTGGCTTCATCGAGGAGTTGTTGACACCTTTCGTCCAGCTCATCTGTAGTAAGTTCTACAGCTGTAGGGATAGGCGTGGTTAATGCGGCATCGATGAGTTTACGCGCACCTTCAGTGATCACGTGTCCATCCACCGATGCTTCTTTTTTCAGCTCGTCTAGGATAAGTGCTCCATCCGAGTCTTCCTTGTATTCCTCGACAATCACCTCCTCTGTCAGAGGGTCTTTTGCCGGGGTCTTGTTTTTCTTGTTCTTCTTCTTTGCCTTCTTGGCAGCGCCGGTAGCAAATACGGCTTTCAGTCCGTTTCCCAGAGTCAAACTCTGATCGGTACTCTCGGACATCTGGACCTTGGGATTATCTCTGACGTCCATGTCATCCTGCATTTTGGGAGAGTGTTCGCCGGATCCTTCATCCATGGCTTCTCCTTCTTCTGTAGCTTTGGAGTTGTACTCCTCTTCATATTCCGTGGAGAACTTTCGGAAATCTGCTGACGTCATTGATTCATCCGAGGATGCGGGTACGTCGGCGTTTGTTCCAATTGCCTCCAGCACCGAGTCGGTGTTTTCTCCAGCATCGGCAGAGCCGGATCCGGATCCTACGTATCCGACGAAGTACGACGCGTGCTTCCTAAGGTACCTACGACTTTCACGATCAGCCATGTCGAAACTTTTGATGGTCTCGAGAATTGCATCTGCGTTTTCGCCTTGCAGTATCATACATCGTAATGTGTACCTTAGGAAAGGTCTATCTGTTCCGGCATCATCAGAGCCGGAATCAGTGTCGTTGATATGCTCCTCCAAGATTTCGACTTCCACGGGTGGGTCAATCTGGGATCCGGCTCCTCCTGGGAGATCCACTCCAGATTCGACTTGTTCCGCTAGGTCTTCTTCAGGCTCGGG
This sequence comes from Avena sativa, assembly GCA_916181665.1. Lineage (NCBI taxonomy): Eukaryota > Viridiplantae > Streptophyta > Magnoliopsida > Poales > Poaceae > Avena > Avena sativa. The sequence goes on from OV702287.1 coordinate 463,533,330, forward strand.
TTTCTCCACTATCTCCACAACTGGTGCGGGCTAGGTGGGATTAGGGTTTTCTGAGATCCGGAACTCTGCCGCCTCCGTGGACAAAGAGGACCTAGAAAATTCTTCTGCCTCTATCATCACCACTGGGGTGGGTTGGGCAGGTTCAGCAAAACCGATGTAAACATCGATCTCACCAAAAGGCATGATTGTGTAGGCAGACACGGCCTCCCTTGCCGGAATCCAAGTCTCATCGAGAATGATGAGAGGGACGTCACTGGCGTAGAGGATGCGACCGACGGCGATAGTCTCGCTGATTCCGATTCTTGCAGATTCTGCTCGGAACGCAGATCCGAAGCTCACTTGCCCCACGGTGGGCACCAACTGTCGTCGAATTGATGACAAGTACGCCATGAGGGGGTCCTCGAGGCGTGCGGAAGAGAGGGATGTGAGACGTATGGTGTTCCGGGACGGTGAGCACACAAGTTTACCCAGGTTCGAATCCGCAGGCTTTGGACGGATCCTACTCCTGCTAGCAATCCAGTAATACGGCAGAGCCGGAATATGGGTTACAAGGGTTTCGCTTGTGCGAGTTGAGGGTCTAAAGTATTGGGTGTGTCCTAAAGGCTCTCCCTAGGACGGCTTATATAGATATCCAGCCTAGGGTTTACAGGAGAGATCTATCCGGCTACGTCTAAGAGTCGGTTACAGAGTACATCTTGAACTATAAGTAACATTATGGGCCTAAGTTGGTAAGTCTTCTGGGCCTTCCCGTAGCCGGATGGGACTCCGTCTTTCTCCCTGACTGGGCCGCCCGTGAAGCAAAGCTCTAACCCGAAGTGGGCCACCCTAGTCAGTGAGGAATTGTGAGGATACCCGGAAAGTATATCCCCAGCACTCACTCTATTTGCTCGTGTACATTGAAATGGATGAGAATGCATCGGTTCTCTCTTTCTATCGAAGTTAGAGGTGGCTTTATTTGTGGATACCTTTACCTTCGTCCTTTGTTTCCCAGAGTGTTCTCTCGACGATCACGGACAACTACCTCTTGTTAGTGGTGTCACGAGCATCGACATGAAGCGAGAAGATTCAAATTGCCGACCTTCTTCCCGGTACCATGAGGCGGATCTTGAGGGCGAGATCCCTTGTTAGTGGTGTCGAATTGTGGCATCCCGCTAAAACCACTACTAGAAAATCGCTGTGTTTTTGTGCATTGCATCATCATGACCGCATGCTCATGTCATCATGCCACATTGCATTTGAGCATCGTCATCATCATGCATCTGTTCGTCTAAAACTATTTTCTAAAAGCCTACTTTGATTTCTAAATATTCCCCCGTCTTTATTTCAAATCAAAACCCCTGTCTCTCGCCCGGTTCTTTTATTTGCCTAAAAATTATTTGCAAAAGTATTTTTAAAATAAAAGTTAAATAAAAATGTTTTACCGGGGAGGCCACCAGCCTGCCAGGCCAAAAGCCCAGCAAGCCAGCAGCCTACTACCCGGTCCAAACAAAACCAAATCCTATCCTACCCCAACCAGCTAACCCTAACACCCCACCTACCATAATCCCACTCCCTCTCCCCATCCACCAGCCGCCACACACACATCGCACGCACGCACCCGCGCGCAGCCAGCCGCCACCTACCGTACCGGGCCCACCCGGGCACGTCACACGCGTCCCCTGCCCCGCACCCCCTGGCCGACCAGCCCAGATCCCTACGCCACCTGCCGACCGCGTGGCCCCGCCACGCGCCTCTCCCGCTCGTCCCCTCCTCCCGTCCCGCACAGCCTGCTCCTCCACCTACCGACGCGCTCCCTCCCCAATCCCAGGTGTCGTCGCCTCCCTGATCCCTACCAACCCCGCCACCAGGACCGTCTCGCCGGCCGCCGAGGGCGCCCCCCTCTTCCTCGCCCCGCTTCCTTCCAGAGGTAGATGCCACCGCCATCGGGGCCTTCAGCTCCCCTAGCTGCAGCCTGTCCGCACCGAGCTCGTCCCCGCTGCCTCGGCAAGCGCCACCGCCCGCCGCCTGCGTGGCATCTCCCCGCTGCCTCTCCGGCCTCCCGAGCGGCCGCCGCCACCATCTTCCCTCGCTGCGCCGCTCGAGCCGCCCTCTTGCGCTTCCTCTCCATTCGGCCCCGTAGAGTCCGTGGCCGCCCCTCCCTCGAGCCCCGCATCAAGCCGTCGCGGGCCCCTTCACCACCTCGACCTCCGCCCCCTGCCATGACCCGTTGTGGCAGCCCCCAGGCCTCCCTCTAGCCCGGCCTTGACAACGAGCTCTCCGGCCTTGCGCCCCGCCGCCGTCTTCTCTCCTCTGTAGATCCGGTATTGCTAGATGTAACTAATGCAGAGGCATCGGTGGGCAATAGATGTTATTTGGTTCTTCCACGCTCACTTGTGTCCCGTAGGACCCCGAGTACTTGATACATGTTCCTTCACTATCGCACTATCCGCATATGGGACCATGAATCCCCTTAGCCAGAGCTTGATTCATTTCTTATTTCTTAGGGCCACAAACTAGTTTGGGGTTTTATTACTATCCTGTACTTATGCCAAGCTTTACTGCTTTATTTACGATTATGCGTGGAGCACCTGTACTGTTTTGGATCATGGAATGTTTTCGCGGTATTGACAAGCCCAGTCACACTTTTGGGTTCCCAGTCATTTACAGCCATTGACACAAACCTTGGGTCCGTCTCAGAACCGGCCAACTTCATTGCGGGTAGCTTAGTGGGGTAGCCCCCTGAAATATTTTATGAATCCTGTGATTGCTTTGTCGTGAAAGCCTCGTTGGGTTTTGATTTGGTTTTTCTGAGGTCGATCGTGTGTGTGTTGTTAATTGTGCACCCCTGCAGGGTAAATCTTTCTGAAAGCCGTGTCCGCGGTTATGGACGACTTGGAGCACAGTATCTCGATCATAGACAAGCATAACTAAAGTAGTGCTATAAATTTGACTTAATATGTGACTAGTAATCAGCTTCACTACAACGGAATGGATAATAAAAATGCCAACAACTGGTGGATCTGTGGTGATCTGTGTCATGCTATACCTGCCTAGTAAGTATTGCAACTCCAATGGAATGTGATAAAAGTGCCAACAATTGCTGGGTTTTGGGATTCCTCAGGACAATTATATCTGACTAGTAAATGTTCCAACTACAACAGAATGGTAACTAAAACTGCCCACTACTTATGCTATCAGGATGACTCCTGATATCTATATATGTCTAGTAAGTGCTTCAACTATAACGGAATGAGTAAAATTGCCAACTGTGTGAGTTCCTTGGTCCGACTTCCTCGTTTGGTCTCGAGGGGGAAATACCAGGATGGGTATGTCTGTGTTAGCTTCAGGTTGGATTCGAATAGGTCTTTCTTACCCCTCTCTAATAGCCGATAGATGTATTGAGTCTCTATAGGTTGTTTAGTGCATGCTGCGCTGCCGCTTCAGTCCACCATACCTATGTAGGCGAGAGTCGCCGAATTCTAGCCTCGCCGTGTACTGGCCTCAGTACTGATGCTCCTCTTTTTCCTTTGCCCTTTGTCGGCACCCCTTTTGTTTTAGCAGGTTTGAGATCGACGTCGTTAGCAGGGTTACCCTTCCGGCTTGGCCTGGGCAGGGTTATCGACACCATTGGTTATTCTTCAGGGCTCTTAGCCCCATTTGCATCTTGTCTATAGTCGGACGCTCTATAATTTTCAAGATGATTTGGATCTTTGTATAGTATATCTGTATTCTTGACTCATGGAGTCGTTGTTGTATATATATGTGTTCGGTGGGTCCCATCGAGGACTGTTGTGTAATGGTATTACTTCGTTTTCCACCCGCACGAAAGTGCCTGGTGGGCGTCCTTGAATCGTTTCTATGCGGGTTTGGCAGGAAGCGCTAAAACTTGCATAGGGTCGATTCGAGGGTGTTACACCTTCGATCTGGATTACGGATGTAGTATAGCTTATTTTTCCCTAGTAGACCTAGGTTATCGAATCCTTGGGAAGCAGATGCGTAGTGAAGTTACTTTAACGGACCTTCAGGAGTTTTAGAATTCCTTTTGTGTTTTTACCGGACCAAGAGTTTGTGTCTTGTTGTTGTTGTCGATGATGGATAGAGAGGACCTAGGGCATTCGGTTTCACCTGTAGCTGTGCAAAACATCTAATGGGAATAAAAGATAGAAATAAAGTATGCATGTAATTGTTAGAGCAAGGTAAATTATATGTGGGAAGTTCATCCATAATTGATATTACCTCTCCAACCGCTTATATCAATAACCTACGAGTCTCATCCATAGAAGAAAGAGAACTAATGATATACATAGTGATGTCATCGTTAATCCCAAGTAAATCCCTCACATACAGTCGTACTACCCCTTCTGTCACTAGGGTTCCCAACCTGCAGATTAGTCATTACTCATACTCCCTATACCTGGATCAACCCTCGGGGTCTTGGGTACGTGACAAGTCCTTAGATTGAGGCAAGATAGGATACAATAATCATCATGTCATACAAACTAATATATGATCCCATCTATGATAAATAATATGCACGAACGCTACATGGCTAGGTTGAATCCCTTAGCCCAAGGATAATTACTCACACATAGCAAATAGTCTTACAATGTTGCTAATCGAAGAAGATATCTACTATTACAAGTGGTGGAATATGGCTATGGAGATGGAGATGGATTTTAAGATCTGGAGGCGGCTAATGATCCGGGGCAGAGACTTCAGGGCGAGGCAGGCATGTTCTCTCGTAGCCCGAGGCTTCTTTTATAGGGGTCCCTTCACGAAAGATGTTCTATTTGACCTAGCGGTGGCGGCGCCAACTATACGACTGGAACTATACGGCCGAAATTTTATTCCGGTCGTATAGTTAGTCGTTAAAGCATCCGCCTCCACTTCACGGCTCCTGGTTTCTTCTGGTTGTCGGAAATCTCACATCTTTGACTTTAATATAGTGATTCCCATCTTCAAACGACATTATATGCGTAGGAAAAAATAGAAAGAAAGGATTGCATACCACTTTGAATATTAGGCATTAGTGGCAGGGTTTAGAGATATATTTCATCAAAATATGAATAATATCCAGTTTAAATGTGGACGTGGATGGCTATATTTCAGACCCGTCAGTAACAACTGAAGGGAATGTGCGCGAGAGGCAATAATAAAGTGGTTACTATCTTATTCCTTGTTTATGATAAATGTTTATTTTGCATGCTATAATTGTATTAATTGGAAACGTTAATACATGTGTGTTTAATAAAAAAATAAAGAGTTCCTAGTTATGCCTCTCATATAAACTAGCTCGTTGATTAACAAGATGATCAAGGTTTCCTGATCATGGACATTGGATGTTGTTAATAACGAGGTCACAACATTGGTTGAATGGTGTGATGAACATTCATCCGAAGAATAGCAATATGATCAAAGACATAATGTTTTAATTGCTATAACATCATACGAAGTAACTCTAATCCTTAAACCATGAGATCATGTCAATCACTAACACTAGAAGAGTAACTTGATAACATCAAACGTCACACTGTAACAGGGTGACAATAAAGGTGGGTTCAGATACTCTGAAGGTGTTATATATGTAGAGGCTCATGGATCAAGAGTGGGATTTGTCCACCCCGAATGGATAGATATACTCTAGGCCCTCTCGGTGATATCACATTGAGATAGCTTGCAAGCAAGTGATGAGATCACTAGAATGTTATATCACGGGAACAAGAAAAGAGTGCATGTTGGTAACGAGATGAAACTAGGTATGGGAATACCGATGATCGAATCTCGGACATGTAATATATCACGAGACAAAGGGATTTAGTTACAAATGTTAAAGGTTCACATGATCACTAGAGTCATTGTTGAATGTGTGGGAGTCAGTACGGATCTTGAGGTCCTACTGCTGATTATTGATTAGAGAGTGGTCTCGATCATCTCCGCATTAGTCACAAACCGTAGGGTGACACACTTAAGGTATACCGACACCATTTAGGAGAAAAATATGTTTCAGATAAAGATTATGAAAGCCCTGGAATTATGTTGATGGAAGCCAGAATTGTTTTGGGTGAAATTACAGAAACTGGTTCTGCATGTGATATTGAAATGTTGCAGGGGGTTTTATATGAAGTTTTCTAATTAAAGTAATTAACAAAATTCTGAATAAAATAAATAAAAGAGTTTTATTAAATGAGAGCTTGCATTAAATTTGGTGGATATTTAATGGAGGTGAGTGGAATTTTGAGTGGAGGCATATTTATGTGACTGGGAGCTCTGCCCACATGATTGATGGAAGAGGTGGGGGCACCACCTTGGCCACATGCTATGGAGGGGTTGCCCCTCTCCCCAATAAAAGTCCTCCCACTCATCCTCTCATCTCACACCTCCTCGTAAAGGATCTCTCTCCCCCTCTAGAAATTATTCCCCATGGTCTCGGATTAGCGAGATACATGTTCCCGGTGGCTTTGTCTGGAAAGGAGTTGCCGCTTCCGCTGCATCACTAGAGCAAGGACGCGGAGGTTGTCGGGGTACTGGATGTGTATGCGATCACGGATGCGCCACTGCTTTGTGGTGCTGGACTTGCTGGTGCTGCACCTGCTGGACTTGCTGGTGCTAGACCTGCTGGACTCACTTGACTTCATCACGGTCTTGAGATCGGCAAGTGTATGGCTACATCATCCACGAGTACAATCTTGTAACGCTTTATTGCTCTTCAAAGGTATGTTCTCTATGGATGTATATCCACGCGTTGATTGTATCTACGTAGATAGATCTTGGTGCTTAGTTATTCACATCATAGGAATTTTTTTTCTATGTTGCGAACCCAACAATGACATCAGAGCCTAATCTATGCGTAGATGCTTTGCATGGGTAGAACACATATGATTATGTGGGCCCTGATGGTCATGTTATTGCATTTCCTATGTATTTTGGATATTGGTGGCATAGTGGGATGAAGCGACCCGGACTAACTTTACATGTCCTCGCTCATGAGACCTATTCCATGCTTGACATGCAACAAGTTTTGCATAAGTGGCTAGCGGGTATCTGTCTCTCCTACTATAGCTAGTATATGATTTACAACGAGTTGCTAATAATTTGATTATCATCATTGTGGTTCCATGTTCGTAGGTATGAACGGTTCTATCTTTGAAAGACCTAAGCCATGTAAAACTTGCAATTGATAAATTAGAGGCATCTAGTTTAGATTGTTGCTGGGCAAGTGTCTGAAGGAAATATGCCCTAGAGGCAATCATAGAGATGATTGTATTTCATGTGTATCCATGAGTTTTTATAATGTTCCTTGAATATCCATATACCAGGCAACTTGTATTGATTGGCAATTATGTGAATTGTTTGTGAAACTCTTTACTTGTATGGTTATCTAATAATTGTCCCTAGTCGGAGTTCATGTGAGGACACACGTGAATATTAGACTAGCACATCGATTGGTTCATGACTATGTTTCGCAAGTCATAGACATGGAGATGTCAAACCAATGATGTGGACACATGTTATGAACATGGGGTTGGACTGACCCAACTTGAGACTAGCAATAATAGTTGCAGCTCTCTCTACACATCGTGTACGTTTTGTCCTTAGACCTGAGATTGTCGCATGTACTTGAGATGTGGATCGACCTACTTTGGGGCTATCAAACACTACTCTGTAACTGGGTAGTTATAAAGGTAGCTTTCGGGTTTGTCCCGATACATGCTGCAAGGCATCGGTCAATCAAGATGGGATTTGCCCCTCTCTAATTGAGAGAGATATCTCTAGGCCCCTCGAGTGATCGGATCCACAAATGCATGGTCGTGCTACATATGGTTAAGAGTTAACCTAGTAAAGGGATTCCGAATCACGGTATCGAGAAAGAAATGTCAGCTTGGAGCTAGACCAAATATCGTGAGGCAAAGGGAAAGACATGTACTCAACCTTGTGATGGTTCGTCCGAATGATCTTTATATGCGTTTAGGAGTTGGCACGTCTTGCTAGAGGCTGCTACCAACTATTGACAGAGTAAGTGTACTCGTGTCATGTCTATACTTGTATGAACCTATAGGGTCACACACTTTAGGGCTAGAAGCCTAATGAGGATTGGATCCGAATTAGACCAGGCTTAGGCTGCTAATGGGCTGCTAATGTAGAAGCCCACCAGGGATGCCTATATAAGAGAGAGTGAGGCGAGCTGAATAGGGTTGAGCATTCCACCCAGCCGCCACTCCTCTTCCACCTATGTTGCACGTGCAGACCTAGCAGTCTGGCGTGTGACGGCTTCCACTCCAGACATGTGGATACCTCGGAGGTGCTGCATCTGTAGCACTTGGACGAGCCGCGCAAAGGGGAGTTTCTCGTGGGACGAGGGAAAGGAGGAGACGAGAATATCTACACTGCCGTGACGTGCTTCATCGAGTTCCGCACCTGCGCTTCTAGCGGTAATCCCGTGATCTATGACAATAGTATTCCTGGTTGACGCGGTAGAAATTTTAATTTTTCGCTAGTGTAGCCTACCTGTTTCCCTTCAGTGTCATAATATGGTGATGTTATAATTTGTAGTATGGATTGATACTCTTGGAAATTATAACATACCAAAGTGTAAGTTCAATAGACCTTGGCCTTACACATATAGGAATGATAAAGATCATACCAAGATGCACAAGATAGTGATCAAGTGCAAGAACCATATCATATCACTTTTTGCATATGATGTTTGTTTGCATCTTATATTGCTTGTTTGGCATTTTAGTAGCATTATAAGATGATCCCTCATTTAAAATATCAAGATAAAAATGTGTTCTTCCTTAGTATGCACTGTTAATAAAGTTGGGCAACGGCGGGGCTGGTGTGCAAAACAAGTTGCGCATCAGCTGGCTCGGCAGGGGCGTCCTTCGGCAGTGGAGTCTTCTTTGAAAGCATGGACACAAGTGTGCGCTGTCCAGCCTCAATTGACGCTGCCCTGGTGGCGTCAGGAGCCTTTTTGCCTTTGGGCTGCTGCTGAGAAGTTGAAGTTGCTGAAGCAAATTTGCCCTTGGGAGCTGCTTTGGTGCTAGCCTTGGCACTGCTAATGTCTTCTCGCCGAGTCTTGGAAGACTCGGACGAGGCGGAAGGGCTTGGTGTTGTTGATGGCGCTTTTGCTATTGCTACTGGTGCTGGAGTTGGTGCTGGTGCTGGTGCTGATCTCTGCTTCGGTGGAGGTGCTGAAGGAACCTCGGTGGTAGCTGGTTGCGGCGGAGCCAAAGTGGTGGTTGCTGTTGCCTCGGCAGAGCCAGTCTCCCCCGCTCCAAGGTTGCCCTCCTCTTGACGAGGTGGGCTGGAACCCGGAGCAGCCGCTGAACCCTCCTGAATGGGGCTCAACGGGCGTGAGTCGTCGCCACGAGGGGGAGAAGGGCTGTGTCGGAGTGGAGAAGCAATACCGGATCCGCTCTGGGGAACCTCCACCGTGGCCCTGCTGAATCAAATAATGTATGATGAGAAACTATAACAAAAGAAAAACAAGTGAATAGCAAAGGGAGAAACGACTTACACATCCGAAGTCAGGGGCTCCTTTGGCTTGCAAGCTCTCCGGGCCACAGCCTTAGTCGTGGCCTTGGTGGCAGTTTTGTCCGCGGACTTCTTTCGCCTCTTAGCTGGCTGAGAAGGTCCGGAGGAAGAAGCAGATGCGGCCCCCCTCTTCTTCGGTGCGACCGGGACAGGCTCACCCATGGCAAGGGGAGGATCTTCATGGATCTGCCCACCGGGGTTAGCTGATGTTAGAAAAGCATAAGAAAGGGGGACAGCGTCAAATGCCTCCATCACCTCAACGTCCGAATCATCTTCATCGTCGGGCCAATCTCTAATGGAAGAGAGTTTACCGGTGGGTCGCTTGGTCACGTCCGCCATCGGAAGGAACATCTCCTGATCCGGCTCCTCCACATCCGAGGTGTCTCGATCAGGTGCCCATTTGAGAGAAGGCTCGGTGCCATCCTCAATGGTTTGCTGAAGAAACAGCTAAGGGAAAGAAAAGACAAAGGGATTAAACCTACAATAGAAACCGACATGTGATACAATTTAGAGAAAGTTTGGGGCACGAGACTTACCGCGGGGGGAAGCCTATCTCGGCAGAAGTGTTCGATCCCCCACGTCCACTCAGAAGAGAAGTCCTTGTGGGTGGTGAAGAGGACCTTGACCCGGCGGTAGATCTCGGTGTTATTTAACTCGAACGAGGAGGTCCGGTTGGGGTCGCGGCCCCAGCTCATGTGACAGAGTTTGTGCGTGCGTCTCAGAAGGAAGAGTGATCCGGATGAGTATGAGGTGACCCGGCCAGCGAGTGAAAACTTGGTATGTGCCAAGGGAAAGTAAACCTATGAAAATCCGGACTATGAGGTACCTCAGAAAGAAAACCGGAGGCTCGATAAAATTGAACCTGTTGTGGCCTTAGCAGCTAAGGCGGCTAAGACCGCACCAGCTTCGGGGACTAATGTTGGGGGGATACCCCCGGGTAGCGTCACGCTAGGGTATAAAGGCCGAGTTAGCCGAGGTATGGCAAGGTCAAAGCGGATGCTGGCCGAGTCACCTCAAGGCAGGCCGAATCACGGGGTAACCCGGACCAAGGGATGTCCACCTAACTGGGTCTCAGCCGACTTATATCGTAAGTCGGTGAGATGTATCTAACTTGTATGCAGGAACAGGTACGGCCGGATCGACTAGGTACGATCCGGGTTATAGCAAGTTTACAAGAGAAGGAAGGTATCTTGCGGGTCAAAGGGTGACCACTGTACGCAGAGCATGAGCGAAGCGGACAGAGGCTAGGACCACCGAGGCGTGGCCGACAAAGGTGACGAAGCCTGTGTCCAATGACGCGGGCGCCGCAGAGGCTCACGTAGCCTCTGCATGGATAACGCTGGGTTAAAGTAACCCGATTGGCTTACTATTTTGGGAGGATATGCCTCCACGTATGCCCTAATTGGAGACCTAGCCACCCCTATATAAGGAGGGCTAGGGGCTCTATAGAAGGGTTGAGTTTTACTGGGTTGGTCTGAGACAGATTGAGCTCTAGAGAATCGTGTGTGTTCCTGAGGGCTAGCTAGTGGTGAGAGTAAGAGAGTTCCTTCTTCCTCCTCTCCCCAATACAGCTCAAGGTGCACTTGTAATCTCTGGAAGTGAATCAAATACAAAGCTACTGTGTGTGGAATCACCACACTATCCCTCCCTGGATTCCCCTAGCGCATTTAGTCCCCACCTTTAGCCTATACATGGCATCTGCCGTGACACCACCACGACACCTCCAGGCCCGGATCCGGCACCCCGATGACACAATGGCCAGGGGATGACCTCCTAGACCTGCTGGTAGACCCTGAAACCCGCGTAGGCTGCTAGGCCTGCCAACCTAGATTGGGCCTGGTTGGGCCAGATTTGGGCCGAGGTAGGCCGAACACCATCCAAGCCAGCTCCACCTGCCGCCTTCATCCCTGGCGATCATCCCAGCACTCGTCCCCCCGGCTCCGTTGGAGGGCACCGCCCAGGGCCCTGCCATCACCGTCGCCGATCTCCAGAAGAGGCACTGGTCGTCACATCCGTCTCCCGCGCGAGGAAGCCATCCTTGCCGTCGAGCCCTACCGCCTCCATCACTCTGGTCCTCCACAGTCGCGGCTCACCGGCCCACTATGTCGGGTAGCCCTGGACCAGAGTAGCAGTTCGCCGCTGCCGCTTTGAGCTTCCCCGTGTCACCCTCCTTGCAGACGTGAACTAGGGGAAACCGCCGCAACCGGCACCGCACGGGCTTTGCCCGGTGGCGTTCGCCTCTGCCGACGGTGGCGAGAGGGAGTGGAGAAGGGGAGATGGGGCTAGGGGCTAGGGTTGGCTCCTAGCCACCTGCGGGAGAGACTGAGGAACACGTCTGTCTATGTTTGTTCACGTGGTAGTGTTGACCCTCCCTCTTTTAGTGTTTACCACGGTGGGTGGAGACACTGTCCACCACATTGACGAGTACGAGTCTTTGCCAAGTGTTTTTGGTCGTCTTTGCCAAGTTTTTTTTAAATCACAATATATTAAGCAAGCAAGTGATACGTCCAAAACGTATCTACTTTCTCGAACACTTTTTCTATTGTTTTTCCTCTAAACTTGTGTGATTTGGATACAACTAACACGGACTGACACTGTTTTCAGCAGAATTACCTTGGTGTCTAGTTTTTGTGCAGAAAATCAACTATCAAGAAAAATCCCGGAAAATATGCCAAAAATCCTATTTCACGAGAAGACTCACGGAGCCACAAGACGAGACGGAGGAGGGCCACGAGGGGCCCTGCCGACTCGTGTATTAACGAGCTCGTTGGGGAACCCCAAGAGGAAGGTATGATGATCACAACAGTAAGTTTCCCTCAGTTATGAAACCAAGGTTATCAATATAGTAGGAGCAAGGAAACACCCCAAAGGTGTAGCTAGCTGAACGTTGGTAGGGCGCACTATTGGTGCCAGTAGCAACATTGAGACCTGCACAACACAACCACAGAACTATGTCCCCAACTTGCGATGAGGTTGTCAATCTCACCGGTTTTGCTGAAAACAATGGATTAAACGTATCGAATGGAAGGAAGTAATAGTTTGCAGAAAGTAAACACAAAGCAGTAAACAGTTTGTAGATTGTATGTAAAAGAAAGGACCAGGGTCCATAGTTCACTAGAGGTGGCTCTCCTTAAGATAGATAACATGCTGGGTGAACAAATTACAGCGGGGAAATTGACAAACATCAAGAAAGCATACAAGCATATACTAATCATCTTGACTCCTTTGAGACTTGATTGGGCATTACAACATTATACATAGACCGCCATCCAACTACATCTATGACTAATAATCCACCTTCAGGTTATCATCCGAACCCCCTCCAGTATTAAGTTGCAAGCAATAGATTATTGCTTTATGAATTGCGTGTAAAGTAAACAATACGATTGTTCCATGAACAAAGGATTGTTGTTTTCTCCCTAGTAGCAACAGCACATCTAGTACCTTAGAGATTTCTGTCACTTCCCCAGATTACCAGAGGCATGAACCCACTATCGAGCATAAATACTAACTCTTGGAGTTGCTAGCATCTACTTGGCCAAGATAGCTACTAACAACGGAAAGCATGCAAGATCACAAATAACAAAGACATGATAGAATCAATAATCAATCTGAAATAGCATCTCAATATCCATCGGATCCCCACAACTACAACATGTATGGATTATAAATAGATGATCTTGATCATGAACGGAGCTCACAAGATCTAGACATGAAAGCACAAAGGAGGAGAACCAGCCATCTAGCTACTACATGGACCCGTAGCCCAGAGATGAACTACTCACGCATCACACTGGAGGCTTGCATGATGATGAAGAAGGCCTCCAGGGTGAATTCTCCTCTCCGGCAGGGTGCCGGGAAGAGCTTTAGATCCCTCCTGATCTAGGGATGGAGATGATGGCGGCTACAGACTCTTTCGTGGATTTTTGATCAGGTACTTAGGGTTTTGGTATCAGAGGCAATATATAGGCAGAAGGAGAGGCCGAGGGGGTGCTCGGGTCGGCCAGACCACCCCCTGGCGTGGGCCAGGCCTGGCCGCGTGGCCAGGTGGTGTGGCCGGGCCCCAGCCCTTCTCCGTCTCGTATTCTGGCTCCAGATGTCTTCTGGTAAAATAGCAACTTTGGCTTTTGTCCCGTCCAATTCCGAGAATATTCATTTTCTGACTTCTTGGAACCAAAAACAGCAGAAAACAGACAACTGGCACTGTGGCTCTTGTTAATAGGTTAGTCCAAGAAATCATATGAAAAGTAATCCAAAGTGTGGACAAAACACAAGAAAGTAGATAAAACCAAGCATGGAACATAAAAAATTATAGATACATTTGCAATGTATCAGGCCCACACAACCTGGCCGTGCAGGCCAGGCCGTGCCTGGGGATGGTGTGGCCGCCTCGGTCACCCCCTCGGCCTCCCTCTTCGCCTATAAGTTGCCTCTTGACCTAAAAACCAAGGGGGGTTCGAAGTTTTTCCAGAAAGAGTTCCGCTGCGCCGCCACCACCAGATACCGCAATTCGGAACCAGAAACTCCGTTCTGGCACCCTGTCAGGCCGGGGAATTGGAGGAGATCATCGCCATCATCATCACCATCGCTTCTCCATCGACCATCCATGTTTGCCACATCTATGAGTGAGTAATCCCTGTTGTAGGCTATGGGGATGGCAGGGATTGGATGAGATCGTTCATGTAATGGCATCAGATTGTTAGGGCATGGTGCCTAGTATCTATTATTAGTGATTTTTGACTTTGTTGCAACTTGTTATGCTTAATGCTTGTCACTAGGGCCCGAGTGCCATGATTTCAGATCTAAACATGTTATTGATTCATTATGATAGTATTGTTTATGGTCTTACCTACAAGTTGTATACACATATTGTTGTCCGGAACCAAAAGCCCCGAAGTGACAGCAATTGGGATAACCGGAGGGGATGTCTTTGATGTGAGGATCACATGTGTTCACGGAGTGTTGCTCCGATTCTCTATTAAAAGGAGCACCTTAATTGCCAGTAGTTCCCTTGAGGCCCCGTTGCCAACGGGTCGGCAGGACAAAAGATGTTGTGCAAGTTCTCATTGCGAGCACGTATGACTATATATGGAACACATGCCTATGATTATTTAGTACTTGGATGCTTTATATTATTTATCTGCAATTGCCCTATGTTTTGATTGCCATATGAATTGTCTTGTCCATGCAATGCCCGTCCATCCATCCCTATGCCTACCACGCTTTAATCCTACTTTTTACTTCAATTGTTACTACTGTCTTTACTTTTACTACTACTATTACTTTACTATTGCTACTACAAAACTGTTGCTACTGATAAACTGCTGTGAGCAAGATTGTTTCCAGGTGCAGCTAAATTGACAACTCAGTTGTTAAGGCTTATAAATATTCTTTGGCTCCCCTTGTGTCGAATCAATAAATTGGGTTTCACTTCCCTCGAAAATACTGCGATACACCCCCTATACTTGTGGGTCATCAAGACTATTTTCTGGCGCCATTGCCGGGGAGCATAGCTCTATTTATCAAGTTCACTTGGAATCACTATTGTTCGCTGCCATCCATCCATCATGGGTAAGTCTCGTGATGGCAAGGTCCCTATTTTACCATCCACTACAAGAAGAGGTACAGTTCTGAACACCTCTGTTGCTCTTGATTCACCATCTGTTATGAGTAAGTTCCTTACACCACCACATACACATGCTACACATACTGCTACTACTGCTGAATCTGAAACTTCTGATACTTATGATGCTGCTTCTACTGTGCTTGATAAGAGTGGTTCATTAGGTCCTTTCCTAGATGCTACGATTGCTAGAACTATAGCTGGAAATACTGAAACTCCTAATGAAGACACTACTACACCTATCAGTTCACCTGAGTCTAGAGAGAGCTATGATATTGAAGACAGATATATAGAAATGACTGATGAATTTATTAAAGAATGCCAAAACACCCGTGATAGGAGTGCTATTAAGAGTCTTCTTGAGAAACATACTGTTAGACCTAAATTATCTCCTAATGCTAAGTTTGCTGCATCTCCCATAAACATTAAAGATAAGGATTATGATTTCTCTCTTGATTTATCTTACATAACCATTGTTGAGAAAGAACCTTTTTGTGGGACTAAGAATGGAAGTGCGGTAGCACATATGACTGAGCTTTCTACCATGAGTGGCTTATTTTCTGATGATATAAAGATGCGCACCTACTTTGTTGCTAAAATTTTCCCTTTTTCACTGAAAGGAGAAGCTAAAACTTGGTTTAATAATTTACCTCTTGGATCTATTAATAGCCCTGATTGCTTGATTAGTACCTTCCTTCAAAAATATTTCCCTCCTAGTGCTAGACATGCTATTCTGCAAGAAATTTTTGATTTTAAACAGGGAGAAAAAGAGATATTGCCTGAATCATGGGAAAGGTTTTGTGCTTTGATTCATGCACAGGCTGGATGTCCATTACCTAAGAATGAGCTTATTGATATATATTATAATGGACTAACTGAAGAATCTAGGACATACCTGGATAGTTGTGCTGATTGTGTTTTCAGGAATAGGACTCCCAAAGAAGCTGAGGAATTAATGGCTAAAATAAGCAAGAATTATGAAGACTGGACTTCATCTGAACCAACTATACCTAAGACAACTACACCTGAGTTAACTTTGCATGTGCCCATACCAACATCAAAGAAGAGGGGAGTTATTGAACTAAATGATGAACTGATGAAGGAAGCTAAGAAATGTCTTAAGGAGAAGGGTATTAAAGCTGAAGATGTGAAGAATTTACCTCCTATAGAAGAATTATGTAAGCCAATCTCCCACTCATCCACTATTGAGGCACACTCTCTCCAACATTTTGATGAAGGTGATATTCCTTACTCTAAACCTCCTGATCAATGCTTAGAAGAATTTGATGTTTTTATTGTTAAGCAAGATAATTTTAATAAAAGGGTGCAAAATCATCTAATGGAAAACTCTAGAGCTATTGTTGAGTTGAAGGATATTGTGGAAAGAACCTCTAATGATGTTAAAATGCTTGTTAAACATTTTCAAATGGTTCAAACTCAAATTGACCAGCTTATTAAAGTACAAAAAGACTTGTTAGTTAATGTTGCTAAAGAAAAACATGCTTATGAAATTAGAACTAGATGTGGTGTTGCTACCCAGGATCCTCTATATCCTGAGGGGCATCCTAAAAGAATTGAGCAGGATTCCCAGCAAACTGAAAATAGTGGTACTACTCCTAAGAAAAGGAAAAAACAAACATAAAACTATTGTAGAACCTTATGAACCTGCTAAAGATCCTAATAGTATATCTGCCTCTGATGTTGAAACTGAAAGTGGTAATGAGGAAAATGATGTTCCTGATAAATAAGAAGTGAAGAAGAACCAGAAAGACACACTAAGAATACTATATACACTAAGGAAGATATTGTTGCTAAGAAACATGGTAGTGAAAGAGAGCCTTGGGTCCAAAAACCTATGCCTTTCCCTGATAAGAAACACAAGTCAAAGGAAGACGAACACTATAATAAGTTTTGTGAGTGGATGAAACCTTTATTTTTGCAAATTCCTTTGACTGATGCTATTAAATTGTCTCCTTATTCAAAGTATATGAAGGATATTGTCTCTAATAAAAGGAAGATCCCTAATGAAGAAATTTCTACTTTGCTTGCTGATTATTACTTTAATGGTAAGGTTCCAAAGAAACTTGGAGACCCAGGGATTCCAACTATTCCATGCTCTACTAAAAATAGTTATGTTAGAACTGCTTTGTGTGATTTGGGAGCAGGAGTTACTGTTATGCCTTTTTCTCTCTATAAGAGACTTCAACTGGAAAAACTAATACCAACTGATATATCTTTGCAAATGGCTGATAAATCTACTACTGTTCGTGTTGGTATATGTGAGGATGTACATGTTCAAGTGGCTCATAATTTCTTTATATTAACTGATTTTGTTGTGCTTGAAATGCCTGAAGATGACAATATGTCTATTATTCTTGGGAGACCTTTTCTTAATACTGCAGGAGCTGTTATTAATTGTAATCAAGGAAAGGTGACTTTTAATGTTAATGACAAGGAGCATACTGTCTATTTCCCCAAGAAGACATATAGGACTTATGGTTTAAACTCAATTGAACATGTTGAGGGCATTCAAGTTGGAGAAATATATTGTCCCATACCAAGAGAAAAATATGAAACTATTATGATTGGGACCATTGCTATCAAGGTGGAGGTACCATAATCATTAGTGGAATACAAAGTTTCGTTTCATATAAAATTGTTTTGGTAACAAGACCTGATCAACCTTGTTAACAAAGGGATTTTAATGAACAAAACAATATTTTCACCATGATTATCCTTGCTTACTTTTATTTTACCCAATTTAGTTTTTGCTTTCGCTTAGTTTACTTTTCTGTTGCTAGTTGCTTACGTATTAGAAGTGTCTTAGAACTTCTGAAGTTTTAGTTTTGTTTTGTCATTGCATCATTCCAAAAACATCTTTCTGTCAGAAAATCATTCATCTATACCTGAAAATTGCTAAAAAAATAAAATGTCTCGAAAAATTCCAAAAAATTCATATTAAATTTTTAAGTGAAAAAAGGGGCAGAGAAGTGCCTGGAGTGACGCAGGGGGCCCACCAGGCAGGCACACCACCCGGTGGCGCGGCCATACTAGGGGCGCGCCTAGCCATGGTGTGGGCCACCCCTAGCCCTCCACTCACTCTCTCACTTGCCACTGCATTCTATCTCCCGAGAAAACACCAGCTCATTGCTCGAAATCGCGTTCTTGCTATTCTTGTCCATGATTTTTCAATCTCCTTGCTCAGCCCATCTTTGGTGCTGAAATTTGGAGCATTTGTTCTCCGGTATGTGACTCCTCCGCTTGTCCAAGTAGATTTGTGTTTAGTGGTTTATATCTTGAGTATTTTGCTGCTATAGGTGACAGGTTATGAGAGCTTGTAAGCTTGTTCAATGCTTAGAGATATTGTTTTGATGCATGTTTAGGCCTCTTGCAAGTCCCTATGAGTAGTTCCCTTCATTATGTAATCACTTTGCAATCACTTGTATGATGGTTGTCCTAAATTTCAGAATATCAAAGATGAACAACCACACTTTTGGAGAAATATTTGAGAGGGACACACCCAGGAGGGCAAGGCCTTCAAGATCAGCCTCTCAGTTTAGGCCGTCATATAATGAAGATCTTATTGCACCATGCTTTGGTAATGAAGGAGATGAGGGAGATGCTCACCCATCTACCTTCCCTTATTTTACCTTTTTGCAAGCTGCAGGGATCCTCAATGATTTCTTACTACTGGTTCAGAGGGTTGGTCTGACCATGTACATGGAAGATGAGAGTGAACAATATGCCGTGCTCACCAAAACTTTCGTTGAGAGTTTCGTTTTAACTAACACCCCTTATCAGTCAACTATTTCGTTTAGAATTTATAATCAGTCTACCATGTCATTGGAAAGATTTTGCAGCATTATAGGTATAGGCATGACTAGGACAGTGAATAAGATCCAAGGCCGACCCGCTGATTTGCTGGAGCTCTACCGAAGCGTGACAAATGACGATGAACGTGTAGCTCGGCGCGGGAAGATAAGGAACATTCAACTCCCAGCTCTTAGATATTTTGCTTATTATCTTGCCACTAGCATTCTTAGTAGGGAGAACACTAGTAATATTTCTAATTATCATTTAGCCTTTCTTGCTGCCACACTTAACAATGATACCAAGTATAATCTGGGCTCTCTCATTGCTCGCCGCCTAGCCGCTAGAGGACCTATTTATGGGGGCATTATTGCCTCGCGTATGGTTGCTGCTTTAGAACTTTCTGTGGATCCTAATGATACTGTGTTAACACCGCAAAGGCTTGATCTTGCTGCTATGAAAACGCATCACTTTGTCACTGCTGACTCTAGTATGGAGGGTTTAGTATACAGGATGTTGTTTACTGACGGGGACGAGAGGGAAATTCCTTTGCCACAATCTACTTTGTTCAGTATTTACAGGAGGCCATGGTCGCGTTCCAAGGAGGAGGTGGACGAGCAGCTCCGCTTGCTTGGTTTCCACGGGCAGCACCAGGAGGATGTGCCTTCTTACGACTATTCTGCACACTATGCTGGGGCGTCATCAAGCTCGTATCAGGACAAGGGTACCTCCTCGCCGTACTACGGAGGCGCTCCATCTTGGCCAGCTTGGGATTGATACCCACCTAGGCCAAAATCCTAAGCTTGGGGGGAGGTACACCGACATCACACTCATCTACATATCATGTTCAGTCAGTACTTTGTATATCCATGTTTCGTTCTCTTTTTAGTTTTCGTTCTTTCTTTGCTTTTTCTTTCCAAAACACAAAAAGACCAAAAATATTTGTGTTGTTTCTCTTTGTTTGCTTCTTTTTCTTTTTGCCTTGGTTTGCTTATTCCTTTTTGCTTTGTTTTGACTATTCGAAAAAAACCAAAAAGATTTTCCTTTGCTTGTTCTTCCTTTTTGCTCTTGCCTTTAAAAATGAAAAACACCAAAAATATTTGTTGTTCTTCTTTGGTTTTGTGAAGTTCGTTGCAGGGTTCAGCAGTCCTTAGTGGAATTTGGTTTCATGTTATTATTCAAGCCACACAAGTGAAGGGCGATAATGAGGATTAATGACAACTTGAGGTGTGGTAAGAGGCTAGTAACAAACTCTATTTGTTTTCATTTTTGTACATATACTCATCATTACGGGCATGCTTAGTCTATTCATGTAAGGTGTATGTTATTTGTGGATGCTTAGTAGTTTTTGCTTTCCTATGATTAGCTCCAGCTTGCTAATGGTTTGTAGCATGTCATATGAATGTTTGATTGCATTGTTCTATTCATAACTTGGTATGACACTGTGGTATCCTCCTCTGAATGTTTCACTTGAATTGACTTGGCACATGCTCACGCATGCATATGACTGAAACAATAATCAGTTAAGCCTCGATGAATTATTTTGCCTCAGGGGTCTTAAATCACTTTCATGCCATGATTAGTCTTGTTTTGTTCCAAGCATGATTATGAAAGTTATTGCTCTCTCGTTTGTTACTCCCTTACTATTGCTAGCCTTCACTTGCACTGAGTATGAGTTCTACTCGTGTTTCCAACTCCCCAACACCAATATTGCCAAAAGTGTCCACCATACCTACCTATTAGCATCATTTGCTATTCCGTTCATATTCAATTACCTAGTTTTCTTCCAAATAAAATGTTTGCTTGTTATGAGAAAGTTAGTTAGTAAAGCTCTCACGAACTTGATGGCACACTTTATTTTTTGCACTTAATAAACCTGAACCATTGTGACTGTCCATGAAAGTTATATGCTTGTAAATTATAGGCTGGGGATTAGCAGAGCTGTGTTGTCACGGGGAACGCTTTCAACACCTGTAAATATATACCCAGTTGATATCATGCTCTTTTGTTTACGGATGTCGTCGGTGTGAAATAAAAGGGGAGCTTGTAAGTCCATGGATTTATGTATGTGTGTTAGATAAACGCATGGGTGGCTGGTCTAATCCATGCCTAATCATGGTAGAAACCTGCAGCGTAACCATAATGAGCAATCTATGAAGCATTCTTCTTATAAAAAAGAGAGAGATAGTTATTGAGAAAAATAAAAAAAGGAGATGATGAGAAAAGAGGAAAGAGAGAAAAAGCACCATTTTCCCATGGTAAATAAAAAGATTGCTGAGATGCTCGTTGTCTGCTTGCCTTGTCAATTTGATATGGGGATTCTTCTGTAGCATCGGGCAAGGGGTACCCCGTTGGAGGTTCTCTATGATACGCATGTATTTACTATGACAAGAACTTACAGGTAACTAAAGTTGAGTAGCATGAGGAGCGGCCCTCGTACTCAAGGGACATGAGATTTCCAGTTTATAGTCTGTCAAGCATATAACTCGTATTGGACCTCACTTTCACCTTAACCATCTAAAGATGCTTATGATAGGGGCAATGCGAGCTCAAAGCTAATGAGTACCATACTTTCAGCATTTGGAAGCCTTTCAAACTTTTCAAAACCTTTTCATTCCCTTGTTGAGTCTCCACCTATTCTATGAGCACTTTCTTAAGAGCATAGTTGTCATTCTTAGTGTAATATGCTTGTCTCAAAACTTGATTAATTGTGTCATGACTTTGATGCTTGTATCTTTGATATCTTTACTTCTAGTCTTCACTTGAACTTCAGAGGTGCCTTGGCATTTATGTTTGCTCTACAATCAAAGGCAAGCGAGATACCACTCTATCATACCTTTTTATGAGCATTGCAATGTTGCTTATGTTTATGTTTCATGCTATTTATTATTTTTGAGTTGGAATCTCTTTATAGCTTGCAATGACTATTAAGTAAACTTAGTTGCATACTCCTTATTATGAATTGCCTGAGTAGTTTATCATATGCTGAGAATATATACATCTTATGAAGCAAATGTGTTCGTGAAAGTTTCTTTTATCGCACTCAGTTTTCAACTGAATTGCTTGAGGACAAGCAATAAGATAAGCTTGGGCGAGTTGATACGTCCAAAACGTATCTACTTTCCCAAACACTTTTGCTATTGTTTTTCCTCTAAACTTGTGTGATTTGGATACAACTAACACGGACTGACGCTGATTTCAGCAGAATTACCTTGGTGTCTAGTTTTTGTGTAGAAAATCAACTATCAGGAAAAATCCCGGAAAATATGCCAAAAATCCTATTTCACCAGAAGACTCACGGAGTCAGAAGACGAGACAAAGGAGGGCCACGAGGGGCCCACACCACCTGGTCGCGCGGGCCAGGCCAAGCCGCGCTTGGCGGTGGTGTGGCCGCCTCGGTCACCCCCTCGGCCTCCCTCTTCACCTATAAGTTGCCTCTTGACCTAAAAACCAAGGGGGGTTCGATGTTTTTCCAGAAAGAGTTCCGCTGCACCGCCACCACCAGATACCACAATTTGGAACCAGAAACTCCGTTCTCGCACCCTGTCGGGATGGGGAATTGGAGGAGATCATTGCCATCATCACCATCGCTTCTCCATTGACCATCCATGTTTCCCACATCTATGAGTGAGTAATCCCCCACTGTAGACTATGGGGATGGTAGGGATTGG
The DNA here is from genome assembly GCA_916181665.1 of Avena sativa. Taxonomy (NCBI): domain Eukaryota; kingdom Viridiplantae; phylum Streptophyta; class Magnoliopsida; order Poales; family Poaceae; genus Avena; species Avena sativa. The sequence continues at coordinate 463,555,947 of OV702287.1, forward strand.
ATGAGATCGTTCATGTAATGGCAGCAGATTGTTAGGGCATGGTGCCTAGTATCTATTATTAGTGCTTTTTGACTTTGTTGCAACTTGTTATGCTTAATGCTTGTCACTAGGGCCCGAGTGCCATGATTTCAGATCTAAACATGTTATTGATTCATTATGATAGTATTGTTTATAGTCTTACCTGCAAGTGAAGGAAATATGCCCTGAGAGGCAATAATAAAGTTGTTATTATGTATTCCTTGTATATGATAGATGTTTATTTTGCATGCTATAATTGTATTGATAGGAAACATCAATACATGTGTGTTTAATAAACAAAAAGGGTTCCTAGTTATGCCTCTCTTATAGACTAGCTTGTTGATTAACAAGATGATCAAGGTTTCCTGATCATGGACATTTGATGTTGTTAATAACAAGGTCACAGCATTTGTGAAATGATGTGATGAACATTCATCCGAAGTATAGCATTACAATCAAGCCATTATGTTTATATTGCTATAACATCATACGAAGTAATCTTTATCCTTAGACCATGAGATCATGTTAATTGCTAACACCGGAAGAGTATCTTGATAACATCAAACGTCACACCGTAACAGGGTGACTATAAAGATCGGTTTAGTACTACGAAGGTGTTATGTTGAGGCTCATGGATCAAGAGTGGAATTTGTCAATCCAGATGACGGATAGATATACTCTGGGCCCTCTCGGTGATATCACATTAGGATAGCTTGCAAGCAAATGATGTGATCACTAGAATGTTATATCATGGGAACGAGAAAAGAGTGCATGTCGGTAACGAGATCAAACTAGGTATGGAGATACCGATGATCGAATCTCGGACATGTAATATATCGAGAGACAAAGGGATTTAGTTACAAGCGTTAAAGGTTCTCACGATCACAGGAGTCATCGTTGAATGTGTAGGAGTCAGTACGGATCTTCAGGTCCCGCTGTTGATTATTGATCGGAGAAGGGTCTTGATCATGTCTGCATTATTCGCGAACCGCAGGGTGGCACACTTAAGAGTTACCGGACACCATTTTGGAGCACATATGTTTCAGACGAAAGAATTGCAAAGCGCAGGAATTGTTTCAATAGAAACCGGAAATTGTTTCGGGTGAAATTGCAGAAGGTGGTTCTGCATGTGATATTGAAATATTGCAAGGGGCTATATGTGAATGTTTGTTAATTAAAGTAATTAACAAAATTCTGAATAAATTTAATAAAAAGAGTTTTATTAAATGAGAGAGCATTAAATTTGGAGAAATTTAATGCATTTAAAGTGGAGACTTTAAAAGGGAATGTGAAGAGGCATTTTAATGTGGAGGGGTTACCACCACATGAATGGGGGAGGTGAGGGGTCACCCCCCCCATGCGCTGGCCATGGAGAGAGGGGGCACCCCCCTCCTCCTATAAAATGCCACCCATTCCCTCCTTCATCCTCACACCTCCTTGTGAAGGATCTCTCTCCCCCTCTAGAATTATTCCCCCATGGTCTCGGATTAGCGACAACATGTTCCCGGTGGTATTTCGTCTGGAAGGAGTTGCTGCTTCCGCTGGATCGCTGGAGCGAGGAGGTGGAGGTTGTCCGGTGGCTTGAACGTGTGTGCGAGGACGGATGCGCTGCTGATTTGCGGCGCTCGGACTTCCACACGATCTTGAGATCGGCAAGCGTATGTCTACATCAACCACGAGTTCCTACTCTTTAACAAAACTCGTTGTCTTCGAGGGTAAGTTCTCCATGGATGTATGTCCACCCGTTGCTCTATATCTAGTAGATAGATCTTGGCGTATAGTTCTCATCGTAGGAAATTTTTTGTTTTCTATGCTGCGGACCTAACAGTGGTATCAGAGCCTGATCTATGCGTAGGTGCTTTGCATGGGTAGTACACATATGTTTATATGTGGGCGATGATGCTCATGTTATTGCATCTTCTATGTACTTTGGATATTGGTGGCATAGTGGGATGAAGCGGCCCGGACCAACCTTACATGTCATCGTACATGAGACCGGTTCCACGACTGACATGCAACTAGTTTTGCATAAGTGGCTAGCGGGTGTCTGTCTCTCCTACTATAGTCAATATCTGATTTACAACGAGTTGCTAATAACTTGGTTATCCTCGTTGTGGTTCATGTTCGTAGGTAAGATCGGTTCTATCTCCGAAAGCCCTAAGCCACGTAAAACTTGCAATTGATAAATTAGAGGCATCTAGTTTAGATCGTTGCTGGGCTAGTGTCTTGATATGGTATTGTTGTAAGTAGATGTATGATAGATACTCTTACAACTCACTTAACGTGTAAGTTCCATAGACCTTGGCCTTACACACAAAGGAATGGTAGCAACTTCACGAACTGGGCTATGAATTTAAGGATTCTCCTCACTGCTGCACAAAAGCAATATGTGCTAGAGGCGCCGCTAGGCCCCCCACCAGCTCCTGATGCCCTGACGAGGAAAAGAACGTCTATATCACTCGTCAGGAGGACCACAACTTAGTTCATTGCGGCATACTGTATGGGCTAGAGCCAGAACTTCGAAAATGTTTCGAAAACGGCAATGCCTTTAATACCATGGGAGAATTGAAAATGATTTTCGATACCCATGCTGCCGTAGAGAGTTATAATGCTTCTGAAAAGTTCTTTAGCTGCATGATGGAAGAGAACAGCTCTGTTAGTGAGCACGTACTCAAAATGTCTGGGTACGCCGATAAGCTTATGTCCTTGGGAATAACGATTCCCATTGACTTAGGCATACATCGTGTTCTCCAATCTCTGCCACCTAGCTACAAGACCTTCGTGATGAACTATAATATGCAGGGCATGAAGAAGTCTCTTACCGAGCTTCTGTCAATGCTTAAGACTGCAGAAGTGGAGATTAGGAAAGAACATCAAGTGTTGATGATCAATAAGACCACCGGTTTCAAGAAGGACAAGAAAGGCAAGCAGAAGGGAAAGAAGGGCGGCAAATCTGTTGCCGCGCCTGAAAAGGAACCCCGAGCTGGCCCTAAGTCTGACACCGAGTGCTACTATTGCAAGAGGACTGGCCATTGGAAGCGCAATTGCCCCAAGTATTTGGCGGACAAGAAGGCCGGCAAGGCAAACAAAGGTATATATGATATACATGTTATTGATGTGTACTTGACTAGTACTCGCAGTAGCACCTGGGTATTTGATACGATCGGTTGCTAATATATGTAACTCGGTTCAGGGGCTGCGAAACAAGCGTCAACTAGCAAGGGATGAGGTCACAATGCGGGTCGGCAATGGATCAAGAGTTTATATGATCGCCGTCGGAACACTGCCTCTCCATATGCCGTCGGGATTAGTTATAAACCTGAATAATTGTTATTTGGTGCCTGCACTGAGCATGAACATTGTATCCGGATCGTGTTTGATGCAAAGTGGTTATTCGTTTAAGTCTGAAAACAATAGTTGTTCGATTTATATGAATAATATCTTTTATGGTCATGCACCTGTGTTGAATGGTTTATTTCTATTGGATCTCGATAGTGGTATTACGCATATTTATAATGTTGATGCTAAAAGGATTAAACTTGATAATGATATATCTACATATATGTGGCACTGCTGTCTAGGTCATATTGGCGTTAAACGCATGAAGAAACTCCATTCTAATGGACTTTTGGAATCACTTGATTTTGAATCATTTGATACATGTGAGCCATGCCTTATGGGCAAGATGACTAGAACGTTGTTTTCCGGTTCAATGGAACGGGCGACAGATTTATTGGAAATCATACATACTGATGTGTGTGGACCAATGAGTGTGTCGGCGCGAGGTGGAATACGTTATTTTGTTACTTTCACGGATGATTTGAGTAGATACGGGTATATCTATTTGATGAAACATAAGTCTGAAACCTTTGAAAGGTTCAAAGAATTTCAGAATGAAGTGGAAAATCATCGTAACAGAAAGATCAAATTTCTGCGGTCCGACCGTGGAGGAGAGTATCTTAGTTACGAGTTTAGCACACATATGAAAGACTGTGGAATAGTTTCACAACTCACGCCTGCCGGAACACCACAACGTAATGGTGTGTCAGAACGTCGTAATCGTACTTTATTGGATATGGTTCGATCTATGATATCTCTGACTGACTTGCCACTATCATTTTGGGGTTATGCACTGGAAACAGCTGCATTCACTTTAAATCGGGCACCATCCAAATCCGTTGAAAAGACAACGTATGAATTATGGTTTGGAAACAAACCTAAGCTGTCATTTCTTAAAGTTTGGGGATGCGATGTTTATGTGAAGAAACTTCAACCGGATAAACTCGAACCCAAAGCGGAAAAATGCGTCTTCATAGGATACCCTAAGGAAACGATTGGGTATACCTTCTATCACGGATCCGAGGGCAAGGTCTTTGTTGCCAAAAATGGATCCTTTCTTGAGAGCTTCTCGCGAAAGGTGTGAGTAGTCGGAAGGTAGAACTCGAAGAGGTTATTGAACCTTCTCTTCATGGAATGGCGAGTGGCGCAGCACCGGAAGTTGTTTCGGAGTTGACTTCACCTGATGAAGAGAGAGCTAATGATAATGATCATGAAACTCCGAAAGAGGACACCACCGAACCTCGCAGGTCAAGCAGGACACGTGCAGCTCCTGAACTGTACGGCAATCCTGTTATGAATTTCATGATTGATGAAATAGATGACCCTGCGACGTATGAAGAAGCGATGATGAGCCCTGATTCCAACAAATGGCTAGAAGCCATGAAATCCGAGATGGAATCCATGTACGAAAACCCCCTATACTGCGAATCAATAAATTGGGTTTCACTTCCCTTAAAAATACTGCGATACACCCCCTATACTTGTGGGTCATCAGCAAGCCGCCTCATTAAAAACCTTCCAGCCCCCTTAGGTATCCTGGTAAGGAAAAGAGTGTGTAAGAAACTTGCTGCCGAGATCAAACAAGTTTACATCGTTCATTACAGTAGAGATAATAAAGCTAGGGGGATCACCATCCCACGAATAAGAACTAGAATTATGAGAAAACCTAGCTAGAGTATGCGCCACACCATTTGCTTCTCTTGGACAATGTTGCACCACAATGTTACCAATCCGTTGTGCCGTCAGATAGCAATCCAAAAGAATAGCAGAGTATGGGCCCCATACCTCCACTTCACCATTAAAAGCTTGTACTATTTCCAGGCAATTAGATTTAATAATAACCGGAGTGCATCCTAGATCCTCCATCATTTGCAACCCTCTTAGAAGTGCGATCACTTCTGGTGTGGGCACACTTAAGAGGTTTTCTCCAACCCAACTTCTACCTGTAACCGCACATCCTTTGTGATCTCTCAAAACTGCCGCCACAGCACCAGTGCCATTAGGGAAATAGCTAGCATCAACATTTAGCTTATAAGTTTTTGTTGCTGGTTTTTGCCATCTTATAACTTTTGGTTCAACTCCTGACATACCTCCGGCATAATTCAAAGTCAGCCCCAGGATCGAGAACACTGTCCTGAACGGTGTACCAATTTGCTCTCCCTTGCAATATTCCCTTCGTTGCCACCAGATATACCACGCTGCAACAGATATTGTCTCCTTCAATCCTGGTTTTTGCCAAAGTGTATTTATGTGTCAAGTGTCCGTTCTTTCTCATGTGGTTTTTATCGGCTCTAGGCAATTCGGCGTGAAGTAACCTTACGAGTGCCGGATAAATGATATTTATGGGACTTGGTTAGGCCATTTTCCTGAATTTGTAATCTAACTCTACAGCAGGGATTTGGTCCTAGTAATGTAATGCTACTTCCATACAATAAAATAAGACATATAAATTTAGTAAAAAAATCAACCTTTTTAAATTTTGATTTGACTAAGTTTAGAGACAAAAATATGAATATCTACAAAAGAAAATCTAGGCAATAAGTCCACGATAAGACGTATTTTCATAGTGCATTTATTCTCAACTGCAAATGTTGATATTTTTGTCTATATCTTCGGTCAGTTGCATTATTTTGGACTTAAAAATATACGTACTCGTTATTTTTTAAATAGAGGTAGTACTAGTACAATTTATTACGCGCGTCTTCTTTTTTCTCACACATTTACGAGAGTTTCCCCCTGTTCCGAAGCGAAACACAAGCGTGGACCGTCGATCGAAGAACGAACCGCGGAGATGCTATCGGGCTACCTGCCACCGCCTATATAAGGACGCGCCGCCAGGGAGACAAACCCTACACAAGGACCCGGAGACTTCGGAGCGCTCGAAGACGCCGCCGCCGACCTCACGCCGTACTCCTCGCGCGCTCGTCCTCTCCCTCGCCATGGTAAGAGCCGATCGCCCCTACTTTCTACTCGACTGCATCGTGCGGTCCAATGCCGGTCTGACCAGCGCGCTCTCTCGCTTCGTGTCGCAGACCGTCAAGCGCCGCAACGGCGGCCGCAACAAGCATGGCCGCGGCCACGTCAAGTTCGTCCGCTGCAACAACTGCGCCAAGTGCATCCCAAAGGTGTGTTTGATCATGCGCCCGTTGTCCAAAATCGACTTTTTTGTGCGCGAATCGCTGTGTCAGTCTGTTGATTATGGTGGTATATGGGGTTTGTTTGGTGGTGCAGGACAAGGCGATCAAGAGGTTTCGGGTGACGAACATCGTGGAACCGGCAGGCATGAGAGATCTCAAGGAGGCGTGCGTCTTTGACGGTGTGGTTTCGCTTCCTCCTTTGATATTTTTTGCTCTTAGCTGTTGGATCTGTGTGATCGCCGACCACGCTAGCTGTAGTCTTGCAAGAATGCAACTTGGAAATTTCACTTCGACCCTGTTCTCTGATCCTCTTGTGAGTTGAAAGTTTCATCTTTTGATGCGTTTGTGGCATGATTGACAATTATTTATTTCCAGGTTACGTTCTGCCCAAGCTTTACGACAAGCTGCATTGGTGCGTGGGCTGCGCCATCCACAAGCACCAAGTCCGTGTCCGCTCTCGTAAGGATAGGAAGAACCGGGCACCGCCGCCGCGAAACTTCCGCCCCAGGGTACGGGCTCCTTGTTTATCTTTGTACCTTTTCTTGTCACCTGAGTTCTTGATATGGGTACATCAACTTGTCTTTTGTTTTTTATTGTGCTTGTTCAACAATTTGGTTAGCTATTTGCCAATGTTTCTGGAAATTATTTTGTCATACAGATGTGCTAGTCTCATTTATTTGTGCGATTTGACTTTGTTTCTACTATGTTTATCTAGTTATCTTTCGGTCATACCTAATAATGAAATTATCAAGTTGCTTCTGTAGGAGACTTCACTTTTGGACATCATTACGATTGTTCTGTAGTTAGGACTTAGAGGGCAACTTTGCCAAGGTTACCAACAGTTAATTTGGTTCTTCCCTCTTTTTCCCTGTTGTCAATATCATGCTCGCTGTTGGATGTTTCAACACTTCTATTAACCTCATGGTTAAATGGATGAACATCCATGCCAACAGTTCTGAAATAACTTCATATGGTTTTGTGGGGCAACATTGCCCAGGCTACCAAGATGCAATTTGTTTCCTCTTTTCCCAGTTGCCTATAGCATTTATCTATTGTTTGCTCAATGCCATTGACCTTCTCAGGTTCATGGTAGTCATACTTTGCCAGCATATGTTTACTTGCCAGTATTTGAGTTCTGCTTATGTGGTTTGTTACTAGATCTAATCACTGGGATTTTGTGAGGCAACTTTGCCGAGGTTACCAATATTTTTGCATGGTTTCCTCTTTTCCCTGTTGCCTATATCATCAGTCAGGTTGCTTGAGCTCATTGACCATCATTTGGTTAATGGAAGGCATCCTTGCCAGCATCTTTTTCCAGTTTTTTGCAGAGCATATGGTGTTCTGCAGCACTTATGTTACCTGAAGTGCTGCTTAAGTTGTGTTTATGTGGGTGTTGAGGCAACTTTGTCGAGGTTTCCAACAAATAGTTTGGTCTCCTCTCTCCTAGGCAACATCTTATTTGCGTGAAATATTAGTTAAATGCATTTGTTTTGTAGTACAACTTGCATTATCCTTGTCCAATTTATGTACCGATTGAAATATTTCTGTTTCAGTTATTAATGAGACTTTTAAATACGAAAATTTCTGAATTTAATCTTCAACTAAATGCTAGCAAATTTATTGCCAACAAGATCAGTTGCCGTTATTGTTTTGTTGTGGCATTGCTACTAAGAATGGACGCTAGTGTATTTATGTGAGTAACAAAGTGTGGTGATTCTTCTGTAATCCTATACTTAGCGTTTCCTACCAGTGGTCTTGAATCAGTTATTGCGTGCAAAGTGTAGGATACACTGAAAATAAGCTGTCCTTGGCAGATTTAGTCTTGGCAGCTCTTTTAGTTTCGTTAGTCAGTGCTGTACTAGAGGGCTGCAGTACTGATTGTTTTCAGCCAAAGCTTAGTCTTAATAGCTCTTTTGCTTCTTTTTTTTTGAGCTCTTTTGCTGGAACATCATTCTTTGCTGTGATTTCTACCGTCCGGGTATAATGCTGTTGTGCCTTATGGCTGATACTAATAATTTCATTTTGCAGGAAGAAAGACCTGTGGCCCAAGCTCCTCGTCCTGGTGGTGTCGGTGGTGGTACCGGTGGTGCTGGTGGTGGTTTCGGCACAGGCGGTGCTGGCGGTGGTTTCGGCGCTGGTGTTCCAGCTCCCAACGTTGCTGGCACCTGATTTAGCTTTCTCGAGTGCTCTACTTGTTCTGACCATTCTCTTACCGTAGAAGTATCTATCTAGCATGGTGCCCGTAGGTACTGGATGAGTTATGCACTTATGCATTTTGAGAAACCAATTATGTGGCCAGGCCAAATATTATGTTTTCATCTACCAGTTGTGAGCATTAGTTATGGACAAGGCTATATGCTATCTACGAATGTTATTACTCAGCAGGCACCACTTTATCTGGTTACCCCTAGTTCCATGTGTTTTTTGCCCCCAACTTGTTTCAGTTATCTTGCATTGTGAAATCTTGTGTAATTCTAGTCGCTTACTGAATTCGAGTGTGTGCATTTGCTGGTGGGCGTGAACTGCTCGCCTGTGAGTGGACGTGCTCATCATAATTCATAAGTGTGCCAAACTTTAGGTATCTGCATCATCCTGACAGCACTCATTTTCTTCTAATAATGCTATGCAAGGAAATTACACAAAATGGAATTGACTGTTAAACAACGTGTCATGTGCAACCTCACGTGTAACGTGTTAATGTCGTGTGAGTCAAGAATTGTAATCCACCGCATCATTATCTATAAGGTCCGGTGGTTAGTAGATATTTTCTGTTAGCGTGAGGTTAGATAAGATAGCGTGTGCGTTGTACTCGATCGATCAGATATCGATCTCTACTCGTAATCTCTCGGCAGTTGTTTTCCGTGCCGCTATTTAACACGCAGGCCACCCGAGGTAAAGGATAAGGCTTCTACCAAAACACCTCAACAAATTACATGGTATCAGAGCTCGGCTTCCTAAAACACATCTAGCAAGCCATGGCCGGCGACGCCTCCTCCTCGCGCGCCTCACCGGCAAATCCTCTCGCCGGATCGTCGGTGGCAGAGAAGCTAACGCGGGAGAACTTCCTCCTATGGGAGATGGCAGTCCTCCCTGCCATCTGTGGAGCCCAGCTAGAGGGCTTCATCAACGGAGAGATCAAGGCGCCGCCCAAAACCCTCACCGTCAGCAAAGGGGACAAGGGTGACACCACCGAAGTACCTAACCCAGCCTACGCCGCATGGGTAAACACTGATCGGCACGTTCTCCATTACCTCGTTAACTCTTTCTCGAGGGAGGTGCTGGTTTCTGTTGTAGGTCTGAAGACATCCGCCGCCGTATGGAAGGCGGTCAATGTAGGGGTTCGTAGCATGGAAAACAAAATTTTTCTATCGCATACAAACAAACAAGCCAAGATCTATCTACTAGATTGTAGCAACGAGTCGATGGGATAACTCACCCTCGAAGATTCCAAAGTGTTTAACGAGAGCAGATTCTCGTGGGTGATGTAGTCGTACTCTTTCCGATCTCAAGATCGCGTAGACGATCCTTCCGGCGCCACGTTCCAGCAGCGCTCCCGCAGTCGGTCACACGTTCGGTACTCGACGAAGACCTTCCTCTCCCTTGTTCCAGCAGGCAGCGGAGGTTGTAGCACTCTCCTCGTGATTCCGGCAGCACAACGGCGTGGTACCGGAAGTAGAGGGGAAATCCCGCAGGGCTTCGCCTTAAGCCGGTGCGAGTATGGTGGAGCTTATGAGAGAGTCTATTAGTGGTCTAGTAATTAGACACACCAATTAGAAGGCTCTAAACCAATTAGAAGGCTCTAAACCGCTGGCTAAAGCAATTAGAAGCTCTAAACCAAAACGGCTCTAAACCGGAGGTAGAAGATAGGAACTTGTGTGTCTAGGAGGGGAGCCCTGCCCCTCCTTATATAGATGGGAGGGGGCTGGCGCGCCAGGGGAGGGAGGGAGTCCCTCCCCAACTCGGCCTAGGGCTGGCCGCCGGCTTGGAGGAGTTGGACTCCTCCTCCAAGTTGGTTCCAACTCCTCTTGCTTGTTTCCCACAGTTTCTTGTTTTAGCCGTTTGACTTTCAAACTGGACATTTGACTTTTCTGTTTTAGGATTCAATTTAATCCTATATTTGGGACAGCAAGAACACTTAGTACATGATGCAATCATTCCAATATGTAATGACACATTCATGTACCCCTTCCCCCCCCCCCCCCCCGGAGTGCCGGACAATCCGGAACCTTCTAGAATATCCCCGATGAAAACACCGGAATCATTCCCGAACTCCGAAATGGGACTTTCCTTATATGAATCTTATTCTCCGGACCATTCCGGATCACCTCGTGATATCCCGGATCCCATCCGAGACTCCGAACAATATTCGGTCTCTTTCTCATAATACCATAACTACTCAAACAACGTCGAATCCTTAAGTGTGTCTCCCTACGGTTCGTGAATTATGCGGACATGATCGAGACACTTCTCCGAACAATAACCAATAGAGGAATCTGGAAATTTATATGGCTCCCACATATTTCTACGATTACTTTTCGATCGAATGAACCACTTACATACGATACCAATTTCCCTTTGTCTCACGATATGTTACTTATCCGAGGTTATGATCGTCGGTATCTCTGCATACCTAGTTCAACCTCGTTACTGATAAGTACTCTTTTCTCGTTCCCGTGATATGTGATCCCTTGTGACCAAGTCACATGCTTGCAAGCCAATTGGATGACATTTCACCGAGAGGGCCCAGAGTATATCTATCCGTCATATGGATGGACAAATCCCACTCTTGATCCATGTGTTTCAACCAATACTTTCCGAACACTCAATGCCACTTTTATAGCCACCCTGTTACGGTGTGGTGTTTGATGTCATCAAAGCATCCATCCGGTAAAGGTGATATGCATGATCTCATGGTCGAAGGAATTAGGTTACTATGTATCAGAAAGCATATAGCAATTGAACTATTGAAATGACTTGATCTTTATGCTACGCTTATCTATAGGAGTATGTCCATCACATCATTCTCCTAATGATATGATCCTGTTGTTAATAACATCTCTATGTTCATGATCAGGAAACCATGATCATATATTAACCAACAAGCTAGTTTAACAAGAGGCTTTACTAGGGACTCTTATTTTAGTTTACAAATCACACAAGTATTAATGTTTCCGGTTAATACAATTATAGCATGGTATGTAAACATTTATCATAAGTGTGAAGATATGATAACAACCACTTTATTGTTGCCTCTTGGGCATATCTCCAACAGTCTCCCACTTGCACTAGAGTCAATAATCTAGTTTCAAACCTTTGTGTATATAACACCTATGGCTTTCCGGTGTTGTATGTACACGATTGCTAGTGGTCAACTGATCTCCGGATCTGACACTTCCAGGTCCGTGTGTAATTGCATGTCTTTGCGTCTCTACGCATCACTCATTCTCTAATGAGATGGCTTTGTATAAATTTGGTCTTTCGGTGTGACCTTTAGCTCTTTGGGGTTAAAACATGTTGATAATATTGTCGCACAATATATCTTCATAGTATTATCCCACTGTGAACTACACCTAGTTTGATAACAAACTACTTGACTCAAATGCCCTCTTATGCTGCTAAAATAGCAGTCATATACTTAGCCTTTTGTTGTAGTATCTGTCACAATGTCTTAATTTTGGAACTCATCCAAATCCATTATGGAACTTACTTTCCATTATATTGTGCCACCCTTAGTTTAGATTGAGATAAACTTAATTTGTACTTTGTGACAAAGCTAGTATCAATGTAGTACTTTTACAATGAACTAACCATCTATTTGTCACTTCTACAAATAATATACTCTTAGTTCTTCCAAAAGATCATAAGAATATCCTTACTATTGTCCAATGATCATCTTACGAATCATTCTGGTATATGCTCACAACATTTAGAGCATAGGACATATCTGGATTTGTACATATCACAGTATGATTGATATAAATACTCTTTGTGATTTCATACATCAAGTATCAATCTATACTTGATTATTTGTTTCACTTTACCAAATGTCAATACACTTGAATATATCATCAACATTGAACTTATTCAATCCTTTCTGTGTGACAAGAACCTCTCTTGTAGTTTCTATATTGAACTCATTCAATATCTTGTCTATGTACTTCTGGCACAACCATATTAGCGTCTATTGATGCCAAATATTTGGGTTTTGCCTAAGTCTTTCATCGGGATGAAATTCTTAATATGTGTTAATAAAAGATACATCTTTTCTAATCAACAATATGTCCTCCACATAATGTATTAGAAATATGTTTTAGCGCTCCCACTTAATTTCTTGCAAACGCAAGCATCTTCATTGTCTCTGATGAAATTAAACTCTTTTAACAGTTTCATCATATTGAAGATTCCAACTCCGCTATGCTCATTCTAACCATTGAAGTTTGCATATGCTTTTAGCATCCATTGAATTAACAAAACCCTATGGACCGTGTTATGCACATGTCCTAGGTAACGATTCTATTAGAAGAACTTGTTTTGTTTATTCAACTACCATATAACAAATTATACGTAGTGGTTGCTACATTAATCCGTCTAGACTAAATATCACTATGAAAGATCAAAATCTTGTCATAGTCAACCCTTGAACATTGTTGTGAACTCTTTCCCAACATGTCGACTATTTCATAGATGTGAAACATCCATGTCTATTTCTTTATAGATCCAGACACAACTATAAGGTCTTACACCTTTCTCGAGGGTCCTTCAAGTTCAAAACTTGATTTCTCGTGTATGGAACTATCACGGATTTTATGGCTTCAAGCCATTTTACGGAGTCAGGGCCCATCATCGCTTCTCTGCATGTAGTCGGTTCATTATTCTCAAATAATGATTCAACCCTCAAATCTTGGTATTTGATTGTTCATCCGACCTACTTGTTTCAATAGGAACTTGGATCTCCGTGACCACAACCTTTGAGGTACGTGAACCATGAGCATTGTTGCTGCCTCCGAAACACTTTTCGGCGCTGCGCAACTCTGCACATATAGCTAAGGTTCTTTTAACCTTATCAAAGTTTCTATTGTCCTCCCACTTAACTTTTCACGAAAAATTCCTTCTCAAAGAAACTTGACGTTTTAAGTGACAAACACTTTTGTCTCCGATGTTATGGAGGAGTACTTAACAGTTATTTGAAATAACATACAGAGACAGGTTCATCCGACTTTGGTTGCAAACATCTTTCTTATGCATAGCATACCAATGTTTAAGAAAGGACAACTTGGGTTTTATCCCAAACCATAACCTTATATGGTGTCATTTCAACGGATTATGATGGAGCTCTTTTCAGTGGAAAAACGGTAATCTCTAAAGCTTTTAATCTTTAAAATACAATGGCAGTTTTATGAATTACACCTTTCGATCTTACCATGTCAAACAAGGTTTAATTACATATCTCGAACGCTCCATACTCTTATGGTGTTTCGGGAAAATGCAAATCCACGGAACGATTCCTTAAATCTTAGGTATTATGCTAAACTTGTAACTCAAATATTTTCCTTTATGATCTTATCATAAACTATTTATATTCTTGCTACAATGATCTTGCACTTCATCTTGAAAGTCTTTGAACTTTTCAAGTGTTTCATACTTTATCCTTATTAAGTAAATATTCATATATTCACTCAAATTTTCGGAGAAAGCATATGAAGTTGAAATCCATCGCTCTTGACTACACATAACGGACTTCGTACAACAATATGTACAAGTTCCAATAAGCTAGTCATTCGTTCCCTTTTGGCCTATGAACGAAGTTTTAATTATCTCTAGGAAAGTTTCACAAGCGTCATTTGATCAAAAATCAGAAGACTCCAAAATTCCATCCACATGGAGTTTCTTCATGTTATCTTTCCAATATAATTCAAACAGCGATGTCACTTCCTAAGTGATCTTTCAATCAATTTGTCTTTCGACATTTTAGCACTAGTTTTATGGATGTGATTTCTCCAACGAGATTTGTGAATCATCCATCTTTTATGGATTACGGCAATTATTTGAACAACCCTTTTGTTCTCATAATACCTGATAAAACAAATCTTTGAAGGCAAGCTTTGATGTTTAACGAGCAACACAATAACCCTTTATTTGTTCTCGATGAACATCATCACATATTCTTTTGCTAGTTACTTAGGCCATTGTAGTTCATGAATTGTGTTGTTTCGTATGACGATTCACACCAACAAATTCAGTATCAAATACTTGAGAACCACATTGTTTAATAAGCAAAGAATATAGCCATAACATGTATATCATCTATATACTTAAACTGAACAATTCTAGTCTTTTCTTTTCTGCCATATATTTATGAGATTCTCTTTCAATATTTCCTTTTCTATTTGAAAGAATCTATCAATATCAATAGTGGAGTCATACATATGACATATAGTCCAAAGCGTGTATAATTAAATACCAATGTCTTTTGGACTTGCACTTTGAAGTAGATCACCATCATCAAATAATTGGTGTTCTTTCAAATTCCTTTCTTTAGTAATCTCTTGGTGTAGTAAACATTTTACCTACATCAAATATTCACCCTTATCATGGAATCTTCCATGATCAAGCTACTTTTAGCTTATAACGGTGAATCATGAGTATAATGTTGCTATCCAAAACCTTTTGGAGGATTAGGACAACAAGTGTCTCCAACTTTTTGCAAATTCTCATCAAATATGAGAACATGACTTTTGACATATTATACTCTATCATGTTGCAACCAAAACTTCGTTTCAGATATCACAATATCTTCCACACATCATGGTTTCTGAAACAACTCTTTCAGATCCTAGATAACCTTGATATTAAGACAATCCTTTGAATATCAAGAATCATGGAGACAAACATGATACTTATATACTAACATTGGATTTGTTACTCTTGTTTTAATACCAATTATTAAACTTCATGGAGTAACCGGAACTTACTGAAAGTTTGCAATAGGACTTTAAACTTTAGATTAACACTTCAAAACAATACGATACCAGTTCGTAAAGTATCTAACCAGAATTCTATAGTTCTATCATCTCAATTATAACTAAGCGCAAGGTGGTAAACGGATGCCAATGACTACAACAACTATGCAAATTCACTTTGATTTAGTTTATGACAAATTGAGTTCTAATTAATAATTAAATTAATCTAGGTGAACTCCCACTCAAAACAATATCCCTCACATTGTTTTAGTGATCACACGAACCAAATCCACCACATCAAAACCGATCATCACGAGAGTTGATATAGTTTCAATGGCGAACAATCGACATGTTCATCATATCTACTATATGATTCATGCTTTACCTTTCGGTGATCCGTGTTCCTGAGGCCATGTCTGTACATGCTAGGCTCGTCAAGATCAAACCTTAGCTACCGCATAAGCAAATCTGGCTTGCTTACGTTGTATTCACCCGCGGAATCAAAGACACCCGATCATCACGTGGTGCTTTGAAGCAGCAAGCTTTGGCAACGGTGCATACTAAGGGTGAACACTTTAGAACTTGAAATTTATGTGCATGAGGGATCATCTTATAATGCTACCGTCGTCCACTAAGCAATACAAGATGCATAAAGGATTAACATCACATGCAATTCATAATATGTGATATGATATGGCCTTTCTTCTTTGTGCTTCCGATCTCCATCTTCAAGCACGAACATGATCTCCATCATCACCGGCATAGCATCAAGGTCAATGACGCTTCTTCATGGTTGTCGTCCACCAGCTTCAACTATTACAACTATTTTGAATAGACACGCAGGTCTTAACAGAAATTAAAGACAACCATATGGCTCCTGCCGGTTGCCAACTTACAATAAGGAACATTGCATACATCAAATATAATCACAATCATGGCCATATCACATCACTGCACACCCCTGCAAAACAAAGTTAGACGCCTCTACTTTCTTTGCATATTTTACGTGGCTTGGGGCTTTCAATAAGTGTCGTTCTAACTTACGAACAAGAACCACAACATTGATACTAGCATTGTTGATTACCCGTTGTAAATTGGATCTTAACTATGCTAGGAGAAACAGGCACCCGCAAAGCCACTTATGCAATACAAGTTGCATGTCAAACGTGGAGCAAGTCTCATGAACGATGTCATGTAAGGTTAGCCCGGGCCGCTTCATCCCAACATACCGCAAGATGCAAAGTACACAAAAAGCAATCTACAATAAAAGCATCAACGCCCACAATGACCATTGTGTTCTACTCGTGCAACAGATCTACATATAGACACGGCTCTGATACCACTGTAGGGGTTCGTAGCATGGAAAACAAAATTTTTCTATCGCATACAAACAAACAAGCCAAGATCTATCTACTAGATTGTAGCAACGAGTCGATGGGATAACTCACCCTCGAAGATTCCAAAGTGTTTAACGAGAGCAGATTCTCGTGGGTGATGTAGTCGTACTCTTTCCGATCTCAAGATCGCGTAGACGATCCTTCCGGCGCCACGTTCCAGCAGCGCTCCCGCAGTCGGTCACACGTTCGGTACTCGACGAAGACCTTCCTCTCCCTTGTTCCAGCAGGCAGCGGAGGTTGTAGCACTCTCCTCGTGATTCCGGCAGCACAACGGCGTGGTACCGGAAGTAGAGGGGAAATCCCGCAGGGCTTCGCCTTAAGCCGGTGCGAGTATGGTGGAGCTTATGAGAGAGTCTATTAGTGGTCTAGTAATTAGACACACCAATTAGAAGGCTCTAAACCAATTAGAAGGCTCTAAACCGCTGGCTAAAGCAATTAGAAGCTCTAAACCAAAACGGCTCTAAACCGGAGGTAGAAGATAGGAACTTGTGTGTCTAGGAGGGGAGCCCTGCCCCTCCTTATATAGATGGGAGGGGGCTGGCGCGCCAGGGGAGGGAGGGAGTCCCTCCCCAACTCAGCCTAGGGCTGGCCGCCGGCTTGGAGGAGTTGGACTCCTCCTCCAAGTTGGTTCCAACTCCTCTTGCTTGTTTCCCACAGTTTCTTGTTTTAGCCGTTTGACTTTCAAACTGGACATTTGACTTTTCTGTTTTAGGATTCAATTTAATCCTATATTTGGGACAGCAAGAACACTTAGTACATGATGCAATCATTCCAATATGTAATGACACATTCATGTACCCCTTCCCCCCCCCCCGGAGTGCCGGACAATCCGGAACCTTCTAGAATATCCCCGATGAAAACACCGGAATCATTCCCGAACTCCGAAATGGGACTTTCCTTATATGAATCTTATTCTCCGGACCATTCCGGATCACCTCGTGATATCCCGGATCCCATCCGAGACTCCGAACAATATTCGGTCTCTTTCTCATAATACCATAACTACTCAAACAACGTCGAATCCTTAAGTGTGTCTCCCTACGGTTCGTGAATTATGCGGACATGATCGAGACACTTCTCCGAACAATAACCAATAGAGGAATCTGGAAATTCATATGGCTCCCACATATTTCTACGATTACTTTGCGATCGAATGAACCACTTACATACGATACCAATTTCCCTTTGTCTCACGATATGTTACTTATCCGAGGTTATGATCGTCGGTATCTCTGCATACCTAGTTCAACCTCGTTACTGATAAGTACTCTTTTCTCGTTCCCGTGATATGTGATCCCTTGTGACCAAGTCACATGCTTGCAAGCCAATTGGATGACATTTCACCGAGAGGGCCCAGAGTATATCTATCCGTCATATGGATGGACAAATCCCACTCTTGATCCATGTGTTTCAACCAATACTTTCCGAACACTCAATGCCACTTTTATAGCCACCCTGTTACGGTGTGGTGTTTGATGTCATCAAAGCATCCATCCGGTAAAGGTGATATGCATGATCTCATGGTCGAAGGAATTAGGTTACTATGTATCAGAAAGCATATAGCAATTGAACTATTGAAATGACTTGATCTTTATGCTACGCTTATCTATAGGAGTATGTCCATCACATCATTCTCCTAATGATATGATCCTGTTGTTAATAACATCTCTATGTTCATGATCAGGAAACCATGATCATATATTAACCAACAAGCTAGTTTAACAAGAGGCTTTACTAGGGACTCTTATTTTAGTTTACAAATCACACAAGTATTAATGTTTCCGGTTAATACAATTATAGCATGGTATGTAAACATTTATCATAAGTGTGAAGATATGATAACAACCACTTTATTATTGCCTCTTGGGCATATCTCCAACAGTCAAGACGATGTTCGCAGCTCAGTCCCGGGCGAGGATTGCCAATCTGCGGGTGCTGCTGACCAAGACCAAGAGGGAGATATTCCCCTCTGCCCAGGCGTACTTCGCCAGGATGAAGGGCAACATCGACGAGCTCGCTGCAGCGGGCCGTGTCATCGGCGAAGAAGAGCTGGTGGAGTACATCCTTGCCGGCCTCGACGACCACTACAACCCTCTCTTCGCTGCGATCGGGAACGGGGCCGAATCCATCAGCCTCGCCGATCTCTACGCACGCGTTGCTGGCTATGAGGGCCGGATGCAACTCCTCGGCAACAACGGAGGCTTCCACTCCCCCGCCAACCTGATGGGCCGCGGTCGCGGTGGCTTCAACCGTGGTGGACGTGGCCGCGGTGCACCACGTGGACACGGTCGACGAGAAGGAGGAGGCCGCGGCGCCGGCCGTAACAACGGCAACGGCGGCTGCCCCAACCAGGGCAATGGAGGCGGCGGCGGGAAAGGAGGCGAAGACCGCCCCACCCACCAAATTTGTGGCAAACAAGGCCACAAAGCTTGGAAGTGCTGGTATCGCTATGACGATGACGAGCAAGAGGAGAAGAACGCCAATGCAGCCAACTTCTACCAAGTTGACACCAACTGGTACGGGGACACCGGCGCCACCGACCATATCACCGGTGAGCTTGACAAGCTCACCATGAAAGAGAAGTACAATGGTCATGATCAAGTGCACACGGCCAACGGAGCAGGTATGAACATTAGTCATGTTGGTCATTCATTTGTTCAAACCCCATCATCTAATCTATATCTTAAAAATGTTCTCCACGTTCCTAATGCCAAGAAAAATCTTGTATCCATACATCGTCTTACAAAAGACAATAATGTTTTTGTTGAATTTCATCCGTGGAATTTTTATGTAAAGGACAAGGAAACGAAGAAGGTGGTGCTTGAAGGGAGGTGCTCGAGAGGCCTCTATCCCTTGATTTCATCGTCATCCACATCCAATAAACAAGCCTTCAGCGTCTCCAAGCCTTCTTCAGAAGCGTGGCATAGTCGCCTTGGCCATCCCTCTTTTCAAATTGTTCAACAAGTAGTTCAAAAGCATGACCTTCCATGCTCTCAAGAGTCTAAGAATAAATTAGTTTGTGATTCTTGTAAAAAAGCAAAAGGTCATCAGTTACCTTACCTAAAGTCTACTAGTGTATCCAAATCGCCCCTTGAGCATGTTTTCTCTGATGTATGGGGGCAACACCCAGTTCTGTTGGTAGACACACATATTACGTAAGTTTTATTGATGATATTAGCAAATACACTTGGATTTATCTTCTCAAGCAAAGATCCGATGTTTTTCAAGTGTTTCATAATTTTCAACAACTTGTTGAGCGACAATTCAACACCAAAATTCTTGCCCTTCAAAGTGATTGGGGTGGAGAATATGAAAAGTTGAATTCCTTTTTCCAGAAAGTCGGCATTGAACAACATGTATCTTGTCCTCGTGCCCATCAACAAAACGGTTCGGCCGAAAGAAAGCATAGACACATTGTAGAGGTAGGACTTTCCCTTCTCGCAAATGCCTCCATGCCATTAAAATTTTGGGATGAAGCTTTTTTGACCGCCACTCATCTCATCAATATTCTACCCACCAAAGTCATAAACAATGACACTCCTACATAAAGACTGCTAAAAAAGGTTCCTGATTATTCATCCCTTCGAATCTTTGGGTGTGCATGCTGGCCGAATCTCCGACCATTCAATAAACGAAAATTGGCTTTTCGATCCACTCAATGTGTTTTTCTTGGTTATAGCAATATGCATAAGGGTGTAAAATGTCGCGAAGTTTCTTCTGGGCGTGTCTACATCTCCAGTGATGTAGTTTTTGATGAAACCGTCTTCCCTTTCGAACACCTGCATCCTAATGTTGGTGCTCTCCTATGCAAGGAAATCCTCCTTCTTCTAGGATATTCTCCCTCTGATTCGGTTTCATCTAATGGGGTAGGACAATGCAATGAACTAACTGCTAATGATTCTGTAAATCCTACTGTTTTTATTGCTCCCCAGCTGCAGCCCAGGTGCCCATCCGATGAAGCCCGCGATTCTGCAGCTCAAGGAGAAAGAATCACCCAATTTGGTGAAGAAACGGAGCCATACGGTGACGATCACGTCTCAGCCACCAACATACCTGGTGTGGCACACGAGGGGGATATGGCGCTGGTTTCCGCGCCGTCCACGCCAATCCCGGGAACCTGCGGCGCGTCGAAAACGCGTCCCGGAACGCGTGCCCCGCTAGGAGATCAGCCTCGGGCTGGTCCGCCCCACTCCAGCATCGACACGCATGCAAGCGGGCCCAGCGAGAGGCCTCGCACGCGCGTGGTGTACACGCGCCGAGCTGCAGGTGCAGCAGGTGGCTCCCGCCTGGAGCAATCCGGGCGCGCCACGTCGCCAACATCTACTCAAAAGAGTTGGCATGCTCACATGTACATCATCACCCACGCCTTTGTCTGCTTCAGAGAAACTTTCAGCCTTGGAAGGAGAAGCATCTGGTGAAGAGGACATCACAAAATACAGGAGCATTGTGGGAGCTCTCCAATACTTGACACTGACAAGACCAAGCATTTCCTTCTCAGTTAATAAGGTTTGTCAATTTCTTCATGCCCCCACTACTGCCCATTGGTCAGCAGTTAACAAAATACTAAGGTATATCAGAGGAACAGTAAATCTTGGTATAACCTTCAGGAGATCATCCTCTACACTTGTAAGTGCTTTTTCAGATGCTGACTGGGCTGGCTATATAGATGATAGAAAATCCACAGGAGGTTTTGCTGTATTTTTTGGTCCTAATCTTATTTCATGGAGTGCAAGAAAACAGGCAACATGTCAAGGTCAAGCACAGAAGCTAAGTACAAGTCCTTGGCCAATGCCACGGCTGAAGTAATTTGGACCGAGTCATTATTGAATGAGCTTGGCATAAAAAGAGATCAAGTTCTTTGTCTATGGTGTGATAATATGGGTGCAACATATCTCTCCACTAATCCCATTTTTCATGCTAGGACTAAACACATAGAGATTGACTTTCACTTTGTGAGAGAAAGAGTGACAAATAAACTTCTTGATATAAGGTTCATTTCTACTAAAGACCAGGTGGCCGATGGATTCACCAAAGCACTACCGGTGCGCAAGCCTGATGAATTTACACACAGTCTTAACCTCAAGAGAGTTGAGATTGAGGAGGGGTGTTAAACAACGTGTCATGTGCAACCTCACGTGTAACATGTTAATGTCGTGTGAGTCAAGGATTGTAATCCACCGCATCATTATCTATAAGGTGCGGTGGTTAGTAGATATTTTCTGTTAGCGTCAGGTTAGATAAGATAGCGTGTGCGTTGTACTCGATCGATCAGATATCGATCTCTCCCTATAATCTCTCGGCAGTTGTTTTCCCTGCCGCTATTTAACACGCAGGCCACCCGAGGTAAAGGGTAAGGCTTCTACCAAAACACCTCGACAAATTACATTGACTAGTATGCCGGATCAAAGAGTGTTGCTGTTTGCACATAATTCACTAGTTCGTTCAGATTGTATATCAATCTTAGTTTTAATGTCTTTGTTTATGTGAATTTAGCAGCAGATAGTTAGAGATTACTGTAAATGTTGGTGTAGATGCGATTCCGAGTACTATTGAGTCTTCTTCTCGGTTCCGAGTACTATTGAGTCTCCTTCTCGTTGGCCTACTGAGGCAGAAGAGATTATCGAGCTGTGGCACGAATCCAGTGTATCTCTATTACACAGAACCCACTTCCTTCCTCTTTGGTTATATGCATAACAAAAATGTGAGTTTTATATTTTTTAATATTGATACAGTCTCAAAATCTATGGCACCAATATTTGTGGAAACATGTGGTCTAACATATTAAATATACATTCCAAGAGCATATTTCATAATGAATCTAATAACATCAATTTGATATTTGGATGCTAGTTTTTTTTATAGATGCCTATAAATTCTAAAAAGACTTACATTTGAGATCAAGATGTAGATTTAGGCCAGTGGATGTGGATGTCAATGTGATGGTAAGGGAATATAGAGTAAGAATGAAGACACGGTCAGAAATAAGGTACACTTAAACGCATATAAGGGGGCGGCCAGCGGAAACGAGATCAAGTGATCACACACGCAAGCGATCACAACTCTAGCGGCAAGTTGTTGACTCTACCGCATCTGAATCAGGGTTTTTCATACCCGGTACGCGATTGGTGGTGTTTGTGCCCCCAAAGAAACTTTTGTTGGTGGAGAGAAAAAACAGGACTTTTCAATACAAACTTTGATCTTTTTTATTTGAATACCATTTTCTGAATGGTTAAATGTCGTGACCTCCATGGCATTTTGCGCAAAGTAGTAGCCATAATGTACCATGTCAAATTGCCTCTCATATATTTGACCTAATGGTACCAAATCCCGGTGACTCAAAGTTGTAATCGGGCACATACGCATCTACACCTTCCATTTCAGAAAAACAAATACCCCTGTACTTATAGGGTGCGTAACTCTAGTAAAAACATTATAATTAACACAATATATATGCTTGACACATCATATATGTTCAAAAAAAATGTTGTGTTGTGCATGAGTAGACCTCAAGCGCCTCATGCACATCCGACGGCAGCAGCATCATGTCCAGCTGCACTGAACCCGCACCTCGTATGGCAAATGCTTAAGTTACATGCGCACCGTGATACAACCTGCAGGTACAGATTGGCAACAATGGGCTTCAAAAAAATGCCAGCAGTGGCAACTCAGGAACTGCTACCAACTACCGCACAAATGGTACTCCCTGTCTTGAATTAGATGTCAGCAAATTTGCCTTGATTCCTTATATCTATACAGAGTATTAAAATTGGGAATTGGTGAATAAGGTGCCTTGTCCAATATTCATAGATGTTTGCACTCTGTCAGTCTCCTTAGGTCTTAATTACAGTCTTGAATAAGGCATGATTCTAAGAGGCAACGGGCCAAGTGGCGTGCCAAAAAATGAATTTCAGGATCTCACAACTAATCCTACTTGAGAAATACAATGGAGCGGCTATGTGTCACACTCTATGCTACGGATAATTTACATGATGGTTGACTAGAAAAGAGATTGGCCGTTCTTAAGTAACGGGCCTTTGGCCTGTTTATGTGCCACTGCTAGAAGGCCACTCAAGAAGTCGATTTCAAGCAAGTCCCTTTCTGATAGGAGTATCTTTCGCTTCAGTAGTGTATAGGCTCCTCAACACAGGCACCTCCGCCCAGTTAACCCAGTTGTTCACTTTAGATCCTAACTTCATGATAATCCATCTAACGGATCAACCGTTGCAAGAATGCCAAATGTCAGCTATGCATCGGACTTCAGAACGTTGTTAGATGGTTGTTTCATGACGACTCTTGCCCTTGGTTACTACTCGCTTGACCCACTGTTTCTTGAGGAGGAATCTGCAGGTATAGTATG
Organism: Avena sativa; assembly: GCA_916181665.1. Classification (NCBI taxonomy): domain Eukaryota; kingdom Viridiplantae; phylum Streptophyta; class Magnoliopsida; order Poales; family Poaceae; genus Avena; species Avena sativa. Next base: position 463,580,155 of record OV702287.1, read on the forward strand.
TTTTATTCCGGATGTGGCAACCAAGCTGATAAATAGTACAGTAGAGGGTGTGAAGACATATACCTCGTGAGGGACGCTTTCCCTCCATTGCTTCTTTCTTCTCCTGGCAACTTTGACAAAGGAACGGACCATCCCAGGGAGATGCCTTTCCTGGCTTCGACAAACCCTCGTGTATTGATATCCCCTGACCAGACTCTAACTCTACTTGACAAATTGCACATACGAAGAGCTTGAACATATTTCGGACAGGATAGTCAGAGTCTAACCTGCAGTCACCAGAAATAAAATGTCACAAATCTATAGGGACTGGGTCATTAAGTTTGGATGAGACACAACAGGCAAGTTGTTCAAGTTCATATGATGTTCGGCTTTATCTGATTTTTTGCTTTGAACAGTCCACTTTTCGACCCTAAACTTCAGCAGAGTTCACTTCTCAACTCGAAACTCGAACCATTTGAATTGCAACCTTGAACTGTTGAAATGTTGACACATTTTTAACCTTAGTTGGTTTAACAAGTGGCTTCGGGTGTGAGGTTGTGGACATATGGCATCCACATCTGTCAAAACCACTTGTCAGACCGCCTGACGGTGAAACATGACTGTTTCAATTGTTCAAGTTTGTATTTTAAATGGGATCGAGTTTAGAGTTGACAAGTGGTGGGACATGTGGCTCGTTCCTTTATTGTCAACAGAAAAAAGAGACTAAAACTGCATAAGAAGTCACTAGAAGGACACACATATTGAGAAAAGTTTGAGAAGCTAAAAGGGCGTATATTACGAAAGAAGGGAGTATTAGACAATGACATACACAGTACTTAGCCAACTGAACTTTTTGTTAGATGTATGGCATCAAACGTTGTCACAGAATCTAATAAATATTTCGTTCCAGTATATACAATTTCAGCCTGCAGAGTAAGGTCACTTCAGTAGGCATTGTAGGCCTCAGGACCTGTAGCACATGTCTGATCTCCTCTGTTGTGTTTTGCTTTCTTTGTCCCATTTCTAGCCTAGCATAGATTTGGTTTTGTTTTGCGTTGCTTTGTTCGCCTGGTTAGGATAGGTTTTGTTTTGTCTTGGCTTTGTTCTGTAAGTTCATTGCACCGAATCAGTGTGTTTTTTCTAGTACAAAATGACATGGCATTCTGATGCGTGTTCGAAAAAGAAAAAGGTCGTTTAAGTTGAATATGAGGTGTTACTGTAAAAGGTAATATCATCCAGCTCAAATGGAGTACTATTTCAGTACCGGTAGCGAAGAAGTGCTCTCCTAGTGACAGTTTATTGATGAGAGAGGAAGCTTTAAGTTCACAATATAATTATGTTTGCACTATTATGCATCCATTGAAAAGATGGAGCAAAGGGAACATACCATCTTAACAGTGAAGGGCATCCATCCTCAAAGACTTCCTCCACCAAGTCAGGCTCAGAAGTTTGTTCCGTATCAGCCTGAGATAATGAGTCTGATGTTCTTTTCTTGAAAAATATATTTTTGATAAGACTAAAGCCATTCCGTGCCTTCTTTCGAGAATGTATAGAGGATTTCGGTTTTTCTGGCGGCATCATGTCAATGACAATACAAGTTGTATCATCTCTTAACCCTTTTGATTCCACTGCTTCCTGCAAAAGACCAATCCGGAACAATATTCTTCAAATACACAGAAACAGACCCTTGGCTGTGTGTTCAAGGAAAAAAAAGGAACAAACTGAGGATTTTAGGCTGTATGACAAGAAATGTGGTGCCAGGTAACTGTACTTTGACAATCTGCTCTGCTGCAGCCTCTGGTGAAAGCCCTCGTGCACAGCTAAAAGCCATCTCCGCAGTCAACGCGTCCCAAACACCGTCACTTGATATAACAAGACGACCTCCAGCACTAGATAGCTGCAGCAAACATTAGAAGACATTAGTAATTTCAAAATGTGGTAAAACATCAAGGTATTTAAAAATACTTTATTTACAAGAACGCGGTTGTTTCACACATGGGTATGGAGCACCCTTTGTATAGTACACTTTGTATATTTAGAAATAACATGGATTTTTGTATGGATATACAACGTGGATAACATTGTACACTTGCAAAACATCACGCAAAATATGACTATTCATCAGCCACACAAAAAGTTTATACTAGGGCAACTCTTGTCATATTTGAAAATGCATCTTATCTTTATTGTACAATACACAAAGTGGTACACCAAAATTTGCAAGTGTGCATATGATAGCATGTTGTAGAACTATGACATTTTTAGATTGTTTTGAAATGTACAGGTTGTGTTTCTTGCAGCAGGATTCAAACGTGCCCATGTCTATCAAATTTACGTAGAAAATGGACAATTTCACAAATTAACAACAAATACAGATGCCAATAAGAATGAGATTGTCCAAACAATAGTTCTGTTTCTTGATCTGATATTACTATTATTGTGGAGGTTTTGAATATGATTTTCTACAAAAGTGATGCATATAAAATCTTAGGGCAGTGTACCTTGATCTGCTTCACAAAAGGAACAGCGATGATGAATTCACCTACATCCTGATCACCAATTGATCTTGATAGGCATAAACCACCTGGCCAACATCGAAGGGGCCCAATCTGGATGGAAAATCAAGGAAACAAGGGTCAAGCGTGAGGTGTGAATCAGGCCTACAAGCACAATTGTGTTTCTCAAGAGATAACCTATGAAAGTTATACGGCACACGTAATCATAAAAATGTGCAAGTGCAAAGATTTGAACTGAAGCACTCAGATCAACAGTGAACACTCAACACCATGTACAGTGACTGAAAATTCCGTTGATAACTGAACATTGGGGATGCAGTTCTAAACCAAAAGAGCACTCGTAAGTACTTTGATTTGTTAGTCGGACATCAAATCAAATTACTCCCACAAAGAAACAGAAGAGAAGGAGAGAGCTTTAAATAAAAACAAGCCCTGTTAACCAGATGAAAAGTCTACACTTTGAATAACAGATAGCAGAACTTTCCAAGTCACACCAAACTCGTTGAAATGTTGCACGGATGAAGATTCAGAGATAGGAAGTTCCTAGCCTGGCACAACCGCACAATATAAAACAGAGGGAGAAGTTGAACAGCGAGAAAAGGCGAAGATGAGAACCTCAGCTCCACCAATAACATTTAGTCTTCCAACTTCACCGCCACATTCCGTCACGCGTCCAACTCTGCAAGCAAAACGGAACCGACAAGCCATGAGGACCAACGATGTCAATGATAATAAGAGAAAAGGCAAAGCTTCGTGATACAGAAATCTTACTCCTCTCCACAAGCATCGAAGCGGTGGTCAGCCGACAAATAGTAGATTGAACCCTCAGCTTCAAGGACACAGCGTGAATCGCCAACAGATGCGGCGGTCACGACAGAGCCGTCGATTATGACAAGCGTCACGGTCGTCCCTGACGAATGCGCTGAAACACACAACGCAGACAGAGTAGACAGACAAGGTTTAGTTAGCTCTTGTGATGGATGTACTGGTGGTGGTACCACCGGGGCATGCCCATGCACAATTTGAATTGAATTGAATGGCCCTTTAACTCGATGTGGTAGAGTATTTGGTCCTACAACAAGTAGATCGATGTGGCAGTAACTGGTAGTAGTACTGGCTGTACTTTTGTCTATGGAGGGCCTTAATTAGTGTAGTCCCTTCCATGTATGGGATGGAAGGAATTTTCACCTCTTGTCTGGAAATCCTTGTCGGTCTTGACGAAGCCGGCGACGAGCGCCCTGGGCAGCGCGGCGAGCCAGTCGTCCCTGGTGAGATCGGCGGGGACGCACCCGAGCACATTGCGGAGGAGATTTTCTTTGGCGTACACCGCGGCGGCGCTCCCGTTGTGGCCATCGAACATCTGCGCAGGAAAGGAAAACCAGACGACGCCCTTGAGAACCGAGCGAGACCACGCAGATCGTCGGGCGGGCGGGCGGGCGAGATGAAATGTAGAATGCGGGCGAGAGGGAGGGGACAGCGTGTCTTACGGCGAACGCGGAGAAGGATGCGCCCGGGTGGCGCTCGAGGCCCTGCTTGAGCATCGCGTAGTCCTCGCCCTTCCTGGCCCGCCCGGCCTGCCCCGCCGCGAGCAGCGGTCGCGCGCCCCCCGCCGCGTCGGCCCGCTCGGCGGAGGCCTCCCGCCGCAGCAGGTCCTCGAGCGTCATGCTCCCGTGGCGCTGCCTCGGCGTCCTCGCCTCCGCCGCCATCGTGAGAGGAATAGTAGTCAGATCCCGGCCGCGGATCGGGCGTGCATCGCTGGCAGGCGCGCAGTCGCAGGGCGATTCGAGCTGAGAGACTCAACTCGCACTCGCTCGCTCGCGGTGGCTGTGTCGTGCTCGTGCCTGCCTGGCTTGGTGTGGTCGGGAAGCGCGGCAGGCAGGCGGCCCCCAACCTTTTTCCCTCGGGCGCGCGGCGCGGCGCGGCGCGAGCTGTTGCTTTGCGGGATCAGCCAGAGAGGGAGAGAGGGGGGAGAGGGGCCCGGCACTCACATGGGGGCGCGCGGCGCGGCTACAAGAAAGAAAGAAAGAAACAAGACGCGCAAATCCAGCCCGCTCCCACGCCCACGCGCGCCGTCCCCGGCCGGACAATTGAAAACGGACCAATCAGGTCCCGCGCCACCGAATTAACGTGCGTTTTTAACGGCCCCGGCCCCGGCCCCCGCCCCGCGGCAGGTAAACGAAGATTGGCGGTGGCAGAGAGGTAGGACTAGTCTGCTCGTCCCAACTCTGTCCCGTGACTGTCCTACGCTCACGAGTCACGAACGAAACGAGTCTGGATCCTAACGATGATTCTTCTACGCAATAAATCACGAGATCGCGCGACGACCTTGGACTAGTACTACTACCAGTAGATATTTTCGCAGGTTCGGAGCAAAGACATGTAGTAGTATATACGCTCGAAAAATCAAACCGGGCATAACGAGGCGCGCCTTGGTTGAAGCTGAAAGTGGACGTGGTTAAGAGGAGCTTTCTGCTCGTTTTCGTTTCCTTTAATTTAGTTTAGCTGTTCGCCTGTTCACATGGATGGATGCAACCAAGGAAAGCGCTCCTCTGGCATCGCTGTCCTTGGGTGTTGGCACTTTCTTGTTTCACATTTTGGCTGTTTCTTTCCATGACTCGGTTCATTTCTCTCTTCTAGATGGTGGTTGGGGATGAAAATTATGGCGGGCCGGCTGCTGCTGACTGGCAAGGCAATGCCGCGGAGGAACGGTTTCCCTTCTTAATCTGCCGGCCGTGGCTCTAGCTTGCTCGCGCTGCTCTGGTCGTCTCTTCATCGATGATGGATGTGATCGCATCATCAAGTACGCATGTGATGAAGTGGGTTGTCAACTATGCTATACTTCACGAGACCTTGGACTCGCTCCCTCAACCGCTACAGTAGAGGGTGATTGTTTCAGTCTCCCCGTCAGATCCACCCTCGCCACCAGCGATTCGCCGGTTCCCCCGCCTCCGCCGGCCTCTCCGGCGGCGGGAGGCTGGTGAAACCTCGGATCCCGGTTGTACATAGAGTAGGAGCTGGTAGGGTTCCCAGCGGCGGCGGCCTGGAGTTGGGGGCGAGGCTGTTTCGGGTTTTGAAGGTGGTGCTTGCCTTCTCCGGCGGTGGCGCTCGGTGCAGCATCGGCGGAGCACGCCTTCGCCGCGCTCGTGGCCCATCAGGGTCGTCGTGTGCGGTAATAATACCCACCCCGGATCTCGTGGCGGCAGATCCGGTCGAGATGGCTAGAGATGCTGATGTTGGAGCTGGACGATGCAGCCGTTGATGGAGGATGGAGGTTCTTCGGAGTTCGAGTTTCGACGACTTCCCGTCCGCAAGGGGTCTTCTTCCGATCCAAGGCAACAGAGGAGAAGCTGCAGCGGCGCGCCATCGATGCGTTCTTCGTCGGCGTCTTCATCGGATTGCAGAAGGGCTGTTATATAATATCTTCCTTTGGGTTGTATCTTTCTGTAATTTGCTGGCTTCAATATAATCAGTATTTCCCTCGGGAAAAAAACTATGCTATACGTCATAATCTCCTAGAAGATTGTAGGGGATCTTGCTCGAGGACGCCATTCTCCTTAGATGAAAGAGCTGCTATACATGAAAGGACGATGGGTTGGATTGAAAAAATAAAGTTGAAGTCATCCTTTTGAATGAAATTTCCTCCAGCACTTACTTCAAAAAAAAAACCTCCAACACAGGTGTCATCTGCAGGGGAGACACCTAAGGCCTTGTTTGGCGAAAGTGTTTTGTAGTATTTTAGTGGATATTACCTCTAGTGTCTTTAGTGAAAACACCCGGCTCACCAAAAACCTGTGTGGCAGCCGCGAGTAAGAAATCACGTCTCCAAATCTCGTCAACCCCGGCGTGTATTATAGGTTTACTCGGGCTTAAATGAGTGGAAGCCCGGCTGCAAAACAGATTATGTAGTGTTTTTCTAAGTAATAGACTAGGCCGGTAATTTACAAGTGAGTCTGTATAGAAACCGGGCTGTCAAACTAGGCCTAACTAAGAGCATCTCCGAGAGATGATGTAAATGGAAACTGTTTTAGCAAGAGAAAGCCGGCAAAACCCAGGGCCCCAAAACTCTAAAACAGGCTCCATCGCACTAGAAAAATTAACCAGTGAACAACTATGATGTATATATGCCATTAGGAGTGATCATGTGTGTATATAACACGATGCTGTTCACATTACTATTCTAGTACTCCCTCCGTCCTAAAAAAAAATCATAAATTTATCTAAATTTAGATGAATCTAGCACTGTTTAGTATATAGATACATTTAAATTTTAACAAACTTGCGTCGTCCTTTTTTATGACGGAGGGAGTATATGAATCGTACACGTTGTAATATCACTGTTACTATCGAGAGTGATAATTTTTTTTATTTTTTTGAGGGAACGCCACATGGCTACTTTAGGCCTTCACAATGGAAGGTTCTTGGCACGGTATCATAGGCAAATTGCTTATGTGGCACTATACTTAATGAGGAGAGATGGTGATGTTGTATCTTAGCTAAGATACAAGCTTGCACGAGACCATAGGCAAAAAAGAATGGCTAGCCCAATAGCATGTCCACAAATCATCAAAATCATTAAATATAGAGACACCACCTAAGATACAATCCATTGAAGGGGTGGTCTCTTAAGTATTTATTTTGCCTATGATAACGTGTTAAGAAACACTCCATTGTGGAAGGGCTTATTGATTTTCAAATAGGCTTACACCGTTGGCAAGGATTTGAATAGCAAAATCGGGTGAATCCCCATGCCAAACATTGGTCAGAGAACCCACCACTCTACTAGCTAGAACATGCGCCATAACATTGGTTTCTCTATGAGAATAATAAAATAAAACATGAGAGAATCCTTTTGCTAACACCCGGATTTTTAATCTCAGATGCCCGTTAGGCCATACCTCGCAATCCCAGGATTAACATTTTTACGAGACATAACGGATTGGATATCACAGTACATCATCCATTATAAACCATACATAAGGTCTTACACAAATAAGGATCTCATGATCCAGTCTTTAATACAACAAGCAGCGGAAATAAAAGATAAACGTAGCGGTGGGGTCCATCTTCAGGGGCACAGGCAATGCTGACGAAGGCAGATAGTCCTAGTTATCATAGTCGTCCTGCTAGCCATCATCTTGATAGTCTCCTTCATAGTCTGGCCATGATAATAGCCAGGGACAAAAGCCATGAATACTCTTTAAGTACTCGCAAACTACCTCTAACAAGTAATATAGTTCTAGGTTAAAGTGCTAGATCTAAGTTTAACTATAAAGTTAAGTTTGACACCTAAGCTGAGTTCTGAAGCAAAGAAAGATAAAATAAAGTTCTAGAATTACTTAAGTTGGGAAGCTAATGTCATAAACACAACCCTGTTGTGGTCAAGTCAAGATTCATCATTCATTTCATAAGTTGTTTGAAAAACATCTGACAACGAAACAATATGGTCATTCCAACTGTCCATAACCGCGGACGCGGCTATTCGAATAGTTTGACACTCTGCAGAGGTGGTATACTTTCACCACAAGATTCGATACATCTGTCAGGAATAACCCTGAATCATCATACTTAGTATGCAGATAATCAAACATAACTTTCCCTTTTACACACCCTAGTATAAGCACCTCTCCTATGAGCATCGCCTCCCAACCATGACCATCAGTCATCTTGGGCACTGCATAGGTGGACAACATTGAGAGGTAGCCTCAGCTCAGACCTCTCCCGCGAGAGAACTAATACTAATGCATATAAATTTCCAGCTAAGCCTAATTCAGGTAATGTGGTTGTACGGTAAATTTGGAATGGTATCGCATCCGAATCCAACCATCAGTTTTATAAAAGGGTTAAGGCTCATGCCTCAACATTTTCATCATCATAAATCATTTGTGTTTCTCAATACATGTCAAAACATCTCAATAGAATGACTCATCATTCCAAGGTTTTCATAATTCATTTTCACCAAGTGCTCCCATCTAAAGTGACTCAAGTGTTTGATCTACTCTAAACTACTAAGTTAAGAGTGTTCACTAAGGTGGAAATGGTGGGATCAATCTCATGCCATAGAATGACATATAAAGGGTTCTAAATAGGTCAAGTTTTATACTCTTTATGCTACCTTCAAAACAAGTAAAGAACTTTGGGTAAAGTAAAGGAAGTAAAGCTTGTAAATAAGACTTGGGGTAACTAATAGTCAAAGTGATATGCCTCAAGCATGCCTATAGCATCTTTGCTAAACCATCTAGTTTAATCCTAGCTTGCTAAGCATTATACTTGCAAGTGTTAGCTTGTATTGTTAATAGTGGCTTTCCATGGTTGGTGCAGTGGTTGAAGTTTTCTTCTTCTTCTTCTTGGTAGAACTCCTCCTCCTCGTAGACTTGGTAGGTACTATCGTCTATAAATACATACAGAGTACACAATCACCAAACAATACTTAACTACTCTAATTAGCACACTAAGGCATACATTTGATGATATATTATCATCACAAGCATCACAAGTTTTATTAACTAGTTTCATTCTTTTTAATTTAGAAAAGTAATTTCTACTCATTGAAAAATTAACTAAAATTTAATATTCACCACTTAAAATATGGGATCATGTGGACACATGTCATCACCACATATTCTAACATGTGGGAATGGGATTTAAGAGTTGGATCATAATTACCTTGATTTAAGTTCATTATTTAATGATTTAAAGTGACTAGAAATGCCTATATAGCATTATTTTGGTACTAGTCCAAAGTCACTGCATATAAACCTTAATATTATTACATATTCAGATAGGTATGGTGAAATGTGATTTTTGAGAGTTGGAATCATCTCAAAAGCTATCATGGTTGAATTTTGAAAAATGTTGCAAGGTGCAAATGCTTCTGTTTTATTATTTTTACTAGGAGAGATCTATAACTCTAATTGAATTGAATCTAACGGGCTTGGATAGATCATTTCAATACCTTTTAGACAAAATTGGTTTCATGCAATTTGGAGTTGTAAATCTCTCTGAATTGATTTTCAAACTCAGAGACAGAACTAAGTTTAAACTAAATAGAAAAATCCTAATTCAAACTAACTGGGTCACGCGGGAAACTCTAACGGGCCGGCCCAGTGTCACTCCGCAGCGCGGGGCTCAACTGACAGGGGGATCCACAAGTCAGTGGCTCATAACGTGCGAAGCGGTACGGGGCAATGTGGGACGTTGGATTAGAGTGGGAATCAACGACTGTGGCTTTTCGTCGACGACGGACCTGTCGCCGGCGAGCTCGAACCCTAGCGGCTCGGTGGGGGTGCATAGGGGGCATACTAGGGCTCCAGCAAGGTCGGCGAGGCGGGCAAACGGACTGGTGGTCGACGGCGAGCTCAGGGACGGTCGAGGCAGCTCCGGACCGGGGGTGGTCGTAATCAGCGGCGCCCTTCTCCTTCAGAGGCGGCCTACTCCGGTGCAATTCCGGCGAGCTGCTGCTCCCCTTGCTCCGGCTAGAGGTGGGGAACGGTCAGTGAGGTGAGGGGAGTGGAGTGGTGTGCTTCAAATGGCTGGGGGTGCCCTCCTTTTATAGGCTCGATGGCGAGACTGAGAGGGATGGGCAGGCGACGGTGGCGACATGGCTACGGGCGGCTAGCGGCATGGATGAGGGTGGCGATCGACGCGCGGTCTCCTGGCGGTGCTCTAGGAACTTAGTGCTGGCTTAGGGGTGGTGGTATGCTGTCGGGGGCAGCTGGCACTCTGAGCGGCAGAGGCGGCGGTGTCCACGGCGAGCGGGGGTTGTGGTGCGTTGGGCGGCGAACGAGCATGTCTGTCGTGTTCCCTGGGTCATGGCGGAGCGGTGGGCGCGGGCAGCGGTCGAGCGGTGGCTTGTGCACGCGTGCCGGGTGCGGCGCTCTGGCGCGTGCTCGGCATGGCGCGGTGGCACTGGGCGCGTGGATTGCTCGGTGATCCACTGCTGGGCTTGGCTCGGGGAAGGGACAGAGGGTGGCGGTGAGGTCCTGGCTACCTCCTAGACATGGCGAGAGAGAGGGAGGTGGTCTTCTAGGGTGAGTGCATGGTCGGCCGGCGAGCTGGTGCTCGGGGTGGCTCGACACTATGGCTAGGGACAAGGGGGTGAGGTGCTAATGGTCTGGTTAGATCATGAGGGGACAAGGGGATTAAATGGAGATCAAATGGGGGCAAAACCCTGTTCAAAACAGTGAGCTAGGATTTAGAGTTTAAACCTGCTTGCCAAGTGTTTGATTAAATGGCCGCAAGAAATAAACTTTTGAATTTTGAAAAGATTTTTGGTGGGTTTGCTAGGCATAAGCTTGAGACTCTGTGGTTGCTTGGGTTTTGAAAATGGAGCTTGTTTGAGTGGTTTTTGAAATGTGGGATCTTCCCATATGAAATAGATTCAATTTTAAACTGTCATTTAGATTTAGTATTTGAATGTTTTTAGCAGATCACAAAGTGGGCCTTGGTACCTCATTATGTGTACTAGCAAGGGGTGTAAAGATCCACAAATGTTTCTGTTAAGTTTTGAGTACTAGGAATAGCCAAAGTGGGCATGAGAGTTAATTTGGCCAAAATGACCGTTCCTCATTTTTAATTGTTTTTTATTTTATTTTCTTTGGGATTTGCTTGGGAAAGATTTAGATGATGTTTATTTCACCTAAGAAACATTTTACAAGCAAACAATCACAGAACCATGGCAATTCAAATCAATTACTAAATTAAATGCACATACACATGAATGCTTTCATTTTTAATTTGGAAAAGTTTTTGTTAACCCTAACTTTGATGGTTTGGATCTTGCTAAGCTTGGATTAAAGTTTTGGGATGTTACAAACCTTCCCCCCTTACACAAAATCTCGTCCCGAGATTTACAAAGAAAACTAGGAACTAAAGAGATCTGGGAACTCTGTCCTAATGTAGTCTTCGCGCTCCCAAGTGGCTTCCTCCTCGGTATGGTTGCTCCACTGAATCTTGAGAAACTTGATGCTCCTGGTCCTGGTGGTTCTGTAGGCTTCTTCTAAGATATGGATGGGCATTTCCCGATAGGTTAGGTCATTGTTGATCTCTATAGCTCTGTGATTGATGTTCTTGAAAACTTCAGTCTTCTCGGGCACTTCCAAGCATTTGCGAAGTAATGAGATATGGAACACATTGTGGATGGCTGACATCTCTTCAGGCAGTTCCAGTTGATATGATACTTCTCCCCGACGGTTCAGAATCTTGAAGGGTCCGATATATCTGGGGGCTAACTTTCCTTTCAGACTAAAGCGTTGAGTTCCCTTCAATGGTGAAACCTTGAGATACACAAAATCTCCGACATTGAAAGTCAGGTCTCTCCTTCTCTTGTCAGCATAACTCTTTTGTCTGGATTGAGCGGTCTTGAGGTGCTCATGGACTTTGTGAACTTTCTCTTCTGCTTCCCGGAGAATGTCGGGTCCAAAGATCTGACTCTCTCCTACTTGCGACCAATTTAAAGGGGTACGACACTTTCTTCCGTATAGGAATTCAAAGGGTGCCATCTGCAAACTAGCTTGATAACTGTTGTTATATGAGAACTCTGCAAAAGGCAGACAATCTTCCCATTTTGATCCGTATTCCAACACACAAGCTCTAAGCATATCCTCTAGGATCTGGTTGACTCTCTCAGTCTGTCCATCAGTTTGCGGGTGATAAGCGGTACTGAAGTTCAACTTGGTTCCTAATCCTTCTTGGACTTTCTGCCAAAATCTCGAGGTAAACTGGGTTCCTCGATCTGATACGATGGTCTTGGGGGTTCCATGCAGGCTGACAATCCTAGCAATATACAGTTCTACTAACTCGCACTCTGGTAGGTAGTCTTGACAGGTATAAAGTGATGGGTTCATAGCATGGAAAACAAAAAATTTCTACCGCAAGAATGAACAAAACCTAGATCTAATCTAGATAAAAGCCAAGATCTAATCTATTAGACATGAGCAACGAGATAGATCTGTACTAACCCTCGTAGAACTGAAAGCGTTACGAGATTAGATCTCGGGGTTGATGTAGTCGATCACTTGCCGATCTCAAGATCGTGTGGACGATCCTTCCGACGCCGTGTTCCGGCAGCGCTTCCGCAGTCGGTCACACGTGCGGAGTCGAAGCAGACCTTCCTCTCCCCGTTCCAGCGAGCAGCGGAGGTAGTAGATCTTCTCCACGGAATCCCAGCAGCACGACGGTGTGGTGGTGGTGGTGGAGGAGAGAATTCTGCAGGGCTTCGCCTAAGCCGGAGCAGAGCGAAGGTAGAGGAGAGAGGCGGTGGCTAGAGCTTGTTATGAGAGAGGGCTAGGAGGGGGCGCCCCTCCCTTCTATTTAAAGGAGGGAGGCGCGCCTGGGGAGGGGGAGTCCTAGTAGGACTCCCCTCCTATGGCCGGCGGGTTGGGAAGGGGGGAGGAGTCCTCCTCCCCCACGAATCCATGTCTCGCCCCACAAGGTTTCCTTTGACCCTTTCTTGGTTTTCAAGCAAACTCCAAGAACTCTTCTAGAACCTTCTAGAACATTCTGAAACCTTCTAGAATCTCCATACAAACACTCCGGAACATTTCCTAACTTAGAAAATGATCCCCAATATATGAATCTTATTCTCCGGACCATTCCGGATCTCCTCGTGATGTCCCGAATCCAATCCGAGACTCCGAACAACATTCGATCTTCAACGCATATTCCATATCTACTTAAAACAACTTCGAACCTTAAGTGTGTCACCCTACGGTTTGTGAATATGCAGACATGATGAAGACACCTCTCCGATCAATAACTATCAGCGGGATCTAGAGATCCATAACGGCTCCCACATACTCAACGATGACTTCGTGATCGATAGAACCATTAACATACGAAACCAATTCCCTTTGTCACGCGATATTCTACTTATCTGAGGTTTGATCGTCGGTATCTCCATACCTAGTTCTACCTAGTTACCGATAAGTACTCTTTACTCGTTCCATGTTATGTCATCCCTTGTGACCCAGTCACATGCTTGCAAGCTATCTAGATGACATTCCACCGAGAGGGCCCAGAGCATATCTATCCGTCATATGGATGGACAAATCCCAATCTTGGTTCATGCGCTTCAACACATACTTTCAGAATACCCAATGACACCTTTATAACCACCCAGTTACGAAGCGGTGTTTGATGTCATCAAAGTACCCATCCGGTGATGGTGATTAACATAACCTCATGGTCGAAGGATTAGGTTACTATGCATTTGAAAGCTTACAGCAATACGAACTTAATGACTTGATCTTATGCTACGCTTACTATGGGTGTGTGTACATCACATCATTCTCCTAATGATATAACCTTGTTATTAATGACATCCAATGTCCATGATCAGGAAACCATGATCATCATTCAATCAACAAGCTAGTTCCACAAGAGGCTTACTAGGGACTCTTTTATGTTTACAAAACACACATGTATTAGTGTTTCCTTATAATACAATTATAGCATGGGATGTAAACATTCATCATAAACACAAAGATATAATAATAACCACTTTTATTATTGCCTCTTGGGCATATCTCCAACAGTCTCCCACTTGCACTAGAGTCAATAATCTAGATTACATGGTAATATACCTAACACCCATGGCGTTCTGGTGTTGGTCATGCTTTGCTCTAGGGAGAGGTTTAGTCAACGGATCTGCCACATTTAGATCAGTGTGTACTTTGCAAATCTTTATGTCACCATCTCGGACATACTCGCGAATAGCATGGAAACGTAGCTTGATGTGCTTCAGCTTGCTATGTGACCTTGGCTCCTGTGCATTAGCTATGGCACCTGTGTTGTCACAGTAGATGGCCATCGGGTCCAACGCATTGGGAACCACGCCAAGTTCAGTAATGAACTCCTTCATCCATATGGCTTCTTGTGCAGCCTCCGAAGCAGCTATGTATTCCGATTCAGTTGAAGATTTCGCCACAACGCTTTGCTTGGCACTCCTCCAGCTCACTGCAGCACCATTCAAAATAAATACGTATCCAGACTGTGACTTCGAGTCATCTGGATCGGTGTTCCGACTAGCATCAGTGTAACCGTTTACAACAAGCTGTTCATCACCTCCATAAGAAAGAACCATATCCTTAGTCCTATTCAGGTACTTTAGGATATTCTTGACCGCTGTCCAGTGTTCCATTCCAGGATCACTTTGATATCTGCTAGTCAAACTAACAGCATGTGCTATATCCGATCTTGTACATAGCATGGCATACGTGATAGAACCTATGGCCGAGGCATAGGGAATATTATTCATCTTTTCTCTATCTTCTGCCGTAGCCGGACTTTGAGTCTTACTCAAGGTCTTACCTGACAACATGGGCACGAACATTTTCTTGCTCTCTTCCATTCTAAACTTCTTTAGAACTTTGTCTAAGTATGTACTTTGTGAAAGCGCTATTAGGCGTCTTGATCTATCTCTATAAATCTTGATGCCTAGAATATATGCTGCTTCGCCAAGATCCTTCATTGAAAAACTATTATTCAAATAGGTTTTGACGCTATTAAGAAGTTCTATATCATTCCCAATCAACAATATGTCATCTACATATAGTACTAGGAATACTACAGAGCTCCCACTCACTTTATTGTAAATACAAGCTTCTCCATAAGTTTGTATAAATCCAAAGTTTTTGATTACTTTATCAAAACGTTGATTCCAACTCCGGGATGCTTGCTTCAGTCCATAAATGGAGCGCTGAAGTTTGCATACCTTGTCAGCATCACTAGGATCGACAAAACCCTTGGGTTGTACCATATACAACTCTTCCTCAATGTCACCATTAAGGAACGCCGTTTTGACATCCATGTACCAAATTTCATAATCGAAATATGCAGCGATTGCTAACAAAATCCTCACAGACTTTAGCTTTGCTACTAGTGAGAAAGTCTCATCGTAGTCAACTCCTTGAATTTGTCGGAACCCTTTCGCGACAAGTCGAGCTTTATAGACGGTAACATTACCATCAGCATCTGTTTTTCTTTTGAAAATCCATTTGTTCTTGACAGCCTTACGGCCATCCGGTAAGTCCACCAAAGTCCATACTTGGTTTTCGTACATGGATCCCATTTCGGATTTCATGGCCATTTGTCAGAATCTGGGCTCACCATAGCTTCTTCATACGTCGTAGGGTCATCAGTGTTGTCCACCAACATGACGTTCAAGGTAGAGTCATACCACTCAGGAGTGGTACGAACCCTCGTTGACCTGCGAGGTTCAGCAGTAACTTCGTCTGAAGTTTCATGATCAGCATCATTAGCTTCCTCTCCAGTTGGTGCAGGCGGCACAAAAACATCTTCCGGTGCTGCGCTACTCTCAATTTCGAGAGAAGGTTCAATAACCTCGTCGAGTTCTACTTTCCTTCTAGTCACTTCTTTCGAGAGAAACTCCTTCTCAAGAAAGGATCCATTCTTGGCAACGAAAACTTTGCCTTCGGATCTATGATAGAAGGTATACCCAATTGTTTCTTTCGGGTATCCTATGAAGACGCATCTCTCCGCTTTGGGTTCAAGCTTATCGGGTTGTAACTTCTTTACATATGCCTCGCAACCCCAAATTTAAGGAACGACAACTTAGGTTTCTTTCCAAACCATAATTCGTACAGTGTCGTTTCAACAGATTTAGATGGTGCCCTATTTAAAGTGAATGCGACCGTCTCTAATGCATAGCCCCAAAATGATAGCGGTAAATCTGTAAGAGACATCATAGACCGAACCATATCTAAGAGAGTTCGATTACGACGTTCGGACACACCATTACGCTGTGGTGTTCCCGGCGGTGTCAACTGCGAAAGTATTCCACATTTCTTTAAATGCATGCCAAACTCATAACTCAGATATTCACCTCCGCGGTTAGAACGCAGAAACTTAATCTTCTTGTTACGATGATTTTCCACTTCACTTTGAAATTCCTTAAACTTCTCGAAAGTTTTGGACTTATGTTTCATAAAGTAGACATACCCATATCTACTTAAGTCATCCGTGAAAGTGAGAACATAACGATATCCACCACGCGATGCTACACTCATTGGACTGCACACATCGATATGTATTATTTCCAATAAGTCTGTAGCTCGCTCCATTATCCCAGAGAATGGAGTCTTAGTCATTTTTCCCATTAGACATGCTTCGCATCTTTCAACTGATTCAAAATCAAGTGATTCAAGAAGTCCATCAGAATGGAGTTTCTTCATACGCTTCACTCCAATGTGACCAAGACGAGAGTGCCACATGTATGTAGAATTATCATTCAATTTTATTCGTTTAGCATCTATGTTGTGAACATGTGTATCACCACTATCAAGATTCAATAAGAATAAACCATTTATCTCAGGTGCATTACCATAAAAGATATCACTCATATAAATCGAACAACCTTTATTCTCAGACTTAAAAGAGTAACCGTCTCGCAATAAACAAGATCCAGATATAATGTTCATGCTTAACGCAGGCACCAAATAACAATTATTTAAATTTAAAACTAATCCCGAAGGTAGATGTAGAGGGAGCGTGCCGACGGCGATCACATCAACCTTGGAGCCATTTCCAACGCGCATCGTCACCTCGTCTCTTGCCAGTCTTCATTTATTCCGCAGCTCCTGTTTCGAGTTACATATATGAGCAACCGAACCAGTATCAAATACCCAGGCACTACTACGACTACTAGTAAGATACACATCAATAACATGTATATCAAATATACCTTTCTTCTTGATGTTGCCGTTCTTTAGATCTGCCAGGTGCTTGGGGCAGTTACGCTTCCAGTGACCAGCACCCTTGCAGTAGAAGCACTCAGTTTCAGGCTTAGGACCAGCCTTGGGCTTCTTAGCAGGTGCGGCAACTTTCTTGCCGTCCTTCTTGAAGTTACCTTTTTTCTTAGGCTTGCCCTGTTTCTTGAAATTGGTGGTCTTATTGACCATCAACACTTGGTGCTTCTTTTTGATCTCCACTTCAGCAGTTTTCAGCATGGACGATAGTTCAGGCAATGTCTTGTTCATGCAGTGCATATTGTAGTTCATCACAAAGTTCTTATAACTCGGTGGCAGTGATTGGAGGACACGGTGAATCCCTAACTCATTAGGAATCGTTATCCCCAACTCTTGGAGTTTGTTTGCATGCCCAGACATGGTGAGCACGTGCTCGCTAACGGAGCTTCCCTCTTCCATCTTGCAGGTAAAGAACTTCTCGGAGGCCTCATAGCTCTCCACGGCCGCGTGAGTCTCAAAAATGAGCTTGAGCTCCTTAATGATCTCGAACGGGTCGTGGTGCTCAAAACGCTTCTGGAGCTCCATTTCTAAACCGTACAGGATGGCACACTGAACTGTGGAGTAATGATTTTTCCGAGTGGTGTAAACATTCTTTACGTCATCGGTGGCATCATCTGTAGGTGGGTCACCTAGCGGTGCTTCAAGCACATAGGTCATCTGACCAGCCCTGAGGACAATCTTCAGACCACGGAGCCAGTCCGTGAAGTTGCTTCCATTGTTCTTAAGTTTTTCTT
This sequence comes from Avena sativa, assembly GCA_916181665.1. Classification (NCBI taxonomy): domain Eukaryota; kingdom Viridiplantae; phylum Streptophyta; class Magnoliopsida; order Poales; family Poaceae; genus Avena; species Avena sativa. Next base: position 463,598,146 of record OV702287.1, read on the forward strand.
TCTCTAGGAACGCATTGAAATTGATGGAGAGGTTCGCCATAATCTACAACAATATTTGCAAGTAGTTTAGACTAAGTTTATGATAAATTGAGTTCTACTTTAATTCTTAAATTAACTAGGTGAACTCCCACTCAAAACAACATCCCTCACATTGTCTTTGTGATTACACGAACCAAGACCACTACACCAAGTCCGATCTTCACGAGAGAAGATGTAGTTTCATCGGCGAACAATCTTCATGTTCATCATATCACTTATATGACTCGTGCTCTACCTTTCGGTATTCCGTGTTCCGAGACCATGTCTGTACATGCTAGGCTCGTCAAGATTAACCTTAGTTTCCGCATGTGCAAATCTGGCTTGCACCCGTTGTATGCACACGTAGAGTCTATCACACCCGATCATCACGAGATGCTTCGAGACGACGAGTCTTAGCAATGGTGCCAACTAAGGACGAACACTTTATTACTTGATATTTAGTGAGAGGGATCATCTTATAATGCTACCGTCGCGATCTAAGCAATACAAGATGCATAAAGGGTTAACATCATAGGCAATTCATAATTAGTGTGATATGATATGGCCCTTTCTTCTTATGCCTTTGATCTCCATCTCCAAAGCACGGACATGATCTCCATCATCACCAGCATTGCGTCAAGGTCAGTGGCGCCGCTTCATGGTTGTCCATCATCACCATCAACTATTACAACTACTTGGAATAAAGCTATTACAAGATGAATAGACACGCAGGTCTTAACAGAATTAAAGACAACCATTAGGCTCCTGTCGGTTGCCATATTACAACAAGGATCATTGCATACATCAAATATAATCACAATCACATGATGGCCATATCACATCACAAAACCCCTGCAAAAACAAGTTAGACGCCTCTAATTTTCTTTGCAAGTTTTACGTGGTTTGGGGCTTTCGAATAAGAACGGATCTTACCTACGAAACTGAACCACAACGTTGATACAAGTGCTATCAAGTGCAAAGTGTAGATTGGATCTATACTATGATGGGAGAGACAGACACCCGCAAAGCCACTTGTGCAAAGCAAGTTACACGTCAAGCGTGGAGCAAGTCTCATGTACGATGACATGTAATGTTAGCCCGAGCCGCTTCATCCCACCATACCACAAGATGCAAAGTACACACATAGCAAAAGACGACACGAGCACCAACGCCCACAACATCATTGTGTTCTACTCGTGCAACAGATCTACGCATAGACAAGGCTCTGATACCACTGATGGGTTCGTAGCATGGAAAACAAAAATTTCTACCGCAAGAACGAACAAAACCTAGATCTAATCTAGATAAAAGCCAAGATCTAATCTATTAGACATGAGCAACGAGATAGATCTGTACTAACCCTCGTAGAACCGAAAGCATTACGAGATTAGATCTCGGGGTTGATGTAGTCGATCACTTGTCGATCTCAAGATCGTGTGGACGATCCTTCCGGCGTCGCGTTCCGGCAACGCTTCCGCAGTCGATCACACGTGCGGAGTCAAAGCAGACCTTCCTCTCCCTGTTCCAGCGAGCAGCAGAGGTAGTAGATCTTCTCCACGGAATCCCAGCAGCACGACGGTGTGGTGGTGGTGGAGGAGAGAATTCTGCAGGGCTTCGCCTAAGCCGGAGCAGAGCGAAGGTAGAGGAGAGAGGTGGCGGCTAGAGCTTGTTATGAGAGAGGGCTAGGAGGGGGCGCCCCCTCCCTTCTATTTAAAGGAGGGAGGCGTGCCTGGGGAGGGGGAGTCCTAGTAGGACTCCCCTCCTATGGCCGGCGGGTTGGGAAGGGGGGAGGAGTCCTCCTCCCCCATGAATCCGTGTCTCGCCCCACAAGGTTTCCTTTGACCCTTTCTTGATTTTCAAGCAAACTCCAAGAACTCTTCTAGAACCTTCTAGAACATTCCGAAACCTTCTAGAATCTCCATACAAACACTCCGGAACATTTCCTAACTTAGAAAATGATCCCCAATATATGAATCTTATTCTCCGGACCATTTCGGATCTCCCCATGATGTCACGGATCCAATCCGAGACTCCGAACAACATTAGATCTTCAACACATATTCCATATCTACTTAAAACAACTTCGAACCTTAAGTGTGTCACCCTACGGTTCGTGAATATGCAGACATGATGAAGACACCTCTCCGATCAATAACTATCAGCGGGATCTGGAGATCCATAACGGCTCCCACATACTCAACGATGACTTCGTGATCGATAGAACCATTAACATACGAAACCAATTCCCTTTGTCACGCGATATTCTACTTATCTGAGGTTTGATCGTCGGTATCTCCATACCTAGTTCTACCTCGTTACCGATAAGTACTCTTTACTCGTTCCATGTTATGTCATCCCTTGTGACCCAGTCACATGCTTGCAAGCTATCTAGATGACATTCCACCGAGAGGGCCCAGAGCATATCTATCCGTCATATGGATGGACAAATCCCAATCTTGGTTCATGCGCTTCAACACATACTTTCAGAATACCCAATGACACCTTTATAACCACCCAGTTACGAAGCGGTGTTTGATGTCATCAAAGTACCCATCCGGTGATGGTGATTAACATAACCTCATGGTCGAAGGATTAGGTTACTATGCATTTGAAAGCTTACAGCAATACGAACTTAATGACTTGATCTTATGCTACGCTTACTATGGGTGTGTGTCCATCACATCATTCTCCTAATGATATAACCTTGTTATTAATGACATCCAATGTCCATGATCAGGAAACCATGATCATCATTCAATCAACAAGCTAGTCCCACAAGAGGCTTACTAGGGACTCTTTTATGTTTACAAAACACACATGTATTAGTGTTTCCTTATAATACAATTATAGCATGGGATGTAAACATTCATCATAAAAACAAAGATATAACAATAACCACTTTTATTATCGCCTCTTGGGCATATCTCCAACATAAAGTGGGCTACCTTGGACAATCTATCAATTATGACCCAGATTGAGTCATTCCCCTACTAGAAGTAGGCAAACCGGTGATAAAGTCCATTCCGACGAAATCCCATTTCCATTTCAGAATCTGCAATGGTTGCAACAGTCCTGCAGGTCTCTGATGCTCTGCTTTGACTCTTTGACAGATGTCACATTTGGCGATGTAGCTTCCGATTTCTCTCTTCATCTTGTGCCACCAAAATTGCTCTTTCAAATCATGATACATCTTGGTTCCTCCGGGGTGGATAGAATAAAGAGTATCATGAGCTTCCTTCATGATAACTTCCTTCAGCTCCGAATCTGCTGGCACACAGATACGTCCTTTGTACCACAGTACTCCTTCATATTCGGTGAATCTAGGTACCTTTCTGGTACCAATACGACATTTGATTCTGTTGATACTTTCATTTCCCTTCTGGGCTTCCTTGATTTGGATAATCAAAGTGGGTTGAAGTTCAATGATAGCTAGGAATCCTTTGCTAACTAATTCAGTCCTGAACTGCTCCAACTCTTCATACAAACTTGGTTGCTTCTCCTTGATCATGGTGTTAAGCCTACACGGCAATCTGCTAAGAGCATCCTCTACCACATTGGCTTTGCCGGGGTGATAGTGAATGTCAAGGTCATAATCCTTGATTAACTCTATCCATCTCCTTTGCCTCATATTCAGCTCCTTCTGAGTGAAAATATACTTTAAACTCTTGTGATCTGAGTAAATCTCACAGCGATTACCCATCAAATAATGACGCCATGTCTTTAATGCTAGAACCACAGCTGCTAGCTCAAGATCATGGGTCGGATAGTTCTGCTCATGCTGTTTCAGTTGTCGAGACAGATACGCGATGACTTTGTCTTCTTGCATCAATACACATCCTAGACCAATCTTGGATGCGTCACAATACACATCAAATGGCTTCTTGATGTCTGGCATGACCAATATTGGGGTTGATATCAATCTCTTCTTCAGCTCCTAGAAGCTGGCTTCACACTTGTCATTACATTCAAACTTCTTGTCCTTCAGCAATTGGGTCATGGGTCTGGCGATGCTTGAGAATCCTTCTACGAACTTGCGGTAGTATCCCGCTAATCCGAGAAATGCATGGACTTGGGTTTGAGTGGTTGGGGCTTCCCATTCTTCGACATCTTTGATCTTGGCGGGATCAACAGAGACTCCTCCGGTAGACACAATATGTCCTAGGAATCATACTTCTTTCAGCCAAAACTCACACTTGCTGAACTTGGCATATAACTGATGCTCTCTTAGGGTTTCTAGGATAACTCTCAGATGTTGCTCATGTTCTTCTTCTGACTTGGAGTAGATAAGGATGTCATCGATAAACACAACTACAAACTTATCTAGGAAATTCATAAAGATCTTATTCATGAGATTCATGAAATAAGTAGGGGCATTGGTTAATCCAAAAGACATAACCGTATACTCGTATAAACCATAGCGAGTAGTAAAGGCGGTCTTCGGAATATCCGTTGCACAAATCTTAAGTTGGTGATAACCAGTCTTAAGATCAATCTTTGAGAATATCTGGGCTCCAGTAAACTGATCAAATAGATCCTCCATCTTTGGCAAGGGGTACTTGTTCTTGATGGTGACGTCATTCAACTTTCTGTAATCTGTGCACAGACGGTTGCCTCCATCTTTCTTGTCAACGAATAACACTGGTGATCTCCATGGCGATGCGCTTGGTTGAATCAAGCCTTTCTCTAACATGGCATCCAAGTGCTTCTTCAGTTCCACTAACTCTGAGGGGTTCATGCTATAGGGTCTCTAGGCTATGGGTCCGGTTCCGGGGATTAGTTCGATAATGAACTCAATATCTCTATCCGGGGGCATACCTGGCAATTCATCTGGGAATACGTCGGGGTATTCACAGACTACTCTGACTTGGTCAATGGTGGGCAGGGCTACACTATTGTTACACTTGAATTGACGGGGTAAAGTTTCAGAGATATGCTCTACTGTTACTCCAGAACTACTGGTCATGGTGATGGCTTTTTTAGCACAGTCTATCAGTCCTTTATGCCTTGACATCCAGTCCATACCTAGTACTACTTCCAATCCTTTGGTTCCAAGTACAATTAGGTTGGCATAAAAATCTATCCCATGTATTCTGATAGGCACAGCTTTGCAAATTTTTCTAGCTTTGGTTGTTGAACCGGGGATTTGAACTATCATGACATGCTTCAGGTTGGTTGGGTGAATCTTACTAGTGCATGCAAATTTTTTGGTGACAAATGAATGCGATGCTCAAATAATCAAACAATACTCTTGCTAAAACTGAGTTGACAGAAAACATACCCAGCACTACATCTGGCGCTTCCTGGGCTTCTTCTGCGTTCATGTGAAAGAGACGACCATTGCGGTTGTGAGGGTTCCCTGGGGCAAATCTTCTTCCTGGTTGAACATGACGCTGCTGCTGAGCTGGGGCATTCACATTGGCATTGGCGGCAGTCTTCTTGGGACACTCATTGGAATAGTGACCCTTTACTCCACACTCGAAAGAAGTGATCATGGACTTGTCCTTGACTGCGACAGGCACAACATTGTTGCCAGTTCTGGGTGCAGTGTTGTTGTTGTTGTTCTTGGGAGGTGCATGGTTGAATTGTTGGCATTGCCGGAGTTGTGATTGTTTCCTCCGGACTTCACATTGCCTCCGCTACGGTTGGGGTAGCTTGGGCGAGACGTTGGGGGTCGGTTGTTCCTTGGTGCATATCCTGGTGAAGGGTTGGGACGGTACTTCTGGTGACTGCTGGATCCAGATTGCTGCATCATGCGACGCTTGCGGTTGTCATTTGCCTGGTTAATCTTCTCTTCCATCTGAATGGCAGAGTCGACTAGTTCTTCGAGATCCTCGAAACGGATGTTGACGAGGACAGTCTGCATCTCATCATGCAGTCCGTTCAGGAATCTCTCCTTCTTCTTGGCCTCCGTGTTGATCTCATCAGGTGCATATCTGGCAAGTGACAGGAATCTATCACGGTACTCCACCACAGTCATTCTTCCTTGCTTCAATTCGCGGAATTCATCTCTCATTTTGTTGACTAGACCTTACGGTACGTGGGTGCGGCTGAACTTGATTTTGAATGCTTCCCATGTCATCACTTGACCATGGTTCATATTGCGGATACTATTCCACCAAGCTCTTGCATCTCCTGCTAGGTAGTGGGTGGCAAAGAGAACTTTTTCATTTTCATCAACTCTTGCAACTTCTAAGTTGTTTTCCATCGTCTGTAACCAGTCATCAGCATCTAACGGGTTTTCAGATTGGGTGAAGATTGGGGGATTGGTGTTCTGAATTTTTTTGAGTTTGGATCCCTGGTGATCCTGATTTCCATGTCCTTGGTTGTTGATAGCCATCTAGGAGATCTGGTGCAATGTTGCTAAATTGGCTTGGCGCTCTGCCCTGCTTGCTTCATGGTCTGCGATGAGATTCTGCAAGATCTGCAGCATTGGGTCTTGCGACGAGCTGCTCCCTCCTTGGTTTCCACGCGTCATCTGAAGATTGAGATAGATATAGGGGTAAGAGGGAAATTCTAAGGTTCATGGTTTTGGTTTCAACTCTAAAACTTTGAGTTTGACTCAGGTTTTTCAACTAACTTCATTTTCATTCATGCAAACAAGCACACGGTACAACACACACCAACAATCAAAGTAAAACAGATGGTTTGAAGAACCATTCTGCAAGCTACGATACAGTGGGACCGATACATCTCATGCTACGACAGTGCTCTAGTGCATCTACTCATCATCGATGAAGTCGGAGTCCTCATCATCAGTGTAGAAGTCCACGACATCCTCCTCCAGAAAGTCATCATCGTTGCTGAGGTAAGAATCTATGTCTCCCTGGATGTCTTCACCCTCATCTTCTTCTTCCTTGGCGGCCAGCTGAGCTTCCTGCTCCTTGATGGTCTTCTCGAGGTCAGCCACCTTATTGCGAAGACGGGCGATGGTGCGATCCTTCTTTGCACACTGGCGGCAAAGAGACTGGCGATCCTGGATGAGCAGTGCGAAAGTCTAGGCCTTCTGGTCGGCAATGGCACGGTTCTGGTTGGCTAACTCTCTGGCATTGTCCAGTTCCTGCTGTCTGTCATGCAGCAAGAATTCAAGATTCTCCACTTGACGCCTCAACTCTGGGTGACTTGGCATCTCCATCGGCATTCCCATGAAGTCACGCCTTGCATAGTGGGCAAAATGGGTTCCTTGGATTTTTTGATGCTGAGGGCACGTAGACGTGCGAGAGCTTCATGCATTGTGCTGGCTAATCCATCTAGCCAGTTGTTCTCTCTCACAGAGAACTGAATTTTTCCAGAAGTTGGTGCTTCGATGCTTCCTCTAAGATCCGCGGTGACTAGCCACTATAAGTCTCCTTCTGGGGGTCCGGGAAGTTGAGCTCCAAGAAACTCCGGATGTGGGCATCAAAGTAACTCCGATAGTGAATCTAGATCCCTCTCGAAGATTAGCTGTCCTCCGTTTCCCAACTGGTAAAAGTTGCTGAACTGAGTCTCCATCTACAAGAATTAAGGATGAGGAAATTAGTGAAGTGATCAAGTGTGTCAAATTTTAAGTAGTAATGTAAGAATTTGGAGGAACATGAATTTTTGAGAAAGAATGAATTCACAAGGATAAGAGAGGAAATAGTTTTTCATAAATAGTCCCTTAGGTTTTGAAATTAAGTTTTTGTTTGGACGTCCATTCTAACTAGGGTCTCCTATGGTCAGGATGGCTCTGATACCAACTTGTCAACACCCAGATTTTTAATCCCACATACCCGTTAGGCCATACCTCGCAATCCCAGGATTACCATTTTTGCGAGACATAACAGATTGGATATCACAGTACATCATCCATTACAAACCATACATAAGGTCTTACACAAATAAGGATCCCATGATCCAGTCTTTAATACAACAAGCAGCGGAAATAAAAGATAAGCGTACCGGTGGGGTCCATCTTCAGGGGCACAGGCAATGCTGACGAAGGCAGATAGTCCTAGTTATCATAGCCGTCCTACTGGCCATCATCTTGATAGTCTCCTTCATAGTCTGGCCATGAGAATAGCCAGGGACAAAAGCCATGAGTACTCTTTAAGTACTCCAAACTAACTCTAACAAGTAATATAGTTCTAGGTTAAAGTGCTAGATCTAAGTTTAACTATAAAGTTAAGTTTGACACCTAAGATGAGTTCTGAAGCAAAGAAAGATAAAATAAAGTTCTAGAATCACTTAAGTTGGGAAGCTAATGTCATAAACATAACCCTGTTGTGGTCAAGTCAAGATTCATCATTCATTTCATAAGTTGTTTGAAAAACATCTGACAACGAAACAGTATGGCCATTCCAACTGTCCATAACCGCGGACGCGGCTATTCGAATAGTTTGACACTCTGCAGAGGTGGTACACTTTCACCACAAGATTCGATACATCTGTCAGGGATAACCCAGAATCATCATACTTAGTATGCAGATAATCAATCATAACTTTCCCTTTACACACCCTAGTATAAGCACCTCTCCTATGAGCATGGCCTCCCAACCATGACCATCAGTCATCTTGGGCACTGCATAGGTGGACAACATTGAGAGGTAGCCTCAGCTCAGACCTCTCCCGCGAGGGAACTAATACTAATGCATATAAATTTCCAGCTAAGCCTTACCCAATTCAGGTAATGTGGTTGTACGGTAAATTTGGAATGGTATCGCATCTGAATCCAACCATCAGTTTTATAAAAGGGTTAAGGCTCATGCCTCAACATTTTCATCATCATAAACCATTTGTGTTTCTCAACACATGTCAAAACATCTCAACACATGTCAAAACATCATTCCAAGGTTTTCATAATTCATTTTCACCAAGTGCTCCCATCTAAAGTGACTCAAGTTTTTGATCTACTCTAAACTACTAAGTTAAGAGTGTTCACTAAGGTGGAAATGGTGGGATCAATCTCATTCCATAGAATGACATCTAAAGGGTTCTAAATAGGTCAAGTTTTATACTCTTTATGCTACCTTCAAAACAAGTAAAGAACTTTGGGTAAAGTAAAGGAAGTAAAGCTTGTAAATAAGACTTGGGGTAACTAATAGTCAAAGTGATATGCCTCAAGCATGCCTATAGCATCTTTGCTAAACCATCTAGTTTAATCCTAGCTTGCTAAGCATTATACCTGCAAGTGTTAGCTTGTATTGTTAATGGTGGCTTGCCTTGGTTGGTGCAGTGGTTGAAGTTTTCTTCTTCTTCTTGGTAGAACTCCTCCTCCTCGTAGACTTGGTCGGTACTATCATCTATAAATACACACGGAGTACACAATCACCAAACAATACTCAACTAGTCTAATTAGCACTCTAAGGCATACATTTGATGATCTATTATCATCACAAGCATCACAAGTTTTTTTAACTAGTTTCATTCTTTTTAATTTAGAAAAGTAATTTTTACTCATTGAAAAATTAACTAAGATTTAATATTCACCACTTAAAATATGGGATCATGTGGACACATGTCATCACCACATATTCTAACATGTGGGAATGGGATTTAAGGGTTGGATCATAATTACCTTGGTTTAAGTTCATTATTTAATGATTTAAAGTGACTAGAAATGCCTATATAGCATTATTTTGGTACTAGTCCAAAGTCACTACATATAAACCTTAATATTATTACATATTCAGATAGGTATGGTGAAATGTGATTTTTGAGAGTTGGAATCATCTTAAAAGCTATCATGATTGAATTTTGAAAAATGTTGCAAGGTGCAAATGCTTCTGTTTTGTTATTTTTACTAGGAGAGATCTATAACTCTAATTGAATTGAATTGAATCCAACGGGCTTGGATAGATCATTTTAGTACCTTTCAGACAAAATTGGTTTCATGCAATTTGGAGTTGTAAATCTCTTCGAATTGATTTTCAAACTCAGAGACAGAACTAAGTTTAAACTAAATAGGAAAATCCTAATTCAAACTAACTGGGTCGCGCGGGAAACCCTAACGGGCCAGCCCAGTGTCACTCCACAGCGCGGGGCTCAACTGACAGGGGGGTCCACAAGTCAGCGGCTCATAACGCGCGAAGCGGTACGGGGCAATGTGAGACGTTGGATTAGAGTGGGGATCAACCGCTGTGGCTTGTCGTCGACGACGGACCTGTCGCGGGCAAGAGAGAGGGAGGTGGTCTGCTAGGGTGAGTGCATGGTCGGCCGGCGAGCTGGTGCTCGGGGTGGCTCGGCACTATGGCTAGGGACAAGGGGGTGAGGTGCTAATGGTCTAGTTAGATCATGAGGGGACAGGGGGATTAAATGGAGATCAAATGGGGCAAAACCCTGTTCAAAACAGTGAGCTAGGATTTAGAGTTTAAACCTGCCTGCCAAGTGTTTGATTAAATGGCCGCAAGAAATAAACTTTTGAATTTTGAAAATATTTTTGGTGGGTTTGCTAGGCATAAGCTTGAGACTCTGTGGTTGCTTGGGTTTTAAAAATGGAGCTTGTTTGAGTGGTTTTTGAAATAGTGGGATCTTGCCATATGAAATAGATTCAATTTTAAACTGTCATTTAGATTTAGTATTTGAATGTTTTTAGCAGATCACAAAGTGGGCCTTGGTACCTCATTATGTATACTAGCAAGGGGTGTAAAGATCCACAAATGTTTCTGTTAAGTACTAGGAATAGCCAAAGTAGACATGAGAGTTAATTTGACCAAAATGACCATTCCTCATTTTTAATTGTTTTTTATTTGATTTTCTTTGGGATTTGCTTGGGAAATATTTAGATGATGTTTATTTCACCTAAGAAACATTTTACAAGCAAAGAATCACAGAACCATGGCAATTCAAATCAATTACTAAATTAAATGCACATACACATGAATGCTTTCATTTTTAATTTGGAAAAGTTTTTGTTAACCCTAACTTTGATGATTTGGATCTTGCTAAGCTTGGATTAAAGTTTTGAGATGTTACAAAAGCACACTCCTCATAAATAGCTGCAGCTGGTCTGAACGAATTCCCTCCTTGCATGGTTGTGATGACGTCCATTAAATCACGGTTGACAATTAATTTGGAGCATCCCACCTGCCTAGCTAGAACGAGACCATTACACATTGCAATAGCTTCAGTCGTCTCGACGTCATAGACAAAAGGATCCCACAGTTGCTTGATGCAATGAAATCACCTCTGTCATCCCTAATGACAGCTCCAGTCGCATATGTGAGCTTGGAAGCAGTGACAGCCGCATCCACGTTGAGCTTCGAATAGTCGTCCTTTGATTTCTCCCAACCTCCTCAGCGCATCACAGAGCCCCGCCTGACTCGGTGCATTGCTTAGACTACTATCCATGATGGGTTGCGATACTACCACTATCCAGAGCTGCAACATTTACTCCGTTTTGACCAAATTGCATAGATGAGTAGATTGCTATGTTATAAATGGCTTGTTTGTTCATGTAGTACTCCCTCTGTCCCGGTTTAGAGGGCTTAATTTATTTTTCATCACGACCAAAGCATCTTTCTATTGGACTCTATTCTCTCCAATCGCATGCGCATGCAGCAGCCCCCATGCAAACTTTTAGTTTCCACCCACCATGAAAAAGGAGAAATAAGAGGTGGAGAGTAATTAGAGAGGTTACTAGTAACTCCTAATTAAATGCATAGAGGCCTTAGAGGAGAAGTATTATGGGATAAATGTTTTTTTAGATTAGGCCCAGTAAACCGGGACGGAGGGAGTATATACTAATATAGGGATGTTAGTGCAATCTCGGCAAGAGAAAGCTAAGCGATACACCGAATAAGTGATGGTACCTTACAATGTTGGAAAATCACAACAACAAGCGCTGCACGACGCTGTTAACTCGTGTCGCGGAAAACGCACTGCACGCCCTATACACCACGTCGCCTTGTCCGTTCCAGTTTTGTCACCACGTCGCCGCGCGGAGTCCGTTGCTGCACACGTCGCATGTAGTGGACCCCAGTCGCCAGCGTCATTAATTTTGAAATTGTAAAATCCTCCACCTGAAATTAATTTAGGTTTTTTTGCCCGAATTTCATCCCTCCCCCACCGCTCGGTCCCCTCTCTCTTCGGCAGCGACGCAGGCGACTCCGAGGCGATTCGCGCGATGGAGGCGATTATCATCCACGCCGGCTTTTCTCCTCGGCACCGGCGGATAGATCCGGCAGAGGCGCGCACGCGTGTGAGTTTATCGCGCTCCATCTCTCCTGTTTGGTCATGTAGTTGCCGAGCTTGTTGGTCGTTGTTTGTGGCTTGGTGTTCCGCCAACCATGGCGGAGGTTTCCTTGGCGCGGTGTGTTCCGGCGCCGTGGCAGAGATTTGCTGGGCGTGGCGGCTGTTTCATTGGCGGCGGAGGTCTCGTTGGCACAGCGGCGGTTCCATTGGCGGTGGGAGGTTTCATCCCCGTCGACTGATCTCGCAGTTGCCAGTGAGTATACGTGTTTGAGCGCCAGCATTTTCCTCCTCGTGCTGCAGTTTCCTCTCGGTATTGGTAGTGTTCTCCTGCATTTTCGCGTGACAGTTATGTATCGTGGTTATCTCGGTGTTGACCAGAGGTCCTGTCATGGTGGCTACTATAGAATATCGCGCCGTTTTTGGCTTGTAGATCGATGGTGTACTAGGGTTTCCCCGACGGATTTGTGCCTGAACCATACGCCTCATTTTTGTTGTTTCTGAAGCTTTATTTGTCTGGCAGATTGTGTAGCTGTGCACGTTGCAATGTTATTGTAACCCATGTAGTTTTATTTGCATATCTATGTGAATATGTCCCACGATCTTGATAGAAATGGAGTAGGTTATGGTGTGGCATGTCGGTAGGTTTTTGCAATGTGTGTCCTGAACTTGCAAAATGGACAAATCACTACTGAATTTCATACTGAACTAGCAATACTTTGTGGATTATCATGCAATTTATATATTGAGTTGTTTCTTATACCCTGATTTTTCCTGTAAATACATGCAGGTTTGTTTGTTGATATGGCTAGGAGGAGAAAACCGAGGAGCGACGTTGATCCCCCTCACAAGGGGAAAGGTGTGTCGAAGTGTCGTATTGTAAGTGTTAATCTCACCGGTTTTGCTGAAAACAAAGGATTAAACGTATCGAGTGGAAGAAAGTAATAGTTTGCAGAAAGTAAACACAAAGCAGTAAATAGTTGATTGTAGATTGATGGTAAAAGAAAGAACCGAGGTCCATAGTTCACTAGTGGTGGCTCTCCTTAAGATAGATGACATGTTGGGTGAGCAAATTATAGCAGGGCAATTGACAAACATCGAGAAAGCAATCATGCATATACTACTCATATTGACTCCTTTGAGATTCGATTGGGCATTACAACATTATACATAGACCGCCATCCAACTGCATCTATGACTAATAATCCACCTTCAGGTTATCATCCGACCCCCTCCAGTATTAAGTTGCAAGCAACGGATAATTGCATTACGAATTGCATGTAGAGTAAACAATACGATTGTTCTATGAACAAAGGATTGTTGTTTTCTCCCTAGTAGCAACAACACATCTAGTACCTTAGAGATTTCTGTCACTTCCCCAGATTACTAGAGGCATGAACCCACTATCGAGCATAAATACTAACTCTTGGAGTTGGTAGCATATACTTGGCCAAGATAGCTACTAACAACGGAAAGCATGCAAGATCAGAAATAACAAAGACATGATAGAATCAATAATCAATCTGAAATAGCATCTCAATATCCATCGGATCCCCGTAAACACAACATGTATGATTACAAATAGATGATCTTGATCATGAAAGGAGCTCACAAGATCTAAACATGATAGCACAAAGGAGGAGAACCAGCCATCTAGCTACTACATGGACCCGTAGTCCAGAGATGAACTACTCACGCATCACACCGGAGGCTTGCATGATGATGAAGAAGGCCTCCAGGGTGAATTCCCCTCTCCGGCAGGGTGCCAAGAAGAGCTTCAGATCCCTCCTGATCTAGGGATGGAGATGACGGCGGCTATAGACTCTTTCGTGGAATTTTGATCGGGTACTTAGGGTTTCTGTATCGGAGGCATCTTATATGCGGAAGGAGAGGCCGAGGGGGTGTCTGGGCTGGCCACACCACCCCCTGGCACGGGCCAGGCCTGGCCGCATGGCCAGGTGGTGTGGCCGCCCTCTGGCCCCTCTCCGTCTTGTATTCTGGCTCCGGGTGTCCCTCGATGAAAAACTAACTTTGGCTTTTGTCCCGTCCAATTCCGAGAATATTCATTTTCTGAGTTTCCTGGAACCAAAAACAGCAGAAAACAGGTAGTTGGCACTGTGGCTCTTGTTAATAGGTTAGTCTAAGAAAGTGTATAGAAAGTACTCCAAAGTGTGGACAAAACATAAGAAAGTAGATAAAACCAAGCATGGAACATCAAAAATTATGGATATGTTAGCAATGTATCATAGAGCCATCCATTGCTGGTTAATTATCATCCATCTCAATGAACTGGAAAATAAGATTATCTTGTTCCGTCGTTTTCCATGCAGGAATTAGATGATTATGGTCATGAAAATTGTAAAGAAGGGCTTGCTTAATGTTTAGCAAATTGATAGAAGCATAATTAAGCAAAAAGGATCTGTATTTCGTTTGTCATGGACCTCATCATATGCAACACAAAACCATCCTTTCTCTGTTGATTATCTGTTGGAAAGGAAAACAACATGAACAAACCCCAGATATGTCTTATGTTATGTTTTTAGTTATGTAGTTGTTCCTGCTACCTATGGAATTAGCTTTTGGATCTGAACAAGATGCAAGATGCATGTGTTTGTTGCTATTGTTTTAATGCAGTAATTTTATTTTGTTGTATTTCTGGTATGTGAATTTCATGCAAACTTCTAATCATGTTGGGGGGATGACCCTAGGTAGGGTAAAGCCGAGGTAAAAGGACAAGATCCGCCAAGGTAAAGTTAGGTCAAAGCATGTGCTGACCGAATCATAGAAGGGTTGTCTGAGTTATGGCCGGGTTACCCTGAGCTAGAAAGCACTGACAAGACTCGTCCAACATACAAGGTATGTTGGCATGAGGAAGGAACCATTTTCCCTTTGCAGGTACTAAGTTGGCCGGGTTAACCATACCTAGGCCGGGTCAAGAGTTAGCTTGCTCAAGGAGGAGCTCAGGGTCAGCGCTTTTTTCTCTCCTAAGGGAATCTAGGAAGAGACAAGCGCTAGTGACAAGAGTCATAGAGTCAGCGACAAAAGAGATCGTCACGGACATGACAGTCTCTGGCGGCAATGATCATAGCGCGTGGGCTCTATGCCATTGCATAACAGAGGCTGTGGACAGGGGAAAGGAGCGCACCAAGTTACCTCTTTGGGGTGAGCATATTCCAAGTGAAGGGTTATGGGTAGGCTACACTAGCGTAAAATCAAAATTTTCTACCGCGTCAACCAGGAATACTGATGTCATAGATCACGGGATTACCACTAGATACGCAATTGCGGAACTTGATGAAGCATGTCGCAGCAGTGTAGACGTTCTACGTCTCCTCCTTGTCATCATCCCACGAGCAGCTCCCCTTTGCGTGGCTTGTCCAAGTGCTACAGTTGCAGCACCTCCGAGGTATCCACACGTCCGGAGTGGAAGGTCACACGAAAGACTGCTAGGTCCGCACGTGCAAGACATGCGTAAGAGGATTGGCGACTGGGTAGAATGCTCAACCCTATTCAGATTGCCTCACTCTCTCTTATTATAGGCATCCCTAGTGGGCTTCTACATTAGTAGCCCATTAGCAGCCTAAGCCTGGTCTAATTCGGATCCAATCCTCATTAGGCTTCCAGCCCCTAAAGTGTGTGACCCTATAGGTTCATACACGTATAGACATGACACGAGTACACTTACTCCGTCAATAGTTGGTAGCGGCCTCTAGCAAGACATGCCAACTCCTAAACGTATATAAAGATCATTCAGACGAACCATCACAAGGTAGAGTACATGTCTTTCCCTTTGCCCTACGATATTTGGTCTAGCTCCAAGCTGACCTCTCTTTCTCGATACTGTGATTCGGAATCCCTTTACTAGGTTAACTCTTAACCATATGTGGCACGGCCATGCATTTTTGGATCCGATCACTCGAGGGCCCCAGAGATATCTCTCTCAAGTAGAGAGGGGCAAATCCCATCTTGATTGACCAGTGCCTTGCAACATGTATCAGGACAAACCTGAAAACTACCTTTATAACTACCCAGTTATGGAGTAGTGTTTGACAGCCCCAAAGTAGGTCGATCCACATCTCAAGTACATGCGACAATCTCAGGTCTAAGGACAAAACGTACACGATGTGTAGAGAGAGCTGCAAGTATTATTGCTAGTCTCAAGTTGGGTCAGTCCAACCCCATGTTCATAACATGTGTCCACATCATTGGTTTGACATCTCCATGTCTGTGACTTGCGAAACATAGTCATCAACCAATCGATGTGCTGGTCTAATATTCACGTGTGTCCTCACATGAACTCCGACTAGGGATAACTATTAGATAACCATACAAGTAAAGAGTTTCACAAACAATTCACATAATTTCCAATCAATACAAGTTTCCTGATATATGGAAATTCAAGGAACACTATAAAAACTCATGGATACATATGAAATACAATCATCTATATGATTGCCTCTAGGGCATATTTCCTTCACCAAGCATATACTAGGCCACGTCAGCCCTAGATGTACCCTGGCCACCCCTTTATAAGGTGAGCCAGGGCCTCCAAGGGAGGGGTCGATCTTTTTGCCTAAGGTAAGAACCCTAGAGAGAGTAGAGAGCAGGAGCACTTCATATCCTTTCTCTCTATGATACAAACTCAAGGAGCATCTATATTATCTTTGGATCATAATATAAGATCTTTGAGCAGTTCTTCGTGTGTGTCTTGTTCTATCTTTCGTGCGTAGAATCACTATGTTATCCCTTCTCGGATACCACTAATACACATTGGCCCCATCTTTATCCTACCCATGGCATCTACCGTGACAGCACCACGATAGTTGGCACCCACAGTGGGGCCAGCAGCGGTGCTAGCTGGAGTAAAGATCCGGATGGGAAACTTCATCTTCACCGGGGAGCGCATCGTCTCCGAGCTAGTGCAGCGGTTCGGCACGCTAGACTTCGCCAGCGACAATTTCCGCAACATCGGCAACCGCCCACCTCCGCGCAACGGGCTCTTCGTCAACTTTGGCGCCAACAAGATCTACATTAGCATAGACGAGTCCTACGTACACCCACAACACGTTGTCGAGGAAGGAGAACCCTCTCTCAGCGTAGCTCGCAGTCCGTGTATCACTCGCCCCGCGAACTACACCGAGGTGATGATGACCGCACCAGATGCGGGAACAAGCAAGGACCCAGTGGAAGATCTGGAAGTGACGCCGAAGGTACCTAGGGCTAGAGGTCCACCATTAGAAAGGCCACGGAACATCTTGCAGGAGGTGATGGCTCAAAATATATTCGAGCTCGTTGGGGAACCCCAAGAGGAAGGTATGATGAGCACAGCAGCAAGTTTTCCCTCAGTTATGAAACCAAGGTTATCGAACTAGTAGGAGCAAGGAAACACCTCCAAGGTGTTGTTTCCAACTTGGAATCCTGCACAACACAACCACAGAACTTTGCCCCCAACTTACAGTGAGGTTGTCAATCTCACCGGTTTTGCTGAAAACAAAGGATTAAACGTATTGTGTGGAAGATAGTAATTGCTTGCAAAAAGTAACAGAAAACAGTAAATAGTAGATTGTAGATTGATAGTAAAAGAAAGGACCGGGGTCCATAGTTCACTAGTGGTGATTCTCCTTAAGATAGATGACATGTTGGGTGACAAATTACAGCGGGGCAATTGACAAACATCGAGAAAGCATACACGCATATACTAATAATCTTGACTCCTATGAGATTTGATTGGGCATTACAACATTATACATAGACCATAATCCAACTGCATCTATGACTAATAATCCACCTTCAGGTTATCATCCGAACCCCCTCCAGTATTAAGTTGCAAGCAACAGATAATTGCATTAAGCAAAGTGTGTAAAGTAAACAATACGATTGTTCTATGAACAAAGGATTGTTGTTTTCTCCCTAGTATCAACAACACATCTAGTACCTTAGAGATTTTTGTCACTTCCCCAGATTCCTAGAGGCACGAACCCACTATCGAGCATAAATACTCCCTCTTGGAGTTGCTAGCATCTACTCGGCCAAGATAGCTACTAACAACGGAGAGCATGTAAGATCACAAATAACAAAGACATGATAGAATTAATAATCAATCTGAAATAGTGATACCTTGCTAACGTATCAATAATTTTTGATGTTCCATGCTTGGTTTTATCTACTTTCTTATGTTTTGTCCACACTTTGGAGTACTTTCTATACACTTTCTTGGACTAACCTATTAACAAGAGCCATAGTGCCAGCTGCCTGTTTTCTGTTGTTTTTGGTTCCAGGAAAGTCAGAAAATGAATATTCTCGGAATTGGACGGGACAAAAGCCAAAGTCAGTTTTTCACTAAGGGACACCCGAAGCCAGAATACGAGACGGAGAGGGGCTAGAGGGCGGCCACACCACCTGGCCGTGCGGCCAGGCCTGGCCCATGCCAGGGGGTGGTGTGGCCAGCCTAGGCACCCCCTCGGCCTCTCCTTCCGCCTATAAGATGCCTCCGATACAGAAACCCTAAGTACCCAATCAAAATTCCACGAAAGAGTCTGTAGCCGCCGTCATCTCCATCCCTAGATCGCGAGGGGTCTGAAGCTTTTCTCGGCACACTGCCAGAGAGGGGAATTCACCCTGGAGGCCTTCTTCATCATCATGCAAGCCTCTAGTGTGATGCGTGAGTAGTTCATCTCTGGATTACGGGTCCATGTAGTAGCTAGATGGCTGGTTCTCCTCCTTTGTGCTATCATGTTTAGATCTTGTGAGCTCCGTTCATGATCAAGATCATCTATTTGTAATCATACATGTTGTGTTTACGGGGATCAGATGGATATTGAGATGCTATTTCAGATTGATTATTGATTCTATCATGTCTTTGTTATTTGTGATCTTGCATGCTTTCCGTTGTTAGTAGCTATCTTGGCCAAGTAGATCCTACCAACTCCAAGAGTTAGTATTTATGCTCGATAGTGGGTTCATGCCTCTAGTAATCTAGGGAAGTGACAGAAATCTCTAAGGTACTAGATGTGTTGTTGCTACTAGGGAGAAAACAACAATCCTTTGTCCATAGAATAATCGTATTGTTTACTCTACATGCAATTCGTAATTCAATTATCCGTTCCTTGCAACTTAATACTGGAGGGGGGTCGGATGATAACCTGAAGGTGGATTATTAGTCATAGATGTAGTTGGATGGCGGTCTATGTATAATGTTGTAATGCCCAATCGAATCTCAGAGGAGTCAAGATGAGTAGTATATGCATGATTGCTTTCTCTATGTTTGTCAATTGCCCCGCTGTAATTTGTTCACCCAACATGTCATCTATCTTAAGGAGAGCCACCACTAGTGAACTATGGTCCCCGGTCCTTTCTTTTACCATCAATCTACAATCAACTATTTACTGCTTTGTGTTTACTTTCTGCAAACTATTACTTTCTTCCACTCGATACGTTTAATCCTTTGTTTTCAGTAAAAACCGGTGAGATTGACAACCTCATCACAAGTTGGGGGCAGAGTTCTGTGGTTGTGTTGTGCAGGTCTCCACATTGTTGCTGGCACCGGTAGTGCGCCCTGCCAAAGTTCAGCTAGCTACACCTTTGGGGTGTTTCCTTGTTCCTACTGGATTCATAACCTTGGTTTCATAACTGAGGGAAAACTTGCTGCTGTGCTCATCATACCTTCCTCTTGGGGTTCCCCAACGAGCTCGATATATTTTGGGCCATCAAGCTCTTTTTCTGGCGCCACTGCTGGGGAGTCATGGACATCTTCACAAGGGGAGTCCCTCATAACCAATCTCTTTACTTTGTTATTTTCGTTTTGCTTAGTTTACTTTTGCTTTGTTTGCTTGTTTCTTTATCAAAAACACACAAAAATTAGTTCCTACTATAGTTGTTGGTGTATTATTGCCTTGCTTTATCATGCTTTCTATCAATGGTTGGTTTCTTTGAAACTAGTTCTTATTGGCAAGATGGGTTCACGGAAGAACAAAAATATTATTGTAAGGAACATCGCTTGTCACAAAAAGGGAAACACTTTTGGGAACAAATTGATAAATTGAATACCATTGCTAGAAACGTGTGCTCTATTTATAATGTTACTTATTGCTTTGATAAATCATGTTGCTGTAGGAGGTATAAACACCTCCCTTTTCAATGTGAGTATAATGATAATGTTACCATATCTTATTATGTTAAAAGAAATTATGACTTTTATGATGTGGAACAAATTGAGGAATTTATTGCTTGGAAGGGTGCATTTAAACTTGCTAGTTTGCTTGAAAATACTAATGATTCACCTTATAAAGATGAAGTTTCTGATATACTTAAATTTTGCTTTGATAATTACAAGGAAGAAAATGGCCATATTCTTGAATATACTAATAGATGCTTTCCACAAACGGAAGAGACTAATGCCTTGCAGGAGCTTATGGAAGAAGAAATTGCTGAAACTGGAAGCTCATTAGATGAAAAAGAGGAGGAGAGTGATGATCAAGAGGAGGAAGAATGGATTAGCTACCCATGTCTACCTTCTAACGAGAGTAACTCTTTATCCCTTACATTATCTGATTGCCCCCCATGCTTACCAAAGGAGGATGAATGTTATGTTCCTGTGGATTCTTTTGAAATATCTACTATGGGTAAAACTTGTGATAATAATTATGCTCCTATTATCCATGATAATACTTTATTTGTGCCTAACTTCGAAATTCATGGTACTAAAGAGTTTTGCTTAGAAAATGTTTATGATAAAGCTCTAGACGATGGTCCTATATTGAATGATCAGTCATCTTGTTATAGAATTGTTAAAAGTGGGTTTGAAGGTTTTAATCCCACTATTTTTGAGCTTGATAAAAATTATGTGTTTGTATATCATGAAAAACATACTTTATGTGATAGTTATATTGTTGAGTTTATTCATGAGGCTACTGAAAAATATTATGAGAGAGAAAAATATGGTTGTAGAAGTTTTCATGGTACCGAAACACCTCTCTATGTGCTAAAAGTTTTGAAGCTACTCTTATTTTATCTACCCATTCTTGTTACTATGTGCTTCTTTGATTTATTTTCTTACAAGATTCCTATGCATAGGAAGTGGGCTAGACTTAAATGTGTTTTGAATTTGCTTCTTGATGCTCTCTTTTACTTCAATTCATATTTCTTATGTGAGCATCTTCTCAAACTATCAAGCCTAACTTAAAGGCGTCAAAGAAAAGTACTTATTGGGAGATAACCCAAAAGTTTTAGATGAGTCTTGGAAGTTATTACTTCAGTAATAACCGCTCCTTATCCTTTTTATTTGCTTTTTGTGCCAATAGTAACCTCTAATGAGAGGGAAGTAATGATTGGGAAAGTTGCTGTCACGAAACAGATTTCTGTGCTTCACCGTAAAAATTCGTGTAAAATCTCTGTACGTTGTTTTGAGCCGTGAATTTTTTTGCTTCTGCCCCAGGTTGTTATATAACTTTAGTTAGTTCAACACATTTAGATTTGAGCAACATAAGGTTTTTGAAAAAAATCGTCTTTACCTACTGGTCTGTTTTGACAGATTTCTGTCATTATTTGCATTTGCTTCTTGTTGGTTCCTTTTTTAGTTCTTTTGGGGAATTGAGCTTTTTGAGGGAAGTGCTACAGTAGCTTGTGTTTTAATGGAAGTTTTATTGGTTTTGGAACTGAACCTAAAGACTTATTATCTTGAGTGCACTAATGTTGCTAATAAAGATTGTGTGAAGTTTTGTATGAAGGAAAAATTTCAGGTGTATGGAAGGAATAAGTAATGAGATGAAGGATGGAATAAAGCTCAAGCTTGGGGATGCCACGCATGTCACCCCAAGAAATATCCAAGAAGTACAAGCGTTAAATCTGTCAAAACAGTTGTGTTGTTCCAGGTTCTTCATCAATAAAAATCCCAGGTTTCTTCCAAACGCTTCATTTTTATTGTTTCATGCACAGTTGTGTTGTTCTTGGAGCGTCTTCTTTTTCGTTTTCATTTTGGTTTTTTGTTTGCTTTGTTTTCTTAGTTTTCTTGAATAAATTGGTTGGACCCCCCTCTTTCATACATTGGTTTTCAAATAGTTTGGTTTGGATTGGAAAAGAGTAGGAAAGTTCATGCTTAAGTGGTAAAGAGAGCTTGTTTTTGACTGTGGCCTATGCTTTTTCATGCCATGCTCGATATTGTTTTGGCTTTAGGCTTAGTATTCTTTGATGTAGCATGACTTGTTATAAACAATTGAGATTGCTTAATGCGCCTTTGAAGAATCATGTGTTGTTTTAGCGTATTAAAGCATAGTATTGTGGTATTCTCCTTTGATGCTTTATTTGGGTTGACTTGGCACATGCTCACACCATGTTATGACTATCCCAAGTCACCATAGCCTTGATGATCCTTTAGTTTTCAACTTGTATTATCACTTTATGCTTTGATTAATGATGTTTTGTCGCTCTGCATGATTATGGCCATTATTGCTCTCTTAGTTGGTCGCTCCCAGTCTTTTGCTAGCCTCCGTAACCAAGTATGAGTTCCACAAATGCATCCAACTCCTAAAACCAAGTTATTCCAAAGAGTCCACCATACCTACCTATTATCATATGCTATTCCAAGTATATTCATGTTTTTATCTACCTTCCGAATTAAACTTGTTATGAGAAAACTAGTGATTAAAGCTCTCACGAACTTGATGGCACGCTTTACTTTTCTCGCCCTTAATAAACTTGAACCATTGTGTCGTCTATGTTGTATATGCTTGCACTTATTTGTTGGGGATTAGCAGAACCATGCTGTCATGGGGAACGCTTTCAACATTGTACTTGTACTTTGTACCTAGTTGATGTCATGCTCTTTTGTCTATGGATGTCGTCGGTGTGAAATGAAAGGGGAGCTTGTAACTACATGGAGTTATGTATGTGTGTTAGAGAAACGCCTGGGCTGCTGGTCTAATACATGTTGTCATGGTGGAAACCTGCAGCGTAACCATAATGAGCTGTCTATGAAGCATTCTTCTTATAAAAAAAGAGTCAGATATTGAGAAAAAAGAGAAAAAATAAAAATATATGAGAAAAGAGGAAAGAGAAAAAAATCACCATATTCCCATGGTAAATAAGAAGATTGCTGAGATGCTCGTTGTTTGCTTGCCTTGTCATTTTGATATGGGGATTCTTCCGTATCATCGGGCAAGGGGTACCCCGTTGGCGGTTCTCTATGATACACATGTACTTACTATGACAAGAACTTACCGGTAACTAAACTTGAGTAGCATGAGGAGCGGCCCTCGTATTCAAGGGACATGAGATTTCCAACTTATACTTTGTCAAGCATATACACCATAGTTTGTTCACTTTAACCTTAATCACTTCAAGATGCTTATGATAGGGGCAATGAGAGTTGAAAGCTAATAAGTACCATAATTTTTGGAAGCTCTTTATGAAACTTGAATCCCTACTTCCTTCTATGAAGGCCTTTCTTTTACTTTTATGTTGAGTCTCCATCTTCTGTCTTTATGCACCTACTTTGAGAGCATAGTGGCCATTCTTAGTTCTATGTGCATTGTCCCAAGACTTGTTGATTGATGCATAGCTTTGATATTGCTTGTTTTAAACTATTTGCATCTAGTCGCTCTTATGAACTTTGAAGGTGTCCTATGCATTTATGTTTGCTACTCTATGAGGGACAAGCTGAATGCCAATATGCTATGTTTTCTTTATGTGAAACAAACAAACGTCTTGCAAAGCATTTTTATTCATGAATCTTTTGTTTATGCCTTTTCATGTTGCAACTTAGTTTCTTTGTCTTATTGCTAGAACTTTGTCTTTCATGTTTTGATTGAAGTGCTATGATCGTAGCTATCAATGTTTTACAAATACTTTGATCAAGTTTATTATGGTGCATGTCACCTCAAAAATTATTCTTTCTTTTTATCACTTACCTACTCGAGGACGTGCAAGAGTTAAGCTTGGGGATGTTGATATGTTGCTAATGTATCCATAATTTTTGATGTTCCATGCTTGGTTTTATCTACTTTCTTATGTTTTATCCACACTTTGGAGTACTTTCTATACACTTTCTTGGACTAACCTATTAACAAGAGCCACAGTGCCAGCTGCCTATTTTCTGCTGTTTTTGGTTCTAGGAAAGTCAGAAAATGAATATTCTCGAAATTGGACGGGACAAAAGCCAAAGTCAGTTTTTCACCGTGGGACACCCGGAGCTAGAATACGAGACGGAGAGGGGTCAGAGGGTGGCCACACCACCTGGCCGCGCAGCCAGGCCTAGCCCACGCCAGGGGGTGGTGTGGCCGGCCCAGGCACCCCATCGGCCTCTCCTTCCGCCTATAAGATGCCTCTGATACAGAAAGCCTAAGTACCCGATCAAAATTCCACGAAAGAGTCTGTAGCCGCGGTCATCTCCATCCCTAGATCGGGAGGGATCTGAAGCTCTTTCCAGCACCCTGCCGGAGAGAGGAATTCACCCTGGAGGCCTTCTTCATCATCATGCAAGCCTCCGGTGTGATGCGTGAGTAGTTCATCTCTGGACTACGGGTCCATGCAGTAGCTAGATGGCTGGTTCTCCTCCTTTGTGCAATCATGTTTAGATCATGTGAGCTCCGTTCATGATCAAGATCATCTATTTCTAATCATACATGTTGTGTTTGCGGGGATCCGATGGATATTGAGATGCTATTTCAGATTGATTATTAATTCTATCATGTCTTTGTTATTTGTGATCTTGCATGCTTTCTGTTGTTAGTAGCTATCTTGGCCAAGTAGATGCTAGCAACTCCAAGAGTTAGTATTTATGCTCGATTGTGGGTTCATGCCTCTAGTAATCTAGGGAAGTGACCAAAATCTCTAAGGTACTAGATGTGATGTTGCTACTAGGGACAAAAAACAATCCTTTGTCCATAGAATAATCGTATTGTTTACTCTACACGCAATTTGTAATGCAATTATCCGTTGCTTGCAACTTAATACTAGAGGGGGGTCGGATGATAACTTGAAGGTGGATTATTAGTCATAGATGCAGTTGGATGGCGGTCTATGTATAATGTTGTAATGCCCAATCGAATCTCAAAGGAGTCAAGATGAGTAGTATATGCATGATTGCTTTCTCGATGTTTGTCAATTGCCCCGCTGTAATTTGTTCACCCAACATGTCATCTTTCTTAAGGAGAGCCACCACTACTAAACTATGGTCCCCGGTCCTTTCTTTTACCATCAATCTACAATCAACTGTTTACTGCTTTGTGTTTACTTTCTGCAAACTATTACTTTCTTCCACTCGATACGTTTAATCCTTTGTTTTCAGCAAAACCGGTGAGATTGACAACCTCATCGCAAGTTGGGGGTAGAGTTCTGTGGTTGTGTTGTGCAGGTCTCTACGTTGCTGCTGGCACCGGTAGTGCCGCCTGCCAAAGTTCAACTAGCTACACCTTTGCGGTGATTCCTTGCTCCTACTGGATTGATAACCTTGGTTTCATAACTGAGGGAAAACTTGCTGCTGTGCTCATCATACCTTCCTCTTGGGGTTCCCAACGAGCTCGATATATTTTGGGCCCTCAAATAGCATCTCAATATCCATCGGATCCCCGCAACGGAGCTCACAAGATCTAAACATGGTAGCACAAAGGAGAAGAACCAACCATCTAGCTACTACATGGACCCGTAGTCCAGGGATGAACTACTCACGCATCACACCGGAGGCAGGCATGGTGATGAAGAAGGCCTCTAGGGTGATCTCTCCCCTCCGGCAGGGTGCTGGGAAGAGCTTCAGATCTCTCCCGATCTAGGTATGGAGATGACGGCGACTACAGACTCTTTCGTTGAATTTTGATCGGGTACTTAGGGTTTCTGTATCGGAGGCTTCTTATAGGCGAAAGGGGAGGCCGAGGGGGTGCCCGTGGCGGATGCACCACCCCCAGGCGTGGGCCAGGCCTGGCCACATGGCCAGGTGGTGTGGCCGGCCACTGGCCCCTCTCCGTCTCGTCTTCTGGCTCCGTGTTCCCCTCGGTGAAATATTGACTTTGGCTTTTGTCCCGTCCAATTGCGAGAATATTCATTTTCTGACTTTTCTGGAACCAAAAAAAGCAGAAAACAGGCAACCGACATTGTGGCATCTTGTAAATAGGTTACTCCAAGAAAGTGTATAAAAATACTCCAAAGTGTGTGATGGATCTGTGTATGGCACCCAGAAAAGTGCTGGTGCGTGGTTGATGTAGAGCTTGTTGGGAACCCCAAGAGGAAGGTATGATGAGCACAGCAGCAAGTTTCCCTCAGTTATGAAACCATGGTTTAATTGAACCAGTAGCAGCAAGGAAACACCCCAAAGGTGTTACTAGCTGAGCTTTGGCAGGGTGCACTACCGGTGCTAGTAGCAACATGGAGACCTACACAACACAACCACATAACTTTGTCCCCAACTTGCGATGAGGTTGTCAATCTCACCGTGTTTTGCGGAAAACAAAGGATTAAACGTATCGACTGGAAAGAAGTAAAAGTTTGCAGAAAGTAAACACAAAGCAGTAAAAGATTGTAGATTGTATGTAAAAGACAAGGACTGGGATCCATAGTTCACTAGAGGTGGCTCTCCTTAGATAGATAACATGCTGGGTGAACAAATTACAGCGGGGCAATTGACAAACATCGAGAAAGCAATACATGCATATACTACTCATCTTGACTCCTTTGAGACTTGATTGGGCATTACAACATTATACATAGACCGCCATCCAACTGCATCTATGACTAATAATCCACCTTCAGGTTATCATCCGAACCCCCTCCAGTATTAAGTTGCAAGCAATGGATAATTGCATTACGAATTGCGTGTAAAGTAAACAATACGATTGTTCTATGAACAAAGGATTATTGTTTTCTCCCTAGTAGCAACAGCACATCTAGTACCTTAGAGATTTCTGTCACTTCCCCAGATTACCAGAGGCATGAACCCACTATCGAGCATAAATACTAACTCTTGGAGTTGCTAGCATCTACTTGGCCAAGATAGCTACTAACAACAGAAAGCATGCAAGATCACAAATAACAAAGACATGATAGAATCAATAATCAATCTGAAATAGCATCTCAATATCCATCAGATCCCCGCAAACACATGTATGATTACAAATAGATGATCTTGATCACGAACGGAGCTCACAAGATCTAGACATGAAAGCACAAAGGAGGAGAACCAGCCATCTAGCTACTACATGGATCTGTAGTCCAAGGATGCACTACTCACGCATCACACTGGAGGCTTGCATGGTGATGAAGAAGGCCTCCAGGGTGAATTCCCCTCTCCGGCAGGGTGCCGGGAAGAGCTTCAAATCCCTCCCGATCTAGGGATGGAGATGACGGCGGCTATAGACTATTTCGTGGATTTTTGATCGGGTCCTTAGGGTTTTCGTCCTGAGGGCATCTTATAGGCGGAAGAGGATGCCGAGGGGGTGCCGGAGGCGGCCAGACCACCCCCTGGCATGGGCCAGGCTAGGCCGCGTAGCCAGGTGGTGTGGTGGCCCCCTGGACCCTCTCCGTATCGTATTCTGGCACTTGATGACTTCCAGAAAAATAGGCACTTTGGCTTTTGTCCCGTCCAATTCCGAGAATATTCATTTTCTGACTTTCCTGGAACCAAAAACAGCAGAAAGCAGGCAGCTAGCACTATGGATCTTGTTAATAGGTTAGAACAAGAAATCATATGAAAAGTACTCCAAAGTGTGGACAAAACACAAGAAAGTGGATAAAACCAAGCATGGAAGATCAAAAATTATAGATACATTTGCAATGTATCAACATCCCCAAGCTTAAACTCCTGCTCGTCCTCGAGTAGGTAAGTGATAAAAAGAAAGAATAATTTTTGAGGTGACATGCACCATCAAAGACTTGATCAAAGTATTTGTAAAATATTCAAAGCTGGGATCATAGTACTTCAAACATAACATGAAAGACAAAGTTCTAGCAATAAGACAAAGAAACTATGATGCAACACGAAAAGGCACAAACAAAAGATTCATGAATAACAGTGCTTTGCAAGACATTTGTTTGTTTCACATAAAGAAAACATAGCATAAAAGTATTTAGCTTGTCCCTCAATAGAGTAGCAAATATAAATGCATAGGACACCTTCAAAGTTCATAAGAGTGACTAGATACAATAGTTTAAAACAAGCAATATCAAGTATGCATCAATACTCTAGTCTTGGGACAATGCACATATAACTAAGAATGGCCACTATGCTCTCAAAGTAGGTGCATAATGTTAGAAGGTGGAGACTCAATAATATGGTGGAATAAAGGCCTTTTATAAAAGGAAGTAGGGATTCAAGTCTCATAAAGAGCTTCCAAAAATTATGGTACTTGTAGCTTTCAGGTCTCATTGCCCCTATCATAAGCATCTTGAAATGATTAAGGTTAAAGTGAACAAACTATGGTGTACCTGCTTGACGAAGTATAAGCCAGAAATCTCATGTCCCTTATATACGAGGGCCGCTCCTCATGCTACTCAAGTTTAGTCACCGGTAAGTTCTTGTCATTGTAAGTATATGTGGATCATAGAGAACCGCCAACGGGGTACCCCTTGCCCGATGATACGGAAGAATACCCATATCAAAATGACAAGGCAAGTAGACAACAAGCATCTCAGCAATCTTCTTATTTACCATGGGAATATGGTGCTTTTTTCTCTCTTTCCTCTTTTCACAACCTCATTTTTTTTCTCTTTTTTTTTCTCAATATAGGACTCTTTTTTTAAAAGAAGAATGCTTCATAGATAGCTCATTATGGTTACGCTGCAGGTTTCCACCATGTCAACATGGATTAGACCAGCGGCCCAGGCGTTTCTCTAACACATATACATAACTCCATGGACTTACAAGCTCCCCTTTCATTTCACACAGACGACATCCATATACAAAAGAGCATGATATCAACTAGGTACAAGTACCAAGTGCAATGTTGAAAGCGTTCCCCATGAAAGCATGGTTCTGCTATATCCCAACAAATAAGTGCAAGCATATACAACATAGACGACACAATGGTTCAAGTTTATTAAGGGCAAGAAAAGTAAAGTGTGCCATCAAGTTCATGAGAGCTTTAATCACTAGTTTTCTCATAACAAGTTTAATTTGGAAGGTAAACAAAAGCATGAATATACTTGGAATAGCATAAGCTAGTAGGTAGGTATGGTGGACGCTTTGGAATAACTTGGTTTAGGGAGTTGGATGCATGAGTGGAACTCATACTTTGTTGAGGAGGCTAGCAAAAGATTGGGAGCGACAAATTAAGAGAGCAATAATGACCATAATCATGCAGAGCGACAAAACATCATTGATCAAAGCATAAAGTGATACTACAAGTTGAAAACTAAAGGATCATAAAGGCTATAGTGACTTGAGATAGTCATAACATGGTGTGAGCATGCGACAATTCAAACCAAATAAAGCATCAAAGGAGAATACCACTATACTATGCTTTAATATGCTAAAACAACGCATGATTCATCCAAGGCACATTAAGCAATCTCAATTGTTTATAACAACTCATGCTACAGCAAAGAATACTAAGCATAAAGACAAAACAATATCAAGCATGGCATAACAAAGCATAGGCCACAGTCAAAAACAAGCTCCTTTTACCACATAAGCATGAAATTTCCTACTCTTTTCCAAACCAAACCAAACTATTTGCAAACCAATCTATGAAAGAGGGGGTCCAACTAATTTATTCAGAAAACTAAGAAAACCAAGCAAACAAAAAACCAAAACGAAAACGAAAAAGAAGATGCTCCAAGAACAACACAACTGTGCATGAAACAATAAAAATGAAGCGTTTGGAAGAAACCTGGGATTTTTATTAATGAAGAAGGTGATGCCTTGGGCATCCCCAAGCTTGGACACTTGTACTTCTTGGATATTTCTTGGGGTGACATGTGTGGCATCCCCAAGCTTGAGATTTAGTCCATTGTAACATCCCAAAACTTTAATCCAAGCTTATCAAGATCCAAATCATCAAATTTAGGGTTAACAAAAACTTTTTCAAATTAAAAATGAAAGCATTCATGTGTATGTGCATTTAATTTAGGAATTGATTTGAATTGCCATGGTTCTGTGATTCTTTGGTTGTAAAATGTTTGTATGGTAAATTAAACATCATCTAAATCTTTCCGAAGCAAATCCCAAAGAAAATCAAATAAAAAACAATTAAAAATTAGGAATGGTCATTTTAATCCACTACACTACTTTGAGTGCTCCTAGCACTCATTTCTCAATAGATATAATTATGGATCTTTACACCCCTTGCTAGTACACATAATGAGGTACCAAGGCCCACTTTTTGATCTGCTAAAAACATTCAAATACTTATTTTAAATGGCATGTGAAAATTGAATTCAATGCATATGCCTAGATCACCCCTATTTCAAAAACCATCCATTTGAACTCCATTTTCAAAACCCTTGCAACCAGAGGCTACCTAGTACTAGTGGAGATCACTCAAAATTTTTGAAACCAAAATTCAAACTTTTGCTTCTTGCGGCCATTTCATCAAATAGGTGGCAGACACAAATCTCACAAAACCTAAAACACTATAGTGAGCAGTGGTGTTGGTCTCCATTTGGGCCTAACTTGGTCCCCTTGTTCCCCTAGCTAGAACCCCGGCCCTAACCCTCTCTCCCTCTCCCCTGTCTGCTCTAGTAGCAAGCCGCCCGACGCCATGCGCCAGGTCGACCACGGAAGCATTTGCACCTTGCAACATTTTTATAAAATCAACTAAGATAGGTTTTGTGTTGATTCCAACTCTCAAAAATCACATTTCATCATATCTATCTAAATATGTAATAATATTAAGGTTTACACCCAGTGAGTTTGGACTAGTACCAAAATAATGCTATATAGGCATTTCTAGTCACTTTAAATCATTAAATATTGAACTTAAACCAAAGTAATTATGATCCAATCCTTAAATCACATTCCCACATGTTAGAATATGTGGTGATGAGATGTGTCCACATGATCCCATATTTTAAGTGGTGAATATTAAATCTTAGTTAATTTCTCAATGAGTAGAAATTACTTTTCTAAAATAAAAAGGATGAAACTATTGAATTAAACTTGTGATGCTTGTGATGATAATAGATCATCAAATGTGTGTCTTAGAATGCTAATTAGACTAGTTAAGCATTGTTTGGTGATTGTGTACTCCGATGTATTTATAGACGATAGTACTGACCAAGTCTACGAGGAGGAAGAGTTCTACCAAGAGGAAGAAGAAGAAAACTTCAACCACTGCACCAACCAAGACAAGCCACCATTAACAATACAAGCTAACACTTGCAAGTATAATGCTTAGCAAGCTAGGATTAAACTAGATGGTTTAGCAAAGATGCTATAGGCATGCTTGAGTCATATCACTTTGACTATTAGTTACCCCAAGTCTTATTTACAAGCTTTACTTCCTTTACTTTACCCAAAGTTCTTTACTTGTTTTGAAGGTAGCATAAAGAGTATAAAACTTGACCTATTTAGAACCCTTTAGATGCCATTCTATGGCATGAGATTGATCCCACCATTTCCACCTTAGTGAACACTCTTAACTTAGTAGTTTAAAGTAGATCAAAAACTTGAGTCACTTTAGATGGGAGCACTTGGTGAAAATGAATTATGAAAACCTTGGAATGATGAGTCATTCTATTGAGATGTTTTGACATGTATTGAGAAACACAAATGGTTTATGATGATGAAAATGTTGAGGCATGAGCCTTAACCCTTTTATAAAACTGATGGTTGGATTCGGATGCGATACCATTCCAAATTTACCGTACAACCACATTACCTGAATTAGGCTTAGCTGGAAATTTATATGCATTAGTATTAGTTCTCTCGCGGGAGAGGTCTGAGCTGAGGCTACCTCTCAATGATGTATTGTGATATCCAATCCGTTATGTCTCGCAAAAATGGTAATCCTGGGATTACGAGGTATGGCATAACGGGCATCTGGGATTAAAAATCCGGGTGTTGACATCCATCCTTTATCTCATTACTCATTCCTTCCATACACCTGAAAATTTTCCTTCATACAAAACTTCACACAATCTTTATTAGCAACATTAGTATATTCAAGATAAATAAGTCTTAAGGTTCAGTTCTAACACCAAATAAACTTCCATTAGAATACTAGCTACTGTAGCACTTCCCTCAAAAAGCTCAATTCCCCAAAAGAACTCAAAAAGGAACCAACAAGAAGCAAATGCAGAAAATGGCAGAAATCTGTCATAACAGACCAGCAGGTAAAGACGAATTTTTTGAAGACCTTCTGTTGCTCAAATCAAAAAGTGTTGAACTAACGAAATTTAGATAGCAACCTGGGGCAGAAGCACAAAAAATCACGCCTCAAAAAGACGTTCAGAGATTTTACACGAATTTTTACGGTGAAGCACAAAAATCTGTTTCGGGACAGCAACTTGCCCAATCATTACTTCTCTCTCATTAGAGGTTACTCTTGGAACAAAAAGCAAATAAAAAGGATAAGGAGAGGTTATTACAGAGGTAATAACTTCCAAGACTCATCTAAAACTTTTGGGTTATCTCCCAATAAGTACTTTTCTTTAACGCCTTTAAGTTAGGCAAGATAGTTTGAGAAGATGCTCACATAGGAAATATGAATTGAAGTAAAAGAGAGCATCAAGAAGCAAATTCAAAACACATTTAAGTCTAACCCTCTTCCTATGCATAGGAATCTTATATGCAAATAAATTCACAAAGAACAAAGCGACATGCATAGGACGAAAAAACGAGAGTAACTTCAAAACTTTCAACAAATAGAGAGGTGGTTTAGTACCATGAAAACTTTTACAACCATATTTTCCTCTCTCATAATAATTTTTAGTGACCTCATGAATAAACTCAACAATATAACTATCACATAAAGCATGCTTTTCATGAGCTACAAACACTAGAGCTTTATTATAAACATTTTCAAAAGAATCCTCAAGAACATGACATTCGTACTCCTTTGGTAAGCATGCGGGACAATGAAATAATGTAAGGGGTAAAGAGTTACTCTCATTAGAAGGTAGGGATGGGTAGATCCATTCTTCCTCCTCTTGATCATCACTCTCCTCCTCTTTTTCATCCAACGAGCTTCCAGTTTCAGCAATTTCTTCTTCCATAGGCTCCTCCAAGGCATTAGTCTCTTCCATTGGTGGAGAGCATCTATTAAGATATTCAAGAATATAGCCATTTTCTACCTTGTAGTTGTCAAAGAAAAATTTAAGTATATCACAAACCTCATATTTATAAGGTGAATCATCAGTATTTTCAAGGAAACTAGCAAGTTCAAATGCACCCTTCCAAGCAATAAATTCTTCAATTTGTTCCACATCATAAAAGTCATAATTCCCTTTAACATAAGAAGATATGGTAACATTATCATTATACTCACATTGAAAAGGGAGGTGTTTATACCTCCTATAGCAACAAGATTTATCAAAGCAATAAGTAACATTATAAGTAGAGCACACGTTTATAGCAATGGTATACAATTTATCAATTTGTTCCCAAAAGTGTTTCCCTTTTTGTGACAAGCGGTGTTCCTTATAATAATATTTTTGTTCTTCCGTGAACCCACCTTGCCAATAAGATTCAGTTTCAAAGAAACAAACCATTGATAGAAATCATGATAAAGCAAGACAATAACAGACCAATGAAAATAACAACTATGGTAGGAACTATTTTTTTGTGTGTTTTTGAATAAAGAAAGAAAACTTGTAAAACTATTTTTTTTGTGTTTTTGATAACAAAATAAGCAAACAAAAACAAAAAGAAACTAAGCAAAACAAAAAAAACAAAGTAAAGAGATCGGTTATGTGGGACTCCCCTTGTGAAGATGTCCTTGACTCCCCGGCAACGGCGCCAGAAAAATGCTTGATGGCTCTGTGTATGGCGCCCAGAAAAGTGCTGGTGCGTGGTTGATGTAGAGCTTGTTGGGAACCCCAAGAGAAAGGTATGATGAGCATAGCAGCAAGTTTCCCTCAGTTATGAAACCAGGGTTTAATCGAACCAGTAGGAGCAAGGAAACACCCCAAAGGTGTTACTAGCTGAGCTTTGGCAGGGTGCACTACCGGTGCTAGTAGCAACGTGGAGACCTACACAACACAACCACAGAACTTTGTCCCCAACTTGCGATGAGGTTGTCAATCTCACCGTGTTTTGCGGAAAACAAAGGATTAAACGTATCGACTGGAAAGAAGTAAAAGTTTGCAGAAAGTAAACACAAAGCAGTAAAAGATTGTAGATTGTATGTAAAAGACAAGGACCGGGATCCATAGTTCACTAGAGGTGGCTCTCCTTAGATAGATAACATGCTGGGTGAACAAATTACAGCGGGGCAATTGACAAACATCGAGAAAGCAATACATGCATATACTACTCATCTTGACTCCTTTGAGACTTGATTGGGCATTACAACATTATACATAGACCGCCATCCAACTGCATCTATGACTAATAATCCACCTTCAGGTTATCATCCGAACCCCCTCCAGTATTAAGTTGCAAGCAATGGATAATTGCATTACGAATTGTGTGTAAAGTAAACAATACGATTGTTCTATGAACAAAGGATTATTGTTTTCTCCCTAGTAGCAACAGCACATCTAGTACCTTAGAGATTTCTGTCACTTCCCCAGATTACCAGAGGCATGAACCCACTATCGAGCATAAATACTAACTCTTGGAGTTGCTAGCATCTACTTGGCCAAGATAGCTACTAACAACAGAAAGCATGCAAGATCACAAATAACAAAGACATGATAGAATCAATAATCAATCTGAAATAGCATCTCAATATCCATCGGATCCCCGCAAACACATGTATGATTACAAATAGATAGTCTTGATCATGAACGGAGCTCACAAGATCTAAACATGATAGCACAAAGGAGGAGAACCAGCCATCTAGCTACTACATGGATCCGTAGTCCAGAGATGAACTACTCACGCATCACACCGGAGGCTTGCATGATGATGAAGAAGGCCTCCAGGGTGAATTCCCCTCTCCGGCAGGGTGCCGGGAAGAGCTTCAGATCCCTCCCGATCTAGGGATGGAGATGACGGTGGCTATAGACCCTTTCGTGGACTTTTGATCGAGTCCTTAGGGTTTTCGTCCCGAGGGCATCTTATAGGCGGAAGGGGAGGCTGAGGGGGTGCCGGAGGCGGCCAGACCACCCCCTGGCGCGGGCCAGGCTGGGCCGCACAGCCAGGTGATGTGGTGGCGCCCTGGCCCCTCTCCGTCTCGTACTCTGGCATCTGATGACTTTCGGAAAAATAGGCACTTTGGCTTTTGTCCCGTCCGATTCCGAGAATATTCATTTTTTGACTCTCCTGGAACCAAAAACAGCAGAAAACAGGCAGCTGGCACTATGGCTCTTGTTAATAGGTTAGTCCAAGAAATCATATGAAAAGTACTCCAAAGTGTGGACAAAACACAAGAAAGTGGATAAAACCAAGCATGGAACATCAAAAATTATAGATACATTTGCAATGTATCAGTGTGGACAAAACATAAGAAAGTAGATATAGAACAAGCATGGAACATCAAAAATTATAGATACGTTTGCAACGTATCAACATCCCCAAGCTTAACTCATGCTCGTGCTCGAGTTGGTAGGTGATAAAAAGAAAGAATAATTTTTTAGGTGACATGCACCATCACAAACTTGATCAAAGTATTTGTAAAACATTGATAGCTGGGATCATAGTACTTTAACATAACATGAAAGATATAGTTCTAACAATAAGACATAGTAACTATGTTGTAGCATGAAAAGGTACAAACAAAAGATTTATGAATAACAATGCTTTGTAAGACGTTTGTTTGTTTCACATATAGAAAACATAATGAGAATGGTATTCAGCTTGTCCCTCATAGTGTAGCAAAACATAAATGCATAGGACACCTTCAAAGTTCATAAGGGTGACTAGATACAAATATTTTAAAAACAAGCAATATCAAAGTTATGAATCAATCAACAAGTCTTGGGACAATGCACATTAAACTAAGAATGGCCACTATTCTCTCTTAATAGGTGCATAAAGATAGAAGATGGAGACTCAACATAAAAGTAAAAGAAAGGCCTTCATAGAAGGAAGCAGCGATTCAAGTATCATAAAGAGCTTCCAAAAATTATGGTACTTATTAGCTTTCAGCTCTCATTGCCCCTTTCATAAGCATCTTGAAGTGATTAAGATTAAAGTGAACAAACTATGGAGTATATGCTTGACAAAGTATAAGTTGGCAATCTCATGCCTCTTGAATACGAAGGCCGCTCCTCATGCTACTCAAGTTTAGTTACCGATAAGTTCTTGTCATAGTAAGTACATGTGTATCATAGAGAACCGCCAACAGGGTACCCCTTGCCCAATTTTACGGAAGAATCCCCATATCAAAATGACAAGGCAAGCAGACAATAAGCATCTCAGCATCTTCTTATTTACCATGGGAAAATGGTGCCTTTTTCTCTGTTTCCTCTTTTCTTATCTCTTTTTTTCTTTTTCTCAATCTCTGTCTCTCTTTTTTTATAAGAAGGATACTTCATAGATTGCTCATTATGGTTACGCTGCAGGTTTCCACCATGATTAGGCATGGATTAGACCAGCCGTCCAGGCATTTCTCTAACACACATACATAACTCCATGGACTTACACGCTCCCCTTTCATTTCACACCGATGACATCCTTAAACAAAAGAGCATGATATCAACTGGGTACAATGTACAAGTGCAATGTTGAAAGCATTCCCCATGACAACATGGTTCTGCTAATCCCCAACGTATAAGTGCAAGCATATACAACATAGATGACACAATGGTTCAAGTTTATTAGGGGCAAGAAAAGTAAAGTGTGCTATCAAGTTCGTGAGAGCTTTAATCACTAACTTTCACATAACAAGTTTAATTCGGAAGGTAGATAAAAGCATGAATATACTTGGAATAGAAAATGCTAATAGGTAGGTATGGTGGACTCTTTGGAATAACTTGGTTTTATTTGGAGTTGGATGCATGAGTGGAACTCATACTTGGTTATGGAGGCTTGCAAAATACTGGGAGCGACCAACTAAGAGAGAAATAATGGCCATAATCATGCAAAGCAACAAAACATCATTAATTAAAGCATAAAGTTCTATTACAAGTCGAAAACTAAAGGATCATAGAGGCTATGGTGACTTGGAATAGTCTTAACATGGTGTGATCATGCGCCAAGTCAACCCAAATAAAGCATCAAAGGAGAATACCACAATACTATGCTTTAATATGCTAAAACAACGCATGATTCTTTCAAGGCTCCTTTTTACCACTTAAGCACGAACTTTTCCTACTCTTTTCCAACCCAAACCAACTTATTTGACAACTAATGTATGGATGAGGGGGTCCAAACAATTTATTCAAGGAAACTAAGCAAACGAAAACCAAAAACAAAAACAAAAATGAAGACGCTCCAAGAACAACACAACTGTGCATGAAACAATAAAAATGAAGTGTTTGGAAGAAACCTGAAATTTTTATTAATGAAGAAGGGGATGCCTTGGGCATCCCCAAGCTTTGACGCTTGTACTTCTTGGATATTTCTTGGGGTGACACGGGATGGCAGCCCCAAGCTTGAGCTTTTGTCCATTCTTCATCTCATTACATTACTCTTCCCTTACACCTGAAATTTTTCCTTCATACAAAACTTCACACAATCTTTATTAGAAACATTAGTGTACTCAAGATAATAAGTCTTTTGGTTCAGTTCCAACACAAATAGAACTTACATTAAAACAAAATCTACTGTAGCACTTCCTTTTAAAAGTTCAAATGATCAAAGAGAAAGAGATTAAGAGGCAAATACAAATAATGGTAGAAATCTGTCAAAACAGACCAGCAGGTAAAAACCAATTTTTCCGAAGACCTTTTGTTGCTCAAATCGAAAAGTGTTGAACTAAAGTTGGATAAGAACCTGGGGCAGAAGCAAAAAAATTTATAGCTCAAACCGACGTACAGAGATTTTTCACGAATTTTTACAGCGAAGCACAAAAATCTGTTTCGAGACAGCAACTTTCCCAAGCATTACTTCTCTCTCATTAGAGGTTACTCTTGGCACAAAAATCACACAAAAATGATAAGGAGAGGTTATTGAAGGAAATATGCCCTGAGAGGCAATAATAAAGTTGTTATTATGTATTCCTTGTATATGATAGATGTTTATTTTACATGCTATAATTGTATTGATAGGAAACATCAATACATGTGTGTTTAATAAACAAAAAGGGTTCCTAGTCATGCCTCTCTTATAGACTAGCTTGTTGATTAACAAGATGATCAAGGTTTCCTGATCATGGACATTGGATGTTGTTAATAACAAGGTCACACCATTGGTGGAATGATGTGATGAACATTCATCCGAATTATAGCATTACGATCAAGTCATTGTGTTTACATTGCTATAACATCATACGAAGTAATCTTTATCCTTAGACCATGAGATCATGTTAATTGCTAACACCGGAAGAGTATCTTGATAACATCAAACGTCACACCGTAACAGGGTGACTATAAAGACGGGTTCAGTACTACGAAGGTGTTATGTTGAGGCTCATGGATCAAGAGTGGAATTTGTCAATCCAGATGACGGATAGATATACTCTGGGCCCTCTCGGTGATATCACATTAGGATAGCTTGCAAGCAAGTGATATGATCACTAGAATGTTATATCACGGGAACGAGAAAAGAGTGCATGTCGGTAACGAGATCAAACTAGGTATGGAGATACCGATGATCGAATCTCGGACATGTAATATATTGAGAGACAAAGGGATTTAGTTACAAGCGTTAAAGGTTCTCATGATCACAGGAGTCATCGTTGAATGTGTAGGAGTCAGTACGGATCTCCAGGTCCCGCTGCTGATTATTGATCGGAGAAGGGTCTCGATCATATCTGCATTATTCGTGAACCGTAGGGTGGCACACTTAAGAGTTACCGGACACCATTTTGGAGCACATATGTTTCATACGAAAGAATTGCAAAGCGCAGGAATTGTTTCAATAGAAACCGGAAATTGTTTCGGGTGAAATTGCAGAAGGTGGTTCTGCATGTGATATTGAAATATTGCAAGGGGCTATATGTGAATGTTTGTTAATTAAAGTAGTTAACAAAATTCTGAATAAATTTAATAAAAGAGTTTTATTAAATGAGAGAGCATTAAATTTGGAGAAACTTAATGCATTTAAAGTGGAGACTTTAAAAGGGAATGTGAAGAGGCATTTTAATGTGGAGGAGTTACCACCACATGAATGGGGGAGGTGAGGGGTCACCCCCCATGCGCCGGCCATGGAGAGAGGGGGCACCCCCCTCCTCCTATAAAAGGCCACCCATTCCCTCCTTCATCCATACACCTCCTTGTGAAGGATCTCTCTCCCCCTCTAGAATTATTCCCCCATGGTCTCGGATTAGCGAGATACATGTTCCCGGTGGCATTTCGTCTGGAAGGAGTTGCTGCTTCCGCTGGATCGCTGGAGCGAGGAGGTGTAGGTTGTCCGGTGGCTTGAACGTGTGTGCGAGTGCGGATGCGCTGCTGAGTTGCGGCGCTCGGACTTCCTCACGAACTTGAGATCGGCAAGTGTACGACTACATCCACCACGAGTTCCTACTCGTTAACAAAGCTCGTTGTCTTCGAGGGTAAGTTCTCTATGGATGTATGTCCACCCGTTTGCTTTGTACCTAGTAGATAGATCTTGGCGTGTAGTTCACACCGTAGGAAATTTTTTGTTTTCTATGTTGCGGACCCAACAGTTATTACAGAGGTAATAACTTCCAAGACTCAACTAAAACTTTTGGGTTTTCTCCCAATAAGTACTTTTATTTAACGCCTTTAAGTTAGGAATAAGAAGGAAGAAAAGAATCAAGTATTCTCAAATGAAGAAGCATTAAGATTAATACCAGAAATATCTTCAACAAGGCAGGGTATCTCATCCAAATAAGTTCTAGAGGATCCTCTCTCAATGCTCTTGGGTTCACTATTTTCATCAAACGGGTTTTCAGGAACAATCCAATCAAAATTCTTTTCTAAGGCTTCATGCATTCCTACAAGTTTAAAAGGTATTGGTATCTTAATTTCCTCCCCATTAGGTTTGGCTTTGTCCATATTTTCCTGTGTACCATTAACATCTACACATGAGCCTAGCATATTAAAATGATCGAAAACTTTTCTAGCTTCTTTAGCAACATCATAGAATTCTTTAAGCAAGGTTTCCAGAATAAAATCTCTCTTTTCAGGGTCCTCAATATCTTTAAGTTTAAGAAACATTACTTGCATTATGGGGTTAAGGTTAAGAAACCTAGCTTCCAACATGCGAACTAAAGAGGCTGTAGCAATTGCATAATTTGGAGCAAGTTCTGCTAGGGATCTATCCTCAGTATCCTCATGCTTGCTAACATGATTAAAGAATTCTTAAATATTATCTTTCCCAATTATAGAGCCACTGCCTATTGAAAGGTCCTTCAGGGTGAACTTAGGGATCAACATGGTGAGCTAGGAACTGGGGTAACAACTGGTAGAAAGAACTATTTTTTTGTGTTTTTGAGATAAAGAAAGAAAACTAGTGCAACTAATTTTTTGTGTGTTTTTGATAAAAAAACAAGCAAACAAAGCAGAAATAAACTAAGAAAAAAAAAGTAAAGAGATTGGTTATGAGGGACTCCCCTCATCAAGATGTCCTTGACTCCCTGGCAACGGCGCTAGAAAAAGAGCTTGATGGCTCAAAATATATTCGATCTCATTGGGGAACCCGAAGAGGAAGGTATGATGAGCGCATCAGCAAGTTTCCCTCAGTTATGAAACCAAGGTTATCAAACCAGTAGGAGCAAGGAAACACCTCCAAGGTGTTATTTCCAACTTGGAATCCTGCACAACATAACCACAGAACCTTTCCCCCAACTTACAGTGAGGTTTTTAATCTCACCGGTTTTGCTGAAAACAAAGGATTAAACGTATTGTGTGGAAGATAGTAATTGCTTGCAAAAAGTAAACAGAAAACAGTAAATAGTAGATTGTAGATTGATAGTAAAAGAAAGGACCGGGGTCCATAGTTCACTAGTGGTGATTCTTCTTAAGATAGATGACATGTTGGGTGAACAAATTATGGCGGGGCAATTGACAAACATCGAGAAAGCATACATGCATATACTAATCATCTTGAAACCTATGAGATTTGATTGGGAATTACAACATTATACATAGACCATAATCCAACTGCATCTATGACTAATAATCCACCTTCAGGTTATCATCTGAACCCCCTCCAGTATTAAGTTGCAAGCAAGAAATAATTGCATTAAGCAAAGTGTGTAAAGTAAACAATACGATTGTTCTATGAACAAAGGATTGTTGTTTTCTCCCTAGTAGCAACAACACATCTAGTACCTTAGAGATTTCTGTCACTTCCCCAGATTCCTAGAGGCATGAACCCACTATAGTGCATAAATACTCCCTCTTGGAGTTGCTAGCATCTATTCTGCCAAGATAACTACTAACAACAGAGAGCATGCAAGATCACAAATAACAAAGACATGATAGAATCAATAATAAATCTGAAATAGCATCTCAATATCCATCAGATCCCTGCAAACACAACATGTATGATTACAAATAGATGATCTTGATCATGAACGGAGCTCACAAGATCTAAACATGGTAGCACAAAGGAGAAGAACCAACCATCTAGCTACTACATGGACCCGTAGTCTTGGGATGAACTACTCACGCATCACACCGGAGGCAGGCATGGTGATGAAGAAGGCCTCCAGGGTGATCTCTCCCCTCCGGCAGGGTGTTGGGAAGAGCTTCAGGTCCCTCCCGATCTAGGGATGGAGATGGCGGCGGCTACAAAATCTTTCAGGGAACTTTGATCGGGTACTTAGGGTTTCTGTATCAGAGGCTTCTTATAGGCGAAAGGGGAGGCCGAGGGGGTGCCCAAGGCGGCTGCACCACTCCTAGGAGCAGGCCAGGCTTGGCCGCGTGGCCAGGTGGTGTGGCCGGCCCCTGGCCCCTCTCCGTCTTGTCTTCTGGCTCCGTGTTCCCCTCGGTGAAATATTGACTGTGGCTTTTCTCCCGTCCAATTCCGAGAATATTCATTTTCTGACTTTTCTGGAACCAAAAATAGCAGAAAACGGGCAACTGGCACTGTGGCATCTTGTTAATAGGTTAGTCCAAGAAAGTGTATAAAAATACTCCAAAGTGTGGACAAAACATAAGAAAGTAGATATAAAACAAGCATGGAACATCAAAAATTATAGATACGTTTGCAACATATCAACATCCCCAAGCTTAACTCTTGCTCGTCCTTGAGTAGGTAAGTGATAAAAAGAAAGAATAATTTTTTAGGTGACATGCACCATCACAAACTTGATCAAAGTATTTGTAAAACATTGATAGCTGGGATCATAGTACTTTAACATAGCATGAAATATAAAGTTCTAATAATAAGACATAGTAACTATGTTGTAGCATGAAAAGGTACAAACAAAAGATTCATGAATAACAATGCTTTGCAAGACGTTTGTTTGTTTCACATATAGAAAACATAATGAGAATGGTATTCAGCTTGTCCCTCATAGTGTAGCAAAACATAAATGCATAGGACACCTTCAAAGTTCATAAGGGTGAGTAGATACAAATAGTTTAAGAACAAGCAAGATGAAAGTTATGAATCAATCAACAAGTCTTGGGACAATGCACATTAAACTAAGAATGGCCACTATGCTCTCTTAATAGGTGCATAAAGATAGAAGATGGAGACTCAACATAAAAGTAAAAGAAAGGCCTTCATAGAAGGAAGCAGGGATTCAAGTCTCATAAAGAGCTTACAAAAATTATGGTACTTATTAGCTTTCAGCTCTCATTGCCCCTATCATAAGCATCTTGAAGTGATTAAGGTTAAAGTGAACAAACTATGGAGTATATGATTGACAAAGTATAAGTTGGCAATCTCATGTCCCTTGAATACGAGGGCCGCTCCTCATGCTACTCAAGTTTAGTTACCAGTAAGTTCTTGTCATAGTAAGTACATGTGTATCATAGAGAATCGCCAACAGGGTACCCTAGTGGAAGATCCGGAAGTGACGCCCAAGGTACCTAGGGCTAGAGGTCCACCATTAGAAAGGCCACGGAACATCTTGCAGCAGGCGATAGAGAGTCTTACTACTCCTATAGCTCCTATAGTGGATATGGCTTAGGCACAGGACGATCTAGAGGAGACCCGGTAGAAAATGTTAGCAGGCGCAGAGAAAGTAGCAGCAACTCAGCAAGCGTTGAACATCACGCTGTGTGAGTGCACGAAAGCAAACAAGATTAACACTAGTCCCACTTGTATGGATGGTGTGAAGATTAGGGGTAGAAACCTAATCGGTGATATAGACAAGGAATATGTACCTAGGCCGGGGCACTTAGCTACCCTTATGTTAGCAGGTCTATCGAGGTATAGTACCCCGGCAAAGAACCTTAGGGCTGTAGATGTAGCAGCGTCCGAGTTAGAGGGTCTGACCGGCGAAGCCCGGGAAATGCAACAGGAAAGACTTATTGAGTTAGTGAAAATTGCTAACAAGTAGAATGAGGAATTTCTCAAGGCAAACCTGGCAAGAGAAGGAGGTTCCCGTATGGTTCATTCGGCAGGGGGCACTCGGAAAAATCCACCGGAGCAGCATCATCCCCTCATGTGCGCCCAAGAAGAGAAGAGGTAGTAACCTCGGGGAGAAAGAACAAGCAGATGGTCCTGTATGACCCGACAAGGGCAGGTAAAGGAAAAGTGGTACAGTGTGATGAGGATCGCCATAGTGTCAGCCGAGGTGAAGGTGGACGAGGTAACCATGGCCAAGGCCATGCAGGACAGGGGAACGCTGGTTATGGCAATGCCAGATAGCGTAACTCAGCATGATCTAGACAAAATCCACATCGACACACCGACAATAGTACATACCTCGGCAAGAGCAAAGTGCCGGCCTAGCTACGCAACAACAAAATGTTCATCCGGGTCAAAACAGATACGATGATGGTTATTTGGCAATGGCCAATGTCAGGTTTCCTAGGCCAGATCATCATGTGATAAGGTCGAGGCTGGGGAACAGGAACCTACAGCCAGATGATGCAAGGTTGAAGCTGGACCGGATTTATAGGCAGGAAATGATGGAAGGGCAAGGTCCTCCTGGTCCAGCATGCTTTGGACCTCAGATTATGAGAGAACAACTTGTGCCGAACTTCC
Organism: Avena sativa; assembly: GCA_916181665.1. Taxonomy (NCBI): domain Eukaryota; kingdom Viridiplantae; phylum Streptophyta; class Magnoliopsida; order Poales; family Poaceae; genus Avena; species Avena sativa. The sequence goes on from OV702287.1 coordinate 463,642,565, forward strand.
AATTGGCTAGAGGGACAAAGACATATGACAGAAGTACCAAGCCAGAAGACTGGCTAATTGATTATGCAACCACAGTGAACATTGCCATGGGCAATTTGAGATGCGCGGTGAGGTATGTGCCTCAAATGCTAGAAGAACCAACAAGAGTCTACCTTATTAATCTATCGATAGGAAGTATCAACTGCTGGATAGATTTCGAGGATATGTTTATTAGCAATTTCACTAGTACATACAAGAGGCCGAACATGCCGCAACAACTGGCAATGTGTAAACAGATTCCGAATGAGACATACCACGAGTTTCTGACTCGGTGGTGCAATGTGTGCAATTCATGCGAAAGGGGTGATCGAGTCACAGGCAATTGCTTGGTTTGCACAAGGATGCAGATATGTAAGTTTGCTGTGGCAAAGGCTGCAAAGAGATATCCAACTATGTTGGCTTAAACGATCAGAATTACCGACTCATATGCATTGGGTGATCCAACTCAACATCGGCTTATGGCAAGCGAGTCAAATGAGGAATATTACCCTCGTGATGGAGTAGGGTCAATCCGGTGAAATGATTTCTGGGGTAAGAGAAGAGATCAAAGGCCAGATTAGAGATATGGCTCGCAGCTGGTTGCTGAAGTGGACCAAAATCAGCCCGGAGCTAGGAGTAGCCAGCGACAAAAGGTAGTGGCCAATAGTGGGCACATAAAAATGATGGCAAGAAACCTTGGACCAGTGAACAGAAAAATCAATGGCAAGAAAGGAAAGATAGACCAAGGTATACATATGAGGCTATGCTAGACCAACCATGCAAATTCCATACTCCAAATCCGAGCAAGCCAGCGAATCATACAACCCGGCAGTGCGAGTGATTTCAGCGTACAGGACAAGGTAACCCGGAGCAAGGAAACATGGGACCACCCAAGGAACCTCAGCAACCACAACTCACAGGAAGGAATGCTCAGCAGATGATGTTACCACCACCCCCGCCGAGATATGAGAACCATGATCGAAGGGATGTGCGGACTCGTGTATTAACGAGCTCGTTGGGGAACCCCAAGAGGAAGGTATGATGAGCACAACAGTAAGTTTTCCCTCAGTTATGAAACCAAGGTTATCAATCCAGTAGGAGCAAGGAAACACCCCATAGGTGTAGCTAGCTGAACTTTGGCAGGGCGCACTACCGGTGCCAGCAACAACGTGGAGAACTACACAACACAACCACAGAACTCTGTCCCCAACTTACGATGAGGTTGTCAATCTCACCGGTTTTGCTGAAAACAAAGGATTAAACATATCGAGTGGAAGAAAGTAATAGTTTGTAGAAAGTAAACACAAAGAAGCAAATAGTTGATTGTAGATTGATAGTAAAAGAAAGGACCGGGGTCCATAGTTCACTAGAGGTGGCTCTCCTTAAGATAGATGACATGTTGGGTGAACAAATTACAGCGGGGCAATTGACAAACAACGAGAAAGCATACAAGCATATACTACTCATCTTGACTCCTTTGAGATTCGATTGGGCATTACAACATTATACATAGACCGCCATCCAACTACATCTATGACTAATAATCCACCTTCAGGTTATCATCCGAGCCCCCTCCAGTATTAAGTTGCAAGCAATGGATAATTGCATTACGAATTGCGTGTAAAGTAAACAATACGATTGTTCTATGAACAAAGGATTGTTGTTTTCTCCCTAGTAGCAACATCACATCTAGTACCTTAGAGATTTCTGTCACTTCCCCAGATTACCAGAGGCATGAACCCACTATCGAGCATAAATACTAACTCTTGGAGTTGCTAGCATCTACTTGGCCAAGATATCTACTACCAACGGAAAGCATGCAAGATCACAAATAACAAAGACATGATAGAATCAATAATCAATCTAAAATAGCATCTCAATATCCATCGGATCCCTGCAAACACAACATGTAAGAATACAAAAAGATGATCTTGATCATGAACGGAGCTCACAAGATCCAAACATGAAAGCACAAAGGAGGAGAACCAGCCATCTAGCTACTACATGGTTCCATAGTCCAAGGATGAACTACTCACGCATCACACCGGAGGCTTACATGGTGATGAAGAAGGCCTCCAGGGTGAACTCCCCTCTCCGGCAGGGTTCCGGGAAGAGCTTCAGATCCCTCCCGATCTAGGGATGGAGATGATAGCGGCTACAAACTCTTTCATGGAATTTTGATCGGGTACTTAGGGTTTTTGTATCAGAGGCATCTTATAGGCGGAAGGAGAGGCCGAGGGGGTGCCTGGGCTGGCCACACCACCTCCTGGCGCAGGCCAGGCCTGGCCGCGCGGCCAGGTGGTGTGGCCGCCCTCTGGCCCCTCTCCGTCTCGTATTCTGGCTTCGGGTGTACCTTGTTGAAAAACTGACTTTGGCTTTTGTCCCGTCCAATTCCGAGAATATTCATTTTATGACTTTCCTGGAACCAAAAAACAGCAGAAAACAGGCAGCTGGCACTGTGGCTCTTGTTAATAGGTGAGTCCCAGAAATCATATGAATAGTACTCCAAAGTGTGGACAAAACATAAGAAAGGAGATAAAACCAAGCATGGAACATCAAAAATTATGGATACGTTTGCAACGAATCAGGATGCAGTGCATCAAGTGAACAACCAGAATCAGCCGAACCAAGGAAACCCTGGCAATGACAGGAGAAATGATTACAGGGAGCACCATCAAAGTTACTGTGCGTTTACCACGGAAGAAATTCATAGGAAGAGCGTGAAGCGGCAACATATGGAGGTCACTGCAGTTATGTCGGTAGTGACAAGGTACATGCATTGGTCTGATCAGGAAATCATATGGAGTATCAAGGATCACCCCAGGCTCATGCCGAGCCCTGGTTCATATGCTTTAGTGCTTGATCCAACCTTCATGGGCCAAACATCAACATGAAGTTTTCCAAGTTGTTGATCGATAATGGTAGTAGTACTAACATATTGTATAAAGATACAATGCACAAATTAGGAGTATCAGAGAATATGCTACAGGCAACAAAGACAATTTTCCATGGCATTGTGCCGGGTTTATCCTATGAGCCTATTAGCAAGGTCCGAATTGATGTGTGATTTGGCACGCGGGAGAACTGCCGAACTGAGAACTTGGAGTTTGAGGTTGTGAACCTGGATAGCTATTACCATGCATTACTCGGCAGGCCAGCTCTTTCAAAGTTTATGACAAGTGATCACATCAGTTACTTGAAGATGAAGATGCCAGGACCAAATGGGGTCATCACCATAGTAGGGGACTTTAGGCGCTCCATGGAGAGTGCCTCTGTCGGGTCCAACCTGGCCGAGTCATTGGTGATCACGCAAGAAAAAAGAAGGATCCAAGAGGTTGCGGCACTAGCTCAGTCCGTGCAGCTATATGCCGGCTCTGAGTAACCTGCACGGGAGTGTATCATTTTAGCCGACAAAAGATACCAAGAAGGTGCCCATTGATGATCAGCTCCCAGGGCGCACCGTGACTATAGGTGCGGGCCTTATCGACAAATAGGAAAGCAAGCTCGTCGGATTCCTCCGTGAGAATTGGGATATCTTTGCTTGGTCCACACAGGATCTGCAAGGTGTGCCGAGGGAGCTGGCCGAGCACTCTTTACATGTCAGAACTGGCACAAAGCCGGTGAAGCAACCTCTCTGCCGCTTTGCTAAAGATAGGAGAAAATTCATTGGTGACAAGATAGCTCAGCTCCTAGTAGCCAGGTTTATCATGGAAGTGCTTTACCCAGATTGGCGGTCTAATCCGGTGCTGGTGGAAAAAGAAGAAGGATGACCCGAACGTAGCAGTGGTGTGGCGTATGTGTATCGATTACACGAACCTGAACAAGGCGTGGCCAAAAGAACCATTTCCTCTGCCAAGGATAGATCATGTCATTAATGTGTCTGCTAGGTGTGAGCTGTTGTCATTTGTAGATGCGTATTCTGGTTTCCACCAGATATCCTTGAACCCGAATGATCAAATAAAGACTACTTTCATTACCCCGTATGGGGATTATTGCTATCGCACCATGTCGTTTGGCTTACGTAATGCAGGGCAATGTATCAGAGATGCATGCAAAAATTCTTGCACGATCACATTGGAAAAAATGTCCAAGTATATGTAGATGATGTGGTGTTAAAAACTAAGGAGAGTCACACTCTCTTAGATGATATCCGACAAACATTCGCGAACTTAAGAAGGTTCCGAATGAAGCTTAACCCGAAGAAGTGCACCTTCGCTGTCCCGGACGGAAAGTTACTCGGTTTCCTTGTGTCCAATCAAGGTATCAAAGCTAACCGAACTAAAATCCGAGCTATTGAGCAAATGGAATTGCCGAAGTGCCTCAATGATGTGCAGAAGTTCACTGGTTACCTGGCATTGTTGAGTCATTTCTTATGTTGACCGGGGGAAAGGAATTACCTCTCTATCAGCTAATGAAAAAGTCGGATAAGTTCATATGGACACTGCAAGCAGATAGTGCTTTTTAGGAATTAAAAAATATGCTAGCCTCTGCACCAGTGTTAGCTTCGCCATTATCCAAAGAGACGATGTTGCTCTATATAGCAACGACCAACCGAGTCGTGAGTGATGTGATAGTGGTGGAGCGTAATAAGGAAGGTAAGTCGGTGCAGAGGCCAATATATTACCTAAGTGGAGTACTATCCACTTCGAAGCAAAATTGTCCTCATTATCAAAAGATGGAATATGACGTCTATATGGCGGCCAAAAAGCTTAAGCACTATTTTGAAGAACACCCTATAAAGGTGATATGCAAATCACCTATATCCGAGATAATGAGTAACAAAGATGCAAGTGGCCGAATTTCCAAATCGGCAATTGAGCTAGCCCCTTATGCTCCACAATATGATATGAGATACATGATCAAGTCTCAGACAGTGGCTGACTTTTTCATGGATTGGGCTGAAATGCAATACGAGCCTCCATTGCCGGATTCAAACTACTAGAGAATGCACTTTGATGGATCAAAGTTGAAGGACGGATTAGGGGCCAGGGTAGTCCTTACCTCGTCCAAGAAAGACCAATTGAGATATGTACCTCAGATCCATTTCAGAGCATCAAACAATGTGGCCGAGTATGAGGCACTCGTGCATAGGCTAAAAGTAGCAAAATAAATTGTGATATGTCAGATACAATGGCTTTGGAGATTTGGATTTAGTAGTGCAATAAGTTTCTGGTCATTGGGATGTGTTGGACGAAAACATGGCCCTGTATAGATTTCACGTCCAAAAGATATATGGCTACTTTGAGGGATGCGAATTCCATCACGTGCCAAGAGCTGAAAATGATGCATCCGGCGTATTATCTAAATTGGGTTCATCTCGGCAAGCCATCCCGCCAGAAGTTGCTTTGGAACATCTGAGAAAACCATATATTAACCCCTCACCAGAATCCGAATCAATCTATATCCCAGAAAATCCAGGATCAGAGACTGTCCCAATGGACATTCAGGGGCGGCTCAGGCCCAGGGAAAAAGGAGCGAAGGCCTGGGGCCCAACCAAATTTGGGGCCCACTATATTGGGTACAATACATATATGAAGAGTCAAGAGCATAGGGGAAAAAAGCCCATGTGGCCATATCGCATTGCCAGGAGTCCAACAGACGGGCAGCCACGCACGCACAGCCTGCTACCTGGATGCACGGAAGTAGTCTAGAAGAAGGGGGGTCGACGATTCAGTTTTCTTTCAATCTAAATCACGGCGCTCGGACGCCGCCCGTCGCTGTTCGCCTCGTGTGGTCGCGCCCTCGCAAATTGCAATCGGTAATTTTCATCCCTAATTCTCATCCGTAACCCGTTTCTAGTAATCCTATTTAGCCATTCCCTAATCAATGGATAGCAATTAGCAGGGCCTGAGTGCCTTACAGAGATTTGGAGACAGGGAGCAGTCTGGCACCTGGGGCAAGTGCCCAGAAATTTGGGACAGGGGGATATTAGGTTATAGGTAATTTTCAGATCATAAATTCTACAAACCTCGCTGGCTGACTGTGTTTCTGAATCAAAATTTCTAATTCCCGTGACCCAATTTTTGTGTTTCTTTTTTCTCAATTTTCAATTTGCTCAATTTATTCGTGGAGATAGACATATAGTCAGCCTTGGTCTGTAATCATGCCGCCTAAAAAACATCTATCTGGTTGTCAGAAAAGGAACAACAAGAAATGAGTAGATAAGTTGATTGAATCTCAGAAGGGAGCAATGAATAAATTTTTGTTGAGAAATGTCACTAATCAAAATTCTGAGCAGTCATATATCACCAATGGTGAAGAACAACCCGATCAGACTGAGAATGTACTTGAGGAAAATGATACCAGTGTTGATGCTAATCAGAACAAGCAAAGTGAGAGTTCTGGAAACATAGATGTGGAAGCTTCTTCTTTTGATATTTATGAGCCTAGAACTTGGAATGTTCTTGATAATAAATCAAGAGATATTCTCATAGAAAAGGGGCCTACAAGAGAATACAATCTTGTGTTTCCATTATATAAGCGTGGCAGACATTTCTCATATGCTTACTACTCGAGAAATCTAAGAAATGGTGAGGTCAGTGATCAAAGGTGGTTAGTATACTCTAAACATGTGAACAAAGTTTATTGTTTTTGCTGCAAATTATTCAGGTCTAAAAACAGCAAAATTCTACTAGCATCCGAGGTATTGAGGGATTGGAAACATCTTAGTGAGAAGCTCCGATTTCATGAGAATAGTGTTGAGCACATCAATAACATGAATACTTGGAATGAGGTGAGACTGAGGCTAAGTAAGAAGGAAACCATTGATAAAGATTTGCAACAAGAGATTGCAAGGGAGAAGATACGGTGGAGACAGGTTTTAATTAGAATTATTGCTACTGTAAAATTCCTTGCTAAGCACAATTTGTCTTTTCTAGAAAAAAAGAGAAACTATACCAAGATAACAACGGGAACGTTTTGGGACTAGTTGAAATGATGGCATAATTTGATCCTTTAATGCAAGAGCATCTTCGGCGCATTCAGAGTAATGAAATTCATCATCATTATCTTGGTCATAATATTCAGAATGAGTTAATTTCTCGTCTTGCTCGCAGTGTTGAAGATAATTAAGGATGCAAAATATTTCTCTATCATTTTAGACTATACCCCTGATGTGAGCCATCAAGAACAAATGACACTAATTGTGAGGTGCCTAAACATGTTAGGTACCACTACAAAAATAGAGGAATTTTTCTAGAGTTCTTGAAGGTGGATGATACATCGGGACTTGGACTTTATAATGTGTTGATAGATTCACTTGAGTCTATTGGTCTGAATGTTAATCATATTCGAGGTCAAGGCTATGATAATGGTCCGAACATGAAGGGAAAACATCAAGGCGTATAGAGCAGATTACTTGTGACTAATCGAAGAGCACTATATATGCCATGTGCTTCTCACAGCTTGAATCTTACTCTTAGTGATATGGCAAAATCTTGTGGTAAAGCTATTACTTTCTTTGGTATTATGCAGAGAATTTACATATTGTTTTCAAGCTCTACCAAAATATGGCAACTATTGCTTGATCATGTTCCAAAGATGACAGTTAAGTCTTTGTGCAACACTCGATGGGAGAGTCGAATAAAGAGTGTTCAAGCTATAAGATATCAAGCTCCTGAGTTAACAAAGGAATTATTGGAATTGAAGTGAACTTCTAATGATGATGCCAAGACTAAGAGCGATGCAAAATCTTTGGCTAGTGCACTTGAGAAATTTGAATTTTTACTTGGCATGATATTTTGTTCACCATAAACATGGTGACTAAGAAGCTACAGTCTAAGTTTGTGTGTATTGATGTTACTCTTAAGCAGATTGAAGGTGCCATCTCATATTTTGAGAAGTACAGGAATGAAGGTTTTGCAACTAGTTTGGATATTGCAAGGTCTATTGCACTTGACATGGGTGTACAATCTTCATTTCCTATGAAACGACGTGCTACAAGAAAAAGACAATTTGATAAAATTAGTGGTAATGAAGAAAATGATCAGAATCAAGAAGGACAAGCAACGGAGGAGGAATCATTCCGAGTTAAATATTTTCTGGAGATGATTGATGTTGCAATTGCTTCCCTGACTAACATATTTGAAGAGCTAAAGTCATTTGGGAGCATATTTGGCTTCTTGTTCAACTCGAAAGAATTGAAGTCCTTGGGTGATAATGATCTAAGAAAACATTGCACTAATTTTGCCAAAACTTCCACTCATGGTAAGAAAGCAGATGTTGATTTAGATGACTTTATTTCTGAACTAAAAGTGTTGCAGATGACATTGCCAAACACAGTCATGTCAGCAGATCAAATTTTCGAGTTTGTTAGAGCTGTAGATTGTTATCAAAATGTATCTATTGCTTATCATATCCTCTTCACTACACCGGTGACTGTTGCGTCAGCTGAAAGGAGTTTCTCAAAATTAAAGCTACTAAAAAATTATTTGAGATCAACTATGTCACAAGAAAGACTGAATGCTTTAGCGATGTGTTGCATCGAGAGGAATATGCTGGATAATATTGTTCTTTTAGACTGTCATTGATGAATTTGCATCAAAAAATGCATGGAAGTCTTCGCTTCTCATGATTATTTGAGGCTTGCAGGTTTGTTCACATACTATTTCTATCTTGTTCTGTACGTTGTAGCCTCTGTGATACTTTGTTTGGAACAATGGCAAGAAAAATGCTCAGATATTTGATGCTACTAAAAATTTATGGTTATTTATGAGTTCACAGTAAGTTTATATATGCATTCGAATTTTTTTGTTCATTGGGCCCATTGTTAGAGTTTGCCCCGGGGCCTTCAAAATAATAGAGCCGCTCCTGTGGACATTGACTAGGGACAAACACCTCGGTGAACCCGGGTGAAAGGATATTGTCTTCTCCATGTAGGTGTTGATGACAACTTCATTTGTGGTTTAACTGTGTGCCCAAGTTGTAGGTTTTATGTGCGGATGGTTTAGTTGGTGGACTTCCCTCTAGAAGAAGCTTGAAGATGGTGGTTTTTGTTTGCACTTTCTCTTGTTCTTTGTTATAGGCTACCGTACTATCAAGAGAGGGTCCACCTTGGAAGGTTGTGGGAAATCACCATTTCATGCGCATACCATATCAGCATGTCCACAGCTTTCCCAGTTTTCCTGTGAGAGAGAGATCCCCGAGGTGTTCGAGTGGTTTCTGCCCTGACCGGTAGTACCAGCCAAGCGTCGGTAGTACCGCCTAAGGGTGTTTTGGGGCTGATCAAGCGGAACTTCTGACTGTAGTTCCGGTCCTAATTCCGATAAACATGAAATTAGCTCAGTAATACTTCTTGTCATCGGATTGATGACAAGTATGCCATGAGGGGGTCCTCGGGGCGTGCGGAAGAGCAGGGTGTGAGACGTACGGTGTTTCGGGACGGTGAGCACACAAGTTTACCCAGGTTCGAATCCGCCGGCTTTGGACGGATCCTACTCCTGCTAGCAATCCAGTAATACGGCAGAGCCGGAATATGGGTTACAAGGGTTTCGCCTATGCGAGTTGAGGGTCTAAAGTAATTGTATGCCCTAAAGGCTCTCCCTAGGACGTCTTATATAGATATCCGGCCTAGGGTTTACATGAGAGATCTATCCGGCTACGACTAAGAGTCGGTTACAGAGTACATCTTGAACTACAAGTAATATTATGGGCCTAAGTCGGTAAGTCTTCTGGGCCTTCCCGTAGCCGGATTGGACTCCGTCTTTCTCCCTGACTGGGTCGCCCGTAAAGCAATGCTCTAACCCGAAGTGGGCCACCCTAGTCAGTGAGGAACTGTGAGGATACCCGGAAAGTATATCCCCAACAGCAGCCCCCGGAGGCCTCCAAGATCCAAAGTCGGATTTATCATCGTCTAGCTTAATCTTCGGCTTGCAGAATCTTGAAGGGTTCTTGAAACTTCATAACAAAAAATATGATCTGGGTCTTAAAAAATAAGTCGGACCTATCAACAGGTTACTTGGATTTTCCAGCTTGATTTCAAACTAAGCCGGAACTTGATCTCTAACGCCACCTGACACAAGTCATGGTCAAGTCACGTCATCTGACAGGCATTCTGTCAGCACGACCGTTGGTGGGTCCGCGGTTCGTGGAACCGAGGCTCCGTTTCAATGTGTGCGCGGAGATCGAGGCGACGTAATCATCGCGTGGGACCTTCCCGGTTCCTTCCACGACGCGTGGCGGTTACACTGTAGCATTTGCACAAATCTTGGCGCAGTTAGGTGAATATAAGGGGTTAGGATTTTCTCCTTCTCCTTTCACCAGTCCTTTGCCTTTTCCTCTCCTTCCAATCTCCCTGCGCGCACAGAGCTCCCCCGTTCCTCCCCCAAAAACTCCCAGCGCCGCCCCTTTTAGGTCAATCACTCACCAGAGAAATGGCTTCATCTTCCTCTTCCGGCTTAGCGGCAGTAGCGACGGCGGCGACGGAAGCGGTGGCAAAGAAAGAGAGCTTCCGTGGGCTCTGGATCCCCTGCGCGCTCAATGACGAGGGCCTCAAGAACATGGAGAAAGAAGGGCTCCTCCGCGCCGATGACTGGCGGAGCGGCTTCAGGGAAACCGTTCCCAACCCGCGCAACAGCGAGCGGGTCCATTTCGGCACCCACCTCAACAGAGGTTTGTCGTTTCCTCCCTCGGAGTTCTTCTCCGAGGTGATTGATCATTACGGAGTTCAACTCCATCATGTTCCTCCCAACTCTCTCTTAGAGATGAGCGCATATGCTTCATTGTGTGAGGGCTTTCTCGGTATTAGGCCGAGTTTGACTCTATTCCAGTACTATTTTCATGTCCGGAGAAACTCCATTACCGCCGGTGTTCCTTATATCACCGGCACTATTAGCTTTTCGCTTAGTCGCGAGCGCGCGTATCCCAAAATTCTAGCTAGTGACTCAGTCAAACAATGGCCAACCACGTTCTTCTATCATAGGGATATTCTGGCTCCCGGCAAAGCCACTGCTTTGCCGGCTTTTATCGACGGAGCCGCCATGTCCCAACCATCCTGGGACGAGGCCGCTCCGGCTCTCACCGACGATCTGATCCTCGCTAAGAGACGGATCGAATATTTGACCAAACACAAGGATCTGAAGGGATCCGACTTGGTCCAGTGCTGGGTCTCACGTCGGATCCAACCCCTCCAGTACCATGGAACCCGACTAATGCATTCCATCACGTCGTCCCCGAAAGACACCCTCCACATCAGCTCCAAAGCCTACACCACACAGGGCTACATAAGCCAGATCAAGTGGCTGATTAGGGAGCGGATCGAGAGGAGAATCCCGGAGGTTTCTCTGGACATGCACACGGCGGATAACCCCGTAGTGCCGGTAAGCTTCTATCAGTACACCTTTTTATGTGTTTCAACTTTTAAGTTACAATGCAATGCTGATATGTTTTCTTTTTTCAGCTTGCTGACCTCCCCGAGTCGGAATTTGCTCCGCTCGAAGGATATCCTCCGGAGTTCTCCCAGGAGGTAGAAGTGGTCCCATTGCCAGATCTTGCGCTCAAGAAGTGCAAAGCTCCGACAGTGGCTGTCAGCACAAAGGAGGTGCCTGTTGTGAAGAGGTAACTTTCAATCACAACTTTCTGCCTTTGTACTTTACTCGAATTTCTTTCTGAGATGTAATGTTTCCGACTTTATTACATTCTCAGAGCAAAACCGCTCCTCAAGGGCAAAGGGAAAGGGATTCCTTCGAAGCCGCTGTGGCAGACGAAGCTTACGATAGCTTCTCCTGCCGTGGCTCCTCCGACTCCTGCCCCTCAACCTTCTGCAACGTTGGTGATCTCTCCAGATGCCGCAGAAGATCCGGCTCCTTCAACGGAGCCTGCGAACCTTGAGTCGCAAACTGACATCACCATGGGTGAGTCAGATTTAAATAAGGGCGAACCCTCTTTGGGTAATGATCCCTCGGCAAAAACCTTCGCCGAAAACCTTATCAGCAATCCGGGACTTGCCAAGTTCGGCCTATCCTGGAAATCTGCTGAAGAAATCTAGCGGCTCGCCAGGCAATGCCTGGAGAAAAGAACCTTATCTGCCGAAGAAGAAGCACAAGAAGCAGAGGACGTCAAGTTCTCCGATCTTCTCGCCCAGGTGCGCCTTCGCGACGAGAGGATTAGGACTCGTGAGCTTCCAATAGCCCCAGTGATTCCCCTGGCTCTCATCGAGAAGGTCGCCGCTGATGTGAACGCGAGTTTGGATAAACTCACTCGCGATATGTAAGTCGGAATTCCAACTCCTGTTTTTCCTTTATTGTATTTTATATCATATCCTCTAGCCCCCAAGCATGAAGTAGGATAAACAATCCAGGTTTATGCTTCATTAGGATGCCAAAGAATGAACTAGTGTAGCCCCCAAGGCTCGTGCTGATATTTAGCAAAAATATTAGCCCGAGTCTTAAGTAGCTTTCTGACTTTGGGTATTCTGACTTACAGAAAGTATGTTCCTATAATCAGGATTTATTGAAGAATGTCTGTGATAAGCGGAGAGAGATCAAGGCTCTCCGGCTTAAGAATGCTGAACTTAAAGTTGCCAAGAATGAGGCCGAAGGTAAACATTCCGAGACTCAAACCTTGTCTTTGTATTTTCCATGCCGAATTTTTTCTGAACTGTTGTTCTTTTTGTCTTACAGCGCTGGTGAAACAATCCTTCGCCATGATTGAAGAGGCCGAGAACCTCAAGACCTTGGTGGTGGAGAACAAGGAGCTTCGTCAAGAGCTGGATAAGCTCAAGGCGGATCATGAAAAGAGCATTGATCAAATCCTTGAGTCCTCCTCCATGGCTACTGATGAGCGTGATCGCAAGATTGCTGCTCAAGATGAAACAATCTCGGACCTCAAAAATGAGCTTAGCAGAGAGAAGGACATGTCCCAGGCGCTCCGGGCTGAACTCTAGAGTCTTCGGGAGGAGAAGACCAAAATTGACGACGTCATTTTCGGTACGTTCCATCTGTCTGACTTGTCTTTTTCTTTGACTTCTATTAATGTCGGATTTTTCTTAACTTCTTTTGTGTATAGGTCCTCTGAACTTGACGGATTCTTCCTCCACCGAGCCCCGCACCCACCAACTTACCAAAGTCGGTGACCTGCTTCATGACTTCTGCCAGTCCCTTGAGGACATCGGCGAAGATCTCAAGATTCCGGACATGCCTAGCATGTCGGATTTTCAGGTGCGGGACAAGGCAAAGGAGATGCCACAACTTGTTTGGGATTGTTACATGTCCTACGGGCGGACTGCTGCGCAGAACGCTCTCACCATGGTCATGAGCCACCATGGAAACATGGAAATATGGCAAGTGACCAGAGGGTACTGCAAGGTAGATGAAGACGGCCAGGAGCAGGACCTTCAAGCCATCATGCACTTCTGCGCCAGATATGGGTGTCACGTGGCCGACCTGACCAGCTATGAGATCCCCTTCTTCACCCACGTAGATACTCCGCCTCCTCCTCTGGAAGAACCAGCAGAAGTTTCCGACGATGAACGCACCACCTCGGATGCGGACATCTCGGAACGATATCAAGGCGGCATTTCCAGCGAGTCGGCAGCTCCTTCATCTCCTCCTGCATCATAAATTGCTAGAAATACTTGTATTATTCTCAAAAAACATGATTTTGCTAGTGCTAAGCTTTTGATCTATTCAACACTTTTGGCTTTAATTTTTTGTGTGCCTAAAATGTTTACATAAGCACTTGTATTTTTTTGTCTCTACTTATTGTTTATCTGGCTTTCCGCCTCGTCCCTTTCGTGAGCCGGCTAAACCTTCCGCCGGAAACTTTGCCGAGCAACGGAGCTCAATTGCTAAACCAGTTTAAACTCGGAAACAAAGCCGGCTTCCAGTACCAACAATTCACTACTCGAAAAATGCCCACATCCAGCAATCAGACAAATAACCACAGTAAAGACTAGAAACTTTAGAGTTATACCCGAGGGTAGCAATTTTAGAATCAGAAATCTAAACTAGAACGAGCATGAGCATAAAGTACTTTCAAGCATTCTGGGATTTTCGACTATGATATGATCATTCCGAAATAAGATGGTAAAAACTTCTCAGAAAAATTTGAGGCAACCAAAACTTTTATTTCTCACAGAACATGTACATATATATGTTTACAAAGAAGGATAAACTAAGAATAAAAGGGACGTAGCTGAGCAATATTCCACGGTCTGTCTAACTCATCTGGATTTGTACTGCCTCTAGCTCTCTTTCTTTTCTTAGTAGCAGGTCTTTCTTTGACTTGCCTCATGTCAGTTAAGTAGTACGATCCATTGTGCAATACTCGACTAACTAAAAAGGGCCCTTCCCATACTGGGGAAAGTTTGTGCTTTGTTTGTTGCACAAGCCAGAGAACCAAATCACCTTTATTGAAAGATCTATTTCGGACTCTCTGGCTATGATACTTGTGTAACTTCTGCTGATAGGCTGTAGATCTCATTTCAGCAATGACGCAAACTTCTTTGACTAAGTCGAGATCATTTTGTCGAGAAATCTCGTCATCCTCTTCAATATACGCGGCCACTCTAGGAGAAGTGTGAATCAAATCACTAGGAAGAACTGCTTCTGCACCATAGACCAAGAAGAAAGGTGTGTATCCGGTTGACCTGTTCGGAGTCGTTCGTAAACTCCATATTACAGAGGGTAATTCCTTTGCCCAAGACCCCACAGCACGTCGTAGTGGTGCTTCGAGTCTCGGTTTCAGGCCTTGTAGGATTAAACCATTTGCTCTTTCGACTTGTCCGTTAGCTTGTTGATGTGCGACTGACGCAATGTCAAGCCGGATATTTTGCTCACTGCAGAATTCAGCCAATTCTCCCATAGAGAAGTTACTCCCGTTGTCCGTGATAATGCTATGTAGATAACCATACCGGATTGTAACATCCTCGACAAATCTTTTGGTTGTTGCTCCATCACAACTAGTGACAGGTTTAGCCTCAATCCATTTGGTGAATTTATCCACCATCACTAAGAGGTGAGTAAATCCACTTGGAGCTCGTTTAAATGGTCCTACCATATCAAGCCCCCAGACTGCAAAGGGCCATGTTATAGGTATTGTTCGCAACTGATCAGCTGGAACTTGAGCTTGTTTGTTACCTTTGGCAGCCTTTGTGCGTCTTGACTAATCGTTCGGCATCTGCCTGAGCTATAAGCCAGAAAAATCCGTGTCTGAAAGCTTTTGCCACTAAAGATTTGGCTGAAGCGTGGTGACCACACTCGCCTTCGTGGATTTCCCTTAAGATTTCCACTCCTTCTTCCGGAGATACACAGCACTGAAAAACCCTAGAAACACTCCGCTTATAGAGCTCACCTTTAACAATAGTATATGCTTTTGCTCGTCGGATAATCTGCCGGCTCAGCACCTCTTCTTCGGGTAATTTGCCATCTACCAAATAATCGAGGTAGGGTTGAGTCCAGCTGGGAATTACAGCCAGAACTGCTATCAAAGGTGAGCCGGATTTGGTCGAATATTCCTCATCTACTCCCTTTATTGAGGGAACTTTGAGGTGCTCTAAAAAAGCGCCATCCGGGACCTCTTTCCGCGCAGAACCTATCCGAGATAGTGCGTCTGCTTCCTCATTTTCTGCTCGAGGAATATGTTGAACTTCAAATCCTTCGAACGATTTAGATAGATCATCCATGACAGCTTTATATGTTGCCATGTGCTTATTTGCATTACAAATATCCGACACTTGTTGAGCAACAAGATCCGAATCTCCGTAACACATCAAACGTCGGATGCCAATATCCTTAGCAATCCGGATTCCATGCAGCGGTGCTTCATACTCGGCAATATTGTTTGTCGCTGTGAAGTGGATCTGCAACACGTATAAAAGTTTATCTCCTTGAGGTGACTTGAGCACCACGCTAGTCCCCGAGCCCCCACGAGCCTTAGACCCATCGAAGAAGAGGGTCCAATATTCCGACTCAGGGAGGATCATGTTCTCCTTCGTCTTTGTCCAATCAGCGACAAAGTCAGCAAGGATCTGGGATTTGATTGTTGTCCGAGGTTTATACTCAATGTCAAAAGTTGAAAGCTCTATGCCCCATTTGGCGACGCGTCCTGTGGCGTCACTGTTGTTGATTATATCTCTCATGGGAGTTGTGCTCACCATGGTAATTGGATGCTCCTGAAAGTAGTGTCGCAACTTATGAGATGCTAGAAAAACACCGTAAGCCAACTTTTGATAATGCGGATACCGCTGTTTTGACTCTGTTAGGACTTCACTGACAAAGTAAGTCGGACACTGCACCAGGTGCTCCTGATTTTCCTCCGGTCTCTCCACTACCATGATGATACTAACGACCTTATTTGTCGCAGCAAGATAAAGCAACATCGGTTCTTGAGGTTCCGGCGCTGCAAGGATAGGAGCAGATGAGAGTACTTTCTTCAGGTCTTTTAGTGCAACTTCAGCTTCATCAGTCCAAACAAATCTTTGGTCTTTTTTAGGAGTTTGTATAATGGTGCGGCTCTTTCACCAAGCCGGCTTACAAACCGACTGATTGCATCAATGCAACCAGTTAGTCTTTATACGTCCTTCAGGCGAGTTGGCCTGGAAATATTGAGTATAGCCTTGATTTTGTCTCGGTTCACCTCTATGCCTCTTTGAGACACGATGAAACCTAACAATTTTCCGGCTGGTATTCCAAAGAAGCACTTCTTCAAGTTAAGCATGATGTTGTATTTTCGTAAGTTGGCAAATGTTTCCTCCAAGTCGGAAATCAGCATTTCCTTCTTTTTGGACATTACTGCAATATCATCCACGTATGCATGTACATTGCGTCTGAGTTGGTTATGGAGGCAACGCTGCATCGTGTGCTGGTACGTAGCTCCTGCGTTCTTCAGCCCAAAGGGCATCGTAACAAAACAGAAGGTTCTGAAGGGGGTTATGAATGAAGTTTTGACTTTGTCAGATTCCTTCATCCGGATTTGGTGATAACCGGAATATGCGTCGAGAAAACAGAGGAGTTCTGAGCCTGCCGTAGAATCGATAACTTGATCAATTCTAGGCAGAGCAAACGGATCTTTTGGACAAGCCTTGTTCAAGGCAGTATAATCAACACACATCCTTAAATCAGTGGTGTCCTTTTTAGGGACCGTTACAGGATTGGCCGACCACTCAGTGTGGATGACCTCTTCTATGAATCCGGCTAACTCGAGCCATGCTAGTTCCTTAGCTATTGCCTTACGCTTTTTATCGCCAAATCGTCGTAGGGACTGTTTGACGGGTTTAGCGTTCGGGTTTACATTTAGAGAGTGCTCGGCAAGTTCCCTAGGTACTCCGGTCATGTCAGATGGCTGCCATGCGAAGATATCTTGATTTGCTTGGAGGAACTTGACGAGCGCGCTTTCCTATGCGCTACCTAGGCCTACGCCTATCTGGGTCACCTTGGAGGGGTCATCATCCTTCAACGGCGTCTTCTTCGTCTCTTCTGATGCCTTGAACTCCGGATTTGGCTTTGTCACCTCCTTCTTCGTTGCGGGCATCTCGGACGGATCTATGCTCTTCTTGATCTCCTGGTACTCCTGGGCATGCAGCACAGCTTCAGCAAAGGCGGCATTTCCATCCTCGCACTCTCGCGCTTTCTTCGGGTCTCCCTTGATGGTGATCACGCCATTGGGACCTGGAATTTTCATCATATTGTAAATGTAACACGGACGAGCCATAAAACCCCAGTAAGACGGACGTCCGAATATAGCGTGGTACATGCTCTTGAACGGAACCACTTCGAAGGAAAGTGCCTCTGTCCGATAGTTCTTTGGAGTTCCAAAGGTAACATCCAAAGTGATCTCTCCCAGGGAATTAGCTTGTCTTCCTGGGACAACTCCGTGAAAGATCACAGAGCTATGGTTCAGCTGTGTTTCCGAGATCTTCATTCGGCGTAGCGTTTCGACATAGAGAATATTGATACTGCTACCACCGTCCATGAGGGTCTTGGAGAAACCATAACCATCAATCAGTGGATTGACGATTAAAGCGTATTTTCCTCGCCTGTTTAACTTAGGCGGATGATCATCGTGGTCAAATGTGATTGCCACTTCCGACCAGTCCAGATAATGGGGGACAGCCGGAACTTTTGCATTGAGCTCGTGTAGAACTGCTTTCTTGACCTTTGTTGGTTGAGATCCGAGGAAAGTGACATAAGTGTCCTTCTTGGTGAGAAAAGTTTTCTTCCCTTCCGGCTTGGGATTTGAAGCATCAGCTTCCTCCATGTCGGAATCTTCCTTGGTCTCTTTTTCTTTTTTGGGATTCTTCTTTCCCTTCTTCCGCTTAGCTTTGTAGCCCGCGGTGTCATCTCTTTTGATGTCGTCATTGAAATGACATTCGGCGTTGGTGTGGGACGAGCCCCCATTGGCGTCTAGGTGATGCACACATGGGTTATTGGCAATGTCGGCCCAAGAGTAGGTTTTGCCTGGTTGTTGGTCTCCTCTACCCTGGACTCTTGAAGTTCCACGGCCACGCCCGCGGCCTCCGCCGCGTCCTCCTTGTCCTCCAGACCCGAAAGTAGCAGTGACGACTGCCGTTTCCGTGTTGGGTTTTCTCCTCCGAGGTATTTTTGCGCTTCTGAGCTTGTTGCTTTGGTTGTTTTGCCGACTAAGGCACAACTAGGGCATTGAGCAATCCCTCTGCATCATCGTCAGCATCTGCATACTTGCTCGCTGTTTCTATCATCTCTCCCAAATCAGTGACCTTGTCACACTTCAAACGATGACGCAGTAGACCAATTGGGATACCTGCAATGAAAGCTTCAATCGCAGTTTGATCATTTACTCCTTCACAGGAGTTCTTGGTGTCGATCCATCATTCGAGGTAATCCCAGCAAGTTTCTCCGGCTTTCTGGGTGCAACGCTGTAGGTCTCCAACCGTACAAGGCCTCCGATATGTGCCTTCGAAATTCTGAAAGAACGCACTTTGCATGTCATACCAGTTATGGATGGTGTTCTCCGGAAGTTCATTGATCCATGATCGTGTCGTATTCCGCAACATAAGTGGGAGATATCGGGTTGCGACCAGGCTGTTTTCGCCTTTGGCGATGCAGCAAGCTTGGAAGAAATCCTGTAGCCAGGTATCTGGCCGAGCAATGCCATCGTAGGCTTGGATATGTCTTGAGATAGCAAATCCTTCCAAGAATTTTGTAGCTCTGATGCATGGTCCAAAGCACTTTGGTCCCACGTAGATATCATCGTTTTCGTAGCGCCGAGCCTCTATGTTGGAGTTAATCCTGTGCCTTGCATCGTTCGGGGATAAAGATCGTCCCGAATGTCGGCTGTGGCTGCGGTGCCTTGGAGCCGGACTTCGGCTTCTGCCACCACCTCCTCCTCCACATCGTCCTCCTTGCCCTCCCTAGGAGCCGTTGTGATGACTGTGTGGTGGAGAGGGTGGGGCAGCTGGATAGTTTCCGGCTGATCGCCGGCCTCTGTTCGGAACGTCATTATTCTGATTCCGGGTAGGGTCTTGACTACGATGAGCTCCCTGCCTGCTTGTTCTGGCATGGTTTCCGTCATTTCTTCATCCGTCGTTCCCACCATGGTGGGGCTCAGCCGGATGGCTTGCATGTCTAGGAGGTGGCATTTTTTGACGATCCTCTTCCCGACGTTTTTCTTTATCTTCTCCCCTTCGATCGTTAGATTCTCGTCAAGGAGGATTCCTCGGATTCAGAGCAGCGATGGCCTCTTTCTCGGCCGCTGGTGCGACGTTGCTCCAGTCGCGTGTAGTCCTGCGATGCTGTCCTGACGATCCGGTTCTCGAATAATTGTCCTCCTGTCGTTCGGGGCGATGATGCTGCTCCGGAACGCGGTGGGGTCTTACGTCAGCCCATGCCGGATCTGTGCGACATTGGTCAGAATCCAAGACCAGTTTTTGACTTCCGGACAGGGTGACCTTTTGCTGCTCCAGTCCCTTGTTGAGTAGTTTGATACCCAAACGGATCTCCTCTGGTCCTGGATTAGCCGATAGAATTTCTCGGGCCGCCATGGTATTCTGTACTGGGGTTGGATAAACCCAATCTCCTTTGATATCTTTCTGTGGCTTCCCCATCTCATCTCCGAAAAGGACGGCACGTATATGTGGGAATTGGTCATCATTGGTGTGACGCTTCCGTCTCTTCTGATGCAACCGAGACATGTAATCCTTAGTTGCCATGCGTTTCTTCTCCTCGATGTTTTTGGCTTCATCCAGGAGTTGTTGACGACGTGCTTCTAGGGCTTGGGCCCTTTCGTCCAGCTCTTCAGCAGTAAGTTTTGCAGCTATAGGGATAGGTGTGGTTAATGCAGCATCGATGAGTTTACGCGCACCTTCGGTGATCACGTGTCCATCCACCGATTCTTCTTTTTTCGGCTCTTCTAGGATAAGTGCTCCATTCGAGTCTTCTTCGTACTCCTTGGCAATCACCTCCGCAGCCAGAGGGTCTTTTGCCGGGGTTTCGTTCTTCTTGTTCTTCTTCTTTGCCTTCTTGGCAGCGCCGGTAGCAAAGACAGCTTTGGGTCCGTTTCCCAGAGTCAAACTCTGATCGGTACTTTCAGACATCTAGACCTCGGGATTATCTCTGACGTCCATGTCATCCTGCGCTTTAGGAGAGTGTTCCTCGGATCCTTCATCCATGGCTTGTCCTTCTTCTGCAGCCTTGGAGTTGTACTCCTCTTCATATTCCACGGAGAACTTTCGGAAGTCTGCTGACGTCATCGATTCATCCGAGGATGCGGCTACGTTGGTGTTTGTTCCAATTGCCTCCAGCACTGAGTCAGTGTTTTCTCCAGCATCGGCAGAGCCGGATCCGGATCTCACGTACCCGACGAAGTGCGACGCGTGCTTCCTGAGGTACCTTAGGAAAGGTCTGTCTGTCCCGGCATCATCAGAGCCGAAATCAGTGTCATTGGTATGCTCCTCCTGGATTTCGACTTCCGCGGGTGGGTCGATCTGGGATCCGGCTCCTCCAGGGAGATCCACTCCATATTCGACTTGGGCTGCTAGGTCTTCTTCAGGCTCGGATTTTCCTACTATCTCCGCAACTGGTGCGGGCTGGGTGGGTTTATGGTTTTCTGAGATCCGGAACTCTGCCGCCTCTGCGGACAAAGGGGGCCCAGAAGATTATTCTGCCTCTATCATCACCGCTGGGGTGGGTGGGGCAGGTTCAGCGAAACCGATGTAAACATCGATCTCGCCAAAAGACATGATTGTGTAGGCAGTCACGGCCTCCCTAGCCGGAATCCAAGTCTCGTCGAGAACGATGAGAGGGACATCGCTGGCGTAGAGGATGCGACCAACGGCGATAGTCTCGCCGATTCCGATTCTTGCAGATTCCGCTCGGAACGCAGATCCGCTCACTTGACCGACAGTGGGCGCCAACTGTCGTCGGATTGATGACAAGTACTCCATGAGGGGGTCCTCGGGGCGTGCGGAAGAGAGGGGTGTGAGACGTACGGTGTTCCGCGACGGTGAGCACACAAGTTTACCCAGGTTCGAATCCACCGGCTTTGGACGGATCCTACTCCTGCTAGCAATCCAGTAATACGGTAGAGCCGGAATATGGGTTACAAGGGTTTCGCCTATGCGAGTTGAGGGTCTAAAGTATTGGTATGCCCTAAAGGCTCTCCCTAGGACGGCTTATATAGATATCCGGCCTAGGGTTTACAGGAGAGATCTATCCGGCTACGACTAAGAGTCGGTTACAGAGTACATCTTGAACTACAAGTAACATTATGGGCCTAAGTCGGTAAGTCTTCTGGGCCTTCCCGTAGCCGGATTGGACTCCATCTTTCTCCCTGACTGGGCCGCCCGTGAAGCAATGCTCTAACCCGAAGTGGGCCACCCTGGTCAGTGAGGAACTGTGAGGATACCCAGAAAGTATATCCCCAACACTTCTGTATTCAAATGCCTATTTGACGGAATTAGTATCGGAACTAGCATCCGTAGTACCGGCCAGAACCTGCACTGACCAACCCCAATCCCCTTGAGCGGTAGTACCACTCCCGGCTGGGTAGTACCGGTCAGCTCCTGGCGACTTGGTATTTCTGATCCCAGTTCCAAACCAACTTCCGACAACTGTGATTTCAGCTCAGATAGTCCTCTGCATCAAGATGTCTATTTGCCGGTAGTTGGATTGGAACTTGGATCGGTAGTTCCGATCAGTTCGTGGGGGCCCGTTGAACAGTCAACCCGACCATTCCATGGGCATCTTCGGACGGTTGGGAGACCGCTTGCCAGAACTACCGGCCCATCACTGGTAGTATAGGTGGTGTCAGGGCGGGGCAAAATCTGCCCGTTTGAAGGAGGCCTATTTAAGGCCCTCTTCTTCCTCCTCTTGCCTTATCTCTTTGTTTTCTCTCTCCTCCATCAATACAAGAGCTTGACTTTCATAGATCTCTCTCCCTACCCACTCAAACCTCTTGATCTTTTGAGGATTAGGAGAGGTGACCTAGATCTACATTTCCACCAAAGGAATCGTGATTTCCCCCACCCATCCTTAGTGGATCTTGTTACTCTTGGGTTCTTGGAACCCTAGACAATGTAGGGCACCCTCGGAGCTAGGGAAATTGTTGTGAAGCTTCATGGTGTCGTTGAGGGCCTCCAATTGAGTTGTGGAGTCTCCCCTCAACCTTGTTGTAAAGGTTTAGGCTGGCGCCTTCAAGGTCACCGGTTAGTGGATTGTGAGGCCGCCTTTGTGGTGGTGCTCACCGGAGAAGAAGGTGGGGCCTTTGTAGCGCTTGGGTGACCTTGTGTGGCCCCGACACTTCTCCAACATAGACATAGCTTCCTTGGAAGTGAATTACGGGAATTACATCTCCGTGTCCCCTCGCCGGTTTATTCGCTCCACTCCTTTATTACTTGCAATTACCGTCTTGTTTACTTGTTGTATCGTTTGACATATAGGCTATTCATCTAGCTGCATCTCTAGTGAACTTTACTTTGTGCAAATCCAAAAATTGCAAGAAAAAAAATTGGTAGTCTCATATTCACCCCCTCTAGTCGACCAAAGTTGGGCCTTTGAATTGGTATCAGAGCCTCGACTCTTTTTCGGGCTTAACCGCCTAAGAGACAATGGCCAATGAAGATGGGAGTGTGGGTGCAACCACCAAGAACTTGGCCTCCATGGATGACCTCAATCGATTGAAGACATCCATGATGACCAAGTTTTAGGAAATGTTGACCCTCTTGCAATATCTTAAGTCTAGCCCCATGCAAGAAACCCCTCGCTGCAAACAAGTTGACCCGGGTCGAGGTCGTGGACAAGCAGCCTAATGCCACCGCTTTGGGCATGATCCAAAAGGCATTGACTCCCAAGGACTTTGCTCACATTCGCAAATTCTCCACCACCAAATAAGCTTATGATCATCTCACCGAGTTGTATGTTGGGAATGCTAGCATTCAAAGCTCCAAGTTTGATGAAGTCAACAATGAGTCTGATGGCTTTGCAATGCAAGATGATGATACACCCGAAGACATGTATCATCGTCTCAAGGTTCTTTGTTGTACTATGATAGACCTTGGTGCTACCTATGTCGATGACAAGTTCACAAAGAGGAAGTTTGTTCAAGCCCTTCTTCCCTTTGAGGAGCAAAAACTCAACTCCATCAAGGGAGAAGCAACTACCATATCATGTCCTCTCAAGATGTGTTGAGTGAAGTTATTTCCATGAATATTGCCAAGAAAATGCGGAGTCCGCTTGTGCTCGTGCTTATGGGTCTCAAAAGTTGAACCTAGCCTTGAAGGCTCAAGTGGTGAAAGTTGATGAAGACAATGACTCCAGCGAGTGGTCTCAAGAGGACATCAAATATGCCTTCAATGAGCACTTGGCTCTTGCATCAAGGGACTTTTGGAACAAAGGGGGCATGAAGTCAAGGTCAAGGGACAAACCAAGATTCAACTCAACCATGAAGGCTCTAAAGGCAAGATCTTGCTACAATTGCAATGACAAGAGTCACTTTGTAGCTCAATGCCCTTTCGATAATAGAGAAGACAATGGATGCCATCTTATTCGCAGGAGCAAGCCAAGACCTCCTCACCCATTGAACAAGAACTTCCACAAGAAGAACTCTACAAACAAGGAGAGGGCAATGGTGGTGCATGAAGAGTACTTCTCAGGCACGGATGATGATGATGAGAGTGAAGGTCAAGGTGGAGAGATCGTGGGAATTACCGCTATTGCTACTTCTTCTACCCCATGGGTATATCTCTTCGACTCACCAAATGAGAACATCACCAACCGCAACCAAAAGTGTCTCATGGCCAAGGCCACCGAGGTAACACCCACTTCGAAGTCTCCCATAAATGAACTTCCTTTGCATGATCTAGATGGTGTAGAAGTTAAGAAAGAGATGGTAAGCATGTGTGAATCCATGAAGTATCTAGATGATGATACTAGAATGTGCTTTGAAACTCTTGTAAACCAACTTGACCATGCTAGGGAAATGCTAGATGAGAATGAAGAGGTTACTGACATGCTAGGTAAAAATGAGAGAGAGACCGCCGATGAAATTGCCTCTCTATCTCAATCCCTTGAAGATGAACATAACATGAGAATAACTCTTGACGAAAGTGTGGTTAAACTTGTAGATGACCACAATGTCGTCATAACACAACTTGTTAAAGAATGAGATCATGCTCTTGCTTCATTGAATGTCCTTAAAAATGAAAAGGTTGAGTTTGGTGTTAGTCATGAATGTCTTAAGGACTTTGAGAAACTCAAGGAGGAACATCATGCCTTGGAGAGTAAATTCTCAAGTCTCTTTGAGGCTCACGAGCTACTTCAAATTCAATTGAATAATGAACATTCAAAGTCTTCCACTATGCCTATTGTACATTTGCCTTGTTCTTCTAACCCTTGTTGCAAGCATGTAAATCTTGTTGAGGAAAACAAGGTGTTGAAAGATCAACTTGCAAAAGGGCAAGTCGACAAAAAGAAGAAGAACAAGAGGAGGAACAAGAAAAAGAAGAAGAGCAAGAGCTTTGCTCAAGGATCCTCACATGCTTCTACCTTTGTGCAAAGTGATAACTTTCCCGAGAAGAACAACCCTTCTTACATTCTTTGCAAATCTTTTGATGGTCATGTTTATGCAAAATACATTGGCACATCTTACACTCATGATTATCATTGGACTATTTAGGTACCTAAGACCCTTATGACTAACAAAAGGGGACCCATTGCAAAATGGGTACCTAAAACCAAATCTTGATTTTCTTGTAGGACTTTGCTTCCGGTGGTGCAAAATGGGTGCTTGATAGTGGAGCTACAAGCCATATGACCGGAAGCAAGTCTATCATGTCAGAGATTAGGCCTAATTTTTCCAATACTATGGTCTCCTACGGTGATAAAACAAGTTCACAGGTATCGGGTTTTGGTATGGTGGTAGTAACCCCGGATGTATCCTTGGTTAATGTCATGCTTGTCAAAACCCTTGGTTACAATCTCCTTTCCATTCGTGCTTTAGACATTATGGGTCTTTCGTCCTTCTTTAATGAGCACTCTATGGTCCTCATGTGGAGCAAGTCTCTCATGGTGGCTTTTGTTGGATACATAGAGCATGACCTGTATGTGGTGGATTTCTCCGTAAATCCTCTACACATGTTATATGTCTCTATGCGAAAGCCGATGTGGGCTGGTTGTGGCATCGCCGCCTAGCCCATGTAAACATGAAGGCTTTGCAAAGTCTCTACACGGGGGGCCACATCCTTGGACTAAAGGACATTTCCTTTGCCAAAGATCGTGTGTGCAAGGCTTGTATTGAAGGAAAGATGCACGAGAAGCCTCACAAGATCCTCAATCAAATAACCACCAACGGTGCTTGGAGCTTCTTCACATGGATCTCTTTGGGCCTCCTTCTCATGATAGTCTTGGGGGAAAGAAGTATTGCTTGGTGATTGTTGATGACTTCTTGAGATATACTTGGGTCTACTTCTTCAAGTTCAAAACCGAGACTCAGAAAACCGTCATCGACTTTGCTAATCAAGTTCAACGGAAACACAATACTACTATCCTCACCATTCTAAGTGACAATGGCACCGAGTTCAAGAACTACACGTTGGATGAGTTTCTTAATGATGAGGGGATCAAGCATCAATATTCAACTCCTTACACCCCTTAACAAAATGGTGTTGCTGAAAGGAAGAATCGTACTTTGATGGATGCGACCCGGACCATGTTGGCGGAATTCAAGTCGCCATATAACTTTTGGGTCGAAGCCATTTCAACCGCTTGCCATGCAACCAATCGCATCTACCTACGCAAGAAGAAGAACATGACTCCATATGAACTTCTCACCGAGCGCAAGCTAAATGTCAAGTACTTTCGGGTGTTTGGTTGTAGATGTTTCATTCTCAAGAAAGGTGTCCGCTTGTCAAAGTTTGAGTCTAGGGCTCAAGAAGGGATCTTAATTGGGTACTCAAATTAATCCCATGCATATAGAGTCTACAACAAAGCAACGGGAAGATTTAAAGAATCTAGCAATGTCAAGTTTGATGAAGATCACGAGTCTCTTGTGAAGCAAGACAGTGTTCGTGATCCAAGTGATGAAATTCCTCCCCAAGCCATAAGAAGAGTGGGTGTGGGATTCTTCCACCCCATTGAGGATCCCCTTGTGGCCGAAGGAGAAGGACCAAGCTCCACTCAAGCGGAGCCTCCACTCTCACAAGACCATCTTGCTCCTCAAGGACAACTTATTGCTTCTCAAGGTTCTCCAAGATCTTCTCAAGATCTTCATGTCCATGACTCTCCAAGCTCAAGTCTACCTCAAGTCGATCAAGCCCTACCTCACCAAGATAGTGAAGCTCCTCAAGCCAATGATGATAAAGGCCGAGTCGAAGAAGGTCAAGCTAACAATGACTAAGGCCAAGCTAATGTCTCTCCACCATATGATGATGACTGTCCTATGGTTGATGTTGATGAAGATAGTGATCAAATTCGTGCATATAGTCAAGGCGGGGACTCGAATGGTGGTGATGACCAAGTGGTTTCTCAAGAATCTCGTCTTGAGACCCGAGTCCGCTGTCAAGCATACCATCTCGCCAAGCTATTCAAAGATAGCCATATCCTTGATAATGTTTATGGATATTTCAATAGGGGCTCTACTACTAGGATACAACTAACCTCCTTTAGTTCTCATCATGCTTTCATTTCTCATGTTGAGCCCCAAAAGGTCTTCGAATCTCTTGAAGGTGATGATTGGCTTGATGCTATGAAAGAAGAACTCCATAACTTCAAGAGGAACAAGGTGTGGACACTTGGGAAGATACCAAGAGATTGTCAAAATGTGATTGGGACCAAGTGGATCTTCAAGAACAAGAGGGATGCCAATGGTATAGTCGTCCGCAACAAGGCAAGCTTAGTTGCCCAAGGATACTCTCGAGTTGAGGGCATTGACTATGGTGAAACTTATGCTCCCGTTGCTCGTATAGAATCCATTCGCATGCTTCTTGCTTATGCTACCCATCATGATTTTAAATTGCAACAAATGGATGTCAAGAGTGCTTTTCTTAATGGTCCCTTAAAGGAATTGGTGTATGTCAAGCAACCTCCAGGCTTTGAGGATCCCCTCTTCCCGGACCATGTCTACAAACTCGATAAGGCATTATATGGTCTCAAACAAGCCCCACGTGCATGGTATGAGTGCCTTAGAGAGCTTTTGTTAGACAGTGGTTTTGAAGTAGGCCTCATTGCTCCCACTCTTTTTACTAAGAAAGTTGGAGGAAACTTGTTCATTTGCCAAATCTATGTTGATGATATTATTTTTGGTTCTACTAACAAATCTTTTAATGAGGATTTTGCTAAGCTCATGACCAACCGCTTTGAGATGTCTATGATAGGGGAGCTGGAATTATTTCTTGGTTTTGAAGTCAAGCAATTGAGGAAGGGAACCTTCATCAACCAAGATAAATATGTCCAAGATATGCTCAAGAAGTTCAACCTTGATCAAGTAAATGGAGTCAAAACTCCCATGCCCACAAAGCTTAATCTCGATCTCGATCCCAAGGTAAGGGTGTGGATCAAAAACTTTATCGCTCGATGATTGGTTCTTTGCTCTATCTTTGTGCATCTCGACCGGATATTATGTTGAGTGTGGGTATGTGTGCAAGATTCCAAGCCGCACCAAAGGAAAGCCACATGGTGGCAGTCAAGAGAATCTTTTGATATTTGGTTCATACCCCTAACTTTGGGTTGTGGTACCCCAAGGGAGCTAGCTTTGACCTCATTGGATACACGGATTCGGATTGGGCGGGAGAAAAGTGGAAAGGAAGACAACCTCCAGTGCTTGTCAATTTCTTGGAAGATCTTTGGTGTGTTGGTCCTCGAAGAAGCAAAACTACGTGTCGCCGAAGCCGAGTACATATCCGCCGCAAGTTGTTGAGGCATGAACTAAATATCATAGGTTCGAGCAATGTGGTTTGAGTATCTTGCACACCTACCCGGGTCTCAAAGAATATCTTGTTTGGATGTACGCATGGATTTAGGGGGAGTGTAGTTCCTCTTATGAACCAACACTCTCCCTATTATGCACAGATTAATGTATTCATCCTCTATGGTCTCTCAAGGAGACAAAATGAGCTTAAATAATGAGTTTTGGTAATGAACCCAAGATATACCTTCGCGGTGTCAAGCCAAATATACTCATATATGGTGGCCTAGGCCACCGACATTGTGTTTTTCTTTTTGATTTTCTTTTGTGTTGTTTCACCTTGTTTCCCATGTTTTTGGGTGTTGTTTTTCGTTTTTGGATCTTATCTTGGCTTTTCACAGTTTGTGCCATCTATCCCAAGCCTTTTACTCCTCCCCTTAAAAACTCTCTATTTCTTGCACAAGGTAACTTCCTTGCCATTCCTCTTCTGGATTTCCTGTCGTTGGGCGTCATCGGTAGTTCCGACCACCACCGGTACTACCGCTCAGGGCCAAACTTCCTTGGAAGTTCCGACCAGACCGGTACTATCGCTCCGGTTGTGCACTACCGATGTCACCGGTAGTTCCGGCCCCTGGCCAGTACTACCGGTCAAGCATGGGCCGTATAAGCTCTGGTCCAGGGGGCATGGGATCTTCTTCCCCATTTGCTCCCCCTGACCCACTTCTTACAACTGTGTTCACCCAGAGTAGGTCTCCACGGTGGCACCACTGATTCCGGCCATCCCTCTTCAGATCTGCTCCGTGGGAATCTTCTCCACCTCGATATCCCGCCATAGACCCTAGTATTTGCTCCTCCCACCCTCCGTTCATGGAGATTTGGCCATTATTGTTCTTGAGTAGGACATGCCATGTCTAGGGCTCTTCTTTGGCTAGAACTGTTTCGGGAGATCTTGGTAGGGCTAGAATTCGTTGTTAGATCGGATTGCCCCAATACATTGACTAGATTCCAACATTTGGTGCACTTAGATCCGTTGTTCTGTGAATTTCCGCCGAACTGCTCTGCTCGTGTCCTGACCGGTACTACCGGTGAGGCTTAGACGGTACTTCCGGTGGGGTCCTCTCCACCGGTACTACCGGTGGGGGCACGACCGGTACTTCCGGTGTGCTCTGCACCACCAGTAGTTCTGGCAGCGATGCGGAACTACCACTGCACCAAATTTTGGCTTCTGCCTCCATATTATGTCAATCTTTTCTAGTTTGTTTTTCCTTTGACCTTGTGCACTTATCCCCCCTTCCCTCCCTTCTATTTGCTTTCTTCTCAGGGTAAGGTGGTTCTCGTGGTAAATCCAAGCGGTCTCGTGCTCCCTCTCGTGGTCCTCCAGAAATTGATGAAGATGATCTCGAGGTCGTGTGCCCTTCTAGTCAGACCGCCCATCAAAAAGCTGCTGCTGAGCACCATGCTAGCCAGCCAAATGAATACTACCTCTAGGCCCGACTCGAACAATAAGAATATCTCGTCTTGGCCTCAAGCTGAATATGGAGAGTTTCGGAAGATTGATCCCTACAGTGCTCCCCATGATCGTCTAGCTCAGGACCCTTTCTTCCATACCAAGTGCCAAGAAGAAATCTATTCCGAGGTGTATGCTTCCAAGAAGAAGAATGTGGTTGCCCCTAGAAGCACATCAACGTGGCCAAGATGGAGAGCAATCCCGAGTACTTTGGTGAGGCTCTTGACATGTGCAGTAGGTTTGGGCTCATCAAGATTATGGAACACCGTGAGAACTATGTGAAGGGGTTCCGCATATGAAAACAATAAAATTTTACCCTGTGCCCCTAAACCCCTAAAGTTGCCAGGACCTATCTATTAGTAATACAGTAATGGGAGGGGCTTTTCGCGAACTTACCCTTGAATACCAAAAAGCATTGTCAACGCTCAGGAGAGCGTGGTTGATGTAGACGAGCCGAAGCCGACCTCAAGGTCATGATGAAGTCCTTGCGCTCCCTTGGCTCCAACGACTTGAGTGCCTCAAGTGCGACACCTTGTGGGGAGTTACACACGTCCGGTGCCTGACGATGACTCCCGATTCCCCGATCCAGCAGCAGTTGCGGAAGTAGAGCTCCCGGATCCGAATCCCGCAGCACGACGGCGCTTCGCGGTGAAGATGTCTCTCGTTCGCGCAGTCCAGACTTGGGACCATGGTCACGAGAGAGAGAGAGGGGGAAAGAGAAAATATCAATTAGAGGTCCTCCCAAAAGTGAGAAGACCTTTATTGATTATTGGTGTATTTTATTTGGCCAAATACCCCCACTATATATAGGGGGAGGGGAGGTACTACCTCCCTCAAAGTCCCGAGGTGGGACTAAAGGAGAGGAGAGGGAGGGGCAGCTGTCGGCCACCCTAGTGGGCCCCGCGCGGGGGGCTAGGCCCAGCCGGCCACCCCCTTGGCCCCCTTCTCCCTCTCTCCTTTCCCTAATGGGCCCTCTCCCTCTGGGAATTGGCCCATTAAGCCTTTGACCATTTAAATTGATATTTCTCTTTATTAAATAACTATGAATAAATGATTAAATCAATATTTAACATTCATTCACATATTATTCAACCTCCGTGGCTATGGAACACTTCCACCTCCACTCCGGACATCCTCCGGACTTACCGAAACCCTTCCGGTTTTCTCTCTACTATTCTTTGATGATTCTACCGATCCTATAAACACTCTCTAAGAATAATCAAGCCCTTAAGCGTGATACCCAACAATTCGGGAACACTCCAGACATGGTTGGGACACTCCCGCACCAATGATCAACAGAGGGACCTGGATGGCCATGTGACCCCTGTGTGTTCCACGAAGATCTTTCGTCGTTTGAACCGGGACAATCGTGTCTTATTCCCTTTGTCTCTCGATACTTGGATTGCCCGAGATCTGATCAATGACATCACCATGTCGTGTTCAATCTCGTTACCGAACAACGCTACTTGACTCGTTCCGACAAGCGATATCCCTGTGATCAAATCACACGCTGCGCAACTATTGGATATAACTTCTCTGAGTGGGCCCTTTGAGTATCTTCCCGTCACATAGACGGATAAATCCCGCTCTTGACATATATTGCCTCTACGGTTTCTTCCGAGTACCTGAACACACCTTTATAACCAATGTATTACCAAGTGGCGCTTGATGCTATCTAAGCACTCTCGGGAGACAGTGATTGATATAGCCTCACGGTCTAAGGAATAGTCTACAAGGATCCATTTCTAATCATCGTAACTTGAACTTCGTGACATGATCGGGTCATGATGTTTAGGTTGGGTATTGGTTCATCATCTCATTCTCAGAATGAGATGACTCCATTTCCAACTAGCATAAATGCCACATGATCAGGAAACATGATCATCTGTTGACCAATGAACCAGTGACTAGAGTTTCACTAGGAACCCCTGGTTGTTTGTATATCACACGTGTATTGATGTTTCCACTCAATACAGTTATAGCATGATATAAAACTTAATCATAAACTATATGAAATATGATAATAGTCCTTATAACTATTTGTCTCTAGGGCATATTTCCAACAGTCTCCCACTTGCACTAGAGTACAAATACACTAGCTGCATTTGTTCCTTAATCATTGGCACCATATATCCGGTACCCTGAACATGCTTGCTCATGGAAGAGGTTGAGTCTTGGGTCTTTACAGTCCCAAATCCTTTGCAACTTACTAATGTCACCTCGATTGACATTAATACTTTATCATCACATGATAGCATCTGTGTGTATGCATCGTCGCTATGGCAGCAGAACGAGGCCTGATTCCAGGAGCCTATAGTGACTTTAGATCAACCTCGAGGGCTTTCTCATGGGCACTGTGCCCTGGGACACATCATTCTATGTTAAAAGCGAACTAGCCCTGCCATAACATTATACAACACTTTAGATGGTACCCTTATCTATTATTATGAATGTATTCATCGAAACACCAGGGCACTCTGTGCAACTTTCGATGTTTTTGTTCACCTTGCTTCCTACTTGACTTTAATCGGTATTTACAGGAGTTTCCAACATATTCCCTCATAACATAACCCTTTATGTTTTAAGATATGTCCTCCTTTATGGATTTGGAAAACATGTCTGCAGTTCTCTACCAGACACTACGGACAGACTTAACTCAACATTCCGTGATTCAAACTTAATCACTTTCAAATGTTCCTTATTGGATCATATATTATGTTAAGTTACCATCATGGTTTTCTAAGATAGAACCTATGTCTCAACATAGTGGATGATGATCATCCTTTTCTTTCTTTCAACCATTGATGTTAAACTTAATACTATTCCTAATTTGAGTTATTAAGGACCAGTTCCTTAATTAACTTCTATTACGAAACCCTTTTTCAGAATCCCTTAAGTAATACTACATAATATCATAATATACTTATTATCAACTTATACACCTCACAAATCATTATTTATCAGCACTTGCGCTTTTATTCTTAATGTGTCTAATACACACTTAAGAATCACTCCTATAAGCTCCCACTCAAAATATGTTCCTAACATATTTGGGTATGAGTCACTACTCTTACTCAAACTATGTT
The DNA here is from genome assembly GCA_916181665.1 of Avena sativa. NCBI lineage: Eukaryota > Viridiplantae > Streptophyta > Magnoliopsida > Poales > Poaceae > Avena > Avena sativa. The sequence continues at coordinate 463,675,484 of OV702287.1, forward strand.
CCTACATATTTGAATTTGAGACTTATATTGCTCCCACTCAAAAAATATGTCATTCACATATTGTTTTAGGAAGACTTTCATAGCTCCCACTCAATTTCATGCAAATTGCACATCCACTCACTATTTTGAATAACTTCAGAATCCTTTGATCAAATATCAAACTCAAAGATTTACTATGAGATACTAGTACTATTACTTAGTTTTAAATCCTTTAGACATTCAGCACACTTGAATCAAATTCATTTGAATTCGTCTAATACTTGAGAAATTGTGCTTTTGTCATTCACCCCTTTTTCCACTATGGCTTTGCAGTCATTTGGGAAAATTCAAGTAACCCCTTTTACTTGTGAGATTCAGCAACGAATTGCTTTCTAATCTCAAGTGAATTTTGCTTCTAGGATTTCTCATAATTCTTGTTTACCATTATTTCCTTAGTAGTTCGTAGGTATGTCATATGCCAAGAATCATGACAAATGATTCACAAATGTTTCCATACAAGATATGATTACATTTTGAATCCTACTTCATGTAATGAAAACACCAGTGGGGAAAACACAATGATCATTATCATTGATTCTTTCCTTTCTGAAGAGAATCGTTCAGGAACATTTTCCGTTGCGTCTCTCAACATTCTGATGCATGGATATGAATCCTCATCGTGTTTTTCACTATCTTCCATTTGCTCCATAATCGAGAAATATCACTAAAAGTGAACTTTCTCAAGAATGCACCAAAATCCAAGCAATACCAGTTTTGCTTCTCTTTTGGTTTCAACTATGGATTTCGTATTCAAAGTTTCTAATGAATACTCTACAAGGACTTATTCGCTATTGTTTTGGTTATATCGAATAACCCCAAAACTTTCACGACTTCAAATGGTTCACTATATATTCTAATTGAGTGCTAACTATTTCTTAACTAATGGTCTCTACATCTATACTACAACGATTTATTTGGTGCCATCTATTTACCCATTTGATATCTAATATCATATTGTGATGCTTTGCATTTTGATGTTTCAAAACGCTTCGCATTTCACAATTACTTTTATGCCATTCTTATAAAGTTGAATTTCATTACTATTAATCAAATCATAGTAATTAGATTCTCTTTTATATTTATACCCTTAGTTGATGAAACACTTTGATCAAATCAAATAGTTTCACATTCATGTTTCCTTTGGTAAACTTCTTTACACATTTAAACAATCATATAATGATAATTACCATTTTCGTTAAAACCCAATACATCGAATATGTATTTACTTTTAACAATTCATTAAACACTTTGTATTCAAGTAATACACGATGTTCAAGTTATTTTGCTGAACTTAGGCATGATTTATATGTGATAAGGAATCAAATGACTTTCACATATTATCAACATAACTTTGAATTTAAACAATGGTTTTTCATTCCGTAATGAAATATCATTTAAGTTGGGTATTTTAAGGCATTACGATATTTTACAAATGTTCATGTATTATCAATTAGTTTCAAACAACAAGGATAATTCACAAGTAATCAAACAAGATATGAACACAAATAGAAGTCATTCATAAAAGTAGAACAACTGTTTGTTACAAACTGATATGAATAACCGTCTCACAAAGTCTGAGACACACTAAAGAAGTTCATAATATTTTGATTATAATAACTATCCAAAACCATAAACTAAGTGATAAAATGTCGAGGGAGAGCGTCGTTGGCTATCATCATCATGCTCGCCATCAACACGCAACGTCACCTCCTCTCCAGCAAGCACCTCTCATGCAGAAGGACCTGTTTTCAGCAAAACAGAACAAGTATCAAATATACTTAACACTGCAAATGTCTTTGCAAGATTATAACATTTATAAAATTGTATATCAAATATATACCTTTGTCATCGATGACCCCAACAACATCGGGTTCAACCACCACACCTCTAAAATGTGATATGAACTCGCGGAAATCTAGTGTTTCCGTGTCGCCTCTCATAATGCAAATCCTGACTTGTGCTTGGAAGCTTGGTGGTAGCGACCGCAACACAACTCCCATTGCAAAAGAGCTTGCGAACCAGTTGTCCAGGTAGTATGCCAGACTCATGTATGCATCGTACATGCTCAATAAGTGCTTGTCCAGTGAGGAGCCCTCCTCCATCTTTATGGAGAGGAAGTCCCCCATCAGCTCATACTCCCACATGCGCACTTGTTCCACGAAATGCGATCTCAAATGTGCCATGACCATTCGGGGATTAAGACTTCCCACCATTGGCCATAGCCCATCCTCCATCCTGAGGCGCATCGTCACTGATATGAATGTGGCCATCACACGACAATGGCAGCGGAGATCCCGCTGCTCCTAGGTCTCATGAGAATAGGGTGGCTCCAAGTACATCTCGTAGATCATGTAGTCAGCCACTTTGTTCTCACCAAGGAGATCGAAAAGGTGCATGACCAGTGCAGAGAAGTTGGATCCATCTAACTTGAGCTTTTCTCCTTTTAACCAATCATCAATAGGGAAGGTAATCTCAGGGAGAACCATTTCTACATTTATAATTGCAAAAGGAATTTAGACTAAGTTTATAATTAAATGAGTTAATAATAACTCCACTCAGAAAGACCTATCCCCATAAGGGTTCCTAGTGATAACACGACCCCTATCAGCCACATCTCCCCCGATCGTCACGGACATCAATGTGGGTTCAAGGGTGGAAGCTAAACGTCGGTCACATCATTCATGCGACTCGTGCTCGATCTTTCGACCATCCATGTTCCGAGGCCATGTCTGCACATGCTCGGCTCGCCAACTCAACCTTAGTGTATTCGCTGTGCAACATGGCTTACACCCACTATATGCGAACGCAGATATGTCTGACACCCATTCCTGTACCATGGATCGCCTCATATCGAAGAACTTTCTTGGTGGTGCAGACTAAGGGGGAACACAATCATTGGTAATTTTAACAGGGATCATCTTATTAGGCTACCGTCAAGTATCTAATACTAGCACACAATAAGATATACAAACAATAACATTGAATGTACATGCGATGTGATATGGTCCTTCACGTCGTGATCTCCATCCGTTGTCACCGGATTCCGGTGCCAGGGTTCCGGCACCGTAGACACCAGGGTACCGGTGTCTTTCCGACATGGTAGTCCGTCACCTTCGTGACTATTTACTACTACGTGACATAAGGTAATCACTTTACCTTTGCCACAACCATATCACAAAGCAACGCCCCCCTACAAAACAAAGTTAGACGCCTCTACTTTATCTTTGCATGTTTTACGTGGCTAAATGGGCTTTCACACAAGAACCGTTCTTACCTACGAACTTTCAGCACAACGTTGATCAAGTAGTTGTCTCTACTACACCCCTTTCGGGGCCCTCCGTTGCAAATGGTATACCAACTAATGCGAGAGAGACAGACACCCCCTAAGCCACTTTATATGGTACAAGCCGTATGTCAAGCGTGGACCAGTCTCACGAATAAACGTGTAAAGTCGGTTGGGGCCGCTTCAGCAAGCACTACTATGGTATACACAAGTACACGCGGGAGGGTAACAACTAAAAGATCAACGCCCACACGCTACATCTCGTGTGTTCTACCCATACTAGCATTACTACGCATAGATCTAGCTCTGATACCACTGACGGGGTTCCACGTATGAAAACAATAAAAAATTACCCTATGCCCCTGAACCCCTAAAGCTACCAGGACCTATCTATTAGTAATACAGTAACGGAAGGGGCTTTTCGCGAACTTACCCTTGAAGACCGAAAAGCGTTGTTAACGCTCAGGAGAGCGTGGTTGATGTAGACGAGCCGAAGCTGACCTCAAGGTCGTGATGAAGTCCTTGCGCTCCCTTGGCTCCAACGACTTGAGTGCCTCAAGTGCGACACCTCATGGGGAGTTACACACGTCCGGTACCTGACGATGACTCCCGCTTCCCTGATCCAGCAGCAGTTGCAGAAGTAGAGCTCCCAGATCTGAATCCCGCAACGCGACGGCGCTCTGCGGTGAAGATGTCTCTCGTTTGCGCAGTCCAGACTTGGGACCACGGGCACGAGAGAGAGAGAGGGGGATAGAGACAATATCAATTAGAGGTCCTCCCAAAAGTGAGAAGACCTTTATTGATTATTGGTGTATTTTATTTGGCCAAATACCCCCACTATATATAGGGGGAGGGGAGGTACTACCTCTCTCAAAGTCCCGGGGTGCGACTAAAGGAGAGGAGGGGGAGGGGCAGCCGCCGGCCACCCTAGTGAGCCACGCGCGGGGGGGGGGGGGGGGGCTAGGCCTAGCCGGCCACCCCCTTGGCCCCTTTCTCCCTCTCTCCTTTCCCTAATGGGCCCTCTCCCTCCGGGAATTGGCCCATTAAGCCTTTGACCATTTAAATTGATTTTTCTATTTATTAAATAATTATGAATAAATGATTAAATCAATATTTAACATTCATTCACATATTATTCAACCTCCGTGGCTATGGAACACTTCCACCTCCACTCTGGACATCCTCCGGACTTACCGAAACCCTTCCGGTTTTCTCTCTACTATTCTTTGGTGATTCTACCGATCCTATAAACACTCTCTAAGCATCATCAAACCCTTAAGCGTGATACCCCACGGTTCGGGAACACTCCAGACATAGTCGGGACACTCCCGCACCAATGATCGACAGAGGGACCTGGATGGCCATGTGACCCCTATGCGTTCCACGAAGATGTTCCGTCGTTTGAATCGGGACAGTCATGTCTTATTCCCTTTGTCTCTCGATACTTGCATTGCCCGAGATCTGATCAATGACATCACCATGTCGTGTTCAATCTCGTTACCGAACAATGCTACTTGACTCGTTCCGACGGGCGATATCCCTGTGATCAAATTACACGTTGTGCAACTATTGGATATAACTTCTCCGAGTGCGCCCTTTGAGTATCTTCCCGTCACATGGACGGACAAATCTCGCTCTTGACATATATTGCCTCTACGGTTTCCTCTGAGTACCTGAACACACCTTTATAACCAATGTATTACCAAGTGGCGCTTGATGCTATGTAAGCACTCTCGGGAGACAGTGATTGATATAGCCTCATGTTCTAAGGGATAGTCTACGAGGATCCATTTCTAATCATCGTAACTTGAACTTCGTGACATGATCGGGTCACGATGTTTAGGTTGGGTATTGGTTCATCATCTCATTCTCGGAATGAGATGACTCCATTTCCAACTGGCATAAATGCCACATGATCAGGAAACATGATCATCTGTTGACCAATGAACCAGTGACTAGAGTTTCACTGGGAACCCCTGGTTGTTTGTATATCACACGTGTATTGATGTTTCCACTCAATACATTTATATCATGATATAAAACTTAATCATAAACTATATGAAATATGATAATAGTCCTTATAACTATTTGTCTCTAGGGCATATTTCCAACACTATGATGAGAGGCCCATTGCTCAGTTCTACTCCACCCTCTACATTGATCATGATGCCTAGGATAGAAATCTAAAGTGGATGACTCAAAACAAGTATCTGACTGCCAAATGGTCTGAGTTTGCTGCTCTTCTTGGCTATCCTATTCTGGAAGGCCCTCACGCAAATGGATGGGACATTCATAGGGGCAAGGCCTCCGAGCCTGATGTTCTGGAGCCCTTGTACATTGAGTGCTGGGGCATCAATGGTAATGTTGCCCATCTCCTTCCCACCCATGACATCATGCGCAAGGTCTATCAGAACACCATTGCTCCCAAGGCAGGTAACTTCGATCAACTTCATGCCTTCCAGATTGATCTCATGTATCAAATATATCACCACGGAAACTCTCATGAGTGCATAGATATTATGGACTATCTGTTTGAGGGGATTTGGTCCACACTGATTGAGAAGAGATCCTGTCCCTATGCTCCATACATCTAGACCCTCATCAATGCTAAGTGGCAAGAGGCCACAGGTTCACCTTTTCCTCAGGATGCCCTCACTATTCATGAGGAGAAGACCTTCTGTGTGATGAAGCATCAGAAACCTCATTCTCAAGATGAAAAGGAAGTTGCTGCTGAGAGGGATGCTAGGGAAGCTGTTGTCACTTTAGACCATGCTAGTGATGGGGACCGTGCTGAGGCTTCTCCTCCACTCGACTTGAGAGACAACCATCTTGGGCCAAGAAGTTGCTGAGGAAAGTTAAGAAGACCTTCTGTTTCATTCAGGACCATGAGTATCAGTCATATGTTGCTCAGAGGCACAATGTCAAGAGGGTGAAGGCCATCATGAGGAAACTTGATATTGAGGTATCTCCTAAGTCCATCTCTGTCACCACGCCCAAGGATCAGTGGGCCAACATGCATTGCAGGTGGACTGATAGTGATGACGAACCTAAGGTCACCGGTCCTTTTCCGCCCGCTTCGAATAATGCCTCATGAGACCCCGAGCCTCCTCCTCCATTCGTTGGTGGGTGGGGTGCTTAGATTGTGTACTTTGTCCCTTTTTGGTGTATTGATGCCAAAGGGGGAGAAAGTGTTCCTTTAGGGCTTCAGGATTTGCATGGGTTGTGTCACGAGGTCGCTCTTTCTTTGATCCTTTTATGCTCGTGCACACTTTTCTTCCATTATGTATGCTTGTGGACCTCCGTTATTTATCTGTTTGTGGACCTCGTTTATGTATGCTACTATGTTGGTTAGATTATGTGTTATGGTATCTATGTGATGTTCTTGTGGTTGGCTATTGTGGGCTAAGTTATCTTACGGAGTTATATTCGCTTATCCAACATTGTCCCACCACAATAGTATTGGTGCAAGGTATCAGTCTCCCTCTTTCGCATTTCCTTCCTTGCACCCTTGTTGGTTTGTCTAGAGAGGGGGAGCTCTCTCTCATGTGTGCTTGTTGCTTCTAGAAACCTTGTTCCTTTATCTTGCACACATATAGGGGGAGCTTCTTATTTCTCTTTTTTCCTATGGTTTCTCCTTGTTGTTATCTTTTATGCAAATCTTGTGAGGTTGTCATCAAACACCAAAAAGGGGGAGATTGAAAGGATATTGTCTTCTCCATGTATTTTTGGTGTTGGTGACAACTTAATTTTTGTTTTAACTGTGTGCCCAAGTTGCAGGTTTTATCTACGGATGGTTTAGTTGGTGTACTTCTCTCTAGAAGAAGCTTGAAGACGGTGGTTTTTGTTTGCACTTTCTCTTGTTCTTTATGATAGGCTACCGTACTATCAAGAGGGGGTCCACCTTGGAAGGTTGTGGGAAATCACCATTTCATGCACAGACCATATCAGCACATCCACAGCCTTCCCAGTTTTCCTATGAGAGAGAGATCCCCGAGGTGTTCGAGTGGTTTCTGCCCTGGTCGATAGTACCGGCCAGGCGCCGGTAGTACCGCCTAAGGGTGTTTCGGGGCCGATCGACTGGAACTTATGACTGCAGTTCCGGTCCTAATTCCGGTAAACATGGAATCAGCTCAGTAATACTTCTGTATTCAAATGCCTATTTGATGGAATTAGTATCGGAACTAGCGTCGGTAGTACCGGCCAAAACCTGCGCTGACTAGTCCTAGTCCCCTTGAGCGGTAGTACCGGTCAGCTGCTGGCGACTCGGTATTTCCGATGCCAGTTCCGAACCAACTTCTGGCAACTGTGATTTCAGCTCAGATGGTTCTCTGCATCAATATGTCTATTTGCCGGTAGTTGGATTGGAACTAGGATCGGTAGTTCTGGTCAGTTCGTGGGGGGGGGCGCTGAACAGTCAACCCGACTGTTCCGTGGGCATCTTCGGACCGTTGGGAGACCTCGCCAAAACTACCGGCCCGCCACCGGTAGTACCGATGGTGTCGGGGCGGCGCAAAATCTGCCCGTTTGAAGGAGGCCTATTTAAGGCCCTCTTCTTCCTCCTCTTGTCTTATCTCTTCATTTTCTCTCTCCTCCATTAATATAAGAGCTTGACTTGCCTAGATCTCTCTACCTACCCACTCAAACCTCTTGATCTTTTGAAGATTGGGAGAGGTGACCTAGATATACACTTCCACCAAAGGAATCGTGATTTCCCCTACCCATCCTTAGTGGATCTTGTTACTCTTGGGTTCTTGGAACCCTAGATGGTGTAGGGCATCCTCGGAGCTGGAGAAATTGTTGTGAAGCTTTATGGTGTCGTTGAGGGCCTCTAGTTGAGTTGTGGAGTCTCCCCTCAACCTTGTTGTAAAGTTTTCGGTTGGTGCCTTCAAGGTCACTGGTTAGTGGATTGTGAGGTCGCCTTTGTGGTGGTGCTCACCGGAGAAGAAGGTGAGGCCTTTGTAGCGCTCGAGTGACCTTGTGTGGCCCCGACACCTCTCCAACATAGACGTGGTTTCCTTGGAAGGGAACTACGGGAATTACATCTCCATGTCCCCTCACCGGTTTATTCACTCCACTCCTTTATTACTTGCAATTACCGTCTTGTTTACTTGTTGTATCGTTTGTCATATTGGCTATTCATCTAGCTGCATCTCTAGTGAACTTTACTTTGTGCAAAGCCTAAAATTGCAAGAAAAGAATAAAAATTGGTAGTCTCCTGTTCACCCCCTCGAGTCGACCAAAGTTGGGCCTTTCACTGGGGACTACCTCGGTGAACCCGGGACTGCCTTGTAGAACCCGGGGACTATTCAGCTTAATCCGGTAGAGGTTATGTCAGCTGATCGAATGGAGGTTGATGAAGTGCTTTTCCTGGCCCGTGTTATACTGGCATGGGCACAGCCAATATTTAAGTTCTTGAAAGATGGAACTTTGCTAAGTGAGGAGGTACTCTCCAGGCAAGTGTAGAGAAGAGAGAAGGCATATACCATAATCAATGTTGAGTTATACAAGAGAAGTGTCACAAATGTCTTGCAGCGGTGTGTTGACCTGGAAGAAGGGCTGGTCATCCTCCGAGATATCCATCAGGACGAATGTGGGCATCATGCCTCGTCCAAGGACTTAGTGGCAAAAGCTTTTCAGCATGGATTTTACTGGCCTAGTGCCTTGCAAAAAGCCGAGGAACTTGTGAAGAAATGTAATGTGTGTCATAGGTACGCTAGCAAGATACATATGCCGGCCTCTGAACTCAAGACTATACCTATCATCTGACCATTTTCTGTATGGTGCTTGGATATGGTTGGATCGTTTAGACCGGCTCGAGGAAACATGACTCACATCATAGTCATGGTGGGAAATTCACTAAGTGGATTGAGGTAAAGCCAATCAGAAAATGTGATGGAGATACTGTCGTATCATTCCTCAAGGACATTATCTTGAGATACAGGTACCTACACAGTATCATAACGGACAATGGCACAAATTTCGCCGAAGGAGCATTTGCTCGGTTTTGCCAAGATAAAATAATTCGGCTAGATGTTGCATCAGTAGTACACCCTGCATCGAATGGGCAAGTGGAAAGATCCAACAGACTAGTATTGTCTGGGATAAAACCCCGGCTCATTGAGCCGCTACAAAGATCAGCGGGGTGCTGGATTGATGAACTCCTAGCAGTACTATGGAGCCTAAGAACAACTCTAAATCGATCAACTTGCTATATGCCATTCTTTCTGGTATATGGGGCAGAAGCTATATTACCAGACGACATAGAGCATGACTCACCTAGGGTCACCCAATACACAGAAGCCGAAGTGCAGGAAGCCCGACAAAATGATGTTGATCTGCTGGAAGAGGCAAGAGAGTTGGCACTATCTAGATCCACCATATATCAGCAAAACCTCCAATGATACCATAGCCGGAAAGTGAGCCCCCAAGTTTTTCGGGAAGGAGATTTGGAACTTCGGCTGGTGCAACACATTGCCGGCATGCATAAGCTCTCACCTTCATGGGAAGGACCATTCATCATGAGCAAAGCATTGCACAATGATGCATACTATCTTATAGATGCTCAACCACAGGAAAAGGACAAGGCGTACATGTCTAGAGAAGAATCAAAGCGGCCATGGAACGTAGCACTTCTTCATCCATTTTACACTTAGCTAAAAGTGTATGTATCTCGAACTCTCATATGTCGGCCTATATGTCAGCAATGAGGTTATCAATTAAATCTCGGCACCTCGAGCATAAACTCAGGGATTGCCTTAGTAATAATTGTCTTTTCATGCATTTACATTTTATATGTTGGGTGGCTTAAATTTCTTACCCTTTAGCCGAGCTAGTAGTGTGTCGGCACCAAAAGCTAACTCTTCGACTTGCTGTTGTCCAAAAAGATTGGCTTCATGGCAAGCAAGAGAACAAGTTTGGAATTGCTATACACATGAAAAACGACTAAGGAAAGCGACGTAATCGAGCTGACCTTTGTTTTTCCGGACTAACCCCTATATTTACTTTCTTTACTTGCTATTATGCCGAATTATTTTGAGATAATCCTCAAAGTTTCAAAAGTATTGTTAATTTAGTTTGTTGACCTCGAACTCGTAAGTCGAACGCCAAATAATGGTAGACGCGAGCCGAGTCATCAGATTGGGAGAACAAGAAAATGAAACCCGGGGACTTCGCCCTAACAAATTCGACATACCGAACATAACTTGTAGCAAAATAACTTCAAAGTGCATATTACATCCTACACCCGGCATACCAGGGATTTAATAAAGTTTAAAGTCCCATGTGTTCAAGGAGCCATAGCGGCCGGATCATCCACAGTAGGAGGAGGCATGTTGTCTTCAACGTTCGGCTTCAGCTTCATCATCAGGGTTTGCCTCGGCATCCTCAGCATCCTTGTCATCATCCGGATCCTCTTGATGTTCGACATCGCCCTCCTCAACATACCCATCATCCACCTCATCAAGAAAACTCGGCCCATCCAACCAGACATGGATATTGCCGTACTGGATTAGCTGATAGGCTCGGTCTTGGTGTTGTTGGATGAGGGCCGGGTCATTGGTCTATGATGGCCTGCAAGTGCATAGGTTTGTCAGAGAATCTTTTCGTGGAAGTATTAATTCCAGTTTTTATATCAATCCCAATAAGGAGCCTAGGAAAGTGTTTTTATGCGGTGTTTCTATCGCACCCGAGGTGTCATAGGTCTTGAGTGAATTGACTACAAAAATTGACGGTGGAAGTGGTGATTAAAAGATAGAGGAACTTGCTTATAAAATAAGTAAATTGCATAAAAGTAAAGATGCGAAAGGTGTGTAAAGATCCTGCAGATGAGAAGTTAGGCACGGAGAGAAACAGTTCTTGGTGATAGTGAATGCACCAAATGGAATAAGCGGAATAAGTGATAGTTATATTTCAGATAAGTGAGTAGGCAAGCAACCCATATACCGACTAGGAGTCCTCATGGCCAATTCTTCCCAATCCCAATGATCCATCTTCCTGCTACCACGACCTTGGTCAGCGCATTAATTAAGGTCTTGTGACCGGATCAAGGCTTTAATCTTGATGGTTCCTTGTTGTCCTCGAGTAGTGCTAGCTCTTCTTTGATATCGCTGTGTCACTGGGGGGTCGCCGAATTACTAGCATACACGTTCATACCTATGAGATCTTTGGATCATGTTACCTGGGCCCTTAAATTAGATAACGAGCATTAGGCAAAAATAGATATTCATTCTCACTATTAAATAAAGCATTTCAATAATCACAAATGGATGGAATTAAAGGAGGCACAACACATCTAACCAATCCCCTACATCTCCCACACCTATGGGGATTTACTCAGACATGAGAGGAAGACAAATCAAAGGCATAATTGTATTGCAAATAGAAATAATCTCAAAGTTATTGTAGTAAACCACAATAGCGATTAAAGATCCAATCAAATACAAACCGGAGGTAGATCAAAGTATCAAACCCTAATATTACAATTTCCAATCTCTCTCTCTAAGTAATGATGGAATGATGGTGGAGTGTGTGGTTTAGAGGTTGGAGATCATCGATGAATGAGGTGAGGTTCTTCCCCTCTTTCAGATCTGATCTTCTCCTCTCAGATGGCTTGTGGCGATTGTAACTTTTGTTCCGTGGTTCTTCTCGTATCTCCCTCTTTGCGAAAGTTGCTTGTATTAATATAAGGAAGGCGCCGGCGGGTAGTACAGGCAAGCGGTACGGGGGCGCCCCAACCTTACCAGTGGTCGTTAAGCATTTTGGATGCCTCCAATGAAAGTTTCTCCAATTGGGGATTTTCTTATCCTGGTGTAATTAGCCCGTAAATGCTATTAGATCTTTAATAAATGTACATTGCCTGAAAATCATCACAAGAAACCAAGGATTGACTAATTGCAACTTTAACATTAGTGGAAAGGGGAAATCTTCAGTGAAATCTAGCAATAAACAAGAGGAAAACCAATGGTAAAAAGTGATGAAATTTGGAGCTATCAACATCCCCAAGCTTAGCGATTACTCGCCCTCGAGTGACAAAGCTATAATGAGTAATAGCAAAGAATTGAATCAAGATGAAAACTTACAAGTTCGAGGTTGTATGATATTCCATCCTCTCAAATCCTGCAAACTTAAACATGAGCATAATATATCTGAATAGTTGCACTTAAGCTTGATACCTAAACATAAGTAACTCGCTAGATAATAGTTCTTGTAACTCAAATGAGATTGTTAAAAAATTGGTGAGGCTTTGTGACATGGGTATGGTTACTCGGATGCTCATTATTCACTACCCTACATTGGGTCTAAAGGCCTACGGACCATGAAGATTCTAGTTAAACAGCCCAAGGAAGCAACCGACAAAGACTTTGATTGTATTAGGAAAGAAACCACGAACCGACATTGTGTTGGTATTGTAATTACACGTGTGTGAAACCTATCCACATACATATTTGAGACCCGGCCTATTATATATAGGACGGGAGAAGCCCAAGCGAGGGTACCGAAATCTAGAGGACAACTTGTAATAGTGTGTTTTCCCAATATTCAGGCGACTTTGATTCCATTGTTTTCCCTGACATCCGACGAAATCCCCAACATTCTCTTTTCCGCGAAACCCCAAGTCCATCATCATGGGCATTGCCGAGGTGACCCCTCGTCAATTGGCGTCGTCTATGGGAATTTCGAACGATGGAAGGACGGATTCAACGGAACGCTCTCCACCAAGCGTCAACTCGATGAAAGCAAATCCACATCCGCCCACCCGAACAGCTACGCCAGCAAAAGTACAGGAACCTTACATCGGATCCTCAATGGAAGTAGAAGAACAGATTAAAGAAGGCAACGAAAGCGAGCAAATCTATACGAATCTAGGGGATCTTGATGGTCTCTATGACAATCTCTCCTTCAGATCGGCCCCACCGTCCACACCACCACGAGAAGCAAGCCCAGCCAATTCAGAACCTGAAGAAAGTAGTGAAAGCATTGACTTCGGAATTCAGATGCCAGAAATCTATCTAGAGCAAAAACTGATGGACTTCACTGGCTCATCCGATAGTGTCTCCATCGGTGAAAACGATGACATTACCAGTCCATACGCTACTCAGCACCAAGTGTGCGTGATCATCGGAGACGCCACGACCCAGCAAGACTCCAACGGTAACCCAATTCTTAACCCCGATGATATTCTTTCAAGCCATAGTGCAGGAAGTAATGACAACAAAGGAAGTCGAGGAAACAGGGCAGACCCAAGAGTCAACCAAGAAAATCGGAAATAAGAGCAACCATGTGAAGATGAGAGGCGAACCCTTGGCCTACTAGCCAGTGCATGGGAAAACGCGAGAGCAGCAATCTCGGGTGCAGTCCCAATGACAACGGACGCCACCCACGAAGATCTATTGGCATACCAGTATCTGCTACACCGCAAAAAGAGAGACCTCCACAGGATGTAGAGACAACTCGATGAAAAGAAAAGGGTAGCCGACGAATCTAGCTTAAGGCGGGTGCAGCTAAGCCCCACCCGAGGATCAAGAAGCATAACAGGAGGAGCATCGCAAAGAATAGAAACGTCTAGATTACGAGGTATACTCGAAGAAGAGAGAAGCGGATTAATCCGAGACCTTGATCTCTCGTTTATGTCGATAGACCAAGATGGAAATATCAAGGCAAAAACAGCTCATGCAGCTATTGTGGCCGCACAAACATACCTAATCACAACATAACCTGTACCCAACAGTCCTCGTACGGTCCTCCACCGATCCGCCTTGATGAACCTCGGCTTGGTGGGAGAAACTCTTGCGCAAGTAAACAAAGGAACCGCGAGGCAACTTGACAGGTCCCCGCATCGTCACAGCAGCCCTCAGCAAGGAGGTCACACCTGACGATCTCGGTCGCCACATCGGGTCCACTTTTCTGAACAAGAACCGCGCAACGACGCGAGAAACGACATCACCCAGCGAAGGATCAATCAATCATGAGAAGAGTGCAGCACCCGTGGGTACCGTGATGGCGAAAGCAAAGACGAACAAGAATTATGCAGAGCCAACTGCTTTACTCGATGGGTTCGCAAAACTCCGGTGCCGAAAGATTTCAAGCTACTCCAAGATCGACAAAAATACGACGACCTCCAAGAACCCGATGCTTGGCTGACAGATTATCTGGCGACTGTCAGATTACAAGGCGGATCCAAAGCCATGGCAATGCAAAGCCTGTAACTCCACCTAACCGGTGCCGCACGCTCTTGGCTGAAGCAACTACTAGAAGATTCTATCAGCAGTTGGAATGATCTTGAAGACAAATTTATCAGAAACTTCCAATCTACATTCAAGCGACCTGCATCTTTGGGGAAATTGCATGCCTGCAAGCAAAAGCCAGGAGAATCAATACGAGCCTTCATCCAATGATGGAGCATTACCAAAAATTCGGCTGAAGCAATATCTGACAAAAGAGCGATCGATGCATTCAATGATGGTCTTCGTTGACAGGAGTTCATTGAAGAACTAGGACGAACCAAGCCAATGACAATTTCGCAACTGATGGAAATAGGCAATCGTTGGGTCAACGGAGAGGATGCAGTAAAGAACAAAAGGGCTCGTTCACCCGACAACAGAGACTGGCATAACAACGATCGGAGACGATGAACGAATGATGGATACCATACACCCAGTTACATTGCAGCGAGCTTTTCTGGAACGGAGAACTGACGAAGTGATGACTACAACAATGGATATTCTGGCAGCAGGGACAACATCGGTGAAAGCCAGCCGTGGCAACGATACCGGCTGACGAACCAAGACCCACCAATGTCAGCAGGACAAATGTTGGATGGACCCTGCAATATGCACTACTACATTGACTCAATAGGGAAAAGGCGATCAAATCACCTCCTAAAGGACTATCAGACATTCCTAAAGATGCAAGAACTATGCAATGCAAAGGCAGCCGAAGCAACAAACAGAAACTACGCCCCTACACCTGGCACTTTGGCCATTGGCGCTCCACCTCCACCACAGGGGCCTCCACCTGCGGGACAACCGCAAAATACAATATACCAAGACAATGAATATCCTAGGTCAAAAGGAGCGATGTCAATGATCCAGAAGGGGCCACCCTCTAACATAACATAGAAATTGATCACCAGGCAAGTAAATTTGGCGGTAACAAAGCCACCTCCTACACCAGAGTATCTCCATTGATCAGAACAAGAAATTACTTTTAGTAGAGCTGACCATCCATTACGGGTCCCTCAGCCAGGCCAGTCAGCGCTAATAGTGGAAGCGCAAATCAGCGGGTTCGACATGAGTAAGGTTTTCTTGGATGCAGGAAGCAGCATCAACCTGATTTACGCCAAAACTCTGCGGGCCATGAACAGGTCCATAACGAACCTAACACCAACAGACACAACCTTCCATGGGATAGTTTTAGGAAAAGCCGAAATTCCATTGGGCAAAGTCCACCTCGACGTAGTTTTCGGGTCAAAAAATAACTTCAGACGAGAAAAGATGGAATTCGAAGTTATGGACTGTCCATCTCAATACCACACGATCCTCGAATGACCAGCTTTCGCCAGGTTCACGGCAGTACCTCACTACGCATACCTAGTGCTAAAAATGCTAGCCCCCAATGGGGTCATCATAGTCAAAGGAAGCTTCAGCTGTGTAGACAGCTGCGATCGAGAATTCAACAAAATTTTGGAATCTTTCAGGATGGAGGTAGAACTTGGACAGTTGAAATTGGCGGATGAAGAGTCGACACACGAAGGGCACACCCGCAAAAATAAAGTATCGAAAGAGAAAGCACGCAACAGCCTCGCAAAAAGCAACGTATGCGGCCTCCAAAAAGGGTCCCGCATAAGAAGACCCAGTGATTGACAAGTCACGTGTACCATAATGCAGGAGAGATGAAGATCCCCAAGGACAGAAGCTGAAGTTCCTTCAGAAAATCTCTATTTAGATGCACTTTATATTCAATAAAGGCCAACGGCCAGGCGATCACGCCATCGCAATGTACCCCTATCCATTATTATCAGTAAAAAAAAGTATTCTGCGACATAAAACTTCTACGGCACGCAGACATCAGTTCGTCGGATTCCCCAACAAGAGAATACAACATACAATCAAAATCTCGTATAAAACATACGACCTTTTTGACAAGTATAAAGTAGTTCTACACAAATTACAAAGTCGAAACAAGTAAATAATCAGATAGGGAAGTTTACAAAAAACTCTTCATCTGCCTCCAAACATTTTCGGATAATTATAATGGCAGGTCTACGAGCAGCTGCGTAATGAGGCACCATATCAACAAGGCCACCATCAGAAGGAGAAGCTAGCCATGAAGATATATCGTCCAAATCCAGTGTCGGTGATGCACATGCACCCAGGAAAGCACAAGCTTAGCACCTGCCACAAGTTGAAGCTTCACAAAGTGATGGATCTTCTCACACTGTTGGAACTTTGCAATCAAGTACGCCAAGGTTTGAGGCTGAGGATCCCGAGGAAACATGGCATTATAAGTAATGGCCAGAGATCTGCGGCAGCACTCGACGAATTGCTCCAACTCTGACAGATAATCCTGAAGCAACGCTACAGTATAGGCACAATGATGATCAGTCCAAAAGTCTATCTCAGAACTTCAGGAGGCAGCCACAAGAGCTTGCATTTGGTGGTGCAGATGTTGGGTCTCATCCCTCTCGCACAATTGAACGCCTAGAAATCAGGGAGATAAAATATCAATTTCCCGTAAGACGGAAAGGGCAACCAAAGAAAAAAAAGGACAAGTACTTACACAATAGCCTCTCGTTTTCCCTGGAGATTTCTTCCAAGAAAAGAGCCTCGCGGTTGAGACCTTGGCATGTTTTTGATTGGGAAACATCCACCATCGATTGAACAACCCGAAGTTTTCCTTCAAGTTTTTTCACCTCCTCTATCTTTTCAGCATGCAATGGCGGGTCCACCGTACGCACGATGGTAGAACTGGTTGCGCCTATTATAGAGGAGGATGGAACAACATCCGACAATTGCACGGATCCAAAAGGAGCCAAAGAATCATTCAAGATCTGACAAGACAAAAAGATGTGAAACATTCAGCATACAAAAGCAAGCTCACACACATATATTCAAAAGTTGCCTCCTTGTAAAAAGAAGCAAGGGAAAGCTGGATAGAGTCAAGGTTCATCACAAACATCAAAGGGAGACACAACAAAAGATTACAAAACAACGCCTATGAGGTTGCGTCCTTCAAATACAAGGTGGCGCTAGCGAAAGGAGCACTAGCTACAGCAGCGGCAGGAGTAGCCGAAGAAGGAGCGCCCATCGCAGTAAGAGCAGCTAAAGAAGGAGCAGCCAGTTTCCCCGAACCCAAGACCAGACCCAGGAGCAGCTGATACGTTGCAAACGTATCTATAATTTTTGATGTTCCATGCTTGGTTTTTATCTACTTTCTTATGTTTTGTCCACACTTCGGAGTACTTTTTATACACTTTCTTGGACTAACCTATTAACAAGATGCCATAGTGCCAGCTGCCTGTTTTTTGTTGTTTTTGGTTCCAAGAAAGTCAGAAAATGAATATTCTCGGAATTGGACCGGACAAAAGCAAAAGTCGATCTTTTACCGGAAGACTCACAGAGCCAGAAGACGAGACGGAGAAGGGACACAGGGCGGCCACACCATGTGGTGGCGTGGGCTAGCCCTGGCTGTGCCACCAGGTGGTGTGGGCCCCTTGGTCGCCCACCGACCTTGCCTCTTCGCTTATAAGATGCCTCCCGATGCAAAAACCCTAAGTCGTCAAGCCCCCAACCACGAAAAGTTCCGCAGTGCCGCCGCCACCGAAGGGGAGATTCGGGGGGACAGAAAGTCTCTGTTCCAGCACCTTGCCGGGACGGGGAAGTGCCCCCGGAGCCATATCCATCGATCTCCACCACCATCTCCATCACCATTGCTGATTCCCATGATGAGGAGGGAGTAGTTCTATCTCGAGGCTAAGGGTTCTACCGGTAGCTATGTGTTCATCTCTCTCTATGCGTCATCATATTGTGATCATGAGCTTTGTAATCAAGTAGATCTACCTTGCTACTCAAGTGCTTTAATAGATCTCTGCTCTCCCCATGTGTGTGAAGTTGACAGTGTGCACACCATGATGGCACTTAGGCTAGAGATTTCAAATACTTGTTATGAGTTATATTTGGAGTTGGATGTCTCTATGAAATTGTGGTGTTTGTTGGAACCATCTAGTACTCAAGGTGATGGTGTGGGGTTATCTAGATGGGAAAGACTTACTTTGAGGAGTGTTGTTATAGCCCTACCATCGATTAGAGTGTCCAACCAGAGAGTAGTTCAGAGTAGTATCATGAAGAGAAGATATTTATATGAGAGTGTTCACTAGTGAAAGTATGATCCCTATGCCTTGTTTCTAAGCATTGAAACACCATTTGCAACTAGATATGTTACATGTTTGCTTGCTTCTATCTTTATTTCAGTTTTACTTTAGTCTTTTCCACGCCATCAAGCTATTTTCTATCACTGTTACCACTTATAATTATCTATACCACTTGTATTTCACTATCTCTTCGCCGAACTAGTGCACCTATACACCTGACAAGTGTATTGGGTGTGTTGGGGACACAAGAGACTTCTTGTGTCTTGGTTGCATGGTTGTTTGAGAGGGGATACCTTTGACCACTTCCTCCCTGAGTTCGATAAACCTTGGGTGATCCACTTAAGGGAAAACTTGCTGCTATTCTACAAACCTCTGCACTTGGAAGCCCAACAACTGTCTATAAGAATATAAGTGTGTAGACATCAGCAGTCGAGAATATTTTCTGGCCTTTTTAATATGCGGCTTCAGGTCAATTGCTTGGCCACTCAGGTGACTAGGACAAAGGAGCTAACCTTCTCCCAGTCGACCTTCTTGTCGTGTGCCATCGCCAGGGCCATTGAAGTTTCGGCACCGCTCCTTGACTGCGTCAAACTATAACCAACAAGGGGGCCCGGATCAGTGCCAAAAACAGCAACAAGATCATTCAGGTCCTCTGGCACATCCTTGGTTGGAAATACTTCGGCATGGAGCTTCTTGAAAGCACGACGCGAGCGGACAAGAAGATTGTGCCCACGAACATTGTTAGCCTCCAAAGTGCTAACAGCATCCGACAAAGGATCAACTTTCTTATCATCATCTAGCGTTAGGTTCTGGTGAGTCAGTTCTGACAAACTAAAAAGAGAAGAAGGGGTTGACAACCAAAAGAAATAAACAAAACAAAAAATCGCATAGATAAAAACTTACGGGTCATCGAGTTATTAAGGGCCTCCAGGCGTTGCCGCAGATTTGCATCCCGAGCAGCGACTTGCCTGGCCACTTCCTCAGCGTCAGCTTTCGCCTTCTGATTGGCCTCTTCGGCAGCTCAGAGTATGCCCTCCAGGTCATCGGCACGCTTCATCGCCTCATCCTGAATAATTTCGGACTGCTTGGCAGCGGCTATAGGAGCGAATCACAAAAATGAGAATGAACATTTTTACAAGGAGATTACAAAGATGATCAACACATACCTTTTAGCTCTTCGGCATAATCGTGGATCCTTATAAAATGAGAGGCCATACCGACCATCTCGCGCATCAAAGGCTGAGCAAAGACAAATCACAGCAAAAGGATGTGAGGGCAAAATAAGTATATGGGGAAGGAAAAATTCCGGCATCAAAAGTGACTTACATCCTTCATGTCCACATCAACTGGCTCTTCGGATATCACCACTCCTTTACCCGCCATTTTCTTCCTTTTTTGCGGCGGCTTGGATGAAGTGGCAACATCCTTGTGGACGGTTTCTCCATAGGAGACAGAAGTTTTTCTTTCGGCTCTGCCGACGACGGAGGAGTTTTCCTTGTGGAGCAGCCCATAGATGTGGGAAGATGAGAAGTGGGAAGATCTTCGTCATCACTACAACAGTACAACACGAGCAAGGGCAAGCATCAGCAGTAAAATCACCCGGTGAAACAGAAAAATAAAAAAGCAAATACTTACGAAGACACATCCTGTGCAAGACGGAACAAGTTCATTTGGGCAGGAGCAGCCGCGATCAGAGAAGCACCAAAAGGCTTGGAAGCAGTCGAGTCATCTGAATCCTCGACCCTTTTCGTAGCACAAGGGTTTTTTCCTCTATTCGCCAGCATGCTCCACGCGAAAATCTCTAGAGCTAGCCGAAGGAAGTGATTGCATCTTCGACGACGAATCAGACGCAGAGAATTCCCCTTCCTCATCCGTGGCAGTCCCAGTCACAGGGAGATCGTCGGATGTAGAGGGGTGGACAGGGGGCTCACCACTTCCAGGAAGGGGAGGAAGTGAGCTCAGGTGATCAAAATCCTATAGAAAGCGGAAGACTTGAAAAATGTATCTACAAACAAAAGACAAGAAAAGACGAAGGCGAAGGAAAGGTACCTCGGTAAGCCGTTTCTTCTTGCCATAGGGCTCCACAAGGCAAGTTGAAGGAACCGGGGTTTTTGCCGTCAAAGTTGTGAAGCTCCGGACTCTCTTCTCATACACCTTGAGGGCGAGGTCCTACGAGGAAATCCTCATCGGGTCCTTGATGACCCACAAGTATAGGGGGTGTATCGTAGTATTTTCGATAAGTAAGAGTGTCGAACCCAACGAGGAGCAGAAGGTGTTGATGAGTGTCTTGGATTAGGAATTCTCTGTAAATACTTAGCAAACCGATTTTTAGGTTTTTTTGATAATGTAGACAAATAAAGTACGAGTAAATAAAAGACAGTAATAATAAATGCAGCAAGTGGCCCAATCCTTTGTTTAGCGAATAACAAGCCAGTTGTATTACTTAAGATGACCAAACATTCTCGAGGACACATGGGAATATCATCAAGTGCTTTCGCTTCATATAGTTGATTAATATTCTTTAGTTTGATAAGTATTGTGTGGGTGAACCTGTGCTAATGTACTAACCTTCCTAGGACTAATACATACTTGTGATTATACCCCTTGCAAGCATCCACAACTACAAGAAAGTAATTAATATAAAAACCTAACCACAACCTTAAACTCTGAGATCCTACACTCCCTTGTGCAAAGGTTTCCTAACGGGTGTTTAGGTTTCTGTCACTCCGGCAACCCCTACGATTAGTAGCCAAATACACAATGCATTACCCTAGACCCATAAAGGTTAAGTATCATGTAGTCGACGTTCACATGACAGCACTAGAAGAATAACACCATAACTTAAATAACAAACTATTGAATCTTTCTCAACACAATTCCACTACTAACAACATGACTTCTCCCATGTCTCAAGAACTAAATGAACAACTCACAAGACATCATATGGATCAAGATCAGAGATGAAATAATGATAAGTAACAATCTGAACATAACAATAATTCAACAGTTCCACTCAATAGCATCAACTACAACAAGTAATCAACACCGGGAAAGTTTCCCCTAAGAACTATGCAAGATTCAACCCAATTGTTATAGCTGTATGGAGTGGTGATGATGGTGCTGGTGGAGATGATGATGATGATGGTGATGATGGTGATGATCCCGATGAAGTCCAGCTTGATGATGGTGTTGTTGGTGATGATCTCCCCTCTCCGGGATGGAATTTCCCAGGCAGATTTCTGCCTGTCGGAGAACTCATTCTCTCTCTGCAGTTTTCCGCCCCGCAGAGGTGGCGGAATCTTTCTATGGTCGCTCCCCAGGTCTTAGGGTTCCGTGGGGAATATATACGCCAAAGAGCAGAGCTAGAGGTGGGCCAGGGTGGCCACACCACCTGGTGGCGCGACCAAGGGTGGCCTGCGCCAGGGGGTGGTGTGGGCCCCCTATGGCCCATCTCCGCTCCCCCTTCTGGCATCCTTCGTCTTCTGGAAAAATATAATTTTCCATGTATTTCTGGGATTTTCTGATCTTCGCGAATTTTGCCTCCAAATAGTGCCTCTTCCATCAGAATCCTGACTTCAGCGGTCCATCCTCCAAAAGTCATCAACCATGCAAAAACAAATGAAATAACATAAGTACCATCTCTTAATATGAAATATATCAATGAATAACAGTAAATTATGATATAGAATAGTGATGCAAAATGGACGTATCAACTCCCCCCCAAGCTTAGACTTCGCTTGTCCCCAAGCGAAAACTGAGCTCAATAAACATGACCTCAAGTTTATGGAGTGAAGTGTCGATAAAATAATACGGACAAGAAGCATCACATTCATCAATACACAAATCATAATAGAAGACAACTCACTATTATATAACTTAACTTGCAATAGGTAAAGGAAACACAATAAAGATACACAAAGTAAATCATAATTGGTAATGGCAAACTTTTGCTCTTGGTCAAAGAATAGTTAACAATTTGCAGGAGTTCAAACATAATGGGGTTTTCAATGATAGCTTTCAAAGTAATATTCACTAAGATAAGAGCAGTGTGCAAAACAAGGAACATAAGAAACATGATTGAATAAATCATCATATGAATGAATGAAACACAACAACTCAAAATACTTGCTGAGATAGAACGGAATAGGTTTACTGACTCAACTAAAAAGTAAAAGATAGGCCCTTCGCAGAGGGAAGCAGGGATTTCAAGGTTCATAAAGAGCTTCCAAAAATTATGGTACTTATTAGCTTTCAGCTCTCATTGCCCCTATCATAAGAATCTTTAGGTGATTAAGGTTAAAGTGATCAAGTATGAGGATATGCTTGACAAGTTATAAGCTGGAAATCTCATGCCCCTTACTTACGAGTACCGTTCCTCATGCTACTCAAGTTTAGTCACATGTAAGTTCTTGTCATTGTAAGTACATGTGTATCATAGAGAACCGCCAACGGGGTACCCCTTGCCCGATGATACGGAAGATTCCCCATATCAAAATGACAAGGCAAGCCGACAATGAGCATCTCAACAATACTTTTATTTCCTATTTGCATAGGATTTTTTTATTTTTCTTGTTCTCTCCTTTTTCTCTTTCCTATTTGCATAGGGTTTTTTTATATAGAGGATGCTTCATAGATTGCTCACTATGGTTACGCTACAGGTTTCCACCATGATTAGGCATGGCTTAGACCAGCCGCCCAGGCGTTTCTCTAACACATATATGAACTCCATGAGCCTTACAAGCTCCCCTTTCATTTCACACCGTCGGGATCCATAATCAAAAGAACATGATATCAACTAAATAAAGTGCAATGTTGAAAGCATTCCCCATGGTAACATGGTTCTGCTAATTCACAACTTACAAAACGCAAGCATATACGCAACATAGATGGGCAGAATGGTTCAAGTTTATTAAGTGCAAGAAAAGTAAAGTGTGCCTTGAAGTCCATGAGAGCTTTAATCACTAATTTTCACATAACAAGTTTAATTCGGAAGGTAGATAAAAACATGAATTTACTTGGAATAGCAATAATGCTAATATGTTGGTATCGTGGACACTAATGGCATAGGTTTTGGTTTAAGGATTGGATGCACGAGAAGCATTCCCTCTCAGTACAGGTTTTTGGCTAGCAAGGCTGGGTAGCAAGCATAAGAATTGAAGGAAACAAACAAACATACTAGTGATAAAAACAAGCATGCAATCTTCCTTGGAAGCACAAAAGATATTAACTAGAGAATACTAAGCTTATGAGCCAATCAAGAAAGTAAGATGATGAAATATATTTCTTAAGAGTACTTTTATCTTTTTCATTCAATTCTCATAATAGTATTGCTACTGACCGATCCAGGTTTGCCAAAACCAACTAAATTCACTTAATGATCCCAAAGTGATACCAATACTAACAAAAAGATCAATCATATAACAGAAATTGAAAACTAATATAAGATGCGTAAAAAGTAAATGATAGAACTTCTCATTAATATTCCATAACGGCAACTCACACCAAGGGATACATAGATCTAACGAGAGGGGAGACACTTCCATAATGCAAACCATCCTATATGATAACTTCTCTATTCATGATATGACTCTACTTAAAAAGATAAAAGGATAAAAGATAGTGATATGATACTGCGGCACTCCCCCAATCTTGGAACAAACCAAGGGGATGCCAAAACCTGATGACGAATCACTCCTTTGGTGGTGGTGGTGTTCTCTCGATCGGAGTGAGAAAATCTTCCAGGATCTTGCGAAGCCTGTTATTATCTTCTTGTAGTATATCCACCTTTCTCCTCAGGACTCGGTACTTATCACAAAACTCATCAGTGGCTCATAGATCTTCCACTGCTACAGGGCAGGAACTAAGGTTTAGAATTGGAGGTATCAGCTCTTGTCCTTTCATGCCTGCTAACATGCCCTTCACTTCCTCCTCGATGCTCCGATTCATATCTTCACGCCTAGCTGTGATCTTTTCTTCTTCCACCCATCCTACGAAGGTCCTCTGCTCAAGGTCGCGATGGAGCTCGCGCCGGCGTCGCAGCTCATAGTCCTCCGAAAATGAATCCTGGAATGACATCTGAACAGAATAGATCGAAACAAAAACACGACAAGAACACGATATACGAACCTTGGGGGATCCGGGGGATTATATATTATGAAGTTTAACCAACAAAAGGAAAGTTCTGAGAGAAAACGGGTCGGAGACGGGCTCCGAGGTGGCCACACCCCCTAGTGGCGCGGCTAGGTGGGCCCGTGCCACAGGGTGGTGTGAGCCACCCGGGCTCTGTTTCTGTCCCACTTTTGACTCCTTGCTTTCTATGTTAGATAAAAACCGCAAAAATATAAGTTGACGGATTTTTTGCGGACCTTTTCTTACCAGAACTGTTACCTATTCGAAAATGGACTCTACAGGTCTCTGAATTTGGTCTTTAATAAATTCTTCCGGAGTCACCGCCTGAATAACATCAATAACTTCAGCTTTATAAAGATATTGTTTGAGTCATTTAACCATTCACCATCTTATTACACCATTTTCTCCTATAACCTAGAAATTTCTTTCACACAAAACTTCACACAATTCTCATTAGCAACATTAGTGCATGCAAGGTAATAAAACTTTTAAGTTCGATTTCAACTGAAATCCATCAAAACATAAGCTACTGTAGTAACTCCTTCCAAAAGCCCAAAAGAAACTCAAAAAGGAAATCGATTTAAGAGGCAAATGCAAGAGTGGCAAAAATCTGTCAAAACAGACCAGCAGGTAAAGATCAATTTTTTCGAAAATCTTATGTTGCTCAAATAAAAAAGTGCAAAACTAACAAAAGTTAAATAATAACCTGGGGCATGCACACAAAAAATTACAGATCAGTACGACGTTCTGGGATTTTTAACGATTTTTTATAGTGAAGCACAAAAATCTGTTTCGGGACAGCAACTTCCCTAAATATTACTTCTCTCTCATTAGAGGATGCACTTGACACAAAAACCAAACAAAAGGGTAAGGAGAGGTTATTGCATAAGCAATAACTTCCAAGACTCAAATAAAAAAACTGAAAGCAAAAATATATTGGGTTGTCTCCTAGAAAGCTCTTTCTTTATAGCCATTAAGATGGGCATGATAATTTCAATGATGCTTACATAAGAATACGAATTGAAGTAAAAGAGAGCATCAAGAAGCAAAAATACATATGTTTAATTCTAACCCACTTCCTATGCAAGGGAATTTCGTAAGAAAATAAATTGTTGAAACCAGAGGCTACTAGCATAGGAAGGCAAAACAAGTGCAACATAAAAACTTTCAGCATAAAGCGAGGAAACTTAATATTATTGAGATGCATAAGAACAATCTTCCCTCTCTCATAATAACTTTCAATATCATGCATAAATTTAACGATATAACTATCACATGCACCATTGTAATAGTGATCACTTATTCTAACAGAAAACACAATGACACTAGGTCTCACAACACTACTTTGTGAAACAATATTAGAAGTATCCTTATAGAGGATAGTGTGTCCATCTTCTATATATTTAGTGACAAATTCTTTCACATTTGATATGACAGGTTCAACAGCTATTTGTTCATCAGGTTCAATAGATTTATTTGTACTTTCATTAACCATACTAGCTATCGTAGAATGTTCCTTCATCTTAACTGGGAAAGGCATTTTCTCAATTAAGGTTCAGGTAAAACATGATTAGTAGTATAAACTTCAGTATTTCTTGGAGGAACACAATTAACAATATCTTTATATGGCTCATGATACTTATTCCATTTACTTTTAGGAATTTCAATATAAGAAGCAAAATCCTTAAAATAACTTGAGAGTTTAGACCATAAGCATTACTAATATTATGAAAGTCATCAGTTCCCATAAAAGATTTAATGCATTCGTAATCATAATTTATACGTGACTTTCTTCCTTTATCATTCTCCCATGCTTCAGCATTGTCTTGAATACAGTCTAGAAGATCCCATTTAGCTTCTTCTTCCATGCGTGTAAATGATCCAACACAAGAAGCATCCAATAGATCCTTATCATGAAGAGAAAGCCTTGCATAAAAGTTATTGATAATAATATTGTTGGGGAGCTCATGAATAGGACATTTGAGCATTAGTACCTTCAATCTCCCCCAAGCTTGAGCTGTACTCTCTCCATCACGAGGCCAAAAGTTATATATTTGATTCCGATCTTTATGAATCTCACTAGGAGGATAAAACTTTGAATAAAAGAGAGGTACAATTTCCTCCCATTCAAGAGCTTGACCATTGTTCAGCAGCTTGTACCATTCCTCAGCTCTTCCTTTTAGTGATAATGAGAATAACTTCTTCTTGACTTAATCAGTTGTAATACCTGCACACTTGAATAACCCGCATAATTCGTGTATAAAGAGCAAATGATCACCAGGATGGACAGTTCCATCTCCAAAATAATAGTTATCCATAACATGATCAATAATTCTTGTAGGTATCTTAAAAGTATCATTTTCAGCAGGTGGAGGTTCATCTACTACCTTAGCAGTGGTAGTAGCATTACGAAATAAGAAACTAAGTGAATTGTCCATATTGAAATAAAGTAACTAACGGAAATAAACAATACTCACAGTAGAAGTTTCCTTTACCAGTTCCACTCTCCAATAGCACTTCACTCCCTAGCAGCGACGCCAAAAAATAGTCTTGATGACCCACAAGTATAGGGGGTGTATCGCAGTATTTTCAATAAGTAAGAGTGTCGAACCCAATGAGGAGCAGAAGGTGTTGACGAGTGGCTTGGATCAGGAATTCTCTGTAAATACTTAGCAAACGGATTTTTAGGTTTTTTTGATAATGTAGACAAATAAAGTACGAGTAAATAAAAGACAGTAATAATAAATGCAGCAAGTGGCCGAATCCTTTCTTTAGCAAAGGTCAAGATGGTTGTATTACTTAAGATGACCAAACATTCTCGAGGACACATGGGAATATCGTCAAGTGCTTTCGCTTCATATAGTCGTTTAATCTTCTTTAGTTTGATAAGTGTTGTGTGGGTGAACCTGTGCTAATGTACTGACCTTCCTAGGACTAATACATACTTGTGATTATACCCCTTGCAAGCATACGCAACTACAAGAAAGTAATTAAGATAAAAACCTAATCACAGCCTTAAACTCTGAGATCCTACACTCCCTTGTGCAAAGGTTTCCTAACGGGGGTTTAGGTTTCTGTCACTCCGGCAACCCCAACGATTAGTAGCCAAATACACAATGCATTCCCCTAGGCCCATAAAGGTGAAGTATCATGTAGTCGACGTTCACATGACACCACTAGAAGAATAACACCACAACTTAAATAACAAACTATTGAATCTTTCTAAACACAATTCCACTACTAACAACATGACTTCTCCCATATCCTCAAGAACTAAACGAACTACTCACAAGACATCATATGGATCAAGATCAGAGATGAAATAATGATAAGTAACAATCTGAATATAACAATAATTCAATGGTTCCACCCAATAGCATCAACTACAACAAGTAATCAACACCAGGAAAATTTCCCCTAAGAACTATGCAAGATTCAACCCAATTGTTACAGCGGTATGGAATGGTGATGATGGTGCTAGTGGATATGATGGTGGAGATGATGATGTTGATGATCCTGATGATGTTGATGATCCCGATGAAGTCTAACTTGATGATGGTGTTGTTGGCGATGATCTCCCCTCTTCGAGAAGGAATTTCCCAGGCAGATTTCTGCCTACGGGAGAGCTCTTCTCTCTCTGTAGTTTTCCACCCTGTAGAGGCGGTGGAAACTTTTTGTGGTCGCTCCTCGGGTCTTAGGGTTCCGTGGGGAATATATATGCCAAAGAGTAGAGCTAGAGGTGGGCCAGGGTGGCCACACCACCTGGTGGCGCGGCCAAGGGTGGCCCGCGCCAGGGGTGGTGTGGGCCCCCTGTGGCCCATCTCCGTTCCCCCTTCTGGCATCCTTCGTCTTCTGGAAAAATAGGATTTTCCATGTATTTTCTAGGATTTTCTAATCTTCGCGAATTTTGCCTCCAAACAGTGCCTCTTCCATCAGAATCCTAACTTCAGCGATCCATCCTCCAAAAGTCATCAACCATGAAAAAACAGACGAAATAACATAAGTATCATCTCTTAATATGAAATATATCAATGAATAACAGTAAATTACGATATATAATAGTGATGCAAAATGGACGTATCAGTCCTTCTTCCCGGTATACTCCCACATACCAGACAACCGACTTTGGAGCGACTGGATGCGGATCCGCAAAAAATACGCCAGGATCTGGAGACCCGACAATTCTTTGCCAACCTCATGCTGCAACTCGGAAATACGATCAACAAAGGGCTGGATTTCCGCCATTTCTTCGACAGAAGGATGCTGGTCCCATGAATCATGTTTGCGACATGATTTCTTTGGGTCAAAGGGGGCTAACCCGAAAGATTGGCCTTCAAGTGGTTGATCTTTGACATAAAACCCCTTGGACTTCCAGCCTTGGACAGAATCCGTGATTTTGAAATCAAAGTAATCAACATCAGATCGGACAGAGAAAATAGCGCCACCAACGTCATGGACAATGGTGTCAGTGGCGTTGCGGCGAACAGAGAAGAAGTGTTTCCAAAGGCCCCAATGGGGATGAATCCCAATAAAACACTCGCAAAGAGTGACAAAACAAGCGACATGGAGAATAGAGTTAGGCATGAGATGATACAGCTGCACGCCATAAACAAACAGAAGGCCTCGAAGAAATTCATGGGCAGGAAGGGAAAGACCGCGGAAGAGGAAAGAGAGGAACATTACCCTCCAGCCAGGCTCGGGGATGGGAGCAGCCTCGTCCCTAGAGAGTTTGAAGGAACCCTCCGTTAGATGACCAGATTTCCGCGCCTCACGGAGTTCCCATGCCGTGCACTTGGTGGGGGTCCATCCGACAACCCTCTTCCTGATGGCCTTCGCAGCGGCAACAGAAGTTCTAGTAGCCTTGCTTTTGCCCATGGTAGCAAAAAGGAGCAAGTGCACAAGAACCAAGGATTTTGTAGGGGAGCAAGAACAGGAGTCCGCAAGGGGGCAAGAGCACAAGGAGGAATATGAGACAAGGGGAGGGGAGGTAAAACAGTAAAAAACACACCCCTCCTCCCTTATGAAGAGCAACGACGAAAGGACTGAATCGTTCAATGCAAAATCGAACCGACAGAAGGTCACATGATGATGACACGTGTTGCAAAGATTCCATAAAGGAAAAAATTAAAGAAAAGTTATGGCTGCGGTAAAAACAGAGAACAACAAGTGACACCTCGATTTTCACGCAGAGAGAGGACGTGCAGTCAAGAATCTCTGCTGAATGTGCTATCACGTGTCATGAGTACTGCTGCATGGGCCCATGTTCGACACGTCCCGTCAGGGTGTGTTATGGAAATTAACAACATCAGATACATCATCACTGACGTCACAATGGACGTACTACAGTAAAATTACGGCTTTTTGAGGGTATGACCCGAAGAAATTCAATTAGAGTCAGAGTAAATTCCTCTAGGAGAATATTTGAGACTACACTCAAATATACAATATTACGATTGTAGCCTCGGGGACTACTCCTAGCGGGAGCACTGGTCATGCACCCGACAAAATTTACAGAAGCAATGATGCAAAATAAATAAATTTCGAGCCTATGTTTTGATACATATATCCAAACATAGCCTCGGGGGCTACTCCTATTAGGAGCGCTGGCGCGCACCCGACAAAGAAAAACAAAGGAAACATTCGATGATAGATACTCCTATCGGGAGCAGGATACAGAAAGTAAAATAAAACTCTCCGATTGCACCCGACGCGACAAAAATCCGAATGCCATGTTCAGAAACATGAAGGTAAGACCCCAGGATTCTTCCTGTGTGGCCTGGTAACCACACAAGAATGCGCTCTGCCAGTAAAATATCCATATCAACGATACAATGAAAAATCCCGACGGACGGGTTGGGTACGCGATAAAATAGAAACTAGAATTCAGTATTTGGTAAGACCTCAGCGGCTCGAACTAAATTACATCAGTTACAAATTCCAGATTCGAGCCTGGGGACTTGAGTTTGATGTAGGTCAACCTTGTTTTTGCCCAGGAGTAATTAACTAATTCCTGATCTGTCGGAAGCATCAGACTCGTTGTACCAAAATCCCTACAAAATTAAAAATCAAGAAACAAGAGAGAAGGAAGAAAGAAAACTTTGAGACTTAACCTGAAACTGCGGTTCAGATAGAGTCTCGGGGGCTACTGACATGGGTATGATTACTCGGATGCTCATTATTCGCTACCCTACATTGGTATAAAGGCCTATGACCCATGAAGATTCCAGATAAACAGCCCAAGGAAGCAACCGACAAAGACTTTGATTGTATTAGGAAAGAAACCACGAACCGACATTGTGTTGGTATTGTAATTATGCGTGTGTGAAACCTATCTGCATACAGCTTTGAGACCCGGCCTATTTTATATAGGACGGGAGAAGCCCAAGCGAGGGTACCTAAATCTAGAGTACAACTTGTAATAGTGTGTTTTCCCAATATTCAGGCGACTTTGATTCCATTGTTTTCCCTGACATTCGACGAAATCCCCAGCGTTCTCTTTTTGCGAAACCCCAAGTCCATCATCACGGGCATTGCTAAGGTGGCCCCTCACCACTTTGCAAATAAATTTCTTCCAGCGCCTCTCTTGCTATGAGAGTGAAAATGTTTTTAAGCGAGGCCGCTTGAGTCAAAATTAAGGGTGCAAATGTTGATGTGAATAGTAGGATAAACTTAGAGCTTTTTCAGTAGTCACCCACTAATGTCTACGCACTTCTATTACTGTAGACAGTTGTTGGGCCTCCAAGTGCAGAGGTTTGTAGAACAGCAACAAGTTTTCCCTTAAGTGGATCACGCAAGGTTTATCGAACTCAGGGAGGAAGTGGTCAAAGGTATCCCCTCTCAAGCAACCCTGCAATCAAGATACAAGAAGTCTCTTGTGTCCCCAACACACCCAATACACTTGTCAGGTGTATAGGTGCACTAGTTCGGTGAAGAGATAGTGAAATACAAGTGGTATAGATAATTATAAGTGGTAACGTTGATACAAGATATCTTGATGGCGTGGAAAAGACTAAAGTAAAACTGAAATAAAGATAGAATCAAGCAAACATGTAATAGATCTAATAGCAAACGGTGTTTCGGTGCTTAGAAATAAGGCCTAGGGATAATACTTTCACTAGTGAACACTCTCATATAAATATCTTCTCTTTATGATACTACTCTGAACTACTCTCCGGTTGGACACTCTAATCCATGATAGGGCTATAACAACAAACCTCAAAGTTCGCTTTCCGCATCTAGATAACCCCACACTGTCACCTTGAGCACTAGATGGTTCAAACAAACACCACAATTTCATAAAGACATCCAACTCCAAATATAACTCATAACAAGTATTTGTAATCTCTAGCCTAAGTGCCACTATGGTGTGCACACTGTCAACTTCACACACATGGGGAGAGCAGAGATCTATTAAATCACTTGAGTAGCAAGGTAGTACTATAGATTACAAGCTCATGATCTCAATAAGATCATGCATAGAGAGAGAGATGAACACATAACTACCGATAGAACCCTTAGCCTCGAGGAAGAACTACTCCCTCCTCATCATGGGAATCAGCAATGGCGATGGAGATGGTGGTGGAGATCAATGGAGATGGCTCTGGGGGCACTTCCCTGTCCCGACAGGGTGCCGGAACAAAGACTTTTTGTCCCCCAAATCTCTCCTTCGGTGGCGGTGGCGCCGCATAACTTTTCGTGGATTTCTGATTGACGATTTAGGGTTTTCGCATTGGGAGGAATATATAGGCAAAGGGGCAAGGTCGGTGGCCGGCTAGGGGGCCCACACCATGCCATGGCGTGGCCTGGGGCGACCCGCGCCTAGGGGTGGTTTGGCCACCTTGTGGCCCCCCTTCATCTCTCCTTCTGGCTCCGTGAATCTTCCAGGAAAATAACGACTTTGGCTTTTGTCCGGTCCAATTCCGAGAATATTCATTTTCTGACTTTCTGGAACCAAAAACAGCAGAAAACAGGCAACTCGCACTGTGACTCTTGTTAATAGGTTAGTCCAAGAAATCATATGAAAAGTACTCCAAAGTGTGGACAAAACATAAGAAAGTAGATAAAACCAAGCATGGAACATCAAAAATTATGGATACGTTTGCAACGTATCAACATCCCCAAGCTTAACTCATGCTCGTCCTCGAGTAGGTAAGTGATAAAAGGAAAGAATAATTTTTGAGGTGACATGCACCATCATAAACTTGATCAAATTATTTGTAAAACATTCAAAGCTGGGATCATAGTACTTCAACATAGCATGAAAGATAAAGTTCTAACAATAAGAGAAAGCAACTATGTTGCAACATGAAAAGACACAAACAAAGGATTCATGAATAACAATGCTTTGCAAGACGTTTGTTTGTTTCACATAAAGAAAACATAGCATAGTGACATTCAACTTGTCCCTCATAGAGTAGCAAACATAAATGCATAGGACACCTTCAAAGTTTATAAGAGTGACTAGATACAAATAGTTTAAGAACAAGCAATATCAAAGCTATGCATCAATCAACAAGTCTTGGGACAATGCACATAGAACTAAGAATGGACACTATGCTCTCAAAGTAGGTGCATAAAGATAGAAGGTGGAGACTCAACATAAAAGTAAAGAAAGGCCTTCATAGAAGGAAGTAGGGATTCAAGTCTCATAAAGAGCTTACAAAAATTATGGTACTTATTAGCTTTCAGCTCTCATTGCCCCTATCATAAGCATCTTGAAGTGATTACGGTTAAAGTGAACAAACTATGGTGTATATGCTTAACAAAGTATAAGTTGGAAATCTCATGTCCCTTGAATACGAGGGCCGCTCCTCATGCTACTCAAGTTTAGTTACCGGTAAGTTCTTGTCATAGTAAGTACATGTGTATCATAGAGAACCGCCAACGGGGTACCCCTTGCCCGATGATACGGAAGAATCCCCATATCAGAATGACAAGGCAAGCAGACAACGAGCATCTTAGCAATCTTCTTATTTACCATGGGAATATGGTGCTTTTTTTCTCTCTTTCCTCTTTTCATATATCTCTTTTTTTCTCTTTTTCTCAATATCCGACTCTTTTTTTATAAGAAGAATGCTTCATAGACAGCTCATTATGGTTACGCTGCAGGTTTCCACCATGTCAGCATGGATTGGACCAGCGGGCCAGGCGTTTATATAACACATATACATAATTCCATAGACTTACAAGCTCCCCTTTCATTTCACACCGACGACATCCATAGACAAAAGAGCATGATATCTACTAGGTACAAAGTACAAGTGAAATGTTGAAAGCGTTCCCCATGACAGCATGGTTCTGCTAATCCCCAACAAATAAGTGCAAGCATATACAACACAGACGACACAATGGTTCAAGTTTATTAAGGGCAAGAAAAGTAAAGTGTGCCATCAAGTTCGTGAGAGCTTTAATCACTAGTTTTATGATGGCTCAATGCACGGCGCCCAGAAAAGTGCTGATGCGTGGTTGATGTAGAGCTCGTTGGGAACCCCAAGAGGAAGGTATGATGAGCATAGCAGCAAGTTTCCCTCGGTATGAAACCAAGGTTTAATCGAACCAGTAGGATCAAGGAAACACCCCAAAGGTGTTGCTAGCTGAGCCTTGGCAGGGCGCACTACCCGTGCTAGTAGCAACGTGGAGACCTGCACAACACAACCACAGAACTTTGTCCCCAACTTGCGATGAGGTTGTCAATCTCACCGTCTTTTGCAGAAAACAAAGGATTAAACGTATCGAATGGAAAGAAGTAAAAGTTTGCAGAAAGTAAACACAAAACACTAAAAGATTGTAGATTGTATGTAAAAGACAAGGACCGGGATCCATAGTTCACTAGAGGTGGCTCTCCTTAAGATAGATAACATGCTGGGTGAACAAATTATAGCGGGGCAATTGACAAACATCGAGAAAGCAATACATGCATATACTAATCATCTTGACTCCTTTGAGACTTGATTGGGCATTACAACATTATACATAGACCGTCATCCAATTGCATCTATGACTAATAATCCACCTTCAGGTTATCATCTGAACCCCCTCCAGTATTAAGTTGCAAGCAACAGATTATTGCTTTATGAACTACGTGTAAAGTAAACAATACGATTGTTCTATGAATAAAGGATTGTTGTTTTCTCCCTAGTAGCAACAACACATCTAGTACCTTAGAGATTTCTGTCACTTCCCCAGATTACCAGAGGCATGAACCCACTATCGAGCATAAATACTAACTCTTGGAGTTGCTAGCATCTACTTGGCCAAGATAGCTACTAACAACGGAAAGCATGCAAGATCACAAATAACAAAGACATGATAGAATCAATAATCAATCTAAAATAGCATCTCAATATCCATCGGATCCCCGCAAAGACAATATGCAGAATTACAAATAGATGATCTTGATCATGAATGGAGCTCACAAGATCTAGACATGAAAGCACAAAGGAGGAGAACTAGCCATCTAGCTACTACATGGATCCATAGTCCAAGGATGAACTACTCACGCATCACACTGGAGGCTTGCATGGTGATGAAGAAGGCCTCCAGGGTGAATTCCCCTCTCCGGCAGGGTGCCGGGAAGAGCTTCAGATCCCTCCCGATCTAGGGATGGAGATGACGGTGGCTACAGACTCTTTCGTGGATTTTTGATCGGGCACTTAGGGTTTTCGTCCCGAGGGCATCTTATAGGCGGAAGGGGAGGCCGAGGGGGTTCTAGGGGCCACCACACCACCCCCTGGCGTGGGCCCAGCCTGGCCGTGTGGCCAGGTGGTGTGGCCGGCCTCTGGCCCTTCTCCGTCTCGTATTCTGGCACTTGATGACTTCTGGAAAAATAGGCACTTTGGCTTTTGTCCTGTCCAATTCCGAGAATATTCATTTTCTAACTTTCCTGGAACCAAAAACAGCAAAAAACAGGCAGCTGGCACTGTGGCTCTTGTTAATAGGTTAGTCCAAGAAATCATATGAAAACTACTCCAAAGTGTGGACAAAACACAAGAAAGTGGATAAAACCAAGCATGGAACATCAAAAATTATAGATACATTTGCAATGTATCAACATCCCCAAGCTTAACTCCTGCTCGTCCTCGAGTAGGTAAGTGATAAAAAGAAAGAATAATTTTTGAGGTGACATGCACCATCAAAGACTTGATCAAAGTATTTGTAAAACATTCAAAGC
Source organism: Avena sativa (assembly GCA_916181665.1). Taxonomy (NCBI): domain Eukaryota; kingdom Viridiplantae; phylum Streptophyta; class Magnoliopsida; order Poales; family Poaceae; genus Avena; species Avena sativa. The sequence goes on from OV702287.1 coordinate 463,711,472, forward strand.
TGGGATCATAGTACTTCAATCATAACATGAAAGACAAAGTTCTAGCAATAAGCAAAGAAACTATGATGCAACATGAAAAGGCACAAACAAAAGATTCATGAATAACAATGCTTTGCAAGACGTTTGTTTGTTTCACATAAAGAAAACATAGCATAATAGTATTCAGCTTGTCCCTCATAGAGTAGCAAATATAAAGTCATAGGACACCTTCAAAGTTCATAAGAGTGACTAGATACAATAGTTTAAAACTGAAGGGTTTTGCAGCATAGTAAATCAAAATTTTCTACGAAAGCGAACGGAGGGAAAGCCAAGATCTAATCTAGGAGATGCAAACAACGAGAGAGATTGGATTAGATCTTCATACCCTTGAAGATTCGCACAGCAGAACGTTCGTCGGAACGTGGGTGATGTAGTCGAACTCGCTTCTCCTCCTCGCGATCCGATCCGATCTAGCACCACAAGTGGCGGTGCCTCCGTGAGATGCACATGTGCAGCACCTCGACGTCTCCTCCTTCCTCGGACCAGCGAGTATGGTGGAGAGATGGATTGGATCTACAACACGACGGCATGGTGTATATGGCGGAGAATTTCTGCTGCAGGGCTTCGCCTACAAACAGTCGGGAGGGAGAGAGGAGGGCCAGCAGGGAGGCTAGGGCTTGGAGGAAGGTGTGTGGGGAGGGGGGCGCACCAGCCCTCTATTTATAGAGGAGGGCGGCAAGCCCTAGCCTCTCCTCCAAGCCTATCTCTAGTTTAAACAATTTAAACTTTCCCTTATCTAGAAATCCTATCTTATCTTATCTCTAGTTTAAACGATTTAAACTTATCTAGGATCGGCTGGGCCCTATGGGGCCTTGTGCCCCTGGCCCAATGCGGCCAGGACACTCCCTCATAGGCCCATGCCCCCTCCCGGAAGGTGGGGCCACGTTGGTCCCCTTTCGGAAGGTTCTAGAAGCTTCCGGTATAATACCGATTAACCCGGAACAATTCCGAACTCCAAAAACTGCACTGCCTTATATGAATCTTATTCTCCGGACCATTCCGGAACCTCTCGTGATGTCCCGGATCCCATCCGAGACTCCGAACAAAATTTCATAAACCAATTATCCAATCTATCCTAGCGTCGAGACACGTTAAGTGTGTGACCCTGCGGGTTCGAGAATATGCAGACATGATCTTCTATCAATAATCAACAACGGGGTCTGGGCACCCATATTTACTCCCACACATTCATCGATGATCATATCGGATGAACCACGATGCCAGGATTCAATCAATCCCATATATATATTCCCTTCGTCTCGCGATATTTTACTTGCCCGAGATTCGATCGTCGGTATCGTCATACCTAGTTCAATCTCGTTCACAGCAAGTACTTTACTCGTTCCGTAATCCGATATCACTTTGTGATTAACTCCTTAACCACATGCTTGCAAGCGGTGTTGATATCGATTACCGAGTGGGCCCGAAGTATATCTCTCCGACTTGGGAGGGACAAATTCCATCTCGATACATACAACCCAACAGATACTTTCCGATCACCTGAGAGACACCTTTATGATCACCCTCTCATAGGATGACGTTTGATGACCTCAAAGCTTTCTTCCGATACCAGGGAGTTGCATTATCTCATGGTCTAAGGAATACAATATTTGACATAAGAAAAGCTTTGCAAAGACGAACACGATGACACGATCTAATTGCTTCGCTTAGTTTGGGTCTGTCCACCATATCATTCTCCCAATGATATGATCTCATTATCAATTGACAACTCATGTCTATGGTTAGGAAACCTTAACCATCATTGATCAATGAGCTAGTCCATAGAGGCGTACTAGGGACACGGTGTTGTTCACAAACCACACAAGTATTAATGTTTCCGCTTAATACAATTCTAGCATGGAATATAAACTTTATCATGAACAAGAATTATAATAATAACATCTTTATTATTGCCTCTAGGGAATAATTCCAACAGTCTCCCACTTGCACTAGAGTAAATAATCTAGTTTACATTTGGCAACAATCTCACACCCATGGTACTGAGGTGTTGATCATGTTTTACACGTGGAAGAGGTTTAGTCAATGGATCTGCGACATTCAGATCTGTATGTACTTTGCTTATCTTCAGATCTCCATCTGCTATATAATCTCGGATTATATGAAACTTGCGGTTGATATGCTTGGTCTTTGGATGATATCTTGGTTCCTTAGCGAGTGCTATGGCGCCAGTGTTGTCACACAATATCTCCAGTGGGTCCAATGCACTTGGAACCACGCCAAGCTCAGTGATGAAGTTTCTGATCAAACTCCTTCACTTGACGCTTCTGCAGCAGCCATGTATTCCGCTTCTACTGTAGATCCCGCGATCATGCTTTGCTTGCAGCTTCTCTAGCTCACAGCTCCTCCATTCAAAATATACACGTATCCTGTCTGAGATTTAGAATCATCCTTGTCGGTGTCGAAACTAGCATCGACGTAACCTTTTACGACGAGCTGTTCATCACCCCATAGACTAAGAACATTTCTTTAGTCCTATTTAGGTACCTTAGGATGTTCTTCACGACTGTGCAGTGTTCCACTCCTGGATCACTTTGATATCTGCTCGTCAAGCTAAGAGCATTGGACACATCCGGTCTAGTACACAGCATGGCATACATGATGGAACCTATGGCTGAGGCATAAGGCAATTTGCTCATAGCTTCCCTATCATTTACCGTAGCTGGACACTGAGCCTTGCTCAATATCTTACCTGACAACATAGGCACTGAACCTTTCAATGCCTTATCCATTCTGAACCTTTTCAGAACTTTGTCTAGGTATGTACTCTGGCTTAAAGCTATCAGGTGTCTTTGTCTATCTCTATAGATTTTGATGCCCAATATATAAGCAGCTTCACCTAGATCTTTCATTGAAAAACACTTGTTCAAATAACTCTTCACATCGTTAAGCATGCTGATGTCATTTCCAATAATCAATATGTCATCCACATATAGTACCAGAAACGTCACCGAGCTCCCACTCACTTTCTTGTAGATGCAAGCTTCGTAGCAATTTGGAACAAATCCAAAGCTCTTGATCACTTGATCAAAATGAAGGTTCCAACTCCGAGATGCTTGCTTCAGTCCATAAATGGAACGCTGAAGTTTGCATACTTTATCAGCATCCTTAGGATCGACAAAACCTTTGGGTTGCATCATATACAACTCTTCATCAATGTTGCCATTGAGGAAAGCAGTCTTGACATCCATTTGCCATATTTCATAATCATGAAACGCAGCAATTGCTAATAAAATCCGAATGGACTTAAACATCGCTACGGGAGAGAAAGTCTCATCGTAGTCAACACCTTGAACTTGTCGAAAACCTTTCGCAACAAGCCGTGCTTTATAGACGGTAACATTACCATCCGCGTCCGTTTTCTTCTTGAAGATCCATTTGCACTCAACGGCCTTTCGGTCGCTAGGAGGGTCCACCAAAGTCCATACTTGGTTTTCGCTCATGGATCCCAACTCGGATTTCATGGCTTCTAGCCATTTCTCAGAGTCTGGGATCATCATCGCTTCCTCATAGTTCGTAGGTTCACTGTCTTCTACTAACAAGACAGTCAAGACAGGGTTGCCGTACCACTCAGGAGGGGCACGCGACCTTGTCGACCTGCGACGTTCAGCAGCAGCATCGTCCAAAGCTTCATGATCCTTATCATTAGCTTCCTCTATTGTTGGTGCAGGCGGCACTGGAACAATTTCAGGTGCTGCGCTACTCTCCAATTCAAGAGAAGGTTCAATAACCTCGTCTAGCTCTACTTTCCTCCCACTCACTTCTTTCGAGAGAAACTCCTTCTCAAGAAAGGAACCGTTCTTTGCGACAAACACTTTGCCTTCGGTTCTGTGATAGAAGGTATACCCAATAGTTTCCTTAGGGTATCCTATGAAGACGCATTTCTCCGCTTTGGGTTCGAGCTTGTCCGGCATCAACTTCTTGACGTAAGCTTCGCATCCCCAAACTTTAAGAAACGACAACTTAGGTTTAGCACCAAACCACAGTTCATACGGTGTCGTCTCAACGGATTTAGATGGAGCCCTATTTAAAGTGAATGCAGTGGTTTCTAATGCATAACCCCAAAATGATAACGGCAAATCAGTAAGAGACATCATCGATCGGACCATATCTAATAGGGTTCGATTCCGGCGTTCAGACACACCATTGCGCTGTGGTGTTCCGGGTGGCGTGAGTTGTGAAACGATTCCACTTGCTTTGAGATGCGTGAGAAAATCATAACTCAAATATTCGCCCCCACGATCGGATCGTAGAAACTTAATCTTTCTGTTACGATGGTTCCCCACTTCATTCTGAAATTCTTTGAACTTTTCAAACGTTTCAGATTTATGTTTCATTAAATAGATATACCCATATCTACTTAAGTCATCGGTAAAAGTGAGAAAATAGCGATATCCACCGCGGCGTCAAAACACTCATCGGTCCGCATACATCGGTATGTATGATTTCCAACAAGTCCGTTGCTCGCTCCATCATACCGGAGAACGGGGTTTTGATCATCTTGCCCATGAGGCATGGTTCGCATGTGTCAAATGATTCAAAATCAAGAGACTCCAAAAGTCCATCAGAATGGAGTTTCTTCATGCGCTTTACACCAATATGACCTAGACGACAGTGCCACAAATAAGTAGTATTATCAGTATCTACTTTGCATCTCTTAGCCTCAATGTTATGGATGTGTGTTTCATCCCTTTCGAGATTTAGAAGAAATAAACCATTTACAAGAGGTGCATGACCATAAAAGATGTTACTCATATAAATAGAACAACCATTATTCTCCGATTTAAATGAATAACCGTCTTGCAATAAACACGATCCAGAAATAATGTTCATGCTCAACGCAGGCACATAATAACATTTATTAAGGTTTAAAACTAATCCCGAAGGTAAAACTAAGGAGAGCGTGCCGACGGCCATCACATCAACTCTTGATCCATTGCCAACGCGCATCGTCACCTCATCCCTCGCAAGCCGCCATCTATTCCGTAGCTCCTGTTTCGAGTTACAAATATTAGCAACTGAACCGGTATCAAATACCCAGGCACTACAACGAGGGCTAGTAAGGAAAACATCAATAACATGTATATCAAATATACCTTTGATGGTGCCAGCCTTCTTGTCCGCTAAGTACTTCGGACAGTTGCGCTTCCAGTGACCCTTGTCCTTGCAATAGAAGCACTCAGTGTCCGGCTTAGGACCAGACTTGAGCTTCTTCTCAGCAGGGGCAACGCGCTTGCCGCCACCTTTCTTGAAGGGCTTCTTTGCACCTTTACCTTTCTTAAAGGAGGGCTTGTTGACCATCAACACATGATTATCTTTCTTGATGTCCACCTCCGCAGCCTTCAGCTTTGCGAAGAGCTCGGTGATCGTATCAGTGGAACCAATCTGATTATGAGTCACTACAAAACTTTTGTAGCTGGGAGGGAGTGATTGCAGAACCCTGTCAATCTTGAGCTCCTTTGGAATATTGCAGTCCAGTTGCTCAAGGCGTTGAGTGTAGCCCGACATCTTAATGGCGTGCTCACTAACGGAACTCCCTTCCTCCATCTTGCAGTTAAAGAACTTCTCAGAGATCTCATATCTCTCAGAACGGGCCTAAGTCTGAAACATGGTTTTCAGCTCCTCGAGAATCTCAAAAGGGCCCGGGATAGTTTTCAAAACGATTTTGAAGTTCCGGTTCCATAGCAAACAACATGGTGCTCTTAATCACACCATAATCATCTTTGCGCGACTGATAGACAGCTTTCTCATCAGCCGACGCAGTTGCAGCAGGGGGGTTACCTAACGCTTTCTCAAGGACATAGTCCTTTTGTCCGCCAGACAGAATGATTCTTAGATTGCGGAACCAATTGGTGAAGTTAGACCCATTGTTTCTAAGCTTTTCTTTCTCAGCAAAAACGTTGAAGTTGAAGTTGGACTTGGCCATGTGATCTACAGTATTTGCAAGTACAATTTAGACTATGTTCATGATAAATAGTTCAACTTAATCAAATTACTAGATGAACTCCCACTAAATTCAACATCCCTCAAGTTGTTTAGTGAACACGATCCAAATTCACCACACCTAATCCGATCATCACGAGAAGAGATGTGGTTTCAATGGTGGACAACGAAGTGTCGATCATATCATTCATATGACTCATGCTTAACCTTTCGGTTCTTGTGTTCCGAGGCCATGTCTGTACATGCTAGGCTCGTCAAGCTAGACCCAAGTATTTCTGCGTGTGCAAAACTGGCTTGCACCCGTTGTATGTGAGCGTAGAGTCTATAGCACCCGATCATCACGTGATGCTTGGACACGAGGAACTTTCGCAACGGTGCATACTTGGGGAGAACACAGTTTTTATCTTGATCTTTAAGTGAGGAATCATCTTATAATGCTACCGTCGCGATCTAAGCATAATAAGCTACATAAAAGGATAAACATCACATGCATATAACTTTATGTGACATGGTATAGCCAATCTTCGTGCAATGATCTCCATCTTGTGCGTTCCGGCATGATCTCCATCACTCCACCATGATTGCCTCCACCACGAATAGCAACTACAACTATTGCTAACTACTTAGCGATAAAGTAAAGCTATTACATGGCGTATAAGAAGTTGACTCGCAGGTCATACACAATTATAAAGACAACCATATGGCTCCTGCCGGTTGTGTACTCAACGACATGCAAGTCGTGAAACATTACAAAACATGATCATCGCATACATTATACACATCACATCTTGGGCCATACCATATCACAGAAAACACTCCCTGCAAAAACAAGTTAGACGCCTCTACTTTGTTGTTGCATGTTTTACGTGGCTCATGGGAGTAGATGCTAAGAACGATTCTTACCTAATGAAAGCCACAGCGGTGATATTATGGTTGCCAAACTCCGGTGTTAATCCCATGACAACTATAGTGAGAGAAACTGACATCCACCAGCCGCATGTGTGGTACAAGCCACACGTCAAGTGCGGAGCCGGTCTCGCGAACGACGTCGCGTAAGGTTGGCCTGGACCGCTTCAATCTCACTATCCCGCGTCATAATAAGAACACAAACAAGAGGCTTGCAACAGAAAACATCAACGCCCGCAACAACCATGTTGCGTTCTACTCGTGAAACACATCTACGCATAGATCTAGCTCTGATACCACTGAAGGGTTTTGCAGCATAGTAAATCAAAATTTTCTACGGAAGCGAACGGAGGGAAAGCCAAGATCTAATCTAGGAGATGCAAACAACGAGAGAGATTGGATTAGATCTTCATACCCTTGAAGATTCGCACAGCGGAATGTTCGTCGGAACGTGGGTGATGTAGTCGAACTCGCTTCTCCTCCTCGCGATCCGATCCGATCTAGCACCACAAGTGGCGGTGCCTCCGTGAGATGCACACGTGCAGCACCTCGACGTCTCCTCCTTCCTCGGACCAGCGAGTATGGTGGAGAGATGGATTGGATCTACAACACGACGGCGTGGTGTATATGGCGGAGAATTTCTGCTGTAGGGCTTCGCCTACAAACAGTCGGGAGGGAGAGAGGAGGGCCAGCAGGGAGGCTAGGGCTTGGAGGAAGGTGTGTGGGGAGGGGGGCGCACCAGCCCTCTATTTATAGAGGGGGGTGGCCAGCCCTAGCCTCTCCTCCAAGCCTATCTCTAGTTTAAACAATTTAAACTTTCCCTTATCTAGAAATCCTATCTTATCTTATCTCTAGTTTAAACGATTTAAACTTATCTAGGATCGGTTGGGCCCTATGGGGCCTTGTGCCCCTGGCCCAATGCGGCCAGGACACTCCCTCATAGGCCCATGCCCCCTCCCGGAAGGTGGGGCCACGTTGGTCCCCTTCCGGAAGGTTCTAGAAGCTTCCGGTACAATACCGATTAACCCGGAACAATTCCGAACTCCAAAAACTGCACTGCCTTATATGAATCTTATTCTCCGGACCATTCCGAAACCTCTCGTGATGTCCCGGATCCCATCCGAGACTCCGAACAAAAATTCATAAACCAATTATCCAATCTATCCTAGCGTCGAGACACGTTAAGTGTGTGACCCTGCGGGTTCGAGAATATGCAGACATGATCTTCTATCAATAATCAACAGCGGGGTCTGGGCACCCATATTGACTCCCACACATTCATCGATGATCATATCGGATGAACCACGATGCCAGGATTCAATCAATCCCATATATATATTCCCTTCGTCTCGCGATATTTTACTTGCCCGAGATTCGATCGTCGGTATCGTCATACCTAGTTCAATCTCGTTCACAGCAAGTACTTTACTCGTTCCGTAATCCGATATCACTTTGTGATTAACTCCTTAACCACATGCTTGCAAGCGGTGTTGATATCGATTACCGAGTGGGCCCGAAGTATATCTCTCCGACTTGGGAGGGACAAATTCCATCTCGATACATACAACCCAACAGATACTTTCCGATCACCTGAGAGACACCTTTATGATCACCCTCTCATAGGATGACGTTTGATGACCTCAAAGCTTTCTTCTGATACCAGGGAGTTGCATTATCTCATGGTCTAAGGAATACAATATTTGACATAAGAAAAGCTTTGCAAAGACGAACACGATGACACGATCTAATTGCTTCGCTTAGTTTGGGTCTGTCCACCATATCATTCTCCCAATGATATGATCTTATTATCAATTGACAACTCATTTCTATGGTTAGGAAACCTTAACCATCATTGATCAATGAGCTAGTCCATAGAGGCGTACTAGGGACACGGTGTTGTTCACAAACCACACAAGTATTAATGTTTCCGCTTAATACAATTCTAGCATGGAATATAAACTTTATCATGAACAAGAATTATAATAATAACATCTTTATTATTGCCTCTAGGGCATAATTCCAACAAAAACAAGCAATAACAAGTTAGGCATCAATCAACTAGTCTTGGGACAATGCACATAGAACTACGAATGGCCACTATGCTCTCAAAGTAGGTGCATAAAGATAGAAGGTGGAGACTCAATATTATGGTGGAAGAAAGGCCTTTTGTAAAAGGAAGTAGGGACTCAAGTCTCATAAAGAGCTTCCAAAAATTATGGTACTTATAGCTTCCAGCCCTCATTGCCCCTATCATAAGCATCTTTAAGGTGATTAAGGTTAAAGTGACACAACTAAGAGGATATGCTTGACAAGTTATAAACCGAAATCTCATGCCCCTTACTTACGAAGACCGATCCTCATGCTACTCAACTTCAGTGACGAGTAAGCTCTTGTCATTGTAAGTACATGTGTATCATTAAGAACCGCCAATGGGGTACCCCTTGCACATGATACGGGAGCTTTCCCATAATCAAAATGACAAGGCAAGCAGATAATGAGCATCTCAGCGATCTTTTTATTTGCTATTTGCATAGGTTTTTATTGAGGATGCTTCATAGAGTGCTCATTATGGTGATGCTGCAAGTTTCCACCATGATTAGGCATGGCTTAGGCTAGCGGCCTAGGCGTTTCTCTAACACACATACAAACTCCATGATCTTACAAGTTCCACTTCTATTTCACACCGTCGGGATCCGTAAGCAAAAGAACATGATATCAACGGGGTACAAAGTACAAGTGCAATGTTGAAAGCGTTCCCCATGAAACATGGTTCTGCTAATTTCAACTTATAAAGCGCAAGCATATACGCAACAATGAAGGACCCAATGGTTCAAGTTTATTAGATGCAAAAAAGTAAAGTGTGCCATCAAGTTCGTGAGAGCTTTAATCACTAGTTTTCTCATAACAAGTTTAATTTGGAAGGTAAACAGAAGCATGAATATACTTGGAATAGCATAAGCTAGTAGGTAGGTATGGTGGACTCTTTGGAATAACTTGGTTTAGGGAGTTGGATGCATGAGTGGAACTCATACTTTGTTGTGGAGGCTAGCAAAAGACTGGGAGCGACAAACTAAGAGAGCAATAATGGCCATAATCATGCAGAGTGACAAAACATCATTGATCAAAGCATAGAGTGATACTACAAGTTGAAAACTAAAGGATCATAAAGGCTATGGTGACTTGAGATAGTCATAACATGGTGTGAGCATGCGCCAAGTCAACCCAAATAAAGCATCGAAGGAGAATACCGCTATACTATGCTTTAATATGCTAAAACAACGCATGATTCATCCAAGGCACATTAAGCAATCTCAATTGTTTATAACAAGTCATGCTACAGCAAAGAATACTAAGCATAAATCCAAAACAATATCAAGCATGACATGACAAAGCATAGGCCACAGTCAAAAACGAGCTCTTTTTACCACATAAGCATGAACTTTCCTACTCTTTTCCAAACCAAACCAAACTATTTGCAAACCAATGTATGAAAGAGGGGGTCCAACCAATTTATTCATAAAACTAAGCAAACCAAAGCAAACAAAAAACGAAAACGAAAACAAAAAAGAAGACGCTCCAAGAAAAACACAACTGTGCATGAAATAATAAAAATTAAGCGTTTGAAAGAAACCTGGAATTTTTATTGATGAAGAAGGGGATGCCTTGGGCATCCCCAAGCTTTGACGCTTGTATTTCTTGGATATTTCTTGGGGTGACACGCGTGGCATCCCCAATCTTGAGCTTTAGTCCATCCTTCATCGCATTACTCATTCCTTCCATACACCTGAATTTTTTCCTTCATACAAAACTTCACACAATCTTTATTAGCAACATTAGTGCACTCAAGATAAATAAGTCTTAAAGTTCAGTTCTAACACCAAATAAACTTCCATTAGAACACTAGCTACTGTAGCACTTCCCTCAAAAAGCTCAATTCCCCAAAAGAACTAAAAAAGGAACCAACAAGAAGCAAATGCAGAAAATGGCAGAAATCTATCAAAACAGACCAGCAGGTAAAGACGAATTTGTTCGAAGTCCTTCTGTTGCTCAAATCAAAAAGTGTTGAACTAACGAAAGTTAGATAACAACCTAGGGCATAAGCACAAAAATTCACGCCTCAAAAAGACGTTCATAGATTTTACACGAATTTTTACAGTGAAGCACATAAATCTGTTTCGGGACAGCAACTTTCCCAATCATTACTTCTCTCTCATTAGAGGTTACTCTTGGCACAAAATGCAAATAAAAAGGATAAGGAGAGGTTATTACAGAGGTAATAACTTCCAAGAATCATCTAAAGCTTTTGGGTTATCTTCCAATAAGTACTTTTCTTTAACGCCTTTAAGTTAGGCATAAGAAGCAAGAAAAAGAATCAAGTGTTCTCAAATGAAGAAGCGTTAAGATCAATACCAGAAATATTTTCAACAAGGAAAGGTATATCATCCAAATAAGTTCTAGAGGATCCTCTCTCAATGCTCTTAGGTTCACTATTCTCATCAAAAGGGTTTGCAGGAACAATCCAATCAAGATTCTTTTCTATGGCATCATGTATTGCTAATAGTTTGAAGGGTATTGGTATCTTAGGTTCCTTCCCATTAGGTTCAGTTTTGTTCATCTTTTCTCGCGTACCAAAAACATCTACACATGAGCCTAGCATATTGAAACTTTCAAAGACTTTCCTAGCTTCCTTGGCAACATCATAGAACTCCTTAAACAAAGTTTCTATAATAAAATCCCTCTTTTTAGGGTCTTCAATTTCTTTAAGCTTAAGAAACGTTACTTGCATTAAGGAGTTAAGGTTAACAAACCTAGCTTCTAACATGTGAATTAAAGCAGCTGCAGCAATCTCATAGTTTGCAGCAAGTTCTACAAGGGATCTATCCTCAGTATCCTCATGTTTACTAACATGATTAAAGAATTCTTCAATATTATCTTTCCCAATTATAGAACCACTACCAATTGAAAGGTCTTTCAGGGTGAATTTAGGGATCAACATGGTGAGCTAAGGAAGATGTGACAACTAAAGGAGACTTAATTTTTTTGTGTTTTTGGTAAAGAAAGCAAACTAGTAAAACTAATTTTGTTTTTGTTTTTGAATAACAAAACAAGCAAACAAAGCAAAACAAAAACAACAAAGTAAAGAGATTGGTTATGAGGGACTCCCCTTGTGAAGATGTCCTTGACTCCCCGGCAACGACGCCAGAAAAATGCTTGATGGCTCAATGCACGGCGCCCAGAAAAGTTCTGGTGCGTGGTTGATGTAGAGCTCGTTGGGAACCCCAAGAGGAAGGTATGATGAGCACAACAACAAGTTTCCCTCAGTATGAAACCAAGGTTTAATCGAACCAGTAGGAGCAAGGAAACATCCCAAAGGTGTTGCTAGCTGAGCCTTGGTAGGGCGCACTACCGGTACTAGTAGCAACGTGGAGACCTGCACAACACAACCAGAGAACTTTGTCCCCAACTTGCGATGAGGTTGTCAATCTCATCGTGTTTTGCGGGAAATAAAGGATTAAACGTATCAAATGGAAAGAAGTAAAAGTTTGTAGAAAGTAAACACAAAATAGTAAAAGATTGTAGATTGTATGTAAAAGACAAGGACCTGGATCCATAGTTCACTAGAGGTGGCTCTCTTTAAGACAGATAACAAGCTGGGTGAACAAATTACAGCGGGGCAATTGACAAACATCGAGAAATCAATACATGCATATACTAATCGTCTTGACTCCTTTGAGACTTGATTAGGCATTACAACATTATACATAGATCGTCATCCAACTGCATCTATGACTAATAATCCATCTTCAGGTTATCATCCGAACCCCCTCCAGTATTAAGTTGCAAGCAACAGATTATTGCTTTACGAACTGCGTGTAAAATAAACAATACGATTGTTCTATAAATAAAGGATTGTTGTTTTCTCCCTAGTAGCAACAGCACATCTAGTACCTTAGAGATTTCTGTCACTTCCCCAGATTACCAGAGGCATGAACCCACTATCGAGCATAAATACTAACTCTTGGAGTTGCTAGCATCTACTTGGCCAAGATAGCTACTAACAACGGAAAGCATGCAAGATCACAAATAACAAAGACATGATAGCATCAATAATCAATCTGAAATAGCATCTCAATATCCATCGGATCCCTGCAAACACAACATGCAGAATTACAAATAGATGATCTTGATCATGAACGGAGCTCACAAGATCTAGACATGAAAGCACAAAGGAGGAGAACCAGCCATCTAGCTACTACATGCACTACAAGGCTTCCGGTGTATTGCAACAAAGTCTATTGCTACAACTGTCTTTTGTTGCAATAAAATGCAGTAATACCATAGAATTCTAGTTCGTGGCAATAAGATCTAAATTTTGGCACAAATTCATCTTGTCATGATAAGTACCTTTTTTGTTGCAGCAGAGGCAGTGTATTGCAACAAACTGTATCAACGTTGTAATATGATAGGGATATTGTGACAGTCAAGTTCCATTGCAAGAAATAGTCATTTTGTTGTGATAGTGACTAGGTATTGCAACAAAATAAACCTCTGTGGTATTATTCGGAATATATTGCAACATTTTTTCCATGTCGCGCTAGTTAAAAATATTGTTGCAAAAATGGTTTCATAGTGCAACAAAATACGTATTTGTCGTAATAGCAAATATTTTTGTGTCTTAATTTTATTTGTTGCAATAACTATGACATATTGCGACAAGTCATGCAGATGTGGTAATATGTAGACCATATTGCAATAATTTTCTACTGTTGCAGAAAAAGAATCATATATTGCAACGATATTCATTACTGTCAATGGCGGACCTTCACGTGCACCACATGTGCTGCGGCGCGTCAACAAAATTGCAAATTTTGATTATCCCTAATACTAGAGGTCTCGGCTGATAGCAAACATAACACAAATTTCACTACACCATGGACCAAATTTTGGGGCAAAGAACAGCCGCCAAAAGTTCACTTTAGAAGAAACTTTAACTGAAAAAATTAACTGCCGGTAAAGAACGAAGTGGGCAGACAAACTGCCAGAAAAAATGGAGATGCTCCGTCTATCAAGTAGTTTATTTGACAAAATCTAGTTCAATTTTTTTGCTCAAAATTGAACTAGATTTTATTAATTTTTACTTAAAATTGAACTAGATTTTGTCAAATGAACTAGAGGATTCCCACTTCTAACACTAAGCTGATCTGCCGACACAAGTCGGTCTCGGTAGACTAAACTGCCGGCACACATACTAGGCTGGGTACTGCAGTTTTTTGGCCCGGTCGTTCGACTGTTTAGCGTGCGAGGAGCGAAATATTTCGAAACTTAGGAGCGTGGAGCGAGATACTATGGACCGTGCGCTCCAACGAATCCCTAGTAGACCCAAAAATCCCCAATCTCACTCCACCTCTCTTGCCTCCCTGACCCATCCCCGCGCCGCCTCCTTCCGGCTCCGTGCCTGCGCCGCCGCACTCCACCTAAGATTCCGCTCCGCACGGCCGTCCTCCACCTCACCCATGTTCCGCGCCGTCCCACTCCAGCTCAACGCGCGAGTCCCTCCGCCGCCGTCCCTTATCGCCATCTCCACCTCCGCCGCCCGTGTTAACCAGGGCGCTGCCGCGTCCGGCCCCTTCTCACTCAGATCCTCCACCTGATCTTCGTCTCCACCGTCTGCACGGTCAGCTCCGTGGGCAAGTACTCGAGGAAGAAGGTGAAATCAGCTCCCCAAGCTATCGAGTTCAGCCCTGCACGTCATCTAGTTAAACTCCGTTCACCCTCACTTCTTAGAATACAAGGTAATCGACTATTTTTCTTCCTACTGCCGGCAAATGACTGCTTCTTAATTGTTCAGAGATCACATTGCTGCACCTAGTTGTTATAATTTTCTTACATCTGCATCTTCGCAACTTTGTTCTGTCACAATTAGTTATTCATGTAAATATGTAATGGTGTGGGAATGTGATGATGTTGAAGAAGTAATAACATATCATGTTGTGCAGGAACCGGATGACTTAATCTTTACCTTGCAAACATGGATACCAAAAGTTCTTCCGAACATTCCAAGCTGTACCTTATCGTAACCTTTCTACTAATATGCTTATGTGGTTACCTGTTTTGCTGCATAAGCGTTGCACCGATTGAATCAAATGTTAATATATTGTGCTTAGCCATTGCGTCCAAACTAACCATTTCTTATCATCCATGTCATGTAACCGATTCTTGAGCTTCGGCCTTCGGGTGCAGGGGCGGAGACAAGGGGGGGCGAGCAGGGGCTAGCCTCCCCTAACGATCTGGGGTTGTCGCAGCTCTCATTTTAGATAGATCTACCGTGTTGTTGTCGCAGCTCTCAAACCATGCTAGGAAACTCTCTCGCCATGTCGTCTTGGGTGATCATGCTGAGTGTGGCAGCGCCTCTCCGTTTCAGAAAAAGCCTACCGCAGCGCCTCACCATCATTGAGGACATCTACCTCTAGGTCATACTGATCAAAGACTCAAATATAGAGGTATGCTAGTAGCTATACATTATTTGACAATCCTATACATATAACTGAATAACTAATCAATTTTCTTTGAGCACGTGTATGCACTGCTTCCAATCCTAGTGAAGAGCTAGCTGATTGGTACTAGTTTTCTGATTAAAACCGGTAGAAATTTTAGCAGAAAATATAATCTATATTGTCTGTTTAAGTTTGATAATCCATCCGATTCAAATTATCATCATGGATTTAGGAAAAACGAAACCGTCGCCACTAATTTGGAAAAGCTAGCTGAGCAGTACAAGTTCTCATTATTTACGTGTCCATCCAGTATGTGCAATTCTTGATCCGCTTCCACAGAAAGTGGAAGAGAAAATGCTTTATATTAAGCTTGTTTAGCCTGCCACCAATAAGATCCGCATGCTTGTTTATCCTGTGGCACTGATATATCTCCCCGTGTGATGTAGTATTTGGGCCATAGAAGCATCACCCAAGGAATGTTATGGTAAATTGGTAATAGTGTTTGACCATGTAGTAAAATTGGGTAGGTGTATCATATTCATCGGTTTAAGAAAATGGAGCCATTCTTGTAATAGGTTCAATATTCTAATGTTGGATGTTATGCTACTATAGACATGGTTATTGTAACTAGCATGCCCGTTGGAACCATATCGTATTTGAAAAATAAGTCTAGCCAGGTTTCTATTGCAATTGTGTGTCTGTTTGATCTTTTGTTCATGTAATACCATCTACTTGTTTACAGTAAGTCGTGTCCTTGTCTTATTGCTATTTTAGCACCATATCATTCTCTTGATGTTCTTTGGTAGCTTTTACTATCAAATTCACATGTACCCAGTTCTCTTTTCCATTAACATATCTGTAGCCATGTTTCCCTTCCATCAATCCACTGTTGGACGGCTTCGTGGAACGACATGGTTAATAAACTGAGTGAATAAGCTGTTACAGAGGCTAAATTTTGTGTCGTTAGAAATTGTAGACTTGTTAACTATGAGATTATTTAAAAAATATATTTCTTGATTGCAGGAGCTAAGGAATTAGGTGGACTGGACTCCAGACCACGAACAGTTTAAGCCTAGGCACTTAATTAGGATGGAATATTCAGTATGTTGAATGATTGCTAAATTATATTTGAGGTTTACTTAACAGATATTTGTTTCGTGAACTATGATATTTATGAATCTTCATCTTATACTTATGATTCGAATCATGTAATTGAATGCCTATATTATTTTTTGGGCGCCACAATCTGTCTGCATGCTGAGTTAACTATTTGTGCCACCAAATTTAGTTCCGTTGAAATAGATTATCTATTGCCACGAAATGGTTGTATTGTTAAAATAGCTTGTCCCCACAAACATTTTGACCGTTGTGATAACTAGTTATACCAGTATATTGCATTTTTTTTGTTGCCATGACTGAAATGTTCTTGCTATAAGTTAATGCAACAAACATAGTGGTTTGTGGCAAAACACTAATGCCACAAAACAAGGGTGGTTGCATTAGCTTGTTGCCACAGTTGACTATTGTCACGAAAGAGTATGCGCCACGAAACAAACATTGTTGGCATAGGTTATTGCAACAAATGTCTATCGCCATGAAGTAGTAATCGCCATATTTCATTATCTTATTGTATTAAGCTATCGCCACAAACTAAATTGTGGTAACAAAGGGCATGCTTCCACGGGAAAAATTGTGGCAATTTGACACTTGAATGTTGCAATAGCACACTTTATTACCACGATTGATTTTTGATTTTTTGTGGTGATAACCTATTACCATGCGTCTTGTCGCAACGGTTTGCAACGAACGACATGTTGTGGCAATAGGTACCTATTGCGACAATTTGGTGCTTATTGCGACGAATGATTTTGTTGCAATAAACCAGAATATTTGTAGTGATGGATCCGTAGTTCAAGGAAGAACTACTCACGTATCACACCGGAGGCTTGCATGGTGATGAAGAAGGCCTCCAGGGTGAATTCCCCTCTCCGGCAGGGTGCCGGGAAGAGCTTCAGATCCCTCCCGATCTAGGGATGGAGATGACGGCGGCTACAAACTCTTTCGTGGATTTTTGATCGGGCACTTAGGGTTTTCGTCCCGAGGGCATCTTATAGGCGGAAGGGGAGGCCGAGGGGGTGCCAGGGGCCACCACACCACCCCCTGGCGCAGGCCCAGCCTAGCCGCGCGGCCAGGTGGTGTGGCCGGCCTCTGGCCCTTCTCCGTCTCGTATTCTGGCACCTGATGACTTCCGAAAAAATAGGCACTTTGGCTTTTGTCCCGCCCAATTCCGAGAATATTCATTTTCTGACTTTTCTGGAACCAAAAAAAACAGAAAACAGGCAGCTGGTACTGTGGTTCTTGTTAATAGGTTAGTCCAAGAAATCATATGAAAAGTACTCCAAAGTGTGGACAAAACACAAGAAAGTGGATAAAACCAAACATGGAACATCAAAAATTATAGATACATTTGCAATGTATCATATTGTCATAATAAGTTTAATTCGGAAGGTAAACAAAAACATGAATATACTTGGAATAGTATAAGATAATAGGTAGGTATGGTGGACTCTTTGAAATAATTTGGTTTTATTTGGTGTTGGATGCATGAGTGGAACTCATACTTGGTTACGGAGGCTAGCAAAATACTGGGAGCGACCAACTAAGAGAGCAATAATGGCCATAATCATGCAGAACGACAAAACATCATTAATTAAAGCATAAAGTGATACTACAAGTTAAAAACTAAAGGATCATAAAGGCTATGGTGACTTGGGATATTCATAACATGTTGTGAGCATGTGCCAAGTCAACCCAAATAAAGCATCAAAGGAGAATACCACAATACTATGCTTTAATATGCTAAAACAACGCATGATTCTTTCAAGGCACATTAAGCAATCTCAATTGTTTATAACAAGTCATTCTACAGCAAAGAATACTAAGCATAAAACCAAAACAATATCAAGCATGGCATGACAAAGCATAGGCCATAGTCAAAAACAAGCTCTCTTTACCGCTTAAGCATGAACTTTCCTACTCTTTTCCAATCCAAATCAAACTATTTGAAAATCAATGTATGAAAGAGGGGGTCCAACCAATTTATTCAGCAAACTAAGCAAACCAAGCAAACGAAAAACCAAAATGAAAACGAAAAAGAAGATGCTCCAAGAACAACACAACTGTGTATGAAACAATAAAAATAAAGTGTTTGGAAGAAACCTGAGATTTTTATTGATAAAGAGGGGGATGCCTTGGGCATCCCCAAGCTTTGACGCTTGTACTTCTTGGATATTTCTTGGGGTGACACACGTGACATCCCCAAGCTTGAGCTTTAGTCCATCCTTCATCTTATTACTCATTCGTTCCATACACCTGATATTTTTCCTTCATACAAAACTTCACACAATCTTTATTAGCAACATTAGTGCACTCAAGATAATAAGTCTTTAGCTTCAGTTCTAACACTAATAAAACTTCCATTAAAACAGAAGCTACTGTAGCACTTCCCCCAAAAAGCTCAATTCCCCAAAAGAACTCAAAAAGGAACCAACAAGAAGCAAATGCAAATAATGGCAGAAATCTGTCAAAACAGACCAACAGGTAAAGACGAATATGTTCGAAGACCTTCTGTTGCTCAAATCGAAAAGTGTTGAACTAACGAATGTTAGATAACAACTTGGGGCAGAAGCACAAAAATTCACGCGTCAAAAGGACGTACAGAGATTTTACACGAATTTTTACAGTGAAGCACAAAAATCTGTTTCGGGACAGCAACTTTCCCAAGCCTTACTTCTCTCTCATTAGAGGTTACTCTTGGCACAAAAAGCAAATAAAAAGGATAAGGAGCGGTTATTACAGAGGTAATAACTTCCAAAACTCATCTAAAACTTTTGGGTTTATCTCCCAATAAGTACTTTTCTTTAACGCCTTTAAGTTAGGCATGATAGTTTGAGAAGATGCTCACATAAGAAATATGAATTGAAGTAAAAGAGAACATCAAGAAGCAAATTTAAAGCACATTTAAGTCTAACGCACTTCCTATACATAGGAATCTTGTAAATAAACAAGTCATGAAAGCACAAAGCAACAAGCATAGAAAAGCAAAACAAGTGCAACTTCAAGACTTTCAACATAAAGAGGGGAAACTTAATATTATTGAAATGCGTAAAACAATGTTTCCCTCTCTCATAATAACTTTCAGTAGCATCATGAATAAAGTTAACAATACAACTATCACATAAAACATTCTTATCATGAGCCACATGCATATAATAATTATTACTCTCCACATAAGCATAGTCATTCTTATTAATTGTAGTGGGAGCAAATTCAACAAAATAGCTATCATTATTATTCTCATCACCATAATCATCAAATATAGGAGGCATATTGTAATCATTAATTTTCTCCTCAATAGTAGGTGGACTAAAAATATCATATTCATCATTGTAATCCCATATATTGAAGGTTTGGTATCATCATAAGCAATAGAATAGCTATCTTCCAAAGCTAGGGAACTAAAAAGATCATTTTTATAAAAACTAGCTTTCCCAAGCTTAGACTTTTCCATAACATTAGCAATAATGGTGTCCAAACAATTCATACTAACAACATTGCTATTAGCATGCAAATAAAGTTCCATAGGTATTTTAATTTTCTCTTCAAACACTTCATGTCCTAACTCAAGATAAATACTATAAAGCTCTCTAATTTTGTTGTTGTTTTCCATTAAGCCTAACTAGTGAAAATAAAAACAAGAAACAAAAAGACAAAATTGCAGAATCTAAAGGAAATAACTTCGAGCACTCACACCGGAGGATGTGAGTACCTTTTACCTTACCTCCCCGACAACGGCGCCAGAAAAGAGCTTGATGTCTATGCACTTATATTCTTGTAGACAGTTGTTGGGCCTCCAAGTGTAGAGGTTTGTAGAATAGCAGCAAATTTTCCCTTAAGTGGATCACCCAAGGTTTATCGAACTCAGGGAGGAAGTGGTCAAAGGTATCCCCTCTCAAGCAACCCTGCAATCAAGATACACGAAGTCTCTTGTGTCCCCACACACCCAATACACTTGTCAGGTGTATAGGTGAAGTAGTTTGGCGAAGAGATAGTGAAATACAAGTGGTATAGATAATTATAAGTGGTAACGGTGATAGAAGATAGCTTGATGGTGTGGAAAAGACTAAAGTAAAACTGAAATAAAGATAGAAGCAAGCAAATATGTAATAGATCTAATAGCAAATGGTGTTTCAGTGCTTAGAAATAAGGCATGGGGATCATACTTTCGCTAGTGAACACTCTCATATAAGTATCTTCTCTTTATGATACTACTCTGAACTACTCCCAGGTTGGACACTCTAATCCATGGTAGGGCTCTAACGGCACACCTCAAAGTTTGCTTGCCGCATCTAGATAACCCCACATTGTCACCTTGAGCACTAGATGGTTCAAACAAACACCACAATTTCATAAAGACATCCAACTCCAAATATAACTCATAACAAGTATTTGTAATCTCTAGCCTAAGTGTCACCATGGTGTACACACTGTCAACTTCACACACATGGGGAGAGCAGAGATCTATTAAAGCACTTGAGCAGCAAGGTAGATCTATAGATTACAAGGTCATGATCTCAATAAGATCATGCATAGAGAGAGATGAACACATAGCTACCGGTAGAACCCTTAGCCTCGAGGAAGAACTACTCCCTCCTCGTCATGGGAATCAGCAATGGCGACGGAGAAGGTGGTGGAGACCAATGGAGATGGTTCCGGGGGCACTTCCCCGTCCCGGCAGGGTGCCGGAACAGAGACTTTCTGTCCCCCGAATCTCCCCTTCGGTGGCGGCGGAACTGCAAAACTTTTCGTGGATTTCTGATTAACGATTTAGGGTTTTCGCATCAGGAGGAATATATAGGCGAAGGGGCGAGGTCGGTGGCCGGCCAGGGAGCCCACACCATGCCATGACGTGGCCTGGGGGGACCCGCTCCTAGGGGTGGGATGGCCACCCTGTGGCCCCCTTCATCCCTCCTTCTGGCTCCATGAATCTTCCGGGGAAATAACGACTTTGGCTTTTGTCCAGTCCAATTCCGAGAATATTCATTTTCTATCTTTTTGGAACCAAAAACAGCAGAAAACAGGCAACTGACACTGTAGCTCTTGTTAATAGGTTAGTCCAAGAAATCATATGAAAAGTACTCCAAAGTATGGACAAAACATAAGAAAGTAGATAAAACCAAGCATGAAACATCAAAAATTATGGATACGTTTGCAACGTATCACCCACTTCGATAATCGTGGCTATCAAATACCTCTTCTTTTTCTTGCCTATCAATAACTCTAATTGCACATTTTAGGTAGGGAGGTGATACCAACAATCAAAAGTATCGAAAGTTTCTCAGCTCATATTTTGATGATAAGTCTTTTCATTTTCCTTCTTAAGGATCAATTTTCCTTTTGTAAACTCCTACACAACCTATTGGGAGTACCAATAATTTTGCCCATATAGCAACACTTATGCCACTCATGCCATCAACTCATAGCCGAAATCCGGGCTTATATCATAGATCGTTCAAAAGCTAGCGGAGTTGTTGGCATCCCAAAGGTGTGTATTTGAAACAAAGTACTTTCCTTTTTATTTTTCTTTCTTTCCTCTTTTTTAGCAGGAAAATACAAGTTTTGGCATCTCCCTCTCCCACTCTAAAAAGTTTATTCTATCAAGCAATGGTTTTTCAGGAGGTATCATCAAGTCAACAATCAGTATGTGGGGTTGAGCACTACTAAGATTAAGCCCCTAAGACAACGGCACCAAAGTTGTCGATGGACACTTTCTCTTGTTCTAAAAAGGTTTAGAATCGAATCCAAAGAGTGGTTTTTCGAACTAATATTAATTGTCGAAAGTCTTAACCAAAGAGGTGACAAAAACCTTTGAGCTCAAGTTCTACAAGATAACGAACTAAGCATGGAGCCATACTCAAGTGCAACCGAATGGGAGGACGACTACGGTGAGCACGTGCTCCACAGCGTGCGCGGGAGCAAGGGTGTGTGCGGGTGCCGCTCACAGCGCTCCATGTGGCGGCAGCGTAGGCACTGCACAAGTGGGACTTTCCGCTAGCGAGCAACATCTGGGAAGCTAGCTACCACCTAAAATCGACCAGCTACCTGCGTGCCAGCTGTCTACGTAAGTGAGTTATTTTCCATCAGCAACCTGCATGCTAGTTGTTTACATAAGTGAGTTTATTTTCTTTCCTTTCCTAGCAGGACACCCGCGGTACACTTGTACTATGCATGTACAAGTAAATATTGTATGAAATAAAAATTGAAAGAGTAAAATAGTACACGAGGAGTGCATAAAAAGAGAAAAAGACAGTGCATTAGAAATGCACTCTAGAACACCATGTTAGGCCGTGCAACACATAACACAAGGCAGTGCAAGTGCCGTGCCATGCTCGCCGTGTTGTGCTATGACCGAAGGCAATGCATCACAGTATAATAAGGCAGTTCACAGTCCGTGCACTGCCAGGACACCATGTCATACACTACAACCGAAGGCAGTGCATCATGATATAACAAGGCAATGTCGTGCACTGCCAGGACACCATGTTGTGCACTGCAACTGAAGGCAGTGCATCACGGTATAACAAGGCAGTGCATGGCATGTGCACGTCGTGCACTGCAAGCGAAGGCAGTGCAACCCAGTATAACACGGCAGTGTAATGCAGTGCGACAAGGCAGTGTGCGAGATAGTGCACTACCAGAATACCACGCCGTGCACGGGTAGTGCACCACCCCGTGCACTATGACCGAAGGCAATGCGGCGCAGAACAGTAAGATAGTGCATGAGCAGCGCACTGCTATTACACCGTCCCGTGCACTTCAGAACATTAGATAGTGCAACTTAGGGACCGAAGGCAGTACAAAAAAAATTATTAGAACCTATCAACATGGGATCTATTTTTATAGCTCTTGACACGACTAGCACAGTCGTGAAAACAGATCTTGATTTGGACACTCGGTTCGAAAGATATTTTATTTTTCGTATTTAGATCGGCAAAAAAAACCACAGTCGACGCGTGATGCGCAGGGAAGGGGCAGAAATTTGCGGGATGAACCAGGTCGCACCACTTGTCAGCACGAGGCGCGACACGACGCGTCCTCTGGGAAGGGCGTCCTTTTTCTAGTGTTTCGGACCAAATGGACATAAAATGTTCGCAAATAAGCTTACAAGAAGAAGGAAAATAGGAATGTCGTACCTTCTCTTGCTTGTTCATCTTCTACTTGAGCCAACTCTTTGCGTTCGTCTTTATAGCATGATCACTAGAAGTGAGCAACCTGCAGAAAGAATCAACGAGAGCCGAGAGAAATTTGCACAAATAAAACCAGAGACTAGTCTAATATTTTTGGGTTTTTTTATCAAATGCAAAACTGAAAGTAAACATGCATTGAATCAAAAATAAATAAAAGGAAGAAAGAAAAACATGAATGCATCATGGTGGGAGGAGTTTAACCTCCCCAAGCTTAGGCTTTTTCCTAACTAGAATCAGTTGTCACTATCGCCAGGTGGCGCTACAGATATGGAAAGTTTGGGCAGCGGTTTGGAAATTGAGTCATGAAAGATGTGAAATCTTGAGTGAGGTTGACTATGTTGGCGTTCACATCATACAACATGTTTTATATGTTGTCGATGTGATGCACCACCTGGTTAAAATCACTCCTCGTGACATAGTTGAATCCCAGCTGTGGTGGAGCATACCTTGTTGTTGGTGTTGGTGGAAAGGCTGTTGGTGGTGGTGCTGCTGGCCGTAGTCGTCCCATCCTGCACCATGCCATCCTTCTTCTCCTTGATCTTGCTGCTTTTGGCCAGCTGCAGCGTTTTCCCAGTTGGGGTGGCCACCTAGTGGCACAGTCCTTCCTGAGAGGATCAGAGCCTGCTGGAACTCCTCCTCACTGAGGACCCAACTCTATTTACGTGGCAAACTAAAAGTTTGGACAAAAGGAAGCAAGATTTGGTGGAGATCACCGTTAGGTACAAAATAAAACTGGTAAGCATGGAGGGAACGCTCTGGCCTATAGACACCCATGAACTTGGTGCTAGCCAGCTACAACTCTTTCCTGTGGTAGGACAAATTCGTTCACGTAGGACATCTGTCTGATCAATCCACAACAACAAATGTCCCCCGCAGAAGCTGACCTTTGGCGGCGAAAGTGCTGGATGAGCAAAGCACCCAACTTTACCTTGTGCTCCATCTCTAGATGCAAGTCCATATGGATCACACTCATTTTGGGGTCTGCCATTGCCCCAACATCACCTTTCCCAAGTAAAGAATGAACAAGGAAGGTATGAAAATAACATATAGTAGGATTCTGGATAGTAGCGCTCTTCTTGCGCAAGTAATCATTGTTCCTATGGACAAAAATTTGCCCCCACGATTGCATTGCCTCTATGTGCACATTGTCATTAATGTCGAACTCTCCCTCATGGGAGAATCCAAAACTATTACAAAATTCATAGAAGGACATGTTGTGGAGTTGCCCATTGAGCACAAAACTTACAGTGCAATTTCGCTCCTGTGTCTCGAGATCGTCGTGGAACGATGAAAGGAACTCGTACGTAGCGAACATCTTGTAGGTATCAATGGAGAGGTAGGAGAAGTCGACCATGCCAGCTTGCACAGTCATCTGCTCGAAGTCATCCAAAAGACCCTGGCGGGAGAGGAACTAACGGTCTACCCACTTGGTGGGCAAAACCTTGCGGTTGCTCACCCTCTCGTAGTCTCGGTTCATGGAAGCCCTCAAGATGTCCACCTCCGAGCATCTCTTATTCGAGCCCGGTGGCTTGGCGGAGCTCGAGGCTCCCGATGTACCCGAGCCCTTGCCCGAGCGGAATATCCTTCCAATGTTATGCATTGTGCTATGAATTTTTTGAAGAAAACTATAGGCATCAAGTTTCTATCACATAAACAAACGATTACAGGTAGAAGTTACAAATCCTAATGTGAGGAATCAATAATAATCTCAAAATATGATGAACTCATCTAAATAGCCAATGTGATGAATTCAGCCATGGATTTTAGAAAATAGAGTATGGATCGGATGAGAAACTTACCGATGTGAAGATTCCCCAACTCAAAAACACGAAATCAATGAAGAATCAAAGGTTTTAGGAGGCGAGGGGTTGAGGTGGAGATATAAAGAACAAGGAATAAAGAGGAGGAAGAAGAAGGAGGCTGGCTGGAAGCAGCCGCCGTCGGCCTTTACCTGGCGACGCACTCAGTACGAGCGTAGCCCGCCCGTATCGGTGGTCATCACCGTTGGATCAACTTTAGGGTTCAAGATCAAACCTGGTCGACCTGGTACGGGCGCGTGGTACGGGCGTACCCCAGCCGTACCGTTGGTCGTTATCGATACTGAGAACTTGGTCAATTTTGTCGATATATAATACGAGCGCGCGGTACGGGCGTACCACGGCCGTACCACCAGTCGTCGCCGGCACTGTTCCTGTTGGTGGTTTCATTGATACTCGGTTTGGGCGCGAGGTACGGTCGTACCGCGGACGTACCGCTGATTGTTATTGGTGCTGAACCCGTTTTCTTTTCTTCATTTTTCCCTTGCTTCTCAACTTTTCTAAGGTAAATTCTCTGAATAAACTTAAAACTCAAAATAAACTTCTTAGATCATACAAATAATAAAGTAGTAATCATAAATAAATTTTAAAGTTAATTTATTAAGAATGGGTTAACTCCTATTAAGTGTTTTATTCTAGAGTTTTGAATAATCAAACTCCATGTCATCAGCATTCATCTCAAGCTGCACTTTTTCTTTAGTTTTTGCTGCTTGATCACGCTTAGGTGGCAGAACATATTTTCCATTGAGTTCCTGATTCTTAGGGAAGTATCAAACAATCTGATCATCATATATATTGAAGACAATCTTACCGCTGGAGCAATCTATGTTAGCTCCGGCTGTACTAAGAAAAGGTCTTCCAAGGATGATAGATAGTTTGTCATCCTCACGAACATCAAGAATAATAAAATCAGTGGGTATAACATGTTGATCAATTCTAAGTAAAACATCTTCGATCCTTCCGACAGGTTGTTTAGTCGTCTTATCCGACATTTTTAATGTTATCAAAGTAGGATAATATTCTCCAAGATTCAATTTTTTATATAAGGAATAAGGCATAACACTAACACCTGCTCCTAAATCATAAAGAGCATTGAATATATTAGTTTTCCCTATTGCACAGGAGATGGTTGGTATCCCTAGGTCCCCAAGCTTAGAAGGAAGCTTATCACCAAAGCTTGTCATAACTGTTACGGTCTTAGTTACATTATTTTTTCTATTAAGGATGTCTCGCATAAAAAAATTATAAGTAGGAGCTTGAATAGCATTAGTTAAAGGAAGTTCTAAACGCAAACTACCCAGTGCCTCAGCAAAACAGTCATAAATAGCTTTATCAGGTTTGTAATGAACTCGTTTTGGATAAGGAACTTTCTTTTTGGTAGGTATTACCTTTTTCACCGGTTTAACATTCTTTTTATTTTTCCTTGCAGCTAATTTTTGCTTATCGGCGTGATCTTCATGCGGGGTGACAACTTTCTCTTCTTGTTCCTTTCTGAGATCGGTTTCTTCCCTTGAATTGGTCGTGTAAGAATCTGAATCATATACTTTATGCTTATCCCCTGCTTCATCTTCTTCTTCTTGAGTTTTAGAAGCTTCATTTTCCCTTTGCTTCTGGGCCTTATAATCAATGTCGTCCTAGGGATCGACTAGATCCTCTTCTTCTTGACTTATCTCCTGAGTCTCTCTTGCTTTTCAAGCTTTCTCTTCTTGATACCAAGGTGGCCCTTATGGTTCCTAAGTTTCTGTACCACGCCTCATAATAATGTTAGTAGAAACAGTATTGAAATTTCCTTGGTTCAAAATCAAAGTTTCGGTTTCGTTTATTTGCTCTCACTGAGTTTTAACCATACTTAGATATCTATCTAAATGTTTTGTAGCTTGACCCAAGTTGTTAAAGACTTCTGTTAGGTTCCTTATATTCCTTTCTTGTGTCATAAGACGTTTATAGTTTTTCTCATGGAATTGATTCTGTTGATATTTAAACTTTTGCATCACAAGATTTATAGCATCTTCTATTACATAAGTTTGAAGAATGTCAACTTTGTTTTCTTTTGCAAGTTCCAAAGCTATACCTTTTTCTTCCATGGACTTTTTGACTTCGGATATAATATCTGGAATCATACCTTTTCGTGGTTCCATATCCTCAACTGGATTGTATTGTTCGTCATTAAAGGATCTTGCCTCAAAAAGCTTTACACATTTCGACAGTGTCAAGTTGCATATTGCTCCTCCTGCAGATAGATCAATCATCTCTTTTGTCTCGTCATTAATCCCATTATAAAAATATTGGATAACTAAACTCTCATGAAAACCATGATTTGGAACTTTCATAATCATTGCATAAAATTTATTCCATGCTTGATAAAAGGTTTCTCCAATTGTTTGAAGATAATTTGTTATACTTCGTTTGATATGCATGATTTTAGTAAATGAACAATATTTATGCATGAATTCTTGGATGCAATCCTCCCATCCTTTTATAGTATGATTAGGTAGTGATTGTAACCAAGCAAAAGCATTATCTTTCAAAGACCATCCAAAGAGTTTAAGAAGTACAAACTCTATTGGTAAACTTGCTGGTTTAAGAGTAGCACAAAGGTCATAGACCCTCGTCAAGTAGTCACTAGGGTCTTCCTCTTCTTTCCATGCGAAAGCAATTTCTTTCATCATATATATTAGCTCAGGATATATTTCAAATTCTTGGCCTTCAAGTTCAGGACAAAGAATAGTCATTTTCCTCAAGTGCCTAGATGGATCCCCATATTCTCCCAAAGGTAGCTCAAGTTCGGCCCCTCGAGTGATGGTCAAATCTGCCATCAATGGGATCAAGATGTTCACACCTACAGTACGTGAACTAGTAAATCTTTCAATAAATTCTAATTGTCTCTCGATCGGAACACGATCAATATATGGAGGTAAATAGGTTTTTCCTGATTGAGTGGTACCTCTGTCTTCAATAGAGATCATGAATGGTGTCAATAGTTGCTATTGTCAAGAAACAACACTTAGCGCTTAGCTCCGCGGCAACGGTGCCAGAAAATATCTTGATGGCCCACAGGTGCACAGGTTCGCCAGAGAATGTTTTCGCGGAAGTATTAATTCGAGTTTTTATATCGATCCCAACAAGGAGCCTAGGAAAGTGTTTTATGCGGTGTTTCTGTCACACCCAAGGTGTCATAGGTCTTGAGTGAATTGACTGCAAAAAATGACGGTGGAAGTGGTGAGTAAAAGATAGAGGAACTTGCTTATAAAATAAGTAAATTGCCTAAAAGTAAAGATGCGAAAGGTATGTAAAGATCCTGTAGATGAGAAGTTAGGCGCGGAGAGAAACAGTTCATGGTGATAGTGGAAGTGCCAAATGGAATAAGCGGAATAAGTGATAGCGATATTTCTTATTTATAAGTGAGTAGGCAAGAAACCCATATACCGACTAGGAGTTCTCATGGACAATTCTTCCCAATCCAATGATCCATCTACCTGCTAACATGGCCATGGTCAACGCATTAATTAAGGTCTTGTGACTGGATCAAGGCTTTAATCTTGATGGTTCCTTGTTGTCCTTGAGTAGTGCTAGCTCTTCTTTGATATCGTCCGTGTCACTCAGGGGTCGCCGAATTACTAGCATATAAGTTCATACCTATGAGATCTTTGGATCATGTTACCTGGGCCCTTAAATTAGATAACAAGCATTAGGCAAATATAGATATTCATCCTCATTATTAAAATAAAGCATTTAAACAATCACAAATGGATGGAATTAAAGGAGGCACAACACATCTCACCAATCCCCTACATCTCCCATGCCTATGGGAATTTACTCAGACATGAGAGGAAGACAAATCAAAGGCATAATTGTATTGCAAATAGAAATAATCTCAAAGATATTGTAGCAAACCACAATAGCGATTAAAGATCCAATCAAATACAAACCGGAGGTATATCAAAGTATCAAACCCTAATCTTACAAGTGCCAATCTCTCTCTAAGTAATGACAGAATGATGGTGGAGTGTGTGGTTTAGAGGTTGGAGATCACCGATGAATGAGGTGAGGTTCTTCTCCTCTTTCAGATATGATCTTCTCCTCTCAGATGGCTTACGATAACTGTAACTTTTGTTCTGTGGTTCTTCTCATATCTCCCTCTTTGCGAAAGTTGCTTGTATTAATATAAGGAAGGCGTCGTTGGGTAGTACGGGCACGCCCCGACTGTACCAGTGGTTATTAAGCATTCTGGACGCCTCCAATGAAAGTTGCTCCAATTGGGGATTTGCTTATTCTGGTGTAATTAGCCCATAAATGCTATTAGATCTTCAATAAATGGTTCATTGCCTGAAAACCATCACAAGAAACCAAGGATTCGCTAATTGTGACATTAACATTAGTGGAAAGGGGTAATCTTTAGTGAAATCTGGCAATAAATAAGAGGAAAACCAATGGTAAAAAGTGATGAAATTTGGAACTATCAGTCCACCTGGAGTTATCGCGCGTATTCTGAAGTGTGGCCAAGTTGAGTCCGTCATACCATGATAGCACGAAGGCCAAGGTTATGTCGACACCAACCCGCACGGTAGACTCCTGCCACAGATTCAGCAATCTCGTTCGGCCAAAGGACGTGGAAAACCTAGATGGTTGCATCCAGCAGTACCACCCCAAAAGACTTCATCACTTTGAATCAGGCCTAAAGGCTGACCAGTGAGTCATCCATGTCGAACGCAGTAGTGGAGTCCGCCGGAATGCCTTTCTGAGCCCAGGCTTTATTAACAATAGTAATGGCGCAAGCATCAGATTGAGGGAAGTTGTATGAAAAACAAATAAAAGGAACAAGTTAGTGCAAAAACAGATGGAATAATAAGAATGTCGGCAAATGAGAAAGCACCCGAGAAAAACTTACGGGTGATAACACTGTTGATTCTGGTGACCTCCATCAACTAGGCCACAACCTTCTTCCGGAAGGATTCCAACTCATGACTCACCGAGTTAAATTTCACTTCGGCATCCTTCAATAAATCCTGCTCCTTATCAAGCTGGGTCTTGAGCTGGTCTTTCTCCTTGGCAAAGGTCTGTTCAACTTTATCAAGCTTAGTTTTCTAGAGGGTTTCTAATTTCTCAATCTTAGCACATAGCCGATAGATCTCTTGGTCCTTCTCTTGAAGTTGGACTTGATGCTGGCCTGCTTGTTCGACAAAATGGAGTGTCAATTCAGGCATTGAAACACAATCCTGAAGAGATACTGAGAATATTTTGACCCGGCTGAGCCGAGATATAATTACCTGCCAAGCCAGAAGGAAGAAAGTCAAAAGTGGTCCTGGATGGCGCTTTTTTAGAGCACCTCAAAGTTCCCTCAATAAAGGGAGTGGACGACGAATATCCGACCAAATCCGACTCACCTTTGATAGCAGTTCTAGCTGTGATTCCCAGCTGGACTCAACCCTACCTTGATTATTTGGTAGATGGCAAATTACCCGAAGATGAAGTTCTGAGCCGGCAGATTGTCCGACGAGCAAAAACTACACTATAGTTAAGGGTGAGCTCTATAAGCGGAGTGTGTCTGGGGTCTTTCAGTGCTACGTATCTCCAAAAGAAGGAGTGGAAATCTTAAGAAAAATCCACGAAGGAGAGTGTGGTCACCATGCTGCAGCCAAATCTTTAGTGGCAAAAGCTTTCAGACACGGTTTTCTGGCTTACAGCCAAGGCAGATGCCGAACGGCTCGTCAAGACGTGCAAGGGCTGCCAAAAGTACGCTAAACAAGCTCATGTTCCGGCTGATCAGCTGCGAACAATACCTATAGCATGGCCTTTCGCGGTCTAGGGGCTTGACATGGTAGGACCGTTTAAACGGGCTCCAAGTGGATTTACTCACCTCTTAGTGATGGTGGATAAGTTCACCAAATGGATTGAGGCTAAACCTATCACCAATTGTGATGGAGCAACAGCCAAAAGATTTGTCGAGGATGTTATAATCCGGTATGGTTATCCGCATAGTATTATTACGGACAACGGGAGTAATTTTTCCATGGGAGATCTTGCCGAATTCTGCAATGAACAAAATATTCGGCTTGACATTGCGTCAGTCGCACATCCACAAGCTAATGGACAAGTTGAAAGAGCAAATGGTTTAATTCTACAAGGCCTAAAACCGAGACTCGAAGCACCATGACGACGTGCTGTGGGGGCTTGGGTAGAGGAATTACCCTTTGTAATATGGAGTTTACGAACAACTCCGAACAGGTCAACCGGATACACACCTTTCTTCTTGGTCTATGGTGCAGAAGCAGTTCTTCCTAGTGATTTGATTCACACTTCTCCTAGAGTGGCCGCGTATATAGAAGAAGATGCTGAGATTTCTCGACAAAATGATCTCGACTTAGTCGAAGAAGTTCGCGTCGTTGCTGAAATGAGATCAACAGCCTATCAGCAAAAGTTACGCAAGTATCATAGCCAGAGAGTCAGAAACTGGTCTTTCAATAAGGGCGATTTGGTTCTCCGGCTTGTGCAACAAAGAAAGCACAAACTTTCCTAGTATGGGAAGGGCCCTTTTTAGTTAGTCGAGTATTGCACAATGGTTCGTACTACTTAACTGATATGAGGCCAGTCAAAGAAAGACCTGCTACTAAGAAGAGAAAGAGAGCTGGAGGCAGTACAAATCTAGATGAGTTAGATAGACCATGGAATATTACTCAGCTACGTCCCTTTTATTCTTAGTTTATCCTTATTTGTAATCATATATGTGTACATGTTCTGTGAGAAATAAAAGTTTTGGTTTCCTCAAGTTTTTTCTGAGAAGTTTTTGACATCTTATTTCCGAATGATCATGTCACAGTCGAAAATCCCAGAATACTTGAAAGTACTTATGCTCATGTTTATTCTGGTTTAGATTTCTGATTCTAAAAATGCTACCTTCGGGTATAACTCTAAATTTCATAGTTTATACTTTGGTTATTTGTCTGATTGCCGAATGCGGGTATTTTCCGAGTAGTGAATTGTTGGTACTAGAAGCCGGCTTTGTTTCCGAGTTTAAACTGGTTTAGCAATTGAGCTCCATTGCTCGGCAAAGTTTCCGTGCAGAAGGTTTAGCCGGCTCATGAAAGGGACGAGGCGAAAAGCCAGATAAACGATAAGTATAGGCAAAAAGGTACAAGTGCTTATGTAAACATGTCAGGCACACAAAAATTTAAAGCCAAAAGTGCTGAATAGATTAAAACTTAGCACTAGCCAAAAGTATCATGCTACATATTTACATATCCATAATGTTTTTCAGAATAACACATTTGTTTTCTGATGATCTATGATGCATGAGAAGAGGTAGGCGCTGCCGGCTCACTGGATGCATCAGCCTTAGTTTGATAACGATCCAAGATGTTCAGATCCGATACGGTCTGTTCATCGTCGGAAACTTTAGCTGCTTCTTCCGGAGGCGGAGGCGGTGTGTCCACGCGGGTGAAAAAGGGAGTGTCGTAGCTGGTTAAGTCAGCTACGTGACACCCATATCCGGCACAAGAGTCCATGATGGCCTTGATATCTTGCTCCTGTCCGTCTTCATCCACTTTGCAGTACCCTCTGGTCACTTGCCATATCTCCATGTTTCCATGGTGGCTCATGACCATGGTGAGAGCGTTCTACGCCGCGGATCGCGCGTAGGACATGTTCCAGTGCCGGACGAGCTGCGGCATCTCCTTCGCCTGGTCTCGCACCTGAAAGTCAGACATGTGATGCATGTCCGGAACCTTGAGAGCTTCGCCAATATCCTCAATGGATTGGCAGAAGTCATGAAGCAGATCACTGACTTGGGTAAGCCGGTGGGTGTGAGGCTCGGTAGAGGTGGAGTCCGTGAAGTTCAGAGGACCTATACACATAACACAAAACGGTTAAGTAAATCCGACATCGAAAGAGTCGAAGAATGTAGACAAGTCAGAGAAATGGAAAAGTACCAAAGATGGGATCGTCAACTTTGGCTTTCTCTTCGTGAAGACTTTGGAGTTCAGCCCGGAGTGCCACGGATATATCCTTTTCTCAGCAAAGCTCGTCGTTGAGATCCGAGATTCTTTGATCTTGAATCGCAATCTTACGATCACGTTCATCAGTGGCCATGGAGGTGGATTCGAGAATTTGAACGATGCTTTTCTCATGATCTGCCTTGAGCTTATCCAGCTCTTGGCGAAGTTCTTTATTCTCCACCACCAAGGTTTTGAGGTTCTTGGCCTCTTCGATCATAGCACATGACTGTTTTACCAGTGCTGTAAGTCAAAGAAAACAATAGTTCAGCAAAAATATTCGACTATGAAATCACGCGATAAGGTTTGAGTCTCGGAATGTTTACCTTCGGCCTCATCCTTGGTGAAGGAAATATGCCCTGAGAGGCAATAATAAAGTTGTTATTATATATTCCTTATACATGATAGATGTTTATTTTACATGCTAGAAATGTATTGATTCGGAAACATCAATACATGTGTGTTTAATAAACAAAAAGGGTTCCTAGTCATGCCTCTCTTGTAGACTAGCTTGTTGATTAACAGGATGCTCAAGGTTTCCTGATCATGGACATTGGATGTTGTTAATAACAAGGTCACACCATTGGTGGAATGATGTGATGAACATTCATCCGAAGTATAGCATTATGATCAACTCATTATGTTTATATTTCTATAACATCATACGAAGTAATCTTTATCCTTAGACCATGAGATCATGTTAATTGCTGACACCGGAAGAGTATCTTGATAACATCAAACGTCACACCGTAACAGGGTGACTATAAAGATGGGTTCAGTACTACGAAGGTGTTATGTTGAGGCTCATGGATCAAGAGTGGAATTTGTCAATCCAGATGACGGATAGATATACTCTGGGCCCTCTCGGTGATATCACATTAGGATAGCTTGCAAGCAAGTGATGTGATCACTAGAATGTTATATCACGGGAACGAGAAAAGAGTGCATGTCGGTAACAAGATCAAACTAGGTATGGAGATACCGATGATCGAATCTCGGACATGTAATATATCGAGAGACAAAGGGATTTAGTTACAAGCGTTAAAGGTTCTCACGATCACAGGAGTCATCGTTGAATGTGTAGGAGTCAGTACGGATCTCCAGGTCCCGCTGCTGATTATTGATCGGATAAGGGTCTCGATCATGTCTGCATTATTCGCGAACCATAGGGTGGCATACTTAAGAGTTACCGGACACCATTTTGGAGCACATATGTTTCAGACGAAAGAATTGCAAAGCGCAGGAATTGTTTCAATAGAAAACGGAAATTGTTTCGGGTGAAATTGCAGAAGGTGGTTCTGCATGTGATATTGAAATATAGCAAGGGGCTATATGTGAATGTTTGTTAATTAAAGTAATTAACAAAATTCTGAATAAATTTAATAAAAAGAGTTTTATTAAATGAGAGAGCATTAAATTTGGAGAAATTTAATGCATTTAAAGTGGAGACTTTAAAAGGGAATGTGAAGGGGCATTTTAATGTGGAGGGGGTTACCACCACATGAATGGGGGAGGTGAGGGGTCACCCCCCCATGCGCCGGCCATGGAGAGAGAGGGCACCCCCCTCCTCCTATAAAAGGCCACCCATTCCCTCCTTCATCCTCACACCTCCTTGTGAAGGATCTCTCTCCCCCTCTAGAATTATTCCCCCATGGTCTCGGATTAGCGAGATACATGTTCCCGGTGGCATTTCGTCTGGAAGGAGTTGCTGCTTCCGCTGGATCGCTGGAGCGAGGAGGTGGAGGTTGTCCGGTGGCTTGAATGTGTGTGCGAGTGCGGATGCGCCGCTGAGTTGCGGCGCTCGGACTTCCTCACGATCTTGAGATCGGCAAGTGTACGACTACATCAACCACGAGTCCCTACTCGTTAACAAAGCTCGTTGTCTACGAGGGTAAGTTCTCATTGGATGTATGTCCACCCGTTGCTTTGTACCTAGTAGATAGATCTTGGCGTGTAGTTCACACCGTAGGAATTTTTTTGTTTTCTATGCTGCGGACCCAACAGTGGTATTAGAGCCTGATCTATGTGTAGGTGCTTAGCACGGGTAGTACACATATGGTTGATATGTGGGCGATGATGATCATGTTATTGCATCTTCTATGTATTTTGGATATTGGTGGCATAGTGGGATGAAGCGGCCCAGACCAACCTTACATGTCATCGTACATGAGAACGATTCCACGACTGACATGCAACTTGTTTTGCATAAGTGGCTAGCGGGTGTCTGTCTCTCCTACTATAGTCAATATCTGATTTACAACGAGTTGCTAATAACTTAGTTATCCTCGTTGTGGTTCATGTTTGTAGGTGAGAACGGTTCTATCTCCGAAACCCCTAAGCCACGTAAAACTTGCAATTGATAAATTAGAGGCGTCTAGTTTAGATCGTTGCTGGGCTAGTGTATTGATATGGTATTGTTGTAAGTAGATGTATGGTAGATACTCTTACAACACAGTCAACGTGTAAGTTCCATAGACCTTGGCCTTACACACAAAGGAACGATAGAGATCATACCATGATGCAAGTGATAGAGATCAAATGCATGGACCATATCATCTCACTTTACACATTAGATGTTAGCATCTTATACTGCTAGTTTGGCGTGTTTGGTAGCATTATAAGATGATCCCTCATTTAGATATCAAGATAAAAATGTGTTCTTCCTTGAGTATGCACCGTTCTATGGATCGTGTTTCGAGACATCACGTGATGATCGGGTGTACTCGAATCTGCGCTTTCATAGGAACAGGTGTAAGATAGTTTTACAATCGCGAATACTAAGGTTCTTACTTGGCGAGCCTAGCATGTATAGACATGGCCTCGGAACACGGATCGAAAGGTTAAGCATGAGTCATATGGTTGATATGATGCCCATATAGATGCTCGCCTTTGAAGCTATATCAACTCACGTGATGATCGGACTTGATATAGTGGATTTGGTTCATGTAATCACCAAAAGGACACGAGGGATGTCGTTTTTGAGTGGGAGTTTATTAGTAATTTGGATTAGTTGAACTCAATCTATCATAAACTTAGTCTAAATAAACTTTACAAATTCTGTTGTAGATGGCACCACCTGCTTTTAATTTCAATGTGTTCATGGAGAAAGAGAAACTTGCTGCGAATGGTAGCAACTTCACCAACTGGGCTATGAATTTGAGGATTCTCCTCACTGCTGCACAAAAGCAATATGTGCTAGATGTGCCGCTAGGCCCCCCACTAGCTCCTGATGCCCCTGACGAGGAAAAGAATGTCTATGTGACTCGTCAGGAGGACCACAACTTAGTTCATTGTGGCATACTGTATGGGCTAGAGCCAGAACTTCGAAAGCGTTTCGAAAATGGCAATGCCTTTGATACCATGGGAGAATTGAAAATGATTTTCGATACCCATGCTGCCATAGAGAGTTATAATGCTACAGAAAAGTTCTTTAGCTGCATGATGGAGGAAAACAGCTCCGTTAGTGAGCACGTACTCAAAATGTCTGGGTACACCGATAAGCTTGTGTCCTTGGGAATAACGATTCCCATTGACTTAGGCATACATTGTGTTCTCCAATCTCTGCCACCTAGCTACAAGAGCTTCGTGATGAACTATAATATGCAGGGCATGAAGAAGTCTCTTCCCGAGCTTCTGTCAATGCTTAAGACTGCAGAAGTGGAGATTAGGAAAGAACATCAAGTGTTGATGATCAATAGGACTACCGGTTTCAAGAAGGATAAGAAAGGCAAGCACAAGGGAAAGAAGGGTGGCAAGTCTGTTGCCACGCCTGAAAAGAAACCCCGGGTTGGCCCTAAGTCTGACACCGAGTGCTACTATTGCAAGGGGACTGGCCATTGGAAGCGCAACTGCCCCAAGTATTTGGCGGACAAGAAGTCTAGCAAGGCAAACAAAGGTATATGTGATATACATGTTATTGATGTGTACTTGACTAGTACTCGCAGTAGCACCTGGGTATTTGATACCGAATCGGTTGCTAATATATGTAACTCGGTTCAGGGGCTACAGAACAAGCGACAACTAGCAAGGGATGAGGTCAGGATGCGGGTCGGCAATGGATCAAGAGTTGATGTGATCGCCGTCGGGACGCTACCTCTCCATTTGCCATCGGGATTAGTTATAAACCTAAATAATTGTTATTTGGTGCCTACACTGAGCATGAACATTGTATCTGGATCGTGTTTGATGCAAAGTGGTCATTCCTTTAAATCTGAAAACAATGGTTGTTCGATTTATAAGAATGATATCTTTTATGGTCATGCACCTATGTTGAATGGTTTATTTCTATTGGATCTCGATAGTAATATTACGCACATTCATAATGTTATTGCTAAAAAGGTTAAACTTGATGATGATATGTCTACATATATGTGGCACTGCCGTGTAGGTCATATTGGCGTTAAACGCATGAAGAAACTCCATTCTGATGGACTTTTGGAATCACTTGATTTTGAATCATTTGATACATGTGAGCCATGCCTTATGGGCAAGATGACTAGAACGCCGTTTTCCGGTTCAATGGAACGGGTGACAGATCTATTGGAAATCATACATACTGATGTGTGTGGACCAATGAGTGTGTCGGCGCGAGGTGGATATCGTTATTTTGTTACTTTCACGGATGATTTGAGTAGATATGGGTATATCTATTTGATGAAACACAAGTCTGAAACTTTTGAAAAGTTCAAGGAATTTCAGAATGAAGTGGAAAATCATCGTAATAGAAAGATCAAATTTCTACGGTCTGACCGTGGAGGAGAGTATCTAAGTTACGAGTTTAGCACACACATGAAAGAGTGTGGAATAGTTTCACAACTCACGCCTGCCGGAACACCACAACGTAATGGTGTGTCGGAGCGTCGTAATCGTACCTTATTGGATATGGTTCGATCTATGATGTCTCTGACTGACTTACCTCTATCATTTTGGGGTTATGCACTGGAAACAGCTGCATTCACTTTAAATCGGGCACCATCTAAATCCGTTGAAACAACACCGTATGAATTATGGTTTGGAAACAAACCTAAGCTATCATTTCTTAAGGTTTGGGGATGCGATGTTTATGTGAAGAAACTTCAACCAGATAAACTCGAACCCAAAGCGGAAAAATGCGTCTTCATAGGATACCCTAAGGAAACAATTGGGTATACCTTCTATCACAGATCCGAGGGCAAGGTTTTTGTTGCCAAGAATGGATCCTTTCTTAAGAAGGAGTTTCTCGCGAAAGGTGTGAGTAGTCGGAAGGTAGAACTCGAAGAGGTTATTGAACCTTCTCTTCATGGAATGGCGAGTGGCGCGGCACCAGAAGTTGTTTCAGAGTTGACTTCACCTGATGAAGAGAGAGCTAATGGTAATGATCATGAAACTCCGAAAGAGGACACTACCGAACCTCGCAGGTCAAGCAGGACACGTGCAGCTCCTGAACTGTACGGCAATCCTGTTGTGAATTTCATGGTTGATGAAATGGATGACCCTGCGACGTATGAAGAAGCGATGATGAGCCCGGATTCCAACAAATGGCTAGAAGCCATGAAATCCGAGATGGAATCCATGTACGAGAACCAAGTTTGGAACTTGGTGGACTTACCTCACGACCGAAAGGCCGTGGAGAATAAATGGATTTTCAAAAGGAAAACTGATGCTGATGGTAATGTGACCATCTATAAGGCTCGACTTGTCGAAAAGGGGTTTTGACAAATTCAAGGAGTTGACTACGATGAGACATTCTCTCTCGTAGAGATGCTTAAGTCAGTTAGGATTATGTTAGCAATTGCTGCATATTTCGATTATGAAATATGGCAGATGGATGTCAAAACTGCGTTCCTCAATGGTAAGATTGAAGAAGAGTTGTATATGATACAACCTAAGGGTTTTGTCGATCCTAAGGATGCTAATAAGGTGTGCAAACTTCAGCGATCCATCTATGGACTGAAGCAAGCATCACGAAGTTGGAATCTCCGCTTTGATGAGGTGATCAAAGAGTTTGGATTTGTCCAAATTTATGGAGAGGCTTGTATTTACAAGAAAGTGAGTGGGAGCAATGTGGCATTTCTGATATTATATGTGGATGACATATTATTGATTGGAAATGATATAGATCTTTTAAACAGTGTTAAAAGTTATCTAAACAGCAATTTTTCGTTGAAAGACCTTGGTGAAGCATCATATATACTAGGCATTAAAATCTATAGAGATAGATCAAGGCGCCTAATTGGGCTATCGCAGAGTACATACCTTGATAAGATATTAAAGAAGTTTAATATGGACAAAAGTAAGAAGGGGTTCTTACCTATGTTGCAAGGCAAGACATTGAGTAAGACTCAAAGTCCGGCTACGGCGAAAGAAAGAGAGATGATGGATAAGATCCCCTATGCCTCGGCCATAGGCTCTATTATGTATGCCATGCTATGTACAAGACCAGATGTGGCACATGCTATTAGTTTGACTAGTAGGTACCAATCTGATCTAGGTTCGGAACACTGGATAACGGTAAAGAACATCCTCAAGTACTTAAGAAGAACTAAGGATATGTTTCTTATATACGGAGGTGAAGAAGAGCTAGTCGCTAAGTGTTATGTCGATGCTAGCTTTGACACCGATCCGGATGACTCTAAGTCTCAATCCGGATACGTATTTCTCTTGAACGGAGCAGCAGTTAGTTGGAGGAGTTCCAAACAACCTGTGGTGGCTGGATCAACAACGGAGGCGGAATATGTTGCTGCTTCAGAAGCGGCGACGAAGCAGTTTGGATGAAAGAGTTCATTATGGAACTGGGTGTGGTTCCTAGTGCGTTGGACCCGATGGTGATCTATTGTGACAACAATGGAGCCATAGCCAACACAAAGGAACCAAGGTCTCACAAGAATTCCAAGCATATTAAGCGCCGGTTTCACTCCATCCGCGAGCATGTCAAGGATGGAGATATAAAGATTTGTAAAGTACACACGGACCTAAATGTAGCAGATTTGTTGACTAAAGTTCTCCCTAGGGCAAAACATGATCAACACCAGAACTCCATGGGTGTTAGATTTATCACTATGTGAACTAGATTATTGTCTCTAGTGCAAGTGGGAGACTGAAGGAAATATGCCCTGAGAGGCAATAATAAAGTTGTTATTATATATTCCTTATACATGATAGATGTTTATTTTACATGCTAGAAATGTATTGATTCGGAAACATCAATACATGTGTGTTTAATAAACAAAAAGGGTTCCTAGTCATGCCTCTCTTATAGACTAGCTTGTTGATTAACAGGATGATCAAGGTTTCCTGATCATGGACATTGGATGTTGTTAATAACAAGGTCACACCATTGGTGGAATGATGTGATGAACATTCATCCGAAGTATAGCATTACGATCAATTCATTATGTTTATATTGCTATAACATCATACGAAGTAATCTTTATCCTTAGACCATGAG
The DNA here is from genome assembly GCA_916181665.1 of Avena sativa. Lineage (NCBI taxonomy): Eukaryota > Viridiplantae > Streptophyta > Magnoliopsida > Poales > Poaceae > Avena > Avena sativa. The sequence continues at coordinate 463,752,410 of OV702287.1, forward strand.
ATCATGTTAATTGCTGACACCGGAAGAGTATCTTGATAACATCAAACGTCACACCGTAACAGGGTGACTATAAAGATGGGTTCAGTACTACGAAGGTGTTATGTTGAGGCTCATGGATCAAGAATGGAATTTGTCAATCTAGATGACGGATAGATATACTCTGGGCCCTCTCGATGATATCACATTAGGATAGCTTGCAAGCAAGTGATGTGATCACTAGAATGTTATATCACGGGAATGAGAAAAGAGTGCATGTCGGTAACGAGATCAAACTAGGTATGGAGATACCGATGATCGAATCTCGGACATGTAATATATCGAGAGACAAAGGGATTTAGTTACAAGCGTTAAAGGTTCTCACGATCACAGGAGTCATCGTTGAATGTGTAGGAGTCAGTACGGATCTCCAGGTCCCGCTGCTGATTATTGATCGGAGAAGGGTCTCGATCATGTCTGCATTATTCATGAACCGTAGGGTGGCACACTTAAGAGTTACCGGACACCATTTTGGAGCACATATGTGTCAGACGAAAGAATTGCAAAGCACAGGAATTGTTTCAATAGAAACCGGAAATTGTTTCGGGTGAAATTGCAGAAGGTGGTTATGCATGTGATATTGAAATATAGCAAGGGGATATATGTGAATGTTTGTTAATTAAAGTAATTAACAAAATTCTGAATAAATTTAATAAAAAGAGTTTTATTAAATGAGAGAGCATTAAATTTGGAGAAATTTAATGCATTTAAAGTGGAGACTTTAAAAGGGAATGTGAAGAGGCATTTTAATGTGGAGGGGGTTACCACCACATGAATGGGGGAGGTGAGGGGTCACCCCCATGCGCCAGCCATGGAGAGAGGGGCACCCCCCTCCTCCTATAAAAGGTCACCCATTCCCTCCTTCATCCTCACACCTCCTTGTGAAGGATCTCTCTCCCCCTCTAGAATTATTCCCCCATGGTCTCGGATTAGCGAGATACATGTTCCCGGTGGCATTTCGTCTGGAAGAAGTTGCTGCTTCCGCTGGATCGCTGGAGCGAGGAGGTGGAGGTTGTCCGGTGGCTTGAACATGTGTGCGAGTGCGGATGCACCGCTGAGTTGCGGCGCTCGGACTTCCTCATGATCTTGAGATCGGCAAGTGTACGACTACATCAACCACGAGTTCCCACTCGTTAACAAAGCTCGTTGTCTACGAGGGTAAGTTCTTGTTGGATGTATGTCCACTCGTTGCTTTGTACCTAGTAGATAGATCTTGGCGTGTAGTTCACACCGTAGGAAATTTTTTGTTTTCTATGCTGTGGACCCAACACTTGGAAACCTTCAGCTCAACATTTTCAAGTCGGAGAGCTTTGATCTCTCTCCGCTTGTTGCAGATATTCTTCAACAAATCCTGGTTATATGAATTAACTTTCTGTAAGTTAGAATACCCAGAGTCAGAAGTCTACTAAAGACTCGGGCTAATATTGTTACTAATATCAGCACGAGCCTTGGGGGCTATACTAGTTCATTCTTTGGCATCCTAAGGAAGCATAAACCCGGATTGTATATCCAACTTCATGCTTGGGGGCTAGAGGATATGATATAAAGTACAATAAAGAAAAACGTGAGTTGGAATTCCGACTTACATGATGTTCATGTGTGAGCTTGCTCAGGCACATGTTCACGTCGGTGGTAACCTTCTTGGCGAGGGTGAGTGGAATAACCGGAGGTGGTGGAAGCACACCAGCTCTTAGTCCCTCGTCGCGAAGGCGGACTTGTTCAAGAAGGTCAGAGAACTTGATGTCCTCCGCTTCTTGTGCTTCTTCTTCGGCAGAGAGATTTTGGCTCTCCAGGCATTGTCGGGCTAGAAGCTGGATTTCTTCCGCAGATTTCTGAGACAAGACAAATTTGGCAAGTCCCGAATTGTTCAGGAGGTTTTCGGCGAAAGTCTCTGCCGAGGGATCATTACCCGAAGAGGGTTCACCCTTATCTAATCCTGAGCCACCCATGGTGGCGTCAGTTTGCGACTCAAGGGTCGCTGGCCCCGTTGAAGGAGCCGGATCTTCTGCGACAATCAGTGATGGAGTGATCACCGGCGCTGCGAAAGGTTGTGGGGCAGGAGTCGGAGGAGCCGCGGCAGGAGAAGCCATAGTCAGCTTCGTCTGCTGCAAGGGCTTTGAGGAAGTTCCCTTCCCCTTACCCTTGATGAGCTGCTTAGCTCTGAGAATGTGATAGAGTAGAAAACATTACATCTCGGAAGAAATTGGAATAAAGTACAAAGGCGGAAGTTGTGTGGAAAGTTACCTCTTCACCACTGGCACTTCCTTTGTGCCAACATCCATAGTCGGAGCTTTGCGCTTTTTAGGCACAATGTCCGGTAGTGGGACTAGCTCAACCTCCTGAGAAAACTCTAGAGGATATCCCTCGATTGGAGTGAATTCCGACTCGGGGAGGTCGACAAGCTGAAAAGAAGATAATATCTTAGTATTGCAAAATAACTAAAAGATGAAACACATAAAAAGGGTTTACAGTTAAAAGTTTACCGGCACTACAGGGTCTTCTGCTGTGTGCATGTCTAGAGACAAGTCTGGAATCTTTCTCTCGATCTGCTCCTTGATCAGCCATTTGATCTTGCTTATGTAATCCTGTGGCTTCAAAGCCCTAGGACTGATGCAGAGGGAGTCATTCTTCGATGCCGTGATGGAGTGCATCAGACGGTCGCCGTGGTGCTGGAGAGGCTGGATCCGACGTGCCACCCAGCACTGGACCAGGTCGGATCCTCCCAGGCCCTTGTGTTTTATCAGGTATTCGATCTGCCTCTTGGCGAGGATCAAATCGTCACTGAGAGCCGGAGGGGCCTTGTCCCAATACGGTTGGGCCGTGGCAGCTCCGTCGATGAAAGCCGGCAAAGCATAGCTTTGCCGGGAGCAGGAATATCCTTATGGTAAAAGAAAGTGGCCAGCCATTGTTTGACTGACTCACTAGCTAACATGCGAGGATAACTACGCTCGCGTTTAACTGAAAGGCTAATAGTGCCGGTAATATAAGGATTACCGGCAGTGATGGAGTTTCTCCGGACATGAAAGTAATACCGGAACAATGTGAGACTCGGCCTAATGCCGAGATACCCATCGCACAAAGCTGCGTAAGAACTCATCTCTAAGATGGAGTTCAGGGGAGGATGGTGAAGCTGAACGCTATAGTGATCAATCACCTCGGAAAAGAATTACGAGGGAGGGAAAGACGAACCTCTGTCGAGGTGGGTACCGAAGTGTACCCGCTCGTCGGCGTGCGGGTTGGGGATGGTTTCGCCGAAACCGCTCCGCCAGTCGCCGATGCGGAGGAGACCTTCATTCTCCACGCCGTGGAGTTTCTCGTCGTCGAGGAGGCACGGGATCCAAACCCCCCGGTTGCTCTCCTTCTTTGCCGCTGCCGCCGCTACCGCTGCCAAGCCGGATGATGAGGAGGAAGCCATTTCTTCGGTGCACCGGTGACCTTGGATGGGCGGTGCTAGGAATCTGGGAGGCGGGAGAGCTTTGTGCGCGAGGGAGAAGTGGAGGAGAAGAAACGGCAAGGGGAACATGTGAAGATGGGAGAAAGAAAATCATCACCCCTTATAACCAACTAACCGCACCAAGATTCATGCAAACGGCACTGTGTAAATGCCACGCGTCGTGGAAGGAACTGGGAAGGACCCACCCGATGATTACATCGCCTCGATCTCCGCGTACGCATTGAAACGATGCCTCGGTTCCGCAAACGACGGACCCACCAACGGTCATGCTGACAAGATGTTTGTCAAATGACGTGACTTGACCATGACCGGTGTCAGATGACGTCAGAGACCAAGTTCTAGCTTAGTTTGAAAATCAAGCTGGAAAATCCGAGTAACATGTTGATAGGTCCGACTTATTTTTAAGACCTAGATCATATTTTTTGTTGTGAAGTTTCAGGAACCCTTCAAGATTCTACAAGCCGAAGATCAAGCTAGACGATGATGAATCCGACTTTGGATCTTGGAGACTTCCGGGGGCTGCTGTTGGGGATATACTTTCCGGGTATCCTCACAGTTCCTCACTGACCAGGGTGGCCCACTTCGGGTTAGAGCTTTGCTTCACGGGCGGCCCAGTCAGGGAGAAAAGACGGAGTCCAGTCCGGCTACGGGAAGGCCCAGAAGACTTACCGACTTAGGCCCATAGTGTTACTTGTAGTTCAAGATGTACTCTGTAACCGACTCTCAGTCGTAGCCAGATAGATCTCTCCTGTAAACCCTAGGCCGTATATCTATATAAGCCGTCCTAGGGAGAGACTTTAGGGCACCCTCAATAGTCTAAAATCTCAACTCGCACAGGCGAACCCTTGTAACCCATATTCCGGCTCTGCCGTATTATTGGATTGCTAGCAGGAGTAGGATCTATCCAAAGCCGGTGGATTCGAACCTGGGTAAACTTGTGTGCTCACCGTCCTAGAATACCGTATGTATCACACCCCTCTCTTCCGCACGCCTAGAGGACCCCCTCATGGCGTACTTGTCATCAATCCGACGATAACCAGTTATTCCAGTCCTACAATGTTTGTTTCTTGAGATTCAAACCAATGGGTATGTTCGGCTCCTCCATCGTGGGTTCGTCCCCGAACTCCCGCCCTAGTGACCCAGTAGGTGAGTTGCACCTCGCGGATTGCATTGTCGATCTCCTTTCCCCCTAGGGTACCCTGATGTGAGACGCTTTCCGTCTTGCTTACAATGCTTCTTTTGGAATTTGGTGTTATCTAGTTTTTGGGCTTTTTTCTCATAGACAATACAAATTATGAAAATCTTTTTGGACCATTATTCGTGGCAGCCGATGTGTATCTTGCTAAAGTTTAGCCCCATATTGCTAGTTGGAGGAGAATTGCACCACCTTATATAGGAGGCTGTTCTAGGACTACAAAGTGAGTAGGAAGAAAAGCAGCTCTCGCGGACTCCTCCTTCGATGCCACGCCACGTCTCATCACGTCACGACGTGGGTTACGGGTTGTTGGAATCTCACCGAGTCGAGCTTTATTTTGTTGATTGGGAAAATTATTCATGGATTAATTATGAGTCATTAACAAACACGTTAATTAGTCAGATCATTTGAATCATGTGTTGTGTTGACTCGAATGTGGGCTGCCCCACAACTTACCCAACCCGCTCTATATAAACTAAAACAATAATCCTACGTGGGTCATTGTCAACAAATCCATGATATCTCCAAGTAGGAGTGATTTTTAGTTATTCTTGTGATGGTTTCTTGCACTGGCGGCCACGGCCCACCCAGAGTTTTGGCGAATTTTTTTGACTCGTCATTTCCTTACTTAGTCCAGTGTAGTGAGCGAGAGGATCAGACTCGAGCGGTCTTCCTCATCTTGTCCGTCTCAGCATCTCTATCTCAGCGCCGAGTAGATAAACGACTGCAAGGGTGGCGGCCACTTGCTCCAGTGGCGGAGGGGGGCAGCGTCCCCCTGGCGGTTTGGCCCTAAGCTCCCCGACTGACTCGCCCCTCCCCCACTCCCCATCTGGATCATCTCTAGCCATCCGCCTGGCCCACCTCCACCACTTGTCCCTCTAGCCACCACCGTTGTTGCTGCATGGTGCTCTCCGCCCCTCCGACCGCCTCCCGCTGGGACTATTCGATCTGTCCGCTGCTCGGGTGCTGCCTAGTTTCAGGTATAAACTTCTACTCTCTGCTTCCACCTCCCCTCCTATTTAATCCAAAATTGGCAAATTCCCCATGGGGAAGAATTGGTTTGATGCCTAATTTGTATACTCTAAAGTCTAAATTGTCTCCAAATTTTTCCGATGTGATCCCTAAACTAATTTGTCTACAAATTTGTGTTTATGCTCTTTTACCATGTTGTTTATATCTTTTATATGGTAATTGTAGAATTGAATATGAAGAGGAAAAACCACATTGCTGCACTTTTCGAGAAACACGAAACAAAGAAGATTGTACTTTCTTCATCGCCATTGGTGGTAGATGATGAAAAATTGAAATATTTGGAAGCACTTGACATGGGTGAAATTGAAAGTGGAAGTGGATTAAATCATGAAATGGGTTTGTCTAGACCCGATGATACCCGGTGGGGTTCTCATTTTAAAACCAATCTACACATTATTGACATGTATCCCATAATTCTTGAAGTGTTTGTAAGGATTGGGAAATATCCTTCACAAAAGAGTGAATGGACATGAATACGTGGAGTTGATGCGGCCTTTGAATCATTTGAATTTGTTTTCAATCTTCACTTGATGCTGATTATTCTTGGCTATACAAATGACTTGTCTCAATTCTTGCAAAATAGGGATCAAAATATTGTTAGTGCAATGGCACTTGTTAGATTGGCAAAGGATCAAATGCAACATATGAGGTCTCAAGGATGGGAGGGATTGCAAAGGTGACATAGTTTTGCAACAAACATGGCATTGAAATTCCTTCACCGCAAGATAATTATGTGGCTCATGCAAGATCACGTTGGTATTATGAAGTTGAAAGGATCGCATGGGCACCTAGAGGGGGGTGAATAGGTGCTACTTCAAATCTTACTCTTTTTTAAATTAGGGTCTGACATAAAAGGTAAATTCTCTAGATATGCATCTAAGATGAATTTACATATATGTCACATTAGCACAACTAATTAAGCAAGAGAAACATATAAGTAATGTGCAGTAAAGGATAGAGGTACCCGAAATCGAGCACGCGGAGACACAAGGATGATTTCCCGCAGTTCCTTCGTTTTGAGGGGAAGTACGTCTGCGTTTGGAGAGGGGGTAGTTTCAAACCACCAATGCCACAAAAGGCCTCCCTTATTCTCGGGTGAACCTCACCCCAAAGGGATTGATTCACACTTCCACTATATCGGTAACCTTCGAGGTGGAAACCGGCACCTTTATGACAAGTTCGAGGCACACATCCACAACTGAATTAGAGGCTCCCGAATGCAAGCAAGCTATCACAACAAACAAAATACAAGCTTGTAAGAACCAAATCAAGGCCTAAAGTTTCCTATGAAACCCTAGAGCAAAGGGGCCCTCAAGTGAATGAAGGGGAAATGCGGATTTCTCTTGGTGAAGATGTAGATCAAAGCCTCCTCCTTCGACTCCCCAAATATCAGTGACTTTGGGTGGTTGGAGAGGGCGATCTTGTTGATTTGGTGGCTCAGCTTTAGGGTTCTTGAGGTTGGGGAACGAGCAGCTTGAGGTAGGGGATGAAGTCCCTATTTATAGCCCCACCCTCTTTAGACCGTTTTCTGCCTGTTGGGGAAGTCCCACACTAGAGACTCCGGTCTAGAGACCGGAGATTCCAGCCTGCAATTATTTCACACCGGAGATTCCAGCCTATCTCCAGACAATCTCTGGACCCCTAGTCAGAATGACCTAGGCATGATTTTGAGGATCACTCTGGAGACTCTTGCCGAAACTCTGGATGGGAATACCGAAGACTCCGGTCTTTGCACACCGGAGACTCCGGCCTGTGACTTCACATCGGAGATTCTGGTCCATCTCCAGATAATATCCAGACCCTTATATTGTCTGGCCCGAACCTAGTTTTGAGGATCACACTGGAGACTCCAGACTATCCAGTCCGGAGATTCCGGTCTGAACCTTCCGTTGAACCTTTGTTTCAGCTAGGCACACTTCTTGTTGCCATGGACTTTTCACTTTTCAGTAGCTTAACCTGATACCATTAGCACATAGTAAAAAGGGTCCTCAAGTTGTTAACGAACACCAAAACTGATTAAGACAATAAATGTCCTTACAATCTCCCCCTTTTTGGTGTTCGATGACAACAAGAGGTTTTGCATGAAATTCTTAAAATGAGTAACATAACTATGCTCCCCCTGAGGATGTGCAGCAGGATATTCATGTAATACAACACATATTAGGGAAAGTATAGGCTCGCATAGAGTAGATAGATTACCACCTGAGTCTTTACCATTAAAATAATGAACCGGGCATAGCATGTCCATACGCAAAGGAGTTAGTTTCACATAAGAAGCAACTAAGAAGCAAATGTTCAAATTTTAAGATAAAATGGCATTAGCAAATAAGAAGCAACCTAATGCCCTAATGCCCAACGCATGCAAATCCCGGATGATCCTAATACACATCTTCTCCCTCTTTGGCATCAAGATGCCTAAAAGGGAAAAGACCAAGCTAGCGCCCCAAAGAAGTCACTTGTCGTCATCGTCATCCTATTCATCCTCCTCATAATCATCATCACCACTTGGATCCTTGGGACCTTTGCTATGAGGGCGGGAGGAGGATGCATCCTGAGAAACAAAGTCAGACGTGACCTCAGAGAAGGTCCTCCAATCAACCAGGATGTTGTTCTTTGCATTCCATGCACCAAAGAAGAGATTGTGATCCGATTCCTCAGACGGTTCAGACCCATGCTCATCATTGTACTCCTCCTCTTATTCCTCTTCACCTTGAGCCTTTGATCTCCTTAAGAAGCTTCTCAATTCTATGGCTGCTCTTGTAAGATGCATGTTGTTCTTTGCGAATATCCACATTCATGCAACATAGCATCTTCTCCCAAAAGGATGCCTTCTTGATCTTTTCATGGACATACTTGTGAGTGATAGGAGGCATAGGAACATTTGAGGTAGTCTTCCTCCTAGATCCCCTTGGAGGAGTGGGAGCCTGCTCAGCCTTAGAAATTTCTTCATCCTCACTAGCATAGTGCTGCCTAGGAGCTGGATCCATCCTCCAAGGTTCTTCAAGGTTAGGAGGGAGGGCGAGAGGTGAACCATGAGGTTGAGTGTTGATGAGCCTCATCACAAGAGCTGCATATGGAGGAAATTTTTGAAAAGTATGGCATGATGCATATCCTCAAAAATGAAATCCATGACGTCAATGGCAAATCCTTTAGCATTAGGCCCAGCACAAACCACCTTGTGAGCATGATGGAGCAAGTTGACAAGTCCACCCCGGATAGCATCATCATTTCCAGCACTTGGAGCAATGGTGTGGAGAAAGATCCTCAACAACAGATTGTAGAGAGGTTTGAGTCTCTTGGACTCCCTAAACGTGGCATTACTGCCATAGAGAGGTGCAAGCTTGCCTTTGTCTTCACCAAGAGCAGCATCATGCATGCAGTGACCAATAGGAATAGACACGCCACTGAAGGTCTGGTGAATGACTCTAGCAAAATAATAGAAGTTTGCAGTGCATCAGAAGTTACCAGTCATCCATGTCATGGTTCTTGCCTCATCATGATCAAATACAATGGTGGCATATAATTGTTGGACAAGGGTAATGTTGTAGTCCTCATGGAGCTCCATAAGATTATGCAGCCCAAGCTTCTCAGTGATCCAAAGAGTCTCCATGAAATAGGCATTTGCACGCATGTAGGCAAAGTCCATATACTTATGTGGACAAACCGGGGACTTGGTGAGCTTGCGATAGATATCCGTCTTGAACAACTTTTGCTCCTTCCTCCAATAACATGGGTCATCGCTAAATCTTGGCATGTCATAGAACCTCATCTTGCATAGCTCACGGTATTCTTTCTTGGACATGTGGGCTAAGGACTGCAAGTGTCATACTTGGCTCTCTTGGCACGGGGCTCATTCTCAATCCGCTCGGTTTCCCTTCGCATATGGGCAGCATCTGATGAAGCCCGTCCTACAGACGCCTCTACATCTACACCACCAAGCCCCCCAAGTGGACCGATGACTCGCGCTCGAGCCATGATCCTCCAAGCTAAGGTGAATTTGCTCTTGTACTCATGTAACTTCGATACACCCCTGGATGGCTTGCTACTTCCTGTCCTGACACTATGCATCATTAGGTATGAATACGCGAGCGAGAGGAGCGACACTACAGCCAGCAGCCGCTAGGAGCAAGCGGTACTATCGGCCCCAAGAAGCGGTACTACCGCCTGGAGCACCCGGTACTACCGCCCCGGACTAAGAGCTTCCGCCAGCAGTCCTAGTCCTTCCTGGTACCTATGAGCGGTACCACCTCCTTCAACCGAGAATATCATTTTGCGGCCCGAAAGTTAGGGTGGCCAGGCAACGCGGTACCCGAGTTCCCTGATATCATCCACGATGACTATAGTTGGCATGCCAAATACTAAGAGGGTCCTTTTCGGCACGAATTCAACTTCACGTTTCAATACAAAAAATCAGGCTAACGGTCGTCAAGTTGGGTCCCCCCTATCAGCTTTCGCCGTTATGTCGCTGCCGTCATTGCTGCCATGTAGGCTTGCAGCATTGGCGCATGCATCCTTTACGCGTCTGCTTATTCCTCCGGGGCGACAATCTGTGGTCGCGACCATGGCGCGGAGCTAGGACTTGGACAAACCTGCTCGGCCCGTTCTCCTCCCCATCCCGAATCAGAGCTCGCCCTCACCATGACCGCACCATTGGCACGGCGCGGGGACGGGAATTCATTCCCTGGTGAGAACTGTACCCATGCCGACCATGCTCGGTCCTGTTGGTCTCCTCCAGAATCCGAGCTTGCCGTCGCCGTGGTCGCACACGCACCAGCCACGGCGCCTTCCTCTCCGAACCCCAAAGCCACATCCACCTAGTTCGGCACAACGCCAACAAGGTGAAAATGCATCAAGTTTTCTTCTTGTGATTGTAGAAAAACATGTATGTACCGTGGCCGTAGCATACTCTAACAATGTACACATATATTGTTTACTAGATTTTCATTTGAAATTAGTAGCTCCGTGATGACGAAACATAGAGAACCTAAATGGAATGACGATGACGACCATGTTCTGTACTTTGCATTGCATTAACAAGTGCTTGCTGAAGAAGCAAGTTACCAAGAGAGTGGAGTTCATCAGCCATTGCCAAAAAATATGTGAACAAATCAATGAGCGATTCAATGCAAATAAGCGCAGAAAAGCTAGATCCATGTCATCAATCATCAATAGGTGGCACATTCTAGTGATGCGTTCAAATGCATACATGATGTATCATTTGCTTGAAGTGGTTGTTATCCTGAGCAAAAATGCGTGGTATGCACATTACATTTGTATGTTCTATGGTGCAATTTTGTTGTTATGGGCGTGGAAAGAAAAGCTAGGCTTCACTGAATATTACGCAGTTAGGCCTAACTTAGTCTTACACAAATAAGCACAGCTTAGTCTTTACACACATAAGCGTAACTAATGATAAAGATAAAGACAAATGGTTCATCGGATCTGCCAGTATGAGCACTAGGTCCCTGGAGCTGGTGGTATCGTCGAAACGAACCAAAATCTTGCGTTTGGCCGTCTTTCATTCTCCTTCAAATAGTACGACCCCACTGATGAGCCAATTGTATGCCCCCTCCCCTCGACGTGGATTCGGCTCTAGGTCGGATCTAGAGTGTCAACATGATAGGCGCGTGAGTGTGCAGCAAACACACAGTCTGCTATCAACACTGGAAGTGCTGGCACCTCAGCAACAACACCAGCATGTTCTTCCTGGACTCTGGTAGCAGCCTCAATAGGTATTTCGTCAGCTTCACCAGCAACAGCATTAGCAAGTATTTCGTCAGCTTCACCAGCAGTAGCATCACCAAGTATTTCGCCAGCTTCACCAGGAGCAGCAGTAGCTAGTTCTTCGTCAGCTCCACCACCACCAACACCACCACCAGCAGCAGCAGCATCAGGGGCCAGGGCTGCCTGAGCAATTACAGGTTCAACAGCTCTAGGGGCTCCGACAAAGAAATGGTAGTTGATTGATGTACTCATCGTTCGACGTAGAGCTCGTTGGGAACCCCAAGAGGAAGGTATGATGAGCACAGCAGCAAGTTTTTCCTTGGTTATGAAACCAAGGTTTAATCGAACCAGTAGGAGCAAGGAAACACCCCAAAGGTGTTACTAGCTGAGCTTTGGCAGGGCGCACTACTGGTGCTAGTAGCAACGTGGAGACCTGCACAACACAACCACAGAACTTTGTCCCCAACTTGCGATGAGGTTGTCAATCTCACCGTGTTTTGCGGAAAACAAAGGATTAAACGTATCGAATGGAAAGAAGTAAAAGTTTGCAGAAAGTAAACACAAAGCAGTAAAAGATTGTAGATTGTACGTAAAAGACAAGGACCAGGATCCATAGTTCACTAGAGGTGGCTCTCCTTAAGATAGATAACATGTTGGGTGAACAAATTACAGCGGGGCAATTGACAAACACCGAGAAAGCAATACATGCATATACTAATCATCTTGACTCCTTTGAGACTTGATTGGGCATTACAACATAATACATAAACCGCCATCCAACTGCATCTATGACTAATAATCCACCTTCAGGTTATCATCCGAACCCCCTCCAGTATTAAGTTGCAAGCAACAGATTATTGATTTACGAACTGCATGTAAAGTAAACAATACGATTGTTCTATGAACAAAGGATTGTTGTTTTATCCCTAGTAGCAACATCACATCTAGTACCTTAGAGATTTCTGTCACTTCCCTAGATTACCAGAGGCATGAACCCACTGTCGAGCATAAATACTAACTCTTAGAGTTGCTAGCATCTACTTGGCCAAGATAGCTACTAACAACGGAAAGCATGCAAGATCACAAATAACAAAGACATGATAGAATCAATAATCAATCTGAAATAGCATCTCAATATCCATCGGATCCCCGCAAACACAACATGTATGATTACAAATAGATGATCTTGATCATGAACGGAGCTCACAAGATCTAAACATGAAAGCACAAAGGAGGAGAACCAGCCATCTAGCTACTACATGGATCCGTAGTCCAAGGATGAACTACTCACGCATCACACCGGATGCTTGCATGGTGATGAAGAAGGCCTCCAGGGTGAATTCCCCTCTCTGGCTGGGTTTTCGTCCCGAGGGAAATATATAGGCAGAAGGAGAGGCCGAGGGGGTGTCGGGAGCGGCCACACCACCCCCTGGCGCGGGCCAGGCTTGGCCGCGCGGCCAGGTGGTGTGGTGGCTCCCTGGCCCTTCTCCGTCTCGTATTCTGGCACTTGATCCCTTCCGGAAAAATAGGCACTTTGGCTTTTGTCCCGTCCAATTCCGAGAATATTCATTTTCTGACTTTCCTGGAACCAAAAACAGCAGAAAACAGGCAGCTGGCACTGTGGCTCTTGTTAATAGATTAGTCCAAGAAATCATATGAAAAGTACTCCAAAGTTGGAACAAAACACAAGAAAGTGGATAAAACCAAGCATGGAACATCAAAAATTATAGATACATTAGCAATGTATCAACATCCCCAAGCTTAACTCCTGCTCGTCCTCGAGTAGGTAAGTGATAAAAAGAAAGAATAATTTTTGAGGTGGCATGCACCATCAAATACTTGATCAAAGTATTTGCAAAACATTCAAAGCATGGATCATAGTACTTCAATCATAACATGAAAGACAAAGTTCTAGCAATAAGCAAAGAAACTATGATGCAACATGAAAATGCACAAACAAAAGATTCATGAATAACATGCTTTGCAAGACGTTTGTTTGTTTCACATAAAGAAAACATAGCATAATAGTATTCAGCTTGTCCCTCAATAGAGTAGCAAATATAAATGCATAGGACACCTTCAAAGTTCATAAGAGTGACTAGACACAATAGTTTAAAACAAGCAATAACAAGTTATGCATCAATCAACTAGTCTTGGGGCAATGCACATAGAACTAAGAATGGCCACTATGCTCTCAAAGTAGGTGCATAAAGATAGAAGGTGGAGACTCAATATAATGGTGGAAGAAAGGCCTTTTGTAAAAGGAAGTAGGGATTCAAGTCTCATAAAGAGCTTCCAAAAATTATGGTACTTGTAGCTTTCAGCTCTCATTGCCCCTATCATAAGCATCTTGAAGGTGATTAAGGTTGAAGTGACACAACTAAGAGGATATGCTTGACAAGTTATAAACCGAAATCTCATGCCCCTTACTTACGAAGACCAATCCTCATGCTACTCAACTTCAGTCACGAGTAAGCTCTTGTCATTGAAGTATATGTGTATCATTAAGAACCGCCAATAGGGTACCCCTTGCACATGATACGGGAGCTTTCCCATAATCAAAATGACAAGGCAAGCAGACAATGTGCATCTCAGCAATCTTTTTATTTGCTATTTGCATAGGTTTTTATTGAGGATGCTTCATAGAGTGCTCATTATGGTGATGCTGCAAGTTTCCACCATGATTAGGCATGGATTAGGCTAGCGGCTGAGGCGTTTCTCTAACACACATACAAACTCCATGATCTTACAAGTTCCACTTTTATTTCACACCGCCAGGATCCGTAAGCAAAAGAACATGATATCAACGTGGTATAAAGTACAAGTGCAATGTTGAAAGCGTTCCCCATGGTACATGGTTCTACTAATTTCAACTTATAAAGCACAAGAATATACGCAACAAAGAAGGACCCAATGGTTCAAGTTTATTAGAGGCAAAAAAGTAAAGTGTGCCATCAAGTTCGTGAGAGCTTTAATCACTAGTTTTCTCATAACAAGTGGAAGGTAAACAAAAGCATGAATATACTTGGAATAGCATAAGCTAGTAGGTAGGTATGGTGGACTCTTTGGAATAACTTGGTTTAGGGAGTTGGATGCATGAGTGGAACTCATACTTTGTTGTGGAGGCTAGCAAAAGACTAGGAGCGACAAACTAAGAGAGCAATAATGGCCATAATCATGCAGAGCGACAAAACATCATTGATCAAAGCATAAAGTGATACTACAAGTTGAAAACTAAAGGATCATAAAGGCTATGGTGACTTTGGATAGTCATAACATGGTGTGAGCATGTGCCAAGTCAACCCAAATAAAACATCAAAGGAGAATACCACTATACTATGCTTTAATATGCTAAAACAACGCATGATTCATCCAAGGCACATTAAGAAATCTCAATTGTTTATAACAAGTCATGATACAGCAAAGAATACTAAGCATAAAGCCAAAACAATATCAAGCATGGCATGACAAAGCATAGGCCACAGTCAAAAACGAGCTCTTTTTACCACATAAGTATGAACTTTCCTACTCTTTTCCAAACCAAACCAAACTATTTGCAAACCAAAGTATGAAAGAGGGGGTCCAACCAATTTATGCAGCAAACTAAGCAAACCAATCAAACTAAAAACCAAAACAAAAACGAAAAAGAAGACGCTCCAAGAAAAACACAACTGTGCATGAAACAATAAAAATGAAGCGTTTGGAAGAAACCTGGAATTTTTATTGATGAAGAAGGGGATGCCTTGGGCATCCCCAAGCTTTGATGCTTGTACTTCTTAGATATTTCTTGGGGTGACACGCGTGGCATCCCCAAGCTTGAGCTTTAGTCCATCCTTCATCTCATTAGTCATTCCTTCCATACACGTGAAAATTTTCCTTCATACAAAACTTCACACAATCTCATTAGCAACATTAGTGCACTTAAGATAAATAAGTCTTAAGGTTCATTTTTAACACCAAATAAACTTCCATTAGAACACTAGCTACTGTAGCACTTCCCTCAAAAAGCTCAATTCCCAAAAAGAACTCAAAAAGGAACCCACAGAAAGCATGCAGAAAATGGCAGAAATCTGTCAAAACAGACCAACAGGTAAACACGAATTTTTTCGAAGACCTTCTGTTGCTCAAATTAAAAAGTGTTGAACTAATAAAAGTTATATAACAACCTGGGGCAGAAGCACAAAAACTTACAGCTAAATACGACATACAGAGCTCTCTCACGAATTTTTACGGTGAAGCACAAAAATCTGTTTCGGGACAGCAACTTTCCCAATCATTACGTCACTCTCATTAGAGGTTACTCTTGGCACAAAAAGCAAATAAAAAGGATAAGGAGAGGTTATTACTGAAGTAATAATTTCAAGACTCATCTAAAACTTTTGGGTTATCTCCCAATAAGTACTTTTCTTTAACGCCTTTAAGTTAGGCATAAGAAGCAAGAAAAAGGATCAAGTATTCTCAAATGAAGAAGCATTAAGACCAAATTTTGTTTTCATAGGAGAAGCAAAAGAAATCTTTTCTCTCTTTTTAGGGAAGTGTTCTATACCTTTATTGAGTGGGAGTTGATATTTAATGGTGCCTTCTTTCATATCAATGATGGCACCAACAGTTCTAAGAAAAGGTCTTCCCAAAGTAATAGGACAAGAAGCATTGTATTCAACATCCAAAACATAGAAATCAATGGGGACATAGGAATTGTTAACCATAATAAGACATCATTAAGACTCCCCATGAGTTTCTTTTTAGCATTAGCATTAAGTGGGACATTCAAATAACAATCCTCAAGAGGAGGCAAATCAATCATATCATAAATCCTTCTAGGCATAATAGAAACACTACTATCAAGATCACACAAAGCTTTGAAATCAAAGTCATTCACTTTCATATTAATGATGGGTTCCCAACCATCCTCTTGTTTTATAGGAATAGAAGCTTTATGTTTCATCTTTTATTCTTTAATCTTTATGAGAGCATCAGTAATGTGTTTTGTAAAGGCCATATTCATAGCACTAGCATTAGGACTTTTAGCAAGCTTTTGTAGGAACTTAATAAATTTAGAGATATTGATCAAAATCAACTTTATCATCTAAAGTAGTAGAACTATTACTAGCCTCAACACTAGTGGTGGTGATAGTAGAAACACTAATGTTCTCTTTCCCACTTAGCATGTAATTCAGCTAATAGTCTAACATTTTCATCAATTCTTACTTGTATAGCATTGGTAGCTACAAAGGGATTGTCATTAGTTTTAGGTTTAGCAGCCATTTTATTCAAAGTAGATTGAGCTTCATCCAAAGATGCTATCTTTCTTTTAGCATTAGAGAGTTTTTCCTCAATAGTTTTATTGAAAGCAGTTTGTTTACTAATAAACTCTTTAAGCATAACTTCAAGTTCAGAGGGAGCACTCTTATTATTATTGTAAGAATTTCCATAAGCATTACCATTGTTGGGAGGATATGGCTTATAATTGTTGTTACCAAAATTGTTCCTATAAGCATTATTACCATAAGCATTGTTGCCAAAGTTGTTATTTCTTATGAAGTTCACATCAACTTGCTCTTCTTGAGAAACCAAAGAAGCTAGAGGAACATTATTTGGATCAATATGGGCTTTCCCATTAACAAGCATAGACATAATTATATCAATCTTATCACTCAAGGAGGAGGTTTCCTCAACAGAATTTACCTTCTTACCTTGTGGAGCTCTCTCAGTATGCCATTCAGAATAATTAACCATCATATTGTCCAGAAGTTTTGTTGCAGCACCCAAAGTGATGGTCATAAAGGTACCTCCAGCAGTAGAATCCAATAGGTTACTATTCCTAGTTAAGGAATTCAACCATTCTTTAGCTTTTCCTCTCAAAGAGAAAGGAAACAATTTCAGCTTAATAATATCACCATCTATATCCCTATGCTTTTGCATCTCACAAAGTTCAACAAAGTTATTTAGATGGGAAGCAGCATCTTCATTACCAATACCAGAAAATTGCTCTCTCATAACAAGATTGAGTAAAGCAGGTTTTATCTCAAAGAAAGTATTTTTAGCCACAGGTGGAGCAATAGGTGTGCTCATAAAATCATTGTTGTTGGTGCTACTGAAGTCACACAACTTAGTGTTTTCAAGAGTAGTCATTTTTTTGGGTTTTCAAATAAGAAAGCAAACTAGTAAAACTAATTTTTTTTGTGTTTTTGAATAACAAAACAAGCAAACAAAGCAAAAAGAAAACTAAGCAAAACAAAAACAACAAAGTAAAGAGATTGGTTATGAGGGACTCCCCGGCAACGGCGCTAGAAAATCTTGATGTACTCGTCGTTCGACGTAGAGATCGTTGGGAACCCCAAGAGGAAGGTATGATGAGCACAACAACAAGTTTTCCCTCGGTTATGAAACCAAGGTTTAATCGAACCAGTAGGAGCAAGGAAACACCCCAAAGGTGTTACTAGCTGAGCTTTGGCAGGGCGCACTACCTGTGCTAGTAGCAACGTGGAGACCTGCACAACACAACCACAAAACTTTGTGCCCAACTTGCGATGAGGTTGTCAATCTCACCATGTTTTGCGGAAAACAAAGGATTAAACGTATCGAATGGAAAGAAGTAAAAGTTTGCAGAAAGTAAACACAAAGCAGTAAAAGATTGTAGATTGTATGTAAAAGACAAGGACCGGGATACATAGTTCACTAGAGGTGGCTCTCCTTAAGATAGATAACATGTTGGGTGAACAAATTATAGCGGGGAAATTGATAAACACCGAGAAAGTAATACATGCATATACTAATCATCATGACTCCTTTGAGACTTGATTGGGCATTACAACATAATACATAGACCGCCATCCAACTGCATCTATGACTAATAATCCACCTTCAGGTTATCATCCGAACCCCCTCCAGTATTAAGTTGCAAGCAACAGATTATTGCTTTATGAACTGTGTGTAAAGTAAACAATATGATTGTTCTATGAACAAAGGATTGTTGTTTTCTCCCTAGTAGCAACAGCACATCTAGTACCTTAGAGATTTCTGTCACTTCCCCAGATTACCAGAGGCATGAACCCACTATCGAGCATAAATACTAACTCTTGGAGTTGCTAGCATCTACTTGGCCAAGATAGCTACTAACAACGGAAAGCATGCAAGATCACAAATAACAAAGTCATGATAGAATCAATGATCAATCTGAAATAGCATCTCAATATCCATCGGATCCCTGCAAACACAACATGTATGATTACAAATAGATGATCTTGATCATGAACGGAGCTCACAAGATCTAAACATGAAAGCACAAAGGAGGAGAACCAGCCATCTAGCTACTACATGGATCCGTAGTCCCAGGATGAACTACTCACGCATCACACCGGAGGCTTGCATGGTGATGAAGAAGGCCTCAAGGGTGAATTCCCCTCTCCGGCAGGGTGCCGAGAAGAGCTTCAGATCCCTCCTGATCTAGGGATGGAGATGACGGCGGCTACAGACTCTTTCGTGGATTTTTGATCGGGCCCTTAGGGTTTTCGTCCTGAGGGCAATATATATGTGGAAGGAGAGGCCGAGGGGGTGCCAGGAGAGGCCACACCACCCCCTAGCGTGGGCCAGGCCTGGCCGCGCGGCCAGGTGTTGTGGTGGCTCCCTGGCCCTTCTCCGTCTCGTATTCTGGCACCTGATGACTTCCGGAAAAATAGGCACTTTGGCTTTTGTCCCGTCCAATTCCGAGAATATTCATTTTCTGACTTTCCTGGAACCAAAAACAGCAGAAAACGGGCAGCTGGCACTGTGGCTCTTGTTAATAGGTTAGTCCAAGAAATCATATGAAAAGTACTCCAAAGTTGGAACAAAACACAAGAAAGTGGATAAAACCAAGCATGGAACATCAAAAATTATAGATACATTTGCAATGTATCATTGATCCCAAGAAACACAGATTGTTCCTTCAGATTGTTGACTTTGCTCCAGACTTGCTCTAATGGGTCTTCGGATGGGCATGCGGACCTCGAGAAAACGTGCCACCGCAGCGATGGGTATGAAGAAAGTTGTGTCCCCATATGTTCTATTGTATCACCAACGATGTTTAGTGCTCCCCTGATATGAATCCACAAGAGTTCATCATGATGTTCCGTGTTGTCTCCGAGAGGTGCCAGGAACCATCACCGTGTCCCAAGTTTAGCATCTGCTACTGCATCTTCGATGACCGGATCTAGAATTATGCGCGGGGCTGCATGGGTACCTGCGTGTTACTAACAATCAGTAAGCAGAATTTTGAATGGGATTTTACATGCTATATGACACCATGACTCACCCCAAATGGACGGATCGCAAACACGCACGTCGCCGCTAGGTTCAGTGACCGCATAAATGCGTTGTGGTCTGTACGAAGAGTAGCCGTAGGTGAAGACAGTGTCGACATACTTCTCCGTCCGCAGGAAGTCGTCGCGCAAGACTGTCCATTCCTTGTCTTCTGGGAATCTAATGAATGCGATTGCCTTGTCGAACACCGCTAAGAGGTCGTACTCCCAGTTCTTCCACACCCCCTCTCGCGGTCTATGTGGTAGCTGTACCTTCACGAGCTCAATTTCTGCCATGTTGAACCTATAAGCGGATTCGGAAATGGGCGGTGGCCACCCGCTGTTGAATGCAGTAATGCCGACACCCTTTAAAGATGGCACTGCAAGTCTCTTTGATATGTAGGAATTTTTTAGAGTCCAAGTACTCCCATCCTGGGATAAAAGGACCAGCCACTCGCCGTTGCCATCCACCCAGTTCTGGTCATCTCTCATATCCGTCTCTTCTTCTTCCTTGATATTCACCACTACTGATTCCGACCACTTATCCAGCAACATCAGTTTTGCATGAATATTCTGTAGAGTTTGTTGTGAGTTGGTACAATCACCTAGCATGGATTCCATTGCAGATACAATTTGACAACTGGACCTTTATATTAAAGTACACAAAATATCGCCTAAATACGAGTGTCTCCTCAGATATCGCCTAAATTGTGCCTATGTCACTACGAAGATACTCAATATATGGAGTAGGAGCAGAGCCCCCCAGATCAGGGCATAACAGCCTTAAATCGTCTAATCTGTTTGTTTTTATTTTAGGAAACAGAATATCACCTAGCAGGCATTCCATTGCAAAATCAAAATTGACAACTCGCCTATTACCTAAAGTAAGACTGTGTCACTACGAAAATACCAGAATATCAGGTACGAGCAGAGCTTGCACTGCACAGAATAGTCTTAAATGGTTCGATTTGTTCAAATCGCGCATGCACACAACACGTTCGACGAAAGGAACATAGGATTCCGATGAGAGTTCAGCACATATGAATCAACGATATGACTGAACGAATAAGCTAGATACTGGAACTTACGTGGCCATCGCGGTCGTCTGGCCATTTGCTATTATCGGGGTAAAGAAGGCCTGGCGTGCCGAACGGTTGTTCGTCCATGTTCCGCATCGTCACGCGGTAGCCGGGGATGCAGCGAGCGAGGCGGCCGCCTGAGATGATGTCCAACTCCGAGGCAATCCTGTGCATGTTCGTGGCGTTGAGGTTCGGCCATCCCCAATCCTCGCGGTAGCGGTCGCCCTGGCCATCCGCGTCGTCGTCGCATGCCTTTCGCTTCAGCCTGCTGCTACCCCAAGCTCTACCCATAGAGGCAAATGGAGTCTAGAATCCGGTAGATTAATGGAGGCATTGTGATGAGGAGGCGGATGGATTCGAGAGAGGGTGGAATCAGGGATGGGGGCAGTTGTTCGAGTGGGGAGCGAATCTGCAAGGAACCGCCACCGCCGCTGATTCTCGTCCGCGTGGAAGAAAAGAACGGGGGGCGTAATTATTGAGGGCGGGCACCGGAACCGTCTAGAGGAAGTGAAAAAATAAATTGTAAAAGGGAATGTGCGGCCCGCCTGTCAGTGAGTGAAGGTCCGCATGCGTAAACGTGCCTACATTTGAATTGATTCCACCACATGCAAGTGGTGCAGAACAAATTTTAGGAAGTGTTAACGTCGACGTGTAAAATCGCCGTTTTTCGCCACCTTCACCCTACTACGAACGGTCGTGCACCATTCCAGATATTGGTAAGGGCGGTTCCAATCTTTCACTTCTCCGTCTCATTTCCTCCTCCACGGCCTCATCATCTTTCTCCTCCATGGCCTCATCCATTTCCTCCACCACCGCATCACCCTCTTCCTCCGTATCCTTTCCCTCTTGCCTGTAGTCATGGATGCTCTGGACGTCCGAAACAACGGCAGGCAAGAAACTGCGCACTTCGACATTGAAGTACATGGCGGGAAGAAGATCGATGTCGTCTACACCACCGACCCTCGGACGATGAGGAACACTCTGAATAATTTCACGAGTTGGCTGCAGTTTGAAGAAAACAGGTCCGTAGGTCTCGACCTCGAGTACAACCGTGATTGCCGTGGTGCAACTCTCCATGAACGGGCACGTCCTCGTATACCAGCCTTTTTGCGAAAAGGAGGCTGACGGGATCTGGTAGACTTTGCTGTCTTTTTGTTCCTGAATCGTCTGTTTACAAAAGTTATTGCTATATTATTTGTCTGAATTCATTTTCATGCAGGTGGGGCGAAAGCATTAGGGATATGTTTCATGAATTTCTCGTGAACCAACACATAACATTTACCAGTGTTGACATCACGAATGACAGTAAACTACTTGAAAGCCCGACTGTCAACATTAGAATCCCAAAGGAGTGCAGAGTAGACATCTAGGAAATTTACTGGATCCCAGGGATGAAGGGCAGCAAGACCGGGATGGCCGCTCTTGCCTCCGAACTCATAGACCCGTGGTACACTGACATGAAGGACAGATTGCCGAGATGTTCGTGGAGGCGTTTAGGGCACGATTACTGGGAGTATAAGCCACTTTTTGAACCTAATCTGAAGTACGCTGCAATTGACAGGTATGTTAGCCTAAAATCTCGTTCTAGGCATCGCATCATTGAACCACCACCAAGGCAGGTTGTTTGTCCCTGATGCCGGATCGTAGATGAATCTACAAACCGGGGCAAGCGACCGAAGGCATCCTGGGATCGGTTGCCTTCTCCAACAGGCTGGGATATAGACTATTAGTGCATGATTGTTCTGTTTATGAAAATATGTTATTTCATAAGTACACTATGTGAGCAATTATGAACTATTGTGTATTACCTTTGTCAAACTATAATCTGGTTTATGACTGTATCCTCCTCTATAATCTGGGTTTGGTTATGACTTATGACTGTATCACACCTTATGCATGTTAGTCCTGGATTCTGCCGCATGCAAATGGCACAGACAGAATTTGTAAGAATGAATGTTGAGCATACAAAAGAGGGAATGTAATTCATACAGGTTAAGTAGCTAATAGCACAGGGATCATACGAGCTTGGTTCTTACACACAGAATGCTTAGAAAATGCATGCGAGATAAAATACAGGCGAGATAAAACTAGGAACAAAATGCGAAACTACTAGTAGTAAACAGCACACTCACCCACCCGCCAGATCCTATTGAGCATCTCGTAGCAGACATACGTGTCCCTGGCTGCGTACTTGATCGCATCGTAATCCAGGTGCCTCCACTCCCATCGCTCGTGCAGGTGCTTCGGGAACTCGATTTTCATGCCGGTGTACTTGCGGTCGATGATGTCGGAAGTGAGTCTAGCCATGCCGGCTTTCCCCGTACCGCCATCCGGGTACCTCCACAAACGTTGGAGATCGACGTGATTGACGACATGAACGAGGAGATCCCGTTCTAGCTTCGAAGTGTCGTTCTTGATGTCGATGCTGGCGAAGTAGATCTCCCTCCTGTGTAGGAACTCGCGAAGCTCCGGGCATACAAATTTGGCCCTACATACATGATATAGTAGGTAGTGGTTGCACATGGACAGCTGCAAAAGTGCCGTCCTCTTCCTATCTCTGGTATACTCAAGGTCAAGGCCGACGATCTTGTACATGTCCATCGGATTTTGTAGCCACCGCTCGTACATTGCGATGACCTTGGCCACCTCCGCTGGCGCATTTGTGTGGATGACCGTCAGCTTGGTGGTACCATGGGCGGTGACGGTGTACTCGTCGGTGTAGTCGCTCCCGTCGCCGAACAAGCCGTACTCTACGTCCATGGAAGCAGCTAATGCGGCGGCGGTGGCCTAGTTTCGGTAGCGGTGGCTGGGACTGGGCGTGGAGGTGGAGTGATCTGTTGTGGTGGTATGGCCAGGCGGAGGCGGTGCCTGCGGTAGCGTCGATGGTTCTTGCGGTGGCGGCGCCGGCAGAAGGAATGAGTTGGGGATTTTTGCACAGTGATGTGCTGAGGAGACAGAAGGCGATGCTTAAATTCCATTTACCAATATTCTGGTCATACCCATGCGGAAGCAAGTTTGACTGGGCGAGCACCGATGGTTTCCAATCCTAGCGATTAAATTCGGCGTCCGTCCCGGTAGGCGATGGGACGGGTGTGCGACGTGGCTTTGGCGTGGCAGAGACCGATCACGTAGACCACCGTCCCATTGTCGATCCGCAGCGGGTGCGTGGTGCTGACACGACGTAACGTGATAGGACAGAAGGAAGTGTACAAGTTTAAGAAGTGTAAGCATAGACATGGACCTAGCATCCCTGCACCTCGGGGCAGCCGCCCAGCCGATCAGGCCTGCCGATTGCGCAAAGCTTGTCCCGAATTTGCCAAAATGAAGCTCGTTTGCCCATGCTTCTATAAGTTTCTCTGTAGGCCACTTGTGTAAGCATGCACGATAAAGCAACTTTGCAACACACGTGTCGGTGGAATAGCATTAGGTTTCAACGCACCACATAGTTTAGGGATTTAGAATAGCTACATTGTGGAGCTCTAGCCAAATTGCATGGTAAAGCCAAATTCAGCTTTTTGTCAGATTTAGCTATAGCAACATTACTTTGTCCTCACTTTTGCCCTCCCGATATTCCGAAGCCCTCACATGCGCTCGGAGGGGGGTGCCGTCTGGTCAAAGGCTTGGCCGTTACGTGCACCATGACGCCTAAAGTGGCATTTTTAAAGAGCGCCTTTTCCCCTCTATCTCCAAAACGGTAGGGAATCTAGAGCAGCTTCTCTCTTCATTCATTGTTCCTTTTGCGATCGTTTTACCCTAATCTGGTAGCAAATCTAGAGCAGCAAAAGAAACCAGCACCATAAATAAATTCAGTAAATAGAGCAGATGTAGATAAAGCAGCTAATATAGGTTATATAGTACGGTACTTAACGAGGTTCGACAATTAGGATGCTCAGCAGCAGCATCAGCGGACTGCTTCAACACAGACAAGACAAAAGAAGCTGCTTTACAGCAGCAGCTGATTAGTGGCCCCTCGTGGCCTCTGCCAGGAGGGCATCCGCCTCCTCCCTCTGGCGCCTCCTCCACTTCTTGCTGCCCAGCCCCTTGACCTTGGGCACCTTGGGTCCGATCGGGGGCATGCGACCCTCCTCGATAGCCACCTTCTGGAGGTTCCGGAGGTGAAGACCGAGCGCCTGGTGCTTGGCCCTGAAGCCGTGGACATTCACGGACTCGCCGCAGGTCCCCACGTCCTCGACATGCTTCACGAGGGAGTTGAAGTCCGTGCCGCGGAGCCTCCTGGTGGGGCAGAAGGGGCACCTGTACACGTCGCCGGCAAAGAAGTTGTTGTACTGACCAGACTTTAGCCTCCTCAGCACATGACGAGTCTTGGTGTCCTGCGACTCGTCGTCGCTGCGGAGGTCGCTGCTATCCTCCTGTTGAAAAAAACCAGAAGAGTGAAATAAGGACATGATTGAGATACTTTGATTATCGGGATTGATTTTTTGCATAATTAACCGAATGAGATCTCCCGATTATTCCCCAAATCTCAAACCAAATCGAATACCGATCCCAACTATGAACAGGGCGATTGATCGAAAATCGAGATCTAACACAATAGGATTAGCTACTATAAAAAATACGAAAAGCCGAGCCCTAATAACATACGATCTAGCATCCAACGATGGGAACAGGGGAAGAACAAGGGAAGGGGAGAAAATCCTGGTTACCTCAAACCACGGGTCGACGATTCTGGTGTCGTAGGGGTTCTCCGGCCTTATATAGACAACCTCCTCGTAGGGGTCCCAGCCGAGCGGGATCTGTCGGAGACCGGCGGGGGCCTCCTCGCCGGAGGCACCGCGGATGCGGGGTGGTTGATCCATGTGTGGTTTGTGCACATGCAATGACCACTGGTGGATCCATGTTGGTTTTAGTATAAGAACACACATGCAATGACTCTAGTGGTTGATCCATGTTTGTTTGTGGTTTTAGTATAAGAACACACATGCAATGACTCTAGTGGTTGATCCATGTTTGTTTGTGGAAATAACACACATGCAATGACTCTAGTGGTTGATCCATGTGTGGTTTGTGAAAAGAACACACATGCAATGAATCTAGTGTTGGTTTTAATATAAGAACACAGATGCAATGACTCTAGTGGTTGATCCATGTGTGGTTTGTGGAAATAACACATATGCAATGACTATAGTGATTGATTCATGTGTGGTTTGTGGAAATAACACACATGCAATGACTGTAATGGGTCCACATGTGTGGTTTGTGGAAAGAACACACATGCAATGACTCTAGTTGATCCATATGTGGTTTGTGGAAAGAACACACATGCAATGACCACTAGTGGATCCATGTGTGGTTTGTGGAAAAGAACACACATGCAATGACTGTAGTGCTAGTTTGTGGTTTTAGTATAAGAACAAACATGCAATGACTCTAGTGGTGGATCCATTTGTGGTTTGTGGAAAGAACATACATGCAATGACTCTGGTTAATCCATATGTGGTCTGTGGAAAGAACACACATGCAATGACCACTGGTGGATCCATGTGTGGTTTGTGGAAAAGAACACACATGCAATGACTCTAGTGCTGGTTTGTGGTTTTAGTTTAAGAACAAACATGCAATGACTCTAGTGGTTGATCCATGTGTGGTTTGTGGAAAGAACACACATGCAATGACTCTGGTTGAGCCATATGTGGTTTGAAGAAAGAACACACATGCAATGACCACTGGTGGATCCATGTGTGGTTTGTGGAAAAGAACACACATGCAATAACTCTAGTACTGGTTTGTGGTTTTAGTATAAGAACACACACGCAATGACTCTAGTGGTTGATCCATGTGTGGTTTGTGGAAATAACACACATGCAATAACTCTAGTGGTTGATCCATGTGTGGTTTGTTCACATGCAATGACCACTGGTGGATCCATGTTGGTTTTAGTATAAGAACACACATGCAATGACTCTAGTGCTAGTTTGTGGTTTTAGTATAAGAACAAACATCCTATCTCTCTCTCTATCTCTCGTAGAAGCCCAAACCTGTGCCCACTCTGTCTGCTACGCCCTGATTGGTTGTCACAGCTGTCACGCAGATCGTGCGCACCAACCGTTGATCCTGTGTGATCCAACAAGGCTCGTTGCACACGTCGTGCCCTTCACAGGACAGCACGAGAAAGCACGGACGACTCCCTCAACGAGACTTCTACAAGAAGGAACACGATGCTGTCCATGGAAAAAGTGGTCGAGTGGTCATGTCATGTTTAATCTAGTCTGCAAAGGCTACAAGTCTACTACACAGCAGCTGGTCATCCACGGACCACCGGCTATACCATTTTTACTATGCAGCACGTCTGCACTCTCACTTCCGTTAGGCCCCCACCACACGAACCTTCCACGTGGCAGCCGCAGCCGGAATAGCTATCAACCGGGGCCCTCGAGGAGGCCTAAACGTCCCCGCATTAAAAACACAGCCTATCGGCTCCTCCATTCGCACTCATCCACTACTCTCTCTTCCCTATCCAGCAAAACACCAAAATCTTGAACGTACTTGCACGAACCTTCTCCATGAAACCAGTGCGTGGGGGTGAGTGTCCGGGCATCACCGCCGGGGTGGTGCTTCACGCGGCAGATCTAGAGGAGCATCACGCAGCACAGACCGAGGATGATGTGCAGTTCAACCCCTTGGGGGACCATGTGCACGCCGGTGCGTCGGAGGCGCCGATGAGGGCGTGGAGTTCGATGAACATGCTTCACTCGTGTACCCGGAGGTACATCTATTTCTACATGTTTCATATTTTTTGCTCGAGCTTAATCTATCCAGGCGTCATAAAAAAATCTAGTCCTAATGATTAGATGCAACGTACGAACCGGTACATGGAGAGATCTAGTTTGTTCTGAATGAATCCAGATTATTTATTTATTAATAAGTTACCAAGAACAGAAACCACATTAATTTAGGAGCGAGCTGGGGAGACGGCCGTAATGAACTGCTGAACCTATATAGACATGTTATTGCATCGAAAGTAACTTGGAATGGTGGAAGGAATATATATTTATTATTTTGCTCATTTCGGTTTGTATTCATACATTACAGGTGTATTCAAGTGAGATGGACTCTGACAAGGAGACCAGGGACAACAAGAGCCGCCATGTCATGAAGAAGCTCAAGAGCGGGATAATCCCTTTCCGCACTCGACTTGGGGAGCTCAGGTGCCCTTTCTGTAAGAAAGGAGTCAACCCGAGGATTGCCAGCTTGATTCCGCATGCGGTTGGCATCGGTAAAAGCCCGGCTAGTAAACACAAGTCGGCGACCAAAGCTAAGCACGCTGCTTATGCCAAGTTCCTGAGGGAGTATGTCAAGAACGGCCTAGTGTCCCCTTACTTAGGAATCAGCAACTCCTAGCCGACCAACCCCGTCACTATGTTGGCCCGACCACTAATAATATTTAGTTCTCTTACCGTATCTAGACCCTTAAACTATGTGTATTTCTATTTTCGTACCCTTCAAAATATATTCAAGTTCATCTCTTTATGTTGTTAAAGTTCCGGTGGCATACTAGTTATTTTGCATGGATAGAGGGGTGCCCCTGACAGATATAAGGGTTATCTTGTCCGCTAGATCACAGAGGATCAACGGTTGGTGGAAAAAACTGAGTACAACTGAATCGCCATGGTTAGACACGAGGGAAAAAAACGTGACTCACCGTACGCGTGTGCGGTGCACGGGGCCATAGCGGACATGTGTGGCCGTGCATGGTGCATTAGCCTATGCGGTGCACGGTAGGGCAACGAAATGCCACTTCCCTTCTCCTTTAATAGAGGCATCCCCACTCCCACTCCCACTCATCACGCACTCGCTCACTCAACCGTTTCCACTGTCTCATCACCTTCTGCCAATGCCCAACAAAACCCCAACCACGCCGGTGATGGAGAAGATCGGCGCGGTGGCCATCGGCGCCTCCAAAGCAGCCGGCGAGGAGCCCCCCATCCCCCTAGAGTCATTGCATGTGTGTTATTTCCACAAACCACACATGGATCAACCACTAGAGTCATTGCATGTGTGTTCTTACACTAAAACCACAAACCCGTACTAGAGTCATTGCATGTGTGTTCTTTTCCACAAACCACACATGGATCCACCAGTGGTCATTGCATGTGTGTTCTTTCCTGAAACCACATATGGATCAACCAGAGTCATTGCATGTGTGTTCTTTCCACAAACCACACATGGATCAACCACTAGAGTCATTGCATGTCTGTTCTTATACTAAAACCACAAACCAGCACTAGAGTCATTGCATGTGTGTTCTTTTCCACAAACCACACATGGATCCACCAGTGGTCATTGTATGTGTGTTCTTATACTAAAACCAACAGGGATCCACCAGTGGTCATTGCATGTGTGTTCTTTCCACAAACCACACATGGATCAACCACTAGAGTCATTGCATGTGTGTTGTTTCCACAAACCACACATGGATCAACCACTAGAGTCATTGCATGTGTGTTCTTATACTAAAACCAACATGGATCCACCAGTGGTCATTGCATGTGCAGAAACCACACATGGATCAACCACTAGAGTCATTGCATGTGGGTTATTTCCACAAACCACACATGGATCAACCACTAGAGTCATTGCATGTGTATTCTTACACTAAAACTACAAACCAGTACTAGAGTCATTGCATGTGTGTTCTTTTCCACAAACCACACATGGATCCACCAGTGGTCATTGCATGTGTGTTCTTTCCATAAACCACATATGGATCAACCAAAGTCATTGCATGTGTGTTCTTTCCACAAACCACACATGGATAAACCACTAGAGTCATTGCATGTTTGTTCTTATACTAAAACCACAAACCAGCACTAGAGTCATTGCATGTGTGTTATTTTCCACAAACCACACATGGATCCACCAGTGTTCATTGCATGTGTGTTCTTTCCACAGACCACATATGGATCAACCAGAGTCATTGCATGTGTGTTCTTTCCACAAACCACACATGGATCAACCAGTAGAGTCATTGCATGTTTGTTCTTATACTAAAACCACAAACTAGCACTAGAGTCATTGCATGTGTGTTCTTTTCCACAAACCACACATGGATCCACATTGGTCATTGCATGTGTGTTCTTTCCACAAACCACATATGGATCAACCAGAGTCATTGCATGTGTGTTCTTTCCACAAACCACACATGTGGACCGATTACAGTCATTGCATGTGTGTTATTTCCACAAACCACACATGGATCAACCACTAGAGTCATTGCATATGTGTTATTTCCACAAACCACACATGGATCAACCACTAGAGTCACTGCATGTGTGTTCTTATACTAAAACCAACACTAGACTCATTGCATGTGTGTTCTTTTCACAATCAACACATGGATCAACCACTAGAGTCATTGCATGTGTGTTATTTCCACAAACAGACATGGATCAACCACTAGAGTCATTGCATGTGTGTTCTTATACTAAAACCAACATGGATCCACGAGTGGTCATTGCATGTGTGTTCTTTCCACAAACCACACATGGATCAACCACTAGAGTCATGGCATGTGTGTTATTTCCACAAACCACACATGGATCAACCACTAGAGTAATTGCATGTGTGTTCTTATACTAAAACCACAAACCAGTACTAGAGTCATTGCATGTGTGTTCTTTTCCACAAACCACACATGGATCCACCAGTGGTCATTGCATGTGTGTTCTTTCCACAAACCACACATGGATCATCCAGAGTGATTGCATGTGTGTTCTTTCCACAAACCACACATGGATCAACCACTATAGTCATTGGATGTTTGTTCTTATACTAAAACCACAAACCAGCACTAGAGTCATTGCATGTGTGTTATTTTCCACAAACCACACATGGATCCACCAGTGGTCATTGCATGTGTGTTCTTTCCAGAAACCACATATGGATCAACCAGAGTCATTGCATGTGTGTTCTTTCCACAAACCACACATGGATCAACCACTAGAGTCATTGCATGTTTGTTCTTATACTAAAAGCACAAACCAACACTAGAGTCATTGCATGTGTGTTCTTTTCCACAAACCACACATGGATCCACTAGACTCAGTGCATGTGTGTTCTTTTCCACAAACAACTTATGGATCAACCAGTGGTCATTGCATGTGTGTTCTTTCCATAAACCACATGTGGACCCATTACAGTCATTGCATGTGTGTTATTTCCACAAACCACACATGGATCAACCACTAGAGTCATTGCATATGTGTTATTTCCACAAACCACACATGGATCAATCACTAGAGTCATTGCATGTGTGTTCTTATACTAAAACCAACACTAGAGTCATTGCATGTGTGTTCTTTTCACAAACCACACATGGATCAACCACTAGAGTCATTGCATGTGTGTCATTTCCATAAACAAACATGGATCAACCACTAGAGTCATTGCATGTGTGTTCTTATACTAAAACCAACATAGATCCACCAGGGGTCATTGCATGTGTGTTCTTTCCACAAAACACACATGGATCAACCACTAGAGTCATTGCATGTGTGTTATTTCCACAAACCAACATGGATCAACCACTAGAGTCATTGCATGTGTGTTCTTATACTAAAACCACAAACCAGTACTAGAGTCATTGCATGTGTGTTCTTTTCCACAAACCACACATGTATTTACCAGTGGTCATTGCATGTGTGTTCTTTCCAGAAACCACATATGGATCAACCAGAGTCATTGCATGTGTGTTCTTTCCACAAACCACACATGGATCAACCACAAGAGTCATTGCATGTTTTTTCTTATACTAAAACCACAAACCAGCACTAGAGTCATTGCATGTGTGTTCTTTTCCACAAACCACACATGCATCCACCAGTGGTCATTGCATGCGTGTTCTTTCCACAAACCACATATGGATCAACCACTAGTCATTGCATGTGTGTTATTTCCACAAACCACACATGGATCAACCACTAGAGTCATTGCATGTTTGTTCTTATACTAAAACCACAAACCAGCACTAGAGTCATTGCATGTGTGTTCTTTTCCACAAACCACACATGGATCCACCACTAGAGTCATTGCATGTGTGTTCTTTCGACAAACCACATATGGATCCACCAGAGTCATTGAATGTGTGTTCTTTCCACAAACCACACATGTGGACCCAGTAGAGTCATTGCATGTTTGTTCTTATACTAAAACCACAAACCAGCACTAGATATTGCATGTGTGTTCTTATACTAAAACCAACATGGATCCACCAGTGGTCACTGCATGTGTGTTCTTTCCAGAAACCACACATGGATCAACCACTAGAGTCATTGCATTTGTGTTCTTATACTAAAACCAACACTAGAGTCATTGCATGTGTGTCCTTTCCACAAACCACACATGGATCAACCACTAGAGTCATTGCATGTCTGTTCTTATACTAAAACCACAAACCAACACTAGAGTCATTGCATGTGTGTTCTTATACTAAAACCAACATGGATCCACTAGTGGTCACTGCATGTGTGTTCTTTCCACAAACCACACATGGATCAACCACTAGAGTCATGGCATGTGTGTTATTTCCACAAACCACACATGGATCAACCACTAGAGTAATTGCATGTGTGTTCTTATACTAAAACCACAAACCAGTACTAGAGTCATTGCATGTGTGTTCTTTTCCACAAACCACACATGGATCCACCAGTGGTCATTGCATGTGTGTTCTTTCCACAAACCACACATGGATCATCCAGAGTGATTGCATGTGTGTTCTTTCCACAAACCACACATGGATCAACCACTATAGTCATTGCATGTTTGTTCTTATACTAAAACCACAAACCAGCACTAGAGTCATTGCATGTGTGTTATTTTCCACAAACCACACATGGATCCACCAGTGGTCATTGCATGTGTGTTCTTTCCACAAACCACACATGGATCAACCACTAGAGTCATTGCATGTGTGTTATTTCCACAAACCAACATGGATCAACCACTAGAGTCATTGCATGTGTGTTCTTATACTAAAACCACAAACCAGTACTAGAGTCATTGCATGTGTGTTCTTTTCCACAAACCACACATGGATCCACCCGTGGTCATTGCATGTGTGTTCTTTCCAGAAACCACATATGGATCAACTAGAGTCATTGCATGTGTGTTCTTTCCACAAACCACACATGGATCAACCACTAGAGTCATTGCATGTTTGTTCTTATACTAAAACCACAAACCAGCACTAGAGTCATTGCATGTGTGTTCTTTTCCACAAACCACACATGCATCCACCAGTGGTCATTGCATGCGTGTTCTTTCCACAAACCACATATGGATCAACCACTAGTCATTGCATGTGTGTTCTTTCCACAAACCACACATGGATCAACCACTAGAGTCATTGCGTGTTTGTTATACTAAAACCACAAACCAGCACTAGAGTCATTGCATGTGTGTTCTTTTCCACAAACCACACATGCATCCACCAGTGGTCATTGCATGCGTGTTCTTTCCACAAACCACATATGGATCAACCACTAGTCATTGCATGTGTGTTCTTTCCACAAACCACACATGGATCAACCACTAGAGTCATTCCATGTTTGTTCTTATACTAAAACCACAAACCAGCACTAGATTCATTGCATGTGTGTTCTTTTCCACAAACCACACATGGATACACCACTAGAGTCATTGCATGTGTGTTCTTTCCACAAACCACATATGGATCAACCAGAGTCATTGAATGTGTGTTCTTTCCACAAACCACACATGTGGACCCAGTAGAGTGATTGCATGTTTGTTCTTATACTAAACCACAAACCAGCACTAGATATTGCATGTGTGTTCTTATACTAAAACCAACATGGATCCACCAGTGGTCACTGCATGTGTGTTCTTTCCAGAAACCACACATGGATCAACCACTAGAGTCATTGCATTTGTGTTCTTATACTAAAACCAACACTAGAGTCATTGCATGTGTGTCCTTTCCACAAACCAAACATGGATCAACCACTAGAGTCATTGCATGTCTGTTCTTATACTAAAACGACAAACCAGCACTAGAGTCATTGCATGTGTGTTCTTATACTAAAACCAACATGGATCCACTAGTGGTCACTGCATGTGTGTTCCTTCCACAAACCGCACATGGATCAACCACTAGAGTCATTGCATGTGTGTTCTTATACTAAAACCAACACTAGAGTCATTGCATGTGTGTTCTTTCCACAAACCACACATGGATCAACCACTAGAGTCGTTGCATGTGTGTTATTTCCACAAATCACACATGGATCAACCACTAGAGTCATTGCATGTGTGTTCTTATTCTAAAACCACAAACCAGTACTAGAATCATTGCATGTGTGTTCTTTTCCAAAACCACACATGGATCCACCAGTGGTCATTGCGTGTGTGTTCTTTCCACAAACCACATATGGATCAACCAGAGTCATTGCATGTGTGTTCTTTCCACAAACCACACATGGATCAACCACTAGAGTCATTGCATGTTTGTTCTTATACTAAAACCACAAACCAGCACTAGAGTCAGTGCATGTGTGCTCTTTTCCACAGACCACACATGGATCCACCAGTGGTCATTGTATGTGTGTTCTTTCCACAAACCACACATGGATCAACCACTAGAGTCATTGCATGTTTGTTCTTATACTAAAACCACAAACCGACACGAGAGTCATTGCATGTGTGTTCTTTTCCACAAACCACACATGGATTAACTACTAGAGTAATTGCATGTGTGTTATTTCCACAAACAAACATGGATCAACCACTAGAGTCATTGCATGTGTGTTCTTATACTAAAACCAACATGGATCCACCAGTGGTCATTGCATGTGTGTTCTTTCCACAAACCACACATGGATCAACCACTAGAGTCATTGCATGTGTGTTTTCTTTCAACAAACCACATATGGATCAACCAGTGGTCATTGCATGTGTGTTCTTTCCACAAACCACACATGTGGACCCACTAGAGTCATTGCATGTTTGTTCTTATACTAAAACCACAAACCAGCACTAGAGTCATTGCATGTGTGTTCTTTTCCACAAACCACACATGGATGCACTAGACTCATTGCATGTGTGTTCTTTTCCACAAAAAACTTATGGATCAACCAGTGGTCATTGCATGTCTGTTCTTTCCACAAACCACATGTGGACCCATTACAGTTATTGCATGTGTGTAATTTCCACAAACCACACATGGATCAACAAATAGAGTCATTGCATCTGTGTTATTTCCACAAACCACACATGGATCAACCACTAGAGTCATTGCATGTGTGTTCTTATACTAAAACCAACACTACAGTCATTGCATGTGTGTTCTTTTCACAAACCACATATGGATCAACCACTAGAGTCATTGGATGTGTGTTATTTCTACAAACCACACATCGATCAACCTCTAGAGTCATTGCATGTGTGTTCTTTTCCACAAACCACACATGGATCCACCAGTGGTCATTGTATGTGTGTTCTTTCCACAAACCACATATGGATCAACCAGAGTCATTACATGTGTGTTCTTTCCACAAACCACACATGGATCAACCACTAGAGTCATTGCATGTTTGTTCTTATACTAAAACCACAAACCAGCACTAGAGTCATTGCATGTGTGTTCTTTTCCACAAACCACACATGGATCCACCAATGGTCATTGCATGTGTCTTCTTTCCACAAACCACATATGGATCAACCACTAGTCATTGCATGTGTGTTCTTTCCACAAACCACACATGGATCAACCACTAGAGTCATTGCATGTTTGTTCTCATACTAAAACGACAAACCAGCACTAGAGTCATTGCATGTGTATTCTTTTCCACAAACCACACATGGATCCACTAGACTCATTGCATGTTTGTTCTTTTCCACAAACAACTTATGGATCAACCAGTGGTCATTGCATCTGTGTTCTTTCGACAAACCACATGTGGACCCATTACAGTCATTGCATGTGAGTTATTTCCACAAACCACACATCGATCAACCACTAGAGTCATTGCATATGTGTTATTTCCACAAACCACACATCGATCAACCACTAGAGTCATTGCATGTGTGTTCTTATACTAAAACCAACACTAGAGTCATTGCATGTGTGTTCTTTTCACAAACCACACATGGATCAACCACTAGAGTCATTGCATGTGTGTTATTTCCACAAACAAACATGGATCAACCACTAGAGTCATTGCATGTGTGTTCTTATACTAAAACCAACAGGTATCCACCAGTGGTCATTGCATGTGTGTTCTTTCCACAAAACACACATGGATCGACCACTAGAGTCATTGCATGGGTGTTATTTCCACAAACCAACATGGATCAACCACTAGAGTCATTGCATGTGTGTTCTTATACTAAAACCACAAACCAGTACGAGAGTCATTGCATGTGTGTTCTTTTCCACAAACCACACATGGATCCAATAGTGGTCATTGTATGTGTGTTCTTTCCACAAACCACATATGGATCAACCAGAGTCACTGCATGTGTGTTCTTTCCACAAAGCACACATGGATCAACCACTAGAGTCATTGCATGTTTGTGCTTATACTAAAACCACAAACCAGCACTAGAGTCATTGCATGCTTGTTCTTTTCCACAAACCACACATGGATACACTAGTGGTCATTGCATGTGTGTTCTCTCCACAAACCACATATGGATCAACCACTAGTCATTGCATGTGTGTTCTTTCCACAAACCACACATCGATCAACCACTAGAGTCATTGCATGTTTGTTCTTATACTAAAACCACAAACCAACACTAGAGTCATTACATGTGTGTTCTTTTCCACAAACCACACATGGATCCACCACTAGAGTCATTGCATGTGTGTTCTTTCCACAAACCACATATGGATCAACCACTAGTCATTGCATGTGTGTTCTTTCCACAAACCACACGTGTGGACCCACTAGAGTTATTGCATGTTTGTTCTTATACTAAAACCACAAACCAGCACTAGAGTCATTGCATGTGTGTTCTTATACTAAAACCAACATGGATCCACCAGT
This sequence comes from Avena sativa, assembly GCA_916181665.1. NCBI lineage: Eukaryota > Viridiplantae > Streptophyta > Magnoliopsida > Poales > Poaceae > Avena > Avena sativa. The sequence continues at coordinate 463,789,234 of OV702287.1, forward strand.
GGTCATTGCATGTGTGTTCTTTCCACAAACCACATATGGATCAACCACTAGTCATTGCATGTGTGTTCTTTCCATAAACCACACATCGATCAACCACTAGAGTCATTGCATGTTTGTTCTTATACTAAAAACCACAAACCAGCACTAGAGTCATTGCATGTGTGTTCTTTTCCACAAACCACACATGGATCCACCACTAGAGTCATTGCATGTGTGTTCTTTCCACAAACCACATATGGATCAACCAGAGTCATTGCATGTGTGTTCTTTCCACAAACCACACGTGTGGACCCACTAGAGTCATTGCATTTTGTTCTTATACTAAAACCACAAACCAGCACTAGAGTCATTGCATGTGTGTTCTTATACTAAAACCAACATGGATCCACCACTGGTCATTGCATCTGTGTTCTTTCCACAAACAACACATGGATCAACCACTAGAGTCATTGCATGTGTGTTATTATACTAAAACCAACACTAGAGTCATTGCATGTGTGTTCTGTCCACAAACCACAGATGGATCAACCACTAGAGTCATTGCATGTGTGTTCTTATACTAAAACAAAAAACCAGTACTAGACTCATTGCATGTGTGTTCTTTTCCACAAACCACACATGGATCCACCAGTGGTCATTGCATGTGTGTTCTTTCCACAAAGCACATATGGATCAACCAGAGTCATTGCATGTGTGTTATTTCCACAAACCACACATGGATCAACCACTAGAGTCATTGCATGTGTGTTCTTATACTAAAACCAAAAACCAGTACTAGAGTCATTGCATGTGTGTTCTTTTCCACAAACCACACATGGATCCACCAGTGGTCATTGCATGTGTGTTCTTTCCACAAACCACATATGGATCAACCAGAGTCATTGCATGTGTGTTCTTTCCACAAACCACACATGGATCAACCACTGGAGTCATTGCATGTTTGTTCTTATACTAAAACCACAAACCAACACTGGACTCATTGCATGTGTGTTCTTTTCCACAAACCACACATGGATCCACCAGTGGTCATTGCATGTGTGTTCTTTCCACAAACCACATATGGATCAACCAGAGTCATTACATGTGTGTTCTTTCCACAAACCACACATGGATCAACCACTAGAGTCATTGCATGTTTGTTCTTATACTAAAACCACAAACTAGCACTAGAGTGATTGCATGTGTGTTCTTATACTAAAACCAACATGGATCCACCAGTGGTCATTGCATGTGTGTTCTTTCCACAAACCACATATGGATCAACCACTAGTCATTGCATGTGTGTTCTTTCCACAAACCACACATGGATCAACCACTAGAGTCATTGCATATTTGTTCTTATACTAAAACCACAAATCACCACTAGAGTCATTGCATGAGTGTTCTTTCCCACAAACCACACATGGATCCACCAGTGGTCATTGCATTTGTGTTCTTAACACAAACCACATATGGATCAACCACTAGTCATTGCATGTGTGTTCTTTCCACAAACCACACATGGATCAACCACTAGAGTCAATGCATGTGTGTTCTTATACTAAAACCAACACTAGAGTCATTGCATGTGTGTTCTTATACTAAAACCAACACTAGAGTCATTGCATGTGTGTTCTTTCCACAAACCACACGTGTGGACCCACTAGAGTCATTGCATGTTTGTTCTTATACTAAAACCACAAACCAGCACGAGAGTCATTGCATGTGTGTTCTTATACTAAAACCAACATGGACCCACCAGTGGTCATTGCATGTGTGTTCTTTCCACAAACAGCACATGGATCAACCACTAGAGTCATTACATGTGTGTTATTATACTAAAACCAACACTAGAGTCATTGCATGTGTGTTCTTTCCACAAACCACACATGGATCAACCACTAGAGTCATTGCATGTGTGTTATTTCCACAAACCACACATGGATCAACCACTAGAGTCATTGCATGTGTGTTCTTATACTAAAACCACAAACCAGTACTAGAGTCATTTCATGTGTGTTCTTTTCCACAAACCACACACGGATCCACCAGTGGTCAATGCATGTGTGTTCTTTCCACAAACCACATATGGATCAACCAGAGTCATTGCATGTGTGTTCTTTCCCCAAACCACACATGGATCAACCACTAGAGTCATTGCATGTTTGTTCTTATACTAAAACCACAAACCAGCACTAGAGTCATTGCATGTGTGTTCTTTTCCACAAACCACACATGGATCCACCAGTGGTCATTGCATGTGTGTTCTTTCCACAAACCACATATGGATCAAGCACTAGTCATTGCATGTGTTCTCTTTCCACAAACCACACATGGATCAACCACTAGAGTCATTGCATGTTTGTTCTTATACTAAAACCACAAATCATCACTAGATTCATTGCATGTGTGTTCTTTTCCACAAATCACACATGGATCCACCAGTGGTCATTGCATGTGTTTTCTTTCCACAAACCACATATGGATCAACCACTAGTCATTGCATGTGTGTTCTTTCCACAAACCACACATGGATCAACCACTAGAGTCATTGCATGTGTGTTCTAATACTAAAACCAACACTAGAGTCATTGCATGTGTGTTCTTTTCACAAACCACACATGGATCAACCACTAGAGTCATTGCATTGTGTTATTTACACAAACAAACATGGATCAACCACTAGAGTCATTGCATGTGTGTTCTTATACTAAAACCAACAGGGATCCACCAGTGGTCATTGCATGTGTGTTCTTTCCACAAACCACACATGGATTGACCACTAGAGTCATTGCATGTGTGTTATTTCCACAAACCAACATTTATCAACCACTAGAGTCATTGCATGTGTGTTCTTATACTAAAACACAAACTAGTACTAGAGTCATTGCATGTGTGCTCTTTTCCACAAACCACACATGGATCCACCAGTGGTCATTGTATGTGTGTTCTTTCCACAAACCACATATGGATCAAACAGAGTCATTACATGTGTGTTCTTTCCACAAACCACACATGGATCAACCACTAGAGTCATTGCATGTTTGTTCTTATACTAAAACCACAAACCAGCACTAGAGTCATTGCATGTGTGTTCTTTTCCACAAACCACACATGGATCCACCAATGGTCATTGCATGTGTCTTCTTTCCACAAACCACATATGGATCAACCACTAGTCATTGCATGTGTGTTCTTTCCACAAACCACACATCGATCAACCACTAGAGTCATTGCATGTTTGTTCTTATACTAAAACCACAAACCAGCACTAGAGTAATTGCATGTGTGTTCTTTTCCACAAACCACACATGGATCCACCACTAGAGTCATTGCATGTGTGTTCTTTCCACAAACCACACGTGTGGACCCACTAGAGTCATTGCATGTTTGTTCTTATACTAAACCACAAACCAACACTAGAGTCATTGCATGTGTGTTCTTATACTAAAACCAACATGGATCCACCAGTGGTCATTGCATGTGTGTTCTTTCCACAAACAACACATGGATCAAGCACTAGAGTCATTGCATGTGTGTTATTATACTAAAACCAACACTAGAGTCATTGCATGTGTGTTCTTTCCACAAACCACACATGGATTAACCACTAGAGTCATTGCCTGTGTGTTATTTCCACAAACCACACATGGATCAACCACTAGAGTCATTGCATGTGTGTTGTTATACTAAAACCACAAACCAGTACTAGAGTCATTGCATGTGTGTTCTTTTCCACAAACCACACATGGATGCACCAGTGGTCATTGCATGTGTGTTCTTTCCACAAACCACATATGGATCAACCAGAGTCATTGCATGTGTGTTCTTTCCACAAACCACACGTGTGGACCCACTAGAGTCATTGCATTTTGTTCTTATACTAAAACCACAAACCAGCACTAGAGTCATTGCATGTGTGTTCTTATACTAAAACCAACATGGATCCACCACTGGTCATTGCATGTGTGTTCTTTCCACAAACAACACATGGATCAACCACTAGAGTCATTGCATGTGTGTTATTATACTAAAACCAACACTAGAGTCATTGCATGTGTGTTCTGTCCACAAACCACAGATGGATCAACCACTAGAGTCATTGCATGTGTGTTCTTATACTAAAACAAAAAACCAGTACTAGAGTCATTGCATGTGTGTTCTTTTCCACAAACCACACATGGATCCACCAGTGGTCATTGCATGTGTGTTCTTTCCACAAAGCACATATGGATCAACCAGAGTCATTGCATGTGTGTTATTTCCACAAACCACACATGGATCAACCACTAGAGTCATTGCATGTGTGTTCTTATACTAAAACCAAAAACCAGTACTAGAGTCATTGCATGTGTGTTCTTTTCCACAAACCACACATGGATCCACCAGTGGTCATTGCATGTGTGTTCTTTCCACAAACCACATATGGATCAACCAGAGTCATTGCATGTGTGTTCTTTCCACAAACCACACATGGATCAACCACTGGAGTCATTGCATGTTTGTTCTTATACTAAAACCACAAACCAACACTAGACTCATTGCATGTGTGTTCTTTTCCACAAACCACACATGGATCCACCAGTGGTCATTGCATGTGTGTTCTTTCCACAAACCACATATGGATCAACCAGAGTCATTACATGTGTGTTCTTTCCACAAACCACACATGGATCAACCACTAGAGTCATTGCATGTTTGTTCTTATACTAAAACCACAAACTAGCACTAGAGTGATTGCATGTGTGTTCTTATACTAAAACCAACATGGATCCACCAGTGGTCATTGCATGTGTGTTCTTTCCACAAACCACATATGGATCAACCACTAGTCATTGCATGTGTGTTCTTTCCACAAACCACACATGGATCAACCACTAGAGTCATTGCATATTTGTTCTTATACTAAAACCACAAATCACCACTAGAGTCATTGCATGAGTGTTCTTTCCCACAAACCACACATGGATCCACCAGTGGTCATTGCATTTGTGTTCTTAACACAAACCACATATGGATCAACCACTAGTCATTGCATGTGTGTTCTTTCCACAAACCACACATGGATCAACCACTAGAGTCAATGCATGTGTGTTCTTATACTAAAACCAACACTAGAGTCATTGCATGTGTGTTCTTATACTAAAACCAACACTAGAGTCATTGCATGTGTGTTCTTTCCACAAACCACACGTGTGGACCCACTAGAGTCATTGCATGTTTGTTCTTATACTAAAACCACAAACCAGCACGAGAGTCATTGCATGTGTGTTCTTATACTAAAACCAACATGGACCCACCAGTGGTCATTGCATGTGTGTTCTTTCCACAAACAGCACATGGATCAACCACTAGAGTCATTACATGTGTGTTATTATACTAAAACCAACACTAGAGTCATTGCATGTGTGTTCTTTCCACAAACCACACATGGATCAACCACTAGAGTCATTGAATGTGTGTTATTTCCACAAACCACACATGGATCAACCACTAGAGTCATTGCATGTGTGTTCTTATACTAAAACCACAAACCAGTACTAGAGTCATTTCATGTGTGTTCTTTTCCACAAACCACACACGGATCCACCAGTGGTCAATGCATGTGTGTTCTTTCCACAAACCACATATGGATCAACCAGAGTCATTGCATGTGTGTTCTTTCCCCAAACCACACATGGATCAACCACTAGAGTCATTGCATGTTTGTTCTTATACTAAAACCACAAACCAGCACTAGAGTCATTGCATGTGTGTTCTTTTCCACAAACCACACATGGATCCACCAGTGGTCATTGCATGTGTGTTCTTTCCACAAACCACATATGGATCAACCACTAGTCATTGCATGTGTGTTCTTTCCACAAACCACACATGGATCAACCACTAGAGTCATTGCATGTTTGTTCTTATACTAAAACCACAAATCATCACTAGATTCATTGCATGTGTGTTCTTTTCCACAAATCACACATGGATCCACCAGTGGTCATTGCATGTGTTTTCTTTCCACAAACCACATATGGATCAACCACTAGTCATTGCATGTGTGTTCTTTCCACAAACCACACATGGATCAACCACTAGAGTCATTGCATGTGTGTTCTAATACTAAAACCAACACTAGAGTCATTGCATGTGTGTTCTTTTCACAAACCACACATGGATCAACCACTAGAGTCATTGCATTGTGTTATTTACACAAACAAACATGGATCAACCACTAGAGTCATTGCATGTGTGTTCTTATACTAAAACCAACAGGGATCCACCAGTGGTCATTGCATGTGTGTTCTTTCCACAAACCACACATGGATTGACCACTAGAGTCATTGCATGTGTGTTATTTCCACAAACCAACATTTATCAACCACTAGAGTCATTGCATGTGTGTTCTTATACTAAAACACAAACTAGTACTAGAGTCATTGCATGTGTGCTCTTTTCCACAAACCACACATGGATCCACCAGTGGTCATTGTATGTGTGTTCTTTCCACAAACCACATATGGATCAAACAGAGTCATTACATGTGTGTTCTTTCCACAAACCACACATGGATCAACCACTAGAGTCATTGCATGTTTGTTCTTATACTAAAACCACAAACCAGCACTAGAGTCATTGCATGTGTGTTCTTTTCCACAAACCACACATGGATCCACCAATGGTCATTGCATGTGTCTTCTTTCCACAAACCACATATGGATCAACCACTAGTCATTGCATGTGTGTTCTTTCCACAAACCACACATCGATCAACCACTAGAGTCATTGCATGTTTGTTCTTATACTAAAACCACAAACCAGCACTAGAGTAATTGCATGTGTGTTCTTTTCCACAAACCACACATGGATCCACCACTAGAGTCATTGCATGTGTGTTCTTTCCACAAACCACACGTGTGGACCCACTAGAGTCATTGCATGTTTGTTCTTATACTAAACCACAAACCAACACTAGAGTCATTGCATGTGTGTTCTTATACTAAAACCAACATGGATCCACCAGTGGTCATTGCATGTGTGTTCTTTCCACAAACAACACATGGATCAAGCACTAGAGTCATTGCATGTGTGTTATTATACTAAAACCAACACTAGAGTCATTGCATGTGTGTTCTTTCCACAAACCACACATGGATTAACCACTAGAGTCATTGCCTGTGTGTTATTTCCACAAACCACACATGGATCAACCACTAGAGTCATTGCATGTGTGTTGTTATACTAAAACCACAAACCAGTACTAGAGTCATTGCATGTGTGTTCTTTTCCACAAACCACACATGGATGCACCAGTGGTCATTGCATGTGTGTTCTTTCCACAAACCACATATGGATCAACCAGAGTCATTGCATGTGTGTTCTTTCCATAAACCACACATGGATCAACCACTAGAGTCATTGCATGTTTCTTCTTATACTAAAACCACAAACCAGCACTAGACTCATTGCATGTGTGTTCTTTTCCACAAAGCACACATGAATCCACCAGTGGTCATTGCATGTGTGTTCTTTCCACAAACCACATATGGATCAACCACTAGTCATTGCATGTGTGTTCTTTCCACAGAACACACATGGATCAACCACTAGAGTCATTGCATGTTTGTTCTTATACTAAAACCACAAATCATCACTAGAGTCATTGCCTGTGTGTTCTTTTCCACAAACCACACATGGATCCACCAGTGGTCATTGCATGTGTGTTCTTTCCACAAACCACATATGGATCAACCACTAGTCATTGCATGTGTGTTCTTTCCACGAACCACACATGGATAACCCACTATAGTCATTGCATGTGTGTTCTAATACTAAAACCAACACTAGAGTCATTGCATGTGTGTTCTTTTCACAAACCACACATGGATCAACCACTAGAGTCATTGCATTGTGTTATTTCCACAAAGAAACATGGATCAACCACTAGATTCATTGCATGTGTGTTCTTATACTAAAACCAATAGGGATCCACCAGTGGTCATTGCATGTGTGTTCTTTCCACAAACCACACATGGATTGACCACTAGAGTCATTGCATGTGTGTTATTTCCACAAACCAACATGGATCAACCACTAGAGTCATTGCATGTGTGTTCTTATACTAAAACCACAAACTAGTACTAGAGTCGTTGCATGTGTGTTCTTTTCCACAAACCACACATGGATCCACCAGTGGTCATTGTATGTGTGTTCTTTCCACAAACCACATATGGATCAACCAGAGTCATTACATGTGTGTTATTTCCACAAACCAACATGGATCAACCACTAGAGTCATTGCATGTGTGTTCTTATACTAAAACCACAAACTAGTACTAGAGTCGTTGCATGTGTGTTCTTTTCCACAAACCACACATGGATCCACCAGTGGTCATTGTATGTGTGTTCTTTCCACAAACCACATATGGATCAACCAGAGTCATTACATGTGTGTTCTTTCCACAAACCACACATGGATCAACCACTAGAGTCATTGCATGTTTGTTCTTATACTAAAACCACAAACCAGCACTAGAGTCATTGCATGTGTGTTCTTTTCCACAAACCACACATGGATCCACCAATGGTCATTGCATGTGTCTTCTTTCCACAAACCACATATGGATCAACCACTAGTCATTGCATGTGTGTTCTTTCCAGAAACCACACATCGATCAACCACTAGAGTCATTGCATGTTTGTTCTTATACTAAAACCACAAACCAGCACTAGAGTCATTGCATGTGTGTTCTTTTCCACAAACCACACATGGATCCACCACTAGAGTCATTGCATGTGTGTTCTTTCCACAAACCACACGTGTGGACCCACTAGAGTCATTGCATGTTTGTTCTTATACTAAAACCACAAACCAACACTAGAGTCATTGCATGTGTGTTCTTATACTAAAACCAACATGGATCCACCAGTGGTCATTGCATGTGTGTTCTTTCCACAAACAACACATGGATCAAGCACTAGAGTCATTGCATGTGTGTTATTATACTAAAACCAACACTAGAGTCATTGCATGTGTGTTCTTTCCACAAACCACACATGGATTAACCACTAGAGTCATTGCATGTGTGTTATTTCCACAAACCACACATGGATCAACCACTAGAGTCATTGCATGTGTGTTGTTATACTAAAACCACAAACCAGTACTAGAGTCATTGCATGTGTGTTCTTTTCCACAAACCACACATGGATGCACCAGTGGTCATTGCATGTGTGTTCTTTCCACAAACCACATATGGATCAACCAGAGTCATTGCATGTGTGTTATTTCCACAAACCACACATGGATAAACCACTAGAGTCATTGCATGTTTCTTCTTATACTAAAACCACAAACCAGCACTAGACTCATTGCATGTGTGTTCTTTTCCACAAAGCACACATGAATCCACCAGTGGTCATTGCATGTGTGTTCTTTCCACAAACCACATATGGATCAACCACTAGTCATTGCATGTGTGTTCTTTCCACAAACCACACATGGATCAACCACTAGAGTCATTGCATGTTTGTTCTTATACTAAAACCACAAATCATCACTAGAGTCATTGCATGTGTGTTCTTTTCCACAAACCACACATGGATCCACCAGTGGTCATTGCATGTGTGTTCTTTCCACAAACCACATATGGATCCACCACTAGTCATTGCATGTGTGTTATTTCCACAAACCACACATGGATAACCCACTATAGTCATTGCATGTGTGTTCTAATACTAAAACCAACACTAGAGTCATTGCATGTGTGTTCTTTTCACAAACCACACATGGATCAACCACTAGAGTCATTGCATTGTGTTATTTCCACAAACAAACATGGATCAACCACTAGAGTCATTGCATGTTTGTTCTTATACTAAAACCAATAGGGATCCACCAGTGGTCACTTCATGTGTGTTCTTTCCACCAACCACACATGGATTGACCACTAGAGTCATTGCATGTGTGTTATTTCCACAAACCAACATGGATCAACCACTAGAGTCATTGCATGTGTGTTCTTATACTAAAACCACAAACTAGTACTAGAGTCGTTGCATGTGTGTTCTTTTCCACAAACCACACATGGATCCACCAGTGGTCATTGTATGTGTGTTCTTTCCACAAACCACATATGGATCAACCAGAGTCATTGCATGTGTGTTCTTTCCACAAACCACACATGGATCAACCACTAGAGTCATTGCATGTTCGTTCTTATACTAAAACCACAAACCAGCACTAGAGTCATTGCATGTGTGTTCTTTTCCACAAACCACACATGGATCCACAAGTGGTCATTGCATGTGTGTTCTTTCCACAAACCACATATGGATCAACCACTAGTCATTGCATGTGTGTTCTTTCCACAAACCACACATCGATCAACCACTAGAGTCATTGCATGTTTGTTCTTATACTAAAACCACAAACCAGCACTAGAGTCATTGCATGTGTCTTCTTTTCCACAAACCACACATGGATCCACAACTAGAGTCATTGCATGTGTGTTCTTTCCACAAACCACATATGGATCAACCAGAGTCATTGCATGTGTGTTCTTTCCACAAACCACACGTGTGGACCCACTAGAGTCATTGCATGTTTGTTCTTATACTAAAACCACAAACCAGCACAAGAGTCATTGCATGTGTGTTCTTATACTAAAACCAACATGGATCCACCAGTGGTCATTGCATGTGTGTTCTTTCCACAAAAAACACATGGATCAACCACTAGAGTCATTGCATGTGTGTTGTTATACTAAAACCAACACTAGAGTCATTGCATGTGTGTTCTTTCCACAAACCACACATGGATCAACCACTAGAGTCATTGCATGTGTGTTATTTCCACAAACCACACATGGATCAACCACTAGAGTCATTGCATGTGTGTTCTTATACTAAAACCACAAACGAGTACTAGAGTCATTGCATGTGCGTTCTTTTCCACAAACCACACATGGATCCACCAGTGGTCATTGCATGTGTGTTCTTTTCCACAAACCACACATGGATCCACCAGTGGTCATTGCATGTGTGTTCTTTCCACAAACCACATATGGATCAACCAGAGTCATTGCATGTGTGTTCTTTCCACAAACCACACATGGATCAACCACTGGAGTCATTGCATGTTTGTTCTTATACTAAAACCACAAACCAACACTAGACTCATTGCATGTGTGTTCTTTTCCACAAACCACACATGGATCCACCAGTGGTCATTGCATGTGTGTTCTTTCCACAAACCACATATGGATCAACCAGAGTCATTACATGTGTGTTCTTTCCACAAACCACACATGGATCAACCACTGGAGTCATTGCATGTTTGTTCTTATACTAAAACCACAAACCAGCACTAGAGTGATTGCATGTGTGTTCTTATACTAAAACCAACATGGATCCACCAGTGGTCATTGCATGTGTGTTCTTTCCACAAACCACATATGGATCAACCACTAGTCATTGCATGTGTGTTCTTTACACAAACCACACATGGATCAACCACTAGAGTCATTGCATATTTGTTCTTATACTAAAACCACAAATCACCACTAGAGTCATTGCATGAGTGTTCTTTCCCACAAACCACACATGGATCCACCAGTGGTCATTGCATTTGTGTTCTTAACACAAACCACATATGGATCAACCACTAGTCATTGCATGTGTGTTCTTTCCACAAACCACACATGGATCAACCACTAGAGTCAATGCATGTGTGTTCTTATACTGAAACCAACACTAGAGTCATTGCATGTGTGTTCTTATACTAAAACCAACACTAGAGTCATTGCATGTGTGTTCTTTCCACAAACCACACGTGTGGACCCACTAGAGTCATTGCATGTTTGTTCTTATACTAAAACCACAAACCAGCACGAGAGTCATTGCATGTGTGTTCTTATACTAAAACCAACATGGACCCACCAGTGGTCATTGCATGTGTGTTCTTTCCACAAACAGCACATGGATCAACCACTAGAGTCATTGCATGTGTGTTATTATACTAAAACCAACACTAGAGTCATTGCATGTGTGTTCTTTCCACAAACCACACATGGATCAACCACTAGAGTCATTGCATGTGTGTTATTTCCACAAACCACACATGGATCAACCACTAGAGTCATTGCATGTGTGTTCTTATACTAAAACCACAAACCAGTACTAGAGTCATTTCATGTGTGTTCTTTTCCACAAACCACACACGGATCCACCAGTGGTCAATGCATGTGTGTTCTTTCCACAAACCACATATGGATCAACCAGAGTCATTGCATGTGTGTTCTTTCCCCAAACCACACATGGATCAACCACTAGAGTCATTGCATGTTTGTTCTTATACTAAAACCACAAACCAGCACTAGAGTCATTGCATGTGTGTTCTTTTCCACAAACCACACATGGATCCACCAGTGGTCATTGCATGTGTGTTCTTTCCACAAACCACATATGGATCAACCACTAGTCATTGCATGTGTGTTCTTTCCACAAACCACACATGGATCAACCACTAGAGTCATTGCATCTTTGTTCTTATACTAAAACCACAAATCATCACTAGATTCATTGCATGTGTGTTCTTTTCCACAAACCACACATGGATCCACCAGTGGTCATTGCATGTGTTTTCTTTCCACAAACCACATATGGATCAACCACTAGTCATTGCATGTGTGTTCTTTCCACAAACCACACATGGATCAACCACTAGAGTCATTGCATGTGTGTTCTAATACTAAGACCAACACTAGAGTCATTGCATGTGTGTTCTTTTCACAAACCACACATGGATCAACCACTAGAGTCATTGCATTGTGTTATTTACACAAACAAACATGTATCAACCACTAGAGTCATTGCATGTGTGTTCTTATACTAAAACCAACAGGGATCCAGCAGTGGTCATTGCATGTGTGTTCTTTCCACAAACCACACATGGATTGACCACTAGAGTCATTGCATGTGTGTTATTTCCACAAACCAACATTTATCAACCACTAGAGTCATTGCATGTGTGTTCTTATACTAAAACACAAACTAGTACTAGAGTCATTGCATGTGTGTTCTTTTCCACAAACCACACATGGATCCACCAGTTGTCATTGTATGTGTGTTCTTTCGACAAACCACATATGGATCAACCAGAGTCATTACATGTGTGTTCTTTCCACAAACCACACATGGATCAACCACTAGAGTCATTGCATGTTTGTTCTTATACTAAAACCACAAACCAGCACTAGAGTCATTGCATGTGTGTTCTTTTCCACAAACCACACATGGATCCACCAATGGTCATTGCATGTGTCTTCTTTCCACAAACCACATATGGATCAACCACTAGTCATTGCATGTGTGTTCTTTCCACAAACCACACATCGATCAACCACTAGAGTCATTGCATGTTTGTTCTTATACTAAAACCACAAACCAGCACTAGAGTCATTGCATGTGTGTTCTTTTCCACAAACCACACATGGATCCACCACTAGAGTCATTGCATGTGTGTTCTTTCCACAAACCACACGTGTGGAACCACTAGAGTCATTGCATGTTTGTTCTTATACTAAATCACAAACCAACACTAGAGTCATTGCATGTGTGTTCTTATACTAAAACCAACATGGATCCACCAGTGGTCATTGCATGTGTGTTCTTTCCACAAACAACACATGGATCAAGCACTAGAGTCATTGCATGTGTGTTATTATACTAAAACCAACACTAGAGTCATTGCATGTGTGTTCTTTCCACAAACCACACATGGATTAACCACTAGAGTCATTGCATGTGTGTTATTTCCACAAACCACACATGGATCAACCACTAGAGTCATTGCATGTGTGTTGTTATACTAAAACCACAAACCAGTACTAGAGTCATTGCATGTGTGTTCTTTTCCACAAACCACACATGGATGCACCAGTGGTCATTGCATGTGTGTTCTTTCCACAAACCACATATGGATCAACCTGAGTCATTGCATGTGTGTTCTTTCCACAAACCACACATGGATCAACCACTAGAGTCATTGCATGTTTCTTCTTATACTAAAACCACAAACCAGCACTAGACTCATTGCATGTGTGTTCTTTTCCACAAAGCACACATGAATCCACCAGTGGTCATTGCATGTGTGTGTTCTTTCCACAAACCACATATGGATCAACCACTAGTCATTGCATGTGTGTTCTTTCCACAAAACACACATGGATCAACCACTAGAGTCATTGCATGTTTGTTCTTATACTAAAACCACAAATCATCACTAGAGTCATTGCATGTGTGTTCTTTTCCACAAACCACACATGGATCCACCAGTGGTCATTGCATGTGTGTTCTTTCCACAAACCACATATGGATCAACCACTAGTCATTGCATGTGTGTTCTTTCCACAAACCACACATGGATAACCCACTATAGTCATTGCATGTGTGTTCTAATACTAAAACCAACACTAGAGTCATTGCATGTGTGTTCTTTTCACAAACCACACATGGATCAACCACTAGAGTCATTGCATTGTGTTATTTCCACAAACAAACATGGATCAACCACTAGATTCATTGCATGTGTGTTCTTATACTAAAACCAATAGGGATCCACTAGTGGTCATTGCATGTGTGTTCTTTCCACAAACCACACATGGATTGACCACTAGAGTCATTGCATGTGTGTTATTTCCACAAACCAACATGGATCAACCACTAGAGTCATTGCATGTGTGTTCTTATACTAAAACCACAAACTAGTACTAGAGTCGTTGCATGTGTGTTCTTTTCCACAAACCACACATGGATCCACCAGTGGTCATTGTATGTGTGTTCTTTCCACAAACCACATATGGATCAACCAGAGTCATTACATGTGTGTTATTTCCACAAACCAACATGGATCAACCACTAGAGTCATTGCATGTGTGTTCTTATACTAAAACCACAAACTAGTACTAGAGTCGTTGCATGTGTGTTCTTTTCCACAAACCACACATGGATCCACCAGTGGTCATTGTATGTGTGTTCTTTCCACAAACCACATATGGATCATCCAGAGTCATTAGATGTGTGTTCTTTCCACAAACCACACATGGATCAACCACTAGAGTCATTGCATGTCTGTTCTTATACTAAAACCACAAACCAGCACTAGAGTCATTGCATGTGTGTTCTTTTCCACAAACCACACATGGATCCACCAATGGTCATTGCATGTGTCTTCTTTCCACAAACCACATATGGATCAACCACTAGTCATTGCATGTGTGTTCTTTCCACAATCCACACATCGATCAACCACTAGAGTCATTGCATGTTTGTTTTTATACTAAAACCACAACCCAACACTAGAGTAATTGCATGTGTGTTCTTTTCCACAAACCACACATGGATCCACCACTAGAGTCATTGCATGTGTGTTCTTTCCACAAACCACACGTGTGGACCCACTAGAGTCATTGCATGTTTGTTCTTATACTAAAACCACAAACCAACAATAGAGTCATTGCATGTGTGTTCTTATACTAAAACCAACATGGATCCACCAGTGGTCATTGCATGTGTGTTCTTTCCACAAACAACACATGGATCAAGCACTAGAGTCATTGCATGTGTGTTATTATACTAAAACCAACACTAGAGTCATTGCATGTGTGTTCTTTCCACAAACCACACATGGATTAACCACTAGAGTCATTGCATGTGTGTTATTTCCACAAACCACACATGGATCAACCACAAGAGTCATTGCATGTGTGTTGTTATACTAAAACCACAAACCAGTACTAGAGTCATTGCATGTGTGTTCTTTTCCACAAACCACACATGGATGCACCAGTGGTCATTGCATGTGTGTTCTTTCCACAAACCACATATGCATCAACCAGAGTCATTGCATGTGTGTTCTTTCCACAAACCACACATGGATCAACCACTAGAGTCATTGCATGTTTCTTCTTATACTAAAACCACAAACCAGCACTAGACTCATTGCATGTGTGTTCTTCTCCACAAAGCACACATGAATCCACCAGTGGTAATTGCATGTGTGTTCTTTCCACAAACCACATATGGATCAACCACTAGTCATTGCATGTGTGTTCTTTCCACAAACCACACATGGATCAACCACTAGAGTCATTGCATGTTTGTTGTTATACTAAAACCACAAATCATCACTAGAGTCATTGCATGTGTGTTCTTTTCCACAAACCACACATGGATCCACCAGTGGTCATTGCATCTGTGTTCTTTCCACAAACCACATATGGATCAACCACTAGTCATTGCATGTGTGTTCTTTCCACAAACCACACATGGATAACCCACTATAGTCATTTCATGTGTGTTCTAATACTATAACCAACACTAGAGTCATTGCATGTGTGTTCTTTTCACAAACCACACATGGATCAACCACTAGAGTCATTGCATTGTGTTATTTCCACAAACAAACATGGATCAACCACTAGATTCATTGCATGTGTGTTCTTATACTAAAACCAATAGGGATCCACCAGTGGTCATTGCATGTGTGTTCTTTCCACAAACCACACATGGATTGACCACTAGAGTCATTGCATGTGTGTTATTTCCACAAACCAACATGGATCAACCACTAGAGTCATTGCATGTGTGTTCTTATACTAAAACCACAAACTAGTACTAGAGTCGTTGCATGTGTGTTCTTTTCCACAAACCACACATGGATCCACCAGTGGTCATTGTATGTGTGTTCTTTCCACAAACCACATATGGATCAACCAGAGTCATTGCATGTGTGTTATTTCCACAAACCAACATGGATCAACCACTAGAGTCATTGCATGTGTGTTCTTATACTAAAACCACAAACTAGTACTAGAGTCGTTGCATGTGTGTTCTTTTCCACAAACCACACATGGATCCACCAGTGGTCATTGTATGTGTGTTCTTTCCACAAACCACATATGGATCAACCAGAGTCATTACATGTGTGTTCTTTCCACAAACCACACATGGATCAACCACTAGAGTCATTGCATGTTTGTTCTTATACTAAAACCACAAACCAGCACTAGAGTCATTGCATGTGTGTTCTTTTCCACAAACCACACATGGATCCACCAATGGTCATTGCATGTGTCTTCTTTCCACAAACCACATATGGATCAACCACTAGT
Organism: Avena sativa; assembly: GCA_916181665.1. Classification (NCBI taxonomy): domain Eukaryota; kingdom Viridiplantae; phylum Streptophyta; class Magnoliopsida; order Poales; family Poaceae; genus Avena; species Avena sativa. Next base: position 463,806,375 of record OV702287.1, read on the forward strand.
CATTGCATGTGTGTTCTTTCCACAAACCACACATCGATCAACCACTAGAGTCATTGCATGTTTGTTCTTATACTAAAACCACAAACCAGCACTAGAGTCATTGCATGTGTGTTCTTTTCCACAAACCACACATGGATCCACCACTAGAGTCATTGCATGTGTGTTCTTTCCACAAACCACACGTGTGGACCCACTAGAGTCATTGCATGTTTGTTCTTATACTAAAACCACAAACCAACACTAGAGTCATTGCATCTGTGTTCTTATACTAAAACCAACATGGATCCACCAGTGGTCATTGCATGTGTGTTCTTTCCACAAACAACACATGGATCAAGCACTAGAGTCATTGCATGTGTGTTATTATACTAAAACCAACACTAGAGTCATTGCATGTGTGTTGTTATACTAAAACCACAAACCAGTACTAGAGTCATTGCATGTTTGTTCTTTTCCACAAACCACACATGGATGCACCAGTGGTCATTGCATGTGTGTTCTTTCCACAAACCACATATGGATCAACCAGAGTCATTGCATGTGTGTTCTTTCCACAAACCACACATGGATCAACCACTAGAGTCATTGCATGTTTCTTCTTATACTAAAACCACAAACCAGCACTAGACTCATTACATGTGTGTTCTTTTCCACAAAGCACACATGAATCCACCAGTGGTCATTGCATGTGTGTTCTTTCCACAAACCACATATGGATCAACCACTAGTCATTGCATGTGTGTTCTTTCCACAAACCACACATGGATCAACCACTAGAGTCATTGCATGTTTGTTCTTATACTAAAACCACAAATCATCACTAGAGTCATTGCATGTGTGTTCTTTTCCACAAACCACACATGGATCCACCAGTGGTCATTGCATGTGTGTTCTTTCCACAAACCACATATGGATCAACCACTAGTCATTGCATGTGTGTTCTTTCCACAAACCACACATGGATAACCCACTATAGTCATTGCATGTGTGTTCTAATACTAAAACCAACACTAGAGTCATTGCATGTGTGTTCTTTTCACAAACCACACATGGATCAACCACTAGAGTCATTGCATTGTGTTATTTCCACAAACAAACATGGATCAACCACTAGAGTCATTGCATGTGTGTTCTTATACTAAAACCAATAGGGATCCACCAGTGGTCATTGCATGTGTGTTCTTTCCACAAACCACACATGGATTGACCACTAGAGTCATTGCATGTGTGTTATTTCCACAAACCAACATGGATCAACCACTAGAGTCATTGCATGTGTGTTCTTATACTAAAACCACAAACTAGTACTAGAGTCGTTGCATGTGTGTTCTTTTCCACAAACCACACATGGATCCACCAGTGGTCATTGTATGTGTGTTCTTTCCACAAACCACATATGGATCAACCAGAGTCATTGCATGTGTGTTCTTTCCACAAACCACACATGGATCAACCACTAGAGTCATTGCATGTTCGTTCTTATACTAAAACCACAAACCAGCACTAGAGTCATTGCATGTGTGTTCTTTTCCACAAACCACACATGGATCCACAAGTGGTCATTGCATGTGTGTTCTTTCCACAAACCACATATGGATCAACCACTAGTCATTGCATGTGTGTTCTTTCCACAAACCACACATCGATCAACCACTAGAGTCATTGCATGTTTGTTCTTATACTAAAACCACAAACCAGCACTAGAGTCATTGCATGTGTCTTCTTTTCCACAAACCACACATGGATCCACAACTAGAGTCATTGCAAGTGTGTTCTTTCCACAAACCACATATGGATCAACCAGAGTCATTGCATGTGTGTTCTTTCCACAAACCACACGTGTGGACCCACTAGAGTCATTGCATGTTTGTTCTTATACTAAAACCACAAACCAGCACAAGAGTCATTGCATGTGTGTTCTTATACTAAAACCAACATGGATCCACCAGTGGTCATTGCATGTGTGTTCTTTCCACAAAAAACACATGGATCAACCACTAGAGTCATTGCATGTGTGTTGTTATACTAAAACCAACACTAGAGTCATTGCATGTGTGTTCTTTCCACAAACCACACATGGATCAACCACTAGAGTCATTGCATGTGTGTTATTTCCACAAACCACACATGGATCAACCACTAGAGTCATTGCATGTGTGTTATTTCCACAAACCACACATGGATCAACCACTAGAGTCATTGCATGTGTGTTCTTATACTAAAACCACAAACGAGTACTAGAGTCATTGCATGTGCGTTCTTTTCAACAAACCACACACGGATCCACCAGTGGTCATTGCATGTGTGTTCTTTCCACAAACCACATATGGATCAACCAGAGTCATTGCATGTGTGTTCTTTCCACAAACCACACATGGATCAGCCACTAGAGTCATTGCATGTTTGTTCTTATACTAAAACCAGAAACCAGCACTAGTGTCATTGCATGTGTGTTCTTTTCCACAAACCACACATGGATCCACCAGTGGTCATTGCATGTGTGTTCTTTCCACAAACCACATATGGATCAACCACTAGTCATTGCATGTGTGTTCTTTCCACAAACCACACATGGATCAACCACCAGAGTCATTGCATGTTTGTTCTTATACTAAAACCACAAATCATCACTAGAGTCATTGCATGTGTGTTCTTTTCCACAAACCACACATGGATCCACCAGTGGTCATTGCATGTGTGTTCTTTCCACAAACCACATATGGATCAACCACTAGTCATTGCATGTGTGTTCTTTCCACAAACCACACATGGATCAACCACTAGAGTCATTGCATGTTTGTTCTTATACTAAAACCACAAATCATCACTAGAGTCATTGCATGTGTGTTCTTTTCCACAAACCACACATGGATCCACCAGTGGTCATTGTATATGTGTTCTTTCCACAAACCACATATGGATGAACCAGAGTCATTGCATGTGTGTTCTTTCCACAAAGCACACATGGATCAACCACTAGAGTCATTGCATGTTTGTTCTTATACTAAAACCACAAACCAGCACTAGACTCATTGCATGTGTGTTCTTTTCCACAAACCACACATGGATCCAACAGTGGTCATTGCATGTGTGTTCTTTCCACAAACCACATATGGATCAACCACTAGTCATTGCATGTGTGTTCTTTCCGCAAACCACACATCGATCAACCACTAGAGTCATTGCATGTTTGTTCTTATACTAAAACCACAAACTAGCACTAGAGTCATTACATGTGTGTTCTTTTCCACAAACCAAACATGGATCCACCACTAGAGTCATTGCATGTGTGTTATTTCCACAAACCACATATGGATCAACCAGAGTCATTGCATGTGTGTTCTTTCCACAAACCACACGTGTGGACCCACTAGAGTCATTGCATGTTTGTTCTTATACTAAAACCACAAACCAGCACTAGAGTCATTGCATGTTTGTTCTTATACTAAAACCAACATGGATCCACCAGTGGTCATTGCATGTGTGTTCTTTCCACAAACAACACATGGATCAACCACAAGAGTCATTGCATGTGTGTTATTATACTAAAACCAACACTAGATTTATTGCATGTGTGTTCTTTCCACAAACCACACATGGATCAACCACTAGAGTCATTGCATGTGTGTTATTTCCACAAACCACACATGGATCAACCACTAGAGTCATTGCATGTGTATTCTTATACTAAAACCACAAACCAGTACTAGAGTCATTGCATGTGTGTTCTTTTCCACAAACCACACATGGATCCACCAGTGGTCATTGCATGTGTGTTCTTTCCACAAACCACATATGGATCAACCACTAGAGTCATTGCATGTTTGTTCTTATACTAAAACCACAAACCAGCACTAGAGTCATTGCATGTGTGTTCTTTTCCACAAACCACACATGGATCCACCAATGGTCATTGCATGTGTGTTCTTTCCACAAACCACATATGGATCAACCACTAGTCATTGCATGTGTGTTCTTTCCACAAACCACACATGGATCAACCAGTAGAGTCGTTGTATGTTTGTTCTTATGCTAAAACCACAAACCATCACTAGAGTCATTGCATATGTGTTATTTTCTACAAACCACACATGGATCAACCACTAGAGTCATTGCATGTGTGTTATTTCCACAAACCAACATGGATCAACCACTAGGGTCATTGCATGTATGTTCTTATACTAAAACCACAAACCAGTACTACAGTCATTGCATGTGTGTTCTTTTCCACAAACCACACATGGATCCACCAGTGGTTATTGCATGTGTGTTCTTTCCACAAACCACATATGGATCAACCAGAGTCATTGCATGTGTGTTCTTTCCACAAACCAGACATGGATCAACCACTAGAGTCATTGCATGTTTGTTCTTATACTAAAACCACAAACCAGCACTAGAGTCATTGCATGTGTGTTCTTTTCCACAAACCACACATGGATCCACCAATGGTCATTGCATGTGTGTTATTTCCACAAACCACATATGGATCAACCACTAGTCACTGCATGTGTGTTCTTTCCACAAACCACACATGGATCAACCAGTAGAGTCGTTGCATGTTTGTTCTTATGCTAAAACCACAAACCATCACTAGAGTCATTGCATGTGTGTTCTTTTCCACAAACCACACATGGATCAACCACTAGAGTCATTGCATGTGTGTTATTTCCACAAACAAACATGGATCAACCACTAGAGTCATTGCATGTGTGTTCTTATACTAAAACCAACATGGATCCACCAGTGGTCATTGCATGTGTGTTCTTATACTAAAACCAACATGGATCCACCAGTGGTCATTGCATGTGTGTTCTTTCCACAAACCACACATGGATCAACCACTAGAGTCATTGCATGTGTGTTCTTTCCACAAACCAAATATGCATCAACCAGTGGTCATTGCATGTGTGTTCTTTCCACAAACCACACATGTGGACCCACTAGAGTCATTGCATGTTTGTTCTTATACTAAAACCACAAACCAGCACAAGAGTCATTGCATGTGTGTTCTTTTCCACAAACCACACATGGATCCACTAGACTCATTGCATGTGTGTTCTTTTCCACAAATAACTTATGGATCAACCAGTGGTCATTGCATGTGTGTTCTTTCCACAAACGACATGTGGACCCATTACAGTCATTGCAATTGTGTTATTTCGACAAACCACACATGGATCAACCACTAGAGTCATTGCATCTGTGTTATTTCCACAAACCACACATGGATCAACCACTAGAGTCATTGTATGTGTGTTCTTATACTAAAACCAACACTAGAGTCATTGCATGTGTGTTCTTTTCACAAACCACACATGGATCAACCCGTAGAGTCATTTCATGTGTGTCATTTCCACAAACCACACATAAATCAACCACTAGAGTCATCGCATGTGTGTTCTTATACTAAAACCAACATGGATCCACCAGTGGTCATTGCATGTGTGTTCTTTCCACAAACCACACATGGATCAACCACTAGAGTCATTGCATGTTTGTTCTTATACTAAAACCACAAACCAGCACTAGAGTCATTGCATGTGTGTTCTTTTCCACAAACCACACATGGATCCACTAGACTCATTGCATGTTTGTTCTTTTCCACAAACAACTTATGGATGAACCAGTGGTCATTGCATTTGTGTTCTTTCCACAAACCACATGTGGACCCATTAGAGTCATTGCATGTGTGTTATTTCCAGGAACCACACTTGGATCAACCATTAGAGTCATTGCATATGTGTTATTTACACAAACCACACATGGATCAACCACTAGAGTCATTGCATGTGTGTTCTTATAGTAAAACCAACACTAGAGTCATTGCATGTGTGTTCTTTTCACAAACCACACATGGATCCACCACTAGAGTCATTGCATGTGTGTTATTTCCAGAAACAAACATGGATCAACCACTAGAGTCATTGCATGTGTGTTCTTATACTAAAACCAACATGGATCCACCAGTGGTCATTGCATGTGTGTTCTTTCCACAAACAACACATGGATGAACCACTAGAGTCATTGCATGTGTGTTATTTCCACAAACCAACATGGATCAACCACTAGAGTTATTGCATGTTTGTTCTTATACTAAAACCACAAACCAGCACTAGAGTCATTGCATGTGTGTTCTTTTCCACAAACCACACATGGATCCACCACTAGAGTCATTGCATGTGTGTTCTTTCCAGAAACCACATATGGATCAACCACTAGTCATTGCATGTGTGTTCTTTCCACAAACCACACATGGATCAACCACCAGAGTCATTGCATGTTTGTTCTTATACTAAAACCACAAATCATCTCTAGAGTCATTGCATGTGTGTTCTTTTCCACAAACCACACATGGATCCACCAGTGGTCATTGCATGTGTGTTCTTTCCACAAACCACATATGGATCAACCACTAGTCATTGCATGTGTGTTCTTTCCACAAACCACACATGGATCAACCACTAGAGTCATTGCATGTTTGTTCTTATACTAAAACCACAAACCAGCACTAGAGTCATTGCATGTGTGTTCTTTTCCACAAACCACACATGGATCCACTAGACTCATTGCATGTTTGTTCTTTTCCACAAACAACTTATGGATGAACCAGTGGTCATTGCATTTGTGTTCTTTCCACAAACCACATGTGGACCCATTAGAGTCATTGCATGTGTGTTATTTCCAGGAACCACACATGGATCAACCATTAGAGTCATTGCATATGTGTTATTTACACAAACCACACATGGATCAACCACTAGAGTCATTGCATGTGTGTTCTTATAGTAAAACCAACACTAGAGTCATTGCATGTGTGTTCTTTTCACAAACCACACATGGATCCACCACTAGAGTCATTGCATGTGTGTTATTTCCAGAAACAAACATGGATCAACCACTAGAGTCATTGCATGTGTGTTCTTATACTAAAACCAACATGGATCCACCAGTGGTCATTGCATGTGTGTTCTTTCCACAAACAACACATGGATGAACCACTAGAGTCATTGCATGTGTGTTATTTCCACAAACCAACATGGATCAACCACTAGAGTTATTGCATGTTTGTTCTTATACTAAAACCACAAACCAGCACTAGAGTCATTGCATGTGTGTTCTTTTCCACAAACCACACATGGATCCACCACTAGAGTCATTGCATGTGTGTTCTTTCCAGAAACCACATATGGATCAACCACTAGTCATTGCATGTGTGTTCTTTCCACAAACCACACATGGATCAACCACCAGAGTCATTGCATGTTTGTTCTTATACTAAAACCACAAATCATCACTAGAGTCATTGCATGTGTGTTCTTTTCCACAAACCACACATGGATCCACCAGTGGTCATTGCATGTGTGTTCTTTCCACAAACCACATATGGATCAACCACTAGTCATTGCATGTGTGTTCTTTCCACAAACCACACATGGATCAACCACTAGAGTCATTGCATGTTTGTTCTTATACTAAAACCACAAATCATCACTAGAGTCATTGCATGTGTGTTCTTTTCCACAAACCACACATGGATCCACCAGTGGTCATTGTATATGTGTTCTTTCCACAAACCACATATGGATGAACCAGAGTCATTGCATGTGTGTTCTTTCCACAAAGCACACATGGATCAACGACTAGAGTCATTGCATGTTTGTTCTTATACTAAAACCACAAACCAGCACTAGAGTCATTGCATGTGTATTCTTATACTAAAACCAACATGGAAGCACCAGAGGTCATTGCATGTGTGTTCTTTCCACAAACCACACATGGATCAACCACTAGAGTCATTGCATGTGTGTTCTTATACTAAAACCAACACTAGAGTCATTGCATGTGTGTTCTTTCCAGAAACCAGACATGGATCAACCACTAGAGTCATTGCATGTTTGTTCTTATACTAAAACCACAAACCAGCACTAGAGTCATTGCATGTGTGTTCTTTTCCACAAACCACACATTGATCCACCAATGGTCATTGCATGAGTGTTATTTCCACAAACCACATATGGATCAACCACTAGTCACTGCATGTGTGTTCTTTCCACAAACCACACATGGATCAACCAGTAGAGTCGTTGCATGTTTGTTCTTATGCTAAAACCACAAACCATCACTAGAGTCATTGCATGTGTGTTCTTTTCCACAAACCACACATGGATCAACCACTAGAGTCATTGCATGTGTGTTATTTCCACAAACAAACATGGATCAACCACTAGAGTCATTGCATGTGTGTTCTTATACTAAAACCAACATGGATCCACCAGTGGTCATTGCATGTGTGTTCTTATACTAAAACCAACATGGATCCACCAGTGGTCATTGCATGTGTGTTCTTTCCACAAACCACACATGGATCAACCACTAGAGTCATTGCATGTGTGTTCTTTCGACAAACCAAATATGCATCAACCAGTGGTCATTGCATGTGTGTTCTTTCCACAAACCACACATGTGGACCCACTAGAGTCATTGCATGTTTGTTCTTATACTAAAACCACAAACCAGCACAAGAGTCATTGCATGTGTGTTCTTTTCCACAAACCACACATGGATCCACTAGACTCATTGCATGTGTGTTCTTTTCCACAAATAACTTATGGATCAACCAGTGGTCATTGCACGTGTGTTCTTTCCACAAACGACATGTGGACCCATTACAGTCATTGCAATTGTGTTATTTCGACAAACCACACATGGATCAACCACTAGAGTCATTGCCTCTGTGTTATTTCCACAAACCACACATGGATCAACCACTAGAGTAATTGTATGTGTGTTCTTATACTAAAACCAACACTAGAGTCATTGCATGTGTGTTCTTTTCACAAACCACACATGGATCAACCCGTAGAGTCATTTCATGTGTGTTATTTCCACAAACCACACATGGATCAACCACTAGAGTCATCGCATGTGTGTTCTTATACTAAAACCAACATGGATCCACCAGTGGTCATTGCATGTGTGTTCTTTCCACAAACCACACATGGATCAACCACTAGAGTCATTGCATGTTTGTTCTTATACTAAAACCACAAACAAGCACTAGAGTCATTGCATGTGTGTTCTTTTCCACAAACCACACATGGATCCACTAGACTCATTGCATGTTTGTTCTTTTCCACAAACAACTTATGGATGAACCAGTGGTCATTGCATTTGTGTTCTTTCCACAAACCACATGTGGACCCATTAGAGTCATTGCATGTGTGTTATTTCCAGGAACCACACTTGGATCAACCATTAGAGTCATTGCATATGTGTTATTTACACAAACCACACATGGATCAACCACTAGAGTCATTGCATGTGTGTTCTTATAGTAAAACCAACACTAGAGTCATTGCATGTGTGTTCTTTTCACAAACCACACATGGATCAACCACTAGAGTCATTGCATGTGTGTTATTTCCACAAACAAACATGGATCAACCACTAGAGTCATTGCATGTGTGTTCTTATACTAAAACCAACATGGATCCACCAGTGGTCATTGCATGTGTGTTCTTTCCACAAACAACACATGGATCAACCACTAGAGTCATTGCATGTGTGTTATTTCCACAAACCAACATGGATCAACCACTAGAGTCATTGCATGTGTGTTATTATACTAAAACCACAAACCACTACTAGAGTCATTGCATGTGTGTTCTTTTCCACAAACCATACAGGGATCCAGTAGTGGTCATTGCATGCGTGTTCTTTCCACAAACCACATATGGATCAACCAGAGTCATTGCATGTGTGTTCTTTCCACAAACCACACATGGATCAACCACTAGAGTCATTGCATGTTTGTTCTTATACTAAAACCACAAACCAGCACTAGAGTCATTGCATGTGTGTTCTTTTCCACAAACCACACATGGATCCACCAGTGGTCATTGCATGTGTGTTCTTTCCAAAAACCACATATGGATCAACCACTAGTCATTGCATGTGTGTTCTTTTCACAAACCACACATGGATCCACCACTAGAGTCATTGCATGTGTGTTATTTCCAGAAACAAACATGGATCAACCACTAGAGTCATTGCATGTGTGTTCTTATACTAAAACCAACATGGATCCACCAGTGGTCATTGCATGTGTGTTCTTTCCACAAACAACACATGGATGAACCACTAGAGTCATTGCATGTGTGTTATTTCCACAAACCAACATGGATCAACCACTAGAGTTATTGCATGTTTGTTCTTATACTAAAACCACAAACCAGCACTAGAGTCATTGCATGTGTGTTCTTTTCCACAAACCACACATGGATCCACCACTAGAGTCATTGCATGTGTGTTCTTTCCAGAAACCACATATGGATCAACCACTAGTCATTGCATGTGTGTTCTTTCCACAAACCACACATGGATCAACCACCAGAGTCATTGCATGTTTGTTCTTATACTAAAACCACAAATCATCTCTAGAGTCATTGCATGTGTGTTCTTTTCCACAAACCACACATGGATCCACCAGTGGTCATTGCATGTGTGTTCTTTCCACAAACCACATATGGATCAACCACTAGTCATTGCATGTGTGTTCTTTCCACAAACCACACATGGATCAACCACTAGAGTCATTGCATGTTTGTTCTTATACTAAAACCACAAACCAGCACTAGAGTCATTGCATGTGTGTTCTTTTCCACAAACCACACATGGATCCACTAGACTCATTGCATGTTTGTTCTTTTCCACAAACAACTTATGGATGAACCAGTGGTCATTGCATTTGTGTTCTTTCCACAAACCACATGTGGACCCATTAGAGTCATTGCATGTGTGTTATTTCCAGGAACCACACATGGATCAACCATTAGAGTCATTGCATATGTGTTATTTACACAAACCACACATGGATCAACCACTAGAGTCATTGCATGTGTGTTCTTATAGTAAAACCAACACTAGAGTCATTGCATGTGTGTTCTTTTCACAAACCACACATGGATCCACCACTAGAGTCATTGCATGTGTGTTATTTCCAGAAACAAACATGGATCAACCACTAGAGTCATTGCATGTGTGTTCTTATACTAAAACCAACATGGATCCACCAGTGGTCATTGCATGTGTGTTCTTTCCACAAACAACACATGGATGAACCACTAGAGTCATTGCATGTGTGTTATTTCCACAAACCAACATGGATCAACCACTAGAGTTATTGCATGTTTGTTCTTATACTAAAACCACAAACCAGCACTAGAGTCATTGCATGTGTGTTCTTTTCCACAAACCACACATGGATCCACCACTAGAGTCATTGCATGTGTGTTCTTTCCAGAAACCACATATGGATCAACCACTAGTCATTGCATGTGTGTTCTTTCCACAAACCACACATGGATCAACCACCAGAGTCATTGCATGTTTGTTCTTATACTAAAACCACAAATCATCACTAGAGTCATTGCATGTGTGTTCTTTTCCACAAACCACACATGGATCCACCAGTGGTCATTGCATGTGTGTTCTTTCCACAAACCACATATGGATCAACCACTAGTCATTGCATGTGTGTTCTTTCCACAAACCACACATGGATCAACCACTAGAGTCATTGCATGTTTGTTCTTATACTAAAACCACAAATCATCACTAGAGTCATTGCATGTGTGTTCTTTTCCACAAACCACACATGGATCCACCAGTGGTCATTGTATATGTGTTCTTTCCACAAACCACATATGGATGAACCAGAGTCATTGCATGTGTGTTCTTTCCACAAAGCACACATGGATCAACCACTAGAGTCATTGCATGTTTGTTCTTATACTAAAACCACAAACCAGCACTAGAGTCATTGCATGTGTATTCTTATACTAAAACCAACATGGAAGCACCAGAGGTCATTGCATGTGTGTTCTTTCCACAAACCACACATGGATCAACCACTAGAGTCATTGCATGTGTGTTCTTATACTAAAACCAACACTAGAGTCATTGCATGTGTGTTCTTTCCAGAAACCAGACATGGATCAACCACTAGAGTCATTGCATGTTTGTTCTTATACTAAAACCACAAACCAGCACTAGAGTCATTGCATGTGTGTTCTTTTCCACAAACCACACATTGATCCACCAATGGTCATTGCATGAGTGTTATTTCCACAAACCACATATGGATCAACCACTAGTCACTGCATGTGTGTTCTTTCCACAAACCACACATGGATCAACCAGTAGAGTCGTTGCATGTTTGTTCTTATGCTAAAACCACAAACCATCACTAGAGTCATTGCATGTGTGTTCTTTTCCACAAACCACACATGGATCAACCACTAGAGTCATTGCATGTGTGTTATTTCCACAAACAAACATGGATCAACCACTAGAGTCATTGCATGTGTGTTCTTATACTAAAACCAACATGGATCCACCAGTGGTCATTGCATGTGTGTTCTTATACTAAAACCAACATGGATCCACCAGTGGTCATTGCATGTGTGTTCTTTCCACAAACCACACATGGATCAACCACTAGAGTCATTGCATGTGTGTTCTTTCGACAAACCAAATATGCATCAACCAGTGGTCATTGCATGTGTGTTCTTTCCACAAACCACACATGTGGACCCACTAGAGTCATTGCATGTTTGTTCTTATACTAAAACCACAAACCAGCACAAGAGTCATTGCATGTGTGTTCTTTTCCACAAACCACACATGGATCCACTAGACTCATTGCATGTGTGTTCTTTTCCACAAATAACTTATGGATCAACCAGTGGTCATTGCACGTGTGTTCTTTCCACAAACGACATGTGGACCCATTACAGTCATTGCAATTGTGTTATTTCGACAAACCACACATGGATCAACCACTAGAGTCATTGCATGTGTGTTCTTTCCCCAAACCACACATGGATCAACCACTAGAGTAATTGTATGTGTGTTCTTATACTAAAACCAACACTAGAGTCATTGCATGTGTGTTCTTTTCACAAACCACACATGGATCAACCCGTAGAGTCATTTCATGTGTGTTATTTCCACAAACCACACATGGATCAACCACTAGAGTCATCGCATGTGTGTTCTTATACTAAAACCAACATGGATCCACCAGTGGTCATTGCATGTGTGTTCTTTCCACAAACCACACATGGATCAACCACTAGAGTCATTGCATGTTTGTTCTTATACTAAAACCACAAACAAGCACTAGAGTCATTGCATGTGTGTTCTTTTCCACAAACCACACATGGATCCACTAGACTCATTGCATGTTTGTTCTTTTCCACAAACAACTTATGGATGAACCAGTGGTCATTGCATTTGTGTTCTTTCCACAAACCACATGTGGACCCATTAGAGTCATTGCATGTGTGTTATTTCCAGGAACCACACTTGGATCAACCATTAGAGTCATTGCATATGTGTTATTTACACAAACCACACATGGATCAACCACTAGAGTCATTGCATGTGTGTTCTTATAGTAAAACCAACACTAGAGTCATTGCATGTGTGTTCTTTTCACAAACCACACATGGATCAACCACTAGAGTCATTGCATGTGTGTTATTTCCACAAACAAACATGGATCAACCACTAGAGTCATTGCATGTGTGTTCTTATACTAAAACCAACATGGATCCACCAGTGGTCATTGCATGTGTGTTCTTTCCACAAACAACACATGGATCAACCACTAGAGTCATTGCATGTGTGTTATTTCCACAAACCAACATGGATCAACCACTAGAGTCATTGCATGTGTGTTATTATACTAAAACCACAAACCACTACTAGAGTCATTGCATGTGTGTTCTTTTCCACAAACCATACAGGGATCCAGTAGTGGTCATTGCATGCGTGTTCTTTCCACAAACCACATATGGATCAACCAGAGTCATTGCATGTGTGTTCTTTCCACAAACCACACATGGATCAACCACTAGAGTCATTGCATGTTTGTTCTTATACTAAAACCACAAACCAGCACTAGAGTCATTGCATGTGTGTTCTTTTCCACAAACCACACATGGATCCACCAGTGGTCATTGCATGTGTGTTCTTTCCACAAACCACATATGGATCAACCACTAGTCATTGCATGTGTGTTCTTTCCACAAACCACACATGGATCAACCACTAGAGTCATTGCATGTTTGTTCTTATACTAAAACCGCAAACCAGCACTACAGTCATTGCATGTGTGTTCTTTTCTACAAACCACACATGGATCCACCAGTGGTCATTGCATGTGTGTTCTTTCCACAAACCACATATGGATCAACCAGAGTCATTGCATGTGTGTTCTTTCCACAAACCACACATGTGGACCCACTAGAGTCATTGCATGTTTGTTCTTATACTAAAACCACAAACGAGTACTAGAGTCATTGCATGTGTGTTCTTTTACACAAACCACACATGGATCCACCAGTGGTCATTGCATGTGTGTTCTTTCCACAAACCACATATGGATCAACCAGAGTCATTGCATGTGTGTTCTTTCCACAAACCACACATGGATCAACCACTAGAGTCATTGCATGTTTGTTTTTATAGTAAAACCACAAACCAGCACTAGAGTCATTGCATGTGTGTTCTTTTCCACAAACCACACATGGATCCACTAGTGGTCATTGCATGTGTGTTCTTTCCAAAAACCACATATGGATCAACCACTAGTCATTGCATGTGTGTTCTTTCACAAACCACACATGGATCAACCACTAGAGTCATTGCATGTTCGTTCTTATACTAAAACCACAAACCAGCACTAGAGTCATTGCATGTGTGTTCTTTTCCACAAACCACACATGGATCCACCACTAGAGTCATTGCATGTGTGTTCTTTCCACAAACCACACATGTGGACGCACTAGAGTCATTGCATGTTTGTTCTTATACTAAAACCACAAACCAGCACTAGAGTCATTGCATGTGTTTTCTTTTCCACAAACCACACATGGATCCACCAATGGTCATTGCATGTGTGTTCTTTCCACAAACCACATATGGATCAACCACTAGTCATTGCATGTGTGTTCTTTCCACAAACCACACATGGATCAACCAGTAGAGTTGTTGTATGTTTGTTCTTATGCTAAAACCACAAACCATCACTAGAGTCATTGCATGTGTGTTCTTTTCCACAAACCACACATGGATCAACCACTAGAGTCATTGCATGTGTGTTATTTCCACAAACAAACATGGATCAACCACTAGAGTCATTGCATGTGTGTTCTTATACTAAAACCAACATGGATCCACCAGTGGTCATTGCATGTGTGTTCTTTCCACAAACCACACATGGATCAACCACTAGAGTCATTGCATGTGTGTTATTTCCACAAACCAACATGGATCAACCACTAGAGTCATTGCATGTATGTTCTTATACTAAACCACAAACCAGTACTAGAGTCATTGCATGTATGTTCTTATACTAAAACCACAAACCAGTACTAGAGTCATTGCATGTGTGTTCTTTTTCACAATCCACACATGGATCCACTAGTGGTCATTGCATGTGTGTTCATTCCACAAACCACATATGGATCAACCAGAGTCATTGCATGTGTGTTCTTTCCACAAACCACACATGGATCAACCACTAGAGTCATTGCATGTTTGTTCTTATACTAAAACCACAAACCAGCACTAGAGTCATTGCATGTGTGTTCTTTTACACAAACTACACATGGATCCACCAATGGTCATTGCATGTGTGTTCTTTCCACAAACCACATATGGATCAACCACTAGTCATTGCATGTGTGTTCTTTCCACAAACCACACATGGATCAACCAGTAGAGTCGTTGCATGTTTGTTCTTATGCTAAAACCACAAACCATCACTAGAGTCATTGCATGTGTGTTCTTTTCCACAAACCACACATGGATCAACCACTAGAGTCATTGCATGTGTGTTATTTCCACAAACAAACATGGATCAACCACTAGAGTCATTGCATGTGTGTTCTTATACTAAAACCAACATGGATCCACCAGTGGTCATTGCATGTGTGTTCTTTCCACAAACCACACATGGATCAACCACTAGAGTCAATGCATGTGTGTTCTTATACTAAAACCAACACTAGAGTCATTGCATGTGTGTTCTTATACTAAAACCAACACTAGAGTCATTGCATGTGTGTTCTTTCCACAAACCACACGTGTGGACCCACTAGAGTCATTGCATGTTTGTTCTTATACTAAAACCACAAACCAGCACGAGAGTCATTGCATGTGTGTTCTTATACTAAAACCAACATGGACCCACCAGTGGTCATTGCATGTGTGTTCTTTCCACAAACAGCACATGGATCAACCACTAGAGTCATTGCATGTGTGTTATTATACTAAAACCAACACTAGAGTCATTGCATGTGTGTTCTTTCCACAAACCACACATGGATCAACCACTAGAGTCATTGCATGTGTGTTATTTCCACAAACCACACATGGATCAACCACTAGAGTCATTGCATGTGTGTTCTTATACTAAAACCACAAACCAGTACTAGAGTCATTTCATGTGTGTTCTTTTCCACAAACCACACACGGATCCACCAGTGGTCAATGCATGTGTGTTCTTTCCACAAACCACATATGGATCAACCAGAGTCATTGCATGTGTGTTCTTTCCCCAAACCACACATGGATCAACCACTAGAGTCATTGCATGTTTGTTCTTATACTAAAACCACAAACCAGCACTAGAGTCATTGCATGTGTGTTCTTTTCCACAAACCACACATGGTTCCACCAGTGGTCATTGCATGTGTGTTCTTTCCACAAACCACATATGGATCAACCACTAGTCATTGCATGTGTGTTCTTTCCACAAACCACACATGGATCAACCACTAGAGTCATTGCATGTTTGTTCTTATACTAAAACCACAAATCATCACTAGATTCATTGCATGTGTGTTCTTTTCCACAAATCACACATGGATCCACCAGTGGTCATTGCATGTGTTTTCTTTCCACAAACCACATATGGATCAACCACTAGTCATTGCATGTGTGTTCTTTCCACAAACCACACATGGATCAACCACTAGAGTCATTGCATGTGTGTTCTAATACTAAAACCAACACTAGAGTCATTGCATGTGTGTTCTTTTCACAAACCACACATGGATCAACCACTAGAGTCATTGCATTGTGTTATTTACAAAAACAAACATGGATCAACCACTAGAGTCATTGCATGTGTGTTCTTATACTAAAACCAACAGGGATCCACCAGTGGTCATTGCATGTGTGTTCTTTCCACAAACCACACATGGATTGACCACTAGAGTCATTGCATGTGTGTTATTTCCACAAACCAACATTTATCAACCACTAGAGTCATTGCATGTGTGTTCTTATACTAAAACACAAACTAGTACTAGAGTCATTGCATGTGTGCTCTTTTCCACAAACCACACATGGATCCACCAGTGGTCATTGTATGTGTGTTCTTTCCACAAACCACATATGGATCAAACAGAGTCATTACATGTGTGTTCTTTCCACAAACCACACATGGATCAACCACTAGAGTCATTGCATGTTTGTTCTTATACTAAAACCACAAACCAGCACTAGAGTCATTGCATGTGTGTTCTTTTCCACAAACCACACATGGATCCACCAATGGTCATTGCATGTGTCTTCTTTCCACAAACCACATATGGATCAACCACTAGTCATTGCATGTGTGTTCTTTCCACAAACCACACATCGATCAACCACTAGAGTCATTGCATGTTTGTTCTTATACTAAAACCACAAACCAGCACTAGAGTAATTGCATGTGTGTTCTTTTCCACAAACCACACATGGATCCACCACTAGAGTCATTGCATGTGTGTTCTTTCCACAAACCACACGTGTGGACCCACTAGAGTCATTGCATGTTTGTTCTTATACTAAACCACAAACCAACACTAGAGTCATTGCATGTGTGTTCTTATACTAAAACCAACATGGATCCACCAGTGGTCATTGCATGTGTGTTCTTTCCACAAACAACACATGGATCAAGCACTAGAGTCATTGCATGTGTGTTATTATACTAAAACCAACACTAGAGTCATTGCATGTGTGTTCTTTCCACAAACCACACATGGATTAACCACTAGAGTCATTGCATGTGTGTTATTTCCACAAACCACACATGGATCAACCACTAGAGTCATTGCATGTGTGTTGTTATACTAAAACCACAAACCAGTACTAGAGTCATTGCATGTGTGTTCTTTTCCACAAACCACACATGGATGCACCAGTGGTCATTGCATGTGTGTTCTTTCCACAAACCACATATGGATCAACCAGAGTCATTGCATGTGTGTTCTTTCCACAAACCACACATGGATCAACCACTAGAGTCATTGCATGTTTCTTCTTATACTAAAACCACAAACCAGCACTAGACTCATTGCATGTGTGTTCTTTTCCACAAAGCACACATGAATCCACCAGTGGTCATTGCATGTGTGTTCTTTCCACAAACCACATATGGATCAACCACTAGTCATTGCATGTGTGTTCTTTCCACAAACCACACATGGATCAACCACTAGAGTCATTGCATGTTTGTTCTTATACTAAAACCACAAATCATCACTAGAGTCATTGCATGTGTGTTCTTTTCCACAAACCACACATGGATCCACCAGTGGTCATTGCATGTGTGTTCTTTCCACAAACCACATATGGATCAACCACTAGTCATTGCATGTGTGTTCTTTCCACAAACCACACATGGATAACCCACTATAGTCATTGCATGTGTGTTCTAATACTAAAACCAACACTAGAGTCATTGCATGTGTGTTCTTTTCACAAACCACACATGGATCAACCACTAGAGTCATTGCATTGTGTTATTTCCACAAACAAACATGGATCAACCACTAGAGTCATTGCATGTTTGTTCTTATACTAAAACCAATAGGGATCCACCAGTGGTCACTGCATGTGTGTTCTTTCCACCAACCACACATGGATTGACCACTAGAGTCATTGCATGTGTGTTATTTCCACAAACCAACATGGATCAACCACTAGAGTCATTGCATGTGTGTTCTTATACTAAAACCACAAACTAGTACTAGAGTCGTTGCATGTGTGTTCTTTTCCACAAACCACACATGGATCCACCAGTGGTCATTGTATGTGTGTTCTTTCCACAAACCACATATGGATCAACCAGAGTTATTGCATGTGTGTTCTTTCCACAAACCACACATGGATCAACCACTAGAGTCATTGCATGTTCGTTCTTATACTAAAACCACAAACCAGCACTAGAGTCATTGCATGTGTGTTCTTTTCCACAAACCACACATGGATCCACAAGTGGTCATTGCATGTGTGTTCTTTCCACAAACCACATATGGATCAACCACTAGTCATTGCATGTGTGTTCTTTCCACAAACCACACATCGATCAACCACTAGAGTCATTGCATGTTTGTTCTTATACTAAAACCACAAACCAGCACTAGAGTCATTGCATGTGTCTTCTTTTCCACAAACCACACATGGATCCACAACTAGAGTCATTGCATGTGTGTTCTTTCCACAAACCACATATGGATCAACCAGAGTCATTGCATGTGTGTTCTTTCCACAAACCACACGTGTGGACCCACTAGAGTCATTGCATGTTTGTTCTTATACTAAAACCACAAACCAGCACAAGAGTCATTGCATGTGTGTTCTTATACTAAAACCAACATGGATCCACCAGTGGTCATTGCATGTGTGTTCTTTCCACAAAAAACACATGGATCAACCACTAGAGTCATTGCATGTGTGTTGTTATACTAAAACCAACACTAGAGTCATTGCATGTGTGTTCTTTCCACAAACCACACATGGATCAACCACTAGAGTCATTGCATGTGTGTTATTTCCACAAACCACACATGGATCAACCACTAGAGTCATTGCATGTGTGTTCTTATACTAAAACCACAAACGAGTACTAGAGTCATTGCATGTGCGTTCTTTTCCACAAACCACACATGGATCCACCAGTGGTCATTGCATGTGTGTTCTTTTCCACAAACCACACATGGATCCACCAGTGGTCATTGCATGTGTGTTCTTTCCACAAACCACATATGGATCAATCAGAGTCATTGCATGTGTGTTCTTTCCACAAACCACACATGGATCAACCACGGGAGTCATTGCATGTGTGTTATTTCCACAAACCACACATGGATCAACCACTAGAGTCATTGCATGTGTGTTCTTATACTAAAACCACAAACCAGTACTAGAGTCATTTCATGTGTGTTCTTTTCCACAAACCACACACGGATCCAATAGTGGTCAATGCATGTGTGTTCTTTCCACAAACCACATATGGATCAACCAGAGTCATTGCATGTGTGTTCTTTCCCCAAACCACACATGGATCAACCACTAGAGTCATTGCATGTGTGTTCTTATACTAAAACCACAAACTAGTACTAGAGTCGTTGCATGTGTGTTCTTTTCCACAAACCACACATGGATCCACCAGTGGTCATTGTATGTGTGTTCTTTCCACAAACCACATATGGATCAACCAGAGTCATTGCATGTGTGTTCTTTCCACAAACCACACATGGATCAACCACTAGAGTCATTGCATGTTCGTTCTTATACTAAAACCACAAACCAGCACTAGAGTCATTGCATGTGTGTTCTTTTCCACAAACCACACATGGATCCACAAGTGGTCATTGCATGTGTGTTCTTTCCACAAACCACATATGGATCAACCACTAGTCATTGCATGTGTGTTCTTTCCACAAACCACACATCGATCAACCACTAGAGTCATTGCATGTTTGTTCTTATACTAAAACCACAAACCAGCACTAGAGTCATTGCATGTGTCTTCTTTTCCACAAACCACACATGGATCCACAACTAGAGTCATTGCATGTGTGTTCTTTCCACAAACCACATATGGATCAACCAGAGTCATTGCATGTGTGTTCTTTCCACAAACCACACGTGTGGACCCACTAGAGTCATTGCATGTTTGTTCTTATACTAAAACCACAAACCAGCACAAGAGTCATTGCATGTGTGTTCTTATACTAAAACCAACATGGATCCACCAGTGGTCATTGCATGTGTGTTCTTTCCACAAAAAACACATGGATCAACCACTAGAGTCATTGCATGTGTGTTGTTATACTAAAACCAACACTAGAGTCATTGCATGTGTGTTCTTTCCACAAACCACACATGGATCAACCACTAGAGTCATTGCATGTGTGTTATTTCCACAAACCACACATGGATCAACCACTAGAGTCATTGCATGTGTGTTCTTATACTAAAACCACAAACGAGTACTAGAGTCATTGCATGTGCGTTCTTTTCCACAAACCACACATGGATCCACCAGTGGTCATTGCATGTGTGTTCTTTTCCACAAACCACACATGGATCCACCAGTGGTCATTGCATGTGTGTTCTTTCCACAAACCACATATGGATCAATCAGAGTCATTGCATGTGTGTTCTTTCCACAAACCACACATGGATCAACCACGGGAGTCATTGCATGTGTGTTATTTCCACAAACCACACATGGATCAACCACTAGAGTCATTGCATGTGTGTTCTTATACTAAAACCACAAACCAGTACTAGAGTCATTTCATGTGTGTTCTTTTCCACAAACCACACACGGATCCAATAGTGGTCAATGCATGAGTGTTCTTTCCACAAACCACATATGGATCAACCAGAGTCATTGCATGTGTGTTCTTTCCCCAAACCACACATGGATCAACCACTAGAGTCATTGCATGTGTGTTCTTATACTAAAACCACAAACTAGTACTAGAGTCGTTGCATGTGTGTTCTTTTCCACAAACCACACATGGATCCACCAGTGGTCATTGTATGTGTGTTCTTTCCACAAACCACATATGGATCAACCAGAGTCATTGCATGTGTGTTCTTTCCACAAACCACACATGGATCAACCACTAGAGTCATTGCATGTTCGTTCTTATACTAAAACCACAAACCAGCACTAGAGTCATTGCATGTGTGTTCTTTTCCACAAACCACACATGGATCCACAAGTGGTCATTGCATGTGTGTTCTTTCCACAAACCACATATGGATCAACCACTAGTCATTGCATGTGTGTTCTTTCCACAAACCACACATCGATCAACCACTAGAGTCATTGCATGTTTGTTCTTATACTAAAACCACAAACCAGCACTAGAGTCATTGCATGTGTCTTCTTTTCCACAAACCACACATGGATCCACAACTAGAGTCATTGCATGTGTGTTCTTTCCACAAACCACATATGGATCAACCAGAGTCATTGCATGTGTGTTCTTTCCACAAACCACACGTGTGGACCCACTAGAGTCATTGCATGTTTGTTCTTATACTAAAACCACAAACCAGCACAAGAGTCATTGCATGTGTGTTCTTATACTAAAACCAACATGGATCCACCAGTGGTCATTGCATGTGTGTTCTTTCCACAAAAAACACATGGATCAACCACTAGAGTCATTGCATGTGTGTTGTTATACTAAAACCAACACTAGAGTCATTGCATGTGTGTTCTTTCCACAAACCACACATGGATCAACCACTAGAGTCATTGCATGTGTGTTATTTCCACAAACCACACATGGATCAACCACTAGAGTCATTGCATGTGTGTTCTTATACTAAAACCACAAACGAGTACTAGAGTCATTGCATGTGCGTTCTTCTCCACAAACCACACATGGATCCACCAGTGGTCATTGCATGTGTGTTCTTTTCCACAAACCACACATGGATCCACCAGTGGTCATTGCATGTGTGTTCTTTCCACAAACCACATATGGATCAATCAGAGTCATTGCATGTGTGTTCTTTCCACAAACCACACATGGATCAACCACGGGAGTCATTGCATGTGTGTTATTTCCACAAACCACACATGGATCAACCACTAGAGTCATTGCATGTGTGTTCTTATACTAAAACCACAAACCAGTACTAGAGTCATTTCATGTGTGTTCTTTTCCACAAACCACACACGGATCCAATAGTGGTCAATGCATGTGTGTTCTTTCCACAAACCACATATGGATCAACCAGAGTCATTGCATGTGTGTTCTTTCCCCAAACCACACATGGATCAACCACTAGAGTCATTGCATGTTTGTTCTTATACTAAAACCACAAACCAGCACTAGAGTCATTGCATGTGTGTTCTTTTCCACAAACCACACATGGATCCACCAGTGGTCATTGCATGTGTGTTCTTTCCACAAACCACATATGGATCAACCAGAGTCATTACATGTGTGTTCTTTCCACAAACCACACATGGATCAACCACTAGAGTCATTGCATGTTTGTTCTTATACTAAAACCACAAACCAGCACTAGAGTGATTGCATGTGTGTTCTTATACTAAAACCAACATGGATCCACCGTGGTCATTGCATGTGTGTTCTTTCCACAAACCACATATGGATCAACCACTAGTCATTGCATGTGTGTTCTTTCCACAAACCACACATGGATCAACCACTAGAGTCATTGCATATTTGTTCTTATACTAAAACCACAAATCACCACTAGAGTCATTGCATGAGTGTTCTTTCCCACAAACCACACATGGATCCACCAGTGGTCATTGCATTTGTGTTCTTTCCACAAACCACATATGGATCAACCACTAGTCATTGCATGTGTGTTCTTTCCACAAACCAGACATGGATCAACCACTAGAGTCAATGCATGTGTGTTCTTATACTAAAACCAACACTAGAGTCATTGCATGTGTGTTCTTATACTAAAACCAACACTAGAGTCATTGCATGTGTGTTCTTTCCACAAACCACACGTGTGGACCCACTAGAGTCATTGCATGTTTGTTCTTATACTAAAACCACAAACCAGCACGAGAGTCATTGCATGTGTGTTCTTATACTAAAATCAACATGGACCCACCAGTGGTCATTGCATGTGTGTTCTTT
Source organism: Avena sativa (assembly GCA_916181665.1). Lineage (NCBI taxonomy): Eukaryota > Viridiplantae > Streptophyta > Magnoliopsida > Poales > Poaceae > Avena > Avena sativa. Next base: position 463,830,377 of record OV702287.1, read on the forward strand.
CCATAAACAGCACATGGATCAACCACTAGAGTCATTGCATGTGTGTTATTATACTAAAACCAACACTAGAGTCATTGCATGTGTGTTCTTTCCACAAACCACACATGGATCAACCACTAGAGTCATTGCATGTGTGTTATTTCCACAAACCACACATGGATCAACCACTAGAGTCATTGCATGTGTGTTCTTATACTAAAACCACAAACCAGTACTAGAGTCATTTCATGTGTGTTCTTTTCCACAAACCACACACGGATCCAATAGTGGTCAATGCATGTGTGTTCTTTCCACAAACCACATATGGATCAACCAGAGTCATTGCATGTGTGTTCTTTCCCCAAACCACACATGGATCAACCACTAGAGTCATTGCATGTTTGTTCTTATACTAAAACCACAAACCAGCACTAGAGTCATTGCATGTGTGTTCTTTTCCACAAACCACACATGGATCCACCAGTGGTCATTGCATGTGTGTTCTTTCCACAAACCACATATGGATCAACCACTAGTCATTGCATGTGTGTTCTTTCCACAAACCACACATGGATCAACCACTAGAGTCATTGCATGTTTGTTCTTATACTAAAACCACAAATCATCACTAGATTCATTGCATGTGTGTTCTTTTCCACAAACCACACATGGATCCACCAGTGGTCATTGCATGTGTTTTCTTTCCACAAACCACATATGGATCAACCACTAGTCATTGCATGTGTGTTCTTTCCACAAACCACACATGGATCAACCACTAGAGTCATTGCATGTGTGTTCTAATACTAAAACCAACACTAGAGTCATTGCATGTGTGTTCTTTTCACAAACCACACATGGATCAACCACTAGAGTCATTGCATTGTGTTATTTACACAAACAAACATGTATCAACCACTAGAGTCATTGCATGTGTGTTCTTATACTAAAACCAACAGGGATCCACCAGTGGTCATTGCATGTGTGTTCTTTCCACAAACCACACATGGATTGACCACTAGAGTCATTGCATGTGTGTTATTTCCACAAACCAACATTTATCAACCACTAGAGTCATTGCATGTGTGTTCTTATACTAAAACACAAACTAGTACTAGAGTCATTGCATGTGTGTTCTTTTCCACAAACCACACATGGATCCACCAGTGGTCATTGTATGTGTGTTCTTTCCACAAACCACATATGGATCAACCAGAGTCATTACATGTGTGTTCTTTCCACAAACCACACATGGATCAACCACTAGAGTCATTGCATGTTTGTTCTTATACTAAAACCACAAACCAGCACTAGAGTCATTGCATGTGTGTTCTTTTCCACAAACCACACATGGATCCACCAATGGTCATTGCATGTGTCTTCTTTCCACAAACCACATATGGATCAACCACTAGTCATTGCATGTGTGTTCTTTCCACAAACCACACATCGATCAACCACTAGAGTCATTGTATGTTTGTTCTTATACTAAAACCACAAACCAGCACTAGAGTCATTGCATGTGTGTTCTTTCCCACAAACCACACATGGATCCACCACTAGAGTCATTGCATGTGTGTTCTTTCCACAAACCACACGTGTGGAACCACTAGAGTCATTGCATGTTTGTTCTTATACTAAATCACAAACCAACACTAGAGTCATTGCATGTGTGTTCTTATACTAAAACCAACATGGATCCACCAGTGGTCATTGCATGTGTGTTCTTTCCACAAACAACACATGGATCAAGCACTAGAGTCATTGCATGTGTGTTATTATACTAAAACCAACACTAGAGTCATTGCATGTGTGTTCTTTCCACAAACCACACATGGATTAACCACTAGAGTCATTGGATGTGTGTTATTTCCACAAACCACACATGGATCAACCACTAGAGTCATTGCATGTGTGTTGTTATACTAAAACCACAAACCAGTACTAGAGTCATTGCATGTGTGTTCTTTTCCACAAACCACACATGGATCCACCAGTGGTCATTGCATGTGTGTTCTTTCCACAAACCACATATGGATCAACCTGAGTCATTGCATGTGTGTTCTTTCCACAAACCACACATGGATCAACCACTAGAGTCATTGCATGTTTCTTCTTATACTAAAACCACAAACCAGCACTAGACTCATTGCATGTGTGTTCTTTTCCACAAAGCACACATGAATCCACCAGTGGTCATTGCATGTGTGTGTTCTTTCCACAAACCACATATGGATCAACCACTAGTCATTGCATGTGTGTTCTTTCCACAAAACACACATGGATCAACCACTAGAGTCATTGCATGTTTGTTCTTATACTAAAACCACAAATCATCACTAGAGTCATTGCATGTGTGTTCTTTTCCACAAACCACACATGGATTCACCAGTGGTCATTGCATGTGTGTTCTTTCCACAAACCACATATGGATCAACCACTAGTCATTGCATGTGTGTTCTTTCCACAAACCACACATGGATCACTATAGTCATTGCATGTGTGTTCTAATACTAAAACCAACACTAGAGTCATTGCATGTGTGTTCTTTTCACAAACCACACATGGATCAACCACTAGAGTCATTGCATTGTGTTATTTCCACAAACAAACATGGATCAACCACTAGATTCATTGCATGTGTGTTCTTATACTAAAACCAATAGGGATCCACCAGTGGTCATTGCATGTGTGTTCTTTCCACAAACCACACATGGATTGACCACTAGAGTCATTGCATGTGTGTTATTTCCACAAACCAACATGGATCAACCACTAGAGTCATTGCATGTGTGTTCTTATACTAAAACCACAAACTAGTACTAGAGTCGTTGCATGTGTGTTCTTTTCCACAAACCACACATGGATCCACCAGTGGTCATTGTATGTGTGTTCTTTCCACAAACCACATATGGATCAACCAGAGTCATTACATGTGTGTTATTTCCACAAACCAACATGGATCAACCACTAGAGTCATTGCATGTGTGTTCTTATACTAAAACCACAAACTAGTACTAGAGTCGTTGCATGTGTGTTCTTTTCCACAAACCACACATGGATCCACCAGTGGTCATTGTATGTGTGTTCTTTCCACAAACCACATATGGATCAACCAGAGTCATTACATGTGTGTTCTTTCCACAAACCACACATGGATCAACCACTAGAGTCATTGCATGTCTGTTCTTATACTAAAACCACAAACCAGCACTAGAGTCATTGCATGTGTGTTCTTTTCCACAAACCACACATGGATCCACCAATGGTCATTGCATGTGTCTTCTTTCCAAAAACCACATATGGATCAACCACTAGTCATTGCATGTGTGTTCTTTCCACAAACCACACATCGATCAACCACTAGAGTCATTGCATGTTTGTTCTTATACTAAAACCACAAACCAGCACTAGAGTCATTGCATGTGTGTTCTTTTCCACAAACCACACATGGATCCACCACTAGAGTCATTGCATGTGTGTTCTTTCCACAAACCACACGTGTGGACCCACTAGAGTCATTGCATGTTTGTTCTTATACTAAAACCACAAACCAACACTAGAGTCATTGCATGTGTGTTCTTATACTAAAACCAACATGGATCCACCAGTGGTCATTGCATGTGTGTTCTTTCCACAAACAACACATGGATCAAGCACTAGAGTCATTGCATGTGTGTTATTATACTAAAACCAACACTAGAGTCATTGCATGTGTGTTCTTTCCACAAACCACACATGGATTAACCACTAGAGTCATTGCATGTGTGTTATTTCCACAAACCACACATGGATCAACCACTAGAGTCATTGCATGTGTGTTGTTATACTAAAACCACAAACCAGTACTAGAGTCATTGCATGTTTGTTCTTTTCCACAAACCACACATGGATGCACCAATGGTCATTGCATGTGTGTTCTTTCCACAAACCACATATGGATCAACCAGAGTCATTGCATGTGTGTTCTTTCCACAAACCACACATGGATCAACCACTAGAGTCATTGCATGTTTCTTCTTATACTAAAACCACAAACCAGCACTAGACTCATTGCATGTGTGTTCTTTTCCACAAAGCACACATGAATCCACCAGTGGTCATTGCATGTGTGTTCTTTCCACAAACCACATATGGATCAACCACTAGTCATTGCATGTGTGTTCTTTCCACAAACCACACATGGATCAACCACTAGAGTCATTGCATGTTTGTTCTTATACTAAAACCACAAATCATCACTAGAGTCATTGCATGTGTGTTCTTTTCCACAAACCACACATGGATCCACCAGTGGTCATTGCATGTGTGTTCTTTCCACAAACCACATATGGATCAACCACTAGTCATTGCATGTGTGTTCTTTCCACAAACCACACATGGATAACCCACTATAGTCATTGCATGTGTGTTCTAATACTAAAACCAACACTAGAGTCATTGCATGTGTGTTCTTTTCACAAACCACACATGGATCAACCACTAGAGTCATTGCATTGTGTTATTTCCACAAACAAACATGGATCAACCACTAGAGTCATTGCATGTGTGTTCTTATACTAAAACCAATAGGGATCCACCAGTGGTCATTGCATGTGTGTTCTTTCCACAAACCACACATGGATTGACCACTAGAGTCATTGCATGTGTGTTATTTCCACAAACCAACATGGATCAACCACTAGAGTCATTGCATGTGTGTTCTTATACTAAAACCACAAACTAGTACTAGAGTCGTTGCATGTGTGTTCTTTTCCACAAACCACACATGGATCCACCAGTGGTCATTGTATGTGTGTTCTTTCCACAAACCACATATGGATCAACCAGAGTCATTGCATGTGTGTTGTTTCCACAAACCACACATGGATCAACCACTAGAGTCATTGCATGTTCGTTCTTATACTAAAACCACAAACCAGCACTAGAGTCATTGCATGTGTGTTCTTTTCCACAAACCACACATGGATCCACAAGTGGTCATTGCATGTGTGTTCTTTCCACAAACCACATATGGATCAACCACTAGTCATTGCATGTGTGTTCTTTCCACAAACGACACATCGATCAACCACTAGAGTCATTGCATGTTTGTTCTTATACTAAAACCACAAACCAGCACTAGAGTCATTGCATGTGTCTTCTTTTCCACAAACCACACATGGATCCACAACTAGAGTCATTGCATGTGTGTTCTTTCCACAAACCACATATGGATCAACCAGAGTCATTGCATGAGTGTTCTTTCCACAAACCACACGTGTGGACCCACTAGAGTCATTGCATGTTTGTTCTTATATTAAAACCACAAACCAGCACAAGAGTCATTGCATGTGTGTTCTTATACTAAAACCAACACTAGAGTCATTGCATGTGTGTTCTTTCCACAAACCACACATGGATCAACCACCAGAGTCATTGCATGTGTGTTATTTCCACAAACCACACATGGATCAACCACTAGAGTCATTGCATGTGTGTTCTTATACTAAAACCACAAACGAGTACTAGAGTCATTGCATGTGCGTTCTTTTCCACAAACCACACATGGATCCACCAGTGGTCATTGCATGTGTGTTCTTTCCACAAACCACATATGGATCAACCAGAGTCATTGCATGTGTGTTCTTTCCACAAACCACACATGGATCAGCCACTAGAGTCATTGCATGTTTGTTCTTATACTAAAACCAGAAACCAGCACTAGTGTCATTGCATGTGTGTTCTTTTCCACAAACCACACATGGATCCACCAGTGGTCATTGCATGTGTGTTCTTTCCACAAACCACATATGGATCAACCACTAGTCATTGCATGTGTGTTCTTTCCACAAACCACACATGGATCAACCACCAGAGTCATTGCATGTTTGTTCTTATACTAAAACCACAAATCATCACTAGAGTCATTGCATGTGTGTTCTTTTCCACAAACCACACATGGATCCACCAGTGGTCATTGCATGTGTGTTCTTTCCACAAACCACATATGGATCAACCACTAGTCATTGCATGTGTGTTCTTTCCACAAACCACACATGGATCAACCACTAGAGTCATTGCATGTTTGTTCTTATACTAAAACCACAAATCATCACTAGAGTCATTGCATGTGTGTTCTTTTCCACAAACCACACATGGATCCACCAGTGGTCATTGTATATGTGTTCTTTCCACAAACCACATATGGATGAAACAGAGTCATTGCATGTGTGTTCTTTCCACAAAGCACACATGAATCAACCACTAGAGTCATTGCATGTTTGTTCTTATACTAAAACCACAAACCAGCACTAGACTCATTGCATGTGTGTTCTTTTCCACAAACCACACATGGATCCAACAGTGGTCATTGCATGTGTGTTCTTTCCACAAACCACATATGGATCAACCACTAGTCATTGCATGTGTGTTCTTTCCACAAACCACACATCGATCAACCACTAGAGTCATTGCATGTTTGTTCTTATACTAAAACCACAAACTAGCACTAGAGTCATTACATGTGTGTTCTTTTCCACAAACCAAACATGGATCCACCACTAGAGTCATTGCATGTGTGTTATTTCCACAAACCACATATGGATCAACCAGAGTCATTGCATGTGTGTTCTTTCCACAAACCACACGTGTGGACCCACTAGAGTCATTGCATGTTTGTTCTTATACTAAAACCACAAACCAGCACTAGAGTCATTGCATGTTTGTTCTTATACTAAAACCAACATGGATCCACCAGTGGTCATTGCATGTGTGTTCTTTCCACAAACAACACATGGATCAACCACAAGAGTCATTGCATGTGTGTTATTATACTAAAACCAACACTAGATTTATTGCATGTGTGTTCTTTCCACAAACCACACATGGATCAACCACTAGAGTCATTGCATGTGTGTTATTTCCACAAACCACACATGGATCAACCACTAGAGTCATTGCATGTGTATTCTTATACTAAAACCACAAACCAGTACTAGAGTCATTGCATGTGTGTTCTTTTCCACAAACCACACATGGATCCACCAGTGGTCATTGCATGTGTGTTCTTTCCACAAACCACATGTGGATCAACCACTAGAGTCATTGCATGTTTGTTCTTATACTAAAACCACAAACCAGCACTAGAGTCATTGCATGTGTGTTCTTTTCCACAAACCACACATGGATCCACCAATGGTCATTGCATGTGTGTTCTTTCCACAAACCACATATGGATCAACCACTAGTCATTGCATGTGTGTTCTTTCCACAAACCACACATGGATCAACCAGTAGAGTAGTTGTATGTTTGTTCTTATGCTAAAACCACAAACCATCACTAGAGTCATTGCATATGTGTTATTTTCCACAAACCACACATGGATCAACCACTAGAGTCATTGCATGTGTGTTATTTCCACAAACAAACATGGATCAACCACTAGAGTCATTGCATGTGTGTTCTTATACTAAAACCAACATGGATCCACCAGTGGTCATTGCATGTGTGTTCTTATACTAAAACCAACATGGATCCACCAGTGGTCATTGCATGTGTGTTCTTTCCACAAACCACACATGGATCAACCACTAGAGTCATTGCATGTGTGTTCTTTCCACAAACCAAATATGCATCAACCAGTGGTCATTGCATGTGTGTTCTTTCCACAAACCACACATGTGGACCCACTAGAGTCATTGCATGTTTGTTCTTATACTAAAACCACAAACCAGCACAAGAGTCATTGCATGTGTGTTCTTTTCCACAAACCACACATGGATCCACTAGACTCATTGCATGTGTGTTCTTTTCCACAAATAACTTATGGATCAACCAGTGGTCATTGCACGTGTGTTCTTTCCACAAACGACATGTGGACCCATTACAGTCATTGCAATTGTGTTATTTCGACAAACCACACATGGATCAACCACTAGAGTCATTGCATCTGTGTTATTTCCACAAACCACACATGGATCAACCACTAGAGTCATTGTATGTGTGTTCTTATACTAAAACCAACACTAGAGTCATTGCATGTGTGTTCTTTTCACAAACCACACATGGATCAACCCGTAGAGTCATTTCATGTGTGTTATTTCCACAAACCACACATAAATCAACCACTAGAGTCATCGCATGTGTGTTCTTATACTAAAACCAACATGGATCCACCAGTGGTCATTGCATGTGTGTTCTTTCCACAAACCACACATGGATCAACCACTAGAGTCATTGCATGTTTGTTCTTATACTAAAACCACAAACCAGCACTAGAGTCATTGCATGTGTGTTCTTTTCCACAAACCACACATGGATCCACTAGACTCATTGCATGTTTGTTCTTTTCCACAAACAACTTATGGATGAACCAGTGGTCATTGCATTTGTGTTCTTTCCACAAACCACATGTGGACCCATTAGAGTCATTGCATGTGTGTTATTTCCAGGAACCACACATGGATCAACCATTAGAGTCATTGCATATGTGTTATTTACACAAACCACACATGGATCAACCACTAGAGTCATTGCCTGTGTGTTCTTATAGTAAAACCAACACTAGAGTCATTGCATGTGTGTTCTTTTCACAAACCACACATGGATCAACCACTAGAGTCATTGCATGTGTGTTATTTCCAGAAACAAACATGGATCAACCACTAGAGTCATTGCATGTGTGTTCTTATACTAAAACCAACATGGATCCACCAGTGGTCATTGCATGTGTGTTCTTTCCACAAACAACACATGGATCAACCACTAGAGTCATTGCATGTGTGTTATTTCCACAAACCAACATGGATCAACCACTAGAGTCATTGCATGTGTGTTATTATACTAAAACCACAAACCACTACTAGAGTCATTGCATGTGTGTTCTTTTCCACAAACCATACAGGGATCCAGTAGTGGTCATTGCATGCGTGTTCTTTCCACAAACCACATATGGATCAACCAGAGTCATTGCATGTGTGTTCTTTCCACAAACCACACATGGATCAACCACTAGAGTCATTGCATGTTTGTTCTTATACTAAAACCACAAACCAGCACTAGAGTCATTGCATGTGTGTTCTTTTCCACAAACCACACATGGATCCACCAGTGGTCATTGCATGTGTGTTCTTTCCACAAACCACATATGGATCAACCACTAGTCATTGCATGTGTGTTCTTTCCACAAACCACACATGGATCAACCACTAGAGTCATTGCATGTTTGTTCTTATACTAAAACCACAAACCAGCACTACAGTCATTGCATGTGTGTTCTTTTCTACAAACCACACATGGATCCACCAGTGGTCATTGCATGTGTGTTCTTTCCACAAACCACATATGGATCAACCAGAGTCATTGCATGTGTGTTCTTTCCACAAACCACACATGTGGACCCACTAGAGTCATTGCATGTTTGTTCTTATACTAAAACCACAAACGAGTACTAGAGTCATTGCATGTGTGTTCTTTTACACAAACCACACATGGATCCACCAGTGGTCATTGCATGTGTGTTCTTTCCACAAACCACATATGGATCAACCAGAGTCATTGCATGTGTGTTCTTTCCACAAACCACACATGGATCAACCACTAGAGTCATTGCATGTTTGTTTTTATAGTAAAACCACAAACCAGCACTAGAGTCATTGCATGTGTGTTCTTTTCCACAAACCACACATGGATCCACCAGTGGTCATTGCATGTGTGTTCTTTCCAAAAACCACATATGGATCAGCCACTAGTCATTGCATGTGTGTTCTTTCCACAAACCACACATGGATCAACCACTAGAGTCATTGCATGTTCGTTCTTATACTAAAACCACAAACCAGCACTAGAGTCATTGCATGTGTGTTCTTTTCCACAAACCACACATGGATCCACCACTAGAGTCATTGCATGTGTGTTCTTTCCACAAAGCACACATGTGGACGCACTAGAGTCATTGCATGTTTGTTCTTATACTAAAACCACAAACCAGCACTAGAGTCATTGCATGTGTTTTCTTTTCCACAAACCACACATGGATCCACCAATGGTCATTGCATGTGTGTTCTTTCCACAAACCACATATGGATCAACCACTAGTCATTGCATGTGTGTTGTTTCCACAAACCACACATGGATCAACCAGTAGAGTTGTTGTATGTTTGTTCTTATGCTAAAACCACAAACCATCACTAGAGTCATTGCATGTCTGTTCTTTTCCACAAACCACACATGGATCAACCACTAGAGTCATTGCATGTGTGTTATTTCCACAAACAAACATGGATCAACCACTAGAGTCATTGCATGTGTGTTCTTATACTAAAACCAACATGGATCCACCAGTGGTCATTGCATGTGTGTTCTTTCCACAAACCACACATGGATCAACCACTAGAGTCATTGCATGTGTGTTATTTCCACAAACCAACATGGATCAACCACTAGAGTCATTGCATGTATGTTCTTATACTAAACCACAAACCAGTACTAGAGTCATTGCATGTATGTTCTTATACTAAAACCACAAACCAGTACTAGAGTCATTGCATGTGTGTTCTTTTTCACAAACCACACATGGATCCACTAGTGGTCATTGCATGTGTGTTCATTCCACAAACCACATATGGATCAACCAGAGTCATTGCATGTGTGTTCTTTCCACAAACCACACATGGATCAACCACTAGAGTCATTGCATGTTTGTTCTTATACTAAAACCACAAACCAGCACTAGAGTCATTGCATGTGTGTTCTTTTCCACAAACCACACATGGATCCACTAGACTCATTGCATGTTTGTTCTTTTCCACAAACAACTTATGGATGAACCAGTGGTCATTGCATTTGTGTTCTTTCCACAAACCACATGTGGACCCATTAGAGTCATTGCATGTGTGTTATTTCCAGGAACCACACATGGATCAACCATTAGAGTCATTGCATATGTGTTATTTACACAAACCACACATGGATCAACCACTAGAGTCATTGCATGTGTGTTCTTATAGTAAAACCAACACTAGAGTCATTGCATGTGTGTTCTTTTCACAAACCACACATGGATCCACCACTAGAGTCATTGCATGTGTGTTATTTCCAGAAACAAACATGGATCAACCACTAGAGTCATTGCATGTGTGTTCTTATACTAAAACCAACATGGATCCACCAGTGGTTATTGCATGTGTGTTCTTTCCACAAACAACACATGGATCAACCACTAGAGTCATTGCATGTGTGTTATTTCCACAAACCAACATGGATCAACCACTAGAGTTATTGCATGTTTGTTCTTATACTAAAACCACAAACCAGCACTAGAGTCATTGCATGTGTGTTCTTTTCCACAAACCACACATGGATCCACCACTAGAGTCATTGCATGTGTGTTCTTTCCACAAACCACACATGGATCAACCACTAGTCATTGCATGTGTGTTCTTTCCACAAACCACACATGGATCAACCACCAGAGTCATTGCATGTTTGTTCTTATACTAAAACCACAAATCATCACTAGAGTCATTGCATGTGTGTTCTTTTCAACAAACCACACATGGATCCACCAGTGGTCATTGCATGTGTGTTCTTTCCACAAACCACATATGGATCAACCACTAGTCATTGCATGTGTGTTCTTTCCACAAACCACACATGGATCAACCACTAGAGTCATTGCATGTTTGTTCTTATACTAAAACCACAAATCATCACTAGAGTCATTGCATGTGTGTTCTTTTCCACAAACCACACATGGATCCACCAGTGGTCATTGTATATGTGTTCTTTCCACAAACCACATATGGATGAACCAGAGTCATTGCATGTGTGTTCTTTCCACAAAGCACACATGGATCAACCACTAGAGTCATTGCATGTTTGTTCTTATACTAAAACCACAAACCAGCACTAGAGTCATTGCATGTGTATTCTTATACTAAAACCAACATGGAAGCACCAGAGGTCATTGCATGTGTGTTCTTTCCACAAACCACACATGGATCAACCACTAGAGTCATTGCATGTGTGTTCTTATACTAAAACCAACACTAGAGTCATTGCATGTGTGTTCTTTCCACAAACCAGACATGGATCAACCACTAGAGTCATTGCATGTTTGTTCTTATACTAAAACCACAAACCAGCACTAGAGTCATTGCATGTGTGTTCTTTTCCACAAACCACACATTGATCCACCAATGGTCATTGCATGTGTGTTATTTCCACAAACCACATATGGATCAACCACTAGTCACTACATGTGTGTTCTTTCCACAAACCACACATGGATCAACCAGTAGAGTCGTTGCATGTTTGTTCTTATGCTAAAACCACAAACCATCACTAGAGTCATTGCATGTGTGTTCTTTTCCACAAACCACACATGGATCAACCACTAGAGTCATTGCATGTGTGTTATTTCCACAAACAAACATGGATCAGCCACTAGAGTCATTGCATGTGTGTTCTTATACTAAAACCAACATGGATCCACCAGTGGTCATTGCATGTGTGTTCTTATACTAAAACCAACATGGATCCACCAGTGGTCATTGCATGTGTGTTCTTTCCACAAACCACACATGGATCAACCACTAGAGTCATTGCATGTGTGTTCTTTCCACAAACCAAATATGCATCAACCAGTGGTCATTGCATGTGTGTTCTTTCCACAAACCACACATGTGGACCCACTAGAGTCATTGCATGTTTGTTCTTATACTAAAACCACAAACCAGCACAAGAGTCATTGCATGTGTGTTCTTTTCCACAAACCACACATGGATCCACTAGACTCATTGCATGTGTGTTCTTTTCCACAAATAACTTATGGATCAACCAGTGGTCATTGCACGTGTGTTCTTTCCACAAACGACATGTGGACGCATTACAGTCATTGCAATTGTGTTATTTCGACAAACCACACATGGATCAACCACTAGAGTCATTGCCTCTGTGTTATTTCCACAAACCACACATGGATCAACCACTAGAGTCATTGTATGTGTGTTCTTATACTAAAACCAACACTAGAGTCATTGCATGTGTGTTCTTTTCACAAACCACACATGGATCAACCCGTAGAGTCATTTCATGTGTGTTATTTCCACAAACCACACATGGATCAACCACTAGAGTCATCGCATGTGTGTTCTTATACTAAAACCAACATGGATCCACCAGTGGTCATTGCATGTGTGTTCTTTCCACAAACCACACATGGATCAACCACTAGAGTCATTGCATGTTTGTTCTTATACTAAAACCACAAACAAGCACTGGAGTCATTGCATGTGTGTTCTTTTCCACAAACCACACATGGATCCACTAGACTCATTGCATGTTTGTTCTTTTCCACAAACAACTTATGGATGAACCAGTGGTCATTGCATTTGTGTTCTTTCCACAAACCACATGTGGACCCATTAGAGTCATTGCATGTGTGTTATTTCCAGGAACCACACTTGGATCAACCATTAGAGTCATTGCATATGTGTTATTTACACAAACCACACATGGATCAACCACTAGAGTCATTGCCTGTGTGTTCTTATAGTAAAACCAACACTAGAGTCATTGCATGTGTGTTCTTTTCACAAACCACACATGGATCAACCACTAGAGTCATTGCATGTGTGTTATTTCCACAAACAAACATGGATCAACCACTAGAGTCATTGCATGTGTGTTCTTATACTAAAACCAACATGGATCCACCAGTGGTTATTGCATGTGTGTTCTTTCCACAAACAACACATGGATGAACCACTAGAGTCATTGCATGTGTGTTATTTCCACAAACCAACATGGATCAACCACTAGAGTTATTGCATGTTTGTTCTTATACTAAAACCACAAACCAGCACTAGAGTCATTGCATGTGTGTTCTTTTCCACAAACCACACATGGATCCACCACTAGAGTCATTGCATGTGTGTTCTTTCCACAAACCACACATGGATCAACCACTAGTCATTGCATGTGTGTTCTTTCCACAAACCACACATGGATCAACCACCAGAGTCATTGCATGTTTGTTCTTATACTAAAACCACAAATCATCACTAGAGTCATTGCATGTGTGTTCTTTTCAACAAACCACACATGGATCCACCAGTGGTCATTGCATGTGTGTTCTTTCCACAAACCACATATGGATCAACCACTAGTCATTGCATGTGTGTTCTTTCCACAAACCACACATGGATCAACCACTAGAGTCATTGCATGTTTGTTCTTATACTAAAACCACAAATCATCACTAGAGTCATTGCATGTGTGTTCTTTTCCACAAACCACACATGGATCCACCAGTGGTCATTGTATATGTGTTCTTTCCACAAACCACATATGGATGAACCAGAGTCATTGCATGTGTGTTCTTTCCACAAAGCACACATGGATCAACCACTAGAGTCATTGCATGTTTGTTCTTATACTAAAACCACAAACCAGCACTAGAGTCATTGCATGTGTATTCTTATACTAAAACCAACATGGAAGCACCAGAGGTCATTGCATGTGTGTTCTTTCCACAAACCACACATGGATCAACCACTAGAGTCATTGCATGTGTGTTCTTATACTAAAACCAACACTAGAGTCATTGCATGTGTGTTCTTTCCACAAACCAGACATGGATCAACCACTAGAGTCATTGCATGTTTGTTCTTATACTAAAACCACAAACCAGCACTAGAGTCATTGCATGTGTGTTCTTTTCCACAAACCACACATTGATCCACCAATGGTCATTGCATGTGTGTTATTTCCACAAACCACATATGGATCAACCACTAGTCACTACATGTGTGTTCTTTCCACAAACCACACATGGATCAACCAGTAGAGTCGTTGCATGTTTGTTCTTATGCTAAAACCACAAACCATCACTAGAGTCATTGCATGTGTGTTCTTTTCCACAAACCACACATGGATCAACCACTAGAGTCATTGCATGTGTGTTATTTCCACAAACAAACATGGATCAGCCACTAGAGTCATTGCATGTGTGTTCTTATACTAAAACCAACATGGATCCACCAGTGGTCATTGCATGTGTGTTATTTCGACAAACAAACATGGATCAACCACTAGAGTCATTGCATGTGTGTTCTTATACTAAAACCAACATGGATCCACCAGTGGTCATTGCATGTGTGTTCTTTCCACAAACCACACATGGATCAACCACTAGAGTCATTGCATGTGTGTTCTTTCCACAAACCAAATATGCATCAACCAGTGGTCATTGCATGTGTGTTCTTTCCACAAACCACACATGTGGACCCACTAGAGTCATTGCATGTTTGTTCTTATACTAAAACCACAAACCAGCACTAGAGTCATTGCATGTGTGTTCTTTTCCACAAACCACACATGGATCCACTAGACTCATTGCATGTGTGTTCTTTTCCACAAATAATTTATGGATCAACCAATGGTCATTGCACGTGTGTTCTTTCCACAAACGACATGTGGACCCATTACAGTCATTGCATGTGTGCTATTTCCACAAACCACACATGGATCAACCACTAGAGTCATTGCATATGTGTTATTTCCAAAAACAACACATGGATCAACCACTAGAGTCATTGTATGTGTGTTCTTATACTAAAACCAACACTAGAGTCATTGCATGTGTGTTCTTTTCACAAACCACACATGGATCAACCACTAGAGTCATTGCATGTGTGTTATTTCCACAAACCATACATGGATCAACCACTAGAGTCATCGCCTGTGTGTTCTTATACTAAAACCAACATGGATCCACCAGTGGTCATTGCATGTGTGTTCTTTCGACAAACCACACATGGATCAACCACTAGAGTCATTGCATGTTTGTTCTTATACTAAAACCACAAACTAGCACTAGAGTCATTGCATGTGTGTTCTTTTCCACAAACCACACATGGATCCACTAGACTCATTGCATGTTTGTTCTTTTCCACAAACAACTTATGGATCAACCAGTGGTCATTGCATTTGTGTTCTTTCCACAAACCACATGTGGACCCATTACAGTCATTGCATGTGTGTTATTTCCAGAAACCACACATGGATCAACCATTAGAGTCATTGCATATGTGTTATTTCCACAAACCACACATGGATCAACCACTAGAGTCATTGCATGTGTGTTCTTATAGTAAAACCAACACTAGAGTCATTGCATGTGTGTTCTTTGCACAAACCACGCATGGTTCAACCACTAGAGTCATTGCATGTGTGTTCTTTCCACAAACCACACATGGATCCACCACTAGAGTCATTGCATGTGTGTTCTTTCCACAAACCACATATGGATCAACCAGAATCATTGCATGTGTGTTCTTTTACACAAACCACACATGGATCCACCAGTGGTCATTGCATGTGTGTTCTTTCCACAAACCACATATGGATCAACCAGAGTCATTGCATCTGTGTTCTTTCCACAAACCACACATGGATCAACCAGTAGAGTCATTGCATGTTTGTTCTTATAGTAAAACCAGAAACCAGCACTAGAGTCATTGCATGTGTGTTCTTTTCCACAAACCACACATGGATCCACCAGTGGTCATTGCATGTGTGTTCTTTCCACAAACCACATATGGATCAACCACTAGTCATTGCATGTGTGTTCTTTCCACAAACCACACATGGATCAACCACTAGAGTCATTGCATGTTTGTTCTTATACTAAAACCACAAACCAGCACTAGAGTCATTGCATGTGTTCTCTTTTCCACAAACCACACATGGATCCACGACTAGAGTCATTGCATGTGTGTTCTTTCCACAAACCACACATGTGGACCCACTAGAGTCATTGCATGTTTGTTCTTATACTAAAACCACAAACCAGCACTAGAGTCATTGCATGTGTATTCTTATACTAAAACCAACATGGAAGCACCAGAGGTCATTGCATGTGTGTTCTTTCCACAAACCACACATGGATCAACCACTAGAGTCATTGCATCTGTGTTCTTATACTAAAACCAACACTAGAGTCATTGCATGTGTGTTTTTTCCACCAACCACACATGGATCAACCACTAGAGTCATTGCATGTGTGTTATTTCCACAAACCACACATGGATCAACCACTAGAGTCATCGCATGTGTGTCCTTATACTAAAACCAACATGGATCCACCAGTGGTCATTGCATGTGTGTTCTTTCCACAAACCACACATGGATCAACCACTAGAGTCATTGCATGTTTGTTCTTATACTAAAATCACAAACCAGCACTAGAGTCATTGCATGTGTGTTCTTTTCCACAAACCACACATGGATCCACTAGACTCATTGCATGTTTGTTCTTTTTCACAAACAACTTATGGATCAACCAGTGGTCATTGCATGTGTGTTCTTTCCACAAACCACATGTGGACCCATTACAGTCATTGCATGTGTGTTATTTCCACAAACCACACATGGATCAACCACTAGAGTCATTGCATATGTGTTATTTCCACAAACCACACATGGATCAACCACTAGAGTCATTGCATGTGTGTTCTTATAGTAAACCAGCACTAGAGTCATTGCATGTGTGTTCTTTTCACAAACCACACATGGATCAACCACCAGAGTCATTGCATGTGTGTTATTTCCACAAACAAACATGGATCAACCACTAGAGTCATTGCATGTGTGTTCTTATACTAAAACCAATATGGATCCACCAGTGGTCATTGCATGTGTGTTCTTTCCACAAACCACACATGGATCAACCACTAGAGTCATTGCATGTGTGTTCTTATACTAAAACCAACACTAGAGTCATTGCATGTGTGTTCTTATACTAAAACCAACACTAGAGTCATTGCATGTGTGTTATTTCCACAAACCACACATGGATCAACCACTAGAGTCATTGCATGTGGATTCTTATACTAAAACCAACACTAGAGTCATTGCATGTGTGTTCTTTTCACAAACCACACATGGATCAACCACTAGAGTCATTGCATGTGTGTTATTTCTACAAACAAACATGGATCAACCACTAGAGTCATTGCATGTGTGTTCTTATACTAAAACCAACATGGGTCCACCAGTGGTCATTTCATGTGTGTTCTTTCCACAAACCACACATGGATCAACCACTATAGTCATTGCATGTGTGTTATTTCCACAAACCAACATGGATCAACCACTAGAGTCATTCCATGTGTGTTCTTATACTAAAACCACAAACCACTACTTGAGTCATTGCATGTGTGTTCTTTTCCACAAACCACACAGGGATCCAGAAGTGGTCATTGCATGTGTGTTCTTTCCACAAACCACATATGGATCAACCAGAGTCATTGCATGTGTGTTCTGTCCACAAACCACACATGTGGACCCACTAGAGTCATTGCATGTTTGTTCTTATACTAAAACCACAAACCAGCACTAGAGTCATTGCATGTGTGTTCTTTTCCACAAACCACACATGGATCCACTAGACTCATTGCATGTGTGTTCTTTTCCACAAACAACTTATGGATCAACCAGTGGTCATTGCACGTGTGTTCTTTCCACAAACGACATGTGGACCCATTACAGTCATTGCATGTGTGTTATTTCCACAAACCACACATGGATCAACCACTAGAGTCATTGCATATGTGTTATTTCCACAAACCACACATGGATCAACCACTAGAGTCATTGCATGTGTGTTCTTATACTAAAACCAACACTAGAGTCATTGCATGTGTGTTCTTTTCACAAACCACACATGGATCAACCACTAGAGTCATTGCATGTGTGTTATTTCCACAAACCACACATGGATCAACCACTAGAGTCATCGCATGTGTGTTCTTATACTAAAACCACAAACCAGTACTAGAGTCATTGCATGTGTGTTCTTTTCCACAAACCACACATGGATCCACTAGTGGTCATTGCATGTGTGTTCTTTCAACAAACCACATATGGATCAACCACTAGTCATTGCATGTGTGTTCTTTCCACAAACCACACATGGATCAACCACTAGAGTCATTGCATGTTTGTTCTTATACTAAAACCACAAACCAGCACTAGAGTCATTGCATGTGTTCTCTTTTCCACAAACCACACATGGATCCACGACTAGAGTCATTGCATGTGTGTTCTTTCCACAAACCACACATGTGGACCCACTAGAGTCATTGCATGTTTGTTCTTATACTAAAACCACAAACCAGCACTAGAGTCATTGCATGTGTATTCTTATACTAAAACCAAGATGGAAGCACCAGAGGTCATTGCATGTGTGTTCTTTCCACAAACCACACATGGATCAACCACTAGAGTCATTGCATGTGTGTTCTTATACTAAAACCAACACTAGAGTCATTGCATGTGTGTTCATTCCACCAACCACACATGGATCAACCACTAGAGTCATTGCATGTGTGTTATTTCCACAAACCACACATGGATCAACCACTAGAGTCATCGCATGTGTGTCCTTATACTAAAACCAACATGGATCCACCAGTGGTCATTGCATGTGTGTTCTTTCCACAAACCACACATGGATCAACCACTAGAGTCATTGCATGTTTGTTCTTATACTAAAATCACAAACCAGCACTAGAGTCATTGCATGTGTGTTCTTTTCCACAAACCACACATGGATCCACTAGACTCATTGCATGTTTGTTCTTTTTCACAAACAACTTATGGATCAACCAGTGGTCATTGCATGTGTGTTCTTTCCACAAACCACATGTGGACCCATTACAGTCATTGCATGTGTGTTATTTCCACAAACCACACATGGATCAACCACTAGAGTCATTGCATATGTGTTATTTCCACAAACCACACATGGATCAACCACTAGAGTCATTGCATGTGTGTTCTTATAGTAAACCAGCACTAGAGTCATTGCATGTGTGTTCTTTTCACAAACCACACATGGATCAACCACCAGAGTCATTGCATGTGTGTTATTTCCACAAACAAACATGGATCAACCACTAGAGTCATTGCATGTGTGTTCTTATACTAAAACCAATATGGATCCACCAGTGGTCATTGCATGTGTGTTCTTTCCACAAACCACACATGGATCAACCACTAGAGTCATTGCATGTGTGTTCTTATACTAAAACCAGCACTAGAGTCATTGCATGTGTGTTCTTATACTAAAACCAACACTAGAGTCATTGCATGTGTGTTATTTCCACAAACCACACATGGATCAACCACTAGAGTCATTGCATGTGGATTCTTATACTAAAACCAACACTAGAGTCATTGCATGTGTGTTCTTTTCACAAACCACACATGGATCAACCACTAGAGTCATTGCATGTGTGTTATTTCTACAAACAAACATGGATCAACCACTAGAGTCATTGCATGTGTGTTCTTATACTAAAACCAACATGGGTCCACCAGTGGTCATTTCATGTGTGTTCTTTCCACAAACCACACATGGATCAACCACTATAGTCATTGCATGTGTGTTATTTCCACAAACCAACATGGATCAACCACTAGAGTCATTGCATGTGTGTTCTTATACTAAAACCACAAACCACTACTAGAGTCATTGCATGTGTGTTCTTTTCCACAAACCACACAGGGATCCAGAAGTGGTCATTGCATGTGTGTTCTTTCCACAAACCACATATGGATCAACCAGAGTCATTGCATGTGTGTTCTTTCCACAAACCACACATGTGGACCCACTAGAGTCATTGCATGTTTGTTCTTATACTAAAACCACAAACCAGCACTAGAGTCATTGCATGTGTGTTCTTTTCCACAAACCACACATGGATCCACTAGACTCATTGCATGTGTGTTCTTTTCCACAAACAACTTATGGATCAACCAGTGGTCATTGCACGTGTGTTCTTTCCACAAACGACATGTGGACCCATTACAGTCATTGCATGTGTGTTATTTCCACAAACCACACATGGATCAACCACTAGAGTCATTTCATATGTGTTATTTCCACAAACCACACATGGATCAACCACTAGAGTCATTGCATGTGTGTTCTTATACTAAAACCAACACTAGAGTCATTGCATGTGTGTTCTTTTCACAAACCACACATGGATCAAACACTAGAGTCATGCTGCAGCCAAATCTTTAGTGGCAAAAGCTTTCAGACACGGTTTTCTGGCTTACAGCCAAGGCAGATGCCGAACGGCTCGTCAAGACGTGCAAGGGCTGCCAAAAGTACGCTAAACAAGCTCATGTTCCGGCTGATCAGCTGCGAACAATACCTATAGCATGGCCTTTCGCGGTCTAGGGGCTTGACATGGTAGGACCGTTTAAACGGGCTCCAAGTGGATTTACTCACCTCTTAGTGATGGTGGATAAGTTCACCAAATGGATTGAGGCTAAACCTATCACCAATTGTGATGGAGCAACAGCCAAAAGATTTGTCGAGGATGTTATAATCCGGTATGGTTATCCGCATAGTATTATTACGGACAACGGGAGTAATTTTTCCATGGGAGATCTTGCCGAATTCTGCAATGAACAAAATATTCGGCTTGACATTGCGTCAGTCGCACATCCACAAGCTAATGGACAAGTTGAAAGAGCAAATGGTTTAATTCTACAAGGCCTAAAACCGAGACTCGAAGCACCATGACGACGTGCTGTGGGGGCTTGGGTAGAGGAATTACCCTTTGTAATATGGAGTTTACGAACAACTCCGAACAGGTCAACCGGATACACACCTTTCTTCTTGGTCTATGGCGCAGAAGCAGTTCTTCCTAGTGATTTGATTCACACTTCTCCTAGAGTGGCCGCGTATATAGAAGAAGATGCTGAGATTTCTCGACAAAATGATCTCGACTTAGTCGAAGAAGTTCGCGTCGTTGCTGAAATGAGATCAACAGCCTATCAGCAAAAGTTACGCAAGTATCATAGCCAGAGAGTCAGAAACTGGTCTTTCAATAAGGGCGATTTGGTTCTCCGGCTTGTGCAACAAAGAAAGCACAAACTTTCCTAGTATGGGAAGGGCCCTTTTTAGTTAGTCGAGTATTGCACAATGGTTCGTACTACTTAACTGATATGAGGCCAGTCAAAGAAAGACCTGCTACTAAGAAGAGAAAGAGAGCTGGAGGCAGTACAAATCTAGATGAGTTAGATAGACCATGGAATATTACTCAGCTACGTCCCTTTTATTCTTAGTTTATCCTTATTTGTAATCATATATGTGTACATGTTCTGTGAGAAATAAAAGTTTTGGTTTCCTCAAGTTTTTTCTGAGAAGTTTTTGACATCTTATTTCCGAATGATCATGTCACAGTCGAAAATCCCAGAATACTTGAAAGTACTTATGCTCATGTTTATTCTGGTTTAGATTTCTGATTCTAAAAATGCTACCTTCGGGTATAACTCTAAATTTCATAGTTTATACTTTGGTTATTTGTCTGATTGCCGAATGCGGGTATTTTCCGAGTAGTGAATTGTTGGTACTAGAAGCCGGCTTTGTTTCCGAGTTTAAACTGGTTTAGCAATTGAGCTCCATTGCTCGGCAAAGTTTCCGTGCAGAAGGTTTAGCCGGCTCATGAAAGGGACGAGGCGAAAAGCCAGATAAACGATAAGTATAGGCAAAAAGGTACAAGTGCTTATGTAAACATGTCAGGCACACAAAAATTTAAAGCCAAAAGTGCTGAATAGATTAAAACTTAGCACTAGCCAAAAGTATCATGCTACATATTTACATATCCATAATGTTTTTCAGAATAACACATTTGTTTTCTGATGATCTATGATGCATGAGAAGAGGTAGGCGCTGCCGGCTCACTGGATGCATCAGCCTTAGTTTGATAACGATCCAAGATGTTCAGATCCGATACGGTCTGTTCATCGTCGGAAACTTTAGCTGCTTCTTCCGGAGGCGGAGGCGGTGTGTCCACGCGGGTGAAAAAGGGAGTGTCGTAGCTGGTTAAGTCAGCTACGTGACACCCATATCCGGCACAAGAGTCCATGATGGCCTTGATATCTTGCTCCTGTCCGTCTTCATCCACTTTGCAGTACCCTCTGGTCACTTGCCATATCTCCATGTTTCCATGGTGGCTCATGACCATGGTGAGAGCGTTCTACGTCGCGGATCGCGCGTAGGACATGTTCCAGTGCCGGACGAGCTGCGGCATCTCCTTCGCCTGGTCTCGCACCTGAAAGTCAGACATGTGATGCATGTCCGGAACCTTGAGAGCTTCGCCAATATCCTCAATGGATTGGCAGAAGTCATGAAGCAGATCACTGACTTGGGTAAGCCGGTGGGTGTGAGGCTCGGTAGAGGTGGAGTCCGTGAAGTTCAGAGGACCTATACACATAACACAAAACGGTTAAGTAAATCCGACATCGAAAGAGTCGAAGAATGTAGACAAGTCAGAGAAATGGAAAAGTACCAAAGATGGGATCGTCAACTTTGGCTTTCTCTTCGTGAAGACTTTGGAGTTCAGCCCGGAGTGCCACGGATATATCCTTTTCTCAGCAAAGCTCGTCGTTGAGATCCGAGATTCTTTGATCTTGAATCGCAATCTTACGATCACGTTCATCAGTGGCCATGGAGGTGGATTCGAGAATTTGAACGATGCTTTTCTCATGATCTGCCTTGAGCTTATCCAGCTCTTGGCGAAGTTCTTTATTCTCCACCACCAAGGTTTTGAGGTTCTTGGCCTCTTCGATCATAGCACATGACTGTTTTACCAGTGCTGTAAGTCAAAGAAAACAATAGTTCAGCAAAAATATTCGACTATGAAATCACGCGATAAGGTTTGAGTCTCGGAATGTTTACCTTCGGCCTCATCCTTGGTGAAGGAAATATGCCCTGAGAGGCAATAATAAAGTTGTTATTATATATTCCTTATACATGATAGATGTTTATTTTACATGCTAGAAATGTATTGATTCGGAAACATCAATACATGTGTGTTTAATAAACAAAAAGGGTTCCTAGTCATGCCTCTCTTGTAGACTAGCTTGTTGATTAACAGGATGCTCAAGGTTTCCTGATCATGGACATTGGATGTTGTTAATAACAAGGTCACACCATTGGTGGAATGATGTGATGAACATTCATCCGAAGTATAGCATTATGATCAACTCATTATGTTTATATTTCTATAACATCATACGAAGTAATCTTTATCCTTAGACCATGAGATCATGTTAATTGCTGACACCGGAAGAGTATCTTGATAACATCAAACGTCACACCGTAACAGGGTGACTATAAAGATGGGTTCAGTACTACGAAGGTGTTATGTTGAGGCTCATGGATCAAGAGTGGAATTTGTCAATCCAGATGACGGATAGATATACTCTGGGCCCTCTCGGTGATATCACATTAGGATAGCTTGCAAGCAAGTGATGTGATCACTAGAATGTTATATCACGGGAACGAGAAAAGAGTGCATGTCGGTAACAAGATCAAACTAGGTATGGAGATACCGATGATCGAATCTCGGACATGTAATATATCGAGAGACAAAGGGATTTAGTTACAAGCGTTAAAGGTTCTCACGATCACAGGAGTCATCGTTGAATGTGTAGGAGTCAGTACGGATCTCCAGGTCCCGCTGCTGATTATTGATCGGATAAGGGTCTCGATCATGTCTGCATTATTCGCGAACCATAGGGTGGCACACTTAAGAGTTACCGGACACCATTTTGGAGCACATATGTTTCAGACGAAAGAATTGCAAAGCGCAGGAATTGTTTCAATAGAAAACGGAAATTGTTTCGGGTGAAATTGCAGAAGGTGGTTCTGCATGTGATATTGAAATATAGCAAGGGGCTATATGTGAATGTTTGTTAATTAAAGTAATTAACAAAATTCTGAATAAATTTAATAAAAAGAGTTTTATTAAATGAGAGAGCATTAAATTTGGAGAAATTTAATGCATTTAAAGTGGAGACTTTAAAAGGGAATGTGAAGGGGCATTTTAATGTGGAGGGGGTTACCACCACATGAATGGGGGAGGTGAGGGGTCACCCCCCCATGCGCCGGCCATGGAGAGAGAGGGCACCCCCCTCCTCCTATAAAAGGCCACCCATTCCCTCCTTCATCCTCACACCTCCTTGTGAAGGATCTCTCTCCCCCTCTAGAATTATTCCCCCATGGTCTCGGATTAGCGAGATACATGTTCCCGGTGGCATTTCGTCTGGAAGGAGTTGCTGCTTCCGCTGGATCGCTGGAGCGAGGAGGTGGAGGTTGTCCGGTGGCTTGAATGTGTGTGCGAGTGCGGATGCGCCGCTGAGTTGCGGCGCTCGGACTTCCTCACGATCTTGAGATCGGCAAGTGTACGACTACATCAACCACGAGTCCCTACTCGTTAACAAAGCTCGTTGTCTACGAGGGTAAGTTCTCATTGGATGTATGTCCACCCGTTGCTTTGTACCTAGTAGATAGATCTTGGCGTGTAGTTCACACCGTAGGAATTTTTTTGTTTTCTATGCTGCGGACCCAACAGTGGTATTAGAGCCTGATCTATGTGTAGGTGCTTAGCACGGGTAGTACACATATGGTTGATATGTGGGCGATGATGATCATGTTATTGCATCTTCTATGTATTTTGGATATTGGTGGCATAGTGGGATGAAGCGGCCCAGACCAACCTTACATGTCATCGTACATGAGAACGATTCCACGACTGACATGCAACTTGTTTTGCATAAGTGGCTAGCGGGTGTCTGTCTCTCCTACTATAGTCAATATCTGATTTACAACGAGTTGCTAATAACTTAGTTATCCTCGTTGTGGTTCATGTTTGTAGGTGAGAACGGTTCTATCTCCGAAACCCCTAAGCCACGTAAAACTTGCAATTGATAAATTAGAGGCGTCTAGTTTAGATCGTTGCTGGGCTAGTGTATTGATATGGTATTGTTGTAAGTAGATGTATGGTAGATACTCTTACAACACAGTCAACGTGTAAGTTCCATAGACCTTGGCCTTACACACAAAGGAACGATAGAGATCATACCATGATGCAAGTGATAGAGATCAAATGCATGGACCATATCATCTCACTTTACACATTAGATGTTAGCATCTTATACTGCTAGTTTGGCGTGTTTGGTAGCATTATAAGATGATCCCTCATTTAGATATCAAGATAAAAATGTGTTCTTCCTTGAGTATGCACCGTTCTATGGATCGTGTTTCGAGACATCACGTGATGATCGGGTGTACTCGAATCTGCGCTTTCATAGGAACAGGTGTAAGATAGTTTTACAATCGCGAATACTAAGGTTCTTACTTGGCGAGCCTAGCATGTATAGACATGGCCTCGGAACACGGATCGAAAGGTTAAGCATGAGTCATATGGTTGATATGATGCCCATATAGATGCTCGCCTTTGAAGCTATATCAACTCACGTGATGATCGGACTTGATATAGTGGATTTGGTTCATGTAATCACCAAAAGGACACGAGGGATGTCGTTTTTGAGTGGGAGTTTATTAGTAATTTGGATTAGTTGAACTCAATCTATCATAAACTTAGTCTAAATAAACTTTACAAATTCTGTTGTAGATGGCACCACCTGCTTTTAATTTCAATGTGTTCATGGAGAAAGAGAAACTTGCTGCGAATGGTAGCAACTTCACCAACTGGGCTATGAATTTGAGGATTCTCCTCACTGCTGCACAAAAGCAATATGTGCTAGATGCGCCGCTAGGCCCCCCACTAGCTCCTGATGCCCCTGACGAGGAAAAGAATGTCTATGTGACTCGTCAGGAGGACCACAACTTAGTTCATTGTGGCATACTGTATGGGCTAGAGCCAGAACTTCGAAAGCGTTTCGAAAATGGCAATGCCTTTGATACCATGGGAGAATTGAAAATGATTTTCGATACCCATGCTGCCATAGAGAGTTATAATGCTACAGAAAAGTTCTTTAGCTGCATGATGGAGGAAAACAGCTCCGTTAGTGAGCACGTACTCAAAATGTCTGGGTACACCGATAAGCTTGTGTCCTTGGGAATAACGATTCCCATTGACTTAGGCATACATTGTGTTCTCCAATCTCTGCCACCTAGCTACAAGAGCTTCGTGATGAACTATAATATGCAGGGCATGAAGAAGTCTCTTCCCGAGCTTCTGTCAATGCTTAAGACTGCAGAAGTGGAGATTAGGAAAGAACATCAAGTGTTGATGATCAATAGGACTACCGGTTTCAAGAAGGATAAGAAAGGCAAGCACAAGGGAAAGAAGGGTGGCAAGTCTGTTGCCACGCCTGAAAAGAAACCCCGGGTTGGCCCTAAGTCTGACACCGAGTGCTACTATTGCAAGGGGACTGGCCATTGGAAGCGCAACTGCCCCAAGTATTTGGCGGACAAGAAGTCTAGCAAGGCAAACAAAGGTATATGTGATATACATGTTATTGATGTGTACTTGACTAGTACTCACAGTAGCACCTGGGTATTTGATACCGAATCGGTTGCTAATATATGTAACTCGGTTCAGGGGCTACGGAACAAGCGACAACTAGCAAGGGATGAGGTCAGGATGCGGGTCGGCAATGGATCAAGAGTTGATGTGATCGCCGTCGGGACGCTACCTCTCCATTTGCCATCGGGATTAGTTATAAACCTAAATAATTGTTATTTGGTGCCTACACTGAGCATGAACATTGTATCTGGATCGTGTTTGATGCAAAGTGGTCATTCCTTTAAATCTGAAAACAATGGTTGTTCGATTTATAAGAATGATATCTTTTATGGTCATGCACCTATGTTGAATGGTTTATTTCTATTGGATCTCGATAGTAATATTACGCACATTCATAATGTTATTGCTAAAAAGGTTAAACTTGATGATGATATGTCTACATATATGTGGCACTGCCGTGTAGGTCATATTGGCGTTAAACGCATGAAGAAACTCCATTCTGATGGACTTTTGGAATCACTTGATTTTGAATCATTTGATACATGTGAGCCATGCCTTATGGGCAAGATGACTAGAACGCCGTTTTCCGGTTCAATGGAACGGGTGACAGATCTATTGGAAATCATACATACTGATGTGTGTGGACCAATGAGTGTGTCGGCGCGAGGTGGATATCGTTATTTTGTTACTTTCACGGATGATTTGAGTAGATATGGGTATATCTATTTGATGAAACACAAGTCTGAAACTTTTGAAAAGTTCAAGGAATTTCA
Organism: Avena sativa; assembly: GCA_916181665.1. Classification (NCBI taxonomy): domain Eukaryota; kingdom Viridiplantae; phylum Streptophyta; class Magnoliopsida; order Poales; family Poaceae; genus Avena; species Avena sativa. The sequence goes on from OV702287.1 coordinate 463,858,471, forward strand.
GAATGAAGTGGAAAATCATCGTAATAGAAAGATCAAATTTCTACGGTCTGACCGTGGAGGAGAGTATCTAAGTTACGAGTTTAGCACACACATGAAAGAGTGTGGAATAGTTTCACAACTCACGCCTGCCGGAACACCACAACGTAATGGTGTGTCAGAGCGTCGTAATCGTACCTTATTGGATATGGTTCGATCTATGATGTCTCTGACTGACTTACCTCTATCATTTTGGGGTTATGCACTGGAAACAGCTGCATTCACTTTAAATCGGGCACCATCTAAATCCGTTGAAACAACACCGTATGAATTATGGTTTGGAAACAAACCTAAGCTATCATTTCTTAAGGTTTGGGGATGCGATGTTTATGTGAAGAAACTTCAACCAGATAAACTCGAACCCAAAGCGGAAAAATGCGTCTTCATAGGATACCCTAAGGAAACAATTGGGTATACCTTCTATCACAGATCCGAGGGCAAGGTTTTTGTTGCCAAGAATGGATCCTTTCTTAAGAAGGAGTTTCTCGCGAAAGGTGTGAGTAGTCGGAAGGTAGAACTCGAAGAGGTTATTGAACCTTCTCTTCATGGAATGGCGAGTGGCGCGGCACCAGAAGTTGTTTCAGAGTTGACTTCACCTGATGAAGAGAGAGCTAATGGTAATGATCATGAAACTCCGAAAGAGGACACTACCGAACCTCGCAGGTCAAGCAGGACACGTGCAGCTCCTGAACTGTACGGCAATCCTGTTGTGAATTTCATGGTTGATGAAATGGATGACCCTGCGACGTATGAAGAAGCGATGATGAGCCCGGATTCCAACAAATGGCTAGAAGACATGAAATCCGAGATGGAATCCATGTACGAGAACCAAGTTTGGAACTTGGTGGACTTACCTCACGACCGAAAGGCCGTGGAGAATAAATGGATTTTCAAAAGGAAAACTGATGCTGATGGTAATGTGACCATCTATAAGGCTCGACTTGTCGAAAAGGGGTTTTGACAAATTCAAGGAGTTGACTACGATGAGACATTCTCTCTCGTAGAGATGCTTAAGTCAGTTAGGATTATGTTAGCAATTGCTGCATATTTCGATTATGAAATATGGCAGATGGATGTCAAAACTGCGTTCCTCAATGGTAAGATTGAAGAAGAGTTGTATATGATACAACCTAAGGGTTTTGTCGATCCTAAGGATGCTAATAAGGTGTGCAAACTTCAGCGATCCATCTATGGACTGAAGCAAGCATCACGAAGTTGGAATCTCCGCTTTGATGAGGTGATCAAAGAGTTTGGATTTGTCCAAATTTATGGAGAGGCTTGTATTTACAAGAAAGTGAGTGGGAGCAATGTGGCATTTCTGATATTATATGTGGATGACATATTATTGATTGGAAATGATATAGATCTTTTAAACAGTGTTAAAAGTTATCTAAACAGCAATTTTTCGTTGAAAGACCTTGGTGAAGCATCATATATACTAGGCATTAAAATCTATAGAGATAGATCAAGGCGCCTAATTGGGCTATCGCAGAGTACATACCTTGATAAGATATTAAAGAAGTTTAATATGGACAAAAGTAAGAAGGGGTTCTTACCTATGTTGCAAGGCAAGACATTGAGTAAGACTCAAAGTCCGGCTACGGCGAAAGAAAGAGAGATGATGGATAAGATCCCCTATGCCTCGGCCATAGGCTCTATTATGTATGCCATGCTATGTACAAGACCAGATGTGGCACATGCTATTAGTTTGACTAGTAGGTACCAATCTGATCTAGGTTCGGAACACTGGATAACGGTAAAGAACATCCTCAAGTACTTAAGAAGAACTAAGGATATGTTTCTTATATACGGAGGTGAAGAAGAGCTAGTCGCTAAGTGTTATGTCGATGCTAGCTTTGACACCGATCCGGATGACTCTAAGTCTCAATCCGGATACGTATTTCTCTTGAACGGAGCAGCAGTTAGTTGGAGGAGTTCCAAACAACCTGTGGTGGCTGGATCAACAACGGAGGCGGAATATGTTGCTGCTTCAGAAGCGGCGACGAAGCAGTTTGGATGAAAGAGTTCATTATGGAACTGGGTGTGGTTCCTAGTGCGTTGGACCCGATGGTGATCTATTGTGACAACAATGGAGCCATAGCCAACACAAAGGAACCAAGGTCTCACAAGAATTCCAAGCATATTAAGCGCCGGTTTCACTCCATCCGCGAGCATGTCAAGGATGGAGATATAAAGATTTGTAAAGTACACACGGACCTAAATGTAGCAGATTTGTTGACTAAAGTTCTCCCTAGGGCAAAACATGATCAACACCAGAACTCCATGGGTGTTAGATTTATCACTATGTGAACTAGATTATTGTCTCTAGTGCAAGTGGGAGACTGAAGGAAATATGCCCTGAGAGGCAATAATAAAGTTGTTATTATATATTCCTTATACATGATAGATGTTTATTTTACATGCTAGAAATGTATTGATTCGGAAACATCAATACATGTGTGTTTAATAAACAAAAAGGGTTCCTAGTCATGCCTCTCTTATAGACTAGCTTGTTGATTAACAGGATGATCAAGGTTTCCTGATCATGGACATTGGATGTTGTTAATAACAAGGTCACACCATTGGTGGAATGATGTGATGAACATTCATCCGAAGTATAGCATTACGATCAATTCATTATGTTTATATTGCTATAACATCATACGAAGTAATCTTTATCCTTAGACCATGAGATCATGTTAATTGCTGACACCGGAAGAGTATCTTGATAACATCAAACGTCACACCGTAACAGGGTGACTATAAAGATGGGTTCAGTACTACGAAGGTGTTATGTTGAGGCTCATGGATCAAGAATGGAATTTGTCAATCTAGATGACGGATAGATATACTCTGGGCCCTCTCGATGATATCACATTAGGATAGCTTGCAAGCAAGTGATGTGATCACTAGAATGTTATATCACGGGAATGAGAAAAGAGTGCATGTCGGTAACGAGATCAAACTAGGTATGGAGATACCGATGATCGAATCTCGGACATGTAATATATCGAGAGACAAAGGGATTTAGTTACAAGCGTTAAAGGTTCTCACGATCACAGGAGTCATCGTTGAATGTGTAGGAGTCAGTACGGATCTCCAGGTCCCGCTGCTGATTATTGATCGGAGAAGGGTCTCGATCATGTCTGCATTATTCATGAACCGTAGGGTGGCACACTTAAGAGTTACCGGACACCATTTTGGAGCACATATGTGTCAGACGAAAGAATTGCAAAGCACAGGAATTGTTTCAATAGAAACCGGAAATTGTTTCGGGTGAAATTGCAGAAGGTGGTTATGCATGTGATATTGAAATATAGCAAGGGGATATATGTGAATGTTTGTTAATTAAAGTAATTAACAAAATTCTGAATAAATTTAATAAAAAGAGTTTTATTAAATGAGAGAGCATTAAATTTGGAGAAATTTAATGCATTTAAAGTGGAGACTTTAAAAGGGAATGTGAAGAGGCATTTTAATGTGGAGGGGGTTACCACCACATGAATGGGGGAGGTGAGGGGTCACCCCCATGCGCCAGCCATGGAGAGAGGGGCACCCCCCTCCTCCTATAAAAGGTCACCCATTCCCTCCTTCATCCTCACACCTCCTTGTGAAGGATCTCTCTCCCCCTCTAGAATTATTCCCCCATGGTCTCGGATTAGCGAGATACATGTTCCCGGTGGCATTTCGTCTGGAAGAAGTTGCTGCTTCCGCTGGATCGCTGGAGCGAGGAGGTGGAGGTTGTCCGGTGGCTTGAACATGTGTGCGAGTGCGGATGCACCGCTGAGTTGCGGCGCTCGGACTTCCTCATGATCTTGAGATCGGCAAGTGTACGACTACATCAACCACGAGTTCCCACTCGTTAACAAAGCTCGTTGTCTACGAGGGTAAGTTCTTGTTGGATGTATGTCCACTCGTTGCTTTGTACCTAGTAGATAGATCTTGGCGTGTAGTTCACACCGTAGGAAATTTTTTGTTTTCTATGCTGTGGACCCAACACTTGGAAACCTTCAGCTCAACATTTTCAAGTCGGAGAGCTTTGATCTCTCTCCGCTTGTTGCAGATATTCTTCAACAAATCCTGGTTATATGAATTAACTTTCTGTAAGTTAGAATACCCAGAGTCAGAAGTCTACTAAAGACTCGGGCTAATATTGTTACTAATATCAGCACGAGCCTTGGGGGCTATACTAGTTCATTCTTTGGCATCCTAAGGAAGCATAAACCCGGATTGTATATCCAACTTCATGCTTGGGGGCTAGAGGATATGATATAAAGTACAATAAAGAAAAACGTGAGTTGGAATTCCGACTTACATGATGTTCATGTGTGAGCTTGCTCAGGCACATGTTCACGTCGGTGGTAACCTTCTTGGCGAGGGTGAGTGGAATAACCGGAGGTGGTGGAAGCACACCAGCTCTTAGTCCCTCGTCGCGAAGGCGGACTTGTTCAAGAAGGTCAGAGAACTTGATGTCCTCCGCTTCTTGTGCTTCTTCTTCGGCAGAGAGATTTTGGCTCTCCAGGCATTGTCGGGCTAGAAGCTGGATTTCTTCCGCAGATTTCTGAGACAAGACAAATTTGGCAAGTCCCGAATTGTTCAGGAGGTTTTCGGCGAAAGTCTCTGCCGAGGGATCATTACCCGAAGAGGGTTCACCCTTATCTAATCCTGAGCCACCCATGGTGGCGTCAGTTTGCGACTCAAGGGTCGCTGGCCCCGTTGAAGGAGCCGGATCTTCTGCGACAATCAGTGATGGAGTGATCACCGGCGCTGCGAAAGGTTGTGGGGCAGGAGTCGGAGGAGCCGCGGCAGGAGAAGCCATAGTCAGCTTCGTCTGCTGCAAGGGCTTTGAGGAAGTTCCCTTCCCCTTACCCTTGATGAGCTGCTTAGCTCTGAGAATGTGATAGAGTAGAAAACATTACATCTCGGAAGAAATTGGAATAAAGTACAAAGGCGGAAGTTGTGTGGAAAGTTACCTCTTCACCACTGGCACTTCCTTTGTGCCAACATCCATAGTCGGAGCTTTGCGCTTTTTAGGCACAATGTCCGGTAGTGGGACTAGCTCAACCTCCTGAGAAAACTCTAGAGGATATCCCTCGATTGGAGTGAATTCCGACTCGGGGAGGTCGACAAGCTGAAAAGAAGATAATATCTCAGTATTGCAAAATAACTAAAAGATGAAACACATAAAAAGGGTTTACAGTTAAAAGTTTACCGGCACTACAGGGTCTTCTGCTGTGTGCATGTCTAGAGACAAGTCTGGAATCTTTCTCTCGATCTGCTCCTTGATCAGCCATTTGATCTTGCTTATGTAATCCTGTGGCTTCAAAGCCCTAGGACTGATGCAGAGGGAGTCATTCTTCGATGCCGTGATGGAGTGCATCAGACGGTCGCCGTGGTGCTGGAGAGGCTGGATCCGACGTGCCACCCAGCACTGGACCAGGTCGGATCCTCCCAGGACCTTGTGTTTTATCAGGTATTCGATCTGCCTCTTGGCGAGGATCAAATCGTCACTGAGAGCCGGAGGGGCCTTGTCCCAATACGGTTGGGCCGTGGCAGCTCCGTCGATGAAAGCCGGCAAAGCAGTAGCTTTGCCGGGAGCAGGAATATCCTTATGGTAAAAGAAAGTGGCCAGCCATTGTTTGACTGACTCACTAGCTAACATGCGAGGATAACTACGCTCGCGTTTAACTGAAAGGCTAATAGTGCCGGTAATATAAGGATTACCGGCAGTGATGGAGTTTCTCCGGACATGAAAGTAATACCGGAACAATGTGAGACTCGGCCTAATGCCGAGATACCCATCGCACAAAGCTGCGTAAGAACTCATCTCTAAGATGGAGTTCAGGGGAGGATGGTGAAGCTGAACGCTATAGTGATCAATCACCTCGGAAAAGAATTACGAGGGAGGGAAAGACGAACCTCTGTCGAGGTGGGTACCGAAGTGTACCCGCTCGTCGGCGTGCGGGTTGGGGATGGTTTCGCCGAAACCGCTCCGCCAGTCGCCGATGCGGAGGAGACCTTCATTCTCCACGCCGTGGAGTTTCTCGTCGTCGAGGAGGCACGGGATCCAAACCCCCCGGTTGCTCTCCTTCTTTGCCGCTGCCGCCGCTACCGCTGCCAAGCCGGATGATGAGGAGGAAGCCATTTCTTCGGTGCACCGGTGACCTTGGATGGGCGGTGCTAGGAATCTGGGAGGCGGGAGAGCTTTGTGCACGAGGGAGAAGTGGAGGAGAAGAAACGGCAAGGGGAACATGTGAAGATGGGAGAAAGAAAATCATCACCCCTTATAACCAACTAACCGCACCAAGATTCATGCAAACGGCACTGTGTAAATGCCACGCGTCGTGGAAGGAACTGGGAAGGACCCACCCGATGATTACATCGCCTCGATCTCCGCGTACGCATTGAAACGATGCCTCGGTTCCGCAAACGACGGACCCACCAACGGTCATGCTGACAAGATGTTTGTCAAATGACGTGACTTGACCATGACCGGTGTCAGATGACGTCAGAGACCAAGTTCTAGCTTAGTTTGAAAATCAAGCTGGAAAATCCGAGTAACATGTTGATAGGTCCGACTTATTTTTAAGACCTAGATCATATTTTTTGTTGTGAAGTTTCAGGAACCCTTCAAGATTCTACAAGCCGAAGATCAAGCTAGACGATGATGAATCCGACTTTGGATCTTGGAGACTTCCGGGGGCTGCTGTTGGGGATATACTTTCCGGGTATCCTCACAGTTCCTCACTGACCAGGGTGGCCCACTTCGGGTTAGAGCTTTGCTTCACGGGCGGCCCAGTCAGGGAGAAAAGACGGAGTCCAGTCCGGCTACGGGAAGGCCCAGAAGACTTACCGACTTAGGCCCATAGTGTTACTTGTAGTTCAAGATGTACTCTGTAACCGACTCTCAGTCGTAGCCAGATAGATCTCTCCTGTAAACCCTAGGCCGTATATCTATATAAGCCGTCCTAGGGAGAGACTTTAGGGCACCCTCAATAGTCTAAAATCTCAACTCGCACAGGCGAACCCTTGTAACCCATATTCCGGCTCTGCCGTATTATTGGATTGCTAGCAGGAGTAGGATCTATCCAAAGCCGGTGGATTCGAACCTGGGTAAACTTGTGTGCTCACCGTCCTAGAATACCGTATGTATCACACCCCTCTCTTCCGCACGCCTAGAGGACCCCCTCATGGCGTACTTGTCATCAATCCGACGATAACCAGTTATTCCAGTCCTACAATGTTTGTTTCTTGAGATTCAAACCAATGGGTATGTTCGGCTCCTCCATCGTGGGTTCGTCCCCGAACTCCCGCCCTAGTGACCCAGTAGGTGAGTTGCACCTCGCGGATTGCATTGTCGATCTCCTTTCCCCCTAGGGTACCCTGATGTGAGACGCTTTCCGTCTTGCTTACAATGCTTCTTTTGGAATTTGGTGTTATCTAGTTTTTGGGCTTTTTTCTCATAGACAATACAAATTATGAAAATCTTTTTGGACCATTATTCGTGGCAGCCGATGTGTATCTTGCTAAAGTTTAGCCCCATATTGCTAGTTGGAGGAGAATTGCACCACCTTATATAGGAGGCTGTTCTAGGACTACAAAGTGAGTAGGAAGAAAAGCAGCTCTCGCGGACTCCTCCTTCGATGCCACGCCACGTCTCATCACGTCACGACGTGGGTTACGGGTTGTTGGAATCTCACCGAGTCGAGCTTTATTTTGTTGATTGGGAAAATTATTCATGGATTAATTATGAGTCATTAACAAACACGTTAATTAGTCAGATCATTTGAATCATGTGTTGTGTTGACTCGAATGTGGGCTGCCCCACAACTTACCCAACCCGCTCTATATAAACTAAAACAATAATCCTACGTGGGTCATTGTCAACAAATCCATGATATCTCCAAGTAGGAGTGATTTTTAGTTATTCTTGTGATGGTTTCTTGCACTGGCGGCCACGGCCCACCCAGAGTTTTGGCGAATTTTTTTGACTCGTCATTTCCTTACTTAGTCCAGTGTAGTGAGCGAGAGGATCAGACTCGAGCGGTCTTCCTCATCTTGTCCGTCTCAGCATCTCTATCTCAGCGCCGAGTAGATAAACGACTGCAAGGGTGGCGGCCACTTGCTCCAGTGGCGGAGGGGGGCAGCGTCCCCCTGGCGGTTTGGCCCTAAGCTCCCCGACTGACTCGCCCCTCCCCCACTCCCCATCTGGATCATCTCTAGCCATCCGCCTGGCCCACCTCCACCACTTGTCCCTCTAGCCACCACCGTTGTTGCTGCATGGTGCTCTCCGCCCCTCCGACCGCCTCCCGCTGGGACTATTCGATCTGTCCGCTGCTCGGGTGCTGCCTAGTTTCAGGTATAAACTTCTACTCTCTGCTTCCACCTCCCCTCCTATTTAATCCAAAATTGGCAAATTCCCCATGGGGAAGAATTGGTTTGATGCCTAATTTGTATACTCTAAAGTCTAAATTGTCTCCAAATTTTTCCGATGTGATCCCTAAACTAATTTGTCTACAAATTTGTGTTTATGCTCTTTTACCATGTTGTTTATATCTTTTATATGGTAATTGTAGAATTGAATATGAAGAGGAAAAACCACATTGCTGCACTTTTCGAGAAACACGAAACAAAGAAGATTGTACTTTCTTCATCGCCATTGGTGGTAGATGATGAAAAATTGAAATATTTGGAAGCACTTGACATGGGTGAAATTGAAAGTGGAAGTGGATTAAATCATGAAATGGGTTTGTCTAGACCCGATGATACCCGGTGGGGTTCTCATTTTAAAACCAATCTACACATTATTGACATGTATCCCATAATTCTTGAAGTGTTTGTAAGGATTGGGAAATATCCTTCACAAAAGAGTGAATGGACATGAATACGTGGAGTTGATGCGGCCTTTGAATCATTTGAATTTGTTTTCAATCTTCACTTGATGCTGATTATTCTTGGCTATACAAATGACTTGTCTCAATTCTTGCAAAATAGGGATCAAAATATTGTTAGTGCAATGGCACTTGTTAGATTGGCAAAGGATCAAATGCAACATATGAGGTCTCAAGGATGGGAGGGATTGCAAAGGTGACATAGTTTTGCAACAAACATGGCATTGAAATTCCTTCACCGCAAGATAATTATGTGGCTCATGCAAGATCACGTTGGTATTATGAAGTTGAAAGGATCGCATGGGCACCTAGAGGGGGGTGAATAGGTGCTACTTCAAATCTTACTCTTTTTTAAATTAGGGTCTGACATAAAAGGTAAATTCTCTAGATATGCATCTAAGATGAATTTACATATATGTCACATTAGCACAACTAATTAAGCAAGAGAAACATATAAGTAATGTGCAGTAAAGGATAGAGGTACCCGAAATCGAGCACGCGGAGACACAAGGATGATTTCCCGCAGTTCCTTCGTTTTGAGGGGAAGTACGTCTGCGTTTGGAGAGGGGGTAGTTTCAAACCACCAATGCCACAAAAGGCCTCCCTTATTCTCGGGTGAACCTCACCCCAAAGGGATTGATTCACACTTCCACTATATCGGTAACCTTCGAGGTGGAAACCGGCACCTTTATGACAAGTTCGAGGCACACATCCACAACTGAATTAGAGGCTCCCGAATGCAAGCAAGCTATCACAACAAACAAAATACAAGCTTGTAAGAACCAAATCAAGGCCTAAAGTTTCCTATGAAACCCTAGAGCAAAGGGGCCCTCAAGTGAATGAAGGGGAAATGCGGATTTCTCTTGGTGAAGATGTAGATGAAAGCCTCCTCCTTCGACTCCCCAAATATCAGTGACTTTGGGTGGTTGGAGAGGGCGATCTTGTTGATTTGGTGGCTCAGCTTTAGGGTTCTTGAGGTTGGGGAACGAGCAGCTTGAGGTAGGGGATGAAGTCCCTATTTATAGCCCCACCCTCTTTAGACCGTTTTCTGCCTGTTGGGGAAGTCCCACACTAGAGACTCCGGTCTAGAGACCGGAGATTCCAGCCTGCAATTATTTCACACCGGAGATTCCAGCCTATCTCCAGACAATCTCTGGACCCCTAGTCAGAATGACCTAGGCATGATTTTGAGGATCACTCTGGAGACTCTTGCCGAAACTCTGGATGGGAATACCGAAGACTCCGGTCTTTGCACACCGGAGACTCCGGCCTGTGACTTCACATCGGAGATTCTGGTCCATCTCCAGATAATATCCAGACCCTTATATTGTCTGGCCCGAACCTAGTTTTGAGGATCACACTGGAGACTCCAGACTATCCAGTCCGGAGATTCCGGTCTGAACCTTCCGTTGAACCTTTGTTTCAGCTAGGCACACTTCTTGTTGCCATGGACTTTTCACTTTTCAGTAGCTTAACCTGATACCATTAGCACATAGTAAAAAGGGTCCTCAAGTTGTTAACGAACACCAAAACTGATTAAGACAATAAATGTCCTTACAATCTCCCCCTTTTTGGTGTTCGATGACAACAAGAGGTTTTGCATGAAATTCTTAAAATGAGTAACATAACTATGCTCCCCCTGAGGATGTGCAGCAGGATATTCATGTAATACAACACATATTAGGGAAAGTATAGGCTCGCATAGAGTAGATAGATTACCACCTGAGTCTTTACCATTAAAATAATGAACCGGGCATAGCATGTCCATACGCAAAGGAGTTAGTTTCACATAAGAAGCAACTAAGAAGCAAATGTTCAAATTTTAAGATAAAATGGCATTAGCAAATAAGAAGCAACCTAATGCCCTAATGCCCAACGCATGCAAATCCCGGATGATCCTAATACACATCTTCTCCCTCTTTGGCATCAAGATGCCTAAAAGGGAAAAGACCAAGCTAGCGCCCCAAAGAAGTCACTTGTCGTCATCGTCATCCTATTCATCCTCCTCATAATCATCATCACCACTTGGATCCTTGGGACCTTTGCTATGAGGGCGGGAGGAGGATGCATCCTGAGAAACAAAGTCAGACGTGACCTCAGAGAAGGTCCTCCAATCAACCAGGATGTTGTTCTTTGCATTCCATGCACCAAAGAAGAGATTGTGATCCGATTCCTCAGACGGTTCAGACCCATGCTCATCATTGTACTCCTCCTCTTATTCCTCTTCACCTTGAGCCTTTGATCTCCTTAAGAAGCTTCTCAATTCTATGGCTGCTCTTGTAAGATGCATGTTGTTCTTTGCGAATATCCACATTCATGCAACATAGCATCTTCTCCCAAAAGGATGCCTTCTTGATCTTTTCATGGACATACTTGTGAGTGATAGGAGGCATAGGAACATTTGAGGTAGTCTTCCTCCTAGATCCCCTTGGAGGAGTGGGAGCCTGCTCAGCCTTAGAAATTTCTTCATCCTCACTAGCATAGTGCTGCCTAGGAGCTGGATCCATCCTCCAAGGTTCTTCAAGGTTAGGAGGGAGGGCGAGAGGTGAACCATGAGGTTGAGTGTTGATGAGCCTCATCACAAGAGCTGCATATGGAGGAAATTTTTGAAAAGTATGGCATGATGCATATCCTCAAAAATGAAATCCATGACGTCAATGGCAAATCCTTTAGCATTAGGCCCAGCACAAACCACCTTGTGAGCATGATGGAGCAAGTTGACAAGTCCACCCCGGATAGCATCATCATTTCCAGCACTTGGAGCAATGGTGTGGAGAAAGATCCTCAACAACAGATTGTAGAGAGGTTTGAGTCTCTTGGACTCCCTAAACGTGGCATTACTGCCATAGAGAGGTGCAAGCTTGCCTTTGTCTTCACCAAGAGCAGCATCATGCATGCAGTGACCAATAGGAATAGACACGCCACTGAAGGTCTGGTGAATGACTCTAGCAAAATAATAGAAGTTTGCAGTGCATCAGAAGTTACCAGTCATCCATGTCATGGTTCTTGCCTCATCATGATCAAATACAATGGTGGCATATAATTGTTGGACAAGGGTAATGTTGTAGTCCTCATGGAGCTCCATAAGATTATGCAGCCCAAGCTTCTCAGTGATCCAAAGAGTCTCCATGAAATAGGCATTTGCACGCATGTAGGCAAAGTCCATATACTTATGTGGACAAACCGGGGACTTGGTGAGCTTGCGATAGATATCCGTCTTGAACAACTTTTGCTCCTTCCTCCAATAACATGGGTCATCGCTAAATCTTGGCATGTCATAGAACCTCATCTTGCATAGCTCACGGTATTCTTTCTTGGACATGTGGGCTAAGGACTGCAAGTGTCATACTTGGCTCTCTTGGCACGGGGCTCATTCTCAATCCGCTCGGTTTCCCTTCGCATATGGGCAGCATCTGATGAAGCCCGTCCTACAGACGCCTCTACATCTACACCACCAAGCCCCCCAAGTGGACCGATGACTCGCGCTCGAGCCATGATCCTCCAAGCTAAGGTGAATTTGCTCTTGTACTCATGTAACTTCGATACACCCCTGGATGGCTTGCTACTTCCTGTCCTGACACTATGCATCATTAGGTATGAATACGCGAGCGAGAGGAGCGACACTACAGCCAGCAGCCGCTAGGAGCAAGCGGTACTATCGGCCCCAAGAAGCGGTACTACCGCCTGGAGCACCCGGTACTACCGCCCCGGACTAAGAGCTTCCGCCAGCAGTCCTAGTCCTTCCTGGTACCTATGAGCGGTACCACCTCCTTCAACCGAGAATATCATTTTGCGGCCCGAAAGTTAGGGTGGCCAGGCAACGCGGTACCCGAGTTCCCTGATATCATCCACGATGACTATAGTTGGCATGCCAAATACTAAGAGGGTCCTTTTCGGCACGAATTCAACTTCACGTTTCAATACAAAAAATCAGGCTAACGGTCGTCAAGTTGGGTCCCCCCTATCAGCTTTCGCCGTTATGTCGCTGCCGTCATTGCTGCCATGTAGGCTTGCAGCATTGGCGCATGCATCCTTTACGCGTCTGCTTATTCCTCCGGGGCGACAATCTGTGGTCGCGACCATGGCGCGGAGCTAGGACTTGGACAAACCTGCTCGGCCCGTTCTCCTCCCCATCCCGAATCAGAGCTCGCCCTCACCATGACCGCACCATTGGCACGGCGCGGGGACGGGAATTCATTCCCTGGTGAGAACTGTACCCATGCCGACCATGCTCGGTCCTGTTGGTCTCCTCCAGAATCCGAGCTTGCCGTCGCCGTGGTCGCACACGCACCAGCCACGGCGCCTTCCTCTCCGAACCCCAAAGCCACATCCACCTAGTTCGGCACAACGCCAACAAGGTGAAAATGCATCAAGTTTTCTTCTTGTGATTGTAGAAAAACATGTATGTACCGTGGCCGTAGCATACTCTAACAATGTACACATATATTGTTTACTAGATTTTCATTTGAAATTAGTAGCTCCGTGATGACGAAACATAGAGAACCTAAATGGAATGACGATGACGACCATGTTCTGTACTTTGCATTGCATTAACAAGTGCTTGCTGAAGAAGCAAGTTACCAAGAGAGTGGAGTTCATCAGCCATTGCCAAAAAATATGTGAACAAATCAATGAGCGATTCAATGCAAATAAGCGCAGAAAAGCTAGATCCATGTCATCAATCATCAATAGGTGGCACATTCTAGTGATGCGTTCAAATGCATACATGATGTATCATTTGCTTGAAGTGGTTGTTATCCTGAGCAAAAATGCGTGGTATGCACATTACATTTGTATGTTCTATGGTGCAATTTTGTTGTTATGGGCGTGGAAAGAAAAGCTAGGCTTCACTGAATATTACGCAGTTAGGCCTAACTTAGTCTTACACAAATAAGCACAGCTTAGTCTTTACACACATAAGCGTAACTAATGATAAAGATAAAGACAAATGGTTCATCGGATCTGCCAGTATGAGCACTAGGTCCCTGGAGCTGGTGGTATCGTCGAAACGAACCAAAATCTTGCGTTTGGCCGTCTTTCATTCTCCTTCAAATAGTACGACCCCACTGATGAGCCAATTGTACGCCCCCTCCCCTCGACGTGGATTCGGCTCTAGGTCGGATCTAGAGTGTCAACATGATAGGCGCGTGAGTGTGCAGCAAACACACAGTCTGCTATCAACACTGGAAGTGCTGGCACCTCAGCAACAACACCAGCATGTTCTTCCTGGACTCTGGTAGCAGCCTCAATAGGTATTTCGTCAGCTTCACCAGCAACAGCATTAGCAAGTATTTCGTCAGCTTCACCAGCAGTAGCATCACCAAGTATTTCGCCAGCTTCACCAGGAGCAGCAGTAGCTAGTTCTTCGTCAGCTCCACCACCACCAACACCACCACCAGCAGCAGCAGCATCAGGGGCCAGGGCTGCCTGAGCAATTACAGGTTCAACAGCTCTAGGGGCTCCGACAAAGAAATGGTAGTTGATTGATGTACTCATCGTTCGACGTAGAGCTCGTTGGGAACCCCAAGAGGAAGGTATGATGAGCACAGCAGCAAGTTTTTCCTTGGTTATGAAACCAAGGTTTAATCGAACCAGTAGGAGCAAGGAAACACCCCAAAGGTGTTACTAGCTGAGCTTTGGCAGGGCGCACTACTGGTGCTAGTAGCAACGTGGAGACCTGCACAACACAACCACAGAACTTTGTCCCCAACTTGCGATGAGGTTGTCAATCTCACCGTGTTTTGCGGAAAACAAAGGATTAAACGTATCGAATGGAAAGAAGTAAAAGTTTGCAGAAAGTAAACACAAAGCAGTAAAAGATTGTAGATTGTACGTAAAAGACAAGGACCAGGATCCATAGTTCACTAGAGGTGGCTCTCCTTAAGATAGATAACATGCTGGGTGAACAAATTACAGCGGGGCAATTGACAAACACCGAGAAAGCAATACATGCATATACTAATCATCTTGACTCCTTTGAGACTTGATTGGGCATTACAACATAATACATAAACCGCCATCCAACTGCATCTATGACTAATAATCCACCTTCAGGTTATCATCCGAACCCCCTCCAGTATTAAGTTGCAAGCAACAGATTATTGATTTACGAACTGCATGTAAAGTAAACAATACGATTGTTCTATGAACAAAGGATTGTTGTTTTATCCCTAGTAGCAACATCACATCTAGTACCTTAGAGATTTCTGTCACTTCCCTAGATTACCAGAGGCATGAACCCACTGTCGAGCATAAATACTAACTCTTAGAGTTGCTAGCATCTACTTGGCCAAGATAGCTACTAACAACGGAAAGCATGCAAGATCACAAATAACAAAGACATGATAGAATCAATAATCAATCTGAAATAGCATCTCAATATCCATCGGATCCCCGCAAACACAACATGTATGATTACAAATAGATGATCTTGATCATGAACGGAGCTCACAAGATCTAAACATGAAAGCACAAAGGAGGAGAACCAGCCATCTAGCTACTACATGGATCCGTAGTCTAAGGATGAACTACTCACGCATCACACCGGATGCTTGCATGGTGATGAAGAAGGCCTCCAGGGTGAATTCCCCTCTCTGGCTGGGTTTTCGTCCCGAGGGAAATATATAGGCAGAAGGAGAGGCCGAGGGGGTGTCGGGAGCGGCCACACCACCCCCTGGCGCGGGCCAGGCTTGGCCGCGCGGCCAGGTGGTGTGGTGGCTCCCTGGCCCTTCTCCGTCTCGTATTCTGGCACTTGATCCCTTCCGGAAAAATAGGCACTTTGGCTTTTGTCCCGTCCAATTCCGAGAATATTCATTTTCTGACTTTCCTGGAACCAAAAACAGCAGAAAACAGGCAGCTGGCACTGTGGCTCTTGTTAATAGATTAGTCCAAGAAATCATATGAAAAGTACTCCAAAGTTGGAACAAAACACAAGAAAGTGGATAAAACCAAGCATGGAACATCAAAAATTATAGATACATTAGCAATGTATCAACATCCCCAAGCTTAACTCCTGCTCGTCCTCGAGTAGGTAAGTGATAAAAAGAAAGAATAATTTTTGAGGTGGCATGCACCATCAAATACTTGATCAAAGTATTTGCAAAACATTCAAAGCATGGATCATAGTACTTCAATCATAACATGAAAGACAAAGTTCTAGCAATAAGCAAAGAAACTATGATGCAACATGAAAATGCACAAACAAAAGATTCATGAATAACATGCTTTGCAAGACGTTTGTTTGTTTCACATAAAGAAAACATAGCATAATAGTATTCAGCTTGTCCCTCAATAGAGTAGCAAATATAAATGCATAGGACACCTTCAAAGTTCATAAGAGTGACTAGACACAATAGTTTAAAACAAGCAATAACAAGTTATGCATCAATCAACTAGTCTTGGGGCAATGCACATAGAACTAAGAATGGCCACTATGCTCTCAAAGTAGGTGCATAAAGATAGAAGGTGGAGACTCAATATAATGGTGGAAGAAAGGCCTTTTGTAAAAGGAAGTAGGGATTCAAGTCTCATAAAGAGCTTCCAAAAATTATGGTACTTGTAGCTTTCAGCTCTCATTGCCCCTATCATAAGCATCTTGAAGGTGATTAAGGTTGAAGTGACACAACTAAGAGGATATGCTTGACAAGTTATAAACCGAAATCTCATGCCCCTTACTTACGAAGACCAATCCTCATGCTACTCAACTTCAGTCACGAGTAAGCTCTTGTCATTGAAGTATATGTGTATCATTAAGAACCGCCAATAGGGTACCCCTTGCACATGATACGGGAGCTTTCCCATAATCAAAATGACAAGGCAAGCAGACAATGTGCATCTCAGCAATCTTTTTATTTGCTATTTGCATAGGTTTTTATTGAGGATGCTTCATAGAGTGCTCATTATGGTGATGCTGCAAGTTTCCACCATGATTAGGCATGGATTAGGCTAGCGGCTGAGGCGTTTCTCTAACACACATACAAACTCCATGATCTTACAAGTTCCACTTTTATTTCACACCGCCAGGATCCGTAAGCAAAAGAACATGATATCAACGTGGTATAAAGTACAAGTGCAATGTTGAAAGCGTTCCCCATGGTACATGGTTCTACTAATTTCAACTTATAAAGCACAAGAATATACGCAACAAAGAAGGACCCAATGGTTCAAGTTTATTAGAGGCAAAAAAGTAAAGTGTGCCATCAAGTTCGTGAGAGCTTTAATCACTAGTTTTCTCATAACAAGTGGAAGGTAAACAAAAGCATGAATATACTTGGAATAGCATAAGCTAGTAGGTAGGTATGGTGGACTCTTTGGAATAACTTGGTTTAGGGAGTTGGATGCATGAGTGGAACTCATACTTTGTTGTGGAGGCTAGCAAAAGACTAGGAGCGACAAACTAAGAGAGCAATAATGGCCATAATCATGCAGAGCGACAAAACATCATTGATCAAAGCATAAAGTGATACTACAAGTTGAAAACTAAAGGATCATAAAGGCTATGGTGACTTTGGATAGTCATAACATGGTGTGAGCATGTGCCAAGTCAACCCAAATAAAACATCAAAGGAGAATACCACTATACTATGCTTTAATATGCTAAAACAACGCATGATTCATCCAAGGCACATTAAGAAATCTCAATTGTTTATAACAAGTCATGATACAGCAAAGAATACTAAGCATAAAGCCAAAACAATATCAAGCATGGCATGACAAAGCATAGGCCACAGTCAAAAACGAGCTCTTTTTACCACATAAGTATGAACTTTCCTACTCTTTTCCAAACCAAACCAAACTATTTGCAAACCAAAGTATGAAAGAGGGGGTCCAACCAATTTATGCAGCAAACTAAGCAAACCAATCAAACTAAAAACCAAAACAAAAACGAAAAAGAAGACGCTCCAAGAAAAACACAACTGTGCATGAAACAATAAAAATGAAGCGTTTGGAAGAAACCTGGAATTTTTATTGATGAAGAAGGGGATGCCTTGGGCATCCCCAAGCTTTTATGCTTGTACTTCTTAGATATTTCTTGGGGTGACACGCGTGGCATCCCCAAGCTTGAGCTTTAGTCCATCCTTCATCTCATTAGTCATTCCTTCCATACACGTGAAAATTTTCCTTCATACAAAACTTCACACAATCTCATTAGCAACATTAGTGCACTTAAGATAAATAAGTCTTAAGGTTCATTTTTAACACCAAATAAACTTACATTAGAACACTAGCTACTGTAGCACTTCCCTCAAAAAGCTCAATTCCCAAAAAGAACTCAAAAAGGAACCCACAGAAAGCATGCAGAAAATGGCAGAAATCTGTCAAAACAGACCAACAGGTAAACACGAATTTTTTCGAAGACCTTCTGTTGCTCAAATTAAAAAGTGTTGAACTAATAAAAGTTATATAACAACCTGGGGCAGAAGCACAAAAACTTACAGCTAAATACGACATACAGAGCTCTCTCACGAATTTTTACGGTGAAGCACAAAAATCTGTTTCGGGACAGCAACTTTCCCAATCATTACGTCACTCTCATTAGAGGTTACTCTTGGCACAAAAAGCAAATAAAAAGGATAAGGAGAGGTTATTACTGAAGTAATAATTTCAAGACTCATCTAAAACTTTTGGGTTATCTCCCAATAAGTACTTTTCTTTAACGCCTTTAAGTTAGGCATAAGAAGCAAGAAAAAGGATCAAGTATTCTCAAATGAAGAAGCATTAAGACCAAATTTTGTTTTCATAGGAGAAGCAAAAGAAATCTTTTCTCTCTTTTTAGGGAAGTGTTCTATACCTTTATTGAGTGGGAGTTGATATTTAATGGTGCCTTCTTTCATATCAATGATGGCACCAACAGTTCTAAGAAAAGGTCTTCCCAAAGTAATAGGACAAGAAGCATTGTATTCAACATCCAAAACATAGAAATCAATGGGGACATAGGAATTGTTAACCATAATAAGACATCATTAAGACTCCCCATGAGTTTCTTTTTAGCATTAGCATTAAGTGGGACATTCAAATAACAATCCTCAAGAGGAGGCAAATCAATCATATCATAAATCCTTCTAGGCATAATAGAAACACTACTATCAAGATCACACAAAGCTTTGAAATCAAAGTCATTCACTTTCATATTAATGATGGGTTCCCAACCATCCTCTTGTTTTATAGGAATAGAAGCTTTATGTTTCATCTTTTATTCTTTAATCTTTATGAGAGCATCAGTAATGTGTTTTGTAAAGGCCATATTCATAGCACTAGCATTAGGACTTTTAGCAAGCTTTTGTAGGAACTTAATAAATTTAGAGATATTGATCAAAATCAACTTTATCATCTAAAGTAGTAGAACTATTACTAGCCTCAACACTAGTGGTGGTGATAGTAGAAACACTAATGTTCTCTTTCCCACTTAGCATGTAATTCAGCTAATAGTCTAACATTTTCATCAATTCTTACTTGTATAGCATTGGTAGCTACAAAGGGATTGTCATTAGTTTTAGGTTTAGCAGCCATTTTATTCAAAGTAGATTGAGCTTCATCCAAAGATGCTATCTTTCTTTTAGCATTAGAGAGTTTTTCCTCAATAGTTTTATTGAAAGCAGTTTGTTTACTAATAAACTCTTTAAGCATAACTTCAAGTTCAGAGGGAGCACTCTTATTATTATTGTAAGAATTTCCATAAGCATTACCATTGTTGGGAGGATATGGCTTATAATTGTTGTTACCAAAATTGTTCCTATAAGCATTATTACCATAAGCATTGTTGCCAAAGTTGTTATTTCTTATGAAGTTCACATCAACTTGCTCTTCTTGAGAAACCAAAGAAGCTAGAGGAACATTATTTGGATCAATATGGGCTTTCCCATTAACAAGCATAGACATAATTATATCAATCTTATCACTCAAGGAGGAGGTTTCCTCAACAGAATTTACCTTCTTACCTTGTGGAGCTCTCTCAGTATGCCATTCAGAATAATTAACCATCATATTGTCCAGAAGTTTTGTTGCAGCACCCAAAGTGATGGTCATAAAGGTACCTCCAGCAGTAGAATCCAATAGGTTACTATTCCTAGTTAAGGAATTCAACCATTCTTTAGCTTTTCCTCTCAAAGAGAAAGGAAACAATTTCAGCTTAATAATATCACCATCTATATCCCTATGCTTTTGCATCTCACAAAGTTCAACAAAGTTATTTAGATGGGAAGCAGCATCTTCATTACCAATACCAGAAAATTGCTCTCTCATAACAAGATTGAGTAAAGCAGGTTTTATCTCAAAGAAAGTATTTTTAGCCACAGGTGGAGCAATAGGTGTGCTCATAAAATCATTGTTGTTGGTGCTACTGAAGTCACACAACTTAGTGTTTTCAAGAGTAGTCATTTTTTTGGGTTTTCAAATAAGAAAGCAAACTAGTAAAACTAATTTTTTTTGTGTTTTTGAATAACAAAACAAGCAAACAAAGCAAAAAGAAAACAAAGCAAAACAAAAACAACAAAGTAAAGAGATTGGTTATGAGGGACTCCCCGGCAACGGCGCTAGAAAATCTTGATGTACTCGTCGTTCGACGTAGAGATCGTTGGGAACCCCAAGAGGAAGGTATGATGAGCACAACAACAAGTTTTCCCTCGGTTATGAAACCAAGGTTTAATCGAACCAGTAGGAGCAAGGAAACACCCCAAAGGTGTTACTAGCTGAGCTTTGGCAGGGCGCACTACCTGTGCTAGTAGCAACGTGGAGACCTGCACAACACAACCACAAAACTTTGTGCCCAACTTGCGATGAGGTTGTCAATCTCACCATGTTTTGCGGAAAACAAAGGATTAAACGTATCGAATGGAAAGAAGTAAAAGTTTGCAGAAAGTAAACACAAAGCAGTAAAAGATTGTAGATTGTATGTAAAAGACAAGGACCGGGATACATAGTTCACTAGAGGTGGCTCTCCTTAAGATAGATAACATGTTGGGTGAACAAATTATAGCGGGGAAATTGATAAACACCGAGAAAGTAATACATGCATATACTAATCATCATGACTCCTTTGAGACTTGATTGGGCATTACAACATAATACATAGACCGCCATCCAACTGCATCTATGACTAATAATCCACCTTCAGGTTATCATCCGAACCCCCTCCAGTATTAAGTTGCAAGCAACAGATTATTGCTTTATGAACTGTGTGTAAAGTAAACAATATGATTGTTCTATGAACAAAGGATTGTTGTTTTCTCCCTAGTAGCAACAGCACATCTAGTACCTTAGAGATTTCTGTCACTTCCCCAGATTACCAGAGGCATGAACCCACTATCGAGCATAAATACTAACTCTTGGAGTTGCTAGCATCTACTTGGCCAAGATAGCTACTAACAACGGAAAGCATGCAAGATCACAAATAACAAAGACATGATAGAATCAATGATCAATCTGAAATAGCATCTCAATATCCATCGGATCCCTGCAAACACAACATGTATGATTACAAATAGATGATCTTGATCATGAACGGAGCTCACAAGATCTAAACATGAAAGCACAAAGGAGGAGAACCAGCCATCGAGCTACTACATGGATCCGTAGTCCCAGGATGAACTACTCACGCATCACACCGGAGGCTTGCATGGTGATGAAGAAGGCCTCAAGGGTGAATTCCCCTCTCCGGCAGGGTGCCGAGAAGAGCTTCAGATCCCTCCTGATCTAGGGATGGAGATGACGGCGGCTACAGACTCTTTCGTGGATTTTTGATCGGGCCCTTAGGGTTTTCGTCCTGAGGGCAATATATATGTGGAAGGAGAGGCCGAGGGGGTGCCAGGAGAGGCCACACCACCCCCTAGCGTGGGCCAGGCCTGGCCGCGCGGCCAGGTGTTGTGGTGGCTCCCTGGCCCTTCTCCGTCTCGTATTCTGGCACCTGATGACTTCCGGAAAAATAGGCACTTTGGCTTTTGTCCCGTCCAATTCCGAGAATATTCATTTTCTGACTTTCCTGGAACCAAAAACAGCAGAAAACGGGCAGCTGGCACTGTGGCTCTTGTTAATAGGTTAGTCCAAGAAATCATATGAAAAGTACTCCAAAGTTGGAACAAAACACAAGAAAGTGGATAAAACCAAGCATGGAACATCAAAAATTATAGATACATTTGCAATGTATCATTGATCCCAAGAAACACAGATTGTTCCTTCAGATTGTTGACTTTGCTCCAGACTTGCTCTAATGGGTCTTCGGATGGGCATGCGGACCTCGAGAAAACGTGCCACCGCAGCGATGGGTATGAAGAAAGTTGTGTCCCCATATGTTCTATTGTATCACCAACGATGTTTAGTGCTCCCCTGATATGAATCCACAAGAGTTCATCATGATGTTCCGTGTTGTCTCCGAGAGGTGCCAGGAACCATCACCGTGTCCCAAGTTTAGCATCTGCTACTGCATCTTCGATGACCGGATCTAGAATTATGCGCGGGGCTGCATGGGTACCTGCGTGTTACTAACAATCAGTAAGCAGAATTTTGAATGGGATTTTACATGCTATATGACACCATGACTCACCCCAAATGGACGGATCGCAAACACGCACGTCGCCGCTAGGTTCAGTGACCGCATAAATGCGTTGTGGTCTGTACGAAGAGTAGCCGTAGGTGAAGACAGTGTCGACATACTTCTCCGTCCGCAGGAAGTCGTCGCGCAAGACTGTCCATTCCTTGTCTTCTGGGAATCTAATGAATGCGATTGCCTTGTCGAACACCGCTAAGAGGTCGTACTCCCAGTTCTTCCACACCCCCTCTCGCGGTCTATGTGGTAGTTGTACCTTCACGAGCTCAATTTCTGCCATGTTGAACCTATAAGCGGATTCGGAAATGGGCGGTGGCCACCCGCTGTTGAATGCAGTAATGCCGACACCCTTTAAAGATGGCACTGCAAGTCTCTTTGATATGTAGGAATTTTTTAGAGTCCAAGTACTCCCATCCTGGGATAAAAGGACCAGCCACTCGCCGTTGCCATCCAGCCAGTTCTGGTCATCTCTCATATCCGTCTCTTCTTCTTCCTTGATATTCACCACTACTGATTCCGACCACTTATCCAGCAACATCAGTTTTGCATGAATATTCTGTAGAGTTTGTTGTGAGTTGGTACAATCACCTAGCATGGATTCCATTGCAGATACAATTTGACAACTGGACCTTTATATTAAAGTACACAAAATATCGCCTAAATACGAGTGTCTCCTCAGATATCGCCTAAATTGTGCCTATGTCACTACGAAGATACTCAATATATGGAGTAGGAGCAGAGCCCCCCAGATCAGGGCATAACAGCCTTAAATCGTCTAATCTGTTTGTTTTTATTTTAGGAAACAGAATATCACCTAGCAGGCATTCCATTGCAAAATCAAAATTGACAACTCGCCTATTACCTAAAGTAAGACTGTGTCACTACGAAAATACCAGAATATCAGGTACGAGCAGAGCTTGCACTGCACAGAATAGTCTTAAATGGTTCGATTTGTTCAAATCGCGCATGCACACAACACGTTCGACGAAAGGAACATAGGATTCCGATGAGAGTTCAGCACATATGAATCAACGATATGACTGAACGAATAAGCTAGATACTGGAACTTACGTGGCCATCGCGGTCGTCTGGCCATTTGCTATTATCGGGGTAAAGAAGGCCTGGCGTGCCGAACGGTTGTTCGTCCATGTTCCGCATCGTCACGCGGTAGCCGGGGATGCAGCGAGCGAGGCGGCCGCCTGAGATGATGTCCAACTCCGAGGCAATCCTGTGCATGTTCGTGGCGTTGAGGTTCGGCCATCCCCAATCCTCGCGGTAGCGGTCGCCCTGGCCATCCGCGTCGTCGTCGCATGCCTTTCGCTTCAGCCTGCTGCTACCCCAAGCTCTACCCATAGAGGCAAATGGAGTCTAGAATCCGGTAGATTAATGGAGGCATTGTGATGAGGAGGCGGATGGATTCGAGAGAGGGTGGAATCAGGGATGGGGGCAGTTGTTCGAGTGGGGAGCGAATCTGCAAGGAACCGCCACCGCCGCTGATTCTCGTCCGCGTGGAAGAAAAGAACGGGGGGCGTAATTATTGAGGGCGGGCACCGGAACCGTCTAGAGGAAGTGAAAAAATAAATTGTAAAAGGGAATGTGCGGCCCGCCTGTCAGTGAGTGAAGGTCCGCATGCGTAAACGTGCCTACATTTGAATTGATTCCACCACATGCAAGTGGTGCAGAACAAATTTTAGGAAGTGTTAACGTCGACGTGTAAAATCGCCGTTTTTCGCCACCTTCACCCTACTACGAACGGTCGTGCACCATTCCAGATATTGGTAAGGGCGGTTCCAATCTTTCACTTCTCCGTCTCATTTCCTCCTCCACGGCCTCATCATCTTTCTCCTCCATGGCCTCATCCATTTCCTCCACCACCGCATCACCCTCTTCCTCCGTATCCTTTCCCTCTTGCCTGTAGTCATGGATGCTCTGGACGTCCGAAACAACGGCAGGCAAGAAACTGCGCACTTCGACATTGAAGTACATGGCGGGAAGAAGATCGATGTCGTCTACACCACCGACCCTCGGACGATGAGGAACACTCTGAATAATTTCACGAGTTGGCTGCAGTTTGAAGAAAACAGGTCCGTAGGTCTCGACCTCGAGTACAACCGTGATTGCCGTGGTGCAACTCTCCATGAACGGGCACGTCCTCGTATACCAGCCTTTTTGCGAAAAGGAGGCTGACGGGATCTGGTAGACTTTGCTGTCTTTTTGTTCCTGAATCGTCTGTTTACAAAAGTTATTGCTATATTATTTGTCTGAATTCATTTTCATGCAGGTGGGGCGAAAGCATTAGGGATATGTTTCATGAATTTCTCGTGAACCAACACATAACATTTACCAGTGTTGACATCACGAATGACAGTAAACTACTTGAAAGCCCGACTGTCAACATTAGAATCCCAAAGGAGTGCAGAGTAGACATCTAGGAAATTTACTGGATCCCAGGGATGAAGGGCAGCAAGACCGGGATGGCCGCTCTTGCCTCCGAACTCATAGACCCGTGGTACACTGACATGAAGGACAGATTGCCGAGATGTTCGTGGAGGCGTTTAGGGCACGATTACTGGGAGTATAAG
This sequence comes from Avena sativa, assembly GCA_916181665.1. Lineage (NCBI taxonomy): Eukaryota > Viridiplantae > Streptophyta > Magnoliopsida > Poales > Poaceae > Avena > Avena sativa. Next base: position 463,883,520 of record OV702287.1, read on the forward strand.
CCACTTTTTGAACCTAATCTGAAGTACGCTGCAATTGACAGGTATGTTAGCCTAAAATCTCGTTCTAGGCATCGCATCATTGAACCACCACCAAGGCAGGTTGTTTGTCCCTGATGCCGGATCGTAGATGAATCTACAAACCGGGGCAAGCGACCGAAGGCATCCTGGGATCGGTTGCCTTCTCCAACAGGCTGGGATATAGACTATTAGTGCATGATTGTTCTGTTTATGAAAATATGTTATTTCATAAGTACACTATGTGAGCAATTATGAACTATTGTGTATTACCTTTGTCAAACTATAATCTGGTTTATGACTGTATCCTCCTCTATAATCTGGGTTTGGTTATGACTTATGACTGTATCACACCTTATGCATGTTAGTCCTGGATTCTGCCGCATGCAAATGGCACAGACAGAATTTGTAAGAATGAATGTTGAGCATACAAAAGAGGGAATGTAATTCATACAGGTTAAGTAGCTAATAGCACAGGGATCATACGAGCTTGGTTCTTACACACAGAATGCTTAGAAAATGCATGCGAGATAAAATACAGGCGAGATAAAACTAGGAACAAAATGCGAAACTACTAGTAGTAAACAGCACACTCACCCACCCGCCAGATCCTATTGAGCATCTCGTAGCAGACATACGTGTCCCTGGCTGCGTACTTGATCGCATCGTAATCCAGGTGCCTCCACTCCCATCGCTCGTGCAGGTGCTTCGGGAACTCGATTTTCATGCCGGTGTACTTGCGGTCGATGATGTCGGAAGTGAGTCTAGCCATGCCGGCTTTCCCCGTACCGCCATCCGGGTACCTCCACAAACGTTGGAGATCGACGTGATTGACGACATGAACGAGGAGATCCCGTTCTAGCTTCGAAGTGTCGTTCTTGATGTCGATGCTGGCGAAGTAGATCTCCCTCCTGTGTAGGAACTCGCGAAGCTCCGGGCATACAAATTTGGCCCTACATACATGATATAGTAGGTAGTGGTTGCACATGGACAGCTGCAAAAGTGCCGTCCTCTTCCTATCTCTGGTATACTCAAGGTCAAGGCCGACGATCTTGTACATGTCCATCGGATTTTGTAGCCACCGCTCGTACATTGCGATGACCTTGGCCACCTCCGCTGGCGCATTTGTGTGGATGACCGTCAGCTTGGTGGTACCATGGGCGGTGACGGTGTACTCGTCGGTGTAGTCGCTCCCGTCGCCGAACAAGCCGTACTCTACGTCCATGGAAGCAGCTAATGCGGCGGCGGTGGCCTAGTTTCGGTAGCGGTGGCTGGGACTGGGCGTGGAGGTGGAGTGATCTGTTGTGGTGGTATGGCCAGGCGGAGGCGGTGCCTGCGGTAGCGTCGATGGTTCTTGCGGTGGCGGCGCCGGCAGAAGGAATGAGTTGGGGATTTTTGCACAGTGATGTGCTGAGGAGACAGAAGGCGATGCTTAAATTCCATTTACCAATATTCTGGTCATACCCATGCGGAAGCAAGTTTGACTGGGCGAGCACCGATGGTTTCCAATCCTAGCGATTAAATTCGGCGTCCGTCCCGGTAGGCGATGGGACGGGTGTGCGACGTGGCTTTGGCGTGGCAGAGAACGATCACGTAGACCACCGTCCCATTGTCGATCCGCAGCGGGTGCGTGGTGCTGACACGACGTAACGTGATAGGACAGAAGGAAGTGTACAAGTTTAAGAAGTGTAAGCATAGACATGGACCTAGCATCCCTGCACCTCGGGGCAGCCGCCCAGCCGATCAGGCCTGCCGATTGCGCAAAGCTTGTCCCGAATTTGCCAAAATGAAGCTCGTTTGCCCATGCTTCTATAAGTTTCTCTGTAGGCCACTTGTGTAAGCATGCACGATAAAGCAACTTTGCAACACACGTGTCGGTGGAATAGCATTAGGTTTCAACGCACCACATAGTTTAGGGATTTAGAATAGCTACATTGTGGAGCTCTAGCCAAATTGCATGGTAAAGCCAAATTCAGCTTTTTGTCAGATTTAGCTATAGCAACATTACTTTGTCCTCACTTTTGCCCTCCCGATATTCCGAAGCCCTCACATGCGCTCGGAGGGGGGTGCCGTCTGGTCAAAGGCTTGGCCGTTACGTGCACCATGACGCCTAAAGTGGCATTTTTAAAGAGCGCCTTTTCCCCTCTATCTCCAAAACGGTAGGGAATCTAGAGCAGCTTCTCTCTTCATTCATTGTTCCTTTTGCGATCGTTTTACCCTAATCTGGTAGCAAATCTAGAGCAGCAAAAGAAACCAGCACCATAAATAAATTCAGTAAATAGAGCAGATGTAGATAAAGCAGCTAATATAGGTTATATAGTACGGTACTTAACGAGGTTCGACAATTAGGATGCTCAGCAGCAGCATCAGCGGACTGCTTCAACACAGACAAGACAAAAGAAGCTGCTTTACAGCAGCAGCTGATTAGTGGCCCCTCGTGGCCTCTGCCAGGAGGGCATCCGCCTCCTCCCTCTGGCGCCTCCTCCACTTCTTGCTGCCCAGCCCCTTGACCTTGGGCACCTTGGGTCCGATCGGGGGCATGCGACCCTCCTCGATAGCCACCTTCTGGAGGTTCCGGAGGTGAAGACCGAGCGCCTGGTGCTTGGCCCTGAAGCCGTGGACATTCACGGACTCGCCGCAGGTCCCCACGTCCTCGACATGCTTCACGAGGGAGTTGAAGTCCGTGCCGCGGAGCCTCCTGGTGGGGCAGAAGGGGCACCTGTACACGTCGCCGGCAAAGAAGTTGTTGTACTGACCAGACTTTAGCCTCCTCAGCACATGACGAGTCTTGGTGTCCTGCGACTCGTCGTCGCTGCGGAGGTCGCTGCTATCCTCCTGTTGAAAAAAACCAGAAGAGTGAAATAAGGACATGATTGAGATACTTTGATTATCGGGATTGATTTTTTGCATAATTAACCGAATGAGATCTCCCGATTATTCCCCAAATCTCAAACCAAATCGAATACCGATCCCAACTATGAACAGGGCGATTGATCGAAAATCGAGATCTAACACAATAGGATTAGCTACTATAAAAAATACGAAAAGCCGAGCCCTAATAACATACGATCTAGCATCCAACGATGGGAACAGGGGAAGAACAAGGGAAGGGGAGAAAATCCTGGTTACCTCAAACCACGGGTCGACGATTCTGGTGTCGTAGGGGTTCTCCGGCCTTATATAGACAACCTCCTCGTAGGGGTCCCAGCCGAGCGGGATCTGTCGGAGACCGGCGGGGGCCTCCTCGCCGGAGGCACCGCGGATGCGGGGTGGTTGATCCATGTGTGGTTTGTGCACATGCAATGACCACTGGTGGATCCATGTTGGTTTTAGTATAAGAACACACATGCAATGACTCTAGTGGTTGATCCATGTTTGTTTGTGGTTTTAGTATAAGAACACACATGCAATGACTCTAGTGGTTGATCCATGTTTGTTTGTGGAAATAACACACATGCAATGACTCTAGTGGTTGATCCATGTGTGGTTTGTGAAAAGAACACACATGCAATGAATCTAGTGTTGGTTTTAATATAAGAACACAGATGCAATGACTCTAGTGGTTGATCCATGTGTGGTTTGTGGAAATAACACATATGCAATGACTATAGTGATTGATTCATGTGTGGTTTGTGGAAATAACACACATGCAATGACTGTAATGGGTCCACATGTGTGGTTTGTGGAAAGAACACACATGCAATGACTCTAGTTGATCCATATGTGGTTTGTGGAAAGAACACACATGCAATGACCACTAGTGGATCCATGTGTGGTTTGTGGAAAAGAACACACATGCAATGACTGTAGTGCTAGTTTGTGGTTTTAGTATAAGAACAAACATGCAATGACTCTAGTGGTGGATCCATTTGTGGTTTGTGGAAAGAACATACATGCAATGACTCTGGTTAATCCATATGTGGTTTGTGGAAAGAACACACATGCAATGACCACTGGTGGATCCATGTGTGGTTTGTGGAAAAGAACACACATGCAATGACTCTAGTGCTGGTTTGTGGTTTTAGTTTAAGAACAAACATGCAATGACTCTAGTGGTTGATCCATGTGTGGTTTGTGGAAAGAACACACATGCAATGACTCTGGTTGAGCCATATGTGGTTTGAAGAAAGAACACACATGCAATGACCACTGGTGGATCCATGTGTGGTTTGTGGAAAAGAACACACATGCAATAACTCTAGTACTGGTTTGTGGTTTTAGTATAAGAACACACACGCAATGACTCTAGTGGTTGATCCATGTGTGGTTTGTGGAAATAACACACATGCAATAACTCTAGTGGTTGATCCATGTGTGGTTTGTTCACATGCAATGACCACTGGTGGATCCATGTTGGTTTTAGTATAAGAACACACATGCAATGACTCTAGTGCTAGTTTGTGGTTTTAGTATAAGAACAAACATCCTATCTCTCTCTCTATCTCTCGTAGAAGCCCAAACCTGTGCCCACTCTGTCTGCTACGCCCTGATTGGTTGTCACAGCTGTCACGCAGATCGTGCGCACCAACCGTTGATCCTGTGTGATCCAACAAGGCTCGTTGCACACGTCGTGCCCTTCACAGGACAGCACGAGAAAGCACGGACGACTCCCTCAACGAGACTTCTACAAGAAGGAACACGATGCTGTCCATGGAAAAAGTGGTCGAGTGGTCATGTCATGTTTAATCTAGTCTGCAAAGGCTACAAGTCTACTACACAGCAGCTGGTCATCCACGGACCACCGGCTATACCATTTTTACTATGCAGCACGTCTGCACTCTCACTTCCGTTAGGCCCCCACCACACGAACCTTCCACGTGGCAGCCGCAGCCGGAATAGCTATCAACCGGGGCCCTCGAGGAGGCCTAAACGTCCCCGCATTAAAAACACAGCCTATCGGCTCCTCCATTCGCACTCATCCACTACTCTCTCTTCCCTATCCAGCAAAACACCAAAATCTTGAACGTACTTGCACGAACCTTCTCCATGAAACCAGTGCGTGGGGGTGAGTGTCCGGGCATCACCGCCGGGGTGGTGCTTCACGCGGCAGATCTAGAGGAGCATCACGCAGCACAGACCGAGGATGATGTGCAGTTCAACCCCTTGGGGGACCATGTGCACGCCGGTGCGTCGGAGGCGCCGATGAGGGCGTGGAGTTCGATGAACATGCTTCACTCGTGTACCCGGAGGTACATCTATTTCTACATGTTTCATATTTTTTGCTCGAGCTTAATCTATCCAGGCGTCATAAAAAAATCTAGTCCTAATGATTAGATGCAACGTACGAACCGGTACATGGAGAGATCTAGTTTGTTCTGAATGAATCCAGATTATTTATTTATTAATAAGTTACCAAGAACAGAAACCACATTAATTTAGGAGCGAGCTGGGGAGACGGCCGTAATGAACTGCTGAACCTATATAGACATGTTATTGCATCGAAAGTAACTTGGAATGGTGGAAGGAATATATATTTATTATTTTGCTCATTTCGGTTTGTATTCATACATTACAGGTGTATTCAAGTGAGATGGACTCTGACAAGGAGACCAGGGACAACAAGAGCCGCCATGTCATGAAGAAGCTCAAGAGCGGGATAATCCCTTTCCGCACTCGACTTGGGGAGCTCAGGTGCCCTTTTTGTAAGAAAGGAGTCAACCCGAGGATTGCCAGCTTGATTCCGCATGCGGTTGGCATCGGTAAAAGCCCGGCTAGTAAACACAAGTCGGCGACCAAAGCTAAGCACGCTGCTTATGCCAAGTTCCTGAGGGAGTATGTCAAGAACGGCCTAGTGTCCCCTTACTTAGGAATCAGCAACTCCTAGCCGACCAACCCCGTCACTATGTTGGCCCGACCACTAATAATATTTAGTTCTCTTACCGTATCTAGACCCTTAAACTATGTGTATTTCTATTTTCGTACCCTTCAAAATATATTCAAGTTCATCTCTTTATGTTGTTAAAGTTCCGGTGGCATACTAGTTATTTTGCATGGATAGAGGGGTGCCCCTGACAGATATAAGGGTTATCTTGTCCGCTAGATCACAGAGGATCAACGGTTGGTGGAAAAAACTGAGTACAACTGAATCGCCATGGTTAGACACGAGGGAAAAAAACGTGACTCACCGTACGCGTGTGCGGTGCACGGGGCCATAGCGGACATGTGTGGCCGTGCATGGTGCATTAGCCTATGCGGTGCACGGTAGGGCAACGAAATGCCACTTCCCTTCTCCTTTAATAGAGGCATCCCCACTCCCACTCCCACTCATCACGCACTCGCTCACTCAACCGTTTCCACTGTCTCATCACCTTCTGCCAATGCCCAACAAAACCCCAACCACGCCGGTGATGGAGAAGATCGGCGCGGTGGCCATCGGCGCCTCCAAAGCAGCCGGCGAGGAGCCCCCCATCCCCCTAGAGTCATTGCATGTGTGTTATTTCCACAAACCACACATGGATCAACCACTAGAGTCATTGCATGTGTGTTCTTACACTAAAACCACAAACCCGTACTAGAGTCATTGCATGTGTGTTCTTTTCCACAAACCACACATGGATCCACCAGTGGTCATTGCATGTGTGTTCTTTCCTGAAACCACATATGGATCAACCAGAGTCATTGCATGTGTGTTCTTTCCACAAACCACACATGGATCAACCACTAGAGTCATTGCATGTCTGTTCTTATACTAAAACCACAAACCAGCACTAGAGTCATTGCATGTGTGTTCTTTTCCACAAACCACACATGGATCCACCAGTGGTCATTGTATGTGTGTTCTTATACTAAAACCAACAGGGATCCACCAGTGGTCATTGCATGTGTGTTCTTTCCACAAACCACACATGGATCAACCACTAGAGTCATTGCATGTGTGTTGTTTCCACAAACCACACATGGATCAACCACTAGAGTCATTGCATGTGTGTTCTTATACTAAAACCAACATGGATCCACCAGTGGTCATTGCATGTGCAGAAACCACACATGGATCAACCACTAGAGTCATTGCATGTGGGTTATTTCCACAAACCACACATGGATCAACCACTAGAGTCATTGCATGTGTATTCTTACACTAAAACTACAAACCAGTACTAGAGTCATTGCATGTGTGTTCTTTTCCACAAACCACACATGGATCCACCAGTGGTCATTGCATGTGTGTTCTTTCCATAAACCACATATGGATCAACCAAAGTCATTGCATGTGTGTTCTTTCCACAAACCACACATGGATAAACCACTAGAGTCATTGCATGTTTGTTCTTATACTAAAACCACAAACCAGCACTAGAGTCATTGCATGTGTGTTATTTTCCACAAACCACACATGGATCCACCAGTGTTCATTGCATGTGTGTTCTTTCCACAGACCACATATGGATCAACCAGAGTCATTGCATGTGTGTTCTTTCCACAAACCACACATGGATCAACCAGTAGAGTCATTGCATGTTTGTTCTTATACTAAAACCACAAACTAGCACTAGAGTCATTGCATGTGTGTTCTTTTCCACAAACCACACATGGATCCACATTGGTCATTGCATGTGTGTTCTTTCCACAAACCACATATGGATCAACCAGAGTCATTGCATGTGTGTTCTTTCCACAAACCACACATGTGGACCGATTACAGTCATTGCATGTGTGTTATTTCCACAAACCACACATGGATCAACCACTAGAGTCATTGCATATGTGTTATTTCCACAAACCACACATGGATCAACCACTAGAGTCACTGCATGTGTGTTCTTATACTAAAACCAACACTAGACTCATTGCATGTGTGTTCTTTTCACAATCAACACATGGATCAACCACTAGAGTCATTGCATGTGTGTTATTTCCACAAACAGACATGGATCAACCACTAGAGTCATTGCATGTGTGTTCTTATACTAAAACCAACATGGATCCACGAGTGGTCATTGCATGTGTGTTCTTTCCACAAACCACACATGGATCAACCACTAGAGTCATGGCATGTGTGTTATTTCCACAAACCACACATGGATCAACCACTAGAGTAATTGCATGTGTGTTCTTATACTAAAACCACAAACCAGTACTAGAGTCATTGCATGTGTGTTCTTTTCCACAAACCACACATGGATCCACCAGTGGTCATTGCATGTGTGTTCTTTCCACAAACCACACATGGATCATCCAGAGTGATTGCATGTGTGTTCTTTCCACAAACCACACATGGATCAACCACTATAGTCATTGGATGTTTGTTCTTATACTAAAACCACAAACCAGCACTAGAGTCATTGCATGTGTGTTATTTTCCACAAACCACACATGGATCCACCAGTGGTCATTGCATGTGTGTTCTTTCCAGAAACCACATATGGATCAACCAGAGTCATTGCATGTGTGTTCTTTCCACAAACCACACATGGATCAACCACTAGAGTCATTGCATGTTTGTTCTTATACTAAAAGCACAAACCAACACTAGAGTCATTGCATGTGTGTTCTTTTCCACAAACCACACATGGATCCACTAGACTCAGTGCATGTGTGTTCTTTTCCACAAACAACTTATGGATCAACCAGTGGTCATTGCATGTGTGTTCTTTCCATAAACCACATGTGGACCCATTACAGTCATTGCATGTGTGTTATTTCCACAAACCACACATGGATCAACCACTAGAGTCATTGCATATGTGTTATTTCCACAAACCACACATGGATCAATCACTAGAGTCATTGCATGTGTGTTCTTATACTAAAACCAACACTAGAGTCATTGCATGTGTGTTCTTTTCACAAACCACACATGGATCAACCACTAGAGTCATTGCATGTGTGTCATTTCCATAAACAAACATGGATCAACCACTAGAGTCATTGCATGTGTGTTCTTATACTAAAACCAACATAGATCCACCAGGGGTCATTGCATGTGTGTTCTTTCCACAAAACACACATGGATCAACCACTAGAGTCATTGCATGTGTGTTATTTCCACAAACCAACATGGATCAACCACTAGAGTCATTGCATGTGTGTTCTTATACTAAAACCACAAACCAGTACTAGAGTCATTGCATGTGTGTTCTTTTCCACAAACCACACATGTATTTACCAGTGGTCATTGCATGTGTGTTCTTTCCAGAAACCACATATGGATCAACCAGAGTCATTGCATGTGTGTTCTTTCCACAAACCACACATGGATCAACCACAAGAGTCATTGCATGTTTTTTCTTATACTAAAACCACAAACCAGCACTAGAGTCATTGCATGTGTGTTCTTTTCCACAAACCACACATGCATCCACCAGTGGTCATTGCATGCGTGTTCTTTCCACAAACCACATATGGATCAACCACTAGTCATTGCATGTGTGTTATTTCCACAAACCACACATGGATCAACCACTAGAGTCATTGCATGTTTGTTCTTATACTAAAACCACAAACCAGCACTAGAGTCATTGCATGTGTGTTCTTTTCCACAAACCACACATGGATCCACCACTAGAGTCATTGCATGTGTGTTCTTTCGACAAACCACATATGGATCCACCAGAGTCATTGAATGTGTGTTCTTTCCACAAACCACACATGTGGACCCAGTAGAGTCATTGCATGTTTGTTCTTATACTAAAACCACAAACCAGCACTAGATATTGCATGTGTGTTCTTATACTAAAACCAACATGGATCCACCAGTGGTCACTGCATGTGTGTTCTTTCCAGAAACCACACATGGATCAACCACTAGAGTCATTGCATTTGTGTTCTTATACTAAAACCAACACTAGAGTCATTGCATGTGTGTCCTTTCCACAAACCACACATGGATCAACCACTAGAGTCATTGCATGTCTGTTCTTATACTAAAACCACAAACCAACACTAGAGTCATTGCATGTGTGTTCTTATACTAAAACCAACATGGATCCACTAGTGGTCACTGCATGTGTGTTCTTTCCACAAACCACACATGGATCAACCACTAGAGTCATGGCATGTGTGTTATTTCCACAAACCACACATGGATCAACCACTAGAGTAATTGCATGTGTGTTCTTATACTAAAACCACAAACCAGTACTAGAGTCATTGCATGTGTGTTCTTTTCCACAAACCACACATGGATCCACCAGTGGTCATTGCATGTGTGTTCTTTCCACAAACCACACATGGATCATCCAGAGTGATTGCATGTGTGTTCTTTCCACAAACCACACATGGATCAACCACTATAGTCATTGCATGTTTGTTCTTATACTAAAACCACAAACCAGCACTAGAGTCATTGCATGTGTGTTATTTTCCACAAACCACACATGGATCCACCAGTGGTCATTGCATGTGTGTTCTTTCCACAAACCACACATGGATCAACCACTAGAGTCATTGCATGTGTGTTATTTCCACAAACCAACATGGATCAACCACTAGAGTCATTGCATGTGTGTTCTTATACTAAAACCACAAACCAGTACTAGAGTCATTGCATGTGTGTTCTTTTCCACAAACCACACATGGATCCACCCGTGGTCATTGCATGTGTGTTCTTTCCAGAAACCACATATGGATCAACTAGAGTCATTGCATGTGTGTTCTTTCCACAAACCACACATGGATCAACCACTAGAGTCATTGCATGTTTGTTCTTATACTAAAACCACAAACCAGCACTAGAGTCATTGCATGTGTGTTCTTTTCCACAAACCACACATGCATCCACCAGTGGTCATTGCATGCGTGTTCTTTCCACAAACCACATATGGATCAACCACTAGTCATTGCATGTGTGTTCTTTCCACAAACCACACATGGATCAACCACTAGAGTCATTGCGTGTTTGTTATACTAAAACCACAAACCAGCACTAGAGTCATTGCATGTGTGTTCTTTTCCACAAACCACACATGCATCCACCAGTGGTCATTGCATGCGTGTTCTTTCCACAAACCACATATGGATCAACCACTAGTCATTGCATGTGTGTTCTTTCCACAAACCACACATGGATCAACCACTAGAGTCATTCCATGTTTGTTCTTATACTAAAACCACAAACCAGCACTAGATTCATTGCATGTGTGTTCTTTTCCACAAACCACACATGGATACACCACTAGAGTCATTGCATGTGTGTTCTTTCCACAAACCACATATGGATCAACCAGAGTCATTGAATGTGTGTTCTTTCCACAAACCACACATGTGGACCCAGTAGAGTGATTGCATGTTTGTTCTTATACTAAACCACAAACCAGCACTAGATATTGCATGTGTGTTCTTATACTAAAACCAACATGGATCCACCAGTGGTCACTGCATGTGTGTTCTTTCCAGAAACCACACATGGATCAACCACTAGAGTCATTGCATTTGTGTTCTTATACTAAAACCAACACTAGAGTCATTGCATGTGTGTCCTTTCCACAAACCAAACATGGATCAACCACTAGAGTCATTGCATGTCTGTTCTTATACTAAAACGACAAACCAGCACTAGAGTCATTGCATGTGTGTTCTTATACTAAAACCAACATGGATCCACTAGTGGTCACTGCATGTGTGTTCCTTCCACAAACCGCACATGGATCAACCACTAGAGTCATTGCATGTGTGTTCTTATACTAAAACCAACACTAGAGTCATTGCATGTGTGTTCTTTCCACAAACCACACATGGATCAACCACTAGAGTCGTTGCATGTGTGTTATTTCCACAAATCACACATGGATCAACCACTAGAGTCATTGCATGTGTGTTCTTATTCTAAAACCACAAACCAGTACTAGAATCATTGCATGTGTGTTCTTTTCCAAAACCACACATGGATCCACCAGTGGTCATTGCATGTGTGTTCTTTCCACAAACCACATATGGATCAACCAGAGTCATTGCATGTGTGTTCTTTCCACAAACCACACATGGATCAACCACTAGAGTCATTGCATGTTTGTTCTTATACTAAAACCACAAACCAGCACTAGAGTCAGTGCATGTGTGCTCTTTTCCACAGACCACACATGGATCCACCAGTGGTCATTGTATGTGTGTTCTTTCCACAAACCACACATGGATCAACCACTAGAGTCATTGCATGTTTGTTCTTATACTAAAACCACAAACCGGCACGAGAGTCATTGCATGTGTGTTCTTTTCCACAAACCACACATGGATTAACTACTAGAGTAATTGCATGTGTGTTATTTCCACAAACAAACATGGATCAACCACTAGAGTCATTGCATGTGTGTTCTTATACTAAAACCAACATGGATCCACCAGTGGTCATTGCATGTGTGTTCTTTCCACAAACCACACATGGATCAACCACTAGAGTCATTGCATGTGTGTTTTCTTTCAACAAACCACATATGGATCAACCAGTGGTCATTGCATGTGTGTTCTTTCCACAAACCACACATGTGGACCCACTAGAGTCATTGCATGTTTGTTCTTATACTAAAACCACAAACCAGCACTAGAGTCATTGCATGTGTGTTCTTTTCCACAAACCACACATGGATGCACTAGACTCATTGCATGTGTGTTCTTTTCCACAAAAAACTTATGGATCAACCAGTGGTCATTGCATGTCTGTTCTTTCCACAAACCACATGTGGACCCATTACAGTTATTGCATGTGTGTAATTTCCACAAACCACACATGGATCAACAAATAGAGTCATTGCATCTGTGTTATTTCCACAAACCACACATGGATCAACCACTAGAGTCATTGCATGTGTGTTCTTATACTAAAACCAACACTACAGTCATTGCATGTGTGTTCTTTTCACAAACCACATATGGATCAACCACTAGAGTCATTGGATGTGTGTTATTTCTACAAACCACACATCGATCAACCTCTAGAGTCATTGCATGTGTGTTCTTATACTAAAACCAACATGGATTCACCAGTGTTCATTGCATGTGTGTTCTTTCCACAAACCACACATGGATCAACCACTAGAGTCATTGCATGTTTGTTCTCATACTAAAACGACAAACCAGCACTAGAGTCATTGCATGTGTATTCTTTTCCACAAACCACACATGGATCCACTAGACTCATTGCATGTTTGTTCTTTTCCACAAACAACTTATGGATCAACCAGTGGTCATTGCATCTGTGTTCTTTCGACAAACCACATGTGGACCCATTACAGTCATTGCATGTGAGTTATTTCCACAAACCACACATCGATCAACCACTAGAGTCATTGCATATGTGTTATTTCCACAAACCACACATCGATCAACCACTAGAGTCATTGCATGTGTGTTCTTATACTAAAACCAACACTAGAGTCATTGCATGTGTGTTCTTTTCACAAACCACACATGGATCAACCACTAGAGTCATTGCATGTGTGTTATTTCCACAAACAAACATGGATCAACCACTAGAGTCATTGCATGTGTGTTCTTATACTAAAACCAACAGGTATCCACCAGTGGTCATTGCATGTGTGTTCTTTCCACAAACCACACATGGATCGACCACTAGAGTCATTGCATGGGTGTTATTTCCACAAACCAACATGGATCAACCACTAGAGTCATTGCATGTGTGTTCTTATACTAAAACCACAAACCAGTACGAGAGTCATTGCATGTGTGTTCTTTTCCACAAACCACACATGGATCCAATAGTGGTCATTGTATGTGTGTTCTTTCCACAAACCACATATGGATCAACCAGAGTCACTGCATGTGTGTTCTTTCCACAAAGCACACATGGATCAACCACTAGAGTCATTGCATGTTTGTGCTTATACTAAAACCACAAACCAGCACTAGAGTCATTGCATGCTTGTTCTTTTCCACAAACCACACATGGATACACTAGTGGTCATTGCATGTGTGTTCTCTCCACAAACCACATATGGATCAACCACTAGTCATTGCATGTGTGTTCTTTCCACAAACCACACATCGATCAACCACTAGAGTCATTGCATGTTTGTTCTTATACTAAAACCACAAACCAACACTAGAGTCATTACATGTGTGTTCTTTTCCACAAACCACACATGGATCCACCACTAGAGTCATTGCATGTGTGTTCTTTCCACAAACCACATATGGATCAACCACTAGTCATTGCATGTGTGTTCTTTCCACAAACCACACGTGTGGACCCACTAGAGTTATTGCATGTTTGTTCTTATACTAAAACCACAAACCAGCACTAGAGTCATTGCATGTGTGTTCTTATACTAAAACCAACATGGATCCACCAGTGGTCATTGCATGTGTGTTCTTTCCACAAACCACATATGGATCAACCACTAGTCATTGCATGTGTGTTCTTTCCATAAACCACACATCGATCAACCACTAGAGTCATTGCATGTTTGTTCTTATACTAAAAACCACAAACCAGCACTAGAGTCATTGCATGTGTGTTCTTTTCCACAAACCACACATGGATCCACCACTAGAGTCATTGCATGTGTGTTCTTTCCACAAACCACATATGGATCAACCAGAGTCATTGCATGTGTGTTCTTTCCACAAACCACACGTGTGGACCCACTAGAGTCATTGCATTTTGTTCTTATACTAAAACCACAAACCAGCACTAGAGTCATTGCATGTGTGTTCTTATACTAAAACCAACATGGATCCACCACTGGTCATTGCATCTGTGTTCTTTCCACAAACAACACATGGATCAACCACTAGAGTCATTGCATGTGTGTTATTATACTAAAACCAACACTAGAGTCATTGCATGTGTGTTCTGTCCACAAACCACAGATGGATCAACCACTAGAGTCATTGCATGTGTGTTCTTATACTAAAACAAAAAACCAGTACTAGACTCATTGCATGTGTGTTCTTTTCCACAAACCACACATGGATCCACCAGTGGTCATTGCATGTGTGTTCTTTCCACAAAGCACATATGGATCAACCAGAGTCATTGCATGTGTGTTATTTCCACAAACCACACATGGATCAACCACTAGAGTCATTGCATGTGTGTTCTTATACTAAAACCAAAAACCAGTACTAGAGTCATTGCATGTGTGTTCTTTTCCACAAACCACACATGGATCCACCAGTGGTCATTGCATGTGTGTTCTTTCCACAAACCACATATGGATCAACCAGAGTCATTGCATGTGTGTTCTTTCCACAAACCACACATGGATCAACCACTGGAGTCATTGCATGTTTGTTCTTATACTAAAACCACAAACCAACACTGGACTCATTGCATGTGTGTTCTTTTCCACAAACCACACATGGATCTACCAGTGGTCATTGCATGTGTGTTCTTTCCACAAACCACATATGGATCAACCAGAGTCATTACATGTGTGTTCTTTCCACAAACCACACATGGATCAACCACTAGAGTCATTGCATGTTTGTTCTTATACTAAAACCACAAACTAGCACTAGAGTGATTGCATGTGTGTTCTTATACTAAAACCAACATGGATCCACCAGTGGTCATTGCATGTGTGTTCTTTCCACAAACCACATATGGATCAACCACTAGTCATTGCATGTGTGTTCTTTCCACAAACCACACATGGATCAACCACTAGAGTCATTGCATATTTGTTCTTATACTAAAACCACAAATCACCACTAGAGTCATTGCATGAGTGTTCTTTCCCACAAACCACACATGGATCCACCAGTGGTCATTGCATTTGTGTTCTTAACACAAACCACATATGGATCAACCACTAGTCATTGCATGTGTGTTCTTTCCACAAACCACACATGGATCAACCACTAGAGTCAATGCATGTGTGTTCTTATACTAAAACCAACACTAGAGTCATTGCATGTGTGTTCTTATACTAAAACCAACACTAGAGTCATTGCATGTGTGTTCTTTCCACAAACCACACGTGTGGACCCACTAGAGTCATTGCATGTTTGTTCTTATACTAAAACCACAAACCAGCACGAGAGTCATTGCATGTGTGTTCTTATACTAAAACCAACATGGACCCACCAGTGGTCATTGCATGTGTGTTCTTTCCACAAACAGCACATGGATCAACCACTAGAGTCATTACATGTGTGTTATTATACTAAAACCAACACTAGAGTCATTGCATGTGTGTTCTTTCCACAAACCACACATGGATCAACCACTAGAGTCATTGCATGTGTGTTATTTCCACAAACCACACATGGATGAACCACTAGAGTCATTGCATGTGTGTTCTTATACTAAAACCACAAACCAGTACTAGAGTCATTTCATGTGTGTTCTTTTCCACAAACCACACACGGATCCACCAGTGGTCAATGCATGTGTGTTCTTTCCACAAACCACATATGGATCAACCAGAGTCATTGCATGTGTGTTCTTTCCCCAAACCACACATGGATCAACCACTAGAGTCATTGCATGTTTGTTCTTATACTAAAACCACAAACCAGCACTAGAGTCATTGCATGTGTGTTCTTTTCCACAAACCACACATGGATCCACCAGTGGTCATTGCATGTGTGTTCTTTCCACAAACCACATATGGATCAAGCACTAGTCATTGCATGTGTGTTCTTTCCACAAACCACACATGGATCAACCACTAGAGTCATTGCATGTTTGTTCTTATACTAAAACCACAAATCATCACTAGATTCATTGCATGTGTGTTCTTTTCCACAAATCACACATGGATCCACCAGTGGTCATTGCATGTGTTTTCTTTCCACAAACCACATATGGATCAACCACTAGTCATTGCATGTGTGTTCTTTCCACAAACCACACATGGATCAACCACTAGAGTCATTGCATGTGTGTTCTAATACTAAAACCAACACTAGAGTCATTGCATGTGTGTTCTTTTCACAAACCACACATGGATCAACCACTAGAGTCATTGCATTGTGTTATTTACACAAACAAACATGGATCAACCACTAGAGTCATTGCATGTGTGTTCTTATACTAAAACCAACAGGGATCCACCAGTGGTCATTGCATGTGTGTTCTTTCCACAAACCACACATGGATTGACCACTAGAGTCATTGCATGTGTGTTATTTCCACAAACCAACATTTATCAACCACTAGAGTCATTGCATGTGTGTTCTTATACTAAAACACAAACTAGTACTAGAGTCATTGCATGTGTGCTCTTTTCCACAAACCACACATGGATCCACCAGTGGTCATTGTATGTGTGTTCTTTCCACAAACCACATATGGATCAAACAGAGTCATTACATGTGTGTTCTTTCCACAAACCACACATGGATCAACCACTAGAGTCATTGCATGTTTGTTCTTATACTAAAACCACAAACCAGCACTAGAGTCATTGCATGTGTGTTCTTTTCCACAAACCACACATGGATCCACCAATGGTCATTGCATGTGTCTTCTTTCCACAAACCACATATGGATCAACCACTAGTCATTGCATGTGTGTTCTTTCCACAAACCACACATCGATCAACCACTAGAGTCATTGCATGTTTGTTCTTATACTAAAACCACAAACCAGCACTAGAGTAATTGCATGTGTGTTCTTTTCCACAAACCACACATGGATCCACCACTAGAGTCATTGCATGTGTGTTCTTTCCACAAACCACACGTGTGGACCCACTAGAGTCATTGCATGTTTGTTCTTATACTAAACCACAAACCAACACTAGAGTCATTGCATGTGTGTTCTTATACTAAAACCAACATGGATCCACCAGTGGTCATTGCATGTGTGTTCTTTCCACAAACAACACATGGATCAAGCCCTAGAGTCATTGCATGTGTGTTATTATACTAAAACCAACACTAGAGTCATTGCATGTGTGTTCTTTCCACAAACCACACATGGATTAACCACTAGAGTCATTGCCTGTGTGTTATTTCCACAAACCACACATGGATCAACCACTAGAGTCATTGCATGTGTGTTGTTATACTAAAACCACAAACCAGTACTAGAGTCATTGCATGTGTGTTCTTTTCCACAAACCACACATGGATGCACCAGTGGTCATTGCATGTGTGTTCTTTCCACAAACCACATATGGATCAACCAGAGTCATTGCATGTGTGTTCTTTCCACAAACCACACGTGTGGACCCACTAGAGTCATTGCATTTTGTTCTTATACTAAAACCACAAACCAGCACTAGAGTCATTGCATGTGTGTTCTTATACTAAAACCAACATGGATCCACCACTGGTCATTGCATGTGTGTTCTTTCCACAAACAACACATGGATCAACCACTAGAGTCATTGCATGTGTGTTATTATACTAAAACCAACACTAGAGTCATTGCATGTGTGTTCTGTCCACAAACCACAGATGGATCAACCACTAGAGTCATTGCATGTGTGTTCTTATACTAAAACAAAAAACCAGTACTAGAGTCATTGCATGTGTGTTCTTTTCCACAAACCACACATGGATCCACCAGTGGTCATTGCATGTGTGTTCTTTCCACAAAGCACATATGGATCAACCAGAGTCATTGCATGTGTGTTATTTCCACAAACCACACATGGATCAACCACTAGAGTCATTGCATGTGTGTTCTTATACTAAAACCAAAAACCAGTACTAGAGTCATTGCATGTGTGTTCTTTTCCACAAACCACACATGGATCCACCAGTGGTCATTGCATGTGTGTTCTTTCCACAAACCACATATGGATCAACCAGAGTCATTGCATGTGTGTTCTTTCCACAAACCACACATGGATCAACCACTGGAGTCATTGCATGTTTGTTCTTATACTAAAACCACAAACCAACACTAGACTCATTGCATGTGTGTTCTTTTCCACAAACCACACATGGATCCACCAGTGGTCATTGCATGTGTGTTCTTTCCACAAACCACATATGGATCAACCAGAGTCATTACATGTGTGTTCTTTCCACAAACCACACATGGATCAACCACTAGAGTCATTGCATGTTTGTTCTTATACTAAAACCACAAACTAGCACTAGAGTGATTGCATGTGTGTTCTTATACTAAAACCAACATGGATCCACCAGTGGTCATTGCATGTGTGTTCTTTCCACAAACCACATATGGATCAACCACTAGTCATTGCATGTGTGTTCTTTCCACAAACCACACATGGATCAACCACTAGAGTCATTGCATATTTGTTCTTATACTAAAACCACAAATCACCACTAGAGTCATTGCATGAGTGTTCTTTCCCACAAACCACACATGGATCCACCAGTGGTCATTGCATTTGTGTTCTTAACACAAACCACATATGGATCAACCACTAGTCATTGCATGTGTGTTCTTTCCACAAACCACACATGGATCAACCACTAGAGTCAATGCATGTGTGTTCTTATACTAAAACCAACACTAGAGTCATTGCATGTGTGTTCTTATACTAAAACCAACACTAGAGTCATTGCATGTGTGTTCTTTCCACAAACCACACGTGTGGACCCACTAGAGTCATTGCATGTTTGTTCTTATACTAAAACCACAAACCAGCACGAGAGTCATTGCATGTGTGTTCTTATACTAAAACCAACATGGACCCACCAGTGGTCATTGCATGTGTGTTCTTTCCACAAACAGCACATGGATCAACCACTAGAGTCATTACATGTGTGTTATTATACTAAAACCAACACTAGAGTCATTGCATGTGTGTTCTTTCCACAAACCACACATGGATCAACCACTAGAGTCATTGAATGTGTGTTATTTCCACAAACCACACATGGATCAACCACTAGAGTCATTGCATGTGTGTTCTTATACTAAAACCACAAACCAGTACTAGAGTCATTTCATGTGTGTTCTTTTCCACAAACCACACACGGATCCACCAGTGGTCAATGCATGTGTGTTCTTTCCACAAACCACATATGGATCAACCAGAGTCATTGCATGTGTGTTCTTTCCCCAAACCACACATGGATCAACCACTAGAGTCATTGCATGTTTGTTCTTATACTAAAACCACAAACCAGCACTAGAGTCATTGCATGTGTGTTCTTTTCCACAAACCACACATGGATCCACCAGTGGTCATTGCATGTGTGTTCTTTCCACAAACCACATATGGATCAACCACTAGTCATTGCATGTGTGTTCTTTCCACAAACCACACATGGATCAACCACTAGAGTCATTGCATGTTTGTTCTTATACTAAAACCACAAATCATCACTAGATTCATTGCATGTGTGTTCTTTTCCACAAATCACACATGGATCCACCAGTGGTCATTGCATGTGTTTTCTTTCCACAAACCACATATGGATCAACCACTAGTCATTGCATGTGTGTTCTTTCCACAAACCACACATGGATCAACCACTAGAGTCATTGCATGTGTGTTCTAATACTAAAACCAACACTAGAGTCATTGCATGTGTGTTCTTTTCACAAACCACACATGGATCAACCACTAGAGTCATTGCATTGTGTTATTTACACAAACAAACATGGATCAACCACTAGAGTCATTGCATGTGTGTTCTTATACTAAAACCAACAGGGATCCACCAGTGGTCATTGCATGTGTGTTCTTTCCACAAACCACACATGGATTGACCACTAGAGTCATTGCATGTGTGTTATTTCCACAAACCAACATTTATCAACCACTAGAGTCATTGCATGTGTGTTCTTATACTAAAACACAAACTAGTACTAGAGTCATTGCATGTGTGCTCTTTTCCACAAACCACACATGGATCCACCAGTGGTCATTGTATGTGTGTTCTTTCCACAAACCACATATGGATCAAACAGAGTCATTACATGTGTGTTCTTTCCACAAACCACACATGGATCAACCACTAGAGTCATTGCATGTTTGTTCTTATACTAAAACCACAAACCAGCACTAGAGTCATTGCATGTGTGTTCTTTTCCACAAACCACACATGGATCCACCAATGGTCATTGCATGTGTCTTCTTTCCACAAACCACATATGGATCAACCACTAGTCATTGCATGTGTGTTCTTTCCACAAACCACACATCGATCAACCACTAGAGTCATTGCATGTTTGTTCTTATACTAAAACCACAAACCAGCACTAGAGTAATTGCATGTGTGTTCTTTTCCACAAACCACACATGGATCCACCACTAGAGTCATTGCATGTGTGTTCTTTCCACAAACCACACGTGTGGACCCACTAGAGTCATTGCATGTTTGTTCTTATACTAAACCACAAACCAACACTAGAGTCATTGCATGTGTGTTCTTATACTAAAACCAACATGGATCCACCAGTGGTCATTGCATGTGTGTTCTTTCCACAAACAACACATGGATCAAGCACTAGAGTCATTGCATGTGTGTTATTATACTAAAA
This sequence comes from Avena sativa, assembly GCA_916181665.1. Taxonomy (NCBI): domain Eukaryota; kingdom Viridiplantae; phylum Streptophyta; class Magnoliopsida; order Poales; family Poaceae; genus Avena; species Avena sativa. The sequence continues at coordinate 463,904,852 of OV702287.1, forward strand.
CCAACACTAGAGTCATTGCATGTGTGTTCTTTCCACAAACCACACATGGATTAACCACTAGAGTCATTGCCTGTGTGTTATTTCCACAAACCACACATGGATCAACCACTAGAGTCATTGCATGTGTGTTGTTATACTAAAACCACAAACCAGTACTAGAGTCATTGCATGTGTGTTCTTTTCCACAAACCACACATGGATGCACCAGTGGTCATTGCATGTGTGTTCTTTCCACAAACCACATATGGATCAACCAGAGTCATTGCATGTGTGTTCTTTCCATAAACCACACATGGATCAACCACTAGAGTCATTGCATGTTTCTTCTTATACTAAAACCACAAACCAGCACTAGACTCATTGCATGTGTGTTCTTTTCCACAAAGCACACATGAATCCACCAGTGGTCATTGCATGTGTGTTCTTTCCACAAACCACATATGGATCAACCACTAGTCATTGCATGTGTGTTCTTTCCACAAAACACACATGGATCAACCACTAGAGTCATTGCATGTTTGTTCTTATACTAAAACCACAAATCATCACTAGAGTCATTGCCTGTGTGTTCTTTTCCACAAACCACACATGGATCCACCAGTGGTCATTGCATGTGTGTTCTTTCCACAAACCACATATGGATCAACCACTAGTCATTGCATGTGTGTTCTTTCCACGAACCACACATGGATAACCCACTATAGTCATTGCATGTGTGTTCTAATACTAAAACCAACACTAGAGTCATTGCATGTGTGTTCTTTTCACAAACCACACATGGATCAACCACTAGAGTCATTGCATTGTGTTATTTCCACAAAGAAACATGGATCAACCACTAGATTCATTGCATGTGTGTTCTTATACTAAAACCAATAGGGATCCACCAGTGGTCATTGCATGTGTGTTCTTTCCACAAACCACACATGGATTGACCACTAGAGTCATTGCATGTGTGTTATTTCCACAAACCAACATGGATCAACCACTAGAGTCATTGCATGTGTGTTCTTATACTAAAACCACAAACTAGTACTAGAGTCGTTGCATGTGTGTTCTTTTCCACAAACCACACATGGATCCACCAGTGGTCATTGTATGTGTGTTCTTTCCACAAACCACATATGGATCAACCAGAGTCATTACATGTGTGTTATTTCCACAAACCAACATGGATCAACCACTAGAGTCATTGCATGTGTGTTCTTATACTAAAACCACAAACTAGTACTAGAGTCGTTGCATGTGTGTTCTTTTCCACAAACCACACATGGATCCACCAGTGGTCATTGTATGTGTGTTCTTTCCACAAACCACATATGGATCAACCAGAGTCATTACATGTGTGTTCTTTCCACAAACCACACATGGATCAACCACTAGAGTCATTGCATGTTTGTTCTTATACTAAAACCACAAACCAGCACTAGAGTCATTGCATGTGTGTTCTTTTCCACAAACCACACATGGATCCACCAATGGTCATTGCATGTGTCTTCTTTCCACAAACCACATATGGATCAACCACTAGTCATTGCATGTGTGTTCTTTCCAGAAACCACACATCGATCAACCACTAGAGTCATTGCATGTTTGTTCTTATACTAAAACCACAAACCAGCACTAGAGTCATTGCATGTGTGTTCTTTTCCACAAACCACACATGGATCCACCACTAGAGTCATTGCATGTGTGTTCTTTCCACAAACCACACGTGTGGACCCACTAGAGTCATTGCATGTTTGTTCTTATACTAAAACCACAAACCAACACTAGAGTCATTGCATGTGTGTTCTTATACTAAAACCAACATGGATCCACCAGTGGTCATTGCATGTGTGTTCTTTCCACAAACAACACATGGATCAAGCACTAGAGTCATTGCATGTGTGTTATTATACTAAAACCAACACTAGAGTCATTGCATGTGTGTTCTTTCCACAAACCACACATGGATTAACCACTAGAGTCATTGCATGTGTGTTATTTCCACAAACCACACATGGATCAACCACTAGAGTCATTGCATGTGTGTTGTTATACTAAAACCACAAACCAGTACTAGAGTCATTGCATGTGTGTTCTTTTCCACAAACCACACATGGATGCACCAGTGGTCATTGCATGTGTGTTCTTTCCACAAACCACATATGGATCAACCAGAGTCATTGCATGTGTGTTATTTCCACAAACCACACATGGATAAACCACTAGAGTCATTGCATGTTTCTTCTTATACTAAAACCACAAACCAGCACTAGACTCATTGCATGTGTGTTCTTTTCCACAAAGCACACATGAATCCACCAGTGGTCATTGCATGTGTGTTCTTTCCACAAACCACATATGGATCAACCACTAGTCATTGCATGTGTGTTCTTTCCACAAACCACACATGGATCAACCACTAGAGTCATTGCATGTTTGTTCTTATACTAAAACCACAAATCATCACTAGAGTCATTGCATGTGTGTTCTTTTCCACAAACCACACATGGATCCACCAGTGGTCATTGCATGTGTGTTCTTTCCACAAACCACATATGGATCCACCACTAGTCATTGCATGTGTGTTATTTCCACAAACCACACATGGATAACCCACTATAGTCATTGCATGTGTGTTCTAATACTAAAACCAACACTAGAGTCATTGCATGTGTGTTCTTTTCACAAACCACACATGGATCAACCACTAGAGTCATTGCATTGTGTTATTTCCACAAACAAACATGGATCAACCACTAGAGTCATTGCATGTTTGTTCTTATACTAAAACCAATAGGGATCCACCAGTGGTCACTTCATGTGTGTTCTTTCCACCAACCACACATGGATTGACCACTAGAGTCATTGCATGTGTGTTATTTCCACAAACCAACATGGATCAACCACTAGAGTCATTGCATGTGTGTTCTTATACTAAAACCACAAACTAGTACTAGAGTCGTTGCATGTGTGTTCTTTTCCACAAACCACACATGGATCCACCAGTGGTCATTGTATGTGTGTTCTTTCCACAAACCACATATGGATCAACCAGAGTCATTGCATGTGTGTTCTTTCCACAAACCACACATGGATCAACCACTAGAGTCATTGCATGTTCGTTCTTATACTAAAACCACAAACCAGCACTAGAGTCATTGCATGTGTGTTCTTTTCCACAAACCACACATGGATCCACAAGTGGTCATTGCATGTGTGTTCTTTCCACAAACCACATATGGATCAACCACTAGTCATTGCATGTGTGTTCTTTCCACAAACCACACATCGATCAACCACTAGAGTCATTGCATGTTTGTTCTTATACTAAAACCACAAACCAGCACTAGAGTCATTGCATGTGTCTTCTTTTCCACAAACCACACATGGATCCACAACTAGAGTCATTGCATGTGTGTTCTTTCCACAAACCACATATGGATCAACCAGAGTCATTGCATGTGTGTTCTTTCCACAAACCACACGTGTGGACCCACTAGAGTCATTGCATGTTTGTTCTTATACTAAAACCACAAACCAGCACAAGAGTCATTGCATGTGTGTTCTTATACTAAAACCAACATGGATCCACCAGTGGTCATTGCATGTGTGTTCTTTCCACAAAAAACACATGGATCAACCACTAGAGTCATTGCATGTGTGTTGTTATACTAAAACCAACACTAGAGTCATTGCATGTGTGTTCTTTCCACAAACCACACATGGATCAACCACTAGAGTCATTGCATGTGTGTTATTTCCACAAACCACACATGGATCAACCACTAGAGTCATTGCATGTGTGTTCTTATACTAAAACCACAAACGAGTACTAGAGTCATTGCATGTGCGTTCTTTTCCACAAACCACACATGGATCCACCAGTGGTCATTGCATGTGTGTTCTTTTCCACAAACCACACATGGATCCACCAGTGGTCATTGCATGTGTGTTCTTTCCACAAACCACATATGGATCAACCAGAGTCATTGCATGTGTGTTCTTTCCACAAACCACACATGGATCAACCACTGGAGTCATTGCATGTTTGTTCTTATACTAAAACCACAAAGCAACACTAGACTCATTGCATGTGTGTTCTTTTCCACAAACCACACATGGATCCACCAGTGGTCATTGCATGTGTGTTCTTTCCACAAACCACATATGGATCAACCAGAGTCATTACATGTGTGTTCTTTCCACAAACCACACATGGATCAACCACTGGAGTCATTGCATGTTTGTTCTTATACTAAAACCACAAACCAGCACTAGAGTGATTGCATGTGTGTTCTTATACTAAAACCAACATGGATCCACCAGTGGTCATTGCATGTGTGTTCTTTCCACAAACCACATATGGATCAACCACTAGTCATTGCATGTGTGTTCTTTACACAAACCACACATGGATCAACCACTAGAGTCATTGCATATTTGTTCTTATACTAAAACCACAAATCACCACTAGAGTCATTGCATGAGTGTTCTTTCCCACAAACCACACATGGATCCACCAGTGGTCATTGCATTTGTGTTCTTAACACAAACCACATATGGATCAACCACTAGTCATTGCATGTGTGTTCTTTCCACAAACCACACATGGATCAACCACTAGAGTCAATGCATGTGTGTTCTTATACTGAAACCAACACTAGAGTCATTGCATGTGTGTTCTTATACTAAAACCAACACTAGAGTCATTGCATGTGTGTTCTTTCCACAAACCACACGTGTGGACCCACTAGAGTCATTGCATGTTTGTTCTTATACTAAAACCACAAACCAGCACGAGAGTCATTGCATGTGTGTTCTTATACTAAAACCAACATGGACCCACCAGTGGTCATTGCATGTGTGTTCTTTCCACAAACAGCACATGGATCAACCACTAGAGTCATTGCATGTGTGTTATTATACTAAAACCAACACTAGAGTCATTGCATGTGTGTTCTTTCCACAAACCACACATGGATCAACCACTAGAGTCATTGCATGTGTGTTATTTCCACAAACCACACATGGATCAACCACTAGAGTCATTGCATGTGTGTTCTTATACTAAAACCACAAACCAGTACTAGAGTCATTTCATGTGTGTTCTTTTCCACAAACCACACACGGATCCACCAGTGGTCAATGCATGTGTGTTCTTTCCACAAACCACATATGGATCAACCAGAGTCATTGCATGTGTGTTCTTTCCCCAAACCACACATGGATCAACCACTAGAGTCATTGCATGTTTGTTCTTATACTAAAACCACAAACCAGCACTAGAGTCATTGCATGTGTGTTCTTTTCCACAAACCACACATGGATCCACCAGTGGTCATTGCATGTGTGTTCTTTCCACAAACCACATATGGATCAACCACTAGTCATTGCATGTGTGTTCTTTCCACAAACCACACATGGATCAACCACTAGAGTCATTGCATCTTTGTTCTTATACTAAAACCACAAATCATCACTAGATTCATTGCATGTGTGTTCTTTTCCACAAACCACACATGGATCCACCAGTGGTCATTGCATGTGTTTTCTTTCCACAAACCACATATGGATCAACCACTAGTCATTGCATGTGTGTTCTTTCCACAAACCACACATGGATCAACCACTAGAGTCATTGCATGTGTGTTCTAATACTAAGACCAACACTAGAGTCATTGCATGTGTGTTCTTTTCACAAACCACACATGGATCAACCACTAGAGTCATTGCATTGTGTTATTTACACAAACAAACATGTATCAACCACTAGAGTCATTGCATGTGTGTTCTTATACTAAAACCAACAGGGATCCAGCAGTGGTCATTGCATGTGTGTTCTTTCCACAAACCACACATGGATTGACCACTAGAGTCATTGCATGTGTGTTATTTCCACAAACCAACATTTATCAACCACTAGAGTCATTGCATGTGTGTTCTTATACTAAAACACAAACTAGTACTAGAGTCATTGCATGTGTGTTCTTTTCCACAAACCACACATGGATCCACCAGTTGTCATTGTATGTGTGTTCTTTCGACAAACCACATATGGATCAACCAGAGTCATTACATGTGTGTTCTTTCCACAAACCACACATGGATCAACCACTAGAGTCATTGCATGTTTGTTCTTATACTAAAACCACAAACCAGCACTAGAGTCATTGCATGTGTGTTCTTTTCCACAAACCACACATGGATCCACCAATGGTCATTGCATGTGTCTTCTTTCCACAAACCACATATGGATCAACCACTAGTCATTGCATGTGTGTTCTTTCCACAAACCACACATCGATCAACCACTAGAGTCATTGCATGTTTGTTCTTATACTAAAACCACAAACCAGCACTAGAGTCATTGCATGTGTGTTCTTTTCCACAAACCACACATGGATCCACCACTAGAGTCATTGCATGTGTGTTCTTTCCACAAACCACACGTGTGGAACCACTAGAGTCATTGCATGTTTGTTCTTATACTAAATCACAAACCAACACTAGAGTCATTGCATGTGTGTTCTTATACTAAAACCAACATGGATCCACCAGTGGTCATTGCATGTGTGTTCTTTCCACAAACAACACATGGATCAAGCACTAGAGTCATTGCATGTGTGTTATTATACTAAAACCAACACTAGAGTCATTGCATGTGTGTTCTTTCCACAAACCACACATGGATTAACCACTAGAGTCATTGCATGTGTGTTATTTCCACAAACCACACATGGATCAACCACTAGAGTCATTGCATGTGTGTTGTTATACTAAAACCACAAACCAGTACTAGAGTCATTGCATGTGTGTTCTTTTCCACAAACCACACATGGATGCACCAGTGGTCATTGCATGTGTGTTCTTTCCACAAACCACATATGGATCAACCTGAGTCATTGCATGTGTGTTCTTTCCACAAACCACACATGGATCAACCACTAGAGTCATTGCATGTTTCTTCTTATACTAAAACCACAAACCAGCACTAGACTCATTGCATGTGTGTTCTTTTCCACAAAGCACACATGAATCCACCAGTGGTCATTGCATGTGTGTGTTCTTTCCACAAACCACATATGGATCAACCACTAGTCATTGCATGTGTGTTCTTTCCACAAAACACACATGGATCAACCACTAGAGTCATTGCATGTTTGTTCTTATACTAAAACCACAAATCATCACTAGAGTCATTGCATGTGTGTTCTTTTCCACAAACCACACATGGATCCACCAGTGGTCATTGCATGTGTGTTCTTTCCACAAACCACATATGGATCAACCACTAGTCATTGCATGTGTGTTCTTTCCACAAACCACACATGGATAACCCACTATAGTCATTGCATGTGTGTTCTAATACTAAAACCAACACTAGAGTCATTGCATGTGTGTTCTTTTCACAAACCACACATGGATCAACCACTAGAGTCATTGCATTGTGTTATTTCCACAAACAAACATGGATCAACCACTAGATTCATTGCATGTGTGTTCTTATACTAAAACCAATAGGGATCCACTAGTGGTCATTGCATGTGTGTTCTTTCCACAAACCACACATGGATTGACCACTAGAGTCATTGCATGTGTGTTATTTCCACAAACCAACATGGATCAACCACTAGAGTCATTGCATGTGTGTTCTTATACTAAAACCACAAACTAGTACTAGAGTCGTTGCATGTGTGTTCTTTTCCACAAACCACACATGGATCCACCAGTGGTCATTGTATGTGTGTTCTTTCCACAAACCACATATGGATCAACCAGAGTCATTACATGTGTGTTATTTCCACAAACCAACATGGATCAACCACTAGAGTCATTGCATGTGTGTTCTTATACTAAAACCACAAACTAGTACTAGAGTCGTTGCATGTGTGTTCTTTTCCACAAACCACACATGGATCCACCAGTGGTCATTGTATGTGTGTTCTTTCCACAAACCACATATGGATCATCCAGAGTCATTAGATGTGTGTTCTTTCCACAAACCACACATGGATCAACCACTAGAGTCATTGCATGTCTGTTCTTATACTAAAACCACAAACCAGCACTAGAGTCATTGCATGTGTGTTCTTTTCCACAAACCACACATGGATCCACCAATGGTCATTGCATGTGTCTTCTTTCCACAAACCACATATGGATCAACCACTAGTCATTGCATGTGTGTTCTTTCCACAATCCACACATCGATCAACCACTAGAGTCATTGCATGTTTGTTTTTATACTAAAACCACAACCCAACACTAGAGTAATTGCATGTGTGTTCTTTTCCACAAACCACACATGGATCCACCACTAGAGTCATTGCATGTGTGTTCTTTCCACAAACCACACGTGTGGACCCACTAGAGTCATTGCATGTTTGTTCTTATACTAAAACCACAAACCAACACTAGAGTCATTGCATGTGTGTTCTTATACTAAAACCAACATGGATCCACCAGTGGTCATTGCATGTGTGTTCTTTCCACAAACAACACATGGATCAAGCACTAGAGTCATTGCATGTGTGTTATTATACTAAAACCAACACTAGAGTCATTGCATGTGTGTTCTTTCCACAAACCACACATGGATTAACCACTAGAGTCATTGCATGTGTGTTATTTCCACAAACCACACATGGATCAACCACAAGAGTCATTGCATGTGTGTTGTTATACTAAAACCACAAACCAGTACTAGAGTCATTGCATGTGTGTTCTTTTCCACAAACCACACATGGATGCACCAGTGGTCATTGCATGTGTGTTCTTTCCACAAACCACATATGCATCAACCAGAGTCATTGCATGTGTGTTCTTTCCACAAACCACACATGGATCAACCACTAGAGTCATTGCATGTTTCTTCTTATACTAAAACCACAAACCAGCACTAGACTCATTGCATGTGTGTTCTTCTCCACAAAGCACACATGAATCCACCAGTGGTAATTGCATGTGTGTTCTTTCCACAAACCACATATGGATCAACCACTAGTCATTGCATGTGTGTTCTTTCCACAAACCACACATGGATCAACCACTAGAGTCATTGCATGTTTGTTGTTATACTAAAACCACAAATCATCACTAGAGTCATTGCATGTGTGTTCTTTTCCACAAACCACACATGGATCCACCAGTGGTCATTGCATCTGTGTTCTTTCCACAAACCACATATGGATCAACCACTAGTCATTGCATGTGTGTTCTTTCCACAAACCACACATGGATAACCCACTATAGTCATTTCATGTGTGTTCTAATACTAAAACCAACACTAGAGTCATTGCATGTGTGTTCTTTTTACAAACCACACATGGATCAACCACTAGAGTCATTGCATTGTGTTATTTCCACAAACAAACATGGATCAACCACTAGATTCATTGCATGTGTGTTCTTATACTAAAACCAATAGGGATCCACCAGTGGTCATTGCATGTGTGTTCTTTCCACAAACCACACATGGATTGACCACTAGAGTCATTGCATGTGTGTTATTTCCACAAACCAACATGGATCAACCACTAGAGTCATTGCATGTGTGTTCTTATACTAAAACCACAAACTAGTACTAGAGTCGTTGCATGTGTGTTCTTTTCCACAAACCACACATGGATCCACCAGTGGTCATTGTATGTGTGTTCTTTCCACAAACCACACATGGATCAACCACTAGAGTCATTACATGTTTATTCTTATACTAAAACCACAAACCAGCACTAGAGTCATTGCATGTGTGTTCTTTCCACAAACCACACATGGATCAACCACTAGAGTCATTGCATGTGTGTTATTTCCACAAACCAACATGGATCAACCACTAGAGTCATTGCATGTGTGTTCTTATACTAAAACCACAAACTAGTACTAGAGTCGTTGCATGTGTGTTCTTTTCCACAAACCACACATGGATCCACCAGTGGTCATTGTATGTGTGTTCTTTCCACAAACCACATATGGATCAACCAGAGTCATTACATGTGTGTTCTTTCCACAAACCACACATGGATCAACCACTAGAGTCATTGCATGTTTGTTCTTATACTAAAACCACAAACCAGCACTAGAGTCATTGCATGTGTGTTCTTTTCCACAAACCACACATGGATCCACCAATGGTCATTGCATGTGTCTTCTTTCCACAAACCACATATGGATCAACCACTAGTCATTGCATGTGTGTTCTTTCCACAAACCACACATCGATCAACCACTAGAGTCATTGCATGTTTGTTCTTATACTAAAACCACAAACCAGCACTAGAGTCATTGCATGTGTGTTCTTTTCCACAAACCACACATGGATCCACCACTAGAGTCATTGCATGTGTGTTCTTTCCACAAACCACACGTGTGGACCCACTAGAGTCATTGCATGTTTGTTCTTATACTAAAACCACAAACCAACACTAGAGTCATTGCATCTGTGTTCTTATACTAAAACCAACATGGATCCACCAGTGGTCATTGCATGTGTGTTCTTTCCACAAACAACACATGGATCAAGCACTAGAGTCATTGCATGTGTGTTATTATACTAAAACCAACACTAGAGTCATTGCATGTGTGTTGTTATACTAAAACCACAAACCAGTACTAGAGTCATTGCATGTTTGTTCTTTTCCACAAACCACACATGGATGCACCAGTGGTCATTGCATGTGTGTTCTTTCCACAAACCACATATGGATCAACCAGAGTCATTGCATGTGTGTTCTTTCCACAAACCACACATGGATCAACCACTAGAGTCATTGCATGTTTCTTCTTATACTAAAACCACAAACCAGCACTAGACTCATTACATGTGTGTTCTTTTCCACAAAGCACACATGAATCCACCAGTGGTCATTGCATGTGTGTTCTTTCCACAAACCACATATGGATCAACCACTAGTCATTGCATGTGTGTTCTTTCCACAAACCACACATGGATCAACCACTAGAGTCATTGCATGTTTGTTCTTATACTAAAACCACAAATCATCACTAGAGTCATTGCATGTGTGTTCTTTTCCACAAACCACACATGGATCCACCAGTGGTCATTGCATGTGTGTTCTTTCCACAAACCACATATGGATCAACCACTAGTCATTGCATGTGTGTTCTTTCCACAAACCACACATGGATAACCCACTATAGTCATTGCATGTGTGTTCTAATACTAAAACCAACACTAGAGTCATTGCATGTGTGTTCTTTTCACAAACCACACATGGATCAACCACTAGAGTCATTGCATTGTGTTATTTCCACAAACAAACATGGATCAACCACTAGAGTCATTGCATGTGTGTTCTTATACTAAAACCAATAGGGATCCACCAGTGGTCATTGCATGTGTGTTCTTTCCACAAACCACACATGGATTGACCACTAGAGTCATTGCATGTGTGTTATTTCCACAAACCAACATGGATCAACCACTAGAGTCATTGCATGTGTGTTCTTATACTAAAACCACAAACTAGTACTAGAGTCGTTGCATGTGTGTTCTTTTCCACAAACCACACATGGATCCACCAGTGGTCATTGTATGTGTGTTCTTTCCACAAACCACATATGGATCAACCAGAGTCATTGCATGTGTGTTCTTTCCACAAACCACACATGGATCAACCACTAGAGTCATTGCATGTTCGTTCTTATACTAAAACCACAAACCAGCACTAGAGTCATTGCATGTGTGTTCTTTTCCACAAACCACACATGGATCCACAAGTGGTCATTGCATGTGTGTTCTTTCCACAAACCACATATGGATCAACCACTAGTCATTGCATGTGTGTTCTTTCCACAAACCACACATCGATCAACCACTAGAGTCATTGCATGTTTGTTCTTATACTAAAACCACAAACCAGCACTAGAGTCATTGCATGTGTCTTCTTTTCCACAAACCACACATGGATCCACAACTAGAGTCATTGCAAGTGTGTTCTTTCCACAAACCACATATGGATCAACCAGAGTCATTGCATGTGTGTTCTTTCCACAAACCACACGTGTGGACCCACTAGAGTCATTGCATGTTTGTTCTTATACTAAAACCACAAACCAGCACAAGAGTCATTGCATGTGTGTTCTTATACTAAAACCAACATGGATCCACCAGTGGTCATTGCATGTGTGTTCTTTCCACAAAAAACACATGGATCAACCACTAGAGTCATTGCATGTGTGTTGTTATACTAAAACCAACACTAGAGTCATTGCATGTGTGTTCTTTCCACAAACCACACATGGATCAACCACTAGAGTCATTGCATGTGTGTTATTTCCACAAACCACACATGGATCAACCACTAGAGTCATTGCATGTGTGTTATTTCCACAAACCACACATGGATCAACCACTAGAGTCATTGCATGTGTGTTCTTATACTAAAACCACAAACGAGTACTAGAGTCATTGCATGTGTGTTCTTTTCAACAAACCACACACGGATCCACCAGTGGTCATTGCATGTGTGTTCTTTCCACAAACCACATATGGATCAACCAGAGTCATTGCATGTGTGTTCTTTCCACAAACCACACATGGATCAGCCACTAGAGTCATTGCATGTTTGTTCTTATACTAAAACCAGAAACCAGCACTAGTGTCATTGCATGTGTGTTCTTTTCCACAAACCACACATGGATCCACCAGTGGTCATTGCATGTGTGTTCTTTCCACAAACCACATATGGATCAACCACTAGTCATTGCATGTGTGTTCTTTCCACAAACCACACATGGATCAACCACCAGAGTCATTGCATGTTTGTTCTTATACTAAAACCACAAATCATCACTAGAGTCATTGCATGTGTGTTCTTTTCCACAAACCACACATGGATCCACCAGTGGTCATTGCATGTGTGTTCTTTCCACAAACCACATATGGATCAACCACTAGTCATTGCATGTGTGTTCTTTCCACAAACCACACATGGATCAACCACTAGAGTCATTGCATGTTTGTTCTTATACTAAAACCACAAATCATCACTAGAGTCATTGCATGTGTGTTCTTTTCCACAAACCACACATGGATCCACCAGTGGTCATTGTATATGTGTTCTTTCCACAAACCACATATGGATGAACCAGAGTCATTGCATGTGTGTTCTTTCCACAAAGCACACATGGATCAACCACTAGAGTCATTGCATGTTTGTTCTTATACTAAAACCACAAACCAGCACTAGACTCATTGCATGTGTGTTCTTTTCCACAAACCACACATGGATCCAACAGTGGTCATTGCATGTGTGTTCTTTCCACAAACCACATATGGATCAACCACTAGTCATTGCATGTGTGTTCTTTCCGCAAACCACACATCGATCAACCACTAGAGTCATTGCATGTTTGTTCTTATACTAAAACCACAAACTAGCACTAGAGTCATTACATGTGTGTTCTTTTCCACAAACCAAACATGGATCCACCACTAGAGTCATTGCATGTGTGTTATTTCCACAAACCACATATGGATCAACCAGAGTCATTGCATGTGTGTTCTTTCCACAAACCACACGTGTGGACCCACTAGAGTCATTGCATGTTTGTTCTTATACTAAAACCACAAACCAGCACTAGAGTCATTGCATGTTTGTTCTTATACTAAAACCAACATGGATCCACCAGTGGTCATTGCATGTGTGTTCTTTCCACAAACAACACATGGATCAACCACAAGAGTCATTGCATGTGTGTTATTATACTAAAACCAACACTAGATTTATTGCATGTGTGTTCTTTCCACAAACCACACATGGATCAACCACTAGAGTCATTGCATGTGTGTTATTTCCACAAACCACACATGGATCAACCACTAGAGTCATTGCATGTGTATTCTTATACTAAAACCACAAACCAGTACTAGAGTCATTGCATGTGTGTTCTTTTCCACAAACCACACATGGATCCACCAGTGGTCATTGCATGTGTGTTCTTTCCACAAACCACATATGGATCAACCACTAGAGTCATTGCATGTTTGTTCTTATACTAAAACCACAAACCAGCACTAGAGTCATTGCATGTGTGTTCTTTTCCACAAACCACACATGGATCCACCAATGGTCATTGCATGTGTGTTCTTTCCACAAACCACATATGGATCAACCACTAGTCATTGCATGTGTGTTCTTTCCACAAACCACACATGGATCAACCAGTAGAGTCGTTGTATGTTTGTTCTTATGCTAAAACCACAAACCATCACTAGAGTCATTGCATATGTGTTATTTTCTACAAACCACACATGGATCAACCACTAGAGTCATTGCATGTGTGTTATTTCCACAAACAAACATGGATCAACCACTAGAGTCATTGCATGTGTGTTCTTATACTAAAACCAACATGGATCCACCAGTGGTGATTGCATGTGTGTTCTTTCCACAAACCACACATGGATCAACCACTAGAGTCATTGCATGTGTGTTATTTCCACAAACCAACATGGATCAACCACTAGGGTCATTGCATGTATGTTCTTATACTAAAACCACAAACCAGTACTACAGTCATTGCATGTGTGTTCTTTTCCACAAACCACACATGGATCCACCAGTGGTTATTGCATGTGTGTTCTTTCCACAAACCACATATGGATCAACCAGAGTCATTGCATGTGTGTTCTTTCCACAAACCAGACATGGATCAACCACTAGAGTCATTGCATGTTTGTTCTTATACTAAAACCACAAACCAGCACTAGAGTCATTGCATGTGTGTTCTTTTCCACAAACCACACATGGATCCACCAATGGTCATTGCATGTGTGTTATTTCCACAAACCACATATGGATCAACCACTAGTCACTGCATGTGTGTTCTTTCCACAAACCACACATGGATCAACCAGTAGAGTCGTTGCATGTTTGTTCTTATGCTAAAACCACAAACCATCACTAGAGTCATTGCATGTGTGTTCTTTTCCACAAACCACACATGGATCAACCACTAGAGTCATTGCATGTGTGTTATTTCCACAAACAAACATGGATCAACCACTAGAGTCATTGCATGTGTGTTCTTATACTAAAACCAACATGGATCCACCAGTGGTCATTGCATGTGTGTTCTTATACTAAAACCAACATGGATCCACCAGTGGTCATTGCATGTGTGTTCTTTCCACAAACCACACATGGATCAACCACTAGAGTCATTGCATGTGTGTTCTTTCCACAAACCAAATATGCATCAACCAGTGGTCATTGCATGTGTGTTCTTTCCACAAACCACACATGTGGACCCACTAGAGTCATTGCATGTTTGTTCTTATACTAAAACCACAAACCAGCACAAGAGTCATTGCATGTGTGTTCTTTTCCACAAACCACACATGGATCCACTAGACTCATTGCATGTGTGTTCTTTTCCACAAATAACTTATGGATCAACCAGTGGTCATTGCATGTGTGTTCTTTCCACAAACGACATGTGGACCCATTACAGTCATTGCAATTGTGTTATTTCGACAAACCACACATGGATCAACCACTAGAGTCATTGCATCTGTGTTATTTCCACAAACCACACATGGATCAACCACTAGAGTCATTGTATGTGTGTTCTTATACTAAAACCAACACTAGAGTCATTGCATGTGTGTTCTTTTCACAAACCACACATGGATCAACCCGTAGAGTCATTTCATGTGTGTCATTTCCACAAACCACACATAAATCAACCACTAGAGTCATCGCATGTGTGTTCTTATACTAAAACCAACATGGATCCACCAGTGGTCATTGCATGTGTGTTCTTTCCACAAACCACACATGGATCAACCACTAGAGTCATTGCATGTTTGTTCTTATACTAAAACCACAAACCAGCACTAGAGTCATTGCATGTGTGTTCTTTTCCACAAACCACACATGGATCCACTAGACTCATTGCATGTTTGTTCTTTTCCACAAACAACTTATGGATGAACCAGTGGTCATTGCATTTGTGTTCTTTCCACAAACCACATGTGGACCCATTAGAGTCATTGCATGTGTGTTATTTCCAGGAACCACACTTGGATCAACCATTAGAGTCATTGCATATGTGTTATTTACACAAACCACACATGGATCAACCACTAGAGTCATTGCATGTGTGTTCTTATAGTAAAACCAACACTAGAGTCATTGCATGTGTGTTCTTTTCACAAACCACACATGGATCCACCACTAGAGTCATTGCATGTGTGTTATTTCCAGAAACAAACATGGATCAACCACTAGAGTCATTGCATGTGTGTTCTTATACTAAAACCAACATGGATCCACCAGTGGTCATTGCATGTGTGTTCTTTCCACAAACAACACATGGATGAACCACTAGAGTCATTGCATGTGTGTTATTTCCACAAACCAACATGGATCAACCACTAGAGTTATTGCATGTTTGTTCTTATACTAAAACCACAAACCAGCACTAGAGTCATTGCATGTGTGTTCTTTTCCACAAACCACACATGGATCCACCACTAGAGTCATTGCATGTGTGTTCTTTCCAGAAACCACATATGGATCAACCACTAGTCATTGCATGTGTGTTCTTTCCACAAACCACACATGGATCAACCACCAGAGTCATTGCATGTTTGTTCTTATACTAAAACCACAAATCATCTCTAGAGTCATTGCATGTGTGTTCTTTTCCACAAACCACACATGGATCCACCAGTGGTCATTGCATGTGTGTTCTTTCCACAAACCACATATGGATCAACCACTAGTCATTGCATGTGTGTTCTTTCCACAAACCACACATGGATCAACCACTAGAGTCATTGCATGTTTGTTCTTATACTAAAACCACAAACCAGCACTAGAGTCATTGCATGTGTGTTCTTTTCCACAAACCACACATGGATCCACTAGACTCATTGCATGTTTGTTCTTTTCCACAAACAACTTATGGATGAACCAGTGGTCATTGCATTTGTGTTCTTTCCACAAACCACATGTGGACCCATTAGAGTCATTGCATGTGTGTTATTTCCAGGAACCACACATGGATCAACCATTAGAGTCATTGCATATGTGTTATTTACACAAACCACACATGGATCAACCACTAGAGTCATTGCATGTGTGTTCTTATAGTAAAACCAACACTAGAGTCATTGCATGTGTGTTCTTTTCACAAACCACACATGGATCCACCACTAGAGTCATTGCATGTGTGTTATTTCCAGAAACAAACATGGATCAACCACTAGAGTCATTGCATGTGTGTTCTTATACTAAAACCAACATGGATCCACCAGTGGTCATTGCATGTGTGTTCTTTCCACAAACAACACATGGATGAACCACTAGAGTCATTGCATGTGTGTTATTTCCACAAACCAACATGGATCAACCACTAGAGTTATTGCATGTTTGTTCTTATACTAAAACCACAAACCAGCACTAGAGTCATTGCATGTGTGTTCTTTTCCACAAACCACACATGGATCCACCACTAGAGTCATTGCATGTGTGTTCTTTCCAGAAACCACATATGGATCAACCACTAGTCATTGCATGTGTGTTCTTTCCACAAACCACACATGGATCAACCACCAGAGTCATTGCATGTTTGTTCTTATACTAAAACCACAAATCATCACTAGAGTCATTGCATGTGTGTTCTTTTCCACAAACCACACATGGATCCACCAGTGGTCATTGCATGTGTGTTCTTTCCACAAACCACATATGGATCAACCACTAGTCATTGCATGTGTGTTCTTTCCACAAACCACACATGGATCAACCACTAGAGTCATTGCATGTTTGTTCTTATACTAAAACCACAAATCATCACTAGAGTCATTGCATGTGTGTTCTTTTCCACAAACCACACATGGATCCACCAGTGGTCATTGTATATGTGTTCTTTCCACAAACCACATATGGATGAACCAGAGTCATTGCATGTGTGTTCTTTCCACAAAGCACACATGGATCAACCACTAGAGTCATTGCATGTTTGTTCTTATACTAAAACCACAAACCAGCACTAGAGTCATTGCATGTGTATTCTTATACTAAAACCAACATGGAAGCACCAGAGGTCATTGCATGTGTGTTCTTTCCACAAACCACACATGGATCAACCACTAGAGTCATTGCATGTGTGTTCTTATACTAAAACCAACACTAGAGTCATTGCATGTGTGTTCTTTCCAGAAACCAGACATGGATCAACCACTAGAGTCATTGCATGTTTGTTCTTATACTAAAACCACAAACCAGCACTAGAGTCATTGCATGTGTGTTCTTTTCCACAAACCACACATTGATCCACCAATGGTCATTGCATGAGTGTTATTTCCACAAACCACATATGGATCAACCACTAGTCACTGCATGTGTGTTCTTTCCACAAACCACACATGGATCAACCAGTAGAGTCGTTGCATGTTTGTTCTTATGCTAAAACCACAAACCATCACTAGAGTCATTGCATGTGTGTTCTTTTCCACAAACCACACATGGATCAACCACTAGAGTCATTGCATGTGTGTTATTTCCACAAACAAACATGGATCAACCACTAGAGTCATTGCATGTGTGTTCTTATACTAAAACCAACATGGATCCACCAGTGGTCATTGCATGTGTGTTCTTATACTAAAACCAACATGGATCCACCAGTGGTCATTGCATGTGTGTTCTTTCCACAAACCACACATGGATCAACCACTAGAGTCATTGCATGTGTGTTCTTTCGACAAACCAAATATGCATCAACCAGTGGTCATTGCATGTGTGTTCTTTCCACAAACCACACATGTGGACCCACTAGAGTCATTGCATGTTTGTTCTTATACTAAAACCACAAACCAGCACAAGAGTCATTGCATGTGTGTTCTTTTCCACAAACCACACATGGATCCACTAGACTCATTGCATGTGTGTTCTTTTCCACAAATAACTTATGGATCAACCAGTGGTCATTGCACGTGTGTTCTTTCCACAAACGACATGTGGACCCATTACAGTCATTGCAATTGTGTTATTTCGACAAACCACACATGGATCAACCACTAGAGTCATTGCCTCTGTGTTATTTCCACAAACCACACATGGATCAACCACTAGAGTAATTGTATGTGTGTTCTTATACTAAAACCAACACTAGAGTCATTGCATGTGTGTTCTTTTCACAAACCACACATGGATCAACCCGTAGAGTCATTTCATGTGTGTTATTTCCACAAACCACACATGGATCAACCACTAGAGTCATCGCATGTGTGTTCTTATACTAAAACCAACATGGATCCACCAGTGGTCATTGCATGTGTGTTCTTTCCACAAACCACACATGGATCAACCACTAGAGTCATTGCATGTTTGTTCTTATACTAAAACCACAAACAAGCACTAGAGTCATTGCATGTGTGTTCTTTTCCACAAACCACACATGGATCCACTAGACTCATTGCATGTTTGTTCTTTTCCACAAACAACTTATGGATGAACCAGTGGTCATTGCATTTGTGTTCTTTCCACAAACCACATGTGGACCCATTAGAGTCATTGCATGTGTGTTATTTCCAGGAACCACACTTGGATCAACCATTAGAGTCATTGCATATGTGTTATTTACACAAACCACACATGGATCAACCACTAGAGTCATTGCATGTGTGTTCTTATAGTAAAACCAACACTAGAGTCATTGCATGTGTGTTCTTTTCACAAACCACACATGGATCAACCACTAGAGTCATTGCATGTGTGTTATTTCCACAAACAAACATGGATCAACCACTAGAGTCATTGCATGTGTGTTCTTATACTAAAACCAACATGGATCCACCAGTGGTCATTGCATGTGTGTTCTTTCCACAAACAACACATGGATCAACCACTAGAGTCATTGCATGTGTGTTATTTCCACAAACCAACATGGATCAACCACTAGAGTCATTGCATGTGTGTTATTATACTAAAACCACAAACCACTACTAGAGTCATTGCATGTGTGTTCTTTTCCACAAACCATACAGGGATCCAGTAGTGGTCATTGCATGCGTGTTCTTTCCACAAACCACATATGGATCAACCAGAGTCATTGCATGTGTGTTCTTTCCACAAACCACACATGGATCAACCACTAGAGTCATTGCATGTTTGTTCTTATACTAAAACCACAAACCAGCACTAGAGTCATTGCATGTGTGTTCTTTTCCACAAACCACACATGGATCCACCAGTGGTCATTGCATGTGTGTTCTTTCCAAAAACCACATATGGATCAACCACTAGTCATTGCATGTGTGTTCTTTTCACAAACCACACATGGATCCACCACTAGAGTCATTGCATGTGTGTTATTTCCAGAAACAAACATGGATCAACCACTAGAGTCATTGCATGTGTGTTCTTATACTAAAACCAACATGGATCCACCAGTGGTCATTGCATGTGTGTTCTTTCCACAAACAACACATGGATGAACCACTAAAGTCATTGCATGTGTGTTATTTCCACAAACCAACATGGATCAACCACTAGAGTTATTGCATGTTTGTTCTTATACTAAAACCACAAACCAGCACTAGAGTCATTGCATGTGTGTTCTTTTCCACAAACCACACATGGATCCACCACTAGAGTCATTGCATGTGTGTTCTTTCCAGAAACCACATATGGATCAACCACTAGTCATTGCATGTGTGTTCTTTCCACAAACCACACATGGATCAACCACCAGAGTCATTGCATGTTTGTTCTTATACTAAAACCACAAATCATCTCTAGAGTCATTGCATGTGTGTTCTTTTCCACAAACCACACATGGATCCACCAGTGGTCATTGCATGTGTGTTCTTTCCACAAACCACATATGGATCAACCACTAGTCATTGCATGTGTGTTCTTTCCACAAACCACACATGGATCAACCACTAGAGTCATTGCATGTTTGTTCTTATACTAAAACCACAAACCAGCACTAGAGTCATTGCATGTGTGTTCTTTTCCACAAACCACACATGGATCCACTAGACTCATTGCATGTTTGTTCTTTTCCACAAACAACTTATGGATGAACCAGTGGTCATTGCATTTGTGTTCTTTCCACAAACCACATGTGGACCCATTAGAGTCATTGCATGTGTGTTATTTCCAGGAACCACACATGGATCAACCATTAGAGTCATTGCATATGTGTTATTTACACAAACCACACATGGATCAACCACTAGAGTCATTGCATGTGTGTTCTTATAGTAAAACCAACACTAGAGTCATTGCATGTGTGTTCTTTTCACAAACCACACATGGATCCACCACTAGAGTCATTGCATGTGTGTTATTTCCAGAAACAAACATGGATCAACCACTAGAGTCATTGCATGTGTGTTCTTATACTAAAACCAACATGGATCCACCAGTGGTCATTGCATGTGTGTTCTTTCCACAAACAACACATGGATGAACCACTAGAGTCATTGCATGTGTGTTATTTCCACAAACCAACATGGATCAACCACTAGAGTTATTGCATGTTTGTTCTTATACTAAAACCACAAACCAGCACTAGAGTCATTGCATGTGTGTTCTTTTCCACAAACCACACATGGATCCACCACTAGAGTCATTGCATGTGTGTTCTTTCCAGAAACCACATATGGATCAACCACTAGTCATTGCATGTGTGTTCTTTCCACAAACCACACATGGATCAACCACCAGAGTCATTGCATGTTTGTTCTTATACTAAAACCACAAATCATCACTAGAGTCATTGCATGTGTGTTCTTTTCCACAAACCACACATGGATCCACCAGTGGTCATTGCATGTGTGTTCTTTCCACAAACCACATATGGATCAACCACTAGTCATTGCATGTGTGTTCTTTCCACAAACCACACATGGATCAACCACTAGAGTCATTGCATGTTTGTTCTTATACTAAAACCACAAATCATCACTAGAGTCATTGCATGTGTGTTCTTTTCCACAAACCACACATGGATCCACCAGTGGTCATTGTATATGTGTTCTTTCCACAAACCACATATGGATGAACCAGAGTCATTGCATGTGTGTTCTTTCCACAAAGCACACATGGATCAACCACTAGAGTCATTGCATGTTTGTTCTTATACTAAAACCACAAACCAGCACTAGAGTCATTGCATGTGTATTCTTATACTAAAACCAACATGGAAGCACCAGAGGTCATTGCATGTGTGTTCTTTCCACAAACCACACATGGATCAACCACTAGAGTCATTGCATGTGTGTTCTTATACTAAAACCAACACTAGAGTCATTGCATGTGTGTTCTTTCCAGAAACCAGACATGGATCAACCACTAGAGTCATTGCATGTTTGTTCTTATACTAAAACCACAAACCAGCACTAGAGTCATTGCATGTGTGTTCTTTTCCACAAACCACACATTGATCCACCAATGGTCATTGCATGAGTGTTATTTCCACAAACCACATATGGATCAACCACTAGTCACTGCATGTGTGTTCTTTCCACAAACCACACATGGATCAACCAGTAGAGTCGTTGCATGTTTGTTCTTATGCTAAAACCACAAACCATCACTAGAGTCATTGCATGTGTGTTCTTTTCCACAAACCACACATGGATCAACCACTAGAGTCATTGCATGTGTGTTATTTCCACAAACAAACATGGATCAACCACTAGAGTCATTGCATGTGTGTTCTTATACTAAAACCAACATGGATCCACCAGTGGTCATTGCATGTGTGTTCTTATACTAAAACCAACATGGATCCACCAGTGGTCATTGCATGTGTGTTCTTTCCACAAACCACACATGGATCAACCACTAGAGTCATTGCATGTGTGTTCTTTCGACAAACCAAATATGCATCAACCAGTGGTCATTGCATGTGTGTTCTTTCCACAAACCACACATGTGGACCCACTAGAGTCATTGCATGTTTGTTCTTATACTAAAACCACAAACCAGCACAAGAGTCATTGCATGTGTGTTCTTTTCCACAAACCACACATGGATCCACTAGACTCATTGCATGTGTGTTCTTTTCCACAAATAACTTATGGATCAACCAGTGGTCATTGCACGTGTGTTCTTTCCACAAACGACATGTGGACCCATTACAGTCATTGCAATTGTGTTATTTCGACAAACCACACATGGATCAACCACTAGAGTCATTGCATGTGTGTTCTTTCCCCAAACCACACATGGATCAACCACTAGAGTAATTGTATGTGTGTTCTTATACTAAAACCAACACTAGAGTCATTGCATGTGTGTTCTTTTCACAAACCACACATGGATCAACCCGTAGAGTCATTTCATGTGTGTTATTTCCACAAACCACACATGGATCAACCACTAGAGTCATCGCATGTGTGTTCTTATACTAAAACCAACATGGATCCACCAGTGGTCATTGCATGTGTGTTCTTTCCACAAACCACACATGGATCAACCACTAGAGTCATTGCATGTTTGTTCTTATACTAAAACCACAAACAAGCACTAGAGTCATTGCATGTGTGTTCTTTTCCACAAACCACACATGGATCCACTAGACTCATTGCATGTTTGTTCTTTTCCACAAACAACTTATGGATGAACCAGTGGTCATTGCATTTGTGTTCTTTCCACAAACCACATGTGGACCCATTAGAGTCATTGCATGTGTGTTATTTCCAGGAACCACACTTGGATCAACCATTAGAGTCATTGCATATGTGTTATTTACACAAACCACACATGGATCAACCACTAGAGTCATTGCATGTGTGTTCTTATAGTAAAACCAACACTAGAGTCATTGCATGTGTGTTCTTTTCACAAACCACACATGGATCAACCACTAGAGTCATTGCATGTGTGTTATTTCCACAAACAAACATGGATCAACCACTAGAGTCATTGCATGTGTGTTCTTATACTAAAACCAACATGGATCCACCAGTGGTCATTGCATGTGTGTTCTTTCCACAAACAACACATGGATCAACCACTAGAGTCATTGCATGTGTGTTATTTCCACAAACCAACATGGATCAACCACTAGAGTCATTGCATGTGTGTTATTATACTAAAACCACAAACCACTACTAGAGTCATTGCATGTGTGTTCTTTTCCACAAACCATACAGGGATCCAGTAGTGGTCATTGCATGCGTGTTCTTTCCACAAACCACATATGGATCAACCAGAGTCATTGCATGTGTGTTCTTTCCACAAACCACACATGGATCAACCACTAGAGTCATTGCATGTTTGTTCTTATACTAAAACCACAAACCAGCACTAGAGTCATTGCATGTGTGTTCTTTTCCACAAACCACACATGGATCCACCAGTGGTCATTGCATGTGTGTTCTTTCCACAAACCACATATGGATCAACCACTAGTCATTGCATGTGTGTTCTTTCCACAAACCACACATGGATCAACCACTAGAGTCATTGCATGTTTGTTCTTATACTAAAACCGCAAACCAGCACTACAGTCATTGCATGTGTGTTCTTTTCTACAAACCACACATGGATCCACCAGTGGTCATTGCATGTGTGTTCTTTCCACAAACCACATATGGATCAACCAGAGTCATTGCATGTGTGTTCTTTCCACAAACCACACATGTGGACCCACTAGAGTCATTGCATGTTTGTTCTTATACTAAAACCACAAACGAGTACTAGAGTCATTGCATGTGTGTTCTTTTACACAAACCACACATGGATCCACCAGTGGTCATTGCATGTGTGTTCTTTCCACAAACCACATATGGATCAACCAGAGTCATTGCATGTGTGTTCTTTCCACAAACCACACATGGATCAACCACTAGAGTCATTGCATGTTTGTTTTTATAGTAAAACCACAAACCAGCACTAGAGTCATTGCATGTGTGTTCTTTTCCACAAACCACACATGGATCCACCAGTGGTCATTGCATGTGTGTTCTTTCCAAAAACCACATATGGATCAACCACTAGTCATTGCATGTGTGTTCTTTCACAAACCACACATGGATCAACCACTAGAGTCATTGCATGTTCGTTCTTATACTAAAACCACAAACCAGCACTAGAGTCATTGCATGTGTGTTCTTTTCCACAAACCACACATGGATCCACCACTAGAGTCATTGCATGTGTGTTCTTTCCACAAACCACACATGTGGACGCACTAGAGTCATTGCATGTTTGTTCTTATACTAAAACCACAAACCAGCACTACAGTCATTGCATGTGTTTTCTTTTCCACAAACCACACATGGATCCACCAATGGTCATTGCATGTGTGTTCTTTCCACAAACCACATATGGATCAACCACTAGTCATTGCATGTGTGTTCTTTCCACAAACCACACATGGATCAACCAGTAGAGTTGTTGTATGTTTGTTCTTATGCTAAAACCACAAACCATCACTAGAGTCATTGCATGTGTGTTCTTTTCCACAAACCACACATGGATCAACCACTAGAGTCATTGCATGTGTGTTATTTCCACAAACAAACATGGATCAACCACTAGAGTCATTGCATGTGTGTTCTTATACTAAAACCAACATGGATCCACCAGTGGTCATTGCATGTGTGTTCTTTCCACAAACCACACATGGATCAACCACTAGAGTCATTGCATGTGTGTTATTTCCACAAACCAACATGGATCAACCACTAGAGTCATTGCATGTATGTTCTTATACTAAACCACAAACCAGTACTAGAGTCATTGCATGTATGTTCTTATACTAAAACCACAAACCAGTACTAGAGTCATTGCATGTGTGTTCTTTTTCACAATCCACACATGGATCCACTAGTGGTCATTGCATGTGTGTTCATTCCACAAACCACATATGGATCAACCAGAGTCATTGCATGTGTGTTCTTTCCACAAACCACACATGGATCAACCACTAGAGTCATTGCATGTTTGTTCTTATACTAAAACCACAAACCAGCACTAGAGTCATTGCATGTGTGTTCTTTTACACAAACTACACATGGATCCACCAATGGTCATTGCATGTGTGTTCTTTCCACAAACCACATATGGATCAACCACTAGTCATTGCATGTGTGTTCTTTCCACAAACCACACATGGATCAACCAGTAGAGTCGTTGCATGTTTGTTCTTATGCTAAAACCACAAACCATCACTAGAGTCATTGCATGTGTGTTCTTTTCCACAAACCACACATGGATCAACCACTAGAGTCATTGCATGTGTGTTATTTCCACAAACAAACATGGATCAACCACTAGAGTCATTGCATGTGTGTTCTTATACTAAAACCAACATGGATCCACCAGTGGTCATTGCATGTGTGTTCTTTCCACAAACCACACATGGATCAACCACTAGAGTCAATGCATGTGTGTTCTTATACTAAAACCAACACTAGAGTCATTGCATGTGTGTTCTTATACTAAAACCAACACTAGAGTCATTGCATGTGTGTTCTTTCCACAAACCACACGTGTGGACCCACTAGAGTCATTGCATGTTTGTTCTTATACTAAAACCACAAACCAGCACGAGAGTCATTGCATGTGTGTTCTTATACTAAAACCAACATGGACCCACCAGTGGTCATTGCATGTGTGTTCTTTCCACAAACAGCACATGGATCAACCACTAGAGTCATTGCATGTGTGTTATTATACTAAAACCAACACTAGAGTCATTGCATGTGTGTTCTTTCCACAAACCACACATGGATCAACCACTAGAGTCATTGCATGTGTGTTATTTCCACAAACCACACATGGATCAACCACTAGAGTCATTGCATGTGTGTTCTTATACTAAAACCACAAACCAGTACTAGAGTCATTTCATGTGTGTTCTTTTCCACAAACCACACACGGATCCACCAGTGGTCAATGCATGTGTGTTCTTTCCACAAACCACATATGGATCAACCAGAGTCATTGCATGTGTGTTCTTTCCCCAAACCACACATGGATCAACCACTAGAGTCATTGCATGTTTGTTCTTATACTAAAACCACAAACCAGCACTAGAGTCATTGCATGTGTGTTCTTTTCCACAAACCACACATGGTTCCACCAGTGGTCATTGCATGTGTGTTCTTTCCACAAACCACATATGGATCAACCACTAGTCATTGCATGTGTGTTCTTTCCACAAACCAAACATGGATCAACCACTAGAGTCATTGCATGTTTGTTCTTATACTAAAACCACAAATCATCACTAGATTCATTGCATGTGTGTTCTTTTCCACAAATCACACATGGATCCACCAGTGGTCATTGCATGTGTTTTCTTTCCACAAACCACATATGGATCAACCACTAGTCATTGCATGTGTGTTCTTTCCACAAACCACACATGGATCAACCACTAGAGTCATTGCATGTGTGTTCTAATACTAAAACCAACACTAGAGTCATTGCATGTGTGTTCTTTTCACAAACCACACATGGATCAACCACTAGAGTCATTGCATTGTGTTATTTACAAAAACAAACATGGATCAACCACTAGAGTCATTGCATGTGTGTTCTTATACTAAAACCAACAGGGATCCACCAGTGGTCATTGCATGTGTGTTCTTTCCACAAACCACACATGGATTGACCACTAGAGTCATTGCATGTGTGTTATTTCCACAAACCAACATTTATCAACCACTAGAGTCATTGCATGTGTGTTCTTATACTAAAACACAAACTAGTACTAGAGTCATTGCATGTGTGCTCTTTTCCACAAACCACACATGGATCCACCAGTGGTCATTGTATGTGTGTTCTTTCCACAAACCACATATGGATCAAACAGAGTCATTACATGTGTGTTCTTTCCACAAACCACACATGGATCAACCACTAGAGTCATTGCATGTTTGTTCTTATACTAAAACCACAAACCAGCACTAGAGTCATTGCATGTGTGTTCTTTTCCACAAACCACACATGGATCCACCAATGGTCATTGCATGTGTCTTCTTTCCACAAACCACATATGGATCAACCACTAGTCATTGCATGTGTGTTCTTTCCACAAACCACACATCGATCAACCACTAGAGTCATTGCATGTTTGTTCTTATACTAAAACCACAAACCAGCACTAGAGTAATTGCATGTGTGTTCTTTTCCACAAACCACACATGGATCCACCACTAGAGTCATTGCATGTGTGTTCTTTCCACAAACCACACGTGTGGACCCACTAGAGTCATTGCATGTTTGTTCTTATACTAAACCACAAACCAACACTAGAGTCATTGCATGTTTGTTCTTATACTAAAACCAACATGGATCCACCAGTGGTCATTGCATGTGTGTTCTTTCCACAAACAACACATGGATCAAGCACTAGAGTCATTGCATGTGTGTTATTATACTAAAACCAACACTAGAGTCATTGCATGTGTGTTCTTTCCACAAACCACACATGGATTAACCACTAGAGTCATTGCATGTGTGTTATTTCCACAAACCACACATGGATC
Source organism: Avena sativa (assembly GCA_916181665.1). Lineage (NCBI taxonomy): Eukaryota > Viridiplantae > Streptophyta > Magnoliopsida > Poales > Poaceae > Avena > Avena sativa. Next base: position 463,933,332 of record OV702287.1, read on the forward strand.
AACCACTAGAGTCATTGCATGTGTGTTGTTATACTAAAACCACAAACCAGTACTAGAGTCATTGCATGTGTGTTCTTTTCCACAAACCACACATGGATGCACCAGTGGTCATTGCATGTGTGTTCTTTCCACAAACCACATATGGATCAACCAGAGTCATTGCATGTGTGTTCTTTCCACAAACCACACATGGATCAACCACTAGAGTCATTGCATGTTTCTTCTTATACTAAAACCACAAACCAGCACTAGACTCATTGCATGTGTGTTCTTTTCCACAAAGCACACATGAATCCACCAGTGGTCATTGCATGTGTGTTCTTTCCACAAACCACATATGGATCAACCACTAGTCATTGCATGTGTGTTCTTTCCACAAACCACACATGGATCAACCACTAGAGTCATTGCATGTTTGTTCTTATACTAAAACCACAAATCATCACTAGAGTCATTGCATGTGTGTTCTTTTCCACAAACCACACATGGATCCACCAGTGGTCATTGCATGTGTGTTCTTTCCACAAACCACATATGGATCAACCACTAGTCATTGCATGTGTGTTCTTTCCACAAACCACACATGGATAACCCACTATAGTCATTGCATGTGTGTTCTAATACTAAAACCAACACTAGAGTCATTGCATGTGTGTTCTTTTCACAAACCACACATGGATCAACCACTAGAGTCATTGCATTGTGTTATTTCCACAAACAAACATGGATCAACCACTAGAGTCATTGCATGTTTGTTCTTATACTAAAACCAATAGGGATCCACCAGTGGTCACTGCATGTGTGTTCTTTCCACCAACCACACATGGATTGACCACTAGAGTCATTGCATGTGTGTTATTTCCACAAACCAACATGGATCAACCACTAGAGTCATTGCATGTGTGTTCTTATACTAAAACCACAAACTAGTACTAGAGTCGTTGCATGTGTGTTCTTTTCCACAAACCACACATGGATCCACCAGTGGTCATTGTATGTGTGTTCTTTCCACAAACCACATATGGATCAACCAGAGTTATTGCATGTGTGTTCTTTCCACAAACCACACATGGATCAACCACTAGAGTCATTGCATGTTCGTTCTTATACTAAAACCACAAACCAGCACTAGAGTCATTGCATGTGTGTTCTTTTCCACAAACCACACATGGATCCACAAGTGGTCATTGCATGTGTGTTCTTTCCACAAACCACATATGGATCAACCACTAGTCATTGCATGTGTGTTCTTTCCACAAACCACACATCGATCAACCACTAGAGTCATTGCATGTTTGTTCTTATACTAAAACCACAAACCAGCACTAGAGTCATTGCATGTGTCTTCTTTTCCACAAACCACACATGGATCCACAACTAGAGTCATTGCATGTGTGTTCTTTCCACAAACCACATATGGATCAACCAGAGTCATTGCATGTGTGTTCTTTCCACAAACCACACGTGTGGACCCACTAGAGTCATTGCATGTTTGTTCTTATACTAAAACCACAAACCAGCACAAGAGTCATTGCATGTGTGTTCTTATACTAAAACCAACATGGATCCACCAGTGGTCATTGCATGTGTGTTCTTTCCACAAAAAACACATGGATCAACCACTAGAGTCATTGCATGTGTGTTGTTATACTAAAACCAACACTAGAGTCATTGCATGTGTGTTCTTTCCACAAACCACACATGGATCAACCACTAGAGTCATTGCATGTGTGTTATTTCCACAAACCACACATGGATCAACCACTAGAGTCATTGCATGTGTGTTCTTATACTAAAACCACAAACGAGTACTAGAGTCATTGCATGTGCGTTCTTTTCCACAAACCACACATGGATCCACCAGTGGTCATTGCATGTGTGTTCTTTTCCACAAACCACACATGGATCCACCAGTGGTCATTGCATGTGTGTTCTTTCCACAAACCACATATGGATCAATCAGAGTCATTGCATGTGTGTTCTTTCCACAAACCACACATGGATCAACCACGGGAGTCATTGCATGTGTGTTATTTCCACAAACCACACATGGATCAACCACTAGAGTCATTGCATGTGTGTTCTTATACTAAAACCACAAACCAGTACTAGAGTCATTTCATGTGTGTTCTTTTCCACAAACCACACACGGATCCAATAGTGGTCAATGCATGTGTGTTCTTTCCACAAACCACATATGGATCAACCAGAGTCATTGCATGTGTGTTCTTTCCCCAAACCACACATGGATCAACCACTAGAGTCATTGCATGTGTGTTCTTATACTAAAACCACAAACTAGTACTAGAGTCGTTGCATGTGTGTTCTTTTCCACAAACCACACATGGATCCACCAGTGGTCATTGTATGTGTGTTCTTTCCACAAACCACATATGGATCAACCAGAGTCATTGCATGTGTGTTCTTTCCACAAACCACACATGGATCAACCACTAGAGTCATTGCATGTTCGTTCTTATACTAAAACCACAAACCAGCACTAGAGTCATTGCATGTGTGTTCTTTTCCACAAACCACACATGGATCCACAAGTGGTCATTGCATGTGTGTTCTTTCCACAAACCACATATGGATCAACCACTAGTCATTGCATGTGTGTTCTTTCCACAAACCACACATCGATCAACCACTAGAGTCATTGCATGTTTGTTCTTATACTAAAACCACAAACCAGCACTAGAGTCATTGCATGTGTCTTCTTTTCCACAAACCACACATGGATCCACAACTAGAGTCATTGCATGTGTGTTCTTTCCACAAACCACATATGGATCAACCAGAGTCATTGCATGTGTGTTCTTTCCACAAACCACACGTGTGGACCCACTAGAGTCATTGCATGTTTGTTCTTATACTAAAACCACAAACCAGCACAAGAGTCATTGCATGTGTGTTCTTATACTAAAACCAACATGGATCCACCAGTGGTCATTGCATGTGTGTTCTTTCCACAAAAAACACATGGATCAACCACTAGAGTCATTGCATGTGTGTTGTTATACTAAAACCAACACTAGAGTCATTGCATGTGTGTTCTTTCCACAAACCACACATGGATCAACCACTAGAGTCATTGCATGTGTGTTATTTCCACAAACCACACATGGATCAACCACTAGAGTCATTGCATGTGTGTTCTTATACTAAAACCACAAACGAGTACTAGAGTCATTGCATGTGCGTTCTTTTCCACAAACCACACATGGATCCACCAGTGGTCATTGCATGTGTGTTCTTTTCCACAAACCACACATGGATCCACCAGTGGTCATTGCATGTGTGTTCTTTCCACAAACCACATATGGATCAATCAGAGTCATTGCATGTGTGTTCTTTCCACAAACCACACATGGATCAACCACGGGAGTCATTGCATGTGTGTTATTTCCACAAACCACACATGGATCAACCACTAGAGTCATTGCATGTGTGTTCTTATACTAAAACCACAAACCAGTACTAGAGTCATTTCATGTGTGTTCTTTTCCACAAACCACACACGGATCCAATAGTGGTCAATGCATGTGTGTTCTTTCCACAAACCACATATGGATCAACCAGAGTCATTGCATGTGTGTTCTTTCCCCAAACCACACATGGATCAACCACTAGAGTCATTGCATGTGTGTTCTTATACTAAAACCACAAACTAGTACTAGAGTCGTTGCATGTGTGTTCTTTTCCACAAACCACACATGGATCCACCAGTGGTCATTGTATGTGTGTTCTTTCCACAAACCACATATGGATCAACCAGAGTCATTGCATGTGTGTTCTTTCCACAAACCACACATGGATCAACCACTAGAGTCATTGCATGTTCGTTCTTATACTAAAACCACAAACCAGCACTAGAGTCATTGCATGTGTGTTCTTTTCCACAAACCACACATGGATCCACAAGTGGTCATTGCATGTGTGTTCTTTCCACAAACCACATATGGATCAACCACTAGTCATTGCATGTGTGTTCTTTCCACAAACCACACATCGATCAACCACTAGAGTCATTGCATGTTTGTTCTTATACTAAAACCACAAACCAGCACTAGAGTCATTGCATGTGTCTTCTTTTCCACAAACCACACATGGATCCACAACTAGAGTCATTGCATGTGTGTTCTTTCCACAAACCACATATGGATCAACCAGAGTCATTGCATGTGTGTTCTTTCCACAAACCACACGTGTGGACCCACTAGAGTCATTGCATGTTTGTTCTTATACTAAAACCACAAACCAGCACAAGAGTCATTGCATGTGTGTTCTTATACTAAAACCAACATGGATCCACCAGTGGTCATTGCATGTGTGTTCTTTCCACAAAAAACACATGGATCAACCACTAGAGTCATTGCATGTGTGTTGTTATACTAAAACCAACACTAGAGTCATTGCATGTGTGTTCTTTCCACAAACCACACATGGATCAACCACTAGAGTCATTGCATGTGTGTTATTTCCACAAACCACACATGGATCAACCACTAGAGTCATTGCATGTGTGTTCTTATACTAAAACCACAAACGAGTACTAGAGTCATTGCATGTGCGTTCTTTTCCACAAACCACACATGGATCCACCAGTGGTCATTGCATGTGTGTTCTTTTCCACAAACCACACATGGATCCACCAGTGGTCATTGCATGTGTGTTCTTTCCACAAACCACATATGGATCAATCAGAGTCATTGCATGTGTGTTCTTTCCACAAACCACACATGGATCAACCACGGGAGTCATTGCATGTGTGTTATTTCCACAAACCACACATGGATCAACCACTAGAGTCATTGCATGTGTGTTCTTATACTAAAACCACAAACCAGTACTAGAGTCATTTCATGTGTGTTCTTTTCCACAAACCACACACGGATCCAATAGTGGTCAATGCATGTGTGTTCTTTCCACAAACCACATATGGATCAACCAGAGTCATTGCATGTGTGTTCTTTCCCCAAACCACACATGGATCAACCACTAGAGTCATTGCATGTGTGTTCTTATACTAAAACCACAAACTAGTACTAGAGTCGTTGCATGTGTGTTCTTTTCCACAAACCACACATGGATCCACCAGTGGTCATTGTATGTGTGTTCTTTCCACAAACCACATATGGATCAACCAGAGTCATTGCATGTGTGTTCTTTCCACAAACCACACATGGATCAACCACTAGAGTCATTGCATGTTCGTTCTTATACTAAAACCACAAACCAGCACTAGAGTCATTGCATGTGTGTTCTTTTCCACAAACCACACATGGATCCACAAGTGGTCATTGCATGTGTGTTCTTTCCACAAACCACATATGGATCAACCACTAGTCATTGCATGTGTGTTCTTTCCACAAACCACACATCGATCAACCACTAGAGTCATTGCATGTTTGTTCTTATACTAAAACCACAAACCAGCACTAGAGTCATTGCATGTGTCTTCTTTTCCACAAACCACACATGGATCCACAACTAGAGTCATTGCATGTGTGTTCTTTCCACAAACCACATATGGATCAACCAGAGTCATTGCATGTGTGTTCTTTCCACAAACCACACGTGTGGACCCACTAGAGTCATTGCATGTTTGTTCTTATACTAAAACCACAAACCAGCACAAGAGTCATTGCATGTGTGTTCTTATACTAAAACCAACATGGATCCACCAGTGGTCATTGCATGTGTGTTCTTTCCACAAAAAACACATGGATCAACCACTAGAGTCATTGCATGTGTGTTGTTATACTAAAACCAACACTAGAGTCATTGCATGTGTGTTCTTTCCACAAACCACACATGGATCAACCACTAGAGTCATTGCATGTGTGTTATTTCCACAAACCACACATGGATCAACCACTAGAGTCATTGCATGTGTGTTCTTATACTAAAACCACAAACGAGTACTAGAGTCATTGCATGTGCGTTCTTCTCCACAAACCACACATGGATCCACCAGTGGTCATTGCATGTGTGTTCTTTTCCACAAACCACACATGGATCCACCAGTGGTCATTGCATGTGTGTTCTTTCCACAAACCACATATGGATCAATCAGAGTCATTGCATGTGTGTTCTTTCCACAAACCACACATGGATCAACCACGGGAGTCATTGCATGTGTGTTATTTCCACAAACCACACATGGATCAACCACTAGAGTCATTGCATGTGTGTTCTTATACTAAAACCACAAACCAGTACTAGAGTCATTTCATGTGTGTTCTTTTCCACAAACCACACACGGATCCAATAGTGGTCAATGCATGTGTGTTCTTTCCACAAACCACATATGGATCAACCAGAGTCATTGCATGTGTGTTCTTTCCCCAAACCACACATGGATCAACCACTAGAGTCATTGCATGTTTGTTCTTATACTAAAACCACAAACCAGCACTAGAGTCATTGCATGTGTGTTCTTTTCCACAAACCACACATGGATCCACCAGTGGTCATTGCATGTGTGTTCTTTCCACAAACCACATATGGATCAACCAGAGTCATTACATGTGTGTTCTTTCCACAAACCACACATGGATCAACCACTAGAGTCATTGCATGTTTGTTCTTATACTAAAACCACAAACCAGCACTAGAGTGATTGCATGTGTGTTCTTATACTAAAACCAACATGGATCCACCGTGGTCATTGCATGTGTGTTCTTTCCACAAACCACATATGGATCAACCACTAGTCATTGCATGTGTGTTCTTTCCACAAACCACACATGGATCAACCACTAGAGTCATTGCATATTTGTTCTTATACTAAAACCACAAATCACCACTAGAGTCATTGCATGAGTGTTCTTTCCCACAAACCACACATGGATCCACCAGTGGTCATTGCATTTGTGTTCTTTCCACAAACCACATATGGATCAACCACTAGTCATTGCATGTGTGTTCTTTCCACAAACCAGACATGGATCAACCACTAGAGTCAATGCATGTGTGTTCTTATACTAAAACCAACACTAGAGTCATTGCATGTGTGTTCTTATACTAAAACCAACACTAGAGTCATTGCATGTGTGTTCTTTCCACAAACCACACGTGTGGACCCACTAGAGTCATTGCATGTTTGTTCTTATACTAAAACCACAAACCAGCACGAGAGTCATTGCATGTGTGTTCTTATACTAAAACCAACATGGACCCACCAGTGGTCATTGCATGTGTGTTCTTTCCACAAACAGCACATGGATCAACCACTAGAGTCATTGCATGTGTGTTATTATACTAAAACCAACACTAGAGTCATTGCATGTGTGTTCTTTCCACAAACCACACATGGATCAACCACTAGAGTCATTGCATGTGTGTTATTTCCACAAACCACACATGGATCAACCACTAGAGTCATTGCATGTGTGTTCTTATACTAAAACCACAAACCAGTACTAGAGTCATTTCATGTGTGTTCTTTTCCACAAACCACACACGGATCCAATAGTGGTCAATGCATGTGTGTTCTTTCCACAAACCACATATGGATCAACCAGAGTCATTGCATGTGTGTTCTTTCCCCAAACCACACATGGATCAACCACTAGAGTCATTGCATGTTTGTTCTTATACTAAAACCACAAACCAGCACTAGAGTCATTGCATGTGTGTTCTTTTCCACAAACCACACATGGATCCACCAGTGGTCATTGCATGTGTGTTCTTTCCACAAACCACATATGGATCAACCACTAGTCATTGCATGTGTGTTCTTTCCACAAACCACACATGGATCAACCACTAGAGTCATTGCATGTTTGTTCTTATACTAAAACCACAAATCATCACTAGATTCATTGCATGTGTGTTCTTTTCCACAAACCACACATGGATCCACCAGTGGTCATTGCATGTGTTTTCTTTCCACAAACCACATATGGATCAACCACTAGTCATTGCATGTGTGTTCTTTCCACAAACCACACATGGATCAACCACTAGAGTCATTGCATGTGTGTTCTAATACTAAAACCAACACTAGAGTCATTGCATGTGTGTTCTTTTCACAAACCACACATGGATCAACCACTAGAGTCATTGCATTGTGTTATTTACACAAACAAACATGTATCAACCACTAGAGTCATTGCATGTGTGTTCTTATACTAAAACCAACAGGGATCCACCAGTGGTCATTGCATGTGTGTTCTTTCCACAAACCACACATGGATTGACCACTAGAGTCATTGCATGTGTGTTATTTCCACAAACCAACATTTATCAACCACTAGAGTCATTGCATGTGTGTTCTTATACTAAAACACAAACTAGTACTAGAGTCATTGCATGTGTGTTCTTTTCCACAAACCACACATGGATCCACCAGTGGTCATTGTATGTGTGTTCTTTCCACAAACCACATATGGATCAACCAGAGTCATTACATGTGTGTTCTTTCCACAAACCACACATGGATCAACCACTAGAGTCATTGCATGTTTGTTCTTATACTAAAACCACAAACCAGCACTAGAGTCATTGCATGTGTGTTCTTTTCCACAAACCACACATGGATCCACCAATGGTCATTGCATGTGTCTTCTTTCCACAAACCACATATGGATCAACCACTAGTCATTGCATGTGTGTTCTTTCCACAAACCACACATCGATCAACCACTAGAGTCATTGTATGTTTGTTCTTATACTAAAACCACAAACCAGCACTAGAGTCATTGCATGTGTGTTCTTTCCCACAAACCACACATGGATCCACCACTAGAGTCATTGCATGTGTGTTCTTTCCACAAACCACACGTGTGGAACCACTAGAGTCATTGCATGTTTGTTCTTATACTAAATCACAAACCAACACTAGAGTCATTGCATGTGTGTTCTTATACTAAAACCAACATGGATCCACCAGTGGTCATTGCATGTGTGTTCTTTCCACAAACAACACATGGATCAAGCACTAGAGTCATTGCATGTGTGTTATTATACTAAAACCAACACTAGAGTCATTGCATGTGTGTTCTTTCCACAAACCACACATGGATTAACCACTAGAGTCATTGGATGTGTGTTATTTCCACAAACCACACATGGATCAACCACTAGAGTCATTGCATGTGTGTTGTTATACTAAAACCACAAACCAGTACTAGAGTCATTGCATGTGTGTTCTTTTCCACAAACCACACATGGATCCACCAGTGGTCATTGCATGTGTGTTCTTTCCACAAACCACATATGGATCAACCTGAGTCATTGCATGTGTGTTCTTTCCACAAACCACACATGGATCAACCACTAGAGTCATTGCATGTTTCTTCTTATACTAAAACCACAAACCAGCACTAGACTCATTGCATGTGTGTTCTTTTCCACAAAGCACACATGAATCCACCAGTGGTCATTGCATGTGTGTGTTCTTTCCACAAACCACATATGGATCAACCACTAGTCATTGCATGTGTGTTCTTTCCACAAAACACACATGGATCAACCACTAGAGTCATTGCATGTTTGTTCTTATACTAAAACCACAAATCATCACTAGAGTCATTGCATGTGTGTTCTTTTCCACAAACCACACATGGATTCACCAGTGGTCATTGCATGTGTGTTCTTTCCACAAACCACATATGGATCAACCACTAGTCATTGCATGTGTGTTCTTTCCACAAACCACACATGGATCACTATAGTCATTGCATGTGTGTTCTAATACTAAAACCAACACTAGAGTCATTGCATGTGTGTTCTTTTCACAAACCACACATGGATCAACCACTAGAGTCATTGCATTGTGTTATTTCCACAAACAAACATGGATCAACCACTAGATTCATTGCATGTGTGTTCTTATACTAAAACCAATAGGGATCCACCAGTGGTCATTGCATGTGTGTTCTTTCCACAAACCACACATGGATTGACCACTAGAGTCATTGCATGTGTGTTATTTCCACAAACCAACATGGATCAACCACTAGAGTCATTGCATGTGTGTTCTTATACTAAAACCACAAACTAGTACTAGAGTCGTTGCATGTGTGTTCTTTTCCACAAACCACACATGGATCCACCAGTGGTCATTGTATGTGTGTTCTTTCCACAAACCACATATGGATCAACCAGAGTCATTACATGTGTGTTATTTCCACAAACCAACATGGATCAACCACTAGAGTCATTGCATGTGTGTTCTTATACTAAAACCACAAACTAGTACTAGAGTCGTTGCATGTGTGTTCTTTTCCACAAACCACACATGGATCCACCAGTGGTCATTGTATGTGTGTTCTTTCCACAAACCACATATGGATCAACCAGAGTCATTACATGTGTGTTCTTTCCACAAACCACACATGGATCAACCACTAGAGTCATTGCATGTCTGTTCTTATACTAAAACCACAAACCAGCACTAGAGTCATTGCATGTGTGTTCTTTTCCACAAACCACACATGGATCCACCAATGGTCATTGCATGTGTCTTCTTTCCAAAAACCACATATGGATCAACCACTAGTCATTGCATGTGTGTTCTTTCCACAAACCACACATCGATCAACCACTAGAGTCATTGCATGTTTGTTCTTATACTAAAACCACAAACCAGCACTAGAGTCATTGCATGTGTGTTCTTTTCCACAAACCACACATGGATCCACCACTAGAGTCATTGCATGTGTGTTCTTTCCACAAACCACACGTGTGGACCCACTAGAGTCATTGCATGTTTGTTCTTATACTAAAACCACAAACCAACACTAGAGTCATTGCATGTGTGTTCTTATACTAAAACCAACATGGATCCACCAGTGGTCATTGCATGTGTGTTCTTTCCACAAACAACACATGGATCAAGCACTAGAGTCATTGCATGTGTGTTATTATACTAAAACCAACACTAGAGTCATTGCATGTGTGTTCTTTCCACAAACCACACATGGATTAACCACTAGAGTCATTGCATGTGTGTTATTTCCACAAACCACACATGGATCAACCACTAGAGTCATTGCATGTGTGTTGTTATACTAAAACCACAAACCAGTACTAGAGTCATTGCATGTTTGTTCTTTTCCACAAACCACACATGGATGCACCAGTGGTCATTGCATGTGTGTTCTTTCCACAAACCACATATGGATCAACCAGAGTCATTGCATGTGTGTTCTTTCCACAAACCACACATGGATCAACCACTAGAGTCATTGCATGTTTCTTCTTATACTAAAACCACAAACCAGCACTAGACTCATTGCATGTGTGTTCTTTTCCACAAAGCACACATGAATCCACCAGTGGTCATTGCATGTGTGTTCTTTCCACAAACCACATATGGATCAACCACTAGTCATTGCATGTGTGTTCTTTCCACAAACCACACATGGATCAACCACTAGAGTCATTGCATGTTTGTTCTTATACTAAAACCACAAATCATCACTAGATTCATTGCATGTGTGTTCTTTTCCACAAACCACACATGGATCCACCAGTGGTCATTGCATGTGTGTTCTTTCCACAAACCACATATGGATCAACCACTAGTCATTGCATGTGTGTTCTTTCCACAAACCACACATGGATAACCCACTATAGTCATTGCATGTGTGTTCTAATACTAAAACCAACACTAGAGTCATTGCATGTGTGTTCTTTTCACAAACCACACATGGATCAACCACTAGAGTCATTGCATTGTGTTATTTCCACAAACAAACATGGATCAACCACTAGAGTCATTGCATGTGTGTTCTTATACTAAAACCAATAGGGATCCACTAGTGGTCATTGCATGTGTGTTCTTTCCACAAACCACACATGGATTGACCACTAGAGTCATTGCATGTGTGTTATTTCCACAAACCAACATGGATCAACCACTAGAGTCATTGCATGTGTGTTCTTATACTAAAACCACAAACTAGTACTAGAGTCGTTGCATGTGTGTTCTTTTCCACAAACCACACATGGATCCACCAGTGGTCATTGTATGTGTGTTCTTTCCACAAACCACATATGGATCAACCAGAGTCATTGCATGTGTGTTGTTTCCACAAACCACACATGGATCAACCACTAGAGTCATTGCATGTTCGTTCTTATACTAAAACCACAAACCAGCACTAGAGTCATTGCATGTGTGTTCTTTTCCACAAACCACACATGGATCCACAAGTGGTCATTGCATGTGTGTTCTTTCCACAAACCACATATGGATCAACCACTAGTCATTGCATGTGTGTTCTTTCCACAAACGACACATCGATCAACCACTAGAGTCATTGCATGTTTGTTCTTATACTAAAACCACAAACCAGCACTAGAGTCATTGCATGTGTCTTCTTTTCCACAAACCACACATGGATCCACAACTAGAGTCATTGCATGTGTGTTCTTTCCACAAACCACATATGGATCAACCAGAGTCATTGCATGAGTGTTCTTTCCACAAACCACACGTGTGGACCCACTAGAGTCATTGCATGTTTGTTCTTATATTAAAACCACAAACCAGCACAAGAGTCATTGCATGTGTGTTCTTATACTAAAACCAACACTAGAGTCATTGCATGTGTGTTCTTTCCACAAACCACACATGGATCAACCACCAGAGTCATTGCATGTGTGTTATTTCCACAAACCACACATGGATCAACCACTAGAGTCATTGCATGTGTGTTCTTATACTAAAACCACAAACGAGTACTAGAGTCATTGCATGTGCGTTCTTTTCCACAAACCACACATGGATCCACCAGTGGTCATTGCATGTGTGTTCTTTCCACAAACCACATATGGATCAACCAGAGTCATTGCATGTGTGTTCTTTCCACAAACCACACATGGATCAGCCACTAGAGTCATTGCATGTTTGTTCTTATACTAAAACCAGAAACCAGCACTAGTGTCATTGCATGTGTGTTCTTTTCCACAAACCACACATGGATCCACCAGTGGTCATTGCATGTGTGTTCTTTCCACAAACCACATATGGATCAACCACTAGTCATTGCATGTGTGTTCTTTCCACAAACCACACATGGATCAACCACCAGAGTCATTGCATGTTTGTTCTTATACTAAAACCACAAATCATCACTAGAGTCATTGCATGTGTGTTCTTTTCCACAAACCACACATGGATCCACCAGTGGTCATTGCATGTGTGTTCTTTCCACAAACCACATATGGATCAACCACTAGTCATTGCATGTGTGTTCTTTCCACAAACCACACATGGATCAACCACTAGAGTCATTGCATGTTTGTTCTTATACTAAAACCACAAATCATCACTAGAGTCATTGCATGTGTGTTCTTTTCCACAAACCACACATGGATCCACCAGTGGTCATTGTATATGTGTTCTTTCCACAAACCACATATGGATGAAACAGAGTCATTGCATGTGTGTTCTTTCCACAAAGCACACATGAATCAACCACTAGAGTCATTGCATGTTTGTTCTTATACTAAAACCACAAACCAGCACTAGACTCATTGCATGTGTGTTCTTTTCCACAAACCACACATGGATCCAACAGTGGTCATTGCATGTGTGTTCTTTCCACAAACCACATATGGATCAACCACTAGTCATTGCATGTGTGTTCTTTCCACAAACCACACATCGATCAACCACTAGAGTCATTGCATGTTTGTTCTTATACTAAAACCACAAACTAGCACTAGAGTCATTACATGTGTGTTCTTTTCCACAAACCAAACATGGATCCACCACTAGAGTCATTGCATGTGTGTTATTTCCACAAACCACATATGGATCAACCAGAGTCATTGCATGTGTGTTCTTTCCACAAACCACACATGGATCAACCACTAGAGTCATTGCATGTTTCTTCTTATACTAAAACCACAAACCAGCACTAGACTCATTGCATGTGTGTTCTTTTCCACAAAGCACACATGAATCCACCAGTGGTCATTGCATGTGTGTGTTCTTTCCACAAACCACATATGGATCAACCACTAGTCATTGCATGTGTGTTCTTTCCACAAAACACACATGGATCAACCACTAGAGTCATTGCATGTTTGTTCTTATACTAAAACCACAAATCATCACTAGAGTCATTGCATGTGTGTTCTTTTCCACAAACCACACATGGATTCACCAGTGGTCATTGCATGTGTGTTCTTTCCACAAACCACATATGGATCAACCACTAGTCATTGCATGTGTGTTCTTTCCACAAACCACACATGGATCACTATAGTCATTGCATGTGTGTTCTAATACTAAAACCAACACTAGAGTCATTGCATGTGTGTTCTTTTCACAAACCACACATGGATCAACCACTAGAGTCATTGCATTGTGTTATTTCCACAAACAAACATGGATCAACCACTAGATTCATTGCATGTGTGTTCTTATACTAAAACCAATAGGGATCCACCAGTGGTCATTGCATGTGTGTTCTTTCCACAAACCACACATGGATTGACCACTAGAGTCATTGCATGTGTGTTATTTCCACAAACCAACATGGATCAACCACTAGAGTCATTGCATGTGTGTTCTTATACTAAAACCACAAACTAGTACTAGAGTCGTTGCATGTGTGTTCTTTTCCACAAACCACACATGGATCCACCAGTGGTCATTGTATGTGTGTTCTTTCCACAAACCACATATGGATCAACCAGAGTCATTACATGTGTGTTATTTCCACAAACCAACATGGATCAACCACTAGAGTCATTGCATGTGTGTTCTTATACTAAAACCACAAACTAGTACTAGAGTCGTTGCATGTGTGTTCTTTTCCACAAACCACACATGGATCCACCAGTGGTCATTGTATGTGTGTTCTTTCCACAAACCACATATGGATCAACCAGAGTCATTACATGTGTGTTCTTTCCACAAACCACACATGGATCAACCACTAGAGTCATTGCATGTCTGTTCTTATACTAAAACCACAAACCAGCACTAGAGTCATTGCATGTGTGTTCTTTTCCACAAACCACACATGGATCCACCAATGGTCATTGCATGTGTCTTCTTTCCAAAAACCACATATGGATCAACCACTAGTCATTGCATGTGTGTTCTTTCCACAAACCACACATCGATCAACCACTAGAGTCATTGCATGTTTGTTCTTATACTAAAACCACAAACCAGCACTAGAGTCATTGCATGTGTGTTCTTTTCCACAAACCACACATGGATCCACCACTAGAGTCATTGCATGTGTGTTCTTTCCACAAACCACACGTGTGGACCCACTAGAGTCATTGCATGTTTGTTCTTATACTAAAACCACAAACCAACACTAGAGTCATTGCATGTGTGTTCTTATACTAAAACCAACATGGATCCACCAGTGGTCATTGCATGTGTGTTCTTTCCACAAACAACACATGGATCAAGCACTAGAGTCATTGCATGTGTGTTATTATACTAAAACCAACACTAGAGTCATTGCATGTGTGTTCTTTCCACAAACCACACATGGATTAACCACTAGAGTCATTGCATGTGTGTTATTTCCACAAACCACACATGGATCAACCACTAGAGTCATTGCATGTGTGTTGTTATACTAAAACCACAAACCAGTACTAGAGTCATTGCATGTTTGTTCTTTTCCACAAACCACACATGGATGCACCAGTGGTCATTGCATGTGTGTTCTTTCCACAAACCACATATGGATCAACCAGAGTCATTGCATGTGTGTTCTTTCCACAAACCACACATGGATCAACCACTAGAGTCATTGCATGTTTCTTCTTATACTAAAACCACAAACCAGCACTAGACTCATTGCATGTGTGTTCTTTTCCACAAAGCACACATGAATCCACCAGTGGTCATTGCATGTGTGTTCTTTCCACAAACCACATATGGATCAACCACTAGTCATTGCATGTGTGTTCTTTCCACAAACCACACATGGATCAACCACTAGAGTCATTGCATGTTTGTTCTTATACTAAAACCACAAATCATCACTAGATTCATTGCATGTGTGTTCTTTTCCACAAACCACACATGGATCCACCAGTGGTCATTGCATGTGTGTTCTTTCCACAAACCACATATGGATCAACCACTAGTCATTGCATGTGTGTTCTTTCCACAAACCACACATGGATAACCCACTATAGTCATTGCATGTGTGTTCTAATACTAAAACCAACACTAGAGTCATTGCATGTGTGTTCTTTTCACAAACCACACATGGATCAACCACTAGAGTCATTGCATTGTGTTATTTCCACAAACAAACATGGATCAACCACTAGAGTCATTGCATGTGTGTTCTTATACTAAAACCAATAGGGATCCACTAGTGGTCATTGCATGTGTGTTCTTTCCACAAACCACACATGGATTGACCACTAGAGTCATTGCATGTGTGTTATTTCCACAAACCAACATGGATCAACCACTAGAGTCATTGCATGTGTGTTCTTATACTAAAACCACAAACTAGTACTAGAGTCGTTGCATGTGTGTTCTTTTCCACAAACCACACATGGATCCACCAGTGGTCATTGTATGTGTGTTCTTTCCACAAACCACATATGGATCAACCAGAGTCATTGCATGTGTGTTGTTTCCACAAACCACACATGGATCAACCACTAGAGTCATTGCATGTTCGTTCTTATACTAAAACCACAAACCAGCACTAGAGTCATTGCATGTGTGTTCTTTTCCACAAACCACACATGGATCCACAAGTGGTCATTGCATGTGTGTTCTTTCCACAAACCACATATGGATCAACCACTAGTCATTGCATGTGTGTTCTTTCCACAAACGACACATCGATCAACCACTAGAGTCATTGCATGTTTGTTCTTATACTAAAACCACAAACCAGCACTAGAGTCATTGCATGTGTCTTCTTTTCCACAAACCACACATGGATCCACAACTAGAGTCATTGCATGTGTGTTCTTTCCACAAACCACATATGGATCAACCAGAGTCATTGCATGAGTGTTCTTTCCACAAACCACACGTGTGGACCCACTAGAGTCATTGCATGTTTGTTCTTATATTAAAACCACAAACCAGCACAAGAGTCATTGCATGTGTGTTCTTATACTAAAACCAACACTAGAGTCATTGCATGTGTGTTCTTTCCACAAACCACACATGGATCAACCACCAGAGTCATTGCATGTGTGTTATTTCCACAAACCACACATGGATCAACCACTAGAGTCATTGCATGTGTGTTCTTATACTAAAACCACAAACGAGTACTAGAGTCATTGCATGTGCGTTCTTTTCCACAAACCACACATGGATCCACCAGTGGTCATTGCATGTGTGTTCTTTCCACAAACCACATATGGATCAACCAGAGTCATTGCATGTGTGTTCTTTCCACAAACCACACATGGATCAGCCACTAGAGTCATTGCATGTTTGTTCTTATACTAAAACCAGAAACCAGCACTAGTGTCATTGCATGTGTGTTCTTTTCCACAAACCACACATGGATCCACCAGTGGTCATTGCATGTGTGTTCTTTCCACAAACCACATATGGATCAACCACTAGTCATTGCATGTGTGTTCTTTCCACAAACCACACATGGATCAACCACCAGAGTCATTGCATGTTTGTTCTTATACTAAAACCACAAATCATCACTAGAGTCATTGCATGTGTGTTCTTTTCCACAAACCACACATGGATCCACCAGTGGTCATTGCATGTGTGTTCTTTCCACAAACCACATATGGATCAACCACTAGTCATTGCATGTGTGTTCTTTCCACAAACCACACATGGATCAACCACTAGAGTCATTGCATGTTTGTTCTTATACTAAAACCACAAATCATCACTAGAGTCATTGCATGTGTGTTCTTTTCCACAAACCACACATGGATCCACCAGTGGTCATTGTATATGTGTTCTTTCCACAAACCACATATGGATGAAACAGAGTCATTGCATGTGTGTTCTTTCCACAAAGCACACATGAATCAACCACTAGAGTCATTGCATGTTTGTTCTTATACTAAAACCACAAACCAGCACTAGACTCATTGCATGTGTGTTCTTTTCCACAAACCACACATGGATCCAACAGTGGTCATTGCATGTGTGTTCTTTCCACAAACCACATATGGATCAACCACTAGTCATTGCATGTGTGTTCTTTCCACAAACCACACATCGATCAACCACTAGAGTCATTGCATGTTTGTTCTTATACTAAAACCACAAACTAGCACTAGAGTCATTACATGTGTGTTCTTTTCCACAAACCAAACATGGATCCACCACTAGAGTCATTGCATGTGTGTTATTTCCACAAACCACATATGGATCAACCAGAGTCATTGCATGTGTGTTCTTTCCACAAACCACACGTGTGGACCCACTAGAGTCATTGCATGTTTGTTCTTATACTAAAACCACAAACCAGCACTAGAGTCATTGCATGTTTGTTCTTATACTAAAACCAACATGGATCCACCAGTGGTCATTGCATGTGTGTTCTTTCCACAAACAACACATGGATCAACCACAAGAGTCATTGCATGTGTGTTATTATACTAAAACCAACACTAGATTTATTGCATGTGTGTTCTTTCCACAAACCACACATGGATCAACCACTAGAGTCATTGCATGTGTGTTATTTCCACAAACCACACATGGATCAACCACTAGAGTCATTGCATGTGTATTCTTATACTAAAACCACAAACCAGTACTAGAGTCATTGCATGTGTGTTCTTTTCCACAAACCACACATGGATCCACCAGTGGTCATTGCATGTGTGTTCTTTCCACAAACCACATGTGGATCAACCACTAGAGTCATTGCATGTTTGTTCTTATACTAAAACCACAAACCAGCACTAGAGTCATTGCATGTGTGTTCTTTTCCACAAACCACACATGGATCCACCAATGGTCATTGCATGTGTGTTCTTTCCACAAACCACATATGGATCAACCACTAGTCATTGCATGTGTGTTCTTTCCACAAACCACACATGGATCAACCAGTAGAGTAGTTGTATGTTTGTTCTTATGCTAAAACCACAAACCATCACTAGAGTCATTGCATATGTGTTATTTTCCACAAACCACACATGGATCAACCACTAGAGTCATTGCATGTGTGTTATTTCCACAAACAAACATGGATCAACCACTAGAGTCATTGCATGTGTGTTCTTTTCCACAAACCACACATGGATCCACCACTAGAGTCATTGCATGTGTGTTCTTTCCACAAACCACACATGGATCAACCACTAGAGTCATTGCATGTGTGTTCTTTCCACAAACCAAATATGCATCAACCAGTGGTCATTGCATGTGTGTTCTTTCCACAAACCACACATGTGGACCCACTAGAGTCATTGCATGTTTGTTCTTATACTAAAACCACAAACCAGCACAAGAGTCATTGCATGTGTGTTCTTTTACACAAACCACACATGGATCCACTAGACTCATTGCATGTGTGTTCTTTTCCACAAATAACTTATGGATCAACCAGTGGTCATTGCACGTGTGTTCTTTCCACAAACGACATGTGGACCCATTACAGTCATTGCAATTGTGTTATTTCGACAAACCACACATGGATCAACCACTAGAGTCATTGCATCTGTGTTATTTCCACAAACCACACATGGATCAACCACTAGAGTCATTGTATGTGTGTTCTTATACTAAAACCAACACTAGAGTCATTGCATGTGTGTTCTTTTCACAAACCACACATGGATCAACCCGTAGAGTCATTTCATGTGTGTTATTTCCACAAACCACACATAAATCAACCACTAGAGTCATCGCATGTGTGTTCTTATACTAAAACCAACATGGATCCACCAGTGGTCATTGCATGTGTGTTCTTTCCACAAACCACACATGGATCAACCACTAGAGTCATTGCATGTTTGTTCTTATACTAAAACCACAAACCAGCACTAGAGTCATTGCATGTGTGTTCTTTTCCACAAACCACACATGGATCCACTAGACTCATTGCATGTTTGTTCTTTTCCACAAACAACTTATGGATGAACCAGTGGTCATTGCATTTGTGTTCTTTCCACAAACCACATGTGGACCCATTAGAGTCATTGCATGTGTGTTATTTCCAGGAACCACACATGGATCAACCATTAGAGTCATTGCATATGTGTTATTTACACAAACCACACATGGATCAACCACTAGAGTCATTGCCTGTGTGTTCTTATAGTAAAACCAACACTAGAGTCATTGCATGTGTGTTCTTTTCACAAACCACACATGGATCAACCACTAGAGTCATTGCATGTGTGTTATTTCCAGAAACAAACATGGATCAACCACTAGAGTCATTGCATGTGTGTTCTTATACTAAAACCAACATGGATCCACCAGTGGTCATTGCATGTGTGTTCTTTCCACAAACAACACATGGATCAACCACTAGAGTCATTGCATGTGTGTTATTTCCACAAACCAACATGGATCAACCACTAGAGTCATTGCATGTGTGTTATTATACTAAAACCACAAACCACTACTAGAGTCATTGCATGTGTGTTCTTTTCCACAAAACATACAGGGATCCAGTAGTGGTCATTGCATGCGTGTTCTTTCCACAAACCACATATGGATCAACCAGAGTCATTGCATGTGTGTTCTTTCCACAAACCACACATGGATCAACCACTAGAGTCATTGCATGTTTGTTCTTATACTAAAACCACAAACCAGCACTAGAGTCATTGCATGTGTGTTCTTTTCCACAAACCACACATGGATCCACCAGTGGTCATTGCATGTGTGTTCTTTCCACAAACCACATATGGATCAACCACTAGTCATTGCATGTGTGTTCTTTCCACAAACCACACATGGATCAACCACTAGAGTCATTGCATGTTTGTTCTTATACTAAAACCACAAACCAGCACTACAGTCATTGCATGTGTGTTCTTTTCTACAAACCACACATGGATCCACCAGTGGTCATTGCATGTGTGTTCTTTCCACAAACCACATATGGATCAACCAGAGTCATTGCATGTGTGTTCTTTCCACAAACCACACATGTGGACCCACTAGAGTCATTGCATGTTTGTTCTTATACTAAAACCACAAACGAGTACTAGAGTCATTGCATGTGTGTTCTTTTACACAAACCACACATGGATCCACCAGTGGTCATTGCATGTGTGTTCTTTCCACAAACCACATATGGATCAACCAGAGTCATTGCATGTGTGTTCTTTCCACAAACCACACATGGATCAACCACTAGAGTCATTGCATGTTTGTTTTTATAGTAAAACCACAAACCAGCACTAGAGTCATTGCATGTGTGTTCTTTTCCACAAACCACACATGGATCCACCAGTGGTCATTGCATGTGTGTTCTTTCCAAAAACCACATATGGATCAACCACTAGTCATTGCATGTGTGTTCTTTCCACAAACCACACATGGATCAACCACTAGAGTCATTGCATGTTCGTTCTTATACTAAAACCACAAACCAGCACTAGAGTCATTGCATGTGTGTTCTTTTCCACAAACCACACATGGATCCACCACTAGAGTCATTGCATGTGTGTTCTTTCCACAAAGCACACATGTGGACGCACTAGAGTCATTGCATGTTTGTTCTTATACTAAAACCACAAACCAGCACTAGAGTCATTGCATGTGTTTTCTTTTCCACAAACCACACATGGATCCACCAATGGTCATTGCATGTGTGTTCTTTCCACAAACCACATATGGATCAACCACTAGTCATTGCATGTGTGTTGTTTCCACAAACCACACATGGATCAACCAGTAGAGTTGTTGTATGTTTGTTCTTATGCTAAAACCACAAACCATCACTAGAGTCATTGCATGTCTGTTCTTTTCCACAAACCACACATGGATCAACCACTAGAGTCATTGCATGTGTGTTATTTCCACAAACAAACATGGATCAACCACTAGAGTCATTGCATGTGTGTTCTTATACTAAAACCAACATGGATCCACCAGTGGTCATTGCATGTGTGTTCTTTCCACAAACCACACATGGATCAACCACTAGAGTCATTGCATGTGTGTTATTTCCACAAACCAACATGGATCAACCACTAGAGTCATTGCATGTATGTTCTTATACTAAACCACAAACCAGTACTAGAGTCATTGCATGTATGTTCTTATACTAAAACCACAAACCAGTACTAGAGTCATTGCATGTGTGTTCTTTTTCACAAACCACACATGGATCCACTAGTGGTCATTGCATGTGTGTTCATTCCACAAACCACATATGGATCAACCAGAGTCATTGCATGTGTGTTCTTTCCACAAACCACACATGGATCAACCACTAGAGTCATTGCATGTTTGTTCTTATACTAAAACCACAAACCAGCACTAGAGTCATTGCATGTGTGTTCTTTTCCACAAACCACACATGGATCCACTAGACTCATTGCATGTTTGTTCTTTTCCACAAACAACTTATGGATGAACCAGTGGTCATTGCATTTGTGTTCTTTCCACAAACCACATGTGGACCCATTAGAGTCATTGCATGTGTGTTATTTCCAGGAACCACACATGGATCAACCATTAGAGTCATTGCATATGTGTTATTTACACAAACCACACATGGATCAACCACTAGAGTCATTGCATGTGTGTTCTTATAGTAAAACCAACACTAGAGTCATTGCATGTGTGTTCTTTTCACAAACCACACATGGATCCACCACTAGAGTCATTGCATGTGTGTTATTTCCAGAAACAAACATGGATCAACCACTAGAGTCATTGCATGTGTGTTCTTATACTAAAACCAACATGGATCCACCAGTGGTTATTGCATGTGTGTTCTTTCCACAAACAACACATGGATCAACCACTAGAGTCATTGCATGTGTGTTATTTCCACAAACCAACATGGATCAACCACTAGAGTTATTGCATGTTTGTTCTTATACTAAAACCACAAACCAGCACTAGAGTCATTGCATGTGTGTTCTTTTCCACAAACCACACATGGATCCACCACTAGAGTCATTGCATGTGTGTTCTTTCCACAAACCACACATGGATCAACCACTAGTCATTGCATGTGTGTTCTTTCCACAAACCACACATGGATCAACCACCAGAGTCATTGCATGTTTGTTCTTATACTAAAACCACAAATCATCACTAGAGTCATTGCATGTGTGTTCTTTTCAACAAACCACACATGGATCCACCAGTGGTCATTGCATGTGTGTTCTTTCCACAAACCACATATGGATCAACCACTAGTCATTGCATGTGTGTTCTTTCCACAAACCACACATGGATCAACCACTAGAGTCATTGCATGTTTGTTCTTATACTAAAACCACAAATCATCACTAGAGTCATTGCATGTGTGTTCTTTTCCACAAACCACACATGGATCCACCAGTGGTCATTGTATATGTGTTCTTTCCACAAACCACATATGGATGAACCAGAGTCATTGCATGTGTGTTCTTTCCACAAAGCACACATGGATCAACCACTAGAGTCATTGCATGTTTGTTCTTATACTAAAACCACAAACCAGCACTAGAGTCATTGCATGTGTATTCTTATACTAAAACCAACATGGAAGCACCAGAGGTCATTGCATGTGTGTTCTTTCCACAAACCACACATGGATCAACCACTAGAGTCATTGCATGTGTGTTCTTATACTAAAACCAACACTAGAGTCATTGCATGTGTGTTCTTTCCACAAACCAGACATGGATCAACCACTAGAGTCATTGCATGTTTGTTCTTATACTAAAACCACAAACCAGCACTAGAGTCATTGCATGTGTGTTCTTTTCCACAAACCACACATTGATCCACCAATGGTCATTGCATGTGTGTTATTTCCACAAACCACATATGGATCAACCACTAGTCACTACATGTGTGTTCTTTCCACAAACCACACATGGATCAACCAGTAGAGTCGTTGCATGTTTGTTCTTATGCTAAAACCACAAACCATCACTAGAGTCATTGCATGTGTGTTCTTTTCCACAAACCACACATGGATCAACCACTAGAGTCATTGCATGTGTGTTATTTCCACAAACAAACATGGATCAGCCACTAGAGTCATTGCATGTGTGTTCTTATACTAAAACCAACATGGATCCACCAGTGGTCATTGCATGTGTGTTCTTATACTAAAACCAACATGGATCCACCAGTGGTCATTGCATGTGTGTTCTTTCCACAAACCACACATGGATCAACCACTAGAGTCATTGCATGTGTGTTCTTTCCACAAACCAAATATGCATCAACCAGTGGTCATTGCATGTGTGTTCTTTCCACAAACCACACATGTGGACCCACTAGAGTCATTGCATGTTTGTTCTTATACTAAAACCACAAACCAGCACAAGAGTCATTGCATGTGTGTTCTTTTCCACAAACCACACATGGATCCACTAGACTCATTGCATGTGTGTTCTTTTCCACAAATAACTTATGGATCAACCAGTGGTCATTGCACGTGTGTTCTTTCCACAAACGACATGTGGACGCATTACAGTCATTGCAATTGTGTTATTTCGACAAACCACACATGGATCAACCACTAGAGTCATTGCCTCTGTGTTATTTCCACAAACCACACATGGATCAACCACTAGAGTCATTGTATGTGTGTTCTTATACTAAAACCAACACTAGAGTCATTGCATGTGTGTTCTTTTCACAAACCACACATGGATCAACCCGTAGAGTCATTTCATGTGTGTTATTTCCACAAACCACACATGGATCAACCACTAGAGTCATCGCATGTGTGTTCTTATACTAAAACCAACATGGATCCACCAGTGGTCATTGCATGTGTGTTCTTTCCACAAACCACACATGGATCAACCACTAGAGTCATTGCATGTTTGTTCTTATACTAAAACCACAAACAAGCACTGGAGTCATTGCATGTGTGTTCTTTTCCACAAACCACACATGGATCCACTAGACTCATTGCATGTTTGTTCTTTTCCACAAACAACTTATGGATGAACCAGTGGTCATTGCATTTGTGTTCTTTCCACAAACCACATGTGGACCCATTAGAGTCATTGCATGTGTGTTATTTCCAGGAACCACACTTGGATCAACCATTAGAGTCATTGCATATGTGTTATTTACACAAACCACACATGGATCAACCACTAGAGTCATTGCCTGTGTGTTCTTATAGTAAAACCAACACTAGAGTCATTGCATGTGTGTTCTTTTCACAAACCACACATGGATCAACCACTAGAGTCATTGCATGTGTGTTATTTCCACAAACAAACATGGATCAACCACTAGAGTCATTGCATGTGTGTTCTTATACTAAAACCAACATGGATCCACCAGTGGTTATTGCATGTGTGTTCTTTCCACAAACAACACATGGATGAACCACTAGAGTCATTGCATGTGTGTTATTTCCACAAACCAACATGGATCAACCACTAGAGTTATTGCATGTTTGTTCTTATACTAAAACCACAAACCAGCACTAGAGTCATTGCATGTGTGTTCTTTTCCACAAACCACACATGGATCCACCACTAGAGTCATTGCATGTGTGTTCTTTCCACAAACCACACATGGATCAACCACTAGTCATTGCATGTGTGTTCTTTCCACAAACCACACATGGATCAACCACCAGAGTCATTGCATGTTTGTTCTTATACTAAAACCACAAATCATCACTAGAGTCATTGCATGTGTGTTCTTTTCAACAAACCACACATGGATCCACCAGTGGTCATTGCATGTGTGTTCTTTCCACAAACCACATATGGATCAACCACTAGTCATTGCATGTGTGTTCTTTCCACAAACCACACATGGATCAACCACTAGAGTCATTGCATGTTTGTTCTTATACTAAAACCACAAATCATCACTAGAGTCATTGCATGTGTGTTCTTTTCCACAAACCACACATGGATCCACCAGTGGTCATTGTATATGTGTTCTTTCCACAAACCACATATGGATGAACCAGAGTCATTGCATGTGTGTTCTTTCCACAAAGCACACATGGATCAACCACTAGAGTCATTGCATGTTTGTTCTTATACTAAAACCACAAACCAGCACTAGAGTCATTGCATGTGTATTCTTATACTAAAACCAACATGGAAGCACCAGAGGTCATTGCATGTGTGTTCTTTCCACAAACCACACATGGATCAACCACTAGAGTCATTGCATGTGTGTTCTTATACTAAAACCAACACTAGAGTCATTGCATGTGTGTTCTTTCCACAAACCAGACATGGATCAACCACTAGAGTCATTGCATGTTTGTTCTTATACTAAAACCACAAACCAGCACTAGAGTCATTGCATGTGTGTTCTTTTCCACAAACCACACATTGATCCACCAATGGTCATTGCATGTGTGTTATTTCCACAAACCACATATGGATCAACCACTAGTCACTACATGTGTGTTCTTTCCACAAACCACACATGGATCAACCAGTAGAGTCGTTGCATGTTTGTTCTTATGCTAAAACCACAAACCATCACTAGAGTCATTGCATGTGTGTTCTTTTCCACAAACCACACATGGATCAACCACTAGAGTCATTGCATGTGTGTTATTTCCACAAACAAACATGGATCAGCCACTAGAGTCATTGCATGTGTGTTCTTATACTAAAACCAACATGGATCCACCAGTGGTCATTGCATGTGTGTTATTTCGACAAACAAACATGGATCAACCACTAGAGTCATTGCATGTGTGTTCTTATACTAAAACCAACATGGATCCACCAGTGGTCATTGCATGTGTGTTCTTTCCACAAACCACACATGGATCAACCACTAGAGTCATTGCATGTGTGTTCTTTCCACAAACCAAATATGCATCAACCAGTGGTCATTGCATGTGTGTTCTTTCCACAAACCACACATGTGGACCCACTAGAGTCATTGCATGTTTGTTCTTATACTAAAACCACAAACCAGCACTAGAGTCATTGCATGTGTGTTCTTTTCCACAAACCACACATGGATCCACTAGACTCATTGCATGTGTGTTCTTTTCCACAAATAATTTATGGATCAACCAATGGTCATTGCACGTGTGTTCTTTCCACAAACGACATGTGGACCCATTACAGTCATTGCATGTGTGCTATTTCCACAAACCACACATGGATCAACCACTAGAGTCATTGCATATGTGTTATTTCCAAAAACAACACATGGATCAACCACTAGAGTCATTGTATGTGTGTTCTTATACTAAAACCAACACTAGAGTCATTGCATGTGTGTTCTTTTCACAAACCACACATGGATCAACCACTAGAGTCATTGCATGTGTGTTATTTCCACAAACCATACATGGATCAACCACTAGAGTCATCGCCTGTGTGTTCTTATACTAAAACCAACATGGATCCACCAGTGGTCATTGCATGTGTGTTCTTTCGACAAACCACACATGGATCAACCACTAGAGTCATTGCATGTTTGTTCTTATACTAAAACCACAAACTAGCACTAGAGTCATTGCATGTGTGTTCTTTTCCACAAACCACACATGGATCCACTAGACTCATTGCATGTTTGTTCTTTTCCACAAACAACTTATGGATCAACCAGTGGTCATTGCATTTGTGTTCTTTCCACAAACCACATGTGGACCCATTACAGTCATTGCATGTGTGTTATTTCCAGAAACCACACATGGATCAACCATTAGAGTCATTGCATATGTGTTATTTCCACAAACCACACATGGATCAACCACTAGAGTCATTGCATGTGTGTTCTTATAGTAAAACCAACACTAGAGTCATTGCATGTGTGTTCTTTGCACAAACCACGCATGGATCAACCACTAGAGTCATTGCATGTGTGTTCTTTCCACAAACCACACATGGATCCACCACTAGAGTCATTGCATGTGTGTTCTTTCCACAAACCACATATGGATCAACCAGAATCATTGCATGTGTGTTCTTTTACACAAACCACACATGGATCCACCAGTGGTCATTGCATGTGTGTTCTTTCCACAAACCACATATGGATCAACCAGAGTCATTGCATCTGTGTTCTTTCCACAAACCACACATGGATCAACCAGTAGAGTCATTGCATGTTTGTTCTTATAGTAAAACCAGAAACCAGCACTAGAGTCATTGCATGTGTGTTCTTTTCCACAAACCACACATGGATCCACCAGTGGTCATTGCATGTGTGTTCTTTCCACAAACCACATATGGATCAACCACTAGTCATTGCATGTGTGTTCTTTCCACAAACCACACATGGATCAACCACTAGAGTCATTGCATGTTTGTTCTTATACTAAAACCACAAACCAGCACTAGAGTCATTGCATGTGTTCTCTTTTCCACAAACCACACATGGATCCACGACTAGAGTCATTGCATGTGTGTTCTTTCCACAAACCACACATGTGGACCCACTAGAGTCATTGCATGTTTGTTCTTATACTAAAACCACAAACCAGCACTAGAGTCATTGCATGTGTATTCTTATACTAAAACCAACATGGAAGCACCAGAGGTCATTGCATGTGTGTTCTTTCCACAAACCACACATGGATCAACCACTAGAGTCATTGCATCTGTGTTCTTATACTAAAACCAACACTAGAGTCATTGCATGTGTGTTTTTTCCACCAACCACACATGGATCAACCACTAGAGTCATTGCATGTGTGTTATTTCCACAAACCACACATGGATCAACCACTAGAGTCATCGCATGTGTGTCCTTATACTAAAACCAACATGGATCCACCAGTGGTCATTGCATGTGTGTTCTTTCCACAAACCACACATGGATCAACCACTAGAGTCATTGCATGTTTGTTCTTATACTAAAATCACAAACCAGCACTAGAGTCATTGCATGTGTGTTCTTTTCCACAAACCACACATGGATCCACTAGACTCATTGCATGTTTGTTCTTTTTCACAAACAACTTATGGATCAACCAGTGGTCATTGCATGTGTGTTCTTTCCACAAACCACATGTGGACCCATTACAGTCATTGCATGTGTGTTATTTCCACAAACCACACATGGATCAACCACTAGAGTCATTGCATATGTGTTATTTCCACAAACCACACATGGATCAACCACTAGAGTCATTGCATGTGTGTTCTTATAGTAAACCAGCACTAGAGTCATTGCATGTGTGTTCTTTCCACAAACCAGAGTCATTGCATGTGTGTTATTTCCACAAACAAACATGGATCAACCACTAGAGTCATTGCATGTGTGTTCTTATACTAAAACCAATATGGATCCACCAGTGGTCATTGCATGTGTGTTCTTTCCACAAACCACACATGGATCAACCACTAGAGTCATTGCATGTGTGTTCTTATACTAAAACCAACACTAGAGTCATTGCATGTGTGTTCTTATACTAAAACCAACACTAGAGTCATTGCATGTGTGTTATTTCCACAAACCACACATGGATCAACCACTAGAGTCATTGCATGTGGATTCTTATACTAAAACCAACACTAGAGTCATTGCATGTGTGTTCTTTTCACAAACCACACATGGATCAACCACTAGAGTCATTGCATGTGTGTTATTTCTACAAACAAACATGGATCAACCACTAGAGTCATTGCATGTGTGTTCTTATACTAAAACCAACATGGGTCCACCAGTGGTCATTTCATGTGTGTTCTTTCCACAAACCACACATGGATCAACCACTATAGTCATTGCATGTGTGTTATTTCCACAAACCAACATGGATCAACCACTAGAGTCATTCCATGTGTGTTCTTATACTAAAACCACAAACCACTACTTGAGTCATTGCATGTGTGTTCTTTTCCACAAACCACACAGGGATCCAGAAGTGGTCATTGCATGTGTGTTCTTTCCACAAACCACATATGGATCAACCAGAGTCATTGCATGTGTGTTCTGTCCACAAACCACACATGTGGACCCACTAGAGTCATTGCATGTTTGTTCTTATACTAAAACCACAAACCAGCACTAGAGTCATTGCATGTGTGTTCATTTCCACAAACCACACATGGATCCACTAGACTCATTGCATGTGTGTTCTTTTCCACAAACAACTTATGGATCAACCAGTGGTCATTGCACGTGTGTTCTTTCCACAAACGACATGTGGACCCATTACAGTCATTGCATGTGTGTTATTTCCACAAACCACACATGGATCAACCACTAGAGTCATTGCATATGTGTTATTTCCACAAACCACACATGGATCAACCACTAGAGTCATTGCATGTGTGTTCTTATACTAAAACCAACACTAGAGTCATTGCATGTGTGTTCTTTTCACAAACCACACATGGATCAACCACTAGAGTCATTGCATGTGTGTTATTTCCACAAACCACACATGGATCAACCACTAGAGTCATCGCATGTGTGTTCTTATACTAAAACCACAAACCAGTACTAGAGTCATTGCATGTGTGTTCTTTTCCACAAACCACACATGGATCCACTAGTGGTCATTGCATGTGTGTTCTTTCAACAAACCACATATGGATCAACCACTAGTCATTGCATGTGTGTTCTTTCCACAAACCACACATGGATCAACCACTAGAGTCATTGCATGTTTGTTCTTATACTAAAACCACAAACCAGCACTAGAGTCATTGCATGTGTTCTCTTTTCCACAAACCACACATGGATCCACGACTAGAGTCATTGCATGTGTGTTCTTTCCACAAACCACACATGTGGACCCACTAGAGTCATTGCATGTTTGTTCTTATACTAAAACCACAAACCAGCACTAGAGTCATTGCATGTGTATTCTTATACTAAAACCAACATGGAAGCACCAGAGGTCATTGCATGTGTGTTCTTTCCACAAACCACACATGGATCAACCACTAGAGTCATTGCATGTGTGTTCTTATACTAAAACCAACACTAGAGTCATTGCATGTGTGTTCATTCCACCAACCACACATGGATCAACCACTAGAGTCATTGCATGTGTGTTATTTCCACAAACCACACATGGATCAACCACTAGAGTCATCGCATGTGTGTCCTTATACTAAAACCAACATGGATCCACCAGTGGTCATTGCATGTGTGTTCTTTCCACAAACCACACATGGATCAACCACTAGAGTCATTGCATGTTTGTTCTTATACTAAAATCACAAACCAGCACTAGAGTCATTGCATGTGTGTTCTTTTCCACAAACCACACATGGATCCACTAGACTCATTGCATGTTTGTTCTTTTTCACAAACAACTTATGGATCAACCAGTGGTCATTGCATGTGTGTTCTTTCCACAAACCACATGTGGACCCATTACAGTCATTGCATGTGTGTTATTTCCCCAAACCACACATGGATCAACCACTAGAGTCATTGCATATGTGTTATTTCCACAAACCACACATGGATCAACCACTAGAGTCATTGCATGTGTGTTCTTATAGTAAACCAGCACTAGAGTCATTGCATGTGTGTTCTTTTCACAAACCACACATGGATCAACCACCAGAGTCATTGCATGTGTGTTATTTCCACAAACAAACATGGATCAACCACTAGAGTCATTGCATGTGTGTTCTTATACTAAAACCAATATGGATCCACCAGTGGTCATTGCATGTGTGTTCTTTCCACAAACCACACATGGATCAACCACTAGAGTCATTGCATGTGTGTTCTTATACTAAAACCAGCACTAGAGTCATTGCATGTGTGTTCTTATACTAAAACCAACACTAGAGTCATTGCATGTGTGTTATTTCCACAAACCACACATGGATCAACCACTAGAGTCATTGCATGTGGATTCTTATACTAAAACCAACACTAGAGTCATTGCATGTGTGTTCTTTTCACAAACCACACATGGATCAACCACTAGAGTCATTGCATGTGTGTTATTTCTACAAACAAACATGGATCAACCACTAGAGTCATTGCATGTGTGTTCTTATACTAAAACCAACATGGGTCCACCAGTGGTCATTTCATGTGTGTTCTTTCCACAAACCACACATGGATCAACCACTATAGTCATTGCATGTGTGTTATTTCCACAAACCAACATGGATCAACCACTAGAGTCATTGCATGTGTGTTCTTATACTAAAACCACAAACCACTACTAGAGTCATTGCATGTGTGTTCTTTTCCACAAACCACACAGGGATCCAGAAGTGGTCATTGCATGTGTGTTCTTTCCACAAACCACATATGGATCAACCAGAGTCATTGCATGTGTGTTCTTTCCACAAACCACACATGTGGACCCACTAGAGTCATTGCATGTTTGTTCTTATACTAAAACCACAAACCAGCACTAGAGTCATTGCATGTGTGTTCTTTTCCACAAACCACACATGGATCCACTAGACTCATTGCATGTGTGTTCTTTTCCACAAACAACTTATGGATCAACCAGTGGTCATTGCACGTGTGTTCTTTCCACAAACGACATGTGGACCCATTACAGTCATTGCATGTGTGTTATTTCCACAAACCACACATGGATCAACCACTAGAGTCATTTCATATGTGTTATTTCCACAAACCACACATGGATCAACCACTAGAGTCATTGCATGTGTGTTCTTATACTAAAACCAACACTAGAGTCATTGCATGTGTGTTCTTTTCACAAACCACACATGGATCAAACACTAGAGTCATGCTGCAGCCAAATCTTTAGTGGCAAAAGCTTTCAGACACGGTTTTCTGGCTTACAGCCAAGGCAGATGCCGAACGGCTCGTCAAGACGTGCAAGGGCTGCCAAAAGTACGCTAAACAAGCTCATGTTCCGGCTGATCAGCTGCGAACAATACCTATAGCATGGCCTTTCGCGGTCTAGGGGCTTGACATGGTAGGACCGTTTAAACGGGCTCCAAGTGGATTTACTCACCTCTTAGTGATGGTGGATAAGTTCACCAAATGGATTGAGGCTAAACCTATCACCAATTGTGATGGAGCAACAGCCAAAAGATTTGTCGAGGATGTTATAATCCGGTATGGTTATCCGCATAGTATTATTACGGACAACGGGAGTAATTTTTCCATGGGAGATCTTGCCGAATTCTGCAATGAACAAAATATTCGGCTTGACATTGCGTCAGTCGCACATCCACAAGCTAATGGACAAGTTGAAAGAGCAAATGGTTTAATTCTACAAGGCCTAAAACCGAGACTCGAAGCACCATGACGACGTGCTGTGGGGGCTTGGGTAGAGGAATTACCCTTTGTAATATGGAGTTTACGAACAACTCCGAACAGGTCAACCGGATACACACCTTTCTTCTTGGTCTATGGCGCAGAAGCAGTTCTTCCTAGTGATTTGATTCACACTTCTCCTAGAGTGGCCGCGTATATAGAAGAAGATGCTGAGATTTCTCGACAAAATGATCTCGACTTAGTCGAAGAAGTTCGCGTCGTTGCTGAAATGAGATCAACAGCCTATCAGCAAAAGTTACGCAAGTATCATAGCCAGAGAGTCAGAAACTGGTCTTTCAATAAGGGCGATTTGGTTCTCCGGCTTGTGCAACAAAGAAAGCACAAACTTTCCTAGTATGGGAAGGGCCCTTTTTAGTTAGTCGAGTATTGCACAATGGTTCGTACTACTTAACTGATATGAGGCCAGTCAAAGAAAGACCTGCTACTAAGAAGAGAAAGAGAGCTGGAGGCAGTACAAATCTAGATGAGTTAGATAGACCATGGAATATTACTCAGCTACGTCCCTTTTATTCTTAGTTTATCCTTATTTGTAATCATATATGTGTACATGTTCTGTGAGAAATAAAAGTTTTGGTTTCCTCAAGTTTTTTCTGAGAAGTTTTTGACATCTTATTTCCGAATGATCATGTCACAGTCGAAAATCCCAGAATACTTGAAAGTACTTATGCTCATGTTTATTCTGGTTTAGATTTCTGATTCTAAAAATGCTACCTTCGGGTATAACTCTAAATTTCATAGTTTATACTTTGGTTATTTGTCTGATTGCCGAATGCGGGTATTTTCCGAGTAGTGAATTGTTGGTACTAGAAGCCGGCTTTGTTTCCGAGTTTAAACTGGTTTAGCAATTGAGCTCCATTGCTCGGCAAAGTTTCCGTGCAGAAGGTTTAGCCGGCTCATGAAAGGGACGAGGCGAAAAGCCAGATAAACGATAAGTATAGGCAAAAAGGTACAAGTGCTTATGTAAACATGTCAGGCACACAAAAATTTAAAGCCAAAAGTGCTGAATAGATTAAAACTTAGCACTAGCCAAAAGTATCATGCTACATATTTACATATCCATAATGTTTTTCAGAATAACACATTTGTTTTCTGATGATCTATGATGCATGAGAAGAGGTAGGCGCTGCCGGCTCACTGGATGCATCAGCCTTAGTTTGATAACGATCCAAGATGTTCAGATCCGATACGGTCTGTTCATCGTCGGAAACTTTAGCTGCTTCTTCCGGAGGCGGAGGCGGTGTGTCCACGCGGGTGAAAAAGGGAGTGTCGTAGCTGGTTAAGTCAGCTACGTGACACCCATATCCGGCACAAGAGTCCATGATGGCCTTGATATCTTGCTCCTGTCCGTCTTCATCCACTTTGCAGTACCCTCTGGTCACTTGCCATATCTCCATGTTTCCATGGTGGCTCATGACCATGGTGAGAGCGTTCTACGTCGCGGATCGCGCGTAGGACATGTTCCAGTGCCGGACGAGCTGCGGCATCTCCTTCGCCTGGTCTCGCACCTGAAAGTCAGACATGTGATGCATGTCCGGAACCTTGAGAGCTTCGCCAATATCCTCAATGGATTGGCAGAAGTCATGAAGCAGATCACTGACTTGGGTAAGCCGGTGGGTGTGAGGCTCGGTAGAGGTGGAGTCCGTGAAGTTCAGAGGACCTATACACATAACACAAAACGGTTAAGTAAATCCGACATCGAAAGAGTCGAAGAATGTAGACAAGTCAGAGAAATGGAAAAGTACCAAAGATGGGATCGTCAACTTTGGCTTTCTCTTCGTGAAGACTTTGGAGTTCAGCCCGGAGTGCCACGGATATATCCTTTTCTCAGCAAAGCTCGTCGTTGAGATCCGAGATTCTTTGATCTTGAATCGCAATCTTACGATCACGTTCATCAGTGGCCATGGAGGTGGATTCGAGAATTTGAACGATGCTTTTCTCATGATCTGCCTTGAGCTTATCCAGCTCTTGGCGAAGTTCTTTATTCTCCACCACCAAGGTTTTGAGGTTCTTGGCCTCTTCGATCATAGCACATGACTGTTTTACCAGTGCTGTAAGTCAAAGAAAACAATAGTTCAGCAAAAATATTCGACTATGAAATCACGCGATAAGGTTTGAGTCTCGGAATGTTTACCTTCGGCCTCATCCTTGGTGAAGGAAATATGCCCTGAGAGGCAATAATAAAGTTGTTATTATATATTCCTTATACATGATAGATGTTTATTTTACATGCTAGAAATGTATTGATTCGGAAACATCAATACATGTGTGTTTAATAAACAAAAAGGGTTCCTAGTCATGCCTCTCTTGTAGACTAGCTTGTTGATTAACAGGATGCTCAAGGTTTCCTGATCATGGACATTGGATGTTGTTAATAACAAGGTCACACCATTGGTGGAATGATGTGATGAACATTCATCCGAAGTATAGCATTATGATCAACTCATTATGTTTATATTTCTATAACATCATACGAAGTAATCTTTATCCTTAGACCATGAGATCATGTTAATTGCTGACACCGGAAGAGTATCTTGATAACATCAAACGTCACACCGTAACAGGGTGACTATAAAGATGGGTTCAGTACTACGAAGGTGTTATGTTGAGGCTCATGGATCAAGAGTGGAATTTGTCAATCCAGATGACGGATAGATATACTCTGGGCCCTCTCGGTGATATCACATTAGGATAGCTTGCAAGCAAGTGATGTGATCACTAGAATGTTATATCACGGGAACGAGAAAAGAGTGCATGTCGGTAACAAGATCAAACTAGGTATGGAGATACCGATGATCGAATCTCGGACATGTAATATATCGAGAGACAAAGGGATTTAGTTACAAGCGTTAAAGGTTCTCACGATCACAGGAGTCATCGTTGAATGTGTAGGAGTCAGTACGGATCTCCAGGTCCCGCTGCTGATTATTGATCGGATAAGGGTCTCGATCATGTCTGCATTATTCGCGAACCATAGGGTGGCACACTTAAGAGTTACCGGACACCATTTTGGAGCACATATGTTTCAGACGAAAGAATTGCAAAGCGCAGGAATTGTTTCAATAGAAAACGGAAATTGTTTCGGGTGAAATTGCAGAAGGTGGTTCTGCATGTGATATTGAAATATAGCAAGGGGATATATGTGAATGTTTGTTAATTAAAGTAATTAACAAAATTCTGAATAAATTTAATAAAAAGAGTTTTATTAAATGAGAGAGCATTAAATTTGGAGAAATTTAATGCATTTAAAGTGGAGACTTTAAAAGGGAATGTGAAGGGGCATTTTAATGTGGAGGGGGTTACCACCACATGAATGGGGGAGGTGAGGGGTCACCCCCCCATGCGCCGGCCATGGAGAGAGAGGGCACCCCCCTCCTCCTATAAAAGGCCACCCATTCCCTCCTTCATCCTCACACCTCCTTGTGAAGGATCTCTCTCCCCCTCTAGAATTATTCCCCCATGGTCTCGGATTAGCGAGATACATGTTCCCGGTGGCATTTCGTCTGGAAGGAGTTGCTGCTTCCGCTGGATCGCTGGAGCGAGGAGGTGGAGGTTGTCCGGTGGCTTGAATGTGTGTGCGAGTGCGGATGCGCCGCTGAGTTGCGGCGCTCGGACTTCCTCACGATCTTGAGATCGGCAAGTGTACGACTACATCAACCACGAGTCCCTACTCGTTAACAAAGCTCGTTGTCTACGAGGGTAAGTTCTCATTGGATGTATGTCCACCCGTTGCTTTGTACCTAGTAGATAGATCTTGGCGTGTAGTTCACACCGTAGGAATTTTTTTGTTTTCTATGCTGCGGACCCAACAGTGGTATTAGAGCCTGATCTATGTGTAGGTGCTTAGCACGGGTAGTACACATATGGTTGATATGTGGGCGATGATGATCATGTTATTGCATCTTCTATGTATTTTGGATATTGGTGGCATAGTGGGATGAAGCGGCCCAGACCAACCTTACATGTCATCGTACATGAGAACGATTCCACGACTGACATGCAACTTGTTTTGCATAAGTGGCTAGCGGGTGTCTGTCTCTCCTACTATAGTCAATATCTGATTTACAACGAGTTGCTAATAACTTAGTTATCCTCGTTGTGGTTCATGTTTGTAGGTGAGAACGGTTCTATCTCCGAAACCCCTAAGCCACGTAAAACTTGCAATTGATAAATTAGAGGCGTCTAGTTTAGATCGTTGCTGGGCTAGTGTATTGATATGGTATTGTTGTAAGTAGATGTATGGTAGATACTCTTACAACACAGTCAACGTGTAAGTTCCATAGACCTTGGCCTTACACACAAAGGAACGATAGAGATCATACCATGATGCAAGTGATAGAGATCAAATGCATGGACCATATCATCTCACTTTACACATTAGATGTTAGCATCTTATACTGCTAGTTTGGCGTGTTTGGTAGCATTATAAGATGATCCCTCATTTAGATATCAAGATAAAAATGTGTTCTTCCTTGAGTATGCACCGTTCTATGGATCGTGTTTCGAGACATCACGTGATGATCGGGTGTACTCGAATCTGCGCTTTCATAGGAACAGGTGTAAGATAGTTTTACAATCGCGAATACTAAGGTTCTTACTTGGCGAGCCTAGCATGTATAGACATGGCCTCGGAACACGGATCGAAAGGTTAAGCATGAGTCATATGGTTGATATGATGCCCATATAGATGCTCGCCTTTGAAGCTATATCAACTCACGTGATGATCGGACTTGATATAGTGGATTTGGTTCATGTAATCACCAAAAGGACACGAGGGATGTCGTTTTTGAGTGGGAGTTTATTAGTAATTTGGATTAGTTGAACTCAATCTATCATAAACTTAGTCTAAATAAACTTTACAAATTCTGTTGTAGATGGCACCACCTGCTTTTAATTTCAATGTGTTCATGGAGAAAGAGAAACTTGCTGCGAATGGTAGCAACTTCACCAACTGGGCTATGAATTTGAGGATTCTCCTCACTGCTGCACAAAAGCAATATGTGCTAGATGCGCCGCTAGGCCCCCCACTAGCTCCTGATGCCCCTGACGAGGAAAAGAATGTCTATGTGACTCGTCAGGAGGACCACAACTTAGTTCATTGTGGCATACTGTATGGGCTAGAGCCAGAACTTCGAAAGCGTTTCGAAAATGGCAATGCCTTTGATACCATGGGAGAATTGAAAATGATTTTCGATACCCATGCTGCCATAGAGAGTTATAAAGCTACAGAAAAGTTCTTTAGCTGCATGATGGAGGAAAACAGCTCCGTTAGTGAGCACGTACTCAAAATGTCTGGGTACACCGATAAGCTTGTGTCCTTGGGAATAACGATTCCCATTGACTTAGGCATACATTGTGTTCTCCAATCTCTGCCACCTAGCTACAAGAGCTTCGTGATGAACTATAATATGCAGGGCATGAAGAAGTCTCTTCCCGAGCTTCTGTCAATGCTTAAGACTGCAGAAGTGGAGATTAGGAAAGAACATCAAGTGTTGATGATCAATAGGACTACCGGTTTCAAGAAGGATAAGAAAGGCAAGCACAAGGGAAAGAAGGGTGGCAAGTCTGTTGCCATGCCTGAAAAGAAACCCCGGGTTGGCCCTAAGTCTGACACCGAGTGCTACTATTGCAAGGGGACTGGCCATTGGAAGCGCAACTGCCCCAAGTATTTGGCGGACAAGAAGTCTAGCAAGGCAAACAAAGGTATATGTGATATACATGTTATTGATGTGTACTTGACTAGTACTCGCAGTAGCACCTGGGTATTTGATACCGAATCGGTTGCTAATATATGTAACTCGGTTCAGGGGCTACGGAACAAGCGACAACTAGCAAGGGATGAGGTCAGGATGCGGGTCGGCAATGGATCAAGAGTTGATGTGATCGCCGTCGGGACGCTACCTCTCCATTTGCCATCGGGATTAGTTATAAACCTAAATAATTGTTATTTGGTGCCTACACTGAGCATGAACATTGTATCTGGATCGTGTTTGATGCAAAGTGGTCATTCCTTTAAATCTGAAAACAATGGTTGTTCGATTTATAAGAATGATATCTTTTATGGTCATGCACCTATGTTGAATGGTTTATTTCTATTGGATCTCGATAGTAATATTACGCACATTCATAATGTTATTGCTAAAAAGGTTAAACTTGATGATGATATGTCTACATATATGTGGCACTGCCGTGTAGGTCATATTGGCGTTAAACGCATGAAGAAACTCCATTCTGATGGACTTTTGGAATCACTTGATTTTGAATCATTTGATACATGTGAGCCATGCCTTATGGGCAAGATGACTAGAACGCCGTTTTCCGGTTCAATGGAACGGGTGACAGATCTATTGGAAATCATACATACTGATGTGTGTGGACCAATGAGTGTGTCGGCGCGAGGTGGATATCGTTATTTTGTTACTTTCACGGATGATTTGAGTAGATATGGGTATATCTATTTGATGAAACACAAGTCTGAAACTTTTGAAAAGTTCAAGGAATTTCAGAATGAAGTGGAAAATCATCGTAATAGAAAGATCAAATTTCTACGGTCTGACCGTGGAGGAGAGTATCTAAGTTACGAGTTTAGCACACACATGAAAGAGTGTGGAATAGTTTCACAACTCACGCCTGCCGGAACACCACAACGTAATGGTGTGTCGGAGCGTCGTAATCGTACCTTATTGGATATGGTTCGATCTATGATGTCTCTGACTGACTTACCTCTATCATTTTGGGGTTATGCACTGGAAACAGCTGCATTCACTTTAAATCGGGCACCATCTAAATCCGTTGAAACAACACCGTATGAATTATGGTTTGGAAACAAACCTAAGCTATCATTTCTTAAGGTTTGGGGATGCGATGTTTATGTGAAGAAACTTCAACCAGATAAACTCGAACCCAAAGCGGAAAAATGCGTCTTCATAGGATACCCTAAGGAAACAATTGGGTATACCTTCTATCACAGATCCGAGGGCAAGGTTTTTGTTGCCAAGAATGGATCCTTTCTTAAGAAGGAGTTTCTCGCGAAAGGTGTGAGTAGTCGGAAGGTAGAACTCGAAGAGGTTATTGAACCTTCTCTTCATGGAATGGCGAGTGGCGCGGCACCAGAAGTTGTTTCAGAGTTGACTTCACCTGATGAAGAGAGAGCTAATGGTAATGATCATGAAACTCCGAAAGAGGACACTA
This sequence comes from Avena sativa, assembly GCA_916181665.1. Taxonomy (NCBI): domain Eukaryota; kingdom Viridiplantae; phylum Streptophyta; class Magnoliopsida; order Poales; family Poaceae; genus Avena; species Avena sativa. Next base: position 463,973,809 of record OV702287.1, read on the forward strand.
CCGAACCTCGCAGGTCAAGCAGGACACGTGCAGCTCCTGAACTGTACGGCAATCCTGTTGTGAATTTCATGGTTGATGAAATGGATGACCCTGCGACGTATGAAGAAGCGATGATGAGCCCGGATTCCAACAAATGGCTAGAAGCCATGAAATCCGAGATGGAATCCATGTACGAGAACCAAGTTTGGAACTTGGTGGACTTACCTCACGACCGAAAGGCCGTGGAGAATAAATGGATTTTCAAAAGGAAAACTGATGCTGATGGTAATGTGACCATCTATAAGGCTCGACTTGTCGAAAAGGGGTTTTGACAAATTCAAGGAGTTGACTACGATGAGACATTCTCTCTCGTAGAGATGCTTAAGTCAGTTAGGATTATGTTAGCAATTGCTGCATATTTCGATTATGAAATATGGCAGATGGATGTCAAAACTGCGTTCCTCAATGGTAAGATTGAAGAAGAGTTGTATATGATACAACCTAAGGGTTTTGTCGATCCTAAGGATGCTAATAAGGTGTGCAAACTTCAGCGATCCATCTATGGACTGAAGCAAGCATCACGAAGTTGGAATCTCCGCTTTGATGAGGTGATCAAAGAGTTTGGATTTGTCCAAATTTATGGAGAGGCTTGTATTTACAAGAAAGTGAGTGGGAGCAATGTGGCATTTCTGATATTATATGTGGATGACATATTATTGATTGGAAATGATATAGATCTTTTAAACAGTGTTAAAAGTTATCTAAACAGCAATTTTTCGTTGAAAGACCTTGGTGAAGCATCATATATACTAGGCATTAAAATCTATAGAGATAGATCAAGGCGCCTAATTGGGCTATCGCAGAGTACATACCTTGATAAGATATTAAAGAAGTTTAATATGGACAAAAGTAAGAAGGGGTTCTTACCTATGTTGCAAGGCAAGACATTGAGTAAGACTCAAAGTCCGGCTACGGCGAAAGAAAGAGAGATGATGGATAAGATCCCCTATGCCTCGGCCATAGGCTCTATTATGTATGCCATGCTATGTACAAGACCAGATGTGGCACATGCTATTAGTTTGACTAGTAGGTACCAATCTGATCTAGGTTCGGAACACTGGATAACGGTAAAGAACATCCTCAAGTACTTAAGAAGAACTAAGGATATGTTTCTTATATACGGAGGTGAAGAAGAGCTAGTCGCTAAGTGTTATGTCGATGCTAGCTTTGACACCGATCCGGATGACTCTAAGTCTCAATCCGGATACGTATTTCTCTTGAACGGAGCAGCAGTTAGTTGGAGGAGTTCCAAACAACCTGTGGTGGCTGGATCAACAACGGAGGCGGAATATGTTGCTGCTTCAGAAGCGGCGACGAAGCAGTTTGGATGAAAGAGTTCATTATGGAACTGGGTGTGGTTCCTAGTGCGTTGGACCCGATGGTGATCTATTGTGACAACAATGGAGCCATAGCCAACACAAAGGAACCAAGGTCTCACAAGAATTCCAAGCATATTAAGCGCCGGTTTCACTCCATCCGCGAGCATGTCAAGGATGGAGATATAAAGATTTGTAAAGTACACACGGACCTAAATGTAGCAGATTTGTTGACTAAAGTTCTCCCTAGGGCAAAACATGATCAACACCAGAACTCCATGGGTGTTAGATTTATCACTATGTGAACTAGATTATTGTCTCTAGTGCAAGTGGGAGACTGAAGGAAATATGCCCTGAGAGGCAATAATAAAGTTGTTATTATATATTCCTTATACATGATAGATGTTTATTTTACATGCTAGAAATGTATTGATTCGGAAACATCAATACATGTGTGTTTAATAAACAAAAAGGGTTCCTAGTCATGCCTCTCTTATAGACTAGCTTGTTGATTAACAGGATGATCAAGGTTTCCTGATCATGGACATTGGATGTTGTTAATAACAAGGTCACACCATTGGTGGAATGATGTGATGAACATTCATCCGAAGTATAGCATTACGATCAATTCATTATGTTTATATTGCTATAACATCATACGAAGTAATTTTTATCCTTAGACCATGAGATCATGTTAATTGCTGACACCGGAAGAGTATCTTGATAACATCAAACGTCACACCGTAACAGGGTGACTATAAAGATGGGTTCAGTACTACGAAGGTGTTATGTTGAGGCTCATGGATCAAGAATGGAATTTGTCAATCTAGATGACGGATAGATATACTCTGGGCCCTCTCGATGATATCACATTAGGATAGCTTGCAAGCAAGTGATGTGATCACTAGAATGTTATATCACGGGAATGAGAAAAGAGTGCATGTCGGTAACGAGATCAAACTAGGTATGGAGATACCGATGATCGAATCTCGGACATGTAATATATCGAGAGACAAAGGGATTTAGTTACAAGCGTTAAAGGTTCTCACGATCACAGGAGTCATCGTTGAATGTGTAGGAGTCAGTACGGATCTCCAGGTCCCGCTGCTGATTATTGATCGGAGAAGGGTCTCGATCATGTCTGCATTATTCATGAACCGTAGGGTGGCACACTTAAGAGTTACCGGACACCATTTTGGAGCACATATGTGTCAGACGAAAGAATTGCAAAGCACAGGAATTGTTTCAATAGAAACCGGAAATTGTTTCGGGTGAAATTGCAGAAGGTGGTTATGCATGTGATATTGAAATATAGCAAGGGGATATATGTGAATGTTTGTTAATTAAAGTAATTAACAAAATTCTGAATAAATTTAATAAAAAGAGTTTTATTAAATGAGAGAGCATTAAATTTGGAGAAATTTAATGCATTTAAAGTGGAGACTTTAAAAGGGAATGTGAAGAGGCATTTTAATGTGGAGGGGGTTACCACCACATGAATGGGGGAGGTGAGGGGTCACCCCCATGCGCCAGCCATGGAGAGAGGGGCACCCCCCTCCTCCTATAAAAGGTCACCCATTCCCTCCTTCATCCTCACACCTCCTTGTGAAGGATCTCTCTCCCCCTCTAGAATTATTCCCCCATGGTCTCGGATTAGCGAGATACATGTTCCCGGTGGCATTTCGTCTGGAAGAAGTTGCTGCTTCCGCTGGATCGCTGGAGCGAGGAGGTGGAGGTTGTCCGGTGGCTTGAACATGTGTGCGAGTGCGGATGCACCGCTGAGTTGCGGCGCTCGGACTTCCTCATGATCTTGAGATCGGCAAGTGTACGACTACATCAACCACGAGTTCCCACTCGTTAACAAAGCTCGTTGTCTACGAGGGTAAGTTCTTGTTGGATGTATGTCCACTCGTTGCTTTGTACCTAGTAGATAGATCTTGGCGTGTAGTTCACACCGTAGGAAATTTTTTGTTTTCTATGCTGTGGACCCAACACTTGGAAACCTTCAGCTCAACATTTTCAAGTCGGAGAGCTTTGATCTCTCTCCGCTTGTTGCAGATATTCTTCAACAAATCCTGGTTATATGAATTAACTTTCTGTAAGTTAGAATACCCAGAGTCAGAAGTCTACTAAAGACTCGGGCTAATATTGTTACTAATATCAGCACGAGCCTTGGGGGCTATACTAGTTCATTCTTTGGCATCCTAAGGAAGCATAAACCCGGATTGTATATCCAACTTCATGCTTGGGGGCTAGAGGATATGATATAAAGTACAATAAAGAAAAACGTGAGTTGGAATTCCGACTTACATGATGTTCATGTGTGAGCTTGCTCAGGCACATGTTCACGTCGGTGGTAACCTTCTTGGCGAGGGTGAGTGGAATAACCGGAGGTGGTGGAAGCACACCAGCTCTTAGTCCCTCGTCGCGAAGGCGGACTTGTTCAAGAAGGTCAGAGAACTTGATGTCCTCCGCTTCTTGTGCTTCTTCTTCGGCAGAGAGATTTTGGCTCTCCAGGCATTGCCGGGCTAGAAGCTGGATTTCTTCCGCAGATTTCTGAGACAAGACAAATTTGGCAAGTCCCGAATTGTTCAGGAGGTTTTCGGCGAAAGTCTCTGCCGAGGGATCATTACCCGAAGAGGGTTCACCCTTATCTAATCCTGAGCCACCCATGGTGGCGTCAGTTTGCGACTCAAGGGTCGCTGGCCCCGTTGAAGGAGCCGGATCTTCTGCGACAATCAGTGATGGAGTGATCACCGGCGCTGCGAAAGGTTGTGGGGCAGGAGTCGGAGGAGCCGCGGCAGGAGAAGCCATAGTCAGCTTCGTCTGCTGCAAGGGCTTTGAGGAAGTTCCCTTCCCCTTACCCTTGATGAGCTGCTTAGCTCTGAGAATGTGATAGAGTAGAAAACATTACATCTCGGAAGAAATTGGAATAAAGTACAAAGGCGGAAGTTGTGTGGAAAGTTACCTCTTCACCACTGGCACTTCCTTTGTGCCAACATCCATAGTCGGAGCTTTGCGCTTTTTAGGCACAATGTCCGGTAGTGGGACTAGCTCAACCTCCTGAGAAAACTCTAGAGGATATCCCTCGATTGGAGTGAATTCCGACTCGGGGAGGTCGACAAGCTGAAAAGAAGATAATATCTCAGTATTGCAAAATAACTAAAAGATGAAACACATAAAAAGGGTTTACAGTTAAAAGTTTACCGGCACTACAGGGTCTTCTGCTGTGTGCATGTCTAGAGACAAGTCTGGAATCTTTCTCTCGATCTGCTCCTTGATCAGCCATTTGATCTTGCTTATGTAATCCTGTGGCTTCAAAGCCCTAGGACTGATGCAGAGGGAGTCATTCTTCGATGCCGTGATGGAGTGCATCAGACGGTCGCCGTGGTGCTGGAGAGGCTGGATCCGACGTGCCACCCAGCACTGGACCAGGTCGGATCCTCCCAGGCCCTTGTGTTTTATCAGGTATTCGATCCGCCTCTTGGCGAGGATCAAATCGTCACTGAGAGCCGGAGGGGCCTTGTCCCAATACGGTTGGGCCGTGGCAGCTCCGTCGATGAAAGCCGGCAAAGCAGTAGCTTTGCCGGGAGCAGGAATATCCTTATGGTAAAAGAAAGTGGCCAGCCATTGTTTGACTGACTCACTAGCTACCATGCGAGGATAACTACGCTCGCGTTTAACTGAAAGGCTAATAGTGCCGGTAATATAAGGATTACCGGCAGTGATGGAGTTTCTCCGGACATGAAAGTAATACCGGAACAATGTGAGACTCGGCCTAATGCCGAGATACCCATCGCACAAAGCTGCGTAAGAACTCATCTCTAAGATGGAGTTCAGGGGAGGATGGTGAAGCTGAACGCTATAGTGATCAATCACCTCGGAAAAGAATTACGAGGGAGGGAAAGACGAACCTCTGTCGAGGTGGGTACCGAAGTGTACCCGCTCGTCGGCGTGCGGGTTGGGGATGGTTTCGCCGAAACCGCTCCGCCAGTCGCCGATGCGGAGGAGACCTTCATTCTCCACGCCGTGGAGTTTCTCGTCGTCGAGGAGGCACGGGATCCAAACCCCCCGGTTGCTCTCCTTCTTTGCCGCTGCCGCCGCTACCGCTGCCAAGCCGGATGATGAGGAGGAAGCCATTTCTTCGGTGCACCGGTGACCTTGGATGGGCGGTGCTAGGAATCTGGGAGGCGGGAGAGCTTTGTGCGCGAGGGAGAAGTGGAGGAGAAGAAACGGCAAGGGGAACATGTGAAGATGGGAGAAAGAAAATCATCACCCCTTATAACCAACTAACCGCACCAAGATTCATGCAAACGACACTGTGTAAATGCCACGCGTCGTGGAAGGAACTGGGAAGGACCCACCCGATGATTACATCGCCTCGATCTCCGCGTACGCATTGAAACGATGCCTCGGTTCCGCAAACGACGGACCCACCAACGGTCATGCTGACAAGATGTTTGTCAAATGACGTGACTTGACCATGACCGGTGTCAGATGACGTCAGAGACCAAGTTCTAGCTTAGTTTGAAAATCAAGCTGGAAAATCCGAGTAACATGTTGATAGGTCCGACTTATTTTTAAGACCTAGATCATATTTTTTGTTGTGAAGTTTCAGGAACCCTTCAAGATTCTACAAGCCGAAGATCAAGCTAGACGATGATGAATCCGACTTTGGATCTTGGAGACTTCCGGGGGCTGCTGTTGGGGATATACTTTCCGGGTATCCTCACAGTTCCTCACTGACCAGGGTGGCCCACTTCGGGTTAGAGCTTTGCTTCACGGGCGGCCCAGTCAGGGAGAAAAGACGGAGTCCAGTCCGGCTACGGGAAGGCCCAGAAGACTTACCGACTTAGGCCCATAGTGTTACTTGTAGTTCAAGATGTACTCTGTAACCGACTCTCAGTCGTAGCCAGATAGATCTCTCCTGTAAACCCTAGGCCGTATATCTATATAAGCCGTCCTAGGGAGAGACTTTAGGGCACCCTCAATAGTCTAAAATCTCAACTCGCACAGGCGAACCCTTGTAACCCATATTCCGGCTCTGCCGTATTATTGGATTGCTAGCAGGAGTCGGATCTATCCAAAGCCGGTGGATTCGAACCTGGGTAAACTTGTGTGCTCACCGTCCTAGAATACCGTATGTATCACACCCCTCTCTTCCGCACGCCTAGAGGACCCCCTCATGGCGTACTTGTCATCAATCCGACGATAACCAGTTATTCCAGTCCTACAATGTTTGTTTCTTGAGATTCAAACCAATGGGTATGTTCGGCTCCTCCATCGTGGGTTCGTCCCCGAACTCCCGCCCTAGTGACCCAGTAGGTGAGTTGCACCTCGCGGATTGCATTGTCGATCTCCTTTCCCCCTAGGGTACCCTGATGTGAGACGCTTTCCGTCTTGCTTACAATGCTTCTTTTGGAATTTGGTGTTATCTAGTTTTTGGGCTTTTTTCTCATAGACAATACAAATTATGAAAATCTTTTTGGACCATTATTCGTGGCAGCCGATGTGTATCTTGCTAAAGTTTAGCCCCATATTGCTAGTTGGAGGAGAATTGCACCACCTTATATAGGAGGCTGTTCTAGGACTACAAAGTGAGTAGGAAGAAAAGCAGCTCTCGCGGACTCCTCCTTCGATGCCACGCCACGTCTCATCACGTCACGACGTGGGTTACGGGTTGTTGGAATCTCACCGAGTCGAGCTTTATTTTGTTGATTGGGAAAATTATTCATGGATTAATTATGAGTCATTAACAAACACGTTAATTAGTCAGATCATTTGAATCATGTGTTGTGTTGACTCGAATGTGGGCTGCCCCACAACTTACCCAACCCGCTCTATATAAACTAAAACAATAATCCTACGTGGGTCATTGTCAACAAATCCATGATATCTCCAAGTAGGAGTGATTTTTAGTTATTCTTGTGATGGTTTCTTGCACTGGCGGCCACGGCCCACCCAGAGTTTTGGCGAATTTTTTTGACTCGTCATTTCCTTACTTAGTCCAGTGTAGTGAGCGAGAGGATCAGACTCGAGCGGTCTTCCTCATCTCGTCCGTCTCAGCATCTCTATCTCAGCGCCGAGTAGATAAACGACTGCAAGGGTGGCGGCCACTTGCTCCAGTGGCGGAGGGGGGCAGCGTCCCCCTGGCGGTTTGGCCCTAAGCTCCCCGACTGACTCGCCCCTCCCCCACTCCCCATCTGGATCATCTCTAGCCATCCGCCTGGCCCACCTCCACCACTTGTCCCTCTAGCCACCACCGTTGTTGCTGCATGGTGCTCTCCGCCCCTCCGACCGCCTCCCGCTGGGACTATTCGATCTGTCCGCTGCTCGGGTGCTGCCTAGTTTCAGGTATAAACTTCTACTCTCTGCTTCCACCTCCCCTCCTATTTAATCCAAAATTGGCAAATTCCCCATGGGGAAGAATTGGTTTGATGCCTAATTTGTATACTCTAAAGTCTAAATTGTCTCCAAATTTTTCCGATGTGATCCCTAAACTAATTTGTCTACAAATTTGTGTTTATGCTCTTTTACCATGTTGTTTATATCTTTTATATGGTAATTGTAGAATTGAATATGAAGAGGAAAAACCACATTGCTGCACTTTTCGAGAAACACGAAACAAAGAAGATTGTACTTTCTTCATCGCCATTGGTGGTAGATGATGAAAAATTGAAATATTTGGAAGCACTTGACATGGGTGAAATTGAAAGTGGAAGTGGATTAAATCATGAAATGGGTTTGTCTAGACCCGGTGATACCCGGTGGGGTTCTCATTTTAAAACCAATCTACACATTATTGACATGTATCCCATAATTCTTGAAGTGTTTGTAAGGATTGGGAAATATCCTTCACAAAAGAGTGAATGGACATGAATACGTGGAGTTGATGCGGCCTTTGAATCATTTGAATTTGTTTTCAATCTTCACTTGATGCTGATTATTCTTGGCTATACAAATGACTTGTCTCAATTCTTGCAAAATAGGGATCAAAATATTGTTAGTGCAATGGCACTTGTTAGATTGGCAAAGGATCAAATGCAACATATGAGGTCTCAAGGATGGGAGGGATTGCAAAGGTGACATAGTTTTGCAACAAACATGGCATTGAAATTCCTTCACCGCAAGATAATTATGTGGCTCATGCAAGATCACGTTGGTATTATGAAGTTGAAAGGATCGCATGGGCACCTAGAGGGGGGTGAATAGGTGCTACTTCAAATCTTACTCTTTTTTAAATTAGGGTCTGACATAAAAGGTAAATTCTCTAGATATGCATCTAAGATGAATTTACATATATGTCACATTAGCACAACTAATTAAGCAAGAGAAACATATAAGTAATGTGCAGTAAAGGATAGAGGTACCCGAAATCGAGCACGCGGAGACACAAGGATGATTTCCCGCAGTTCCTTCGTTTTGAGGGGAAGTACGTCTGCGTTTGGAGAGGGGGTAGTTTCAAACCACCAATGCCACAAAAGGCCTCCCTTATTCTCGGGTGAACCTCACCCCAAAGGGATTGATTCACACTTCCACTATATCGGTAACCTTCGAGGTGGAAACCGGCACCTTTATGACAAGTTCGAGGCACACATCCACAACTGAATTAGAGGCTCCCGAATGCAAGCAAGCTATCACAACAAACAAAAGACAAGCTTGTAAGAACCAAATCAAGGCCTAAAGTTTCCTATGAAACCCTAGAGCAAAGGGGCCCTCAAGTGAATGAAGGGGAAATGCGGATTTCTCTTGGTGAAGATGTAGATCAAAGCCTCCTCCTTCGACTCCCCAAATATCAGTGACTTTGGGTGGTTGGAGAGGGCGATCTTGTTGATTTGGTGGCTCAGCTTTAGGGTTCTTGAGGTTGGGGAACGAGCAGCTTGAGGTAGGGGATGAAGTCCCTATTTATAGCCCCACCCTCTTTAGACCGTTTTCTGCCTGTTGGGGAAGTCCCACACTAGAGACTCCGGTCTAGAGACCGGAGATTCCAGCCTGCAATTATTTCACACCGGAGATTCCAGCCTATCTCCAGACAATCTCTGGACCCCTAGTCAGAATGACCTAGGCATGATTTTGAGGATCACTCTGGAGACTCTTGCCGAAACTCTGGATGGGAATACCGAAGACTCCGGTCTTTGCACACCGGAGACTCCGGCCTGTGACTTCACATCGGAGATTCTGGTCCATCTCCAGATAATATCCAAACCCTTATATTGTCTGGCCCGAACCTAGTTTTGAGGATCACACTGGAGACTCCAGACTATCCAGTCCGGAGATTCCGGTCTGAACCTTCCGTTGAACCTTTGTTTCAGCTAGGCACACTTCTTGTTGCCATGGACTTTTCACTTTTCAGTAGCTTAACCTGATACCATTAGCACATAGTAAAAAGGGTCCTCAAGTTGTTAACGAACACCAAAACTGATTAAGACAATAAATGTCCTTACAATCTCCCCCTTTTTGGTGTTCGATGACAACAAGAGGTTTTGCATGAAATTCTTAAAATGAGTAACATAACTATGCTCCCCCTGAGGATGTGCAGCAGGATATTCATGTAATACAACACATATTAGGGAAAGTATAGGCTCGCATAGAGTAGATAGATTACCACCTGAGTCTTTACCATTAAAATAATGAACCGGGCATAGCATGTCCATACGCAAAGGAGTTAGTTTCACATAAGAAGCAACTAAGAAGCAAATGTTCAAAATTTTAAGATAAAATGGCATTAGCAAATAAGAAGCAACCTAATGCCCTAATGCCCAACGCATGCAAATCCCGGATGATCCTAATACACATCTTCTCCCTCTTTGGCATCAAGATGCCTAAAAGGGAAAAGACCAAGCTAGCGCCCCAAAGAAGTCACTTGTCGTCATCGTCATCCTATTCATCCTCCTCATAATCATCATCACCACTTGGATCCTTGGGACCTTTGCTATGAGGGCGGGAGGAGGATGCATCCTGAGAAACAAAGTCAGACGTGACCTCAGAGAAGGTCCTCCAATCAACCAGGATGTTGTTCTTTGCATTCCATGCACCAAAGAAGAGATTGTGATCCGATTCCTCAGACGGTTCAGACCCATGCTCATCATTGTACTCCTCCTCTTATTCCTCTTCACATTGAGCCTTTGATCTCCTTAAGAAGCTTCTCAATTCTATGGCTGCTCTTGTAAGATGCATGTTGTTCTTTGCGAATATCCACATTCATGCAACATAGCATCTTCTCCCAAAAGGATGCCTTCTTGATCTTTTCATGGACATACTTGTGAGTGATAGGAGGCATAGGAACATTTGAGGTAGTCTTCCTCCTAGATCCCCTTGGAGGAGTGGGAGCCTGCTCAGCCTTAGAAATTTCTTCATCCTCACTAGCATAGTGCTGCCTAGGAGCTGGATCCATCCTCCAAGGTTCTTCAAGGTTAGGAGGGAGGGCGAGAGGTGAACCATGAGGTTGAGTGTTGATGAGCCTCATCACAAGAGCTGCATATGGAGGAAATTTTTGAAAAGTATGGCATGATGCATATCCTCAAAAATGAAATCCATGACGTCAATGGCAAATCCTTTAGCATTAGGCCCAGCACAAACCACCTTGTGAGCATGATGGAGCAAGTTGACAAGTCCACCCCGGATAGCATCATCATTTCCAGCACTTGGAGCAATGGTGTGGAGAAAGATCCTCAACAACAGATTGTAGAGAGGTTTGAGTCTCTTGGACTCCCTAAACGTGGCATTACTGCCATAGAGAGGTGCAAGCTTGCCTTTGTCTTCACCAAGAGCAGCATCATGCATGCAGTGACCAATAGGAATAGACACGCCACTGAAGGTCTGGTGAATGACTCTAGCAAAATAATAGAAGTTTGCAGTGCATCAGAAGTTACCAGTCATCCATGTCATGGTTCTTGCCTCATCATGATCAAATACAATGGTGGCATATAATTGTTGGACAAGGGTAATGTTGTAGTCCTCATGGAGCTCCATAAGATTATGCAGCCCAAGCTTCTCAGTGATCCAAAGAGTCTCCATGAAATAGGCATTTGCACGCATGTAGGCAAAGTCCATATACTTATGTGGACAAACCGGGGACTTGGTGAGCTTGCGATAGATATCCGTCTTGAACAACTTTTGCTCCTTCCTCCAATAACATGGGTCATCGCTAAATCTTGGCATGTCATAGAACCTCATCTTGCATAGCTCACGGTATTCTTTCTTGGACATGTGGGCTAAGGACTGCAAGTGTCATACTTGGCTCTCTTGGCACGGGGCTCATTCTCAATCCGCTCGGTTTCCCTTCGCATATGGGCAGCATCTGATGAAGCCCGTCCTACAGACGCCTCTACATCTACACCACCAAGCCCCCCAAGTGGACCGATGACTCGCGCTCGAGCCATGATCCTCCAAGCTAAGGTGAATTTGCTCTTGTACTCATGTAACTTCGATACACCCCTGGATGGCTTGCTACTTCCTGTCCTGACACTATGCATCATTAGGTATGAATACGCGAGCGAGAGGAGCGACACTACAGCCAGCAGCCGCTAGGAGCAAGCGGTACTATCGGCCCCAAGAAGCGGTACTACCGCCTGGAGCACCCGGTACTACCGCCCCGGACTAAGAGCTTCCGCCAGCAGTCCTAGTCCTTCCTGGTACCTATGAGCGGTACCACCTCCTTCAACCGAGAATATCATTTTGCGGCCCGAAAGTTAGGGTGGCCAGGCAACGCGGTACCCGAGTTCCCTGATATCATCCACGATGACTATAGTTGGCATGCCAAATACTAAGAGGGTCCTTTTCGGCACGAATTCAACTTCACGTTTCAATACAAAAAATCAGGCTAACGGTCGTCAAGTTGGGTCCCCCCTATCAGCTTTCGCCGTTATGTCGCTGCCGTCATTGCTGCCATGTAGGCTTGCAGCATTGGCGCATGCATCCTTTACGCGTCTGCTTATTCCTCCGGGGCGACAATCTGTGGTCGCGACCATGGCGCGGAGCTAGGACTTGGACAAACCTGCTCGGCCCGTTCTCCTCCCCATCCCGAATCAGAGCTCGCCCTCACCATGACCGCACCATTGGCACGGCGCGGGGACGGGAATTCATTCCCTGGTGAGAACTGTACCCATGCCGACCATGCTCGGTCCTGTTGGTCTCCTCCAGAATCCGAGCTTGCCGTCGCCGTGGTCGCACACGCACCAGCCACGGCGCCTTCCTCTCCGAACCCCAAAGCCACATCCACCTAGTTCGGCACAACGCCAACAAGGTGAAAATGCATCAAGTTTTCTTCTTGTGATTGTAGAAAAACATGTATGTACCGTGGCCGTAGCATACTCTAACAATGTACACATATATTGTTTACTAGATTTTCATTTGAAATTAGTAGCTCCGTGATGACGAAACATAGAGAACCTAAATGGAATGACGATGACGACCATGTTCTGTACTTTGCATTGCATTAACAAGTGCTTGCTGAAGAAGCAAGTTACCAAGAGAGTGGAGTTCATCAGCCATTGCCAAAAAATATGTGAACAAATCAATGAGCGATTCAATGCAAATAAGCGCAGAAAAGCTAGATCCATGTCATCAATCATCAATAGGTGGCACATTCTAGTGATGCGTTCAAATGCATACATGATGTATCATTTGCTTGAAGTGGTTGTTATCCTGAGCAAAAATGCGTGGTATGCACATTACATTTGTATGTTCTATGGTGCAATTTTGTTGTTATGGGCGTGGAAAGAAAAGCTAGGCTTCACTGAATATTACGCAGTTAGGCCTAACTTAGTCTTACACAAATAAGCACAGCTTAGTCTTTACACACATAAGCGTAACTAATGATAAAGATAAAGACAAATGGTTCATCGGATCTGCCAGTATGAGCACTAGGTCCCTGGAGCTGGTGGTATCGTCGAAACGAACCAAAATCTTGCGTTTGGCCGTCTTTCATTCTCCTTCAAATAGTACTACCCCACTGATGAGCCAATTGTACGCCCCCTCCCCTCGACGTGGATTCGGCTCTAGGTCGGATCTAGAGTGTCAACATGATAGGCGCGTGAGTGTGCAGCAAACACACAGTCTGCTATCAACACTGGAAGTGCTGGCACCTCAGCAACAACACCAGCATGTTCTTCCTGGACTCTGGTAGCAGCCTCAATAGGTATTTCGTCAGCTTCACCAGCAACAGCATTAGCAAGTATTTCGTCAGCTTCACCAGCAGTAGCATCACCAAGTATTTCGCCAGCTTCACCAGGAGCAGCAGTAGCTAGTTCTTCGTCAGCTCCACCACCACCAACACCACCACCAGCAGCAGCAGCATCAGGGGCCAGGGCTGCCTGAGCAATTACAGGTTCAACAGCTCTAGGGGCTCCGACAAAGAAATGGTAGTTGATTGATGTACTCATCGTTCGACGTAGAGCTCGTTGGGAACCCCAAGAGGAAGGTATGATGAGCACAGCAGCAAGTTTTTCCTTGGTTATGAAACCAAGGTTTAATCGAACCAGTAGGAGCAAGGAAACACCCCAAAGGTGTTACTAGCTGAGCTTTGGCAGGGCGCACTACTGGTGCTAGTAGCAACGTGGAGACCTGCACAACACAACCACAGAACTTTGTCCCCAACTTGCGATGAGGTTGTCAATCTCACCGTGTTTTGCGGAAAACAAAGGATTAAACGTATCGAATGGAAAGAAGTAAAAGTTTGCAGAAAGTAAACACAAAGCAGTAAAAGATTGTAGATTGTACGTAAAAGACAAGGACCAGGATCCATAGTTCACTAGAGGTGGCTCTCCTTAAGATAGATAACATGCTGGGTGAACAAATTACAGCGGGGCAATTGACAAACACCGAGAAAGCAATACATGCATATACTAATCATCTTGACTCCTTTGAGACTTGATTGGGCATTACAACATAATACATAAACCGCCATCCAACTGCATCTATGACTAATAATCCACCTTCAGGTTATCATCCGAACCCCCTCCAGTATTAAGTTGCAAGCAACAGATTATTGATTTACGAACTGCATGTAAAGTAAACAATACGATTGTTCTATGAACAAAGGATTGTTGTTTTATCCCTAGTAGCAACATCACATCTAGTACCTTAGAGATTTCTGTCACTTCCCTAGATTACCAGAGGCATGAACCCACTGTCGAGCATAAATACTAACTCTTAGAGTTGCTAGCATCTACTTGGCCAAGATAGCTACTAACAACGGAAAGCATGCAAGATCACAAATAACAAAGACATGATAGAATCAATAATCAATCTGAAATAGCATCTCAATATCCATCGGATCCCCGCAAACACAACATGTATGATTACAAATAGATGATCTTGATCATGAACGGAGCTCACAAGATCTAAACATGAAAGCACAAAGGAGGAGAACCAGCCATCTAGCTACTACATGGATCCGTAGTCCAAGGATGAACTACTCACGCATCACACCGGATGCTTGCATGGTGATGAAGAAGGCCTCCAGGGTGAATTCCCCTCTCTGGCTGGGTTTTCGTCCCGAGGGAAATATATAGGCAGAAGGAGAGGCCGAGGGGGTGTCGGGAGCGGCCACACCACCCCCTGGCGCGGGCCAGGCTTGGCCGCGCGGCCAGGTGGTGTGGTGGCTCCCTGGCCCTTCTCCGTCTCGTATTCTGGCACTTGATCCCTTCCGGAAAAATAGGCACTTTGGCTTTTGTCCCGTCCAATTCCGAGAATATTCATTTTCTGACTTTCCTGGAACCAAAAACAGCAGAAAACAGGCAGCTGGCACTGTGGCTCTTGTTAATAGATTAGTCCAAGAAATCATATGAAAAGTACTCCAAAGTTGGAACAAAACACAAGAAAGTGGATAAAACCAAGCATGGAACATCAAAAATTATAGATACATTAGCAATGTATCAACATCCCCAAGCTTAACTCCTGCTCGTCCTCGAGTAGGTAAGTGATAAAAAGAAAGAATAATTTTTGAGGTGGCATGCACCATCAAATACTTGATCAAAGTATTTGCAAAACATTCAAAGCATGGATCATAGTACTTCAATCATAACATGAAAGACAAAGTTCTAGCAATAAGCAAAGAAACTATGATGCAACATGAAAATGCACAAACAAAAGATTCATGAATAACATGCTTTGCAAGACGTTTGTTTGTTTCACATAAAGAAAACATAGCATAATAGTATTCAGCTTGTCCCTCAATAGAGTAGCAAATATAAATGCATAGGACACCTTCAAAGTTCATAAGAGTGACTAGACACAATAGTTTAAAACAAGCAATAACAAGTTATGCATCAATCAACTAGTCTTGGGGCAATGCACATAGAACTAAGAATGGCCACTATGCTCTCAAAGTAGGTGCATAAAGATAGAAGGTGGAGACTCAATATAATGGTGGAAGAAAGGCCTTTTGTAAAAGGAAGTAGGGATTCAAGTCTCATAAAGAGCTTCCAAAAATTATGGTACTTGTAGCTTTCAGCTCTCATTGCCCCTATCATAAGCATCTTGAAGGTGATTAAGGTTGAAGTGACACAACTAAGAGGATATGCTTGACAAGTTATAAACCGAAATCTCATGCCCCTTACTTACGAAGACCAATCCTCATGCTACTCAACTTCAGTCACGAGTAAGCTCTTGTCATTGAAGTATATGTGTATCATTAAGAACCGCCAATAGGGTACCCCTTGCACATGATACGGGAGCTTTCCCATAATCAAAATGACAAGGCAAGCAGACAATGTGCATCTCAGCAATCTTTTTATTTGCTATTTGCATAGGTTTTTATTGAGGATGCTTCATAGAGTGCTCATTATGGTGATGCTGCAAGTTTCCACCATGATTAGGCATGGATTAGGCTAGCGGCTGAGGCGTTTCTCTAACACACATACAAACTCCATGATCTTACAAGTTCCACTTTTATTTCACACCGCCAGGATCCGTAAGCAAAAGAACATGATATCAACGTGGTATAAAGTACAAGTGCAATGTTGAAAGCGTTCCCCATGGTACATGGTTCTACTAATTTCAACTTATAAAGCACAAGAATATACGCAACAAAGAAGGACCCAATGGTTCAAGTTTATTAGAGGCAAAAAAGTAAAGTGTGCCATCAAGTTCGTGAGAGCTTTAATCACTAGTTTTCTCATAACAAGTGGAAGGTAAACAAAAGCATGAATATACTTGGAATAGCATAAGCTAGTAGGTAGGTATGGTGGACTCTTTGGAATAACTTGGTTTAGGGAGTTGGATGCATGAGTGGAACTCATACTTTGTTGTGGAGGCTAGCAAAAGACTAGGAGCGACAAACTAAGAGAGCAATAATGGCCATAATCATGCAGAGCGACAAAACATCATTGATCAAAGCATAAAGTGATACTACAAGTTGAAAACTAAAGGATCATAAAGGCTATGGTGACTTTGGATAGTCATAACATGGTGTGAGCATGTGCCAAGTCAACCCAAATAAAACATCAAAGGAGAATACCACTATACTATGCTTTAATATGCTAAAACAACGCATGATTCATCCAAGGCACATTAAGAAATCTCAATTGTTTATAACAAGTCATGATACAGCAAAGAATACTAAGCATAAAGCCAAAACAATATCAAGCATGGCATGACAAAGCATAGGCCACAGTCAAAAACGAGCTCTTTTTACCACATAAGTATGAACTTTCCTACTCTTTTCCAAACCAAACCAAACTATTTGCAAACCAAAGTATGAAAGAGGGGGTCCAACCAATTTATGCAGCAAACTAAGCAAACCAATCAAACTAAAAACCAAAACAAAAACGAAAAAGAAGACGCTCCAAGAAAAACACAACTGTGCATGAAACAATAAAAATGAAGCGTTTGGAAGAAACCTGGAATTTTTATTGATGAAGAAGGGGATGCCTTGGGCATCCCCAAGCTTTGATGCTTGTACTTCTTAGATATTTCTTGGGGTGACACGCGTGGCATCCCCAAGCTTGAGCTTTAGTCCATCCTTCATCTCATTAGTCATTCCTTCCATACACGTGAAAATTTTCCTTCATACAAAACTTCACACAATCTCATTAGCAACATTAGTGCACTTAAGATAAATAAGTCTTAAGGTTCATTTTTAACACCAAATAAACTTCCATTAGAACACTAGCTACTGTAGCACTTCCCTCAAAAAGCTCAATTCCCCAAAAGAACTCAAAAAGGAACCCACAGAAAGCATGCAGAAAATGGCAGAAATCTGTCAAAACAGACCAACAGGTAAACACGAATTTTTTCGAAGACCTTCTGTTGCTCAAATTAAAAAGTGTTGAACTAATAAAAGTTATATAACAACCTGGGGTAGAAGCACAAAAACTTACAGCTAAATACGACATACAGAGCTCTCTCACGAATTTTTACGGTGAAGCACAAAAATCTGTTTCGGGACAGCAACTTTCCCAATCATTACGTCACTCTCATTAGAGGTTACTCTTGGCACAAAAAGCAAATAAAAAGGATAAGGAGAGGTTATTACTGAAGTAATAATTTCAAGACTCATCTAAAACTTTTGGGTTATCTCCCAATAAGTACTTTTCTTTAACGCCTTTAAGTTAGGCATAAGAAGCAAGAAAAAGGATCAAGTATTCTCAAATGAAGAAGCATTAAGACCAAATTTTGTTTTCATAGGAGAAGCAAAAGAAATCTTTTCTCTCTTTTTAGGGAAGTGTTCTATACCTTTATTGAGTGGGAGTTGATATTTAATGGTGCCTTCTTTCATATCAATGATGGCACCAACAGTTCTAAGAAAAGGTCTTCCCAAAGTAATAGGACAAGAAGCATTGTATTCAACATCCAAAACATAGAAATCAATGGGGACATAGGAATTGTTAACCATAATAAGACATCATTAAGACTCCCCATGAGTTTCTTTTTAGCATTAGCATTAAGTGGGACATTCAAATAACAATCCTCAAGAGGAGGCAAATCAATCATATCATAAATCCTTCTAGGCATAATAGAAACACTACTATCAAGATCACACAAAGCTTTGAAATCAAAGTCATTCACTTTCATATTAATGATGGGTTCCCAACCATCCTCTTGTTTTATAGGAATAGAAGCTTTATGTTTCATCTTTTATTCTTTAATCTTTATGAGAGCATCAGTAATGTGTTTTGTAAAGGCCATATTCATAGCACTAGCATTAGGACTTTTAGCAAGCTTTTGTAGGAACTTAATAAATTTAGAGATATTGATCAAAATCAACTTTATCATCTAAAGTAGTAGAACTATTACTAGCCTCAACACTAGTGGTGGTGATAGTAGAAACACTAATGTTCTCTTTCCCACTTAGCATGTAATTCAGCTAATAGTCTAACATTTTCATCAATTCTTACTTGTATAGCATTGGTAGCTACAAAGGGATTGTCATTAGTTTTAGGTTTAGCAGCCATTTTATTCAAAGTAGATTGAGCTTCATCCAAAGATGCTATCTTTCTTTTAGCATTAGAGAGTTTTTCCTCAATAGTTTTATTGAAAGCAGTTTGTTTACTAATAAACTCTTTAAGCATAACTTCAAGTTCAGAGGGAGCACTCTTATTATTATTGTAAGAATTTCCATAAGCATTACCATTGTTGGGAGGATATGGCTTATAATTGTTGTTACCAAAATTGTTCCTATAAGCATTATTACCATAAGCATTGTTGCCAAAGTTGTTATTTCTTATGAAGTTCACATCAACTTGCTCTTCTTGAGAAACCAAAGAAGCTAGAGGAACATTATTTGGATCAATATGGGCTTTCCCATTAACAAGCATAGACATAATTATATCAATCTTATCACTCAAGGAGGAGGTTTCCTCAACAGAATTTACCTTCTTACCTTGTGGAGCTCTCTCAGTATGCCATTCAGAATAATTAACCATCATATTGTCCAGAAGTTTTGTTGCAGCACCCAAAGTGATGGTCATAAAGGTACCTCCAGCAGTAGAATCCAATAGGTTACTATTCCTAGTTAAGGAATTCAACCATTCTTTAGCTTTTCCTCTCAAAGAGAAAGGAAACAATTTCAGCTTAATAATATCACCATCTATATCCCTATGCTTTTGCATCTCACAAAGTTCAACAAAGTTATTTAGATGGGAAGCAGCATCTTCATTACCAATACCAGAAAATTGCTCTCTCATAACAAGATTGAGTAAAGCAGGTTTTATCTCAAAGAAAGTATTTTTAGCCACAGGTGGAGCAATAGGTGTGCTCATAAAATCATTGTTGTTGGTGCTACTGAAGTCACACAACTTAGTGTTTTCAAGAGTAGTCATTTTTTTGGGTTTTCAAATAAGAAAGCAAACTAGTAAAACTAATTTTTTTTGTGTTTTTGAATAACAAAACAAGCAAACAAAGCAAAAAGAAAACAAAGCAAAACAAAAACAACAAAGTAAAGAGATTGGTTATGAGGGACTCCCCGGCAACGGCGCTAGAAAATCTTGATGTACTCGTCGTTCGACGTAGAGATCGTTGGGAACCCCAAGAGGAAGGTATGATGAGCACAACAACAAGTTTTCCCTCGGTTATGAAACCAAGGTTTAATCGAACCAGTAGGAGCAAGGAAACACCCCAAAGGTGTTACTAGCTGAGCTTTGGCAGGGCGCACTACCTGTGCTAGTAGCAACGTGGAGACCTGCACAACACAACCACAAAACTTTGTGCCCAACTTGCGATGAGGTTGTCAATCTCACCATGTTTTGCGGAAAACAAAGGATTAAACGTATCGAATGGAAAGAAGTAAAAGTTTGCAGAAAGTAAACACAAAGCAGTAAAAGATTGTAGATTGTATGTAAAAGACAAGGACCGGGATACATAGTTCACTAGAGGTGGCTCTCCTTAAGATAGATAACATGTTGGGTGAACAAATTATAGCGGGGAAATTGATAAACACCGAGAAAGTAATACATGCATATACTAATCATCATGACTCCTTTGAGACTTGATTGGGCATTACAACATAATACATAGACCGCCATCCAACTGCATCTATGACTAATAATCCACCTTCAGGTTATCATCCGAACCCCCTCCAGTATTAAGTTGCAAGCAACAGATTATTGCTTTATGAACTGTGTGTAAAGTAAACAATATGATTGTTCTATGAACAAAGGATTGTTGTTTTCTCCCTAGTAGCAACAGCACATCTAGTACCTTAGAGATTTCTGTCACTTCCCCAGATTACCAGAGGCATGAACCCACTATCGAGCATAAATACTAACTCTTGGAGTTGCTAGCATCTACTTGGCCAAGATAGCTACTAACAACGGAAAGCATGCAAGATCACAAATAACAAAGACATGATAGAATCAATGATCAATCTGAAATAGCATCTCAATATCCATCGGATCCCTGCAAACACAACATGTATGATTACAAATAGATGATCTTGATCATGAACGGAGCTCACAAGATCTAAACATGAAAGCACAAAGGAGGAGAACCAGCCATCTAGCTACTACATGGATCCGTAGTCCCAGGATGAACTACTCACGCATCACACCGGAGGCTTGCATGGTGATGAAGAAGGCCTCAAGGGTGAATTCCCCTCTCCGGCAGGGTGCCGAGAAGAGCTTCAGATCCCTCCTGATCTAGGGATGGAGATGACGGCGGCTACAGACTCTTTCGTGGATTTTTGATCGGGCCCTTAGGGTTTTCGTCCTGAGGGCAATATATATGTGGAAGGAGAGGCCGAGGGGGTGCCAGGAGAGGCCACACCACCCCCTAGCGTGGGCCAGGCCTGGCCGCGCGGCCAGGTGTTGTGGTGGCTCCCTGGCCCTTCTCCGTCTCGTATTCTGGCACCTGATGACTTCCGGAAAAATAGGCACTTTGGCTTTTGTCCCGTCCAATTCCGAGAATATTCATTTTCTGACTTTCCTGGAACCAAAAACAGCAGAAAACGGGCAGCTGGCACTGTGGCTCTTGTTAATAGGTTAGTCCAAGAAATCATATGAAAAGTACTCCAAAGTTGGAACAAAACACAAGAAAGTGGATAAAACCAAGCATGGAACATCAAAAATTATAGATACATTTGCAATGTATCATTGATCCCAAGAAACACAGATTGTTCCTTCAGATTGTTGACTTTGCTCCAGACTTGCTCTAATGGGTCTTCGGATGGGCATGCGGACCTCGAGAAAACGTGCCACCGCAGCGATGGGTATGAAGAAAGTTGTGTCCCCATATGTTCTATTGTATCACCAACGATGTTTAGTGCTCCCCTGATATGAATCCACAAGAGTTCATCATGATGTTCCGTGTTGTCTCCGAGAGGTGCCAGGAACCATCACCGTGTCCCAAGTTTAGCATCTGCTACTGCATCTTCGATGACCGGATCTAGAATTATGCGCGGGGCTGCATGGGTACCTGCGTGTTACTAACAATCAGTAAGCAGAATTTTGAATGGGATTTTACATGCTATATGACACCATGACTCACCCCAAATGGACGGATCGCAAACACGCACGTCGCCGCTAGGTTCAGTGACCGCATAAATGCGTTGTGGTCTGTACGAAGAGTAGCCGTAGGTGAAGACAGTGTCGACATACTTCTCCGTCCGCAGGAAGTCGTCGCGCAAGACTGTCCATTCCTTGTCTTCTGGGAATCTAATGAATGCGATTGCCTTGTCGAACACCGCTAAGAGGTCGTACTCCCAGTTCTTCCACACCCCCTCTCGCGGTCTATGTGGTAGTTGTACCTTCACGAGCTCAATTTCTGCCATGTTGAACCTATAAGCGGATTCGGAAATGGGCGGTGGCCACCCGCTGTTGAATGCAGTAATGCCGACACCCTTTAAAGATGGCACTGCAAGTCTCTTTGATATGTAGGAATTTTTTAGAGTCCAAGTACTCCCATCCTGGGATAAAAGGACCAGCCACTCGCCGTTGCCATCCACCCAGTTCTGGTCATCTCTCATATCCGTCTCTTCTTCTTCCTTGATATTCACCACTACTGATTCCGACCACTTATCCAGCAACATCAGTTTTGCATGAATATTCTGTAGAGTTTGTTGTGAGTTGGTACAATCACCTAGCATGGATTCCATTGCAGATACAATTTGACAACTGGACCTTTATATTAAAGTACACAAAATATCGCCTAAATACGAGTGTCTCCTCAGATATCGCCTAAATTGTGCCTATGTCACTACGAAGATACTCAATATATGGAGTAGGAGCAGAGCCCCCCAGATCAGGGCATAACAGCCTTAAATCGTCTAATCTGTTTGTTTTTATTTTAGGAAACAGAATATCACCTAGCAGGCATTCCATTGCAAAATCAAAATTGACAACTCGCCTATTACCTAAAGTAAGACTGTGTCACTACGAAAATACCAGAATATCAGGTACGAGCAGAGCTTGCACTGCACAGAATAGTCTTAAATGGTTCGATTTGTTCAAATCGCGCATGCACACAACACGTTCGACGAAAGGAACATAGGATTCCGATGAGAGTTCAGCACATATGAATCAACGATATGACTGAACGAATAAGCTAGATACTGGAACTTACGTGGCCATCGCGGTCGTCTGGCCATTTGCTATTATCGGGGTAAAGAAGGCCTGGCGTGCCGAACGGTTGTTCGTCCATGTTCCGCATCGTCACGCGGTAGCCGGGGATGCAGCGAGCGAGGCGGCCGCCTGAGATGATGTCCAACTCCGAGGCAATCCTGTGCATGTTCGTGGCGTTGAGGTTCGGCCATCCCCAATCCTCGCGGTAGCGGTCGCCCTGGCCATCCGCGTCGTCGTCGCATGCCTTTCGCTTCAGCCTGCTGCTACCCCAAGCTCTACCCATAGAGGCAAATGGAGTCTAGAATCCGGTAGATTAATGGAGGCATTGTGATGAGGAGGCGGATGGATTCGAGAGAGGGTGGAATCAGGGATGGGGGCAGTTGTTCGAGTGGGGAGCGAATCTGCAAGGAACCGCCACCGCCGCTGATTCTCGTCCGCGTGGAAGAAAAGAACGGGGGGCGTAATTATTGAGGGCGGGCACCGGAACCGTCTAGAGGAAGTGAAAAAATAAATTGTAAAAGGGAATGTGCGGCCCGCCTGTCAGTGAGTGAAGGTCCGCATGCGTAAACGTGCCTACATTTGAATTGATTCCACCACATGCAAGTGGTGCAGAACAAATTTTAGGAAGTGTTAACGTCGACGTGTAAAATCGCCGTTTTTCGCCACCTTCACCCTACTACGAACGGTCGTGCACCATTCCAGATATTGGTAAGGGCGGTTCCAATCTTTCACTTCTCCGTCTCATTTCCTCCTCCACGGCCTCATCATCTTTCTCCTCCATGGCCTCATCCATTTCCTCCACCACCGCATCACCCTCTTCCTCCGTATCCTTTCCCTCTTGCCTGTAGTCATGGATGCTCTGGACGTCCGAAACAACGGCAGGCAAGAAACTGCGCACTTCGACATTGAAGTACATGGCGGGAAGAAGATCGATGTCGTCTACACCACCGACCCTCGGACGATGAGGAACACTCTGAATAATTTCACGAGTTGGCTGCAGTTTGAAGAAAACAGGTCCGTAGGTCTCGACCTCGAGTACAACCGTGATTGCCGTGGTGCAACTCTCCATGAACGGGCACGTCCTCGTATACCAGCCTTTTTGCGAAAAGGAGGCTGACGGGATCTGGTAGACTTTGCTGTCTTTTTGTTCCTGAATCGTCTGTTTACAAAAGTTATTGCTATATTATTTGTCTGAATTCATTTTCATGCAGGTGGGGCGAAAGCATTAGGGATATGTTTCATGAATTTCTCGTGAACCAACACATAACATTTACCAGTGTTGACATCACGAATGACAGTAAACTACTTGAAAGCCCGACTGTCAACATTAGAATCCCAAAGGAGTGCAGAGTAGACATCTAGGAAATTTACTGGATCCCAGGGATGAAGGGCAGCAAGACCGGGATGGCCGCTCTTGCCTCCGAACTCATAGACCCGTGGTACACTGACATGAAGGACAGATTGCCGAGATGTTCGTGGAGGCGTTTAGGGCACGATTACTGGGAGTATAAGCCACTTTTTGAACCTAATCTGAAGTACGCTGCAATTGACAGGTATGTTAGCCTAAAATCTCGTTCTAGGCATCGCATCATTGAACCACCACCAAGGCAGGTTGTTTGTCCCTGATGCCGGATCGTAGATGAATCTACAAACCGGGGCAAGCGACCGAAGGCATCCTGGGATCGGTTGCCTTCTCCAACAGGCTGGGATATAGACTATTAGTGCATGATTGTTCTGTTTATGAAAATATGTTATTTCATAAGTACACTATGTGAGCAATTATGAACTATTGTGTATTACCTTTGTCAAACTATAATCTGGTTTATGACTGTATCCTCCTCTATAATCTGGGTTTGGTTATGACTTATGACTGTATCACACCTTATGCATGTTAGTCCTGGATTCTGCCGCATGCAAATGGCACAGACAGAATTTGTAAGAATGAATGTTGAGCATACAAAAGAGGGAATGTAATTCATACAGGTTAAGTAGCTAATAGCACAGGGATCATACGAGCTTGGTTCTTACACACAGAATGCTTAGAAAATGCATGCGAGATAAAATACAGGCGAGATAAAACTAGGAACAAAATGCGAAACTACTAGTAGTAAACAGCACACTCACCCACCCGCCAGATCCTATTGAGCATCTCGTAGCAGACATACGTGTCCCTGGCTGCGTACTTGATCGCATCGTAATCCAGGTGCCTCCACTCCCATCGCTCGTGCAGGTGCTTCGGGAACTCGATTTTCATGCCGGTGTACTTGCGGTCGATGATGTCGGAAGTGAGTCTAGCCATGCCGGCTTTCCCCGTACCGCCATCCGGGTACCTCCACAAACGTTGGAGATCGACGTGATTGACGACATGAACGAGGAGATCCCGTTCTAGCTTCGAAGTGTCGTTCTTGATGTCGATGCTGGCGAAGTAGATCTCCCTCCTGTGTAGGAACTCGCGAAGCTCCGGGCATACAAATTTGGCCCTACATACATGATATAGTAGGTAGTGGTTGCACATGGACAGCTGCAAAAGTGCCGTCCTCTTCCTATCTCTGGTATACTCAAGGTCAAGGCCGACGATCTTGTACATGTCCATCGGATTTTGTAGCCACCGCTCGTACATTGCGATGACCTTGGCCACCTCCGCTGGCGCATTTGTGTGGATGACCGTCAGCTTGGTGGTACCATGGGCGGTGACGGTGTACTCGTCGGTGTAGTCGCTCCCGTCGCCGAACAAGCCGTACTCTACGTCCATGGAAGCAGCTAATGCGGCGGCGGTGGCCTAGTTTCGGTAGCGGTGGCTGGGACTGGGCGTGGAGGTGGAGTGATCTGTTGTGGTGGTATGGCCAGGCGGAGGCGGTGCCTGCGGTAGCGTCGATGGTTCTTGCGGTGGCGGCGCCGGCAGAAGGAATGAGTTGGGGATTTTTGCACAGTGATGTGCTGAGGAGACAGAAGGCGATGCTTAAATTCCATTTACCAATATTCTGGTCATACCCATGCGGAAGCAAGTTTGACTGGGCGAGCACCGATGGTTTCCAATCCTAGCGATTAAATTCGGCGTCCGTCCCGGTAGGCGATGGGACGGGTGTGCGACGTGGCTTTGGCGTGGCAGAGACCGATCACGTAGACCACCGTCCCATTGTCGATCCGCAGCGGGTGCGTGGTGCTGACACGACGTAACGTGATAGGACAGAAGGAAGTGTACAAGTTTAAGAAGTGTAAGCATAGACATGGACCTAGCATCCCTGCACCTCGGGGCAGCCGCCCAGCCGATCAGGCCTGCCGATTGCGCAAAGCTTGTCCCGAATTTGCCAAAATGAAGCTCGTTTGCCCATGCTTCTATAAGTTTCTCTGTAGGCCACTTGTGTAAGCATGCACGATAAAGCAACTTTGCAACACACGTGTCGGTGGAATAGCATTAGGTTTCAACGCACCACATAGTTTAGGGATTTAGAATAGCTACATTGTGGAGCTCTAGCCAAATTGCATGGTAAAGCCAAATTCAGCTTTTTGTCAGATTTAGCTATAGCAACATTACTTTGTCCTCACTTTTGCCCTCCCGATATTCCGAAGCCCTCACATGCGCTCGGAGGGGGGTGCCGTCTGGTCAAAGGCTTGGCCGTTACGTGCACCATGACGCCTAAAGTGGCATTTTTAAAGAGCGCCTTTTCCCCTCTATCTCCAAAACGGTAGGGAATCTAGAGCAGCTTCTCTCTTCATTCATTGTTCCTTTTGCGATCGTTTTACCCTAATCTGGTAGCAAATCTAGAGCAGCAAAAGAAACCAGCACCATAAATAAATTCAGTAAATAGAGCAGATGTAGATAAAGCAGCTAATATAGGTTATATAGTACGGTACTTAACGAGGTTCGACAATTAGGATGCTCAGCAGCAGCATCAGCGGACTGCTTCAACACAGACAAGACAAAAGAAGCTGCTTTACAGCAGCAGCTGATTAGTGGCCCCTCGTGGCCTCTGCCAGGAGGGCATCCGCCTCCTCCCTCTGGCGCCTCCTCCACTTCTTGCTGCCCAGCCCCTTGACCTTGGGCACCTTGGGTCCGATCGGGGGCATGCGACCCTCCTCGATAGCCACCTTCTGGAGGTTCCGGAGGTGAAGACCGAGCGCCTGGTGCTTGGCCCTGAAGCCGTGGACATTCACGGACTCGCCGCAGGTCCCCACGTCCTCGACATGCTTCACGAGGGAGTTGAAGTCCGTGCCGCGGAGCCTCCTGGTGGGGCAGAAGGGGCACCTGTACACGTCGCCGGCAAAGAAGTTGTTGTACTGACCAGACTTTAGCCTCCTCAGCACATGACGAGTCTTGGTGTCCTGCGACTCGTCGTCGCTGCGGAGGTCGCTGCTATCCTCCTGTTGAAAAAAACCAGAAGAGTGAAATAAGGACATGATTGAGATACTTTGATTATCGGGATTGATTTTTTGCATAATTAACCGAATGAGATCTCCCGATTATTCCCCAAATCTCAAACCAAATCGAATACCGATCCCAACTATGAACAGGGCGATTGATCGAAAATCGAGATCTAACACAATAGGATTAGCTACTATAAAAAATACGAAAAGCCGAGCCCTAATAACATACGATCTAGCATCCAACGATAGGAACAGGGGAAGAACAAGGGAAGGGGAGAAAATCCTGGTTACCTCAAACCACGGGTCGACGATTCTGGTGTCGTAGGGGTTCTCCGGCCTTATATAGACAACCTCCTCGTAGGGGTCCCAGCCGAGCGGGATCTGTCGGAGACCGGCGGGGGCCTCCTCGCCGGAGGCACCGCGGATGCGGGGTGGTTGATCCATGTGTGGTTTGTGCACATGCAATGACCACTGGTGGATCCATGTTGGTTTTAGTATAAGAACACACATGCAATGACTCTAGTGGTTGATCCATGTTTGTTTGTGGTTTTAGTATAAGAACACACATGCAATGACTCTAGTGGTTGATCCATGTTTGTTTGTGGAAATAACACACATGCAATGACTCTAGTGGTTGATCCATGTGTGGTTTGTGAAAAGAACACACATGCAATGAATCTAGTGTTGGTTTTAATATAAGAACACAGATCCAATGACTCTAGTGGTTGATCCATGTGTGGTTTGTGGAAATAACACATATGCAATGACTATAGTGATTGATTCATGTGTGGTTTGTGGAAATAACACACATGCAATGACTGTAATGGGTCCACATGTGTGGTTTGTGGAAAGAACACACATGCAATGACTCTAGTTGATCCATATGTGGTTTGTGGAAAGAACACACATGCAATGACCACTAGTGGATCCATGTGTGGTTTGTGGAAAAGAACACACATGCAATGACTGTAGTGCTAGTTTGTGGTTTTAGTATAAGAACAAACATGCAATGACTCTAGTGGTGGATCCATTTGTGGTTTGTGGAAAGAACATACATGCAATGACTCTGGTTAATCCATATGTGGTCTGTGGAAAGAACACACATGCAATGACCACTGGTGGATCCATGTGTGGTTTGTGGAAAAGAACACACATGCAATGACTCTAGTGCTGGTTTGTGGTTTTAGTTTAAGAACAAACATGCAATGACTCTAGTGGTTGATCCATGTGTGGTTTGTGGAAAGAACACACATGCAATGACTCTGGTTGAGCCATATGTGGTTTGAAGAAAGAACACACATGCAATGACCACTGGTGGATCCATGTG
Organism: Avena sativa; assembly: GCA_916181665.1. Classification (NCBI taxonomy): domain Eukaryota; kingdom Viridiplantae; phylum Streptophyta; class Magnoliopsida; order Poales; family Poaceae; genus Avena; species Avena sativa. The sequence goes on from OV702287.1 coordinate 464,002,353, forward strand.
TGGTTTGTGGAAAAGAACACACATGCAATAACTCTAGTACTGGTTTGTGGTTTTAGTATAAGAACACACACGCAATGACTCTAGTGGTTGATCCATGTGTGGTTTGTGGAAATAACACACATGCAATAACTCTAGTGGTTGATCCATGTGTGGTTTGTTCACATGCAATGACCACTGGTGGATCCATGTTGGTTTTAGTATAAGAACACACATGCAATGACTCTAGTGCTAGTTTGTGGTTTTAGTATAAGAACAAACATCCTATCTCTCTCTCTATCTCTCGTAGAAGCCCAAACCTGTGCCCACTCTGTCTGCTACGCCCTGATTGGTTGTCACAGCTGTCACGCAGATCGTGCGCACCAACCGTTGATCCTGTGTGATCCAACAAGGCTCGTTGCACACGTCGTGCCCTTCACAGGACAGCACGAGAAAGCACGGACGACTCCCTCAACGAGACTTCTACAAGAAGGAACACGATGCTGTCCATGGAAAAAGTGGTCGAGTGGTCATGTCATGTTTAATCTAGTCTGCAAAGGCTACAAGTCTACTACACAGCAGCTGGTCATCCACGGACCACCGGCTATACCATTTTTACTATGCAGCACGTCTGCACTCTCACTTCCGTTAGGCCCCCACCACACGAACCTTCCACGTGGCAGCCGCAGCCGGAATAGCTATCAACCGGGGCCCTCGAGGAGGCCTAAACGTCCCCGCATTAAAAACACAGCCTATCGGCTCCTCCATTCGCACTCATCCACTACTCTCTCTTCCCTATCCAGCAAAACACCAAAATCTTGAACGTACTTGCACGAACCTTCTCCATGAAACCAGTGCGTGGGGGTGAGTGTCCGGGCATCACCGCCGGGGTGGTGCTTCACGCGGCAGATCTAGAGGAGCATCACGCAGCACAGACCGAGGATGATGTGCAGTTCAACCCCTTGGGGGACCATGTGCACGCCGGTGCGTCGGAGGCGCCGATGAGGGCGTGGAGTTCGATGAACATGCTTCACTCGTGTACCCGGAGGTACATCTATTTCTACATGTTTCATATTTTTTGCTCGAGCTTAATCTATCCAGGCGTCATAAAAAAATCTAGTCCTAATGATTAGATGCAACGTACGAACCGGTACATGGAGAGATCTAGTTTGTTCTGAATGAATCCACATTATTTATTTATTAATAAGTTACCAAGAACAGAAACCACATTAATTTAGGAGCGAGCCGGGGAGACGGCCGTAATGAACTGCTGAACCTATATAGACATGTTATTGCATCGAAAGTAACTTGGAATGGTGGAAGGAATATATATTTATTATTTTGCTCATTTCGGTTTGTATTCATACATTACAGGTGTATTCAAGTGAGATGGACTCTGACAAGGAGACCAGGGACAACAAGAGCCGCCATGTCATGAAGAAGCTCAAGAGCGGGATAATCCCTTTCCGCACTCGACTTGGGGAGCTCAGGTGCCCTTTCTGTAAGAAAGGAGTCAACCCGAGGATTGCCAGCTTGATTCCGCATGCGGTTGGCATCGGTAAAAGCCCGGCTAGTAAACACAAGTCGGCGACCAAAGCTAAGCACGCTGCTTATGCCAAGTTCCTGAGGGAGTATGTCAAGAACGGCCTAGTGTCCCCTTACTTAGGAATCAGCAACTCCTAGCCGACCAACCCCGTCACTATGTTGGCCCGACCACTAATAATATTTAGTTCTCTTATCGTATCTAGACCCTTAAACTATGTGTATTTCTATTTTCGTACCCTTCAAAATATATTCAAGTTCATCTCTTTATGTTGTTAAAGTTCCGGTGGCATACTAGTTATTTTGCATGGATAGAGGGGTGCCCCTGACAGATATAAGGGTTATCTTGTCCGCTAGATCACAGAGGATCAACGGTTGGTGGAAAAAACTGAGTACAACTGAATCGCCATGGTTAGACACGAGGGAAAAAAACGTGACTCACCGTACGCGTGTGCGGTGCACGGGGCCATAGCGGACATGTGTGGCCGTGCATGGTGCATTAGCCTATGCGGTGCACGGTAGGGCAACGAAACGCCACTTCCCTTCTCCTTTAATAGAGGCATCCCCACTCCCACTCCCACTCATCACGCACTCGCTCACTCAACCGTTTCCACTGTCTCATCACCTTCTGCCAATGCCCAACAAAACCCCAACCACGCCGGTGATGGAGAAGATCGGCGCGGTGGCCATCGGCGCCTCCAAAGCAGCCGGCGAGGAGCCCCCCATCCCCCTAGAGTCATTGCATGTGTGTTATTTCCACAAACCACACATGGATCAACCACTAGAGTCATTGCATGTGTGTTCTTACACTAAAACCACAAACCCGTACTAGAGTCATTGCATGTGTGTTCTTTTCCACAAACCACACATGGATCCACCAGTGGTCATTGCATGTGTGTTCTTTCCTGAAACCACATATGGATCAACCAGAGTCATTGCATGTGTGTTCTTTCCACAAACCACACATGGATCAACCACTAGAGTCATTGCATGTCTGTTCTTATACTAAAACCACAAACCAGCACTAGAGTCATTGCATGTGTGTTCTTTTCCACAAACCACACATGGATCCACCAGTGGTCATTGTATGTGTGTTCTTATACTAAAACCAACAGGGATCCACCAGTGGTCATTGCATGTGTGTTCTTTCCACAAACCACACATGGATCAACCACTAGAGTCATTGCATGTGTGTTGTTTCCACAAACCACACATGGATCAACCACTAGAGTCATTGCATGTGTGTTCTTATACTAAAACCAACATGGATCCACCAGTGGTCATTGCATGTGCAGAAACCACACATGGATCAACCACTAGAGTCATTGCATGTGGGTTATTTCCACAAACCACACATGGATCAACCACTAGAGTCATTGCATGTGTATTCTTACACTAAAACTACAAACCAGTACTAGAGTCATTGCATGTGTGTTCTTTTCCACAAACCACACATGGATCCACCAGTGGTCATTGCATGTGTGTTCTTTCCATAAACCACATATGGATCAACCAAAGTCATTGCATGTGTGTTCTTTCCACAAACCACACATGGATAAACCACTAGAGTCATTGCATGTTTGTTCTTATACTAAAACCACAAACCAGCACTAGAGTCATTGCATGTGTGTTATTTTCCACAAACCACACATGGATCCACCAGTGTTCATTGCATGTGTGTTCTTTCCACAGACCACATATGGATCAACCAGAGTCATTGCATGTGTGTTCTTTCCACAAACCACACATGGATCAACCAGTAGAGTCATTGCATGTTTGTTCTTATACTAAAACCACAAACTAGCACTAGAGTCATTGCATGTGTGTTCTTTTCCACAAACCACACATGGATCCACATTGGTCATTGCATGTGTGTTCTTTCCACAAACCACATATGGATCAACCAGAGTCATTGCATGTGTGTTCTTTCCACAAACCACACATGTGGACCGATTACAGTCATTGCATGTGTGTTATTTCCACAAACCACACACGGATCAACCACTAGAGTCATTGCATATGTGTTATTTCCACAAACCACACATGGATCAACCACTAGAGTCACTGCATGTGTGTTCTTATACTAAAACCAACACTAGACTCATTGCATGTGTGTTCTTTTCACAATCAACACATGGATCAACCACTAGAGTCATTGCATGTGTGTTATTTCCACAAACAGACATGGATCAACCACTAGAGTCATTGCATGTGTGTTCTTATACTAAAACCAACATGGATCCACGAGTGGTCATTGCATGTGTGTTCTTTCCACAAACCACACATGGATCAACCACTAGAGTCATGGCATGTGTGTTATTTCCACAAACCACACATGGATCAACCACTAGAGTAATTGCATGTGTGTTCTTATACTAAAACCACAAACCAGTACTAGAGTCATTGCATGTGTGTTCTTTTCCACAAACCACACATGGATCCACCAGTGGTCATTGCATGTGTGTTCTTTCCACAAACCACACATGGATCATCCAGAGTGATTGCATGTGTGTTCTTTCCACAAACCACACATGGATCAACCACTATAGTCATTGGATGTTTGTTCTTATACTAAAACCACAAACCAGCACTAGAGTCATTGCATGTGTGTTATTTTCCACAAACCACACATGGATCCACCAGTGGTCATTGCATGTGTGTTCTTTCCAGAAACCACATATGGATCAACCAGAGTCATTGCATGTGTGTTCTTTCCACAAACCACACATGGATCAACCACTAGAGTCATTGCATGTTTGTTCTTATACTAAAAGCACAAACCAACACTAGAGTCATTGCATGTGTGTTCTTTTCCACAAACCACACATGGATCCACTAGACTCAGTGCATGTGTGTTCTTTTCCACAAACAACTTATGGATCAACCAGTGGTCATTGCATGTGTGTTCTTTCCATAAACCACATGTGGACCCATTACAGTCATTGCATGTGTGTTATTTCCACAAACCACACATGGATCAACCACTAGAGTCATTGCATATGTGTTATTTCCACAAACCACACATGGATCAATCACTAGAGTCATTGCATGTGTGTTCTTATACTAAAACCAACACTAGAGTCATTGCATGTGTGTTCTTTTCACAAACCACACATGGATCAACCACTAGAGTCATTGCATGTGTGTCATTTCCATAAACAAACATGGATCAACCGCTAGAGTCATTGCATGTGTGTTCTTATACTAAAACCAACATAGATCCACCAGGGGTCATTGCATGTGTGTTCTTTCCACAAAACACACATGGATCAACCACTAGAGTCATTGCATGTGTGTTATTTCCACAAACCAACATGGATCAACCACTAGAGTCATTGCATGTGTGTTCTTATACTAAAACCACAAACCAGTACTAGAGTCATTGCATGTGTGTTCTTTTCCACAAACCACACATGTATTTACCAGTGGTCATTGCATGTGTGTTCTTTCCAGAAACCACATATGGATCAACCAGAGTCATTGCATGTGTGTTCTTTCCACAAACCACACATGGATCAACCACAAGAGTCATTGCATGTTTTTTCTTATACTAAAACCACAAACCAGCACTAGAGTCATTGCATGTGTGTTCTTTTCCACAAACCACACATGCATCCACCAGTGGTCATTGCATGCGTGTTCTTTCCACAAACCACATATGGATCAACCACTAGTCATTGCATGTGTGTTCTTTCCACAAACCACACATGGATCAACCACTAGAGTCATTGCATGTTTGTTCTTATACTAAAACCACAAACCAGCACTAGAGTCATTGCATGTGTGTTCTTTTCCACAAACCACACATGGATCCACCACTAGAGTCATTGCATGTGTGTTCTTTCGACAAACCACATATGGATCCACCAGAGTCATTGAATGTGTGTTCTTTCCACAAACCACACATGTGGACCCAGTAGAGTCATTGCATGTTTGTTCTTATACTAAAACCACAAACCAGCACTAGATATTGCATGTGTGTTCTTATACTAAAACCAACATGGATCCACCAGTGGTCACTGCATGTGTGTTCTTTCCAGAAACCACACATGGATCAACCACTAGAGTCATTGCATTTGTGTTCTTATACTAAAACCAACACTAGAGTCATTGCATGTGTGTCCTTTCCACAAACCACACATGGATCAACCACTAGAGTCATTGCATGTCTGTTCTTATACTAAAACCACAAACCAACACTAGAGTCATTGCATGTGTGTTCTTATACTAAAACCAACATGGATCCACTAGTGGTCACTGCATGTGTGTTCTTTCCACAAACCACACATGGATCAACCACTAGAGTCATGGCATGTGTGTTATTTCCACAAACCACACATGGATCAACCACTAGAGTAATTGCATGTGTGTTCTTATACTAAAACCACAAACCAGTACTAGAGTCATTGCATGTGTGTTCTTTTCCACAAACCACACATGGATCCACCAGTGGTCATTGCATGTGTGTTCTTTCCACAAACCACACATGGATCATCCAGAGTGATTGCATGTGTGTTCTTTCCACAAACCACACATGGATCAACCACTATAGTCATTGCATGTTTGTTCTTATACTAAAACCACAAACCAGCACTAGAGTCATTGCATGTGTGTTATTTTCCACAAACCACACATGGATCCACCAGTGGTCATTGCATGTGTGTTCTTTCCACAAACCACACATGGATCAACCACTAGAGTCATTGCATGTGTGTTATTTCCACAAACCAACATGGATCAACCACTAGAGTCATTGCATGTGTGTTCTTATACTAAAACCACAAACCAGTACTAGAGTCATTGCATGTGTGTTCTTTTCCACAAACCACACATGGATCCACCCGTGGTCATTGCATGTGTGTTCTTTCCAGAAACCACATATGGATCAACTAGAGTCATTGCATGTGTGTTCTTTCCACAAACCACACATGGATCAACCACTAGAGTCATTGCATGTTTGTTCTTATACTAAAACCACAAACCAGCACTAGAGTCATTGCATGTGTGTTCTTTTCCACAAACCACACATGCATCCACCAGTGGTCATTGCATGCGTGTTCTTTCCACAAACCACATATGGATCAACCACTAGTCATTGCATGTGTGTTCTTTCCACAAACCACACATGGATCAACCACTAGAGTCATTGCGTGTTTGTTATACTAAAACCACAAACCAGCACTAGAGTCATTGCATGTGTGTTCTTTTCCACAAACCACACATGCATCCACCAGTGGTCATTGCATGCGTGTTCTTTCCACAAACCACATATGGATCAACCACTAGTCATTGCATGTGTGTTCTTTCCACAAACCACACATGGATCAACCACTAGAGTCATTCCATGTTTGTTCTTATACTAAAACCACAAACCAGCACTAGATTCATTGCATGTGTGTTCTTTTCCACAAACCACACATGGATACACCACTAGAGTCATTGCATGTGTGTTCTTTCCACAAACCACATATGGATCAACCAGAGTCATTGAATGTGTGTTCTTTCCACAAACCACACATGTGGACCCAGTAGAGTGATTGCATGTTTGTTCTTATACTAAACCACAAACCAGCACTAGATATTGCATGTGTGTTCTTATACTAAAACCAACATGGATCCACCAGTGGTCACTGCATGTGTGTTCTTTCCAGAAACCACACATGGATCAACCACTAGAGTCATTGCATTTGTGTTCTTATACTAAAACCAACACTAGAGTCATTGCATGTGTGTCCTTTCCACAAACCAAACATGGATCAACCACTAGAGTCATTGCATGTCTGTTCTTATACTAAAACGACAAACCAGCACTAGAGTCATTGCATGTGTGTTCTTATACTAAAACCAACATGGATCCACTAGTGGTCACTGCATGTGTGTTCCTTCCACAAACCGCACATGGATCAACCACTAGAGTCATTGCATGTGTGTTCTTATACTAAAACCAACACTAGAGTCATTGCATGTGTGTTCTTTCCACAAACCACACATGGATCAACCACTAGAGTCGTTGCATGTGTGTTATTTCCACAAATCACACATGGATCAACCACTAGAGTCATTGCATGTGTGTTCTTATTCTAAAACCACAAACCAGTACTAGAATCATTGCATGTGTGTTCTTTTCCAAAACCACACATGGATCCACCAGTGGTCATTGCATGTGTGTTCTTTCCACAAACCACATATGGATCAACCAGAGTCATTGCATGTGTGTTCTTTCCACAAACCACACATGGATCAACCACTAGAGTCATTGCATGTTTGTTCTTATACTAAAACCACAAACCAGCACTAGAGTCAGTGCATGTGTGCTCTTTTCCACAGACCACACATGGATCCACCAGTGGTCATTGTATGTGTGTTCTTTCCACAAACCACACATGGATCAACCACTAGAGTCATTGCATGTTTGTTCTTATACTAAAACCACAAACCGGCACGAGAGTCATTGCATGTGTGTTCTTTTCCACAAACCACACATGGATTAACTACTAGAGTAATTGCATGTGTGTTATTTCCACAAACAAACATGGATCAACCACTAGAGTCATTGCATGTGTGTTCTTATACTAAAACCAACATGGATCCACCAGTGGTCATTGCATGTGTGTTCTTTCCACAAACCACACATGGATCAACCACTAGAGTCATTGCATGTGTGTTTTCTTTCAACAAACCACATATGGATCAACCAGTGGTCATTGCATGTGTGTTCTTTCCACAAACCACACATGTGGACCCACTAGAGTCATTGCATGTTTGTTCTTATACTAAAACCACAAACCAGCACTAGAGTCATTGCATGTGTGTTCTTTTCCACAAACCACACATGGATGCACTAGACTCATTGCATGTGTGTTCTTTTCCACAAAAAACTTATGGATCAACCAGTGGTCATTGCATGTCTGTTCTTTCCACAAACCACATGTGGACCCATTACAGTTATTGCATGTGTGTAATTTCCACAAACCACACATGGATCAACAAATAGAGTCATTGCATCTGTGTTATTTCCACAAACCACACATGGATCAACCACTAGAGTCATTGCATGTGTGTTCTTATACTAAAACCAACACTACAGTCATTGCATGTGTGTTCTTTTCACAAACCACATATGGATCAACCACTAGAGTCATTGGATGTGTGTTATTTCTACAAACCACACATCGATCAACCTCTAGAGTCATTGCATGTGTGTTCTTATACTAAAACCAACATGGATTCACCAGTGTTCATTGCATGTGTGTTCTTTCCACAAACCACACATGGATCAACCACTAGAGTCATTGCATGTTTGTTCTCATACTAAAACGACAAACCAGCACTAGAGTCATTGCATGTGTATTCTTTTCCACAAACCACACATGGATCCACTAGACTCATTGCATGTTTGTTCTTTTCCACAAACAACTTATGGATCAACCAGTGGTCATTGCATCTGTGTTCTTTCGACAAACCACATGTGGACCCATTACAGTCATTGCATGTGAGTTATTTCCACAAACCACACATCGATCAACCACTAGAGTCATTGCATATGTGTTATTTCCACAAACCACACATCGATCAACCACTAGAGTCATTGCATGTGTGTTCTTATACTAAAACCAACACTAGAGTCATTGCATGTGTGTTCTTTTCACAAACCACACATGGATCAACCACTAGAGTCATTGCATGTGTGTTATTTCCACAAACAAACATGGATCAACCACTAGAGTCATTGCATGTGTGTTCTTATACTAAAACCAACAGGTATCCACCAGTGGTCATTGCATGTGTGTTCTTTCCACAAACCACACATGGATCGACCACTAGAGTCATTGCATGGGTGTTATTTCCACAAACCAACATGGATCAACCACTAGAGTCATTGCATGTGTGTTCTTATACTAAAACCACAAACCAGTACGAGAGTCATTGCATGTGTGTTCTTTTCCACAAACCACACATGGATCCAATAGTGGTCATTGTATGTGTGTTCTTTCCACAAACCACATATGGATCAACCAGAGTCATTGCATGTGTGTTCTTTCCACAAAGCACACATGGATCAACCACTAGAGTCATTGCATGTTTGTGCTTATACTAAAACCACAAACCAGCACTAGAGTCATTGCATGCTTGTTCTTTTCCACAAACCACACATGGATACACTAGTGGTCATTGCATGTGTGTTCTCTCCACAAACCACATATGGATCAACCACTAGTCATTGCATGTGTGTTCTTTCCAGAAACCACACATCGATCAACCACTAGAGTCATTGCATGTTTGTTCTTATACTAAAACCACAAACCAACACTAGAGTCATTACATGTGTGTTCTTTTCCACAAACCACACATGGATCCACCACTAGAGTCATTGCATGTGTGTTCTTTCCACAAACCACATATGGATCAACCACTAGTCATTGCATGTGTGTTCTTTCCACAAACCACACGTGTGGACCCACTAGAGTTATTGCATGTTTGTTCTTATACTAAAACCACAAACCAGCACTAGAGTCATTGCATGTGTGTTCTTATACTAAAACCAACATGGATCCACCAGTGGTCATTGCATGTGTGTTCTTTCCACAAACCACATATGGATCAACCACTAGTCATTGCATGTGTGTTCTTTCCATAAACCACACATCGATCAACCACTAGAGTCATTGCATGTTTGTTCTTATACTAAAAACCACAAACCAGCACTAGAGTCATTGCATGTGTGTTCTTTTCCACAAACCACACATGGATCCACCACTAGAGTCATTGCATGTGTGTTCTTTCCACAAACCACATATGGATCAACCAGAGTCATTGCATGTGTGTTCTTTCCACAAACCACACGTGTGGACCCACTAGAGTCATTGCATTTTGTTCTTATACTAAAACCACAAACCAGCACTAGAGTCATTGCATGTGTGTTCTTATACTAAAACCAACATGGATCCACCACTGGTCATTGCATGTGTGTTCTTTCCACAAACAACACATGGATCAACCACTAGAGTCATTGCATGTGTGTTATTATACTAAAACCAACACTAGAGTCATTGCATGTGTGTTCTGTCCACAAACCACAGATGGATCAACCACTAGAGTCATTGCATGTGTGTTCTTATACTAAAACAAAAAACCAGTACTAGAGTCATTGCATGTGTGTTCTTTTCCACAAACCACACATGGATCCACCAGTGGTCATTGCATGTGTGTTCTTTCCACAAAGCACATATGGATCAATCAGAGTCATTGCATGTGTGTTATTTCCACAAACCACACATGGATCAACCACTAGAGTCATTGCATGTGTGTTCTTATACTAAAACCAAAAACCAGTACTAGAGTCATTGCATGTGTGTTCTTTTCCACAAACCACACATGGATCCACCAGTGGTCATTGCATGTGTGTTCTTTCCACAAACCACATATGGATCAACCAGAGTCATTGCATGTGTGTTCTTTCCACAAACCACACATGGATCAACCACTGGAGTCATTGCATGTTTGTTCTTATACTAAAACCACAAACCAACACTAGACTCATTGCATGTGTGTTCTTTTCCACAAACCACACATGGATCCACCAGTGGTCATTGCATGTGTGTTCTTTCCACAAACCACATATGGATCAACCAGAGTCATTACATGTGTGTTCTTTCCACAAACCACACATGGATCAACCACTAGAGTCATTGCATGTTTGTTCTTATACTAAAACCACAAACTAGCACTAGAGTGATTGCATGTGTGTTCTTATACTAAAACCAACATGGATCCACCAGTGGTCATTGCATGTGTGTTCTTTCCACAAACCACATATGGATCAACCACTAGTCATTGCATGTGTGTTCTTTCCACAAACCACACATGGATCAACCACTAGAGTCATTGCATATTTGTTCTTATACTAAAACCACAAATCACCACTAGAGTCATTGCATGAGTGTTCTTTCCCACAAACCACACATGGATCCACCAGTGGTCATTGCATTTGTGTTCTTAACACAAACCACATATGGATCAACCACTAGTCATTGCATGTGTGTTCTTTCCACAAACCACACATGGATCAACCACTAGAGTCAATGCATGTGTGTTCTTATACTAAAACCAACACTAGAGTCATTGCATGTGTGTTCTTATACTAAAACCAACACTAGAGTCATTGCATGTGTGTTCTTTCCACAAACCACACGTGTGGACCCACTAGAGTCATTGCATGTTTGTTCTTATACTAAAACCACAAACCAGCACGAGAGTCATTGCATGTGTGTTCTTATACTAAAACCAACATGGACCCACCAGTGGTCATTGCATGTGTGTTCTTTCCACAAACAGCACATGGATCAACCACTAGAGTCATTACATGTGTGTTATTATACTAAAACCAACACTAGAGTCATTGCATGTGTGTTCTTTCCACAAACCACACATGGATCAACCACTAGAGTCATTGCATGTGTGTTATTTCCACAAACCACACATGGATCAACCACTAGAGTCATTGCATGTGTGTTCTTATACTAAAACCACAAACCAGTACTAGAGTCATTTCATGTGTGTTCTTTTCCACAAACCACACACGGATCCACCAGTGGTCAATGCATGTGTGTTCTTTCCACAAACCACATATGGATCAACCAGAGTCATTGCATGTGTGTTCTTTCCCCAAACCACACATGGATCAACCACTAGAGTCATTGCATGTTTGTTCTTATACTAAAACCACAAACCAGCACTAGAGTCATTGCATGTGTGTTCTTTTCCACAAACCACACATGGATCCACCAGTGGTCATTGCATGTGTGTTCTTTCCACAAACCACATATGGATCAAGCACTAGTCATTGCATGTGTGTTCTTTCCACAAACCACACATGGATCAACCACTAGAGTCATTGCATGTTTGTTCTTATACTAAAACCACAAATCATCACTAGATTCATTGCATGTGTGTTCTTTTCCACAAATCACACATGGATCCACCAGTGGTCATTGCATGTGTTTTCTTTCCACAAACCACATATGGATCAACCACTAGTCATTGCATGTGTGTTCTTTCCACAAACCACACATGGATCAACCACTAGAGTCATTGCATGTGTGTTCTAATACTAAAACCAACACTAGAGTCATTGCATGTGTGTTCTTTTCACAAACCACACATGGATCAACCACTAGAGTCATTGCATTGTGTTATTTACACAAACAAACATGGATCAACCACTAGAGTCATTGCATGTGTGTTCTTATACTAAAACCAACAGGGATCCACCAGTGGTCATTGCATGTGTGTTCTTTCCACAAACCACACATGGATTGACCACTAGAGTCATTGCATGTGTGTTATTTCCACAAACCAACATTTATCAACCACTAGAGTCATTGCATGTGTGTTCTTATACTAAAACACAAACTAGTACTAGAGTCATTGCATGTGTGCTCTTTTCCACAAACCACACATGGATCCACCAGTGGTCATTGTATGTGTGTTCTTTCCACAAACCACATATGGATCAAACAGAGTCATTACATGTGTGTTCTTTCCACAAACCACACATGGATCAACCACTAGAGTCATTGCATGTTTGTTCTTATACTAAAACCACAAACCAGCACTAGAGTCATTGCATGTGTGTTCTTTTCCACAAACCACACATGGATCCACCAATGGTCATTGCATGTGTCTTCTTTCCACAAACCACATATGGATCAACCACTAGTCATTGCATGTGTGTTCTTTCCACAAACCACACATCGATCAACCACTAGAGTCATTGCATGTTTGTTCTTATACTAAAACCACAAACCAGCACTAGAGTAATTGCATGTGTGTTCTTTTCCACAAACCACACATGGATCCACCACTAGAGTCATTGCATGTGTGTTCTTTCCACAAACCACACGTGTGGACCCACTAGAGTCATTGCATGTTTGTTCTTATACTAAACCACAAACCAACACTAGAGTCATTGCATGTGTGTTCTTATACTAAAACCAACATGGATCCACCAGTGGTCATTGCATGTGTGTTCTTTCCACAAACAACACATGGATCAAGCACTAGAGTCATTGCATGTGTGTTATTATACTAAAACCAACACTAGAGTCATTGCATGTGTGTTCTTTCCACAAACCACACATGGATTAACCACTAGAGTCATTGCCTGTGTGTTATTTCCACAAACCACACATGGATCAACCACTAGAGTCATTGCATGTGTGTTGTTATACTAAAACCACAAACCAGTACTAGAGTCATTGCATGTGTGTTCTTTTCCACAAACCACACATGGATGCACCAGTGGTCATTGCATGTGTGTTCTTTCCACAAACCACATATGGATCAACCAGAGTCATTGCATGTGTGTTCTTTCCACAAACCACACGTGTGGACCCACTAGAGTCATTGCATTTTGTTCTTATACTAAAACCACAAACCAGCACTAGAGTCATTGCATGTGTGTTCTTATACTAAAACCAACATGGATCCACCACTGGTCATTGCATGTGTGTTCTTTCCACAAACAACACATGGATCAACCACTAGAGTCATTGCATGTGTGTTATTATACTAAAACCAACACTAGAGTCATTGCATGTGTGTTCTGTCCACAAACCACAGATGGATCAACCACTAGAGTCATTGCATGTGTGTTCTTATACTAAAACAAAAAACCAGTACTAGAGTCATTGCATGTGTGTTCTTTTCCACAAACCACACATGGATCCACCAGTGGTCATTGCATGTGTGTTCTTTCCACAAAGCACATATGGATCAACCAGAGTCATTGCATGTGTGTTATTTCCACAAACCACACATGGATCAACCACTAGAGTCATTGCATGTGTGTTCTTATACTAAAACCAAAAACCAGTACTAGAGTCATTGCATGTGTGTTCTTTTCCACAAACCACACATGGATCCACCAGTGGTCATTGCATGTGTGTTCTTTCCACAAACCACATATGGATCAACCAGAGTCATTGCATGTGTGTTCTTTCCACAAACCACACATGGACCAACCACTGGAGTCATTGCATGTTTGTTCTTATACTAAAACCACAAACCAACACTAGACTCATTGCATGTGTGTTCTTTTCCACAAACCACACATGGATCCACCAGTGGTCATTGCATGTGTGTTCTTTCCACAAACCACATATGGATCAACCAGAGTCATTACATGTGTGTTCTTTCCACAAACCACACATGGATCAACCACTAGAGTCATTGCATGTTTGTTCTTATACTAAAACCACAAACTAGCACTAGAGTGATTGCATGTGTGTTCTTATACTAAAACCAACATGGATCCACCAGTGGTCATTGCATGTGTGTTCTTTCCACAAACCACATATGGATCAACCACTAGTCATTGCATGTGTGTTCTTTCCACAAACCACACATGGATCAACCACTAGAGTCATTGCATATTTGTTCTTATACTAAAACCACAAATCACCACTAGAGTCATTGCATGAGTGTTCTTTCCCACAAACCACACATGGATCCACCAGTGGTCATTGCATTTGTGTTCTTAACACAAACCACATATGGATCAACCACTAGTCATTGCATGTGTGTTCTTTCCACAAACCACACATGGATCAACCACTAGAGTCAATGCATGTGTGTTCTTATACTAAAACCAACACTAGAGTCATTGCATGTGTGTTCTTATACTAAAACCAACACTAGAGTCATTGCATGTGTGTTCTTTCCACAAACCACACGTGTGGACCCACTAGAGTCATTGCATGTTTGTTCTTATACTAAAACCACAAACCAGCACGAGAGTCATTGCATGTGTGTTCTTATACTAAAACCAACATGGACCCACCAGTGGTCATTGCATGTGTGTTCTTTCCACAAACAGCACATGGATCAACCACTAGAGTCATTACATGTGTGTTATTATACTAAAACCAACACTAGAGTCATTGCATGTGTGTTCTTTCCACAAACCACACATGGATCAACCACTAGAGTCATTGCATGTGTGTTATTTCCACAAACCACACATGGATCAACCACTAGAGTCATTGCATGTGTGTTCTTATACTAAAACCACAAACCAGTACTAGAGTCATTTCATGTGTGTTCTTTTCCACAAACCACACACGGATCCACCAGTGGTCAATGCATGTGTGTTCTTTCCACAAACCACATATGGATCAACCAGAGTCATTGCATGTGTGTTCTTTCCCCAAACCACACATGGATCAACCACTAGAGTCATTGCATGTTTGTTCTTATACTAAAACCACAAACCAGCACTAGAGTCATTGCATGTGTGTTCTTTTCCACAAACCACACATGGATCCACCAGTGGTCATTGCATGTGTGTTCTTTCCACAAACCACATATGGATCAAGCACTAGTCATTGCATGTGTGTTCTTTCCACAAACCACACATGGATCAACCACTAGAGTCATTGCATGTTTGTTCTTATACTAAAACCACAAATCATCACTAGATTCATTGCATGTGTGTTCTTTTCCACAAATCACACATGGATCCACCAGTGGTCATTGCATGTGTTTTCTTTCCACAAACCACATATGGATCAACCACTAGTCATTGCATGTGTGTTCTTTCCACAAACCACACATGGATCAACCACTAGAGTCATTGCATGTGTGTTCTAATACTAAAACCAACACTAGAGTCATTGCATGTGTGTTCTTTTCACAAACCACACATGGATCAACCACTAGAGTCATTGCATTGTGTTATTTACACAAACAAACATGGATCAACCACTAGAGTCATTGCATGTGTGTTCTTATACTAAAACCAACAGGGATCCACCAGTGGTCATTGCATGTGTGTTCTTTCCACAAACCACACATGGATTGACCACTAGAGTCATTGCATGTGTGTTATTTCCACAAACCAACATTTATCAACCACTAGAGTCATTGCATGTGTGTTCTTATACTAAAACACAAACTAGTACTAGAGTCATTGCATGTGTGCTCTTTTCCACAAACCACACATGGATCCACCAGTGGTCATTGTATGTGTGTTCTTTCCACAAACCACATATGGATCAAACAGAGTCATTACATGTGTGTTCTTTCCACAAACCACACATGGATCAACCACTAGAGTCATTGCATGTTTGTTCTTATACTAAAACCACAAACCAGCACTAGAGTCATTGCATGTGTGTTCTTTTCCACAAACCACACATGGATCCACCAATGGTCATTGCATGTGTCTTCTTTCCACAAACCACATATGGATCAACCACTAGTCATTGCATGTGTGTTCTTTCCACAAACCACACATCGATCAACCACTAGAGTCATTGCATGTTTGTTCTTATACTAAAACCACAAACCAGCACTAGAGTAATTGCATGTGTGTTCTTTTCCACAAACCACACATGGATCCACCACTAGAGTCATTGCATGTGTGTTCTTTCCACAAACCACACGTGTGGACCCACTAGAGTCATTGCATGTTTGTTCTTATACTAAACCACAAACCAACACTAGAGTCATTGCATGTGTGTTCTTATACTAAAACCAACATGGATCCACCAGTGGTCATTGCATGTGTGTTCTTTCCACAAACAACACATGGATCAAGCACTAGAGTCATTGCATGTGTGTTATTATACTAAAACCAACACTAGAGTCATTGCATGTGTGTTCTTTCCACAAACCACACATGGATTAACCACTAGAGTCATTGCCTGTGTGTTATTTCCACAAACCACACATGGATCAACCACTAGAGTCATTGCATGTGTGTTGTTATACTAAAACCACAAACCAGTACTAGAGTCATTGCATGTGTGTTCTTTTCCACAAACCACACATGGATGCACCAGTGGTCATTGCATGTGTGTTCTTTCCACAAACCACATATGGATCAACCAGAGTCATTGCATGTGTGTTCTTTCCATAAACCACACATGGATCAACCACTAGAGTCATTGCATGTTTCTTCTTATACTAAAACCACAAACCAGCACTAGACTCATTGCATGTGTGTTCTTTTCCACAAAGCACACATGAATCCACCAGTGGTCATTGCATGTGTGTTCTTTCCACAAACCACATATGGATCAACCACTAGTCATTGCATGTGTGTTCTTTCCACAAAACACACATGGATCAACCACTAGAGTCATTGCATGTTTGTTCTTATACTAAAACCACAAATCATCACTAGAGTCATTGCATGTGTGTTCTTTTCCACAAACCACACATGGATCCACCAGTGGTCGTTGCATGTGTGTTCTTTCCACAAACCACATATGGATCAACCACTAGTCATTGCATGTGTGTTCTTTCCACGAACCACACATGGATAACCCACTATAGTCATTGCATGTGTGTTCTAATACTAAAACCAACACTAGAGTCATTGCATGTGTGTTCTTTTCACAAACCACACATGGATCAACCACTAGAGTCATTGCATTGTGTTATTTCCACAAAGAAACATGGATCAACCACTAGATTCATTGCATGTGTGTTCTTATACTAAAACCAATAGGGATCCACCAGTGGTCATTGCATGTGTGTTCTTTCCACAAACCACACATGGATTGACCACTAGAGTCATTGCATGTGTGTTATTTCCACAAACCAACATGGATCAACCACTAGAGTCATTGCATGTGTGTTCTTATACTAAAACCACAAACTAGTACTAGAGTCGTTGCATGTGTGTTCTTTTCCACAAACCACACATGGATCCACCAGTGGTCATTGTATGTGTGTTCTTTCCACAAACCACATATGGATCAACCAGAGTCATTACATGTGTGTTATTTCCACAAACCAACATGGATCAACCACTAGAGTCATTGCATGTGTGTTCTTATACTAAAACCACAAACTAGTACTAGAGTCGTTGCATGTGTGTTCTTTTCCACAAACCACACATGGATCCACCAGTGGTCATTGTATGTGTGTTCTTTCCACAAACCACATATGGATCAACCAGAGTCATTACATGTGTGTTCTTTCCACAAACCACACATGGATCAACCACTAGAGTCATTGCATGTTTGTTCTTATACTAAAACCACAAACCAGCACTAGAGTCATTGCATGTGTGTTCTTTTCCACAAACCACACATGGATCCACCAATGGTCATTGCATGTGTCTTCTTTCCACAAACCACATATGGATCAACCACTAGTCATTGCATGTGTGTTCTTTCCAGAAACCACACATCGATCAACCACTAGAGTCATTGCATGTTTGTTCTTATACTAAAACCACAAACCAGCACTAGAGTCATTGCATGTGTGTTCTTTTCCACAAACCACACATGGATCCACCACTAGAGTCATTGCATGTGTGTTCTTTCCACAAACCACACGTGTGGACCCACTAGAGTCATTGCATGTTTGTTCTTATACTAAAACCACAAACCAACACTAGAGTCATTGCATGTGTGTTCTTATACTAAAACCAACATGGATCCACCAGTGGTCATTGCATGTGTGTTCTTTCCACAAACAACACATGGATCAAGCACTAGAGTCATTGCATGTGTGTTATTATACTAAAACCAACACTAGAGTCATTGCATGTGTGTTCTTTCCACAAACCACACATGGATTAACCACTAGAGTCATTGCATGTGTGTTATTTCCACAAACCACACATGGATCAACCACTAGAGTCATTGCATGTGTGTTGTTATACTAAAACCACAAACCAGTACTAGAGTCATTGCATGTGTGTTCTTTTCCACAAACCACACATGGATGCACCAGTGGTCATTGCATCTGTGTTCTTTCCACAAACCACATATGGATCAACCAGAGTCATTGCATGTGTGTTCTTTCCACAAACCACACATGGATAAACCACTAGAGTCATTGCATGTTTCTTCTTATACTAAAACCACAAACCAGCACTAGACTCATTGCATGTGTGTTCTTTTCCACAAAGCACACATGAATCCACCAGTGGTCATTGCATGTGTGTTCTTTCCACAAACCACATATGGATCAACCACTAGTCATTGCATGTGTGTTCTTTCCACAAACCACACATGGATCAACCACTAGAGTCATTGCATGTTTGTTCTTATACTAAAACCACAAATCATCACTAGAGTCATTGCATGTGTGTTCTTTTCCACAAACCACACATGGATCCACCAGTGGTCATTGCATGTGTGTTCTTTCCACAAACCACATATGGATCAACCACTAGTCATTGCATGTGTGTTATTTCCACAAACCACACATGGATAACCCACTATAGTCATTGCATGTGTGTTCTAATACTAAAACCAACACTAGAGTCATTGCATGTGTGTTCTTTTCACAAACCACACATGGATCAACCACTAGAGTCATTGCATTGTGTTATTTCCACAAACAAACATGGATCAACCACTAGAGTCATTGCATGTTTGTTCTTATACTAAAACCAATAGGGATCCACCAGTGGTCACTGCATGTGTGTTCTTTCCACCAACCACACATGGATTGACCACTAGAGTCATTGCATGTGTGTTATTTCCACAAACCAACATGGATCAACCACTAGAGTCATTGCATGTGTGTTCTTATACTAAAACCACAAACTAGTACTAGAGTCGTTGCATGTGTGTTCTTTTCCACAAACCACACATGGATCCACCAGTGGTCATTGTATGTGTGTTCTTTCCACAAACCACATATGGATCAACCAGAGTCATTGCATGTGTGTTCTTTCCACAAACCACACATGGATCAACCACTAGAGTCATTGCATGTTCGTTCTTATACTAAAACCACAAACCAGCACTAGAGTCATTGCATGTGTGTTCTTTTCCACAAACCACACATGGATCCACAAGTGGTCATTGCATGTGTGTTCTTTCCACAAACCACATATGGATCAACCACTAGTCATTGCATGTGTGTTCTTTCCACAAACCACACATCGATCAACCACTAGAGTCATTGCATGTTTGTTCTTATACTAAAACCACAAACCAGCACTAGAGTCATTGCATGTGTCTTCTTTTCCACAAACCACACATGGATCCACAACTAGAGTCATTGCATGTGTGTTCTTTCCACAAACCACATATGGATCAACCAGAGTCATTGCATGTGTGTTCTTTCCACAAACCACACGTGTGGACCCACTAGAGTCATTGCATGTTTGTTCTTATACTAAAACCACAAACCAGCACAAGAGTCATTGCATGTGTGTTCTTATACTAAAACCAACATGGATCCACCAGTGGTCATTGCATGTGTGTTCTTTCCACAAAAAACACATGGATCAACCACTAGAGTCATTGCATGTGTGTTGTTATACTAAAACCAACACTAGAGTCATTGCATGTGTGTTCTTTCCACAAACCACACATGGATCAACCACTAGAGTCATTGCATGTGTGTTATTTCCACAAACCACACATGGATCAACCACTAGAGTCATTGCATGTGTGTTCTTATACTAAAACCACAAACGAGTACTAGAGTCATTTCATGTGCGTTCTTTTCCACAAACCACACATGGATCCACCAGTGGTCATTGCATGTGTGTTCTTTTCCACAAACCACACATGGATCCACCAGTGGTCATTGCATGTGTGTTCTTTCCACAAACCACATATGGATCAACCAGAGTCATTGCATGTGTGTTCTTTCCACAAACCACACATGGATCAACCACTGGAGTCATTGCATGTTTGTTCTTATACTAAAACCACAAACCAACACTAGACTCATTGCATGTGTGTTCTTTTCCACAAACCACACATGGATCCACCAGTGGTCATTGCATGTGTGTTCTTTCCACAAACCACATATGGATCAACCAGAGTCATTACATGTGTGTTCTTTCCACAAACCACACATGGATCAACCACTGGAGTCATTGCATGTTTGTTCTTATACTAAAACCACAAACCAGCACTAGAGTGATTGCATGTGTGTTCTTATACTAAAACCAACATGGATCCACCAGTGGTCATTGCATGTGTGTTCTTTCCACAAACCACATATGGATCAACCACTAGTCATTGCATGTGTGTTCTTTACACAAACCACACATGGATCAACCACTAGAGTCATTGCATATTTGTTCTTATACTAAAACCACAAATCACCACTAGAGTCATTGCATGAGTGTTCTTTCCCACAAACCACACATGGATCCACCAGTGGTCATTGCATTTGTGTTCTTAACACAAACCACATATGGATCAACCACTAGTCATTGCATGTGTGTTCTTTCCACAAACCACACATGGATCAACCACTAGAGTCAATGCATGTGTGTTCTTATACTAAAACCAACACTAGAGTCATTGCATGTGTGTTCTTATACTAAAACCAACACTAGAGTCATTGCATGTGTGTTCTTTCCACAAACCACACGTGTGGACCCACTAGAGTCATTGCATGTTTGTTCTTATACTAAAACCACAAACCAGCACGAGAGTCATTGCATGTGTGTTCTTATACTAAAACCAACATGGACCCACCAGTGGTCATTGCATGTGTGTTCTTTCCACAAACAGCACATGGATCAACCACTAGAGTCATTGCATGTGTGTTATTATACTAAAACCAACACTAGAGTCATTGCATGTGTGTTCTTTCCACAAACCACACATGGATCAACCACTAGAGTCATTGCATGTGTGTTATTTCCACAAACCACACATGGATCAACCACTAGAGTCATTGCATGTGTGTTCTTATACTAAAACCACAAACCAGTACTAGAGTCATTTCATGTGTGTTCTTTTCCACAAACCACACACGGATCCACCAGTGGTCAATGCATGTGTGTTCTTTCCACAAACCACATATGGATCAACCAGAGTCATTGCATGTGTGTTCTTTCCCCAAACCACACATGGATCAACCACTAGAGTCATTGCATGTTTGTTCTTATACTAAAACCACAAACCAGCATTAGAGTCATTGCATGTGTGTTCTTTTCCACAAACCACACATGGATCCACCAGTGGTCATTGCATGTGTGTTCTTTCCACAAACCACATATGGATCAACCACTAGTCATTGCATGTGTGTTCTTTCCACAAACCACACATGGATCAACCACTAGAGTCATTGCATCTTTGTTCTTATACTAAAACCACAAATCATCACTAGATTCATTGCATGTGTGTTCTTTTCCACAAACCACACATGGATCCACCAGTGGTCATTGCATGTGTTTTCTTTCCACAAACCACATATGGATCAACCACTAGTCATTGCATGTGTGTTCTTTCCACAAACCACACATGGATCAACCACTAGAGTCATTGCATGTGTGTTCTAATACTAAAACCAACACTAGAGTCATTGCATGTGTGTTCTTTTCACAAACCACACATGGATCAACCACTAGAGTCATTGCATTGTGTTATTTACACAAACAAACATGTATCAACCACTAGAGTCATTGCATGTGTGTTCTTATACTAAAACCAACAGGGATCCACCAGTGGTCATTGCATGTGTGTTCTTTCCACAAACCACACATGGATTGACCACTAGAGTCATTGCATGTGTGTTATTTCCACAAACCAACATTTATCAACCACTAGAGTCATTGCATGTGTGTTCTTATACTAAAACACAAACTAGTACTAGAGTCATTGCATGTGTGTTCTTTTCCACAAACCACACATGGATCCACCAGTTGTCATTGTATGTCTGTTCTTTCGACAAACCACATATGGATCAACCAGAGTCATTACATGTGTGTTCTTTCCACAAACCACACATGGATCAACCACTAGAGTCATTGCATGTTTGTTCTTATACTAAAACCACAAACCAGCACTAGAGTCATTGCATGTGTGTTCTTTTCCACAAACCACACATGGATCCACCAATGGTCATTGCATGTGTCTTCTTTCCACAAACCACATATGGATCAACCACTAGTCATTGCATGTGTGTTCTTTCCACAAACCACACATCGATCAACCACTAGAGTCATTGCATGTTTGTTCTTATACTAAAACCACAAACCAGCACTAGAGTCATTGCATGTGTGTTCTTTTCCACAAACCACACATGGATCCACCACTAGAGTCATTGCATGTGTGTTCTTTCCACAAACCACACGTGTGGAACCACTAGAGTCATTGCATGTTTGTTCTTATACTAAATCACAAACCAACACTAGAGTCATTGCATGTGTGTTCTTATACTAAAACCAACATGGATCCACCAGTGGTCATTGCATGTGTGTTCTTTCCACAAACAACACATGGATCAAGCACTAGAGTCATTGCATGTGTGTTATTATACTAAAACCAACACTAGAGTCATTGCATGTGTGTTCTTTCCACAAACCACACATGGATTAACCACTAGAGTCATTGCATGTGTGTTATTTCCACAAACCACACATGGATCAACCACTAGAGTCATTGCATGTGTGTTGTTATACTAAAACCACAAACCAGTACTAGAGTCATTGCATGTGTGTTCTTTTCCACAAACCACACATGGATGCACCAGTGGTCATTGCATGTGTGTTCTTTCCACAAACCACATATGGATCAACCTGAGTCATTGCATGTGTGTTCTTTCCACAAACCACACATGGATCAACCACTAGAGTCATTGCATGTTTCTTCTTATACTAAAACCACAAACCAGCACTAGACTCATTGCATGTGTGTTCTTTTCCACAAAGCACACATGAATCCACCAGTGGTCATTGCATGTGTGTGTTCTTTCCACAAACCACATATGGATCAACCACTAGTCATTGCATGTGTGTTCTTTCCACAAAACACACATGGATCAACCACTAGAGTCATTGCATGTTTGTTCTTATACTAAAACCACAAATCATCACTAGAGTCATTGCATGTGTGTTCTTTTCCACAAACCACACATGGATCCACCAGTGGTCATTGCATGTGTGTTCTTTCCACAAACCACATATGGATCAACCACTAGTCATTGCATGTGTGTTCTTTCCACAAACCACACATGGATAACCCACTATAGTCATTGCATGTGTGTTCTAATACTAAAACCAACACTAGAGTCATTGCATGTGTGTTCTTTTCACAAACCACACATGGATCAACCACTAGAGTCATTGCATTGTGTTATTTCCACAAACAAACATGGATCAACCACTAGATTCATTGCATGTGTGTTCTTATACTAAAACCAATAGGGATCCACTAGTGGTCATTGCATGTGTGTTCTTTCCACAAACCACACATGGATTGACCACTAGAGTCATTGCATGTGTGTTATTTCCACAAACCAACATGGATCAACCACTAGAGTCATTGCATGTGTGTTCTTATACTAAAACCACAAACTAGTATTAGAGTCGTTGCATGTGTGTTCTTTTCCACAAACCACACATGGATCCACCAGTGGTCATTGTATGTGTGTTCTTTCCACAAACCACATATGGATCAACCAGAGTCATTACATGTGTGTTATTTCCACAAACCAACATGGATCAACCACTAGAGTCATTGCATGTGTGTTCTTATACTAAAACCACAAACTAGTACTAGAGTCGTTGCATGTGTGTTCTTTTCCACAAACCACACATGGATCCACCAGTGGTCATTGTATGTGTGTTCTTTCCACAAACCACATATGGATCATCCAGAGTCATTAGATGTGTGTTCTTTCCACAAACCACACATGGATCAACCACTAGAGTCATTGCATGTCTGTTCTTATACTAAAACCACAAACCAGCACTAGAGTCATTGCATGTGTGTTCTTTTCCACAAACCACACATGGATCCACCAATGGTCATTGCATGTGTCTTCTTTCCACAAACCACATATGGATCAACCACTAGTCATTGCATGTGTGTTCTTTCCACAATCCACACATCAATCAACCACTAGAGTCATTGCATGTTTGTTTTTATACTAAAACCACAACCCAACACTAGAGTAATTGCATGTGTGTTCTTTTCCACAAACCACACATGGATCCACCACTAGAGTCATTGCATGTGTGTTCTTTCCACAAACCACACGTGTGGACCCACTAGAGTCATTGCATGTTTGTTCTTATACTAAAACCACAAACCAACACTAGAGTCATTGCATGTGTGTTCTTATACTAAAACCAACATGGATCCACCAGTGGTCATTGCATGTGTGTTCTTTCCACAAACAACACATGGATCAAGCACTAGAGTCATTGCATGTGTGTTATTATACTAAAACCAACACTAGAGTCATTGCATGTGTGTTCTTTCCACAAACCACACATGGATTAACCACTAGAGTCATTGCATGTGTGTTATTTCCACAAACCACACATGGATCAACCACAAGAGTCATTGCATGTGTGTTGTTATACTAAAACCACAAACCAGTACTAGAGTCATTGCATGTGTGTTCTTTTCCACAAACCACACATGGATGCACCAGTGGTCATTGCATGTGTGTTCTTTCCACAAACCACATATGCATCAACCAGAGTCATTGCATGTGTGTTCTTTCCACAAACCACACATGGATCAACCACTAGAGTCATTGCATGTTTCTTCTTATACTAAAACCACAAACCAGCACTAGACTCATTGCATGTGTGTTCTTCTCCACAAAGCACACATGAATCCACCAGTGGTAATTGCATGTGTGTTCTTTCCACAAACCACATATGGATCAACCACTAGTCATTGCATGTGTGTTCTTTCCACAAACCACACATGGATCAACCACTAGAGTCATTGCATGTTTGTTGTTATACTAAAACCACAAATCATCACTAGAGTCATTGCATGTGTGTTCTTTTCCACAAACCACACATGGATCCACCAGTGGTCATTGCATCTGTGTTCTTTCCACAAACCACATATGGATCAACCACTAGTCATTGCATGTGTGTTCTTTCCACAAACCACACATGGATAACCCACTATAGTCATTTCATGTGTGTTCTAATACTAAAACCAACACTAGAGTCATTGCATGTGTGTTCTTTTCACAAACCACACATGGATCAACCACTAGAGTCATTGCATTGTGTTATTTCCACAAACAAACATGGATCAACCACTAGATTAATTGCATGTGTGTTCTTATACTAAAACCAATAGGGATCCACCAGTGGTCATTGCATGTGTGTTCTTTCCACAAACCACACATGGATTGACCACTAGAGTCATTGCATGTGTGTTATTTCCACAAACCAACATGGATCAACCACTAGAGTCATTGCATGTGTGTTCTTATACTAAAACCACAAACTAGTACTAGAGTCGTTGCATGTGTGTTCTTTTCCACAAACCACACATGGATCCACCAGTGGTCATTGTATGTGTGTTCTTTCCACAAACCACATATGGATCAACCAGAGTCATTGCATGTGTGTTATTTCCACAAACCAACATGGATCAACCACTAGAGTCATTGCATGTGTGTTCTTATACTAAAACCACAAACTAGTACTAGAGTCGTTGCATGTGTGTTCTTTTCCACAAACCACACATGGATCCACCAGTGGTCATTGTATGTGTGTTCTTTCCACAAACCACATATGGATCAACCAGAGTCATTACATGTGTGTTCTTTCCACAAACCACACATGGATCAACCACTAGAGTCATTGCATGTTTGTTCTTATACTAAAACCACAAACCAGCACTAGAGTCATTGCATGTGTGTTCTTTTCCACAAACCACACATGGATCCACCAATGGTCATTGCATGTGTCTTCTTTCCACAAACCACATATGGATCAACCACTAGTCATTGCATGTGTGTTCTTTCCACAAACCACACATCGATCAACCACTAGAGTCATTGCATGTTTGTTCTTATACTAAAACCACAAACCAGCACTAGAGTCATTGCATGTGTGTTCTTTTCCACAAACCACACATGGATCCACCACTAGAGTCATTGCATGTGTGTTCTTTCCACAAACCACACGTGTGGACCCACTAGAGTCATTGCATGTTTGTTCTTATACTAAAACCACAAACCAACACTAGAGTCATTGCATCTGTGTTCTTATACTAAAACCAACATGGATCCACCAGTGGTCATTGCATGTGTGTTCTTTCCACAAACAACACATGGATCAAGCACTAGAGTCATTGCATGTGTGTTATTATACTAAAACCAACACTAGAGTCATTGCATGTGTGTTGTTATACTAAAACCACAAACCAGTACTAGAGTCATTGCATGTTTGTTCTTTTCCACAAACCACACATGGATGCACCAGTGGTCATTGCATGTGTGTTCTTTCCACAAACCACATATGGATCAACCAGAGTCATTGCATGTGTGTTCTTTCCACAAACCACACATGGATCAACCACTAGAGTCATTGCATGTTTCTTCTTATACTAAAACCACAAACCAGCACTAGACTCATTGCATGTGTGTTCTTTTCCACAAAGCACACATGAATCCACCAGTGGTCATTGCATGTGTGTTCTTTCCACAAACCACATATGGATCAACCACTAGTCATTGCATGTGTGTTCTTTCCACAAACCACACATGGATCAACCACTAGAGTCATTGCATGTTTGTTCTTATACTAAAACCACAAATCATCACTAGAGTCATTGCATGTGTGTTCTTTTCCACAAACCACACATGGATCCACCAGTGGTCATTGCATGTGTGTTCTTTCCACAAACCACATATGGATCAACCACTAGTCATTGCATGTGTGTTCTTTCCACAAACCACACATGGATAACCCACTATAGTCATTGCATGTGTGTTCTAATACTAAAACCAACACTAGAGTCATTGCATGTGTGTTCTTTTCACAAACCACACATGGATCAACCACTAGAGTCATTGCATTGTGTTATTTCCACAAACAAACATGGATCAACCACTAGAGTCATTGCATGTGTGTTCTTATACTAAAACCAATAGGGATCCACCAGTGGTCATTGCATGTGTGTTCTTTCCACAAACCACACATGGATTGACCACTAGAGTCATTGCATGTGTGTTATTTCCACAAACCAACATGGATCAACCACTAGAGTCATTGCATGTGTGTTCTTATACTAAAACCACAAACTAGTACTAGAGTCGTTGCATGTGTGTTCTTTTCCACAAACCACACATGGATCCACCAGTGGTCATTGTATGTGTGTTCTTTCCACAAATCACATATGGATCAACCAGAGTCATTGCATGTGTGTTCTTTCCACAAACCACACATGGATCAACCACTAGAGTCATTGCATGTTCGTTCTTATACTAAAACCACAAACCAGCACTAGAGTCATTGCATGTGTGTTCTTTTCCACAAACCACACATGGATCCACAAGTGGTCATTGCATGTGTGTTCTTTCCACAAACCACATATGGATCAACCACTAGTCATTGCATGTGTGTTCTTTCCACAAACCACACATCGATCAACCACTAGAGTCATTGCATGTTTGTTCTTATACTAAAACAACAAACCAGCACTAGAGTCATTGCATGTGTCTTCTTTTCCACAAACCACACATGGATCCACAACTAGAGTCATTGCAAGTGTGTTCTTTCCACAAACCACATATGGATCAACCAGAGTCATTGCATGTGTGTTCTTTCCACAAACCACACGTGTGGACCCACTAGAGTCATTGCATGTTTGTTCTTATACTAAAACCACAAACCAGCACAAGAGTCATTGCATGTGTGTTCTTATACTAAAACCAACATGGATCCACCAGTGGTCATTGCATGTGTGTTCTTTCCACAAAAAACACATGGATCAACCACTAGAGTCATTGCATGTGTGTTGTTATACTAAAACCAACACTAGAGTCATTGCATGTGTGTTCTTTCCACAAACCACACATGGATCAACCACTAGAGTCATTGCATGTGTGTTATTTCCACAAACCACACATGGATCAACCACTAGAGTCATTGCATGTGTGTTCTTATACTAAAACCACAAACGAGTACTAGAGTCATTGCATGTGCGTTCTTTTCAACAAACCACACACGGATCCACCAGTGGTCATTGCATGTGTGTTCTTTCCACAAACCACATATGGATCAACCACTAGAGTCATTGCATGTTTCTTCTTATACTAAAACCACAAACCAGCACTAGACTCATTGCATGTGTGTTCTTTTCCACAAAGCACACATGAATCCACCAGTGGTCATTGCATGTGTGTTCTTTCCACAAACCACATATGGATCAACCACTAGTCATTGCATGTGTGTTCTTTCCACAAACCACACATGGATCAACCACTAGAGTCATTGCATGTTTGTTCTTATACTAAAACCACAAATCATCACTAGAGTCATTGCATGTGTGTTCTTTTCCACAAACCACACATGGATCCACCAGTGGTCATTGCATGTGTGTTCTTTCCACAAACCACATATGGATCAACCACTAGTCATTGCATGTGTGTTCTTTCCACAAACCACACATGGATAACCCACTATAGTCATTGCATGTGTGTTCTAATACTAAAACCAACACTAGAGTCATTGCATGTGTGTTCTTTTCACAAACCACACATGGATCAACCACTAGAGTCATTGCATTGTGTTATTTCCACAAACAAACATGGATCAACCACTAGAGTCATTGCATGTGTGTTCTTATACTAAAACCAATAGGGATCCACCAGTGGTCATTGCATGTGTGTTCTTTCCACAAACCACACATGGATTGACCACTAGAGTCATTGCATGTGTGTTATTTCCACAAACCAACATGGATCAACCACTAGAGTCATTGCATGTGTGTTCTTATACTAAAACCACAAACTAGTACTAGAGTCGTTGCATGTGTGTTCTTTTCCACAAACCACACATGGATCCACCAGTGGTCATTGTATGTGTGTTCTTTCCACAAACCACATATGGATCAACCAGAGTCATTGCATGTGTGTTCTTTCCACAAACCACACATGGATCAACCACTAGAGTCATTGCATGTTCGTTCTTATACTAAAACCACAAACCAGCACTAGAGTCATTGCATGTGTGTTCTTTTCCACAAACCACACATGGATCCACAAGTGGTCATTGCATGTGTGTTCTTTCCACAAACCACATATGGATCAACCACTAGTCATTGCATGTGTGTTCTTTCCACAAACCACACATCGATCAACCACTAGAGTCATTGCATGTTTGTTCTTATACTAAAACCACAAACCAGCACTAGAGTCATTGCATGTGTCTTCTTTTCCACAAACCACACATGGATCCACAACTAGAGTCATTGCAAGTGTGTTCTTTCCACAAACCACATATGGATCAACCAGAGTCATTGCATGTGTGTTCTTTCCACAAACCACACGTGTGGACCCACTAGAGTCATTGCATGTTTGTTCTTATACTAAAACCACAAACCAGCACAAGAGTCATTGCATGTGTGTTCTTATACTAAAACCAACATGGATCCACCAGTGGTCATTGCATGTGTGTTCTTTCCACAAAAAACACATGGATCAACCACTAGAGTCATTGCATGTGTGTTGTTATACTAAAACCAACACTAGAGTCATTGCATGTGTGTTCTTTCCACAAACCACACATGGATCAACCACTAGAGTCATTGCATGTGTGTTATTTCCACAAACCACACATGGATCAACCACTAGAGTCATTGCATGTGTGTTCTTATACTAAAACCACAAACGAGTACTAGAGTCATTGCATGTGCGTTCTTTTCAACAAACCACACACGGATCCACCAGTGGTCATTGCATGTGTGTTCTTTCCACAAACCACATATGGATCAACCAGAGTCATTGCATGTGTGTTCTTTCCACAAACCACACATGGATCAGCCACTAGAGTCATTGCATGTTTGTTCTTATACTAAAACCAGAAACCAGCACTAGTGTCATTGCATGTGTGTTCTTTTCCACAAACCACACATGGATCCACCAGTGGTCATTGCATGTGTGTTCTTTCCACAAACCACATATGGATCAACCACTAGTCATTGCATGTGTGTTCTTTCCACAAACCACACATGGATCAACCACCAGATTCATTGCATGTTTGTTCTTATACTAAAACCACAAATCATCACTAGAGTCATTGCATGTGTGTTCTTTTCCACAAACCACACATGGATCCACCAGTGGTCATTGCATGTGTGTTCTTTCCACAAACCACATATGGATCAACCACTAGTCATTGCATGTGTGTTCTTTCCACAAACCACACATGGATCAACCACTAGAGTCATTGCATGTTTGTTCTTATACTAAAACCACAAATCATCACTAGAGTCATTGCATGTGTGTTCTTTTCCACAAACCACACATGGATCCACCAGTGGTCATTGTATATGTGTTCTTTCCACAAACCACATATGGATGAACCAGAGTCATTGCATGTGTGTTCTTTCCACAAAGCACACATGGATCAACCACTAGAGTCATTGCATGTTTGTTCTTATACTAAAACCACAAACCAGCACTAGACTCATTGCATGTGTGTTCTTTTCCACAAACCACACATGGATCCAACAGTGGTCATTGCATGTGTGTTCTTTCCACAAACCACATATGGATCAACCACTAGTCATTGCATGTGTGTTCTTTCCGCAAACCACACATCGATCAACCACTAGAGTCATTGCATGTTTGTTCTTATACTAAAACCACAAACTAGCACTAGAGTCATTACATGTGTGTTCTTTTCCACAAACCAAACATGGATCCACCACTAGAGTCATTGCATGTGTGTTATTTCCACAAACCACATATGGATCAACCAGAGTCATTGCATGTGTGTTCTTTCCACAAACCACACGTGTGGACCCACTAGAGTCATTGCATGTTTGTTCTTATACTAAAACCACAAACCAGCACTAGAGTCATTGCATGTTTGTTCTTATACTAAAACCAACATGGATCCACCAGTGGTCATTGCATGTGTGTTCTTTCCACAAACAACACATGGATCAACCACAAGAGTCATTGCATGTGTGTTATTATACTAAAACCAACACTAGATTTATTGCATGTGTGTTCTTTCCACAAACCACACATGGATCAACCACTAGAGTCATTGCATGTGTGTTATTTCCACA
Source organism: Avena sativa (assembly GCA_916181665.1). Lineage (NCBI taxonomy): Eukaryota > Viridiplantae > Streptophyta > Magnoliopsida > Poales > Poaceae > Avena > Avena sativa. Next base: position 464,034,872 of record OV702287.1, read on the forward strand.
AACCACACATGGATCAACCACTAGAGTCATTGCATGTGTATTCTTATACTAAAACCACAAACCAGTACTAGAGTCATTGCATGTGTGTTCTTTTCCACAAACCACACATGGATCCACCAGTGGTCATTGCATGTGTGTTCTTTCCACAAACCACATATGGATCAACCACTAGAGTCATTGCATGTTTGTTCTTATACTAAAACCACAAACCAGCACTAGAGTCATTGCATGTGTGTTCTTTTCCACAAACCACACATGGATCCACCAATGGTCATTGCATGTGTGTTCTTTCCACAAACCACATATGGATCAACCACTAGTCATTGCATGTGTGTTCTTTCCACAAACCACACATGGATCAACCAGTAGAGTCGTTGTATGTTTGTTCTTATGCTAAAACCACAAACCATCACTAGAGTCATTGCATATGTGTTATTTTCTACAAACCACACATGGATCAACCACTAGAGTCATTGCATGTGTGTTATTTCCACAAACAAACATGGATCAACCACTAGAGTCATTGCATGTGTGTTCTTATACTAAAACCAACATGGATCCACCAGTGGTGATTGCATGTGTGTTCTTTCCACAAACCACACATGGATCAACCACTAGAGTCATTGCATGTGTGTTATTTCCACAAACCAACATGGATCAACCACTAGGGTCATTGCATGTATGTTCTTATACTAAAACCACAAACCAGTACTACAGTCATTGCATGTGTGTTCTTTTCCACAAACCACACATGGATCCACCAGTGGTTATTGCATGTGTGTTCTTTCCACAAACCACGTATGGATCAACCAGAGTCATTGCATGTGTGTTCTTTCCACAAACCAGACATGGATCAACCACTAGAGTCATTGCATGTTTGTTCTTATACTAAAACCACAAACCAGCACTAGAGTCATTGCATGTGTGTTCTTTTCCACAAACCACACATGGATCCACCAATGGTCATTGCATGTGTGTTATTTCCACAAACCACATATGGATCAACCACTAGTCACTGCATGTGTGTTCTTTCCACAAACCACACATGGATCAACCAGTAGAGTCGTTGCATGTTTGTTCTTATGCTAAAACCACAAACCATCACTAGAGTCATTGCATGTGTGTTCTTTTCCACAAACCACACATGGATCAACCACTAGAGTCATTGCATGTGTGTTATTTCCACAAACAAACATGGATCAACCACTAGAGTCATTGCATGTGTGTTCTTATACTAAAACCAACATGGATCCACCAGTGGTCATTGCATGTGTGTTCTTATACTAAAACCAACATGGATCCACCAGTGGTCATTGCATGTGTGTTCTTTCCACAAACCACACATGGATCAACCACTAGAGTCATTGCATGTGTGTTCTTTCCACAAACCAAATATGCATCAACCAGTGGTCATTGCATGTGTGTTCTTTCCACAAACCACACATGTGGACCCACTAGAGTCATTGCATGTTTGTTCTTATACTAAAACCACAAACCAGCACAAGAGTCATTGCATGTGTGTTCTTTTCCACAAACCACACATGGATCCACTAGACTCATTGCATGTGTGTTCTTTTCCACAAATAACTTATGGATCAACCAGTGGTCATTGCATGTGTGTTCTTTCCACAAACGACATGTGGACCCATTACAGTCATTGCAATTGTGTTATTTCGACAAACCACACATGGATCAACCACTAGAGTCATTGCATCTGTGTTATTTCCACAAACCACACATGGATCAACCACTAGAGTCATTGTATGTGTGTTCTTATACTAAAACCAACACTAGAGTCATTGCATGTGTGTTCTTTTCACAAACCACACATGGATCAACCCGTAGAGTCATTTCATGTGTGTCATTTCCACAAACCACACATAAATCAACCACTAGAGTCATCGCATGTGTGTTCTTATACTAAAACCAACATGGATCCACCAGTGGTCATTGCATGTGTGTTCTTTCCACAAACCACACATGGATCAACCACTAGAGTCATTGCATGTTTGTTCTTATACTAAAACCACAAACCAGCACTAGAGTCATTGCATGTGTGTTCTTTTCCACAAACCACACATGGATCCACTAGACTCATTGCATGTTTGTTCTTTTCCACAAACAACTTATGGATGAACCAGTGGTCATTGCATTTGTGTTCTTTCCACAAACCACATGTGGACCCATTAGAGTCATTGCATGTGTGTTATTTCCAGGAACCACACATGGATCAACCATTAGAGTCATTGCATATGTGTTATTTACACAAACCACACATGGATCAACCACTAGAGTCATTGCATGTGTGTTCTTATAGTAAAACCAACACTAGAGTCATTGCATGTGTGTTCTTTTCACAAACCACACATGGATCCACCACTAGAGTCATTGCATGTGTGTTATTTCCAGAAACAAACATGGATCAACCACTAGAGTCATTGCATGTGTGTTCTTATACTAAAACCAACATGGATCCACCAGTGGTCATTGCATGTGTGTTCTTTCCACAAACAACACATGGATGAACCACTAGAGTCATTGCATGTGTGTTATTTCCACAAACCAACATGGATCAACCACTAGAGTTATTGCATGTTTGTTCTTATACTAAAACCACAAACCAGCACTAGAGTCATTGCATGTGTGTTCTTTTCCACAAACCACACATGGATCCACCACTAGAGTCATTGCATGTGTGTTCTTTCCAGAAACCACATATGGATCAACCACTAGTCATTGCATGTGTGTTCTTTCCACAAACCACACATGGATCAACCACCAGAGTCATTGCATGTTTGTTCTTATACTAAAACCACAAATCATCTCTAGAGTCATTGCATGTGTGTTCTTTTCCACAAACCACACATGGATCCACCAGTGGTCATTGCATGTGTGTTCTTTCCACAAACCACATATGGATCAACCACTAGTCATTGCATGTGTGTTCTTTCCACAAACCACACATGGATCAACCACTAGAGTCATTGCATGTTTGTTCTTATACTAAAACCACAAACCAGCACTAGAGTCATTGCATGTGTGTTCTTTTCCACAAACCACACATGGATCCACTAGACTCATTGCATGTTTGTTCTTTTCCACAAACAACTTATGGATGAACCAGTGGTCATTGCATTTGTGTTCTTTCCACAAACCACATGTGGACCCATTAGAGTCATTGCATGTGTGTTATTTCCAGGAACCACACATGGATCAACCATTAGAGTCATTGCATATGTGTTATTTACACAAACCACACATGGATCAACCACTAGAGTCATTGCATGTGTGTTCTTATAGTAAAACCAACACTAGAGTCATTGCATGTGTGTTCTTTTCACAAACCACACATGGATCCACCACTAGAGTCATTGCATGTGTGTTATTTCCAGAAACAAACATGGATCAACCACTAGAGTCATTGCATGTGTGTTCTTATACTAAAACCAACATGGATCCACCAGTGGTCATTGCATGTGTGTTCTTTCCACAAACAACACATGGATGAACCACTAGAGTCATTGCATGTGTGTTATTTCCACAAACCAACATGGATCAACCACTAGAGTTATTGCATGTTTGTTCTTATACTAAAACCACAAACCAGCACTAGAGTCATTGCATGTGTGTTCTTTTCCACAAACCACACATGGATCCACCACTAGAGTCATTGCATGTGTGTTCTTTCCAGAAACCACATATGGATCAACCACTAGTCATTGCATGTGTGTTCTTTCCACAAACCACACATGGATCAACCACCAGAGTCATTGCATGTTTGTTCTTATACTAAAACCACAAATCATCACTAGAGTCATTGCATGTGTGTTCTTTTCCACAAACCACACATGGATCCACCAGTGGTCATTGCATGTGTGTTCTTTCCACAAACCACATATGGATCAACCACTAGTCATTGCATGTGTGTTCTTTCCACAAACCACACATGGATCAACCACTAGAGTCATTGCATGTTTGTTCTTATACTAAAACCACAAATCATCACTAGAGTCATTGCATGTGTGTTCTTTTCCACAAACCACACATGGATCCACCAGTGGTCATTGCATGTGTGTTCTTTCCACAAACCACATATGGATCAACCAGAGTCATTGCATGTGTGTTCTTTCCACAAACCACACATGGATCAACCACTGGAGTCATTGCATGTTTGTTCTTATACTAAAACCAACATGGATCCACCAGTGGTCATTGCATGTGTGTTCTTATACTAAAACCAACATGGATCCACCAGTGGTCATTGCATGTGTGTTCTTTCCACAAACCACACATGGATCAACCACTAGAGTCATTGCATGTGTGTTCTTTCCACAAACCAAATATGCATCAACCAGTGGTCATTGCATGTGTGTTCTTTCCACAAACCACACATGTGGACCCACTAGAGTCATTGCATGTTTGTTCTTATACTAAAACCACAAACCAGCACAAGAGTCATTGCATGTGTGTTCTTTTCCACAAACCACACATGGATCCACTAGACTCATTGCATGTGTGTTCTTTTCCACAAATAACTTATGGATCAACCAGTGGTCATTGCATGTGTGTTCTTTCCACAAACGACATGTGGACCCATTACAGTCATTGCAATTGTGTTATTTCGACAAACCACACATGGATCAACCACTAGAGTCATTGCATCTGTGTTATTTCCACAAACCACACATGGATCAACCACTAGAGTCATTGTATGTGTGTTCTTATACTAAAACCAACACTAGAGTCATTGCATGTGTGTTCTTTTCACAAACCACACATGGATCAACCCGTAGAGTCATTTCATGTGTGTCATTTCCACAAACCACACATAAATCAACCACTAGAGTCATCGCATGTGTGTTCTTATACTAAAACCAACATGGATCCACCAGTGGTCATTGCATGTGTGTTCTTTCCACAAACCACACATGGATCAACCACTAGAGTCATTGCATGTTTGTTCTTATACTAAAACCACAAACCAGCACTAGAGTCATTGCATGTGTGTTCTTTTCCACAAACCACACATGGATCCACTAGACTCATTGCATGTTTGTTCTTTTCCACAAACAACTTATGGATGAACCAGTGGTCATTGCATTTGTGTTCTTTCCACAAACCACATGTGGACCCATTAGAGTCATTGCATGTGTGTTATTTCCAGGAACCACACATGGATCAACCATTAGAGTCATTGCATATGTGTTATTTACACAAACCACACATGGATCAACCACTAGAGTCATTGCATGTGTGTTCTTATAGTAAAACCAACACTAGAGTCATTGCATGTGTGTTCTTTTCACAAACCACACATGGATCCACCACTAGAGTCATTGCATGTGTGTTATTTCCAGAAACAAACATGGATCAACCACTAGAGTCATTGCATGTGTGTTCTTATACTAAAACCAACATGGATCCACCAGTGGTCATTGCATGTGTGTTCTTTCCACAAACAACACATGGATGAACCACTAGAGTCATTGCATGTGTGTTATTTCCACAAACCAACATGGATCAACCACTAGAGTTATTGCATGTTTGTTCTTATACTAAAACCACAAACCAGCACTAGAGTCATTGCATGTGTGTTCTTTTCCACAAACCACACATGGATCCACCACTAGAGTCATTGCATGTGTGTTCTTTCCAGAAACCACATATGGATCAACCACTAGTCATTGCATGTGTGTTCTTTCCACAAACCACACATGGATCAACCACCAGAGTCATTGCATGTTTGTTCTTATACTAAAACCACAAATCATCTCTAGAGTCATTGCATGTGTGTTCTTTTCCACAAACCACACATGGATCCACCAGTGGTCATTGCATGTGTGTTCTTTCCACAAACCACATATGGATCAACCACTAGTCATTGCATGTGTGTTCTTTCCACAAACCACACATGGATCAACCACTAGAGTCATTGCATGTTTGTTCTTATACTAAAACCACAAACCAGCACTAGAGTCATTGCATGTGTGTTCTTTTCCACAAACCACACATGGATCCACTAGACTCATTGCATGTTTGTTCTTTTCCACAAACAACTTATGGATGAACCAGTGGTCATTGCATTTGTGTTCTTTCCACAAACCACATGTGGACCCATTAGAGTCATTGCATGTGTGTTATTTCCAGGAACCACACATGGATCAACCATTAGAGTCATTGCATATGTGTTATTTACACAAACCACACATGGATCAACCACTAGAGTCATTGCATGTGTGTTCTTATAGTAAAACCAACACTAGAGTCATTGCATGTGTGTTCTTTTCACAAACCACACATGGATCCACCACTAGAGTCATTGCATGTGTGTTATTTCCAGAAACAAACATGGATCAACCACTAGAGTCATTGCATGTGTGTTCTTATACTAAAACCAACATGGATCCACCAGTGGTCATTGCATGTGTGTTCTTTCCACAAACAACACATGGATGAACCACTAGAGTCATTGCATGTGTGTTATTTCCACAAACCAACATGGATCAACCACTAGAGTTATTGCATGTTTGTTCTTATACTAAAACCACAAACCAGCACTAGAGTCATTGCATGTGTGTTCTTTTCCACAAACCACACATGGATCCACCACTAGAGTCATTGCATGTGTGTTCTTTCCAGAAACCACATATGGATCAACCACTAGTCATTGCATGTGTGTTCTTTCCACAAACCACACATGGATCAACCACCAGAGTCATTGCATGTTTGTTCTTATACTAAAACCACAAATCATCACTAGAGTCATTGCATGTGTGTTCTTTTCCACAAACCACACATGGATCCACCAGTGGTCATTGCATGTGTGTTCTTTCCACAAACCACATATGGATCAACCACTAGTCATTGCATGTGTGTTCTTTCCACAAACCACACATGGATCAACCACTAGAGTCATTGCATGTTTGTTCTTATACTAAAACCACAAATCATCACTAGAGTCATTGCATGTGTGTTCTTTTCCACAAACCACACATGGATCCACCAGTGGTCATTGTATATGTGTTCTTTCCACAAACCACATATGGATGAACCAGAGTCATTGCATGTGTGTTCTTTCCACAAAGCACACATGGATCAACCACTAGAGTCATTGCATGTTTGTTCTTATACTAAAACCACAAACCAGCACTAGAGTCATTGCATGTGTATTCTTATACTAAAACCAACATGGAAGCACCAGAGGTCATTGCATGTGTGTTCTTTCCACAAACCACACATGGATCAACCACTAGAGTCATTGCATGTGTGTTCTTATACTAAAACCAACACTAGAGTCATTGCATGTGTGTTCTTTCCAGAAACCAGACATGGATCAACCACTAGAGTCATTGCATGTTTGTTCTTATACTAAAACCACAAACCAGCACTAGAGTCATTGCATGTGTGTTCTTTTCCACAAACCACACATTGATCCACCAATGGTCATTGCATGAGTGTTATTTCCACAAACCACATATGGATCAACCACTAGTCACTGCATGTGTGTTCTTTCCACAAACCACACATGGATCAACCAGTAGAGTCGTTGCATGTTTGTTCTTATGCTAAAACCACAAACCATCACTAGAGTCATTGCATGTGTGTTCTTTTCCACAAACCACACATGGATCAACCACTAGAGTCATTGCATGTGTGTTATTTCCACAAACAAACATGGATCAACCACTAGAGTCATTGCATGTGTGTTCTTATACTAAAACCAACATGGATCCACCAGTGGTCATTGCATGTGTGTTCTTATACTAAAACCAACATGGATCCACCAGTGGTCATTGCATGTGTGTTCTTTCCACAAACCACACATGGATCAACCACTAGAGTCATTGCATGTGTGTTCTTTCGACAAACCAAATATGCATCAACCAGTGGTCATTGCATGTGTGTTCCTTCCACAAACCACACATGTGGACCCACTAGAGTCATTGCATGTTTGTTCTTATACTAAAACCACAAACCAGCACAAGAGTCATTGCATGTGTGTTCTTTTCCACAAACCACACATGGATCCACTAGACTCATTGCATGTGTGTTCTTTTCCACAAATAACTTATGGATCAACCAGTGGTCATTGCACGTGTGTTCTTTCCACAAACGACATGTGGACCCATTACAGTCATTGCAATTGTGTTATTTCGACAAACCACACATGGATCAACCACTAGAGTCATTGCCTCTGTGTTATTTCCACAAACCACACATGGATCAACCACTAGAGTAATTGTATGTGTGTTCTTATACTAAAACCAACACTAGAGTCATTGCATGTGTGTTGTTTTCACAAACCACACATGGATCAACCCGTAGAGTCATTTCATGTGTGTTATTTCCACAAACCACACATGGATCAACCACTAGAGTCATCGCATGTGTGTTCTTATACTAAAACCAACATGGATCCACCAGTGGTCATTGCATGTGTGTTCTTTCCACAAACCACACATGGATCAACCACTAGAGTCATTGCATGTTTGTTCTTATACTAAAACCACAAACAAGCACTAGAGTCATTGCATGTGTGTTCTTTTCCACAAACCACACATGGATCCACTAGACTCATTGCATGTTTGTTCTTTTCCACAAACAACTTATGGATGAACCAGAGTCATTGCATGTGTGTTCTTTCCACAAACCACACATGGATCAACCACTAGAGTCATTGCATGTTTGTTCTTATACTAAAACCACAAACCAGCACTAGAGTCATTGCATGTGTGTTCTTTTCCACAAACCACACATGGATCCACCAGTGGTCATTGCATGTGTGTTCTTTCCACAAACCACATATGGATCAACCACTAGTCATTGCATGTGTGTTCTTTCCACAAACCACACATGGATCAACCACTAGAGTCATTGCATGTTTGTTCTTATACTAAAACCGCAAACCAGCACTACAGTCATTGCATGTGTGTTCTTTTCTACAAACCACACATGGATCCACCAGTGGTCATTGCATGTGTGTTCTTTCCACAAACCACATATGGATCAACCAGAGTCATTGCATGTGTGTTCTTTCCACAAACCACACATGTGGACCCACTAGAGTCATTGCATGTTTGTTCTTATACTAAAACCACAAACGAGTACTAGAGTCATTGCATGTGTGTTCTTTTACACAAACCACACATGGATCCACCAGTGGTCATTGCATGTGTGTTCTTTCCACAAACCACATATGGATCAACCAGAGTCATTGCATGTGTGTTCTTTCCACAAACCACACATGGATCAACCACTAGAGTCATTGCATGTTTGTTTTTATAGTAAAACCACAAACCAGCACTAGAGTCATTGCATGTGTGTTCTTTTCCACAAACCACACATGGATCCACCAGTGGTCATTGCATGTGTGTTCTTTCCAAAAACCACATATGGATCAACCACTAGTCATTGCATGTGTGTTCTTTCCACAAACCACACATGGATCAACCACTAGAGTCATTGCATGTTCGTTCTTATACTAAAACCACAAACCAGCACTAGAGTCATTGCATGTGTGTTCTTTTCCACAAACCACACATGGATCCACCACTAGAGTCATTGCATGTGTGTTCTTTCCACAAACCACACATGTGGACGCACTAGAGTCATTGCATGTTTGTTCTTATACTAAAACCACAAACCAGCACTAGAGTCATTGCATGTGTTTTCTCTTCCACAAACCACACATGGATCCACCAATGGTCATTGCATGTGTGTTCTTTCCACAAACCACATATGGATCAACCACTAGTCATTGCATGTGTGTTCTTTCCACAAACCACACATGGATCAACCAGTAGAGTTGTTGTATGTTTGTTCTTATGCTAAAACCACAAACCATCACTAGAGTCATTGCATGTGTGTTCTTTTCCACAAACCACACATGGATCAACCACTAGAGTCATTGCATGTGTGTTATTTCCACAAACAAACATGGATCAACCACTAGAGTCATTGCATGTGTGTTCTTATACTAAAACCAACATGGATCCACCAGTGGTCATTGCATGTGTGTTCTTTCCACAAACCACACATGGATCAACCACTAGAGTCATTGCATGTGTGTTATTTCCACAAACCAACATGGATCAACCACTAGAGTCATTGCATGTATGTTCTTATACTAAACCACAAACCAGTACTAGAGTCATTGCATGTATGTTCTTATACTAAAACCACAAACCAGTACTAGAGTCATTGCATGTGTGTTCTTTTTCACAAACCACACATGGATCCACTAGTGGTCATTGCATGTGTGTTCATTCCACAAACCACATATGGATCAACCAGAGTCATTGCATGTGTGTTCTTTCCACAAACCACACATGGATCAACCACTAGAGTCATTGCATGTTTGTTCTTATACTAAAACCACAAACCAGCACTAGAGTCATTGCATGTGTGTTCTTTTACACAAACTACACATGGATCCACCAATGGTCATTGCATGTGTGTTCTTTCCACAAACCACATATGGATCAACCACTAGTCATTGCATGTGTGTTCTTTCCACAAACCACACATGGATCAACCAGTAGAGTCGTTGCATGTTTGTTCTTATGCTAAAACCACAAACCATCACTAGAGTCATTGCATGTGTGTTCTTTTCCACAAACCACACATGGATCAACCACTAGAGTCATTGCATGTGTGTTATTTCCACAAACAAACATGGATCAACCACTAGAGTCATTGCATGTGTGTTCTTATACTAAAACCAACATGGATCCACCAGTGGTCATTGCATGTGTGTTCTTTCCACAAACCACACATGGATCAACCACTAGAGTCAATGCATGTGTGTTCTTATACTAAAACCAACACTAGAGTCATTGCATGTGTGTTCTTATACTAAAACCAACACTAGAGTCATTGCATGTGTGTTCTTTCCACAAACCACACGTGTGGACCCACTAGAGTCATTGCATGTTTGTTCTTATACTAAAACCACAAACCAGCACGAGAGTCATTGCATGTGTGTTCTTATACTAAAACCAACATGGACCCACCAGTGGTCATTGCATGTGTGTTCTTTCCACAAACAGCACATGGATCAACCACTAGAGTCATTGCATGTGTGTTATTATACTAAAACCAACACTAGAGTCATTGCATGTGTGTTCTTTCCACAAACCACACATGGATCAACCACTAGAGTCATTGCATGTGTGTTATTTCCACAAACCACACATGGATCAACCACTAGAGTCATTGCATGTGTGTTCTTATACTAAAACCACAAACCAGTACTAGAGTCATTTCATGTGTGTTCTTTTCCACAAACCACACACGGATCCACCAGTGGTCAATGCATGTGTGTTCTTTCCACAAACCACATATGGATCAACCACTAGTCATTGCATGTGTGTTCTTTCCACAAACCACACATGGATCAACCACTAGAGTCATTGCATGTTTGTTCTTATACTAAAACCACAAATCATCACTAGATTCATTGCATGTGTGTTCTTTTCCACAAATCACACATGGATCCACCAGTGGTCATTGCATGTGTTTTCTTTCCACAAACCACATATGGATCAACCACTAGTCATTGCATGTGTGTTCTTTCCACAAACCACACATGGATCAACCACTAGAGTCATTGCATGTTTGTTCTTATACTAAAACCACAAATCATCACTAGATTCATTGCATGTGTGTTCTTTTCCACAAATCACACATGGATCCACCAGTGGTCATTGCATGTGTTTTCTTTCCACAAACCACATATGGATCAACCACTAGTCATTGCATGTGTGTTCTTTCCACAAACCACACATGGATCAACCACTAGAGTCATTGCATGTGTGTTCTAATACTAAAACCAACACTAGAGTCATTGCATGTGTGTTCTTTTCACAAACCACACATGGATCAACCACTAGAGTCATTGCATTGTGTTATTTACACAAACAAACATGGATCAACCACTAGAGTCATTGCATGTGTGTTCTTATACTAAAACCAACAGGGATCCACCAGTGGTCATTGCATGTGTGTTCTTTCCACAAACCACACATGGATTGACCACTAGAGTCATTGCATGTGTGTTATTTCCACAAACCAACATTTATCAACCACTAGAGTCATTGCATGTGTGTTCTTATACTAAAACACAAACTAGTACTAGAGTCATTGCATGTGTGCTCTTTTCCACAAACCACACATGGATCCACCAGTGGTCATTGTATGTGTGTTCTTTCCACAAACCACATATGGATCAAACAGAGTCATTACATGTGTGTTCTTTCCACAAACCACACATGGATCAACCACTAGAGTCATTGCATGTTTGTTCTTATACTAAAACCACAAACCAGCACTAGAGTCATTGCATGTGTGTTCTTTTCCACAAACCACACATGGATCCACCAATGGTCATTGCATGTGTCTTCTTTCCACAAACCACATATGGATCAACCACTAGTCATTGCATGTGTGTTCTTTCCACAAACCACACATCGATCAACCACTAGAGTCATTGCATGTTTGTTCTTATACTAAAACCACAAACCAGCACTAGAGTAATTGCATGTGTGTTCTTTTCCACAAACCACACATGGATCCACCACTAGAGTCATTGCATGTGTGTTCTTTCCACAAACCACACGTGTGGACCCACTAGAGTCATTGCATGTTTGTTCTTATACTAAACCACAAACCAACACTAGAGTCATTGCATGTGTGTTCTTATACTAAAACCAACATGGATCCACCAGTGGTCATTGCATGTGTGTTCTTTCCACAAACAACACATGGATCAAGCACTAGAGTCATTGCATGTGTGTTATTATACTAAAACCAACACTAGAGTCATTGCATGTGTGTTCTTTCCACAAACCACACATGGATTAACCACTAGAGTCATTGCATGTGTGTTATTTCCACAAACCACACATGGATCAACCACTAGAGTCATTGCATGTGTGTTGTTATACTAAAATCACAAACCAGTACTAGAGTCATTGCATGTGTGTTCTTTTCCACAAACCACACATGGATGCACCAGTGGTCATTGCATGTGTGTTCTTTCCACAAACCACATATGGATCAACCAGAGTCATTGCATGTGTGTTCTTTCCACAAACCACACATGGATCAACCACTAGAGTCATTGCATGTTTCTTCTTATACTAAAACCACAAACCAGCACTAGACTCATTGCATGTGTGTTCTTTTCCACAAAGCACACATGAATCCACCAGTGGTTATTGCATGTGTGTTCTTTCCACAAACCACATATGGATCAACCACTAGTCATTGCATGTGTGTTCTTTCCAGAAAACACACATGGATCAACCACTAGAGTCATTGCATGTTTGTTCTTATACTAAAACCACAAATCATCACTAGAGTCATTGCATGTGTGTTCTTTTCCACAAACCACACATGGATCCACCAGTGGTCATTGCATGTGTGTTCTTTCCACAAACCACATATGGATCAACCACTAGTCATTGCATGTGTGTTCTTTCCACAAACCACACATCGATAACCCACTATAGTCATTGCATGTGTGTTCTAATACTAAAACCAACACTAGAGTCATTGCATGTGTGTTCTTTTCACAAACCACACATGGATCAACCACTAGAGTCATTGCATTGTGTTATTTCCACAAACAAACATGGATCAACCACTAGATTCATTGCATGTGTGTTCTTATACTAAAACCAATAGGGATCCACCAGTGGTCATTGCATGTGTGTTCTTTCCACAAACCACACATGGATTGACCACTAGAGTCATTGCATGTGTGTTATTTCCACAAACCAACATGGATCAACCACTAGAGTCATTGCATGTGTGTTCTTATACTAAAACCACAAACTAGTACTAGAGTCGTTGCATGTGTGTTCTTTTCCACAAACCACACATGGATCCACCAGTGGTCATTGTATGTGTGTTCTTTCCACAAACCACATATGGATCGACCAGAGTCATTACATGTGTGTTATTTCCACAAACCAACATGGATCAACCACTAGAGTCATTGCATGTGTGTTCTTATACTAAAACCACAAACTAGTACTAGAGTCGTTGCATGTGTGTTCTTTTCCACAAACCACACATGGATCCACCAGTGGTCATTGTATGTGTGTTCTTTCCACAAACCACATATGGATCAACCAGGGTCATTACATGTGTGTTCTTTCCACAAACCACACATGGATCAACCACTAGAGTCATTGCATGTTTGTTCTTATACTAAAACCACAAACCAGCACTAGAGTCATTGCATGTGTGTTCTTTTCCACAAACCACACATGGATCCACCAATGGTCATTGCATGTGTCTTCTTTCCACAAACCACATATGGATCAACCACTAGTCATTGCATGTGTGTTCTTTCCAGAAACCACACATCGATCAACCACTAGAGTCATTGCATGTTTGTTCTTATACTAAAACCACAAACCAGCACTAGAGTCATTGCATGTGTGTTCTTTTCCACAAACCACACATGGATCCACCACTAGAGTCATTGCATGTGTGTTCTTTCCACAAACCACACGTGTGGACCCACTAGAATCATTGCATGTTTGTTCTTATACTAAAACCACAAACCAACACTAGAGTCATTGCATGTGTGTTCTTATACTAAAACCAACATGGATCCACCAGTGGTCATTGCATGTGTGTTCTTTCCACAAACAACACATGGATCAAGCACTAGAGTCATTGCATGTGTGTTATTATACTAAAACCAACACTAGAGTCATTGCATGTGTGTTCTTTCCACAAACCACACATGGATTAACCACTAGAGTCATTGCATGTGTGTTATTTCCACAAACCACACATGGATCAACCACTAGAGTCATTGCATGTGTGTTGTTATACTAAAACCACAAACCAGTACTAGAGTCATTGCATGTGTGTTCTTTTCCACAAACCACACATGGATGCACCAGTGGTCATTGCATGTGTGTTCTTTCCACAAACCACATATGGATCAACCAGAGTCATTGCATGTGTGTTCTTTCCACAAACCACACATGGATCAACCACTAGAGTCATTGCATGTTTCTTCTTATACTAAAACCACAAACCAGCACTAGACTCATTGCATGTGTGTTCTTTTCCACAAAGCACACATGAATCCACCAGTGGTCATTGCATGTGTGTTCTTTCCACAAACCACATATGGATCAACCACTAGTCATTGCATGTGTGTTCTTTCCACAAACCACACATGGATCAACCACTAGAGTCATTGCATGTTTGTTCTTATACTAAAACCACAAATCATCACTAGAGTCATTGCATGTGTGTTCTTTTCCACAAACCACACATGGATCCACCAGTGGTCATTGCATGTGTGTTCTTTCCACAAACCACATATGGATCAACCACTAGTCATTGCATGTGTGTTCTTTCCACAAACCACACATGGATAACCCACTATAGTCATTGCATGTGTGTTCTAATACTAAAACCAACACTAGAGTCATTGCATGTGTGTTCTTTTCACAAACCACACATGGATCAACCACTAGAGTCATTGCATTGTGTTATTTCCACAAACAAACATGGATCAACCACTAGAGTCATTGCATGTTTGTTCTTATACTAAAACCAATAGGGATCCACCAGTGGTCACTGCATGTGTGTTCTTTCCACCAACCACACATGGATTGACCACTAGAGTCATTGCATGTGTGTTATTTCCACAAACCAACATGGATCAACCACTAGAGTCATTGCATGTGTGTTCTTATACTAAAACCACAAACTAGTACTAGAGTCGTTGCATGTGTGTTCTTTTCCACAAACCACACATGGATCCACCAGTGGTCATTGTATGTGTGTTCTTTCCACAAACCACATATGGATCAACCAGAGTTATTGCATGTGTGTTCTTTCCACAAACCACACATGGATCAACCACTAGAGTCATTGCATGTTCGTTCTTATACTAAAACCACAAACCAGCACTAGAGTCATTGCATGTGTGTTCTTTTCCACAAACCACACATGGATCCACAAGTGGTCATTGCATGTGTGTTCTTTCCACAAACCACATATGGATCAACCACTAGTCATTGCATGTGTGTTCTTTCCACAAACCACACATCGATCAACCACTAGAGTCATTGCATGTTTGTTCTTATACTAAAACCACAAACCAGCACTAGAGTCATTGCATGTGTCTTCTTTTCCACAAACCACACATGGATCCACAACTAGAGTCATTGCATGTGTGTTCTTTCCACAAACCACATATGGATCAACCAGAGTCATTGCATGTGTGTTCTTTCCACAAACCACACGTGTGGACCCACTAGAGTCATTGCATGTTTGTTCTTATACTAAAACCACAAACCAGCACAAGAGTCATTGCATGTGTGTTCTTATACTAAAACCAACATGGATCCACCAGTGGTCATTGCATGTGTGTTCTTTCCACAAAAAACACATGGATCAACCACTAGAGTCATTGCATGTGTGTTGTTATACTAAAACCAACACTAGAGTCATTGCATGTGTGTTCTTTCCACAAACCACACATGGATCAACCACTAGAGTCATTGCATGTGTGTTATTTCCACAAACCACACATGGATCAACCACTAGAGTCATTGCATGTGTGTTCTTATACAAAAACCACAAACGAGTACTAGAGTCATTGCATGTGCGTTCTTTTCCACAAACCACACATGGATCCACCAGTGGTCATTGCATGTGTGTTCTTTTCCACAAACCACACATGGATCCACCAGTGGTCATTGCATGTGTGTTCTTTCCACAAACCACATATGGATCAATCAGAGTCATTGCATGTGTGTTCTTTCCACAAACCACACATGGATCAACCACGGGAGTCATTGCATGTGTGTTATTTCCACAAACCACACATGGATCAACCACTAGAGTCATTGCATGTGTGTTCTTATACTAAAACCACAAACCAGTACTAGAGTCATTTCATGTGTGTTCTTTTCCACAAACCACACACGGATCCAATAGTGGTCAATGCATGTGTGTTCTTTCCACAAACCACATATGGATCAACCAGAGTCATTGCATGTGTGTTCTTTCCCCAAACCACACATGGATCAACCACTAGAGTCATTGCATGTGTGTTCTTATACTAAAACCACAAACTAGTACTAGAGTCGTTGCATGTGTGTTCTTTTCCACAAACCACACATGGATCCACCAGTGGTCATTGTATGTGTGTTCTTTCCACAAACCACATATGGATCAACCAGAGTCGTTGCATGTGTGTTCTTTCCACAAACCACACATGGATCAACCACTAGAGTCATTGCATGTTCGTTCTTATACTAAAACCACAAACCAGCACTAGAGTCATTGCATGTGTGTTCTTTTCCACAAACCACACATGGATCCACAAGTGGTCATTGCATGTGTGTTCTTTCCACAAACCACATATGGATCAACCACTAGTCATTGCATGTGTGTTCTTTCCACAAACCACACATCGATCAACCACTAGAGTCATTGCATGTTTGTTCTTATACTAAAACCACAAACCAGCACTAGAGTCATTGCATGTGTCTTCTTTTCCACAAACCACACATGGATCCACAACTAGAGTCATTGCATGTGTGTTCTTTCCACAAACCACATATGGATCAACCAGAGTCATTGCATGTGTGTTCTTTCCACAAACCACACGTGTGGACCCACTAGAGTCATTGCATGTTTGTTCTTATACTAAAACCACAAACCAGCACAAGAGTCATTGCATGTGTGTTCTTATACTAAAACCAACATGGATCCACCAGTGGTCATTGCATGTGTGTTCTTTCCACAAAAAACACATGGATCAACCACTAGAGTCATTGCATGTGTGTTGTTATACTAAAACCAACACTAGAGTCATTGCATGTGTGTTCTTTCCACAAACCACACATGGATCAACCACTAGAGTCATTGCATGTGTGTTATTTCCACAAACCACACATGGATCAACCACTAGAGTCATTGCATGTGTGTTCTTATACTAAAACCACAAACGAGTACTAGAGTCATTGCATGTGCGTTCTTTTCCACAAACCACACATGGATCCACCAGTGGTCATTGCATGTGTGTTCTTTTCCACAAACCACACATGGATCCACCAGTGGTCATTGCATGTGTGTTCTTTCCACAAACCACATATGGATCAATCAGAGTCATTGCATGTGTGTTCTTTCCACAAACCACACATGGATCAACCACGGGAGTCATTGCATGTGTGTTATTTCCACAAACCACACATGGATCAACCACTAGAGTCATTGCATGTGTGTTCTTATACTAAAACCACAAACCAGTACTAGAGTCATTTCATGTGTGTTCTTTTCCACAAACCACACACGGATCCAATAGTGGTCAATGCATGTGTGTTCTTTCCACAAACCACGTATGGATCAACCAGAGTCATTGCATGTGTGTTCTTTCCCCAAACCACACATGGATCAACCACTAGAGTCATTGCATGTGTGTTCTTATACTAAAACCACAAACTAGTACTAGAGTCGTTGCATGTGTGTTCTTTTCCACAAACCACACATGGATCCACCAGTGGTCATTGTATGTGTGTTCTTTCCACAAACCACATATGGATCAACCAGAGTCATTGCATGTGTGTTCTTTCCACAAACCACACATGGATCAACCACTAGAGTCATTGCATGTTCGTTCTTATACTAAAACCACAAACCAGCACTAGAGTCATTGCATGTGTGTTCTTTTCCACAAACCACACATGGATCCACAAGTGGTCATTGCATGTGTGTTCTTTCCACAAACCACATATGGATCAACCACTAGTCATTGCATGTGTGTTCTTTCCACAAACCACACATCGATCAACCACTAGTCATTGCATGTTTGTTCTTATACTAAAACCACAAACCAGCACTAGAGTCATTGCATGTGTATTCTTTTCCACAAACCACACATGGATCCACAACTAGAGTCATTGCATGTGTGTTCTTTCCACAAACCACATATGGATCAACCAGAGTCATTGCATGTGTGTTCTTTCCACAAACCACACGTGTGGACCCACTAAAGTCATTGCATGTTTGTTCTTATACTAAAACCACAAACCAGCACAAGAGTCATTGCATGTGTGTTCTTATACTAAAACCAACATGGATCCACTAGTGGTCATTGCATGTGTGTTCTTTCCACAAAAAACACATGGATCAACCACTAGAGTCATTGCATGTGTGTTGTTATACTAAAACCAACACTAGAGTCATTGCATGTGTGTTCTTTCCACAAACCACACATGGATCAACCACTAGAGTCATTGCATGTGTGTTATTTCCACAAACCACACATGGATCAACCACTAGAGTCATTGCATGTGTGTTCTTATACTAAAACCACAAACGAGTACTAGAGTCATTGCATGTGCGTTCTTTTCCACAAACCACACATGGATCCACCAGTGGTCATTGCATGTGTGTTCTTTTCCACAAACCACACATGGATCCACCAGTGGTCATTGCATGTGTGTTCTTTCCACAAACCACATATGGATCAATCAGAGTCATTGCATGTGTGTTCTTTCCACAAACCACACATGGATCAACCACGGGAGTCATTGCATGTGTGTTATTTCCACAAACCACACATGGATCAACCACTAGAGTCATTGCATGTGTGTTCTTATACTAAAACCACAAACCAGTACTAGAGTCATTTCATGTGTGTTCTTTTCCACAAACCACACACGGATCCAATAGTGGTCAATGCATGTGTGTTCTTTCCACAAACCACATATGGATCAACCAGAGTCATTGCATGTGTGTTCTTTCCCCAAACCACACATGGATCAACCACTAGAGTCATTGCATGTTTGTTCTTATACTAAAACCACAAACCAGCACTAGAGTCATTGCATGTGTGTTCTTTTCCACAAACCACACATGGATCCACCAGTGGTCATTGCATGTGTGTTCTTTCCACAAACCACATATGGATCAACCAGAGTCATTACATGTGTGTTCTTTCCACAAACCACACATGGATCAACCACTAGAGTCATTGCATGTTTGTTCTTATACTAAAACCACAAACCAGCACTAGAGTGATTGCATGTGTGTTCTTATACTAAAACCAACATGGATCCACCGTGGTCATTGCATGTGTGTTCTTTCCACAAACCACATATGGATCAACCACTAGTCATTGCATGTGTGTTCTTTCCACAAACCACACATGGATCAACCACTAGAGTCATTGCATATTTGTTCTTATACTAAAACCACAAATCACCACTAGAGTCATTGCATGAGTGTTCTTTCCCACAAACCACACATGGATCCACCAGTGGTCATTGCATTTGTGTTCTTTCCACAAACCACATATGGATCAACCACTAGTCATTGCATGTGTGTTCTTTCCACAAACCAGACATGGATCAACCACTAGAGTCAATGCATGTGTGTTCTTATACTAAAACCAACACTAGAGTCATTGCATGTGTGTTCTTATACTAAAACCAACACTAGAGTCATTGCATGTGTGTTCTTTCCACAAACCACACGTGTGGACCCACTAGAGTCATTGCATGTTTGTTCTTATACTAAAACCACAAACCAGCACGAGAGTCATTGCATGTGTGTTCTTATACTAAAACCAACATGGACCCACCAGTGGTCATTGCATGTGTGTTCTTTCCACAAACAGCACATGGATCAACCACTAGAGTCATTGCATGTGTGTTATTATACTAAAACCAACACTAGAGTCATTGCATGTGTGTTCTTTCCACAAACCACACATGGATCAACCACTAGAGTCATTGCATGTGTGTTATTTCCACAAACCACACATGGATCAACCACTAGAGTCATTGCATGTGTGTTCTTATACTAAAACCACAAACCAGTACTAGAGTCATTTCATGTGTGTTCTTTTCCACAAACCACACACGGATCCAATAGTGGTCAATGCATGTGTGTTCTTTCCACAAACCACATATGGATCAACCAGAGTCATTGCATGTGTGTTCTTTCCCCAAACCACACATGGATCAACCACTAGAGTCATTGCATGTTTGTTCTTATACTAAAACCACAAACCAGCACTAGAGTCATTGCATGTGTGTTCTTTTCCACAAACCACACATGGATCCACCAGTGGTCATTGCATGTGTGTTCTTTCCACAAACCACATATGGATCAACCACTAGTCATTGCATGTGTGTTCTTTCCACAAACCACACATGGATCAACCACTAGAGTCATTGCATGTTTGTTCTTATACTAAAACCACAAATCATCACTAGATTCATTGCATGTGTGTTCTTTTCCACAAACCACACATGGATCCACCAGTGGTCATTGCATGTGTTTTCTTTCCACAAACCACATATGGATCAACCACTAGTCATTGCATGTGTGTTCTTTCCACAAACCACACATGGATCAACCACTAGAGTCATTGCATGTGTGTTCTAATACTAAAACCAACACTAGAGTCATTGCATGTGTGTTCTTTTCACAAACCACACATGGATCAACCACTAGAGTCATTGCATTGTGTTATTTACACAAACAAACATGTATCAACCACTAGAGTCATTGCATGTGTGTTCTTATACTAAAACCAACAGGGATCCACCAGTGGTCATTGCATGTGTGTTCTTTCCACAAACCACACATGGATTGACCACTAGAGTCATTGCATGTGTGTTATTTCCACAAACCAACATTTATCAACCACTAGAGTCATTGCATGTGTGTTCTTATACTAAAACACAAACTAGTACTAGAGTCATTGCATGTGTGTTCTTTTCCACAAACCACACATGGATCCACCAGTGGTCATTGTATGTGTGTTCTTTCCACAAACCACATATGGATCAACCAGAGTCATTACATGTGTGTTCTTTCCACAAACCACACATGGATCAACCACTAGAGTCATTGCATGTTTGTTCTTATACTAAAACCACAAACCAGCACTAGAGTCATTGCATGTGTGTTCTTTTCCACAAACCACACATGGATCCACCAATGGTCATTGCATGTGTCTTCTTTCCACAAACCACATATGGATCAACCAGAGTCATTGCATGTGTGTTCTTTCCCCAAACCACACATGGATCAACCACTAGAGTCATTGCATGTGTGTTCTTATACTAAAACCACAAACTAGTACTAGAGTCGTTGCATGTGTGTTCTTTTCCACAAACCACACATGGATCCACCAGTGGTCATTGTATGTGTGTTCTTTCCACAAACCACATATGGATCAACCAGAGTCGTTGCATGTGTGTTCTTTCCACAAACCACACATGGATCAACCACTAGAGTCATTGCATGTTCGTTCTTATACTAAAACCACAAACCAGCACTAGAGTCATTGCATGTGTGTTCTTTTCCACAAACCACACATGGATCCACAAGTGGTCATTGCATGTGTGTTCTTTCCACAAACCACATATGGATCAACCACTAGTCATTGCATGTGTGTTCTTTCCACAAACCACACATCGATCAACCACTAGAGTCATTGCATGTTTGTTCTTATACTAAAACCACAAACCAGCACTAGAGTCATTGCATGTGTCTTCTTTTCCACAAACCACACATGGATCCACAACTAGAGTCATTGCATGTGTGTTCTTTCCACAAACCACATATGGATCAACCAGAGTCATTGCATGTGTGTTCTTTCCACAAACCACACGTGTGGACCCACTAGAGTCATTGCATGTTTGTTCTTATACTAAAACCACAAACCAGCACAAGAGTCATTGCATGTGTGTTCTTATACTAAAACCAACATGGATCCACCAGTGGTCATTGCATGTGTGTTCTTTCCACAAAAAACACATGGATCAACCACTAGAGTCATTGCATGTGTGTTGTTATACTAAAACCAACACTAGAGTCATTGCATGTGTGTTCTTTCCACAAACCACACATGGATCAACCACTAGAGTCATTGCATGTGTGTTATTTCCACAAACCACACATGGATCAACCACTAGAGTCATTGCATGTGTGTTCTTATACTAAAACCACAAACGAGTACTAGAGTCATTGCATGTGCGTTCTTTTCCACAAACCACACATGGATCCACCAGTGGTCATTGCATGTGTGTTCTTTTCCACAAACCACACATGGATCCACCAGTGGTCATTGCATGTGTGTTCTTTCCACAAACCACATATGGATCAATCAGAGTCATTGCATGTGTGTTCTTTCCACAAACCACACATGGATCAACCACGGGAGTCATTGCATGTGTGTTATTTCCACAAACCACACATGGATCAACCACTAGAGTCATTGCATGTGTGTTCTTATACTAAAACCACAAACCAGTACTAGAGTCATTTCATGTGTGTTCTTTTCCACAAACCACACACGGATCCAATAGTGGTCAATGCATGTGTGTTCTTTCCACAAACCACGTATGGATCAACCAGAGTCATTGCATGTGTGTTCTTTCCCCAAACCACACATGGATCAACCACTAGAGTCATTGCATGTGTGTTCTTATACTAAAACCACAAACTAGTACTAGAGTCGTTGCATGTGTGTTCTTTTCCACAAACCACACATGGATCCACCAGTGGTCATTGTATGTGTGTTCTTTCCACAAACCACATATGGATCAACCAGAGTCATTGCATGTGTGTTCTTTCCACAAACCACACATGGATCAACCACTAGAGTCATTGCATGTTCGTTCTTATACTAAAACCACAAACCAGCACTAGAGTCATTGCATGTGTGTTCTTTTCCACAAACCACACATGGATCCACAAGTGGTCATTGCATGTGTGTTCTTTCCACAAACCACATATGGATCAACCACTAGTCATTGCATGTGTGTTCTTTCCACAAACCACACATCGATCAACCACTAGAGTCATTGCATGTTTGTTCTTATACTAAAACCACAAACCAGCACTAGAGTCATTGCATGTGTATTCTTTTCCACAAACCACACATGGATCCACAACTAGAGTCATTGCATGTGTGTTCTTTCCACAAACCACATATGGATCAACCAGAGTCATTGCATGTGTGTTCTTTCCACAAACCACACGTGTGGACCCACTAGAGTCATTGCATGTTTGTTCTTATACTAAAACCACAAACCAGCACAAGAGTCATTGCATGTGTGTTCTTATACTAAAACCAACATGGATCCACCAGTGGTCATTGCATGTGTGTTCTTTCCACAAAAAACACATGGATCAACCACTAGAGTCATTGCATGTGTGTTGTTATACTAAAACCAACACTAGAGTCATTGCATGTGTGTTCTTTCCACAAACCACACATGGATCAACCACTAGAGTCATTGCATGTGTGTTATTTCCACAAACCACACATGGATCAACCACTAGAGTCATTGCATGTGTGTTCTTATACTAAAACCACAAACGAGTACTAGAGTCATTGCATGTGCGTTCTTTTCCACAAACCACACATGGATCCACCAGTGGTCATTGCATGTGTGTTCTTTTCCACAAACCACACATGGATCCACCAGTGGTCATTGCATGTGTGTTCTTTCCACAAACCACATATGGATCAATCAGAGTCATTGCATGTGTGTTCTTTCCACAAACCACACATGGATCAACCACGGGAGTCATTGCATGTGTGTTATTTCCACAAACCACACATGGATCAACCACTAGAGTCATTGCATGTGTGTTCTTATACTAAAACCACAAACCAGTACTAGAGTCATTTCATGTGTGTTCTTTTCCACAAACCACACACGGATCCAATAGTGGTCAATGCATGTGTGTTCTTTCCACAAACCACATATGGATCAACCAGAGTCATTGCATGTGTGTTCTTTCCCCAAACCACACATGGATCAACCACTAGAGTCATTGCATGTTTGTTCTTATACTAAAACCACAAACCAGCACTAGAGTCATTGCATGTGTGTTCTTTTCCACAAACCACACATGGATCCACCAGTGGTCATTGCATGTGTGTTCTTTCCACAAACCACATATGGATCAACCAGAGTCATTACATGTGTGTTCTTTCCACAAACCACACATGGATCAACCACTAGAGTCATTGCATGTTTGTTCTTATACTAAAACCACAAACCAGCACTAGAGTGATTGCATGTGTGTTCTTATACTAAAACCAACATGGATCCACCGTGGTCATTGCATGTGTGTTCTTTCCACAAACCACATATGGATCAACCACTAGTCATTGCATGTGTGTTCTTTCCACAAACCACACATGGATCAACCACTAGAGTCATTGCATATTTGTTCTTATACTAAAACCACAAATCACCACTAGAGTCATTGCATGAGTGTTCTTTCCCACAAACCACACATGGATCCACCAGTGGTCATTGCATTTGTGTTCTTTCCACAAACCACATATGGATCAACCACTAGTCATTGCATGTGTGTTCTTTCCACAAACCAGACATGGATCAACCACTAGAGTCAATGCATGTGTGTTCTTATACTAAAACCAACACTAGAGTCATTGCATGTGTGTTCTTATACTAAAACCAACACTAGAGTCATTGCATGTGTGTTCTTTCCACAAACCACACGTGTGGACCCACTAGAGTCATTGCATGTTTGTTCTTATACTAAAACCACAAACCAGCACGAGAGTCATTGCATGTGTGTTCTTATACTAAAACCAACATGGACCCACCAGTGGTCATTGCATGTGTGTTCTTTCCACAAACAGCACATGGATCAACCACTAGAGTCATTGCATGTGTGTTATTATACTAAAACCAACACTAGAGTCATTGCATGTGTGTTCTTTCCACAAACCACACATGGATCAACCACTAGAGTCATTGCATGTGTGTTATTTCCACAAACCACACATGGATCAACCACTAGAGTCATTGCATGTGTGTTATTTCCACAAACCACACATGGATCAACCACTAGAGTCATTGCATGTGTGTTCTTATACTAAAACCACAAACCAGTACTAGAGTCATTTCATGTGTGTTCTTTTCCACAAACCACACACGGATCCAATAGTGGTCAATGCATGTGTGTTCTTTCCACAAACCACATATGGATCAACCAGAGTCATTGCATGTGTGTTCTTTCCCCAAACCACACATGGATCAACCACTAGAGTCATTGCATGTTTGTTCTTATACTAAAACCACAAACCAGCACTAGAGTCATTGCATGTGTGTTCTTTTCCACAAACCACACATGGATCCACCAGTGGTCATTGCATGTGTGTTCTTTCCACAAACCACATATGGATCAACCACTAGTCATTGCATGTGTGTTCTTTCCACAAACCACACATGGATCAACCACTAGAGTCATTGCATGTTTGTTCTTATACTAAAACCACAAATCATCACTAGATTCATTGCATGTGTGTTCTTTTCCACAAACCACACATGGATCCACCAGTGGTCATTGCATGTGTTTTCTTTCCACAAACCACATATGGATCAACCACTAGTCATTGCATGTGTGTTCTTTCCACAAACCACACATGGATCAACCACTAGAGTCATTGCATGTGTGTTCTAATACTAAAACCAACACTAGAGTCATTGCATGTGTGTTCTTTTCACAAACCACACATGGATCAACCACTAGAGTCATTGCATTGTGTTATTTACACAAACAAACATGTATCAACCACTAGAGTCATTGCATGTGTGTTCTTATACTAAAACCAACAGGGATCCACCAGTGGTCATTGCATGTGTGTTCTTTCCACAAACCACACATGGATTGACCACTAGAGTCATTGCATGTGTGTTATTTCCACAAACCAACATTTATCAACCACTAGAGTCATTGCATGTGTGTTCTTATACTAAAACACAAACTAGTACTAGAGTCATTGCATGTGTGTTCTTTTCCACAAACCACACATGGATCCACCAGTGGTCATTGTATGTGTGTTCTTTCCACAAACCACATATGGATCAACCAGAGTCATTACATGTGTGTTCTTTCCACAAACCACACATGGATCAACCACTAGAGTCATTGCATGTTTGTTCTTATACTAAAACCACAAACCAGCACTAGAGTCATTGCATGTGTGTTCTTTTCCACAAACCACACATGGATCCACCAATGGTCATTGCATGTGTCTTCTTTCCACAAACCACATATGGATCAACCAGAGTCATTGCATGTGTGTTCTTTCCCCAAACCACACATGGATCAACCACTAGAGTCATTGCATGTGTGTTCTTATACTAAAACCACAAACTAGTACTAGAGTCGTTGCATGTGTGTTCTTTTCCACAAACCACACATGGATCCACCAGTGGTCATTGTATGTGTGTTCTTTCCACAAACCACATATGGATCAACCAGAGTCGTTGCATGTGTGTTCTTTCCACAAACCACACATGGATCAACCACTAGAGTCATTGCATGTTCGTTCTTATACTAAAACCACAAACCAGCACTAGAGTCATTGCATGTGTGTTCTTTTCCACAAACCACACATGGATCCACAAGTGGTCATTGCATGTGTGTTCTTTCCACAAACCACATATGGATCAACCACTAGTCATTGCATGTGTGTTCTTTCCACAAACCACACATCGATCAACCACTAGAGTCATTGCATGTTTGTTCTTATACTAAAACCACAAACCAGCACTAGAGTCATTGCATGTGTCTTCTTTTCCACAAACCACACATGGATCCACAACTAGAGTCATTGCATGTGTGTTCTTTCCACAAACCACATATGGATCAACCAGAGTCATTGCATGTGTGTTCTTTCCACAAACCACACGTGTGGACCCACTAGAGTCATTGCATGTTTGTTCTTATACTAAAACCACAAACCAGCACAAGAGTCATTGCATGTGTGTTCTTATACTAAAACCAACATGGATCCACCAGTGGTCATTGCATGTGTGTTCTTTCCACAAAAAACACATGGATCAACCACTAGAGTCATTGCATGTGTGTTGTTATACTAAAACCAACACTAGAGTCATTGCATGTGTGTTCTTTCCACAAACCACACATGGATCAACCACTAGAGTCATTGCATGTGTGTTATTTCCACAAACCACACATGGATCAACCACTAGAGTCATTGCATGTGTGTTCTTATACTAAAACCACAAACGAGTACTAGAGTCATTGCATGTGCGTTCTTTTCCACAAACCACACATGGATCCACCAGTGGTCATTGCATGTGTGTTCTTTTCCACAAACCACACATGGATCCACCAGTGGTCATTGCATGTGTGTTCTTTCCACAAACCACATATGGATCAATCAGAGTCATTGCATGTGTGTTCTTTCCACAAACCACACATGGATCAACCACGGGAGTCATTGCATGTGTGTTATTTCCACAAACCACACATGGATCAACCACTAGAGTCATTGCATGTGTGTTCTTATACTAAAACCACAAACCAGTACTAGAGTCATTTCATGTGTGTTCTTTTCCACAAACCACACACGGATCCAATAGTGGTCAATGCATGTGTGTTCTTTCCACAAACCACGTATGGATCAACCAGAGTCATTGCATGTGTGTTCTTTCCCCAAACCACACATGGATCAACCACTAGAGTCATTGCATGTGTGTTCTTATACTAAAACCACAAACTAGTACTAGAGTCGTTGCATGTGTGTTCTTTTCCACAAACCACACATGGATCCACCAGTGGTCATTGTATGTGTGTTCTTTCCACAAACCACATATGGATCAACCAGAGTCATTGCATGTGTGTTCTTTCCACAAACCACACATGGATCAACCACTAGAGTCATTGCATGTTCGTTCTTATACTAAAACCACAAACCAGCACTAGAGTCATTGCATGTGTGTTCTTTTCCACAAACCACACATGGATCCACAAGTGGTCATTGCATGTGTGTTCTTTCCACAAACCACATATGGATCAACCACTAGTCATTGCATGTGTGTTCTTTCCACAAACCACACATCGATCAACCACTAGAGTCATTGCATGTTTGTTCTTATACTAAAACCACAAACCAGCACTAGAGTCATTGCATGTGTATTCTTTTCCACAAACCACACATGGATCCACAACTAGAGTCATTGCATGTGTGTTCTTTCCACAAACCACATATGGATCAACCAGAGTCATTGCATGTGTGTTCTTTCCACAAACCACACGTGTGGACCCACTAGAGTCATTGCATGTTTGTTCTTATACTAAAACCACAAACCAGCACAAGAGTCATTGCATGTGTGTTCTTATACTAAAACCAACATGGATCCACCAGTGGTCATTGCATGTGTGTTCTTTCCACAAAAAACACATGGATCAACCACTAGAGTCATTGCATGTGTGTTGTTATACTAAAACCAACACTAGAGTCATTGCATGTGTGTTCTTTCCACAAACCACACATGGATCAACCACTAGAGTCATTGCATGTGTGTTATTTCCACAAACCACACATGGATCAACCACTAGAGTCATTGCATGTGTGTTCTTATACTAAAACCACAAACGAGTACTAGAGTCATTGCATGTGCGTTCTTTTCCACAAACCACACATGGATCCACCAGTGGTCATTGCATGTGTGTTCTTTTCCACAAACCACACATGGATCCACCAGTGGTCATTGCATGTGTGTTCTTTCCACAAACCACATATGGATCAATCAGAGTCATTGCATGTGTGTTCTTTCCACAAACCACACATGGATCAACCACGGGAGTCATTGCATGTGTGTTATTTCCACAAACCACACATGGATCAACCACTAGAGTCATTGCATGTGTGTTCTTATACTAAAACCACAAACCAGTACTAGAGTCATTTCATGTGTGTTCTTTTCCACAAACCACACACGGATCCAATAGTGGTCAATGCATGTGTGTTCTTTCCACAAACCACATATGGATCAACCAGAGTCATTGCATGTGTGTTCTTTCCCCAAACCACACATGGATCAACCACTAGAGTCATTGCATGTTTGTTCTTATACTAAAACCACAAACCAGCACTAGAGTCATTGCATGTGTGTTCTTTTCCACAAACCACACATGGATCCACCAGTGGTCATTGCATGTGTGTTCTTTCCACAAACCACATATGGATCAACCAGAGTCATTACATGTGTGTTCTTTCCACAAACCACACATGGATCAACCACTAGAGTCATTGCATGTTTGTTCTTATACTAAAACCACAAACCAGCACTAGAGTGATTGCATGTGTGTTCTTATACTAAAACCAACATGGATCCACCGTGGTCATTGCATGTGTGTTCTTTCCACAAACCACATATGGATCAACCACTAGTCATTGCATGTGTGTTCTTTCCACAAACCACACATGGATCAACCACTAGAGTCATTGCATATTTGTTCTTATACTAAAACCACAAATCACCACTAGAGTCATTGCATGAGTGTTCTTTCCCACAAACCACACATGGATCCACCAGTGGTCATTGCATTTGTGTTCTTTCCACAAACCACATATGGATCAACCACTAGTCATTGCATGTGTGTTCTTTCCACAAACCAGACATGGATCAACCACTAGAGTCAATGCATGTGTGTTCTTATACTAAAACCAACACTAGAGTCATTGCATGTGTGTTCTTATACTAAAACCAACACTAGAGTCATTGCATGTGTGTTCTTTCCACAAACCACACGTGTGGACCCACTAGAGTCATTGCATGTTTGTTCTTATACTAAAACCACAAACCAGCACGAGAGTCATTGCATGTGTGTTCTTATACTAAAACCAACATGGACCCACCAGTGGTCATTGCATGTGTGTTCTTTCCACAAACAGCACATGGATCAACCACTAGAGTCATTGCATGTGTGTTATTATACTAAAACCAACACTAGAGTCATTGCATGTGTGTTCTTTCCACAAACCACACATGGATCAACCACTAGAGTCATTGCATGTGTGTTATTTCCACAAACCACACATGGATCAACCACTAGAGTCATTGCATGTGTGTTCTTATACTAAAACCACAAACCAGTACTAGAGTCATTTCATGTGTGTTCTTTTCCACAAACCACACACGGATCCAATAGTGGTCAATGCATGTGTGTTCTTTCCACAAACCACATATGGATCAACCAGAGTCATTGCATGTGTGTTCTTTCCCCAAACCACACATGGATCAACCACTAGAGTCATTGCATGTTTGTTCTTATACTAAAACCACAAACCAGCACTAGAGTCATTGCATGTGTGTTCTTTTCCACAAACCACACATGGATCCACCAGTGGTCATTGCATGTGTGTTCTTTCCACAAACCACATATGGATCAACCACTAGTCATTGCATGTGTGTTCTTTCCACAAACCACACATGGATCAACCACTAGAGTCATTGCATGTTTGTTCTTATACTAAAACCACAAATCATCACTAGATTCATTGCATGTGTGTTCTTTTCCACAAACCACACATGGATCCACCAGTGGTCATTGCATGTGTTTTCTTTCCACAAACCACATATGGATCAACCACTAGTCATTGCATGTGTGTTCTTTCCACAAACCACACATGGATCAACCACTAGAGTCATTGCATGTGTGTTCTAATACTAAAACCAACACTAGAGTCATTGCATGTGTGTTCTTTTCACAAACCACACATGGATCAACCACTAGAGTCATTGCATTGTGTTATTTACACAAACAAACATGTATCAACCACTAGAGTCATTGCATGTGTGTTCTTATACTAAAACCAACAGGGATCCACCAGTGGTCATTGCATGTGTGTTCTTTCCACAAACCACACATGGATTGACCACTAGAGTCATTGCATGTGTGTTATTTCCACAAACCAACATTTATCAACCACTAGAGTCATTGCATGTGTGTTCTTATACTAAAACACAAACTAGTACTAGAGTCATTGCATGTGTGTTCTTTTCCACAAACCACACATGGATCCACCAGTGGTCATTGTATGTGTGTTCTTTCCACAAACCACATATGGATCAACCAGAGTCATTACATGTGTGTTCTTTCCACAAACCACACATGGATCAACCACTAGAGTCATTGCATGTTTGTTCTTATACTAAAACCACAAACCAGCACTAGAGTCATTGCATGTGTGTTCTTTTCCACAAACCACACATGGATCCACCAATGGTCATTGCATGTGTCTTCTTTCCACAAACCACATATGGATCAACCACTAGTCATTGCATGTGTGTTCTTTCCACAAACCACACATCGATCAACCACTAGAGTCATTGTATGTTTGTTCTTATACTAAAACCACAAACCAGCACTAGAGTCATTGCATGTGTGTTCTTTCCCACAAACCACACATGGATCCACCACTAGAGTCATTGCATGTGTGTTCTTTCCACAAACCACACGTGTGGAACCACTAGAGTCATTGCATGTTTGTTCTTATACTAAATCACAAACCAACACTAGAGTCATTGCATGTGTGTTCTTATACTAAAACCAACATGGATCCACCAGTGGTCATTGCATGTGTGTTCTTTCCACAAACAACACATGGATCAAGCACTAGAGTCATTGCATGTGTGTTATTATACTAAAACCAACACTAGAGTCATTGCATGTGTGTTCTTTCCACAAACCACACATGGATTAACCACTAGAGTCATTGGATGTGTGTTATTTCCACAAACCACACATGGATCAACCACTAGAGTCATTGCATGTGTGTTGTTATACTAAAACCACAAACCAGTACTAGAGTCATTGCATGTGTGTTCTTTTCCACAAACCACACATGGATCCACCAGTGGTCATTGCATGTGTGTTCTTTCCACAAACCACATATGGATCAACCTGAGTCATTGCATGTGTGTTCTTTCCACAAACCACACATGGATCAACCACTAGAGTCATTGCATGTTTCTTCTTATACTAAAACCACAAACCAGCACTAGACTCATTGCATGTGTGTTCTTTTCCACAAAGCACACATGAATCCACCAGTGGTCATTGCATGTGTGTGTTCTTTCCACAAACCACATATGGATCAACCACTAGTCATTGCATGTGTGTTCTTTCCACAAAACACACATGGATCAACCACTAGAGTCATTGCATGTTTGTTCTTATACTAAAACCACAAATCATCACTAGAGTCATTGCATGTGTGTTCTTTTCCACAAACCACACATGGATTCACCAGTGGTCATTGCATGTGTGTTCTTTCCACAAACCACATATGGATCAACCACTAGTCATTGCATGTGTGTTCTTTCCACAAACCACACATGGATCACTATAGTCATTGCATGTGTGTTCTAATACTAAAACCAACACTAGAGTCATTGCATGTGTGTTCTTTTCACAAACCACACATGGATCAACCACTAGAGTCATTGCATTGTGTTATTTCCACAAACAAACATGGATCAACCACTAGATTCATTGCATGTGTGTTCTTATACTAAAACCAATAGGGATCCACCAGTGGTCATTGCATGTGTGTTCTTTCCACAAACCACACATGGATTGACCACTAGAGTCATTGCATGTGTGTTATTTCCACAAACCAACATGGATCAACCACTAGAGTCATTGCATGTGTGTTCTTATACTAAAACCACAAACTAGTATTAGAGTCGTTGCATGTGTGTTCTTTTCCACAAACCACACATGGATCCACCAGTGGTCATTGTATGTGTGTTCTTTCCACAAACCACATATGGATCAACCAGAGTCATTACATGTGTGTTATTTCCACAAACCAACATGGATCAACCACTAGAGTCATTGCATGTGTGTTCTTATACTAAAACCACAAACTAGTACTAGAGTCGTTGCATGTGTGTTCTTTTCCACAAACCACACATGGATCCACCAGTGGTCATTGTATGTGTGTTCTTTCCACAAACCACATATGGATCAACCAGAGTCATTACATGTGTGTTCTTTCCACAAACCACACATGGATCAACCACTAGAGTCATTGCATGTCTGTTCTTATACTAAAACCACAAACCAGCACTAGAGTCATTGCATGTGTGTTCTTTTCCACAAACCACACATGGATCCACCAATGGTCATTGCATGTGTCTTCTTTCCAAAAACCACATATGGATCAACCACTAGTCATTGCATGTGTGTTCTTTCCACAAACCACACATCGATCAACCACTAGAGTCATTGCATGTTTGTTCTTATACTAAAACCACAAACCAGCACTAGAGTCATTGCATGTGTGTTCTTTTCCACAAACCACACATGGATCCACCACTAGAGTCATTGCATGTGTGTTCTTTCCACAAACCACACGTGTGGACCCACTAGAGTCATTGCATGTTTGTTCTTATACTAAAACCACAAACCAACACTAGAGTCATTGCATGTGTGTTCTTATACTAAAACCAACATGGATCCACCAGTGGTCATTGCATGTGTGTTCTTTCCACAAACAACACATGGATCAAGCACTAGAGTCATTGCATGTGTGTTATTATACTAAAACCAACACTAGAGTCATTGCATGTGTGTTCTTTCCACAAACCACACGTGGATTAACCACTAGAGTCATTGCATGTGTGTTATTTCCACAAACCACACATGGATCAACCACTAGAGTCATTGCATGTGTGTTGTTATACTAAAACCACAAACCAGTACTAGAGTCATTGCATGTTTGTTCTTTTCCACAAACCACACATGGATGCACCAGTGGTCATTGCATGTGTGTTCTTTCCACAAACCACATATGGATCAACCAGAGTCATTGCATGTGTGTTCTTTCCACAAACCACACATGGATCAACCACTAGAGTCATTGCATGTTTCTTCTTATACTAAAACCACAAACCAGCACTCGACTCATTGCATGTGTGTTCTTTTCCACAAAGCACACATGAATCCACCAGTGGTCATTGCATGTGTGTTCTTTCCACAAACCACATATGGATCAACCACTAGTCATTGCATGTGTGTTCTTTCCACAAACCACACATGGATCAACCACTAGAGTCATTGCATGTTTGTTCTTATACTAAAACCACAAATCATCACTAGAGTCATTGCATGTGTGTTCTTTTCCACAAACCACACATGGATCCACCAGTGGTCATTGCATGTGTGTTCTTTCCACAAACCACATATGGATCAACCACTAGTCATTGCATGTGTGTTCTTTCCACAAACCACACATGGATAACCCACTATAGTCATTGCATGTGTGTTCTAATACTAAAACCAACACTAGAGTCATTGCATGTGTGTTCTTTTCACAAACCACACATGGATCAACCACTAGAGTCATTGCATTGTGTTATTTCCACAAACAAACATGGATCAACCACTAGAGTCATTGCATGTGTGTTCTTATACTAAAACCAATAGGGATCCACCAGTGGTCATTGCATGTGTGTTCTTTCCACAAACCACACATGGATTGACCACTAGAGTCATTGCATGTGTGTTATTTCCACAAACCAACATGGATCAACCACTAGAGTCATTGCATGTGTGTTCTTATACTAAAACCACAAACTAGTACTAGAGTCGTTGCATGTGTGTTCTTTTCCACAAACCACACATGGATCCACCAGTGGTCATTGTATGTGTGTTCTTTCCACAAACCACATATGGATCAACCAGAGTCATTACATGTCTGTTGTTTCCACAAACCACACATGGATCAACCACTAGAGTCATTGCATGTTCGTTCTTATACTAAAACCACAAACCAGCACTAGAGTCATTGCATGTGTGTTCTTTTCCACAAACCACACATGGATCCACAAGTGGTCATTGCATGTGTGTTCTTTCCACAAACCACATATGGATCAACCACTAGTCATTGCATGTGTGTTCTTTCCACAAACGACACATCGATCAACCACTAGAGTCATTGCATGTTTGTTCTTATACTAAAACCACAAACCAGCACTAGAGTCATTGCATGTGTCTTCTTTTCCACAAACCACACATGGATCCACAACTAGAGTCATTGCATGTGTGTTCTTTCCACAAACCACATATGGATCAACCAGAGTCATTGCATGAGTGTTCTTTCCACAAACCACACGTGTGGACCCACTAGAGTCATTGCATGTTTGTTCTTATACTAAAACCACAAACCAGCACAAGAGTCATTGCATGTGTGTTCTTATACTAAAACCAACACTAGAGTCATTGCATGTGTGTTCTTTCCACAAACCACACATGGATCAACCACCAGAGTCATTGCATGTGTGTTATTTCCACAAACCACACATGGATCAACCACTAGAGTCATTGCATGTGTGTTCTTATACTAAAACCACAAACGAGTACTAGAGTCATTGCATGTGCGTTCTTTTCCACAAACCACACATGGATCCACCAGTGGTCATTGCATGTGTGTTCTTTCCACAAACCACATATGGATCAACCAGAGTCATTGCATGTGTGTTCTTTCCACAAACCACACATGGATCAGCCACTAGAGTCATTGCATGTTTGTTCTTATACTAAAACCAGAAACCAGCACTAGTGTCATTGCATGTGTGTTCTTTTCCACAAACCACACATGGATCCACCAGTGGTCATTGCATGTGTGTTCTTTCCACAAACCACATATGGATCAACCACTAGTCATTGCATGTGTGTTCTTTCCACAAACCACACATGGATCAACCACCAGAGTCATTGCATGTTTGTTCTTATACTAAAACCACAAATCATCACTAGAGTCATTGCATGTGTGTTCTTTTCCACAAACCACACATGGATCCACCAGTGGTCATTGCATGTGTGTTCTTTCCACAAACCACATATGGATCAACCACTAGTCATTGCATGTGTGTTCTTTCCACAAACCACACATGGATCAACCACTAGAGTCATTGCATGTTTGTTCTTATACTAAAACCACAAATCATCACTAGAGTCATTGCATGTGTGTTCTTTTCCACAAACCACACATGGATCCACCAGTGGTCATTGTATATGTGTTCTTTCCACAAACCACATATGGATGAAACAGAGTCATTGCATGTGTGTTCTTTCCACAAAGCACACATGAATCAACCACTAGAGTCATTGCATGTTTGTTCTTATACTAAAACCAC
Source organism: Avena sativa (assembly GCA_916181665.1). Classification (NCBI taxonomy): domain Eukaryota; kingdom Viridiplantae; phylum Streptophyta; class Magnoliopsida; order Poales; family Poaceae; genus Avena; species Avena sativa. The sequence goes on from OV702287.1 coordinate 464,071,885, forward strand.
AAACCAGCACTAGACTCATTGCATGTGTGTTCTTTTCCACAAACCACACATGGATCCAACAGTGGTCATTGCATGTGTGTTCTTTCCACAAACCACATATGGATCAACCACTAGTCATTGCATGTGTGTTCTTTCCACAAACCACACATCGATCAACCACTAGAGTCATTGCATGTTTGTTCTTATACTAAAACCACAAACTAGCACTAGAGTCATTACATGTGTGTTCTTTTCCACAAACCAAACATGGATCCACCACTAGAGTCATTGCATGTGTGTTATTTCCACAAACCACATATGGATCAACCAGAGTCATTGCATGTGTGTTCTTTCCACAAACCACACGTGTGGACCCACTAGAGTCATTGCATGTTTGTTCTTATACTAAAACCACAAACCAGCACTAGAGTCATTGCATGTTTGTTCTTATACTAAAACCAACATGGATCCACCAGTGGTCATTGCATGTGTGTTCTTTCCACAAACAACACATGGATCAACCACAAGAGTCATTGCATGTGTGTTATTATACTAAAACCAACACTAGATTTATTGCATGTGTGTTCTTTCCACAAACCACACATGGATCAACCACTAGAGTCATTGCATGTGTGTTATTTCCACAAACCACACATGGATCAACCACTAGAGTCATTGCATGTGTATTCTTATACTAAAACCACAAACCAGTACTAGAGTCATTGCATGTGTGTTCTTTTCCACAAACCACACATGGATCCACCAGTGGTCATTGCATGTGTGTTCTTTCCACAAACCACATGTGGATCAACCACTAGAGTCATTGCATGTTTGTTCTTATACTAAAACCACAAACCAGCACTAGAGTCATTGCATGTGTGTTCTTTTCCACAAACCACACATGGATCCACCAATGGTCATTGCATGTGTGTTCTTTCCACAAACCACATATGGATCAACCACTAGTCATTGCATGTGTGTTCTTTCCACAAACCACACATGGATCAACCAGTAGAGTAGTTGTATGTTTGTTCTTATGCTAAAACCACAAACCATCACTAGAGTCATTGCATATGTGTTATTTTCCACAAACCACACATGGATCAACCACTAGAGTCATTGCATGTGTGTTATTTCCACAAACAAACATGGATCAACCACTAGAGTCATTGCATGTGTGTTCTTATACTAAAACCAACATGGATCCACCAGTGGTCATTGCATGTGTGTTCTTATACTAAAACCAACATGGATCCACCAGTGGTCATTGCATGTGTGTTCTTTCCACAAACCACACATGGATCAACCACTAGAGTCATTGCATGTGTGTTCTTTCCACAAACCAAATATGCATCAACCAGTGGTCATTGCATGTGTGTTCTTTCCACAAACCACACATGTGGACCCACTAGAGTCATTGCATGTTTGTTCTTATACTAAAACCACAAACCAGCACAAGAGTCATTGCATGTGTGTTCTTTTCCACAAACCACACATGGATCCACTAGACTCATTGCATGTGTGTTCTTTTCCACAAATAACTTATGGATCAACCAGTGGTCATTGCACGTGTGTTCTTTCCACAAACGACATGTGGACCCATTACAGTCATTGCAATTGTGTTATTTCGACAAACCACACATGGATCAACCACTAGAGTCATTGCATCTGTGTTATTTCCACAAACCACACATGGATCAACCACTAGAGTCATTGTATGTGTGTTCTTATACTAAAACCAACACTAGAGTCATTGCATGTGTGTTCTTTTCACAAACCACACATGGATCAACCCGTAGAGTCATTTCATGTGTGTTATTTCCACAAACCACACATAAATCAACCACTAGAGTCATCGCATGTGTGTTCTTATACTAAAACCAACATGGATCCACCAGTGGTCATTGCATGTGTGTTCTTTCCACAAACCACACATGGATCAACCACTAGAGTCATTGCATGTTTGTTCTTATACTAAAACCACAAACCAGCACTAGAGTCATTGCATGTGTGTTCTTTTCCACAAACCACACATGGATCCACTAGACTCATTGCATGTTTGTTCTTTTCCACAAACAACTTATGGATGAACCAGTGGTCATTGCATTTGTGTTCTTTCCACAAACCACATGTGGACCCATTAGAGTCATTGCATGTGTGTTATTTCCAGGAACCACACATGGATCAACCATTAGAGTCATTGCATATGTGTTATTTACACAAACCACACATGGATCAACCACTAGAGTCATTGCATGTGTGTTCTTATAGTAAAACCAACACTAGAGTCATTGCATGTGTGTTCTTTTCACAAACCACACATGGATCCACCACTAGAGTCATTGCATGTGTGTTATTTCCAGAAACAAACATGGATCAACCACTAGAGTCATTGCATGTGTGTTCTTATACTAAAACCAACATGGATCCACCAGTGGTCATTGCATGTGTGTTCTTTCCACAAACAACACATGGATGAACCACTAGAGTCATTGCATGTGTGTTATTTCCACAAACCAACATGGATCAACCACTAGAGTTATTGCATGTTTGTTCTTATACTAAAACCACAAACCAGCACTAGAGTCATTGCATGTGTGTTCTTTTCCACAAACCACACATGGATCCACCACTAGAGTCATTGCATGTGTGTTCTTTCCACAAACCACACATGGATCAACCACTAGTCATTGCATGTGTGTTCTTTCCACAAACCACACATGGATCAACCACCAGAGTCATTGCATGTTTGTTCTTATACTAAAACCACAAATCATCACTAGAGTCATTGCATGTGTGTTCTTTTCAACAAACCACAAATGGATCCACCAGTGGTCATTGCATGTGTGTTCTTTCCACAAACCACATATGGATCAACCACTAGTCATTGCATGTGTGTTCTTTCCACAAACCACACATGGATCAACCACTAGAGTCATTGCATGTTTGTTCTTATACTAAAACCACAAATCATCACTAGAGTCATTGCATGTGTGTTCTTTTCCACAAACCACACATGGATCCACCAGTGGTCATTGTATATGTGTTCTTTCCACAAACCACATATGGATGAACCAGAGTCATTGCATGTGTGTTCTTTCCACAAAGCACACATGGATCAACCACTAGAGTCATTGCATGTTTGTTCTTATACTAAAACCACAAACCAGCACTAGAGTCATTGCATGTGTATTCTTATACTAAAACCAACATGGAAGCACCAGAGGTCATTGCATGTGTGTTCTTTCCACAAACCACACATGGATCAACCACTAGAGTCATTGCATGTGTGTTCTTATACTAAAACCAACACTAGAGTCATTGCATGTGTGTTCTTTCCACAAACCAGACATGGATCAACCACTAGAGTCATTGCATGTTTGTTCTTATACTAAAACCACAAACCAGCACTAGAGTCATTGCATGTGTGTTCTTTTCCACAAACCACACATTGATCCACCAATGGTCATTGCATGTGTGTTATTTCCACAAACCACATATGGATCAACCACTAGTCACTACATGTGTGTTCTTTCCACAAACCACACATGGATCAACCAGTAGAGTCGTTGCATGTTTGTTCTTATGCTAAAACCACAAACCATCACTAGAGTCATTGCATGTGTGTTCTTTTCCACAAACCACACATGGATCAACCACTAGAGTCATTGCATGTGTGTTATTTCCACAAACAAACATGGATCAGCCACTAGAGTCATTGCATGTGTGTTCTTATACTAAAACCAACATGGATCCACCAGTGGTCATTGCATGTGTGTTCTTATACTAAAACCAACATGGATCCACCAGTGGTCATTGCATGTGTGTTCTTTCCACAAACCACACATGGATCAACCACTAGAGTCATTGCATGTGTGTTCTTTCCACAAACCAAATATGCATCAACCAGTGGTCATTGCATGTGTGTTCTTTCCACAAACCACACATGTGGACCCACTAGAGTCATTGCATGTTTGTTCTTATACTAAAACCACAAACCAGCACAAGAGTCATTGCATGTGTGTTCTTTTCCACAAACCACACATGGATCCACTAGACTCATTGCATGTGTGTTCTTTTCCACAAATAACTTATGGATCAACCAGTGGTCATTGCACGTGTGTTCTTTCCACAAACGACATGTGGACCCATTACAGTCATTGCAATTGTGTTATTTCGACAAACCACACATGGATCAACCACTAGAGTCATTGCCTCTGTGTTATTTCCACAAACCACACATGGATCAACCACTAGAGTCATTGTATGTGTGTTCTTATACTAAAACCAACACTAGAGTCATTGCATGTGTGTTCTTTTCACAAACCACACATGGATCAACCCGTAGAGTCATTTCATGTGTGTTATTTCCACAAACCACACATGGATCAACCACTAGAGTCATCGCATGTGTGTTCTTATACTAAAACCAACATGGATCCACCAGTGGTCATTGCATGTGTGTTCTTTCCACAAACCACACATGGATCAACCACTAGAGTCATTGCATGTTTGTTCTTATACTAAAACCACAAACAAGCACTGGAGTCATTGCATGTGTGTTCTTTTCCACAAACCACACATGGATCCACTAGACTCATTGCATGTTTGTTCTTTTCCACAAACAACTTATGGATGAACCAGTGGTCATTGCATTTGTGTTCTTTCCACAAACCACATGTGGACCCATTAGAGTCATTGCATGTGTGTTATTTCCAGGAACCACACTTGGATCAACCATTAGAGTCATTGCATATGTGTTATTTACACAAACCACACATGGATCAACCACTAGAGTCATTGCCTGTGTGTTCTTATAGTAAAACCAACACTAGAGTCATTGCATGTGTGTTCTTTTCACAAACCACACATGGATCAACCACTAGAGTCATTGCATGTGTGTTATTTCCACAAACAAACATGGATCAACCACTAGAGTCATTGCATGTGTGTTCTTATACTAAAACCAACATGGATCCACCAGTGGTCATTGCATGTGTGTTCTTTCCACAAACAACACATGGATCAACCACTAGAGTCATTGCATGTGTGTTATTTCCACAAACCAACATGGATCAACCACTAGAGTCATTGCATGTGTGTTATTATACTAAAACCACAAACCACTACTAGAGTCATTGCATGTGTGTTCTTTTCCACAAACCATACAGGGATCCAGTAGTGGTCATTGCATGCGTGTTCTTTCCACAAACCACATATGGATCAACCAGAGTCATTGCATGTGTGTTCTTTCCACAAACCACACATGGATCAACCACTAGAGTCATTGCATGTTTGTTCTTATACTAAAACCACAAACCAGCACTAGAGTCATTGCATGTGTGTTCTTTTCCACAAACCACACATGGATCCACCAGTGGTCATTGCATGTGTGTTCTTTCCACAAACCACATATGGATCAACCACTAGTCATTGCATGTGTGTTCTTTCCACAAACCACACATGGATCAACCACTAGAGTCATTGCATGTTTGTTCTTATACTAAAACCACAAACCAGCACTACAGTCATTGCATGTGTGTTCTTTTCTACAAACCACACATGGATCCACCAGTGGTCATTGCATGTGTGTTCTTTCCACAAACCACATATGGATCAACCAGAGTCATTGCATGTGTGTTCTTTCCACAAACCACACATGTGGACCCACTAGAGTCATTGCATGTTTGTTCTTATACTAAAACCACAAACGAGTACTAGAGTCATTGCATGTGTGTTCTTTTACACAAACCACACATGGATCCACCAGTGGTCATTGCATGTGTGTTCTTTCCACAAACCACATATGGATCAACCAGAGTCATTGCATGTGTGTTCTTTCCACAAACCACACATGGATCAACCACTAGAGTCATTGCATGTTTGTTTTTATAGTAAAACCACAAACCAGCACTAGAGTCATTGCATGTGTGTTCTTTTCCACAAACCACACATGGATCCACCAGTGGTCATTGCATGTGTTTCTTTCCAAAAACCACATATGGATCAACCACTAGTCATTGCATGTGTGTTCTTTCCACAAACCACACATGGATCAACCACTAGAGTCATTGCATGTTCGTTCTTATACTAAAACCACAAACCAGCACTAGAGTCATTGCATGTGTGTTCTTTTCCACAAACCACACATGGATCCACCACTAGAGTCATTGCATGTGTGTTCTTTCCACAAAGCACACATGTGGACGCACTAGAGTCATTGCATGTTTGTTCTTATACTAAAACCACAAACCAGCACTAGAGTCATTGCATGTGTTTTCTTTTCCACAAACCACACATGGATCCACCAATGGTCATTGCATGTGTGTTCTTTCCACAAACCACATATGGATCAACCACTAGTCATTGCATGTGTGTTCTTTCCACAAACCACACATGGATCAACCAGTAGAGTTGTTGTATGTTTGTTCTTATGCTAAAACCACAAACCATCACTAGAGTCATTGCATGTCTGTTCTTTTCCACAAACCACACATGGATCAACCACTAGAGTCATTGCATGTGTGTTATTTCCACAAACAAACATGGATCAACCACTAGAGTCATTGCATGTGTGTTCTTATACTAAAACCAACATGGATCCACCAGTGGTCATTGCATGTGTGTTCTTTCCACAAACCACACATGGATCAACCACTAGAGTCATTGCATGTGTGTTATTTCCACAAACCAACATGGATCAACCACTAGAGTCATTGCATGTATGTTCTTATACTAAACCACAAACCAGTACTAGAGTCATTGCATGTATGTTCTTATACTAAAACCACAAACCAGTACTAGAGTCATTGCATGTGTGTTCTTTTTCACAAACCACACATGGATCCACTAGTGGTCATTGCATGTGTGTTCATTCCACAAACCACATATGGATCAACCAGAGTCATTGCATGTGTGTTCTTTCCACAAACCACACATGGATCAACCACTAGAGTCATTGCATGTTTGTTCTTATACTAAAACCACAAACCAGCACTAGAGTCATTGCATGTGTGTTCTTTTCCACAAACCACACATGGATCCACCACTAGAGTCATTGCATGTGTGTTCTTTCGACAAACCACATATGGATCAACCACTAGTCATTGCATGTGTGTTCTTTCCACAAACCACACATGGATCAACCAGTAGAGTCGTTGCATGTTTGTTCTTATGCTAAAACCACAAACCATCACTAGAGTCATTGCATGTGTGTTCTTTTCCACAAACCACACATGGATCAACCACTAGAGTCATTGCATGTGTGTTATTTCCACAAACAAACATGGATCAACCACTAGAGTCATTGCATGTGTGTTCTTATACTAAAACCAACATGGATCCACCAGTGGTCATTGCATGTGTGTTCTTTCCACAAACCACACATGGATCAACCACTAGAGTCATTGCATGTGTGTTCTTTCCACAAACCAAATATGCATCAACCAGTGGTCATTGCATGTGTGTTCTTTCCACAAACCACACATGTGGACCCACTAGAGTCATTGCATGTTTGTTCTTATACTAAAACCACAAACCAGCACTAGAGTCATTGCATGTGTGTTCTTTTCCACAAACCACACATGGATCCACTAGACTCATTGCATGTGTGTTCTTTTCCACAAATAATTTATGGATCAACCAATGGTCATTGCACGTGTGTTCTTTCCACAAACGACATGTGGACCCATTACAGTCATTGCATGTGTGCTATTTCCACAAACCACACATGGATCAACCACTAGAGTCATTGCATATGTGTTATTTCCAAAAACAACACATGGATCAACCACTAGAGTCATTGTATGTGTGTTCTTATACTAAAACCAACACTAGAGTCATTGCATGTGTGTTCTTTTCACAAACCACACATGGATCAACCACTAGAGTCATTGCATGTGTGTTATTTCCACAAACCATACATGGATCAACCACTAGAGTCATCGCCTGTGTGTTCTTATACTAAAACCAACATGGATCCACCAGTGGTCATTGCATGTGTGTTCTTTCGACAAACCACACATGGATCAACCACTAGAGTCATTGCATGTTTGTTCTTATACTAAAACCACAAACCAGCACTAGAGTCATTGCATGTGTGTTCTTTTCCACAAACCACACATGGATCCACTAGACTCATTGCATGTTTGTTCTTTTCCACAAACAACTTATGGATCAACCAGTGGTCATTGCATTTGTGTTCTTTCCACAAACCACATGTGGACCCATTACAGTCATTGCATGTGTGTTATTTCCAGAAACCACACATGGATCAACCATTAGAGTCATTGCATATGTGTTATTTCCACAAACCACACATGGATCAACCACTAGAGTCATTGCATGTGTGTTCTTATAGTAAAACCAACACTAGAGTCATTGCATGTGTGTTCTTTGCACAAACCACGCATGGATCAACCACTAGAGTCATTGCATGTGTGTTCTTTCCACAAACCACACATGGATCCACCACTAGAGTCATTGCATGTGTGTTCTTTCCACAAACCACATATGGATCAACCAGAATCATTGCATGTGTGTTCTTTTACACAAACCACACATGGATCCACCAGTGGTCATTGCATGTGTGTTCTTTCCACAAACCACATATGGATCAACCAGAGTCATTGCATCTGTGTTCTTTCCACAAACCACACATGCATCAACCAGTAGAGTCATTGCATGTTTGTTCTTATAGTAAAACCAGAAACCAGCACTAGAGTCATTGCATGTGTGTTCTTTTCCACAAACCACACATGGATCCACCAGTGGTCATTGCATGTGTGTTCTTTCCACAAACCACATATGGATCAACCACTAGTCATTGCATGTGTGTTCTTTCCACAAACCACACATGGATCAACCACTAGAGTCATTGCATGTTTGTTCTTATACTAAAACCACAAACCAGCACTAGAGTCATTGCATGTGTTCTCTTTTCCACAAACCACACATGGATCCACGACTAGAGTCATTGCATGTGTGTTCTTTCCACAAACCACACATGTGGACCCACTAGAGTCATTGCATGTTTGTTCTTATACTAAAACCACAAACCAGCACTAGAGTCATTGCATGTGTATTCTTATACTAAAACCAACATGGAAGCACCAGAGGTCATTGCATGTGTGTTCTTTCCACAAACCACACATGGATCAACCACTAGAGTCATTGCATCTGTGTTCTTATACTAAAACCAACACTAGAGTCATTGCATGTGTGTTTTTTCCACCAACCACACATGGATCAACCACTAGAGTCATTGCATGTGTGTTATTTCCACAAACCACACATGGATCAACCACTAGAGTCATCGCATGTGTGTCCTTATACTAAAACCAACATGGATCCACCAGTGGTCATTGCATGTGTGTTCTTTCCACAAACCACACATGGATCAACCACTAGAGTCATTGCATGTTTGTTCTTATACTAAAATCACAAACCAGCACTAGAGTCATTGCATGTGTGTTCTTTTCCACAAACCACACATGGATCCACTAGACTCATTGCATGTTTGTTCTTTTTCACAAACAACTTATGGATCAACCAGTGGTCATTGCATGTGTGTTCTTTCCACAAACCACATGTGGACCCATTACAGTCATTGCATGTGTGTTATTTCCACAAACCACACATGGATCAACCACTAGAGTCATTGCATATGTGTTATTTCCACAAACCACACATGGATCAACCACTAGAGTCATTGCATGTGTGTTCTTATAGTAAACCAGCACTAGAGTCATTGCATGTGTGTTCTTTTCACAAACCACACATGGATCAACCACCAGAGTCATTGCATGTGTGTTATTTCCACAAACAAACATGGATCAACCACTAGAGTCATTGCATGTGTGTGCTTATACTAAAACCAATATGGATCCACCAGTGGTCATTGCATGTGTGTTCTTTCCACAAACCACACATGGATCAACCACTAGAGTCATTGCATGTGTGTTCTTATACTAAAACCAACACTAGAGTCATTGCATGTGTGTTCTTATACTAAAACCAACACTAGAGTCATTGCATGTGTGTTATTTCCACAAACCACACATGGATCAACCACTAGAGTCATTGCATGTGGATTCTTATACTAAAACCAACACTAGAGTCATTGCATGTGTGTTCTTTTCACAAACCACACATGGATCAACCACTAGAGTCATTGCATGTGTGTTATTTCTACAAACAAACATGGATCAACCACTAGAGTCATTGCATGTGTGTTCTTATACTAAAACCAACATGGGTCCACCAGTGGTCATTTCATGTGTGTTCTTTCCACAAACCACACATGGATCAACCACTATAGTCATTGCATGTGTGTTATTTCCACAAACCAACATGGATCAACCACTAGAGTCATTCCATGTGTGTTCTTATACTAAAACCACAAACCACTACTTGAGTCATTGCATGTGTGTTCTTTTCCACAAACCACACAGGGATCCAGAAGTGGTCATTGCATGTGTGTTCTTTCCACAAACCACATATGGATCAACCAGAGTCATTGCATGTGTGTTCTGTCCACAAACCACACATGTGGACCCACTAGAGTCATTGCATGTTTGTTCTTATACTAAAACCACAAACCAGCACTAGAGTCATTGCATGTGTGTTCTTTTCCACAAACCACACATGGATCCACTAGACTCATTGCATGTGTGTTCTTTTCCACAAACAACTTATGGATCAACCAGTGGTCATTGCACGTGTGTTCTTTCCACAAACGACATGTGGACCCATTACAGTCATTGCATGTGTGTTATTTCCACAAACCACACATGGATCAACCACTAGAGTCATTGCATATGTGTTATTTCCACAAACCACACATGGATCAACCACTAGAGTCATTGCATGTGTGTTCTTATACTAAAACCAACACTAGAGTCATTGCATGTGTGTTCTTTTCACAAACCACACATGGATCAACCACTAGAGTCATTGCATGTGTGTTATTTCCACAAACCACACATGGATCAACCACTAGAGTCATCGCATGTGTGTTCTTATACTAAAACCACAAACCAGTACTAGAGTCATTGCATGTGTGTTCTTTTCCACAAACCACACATGGATCCACTAGTGGTCATTGCATGTGTGTTCTTTCAACAAACCACATATGGATCAACCACTAGTCATTGCATGTGTGTTCTTTCCACAAACCACACATGGATCAACCACTAGAGTCATTGCATGTTTGTTCTTATACTAAAACCACAAACCAGCACTAGAGTCATTGCATGTGTTCTCTTTTCCACAAACCACACATGGATCCACGACTAGAGTCATTGCATGTGTGTTCTTTCCACAAACCACACATGTGGACCCACTAGAGTCATTGCATGTTTGTTCTTATACTAAAACCACAAACCAGCACTAGAGTCATTGCATGTGTATTCTTATACTAAAACCAACATGGAAGCACCAGAGGTCATTGCATGTGTGTTCTTTCCACAAACCACACATGGATCAACCACTAGAGTCATTGCATGTGTGTTCTTATACTAAAACCAACACTAGAGTCATTGCATGTGTGTTCATTCCACCAACCACACATGGATCAACCACTAGAGTCATTGCATGTGTGTTATTTCCACAAACCACACATGGATCAACCACTAGAGTCATCGCATGTGTGTCCTTATACTAAAACCAACATGGATCCACCAGTGGTCATTGCATGTGTGTTCTTTCCACAAACCACACATGGATCAACCACTAGAGTCATTGCATGTTTGTTCTTATACTAAAATCACAAACCAGCACTAGAGTCATTGCATGTGTGTTCTTTTCCACAAACCACACATGGATCCACTAGACTCATTGCATGTTTGTTCTTTTTCACAAACAACTTATGGATCAACCAGTGGTCATTGCATGTGTGTTCTTTCCACAAACCACATGTGGACCCATTACAGTCATTGCATGTGTGTTATTTCCACAAACCACACATGGATCAACCACTAGAGTCATTGCATATGTGTTATTTCCACAAACCACACATGGATCAACCACTAGAGTCATTGCATGTGTGTTCTTATAGTAAACCAGCACTAGAGTCATTGCATGTGTGTTCTTTTCACAAACCACACATGGATCAACCACCAGAGTCATTGCATGTGTGTTATTTCCACAAACAAACATGGATCAACCACTAGAGTCATTGCATGTGTGTTCTTATACTAAAACCAATATGGATCCACCAGTGGTCATTGCATGTGTGTTCTTTCCACAAACCACACATGGATCAACCACTAGAGTCATTGCATGTGTGTTCTTATACTAAAACCAGCACTAGAGTCATTGCATGTGTGTTCTTATACTAAAACCAACACTAGAGTCATTGCATGTGTGTTATTTCCACAAACCACACATGGATCAACCACTAGAGTCATTGCATGTGGATTCTTATACTAAAACCAACACTAGAGTCATTGCATGTGTGTTCTTTTCACAAACCACACATGGATCAACCACTAGAGTCATTGCATGTGTGTTATTTCTACAAACAAACATGGATCAACCACTAGAGTCATTGCATGTGTGTTCTTATACTAAAACCAACATGGGTCCACCAGTGGTCATTTCATGTGTGTTCTTTCCACAAACCACACATGGATCAACCACTATAGTCATTGCATGTGTGTTATTTCCACAAACCAACATGGATCAACCACTAGAGTCATTGCATGTGTGTTCTTATACTAAAACCACAAACCACTACTAGAGTCATTGCATGTGTGTTCTTTTCCACAAACCACACAGGGATCCAGAAGTGGTCATTGCATGTGTGTTCTTTCCACAAACCACATATGGATCAACCAGAGTCATTGCATGTGTGCTCTTTCCACAAACCACACATGTGGACCCACTAGAGTCATTGCATGTTTGTTCTTATACTAAAACCACAAACCAGCACTAGAGTCATTGCATGTGTGTTCTTTTCCACAAACCACACATGGATCCACTAGACTCATTGCATGTGTGTTCTTTTCCACAAACAACTTATGGATCAACCAGTGGTCATTGCACGTGTGTTCTTTCCACAAACGACATGTGGACCCATTACAGTCATTGCATGTGTGTTATTTCCACAAACCACACATGGATCAACCACTAGAGTCATTTCATATGTGTTATTTCCACAAACCACACATGGATCAACCACTAGAGTCATTGCATGTGTGTTCTTATACTAAAACCAACACTAGAGTCATTGCATGTGTGTTCTTTTCACAAACCACACATGGATCAACCACTAGAGTCATTGCATGTGTGTTATTTCCACAAACCACACATGGATCAACCACTAGAGTCATCGCATGTGTGTTCTTATACTAAAACCACAAACCAGTACTAGAGTCATTGCATGTGTGTTCTTTTCCACAAACCACACATGGATCCACTAGTGGTCATTGCATGTGTGTTCTTTCAACAAACCACATATGGATCAACCAGTAGTCATTGCATGTGTGTTCTTTCCACAAACCACACATGGATCAACCACTAGAGTCATTGCATGTTTGTTCTTATACTAAAACCACAAACCAGCACTAGAGTCATTGCAAGTGTTCTCTTTTCCACAAACCACACATGGATCCACGACTAGAGTCATTGCATGTGTGTTCTTTCCACAAACCACACATCTGGACCCACTAGAGTCATTGCATGTTTGTTCTTATACTAAAACCACAAACCAGCACTAGAGTCATTGCATGTGTATTCTTATACTAAAACCAACATGGAAGCACCAGAGGTCATTGCATGTGTGTTCTTTCCACAAACCACACATGGATCAACCACTAGAGTCATTGCATGTGTGTTCTTATACTAAAACCAACACTAGAGTCATTGCATGTGTGTTCATTCCACCAACCACACATGGATCAACCACTAGAGTCATTGCATGTGTGTTATTTCCACAAACCACACATGGATCAACCACTAGAGTCATCGCATGTGTGTCCTTATACTAAAACCAACATGGATCCACCAGTGGTCATTGCATGTGTGTTCTTTCCACAAACCACACATGGATCAACCACTAGAGTCATTGCATGTTTGTTCTTATACTAAAATCACAAACCAGCACTAGAGTCATTGCATGTGTGTTCTTTTCCACAAACCACACATGGATCCACTAGACTCATTGCATGTTTGTTCTTTTTCACAAACAACTTATGGATCAACCAGTGGTCATTGCATGTGTGTTCTTTCCACAAACCACATGTGGACCCATTACAGTCATTGCATGTGTGTTATTTCCACAAACCACACATGGATCAACCACTAGAGTCATTGCATATGTGTGATTTCCACAAACCACACATGGATCAACCACTAGAGTCATTGCATGTGTGTTCTTATAGTAAACCAGCACTAGAGTCATTGCATGTGTGTTCTTTTCACAAACCACACATGGATCAACCACCAGAGTCATTGCATGTGTGTTATTTCCACAAACAAACATGGATCAACCACTAGAGTCATTGCATGTGTGTTCTTATACTAAAACCAATATGGATCCACCAGTGGTCATTGCATGTGTGTTCTTTCCACAAACCACACATGGATCAACCACTAGAGTCATTGCATGTGTGTTCTTATACTAAAACCAGCACTAGAGTCATTGCATGTGTGTTCTTATACTAAAACCAACACTAGAGTCATTGCATGTGTGTTATTTCCACAAACCACACATGGATCAACCACTAGAGTCATTGCATGTGGATTCTTATACTAAAACAAACACTAGAGTCATTGCATGTGTGTTCTTTTCACAAACCACACATGGATCAACCACTAGAGTCATTGCATATGTGTTATTTCTACAAACAAACATGGATCAACCACTAGAGTCATTGCATGTGTGTTCTTATACTAAAACCAACATGGGTCCACTAGTGGTCATTTCATGTGTGTTCTTTCCACAAACCACACATGGATCAACCACTATAGTCATTGCATGTGTGTTATTTCCACAAACCAACATGGATCAACCACTAGAGTCATTGCATGTGTGTTCTTATACTAAAACCACAAACCACTACTAGAGTCATTGCATGTGTGTTCTTTTCCACAAACCACACAGGGATCCAGAAGTGGTCATTGCATGTGTGTTCTTTCCACAAACCACATATGGATCAACCAGAGTCATTGCATGTGTGTTCTTTCCACAAACCACACATGTGGACCCACTAGAGTCATTGCATGTTTGTTCTTATACTAAAACCACAAACCAGCACTAGAGTCATTGCATGTGTGTTCTTTTCCACAAACCACACATGGATCCACTAGACTCATTGCATGTGTGTTCTTTTCCACAAACAACTTATGGATCAACCAGTGGTCATTGCACGTGTGTTCTTTCCACAAACGACATGTGGACCCATTACAGTCATTGCATGTGTGTTATTTCCACAAACCACACATGGATCAACCACTAGAGTCATTTCATATGTGTTATTTCCACAAACCACACATGGATCAACCACTAGAGTCATTGCATGTGTGTTCTTATACTAAAACCAACACTAGAGTCATTGCATGTGTGTTCTTTTCACAAACCACACATGGATCAACCACTAGAGTCATTGCATGTGTGTTATTTCCACAAACCACACATGGATCAACCACTAGAGTCATCGCATGTGTGTTCTTATACTAAAACCACCATGGATCCACTAGTGGTCATTGCATGTGTGTTCTTTCCACAAACCACACATGGATCAACCACTAGAGTCATTGCATGTTTGTTCTTATACTAAAACCATAAACCAGCACAAGAGTCATTGCATGTATGTTCTTTTCCACAAACCACACATGGATCCACTAGACTCATTGCATGTTTGTTCTTTTCCACAAACAACTTATGGATCAACCAGTGGTCATTGCATTTGTGTTCTTTCCACAAACCACATGTGGACCCATTACAGTCATTGCATGTGTGTTATTTCCAGAAACCACACATGGATCAACCATTAGAGTCATTGCATATGTGTTATTTCCACAAACCACACATGGATCAACCACTAGAGTCATTGCATGTGCGTTCTTATAGTAAAACCAGCACTAGAGTCATTGCATGTGTGTTCTTTTCACAAACCACACATGGATCAACCACTAGACTCATTACATCTGTGTTATTTCCACAAAGAAACATGGATCAACCACTAGAGTCATTGCATGTGTGTTCTTATACTAAAACCAACATGGATCCACCAATGGTCATTGCATGTGTGTTCTTTCCACAAACCACACATGGATCAACCACTAGAGTCATTGCATGTGTGTTATTTCCACAAATCAACATGGATCAACCACCAGAGCCATTGCATGTGTGTTCTTATACTAAAACCTCAAACCACTACTAGAGTCATTGCATGTGTGTTCTTTTCCACAAACCATACAGGGATCCAGTAGTGGTCATTGCATGTGTGTTCTTTCCACAAACCACATATGGATCAACCAGAGTCATTGCATGTGTGTTCTTTCCACAAACCACACATGGATCAACCACTAGAGTCATTGCATGTTTGTTCTTATACTAAAACCACAGACCAGCACTAGAGTCATTGCATGTATGTTCTTTTCCACAAACCACACATGGATCCACCAGTGGTCATTGCATGTGTGTTCTTTTCACAAACCACATATGGATCAACCACTAGTCATTGCATGTGTGTTCTTTCCACAAACCACACATGGATCAACCACTAGAGTCATTGCATGTTTGTTCTTATACTAAAACCGCAAACCAGCACTACAGTCATTGCATGTGTGTTCTTTTCCACAAACCACACATGGATCCACCACTAGAGTCATTGCATGTGTGTTCTTTCCACAAACCACATATGGATCAACCCGAGTCATTGCATGTGTGTTCTTTCCACAAACCACACATGTGGACCCACTAGAGTCATTGCATGTTTGTTCTTATACTAAAACCACAAACGAGTACTAGAGTCATTGCATGTGTGTTCTTTTACACAAACGACACATGGATCCACCAGTGCTCATTGCATGTGTGTTCTTTCCACAAACCACGTATGGATCAACCAGAGTCATTGCATGTGTGTTCTTTCCACAAACTACACATGGATCAACCACTAGAGTCATTGCATGTTTGTTCTTATAGTAAAGACAGAAACCAGCACTAGAGTCATTGCATGTGTGTTCTTTTCCACAAACCACACATGGATCCACCAGTGGTCATTGCATGTGTGTTCTTTCCACAAACCACATATGGATCAACCACTAGTCATTGCATGCGTGTTCTTTCCACAAACCACACATGGATCAACCACTAGAGTCATTGCATGTTTGTTCTTATACTAAAACCACAAACCAGCACTAGAGTCATTGCATGTGTGTTCTTTTCCACAAACCACACATGGATCCACCACTAGAGTCATTGCATGTGTGTTCTTTCCACAAACCACACATGTGGACCCACTAGAGTCATTGCATGTTTATTCTAATACTAAAACCACAAACCAGCACTAGAGTCATTGCATGTGTGTTCTTATACTAAAACCAACATGGAAGCACCAGTGGTCATTGCATGTGTGTTCTTTCCACAAACCACACATGGATCAACCACTAGAGTCATTGCATGTGTTTTCTTATACTAAAACCAACACTAGAGTCATTGCATGTGTGTTCTTTCCACAAACCACACATGGATCAACCACTAGAGTCATTGCATGTGTGTTATTTCCACAAACCACACATGGATCAACCACTAGAGTCATCGCATGTGTGTCCTTATACTAAAACCAACATGGATCCACCAGTGGTCATTGCATGTGTGTTCTTTCCACAAACCACACATGGATCAACCACTAGAGTCATTGCATGTTTGTTTGTTATACTAAAACCACAAACCAGCACTAGAGTCATTGCATGTGTGTTCTTTTCCACAAACCACACATGGATCCACTAGACTCATTACATGTTTGTTCTTTTCCACAAACAACTTATGGATCAACCTGTGGTCATTGCATGTGTGTTCTTTCCACAAACCACATGTGGACCCATTACAGTCATTGCATGTGTGTTATTTCCACAAACCACACATGGATCAACCACTAGAGTCATTGCATATGTGTTATTTCCACAAACCACACATGGATCAACCACTAGAGTCATTGCATGTGTGTTCTTATAGTAAACCAGCACTAGAGTCATTGCATGTGTGTTCTTTTCACAAACCACACATGGATCAATCACTAGAGTCATTGCATGTGTGTTATTTCCACAAACAAACATGGATCAACCACTAGAGTCATTGCATGTGTGTTCTTATACTAAAACCAATATGGATCCACCAGTGGTCATTGCATGTGTGTTCTTTCCACAAACCACTAATGGATCAACCACTAGAGTCATTGCATGTGTGTTCTTATACTAAAACCAACACTAGAGTCATTGCATGTGTGTTCTTATACTAAAACCAACACTAGAGTCATTGCATGTGTGTTATTTCCACAAACCACACATGGATCAACCACTAGAGTCATTGCATGTGTGTTCTTATACTAAAACCAACACTAGAGTCATTGCATGTGTGTTCTTTTCACAAACCACACATGGATCAACCACTAGAGTCATTGCATGTGTGTTATTTCTACAAACAAACATGGATCAACCACTAGAGTCATTCCATGTGTGTTCTTATACTAAAACCAACATGGATCCACCAGTGGTCATTGCATGTGTGTTCTTTCCACAAACCACACATGGATCAACCACTATAGTCATTGCATGTGTGTTATTTCCACAAACCAACATGGATCAACCACTAGAGTCATTGCATGTGTGTTCATATACTAAAACCACAAACCACTACTAGAGTCATTGCATGTGTGTTCTTTTCCACAAACCACACAGGGATCAAGAAGTGGTCATTGCATGTGTGTTCTTTCCACAAACCACATATGGATCAACCACTAGAGTCATTGCATGTGTGTTCTTTCCACAAACAACACATGGATCAACCACTAGAGTCATTGCATGTTTGTTCTTATACTAAAACCGCAAACCAGCACTACAGTCATTGCATGTGTGTTCTTTTCCACAAACCACACATGGATCCACCACTAGAGTCATTGCATGTGTGTTCTTTCCACAAACCACATATGGATCAACCCGAGTCATTGCATGTGTGTTCTTTCCACAAACCACACATGTGGACCCACTAGAGTCATTGCATGTTTGTTCTTATACTAAAACCACAAACGAGTACTAGAGTCATTGCATGTATGTTCTTTTACACAAACGACACATGGATCCACCAGTGGTCATTGCATGTGTGTTCTTTCCACAAACCAGGTATGGATCAACCGGAGTCATTGCATGTTGGTTCTTTCCACAAACCACACATGGATCAACCACTAGAGTCATTGCATGTTTGTTCTTATAGTAAAACCAGAAACCAGCACTAGAGTCATTGCATGTGTGTTCTTTTCCACAAACCACACATGGATCCACCAGTGGTAATTGCATGTGTGTTCTTTCCACAAACCACATATGGATCAACCACTAGTCATTGCATGAGTGTTCTTTCCACAAACCACACATGGATCAACCACTAGAGTCATTGCATGTTTGTTCTTATACTAAAACCACAAACCAGCACTAGAGTCATTGCATGTGTGTTCTTTTCCACAAACCACACATGGATCCACCACTAGAGTCATTGCATGTGTGTTCTTTCCACAAACCACACATGTGGACCCACTAGAGTCATTGCATGTTTGTTCTAATACTAAAACCACAAACCAGCACTAGAGTCATTGCATGTGTGTTCTTATACTAAAACCAACATGGAAGCACCAGTGGTCATTGCATGTGTGTTCTTTCCACAAACCACACATGGATCAACCACTAGAGTCATTGCATGTGTGTTCTTATACTAAAACCAACACTAGAGTCATTGCATGTGTGTTCTTTCCACAAACCACACATGGATCAACCACTAGAGTCATTGCATGTTTGTTCTTATACTAAAACCACAAACCAGCACTAGAGTCATTGCATGTGTGTTCTTTTCCACAAACCACACATGGATCCACTAGACTCATTGCATGTTTGTTCTTTTCCACAAACAACTTATGGATCAACCTGTGGTCATTGCATGTGTGTTCTTTCCACAAACCACATGTGGACCCATTACAGTCATTGCATGTGTGTTATTTCCACAAACCACACATGGATCAACCACTAGAGTCATTGCATATGTGTTATTTCCACAAACCACACATGGATCAACCACTAGAGTCATTGCATGTGTGTTCTTATAGTAAACCAGCACTAGAGTCATTGCATGTGTGTTCTTTTCACAAACCACACATGGATCAACCACTAGAGTCATTGCATGTGTGTTATTTCCACAAACAAACATGGATCAACCACTAGAGTCATTGCATGTGTGTTCTTATACTAAAACCAATATGGATCCACCAGTGGTCATTGCATGTTTGTTCTTTCCACAAACCACTAATGGATCAACCACTAGAGTCATTGCATGTGTGTTCTTATACTAAAACCAACACTAGAGTCATTGCATGTGTGTTATTTCCACAAACCACACATGGATCAACCACTAGAGTCATTGCATGTGTGTTCTTATACTAAAACCAACACTAGAGTCATTGCATGTGTGTTCTTTTCACAAACCACACATGGATCAACCACTAGAGTCATTGCATGTGTGTTATTTCTACAAACAAACATGGATCAACCACTAGAGTCATTCCATGTGTATTCTTATACTAAAACCAACATGGATCCACCAGTGGTCATTGCATGTGTGTTCTTTCCACAAACCACACATTGGTCAACCACTATAGTCATTGCATGTGTGTTATTTCCACAAACCAACATGGATCAACCACTAGAGTTATTGCATGTGTGTTCATATACTAAAACCACAAACCACTACTAGAGTCATTGCATGTGTGTTCTTTTCCACAAACCACACAGGGATCAAGAAGTGGTCATTGCATGTGTGTTCTTTCCACAAACCACATATGGATCAACCACTAGAGTCATTGCATGTGTGTTCTTTCCACAAACCACACATGGATCAACCACTAGAGTCATTGCATGTTTGTTCTTATACTAAAACCGCAAACCAGCACTACAGTCATTGCATGTGTGTTCTTTTCCACAAACCACACATGGATCCACCACTAGAGTCATTGCATGTGTGTTCTTTCCACAAACCACACATGTGGACCCACTAGAGTCATTGCATGTTTGTTCTAATACTAAAACCACAAACCAGCACTAGAGTCATTGCATGTGTGTTCTTATACTAAAACCAACATGGAAGCACCAGTGGTCATTGCATGTGTGTTCTTTCCACAAACCACACATGGATCAACCACTAGAGTCATTGCATGTGTGTTCTTATACTAAAACCAACACTAGAGTCATTGCATGTGTGTTCTTTCCACAAACCACACATGGATCAACCACTAGAGTCATTGCATGTGTGTTATTTCCACAAACCACACATGGATCAACCACTAGAGTCATCGCATGTGTGTCCTTATACTAAAACCAACATGGATCCACCAGTGGTCATTGCATGTGTGTTCTTTCCACAAACCACACATGGATCAACCACTAGAGTCATTGCATGTTTGTTCTTATACTAAAACCACAAACCAGCACTAGAGTCATTGCATGTGTGTTCTTTTCCACAAACCACACATGGATCCACTAGACTCATTGCATGTTTGTTCTTTTCCACAAACAACTTATGGATCAACCTGTGGTCATTGCATGTGTGTTCTTTCCACAAACCACATGTGGACCCATTACAGTCATTGCATGTGTGTTATTTCCACAAACCACACATGGATCAACCACTAGAGTCATTGCATATGTGTTATTTCCACAAACCACACATGGATCAACCACTAGAGTCATTGCATGTGTGTTCTTATAGTAAACCAGCACTAGAGTCATTGCATGTGTGTTCTTTTCACAAACCACACATGGATCAACCACTAGAGTCATTGCATGTGTGTTATTTCCACAAACAAACATGGATCAACCACTAGAGTCATTGCATGTGTGTTCTTATACTAAAACCAATATGGATCCACCAGTGGTCATTGCATGTTTGTTCTTTCCACAAACCACTAATGGATCAACCACTAGAGTCATTGCATGTGTGTTCTTATACTAAAACCAACACTAGAGTCATTGCATGTGTGTTATTTCCACAAACCACACATGGATCAACCACTAGAGTCATTGCATGTGTGTTCTTATACTAAAACCAACACTAGAGTCATTGCATGTGTGTTCTTTTCACAAACCACACATGGATCAACCACTAGAGTCATTGCATGTGTGTTATTTCTACAAACAAACATGGATCAACCACTAGAGTCATTCCATGTGTATTCTTATACTAAAACCAACATGGATCCACCAGTGGTCATTGCATGTGTGTTCTTTCCACAAACCACACATTGGTCAACCACTATAGTCATTGCATGTGTGTTATTTCCACAAACCAACATGGATCAACCACTAGAGTTATTGCATGTGTGTTCATATACTAAAACCACAAACCACTACTAGAGTCATTGCATGTGTGTTCTTTTCCACAAACCACACAGGGATCAAGAAGTGGTCATTGCATGTGTGTTCTTTCCACAAACCACATATGGATCAACCACTAGAGTCATTGCATGTGTGTTCTTTCCACAAACCACACATGGATCAACCACTAGAGTCATTGCATGTTTGTTCTTATACTAAAACCGCAAACCAGCACTACAGTCATTGCATGTGTGTTCTTTTCCACAAACCACACATGGATCCACCACTAGAGTCATTGCATGTGTGTTCTTTCCACAAACCACATATGGATCAACCCGAGTCATTGCATGTGTGTTCTTTCCACAAACCACACATGTGGACCCACTAGAGTCATTGCATGTTTGTTCTTATACTAAAACCACAAACGAGTACTAGAGTCATTGCATGTGTGTTCTTTTACACAAACGACACATGGATCCACCAGTGGTCATTGCATGTGTGTTCTTTCCACAAACCACGTATGGATCAACCAGAGTCATTGCATGTGTGTTCTTTCCACAAACCACACATGGATCAACCACTAGAGTCATTGCATGTTTGTTCTTATAGTAAAACCAGAAACCAGCACTAGAGTCATTGCATGTGTGTTCTTTTCCACAAACCACACATGGATCCACCAGTGGTCATTGCATGTGTGTTCTTTCCACAAACCACATATGGATCAACCACTAGTCATTGCATGTGTGTTCTTTCCACAAACCACACATGGATCAACCACTAGAGTCATTGCATGTTTGTTCTTATACTAAAACCACAAACCAGCACTAGAGTCATTGCATATGTGTTCTTTTCCACAAACCACACATGGATCCACCACTAGAGTCATTGCATGTGTGTTCTTTCCACAAACCACACATGTGGACCCACTAGAGTCATTGCATGTTTGTTCTAATACTAAAACCACAAACCAGCACTAGAGTCATTGCATGTGTGTTCTTATACTAAAACCAACATGGAAGCACCAGTGGTCATTGCATGTGTGTTCTTTCCACAAACCACACATGGATCAACCACTAGAGTCATTGCATGTGTGTTCTGATACTAAAACCAACACTAGAGTCATTGCATGTGTGTTATTTCCACAAACCACACATGGATCAACCACTAGAGTCATCGCATGTGTGTCCTTATACTAAAACCAACATGGATCCACCAGTGGTCATTGCATGTGTGTTCTTTCCACAAACCACACATGGATCAACCACTAGAGTCATTGCATGTTTGTTCTTATACTAAAACCACAAACCAGCACTAGTGTCATTGCATGTGTGTTCTTTTCCACAAACCACACATGGATCCACTAGACTCATTGCATGTTTGTTCTTTTCCACAAACAACTTATGGATCAACCAGTGGTCATTGCATGTGTGTTCTTTCCACAAACCACATGTGGACCCATTACAGTCATTGCATGTGTGTTATTTCCACAAACCACACATGGATCAACCACTAGAGTCATTGCATGTGTGTTCTTATAGTAAACCAGCACTAGAGTCATTGCATGTGTGTTCTTTTCACAAACCACACATGGATCAACCACTAGAGTCATTGCATGTGTGTTATTTCCAAAAACAAACATGGATCAACCACTAGAGTCATTGCATGTGTGTTCTTATACTAAAACCAATATGGATCCACCAGTGGTCATTGCATGTGTGTTCTTTCCACAAACCACTAATGGATCAACCACTAGAGTCATTGCATGTGTGTTCTTATACTAAAACCAACACTAGAGTCATTGCATGTGTGTTCTTATACTAAAACCAACACTAGAGTCATTGCATGTGTGTTATTTCCACAAACCACACATGGATCAACCACTAGAGTCATTGCATGTGTGTTCTTATACTAAAACCAACACTAGAGTCATTGCATGTGTGTTCTTTTCACAAACCACACATGGATCAACCACTAGAGTCATTGCATGTGTGTTATTTCTACAAACAAACATGGATCAACTACTAGAGTCATTCCATGTGTGTTCTTATACTAAAACCAACATGGATCCACCAGTGGTCATTGCATGTGTGTTCTTTCCACAAACCACACATGGATTAACCACTATAGTCATTGCATGTGTGTTATTTCCACAAACCAACATGGATCAACCACTAGAGTTATTGCATGTGTGTTCATATACTAAAACTACAAACCACTACTAGAGTCATTGCATGTGTGTTCTTTTCCACAAACCACACAGGGATCCAGAAGTGGTCATTGCATGTGTGTTCTTTCCACAACCCACATATGGATCAACCAGAGTCATTGCATGTGTGTTCTTTCCACAAACCACACATGTGGACCCACTAGAGTCATTGCATGTTTGTTCTTATACTAAAACCACAAACCAGCACTAGAGTCATTGCATGTGTGTTCTTTTCTACAAACCACACATGGATCCACTACACTCATTGCATGTGTGTTCTTTTCCACAAACAACTTATGGATCAACCAGTGGTCATTGCACGTGTGTTCTTTCCACAAACGACATGTGGACCCATTACAGTCATTGCATGTGTGTTATTTCCAGAAACCACACATGGATCAACCACTAGAGTCATTGCATATGTGTTATTTCCACAAACCACACATGGATCAACCACTAGAGTCATTGCATGTGTGTTCTTATACTAAAACCAACACTAGAGTCATTGCATGTGTTCTTTTCACAAACCACACATGGATCAACCACTAGAGTCATTGCATGTGTGTTATTTCCACAAACCACACATGGATCAACCACTAGAGTCATCGCATGTGTGTTCTTATACTGAAACCACCATGGATCCACCAGTGGTCATTGCATGTGTGTTCTTTCCACAAACCACACATGGATCAACCACTAGAGTCATTGCATGTTTGTTCTTATACTAAAACCACAAACCAGCACTACAGTCATTGCATGTGTGTTCTTTTCCACAAACCACACATGGATCCACTAGACTCGTTGCATCTTTGCTCTTTTCCACAAGCAACTTATGGATCAACCAGTGGTCATTGCATGTGTGTTCTTTCCACAAACCACATGTGGACCCATTACAGTCATTGCATGTGTGTTATTTCCAGAAACCACACATGGATCAACCACTAGAGTCATTGCATATGTGTTATTTCCACAAACCACACATGGATCAACCACTAGAGTCATTGCATGTATGTTCTTATAGTAAAACCAACACTAGAGTCATTGCATGTGTGTTCTTTTCACAAACCACACATGGATCAACCACTAGACTCATTACATCTGTGTTATTTCCACAAACAAACATGGATCAACCACTAGAGTCATTGCATGTGTGTTCTTATACTAAAACCAACATGGATCCACCAGTGGTCATTGCATGTGTGTTCTTTCCACAAACCACACATGGATCGACCACTAGAGTCATTGCATGTGTGTTATTTCCACAAACCAACATGGATCAACTACTAGAGTTATTGCATCTGTGTTCTTATACTAAAACCACAAACCACTACTAGAGTCATTGCATGTGTGTTCTTTTAAACAAACCACACATGGATCCACCAGTGGTCATTGCATGTGTGTTATTTCCACAAACCACACATGGATCAACCACTAGAGTCATCGCATGTGTGTTCTTATACTGAAACCACCATGGATCCACCAGTGGTCATTGCATATGTGTTCTTTCCACAAACCACACATGGATCAACCACTAGAGTCATTGCATGTTTGTTCTTATACTAAAACCACAAACCAGCACTAGAGTCATTGCATGTGTGTTCTTTTCCACAAACCACACATGGATCCACTAGACTCATTGCATCATTGTTCTTTTCCACAAACAACTTATGGATCAACCAGTGGTCATTGCATGTGTGTTCTTTCCACAAACCACATGTGGACCCATTACAGTCATTGCATGTGTGTTATTTCCAGAAACCACACATGGATCAACAACTAGATTCATTGCATATGTGTTATTTCCACAAACCACACATGGATCAACCACTAGAGTCATTGCATGTATGTTCTTATAGTAAAACCAACATTAGAGTCATTGCATGTGTGTTCTTTTCACAAACCACACATGGATCAACCACTAGAGTTATTGCATGTGTGTTATTTCCACAAACAAACATGGATCAACCACTAGAGTCATTGCATGTGTGTTCTTATACTAAAACCAACATGGATCCACCAGTGGTCATTGCATGTGTGTTCTTTCCACAAACCACACATGGATCAACCACTAGAGTCATTGCATGTGTGTTATTTCCACAAACCAACATGGATCAACCACTAGAGTTATTGCATGTGTGTTCTTATACTAAAACCACAAACCACTACTAGAGTCATTGCATGTGTGTTCTTTTCCACAAACCACACAGGGATCCAGCAGTGGTCATTGCATGTGTGTTCTTTCCACAAACCACATATGGATCAACCAGAGTCATTGCATGTGTGTTCTTTCCACAAACCACACATGGATCAAACACTAGAGTCATTGCATGTTTGTTCTTATACTAAAACCACAAACCAGCACTAGAGTCATTGCATGTGTGTTCTTTTCCACAAACCACACATGGATCCACTAGACTCATTGCATCTTTGTTCTTTTCCACAAACAACTTATGGATGAACCAGTGGTCATTGCATTTGTGTTCTTTCCACAAACCACATGTGGACCCATTAGAGTCATTGCATGTGTGTTATTTCCAGGAACAACACTTGGATCAACCATTAGAGTCATTGCATATGTGTTATTTACACAAACCACACATGGATCAACCACTAGAGTCATTGCATGTGTGTTCTTATAGTAAAACCAACACTAGAGTCATTGCATGTGTGTTCTTTTCACAAACCACACATGGATCAACCACTAGAGTCATTGCATGTGTGTTATTTCCACAAACAAACATGGATCAACCACTAGAGTCATTGCATGTGTGTTCTTATACTAAAACCAACATGGATCCACCAGTGGTCATTGCATGTGTGTTCTTTCCACAAACAACACATGGATCAACCACTAGAGTCATTGCATGTGTGTTATTTCCACAAACCAACATGGATCAACCACTAGAGTCATTGCATGTGTGTTATTATACTAAAACCACAAACCACTACTAGAGTCATTGCATGTGTGTTCTTTTCCACAAACCATACAGGGATCCAGTAGTGGTCATTGCATGCGTGTTCTTTCCACAAACCACATATGGATCAACCAGAGTCATTGCATGTGTGTTCTTTCCACAAACCACACATGGATCAACCACTAGAGTCATTGCATGTTTGTTCTTATACTAAAACCACAAGCCAGCACTAGAGTCATTGCATGTGTGTTCTTTTCCACAAACCACACATGGATCCACCAGTGGTCATTGCATGTGTGTTCTTTCCACAAACCACATATGGATCAACCACTAGTCATTGCATGTGTGTTCTTTCCACAAACCACACATGGATCAACCACTAGAGTCATTGCATGTTTGTTCTTATACTAAAACCGCAAACCAGCACTACAGTCATTGCATGTGTGTTCTTTTCTACAAACCACACATGGATCCACCAGTGGTCATTGCATGTGTGTTCTTTCCACAAACCACATATGGATCAACCAGAGTCATTGCATGTGTGTTCTTTCCACAAACCACACATGTGGACCCACTAGAGTCATTGCATGTTTGTTCTTATACTAAAACCACAAACGAGTACTAGAGTCATTGCATGTGTGTTCTTTTACACAAACCACACATGGATCCACCAGTGGTCATTGCATGTGTGTTCTTTCCACAAACCACATATGGATCAACCAGAGTCATTGCATGTGTGTTCTTTCCACAAACCACACATGGATCAACCACTAGAGTCATTGCATGTTTGTTTTTATAGTAAAACCACAAACCAGCACTAGAGTCATTGCATGTGTGTTCTTTTTCCACAAACCACACATGGATCCACCAGTGGTCATTGCATGTGTGTTCTTTCCAAAAACCACATATGGATCAACCACTAGTCATTGCATGTGTGTTCTTTCCACAAACCACACATGGATCAACCACTAGAGTCATTGCATGTTCGTTCTTATACTAAAACCACAAACCAGCACTAGAGTCATTGCATGTGTGTTCTTTTCCACAAACCACACATGGATCCACCACTAGAGTCATTGCATGTGTGTTCTTTCCACAAACCACACATGTGGACGCACTAGAGTCATTGCATGTTTGTTCTTATACTAAAACCACAAACCAGCACTAGAGTCATTGCATGTGTTTTCTTTTCCACAAACCACACATGGATCCACCAATGGTCATTGCATGTGTGTTCTTTCCACAAACCACATATGGATCAACCACTAGTCATTGCATGTGTGTTCTTTCCACAAACCACACATGGATCAACCAGTAGAGTTGTTGTATGTTTGTTCTTATGCTAAAACCACAAACCATCACTAGAGTCATTGCATGTGTGTTCTTTTCCACAAACCACACATGGATCAACCACTAGAGTCATTGCATGTGTGTTATTTCCACAAACAAACATGGATCAACCACTAGAGTCATTGCATGTGTGTTCTTATACTAAAACCAACATGGATCCACTAGTGGTCATTGCATGTGTGTTCTTTCCACAAACCACACATGGATCAACCACTAGAGTCATTGCATGTGTGTTATTTCCACAAACCAACATGGATCAACCACTAGAGTCATTGCATGTATGTTCTTATACTAAACCACAAACCAGTACTAGAGTCATTGCATGTATGTTCTTATACTAAAACCACAAACCAGTACTAGAGTCATTGCATGTGTGTTCTTTTTCACAAACCACACATGGATCCACTAGTGGTCATTGCATGTGTGTTCATTCCACAAACCACATATGGATCAACCAGAGTCATTGCATGTGTGTTCTTTCCACAAACCACACATGGATCAACCACTAGAGTCATTGCATGTTTGTTCTTATACTAAAACCACAAACCAGCACTAGAGTCATTGCATGTGTGTTCTTTTACACAAACCACACATGGATCCACCAATGGTCATTGCATGTGTGTTCTTTCCACAAACCACATATGGATCAACCACTAGTCATTGCATGTGTGTTCTTTCCACAAACCACACATGGATCAACCAGTAGAGTCGTTGCATGTTTGTTCTTATGCTAAAACCAGAAACCATCACTAGAGTCATTGCATGTGTGTTCTTTTCCACAAACCACACATGGATCAACCACTAGAGTCATTGCATGTGTGTTATTTCCACAAACAAACATGGATCAACCACTAGAGTCATTGCATGTGTGTTCTTATACTAAAACCAACATGGATCCATCAGTGGTCATTGCATGTGTGTTCTTTCCACAAACCACACATGGATCAACCACTAGAGTCATTGCATGTGTGTTCTTTCCACAAACCAAATATGCATCAACCAGTGGTCATTGCATGTGTGTTCTTTCCACAAACCACACATGTGGACCCACTAGAGTCATTGCATGTTTGTTCTTATACTAAAACCACAAACCAGCACTAGAGTCATTGCATGTGTGTTCTTTTCCACAAACCACACATGGATCCACTAGACTCATTGAATGTGTGTTCTTTTCCACAAATAATTTATGGATCAACCAATGGTCATTGCACGTGTGTTCTTTCCACAAACGACATGTGGACCCATTACAGTCATTGCATGTGTGCTATTTCCACAAACCACACATGGATAAACCACTAGAGTCATTGCATATGTGTTATTTCCAAAAACAACACATGGATCAACCACTAGAGTCATTGTATGTGTGTTCTTATACTAAAACCAACACTAGAGTCATTGCATGTGTGTTCTTTTCACAAACCACACATGGATCAACCACTAGAGTCATTGCATGTGTGTTATTTCCACAAACCATACATGGATCAACCACTAGAGTCATCGCCTGTGTGTTCTTATACTAAAACCAACATGGATCCACCAGTGGTCATTGCATGTGTGTTCTTTCCACAAACCACACATGGATCAACCACTAGAGTCATTGCATGTTTGTTCTTATACTAAAACCACAAACCAGCACTAGAGTCATTGCATGTGTGTTCTTTTCCACAAACCACACATGGATCCACTAGACTCATTGCATGTTTGTTCTTTTCCACAAACAACTTATGGATCAACCAGTGGTCATTGCATTTGTGTTCTTTCCACAAACCACATGTGGACCCATTACAGTCATTGCATGTGTGTTATTTCCAGAAACCACACATGGATCAACCATTAGAGTCATTGCATATGTGTTATTTCCACAAACCACACATGGATCAACCACTAGAGTCATTGCATGTGTGTTCTTATAGTAAAACCAACACTAGAGTCATTGCATGTGTGTTCTTTTCACAAACCACGCATGGATCAACCACTAGAGTCATTGCATGTTTGTTCTTATACTAAAACCACAAACCAGCACTAGAGTCATTGCATGTGTGTTCTTTTCCACAAACCACACATGGATCCACTAGACTCATTGCATGTTTGTTCTTTTCCACAAACAACTTATGGATCAACCTGTGGTCATTGCATGTGTGGTCTTTCCACAAACCACACATGGATCAACCACTAGAGTCATTACATTTGTGTTATTTCCACAAACAAACATGGATCAACCACTAGAGTCATTGCATGTGTGTTCTTATACTAAAACCAACATGGATCCACAATGGTCATTGCATGTGTGTTCTTTCCACAAACCACACATGGATCTACCACTAGAGTCATTACATGTGTGTTATTTCCACAAATCAACATGGTTCAACCACTAGAGTCATTGCATTTGTGTTCTTATACTAAAACCTCAAACCACTACTAGAGTCATTGCATGTGTGTTCTTTTCCACAAACCATATAGGGATCCAGTAGTGGTCATTGCATGTGTGTTCTTTCCACAAACCACATATGGATTAACCAGAGTCATTGCATCTGTGTTCTTTCCACAAACCACACATGGATCAACCACTAGAGTCATTGCATGTTTGTTCTTATACTAAAACCACAAAGCAGCACTAGAGTCATTGCATGTGTGTTCTTTTCCACAAACCACACATGGATCCACCAGTGGTCATTGCATGTGTGTTCTTTCCACAAACCACATATGGATCAACCACTAGTCATTGAATGTGTGTTCTTTCCACAAACCACACATGGATCAACCACTAGAGTCATTGCATGTTTGTTCTTATACTAAAACCGCAAACCAGCACTACAGTCATTGCACGTGTGTTCTTTTCCACAAACCACACATGGATCCACCACTAGAGTCATTGCATGTGTGTTCTTTCCACAAACCACATATGGATCAACTAGAGTCATTGCATGTGTGTTCTTTCCACAAACCACACATGTGGACCCACTAGAGTCATTGCATGTTTGTTCTTATACTAAAACCACAAACGAGTACTAGAATCATTGCATGTGTGTTCTTTTACACAAACCACACATGGATCCACCAGTGATCATTGCATGTGTGTTCTTTCCACAAACCACATATGGATCAACCAGAGTCATTGCATCTGTGTTCTTTCCACAAACCACACATGGATCAACCAGTAGAGTCATTGCATGTTTGTTCTTATAGTAAAACCAGAAACCAGCACTAGAGTCATTGCATGTGTGTTCTTTTCCACAAACCACACATGGATCCACCAGTGGTCATTGCATGTGTGTTCTTTCCACAAACCACATATGGATCAACCACTAGTCATTGCATGTGTGTTCTTTCCACAAACCACACATGGATCAACCACTAGAGTCATTGCATGTTTGTTCTTATACTAAAACCACAAACCAGCACTAGAGTCATTGCATGTGTTCTCTTTTCCACAAACCACACATGGATCGACGACTAGAGTCATTGCATGTGTGTTCTTTCCACAAACCACACATGTGGACCCACTAGAGTCATTGCATGTTTGTTCTTATACTAAAACCACAAACCAGCACTAGAGTCATTGCATGTGTATTCTTATACTAAAACCAACATGGAAGCACCAGAGGTCATTGCATGTGTGTTCTTTCCACAAACCACACATGGATCAACCACTAGAGTCATTGCATGTGTGTTCTTATACTAAAACCAACACTAGAGTCATTGCATGTGTGTTCTTTCCACCAACCACACATGGATCAACCACTAGAGTCATTGCATGTGTGTTATTTCCACAAACCACACATGGATCAACCACTAGAGTCATCGCATGTGTGTCCTTATACTAAAACCAACATGGATCCACCAGTGGTCATTGCATGTGTGTTCTTTCCACAAAGCACACATGGATCAACCACTAGAGTCATTGCATGTTTGTTCTTATACTAAAATCACAAACCAGCACTAGAGTCATTGCATGTGTGTTCTTTTCCACAAACCACACATGGATCCACTAGACTCATTTCATGTTTGTTCTTTTCCACAAACAACTTATGGATCAACCAGTGGTCATTGCATGTGTGTTCTTTCCACAAACCACATGTGGACCCATTACAGTCATTGCATGTGTGTTATTTCCACAAAACACACATGGATCAACCACTAGAGTCATTGCATATGTGTTATTTCCACAAACCACACATGGATCAACCACTAGAGTCATTGCATGTGTGTTCTTATAGTAAACCAGCACTAGAGTCATTGCATGTGTGTTCTTTTCACAAACCACACATGGATCAACCACCAGAGTCATTGCATGTGTGTTATTTCCACAAACAAACATGGATCAACCACTAGAGTCATTGCATGTGTGTTCTTATACTAAAACCAATATGGATCCACCAGTGGTCATTGCATGTGTGTTCTTTCCACAAACCACACATGGATCAACCACTAGAGTCATTGCATGTGTGTTCTTATACTAAAACCAACACTAGAGTCATTGCATGTGTGTTCTTATACTAAAACCAACACTAGAGTCATTGCATGTGTGTAATTTCCACAAACCACACATGGATCAACCACTAGAGTCATTGCATGTGGATTCTTATACTAAAACCAACACTAGAGTCATTGCATGTGTGTTCTTTTGACAAACCACACATGGATCAACCACTAGAGTCATTGCATGTGTGTTATTTCTACAAACAAACATGGATCAACCACTAGAGTCATTGCATGTGTGTTCTTATACTAAAACCAACATGGGTCCACCAGTGGTCATTTCATGTGTGTTCTTTCCACAAACCACACATGGATCAACCACTATAGTCATTGCATGTGTGTTATTTCCACAAACCAACATGGATCAACCACTAGAGTCATTGCATGTGTGTTCTTATACTAAAACCACAAACCACTACTAGAGTCATTGCATGTGTGTTCTTTTCCACAAACCACACAGGGATCCAGAAGTGGTCATTGCATGTGTGTTCTTTCCACAAACCACATATGGATCAACCAGAGTCATTGCATGTGTGTTCTTTCCACAAACCACACATGTGGACCCACTAGAGTCATTGCATGTTTGTTCTTATACTAAAACCACAAACCAGCACTAGAGTCATTGCATGTGTGTTCTTTTCCACAAACCACACATGGATCCACTAGACTGATTGCATGTGTGTTCTTTTCCACAAACAACTTATGGATCAACCAGTGGTCATTGCACGTGTGTTCTTTCCACAAACGACATGTGGACCCATTACAGTCATTGCATGTGTGTTATTTCCACAAACCACACATGGATCAACCACTAGAGTCATTGCATATGTGTTATTTCCACAAACCACACATGGATCAACCACTAGAGTCATTGCATGTGTGTTCTTATACTAAAACCAACACTAGAGTCATTGCATGTGTGTTCTTTTCACAAACCACACATGGATCAACCACTAGAGTCATTGCATGTGTGTTATTTCCACAAACCACACATGGATCAACCACTAGAGTCATCGCATGTGTGTTCTTATACTAAAACCACCATGGATCCACTAGTGGTCATTGCATGTGTGTTCTTTCCACAAACCACACATGGATCAACCACTAGAGTCATTGCATGTTTGTTCTTATACTAAAACCACAAACCAGCACAAGAGTCATTGCATGTGTGTTCTTTTCCACAAACCACACATGGATCCACTAGACTCATTGCATGTTTGTTCTTTTCCACAAACAACTTATGGATCAAACAGTGGTCATTGCATTTGTGTTCTTTCCACAAACCACATGTGGACCCATTACAGTCATTGCATGTGTGTTATTTCTAGAAACCACACATGGATCAACCATTAGAGTCATTGCATATGTGTTATTTCCACAAACCACACATGGATCAACCACTAGAGTCATTGCATGTGTGTTCTTATAGTAAAACCAGCACTAGAGTCATTGCATGTGTGTTCTTTCCACAAACCACATATGGATCAACCAGAGTCATTGCATGTGTGTTCTTTCCACAAACCACACATGGATCAACCACTAGAGTCATTGCATGTTTGTTCTTATACTAAAACCACAAACCAGCACTAGAGTCATTGCATGTATGTTCTTTTCCACAAACCACACATGGATCCACCAGTGGTCATTGCATGTGTGTTCTTTTCACAAACCACATATGGATCAACCACTAGTCATTGCATGTGTGTTCTTTCCACAAACCACACATGGATCAACCACTAGAGTCATTGCATGTTTGTTCTTATACTAAAACCGCAAACCAGCACTACAGTCATTGCATGTGTGTTCTTTTCCACAAACCACACATGGATCCACCACTAGAGTCATTGCATGTGTGTTCTTTCCACAAACCACATATGGATCAACCCGAGTCATTGCATGTGTGTTCTTTCCACAAACCACACATGTGGACCCACTAGAGTCATTGCATGTTTATTCTAATACTAAAACCACAAACCAGCACTAGAGTCATTGCATGTGTGTTCTTATACTAAAACCAACATGGAAGCACCAGTGGTCATTGCATGTGTGTTCTTTCCACAAACCACACATGGATCAACCACTAGAGTCATTGCATGTGTTTTCTTATACTAAAACCAACACTAGAGTCATTGCATGTGTGTTCTTTCCACAAACCACACATGGATCAACCACCAGAGTCATTGCATGTGTGTTATTTCCACAAACCACACATGGATCAACCACTAGAGTCATCGCATGTGTGTCCTTATACTAAAACCAACATGGATCCACCAGTGGTCATTGCATGTGTGTTCTTTCCACAAACCACACATGGATCAACCACTAGAGTCATTGCATGTTTGTTCTTATACTAAAACCACAAACCAGCACTAGAGTCATTGCATGTGTGTTCTTTTCCACAAACCACACATGGATCCACTAGACTCATTGCATGTTTGTTCTTTTCCACAAACAACTGATGGATCAACCTGTGGTCATTGCATGTGTGTTCTTTCCACAAACCACATGTGGACCCATTACAGTCATTGCATGTGTGTTATTTCCACAAACCACACATGGATCAACAACTAGAGTCATTGCATATGTGTTATTTCCACAAACCACACATGGATCAACCACTAGAGTCATTGCATGTGTGTTCTTATAGTAAACCAGCACTAGAGTCATTGCATGTGTGTTCTTTTCACAAACCACACATGGATCAACCACTAGAGTCATTGCATGTGTGTTATTTCCACAAACAAACATGGATCAACCACTAGAGTCATTGCATGTGTGTTTTTATACTAAAACCAATATGGATCCACCAGTGGTCATTGCATGTGTGTTCTTTCCACAAACCACTAATGGATCAACCACTAGAGTCACTGCATGTGTGTTCTTATACTAAAACCAACACTAGAGTCATTGCATGTGTGTTCTTATACTAAAACCAACACTAGAGTCATTGCATGTGTGTTATTTCCACAAACCACACATGGATCAACCACTAGAGTCATTGCATGTGTGTTCTTATACTAAAACCAACACTAGAGTCATTGCATGTGTGTTCTTTTCACAAACCACACATGGATCAACCACTAGAGTCATTGCATGTGTGTTATTTCTACAAACAAACATGGATCAACCACTAGAGTCATTCCATGTGTG
This sequence comes from Avena sativa, assembly GCA_916181665.1. Lineage (NCBI taxonomy): Eukaryota > Viridiplantae > Streptophyta > Magnoliopsida > Poales > Poaceae > Avena > Avena sativa. The sequence goes on from OV702287.1 coordinate 464,108,539, forward strand.
TTCTTATACTAAAACCAACATGGATCCACCAGTGGTCATTGCATGTGTGTTCTTTCCACAAACCACACATGGATCAACCACTATAGTCATTGCATGTGTGTTATTTCCACAAACCAACATGGATCAACCACTAGAGTCATTGCATGTGTGTTCATATACTAAAACCACAAACCACTACTAGAGTCATTGCATGTGTGTTCTTTTCCACAAACCACACAGGGATCAAGAAGTGGTCATTGCATGTGTGTTCTTTCCACAAACCACATATGGATCAACCACTAGAGTCATTGCATGTGTGTTCTTTCCACAAACCACACATGGATCAACCACTAGAGTCATTTCATGTTTGTTCTTATACTAAAACCGCAAACCAGTAGTACAGTCATTGCATGTGTGTTCTTTTCCACAAACCACACATGGATCCACCACTAGAGTCATTGCATGTGTGTTCTTTCCACAAACCACATATGGATCAACCCGAGTCATTGCATGTGTGTTCTTTCCACAAACCACACATGTGGACCCACTAGAGTCATTGCATGTTTGTTCTTATACTAAAACCACAAACGAGTACTAGAGTCATTGCATGTGTGTTCTTTTACACAAACGACACATGGATCCACCAGTGGTCATTGCATGTGTGTTCTTTCCACAAACCACGTATGGATCAACCAGAGTCATTGCATGTGTGTTCTTTCCACAAACCACACATGGATCAACCACTAGAGTCATTGCATGTTTGTTCTTATAGTAAAACCAGAAACCAGCACTAGAGTCATTGCATGTGTGTTCTTTTCCACAAACCACACATGGATCCACCAGTGGTCATTGCATGTGTGTTCTTTCCACAAACCACATATGGATCAACCACTAGTCATTGCATGCGTGTTCTTTCCACAAACCACACATGGATCAACCACTAGAGTCATTGCATGTTTGTTCTTATACTAAAACCACAAACCAGCACTAGAGTCATTGCATGTGTGTTCTTTTCCACAAACCACACATGGATCCACCACTAGAGTCATTGCATGTGTGTTCTTTCCACAAACCACACATGTGGACCCACTAGAGTCATTGCATGTTTGTTCTAATACTAAAACCACAAACCAGCACTAGAGTCATTGCATGTGTGTTCTTATACTAAAACCAACATGGAAGCACCAGTGGTCATTGCATGTGTGTTCTTTCCACAAACCACACATGGATCAACCACTAGAGTCATTGCATGTGTGTTCTTATACTAAAACCAACACTAGAGTCATTGCATGTGTGTTATTTCCACAAACCACACATGGATCAACCACTAGAGTCATCGCATGTGTGTCCTTATACTAAAACCAACATGGATCCACCAGTGGTCATTGCATGTGTGTTCTTTCCACAAACCACACATGGATCAACCACTAGAGTCATTGCATGTTTGTTCTTATACTAAAACCACAAACCAGCACTAGAGTCATTGCATGTGTGTTCTTTTCCACAAACCACACATGGATCCACTAGACTCATTGCATGTTTGTTCTTTTCCACAAACAACTTATGGATCAACCAGTGGTCATTGCATGTGTGTTCTTTCCACAAACCACATGTGGACCCATTACAGTCATTGCATGTGTGTTATTTCCAGAAACCACACATGGATCAACCACTAGAGTCATTGCATATGTGTTATTTCCATAAACCACACATGGATCAACCACTAGAGTCATTGCATGTGTGTTCTTATAGTAAACCAGCACTAGAGTCATTGCATGTGTGTTCTTTTCACAAACCACACATGGATCAACCACTAGAGTCATTGCATGTGTGTTATTTCCACAAACAAACATGGATCAACCACTAGAGTCATTGCATGTGTGTTCTTATACTAAATCCAATATGGATCCACCAGTGGTCATTGCATGTGTGTTCTTTCCACAAACCACTAATGGATCAACCACTAGAGTCATTGCATGTGTGTTCTTATACTAAAACCAACACTAGAGTCATTGCATGTTTGTTCTTATACTAAAACCAACACTAGAGTCATTGCATGTGTGTTATTTCCACAAACCACACATGGATCAACCACTAGAGTCATTGCATGTGTGTTCTTATACTAAAACCAACACTAGAGTCATTGCATGTGTGTTCTTTTCACAAACCACACATGGATCAACCACTAGAGTCATTGCATGTGTGTTATTTCTACAAACAAACATGGATCAACCACTAGAGTCATTCCATGTGTGTTCTTATACTAAAACCAACATGGATCCACCAGTGGTCATTGCATGTGTGTTCTTTCCACAAACCACACATGGATCAACCACTATAATCATTGCATGTGTGTTATTTCCACAAACCAACATGGATTAACCACTACAGTCATTGCATGTGTGTTCATATACTAAAACCACAAACCACTACTAGAGTCATTGCATGTGTGTTCTTTTCCACAAACCACACAGGGATCAAGAAGTGGTCATTGCATGTGTGTTCTTTCCACAAACCACATATGGATCAACCAGAGTCATTGCATATGTGTTCTTTCCACAAACCACACATGTGGACCCACTAGAGTCATTGCATGTTTCTTCTTATACTAAAACCACAAACCAGCACTAGAGTCATTGCATGTGTGTTCTTTTCTACAAACCACACATGGATCCACTAGACTCATTGCATGTGTGTTCTTTTCCACAAACAACTTATGGATCAACCAGTGGTCATTGCACGTGTGTTCTTTCCACAAACGACATGTGGACCCATTACAGTCATTGCATCTGTGTTATTTCCACAAACCACACATGGATCAACCACTAGAGTCATTGCATATGTGTTATTTCCACAAACCACACATGGATCAACCACTAGAGTCATTGGATGTGTGTTCTTATACTAAAACCAACACTAGAGTCATTGCATGTGTGTTCTTTTCACAAACCACACATGGATCAACCACTAGAGTCATTGCATGTGTGTTATTTCCACAAACCACACATGGATCAACCACTAGAGTCATCGCATGTGTGTTCTTATACTGAAACCACCATGGATCCACCAGTGGTCATTGCATGTGTGTTCTTTCCACAAACCACACATGGATCAACCAGTAGAGTCATTGCATGTTTGTTCTTATACTAAAACCACAAACCAGCACTAGAGAAATTGCATGTGTGTTCTTTTCCACAAACCACACATGGATCCACTAGACTCATTGCATCTTTGTTCTTTTCCAAAAACAACTTATGGATCAACCAGTGGTCATTGCATGTGTGTTCTTTCCACAAACCACATGTGGACCCATTACAGTCATTGCATGTGTGTTATTTCCAGAAACCACACATGGATCAACCACTAGAGTCATTGCATATGTGTTATTTCCACAAACCACACATGGATCAACCACTAGAGTCATTGCATGTATGTTCTTATAGTAAAACATACACTAGAGTCATTGCATGTGTGTTCTTTTCACAAACCACACATGGATCAACCACTAGAGTTATTGCATGTGTGTTATTTCCACAAACAAACATGGATCAACCACTAGAGTCATTGCATGTCTGTTCTTATACTAAAACCAACATGGATCCACCAGTGGTCATTGCATGTGTGTTCTTTCCACAAACCACACATGGATCAACCACTAGAGTCATTGCATGTGTGTTATTTCCACAAACCAACATGGATCAACCACTAGAGTTATTGCATGTGTGTTCTTATACTAAAACCACAAACCACTACTAGAGTCATTGCATGTGTGTTCTTTTCCACAAACCACACAGGGATCCAGCAGTAGTCATTGCATGTGTGTTCTTTCAACAAACCACATATGGATCAACCAGAGTCATTGCATGTGTGTTCTTTCCACAAACCACACATGGATCAACCACTAGAGTCATTGCATGTTTGTTCTTATACTAAAACCACAAACCAGCACTAGAGTCATTGCATGTGTGTTCTTTTCCACAAACCAGCACTAGATTCATTGCATGTGTGTTCTTTTCCACAAACAACTTATGGATCAACCAGTGGTCATTGCATGTGTGTTCTTTCCACAAACCACATGTGGACCCATTACAGTCATTGCATGTGTGTTATTTCCACAAACCACACATGGATCAACCACTAGAGTCATTGCGTATGTGTTATTTCCACAAACCACACAGAGATCAACCACTAGAGTCATTGTGTGTGTGTTCTTATAGTAAACCAGCACTAGAGTCATTGCATGTGTGTTCTTTTCACAAACCACACATGGATCAACCACTAGAGTCATTGCATGTGTGTTATTTCCACAAACAAACATGGATCAACCACTAGAGTCATTGCATGTGTGTTCTTATACTAAAACCAATATGGATCCACCAGTGGTCATTGCATGTGTGTTCTTTCCACAAAACACACATGGATCAACCACTAGAGTCATTGCATGTGTGTTCTTATACTAAAACCAACACTAGAGTCATTGCATGTGTGTTCTTATACTAAAACCAACACTAGAGTCATTGCATGTGTGCTATTTCCACAAACCACACATGGATCAACCACTAGAGTCATTGCATGTGTGTTCTTATACTAAAACCAACACTAGAGTCATTGCATGTGTGTTCTTTTCACAAACCACACATGGATCAACCACTAGAGTCATTGCATGTGTGTTATTTCTACAAACAAACATGGATCAACCACTAGAGTCATTCCATGTGTGTTCTTATACTAAAACCAACATGGATCCACCAGTGGTCATTGCATGTGTGTTCTTTCCACAAACCACACATGGATTAACCACTATAGTCATTGCATGTGTGTTATTTCCACAAACCAACATGGATCAACCACTAGAGTTATTGCATGTGTGTTCATATACTAAAACTACAAACCACTACTGGAGTCATTGCATGTGTGTTCTTTTCCACAAACCACATAGGGATCCAGAAGTGGTCATTGCATGTGTTTTCTTTCCACAACCCACATATGGATCAACCAGAGTCATTGCATGTGTGTTCTTTCCACAAACCACACATGTGGACCCACTAGAGTCATTGCATGTTTGTTCTTATCCTAAAACCACAAACCAGCACTAGAGTCATTGCATGTGTGTTCTTTTCTACAAACCACACATGGATCCACTACACTCATTGCATGTGTGTTCTTTTCCACAAACAACTTATGGATCAACCAGTGGTCATTGCACGTGTGTTCTTTCCACAAACGACATGTGGACCCATTACAGTCATTGCATGTGTGTTATTTCCAGAAACCACACATGGATCAACCACTAGAGTCATTGCATATGTGTTATTTCCACAAACCACACATGGATCAACCACTAGAGTCATTGCATGTGTGTTCTTATACTAAAACCAACACTAGAGTCATTGCATGTGTTCTTTTCACAAACCACACATGGATCAACCACTAGAGTCATTGCATGTGTGTTATTTCCACAAACCACACATGGATCAACCACTAGAGTCATCGCATGTGTGTTCTTATACTGAAACCACCATGGATCCACCAGTGGTCATTGCATGTGTGTTCTTTCCACAAACCACACATGGATCAACCACTAGAGTCATTGCATGTTTGTTCTTATACTAAAACCACAAACCAGCACTAGAGTCATTGCATGTGTGTTCTTTTCCACAAACCACACATGGATCCACTAGACTCATTGCATCTTTGCTCTTTTCCACAAGCAACTTATGGATCAACCAGTGGTCATTGCATGTGTGTTCTTTCCACAAACCACATGTGGACCCATTACAGTCATTGCATGTGTGTTATTTCCAGAAACCACACATGGATCAACCACTGGAGTCATTGCATATGTGTTATTTCCACAAACCACACATGGATCAACCACTAGAGTCATTGCATGTATGTTCTTATAGTAAAACCAACACTAGAGTCATTGCATGTGTGTTCTTTTCACAAACCACACATGGATCAACCACTAGACTCATTACATCTGTGTTATTTCCACAAACAAACATGGATCAACCACTAGAGTCATTGCATGTGTGTTCTTATACTAAAACCAACATGGATCCACCAGTGGTCATTGCATGTGTGTTCTTTCCACAAACCACACATGGATCGACCACTAGAGTCATTGCATGTGTGTTATTTCCACAAACCAACATGGATCAACTACTGGAGTTATTGCATGTGTGTTCTTATACTAAAACCACAAACCACTACTAGAGTCATTGCATGTGTGTTCTTTTAAACAAACCACACATGGATCCACCAGTGGTCATTGCATGTGTGTTATTTCCACAAACCACACATGGATCAACCACTAGAGTCATCGCATGTGTGTTCTTATACTGAAACCACCATGTATCCACCAGTGGTCATTGCATGTGTGTTCTTTCCACAAACCACACATGGATCAACCACTAGAGTCATTGCATGTTTGTTCTTATACTAAAACCACAAACCAGCACTAGAGTCATTGCATGTGTGTTCTTTTCCACAAACAACACATGGATCCACTAGACTCATTGCATCTTTGTTCTTTTCCACAAACAACTTATGGATCAACCAGTGGTCATTGCATGTGTGTTCTTTCCACAAACCACAAGTGGACCCATTACAGTCATTGCATGTGTGTTATTTCCAGAAACCACACATGGATCAACCACTATAGTCATTGCATATGTGTTATTTCCACAAACCACACATGGATCAACCACTAGAGTCATTGCATGTATGTTCTTATAGTAAAACCAACATTAGAGTCATTGCATGTGTGTTCTTTTCACAAACCACACATGGATCAACCACTAGAGTTATTGCATGTGTGTTATTTCCACAAACAAACATGGATCAACCACTAGAGTCATTGCATGTGTGTTCTTATACTAAAACCAACATGGATCCACCAGTGGTCATTGCATGTGTGTTCTTTCCACAAACCACACATGGATCAACCACTAGAGTCATTGCATGTGTGTTATTTCCACAAACCAACATGGATCAACCACTAGAGTTATTGCATGTGTGTTCTTATACTAAAACCACAAACCACTACTAGAGTCATTGCATGTGTGTTGTTTTCCACAAACCACACAGGGATCCAGCAGTGGTCATTGCATGTGTGTTCTTTCCACAAACCACATATGGATCAACCAGAGTCATTGCATGTGTGTTCTTTCCACAAACCACACATGGATCAAACACTAGAGTCATTGCATGTTTGTTCTTATACTAAAACCACAAACCAGCACTAGAGTCATTGCATGTGTGTTCTTTTCCACAAACCACACATGGATCCACTAGACTCATTGCATGTTTGTTCTTTTCCACAAACAACTTATGGATCAACCAGTGGTCATTGCATGTGTGTTCTTTCCACAAACCACATGTGGACCCATTACAGTCATTGCATGTGTGTTATTTCCAGAAACCACACATGGATCAACCACTAGAGTCATTGCATATGTGTTATTTCCACAAACCACACATGGATCAACCACTAGAGTTATTGCATGTGTGTTCTTATAGTAAACCAGCACTAGAGTCATTGCATGTGTGTTCTTTTCACAAACCACACATGGATCAACCACTAGAGTCATTGCATGTGTGTTATTTCCACAAACAAACATGGATCAACCACTAGAGTCATTGCATGTGTGTTGTTATACTAAAACCAATATGGATCCACCAGTGGTCATTGCATGTGTGTTCTTTCCACAAACCACACATGGATCAACCACTAGAGTCATTGCATGTGTGTTCTTATACTAAAACCAACACTAGAGTCATTGCATGTGTGTTCTTATACTAAAACCAACACTAGAGTCATTGCATGTGTGTTATTTCCACAAACCACACATGGATCAACCACCAGAGTCATTGCATGTGTGTTCTTATACTAAAACCAACACTAGAGTCATTGCATGTGTGTTCTTTTCACAAACCACACATGGATCAACCACTAGAGTCATTGCATGTGTGTTATTTCCACAAACCACACATGGATCAATCACTAGAGTCATTGCATGTGTGTCCTTATACTGAAACCACCATGGATCCACCAGTGGTCATTGCATGTGTGTTCTTTCCACAAACCACACATGGATCAACCAGTAGAGTCATTGCATATTTGTTCTTATACTAAAACCACAAACCAGCACTAGAGTCATTGCATGTGTGTTCTTTTCCACAAACCACACATGGATCCACTAGACTCATTGCATGTTTGTTCTTTTCCACAAACAACTTATGGATCAACCAGTGGTCATTGCATGTGTGTTCTTTCCACAAACCACATGTGGACCCATTACAGTCATTGCATGTGTGTTATTTCCAGAAACCACACATGGATCAACCACTAGAGTCATTGCATATGTGTTATTTCCACAAACCACACATGGATCAACCACTAGAGTTATTGCATGTGTGTTCTTATAGTAAACCAGCACTAGAGTCATTGCATGTGTGTTCTTTTCACAAACCACACATGGATCAACCACTAGAGTCATTGCATGTGTGTTATTTCCACAAACAAACATGGATCAACCACTAGAGTCATTGCATGTGTGTTCTTATACTAAAACCAATATGGATCCACCAGTGGTCATTGCATGTGTGTTCTTTCCACAAACCACACATGGATCAACCACTAGAGTCATTGCATGTGTGTTCTTATACTAAAACCAACACTAGAGTCATTGCATGTGTGTTCTTACACTAAAACCAACACTAGAGTCATTGCATGTGTGTTATTTCCACAAACCACACATGGATCAACCACTAGAGTCATTGCATGTGTGTTCTTATACTAAAACCAACACTAGAGTCATTGCATGTGTGTTCTTTTCACAAACCACACATGGATCAACCACTAGAGTCATTGCATGTGTGTTATTTCCACAAACCACACATGGATCAACCACTAGAGTCATTGCATGTGTGTCCTTATACTGAAACCACCATGGATCCACCAGTGGTCATTGCATGTGTGTTCTTTCCACAAACCACACATGGATCAACCACTAGAGTCATTGCATGTTTGTTCTTATACTAAAACCACAAACGAGCAGTAGAGTCATTGCATGTGTGTTCTTTTCCACAAACCACACATAGATCCACTAGACTCATTGCATCTTTGTTCTTTTCCACAAACAACTTATGGATCAACCAGTGGTCATTGCATGTGTGTTCTTTCCACAAACCACATGTGGACCCATTACAGTCATTGCATGTGTGTTATTTCCAGAAACCACACATGGATCAACCACTAGAGTCATTGCATATGTGTTATTTCCACAAACCACACATGGATCAACCACTAGAGTCATTGCATGTATGTTCTTATAGTAAAACCAACATTAGAGTCATTGCATGTGTGTTCTTTTCACAAACCACACATGGATCAACCACTAGAGTTATTGCATGTGTGTTATTTCCACAAACAAACATGGATCAACCACTAGAGTCATTGCATGTGTGTTCTTATACTAAAACCAACATGGATCCACCAGTGGTCATTGCATGTGTGTTCTTTCCACAAACCACACATGGATCAACCACTAGAGTCATTGCATGTGTGTTATTTCCACAAACCAACATGGATCAACCACTAGAGTTATTGCATGTGTGTTCTTATACTAAAACCACAAACCACTACTAGAGTCATTGCATGTGTGTTGTTTTCCACAAACCACACAGGGATCCAGCAGTGGTCATTGCATGTGTGTTCTTTCCACAAACCACATATGGATCAACCAGAGTCATTGCATGTGTGTTCTTTCCACAAACCACACATGGATCAAACACTAGAGTCATTGCATGTTTGTTCTTATACTAAAACCACAAACCAGCACTAGAGTCATTGCATGTGTGTTCTTTTCCACAAACCACACATGGATCCACTAGACTCATTGCATGTTTGTTCTTTTCCACAAACAACTTATGGATCAACCAGTGGTCATTGCATGTGTGTTCTTTCCACAAACCACATGTGGACCCATTACAGTCATTGCATGTGTGTTATTTCTAGAAACCACACATGGATCAACCACTAGAGTCATTGCATATGTGTTATTTCCACAAACCACACATGGATCAACCACTAGAGTTATTGCATGTGTGTTCTTATAGTAAACCAGCACTAGAGTCATTGCATGTGTGTTCTTTTCACAAACCACACATGGATCAACCACTAGAGTCATTGCATGTGTGTTATTTCCACAAACAAACATGGATCAACCACTAGAGTCATTGCATGTGTGTTGTTATACTAAAACCAATATGGATCCACCAGTGGTCATTGCATGTGTGTTCTTTCCACAAACCACACATGGATCAACCACTAGAGTCATTGCATGTGTGTTCTTATACTAAAACCAACACTAGAGTCATTGCATGTGTGTTATTTCCACAAACCACACATGGATCAACCACCAGAGTCATTGCATGTGTGTTCTTATACTAAAACCAACACTAGAGTCATTGCATGTGTGTTCTTTTCACAAACCACACATGGATCAACCACTAGAGTCATTGCATGTGTGTTATTTCCACAAACCACACATGGATCAATCACTAGAGTCATTGCATGTGTGTCCTTATACTAAAACCACCATGGATCCACCAGTGGTCATTGCATGTGTGTTCTTTCCACAAACCACACATGGATCAACCAGTAGAGTCATTGCATATTTGTTCTTATACTAAAACCACAAACCAGCACTAGAGTCATTGCATGTGTGTTCTTTTCCACAAACCACACATGGATCCACTAGACTCATTGCATGTTTGTTCTTTTCCACAAACAACTTATGGATCAACCAGTGGTCATTGCATGTGTGTTCTTTCCACAAACCACATGTGGACCCATTACAGTCATTGCATGTGTGTTATTTCCAGAAACCACACATGGATCAACCACTAGAGTCATTGCATATGTGTTATTTCCACAAACCACACATGGATCAACCACTAGAGTTATTGCATGTGTGTTCTTATAGTAAACCAGCACTAGATTCATTGCATGTGTGTTCTTTTCACAAACCACACATGGATCAACCACTAGAGTCATTGCATGTGTGTTATTTCCACAAACAAACATGGATCAACCACTAGAGTCATTGCATGTGTGTTCTTATACTAAAACCAATATGGATCCACCAGTGGTCATTGCATGTGTGTTCTTTCCACAAACCACACATGGATCAACCACTAGAGTCATTGCATGTGTGTTCTTATACTAAAACCAACACTAGAGTCATTGCATGTGTGTTCTTATACTAAAACCAACACTAGAGTCATTGCATGTGTGTTATTTCCACAAACCACACATGGATCAACCACTAGAGTCATTGCATGTGTGTTCTTATACTAAAACCAACACTAGAGTCATTGCATGTGTGTTCTTTTCACAAACCACACATGGATCAACCACTAGAGTCATTGCATGTGTGTTATTTCCACAAACCACACATGGATCAACCACTAGAGTCATTGCATGTGTGTCCTTATACTGAAACCACCATGGATCCACCAGTGGTCATTGCATGTGTGTTCTTTCCACAAACCACACATGGATCAACCACTAGAGTCATTGCATGTTTGTTCTTATACTAAAACCACAAACGAGCAGTAGAGTCATTGCATGTGTGTTCTTTTCCACAAACCACACATGGATCCACTAGACTCATTGCATCTTTGTTCTTTTCCACAAACAACTTATGGATCAACCAGTGGTCATTGCATGTGTGTTCTTATACTAAAACCAACACTAGAGTCATTGCATGTTTGTTCTTATACTAAAACCAACACTAGAGTCATTGCATGTGTGTTATTTCCACAAACCACACATGGATCAACCACTAGAGTCATTGCATGTGTGTTCTTATACTAAAACCAACACTAGAGTCATTGCATGTGTGTTCTTTTCACAAACCACACATGGATCAACCACTAGAGTCATTGCATGTGTGTTATTTCTACAAACAAACATGGATCAACCACTAGAGTCATTCCATGTGTGTTCTTATACTAAAACCAACATGGATCCACCAGTGGTCATTGCATGTGTGTTCTTTCCACAAACCACACATGGATCAACCACTATAATCATTGCATGTGTGTTATTTCCACAAACCAACATGGATTAACCACTACAGTCATTGCATGTGTGTTCATATACTAAAACCACAAACCACTACTAGAGTCATTGCATGTGTGTTCTTTTCCACAAACCACACAGGGATCAAGAAGTGGTCATTGCATGTGTGTTCTTTCCACAAACCACATATGGATCAACCAGAGTCATTGCATATGTGTTCTTTCCACAAACCACACATGTGGACCCACTAGAGTCATTGCATGTTTCTTCTTATACTAAAACCACAAACCAGCACTAGAGTCATTGCATGTGTGTTCTTTTCTACAAACCACACATGGATCCACTAGACTCATTGCATGTGTGTTCTTTTCCACAAACAACTTATGGATCAACCAGTGGTCATTGCACGTGTGTTCTTTCCACAAACGACATGTGGACCCATTACAGTCATTGCATCTGTGTTATTTCCACAAACCACACATGGATCAACCACTAGAGTCATTGCATATGTGTTATTTCCACAAACCACACATGGATCAACCACTAGAGTCATTGGATGTGTGTTCTTATACTAAAACCAACACTAGAGTCATTGCATGTGTGTTCTTTTCACAAACCACACATGGATCAACCACTAGAGTCATTGCATGTGTGTTATTTCCACAAACCACACATGGATCAACCACTAGAGTCATCGCATGTGTGTTCTTATACTGAAACCACCATGGATCCACCAGTGGTCATTGCATGTGTGTTCTTTCCACAAACCACACATGCATCAACCAGTAGAGTCATTGCATGTTTGTTCTTATACTAAAACCACAAACCAGCACTAGAGAAATTGCATGTGTGTTCTTTTCCACAAACCACACATGGATCCACTAGACTCATTGCATCTTTGTTCTTTTCCAAAAACAACTTATGGATCAACCAGTGGTCATTGCATGTGTGTTCTTTCCACAAACCACATGTGGACCCATTACAGTCATTGCATGTGTGTTATTTCCAGAAACCACACATGGATCAACCACTAGAGTCATTGCATATGTGTTATTTCCACAAACCACACATGGATCAACCACTAGAGTCATTGCATGTATGTTCTTATAGTAAAACATACACTAGAGTCATTGCATGTGTGTTCTTTTCACAAACCACACATGGATCAACCACTAGAGTTATTGCATGTGTGTTATTTCCACAAACAAACATGGATCAACCACTAGAGTCATTGCATGTGTGTTCTTATACTAAAACCAACATGGATCCACCAGTGGTCATTGCATGTGTGTTCTTTCCACAAACCACACATGGATCAACCACTAGAGTCATTGCATGTGTGTTATTTCCACAAACCAACATGGATCAACCACTAGAGTTATTGCATGTGTGTTCTTATACTAAAACCACAAACCACTACTAGAGTCATTGCATGTGTGTTCTTTTCCACAAACCACACAGGGATCCAGCAGTAGTCATTGCATGTGTGTTCTTTCAACAAACCACATATGGATCAACCAGAGTCATTGCATGTGTGTTCTTTCCACAAACCACACATGGATCAACCACTAGAGTCATTGCATGTTTGTTCTTATACTAAAACCACAAACCAGCACTAGAGTCATTGCATGTGTGTTCTTTTCCACAAACCAGCACTAGATTCATTGCATGTGTGTTCTTTTCCACAAACAACTTATGGATCAACCAGTGGTCATTGCATGTGTGTTCTTTCCACAAACCACATGTGGACCCATTACAGTCATTGCATGTGTGTTATTTCCACAAACCACACATGGATCAACCACTAGAGTCATTGCGTATGTGTTATTTCCACAAACCACACAGAGATCAACCACTAGAGTCATTGTGTGTGTGTTCTTATAGTAAACCAGCACTAGAGTCATTGCATGTGTGTTCTTTTCACAAACCACACATGGATCAACCACTAGAGTCATTGCATGTGTGTTATTTCCACAAACAAACATGGATCAACCACTAGAGTCATTGCATGTGTGTTCTTATACTAAAACCAATATGGATCCACCAGTGGTCATTGCATGTGTGTTCTTTCCACAAAACACACATGGATCAACCACTAGAGTCATTGCATGTGTGTTCTTATACTAAAACCAACACTAGAGTCATTGCATGTGTGTTCTTATACTAAAACCAACACTAGAGTCATTGCATGTGTGCTATTTCCACAAACCACACATGGATCAACCACTAGAGTCATTGCATGTGTGTTCTTATACTAAAACCAACACTAGAGTCATTGCATGTGTGTTCTTTTCACAAACCACACATGGATCAACCACTAGAGTCATTGCATGTGTGTTATTTCTACAAACAAACATGGATCAACCACTAGAGTCATTCCATGTGTGTTCTTATACTAAAACCAACATGGATCCACCAGTGGTCATTGCATGTGTGTTCTTTCCACAAACCACACATGGATTAACCACTATAGTCATTGCATGTGTGTTATTTCCACAAACCAACATGGATCAACCACTAGAGTTATTGCATGTGTGTTCATATACTAAAACTACAAACCACTACTGGAGTCATTGCATGTGTGTTCTTTTCCACAAACCACATAGGGATCCAGAAGTGGTCATTGCATGTGTTTTCTTTCCACAACCCACATATGGATCAACCAGAGTCATTGCATGTGTGTTCTTTCCACAAACCACACATGTGGACCCACTAGAGTCATTGCATGTTTGTTCTTATCCTAAAACCACAAACCAGCACTAGAGTCATTGCATGTGTGTTCTTTTCTACAAACCACACATGGATCCACTACACTCATTGCATGTGTGTTCTTTTCCACAAACAACTTATGGATCAACCAGTGGTCATTGCACGTGTGTTCTTTCCACAAACGACATGTGGACCCATTACAGTCATTGCATGTGTGTTATTTCCAGAAACCACACATGGATCAACCACTAGAGTCATTGCATATGTGTTATTTCCACAAACCACACATGGATCAACCACTAGAGTCATTGCATGTGTGTTCTTATACTAAAACCAACACTAGAGTCATTGCATGTGTTCTTTTCACAAACCACACATGGATCAACCACTAGAGTCATTGCATGTGTGTTATTTCCACAAACCACACATGGATCAACCACTAGAGTCATCGCATGTGTGTTCTTATACTGAAACCACCATGGATCCACCAGTGGTCATTGCATGTGTGTTCTTTCCACAAACCACACATGGATCAACCACTAGAGTCATTGCATGTTTGTTCTTATACTAAAACCACAAACCAGCACTAGAGTCATTGCATGTATGTTCTTTTCCACAAACCACACATGGATCCACTAGACTCATTGCATCTTTGCTCTTTTCCACAAGCAACTTATGGATCAACCAGTGGTCATTGCATGTGTGTTCTTTCCACAAACCACATGTGGACCCATTACAGTCATTGCATGTGTGTTATTTCCAGAAACCACACATGGATCAACCACTGGAGTCATTGCATATGTGTTATTTCCACAAACCACACATGGATCAACCACTAGAGTCATTGCATGTATGTTCTTATAGTAAAACCAACACTAGAGTCATTGCATGTGTGTTCTTTTCACAAACCACACATGGATCAACCACTAGACTCATTACATCTGTGTTATTTCCACAAACAAACATGGATCAACCACTAGAGTCATTGCATGTGTGTTCTTATACTAAAACCAACATGGATCCACCAGTGGTCATTGCATGTGTGTTCTTTCCACAAACCACACATGGATCGACCACTAGAGTCATTGCATGTGTGTTATTTCCACAAACCAACATGGATCAACTACTGGACTTATTGCATGTGTGTTCTTATACTAAAACCACAAACCACTACTAGAGTCATTGCATGTGTGTTCTTTTAAACAAACCACACATGGATCCACCAGTGGTCATTGCATGTGTGTTATTTCCACAAACCACACATGGATCAACCACTAGAGTCATCGCATGTGTGTTCTTATACTGAAACCACCATGTATCCACCAGTGGTCATTGCATGTGTGTTCTTTCCACAAACCACACATGGATCAACCACTAGAGTCATTGCATGTTTGTTCTTATACTAAAACCACAAACCAGCACTAGAGTCATTGCATGTGTGTTCTTTTCCACAAACAACACATGGATCCACTAGACTCATTGCATCTTTGTTCTTTTCCACAAACAACTTATGGATCAACCAGTGGTCATTGCATGTGTGTTCTTTCCACAAACCACAAGTGGACCCATTACAGTCATTGCATGTGTGTTATTTCCAGAAACCACACATGGATCAACCACTATAGTCATTGCATATGTGTTATTTCCACAAACCACACATGGATCAACCACTAGAGTCATTGCATGTATGTTCTTATAGTAAAACCAACATTAGAGTCATTGCATGTGTGTTCTTTTCACAAACCACACATGGATCAACCACTAGAGTTATTGCATGTGTGTTATTTCCACAAACAAACATGGATCAACCACTAGAGTCATTGCATGTGTGTTCTTATACTAAAACCAACATGGATCCACCAGTGGTCATTGCATGTGTGTTCTTTCCACAAACCACACATGGATCAACCACTAGAGTCATTGCATGTGTGTTATTTCCACAAACCAACATGGATCAACCACTAGAGTTATTGCATGTGTGTTCTTATACTAAAACCACAAACCACTACTAGAGTCATTGCATGTGTGTTGTTTTCCACAAACCACACAGGGATCCAGCAGTGGTCATTGCATGTGTGTTCTTTCCACAAACCACATATGGATCAACCAGAGTCATTGCATGTGTGTTCTTTCCACAAACCACACATGGATCAAACACTAGAGTCATTGCATGTTTGTTCTTATACTAAAACCACAAACCAGCACTAGAGTCATTGCATGTGTGTTCTTTTCCACAAACCACACATGGATCCACTAGACTCATTGCATGTTTGTTCTTTTCCACAAACAACTTATGGATCAACCAGTGGTCATTGCATGTGTGTTCTTTCCACAAACCACATGTGGACCCATTACAGTCATTGCATGTGTGTTATTTCCAGAAACCACACATGGATCAACCACTAGAGTCATTGCATATGTGTTATTTCCACAAACCACACATGGATCAACCACTAGAGTTATTGCATGTGTGTTCTTATAGTAAACCAGCACTAGAGTCATTGCATGTGTGTTCTTTTCACAAACCACACATGGATCAACCACTAGAGTCATTGCATGTGTGTTATTTCCACAAACAAACATGGATCAACCACTAGAGTCATTGCATGTGTGTTGTTATACTAAAACCAATATGGATCCACCAGTGGTCATTGCATGTGTGTTCTTTCCACAAACCACACATGGATCAACCACTAGAGTCATTGCATGTGTGTTCTTATACTAAAACCAACACTAGAGTCATTGCATGTGTGTTCTTATACTAAAACCAACACTAGAGTCATTGCATGTGTGTTATTTCCACAAACCACACATGGATCAACCACCAGAGTCATTGCATGTGTGTTCTTATACTAAAACCAACACTAGAGTCATTGCATGTGTGTTCTTTTCACAAACCACACATGGATCAACCACTAGAGTCATTGCATGTGTGTTATTTCCACAAACCACACATGGATCAATCACTAGAGTCATTGCATGTGTGTCCTTATACTGAAACCACCATGGATCCACCAGTGGTCATTGCATGTGTGTTCTTTCCACAAACCACACATGGATCAACCAGTAGAGTCATTGCATATTTGTTCTTATACTAAAACCACAAACCAGCACTAGAGTCATTGCATGTGTGTTCTTTTCCACAAACCACACATGGATCCACTAGACTCATTGCATGTTTGTTCTTTTCCACAAACAACTTATGGATCAACCAGTGGTCATTGCATGTGTGTTCTTTCCACAAACCACATGTGGACCCATTACAGTCATTGCATGTGTGTTATTTCCAGAAACCACACATGGATCAACCACTAGAGTCATTGCATATGTGTTATTTCCACAAACCACACATGGATCAACCACTAGAGTTATTGCATGTGTGTTCTTATAGTAAACCAGCACTAGAGTCATTGCATGTGTGTTCTTTTCACAAACCACACATGGATCAACCACTAGAGTCATTGCATGTGTGTTATTTCCACAAACAAAGATGGATCAACCACTAGAGTCATTGCATGTGTGTTCTTATACTAAAACCAATATGGATCCACCAGTGGTCATTGCATGTGTGTTCTTTCCACAAACCACACATGGATCAACCACTAGAGTCATTGCATGTGTGTTCTTATACTAAAACCAACACTAGAGTCATTGCATGTGTGTTCTTACACTAAAACCAACACTAGAGTCATTGCA
Source organism: Avena sativa (assembly GCA_916181665.1). NCBI lineage: Eukaryota > Viridiplantae > Streptophyta > Magnoliopsida > Poales > Poaceae > Avena > Avena sativa. Next base: position 464,127,017 of record OV702287.1, read on the forward strand.
TGTGTGTTATTTCCACAAACCACACATGGATCAACCACTAGAGTCATTGCATGTGTGTTCTTATACTAAAACCAACACTAGAGTCATTGCATGTGTGTTCTTTTCACAAACCACACATGGATCAACCACTAGAGTCATTGCATGTGTGTTATTTCCACAAACCACACATGGATCAACCACTAGAGTCATTGCATGTGTGTCCTTATACTGAAACCACCATGGATCCACCAGTGGTCATTGCATGTGTGTTCTTTCCACAAACCACACATGGATCAACCACTAGAGTCATTGCATGTTTGTTCTTATACTAAAACCACAAACGAGCAGTAGAGTCATTGCATGTGTGTTCTTTTCCACAAACCACACATAGATCCACTAGACTCATTGCATCTTTGTTCTTTTCCACAAACAACTTATGGATCAACCAGTGGTCATTGCATGTGTGTTCTTTCCACAAACCACATGTGGACCCATTACAGTCATTGCATGTGTGTTATTTCCAGAAACCACACATGGATCAACCACTAGAGTCATTGCATATGTGTTATTTCCACAAACCACACATGGATCAACCACTAGAGTCATTGCATGTATGTTCTTATAGTAAAACCAACATTAGAGTCATTGCATGTGTGTTCTTTTCACAAACCACACATGGATCAACCACTAGAGTTATTGCATGTGTGTTATTTCCACAAACAAACATGGATCAACCACTAGAGTCATTGCATGTGTGTTCTTATACTAAAACCAACATGGATCCACCAGTGGTCATTGCATGTGTGTTCTTTCCACAAACCACACATGGATCAACCACTAGAGTCATTGCATGTGTGTTATTTCCACAAACCAACATGGATCAACCACTAGAGTTATTGCATGTGTGTTCTTATACTAAAACCACAAACCACTACTAGAGTCATTGCATGTGTGTTGTTTTCCACAAACCACACAGGGATCCAGCAGTGGTCATTGCATGTGTGTTCTTTCCACAAACCACATATGGATCAACCAGAGTCATTGCATGTGTGTTCTTTCCACAAACCACACATGGATCAAACACTAGAGTCATTGCATGTTTGTTCTTATACTAAAACCACAAACCAGCACTAGAGTCATTGCATGTGTGTTCTTTTCCACAAACCACACATGGATCCACTAGACTCATTGCATGTTTGTTCTTTTCCACAAACAACTTATGGATCAACCAGTGGTCATTGCATGTGTGTTCTTTCCACAAACCACATGTGGACCCATTACAGTCATTGCATGTGTGTTATTTCTAGAAACCACACATGGATCAACCACTAGAGTCATTGCATATGTGTTATTTCCACAAACCACACATGGATCAACCACTAGAGTTATTGCATGTGTGTTCTTATAGTAAACCAGCACTAGAGTCATTGCATGTGTGTTCTTTTCACAAACCACACATGGATCAACCACTAGAGTCATTGCATGTGTGTTATTTCCACAAACAAACATGGATCAACCACTAGAGTCATTGCATGTGTGTTGTTATACTAAAACCAATATGGATCCACCAGTGGTCATTGCATGTGTGTTCTTTCCACAAACCACACATGGATCAACCACTAGAGTCATTGCATGTGTGTTCTTATACTAAAACCAACACTAGAGTCATTGCATGTGTGTTATTTCCACAAACCACACATGGATCAACCACCAGAGTCATTGCATGTGTGTTCTTATACTAAAACCAACACTAGAGTCATTGCATGTGTGTTCTTTTCACAAACCACACATGGATCAACCACTAGAGTCATTGCATGTGTGTTATTTCCACAAACCACACATGGATCAATCACTAGAGTCATTGCATGTGTGTCCTTATACTAAAACCACCATGGATCCACCAGTGGTCATTGCATGTGTGTTCTTTCCACAAACCACACATGGATCAACCAGTAGAGTCATTGCATATTTGTTCTTATACTAAAACCACAAACCAGCACTAGAGTCATTGCATGTGTGTTCTTTTCCACAAACCACACATGGATCCACTAGACTCATTGCATGTTTGTTCTTTTCCACAAACAACTTATGGATCAACCAGTGGTCATTGCATGTGTGTTCTTTCCACAAACCACATGTGGACCCATTACAGTCATTGCATGTGTGTTATTTCCAGAAACCACACATGGATCAACCACTAGAGTCATTGCATATGTGTTATTTCCACAAACCACACATGGATCAACCACTAGAGTTATTGCATGTGTGTTCTTATAGTAAACCAGCACTAGATTCATTGCATGTGTGTTCTTTTCACAAACCACACATGGATCAACCACTAGAGTCATTGCATGTGTGTTATTTCCACAAACAAACATGGATCAACCACTAGAGTCATTGCATGTGTGTTCTTATACTAAAACCAATATGGATCCACCAGTGGTCATTGCATGTGTGTTCTTTCCACAAACCACACATGGATCAACCACTAGAGTCATTGCATGTGTGTTCTTATACTAAAACCAACACTAGAGTCATTGCATGTGTGTTCTTATACTAAAACCAACACTAGAGTCATTGCATGTGTGTTATTTCCACAAACCACACATGGATCAACCACTAGAGTCATTGCATGTGTGTTCTTATACTAAAACCAACACTAGAGTCATTGCATGTGTGTTCTTTTCACAAACCACACATGGATCAACCACTAGAGTCATTGCATGTGTGTTATTTCCACAAACCACACATGGATCAACCACTAGAGTCATTGCATGTGTGTCCTTATACTGAAACCACCATGGATCCACCAGTGGTCATTGCATGTGTGTTCTTTCCACAAACCACACATGGATCAACCACTAGAGTCATTGCATGTTTGTTCTTATACTAAAACCACAAACGAGCAGTAGAGTCATTGCATGTGTGTTCTTTTCCACAAACCACACATGGATCCACTAGACTCATTGCATCTTTGTTCTTTTCCACAAACAACTTATGGATCAACCAGTGGTCATTGCATGTGTGTTCTTTCCACAAACCACATGTGGACCCATTACAGTCATTGCATGTGTGTTATTTCCAGAAACCACACATGGATCAACCACTAGAGTCATTGCATATGTGTTATTTCCACAAACCACACATGGATCAACCACTAGAGTCATTGCATGTATGTTCTTATAGTAAAACAAACACTAGAGTCATTGCATGTGTGTTCTTTTCACAAACCACACATGGATCAACCACTAGAGTTATTGCATGTGTGTTATTTCCACAAACAAACATGGATCAACCACTAGAGTCATTGCATGTGTGTTCTTATACTAAAACCAACATGGATCCACCAGTGGTCATTGCATGTGTGTTCTTTCCACAAACCACACATGGATCAACCACTAGAGTCATTGCATGTGTGTTATTTCCACAAACCAACATGGATCAACCACTAGAGTTATTGCATGTGTGTTCTTATACTAAAACCACAAACCACTACTAGAGTCATTGCATGTGTGTTCTTTTCCACAAACCACACAGGGATCCAGCAGTGGTCATTGCATGTGTGTTCTTTCCACAAACCACATATGGATCAACCAGAGTCATGGCATGTGTGTTCTTTCCACAAACCACACATGGATCAAACACTAGTCATTGCATGTTTGTTCTCATACTAAAACCACAAACCAGCACTAGAGTCATTGCATGTGTGTTCTTTTCCACAAACGGCTCTGATACCACTGTAGGGGTTCGTAGCATGGAAAACAAAAAATTTCTATCGCATACAAACAAACAAGCCAAGATCTATCTACTAGATTGTAGCAACGAGTCGATGGAATAACTCACCCTCGAAGATTCCAAAGTGTTTAACGAGAGCAGATTCTCGTGGGTGATGTAGTCGTACTCTTTCCGATCTCAAGATCGCGTAGACGATCCTTCCGGCGCCGCGTTCCCGCAGCGCTCCCGCAGTCGGTCACACGTTCGGTACTCGACGAAGACCTTCCTCTCCCTTGTTCCAGCAGGCAGCGGAGGTTGTAGCACTCTCCTCGCGATTCCGGCAGCACAACGGCGTGGTACCGGAGGTAGAGGGGAAATCCCGCAGGGCTTCGCCTTAAGCCGGTGCGAGTATGGTGGAGCTTATGAGAGAGGCTATTAGTGGTCTAGTAATTAGACACACCAATTAGAAGGCTCTAAACCAATTAGAAGGCTCTAAACCGAATAGCTCTAAACCGGGGTCTAGATCTAGGGTTTAGTTTAGAGGATAGGAAACTTGTGTGTCTAGGAGGGGAGCCCTGCCCCTCCTTATATAGGTGGGAGGGCTGGCCGGCCAAGGGGAGGAGTTCCTCCCCAACTCGGCCTAGGGAGGTGCGCCGGCCAAGGGGAGGAATTCCCCTCCAACTCGGCCTCCACCTCTCCTCCTCTTTTCCCACTTCCCAAAACTGCCGTTTGACTTTCAAACTAGCCGTTTGACTTTTCAATTTAGGATTTAAATAAATCCTTTATTTGGGACAGCAAGAATACTTAGTACATGATGCAATCATTCCAATATGCAATGACACACTCATGTACCCTTCCCCCTCCGGAGTGCCGGACATTCCGGGACCTTCTAGAATGTTCCCGATGAAAACACCGGAACCATTCCCCAACTCCAAAACGGGACTTTCCTTATATGAATCTTATTCTCCGGACCATTCCGGATCACCTCGTGATATCCCGGATCCCATCCGAGACTCCGAACAACATTCGGTCTCTTTCTCATAATACCATAACTACTCAAACAACGTCGAATCCTTAAGTGTGTCTCCCTACGGTTCGTGAATTATGCGGACATGATCGAGACACTTCTCCGAACAATAACCAATAGAGGAATCTGGAAATTCATATGGCTCCCACATATTTCTACGATTACTTTGCGATCGAATGAACCACTTACATACGATACCAATTTCCCTTTGTCTCACGATATGTTACTTATCCGAGGTTATGATCGTCGGTATCTCTGCATACCTAGTTCATCCTCGTTACTGATAAGTACTCTTTTCTCGTTCCCGTGATATGTGATCCCTTGTGACCAAGTCACATGCTTGCAAGCTAATTGGATGACATTTCACCGAGAGGGCCCAGAGAATATCTATCCGTCATGTGGATGGACAAATCCCACTCTTGATCCATGTGTTTCAACCAATACTTTCCGAACACTCAATGCCACCTTTATAGCCACCCTGTTACGGTGTGGTGTTTGATGACATCAAAGCATCCATCCAGCAAAGGTGATATGCATGATCTCATGGTCGAAGGAATTAGGTTACTATGTATCAGAAAGCATATAGCAATTGAACTATTGAAATGACTTGATCTTTATGCTACGCTTGTCTATAGGAGTATGTCCACCATATCATTCTCCTAACGATATGATCTTGTTGTTGATAACATCTCAATGTTCATGACAAAGAAACCACATCATCAATCAACCAACAAGCTAGTGAAGTATAGAGGCTATACTAGGGACTTCAAATTAAGTTTACAAATCACACAAGTATTAATGGTTTCCTTGTTAATACTATTATAGCATGAATGCAAACATTTATCATAAACACAAAGATATATAATAATAACTATATTTATTATTGCCTCTAGGGCATATCTACAACAGTCTCCCACTTGCACTAGAGTCATCTAATCTAGATTACATGGTAATATACCGAACACCCATGGTAGTTTGGTGTTGGTCATGTTTTGCCCTCGGGAGAGGTTTAGTCAACGGATCCGCCACATTCAGATCTGTGTGTACTTTGCAAATCTTTATATCCCCATCCTGGATATGTTCTTGAATAGCGTGAAAACGCAGCTTGATATGCTTCAGCTTCTTGTGTGACCTTGGTTCTTGCGCATTGGCTATGGCGCCCATGTTATCACAGTAGATAGACATTGGGTCCAGCGCACTTGGAACCACACCCAGCTCTGTAATGAACTCTTTCATCCATATCGCTTCTTGTGAAGCCTCCGAAGCAGCCATGTATTCCGATTCAGTTGAAGATCTCGCCACAACGCTTTGCTTTGCACTCCTCCAGCTAACTGCTGCACCATTCAAAATAAATACGTATCCAGATTGTGATTTAGAATCATCCGGATCGGTGTTCCAACTAGCATCGGTGTAACCATTAACAACGAGCTGTTCATCACCTCCATAAGAAAGAACCATATCCTTAGTTCTTTCTCAAGTACTTAAGGATGTTTTTGACCGCTGTCCAATGATCCACTCCTGGATCACTTTGATATCTGCTAGTTAGACTAACAGCATATGCGATGTCGGGTCTAGTACATAGCATGGCATACATTAGAGATCCTATGGCTGAGGCATAGGGAGTCTTACTCATTCTTTCTCTATCTTTTGCCGATGTCGGACTTTGAGTTTTACTCAAGGTCGTATTGGGCAACATGGGCAAGAACCCTTTCTTGCTATCTTCCATTCCAAACCTCTTTAGAACTTTGTCCAAATATGTACTTTGTGACAATGATATTTGGCGTTTCGATCTATCTCTATAAATCTTTATGCCTAATATGTAAGCTGCTTCGCCAAGATCCTTCATTGAAAAACTATTATTCAAATACTCTTTGACACTATTAAGAAGGTCTACATCATTCCCAATCAACAATATGTCATCCACATACAGTATTAAGAATGCTACAGAGCTCCCACTCACTTTCTTGTAAATACAAGCTTCTCCATAAGTTTGTATAAAACCAAAACTTTTGATTACCTTATCAAAACGTTGATTCCAACTTCGGGATGCTTGCTTCAATCCATAGATGGACCGTTGAAGCTTGCATACCTTGTTAGCATCTTTAGGATCGACAAAACCTTTGGGTTGTATCATATACAACTCTTCATCAATGTCTCCATTGAGGAATGCTGTTTTGACATCCATCTGCCATATCTCATAATCATAATATGCAGCGATTGCTAACATAATCCTCACAGACTTTAGCTTCGCTACCGGTGAGAAAGTCTCATCGTAGTCAACTCCTTGAATTTGTCGAAACCCTTTTGCGACAAGTCGAGCTTTATAGACAGTAACATTACCATCAGCATCTGTTTTCTTCTTGAAAATCCATTTGTTCTCGACAGCCTTCCGGCCATCCGGTAAGTCCACCAAAGTCCATACTTGGTTTTCGTACATGGATCCAATCTCGGATTTCATGGCTTCTTGCCATTTATTGGAATCTGGGCTCATCATCGCTTCCTCATATGTCTCGGGGTCATCGGTGTTGTCCACCAACATGACATTCATAACGGAATCATACCAATCTGGAGTGGTACGAGTTCTTGTTGACCTCCGAGGCTCTGTAGCAACTTCAACCGAAGTTTCATGATCACTATCATTAGCTTCCTCTCTTATTGGTGCAGGCACCACAGGAACTTCTTCCGGTGCTGCGCTACTCGCAATTTCGAGAGAAGGTTCGACAACCTCGTCAAGTTCTACTTTCCTTCCAGTCACTTCTTTCGAGAGAAATTCCTTCTCTAGAAAGGATCCATTCTTGGCAACAAAGATTTTGCCTTCGGATCTATGATAGAAGGTATACCCAATAGTTTCCTTCGGGTATCCTATGAAGACGCATTTTTCCGCTTTGGGTTCAAGCTTGTCCGGCTGTAACTTCTTTACATAGGCTTCGCATCCCCAAACTTTAAGGAACGACAATTTAGGTTTCTTCCCAAACCATAATTCATACGGTGTCGTTTCAACGGATTTAGATGGTGCCCTATTTAAAGTGAATGCGGCTGTTTCTAATGCATAACCCCAAAATGTTAGCGGTAAATCTGTAAGTGACATCATAGAACGAACCATATCTAAGAGGGTTCGATTACGACGTTCAGACACACCATTACGCTGTGGTGTTCCCGGCGGTGTCAATTGTGAAAGTATTCCGCATTTCTTCAAATGCTCGCCAAACTCGTAACTTAGATATTCACCTCCACGATCAGAACGTAGAAATTTAATCTTCTTGTTACGTTGATTCTCTACCTCACTTTGAAACTCCTTAAACTTCTCGAAAGTTTCGGACTTATGTTTCATGAAATAGATATACCCATATCTACTCAAATCATCCGTGAAGGTAAGAACATAACGATAACCACCGCGCGATGCTACACTCATTGGACCACACACATCGGTATGTATGATTTCCAGTAAGTCTGTAGCTCGCTCCATTATACCAGAAAATGGAGTCTTAGTCATTTTACCCATCAGACATGCCTCGCATCTTTCAAGTGATTCAAAATCAAGTGATTCAAGAAGTCCATCGGAATGGAGTTTCTTCATACGCTTCACTCCAATGTGACCAAGACGACAGTGCCACATATAGGTCAAATTATCGCTTGATTTCAAACGTTTAGCCTCAATGTTATTAATATGTGTATTTCTACTATCGAGATTCAATATGAATAGACCATCTATCAAAGGTGCATGTGCATAAAACACATTACTCATATAAATCGAACAACCATTATTCTCGGATTTAAACAAGTAACTGTCTCGCAATAAACAAGATCCTGATATAATGTTCATGCTTAATGCAGGCACCAAATAACAATTATTTAAGTATAAAACTAATCCCGATGGTAGATGAAGAGGTAGCGTGCCGACCGCGATCACATCAACCTTTGATCCGTTTCCTACGTGCATCGTCACCTCGTTCTTCACTAGCTTCCGTTTATTCTGCAGCTCCTGTTTCGAGTTACAAATATGAGCAACCGAACCAGTATCAAATACCCAGGCACTACTACGAGTACTAGTGAGATACACATCAATAACATGTATATCAGATATACCTTTCTTCTTGATGTTGCCGTTCTTCAAATCCGCCAAGTACCTTGGGCAATTCCGCTTCCAGTGACCTTCTCCCTTGCAGTAAAAGCACTCAGTTTCAGGTTTAGGTCCAGCCTTGGTCTTCTTCGTCGGCGTGGTAACTTTCTTACCACCCTTCTTGAAGTGTTCCTTTTGCTTAGACTTGCCTTTCTTGAATTTGGTGGTCTTATTGACCATCAACACTTGGTGCTCTTTCTTGATCTCCACTTCTGCAGATTTTAACATAGCAAATAGTTCTGGCAACTCTTTGTTCATGTTCTGCATGTTGTAGTTCATCACAAAGTTCTTGTAACTTGGTGGTAGTGATTGGAGGATGCGGTAAACTCCCAAAGTATTAGGAATCACTATACCCAAACTTTGAAGTTTATTTGCGTGCCCAGACATCTTAAGCACATGCTCACTGACGGAGCTACCCTCTTCCATCTTGCAGTTAAAGAACTTTTCAGAAGCTTCATAACTTTCAATTGCCGCATGAGTCTCAAAGATTAATTTGAGATCCTCGACAATATCATATGGATCTGACTCTTCAAACCTTTTCTGAAGCTCCGATTCTAAACCATACAAGATAGCACACTGAACTATGGAGTACTGATTCTTCCGAGCGAGGTAAACGTTCTTTACTTCATCGGGAGCATCAGCTGCAGGTGGGTCACCCAGCGGTGCATCCAGCACATAGGTCAAATTACCAGCTGTGAGGACAATCCTCAAATTGCGGAACCAATCCGCGAAGTTGCTTCCATTGTTTTTCAACTTTTCTTTCTCTAGGAACGCATTAAAATTGATGGTAGGGGCTGCCATTGATCTACAACATATTTGCAATAGTTTAGACTAAGTTTATGACAAATTGAGTTCAAATTAATTAATGAAATTAAACTAGGTGAACTCCCACTCAAAACAACATCCCTCACATTGTTTTAGTGATCACACGAACCAAATCCACTACATCAACACCGATCATCACGAGAGTTGATATAGTTTCAATGGCGAACAATCGACATGTTCATCATATCTACTATATGATTCATGCTTTACCTTTCGGTGATCCGTGTTCCTGAGGCCATGTCTGTACATGCTAGGCTCGTCAAGATCAAACCTTAGCTACCGCATAAGCAAATCTGGCTTGCTTACGTTGTATTCACCCGCGGAATCAAAGACACCCGATCATCACGTGGTGCTTCGAAGCAGCAAGCTTTGGCAACGGTGCATACTAAGGGTGAACACTTTAGAACTTGAAATTTATGTGCATGAGGGATCATCTTATAATGCTACCGTCGTCTACTAAGCAATACAAGATGCATAAAGGATTAACATCACATGCAATTCATAATATGTGATATGATATGGCCTTTCTTCTTTGTGCTTCCGATCTCCATCTTCAAGCACGAATATGATCTCCATCATCACTGGCATAGCATCAAGGTCAATGACGCTTCTCCATGGTTGTCGTCCACCAGCTTCAACTATTACAACTATTTTGAATAGACACGCAGGTCTTAACAGAAATTAAAGACAACCATATGGCTCCTGCCGGTTGCCAACTTACAATAAGGAACATTGCATACATCAAATATAATCACAATCATGGCCATATCACATCACTGCACACCCCTGCAAAACAAAGTTAGACGCTTCTACTTTCTTTGCATATTTTACGTGGTTTGGGGCTTTCCATAAGTGTCGTTCTAACTTACGAACAATAACCACAACATTGATACTAGCATTGTTGATCACCCGTTGTAAATTGGATCTTTACTATGCTAGGAGAAACAGGCACCCGCAAAGCCACTTATGCAAAACGAGTTGCATGTCAAGCGTGGAGCAAGTCTCATGAACGATGTCATGTAAGGTTAGCCCGGGCCGCTTCATCCCAACATACCGCAAGATGCAAAGTACACAAAAGGCAATCTACAATAAAAGCATCAATGCCCACAATGACCATTGTGTTCTACTCGTGCAACAGATCTACATATAGACACGGCTCTGATACCACTGTAGGGGTTCGTAGCATGGAAAACAAAAATTTTCTATCGCATACAAACAAACAAGCCAAGATCTATCTACTAGATTGTAGCAACGAGTCGATGGAATAACTCACCCTCGAAGATTCCAAAGTGTTTAACGAGAGCAGATTCTCGTGGGTGATGTAGTCGTACTCTTTCCGATCTCAAGATCGCGTAGACGATCCTTCCGGCGCCGCGTTCCCGCAGCGCTCCCGCAGTCGGTCACACGTTCGGTACTCGACGAAGACCTTCCTCTCCCTTGTTCCAGCAGGCAGCGGAGGTTGTAGCACTCTCCTCGCGATTCCGGCAGCACAACGGCGTGGTACCGGAGGTAGAGGGGAAATCCCGCAGGGCTTCGCCTTAAGCCGGTGCGAGTATGGTGGAGCTTATGAGAGAGGCTATTAGTGGTCTAGTAATTAGACACACCAATTAGAAGGCTCTAAACCAATTAGAAGGCTCTAAACCGAATAGCTCTAAACCGGGGTCTAGATCTAGGGTTTAGTTTAGAGGATAGGAAACTTGTGTGTCTAGGAGGGGAGCCCTGCCCCTCCTTATATAGGTGGGAGGGCTGGCCGGCCAAGGGGAGGAGTTCCTTCCCAACTCGGCCTAGGGAGGTGCGCCGGCCAAGGGGAGGAATTCCCCTCCAACTCGGCCTCCACCTCTCCTCCTCTTTTCCCACTTCCCAAAACTGCTGTTTGACTTTCAAACTAGCCGTTTGACTTTTCAATTTAGGATTTAAATAAATCCTTTATTTGGGACAGCAAGAATACTTAGTACATGATGCAATCATTCCAATATGCAATGACACACTCATGTACCCTTCCCCCTCCGGAGTGCCGGACATTCCGGGACCTTCTAGAATGTTCCCGATGAAAACATCGGAACCATTCCCCAACTCCAAAACGGGACTTTCCTTATATGAATCTTATTCTCCGGACCATTCCGGATCACCTCGTGATATCCCGGATCCCATCCGAGACTCCGAACAACATTCGGTCTCTTTCTCATAATACCATAACTACTCAAACAACGTCGAATCCTTAAGTGTGTCTCCCTACGGTTCGTGAATTATGCGGACATGATCGAGACACTTCTCCGAACAATAACCAATAGAGGAATCTGGAAATTCATATGGCTCCCACATATTTCTACGATTACTTTGCGATCGAATGAACCACTTACATACGATACCAATTTCCCTTTGTCTCACGATATGTTACTTATCCGAGGTTATGATCGTCGGTATCTCTGCATACCTAGTTCATCCTCGTTACTGATAAGTACTCTTTTCTCGTTCCCGTGATATGTGATCCCTTGTGACCAAGTCACATGCTTGCAAGCTAATTGGATGACATTTCACCGAGAGGGCCCAGAGAATATCTATCCGTCATGTGGATGGACAAATCCCACTCTTGATCCATGTGTTTCAACCAATACTTTCCGAACACTCAATGCCACCTTTATAGCCACCCTGTTATGGTGTGGTGTTTGATGACATCAAAGCATCCATCCAGCAAAGGTGATATGCATGATCTCATGGTCGAAGGAATTAGGTTACTATGTATCAGAAAGCATATAGCAATTGAACTATTGAAATGACTTGATCTTTATGCTACGCTTGTCTATAGGAGTATGTCCACCATATCATTCTCCTAACGATATGATCTTGTTGTTGATAACATCTCAATGTTCATGACAAAGAAACCACATCATCAATCAACCAACAAGCTAGTGAAGTATAGAGGCTATACTAGGGACTTCAAATTAAGTTTACAAATCACACAAGTATTAATGGTTTCCTTGTTAATACTATTATAGCATGAATGCAAACATTTATCATAAACACAAAGATATATAATAATAACTATATTTATTATTGCCTCTAGGGCATATCTCCAACAAACCACATATGGCTCAACCAGAGTCATTGCATGTGGGTTCTTTCCACAAACCACACATGTGGACCCACTAGAGTCATTGCATGTTTGTTCTTATACTAAAACCACAAACCAGTACTAGAGTCATTGCATGTGTGTTCTTTTACACAAACCACACATGGATCCACTAGTGGTCATTGCATGTGTGTTCTTTCCACAAACCACATATGGATCAACCAGACTCATTGCATGAGTGTTCTTTCCACAAACCACACATGGATCAACCACTAGAGTCATTGCATGTTTGTTCTTATAGTAAAACCACAAACCAGCACTAGAGTCATTGCATGTGTGTTCTTTACCACAAACCACACATTAATCCACCAGTGGTCATTGCATGTGTGTTCTTTCCACAAACCACATATGGATCAACCACTAGTCATTGCATGTGTGTTCTTTCCACAAACCACACATGGATCAACCACTAGAGTCATTGCATGTTCGTTCTTAAAACTTAAACCACAAACCAGCACTAGAGTCATTGCATGTGTGTTCTTTCCCACAAACCACACATGGATCCACCACTAGAGTCATTGCATGTGTGTTCTTTCCACAAACCACACATGTGGACCCACTAGAGTCATTGCATGTTTGTTCTTATACTAAAACCACAAACCAGCACTAGAGTCATTGCATGCGTGTTCTTATACTAAAACCAACATGGATCCACCAGTGGTCATTGCATGTGTGTTCTTTCCACAAACCACACATGGATCAACCACTAGAGTCATTGCATGTGTGTTCTTATACTAAAACCAACACTAGAGTCATTGCATGTGGGTTCTTTCCACAAACCACACATGGATCAACCACTAGAGTCATTGCACGTGTCTTATTTCCACACACCACACATGGATCAACCACTAGAGTCATTGCATGTGTGTTCTTATACTAAAACCACAAACCAGTACTAGAGTCATTGCATGTGTGTTCTTTTCCACAAACCACACATGGATCAACCACTAGAGTCATTGCACGTGTCTTATTTCCACACACCACACATGGATCAACCACTAGAGTCATTGCATGTGTGTTCTTATACTAAAACCACAAACCAGTACTAGAGTCATTGCATGTGTGTTCTTTTCCACAAACCACACATGGATCCACTAGACTCATTGCATGTTTGTTCTTTTCCACAAACAACTTATGGATCAACCAGTGGTCATTGCATGTGTGTTCTTTCCACTAACCACATGTGGACCCATTACAGTCATTGCATGTGTGTTATTTCCAGAAACCACACATGGATCAACCACTAGAGTCATTGAATATGTGTTATTTCAACAAACCACACATGGATCAGCCGCTAGAGTCATTGCATGTGTGTTCTTATAGTAAAACCAACACTAGAGTCATTGCATGTGTGTTCTTTTCACAAACGACACATGGATCAACCACTAAAGTCATTGCATGTGTGTTATTTCCACAAGCAAACATGGATCAACCACTAGAGTCATTGCATGTGTGTTCTTATACTAAAACCAACATGGATCCACTAGTGGTCATTGCATGTGTGTTCTTTCCACAAACCACACATGGATCAACCACTAGAGCCATTGCATGTGTGTTATTTCCACAAACCAACATTGATCAACCACTAGAGTCATTGCATGTGTGTTCTTATACAAAAACCACAAACCACTACTAGAGTCATCACATGTGTGTTCTTTTCCACAAACCACACATGGATCCACTAGTGGTCAATGCATGTGTGTTCTTTCCACAAACCACATATGGATCAACCCGAATCATTGCATGTGTGTTCTTTCCACAAACCACACATGGATCAACCACTAGAGTCATTGCATGTTTGTTCTTATACTAAAACCACAAACCAGCACTAGAGTCATTGCATGTGTGTTCTTTTCCACAAACCACACATGGATCCACCAGTGGTCATTGCATGTGTGTTCTTTCCACAAACCGCATATGGATCAACCACTAGTCATTGCATGTGTGTTCTTTCCACAAACCACACATGGATCAACCACTAGAGTCATTGCATGTTTGTTATTATACTAAAACCACAAACCAGCACTAGAGTCATTGCATGTGTGTTCTTTTCCACAAACCACACATGGATCCACCACTAGAGTCATTGCATGTGTTTTCTTTCCACAAAACACATATGGATCAACCAGAGTCATTACATGTGTGTTCTTTGCACAAACTACACATGTGGACCCACTAGAGTAATTGTATGTTTGTTCTTATACTAAATCCACAAACCAGTACTAGAGTCATTGCATGTGTGTTCTTTTACACAAACCACAATTGGATCCACCAGTGGTCATTGCATGTGTGTTCTTTCCACAAACCACACATGGATCAACCACTAGAGTCATTGCATGTTTGTTCTTATAGTAAATCCACAAACCAGCACTAGAGTCATTGCATGTGTGTTATTTTCCACAAACCACACATGGATCCACCAGTGGTCATTGCATGTGTGTTCTTTCCACAAACCACATATTGATCAACCACTAGTCATTGCATGTGTGTTCTTTCCACAAACCACACATGGATCAACCACTAGAGTCATTGCATGTTCGTTCTTATACTAAAACCACAAACCAGCACTAGAGTCATTGCATGTGTGTTCTTTTCCACAAACCACACATGGATCCACCACTAGAGTCATTGCATGTGTGTTCTTTCCACAAACCACACATGTGGACCCACTAGAGTCATTGCATGTTTGTTCTTATACTAAAACCAAAAACCAGCACTAGAGTCATTGCATGTGTGTTCTTATACTAAAACCAACATGGATCCACCAGTGGTCATTGCATGTGTGTTCTTTCCACAAACCACACATGGATCAACCACTAGAGTCATTGCATGTGTGTTCTTATACTAAAACCAACACTAGAGTCATTGCATGTGTGTTGTTTCCACAAACCACACATGGATTAACCACTAGAGTCATTGCATGTGTGTTCTTACACTAAAACCACAAACCAGTACTAGAGTCATTGCATGTGTGTTCTTTTCCACAAACCAAACATGGATCCACTAGACTCATTGCATGTGTGTTCTTTTCCACAAACAACTTATGGATCGACCAGTGGTCATTGCATGTGTGTTCTTTCCACAAATGACATGTGGACCCATTACATTCATTGCATGTGTGTTATTTCCACAAACCACACATGGATCAACCACTAGAGTCATTCCATGTTTGTTCTTATACTAAAACCACAAACCAGCACTAGAGTCATTGCATGTGTGTTCTTTTACACAAACCACACATGGATCCACTAGACTCATTGCATGTTTGTTCTTTTCCACAAACAACTTATGGATCAACCAGTGGTCATTGCATGTGTGTTCTTTCCACAAACCACATGTGGACCCATTACAGTCATTGCATGTGTGTTATTTCCACAAACCACACATGGATCAACCACTAGAGTCATTGCATATGTGTTATTTCCACAAACCACACATGGATCAACCACTAGAGTCACTGCATGTGTGTTCTTATAGTAAAACCAGCACTAGATTCATTACATGTGTGTTCGTTTCACAAACCACACATGGATCAACCACTAGAGTCATTGTATGTGTGTTATTTCCACAAACAAACATGGATCAACCAGTAGAGTCATTGCATGTGTGTTCTTATACTAAAACCAACATGGATCCACCAGTGGTCATTGCATGTGTGTTCTTTCCACAAACCACACATGGATCAACCACTAGAGTCATTGCATGTGTGTTATTTCCACAAACCAACATGGATCAACCACTAGAGTCATTGCATGTGTGTTCTTATACTAAAACCACAAACCACTACTAGAGTCATTGCATATGTGTTCTTTTCCACAAACCACACATGGATCCACTAGTGGTCATTGCATGTGTGTTCTTTCCACAAACCACATATGGATCAACCAGAGTCATTGCATGTGTGTTCTTTCCACAAACCACACATGGATCAACCACTAGAGTTATTGCATGTTTGTTCTTATACTAAAACCACAAACCAGCACTAGAGTCATTGCATGTGTGTTCGTTTCCACAAACCACACATGGATCCACCAACGGTCATTGCATGTGTGTTCTTTCCACAAACCACATATGGATCAACCACTAGTCATTGCATGTGTGTTCTTTCCACAAACCACACATGGATCAACCACTAGAGTCATTGCATGTTTGTTCTTATACTAAAACCACAAACCAGCACTAGAGTCATTGCATGTGTGTTCTTTTCCACAAACCACACATGGATCCACCACTAGAGTCATTGCATGTGTGTTCTTTCTACAAACCACATATGGATCAACCAGAGTCATTGCATGTGTGTTCTTTCCACAAACTACACATGTGGACCCACTAGAGTCATTGCATGTTTGTTCTTATACTAAAACCACAAACCAGTACTAGAGTCATTGCATGTGTGTTCTTTTACACAAACCACACATGGATCCACCAGTGGTCATTGCATGTGTGTTCTTTCCACAAACCACATATGGATCAACCAGAGTCATTGCATGTGTGTTCTTTCCACAAACCACACATGGATCAACCACTAGAGTCATTGCATGTTTGTTCTTATAGTAAAACCACAAACCAGCACTAGAATCATTGCATGTGTGTTATTTTCCACAAACCACACATGGATCCACCAGTGGTTATTGCATGTGTGTTCTTTCCACAAACCACAGATTGATCAACCACTAGTCATTGCATGTGTGTTCTTTCCACAAACCACACATGGATCCACTAGACTCATTGCATGTGTGTTCTTTTCCACAAACAACTTATGGATCGACCAGTAGTCATTGCATGTTTGTTATTTCCACAAACCACACATGGATCAACCACTAGAGTCATTGCATGTGTGTTCTTATACTAAAACCAACACTAGAGTCATTGCATGTGTGTTCTTTTCACAAACCACACATGGATCAACCACTAGAGTCATTGCATGTGTGTTATTTCCACAAACCACACATGGATCAACCACTAGAGTCATTGCATGTGTGTCCTTATACTGAAACCACCATGGATCCACCAGTGGTCATTGCATGTGTGTTCTTTCCACAAACCACACATGGATCAACCAGTAGAGTCATTGCATATTTGTTCTTATACTAAAACCACAAACCAGCACTAGAGTCATTACATGTGTGTTCTTTTCCACAAACCACACATGGATCCACTAGACTCATTGCATGTTTGTTCTTTTCCACAAACAACTTATGGATCAACCAGTGGTCATTGCATGTGTGTTCTTTCCACAAACCACATGTGGACCCATTACAGTCATTGCATGTGTGTTATTTCCAGAAACCACACATGGATCAACCACTAGAGTCATTGCATGTGTGTTATTTCCACAAACCACACATGGATCAACCACTAGAGTCCTCGCATGTGTGTTCTTATACTAAAACCAACATGGATCCACCAGTGGTCATTGCATGTGTGTTCTTTCCACAAACCACACATGGATCAACCACTAGAGTCATTGCATGCTTGTTCTTATACTAAAACCACAAACCAGCACTAGAGTCATTGCATGTGTGTTCTTTTCCACAAACCACACATGGATCCACTAGACTCATTGCATGTTTGTTCTTTTCCACAAACAACTTATGGATCAACCAGTGGTCATTGCATGTGTGTTCTTTCCACAAACTACATGTGGACCCATTACAGTCATTGCATGTGTGCTATTTCCAGAAACCACACATGGATCAACCACTAGAGTCATTGCATATGTGTTATTTCCACAAACCACACATGGATCAACCACTAGAGTCATTGCATGTGTGTTCTTATAGTAAAACCAACACTAGAGTCATTGCATGTGTGTTCTTTTCACAAACCACACATGGATGAACCACTAGAGTCATTGCATGTGTGTTATTTCCACAAACCACACATGGATCAACCACTAGAGTCATCGCATGTGTGTTCTTATACTAAAACCAACATGGATCCACCAGTGGTCATTGCATGTGTGTTCTTTCCACAAACCACACATGGATCAACCACTAGAGTCATTGCATGTGTGTTATTTCCACAAACCACACATGGATGAACCACTAGAGTCATCGCATGTGTGTTCTTATACTAAAACCAACATGGATCCACCAGTGGTCATTGCATGTGTGTTCTTTCCACAAACCACACATGGATCTACCACTAGAGTCATTGCATGTTTGTTCTTATACTAAAACCACAAACCAGCACTAGAGTCATTGCATGTGTGTTCTTTTCCACAAACCACACATGGATCCACTAGACTCATTGCATGTTTGTTCTTTTCCACAAACAACTTATGGATCAACCAGTGGTCATTGCATGCGTGTTCTTTCCACAAACCACATGTGGACCCATTACAGTCATTGCATGTGTGTTATTTCCAGAAACCACACATGGATCAACCACTAGAGTCATTGCATATGTGTTATTTCCACAAACCACACATGGATCAGCCACTAGAGTCATTGCATGTGTGTTCTTATAGTAAAACCAACACTAGAGTCATTGCATGTGTGTTCTTTTCACAAACCACACATGGATCAACCACTAGAGTCATTGCATTTGTGTTATTTCCACAAACAAACATGGATCAACCACTAGAGTCATTGCATGTGTGTTCTTATACTAAAACCAACATGGATCCACCAATGGTCATTGCATGTGTGTTCTTTCCACAAACCACACATGGATTAACCACTAGAGTCATTATATGTGTGTTATTTCCACAAATCAACATGGATCAACCACTAGAGTCATTGCATTTGTGTTCTTATACTAAAACCTCAAACCACTACTGGAGTCATTGCATGTGTGTTCTTTTCCACAAACCATATAGGGATCCAGTAGTGGTCATTGCATGTGTGTTCTTTCCACAAACCACATATGGATCAACCAGAGTCATTGCATGTGTGTTCTTTCCACAAACCACACATGGATCAACCACTGGAGTCATTGCATGTTTGTTCTTATACTAAAACCACAAACCAGCACTAGAGTCATTGCATGTGTGTTCTTTTCCACAAACCACACATGGATCCACCAGTGGTCATTGCATGTGTGTTCTTTCCACAAACCACATATGGATCAACCACTAGTCATTACATGTGTGTTCTTTCCACAAACCACACATGGATCAACCACTAGAGTCATTGCATGTTTGTTCTTATAATAAAACCACAAACCAGCACTAGAGTCATTGCATGTGTGTTCTTTTCCACAAACCACACATGGATCCACCACTAGAGTCATTGCATGTGTGTTCTTCCCACAAACCACATATGGATCCACCAGAGTCATTGCATGTGTGTTCTTTCCACAAACTACACATGTGGACCCACTAGAGTCATTGTATGTTTGTTCTTAAAACTAAAACCACAAACCAGCACTAGAGTCATTGCATGTGTGTTCTTTTCCATAAACCACACATGGATCCACCACTAGAGTCATTGCATGTGTGTTATTTCCACAAACCACACAGGTGGACCCACTAGAGTCATTGCATGTTTGTTCTTATACTAAAACCACAAACCAGCACTAGAGTCATTGCGTGTGTGTTCTTATACTAAAACCAACATGGATCCACCAGTGGTCATTGCATGTGTGTTCTTTCCACAAACCACACATGGATCAACCACTAGAGTCATTGCACGTGTGTTCTTATACTAAAACCAACACTAGAGTCATTGCATGTATGTTCTTTCCACAAACCACACATGGATCAACCACTAGAGTCATTGCAGGTGTGTTATTTCCACAAACCACACATGGATCAACCACTAGAGTCATCGCATGTGTGTTCTTATACTAAAACCAACATGGATCTACCAGTGGTCATTGCATGTGTGTTCTTTCCACAAACCACAAATGGATCAACCACTAGACTCATTGCATGTTTGTTCTTATACTAAAACCACAAACCAGCACTAGAGTCATTGCCTGTGTGTTCTTTTCCACAAACCACACATGGATCCACTAGACTCATTGCATGTTTGTTCTTTTCCACAAACAATTTATGGATCAACCAGTGGTCATTGCATGTGTGTTCTTTCCACAAACCACATGTGGACCCATTACAAGCATTGCATGTGTGTTATTTCCAGAAACCACACATGGATCAACCACTAGAGTCATTGCATATGTGTTATTTCCACAAATCACACATGGATCAGCCACTAGAGTCATTGCATGTGTGTTCTTATAGTAAAACCAACACTAGAGTCATTGCATGTGTGTTCTTTTCACAAACCACACATGGATCAACCACTAGAGTCATTGCATGTGTGTTATTTCCACAAACAAACATGGGTCAACCACTAGAGTCATTGCATGTGTGTTCTTATGCTAAAACCAACATGGATCCGCCAGTGGTTATTGCATGTGTGTTCTTTCCACAAACCACACATGGATCAACCACTAGAGTCGTTGCATGTGTGTTATTTCCACAAACCAACATGGATCAACCACTAGAGTCATTGCATGTGTGTTCTTATACTAAAACCACAAACCACTACTAGAGTCTTTGCATGTGTGTTCTTTTCCACAAACCACACCTGGATCCACTAGTGGTCATTGCATGTGTTTTCTTTCCACAAACCACATATGGATCAACCAGAGTCATTGCATGTGTGTTCTTTCCACAAACCACACATGGATCAACCACTAGAGTCATTGCATGTTTGTTCTTATACTAAAATCACAAACCAGCACTAGAGTCATTGCATGTGTGTTCTTTTCCACAAACCACACATGGATCCACCAGTGGTCATTGCATGTGTGTTCTTTCCACAAACCACATATGGATCAACCACTAGTCATTACATGTGTGTTCTTTCCACAAACCACAGATGGATCAACCACTAGAGTCATTGCATGTTTGTTCTTATACAAAAACCACAAACCAGCACTAGAGTCATTGCATGTGTGTTCTTTTCCACAAACCACACATGGATCCACCACTAGAGTCATTGCATGTGTGTTCTTCCCACAAACCACATATGGATCCACCAGAGTCATTGCATGTGTGTTCTTTCCACAAACTACACATGTGGACCCACTAGAGTCATTGCATGTTTGTTCTTATACTAAAACCACAAACCAGTACTAGAGTCATTGCATGTGTGTTCTTTCCACAAACCACACATGGATCAACCACTAGAGTCATTGCATGTTTGTTCTTATACTAAAACCACAAACCAGCACTAGAGTCATTGCATGTGTGTTCGTTTCCACAAACCACACATGGATCCACCAACGGTCATTGCATGTGTGTTCTTTCCACAAACCACATATGGATCAACCACTAGTCATTGCATGTGTGTTCTTTCCACAAACCACACATGGATCAACCACTAGAGTCATTGCATGTTTGTTCTTATACTAAAACCACAAACCAGCACTAGAGTCATTGCATGTGTGTTCTTTTCCACAAACCACACATGGATCCACCACTAGAGTCATTGCATGTGTGTTCCTTCTACAAACCACATATGGATCAACCAGAGTCATTGCATGTGTGTTCTTTCCACAAACTACACATGTGGACCCACTAGAGTCATTGCATGTTTGTTCTTATACTAAAACCACAAACCAGTACTAGAGTCATTGCATGTGTGTTCTTTTACGCAAACCACACATGGATCCACCAGTGGTCATTGCATGTGTGTTCTTTCCACAAACCACATATGGATCAACCAGAGTCATTGCATGTGTGTTATTTCCACAAACCACACATGGATCAACCACTAGAGTCATTGCATGTTTGTTCTTATAGTAAAACCACAAACCAGCACTAGAGTCATTGCATGTGTGTTCTTTTCACAAACCACACATGGATCAACCACTAGAGTCATTGCATGTGTGTTATTTCCACGAACCACACATGGATCAACCACTAGAGTCATCGCATGTGTGTTCTTATACTAAAATCAACATGGATCCACCAGTGGTCATTGCATGTGTGTTCTTTCCACAAACCACACATGGATCAACCACTAGAGTCATTGCATGTTTGTTCTTATACTAAAACCACAAACCAGCACTAGAGTAATTGCATGTGTGTTCTTTTCCAGAAACCACACATGGATCCACTAGACTCATTGCATCTTTGTTCTTTTCCACAAACAACTTATGTATCAACCATTGGTCATTGCATGTGTGTTCTTTCCACAAACCACATGTGGACCCATTACAGTCATTGCATGTGTGCTATTTCCAGAAACCACACATGGATCAACCACTAGAGTCATTGCATATGTGTTATTTCCACAAACCACACATGGATCAGCCGCTAGAGTCATTGCATGTGTGTTCTTATAGTAAAACCAACACTAGAGTTATTGCATGTGTGTTCTTTTCACAAACCACACATGGATCAACCACTAGAGTCATTGCATGTGTGTTATTTCCACAAACAAACATGGATCAACCACTAGAGTCATTGCATGTGTGTTCTTATACTAAAACCAACATGGATCCACTAGTGGTCATTGCATGTGTGTTCTTTCCACAAACCACACATGGATCAACCACTAGAGTCATTGCATGTGTGCTATTTCCACAAACCATCATGGATCAACCACTAGAGTCATTGCATGTGTGTTCTTATACTAAAACCACAAACCACTACTAGAGTCATTGCATATGTGTTCTTTTCCACAAACCACACATGGATCCACTAGTGGTCATTGCATGTGTGTTCTTTCCACAAACCACATATGGATCAACCAGAGTCATTGCATGTGTGTTCTTTCCACAAACCACACATGGATCAACCACTAGAGTTATTGCATGTTTGTTCTTATACTAAAACCACAAACCAGCACTAGAGTCGTTGCATGTGTGTTCGTTTCCACAAACCACACATGGATCCACCAACGGTCATTGCATGTGTGTTCTTTCCACAAACCACATATGGATCAACCACTAGTCATTGCATGTGTGTTCTTTCCACAAACCACACATGGATCAACCACTAGAGTCATTGCATGTTTGTTCTTATACTAAAACCACAAACCAGCACTAGAGTCATTGCATGTGTGTTCTTTTCCACAAACCACACATGGATCCACCACTAGAGTCATTGCATGTGTGTTCTTTCTACAAACCACATATGGATCAACCAGAGTCATTGCATGTGTGTTCTTTCCACAAACTACACATGTGGACCCACTAGAGTCATTGCATGTTTGTTCTTATACTAAAACCACAAACCACTACTAGAGTCATTGCATGTGTGTTCTTTTACACAAACCACACATGGATCCACCAGTGGTCATTGCATGTGTGTTCTTTCCACAAACCACATATGGATCAACCAGAGTCATTGCATGTGTGTTCTTTCCACAAACCACACATGGATCAACCACTAGAGTCATTGCATGTTTGTTCTTATAGTAAAACCACAAACCAGCACTAGAATCATTGCATGTGTGTTATTTTCCACAAACCACACATGGATCCACCAGTGGTTATTGCATGTGTGTTCTTTCCACAAACCACAGATTGATCAACCACTAGTCATTGCATGTGTGTTCTTTCCACAAACCACACATGGATCCACTAGACTCATTGCATGTGTGTTCTTTTCCACAAACAACTTATGGATCGACCAGTAGTCATTGCATGTTTGTTATTTCCACAAACCACACATGGATCAACCACTAGAGTCATTGCATGTGTGTTCTTATACTAAAACCAACACTAGAGTCATTGCATGTGTGTTCTTTTCACAAAACACACATGGATCAACCACTAGAGTCATTGCATGTGTGTTATTTCCACAAACCACACATGGATCAACCACTAGAGTCATTGCATGTGTGTCCTTATACTGAAACCACCATGGATCCACCAGTGGTCATTGCATGTGTGTTCTTTCCACAAACCACACATGGATCAACCAGTAGAGTCATTGCATATTTGTTCTTATACTAAAACCACAAACCAGCACTAGAGTCATTACATGTGTGTTCTTTTCCACAAACCACACATGGATCCACTAGACTCATTGCATGTTTGTTCCTTTCCACAAACAACTTATGGATCAACCAGTGGTCATTGCATGTGTGTTCTTTCCACAAACCACATGTGGACCCATTACAGTCATTGCATGTGTGTTATTTCCAGAAACCACACATGGATCAACCACTAGAGTCATTGCATGTGTGTTATTTCCACAAACCACACATGGATCAACCACTAGAGTCCTCGCATGTGTGTTCTTATACTAAAACCAACATGGATCCACCAGTGGTCATTGCATGTGTGTTCTTTCCACAAACCACACATGGATCAACCACTAGAGTCATTGCATGCTTGTTCTTATACTAAAACCACAAACCAGCACTAGAGTCATTGCATGTGTGTTCTTTTCCACAAACCACACATGGATCCACTAGACTCATTGCATGTTTGTTCTTTTCCACAAACAACTTATGGATCAACCAGTGGTCATTGCATGTGTGTTCTTTCCACAAACCACATGTGGACCCATTACAGTCATTGCATGTGTGCTATTTCCAGAAACCACACATGGATCAACCACTAGAGTCATTGCATATGTGTTATTTCCACAAACCATACATGGATCAACCACTAGAGTCATTGCATGTGTGTTCTTATAGTAAAACCAACACTAGAGTCATTGCATGTGTGTTCTTTTCACAAACCACACATGGATGAACCACTACAGTCATTGCATGTGTGTTATTTCCACAAACCACACATGGATCAACCACTAGAGTCATCGCATGTGTGTTCTTATACTAAAACCAACATGGATCCACCAGTGGTCATTGCATGTGTGCTCTTTCCACAAACCACACATGGATCAACCACTAGAGTCATTGCATGTGTGTTATTTCCACAAACCACACATGGATCAACCACTAGAGTCATCGCATGTGTGTTCTTATACTAAAACCAACATGGATCCACCAGTGGTCATTGCATGTGTGTTCTTTCCACAAACCACACATGGATCTACCACTAGAGTCATTGCATGTTTGTTATTTCCACAAACAAACATGGGTCAACCACTAGAGTCATTGCATGTGTGTTCTTATACTAAAACCAACATGGATCCGCCAGTGGTTATTGCATGTGTGTTCTTTCCACAAACCACACATGGATCAACCACTAGAGTCGTTGCATGTGTGTTATTTCCACAAACCAACATGGATCAACCACTAGAGTCATTGCATGTTTGTTCTTATAGTAAAACCACAAACCACTACTAGAGTCTTTGCATGTGTGTTCTTTTCCACAAACCACACATGGATCCACCAGTGGTCATTGCATGTGTGTTCTTTCCACAAACCACATATGGATCAACCACTAGTCATTGCATGTGTGTTCTTTCCACAAACCACACATGGATCAACCACTAGACTCATTGCATGTTCGTTCTTAAAACTAAAACCACAAACCAGCACTAGAGTCATTGCATGTGTGTTCTTTTCCACAAACCACACATGGATCCACCACTAGAGTCATTGCATGTGTGTTCTTTCCACAAACCACATATGGATCAACCACTAGTCATTACATGTGTGTTCTTTCCACAAACCACACATGGATCAACCACTAGAGTCATTGCATGTTTGTTCTTATACAAAAACCACAAACCAGCACTAGAGTCATTGCATGTGTGTTCTTTTCCACAAACCACACATGGATCCACCACTAGAGTCATTGCATGTGTGTTCTTCCCACAAACCACATATGGATCCACCAGAGTCATTGCATGTGTGTTCTTTCCACAAACTACACATGTGGACCCACTAGAGTCATTGCATGTTTGTTCTTATACTAAAACCACAAACCAGTACTAGAGTCATTGCATGTGTGTTCTTTTACACAAAACACACATGGATCCACCAGTGGTCATTGCATGTGTGTTCTTTCCACAAACCACATATGGATCAACCAGAGTCATTGCATGTGTGTTCTTTCCACAAACCACACATGGATCAACCACTAGAGTCATTGCATGTTTGTTCTTATAGTAAAACCACAAACCAGCACTAGAGTCATTGCATGTGTGTTATTTTCCACAAACCACACATGGATCCACCAGTGGTCATTGCATGTGTGTTCTTTCCACAAACCACATATTGATCAACCAGTAGTCATTGCATGTGTGTTCTTTCCACAAACCACACATGGATCAACCACTAGAGTCATTGCATGTGTGTTATTTCCACAAACCACACATGGATCAACCACTAGAGTCATCGCATGTGTGTTCTTATACTAAAACCAACATGGATCCACCAGTGGTCATTGCATGTGTGTTCTTTCCACAAACCACACATGGATCAACCAGTAGAGTCATTGCATATTTGTTCTTATACTAAAACCACAAACCAGCACTAGAGTCATTGCATGTGTGTTCTTTTCCACAAACCACACATGGATCCACTAGACTCATTGCATGTTTGTTCTTTTCCACAAACAACTTATGGATCAACCAGTGGTCATTGCATGTGTGTTCTTTCCACAAACCACATGTGGACCCATTACAGTCATTGCATGTGTGCTATTTCCAGAAACCACACATGGATCAACCACTAGAGTCATTGCATATGTGTTATTTCCACAAACCACACATGGATCAACCACTAGAGTCTTTGCATGTGTGTTCTTATAGTAAAACCAACACTAGAGTCATTGCATGTGTGTTCTTTTCACAAACCACACATGCATCAACCACTAGAGTCATTGCATGTGTGTTATTTCCACAAACCACACAGGGATCAACCACTAGAGTCATTGCATGTGTGTTGTTATACTAAAACCAACATGGATCCACCAGTGGTCATTGCATGTGTGTTCTTTCCACAAACCACACATGGATCAAGCACTAGAGTCATCGCATGTGTGTTATTTCCACAAACGAACATGGATCAACCACTAGAGTCATTGCATGTGTGTTCTTATACTAAAACCACAAACCACTACTAGAGTCATTGCATGTGTGTTCTTTTCCACAAACCACACATGGATCCACCAGTGGTCATTGCATGTGTGTTCTTTCCACAAACTACATATGGATCAACCAGAGTCATTGCATGTGTGTTCTTTCCACAAACCACACATGGATCAACCACTAGAGTCATTGCATGTTTGTTCTTATACTAAAACCACAAACCAGCACTAGAGTCATTGCATGTGTGTTCTTTTCCACAAACCACACATGGATCCACAAGTGGTTATTGCATGTGTGTTCTTTCCACAAACCACATATGGATCAACCACTAGTCATTGCATGTGTGTTCTTTCCACAAACCACACATGGATCAACCACTAGAGTCATTGCATGTTTGTTCTTATACTAAAACCACAAACCAGCACTACAGTCATTGCATGTGTGTTCTTTTCCACAAACCACACATGGATCCACCACTAGGGTCATTGCATGTGTGTTCTTTCCACAAACCACATATGGATCAACCAGAGTCATTGCATGTGTGTTCTTTCCACAAACCACACATGTGGACCCACTAGAGTCATTGCATGTTTGTTCTTATACTAAAACCACAAACCAGTACTAGAGTCATTGCATGTGTGTTCTTTTACATAAACCACACATGGATCCACCAGTGGTCATTGCATGTGTGTTCTTTCCACAAATCACATATGGATCAACCAAAGTCATTGCACGTGTGTTCTTTCCACAAACCACACATGGATCAACCACTAGAGTCATTGCATGTTTGTTCTTATAGTAAAACCACAAACTAGCACTAGAGTCATTGCATGTGTGTTCTTTTCCACAAACCACACATGGATCCACCAGTGGTCATTGCATGTGTGTTCTTTCCACAAACCACATATGGATCAACCACTAGTCATTGCATGTGTGTTCTTTCCACAAACCACACATGGATCAACCACTAGACTCATTGCATGTTCGTTCTTAAAACTAAAACCACAAACCAGCACTAGAGTCATTGCATGTGTGTTCTTTTCCACAAACCACACATGGATCCACCACTAGAGTCATTGCATGTGTGTTCTTTCCACAAACGACACATGTGGACCCACTAGAGTCATTGCATGTTTGTTCTTATACTAAAACCACAAACCAGCACTAGAGTCATTGCATGTGTGTTCTTATACTAAAACCAACATGGATCCACCAGTGGTCATTGCATGTGTGTTCTTTCCACAAACCACACATGGATCAACCACTAGAGTCATTGCATATGTGTTATTTCCACAAACCACACATGGATCAACCACTAGAGTCATTGCATGTGTGTTCTTATAGTAAAACCAACACTAGAGTCATTGCATGTGTGTTCTTTTCAAAAACCACACATGGATCAACCACTAGAGTCATTGCATGTGTGTTATTTCCACAAACAAACATGGATCAACCACTAGAGTCATTGCATGTGTGTTCTTATACTAAAACCAACATGGATCCACCAGTGGTCATTGCATGTGTGTTCTTTCGACAAACCACACATGGATCAACCACTAGAGTCATTGCATGTGTGTTATTTCCACAAACCAACATGGATCAACCACTAGAGTCATTGCATGTGTGTTCTTATACTAAAACCACAAACCACTACTAGAGTCATTGCATGTGTGTTCTTTTCCACAAACCACACATGGATCCACCAGTGGTCATTACATGTGTGTTCTATCCACAAACCACATATGGATCAACCAGAGTCATTGCATGTGTGTTCTTTCCACAAACCACACATGGATCAACCACTAGAGTCATTGCATGTTTGTTCTTATACTAAAACCACAAACCAGCACTATAGTCATTGCATGTGTGTTCTTTTCCAGAAACCACACACGGATCCACCAGTGGTCATTGCATGTGTGTTCTTTCCACAAACCACATATGGATCAACCACTAGTCATTGCATGTGTGTTATTTCCACAAACCACACATGGATAAACCACTAGAGTCATTGCATGTTTGTTCTTATACTAAAATCACAAACCAGCACTACAGTCATTGCATGTGTGTTCTTTTCCACAAACCACACATGGATCCACCACTAGAGTCATTGCATGTGTGTTCTTTCCACAAACCACATATGGATCAACCAGAGTCATTGCATGTGTGTTCTTTCCACAAACCACACATGTGGACCCACTAGAGTCATTGCATGTTTCTTCTTATACTAAAACCACAAACCAGTACTAGAGTCATTGCATGTGTGTTCTTTTACACAAACCACACATGGATCCACCAGTGGTCATTGCATGTGTGTTCTTTCCACAAATCACATATGGATCAACCAGAGTCATTGCATGTGTGTTCTTTCCACAAACCACACATGGATCAACCACTAGAGTCATTGCATGTTTGTTCTTATACTAAAACCACAAACCAGCACTATAGTCATTGCATGTGTGTTCTTTTCCAGAAACCGCACACGGATCCACCAATGGTCATTGCATGTGTGTTCTTTCCACAAACCACATATGGATCAACCACTAGTCATTGCATGTGTGTTCTTTCCACAAACCGCACATGGATAAACCACTAGAGTCATTGCATGTTTGTTCTTATACTAAAACCACAAACCAGCACTACAGTCATTGCATGTGTGTTCTTTTCCACAAACCACGCATGGATCCACCACTAGAGTCATTGCATGTGTGTTCTTTGCACAAACCACATATGGATCAACCAGAGTCATTGCATGTGTGTTCTTTCCACAAACCACACATGTGGACCCACTAGAGTCATTGCATGTTTCTTCTTATACTAAAACCACAAACCAGTACTAGAGTCATTGCATGTGTGTTCTTTTACACAAACCACACCTGGATCCACCAGTGGTCATTGCATGTGTGTTCTTTCCACAAATCACATATGGATCAACCAGAGTCATTGCATGTGTGTTCTTTCCACAAACCACACATGGATCAACCACTAGAGTCATTGCATGTTTGTTCTTATAGTAAAACCACAAACCAGCACTAGAGTCATTGCATGTGTGTTCTTTTCCACAAACCACACATGGATCCACTAGTGGTCATTGCATGTGTGTTCTTTCCACAAACCACATATGGATCAACCACTAGTCATTGCATGTGTGTTCTTTCCACAAACCACACATGGATCAACCACTAGACTCATTGCATGTTCGTTCTTAAAACTAAAACCACAAACCAGCACTAGAGTCATTGCATGTGTGTTCTTTTCCACAAACCACACATGGATCCACCACTAGAGTCATTGCATGTGTGTTCTTTCCACAAACTACACATGTGGACCCACTAGAGTCATTGCATGTTTGTTCTTATACTAAAACCACAAACCAGTACTAGAGTCATTGCATGTGTGTTCTTTTACACAAACCACACATGGATCCACCAGTGGTCATTGCATGTGTGTTCTTTCCACAAACCACATATGGATCAACCACTAGTCATTGCATGTGTGTTCTTTCCACAAACCACACATGGATCAACCACTAGAGTCATTGCATGTTTGTTCTTATACTAAAACCACAAACCAACACAAGAGTCATCGCATGTGTGTTATTTTCCACAAACCACACATCGATCCACCACTAGAGTCATTGCATGTGTGTTCTTTCCACAAACCACATATGGATCAACCAGAGTCATTGCATGTGTGTTCTTTCCACAAACTACACATGTGGACCCACTAGAGTCATTGCATGTTTGTTCTTATACTAAAACCACAAACCAGTACTAGAGTCATTACATGTGTGTTCATTTACACAAACCACACAGGGATCCACCAGTGGTCATTACATGTGTGTTCTTTCCACAAACCACACATGGATCAACCAGAGTCATTGCATGTTTGTTCTTATAGTAAAACCACAAACCAGCACTAGAGTCATTGCATGTGTGTTATTTTCCACAAACCACACATGGATCCACCAGTGGTAATTGCATGTGTGTTATTTCCACAAACCACATATTGATCAACCACTAGTCATTGCATGTGTGTTCTTTCCACAAACCACTAGAGTCATTGCATGTTCGTTCTTATACTAAAACCACAAACCAGCACTAGAGTCATTGCATGTGTGTTCTTTTCCACAAACCACACATGGATCCACCACTAGAGTCATTGCATGTGTGTTCTTTTCACAAACCACACATGTGGACCCACTAGAGTCATTGCATGTTTATTATTATACTAAAACCACAAACTAGCACTAGAGTCATTGCATGTGTGTTCTTATACTAAAACGAACATGGATCCACCAGTGGTCATTGCATGTGTGTTCTTTCCACAAACCACACATGGATCAACCACTAGAGTCATTGCATGTGTGTTATTTCCACAAACCACACATGGATCAACCACTAGAGTCATTGCATGTCTGTTCTTATACTAAAACCACAAACCAGTACTAGAGTCATTGCATGTGTGTTCTTTTCCACAAACCACACATGGATCCACTAGTGGTCATTGCATGTGTGTTCTTTCCACAAACCACATATGGATCAACCAGAGTCATTGCATGTGTGTTGCTCCCACAAACCACACATGGATCAACCACTAGAGTCAGTGCATGTGTGTTATTTCCACAAACAAACATGGATCAACCACTAGAGTCATTGCATGTGTGTTCTTATACTAAAACCAACATGGATCCACCAGTGGTCATTGCATGTGTGTTCTTTCGACAAACCACACATGGATCAACCACTAGAGTCATTGCATGTGTGTTATTTCCACAAACCAACATGGATCAACCACTAGAGTCATTGCATGTGTGTTCTTATACTAAAACCACAAACCACTACTAGAGTCATTGCATGTGTGTTCTTTTCCACAAACCACACATGGATCCACCAGTGGTCATTACATGTGTGTTCTATCCACAAACCACATATGGATCAACCAGAGTCATTGCATGTGTGTTCTTTCCACAAACCACACATGGATCAACCACTAGAGTCATTGCATGTTTGTTCTTATACTAAAACCACAAACCAGCACTATAGTCATTGCATGTGTGTTCTTTTCCAGAAACCACACACAGATCCACCAGTGGTCATTGCATGTGTGTTCCTTCCACAAACCACATATGGATCAACCACTAGTCATTGCATGTGTGTTCTTTCCACAAACCACACATGGATCAACCACTAGAGTCATTGCATGTTTGTTCTTATACTAAAACCACAAACCAGCACTACAGTCATTGCATGTGTGTTCTTTTCCACAAACCACACATGGATCCACCACTAGAGTCATTGCATGTGTGTTCTTTCCACAAACCACACATGTGGACCCACTAGAGTCATTGCATGTTTCTTCTTATACTAAAACCACAAACCAGTACTAGAGCCATTGCATGTGTGTTCTTTTACACAAACCACACATGGATCCACCAGTGGTCATTGCATGTGTGTTCTTTCCACAAATCACATATGGATCAACCAGAGTCATTGCATGTGTGTTCTTTCCACAAACCACACATGGATCAACCACTAGAGTCATTGCATGTTTGTTCTTATACTAAAACCACAAACCAGCACTATAGTCATTGCATGTGTGTTCTTTTCCAGAAACCACACACGGATCCACCAGTGGTCATTGCATGTGTGTCCTTTCCACAAACCACATATGGATCAACCACTAGTCATTGCATGTGTGTTCTTTCCACAAACCACACATGGATAAACCACTAGAGTCATTGCATGTTTGTTCTTATACTAAAACCACAAACCAGCACTACAGTCATTGCATGTGTGTTCTTTTCCACAAACCACACATGGATCCACCACTAGAGTCATTGCATGTGTGTTCTTTCCACAAACCACATATGGATCAACCAGAGTCATTGCATGTGTGTTCTTTCCACAAACCACACATGTGGACCCACTAGAGTCATTGCATGTTTCTTCTTATACTAAAACCACAAACCAGTACTAGAGTCATTGCATGTGTGTTCTTTTACACAAACCACACATGGATCCACCAGTGGTCATTGCATGTGTGTTCTTTCCACAAATCACATATGGATCAACCAGAGTCATTG
This sequence comes from Avena sativa, assembly GCA_916181665.1. Taxonomy (NCBI): domain Eukaryota; kingdom Viridiplantae; phylum Streptophyta; class Magnoliopsida; order Poales; family Poaceae; genus Avena; species Avena sativa. The sequence continues at coordinate 464,160,808 of OV702287.1, forward strand.
CATGTGTGTTCTTTCTACAAACCACACATGGATCAACCACTAGAGTCATTGCATGTTTGTTCTTATAGTAAAACCACAAACCAGCACTAGAGTCATTGCATGTGTGTTCCTTTCCACAAACCACACATGGATCCACCACTAGAGTCATTGCATGTGTGTTCTTTTCACAAACCACACATGTGGACCCACTAGAGTCATTGCATGTTTGTTCTTATACTAAAACCACAAACTAGCACTAGAGTCATTGCATGTGTGTTCTTATACTAAAACGAACATGGATCCACCAGTGGTCATTGCATGTGTGTTCTTTCCACAAACCACACATGGATCAACCACTAGAGTCATTGCATGTGTGTTATTTCCACAAACCACACATGGATCAACCACTAGAGTCATTGCATGTCTGTTCTTATACTAAAACCACAAACCAGTACTAGAGTCATTGCATGTGTGTTGTTTTCCACAAACCACACATGGATCCACTAGTGGTCATTGCATGTGTGTTCTTTCCACAAACCACATATGGATCAACCAGAGTCATTGCATGTGTGTTGCTCCCACAAACCACACATGGATCAACCACTAGAGTCATTGCATGTGTGTTCTTATACTAAAACCAACATGGATCCACCAGTGGTCATTGCATGTGTGTTCTTTCGACAAACCACACATGGATCAACCACTAGAGTCATTGCATGTGTGTTATTTCCACAAACCAACATGGATCAACCACTAGAGTCATTGCATGTGTGTTCTTATACTAAAACCACAAACCACTACTAGAGTCATTGCATGTGTGTTCTTTTCCACAAACCACACATGGATCCACCAGTGGTCATTACATGTGTGTTCTATCCACAAACCACATATGGATCAACCAGAGTCATTGCATGTGTGTTCTTTCCACAAACCACACATGGATCAACCACTAGAGTCATTGCATGTTTGTTCTTATACTAAAACCACAAACCAGCACTATAGTCATTGCATGTGTGTTCTTTTCCAGAAACCACACACGGATCCACCAGTGGTCATTGCATGTGTGTTCTTTCCACAAACCACATATGGATCAACCACTAGTCATTGCATGTGTGTTCTTTCCACAAACCACACATGGATCAACCACTAGAGTCATTGCACGTTTGTTCTTATACTAAAACCACAAATCAGCACTACGGTCATTGCATGTGTGTTCTTTTCCACAAACCACACATGGATCCACCACTAGAGTCATTGCATGTGTGTTCTTTCCACAAACCACACATGTGGACCCACTAGAGTCATTGCATGTTTCTTCTTATACTAAAACCACAAACCAGTACTAGAGCCATTGCATGTGTGTTCTTTTACACAAACCACACATGGATCCACCAGTGGTCATTGCATGTGTGTTCTTTCCGAAATCACATATGGATCAACCAGAGTCATTGCATGTGTGTTCTTTCCACAAACCACACATGGATCAACCACTAGAGTCATTGCATGTTTGTTCTTATACTAAAACCACAAACCAGCACTATAGTCATTGCATGTGTGTTCTTTTCCAGAAACCACACACGGATCCACCAGTGGTCATTGCATGTGTGTTCTTTCCACAAACCACATATGGATCAACCACTACTCATTGCATGTGTGTTCTTTCCACAAACCACACATGGATAAACCACTAGAGTCATTGCATGTTTGTTCTTATACTAAAACCACAAACCAGCACTACAGTCATTGCATGTGTGTTCTTTTCCACAAACCACACATGGATCCACCACTAGAGTCATTGCATGTGTGTTCTTTCCACAAACCACATATGGATCAACCAGAGTCATTGCATGTGTGTTCTTTCCACAAACCACACATGTGGACCCACTAGAGTCATTGCATGTTTCTTCTTATACTAAAACCACAAACCAGTACTAGAGTCATTGCATGTGTGTTCTTTTACACAAACCACACATGGATCCACCAGTGGTCATTGCATGTGTGTTCTTTCCACAAATCACATATGGATCAACCAGAGTCATTGCATGTGTGTTCTTTCCACAAACCACACATGGATCAACCACTAGAGTCATTGCATGTTTGTTCTTATAGTAAAACCACAAACCAGCACTAGAGTCATTGCATGTGTGTTCTTTTCCACAAACCACACATGGATCCACCAGTGGTCATTGCATGTGTGTTCTTTCCACAAACCACATATGGATCAACCACTAGTCATTGCATGTGTGTTCTTTCCACAAACCACACATGGATCAACCACTAGAGTCATTGCATGTTCGTTCTTAAAACTAAAACCACAAACCAGCACTAGAGTCATTGCATGTGTGTTCTTTTCCACAAACCACACATGGATCCACCACTAGAGTCATTGCATGTGTGTTCTTTCCACAAACTACACATGTGGACCCACTAGAATCATTGCATGTTTTCTTATACTAAAACCACAAACCAGTACTAGAGTCATTGCATGTGTGTTCTTTTACACAAACCACACATGGCTCCACCAGTGGTCATTGCATGTGTGTTCTTTCCACAAACCACATATGGATCAACCACTAGTCATTGCATGTGTGTTCTTTCCACAAACCACACATGGATCAACCACTAGAGTCATTGCATGTTTGTTCTTATACTAAAACCACAAACCAGCACTAGAGTCATCGCATGTGTGTTATATTCCACAAACCACACATGGATCCACCACTAGAGTCATTGCATGTGTGTTCTTTCCACAAACCACATATGGATCAACCAGAGTCATTGCATGGGTGTTCTTTCCACAAACTACACATGTGGACCCACTAGAGTCATTGCATGTTTGTTCTTATACTAAAACCACAAACCAGTACTAGAGTCATTGCATGTGTGTTCATTTACACAAACCACACAGGGATCCACCAGTGGTCATTGCATGTGCGTTCTTTCCACAAACCACATATGGATCAACCAGAGTCATTGCATGTGTGTTCTTTCCACAAACCACACATGGATCAACCACTGGAGTCATTGCATGTTTGTTCTTATAGTAAAACCACAAACCAGCACTAGAGTCATTGCATGTGTGTTATTTTCCACAAACCACACATGGATCCACCAGTGGTAATTGCATGTGTGTTATTTCCACAAACCACATATTGATCAACCACTAGTCATTGCATGTGTGTTATTTCCACAAACCACTAGAGTCATTGCATGTTCTTTCTTATACTAAAACCACAAACCAGCACTAGAGTCATTGCATGTGTGTTCTTTTCCACAAACCACACATGGATCCACCACTAGAGTCATTGCATGTGTGTTCTTTTCACAAACCACACATGTGGACCCACTAGAGTCATTCATGTTTGTTCTTATACTAAAACCACAAACTAGCACTAGAGTCATTGCATGTGTGTTCTTATACTAAAACCAACATGGATCCACCAGTGGTCATTGCATGTGTGTTCTTTCCACAAACCAAACATGGATCAACCACTAGAGTCATTGCATGTTTGTTATTTCCACAAACCACACATGGATCAACCACTAGAGTCATTGCATGTCTGTTCTTATACTAAAACCACAAACCAGTACTAGAGTCATTGCATGTGTGTTCTTTTCCACAAACCACACATGGATCCACTAGTGGTCATTGCATGTGTGTTCTTTCCACAAACCACATATGGATCAACCAGAGTCATTGCATGTGTGTTGCTCCCACAAACCACACATGGATCAACCACTAGAGTCATTGCGTGTGTGTTATTTCCACAAACAAACATGGATCAACCACTAGAGTCATTGCATGTGTGTTCTTATACTAAAACCAACATGGATCCACCAGTGGTCATTGCATGTGTGTTCTTTCGACAAACCACACATGGATCAACCACTAGAGTCATTGCATGTGTGTTATTTCCACAAACCAACATGGATCAACCACTAGAGTCATTGCATGTGTGTTCTTATACTAAAACCACAAACCACTACTAGAGTCATTGCATGTGTGTTCTTTTCCACAAACCACACATGGATCCACCAGTGGTCATTACATGTGTGTTCTATCCACAAACCACATATGGATCAACCAGAGTCATTGCATGTGTGTTCTTTCCACAAACCACACATGGATCAACCACTAGAGTCATTGCATGTTTGTTCTTATACTAAAACCACAAACCAGCACTATAGTCATTGCATGTGTGTTCTTTTCCAGAAACCACACACGGATTCACCAGTGGTCATTGCATGTGTGTTCTTTCCACAAACCACATATGGATCAACCACTAGTCATTGCATGTGTGTTCTTTCCACAAACCACACATGGATCAACCACTAGAGTCATTGCATGTTTGTTCTTATACTAAAACCACAAACCAGCACTACAGTCATTGCATGCGTGTTCCTTTCCACAAACCACACATGGATCCACCACTAGAGTCATTGCATGTGTGTTCTTTCCACAAACCACATATGGATCAACCAGAGTCATTGCATGTGTGTTCTTTCCACAAACCACACATGTGGACCCACTAGAGTCATTGCATGTTTGTTCTTATACTAAAACCACAAACCAGTACTAGAGTCATTGCATGTGTGTTCTTTTACACAAACCACACATGGATCCACCAGTGGTCATTGCATGTGTGTTCTTTCCACAAATCACATATGGATCAACCAGAGTCATTGCATGTGTGTTCTTTCCACAAACCACACATGGATAAACCACTAGAGTCATTGCATGTTTGTTCTTATACTAAAACCACAAACCAGCACTATAGTCATTGCATGTGTGTTCTTTTCCAGAAACCACACATGGATCCACCAGTGGTCATTGCATGTGTGTTCTTTCCACAAACCACATATGGATCAACCACTAGTCATTGCATGTGTGTTCTTTCCACAAACCACACATGGATCAACCACTAGAGTCATTGCATGTTCGTTCTTAAAACTAAAACCACAAACCAGCACTAGAGTCATTGCATGTGTGTTCTTTTCCACAAACCACACATGGATCCACCACTAGAGTCATTGCATGTGTGTTCTTTCCACAAACTAAACATGTGGACCCACTAGAGTCATTGCATGTTTGTTCTTATACTAAAACCACAAACCAGTACTAGAGTCATTGCCTGTGTGTTCTTTTACACAAACCACACATGGATCCACCAGTGGTCATTGCATGTGTGTTCTTTCCACAAACCACAGATGGATCAACCACTAGTCATTGCATGTGTGTTCTTTCCACAAACCACACATGGATCAACCACTAGAGTCATTGCATGTTTGTTCTTATACTAAAACCACAAACCAGCACTAAAGTCATCACATGTGTGTTATTTTCCACAAACCACACATGGATGCACCACTAGAGTCATTGCATGTGTGTTCTTTCCACAAACCACATATGGATCAACCAGGGTCATTGCATGTGTGTTCTTTCCACAAACTACACATGTGGACCCACTAGAGTCATTGCATGTTTGTTCTTATACTAAAACCACAAACCAGTACTAGAGTCATTGCATGTGTGTTCTTTTACACAAACCACACAGGGATCCACCAGTGGTCATTGCATGTGTGTTCTTTCCACAAACCACATATGGATCAACTAGAGTCATTGCATGTGTGTTCTTTCCACAAACCACACATGGATCAACCACTAGAGTCATTGCATGTTTGTTCTTATAGTAAAACCACAAACTAGCACTAGAGTCATTGCATGTGTGTTATTTTCCACAAACCACACATGGATCCACCAGTGGTAATTGCATGTGTGTTCTTTCCACAAACCACATATCGATCAACCACTTGTCATTGCATGTGTGTTCTTTCCACAAACCACTAGAGTCATTGCATGTTCGTTCTTATACTAAAACCACAAACCAGCACTAGAGTCATTGCATGTGTGTTCTTTTCCACAAACCACACATGGATCCACCACTAGAGTCATTGCATGTGTGTTCTTTCCACAAACCACACATGGATCAACCACTAGAGTCATTGCATGTTTGTTCTTATACTAAAACCACAAACCAGCACTAGAGTCATTGCATGTGTGTTCTTATACTAAAACCAACATGGATCCACCAGTGGTCATTGCATGTGTGTTCTTTCCACAAACCACACATGGATCAACCACTAGAGTCATTGCATGTGTGTTATTTCCACAAACCACACACAGATCAACCACTAGAGTCATTGCATGTCTGTTCTTATACTAAAACCACAAACCAGTACTAGAGTCATTGCATGTGTGTTATTTTCCACAAACCACACATGGATCCACTAGTGGTCATTGCATGTGTGTTCTTTCCACAAACCACATATGGATCAACCAGAGTCATTGCATGTGTGTTGCTTCCACAAACCACACATGGATCAACCACTAGAGTCATTGCATGTGTGTTATTTCCACAAACAAACATGGATCAACCACTAGAGTCATCGCATGTGTGTTCTTATACTAAAACCAACATGGATCCACAGTGGTAATTGCATGTGTGTTCTTTCCACAAACCACACATGGATCAACCACTAGAGTCATTCCATGTTTGTTCTTATACTAAAACCACAAACCAGCACTAGAGTCATTGCATGTGTGTTCTTTTCCACAAACCACACATGTATCCACTAGACTCATTGCATGTTTGTTCTTTTCCACAAGCAACTTATGGATCAACCAGTGGTCATTGCATGTGTGTTCTTTCCACAAACCACATGTGGACCCATTACAGTCATTGCATGTGTGTTATTTCGAGAAACCACACATGGATCAACCACTAGAGTCATTGCATATGTGTTATTTCCACAAACCACACATGGATCAGCCACTAGAGTCATTGCATGTGTGTTATTATAGTAAAACCAACACTAGAGTCATTGCATGTGTGTTATTTCCACAAAGAAACATGGATCAACCACTAGAGTCATTGCATGTGTGTTCTTATACTAAAACCAACATGGATCCACCAGTGGTCATTGCATATGTGTTCTTTCGACAAACCACACATGGATCAACCACTAGAGTCATTGCATGTGTGTTATTTCCACAAACCAACATGCATCAACCACTAGAGTCATTTGATGTGTGTTCTTATACTAAAACCACAAACCACTACTAGAGTCATTGCATGTGTGTTCTTTTCCACAAACCACACATGGATCCACCAGTGGTCATTGCATTTGTGTTCTATCCACAAACCACATATGGATCAACCAGAGTCATTGCATGTGTGTTATTTCCACAAACCACACATGGATCAACCACTAGAGTCATTGCATGTTTGTTCTTATACTAAAACCACAAACCAGCACTAGAGTCATTGCATGTGTGTTCTTTTCCAGAAACCACACACGGATCCACCAGTGGTCATTGCATGTGTGTTCTTTCCACAAACCACATATGGATCAACCACTAGTCATTGCATGTGTGTTCTTTCCACAAACCACACATGGATCAACCACTAGAGTCATTGCATGTTTATTCTTATACTAAAACCACAAACCAGCACTAGAGTCATTGCATGTGTGTTCTTTTCCACAAGCCACACATGGATCCACCACTAGAGTCATTGCATGTGTGTTCTTTTCACAAACCACACATGTGGACCCACTAGAGTCATTGCATGTTTGTTCTTATACTAAAACCACAAACTAGCACTAGAGTCATTGCATGTGTGTTCTTATACTAAAACCAACATGGATCCACCAGTGGTCATTGCATGTGTGTTCTTTCCACAAACCACACATGGATCAACCACTAGAGTCATTGCATGTTTGTTATTTCCACAAACCACACATGGATCAACCACTAGAGTCATTGCATGTCTGTTCTTATACTAAAACCACAAACCAGTACTAGAGTCATTGCATGTGTGTTCTTTTCCACAAACCACACATGGATCCACTAGTGGTCATTGCATGTGTGTTCTTTCCACAAACCACATATGGATCAACCAGAGTCATTGCATGTGTGTTGCTCCCACAAACCACACATGGATCAACCACTAGAGTCATTGCATGTGTGTTATTTCCACAAACAAACATGGATCAACCACTAGAGTCATTGCATGTCTGTTCTTATACTAAAACCAACATGGATCCACCAGTGGTCATTGCATGTGTGTTCTTTCGACAAACCACACATGGATCAACCACTAGAGTCATTGCATGTGTGTTATTTCCACAAACCAACATGGATCAACCACTAGAGTCATTGCATGTGTGTTCTTATACTAAAACCACAAACCAGTACTAGAGTCATTGCATGTGTGTTCTTTTCCACAAACCACACATGGATCCACCAGTGGTCATTACATGTGTGTTCTATCCACAAACCACATATGGATCAACCAGAGTCATTGCATGTGTGTTCTTTCCACAAACCACACATGGATCAACCACTAGAGTCATTGCATGTTTGTTCTTATACTAAAACCACAAACCAGCACTATAGTCATTGCATGTGTGTTCTTTTCCAGAAACCACACACGGATCCACCAGTGGTCATTGCATGTGTGTTCTTTCCACAAACCACATATGGATCAACCACTAGTCATTGCATGTGTGTTCTTTCCACAAACCACACATGGATCAACCACTAGAGTCATTGCATGTTTGTTCTTATACTAAAACCACAAACCAGCACTACAGTCATTGCATGCGTGTTCTTTTCCACAAACCACACATGGATCCACCACTAGAGTCATTGCATGTGTGTTCTTTCCACAAACCACATATGGATCAACTAGAGTCATTGCATGTGTGTTCTTTCCACAAACCACACATGTGGACCCACTAGAGTCATTGCATGTTTGTTCTTATACTAAAACCACAAACCAGTACTAGAGTCATTGCATGTGTGTTCTTTTACACAAACCACACATGGATCCACCAGTGGTCATTGCATGTGTGTTCTTTCCACAAATCACATATGGATCAACCAGAGTCATTGCATGTGTGTTCTTTCCACAAACCACACATGGATAAACCACTAGAGTCATTGCATGTTTGTTCTTATACTAAAACCACAAACCAGCACTATAGTCATTGCATGTGTGTTCTTTTCCAGAAACCACACATGGATCCACCAGTGGTCATTGCATGTGTGTTCTTTCCACAAACCACATATGGATCAACCACTAGTCATTGCATGTGTGTTCTTTCCACAAACCACACATGGATCAACCACTAGAGTCATTGCATGTTCGTTCTTAAAACTAAAACCACAAACCAGCACTAGAGTCATTGCATGTGTGTTCTTTTCCACAAACCACACATGGATCCACCACTAGAGTCATTGCATGTGTGTTCTTTCCACAAACTAAACATGTGGACCCACTAGAGTCATTGCATGTTTGTTCTTATACTAAAACCACAAACCAGTACTAGAGTCATTGCCTGTGTGTTCTTTTACACAAACCACACATGGATCCACCAGTGGTCATTGCATGTGTGTTCTTTCCACAAACCACAGATGGATCAACCACTAGTCATTGCATGTGTGTTCTTTCCACAAACCACACATGGATCAACCACTAGAGTCATTGCATGTTTGTTCTTATACTAAAACCACAAACCAGCACTAGAGTCATCACATGTGTGTTATTTTCCACAAACCACACATGGATGCACCACTAGAGTCATTGCATGTGTGTTCTTTCCACAAACCACATATGGATCAACCAGGGTCATTGCATGTGTGTTCTTTCCACAAACTACACATGTGGACCCACTAGAGTCATTGCATGTTTGTTCTTATACTAAAACCACAAACCAGTACTAGAGTCATTGCATGTGTGTTCTTTTACACAAACCACACAGGGATCCACCAGTGGTCATTGCATGTGTGTTCTTTCCACAAACCACATATGGATCAACCAGAGTCATTGCATGTGTGTTCTTTCCACAAACCACACCTGGATCAACCACTAGAGTCATTGCATGTTTGTTCTTATAGTAAAACCACAAACTAGCACTAGAGTCATTGCATGTGTGTTATTTTCCACAAACCACACATGGATCCACCAGTGGTAATTGCATGTGTGTTCTTTCCACAAACCACATATTGATCAACCACTAGTCATTGCATGTGTGTTCTTTCCACAAACCACTAGAGTCATTGCATGTTCGTTCTTATACTAAAACCACAAACCAGCACTAGAGTCATTGCATGTGTGTTCTTTTCCACAAACCACACATGGATCCACCACTAGAGTCATTGCATGTGTGTTCTTTCCACAAACCACACATGGATCAACCACTAGAGTCATTGCATGTTTGTTCTTATACTAAAACCACAAACCAGCACTAGAGTCATTGCATGTGTGTTCTTATACTAAAACCAACATGGATCCACCAGTGGTCATTGCATGTGTGTTCTTTCCACAAACCACACATGGATCAACCACTAGAGTCATTGCATGTGTGTTATTTCCACAAACCACACATAGATCAACCACTAGAGTCATTGCATGTCTGTTCTTATACTAAAACCACAAACCAGTACTAGAGTCATTGCATGTGTGTTCTTTTCCACAAACCACACATGGATCCACTAGTGGTCATTGCATGTGTGTTCTTTCCACAAACCACATATGGATCAACCAGAGTCATTGCATGTGTGTTGCTTCCACAAACCACACATGGATCAACCACTAGAGTCATTGCATGTGTGTTATTTCCACAAACAAACATGGATCAACCACTAGAGTCATCGCATGTGTGTTCTTATACTAAAACCAACATGGATCCACAGTGGTAATTGCATGTGTGTTCTTTCCACAAACCACACATGGATCAACCACTAGAGTCATTCCAAGTTTGTTCTTATACTAAAACCACAAACCAGCACTAGAGTCATTGCATGTGTGTTCTTTTCCACAAACCACACATGTATCCACTAGACTCATTGCATGTTTGTTCTTTTCCACAAGCAACTTATGGATCAACCAGTGGTCATTGCATGTGTGTTCTTTCCACAAACCACATGTGGACCCATTACAGTCATTGCATGTGTGTTATTTCGAGAAACCACACATGGATCAACCACTAGAGTCATTGCATATGTGTTATTTCCACAAACCACACATGGATCAGCCACTAGAGTCATTGCATGTGTGTTATTATAGTAAAACCAACACTAGAGTCATTGCATGTGTGTTATTTCCACAAATAAACATGGATCAACCACTAGAGTCATTGCATGTGTGTTCTTATACTAAAACCAACATGGATCCACCAGTGGTCATTGCATATGTGTTCTTTCGACAAACCACACATGGATCAACCACTAGAGTCATTGCATGTGTGTTATTTCCACAAACCAACATGGATCAACCACTAGAGTCATTGCATGTGTGTTCTTATACTAAAACCACAAACCACTACTAGAGTCATTGCATGTGTGTTCTTTTCCACAAACCACACATGGATCCACCAGTGGTCATTGCATGTGTGTTCTATCCACAAACCACATATGGATCAACCAGAGTCATTGCATGTGTGTTATTTCCACAAACCACACATGGATCAACCACTAGAGTAATTGCATGTTTGTTCTTATACTAAAACCACAAACCAGCACTAGAGTCATTGCATGTGTGTTCTTTTCTAGAAACCACACACGGATCCACCAGTGGTCATTGCATGTGTGTTCTTTCCACAAACCACATATGGATCAACCACTAGTCATTGCATGTGTGTTATTTCCACAAACCACACATGGATCAACCACTAGAGTCATTGCATGTTTATTATTATACTAAAACCACAAACCAGCACTACAGTCATTGCATGTGTGTTCTTTTCCACAAACCACACATGGATCCACCACTAGAGTCATTGCATGTGTGTTCTTTCCACAAACCACATATGGATCAACCAGAGTCATTGCATGTGTGTTCTTTCCACAATCTACACATGGGGACCCACTAGAGTCATTGCATGTTTGTTCTTATACTAAAACCACAAACCAGTACTAGAGTCATTGCATGTGTGTTCTTTTACACAAACCACACATGGATCCACCAGTGGTCATTGCATGTGTGTTCTTTCCACAAACCACATATGGATCAACCAGAGTCATTGCATGTGTGTTCTTTCCACAAACCACACATGGATTAACCACTAGAGTCATTGCATGTTTGTTCTTATAGTAAAACCACAAACCAGCACTAGAGTCATTGCATGTGTGTTATTTTCCACAAACCACACATGGATCCACAAGTGGTCATTGCATGTGTGTTCTTTCCACAAACCACATATTGATCAACCACTAGTCATTGCATGTGTGTTCTTTCCACAAACCACTAGAGTCATTGCATGTTCGTTCTTATACTAAAACCAGAAACCAGCACTAGAGTCATTGCATGTGTGTTCTTTTCCACAAACCACACATGGATCCACCACTAGAGTCATTGCATGTGTGTTCTTTCCACAAACCACACATGTGGACCCACTAGAGTCATTGCATGTTTGTTCTTATACTAAAACCACAAACCAGCACTAGAGTCATTGAATGTGTGTTCTTATACTAAAACCAACATGGATCCACCAGTGGTCATTGCATGTGTGTTCTTTCTACAAACCACACATGGATCAACCACTAGAGTCATTGCATGTGTGTTCTTATACTAAAACCAACACTAGAGTCATTACATGTGTGTTCTTTCCACAAACCACACATGGATCAACCACTAGAGTCATTGCATGTGTGTTATTTCCACAAACCACACATGGATCAACCACTAGAGTCATTGCATGTGTGTTCTTATACTAAAACCACAAACCAGTAATAGAGTCATTGCATGTGTGTTCTTTTCCACAAACCACACATGGATCCACTAGTGGTCATTGCATGTTTGTTCTTTCCACAAACCACATATGGATCAACTAGAGTCATTGCATGTGTGTTCTTTCCACAAACCACACATGGATCAACCACTAGAGTCATTGCATGTTTGTTCTTATACTAAAACCACAAACCAGCACTAGAGTCATTACATGTGTGTTCTTTTCCACAAACCACACATGGATCCACCAGTGGTCATTGCATGTGTGTTCTTTCCACAAACCACATATGGATCAACCACTAGTCATTGCATGTGTGTTCTTTCCACAAACCACACATGGATCAACCACTAGAGTCATTGCATGTTTGTTCTTATACTAAAACCACAAACCAGCACTAGAATCATTGCATGTGTGTTCTTTTCCACAAACCACACATGGATCCACCACTAGAGTCATTGCCTGTGTGTTCTTTCCACAAACCACAAATATATCAACCAGAGTCATTGCATGTGTCTTCTTTCCACAAACCACACATGTGGACCCACTAGAGTCATTGCATGTTTGTTCTTATACTAAAACCACAAACCAGTACTAGATTCATTGCATGTGTGTTCTTTTACACAAACCACACATGGATCCACCAGTGGTCATTGCATGTGTGTTCTTTCCACAAACCACATATGGATCAACCAGAGTCATTGCATGTGTGTTCTTTCCACAAACCACACATGGATCAACCACAAAGAGTCATTGCATGTTTGTTCTTATACTAAAACCACAAGCCAGCACTAGAGTCATTGCATGTGTGTTTTTTCCACAAACCACATATGGATCCACCAGTGGTCATTGCATGTGTGTTCTTTCCACAAACCACATATGGATCAACCACTAGAGTCATCACATGTGTTTTCTTATACTAAAACCAACATGGATCCACCAGTGGTCATTGCATGTGTGTTCTTTCCACAAACCACACATGAATCAACCACTAGAGTCATTCCATGTTTGTTCTTATACTAAAACCACAAACCAGCACTAGAGTCATTGCATGTGTGTTCTTTTCCACAAACCACACATGGATCCACTAGTGGTCATTGCATGTGTGTTCTTTCCACAAACCACATATGGATCAACTAGAGTCATTGCATGTGTGTTCTTTCCACAAACCACACATGGATCAACCACTAGAGTCATTGCATGTTTGTTCTTATACTAAAACCACAAACCAGCACTAGAGTCATTGCATGTGTGTTCTTTTCCACAAACCACACATGGATCCACCAGTGGTCATTGCATGTGTGTTCTTTCCACAAACCACATATGGATCAACCACTAGTCATTGCATGTGTGTTCTTTCCACAAACCACACATGGATCAACCACTAGAGTCATTCCATGTTTGTTCTTATACTAAAACCACAAACCAACACTAGAGTCATTGCATGTGTCTTCTTTTCCACAAACCACACATGGATCCACCACTAGAGTCATTGCATGTGTGTTCTTTCCACAAACCACAAATAGATCAACCAGAGTCATTGCATGTGTGTTCTTTCCACAAACCACACATGTGGACCCACTAGAGTCATTGCATGTTTGTTCTTATACTAAAACCACAAACCAGTACTAGAGTCATTGCATGTGTGTTCTTATACACAAACCACACATGGATCCACCAGTGGTCATTGCATGTGTGTTATTTCCACAAACCACATATGGATCAACCAGAGTCATTGCATGTGTGTTCTTTCCACAAACCACACATGGATCAACCACAAGAGTCATTGCATGTTTGTTCTTATACTAAAACCACAAGCCAGCACTAGAGTCATTGCATGTGTTTTTTTTCCACAAACCACATATGGATCCACCAGTGGTCATTGCATGTGTGTTCTTTCCACAAACCACATATGGATCAACCACTAGAGTCATCACATGTGTGTTCTTATACTAAAACCAACATGGATCCACAAGTGGTCATTGCATGTGTGTTCCTTCCACAAACCACACATGTGGACCCACTAGAGTCATTGCATGTTTGTTCTTATACTAAAACCACAAGCCAACACTAGAGTCATTGCATGTGTGTTTTTTCGACAAACCACATATGGATCCACCAGTGGTCATTGCATGTGTGTTCTTTCCACAAACCACACATGAATCAACCACTAGAGTCATTCCATGTTTGTTCTTATACTAAAACCACAAACCAGCACTAGAGTCATTGCATGTGTGTTCTTTTCCACAAACCACACATGGATCCACTAGTGGTCATTGCATGTGTGTTCTTTCCACAAACCACATATGGATCAACTAGAGTCATTGCATGTGTGTTATTTCCACAAACCACACATGGATCAACCACTAGAGTCATTGCATGTTTGTTCTTATACTAAAACCACAAACCAGCACTAGAGTCATTGCATGTGTGTTCTTTTCCACAAACCACACATGGATCCACCAGTGGTCATTGCATGTGTGTTCTTTCCACAAACCACACATGGATCAACCACTAGAGTCATTGCATGTGTGTTATTTCCACAAACCACACATGGATCAACCACTAGAGTCATTGCATGTGTGTTCTTATACTAAAACCACAAACCAGTACTAGAGTCATTGCATGTGTGTTCTTTTCCACAAACCACACATGGATCCACTAGTGGTCATTGCATGTGTGTTCTTTCCACAAACCACATATGGATCAACCAGAGTCATTGCATGTGTGTTCTTTCCACAAACCACACATGGATCAACCACTAGAGTCATTGCATGTTTGTTCTTATACTAAAACCACAAACCAGCACTAGAGTCATTACATGTGTGTTCTTTTCCACAAACCACACATGGATCCACCAGTGGTCATTGCATGTGTGTTCTTTCCACAAACCACATATGGATCAACCACTAGTCATTGCATGTGTGTTCTTTCCACAAACCACACATGGATACACCACTAGAGTCATTGCATGTTTGTTCTTATACTAAAACCACAAACCAGCACTAGAATCATTGCATGTGTGTTCTTTTCCACAAACCACACATGGATCCACCACTAGAGTCATTGCATGTGTGTTCTTTCCACAAACCACAAATATATCAACCAGAGTCATTGCATGTGTCTTCTTTCCACAAACCACACATGTGGACCCACTAGAGTCATTGCATGTTTGTTCTTATACTAAAACCACAAACCAGTACTAGATTCATTGCATGTGTGTTCTTTTACACAAACCACACATGGATCCACCAGTGGTCATTGCATGTGTGTTCTTTCCACAAACCACATATGGATCAACCAGAGTCATTGCATGTGTGTTCTTTCCACAAACCACACATGGATCAACCACAAGAGTCATTGCATGTTTGTTCTTATACTAAAACCACAAGCCAGCACTAGAGTCATTGCATGTGTGTTTTTTCCACAAACCACATATGGATCCACCAGTGGTCATTGCATGTGTGTTCTTTCCACAAACCACATATGGATCAACCACTAGAGTCATCACATGTGTGTTCTTATACTAAAACCAACATGGATCCACAAGTGGTCATTGCATGTGTGTTCTTTCCACAAACCACACATGAATCAACCACTAGTCATTCCATGTTTGTTCTTATACTAAAACCACAAACCAGCACTAGAGTCATTGCATGTGTGTTCTTTTCCACAAACCACACATGGATCCACTAGTGGTCATTGCATGTGTGTTCTTTCCACAAACCACATATGGATCAACTAGAGTCATTGCATGTGTGTTCTTTCCACAAACCACACATGGATCAACCACTAGAGTCATTGCATGTTTGTTCTTATACTAAAACCACAAACCAGCACTAGAGTCATTGCATGTGTGTTCTTTTCCACAAACCACACATGGATCCACCAGTGGTCATTGCATGTGTGTTCTTTCCACAAACCACATATGGATCAACCACTAGTCATTGCATGTGTGTTCTTTCCACAAACCACACATGGATCAACCACTAGAGTCATTGCATGTTTGTTCTTATACTAAAACCACAAACCAGCACTAGAGTCATTGCATGTGTCTTCTTTTCCACAAACCACACATGGATCCACCACTAGAGTCATTGCATGTGTGTTCTTTCCACAAACCACATATGGATCAACCACTAGTCATTGCATGTGTATTCTTTCCACAAACCACACATGGATCAACCACTAGAGTCATTGCATGTTTGTTCTTATACTAAAACCACAAACCAGTACTAGAGTCATTGCATGTGTGTTCTTATACACAAACCACACATGGATCCACCAGTGGTCATTGCATGTGTGTTCTTTCCACAAACCACATATGGATCAACCAGAGTCATTGCATGTGTGTTCTTTCCACAAACCACACATGTGGACCCACTAGAGTCATTGCATGTTTGTTCTTATACTAAAACCACAAGCCAACACTAGAGTCATTGCATGTGTTTTTTTTTGACAAACCACATATGGATCCACCAGTGGTCATTGCATGTGTGTTCTTTCCACAAACCACATATGGATCAACCACTAGAGTCATCACATGTGTGTTCTTATACTAAAACCAACATGGATCCACCAGTGGTCATTGCATGTGTGTTCTTTCCACAAACCACACATGGATCAACCACTAGAGTCATTCCATGTTTGTTCTTATATTAAAACCACAAACCAGCACTAGAGTCATTGCATGTGTGTTCTTTTCCACAAACCACACATGGATCCACTAGACTCATTGCATGTTTGTTCTTTTCCACAAACAACTTATGGATCAACCAGTGGTCATTGCATGTGTGTTCTTTCCACAAACCACATGTGGACCCATTACAGTCATTGCATGTGTGTTATTTCCAGAAACCACACATGGATCAACCACTAGAGTCATTGCATCTGTGTTATTTCCACAAACCACACATGGATCAGCCACTAGAGTCATTGCATGTGTGTTCTTATAGTAAAACCAACACTAGAGTCATTGCATGTGTGTTCTTTTCACAAACCACACATGGATCAACCACTAGAGTCATTGCATGTGTGTTATTTCCACAAACAAACATGGATCAACCACTAGAGTCATTGCATGTGTGTTCTTATACTAAAACCAACATGGATCCACCAGTGGTCATTGCATGTGTGTTCTTTCGACAAACCACACATGGATCAACCACTAGAGTCATTACATGTGTGTTATTTCCACAAACCAACATGGATCAACCACTAGAGTCATTGCATGTGTGTTCTTATACTAAAACCACAAACCACTACTACAGTCATTGCATGTGTGTTCTTTTCCACAAACCACACATGGATCCACTAGTGGTCATTGCGTGTGTGTTCTTTCCACAAACCACATATGGATCAATCAGAGTCATTGCATGTGTGTTCTTTCCACAAACCACACATGGATCAACCACTAGAGTCATTGCATGTTTGTTCTTCTACTAAAACCACAAACCAGCACTAGAGTCATTGCATGTGTGTTCTTTTCCACAAACCACACATGGATCCACCAGTGGTCATTGCATGTGTGTTCTTTCCAAAAACCACATATGGATCAACCACTAGCCATTGCATGTGTGTTCTTTCCACAAACCACACATGGATCAACCACTAGAGTCATTGCATGTTTGTTCTTATACTAAAACCACAAACCAGCACTAGAGTCATTGCATGTGTGTTCTTTTCCACAAACCCCACATGGATCCACCACTAGAGTCATTGCATGTGTGTTCTTTCCACAAACCACATATGGATCAACCAGAGTCATTGCATGTGTGTTCTTTCCACAAACTATACATGTGGACCTACTAGAGTCATTCCATGTTTGTTCTTATACTAAAACCACAAACCAGCACTAGAGTCATTGCATGTGTGTTCTTTTCCCCAAACCACACATGGATCCACTAGTGGTCATTGCATGTGTGTTCTTTCCACAAACCACATATGGATCAACCAGAGTCATTGCATGTGTGTTCTTTCCACAAACCACGCATGGATCAACCACTAGAGTCATTGCATGTTTGTTCTTATAGTAAAACCACAAACCAGCACTAGAGTCATTGCATGTGTGTTATTTTCCACAAACCACACATGGATCCACCAGTGGTCATTGCATGTGTGTTCTTTCCACAAACCACATATTGATCAACCACTAGTCATTGCATGTGTGTTCTTTCCACAAACCACTAGAGTCATTGCATGTTCGTTCTTATACTAAAACCACAAACCAGCACTAGAGTCATTGCATGTGTGTTCTTTTCCACAAACCACACATGGATCCACCACTAGAGTCATTGCATGTGTGTTCTTTCCAAAAACCACACATGTGGACCCACTAGAGTCATTGCATGTTTGTTCTTATACTAAAACCACAAACCAGCACTAGAGTCATTGCATGTGTGTTCTTATACTAAAACCAACATGGATCCACCAGTGGTCATTGCATGTGTGTTCTTTCCACAAACCACACATGGATCAACCACTAGAGTCATTGCATGTGTGTTCTTATACTAAAACCAACACTAGAGTCATTACATGTGTGTTCTTTCCACAAACCACACATGGATCAACCACTAGAGTCATTGCATGTGTATTATTTCCACAAACCACACATGGATCAACCACTAGAGTCATTGCATGTGTGTTCTTATACTAAAACCACAAACCAGTCCTAGAGTCATTGCATGTGTGTTCTTTTCCACAAACCACACATGGATCCACTAGTGGTCATTGCATGTGTGTTCTTTCCACAAACCACGTATGGATCAACCAGAGTCATTGCATGTGTGTTCTTTCCACAAACCACACATGGATCAACCACTAGAGTCATTGCATGTTTGTTCTTATACTAAAACCACAAACCAGCACTAGAGTCATTACATGTGTGTTCTTTTCCACAAACCACACATGGATCCACCAGTGGTCATTGCATGTGTGTTCTTTCCACAAACCACATATGGATCAACCACTAGTCATTGCATGTGTGTTCTTTCCACAAACCACACATGGATCAACCACTAGAGTCATTGCATGTTTGTTCTTATACTAAAACCACAAACCAGCACTAGAGTCATTGCATGTGTGTTCTTTTTCACAAACCACACATGGATCCACCACTAGAGTCATTGCATGTGTGTTCTTTCCACAAACCACAAATAGATCAACCAGAGTCATTGCATTTGTCTTCTTTCCACAAACCACACATGTGGACCCACTAGAGTCATTGCATGTTTGTTCTTATACTAAAACCACAAACCAGTACTAGAGTCATTGCATGTGTGTTCTTTTACACAAACCACACATGGATCAACCAGAGTCATTGCATGTGTGTTCTTTCCACAAACCACATATGGATCAACCAGAGTCATTGCATGTGTGTTCTTTCCACAAACCACACATGGATCAACCACAAGAGTCATTGCATGTTTGTTCTTATACTAAAACCACAAGCCAGCACTAGAGTCATTGCATGTGTTTTTTTTCCACAAACCACATATGGATCCACCAGTGGTGATTGCATGTGTGTTCTTTCCACAAACCACATATGGATCAACCACTAGAGTCATCACATGTGTGTTCTTATACTAAAACCAACATGGATCCACTAGTGGTCATTGCATGTGTGTTCGTTCCACAAACCACACATGGATCAACCACTAGAGTCATTCCATGTTTGTTCTTATACTAAAACCACAAACCAGCACTAGAGTCATTGCATGTGTGTTCTTTTCCACAAACCACACATGGATCCACTAGTGGTCATTGCATGTGTGTTCTTTCCACAAACCACATATGGATCAACCAGAGTCATTGCATGTGTGTTCTTTCCACAAACCACACATGGATCAACCACTAGAGTCATTGCATGTTTGTTCTTATACTAAAACCACAAACCAGCACTAGAGTCATTGCATGTGTGTTCTTTTCCACAAACCACACTTGGATCCACCAGTGGTCATTGCATGTGTGTTCTTTCCACAAACCACATATGGATCAACCACTAGTCATTGCATGTGTGTTCTTTCCACAAACCACACATGGATCAACCACTAGAGTCATTGCATGTTTGTTCTTATACTAAAACCACAAACCAGCACTAGAGTCATTGCATGTGTGTTCTTTTCCACAAACCACACATGGATCCACCACTAGAGTCATTGCATGTGTGTTCTTTCCACAAACCACAAATAGATCAACCAGAGTCATTGCATGTGTGTTCTTTCCACAAACCACACATGTGGACCCACTAGAGTCATTGCATGTTTGTTCTTATACTAAAACCACAAACCAGTACTAGAGTCATTGCATGTGTTCTCTTTTACACAAACCACACATGGATCCACCAGTGGTCATTGCATGTGTGTTCTTTCCACAAACCACATATGGATCAACCAGAGTCATTGCATGTGTGTTCTTTCCACAAACCACACATGGATCAACCACAAGAGTCATTGCATGTTTGTTGTTATACTAAAACCACAAGCCAGCACTAGAGTCATTGCATGTGTGTTTTTTCCACAAACCACATATGGATCCACCAGTGGTCATTGCATGTGTGTTCTTTCCACAAACCACATATGGATCAACCACTAGAGTCATCACATGTGTGTTCTTATACTAAAACCAACATGGATCCACCAGTGGTCATTGCATGTGTGTTCTTTCCAGAAACCACACATGGATCAACCACTAGAGTCATTCCATGTTTGTTCTTATACTAAAACCACAAACCAGCACTAGAGTCATTGCATGTGTGTTCTTTTCCACAAACCACACATGGATCCACTAGAGTCATTGCATGTTTGTTCTTTTCCACAAACAACTTATGGATCAACCAGTGGTCATTGCATGTGTGTTCTTTCCACAAACCACATGTGGACCCATTACAGTCATTGCATGTGTGTTATTTCCAGAAACCACACATGGATCAACCACTAGAGTCATTGCATCTGTGTTATTTCCACAAACCACACATGGATTAGCCACTAGAGTCATTGCATGTGTGTTCTTATAGTAAAACCAACACTAGAGTCATTGCATGTGTGTTCTTTTCACAAACCACACATGGATCAACCACTAGAGTCATTGCATGTGTGTTATTTCCACAAACAAACATGGATCAACCACTGGAGTCATTGCATGTGTGTTCTTATACTAAAACCAACACGGATCCACTAGTGGTCATTGCATGTGTGTTCTTTCGACAAACCACACATGGATCAACCACTAGAGTCATTGCATGTGTGTTATTTCGACAAACCAACATGGATCAACCACTAGAGTCATTGCATGTGTGTTCTTATACTAAAACCACAAACCACTACTACAGTCATTGCATGTGTGTTCTTTTCCACAAACCACACATGGATCCACTAGTGGCCATTGCATGTGTGTTCTTTCCACAAACCACATATGGATCATCCAGAGTCATTGCATGTGTGTTCTTTCCACAAACCACACATGGATCAACCACTAGAGTCATTGCATGTTTGTTCTTATACTAAAACCACAAACCAGCACTAGAGTCATTGCATGTGTGTTCTTTTCCACAAACCACACATGGATCCACCAGTGGTCATTGCATGTGTGTTCTTTCCACAAACCACATATGGATCAACCACTAGTCATTGCATGTGTGTTCTTTCCACAAACCACACATGGATCAACCACTAGAGTCATTGCATGTTTTTCCTTATACTAAAACCACAAACCAGCACTAGAGTCATTGCATGTGTGTTCTTTTCCACAAACCACACATGGATCCACCACTAGAGTCATTGCATGTGTGTTCTTTCCACAAACCACATATGGATCAACCAGAGTCATTGCATGCGTGTTCTTTCCACAAACTATACATGTGGACCCACTAGAGTCATCGCATGTTTGTTCTTATACTAAAACCACAAACCAG
This sequence comes from Avena sativa, assembly GCA_916181665.1. NCBI lineage: Eukaryota > Viridiplantae > Streptophyta > Magnoliopsida > Poales > Poaceae > Avena > Avena sativa. The sequence goes on from OV702287.1 coordinate 464,183,489, forward strand.
TACTAGAGTCATTGCATGTGTGTTCTTTTACGCAAACCACACATGGATCCACCAGTGGTCATTGCATGTGTGTTCTTTCCACAAACCACATATGGATCAACCAGAGTCATTGCATGTGTGTTCTTTCCACAAACCACACATGGATCAACCACTAGAGTCATTGCATGTTTGTTCTTATAGTAAAACCACAAACCAGCACTAGAGTCATTGCATGTGTGTTATTTTCCACAAACCACACATGGATCCACCAGTGGTCATTGCATGTGTGTTCTTTCCACAAACCACATATTGATCAACCACTAGTCATTGCATGTGTGTTCTTTCCACAAACCACTAGAGTCATTGCATGTTCGTTCTTATACTGTCACATCCCAAGATTTTCCAAATCTTGTAATGTGAAAAATAAAATAAACAAAATAAATTTTTGTTGAAAATCAGGGTGAAAAGAAACTTTTGTTTCTAAAAGGAAACTTGAAATCCCACCTTGAAGAAACTTTGGTTAAAGTTTGAATTCAACAAATCCAAATCAAGTGAAATACATTCCCCAATGAATGTATCTGGAAATTTAAACATTTGGCAAATAAATCCAAATCCTAAAACCCTAATGGAATAAAAATCATTTTCCAAAGTTATCTCCAAATCCATGGATTTGATCCATACCAAAATTGATCAACAAATATTCACAAAGGATCAAGAAAGACCATAGAAGTTGGTTTCACTCAAATTGGAACCATAAATAAAATCTTATGAATATAATAAGATAAGTAAATTGAATTTCCAAAGCTAATAAAGCCCTTACCCAAAAACCCATACCAATTGGTGAACAAATAATCCTAAAGGGATTTAAAAACATAAAGCAATTTCCAATGGAAATTTTATTAATTAAATCAAAACCTATTTTATTAAATAACTAAAGATCCATTTTATTTAATTATTGAATGGATCCTAATATAAATAACAATATTATTTTATTTTGGATTTGGATTATGTTGATAAACAGAACCAAATTCAAAGTACAAAGTTGAGTGATTGTTTGAATTGTTTGAATAATTGAGTGAAATTCAAAACAGAAAAAAATAGATTTAGAAATAGAAAAAGATTTAGACAGAAAAAAATAGAACAGCCCACCATCTGGCCTGTTTCCCGCATGACCTGTTCTTCCTCCCTCGTCGCCGTTTCTTGCGTTGATTCCGCCGATTAAATTCGCGTTAATGCTGTGTTAATCTCTCGCCGCGACCACAACTACTTAAACGCCTCCCTCTCCTCTTTCATTCCCCTCAAACCCCGCTTCCTCGGAGCCACCAGGCTGCCTCCATTTCTCTCTGTACCGCCGCAGCTCCGACCACCATCTCCGAGCAATTCCAGCCAAGCCACACCACCTCCTGCCTCCTCGAGCACGCTGCTGTGCTCAGCATTCCCCAGCGGACCCTTCAGCAGCCGCAGCTCACCCGCGGGCACCCCTGAGCCTCGGCAACGACTTTCCCGAGCCAGCACCGCTGTCTGCTCCAACTGCGGCGACGTCTCCCCGGTAAACCTGACGACCCCTCTCTTCCCCATGGATTCAATGATGACCGCCCTGCTCTCGCGGACCTAATGATGCTATTCGTTTGTCCTAGGGTGCTCCCTATCCTCGCCCTCGACAACCGTCAGCATCGCCGTCGTCGGCTTCTTCTCCGACGACGTCCACAGTTAGTATCCGACCGCCCCGAGCCTCCTCGTTCACGCGCACAACTTTGTCATGATCCTGCGCATCTAACCGTGCCTTCGTTTTGCCTTAGGGTGATCGACAGCTTCATCCTCGACCTCAACCAGAGCCAACCGCCGCTAGAACGAACTCCGGTGAGGAATTGCCATAGACCCCGAGCGCCCCTTGACCAACCGCGAGTACCTTGAGCTTCGCCGTGTTCCCCTGAGTCCGGTGAGCATCTCCCTTTCTCCCTCACCTCCTGTAGCATCGGCACCATCGTCGACCGACAGCTCCGCCGCCGCTAGCCACCGTCAGCGCCGCCAGTTCTTGGCCAGGCAATAGCAGCCGTTCGATCTAGATCGGGCGAGCACGATAGATTCACTTAACCACAAAGGGGTATGTCCTCTGGACCGTGCAATCGATCAGATCCAACGCCCTGCAGCCGCGATCCAACCGAACCGGTACCCGCGAATAGCGAAGCGCCGCGTGTCCCCTATTCTGTTTAAAAACAGTTTTGAAAACAGAATGTTTTGCAAACTTCAAACCCTTGTATCTTTTGATCCACACGTCCAAAAATTACAAATTTTATGTCGTTGGATTCAGGAGAGCAAGACCTAACCAACCCTGCCTTTAGTTTAGCAAATAGTATTTGTTAGATTGGTTGATTATGCAGAAACTTTTGATTTCTTGTGTAGATTAGAAAAATTGTTTAAAAATGTTTTTAGGGTTAAAACCTTTGCAAAATGGTTTGTTGTGACCTTACTGACCCTAGGAACCAACCCTTGTTTTGGAAAATGAATTTGGAAAAGTTTAGAATGGATTAATTGGTTTAGTCCATTTCTAGCTAAATAAAACTATTATTTTGTTTATGAAAATGGTTTTAAATGGAAAACTTTGAGAAAATGTTTTGGACCAAACCTACTAACCCAAACACCAAGTTTTGCAATAGCAACTCATTTGGTGAACCCTATAGGTTAATGCTTTAGTAAAAATATTTCTTCACCCCATAAAATAACACTTTGTTTTGAAAATGGTTTTTAAAGTGAAACCTTTTGCAAATGAATTGGCCACTTTAGAAAATGACCATTAGATGTACCCAAATGTCTATGACCCATTAGGAACCACTTTTTCAAACAAAACAAAGCTTGGCATGCTTGCATGCATTTCTTTGACTTTGTTATTTGTGTGTGTTGTTTTTCTTGATTGGTAGATTGAGTTGTACCTTGCTTGATTGATTGTAGTGACTTGAAGAGTGTGATTGTTGCAAGGACAAGGAGTGAACCTATACCCTCTACCAAAAAGGCAAGTGATGCTTCATACTTTTGTCCCATTATTTTCACTATGCATTAGTGTTTTTGCTAAGTAAAACTTGCATGGTTTTTATTTTGCTAAGTATAGACTTTGCTATAGGAAAACCTAGTAGATGAAACCTTAGTAGGATTTTCCTAAGTTAAGAATCCTATTACTATCAAGCTTAGCCTAGCTAATAGAAAACATGGGTGGAATATATATTCACACTATGAAAAATATTCTAAGTCTTAGGACTTATGTTTTTGTTTAATAAAACAACTAAGTTAATGAATCACCTGGGTGGAATGGTAATTGCTTGGTGGTTTTTGGTTGAGTGGTTCACAAGGCCCATGTCTATGGTTTACCTTAGTGTATCTCACTTGTGGATGGCCACCCAGGAATAAAGAGATTTGAGATGTCAAATGTTGAGAAGCTTCAAGTGCAACCACTTGGCAATATGGGCTCTGCCATGATCATATAGGTTGCAAGAACTTAGCCATATGGACAGTGGGTGGTAGTGTTTTGATAGGTTGGAGCGCGTCCATGATGGTCTAAGGGAAAGCTTCTAAAAGATCTTGTCTTGGGAAACCAAGTCTTGTGGGGAAAGTGCACCACCTCTGCAGAGTGTAAAACCTAAGTACTTAGCCATGTCCCTGGTAAAGGACAATTTTGAGCATCAAGACATGGAAGCAATCAAGAATCTCATCACTCCAATTTTCTAAGTAAAACTTGTGGGTTGAACAAGGGTTGTGTGAAATCTTCAATCTTTGATTGAGAGATGCCTTGTTTAAGGATCTCCAATCTTTGGTTAAGAAAATGATTTTGTTTGAATTCTTCAATCTTTGATGGAGAGATGGCTTGGTACAAGGATCTTGAAATCTTTGATTGAGGAAAAATGTTTTTGCCAAACAAAACTTAGTATTTTCAAAATGATAAGGAAAAATCTATTTTGAGCAATGCAAGCCTCAACTCCACTTAGCCAAATGCATATAGATGTTAGACTCCACTATACTACCAAAGTATCACTTGCCAATACAATTCAAATGTATTGACCCTTGTGGCTGTAACTTGTAATGTTGCAGGTTTGATTGATTCTAGTGAAGATTGATTGATTAGGATTACAAAGTCTACAAACAACATGTCTGCCTGTGGCACCTTGAAGATGAAGGACCCATGCTTATAGTTATTCCGCTGCAATGTAATGTAATAGCCAATGAGCTATGTAAGATGTAATAAAGTATTTTATTCCTGGTTATAAAGTTATATTATGACCTTTGTCTCTTGATATTACATCAAAACTGTGGATGCTAGCTATTGATCCAGGGACTAGCATTGTAAACACAGGGGATTCTACCTTACCTTATATTTTAATAAGGTTGGTATCCTTACATGGTATCAGAGCATTGTGTTGCCTGTAGGATTTGTAACCCTAGGATTGGACAAAAACCCTTAGAAAAATAGGAATTGCATTTTTTTCCAAAACTTATTTACAAACAATCTTGTAAACTCTTTCCTCAACCATTTTGGTTTCAACTCTACTTCTCTTCTATTTCAAACTTGATGGAAAAACCTACCCTTTGACCAAAGACTACACCATGTGCAAAGGACTTCTTCAACACTTTCAACTCTAATGACTTCAACATCTTCAGCATGTTCACCAAGGACCTCCAACTTGGATATCACTAAAGACTACAAGAGAGACAAGGAAATCTTGCTCAAGATTTGAAGATTAAGGAAAAACAACTTAGAAGGAACCATGACCACCTTTGAAGTTTTGTGACCAAGACACAAGAATTCTCCAAGGATACAAAGATCTCATTCAAGAAGAATCAACCAGGAAGGATGGAAAGATTTCAAGAGAACCATATAAATGGACCACCATATTTTAGTTAAGTCAAACCCACCAACTTATGTGGTGTAACAAAAATTATTTTTGGTTGCCAAAAAAATATGCTTGAACTTGTTGTTTGAGTGGAGTGTTTGTTTGTGATTGCTTGCACATTGCTTGTGTAAATTGTGATGTGTGTGATTAGAATTGATTTCCTTAGAAATATCTTGCCTATTCTAATCCCTACCCAACCCAAACAGATGACTTCTCCAAGAGACTCCAACAACAAAGTGGATGACATCAACACCAACCAAGCTGACAGCATGAAGGAGCTCATAGCAACCCAACACCAGTTGAACGAACTGACAGCTCAGTTCATAGCCAACAATAGTGATAAAGACCCTACCTTGCAAAAGTTTTTGGAGGAACAATCCCAACTAATGCTTAAGGTGACTAATCAAATGATCAGCATGGAAGAAAACTATCCCAAAAGAGTGTTTAACAACAAAGATGACAAGAATGTTATTCTAGATGGAGACCCAGCTTGCATTATTTGTGGAGACAATGACCATACTTCCAAGGAGCATGAAGATCAATGCCCTAACTGTGAAGAGAAACATTCTATTGGACAATGTCCCACTTCTCAAGCTACTTGTTACCTATGTGAAGGAAACAGTCATATTCCTATACAATGCCCCATCTATTCCATGGTGGAACAAAGGAAACAAGAAGGATCCAAGTCTACCAAAGGAAAAGGACCACTCATACATCCAACCAAGACAACCCAATTCAAAGGATCAAAGAAACCCAAGAAACAAAAGCAGGACATGAGCCTTGTGCAATGTCGTAAATGTAAGGAAATGGGACACTACCCCAGTGGATGCCTAGAGAACCCGAAGAATAAAGAGATCGGCCAAGTAGTGTGCAACAATTGCAAAGAACCAGGCCACTATGTAGCAACTTGTCCACAAGAGCCACGTAAAGAACTCAAGGACATCCATTGTTTCAACTGCAAGAATCCAGGACATTATGCAAGCAACTGTCCAGAAAAGATGAAGAACAAGTTGAACAAGCCTATTGAGAAACTCAACCTTGGCCCATGAGTCAAGTGGGAAAACAAGGACACTATGCAGAAGTTTTCCAAGAAGAAGTTTTCCAGGATCCCAAGAAGGCCAACATGTAATTTAGTTGGAAATTTTTTTAAGGGTGGTAGTACCCTAGATGATTTGAGCCAACTTGTAACCCCTAACCTTCCCAAATCTCGGGACGAGATTTATTTTAAGGGTGGTAGCCTGTCACATCCCAAGATTTTCCAAATCTTGTAATGTGAAAAATAAAATAAACAAAATAAATTTTTGTTGAAAATCAGGGTGAAAAGAAACTTTTGTTTCTAAAAGGAAACTTGAAATCCCACCTTGAACAAACTTTGGTTAAAGTTTGAATTCAGCAAATCCAAATCAAGTGAAATGCATTCCCCAATGAATGTATCTGGAAATTTAAACATTTGGCAAATAAATCCAAATCCTAAAACCCTAATGGAATAAAAATCATTTTCCAAAGTTATCTCCAAATCCATGGATTTGATCCATACCAAAATTGATCAACAAATATTCACAAAGGATCAAGAAAGACCATAGAAGTTGGTTTCACTCAAATTGGAACCATAAATAAAATCTTATGAATATAATAAGATAAGGAAATTGAATTTCGAAAGCTAATAAAGCCCTTACCCAAAAACCCATACCAATTGGTGAACAAATAATCCTAAAGGGATTTAAAAACATAAAGCAATTTCAAATGGAAATTTTATTAATTAAATCAAAACCTATTTTATTAAATAACTAAAGATCCATTTTATTTAATTATTGAATGGATCCTAAAATAAATAAAAATATTATTTTATTTTGGATTTGGATTATGTTGATAAACATAACCAAATTCAAAGTGCAAAGTTGAGTGATTGTTTGAATTGTTTGAATTGTTTGAATGTTTGAATAATTGAGTGAAATTCAAAACAGAAAAAAAATATTTAGAAATAGAAAAAGATTTAGACAGAAAAAAATAGAACAACCCACCATCTGGCCCAACTAGCCCAGCAGCAGCCCACCTAGCCCACCTGCTCTCTTCCCCGTAGCAATCTTTTCTCACTCAGAAACTTACCCGCTAAGCAGCTGACCAGTGGACCCTCCTCCTCTTTTCTTTTCCCACTGACCGATGGACCCCACCTCCCTCTCTCAAGAGCGAACCGTTTTTCTCACCGCGGAAAGAACCCACTCAGTCAAAGACAACCCGGACCCACTCCTCCTCTCTTTCTATCGCTGACAACAGACCCCACCACTACTGTTCTTCTCTCTCACCCGCACGACCTGTTCTTCCTCCCTCGTCGCCGTTTCCTGCGTTGATTCCGCCGATTAAATTCGCGTTAATGCTACGTTAATCTCTCGCCGCGACCACAACTACTTAAACGCCTCCCTCTCCTCTTTCATTCCCCTCAAACCCCGCTTCCCCGGAGCCACCAGGCTGCCTCCATTTCTCTCTGTACCGCCCAGCTCCGACCATCGTCTCCGAGCAATTCCGGCCAAGCCACACCACCTCCTGCCTCCTCGAGCACGCTGCTGTGCTCAGCATTCCCCAGCGGACCCTTCTGCAGCCGCAGCTCACCCGCGGGCGCCCCTGAGCCTCGGCAACGACTTTCCCGAGCCAGCGCCGCCGTCTGCTCCAACTGCGGCGACGTCTCCCCGGTAAACCTGACCACCCCTCTCTTCCCCGTGGATTCAATGATGACCGCCCTGCTCTCGCGGACCTAATGATGCTATTCGTTTGTCCTAGGGTGCTCCCTATCCTCGCCCTCGACAACCGTCAGCATCGCCGCCGTCTGGTTCTTCTCCGACGACGTCCACAGGTAGTATCCGACCGCCCCGAGCCTCCTCGTTCACGCGCACAGCTTTGTCATGATCCTGTGCATCTAACCGTGCCTTCGTTTTGCCTTAGGGTGATCGACAGCTTCGTCCTCGACCTCAACTAGAGCCAACCGCCGCCAGAACGAACTCCGGTGAGGAATTGCCACAGATCCCGAGCGCCCCTTGACCAACCGCGAGTACCTTGAGCTTCGCCGTGTTCCCCTGAGCCCGGTGAGCATCTCCCCTTTCTCCCTCACCTCCTGTAGCATCGGCACCGTCGTCGACCGACAGCTCCGCCGCCGCTAGCCACCGTTAGCGCCGCCAGTTCTTGGCCAGGCAATAGCAGCCGTTCGATCTAGATCGGGCGAGCATGATAGATTCACTTAACCGCGAAGGGGTATGTCCTCTGGACCGTGCGATCGATCAGATCCAACGCCCTGCAGCCGCGATCCAACCGAACCGGTACCCGCGAATAGCGAAGCGCCGCGTGTCCCCTATTCTATTTAAAAACAGTTTTGAAAACAGAATGTTTTGCAAACTTCAAACCCTTGTATCTTTTGATCCACACGTCCAAAAATTACAAATTTTATGTCGTTGGATTCAGAGAGCAAGACCTAACCAACCCTGCCTTTAGTTTAGCAAATAGTATTTGTTAGATTGGTTGATTATGCAGAAACTTTTGATTGCTTGTTTAGATTAGAAAAATTGTTTAAAAATGTTTTTAGGGTTAAAACCTTTGCAAAATGGTTTGTTGTGACCTTACTGACCCTAGGAACCAACCCTTGTTTTGGAAAATGAATTTGGAAAAGTTTAGAATGGATTAATTGGTTTAGTCCATTTCTAGCTAAATAAAACTATTATTTTGTTTATGAAAATGGTTTTAAATGGAAAACTTTGCGAAAATGTTTTGGACCAAACCTACTGACCCAAACACCAAGTTTTGCAATAGCAACTCATTTGGTGAACCCTATAGGTTAATGCTTTAGTAAAAATATTTCTTCACCCCATAAAATAACACTTTGTTTTGAAAATGGTTTTTAAAGTGAAACCTTTTGCAAATGACTTGGCCACTTTAGAAAATGACCATTAGATGTACCCAAATGTCTATGACCCATTAGGAACCACTTTTTCAAACAAAACAAAGCTTGGCATGCTTGCATGCATTTCTTTGACTTTGTTATTTGTGTGTGTTGTTTTGCTTGATTGGTAGATTGAGTTGTACCTTGCTTGATTGATTGTAGTGACTTGAAGAGTGTGATTGTTGCAAGGACAAGGAGTGAACCTATACCCTCTACCAAAAAGGCAAGTGATGCTTCATACTTTTGTCCCATTATTTTCACTATGCATTAGTGTTTTTGCTAAGTAAAACTTGCATGGTTTTTGTTTTGCTAAGTATAGACTTTGATATAGGAAAACCTAGTAGATGAAACCTTAGTAGGATTTTCCTAAGTTAAGAATCCTATTACTATCAAGCTTAGCCTAGCTAATAGAAAACATGGGTGGAATATATATTCACACTATGAAAAATATTCTAAGTCTCAGGACTTATGTTTTTGTTTAATAAAACAACTAAGTTAATGAATCACCTGGGTGGAATGGTAATTTCTTGGTGGTTTTTGGTTGAGTGGTTCACAAGGCCCATGTCTATGGTTTACCTTAGTGTATCTCACTTGTGGATGGCCACCCAGGAATAAAGAGATTTGAGATGTCAAATGTTGAGAAGCTTCAAGTGCAACCACTTGGCAATATGGGCTCTGCCATGATCATATAGGTTGCAAGAACTTAGCCATATGGACAGTGGGTGGTAGTGTTTTGATAGGTTGGAGCGCGTCCATGATGGTCTAAGGGAAAGCTTCTAAAAGATCTTGTCTTGGGAAACCAAGTCTTGTGGGGAAAGTGCACCACCTCTGCAGAGTGTAAAACCTAAGTACTTAGCCATGTTCCTGGTAAAGGACAATTTTGAGCATCAAGACATGGAAGCAATCAAGAATCTCATCACTCCAATTTTCTAAGTAAAACTTGTGGGTTGAACAAGGGTTGTGTGAAATCTTCAATCTTTGATTGAGAGATGCCTTGTTTAAGGATCTCCAATCTTTGGTTAAGAAAATGATTTTGTTTGAATTCTTCAATCTTTGATGGAGAGATGGCTTGGTACAAGGATCTTGAAATCTTTGATTGAGGAAAAATGTTTTTGCCAAACAAAACTTAGTATTTTCAAAATGATAAGGAAAAATCTATTTTGAGCAATGCAAGCCTCAACTCCACTTAGCCAAATGCATATAGATGTTAGACTCCACTATACTACCAAAGTATCACTTGCCAATACAATTCAAATGTATTGACCCTTGTGGCTGTAACTTGTAATGTTGCAGGTTTGATTGATTTTAGTGAAGATTGATTGATTAGGATTACAAAGTCTACAAACAACATGTCTGCCTGTGGCACCTTGAAGATGAAGGACCATGCTTATAGTTATTCCGCTGCAATGTAATGTAATAGCCAATGAGCTATGTAAGATGTAATAAAGTATTTTATTCCTGGTTATAAAGTTATATTATGACCTTTGTCTCTTGATATTACATCAAAACTGTGGATGCTAGCTATTGATCCAGGGACTAGCATTGTAAACACAGGGGATTCTACCTTACCTTATATTTTAATAAGGTTGGTATCCTTACATGGTATCAGAGCATTGTGTTGCCTGTAGGATTTGTAACCCTAGGATTGGACAAAAACCCTTAGAAAAATAGGAATTGCATTTTGTTCCAAAACTTATTTACAAACAATCTTGTAAACTCTTTCCTCAACCATTTTGGTTTCAACTCTACTTCTCTTCTATTTCAAACTTGATGGAAAAACCTACCCTTTGACCAAAGACTACACCATGTGCAAAGGACTTCTTCAACACTTTCAACTCTAATGACTTCAACATCTTCAGCATGTTCACCAAGGACCTCCAACTTGGATATCACTAAAGACTACAAGAGAGACAAGGAAATCTTGCTCAAGATTTGAAGATTAAGGAAAAACAACTTAGAAGGAACCATGACCACCTTTGAAGTTTTGTGACCAAGACACAAGAATTCTCCAAGGATACAAAGATCTCATTCAAGAAGAATCAACCAGGAAGGATGGAAAGATTTCAAGAGAACCATATAGATGGACCACCATATTTTAGTTAAGTCAAACCCACCAACTTATGTGGTGTAACAAAAATTATTTTTGGTTGCCAAAAAAATATGCTTGAACTTGTTGTTTGAGTGGAGTGTTTGTTTGTGATTGCTTGCACATTGCTTGTGTAAATTGTGATGTGTGTGATTAGAATTGATTTCCTTAGAAATATCTTGCCTATTCTAATCCCTACCCAACCCAAACAGATGACTTCTCCAAGAGACTCCAACAACAAAGTGGATGACATCAACACCAACCAAGCTGACAGCATGAAGGAGCTCATAGCAACCCAACACCAGTTGAACCAACTGACAGCTCAGTTCATAGCCAACAATAGTGATAAAGACCCTACCTTGCAAAAGTTTTTGGAGGAACAATCCCAAGTGATGCTTAAGGTGACTAATCAAATGATCAGCATGGAAGAAAACTATCCCAAAAGAGTGTTTGACAACAAAGATGACAAGAATGTTATTCTAGATGGAGACCCATCTTGCATTATTTGTGGAGACAATGACCATACTTCCAAGGAGCATGAAGATCAATGCCCTAACTGTGAAGAGAAACATTCTATTGGACAATGTCCCACTTCTCAAGCTACTTGTTACCTATGTGAAGGAAACAGTCATATTCCTATACAATGCCCCATCTATTCCATGGTGGAACAAAGGAAACAAGAAGGATCCAAGTCTACCAAAGGAAAAGGACCACTCATACCTCCAACCAAGACAACCCAATTCAAAGGATCAAAGAAACCCAAGAAACAAAAGCAGGACATGAGCCTTGTGCAATGTCGTAAATGTAAGGAAATGGGACACTACCCCAGTGGATTCCCAGAGAACCCGAAGAATAAAGAGATCGGCCAAGTAGTGTGCAACAATTGCAAAGAACCAGGCCACTATGTAGCAACTTGTCCACAAGAGCCACGTAAAGAACTCAAGGACATCCATTGTTTCAACTGCAAGAATCCAGGACATTATGCAAGCAACTGTCCAGAAAAGATGAAGAACAAGTTGAACAAGCCTATGGAGAAACTCAACCTTGGCCCATGAGTCAAGTGGGAAAACAAGGACACTATGCAGAAGTTTTCCAAGAAGAAGTTTTCCAGGATCCCAAGAAGGCCAACATGTAATTTAGTTGGAAAATTTTTTAAGGGTGGTAGTACCCTAGATGCTTTGAGCCAACTTGTAACCCCTAACCTTCCCAAATCTCGGGACGAGATTTATTTTAAGGGTGGTAGCCTGTCACATCCCAAGATTTTCCAAATCTTGTAATGTGAAAAATAAAATAAACAAAATAAATTTTTGTTGAAAATCAGGGTGAAAAGAAACTTTTGTTTCTAAAAGGAAACTTGAAATCCCACCTTGAACAAACTTTGGTTAAAGTTTGAATTCAACAAATCCAAATCAAGTGAAATGCATTCCCCAATGAATGTATCTGGAAATTTAAACATTTGGCAAATAAATCCAAATCCTAAAACCCTAATGGAATAAAAATCATTTTCCAAAGTTATCTCCAAATCCATGGATTTGATCCATACCAAAATTGATCAACAAATATTCACAAAGGATCAAGAAAGACCATAGAAGTTGGTTTCACTCAAATTGGAACCATAAATAAAATCTTATGAATATAATAAGATAAGGAAATTGAATTTCCAAAGATAATAAAGCCCTTACCCAAAAACCCATACCAATTGGTGAACAAATAATCCTAAAGGGATTTAAAAACATAAAGCAATTTCAAATGGAAATTTTATTAATTAAATCAAAACCTATTTTATTAAATAACTAAAGATCCATTTTATTTAATTATTGAATGGATCCTAAAATAAATAAAAATATTATTTTATTTCGGATTTGGATTATGTTGATAAACAGAACCAAATTCAAAGTACAAAGTTGAGTGATTGTTTGAATTGTTTGAATGTTTGAATAATTGAGTGAAATTCAAAACAGAAAAAAAAATATTTAGAAATAGAAAAAGATTTAGACAGAAAAAATAGAACAGCCCACCATCTGGGCCAACTAGCCCAGCAGCAGCCCACCTAGCCCACCTGCTCTCTTCCCCGTAGCAATCTTTTCTCACTCAGAAACTTACCCGCTAAGCAGCTGACCAGTGGACCCTCCTCCTCTTTTCTTTTCCCACTGACCGATGGACCCCACCTCCCTCTCTCACGAGCGAACCGTTTTTCTCACCGCGGAAAGAACCCACTCAGTCACAGACAACCGGGACCCACTCCTCCTCTCTTTCTATCGCTGACAACAGACCCCACCACTACTGTTCTTCTCTCTCACCCGCACGACCTGTTCTTCCTCCCTCGTCGCCGTTTCCTGTGTTGATTCCGCCGATTAAATTCGCGTTAATGCTACGTTAATCTCTCGCCGCGACCACAACTACTTAAACGCCTCCCTCTCCTCTTTCATTCCCCTCAAACCCCGCTTCCCCGGAGCCACCAGGCTGCCTCCATTTCTCTCTGTACCGCCGCAGCTCCGACCACCGTCTCCGAGCAATTCCGGCCAAGCCACACCACCTCCTGCCTCCTCGAGCACGCTGTTGTGCTCAGCATTCCCCAGCGGACCCTTCTGCAGCCGCAGCTCACTCCCGGGCGCCCCTGAGCCTCGGCAACGACTTTCTCGAGCCAGCGCTGCCGTCTGCTCGAACTGCGACGACGTCTCCCCGGTAAACCTGACCACCCCTCTCTTCCCCGTGGATTCAATGATGACCGCCCTGCTCTCGCGGACCTAATGATGCTATTCGTTTGTCCTAGGGTGCTCCCTATCCTCGCCCTCGACAACCGTCAGCATCGCCGCCGTCTGGTTCTTCTCCGACGACGTCCACAGGTAGTATTCGACCGCCCCGAGCCTCCTCGTTCACGCGCACAGCTTTGTCATGATCCTGCTCATCTAACCGTGCCTTCGTTTTGCCTTAGGGTGATCGACGGCTTCGTCCTCGACCTCAACCAGAGCCAACCGCCGCCAGAACGAACTGCGGTGAGGAATTGCCACAGACCCCGAGCGCCCCTTGACCAACCGCGAGTACCTTGAGCTTCGCCGTGTTCCTCTGAGCCCGGTGAGCATCTCCCCTTTCTCCCTCACCTCCTGTAGCATCGGCACCGTCGTCGACCGACAGCTCCGCCGCCGCTAGCCACCGTCAGCGCCGCCAGTTCTTGGCCAGGCAATAGCAGCCGTTCGATCTAGATTGGGCGAGCACGATAGATTCACTTAACCGCGAAGGGGTATGTCCTCTGGACCGTGCGATCGATCAGATCCAACGCCCTGCAGCCGCGATCCAACCGAACCGGTACCCGCGAATAGCGAAGCGCCGCGTGTCCCCTATTCTGTTTAAAAACAGTTTTGAAAACAGAATGTTTTGCAAACTTCAAACCCTTGTATCTTTTGATCCACACGTCCAAAAATTACAAATTTTATGTCGTTGGATTCAAGAGAGCAAGACCTAACCAACCCTGCCTTTAGTTTAGCAAATAGTATTTGTTAGATTGGTTGATTATGCAGAAACTTTTGATTGCTTGTTTAGATTAGAAAAATTGTTTAAAAATGTTTTTAGGGTTAAAACCTTTGCAAAATGGTTTGTTGTGACCTTACTGACCCTAGGAACCAACCCTTGTTTTGGAAAATGAATTTGTAAAAGTTTAGAATGGATTAATTGGTTTAGTCCATTTCTAGCTAAATAAAACTATTGTTTTGTTTATGAAAATGGTTTTAAATGGAAAACTTTGAGAAAATGTTTTGGACCAAACCTACTGACCCAAACACCAAGTTTTGCAATAGCAACTCATTTGGTGAACCCTATAGGTTAATGCTTTAGTAAAAATATTTCTTCACCCCATAAAATAACACTTTGTTTTGAAAATGGTTTTTAAAGTGAAACCTTTTGCAAATGACTTGGCCACTTTAGAAAATGACCATTAGATGTACCCAAATGTCTATGACCCATTAGGAACCACTTTTTCAAACAAAACAAAGCTTGGCATGCTTGCATGCATTTCTTTGACTTTGTTATTTGTGTGTGTTGTTTTGCTTGATTGGTAGATTGAGTTATACCTTGCTTGATTGATTGTAGTGACTTGAAGAGTGTGATTGTTGCAAGGACAAGGAGTGAAACTATACCCTCTACCAAAAAGGCAAGTGATGCTTCATACTTTTGTCCCATTATTTTCACTATGCATTAGTGTTTTTGCTAAGTAAAACTTGCATGGTTTTTATTTTGCTAAGTATAGACTTTGCTATAGGAAAACCTAGTAGATGAAACCTTAGTAGGATTTTCCTAAGTTAAGAATCCTATTACTATCAAGCTTAGCCTAGCTAATAGAAAACATGGGTGGAATATATATTCACACTATGAAAAATATTCTAAGTCTCAGGACTTATGTTTTTGTTTAATAAAACAACTAAGTTAATGAATCACCTGGGTGGAATGGTAATTGCTTGGTGGTTTTTGGTTGAGTGGTTCACAAGGCCCATGTCTATGGTTTACCTTAGTGTATCTCACTTGTGGATGGCCACCCAGGAATAAAGAGATTTGAGATGTCAAATGTTGAGAAGCTTCAAGTGCAACCACTTGGCAATATGGGCTCTGCCATGATCATATAGGTTGCAAGAACTTAGCCATATGGACAGTGGGTGGTAGTGTTTTGATAGGTTGGAGCGCGTCCATGATGGTCTAAGGGAAAGCTTCTAAAAGATCTTGTCTTGGGAAACCAAGTCTTGTGGGGAAAGTGCACCACCTCTGCAGAGTGTAAAACCTAAGTACTTAGCCATGTCCCTGGTAAAGGACAATTTTGAGAATCAAGACATGGAAGCAATCAAGAATCTCATCACTCCAATTTTCTAAGTAAAACTTGTGGGTTGAACAAGGGTTGTGTGAAATCTTCAATCTTTGATTGAGAGATGCCTTGTTTAAGGATCTCCAATCTTTGGTTAAGAAAATGATTTTGTTTGAATTCTTCAATCTTTGATGGAGAGATGGCTTGGTACAAGGATCTTGAAATCTTTGATTGAGGAAAAATGTTTTTGCCAAACAAAACTTAGTATTTTCAAAATGATAAGGAAAAATCTATTTTGAGCAATGCAAGCCTCAACTCCACTTAGCCAAATGCATATAGATGTTAGACTCCACTATACTACCAAAGTATCACTTGCCAATATAATTCAAATGTATTGACCCTTGTGGCTGTAACTTGTAATGTTGCAGGTTTGATTGATTTTAGTGAAGATTGATTGATTAGGATTACAAAGTCTACAAACAACATGTCTGCCTGTGGCACCTTGAAGATGAAGGACCCATGCTTATAGTTATTCCGCTGCAATGTAATGTAATAGCCAATGAGCTATGTAAGATGTAATAAAGTATTTTATTCCTGGTTATAAAGTTATATTATGACCTTTGTCTCTTGATATTACATCAAAACTGTGGATGCTAGCTATTGATCCAGGGACTAGCATTATAAACACAGGGGATTCTACCTTACCTTATATTTTAATAAGGTTGGTATCCTTACATATACTAAAACCACAAACCAGCACTAGAGTCATTGCATGTGTGTTCTTTTCCACAAACCACACATGGATCCACCACTAGAGTCATTGCATGTGTGTTCTTTCCACAAACCACACATGTGGACCCACTAGAGTCATTGCATGTTTGTTCTTATACTAAAACCACAAACTAGCACTAGAGTCATTGCATGTGCGTTCTTATACTAAAACCAACATGGATCCACCAGTTGTCATTGCATGTGTGTTCTTTCCACAAACCACACATGGATCAACCACTAGAGTCATTGCATGTGTGTTCTTATACTAAAACCAACACTAGAGTCATTACATGTGTGTTCTTTCCACAAACCACACATGGATCAACCACTAGAGTCATTGCATGTGTGTTATTTCCACAAATCACACATGGATCAACCACTAGAGTCATTGCATGTGTGTTCTTATACTAAAACCACAAACCAGTACTAGAGTCATTGCATGTGTGTTCTTTTCCACAAACCACACATGGATCCACTAGTGGTCATTGCATGTGTGTTCTTTCCACAAACCACATATGGATCAACCAAAGTCATTGCATGTGTGTTCTTTCCACAAACCACACATGGATCAACCACTAGAGTCATTGCATGTTTGTTCTTATACTAAAACCACAAACCAGCACTAGAGTCATTACATGTGTGTTCTTTTCCACAAACCACACATGGATCCACCAGTGGTCATTGCATCTGTGTTCTTTCCACAAACCACATATGGATCAACCACTAGTCATTGCATGTGTGTTCTTTCCACAAACCACACATGGATCAACCACTAGAGTTATTGCATGTTTGTTCTTATACTAAAACCACAAATCAGCACTAGAGTCATTGCATGTGTGTTCTTTTCCACAAACCACACATGGATCCACCACTAGAGTCATTGCATGTGTGTTCTTTCCACAAACCACAAATAGATCAACCAGAGTCATTGCATGTGTCTTCTTTCCACAAACCACACATGTGGACCCACTAGAGTCATTGCATGTTTGTTCTTATACTAAAACCACAAACCAGTACTAGAGTCATTGCATGTGTGTTCTTTTACACAAACCACACATGGATCCACCAGTGGTCATTGCATGTGTGTTCTTTCCACAAACAACATATGGATCAACCAGAGTCATTGCATGTGTGTTCTTTCCACAAACCACACATGGATCAACCACAAGAGTCATTGCATGTTTGTTCCTATACTAAAACCACAAGCCAGCACTAGAGTCATTGCATGTGTGTTTTTTCCACAAACCACATATGGATCCACCAGTGGTCATTGCATGTGTGTTCTTTCCATAAACCACATATGGATCAACCACTAGAGTCATCGCATGTGTGTTCTTATACTAAAACCACAAACCAGCACTAGAGTCATTGCATGTGTGTTCTTTTCCACAAACCACACATGGATCCACGAGTGGTCATTGCATGTGTGTTCTTTCCACAAACCACATATGGATCAACCAGAGTCATTGCATGTGTGTTCTTTCCACAAACCACACATGGATCAACCACTAGAGTCATTGCATGTTTGTTCTTATACTAAAACCACAAACCAGCACTAGAGTCATTGCATGTGTGTTCTTTTCCACAAACCACACTTGGATCCACCAGTGGTCATTGCATGTGTGTTCTTTCCACAAACCACATATAGATCAACCACTAGTCATGGCATGTGTGTTCTTTCCACAAACCACACATGGATCAACCACTAGAGTCATTGCATGTTTGTTCTTATACTAAAACCACAAACCAGCACTAGAGTCATTGCATGTGTGTTCTTTTCCACAAACCACACATGGATCCACCACTAGAGTCATTGCATGTGTGTTCTTTCCACAAACCACAAATAGAGCAACCAGAGTCATTGCATGTGTGTTCTTTCCACAAACCACACATGTGGACCCACTAGAGTCATTGCATGTTTGTTCTTATACTAAAACCACAAACCAGTACTAGAGTCATTGCATGTGTGTTCTTTTACACAAACCACACATGGATCCACCAGTGGTCATTGCATGTGTGTTCTTTCCACAAACCACATATGGATCAACCAGAGTCATTGCATGTGTGTTCTTTCCACAAACCACACATGGATCAACCACAAGAGTCATTGCATGTTTGTTCCTATACTAAAACCACAAGCCAGCACTAGTCATTGCATGTGTGTTTTTTCCACAAACCACATATGGATCCACCAGTGGTCATTGCATGTGTGTTCTTTCCACAAACCACATATGGATCAACCACTAGAGTCATCGCATGTGTGTTCTTATACTAAAACCAACATGGATCCACAGTGGTCATTGCATGTGTGTTCTTTCCACAAACCACACATGGATCAACCACTAGAGTCATTCCATGTTTGTTCTTATACTAAAACCACAAACCAGCACTAGAGTCATTGCATGTGTGTTCTTTTCCACAAACCACACATGGATCCACTAGACTCATTGCATGTTTGTTATTTTCCACAAACAACTTATGGATCCACCAGTGGTCATTGCATGTGTGTTCTTTCCACAAACCACATGTGGACCCATTACAGTCATTGCATGTGTGTTATTTCCAGAAACCACACATGGATCAACCACTAGAGTCATTGCATATGTGTTATTTCCACAAACCACACATGGATCAGCCACTAGAGTCATTGCATGTGTGTTCTTATAGTAAAACCAACACCAGAGTCTTTGCATGTGTGTTCTTTTCACAAACCACACATGGATCAACCACTAGAGTCATTGCATGTGTGTTATTTCCACAAACAAGCATGGATCAACCACTAGAGTCATTGCATGTGTGTTCTTATACTAAAACCAACATGGATCCACCAGTGGTCATTGCATGTGTGTTCTTTCGACAAACCACACATGGATCAACCACTAGAGTCGTTGCATGTGTGTTCTTTCCACAAACCACATATGGATCAACCAGAGTCATTGCATGTGTGTTCTTTACACAAACCACACATGGATCAACCACTAGAGTCATTGCATGTTTGTTCTTATACTAAAACCACAAACCAGCACTAGAGTCATTAAATGTGTGTTCTTTTCCACAAACCACACATGGATCCACTAGTGGTCATTGCATGTGTGTTCTTTCCGCAAACCACACATGGATCCACCACTAGAGTCATTGCATGTGTGTTCTTTCCACAAACCACATATGGATCAACTAGAGTCATTGCATGTGTGTTCTTTCCACAAACTACACATGTGGACCCACTAGAGTCATTGCATGTTTGTTCTTATACTAAAACCACAAACCAGTACTAGAGTCATTGCATGTGTGTTCTTTTACACAAACCACACATGGATCCACCAGTGGTCATTGCATGTGTGTTCTTTCCACAAACCACATATGGATCAACCAAAGTCATTGCAAGTGTGTTCTTTCCACAAACCACACATGGATCAACCACTAGAGTCTTTGCATGTTTGTTCTTATAGTAAAACCACAAACCAGCACTAGAGTCATTGCATGTGTGTTATTTTCCACAAACCACACATGGATCCACCAGTGGTCATTGCATGTGTGTTCTTTCCACAAACCACATATTGATCAACCACTATTCATTGCATGTGTGTTCTTTCCACAAACCACATATGGATCAACCACTAGAGTCATTGCATGTTCGTTCTTATACTAAAACCACAAACCAGCACTAGAGTCATTGCATGTGTGTTATTTTCCACAAACCACACATGGATCCACCTGTGGTCATTGCATGTGTGTTCTTTCCACAAACCACATATTGATCAACCACTAGTCATTGCATGTGTGTTCTTTCCACAAACCACACATGGATCAACCACTAGAGTCATTGCATGTTCGTTGTTATACTAAAACCACAAACCAGCACTAGAGTCATTGCATGTGTGTTCTTTTCCACAAACCACACATGGATCCACCACTAGAGTCATTGCATGTGTGTTCTTTCCACAAACCACACATGTGGACCCACTAGAGTCATTGCATGTTTGTTCTTATACTAAAACCACAAACTAGCACTAGAGTCATTGCATGTGTGTTCTTATACTAAAACCAACATGGATCCACCAGTTGTCATTGCATGTGTGTTCTTTCCACAAACCACACATGGATCAACCACTAGAGTCATTGCATGTGTGTTCTTATACTAAAACCAACACTAGAGTCATTAC
Source organism: Avena sativa (assembly GCA_916181665.1). Classification (NCBI taxonomy): domain Eukaryota; kingdom Viridiplantae; phylum Streptophyta; class Magnoliopsida; order Poales; family Poaceae; genus Avena; species Avena sativa. The sequence goes on from OV702287.1 coordinate 464,204,082, forward strand.
ATGTGTGTTCTTTCCACAAACCACACATGGATCAACCACTAGAGTCATTGCATGTGTGTTATTTCCACAAACCACACATGGATCAACCACTAGAGTCATTGCATGTGTGTTCTTATACTAAAACCACAAACCAGTACTAGAGTCATTGCATGTGTGTTCTTTTCCACAAACCACACATGGATCCACTAGTGGTCATTGCATGTGTGTTCTTTCCACAAACCACATATGGATCAACCAAAGTCATTGCATGTGTGTTCTTTCCACAAACCACACATGGATCAACCACTAGAGTCATTGCATGTTTGTTCTTATACTAAAACCACAAACCAGCACTAGAGTCATTGCATGTGTGTTCTTTTCCACAAACCACACATGGATCCACCACTAGAGTCATTGCATGTGTGTTCTTTCCACAAACCACAAATAGAGCAACCAGAGTCATTGCATGTGTGTTCTTTCCACAAACCACACATGTGGACCCACTAGAGTCATTGCATGTTTGTTCTTATACTAAAACCACAAACCAGTACTAGAGTCATTGCATGTGTGTTCTTTTACACAAACCACACATGGATCCACCAGTGGTCATTGCATGTGTGTTCTTTCCACAAACCACATATGGATCAACCAGAGTCATTGCATGTGTGTTCTTTCCACAAACCACACATGGATCAACCACAAGAGTCATTGCATGTTTGTTCCTATACTAAAACCACAAGCCAGCACTAGTCATTGCATGTGTGTTTTTTCCACAAACCACATATGGATCCACCAGTGGTCATTGCATGTGTGTTCTTTCCACAAACCACATATGGATCAACCACTAGAGTCATCGCATGTGTGTTCTTATACTAAAACCAACATGGATCCACAGTGGTCATTGCATGTGTGTTCTTTCCACAAACCACACATGGATCAACCACTAGAGTCATTCCATGTTTGTTCTTATACTAAAACCACAAACCAGCACTAGAGTCATTGCATGTGTGTTCTTTTCCACAAACCACACATGGATCCACTAGACTCATTGCATGTTTGTTATTTTCCACAAACAACTTATGGATCCACCAGTGGTCATTGCATGTGTGTTCTTTCCACAAACCACATGTGGACCCATTACAGTCATTGCATGTGTGTTATTTCCAGAAACCACACATGGATCAACCACTAGAGTCATTGCATATGTGTTATTTCCACAAACCACACATGGATCAGCCACTAGAGTCATTGCATGTGTGTTCTTATAGTAAAACCAACACCAGAGTCTTTGCATGTGTGTTCTTTTCACAAACCACACATGGATCAACCACTAGAGTCATTGCATGTGTGTTATTTCCACAAACAAGCATGGATCAACCACTAGAGTCATTGCATGTGTGTTCTTATACTAAAACCAACATGGATCCACCAGTGGTCATTGCATGTGTGTTCTTTCGACAAACCACACATGGATCAACCACTAGAGTCGTTGCATGTGTGTTCTTTCCACAAACCACATATGGATCAACCAGAGTCATTGCATGTGTGTTCTTTACACAAACCACACATGGATCAACCACTAGAGTCATTGCATGTTTGTTCTTATACTAAAACCACAAACCAGCACTAGAGTCATTAAATGTGTGTTCTTTTCCACAAACCACACATGGATCCACTAGTGGTCATTGCATGTGTGTTCTTTCCGCAAACCACACATGGATCCACCACTAGAGTCATTGCATGTGTGTTCTTTCCACAAACCACATATGGATCAACTAGAGTCATTGCATGTGTGTTCTTTCCACAAACTACACATGTGGACCCACTAGAGTCATTGCATGTTTGTTCTTATACTAAAACCACAAACCAGTACTAGAGTCATTGCATGTGTGTTCTTTTACACAAACCACACATGGATCCACCAGTGGTCATTGCATGTGTGTTCTTTCCACAAACCACATATGGATCAACCAAAGTCATTGCAAGTGTGTTCTTTCCACAAACCACACATGGATCAACCACTAGAGTCTTTGCATGTTTGTTCTTATAGTAAAACCACAAACCAGCACTAGAGTCATTGCATGTGTGTTATTTTCCACAAACCACACATGGATCCACCAGTGGTCATTGCATGTGTGTTCTTTCCACAAACCACATATTGATCAACCACTATTCATTGCATGTGTGTTCTTTCCACAAACCACATATGGATCAACCACTAGAGTCATTGCATGTTCGTTCTTATACTAAAACCACAAACCAGCACTAGAGTCATTGCATGTGTGTTATTTTCCACAAACCACACATGGATCCACCTGTGGTCATTGCATGTGTGTTCTTTCCACAAACCACATATTGATCAACCACTAGTCATTGCATGTGTGTTCTTTCCACAAACCACACATGGATCAACCACTAGAGTCATTGCATGTTCGTTGTTATACTAAAACCACAAACCAGCACTAGAGTCATTGCATGTGTGTTCTTTTCCACAAACCACACATGGATCCACCACTAGAGTCATTGCATGTGTGTTCTTTCCACAAACCACACATGTGGACCCACTAGAGTCATTGCATGTTTGTTCTTATACTAAAACCACAAACTAGCACTAGAGTCATTGCATGTGTGTTCTTATACTAAAACCAACATGGATCCACCAGTTGTCATTGCATGTGTGTTCTTTCCACAAACCACACATGGATCAACCACTAGAGTCATTGCATGTGTGTTCTTATACTAAAACCAACACTAGAGTCATTACATGTGTGTTCTTTCCACAAACCACACATGGATCAACCACTAGAGTCATTGCATGTGTGTTATTTCCACAAACCACACATGGATCAACCACTAGAGTCATTGCATGTGTGTTCTTATACTAAAACCACAAACCAGTACTAGAGTCATTGCATGTGTGTTCTTTTCCACAAACCACACATGGATCCACTAGTGGTCATTGCATGTGTGTTCTTTCCACAAACCACATATGGATCAACCAAAGTCATTGCATGTGTGTTCTTTCCACAAACCACACATGGATCAACCACTAGAGTCATTGCATGTTTGTTCTTATACTAAAACCACAAACCAGAACTAGAGTCATTACATGTGTGTTCTTTTCCACAAACCACACGTGGATCCACTAGTGGTCATTGCATCTGTGTTCTTTCCACAAACCACATATGAATCAACCACTAGTCATTGCATGTGTGTTCTTTCCACAAACCACACATGGATCAACCACTAGAGTTATTGCATGTTTGTTCTTATACTAAAACCACAAATCAGCACTAGAGTCATTGCATGTGTGTTCTTTTCCACAAACCACACATGGATCCACCACTAGAGTCATTGCATGTGTGTTCTTTCCACAAACCACAAATAGATCAACCAGAGTCATTGCATGTGTCTTCTTTCCACAAACCACACATGTGGACCCACTAGAGTCATTGCATGTTTGTTCTTATACTAAAACCACAAACCAGTACTAGAGTCATTGCATGTGTGTTCTTTTACACAAACCACACATGGATCCACCAGTGGTCATTGCATGTGTGTTCTTTCCACAAACCACATATGGATCAACCAGAGTCATTGCATGTGTGTTCTTTCCACAAACCACACATGGATCAACCACAAGAGTCATTGCATGTTTGTTCCTATACTAAAACCACAAGCCAGCACTAGAGTCATTGCATGTGTGTTTTTTCCACAAACCACATATGGATCCACCAGTGGTCATTGCATGTGTGTTCTTTCCACAAACCACATATGGATCAACCACTAGAGTCATCGCATGTGTGTTCTTATACTAAAACCACAAACCAGCACTAGAGTCATTGCATGTGTGTTCTTTTCCACAAACCACACATGGATCCACGAGTGGTCATTGCATGTGTGTTCTTTCCACAAACGACATATGGATCAACCAGAGTCATTGCATGTGTGTTCTTTCCACAAACCACACATGGATCAACCACTAGAGTCATTGCATGTTTGTTCTTATACTAAAACCACAAACCAGCACTAGAGTCATTGCATGTGTGTTCTTTTACACAAACCACACATGGATCCACCAGTGGTCATTGCATGTGTGTTCTTTCCACAAACCACATATGGATCAAACAGAGTCATTGCATGTGTGTTCTTTCCACAAACCACACATGGATCAACCACAAGAGTCATTGCGTGTTTGTTCCTATACTAAAACCACAAGCCAGCACTAGAGTCATTGCATGTGTGTTTTTTCCACAAACCACATATGGATCCACCAGTGGTCATTGCATGTGTGTTCTTTCCACAAACCACATATGGATCAACCACTAGAGTCATCGCATGTGTGTTCTTATACTAAAACCACAAACCAGCACTAGAGTCATTGCATGTGTGTTCTTTTCCACAAACCACACATGGATCCACGAGTGGTCATTGCATGTGTGTTCTTTCCACAAACCACATATGGATCAACCAGAGTCATTGCATGTGTGTTCTTTCCACAAACCACACATGGATCAACCACTAGAGTCATTGCATGTTTGTTCTTATACTAAAACCACAAACCAGCACTAGAGTCATTGCATGTGTGTTCTTTTCCACAAACCACACTTGGATCCACCAGTGGTCATTGCATGTGTGTTCTTTCCACAAACCACATATGGATCAACCACTAGTCATGGCATGTGTGTTCTTTCCACAAACCACACATGGATCAACCACTAGAGTCATTGCATGTTTGTTCTTATACTAAAACCACAAACCAGCACTAGAGTCATTGCATGTGTGTTCTTTTCCACAAACCACACATGGATCCACCACTAGAGTCATTGCATGTGTGTTCTTTCCACAAACCACAAATAGAGCAACCAGAGTCATTGCATGTGTGTTCTTTCCACAAACCACACATGTGGACCCACTAGAGTCATTGCATGTTTGTTCTTATACTAAAACCACAAACCAGTACTAGAGTCATTGCATGTGTGTTCTTTTACACAAACCACACATGGATCCACCAGTGGTCATTGCATGTGTGTTCTTTCCACAAACCACATATGGATCAACCAGAGTCATTGCATGTGTGTTCTTTCCACAAACCACACATGGATCAACCACAAGAGTCATTGCATGTTTGTTCCTATACTAAAACCACAAGCCAGCACTAGAGTCATTGCATGTGTGTTTTTTCCACAAACCACATATGGATCCACCAGTGGTCATTGCATGTGTGTTCTTTCCACAAACCACATATGGATCAACCACTAGAGTCATCGCATGTGTGTTCTTATACTAAAACCAACATGGATCCACAGTGGTCATTGCATGTGTGTTCTTTCCACAAACCACACATGGATCAACCACTAGAGTCATTCCATGTTTGTTCTTATACTAAAACCACAAACCAGCACTAGAGTCATTGCATGTGTGTTCTTTTCCACAAACCACACATGGATCCACTAGACTCATTGCATGTTTGTTATTTTCCACAAACAACTTATGGATCCACCAGTGGTCATTGCATGTGTGTTCTTTCCACAAACCACATGTGGACCCATTACAGTCATTGCATGTGTGTTATTTCCAGAAACCACACATGGATCAACCACTAGAGTCATTGCATATGTGTTATTTCCACAAACCACACATGGATCAGCCACTAGAGTCATTGCATGTGTGTTCTTATAGTAAAACCAACACCAGAGTCTTTGCATGTGTGTTCTTTCCACAAACCACATATGGATCAACCACTAGAGTCATTGCATGTTCGTTCTTATACTAAAACCACAAACCAGCACTAGAGTCATTGCATGTGTGTTATTTTCCACAAACCACACATGGATCCACCTGTGGTCATTGCATGTGTGTTCTTTCCACAAACCACATATTGATCAACCACTAGTCATTGCATGTGTGTTCTTTCCACAAACCACACATGGATCAACCACTAGAGTCATTGCATGTTCGTTGTTATACTAAAACCACAAACCAGCACTAGAGTCATTGCATGTGTGTTCTTTTCCACAAACCACACATGGATCCACCACTAGAGTCATTGCATGTGTGTTCTTTCCACAAACCACACATGTGGACCCACTAGAGTCATTGCATGTTTGTTCTTATACTAAAACCACAAACTAGCACTAGAGTCATTGCATGTGTGTTCTTATACTAAAACCAACATGGATCCACCAGTTGTCATTGCATGTGTGTTCTTTCCACAAACCACACATGGATCAACCACTAGAGTCATTGCATGTGTGTTCTTATACTAAAACCAACACTAGAGTCATTACATGTGTGTTCTTTCCACAAACCACACATGGATCAACCACTAGAGTCATTGCATGTGTGTTATTTCCACAAACCACACATGGATCAACCACTAGAGTCATTGCATGTGTGTTCTTATACTAAAACCACAAACCAGTACTAGAGTCATTGCATGTGTGTTCTTTTCCACAAACCACACATGGATCCACTAGTGGTCATTGCATGTGTGTTCTTTCCACAAACCACATATGGATCAACCAAAGTCATTGCATGTGTGTTCTTTCCACAAACCACACATGGATCAACCACTAGAGTCATTGCATGTTTGTTCTTATACTAAAACCACAAACCAGCACTAGAGTCATTACATGTGTGTTCTTTTCCACAAACCACACGTGGATCCACTAGTGGTCATTGCATCTGTGTTCTTTCCACAAACCACATATGAATCAACCACTAGTCATTGCATGTGTGTTCTTTCCACAAACCACACATGGATCAACCACTAGAGTTATTGCATGTTTGTTCTTATACTAAAACCACAAATCAGCACTAGAGTCATTGCATGTGTGTTCTTTTCCACAAACCACACATGGATCCACCACTAGAGTCATTGCATGTGTGTTCTTTCCACAAACCACAAATAGATCAACCAGAGTCATTGCATGTGTCTTCTTTCCACAAACCACACATGTGGACCCACTAGAGTCATTGCATGTTTGTTCTTATACTAAAACCACAAACCAGTACTAGAGTCATTGCATGTGTGTTCTTTTACACAAACCACACATGGATCCACCAGTGGTCATTGCATGTGTGTTCTTTCCACAAACCACATATGGATCAACCAGAGTCATTGCATGTGTGTTCTTTCCACAAACCACACATGGATCAACCACAAGAGTCATTGCATGTTTGTTCCTATACTAAAACCACAAGCCAGCACTAGAGTCATTGCATGTGTGTTTTTTCCACAAACCACATATGGATCCACCAGTGGTCATTGCATGTGTGTTCTTTCCACAAACCACATATGGATCAACCACTAGAGTCATCGCATGTGTGTTCTTATACTAAAACCACAAACCAGCACTAGAGTCATTGCATGTGTGTTCTTTTCCACAAACCACACATGGATCCACGAGTGGTCATTGCATGTGTGTTCTTTCCACAAACCACATATGGATCAACCAGAGTCATTGCATGTGTGTTCTTTCCACAAACCACACATGGATCAACCACTAGAGTCATTGCATGTTTGTTCTTATACTAAAACCACAAACCAGCACTAGAGTCATTGCATGTGTGTTCTTTTACACAAACCACACATGGATCCACCAGTGGTCATTGCATGTGTGTTCTTTCCACAAACCACATATGGATCAAACAGAGTCATTGCATGTGTGTTCTTTCCACAAACCACACATGGATCAACCACAAGAGTCATTGCGTGTTTGTTCCTATACTAAAACCACAAGCCAGCACTAGAGTCATTGCATGTGTGTTTTTTCCACAAACCACATATGGATCCACCAGTGGTCATTGCATGTGTGTTCTTTCCACAAACCACATATGGATCAACCACTAGAGTCATCGCATGTGTGTTCTTATACTAAAACCACAAACCAGCACTAGAGTCATTGCATGTGTGTTCTTTTCCACAAACCACACATGGATCCACGAGTGGTCATTGCATGTGTGTTCTTTCCACAAACCACATATGGATCAACCAGAGTCATTGCATGTGTGTTCTTTCCACAAACCACACATGGATCAACCACTAGAGTCATTGCATGTTTGTTCTTATACTAAAACCACAAACCAGCACTAGAGTCATTGCATGTGTGTTCTTTTCCACAAACCACACTTGGATCCACCAGTGGTCATTGCATGTGTGTTCTTTCCACAAACCACATATGGATCAACCACTAGTCATGGCATGTGTGTTCTTTCCACAAACCACACATGGATCAACCACTAGAGTCATTGCATGTTTGTTCTTATACTAAAACCACAAACCAGCACTAGAGTCATTGCATGTGTGTTCTTTTCCACAAACCACACATGGATCCACCACTAGAGTCATTGCATGTGTGTTCTTTCCACAAACCACAAATAGAGCAACCAGAGTCATTGCATGTGTGTTCTTTCCACAAACCACACATGTGGACCCACTAGAGTCATTGCATGTTTGTTCTTATACTAAAACCACAAACCAGTACTAGAGTCATTGCATGTGTGTTCTTTTACACAAACCACACATGGATCCACCAGTGGTCATTGCATGTGTGTTCTTTCCACAAACCACATATGGATCAACCAGAGTCATTGCATGTGTGTTCTTTCCACAAACCACACATGGATCAACCACAAGAGTCATTGCATGTTTGTTCCTATACTAAAACCACAAGCCAGCACTAGAGTCATTGCATGTGTGTTTTTTCCACAAACCACATATGGATCCACCAGTGGTCATTGCATGTGTGTTCTTTCCACAAACCACATATGGATCAACCACTAGAGTCATCACATGTGTGTTCTTATACTAAAACCAACATGGATCCACAGTGGTCATTGCATGTGTGTTCTTTCCACAAACCACACATGGATCAACCACTAGAGTCATTCCATGTTTGTTCTTATACTAAAACCACAAACCAGCACTAGAGTCATTGCATGTGTGTTCTTTTCCACAAACCACACATGGATCCACTAGACTCATTGCATGTTTGTTATTTTCCACAAACAACTTATGGATCCACCAGTGGTCATTGCATGTGTGTTCTTTCCACAAACCACATGTGGACCCATTACAGTCATTGCATGTGTGTTATTTCCAGAAACCACACATGGATCAACCACTAGAGTCATTGCATATGTGTTATTTCCACAAACCACACATGGATCAGCCACTAGAGTCATTGCATGTGTGTTCTTATAGTAAAACCAACACCAGAGTCTTTGCATGTGTGTTCTTTTCACAAACCACACATGGATCAACCACTAGAGTCATTGCATGTGTGTTATTTCCACAAACAAGCATGGATCAACCACTAGAGTCATTGCATGTGTGTTCTTATACTAAAACCAACATGGATCCACCAGTGGTCATTGCATGTGTGTTCTTTCGACAAACCACACATGGATCAACCACTAGAGTCGTTGCATGTGTGTTCTTTCCACAAACCACATATGGATCAACCAGAGTCATTGCATGTGTGTTCTTTACACAAACCACACATGGATCAACCACTAGAGTCATTGCATGTTTGTTCTTATACTAAAACCACAAACCAGCACTAGAGTCATTAAATGTGTGTTCTTTTCCACAAACCACACATGGATCCACTAGTGGTCATTGCATGTGTGTTCTTTCCGCAAACCACACATGGATCCACCACTAGAGTCATTGCATGTGTGTTCTTTCCACAAACCACATATGGATCAACTAGAGTCATTGCATGTGTGTTCTTTCCACAAACTACACATGTGGACCCACTAGAGTCATTGCATGTTTGTTCTTATACTAAAACCACAAACCAGTACTAGAGTCATTGCATGTGTGTTCTTTTACACAAACCACACATGGATCCACCAGTGGTCATTGCATGTGTGTTCTTTCCACAAACCACATATGGATCAACCAAAGTCATTGCAAGTGTGTTCTTTCCACAAACCACACATGGATCAACCACTAGAGTCTTTGCATGTTTGTTCTTATAGTAAAACCACAAACCAGCACTAGAGTCATTGCATGTGTGTTATTTTCCACAAACCACACATGGATCCACCAGTGGTCATTGCATGTGTGTTCTTTCCACAAACCACATATTGATCAACCACTAGTCATTGCATGTGTGTTCTTTCCACAAACCACATATGGATCAACCACTAGAGTCATTGCATGTTCGTTCTTATACTAAAACCACAAACCAGCACTAGAGTCATTGCATGTGTGTTATTTTCCACAAACCACACATGGATCCACCTGTGGTCATTGCATGTGTGTTCTTTCCACAAACCACATATTGATCAACCACTAGTCATTGCATGTGTGTTCTTTCCACAAACCACACATGGATCAACCACTAGAGTCATTGCATGTTCGTTGTTATACTAAAACCACAAACCAGCACTAGAGTCATTGCATGTGTGTTCTTTTCCACAAACCACACATGGATCCACCACTAGAGTCATTGCATGTGTGTTCTTTCCACAAACCACACATGTGGACCCACTAGAGTCATTGCATGTTTGTTCTTATACTAAAACCACAAACCAGTACTAGAGTCATTGCATGTGTGTTCTTTTACACAAACCACACATGGATCCACCAGTGGTCATTGCATGTGTGTTCTTTCCACAAACCACATATGGATCAACCAGAGTCATTGCATGTGTGTTCTTTCCACAAACCACACATGGATCAACCAGAAGAGTCATTGCATGTTTGTTCTTATACTAAAACCACAAGCCAGCACTAGAGTCATTGCATGTGTGTTTTTTCTACAAACCACATATGGATCCACCAGTGGTCATTGCATGTGTGTTCTTTCCACAAACCACATATGGAGCAACCACTAGAGTCATCGCATGTGTGTTCTTTCCACAAACCACACATGGATCAACCACTAGAGTCATTGCATGTTCGTTCTTATACTAAAACCACAATCCAGCACTAGAGTCATTGCATGTGTCTTCTTTTCCACAAACCACACATGGATCCACCACTAGAGTCATTGCATGTGTGTTCTTTCCACAAACCACACATGTGGACCCACTAGAGTCATTGCATGTTTGTTCTTAAACTAAAACCACAAACCAGTACTAGAGTCATTGCATGTGTGTTCTTTTACACAAACCACACATGGATCCACCAGTGGCATTGCATGTGTGTTCTTTCCACAAACCACATATGGATCAACCAGAGTCATTGCATGTGTGTTCTTTCCACAAACCACACATGGATCAACCACAAGAGTCATTGCATGTTTGTTCTTATACTAAAACCACAAGCCAGCACTAGAGTCATTGCATGTGTTTTTTTTCCACAAACCACATATGGATCCACCAGTGGTCATTGCATGTGTGTTCTTTCCACAAACCACATATGGATCAACCACTAGAGTCATCGCATGTGTGTTCTTATACTAAAACCAACATGGATCCACAGTGGTCATTGCATGTGTGTTCTTTCCACAAACCACACATGGATCAACCACTAGAGTCATTCCATGTTTGTTCTTATACTAAAACCACAAACCAGCACTAGAGTCATTGCATGTGTGTTCTTTTCCACAAACCACACATGGATCCACTAGACTCATTGCATGTTTGTTATTTTCCACAAACAACTTATGGATCCACCAGTGGTCATTGCATGTGTGTTCTTTCCACAAACCACATGTGGACCCATTACAGTCATTGCATGTGTGTTATTTCCAGAAACCACACATGGATCAACCACTAGAGTCATTGCATATGTGTTATTTCCACAAACCACACATGGATCAGCCACTAGAGTCATTGCATGTGTGTTCTTATAGTAAAACCAACACCAGAGTCTTTGCATGTGTGTTCTTTTCACAAACCACACATGGATCAACCACTAGAGTCATTGCATGTGTGTTATTTCCACAAACAAGCATGGATCAACCACTAGAGTCATTGCATGTGTGTTCTTATACTAAAACCAACATGGATCCACCAGTGGTCATTGCATGTGTGTTCTTTCGACAAACCACACATGGATCAACCACTAGAGTCGTTGCATGTGTGTTCTTTCCACAAACCACATATGGATCAACCAGAGTCATTGCATGTGTGTTCTTTACACAAACCACACATGGATCAACCACTAGAGTCATTGCATGTTTGTTCTTATACTAAAACCACAAACCAGCACTAGAGTCATTAAATGTGTGTTCTTTTCCACAAACCACACATGGATCCACTAGTGGTCATTGCATGTGTGTTCTTTCCGCAAACCACACATGGATCCACCAGTAGAGTCATTGCATGTGTGTTCTTTCCACAAACCACATATGGATCAACTAGAGTCATTGCATGTGTGTTCTTTCCACAAACTACACATGTGGACCCACTAGAGTCATTGCATGTTTGTTCTTATACTAAAACCACAAACCAGTACTAGAGTCATTGCATGTGTGTTCTTTTACACAAACCACACATGGATCCACCAGTGGTCATTGCATGTGTGTTCTTTCCACAAACCACATATGGATCAACCAGAGTCATTGCAAGTGTGTTCTTTCCACAAACCACACATGGATCAACCACTAGAGTCTTTGCATGTTTGTTCTTATAGTAAAACCACAAACCAGCACTAGAGTCATTGCATGTGTGTTATTTTCCACAAACCACACATGGATCCACCAGTGGTCATTGCATGTGTGTTCTTTCCACAAACCACATATTGATCAACCACTAGTCATTGCATGTGTGTTCTTTCCACAAACCACATATGGATCAACCACTAGAGTCATTGCATGTTCGTTCTTATACTAAAACCACAAACCAGCACTAGAGTCATTGCATGTGTGTTATTTTCCACAAACCACACATGGATCCACCTGTGGTCATTGCATGTGTGTTCTTTCCACAAACCACATATTGATCAACCACTAGTCATTGCATGTGTGTTCTTTCCACAAACCACACATGGATCAAACACTAGAGTCATTGCATGTTCGTTGTTATACTAAAACCACAAACCAGCACTAGAGTCATTGCATGTGTGTTCTTTTCCACAAACCACACATGGATCCACCACTAGAGTCATTGCATGTGTGTTCTTTCCACAAACCACACATGTGGACCCACTAGAGTCATTGCATGTTTGTTCTTATACTAAAACCACAAACCAGTACTAGAGTCATTGCATGTGTGTTCTTTTACACAAACCACACATGGATCCACCAGTGGTCATTGCATGTGTGTTCTTTCCACAAACCACATATGGATCAACCAGAGTCATTGCATGTGTGTTCTTTCCACAAACCACACATGGATCAACCAGAAGAGTCATTGCATGTTTGTTCTTATACTAAAACCACAAGCCAGCACTAGAGTCATTGCATGTGTGTTTTTTCTACAAACCACATATGGATCCACCAGTGGTCATTGCATGTGTGTTCTTTCCACAAACCACATATGGAGCAACCACTAGAGTCATCGCATGTGTGTTCTTTCCACAAACCACACATGGATCAACCACTAGAGTCATTGCATGTTCGTTCTTATACTAAAACCACAATCCAGCACTAGAGTCATTGCATGTGTCTTCTTTTCCACAAACCACACATGGATCCACCACTAGAGTCATTGCATGTGTGTTCTTTCCACAAACCACACATGTGGACCCACTAGAGTCATTGCATGTTTGTTCTTAAACTAAAACCACAAACCAGTACTAGAGTCATTGCATGTGTGTTCTTTTACACAAACCACACATGGATCCACCAGTGGCATTGCATGTGTGTTCTTTCCACAAACCACATATGGATCAACCAGAGTCATTGCATGTGTGTTCTTTCCACAAACCACACATGGATCAACCACAAGAGTCATTGCATGTTTGTTCTTATACTAAAACCACAAGCCAGCACTAGAGTCATTGCATGTGTTTTTTTTCCACAAACCACATATGGATCCACCAGTGGTCATTGCATGTGTGTTCTTTCCACAAACCACATATGGATCAACCACTAGAGTCATCGCATGTGTGTTCTTATACTAAAACCAACATGGATCCACAGTGGTCATTGCATGTGTGTTCTTTCCACAAACCACACATGGATCAACCACTAGAGTCATTCCATGTTTGTTCTTATACTAAAACCACAAACCAGCACTAGAGTCATTGCATGTGTGTTCTTTTCCACAAACCACACATGGATCCACTAGACTCATTGCATGTTTGTTATTTTCCACAAACAACTTATGGATCCACCAGTGGTCATTGCATGTGTGTTCTTTCCACAAACCACATGTGGACCCATTACAGTCATTGCATGTGTGTTATTTCCAGAAACCACACATGGATCAACCACTAGAGTCATTGCATATGTGTTATTTCCACAAACCACACATGGATCAGCCACTAGAGTCATTGCATGTGTGTTCTTATAGTAAAACCAACACCAGAGTCTTTGCATGTGTGTTCTTTTCACAAACCACACATGGATCAACCACTAGAGTCATTGCATGTGTGTTATTTCCACAAACAAGCATGGATCAACCACTAGAGTCATTGCATGTGTGTTCTTATACTAAAACCAACATGGATCCACCAGTGGTCATTGCATGTGTGTTCTTTCGACAAACCACACATGGATCAACCACTAGAGTCGTTGCATGTGTGTTCTTTCCACAAACCACATATGGATCAACCAGAGTCATTGCATGTGTGTTCTTTACACAAACCACACATGGATCAACCACTAGACTCATTGCATGTTTGTTCTTATACTAAAACCACAAACCAGCACTAGAGTCATTAAATGTGTGTTCTTTTCCACAAACCACACATGGATCCACTAGTGGTCATTGCATGTGTGTTCTTTACGCAAACCACACATGGATCCACCAGTAGAGTCATTGCATGTGTGTTCTTTCCACAAACCACATATGGATCAACTAGAGTCATTGCATGTGTGTTCTTTCCACAAACTACACATGTGGACCCACTAGAGTCATTGCATGTTTGTTCTTATACTAAAACCACAAACCAGTACTAGAGTCATTGCATGTGTGTTCTTTTACACAAACCACACATGGATCCACCAGTGGTCATTGCATGTGTGTTCTTTCCACAAACCACATATGGATCAACCAGAGTCATTGCAAGTGTGTTCTTTCCACAAACCACACATGGATCAACCACTAGAGTCTTTGCATGTTTGTTCTTATAGTAAAACCACAAACCAGCACTAGAGTCATTGCATGTGTGTTATTTTCCACAAACCACACATGGGTCCACCAGTGGTCATTGCATGTGTGTTCTTTCCACAAACCACATATTGATCAACCACTAGTCATTGCATGTGTGTTCTTTCCACAAACCACATATGGATCAACCACTAGAGTCATTGCATGTTCGTTCGTATACTAAAACCACAAACCAGCACTAGAGTCATTGCATGTGTGTTATTTTCCACAAACCACACATGGATCCACCTGTGGTCATTGCATGTGTGTTCTTTCCACAAACCACATATTGATCAACCACTAGTCATTGCATGTGTGTTCTTTCCACAAACCACACATGGATCAACCACTAGAGTCATTGCATGTTCGTTGTTATACTAAAACCACAAACCAGCACTAGAGTCATTGCATGTGTGTTCTTTTCCACAAACCACACATGGATCCACCACTAGAGTCATTGCATGTGTGTTCTTTCCACAAACCACACATGTGGACCCACTAGAGTCATTGCATGTTTGTTCTTATACTAAAACCACAAACCAGTACTAGAGTCATTGCATGTGTGTTCTTTTACACAAACCACACATGGATCCACCAGTGGTCATTGCATGTGTGTTCTTTCCACAAACCACATATGGATCAACCAGAGTCATTGCATGTGTGTTCTTTCCACAAACCACACATGGATCAACCAGAAGAGTCATTGCATGTTTGTTCTTATACTAAAACCACAAGCCAGCACTAGAGTCATTGCATGTGTGTTTTTTCTACAAACCACATATGGATCCACCAGTGGTCATTGCATGTGTGTTCTTTCCACAAACCACATATGGAGCAACCACTAAAGTCATCGCATGTGTGTTCTTTCCACAAACCACACATGGATCAACCACTAGAGTCATTGCATGTTCGTTCTTATACTAAAACCACAATCCAGCACTAGAGTCATTGCATGTGTCTTCTTTTCCACAAACCACACATGGATCCACCACTAGAGTCATTGCATGTGTGTTCTTTCCACAAACCACACATGTGGACCCACTAGAGTCATTGCATGTTTGTTCTTAAACTAAAACCACAAACCAGTACTAGAGTCATTGCATGTGTGTTCTTTTACACAAACCACACATGGATCCACCAGTGGCATTGCATGTGTGTTCTTTCCACAAACCACATATGGATCAACCAGAGTCATTGCATGTGTGTTCTTTCCACAAACCACACATGGATCAACCACAAGAGTCATTGCATGTTTGTTCTTATACTAAAACCACAAGCCAGCACTAGAGTCATTGCATGTGTTTTTTTTTCCACAAACCACATATGGATCCACCAGTGGTCATTGCATGTGTGTTCTTTCCACAAACCACATATGGATCAACCACTAGAGTCATTGCATGTGTGTTCTTATACTAAAACCAACATGGATCCACAGTGGTCATTGCATGTGTGTTCTTTCCACAAACCACACATGGATCAACCACTAGAGTCATTCCATGTTTGTTCTTATACTAAAACCACAAACCAGCACTAGAGTCATTGCATGTGTGTTCTTTTCCACAAACCACACATGGATCCACTAGACTCATTGCATGTTTGTTATTTTCCACAAACAACTTATGGATCCACCAGTGGTCATTGCATGTGTGTTCTTTCCACAAACCACATGTGGACCCATTACAGTCATTGCACGTGTGTTATTTCCAGAAACCACACATGTATCAACCACTAGAGTCATTGCATATGTGTTATTTCCACAAACCACACATGGATCAGCCACTAGAGTCATTGCATGTGTGTTCTTATAGTAAAACCAACACCAAAGTCTTTGCATGTGTGTTCTTTTCACAAACCACACATGGATCAACCACTAGAGTCATTGCATGTGTGTTATTTCCACAAACAAGCATGGATCAACCACTAGAGTCATTGCATGTGTGTTCTTATACTAAAACCAACATGGATCGACCAGTGGTCATTGCATGTGTGTTCTTTCGACAAACCACACATGGATCAACCACTAGAGTCGTTGCATGTGTGTTCTTTCCACAAACCACATATGGATCAACCAGAGTCATTGCATGTGTGTTCTTTACACAAACCACACATGGATCAACCACTAGAGTCATTGCATGTTTGTTCTTATACTAAAACCACAAACCAGCACTAGAGTCATTAAATGTGTGTTCTTTTCCACAAACCACACATGGATCCACTAGTGGTCATTGCATGTGTGTTCTTTCCGCAAACCACACATGGATCCACCACTAGAGTCATTGCATGTGTGTTCTTTCCACAAACCACATATGGATCAACTAGAGTCATTGCATGTGTGTTCTTTCCACAAACTACACATGTGGACCCACTAGAGTCATTGCATGTTTGTTCTTATACTAAAACCACAAACCAGTACTAGAGTCATTGCATGTGTGTTCTTTTACACAAACCACACATGGATCCACCAGTGGTCATTGCATGTGTGTTCTTTCCACAAACCACATATGGATCAACCAGAGTCATTGCATGTGTGTTCTTTCCACAAACCACACATGGATCAACCACTAGAGTCTTTGCATGTTTGTTCTTATAGTAAAACCACAAACCAGCACTATAGTCATTGCATGTGTGTTATTTTCCACAAACCACACATGGATCCACCAGTGGTCATTGCATGTGTGTTCTTTCCACAAACCACATATTGATCAACCACTAGTCATTGCATGTGTGCTCTTTCCACAAACCACATATGGATCAACCACTAGAGTCATTGCATGTTCGTTCTTATACTAAAACCACAAACCAGCACTAGAGTCATTGCATGTGTGTTATTTTCCACAAACCACACATGGATCCACCTGTGGTCATTGCATGTGTGTTCTTTCCACAAACCACATATTGATCAACCACTAGTCATTGCATGTGTGTTCTTTCCACAAACCACACATGGATCAACCACTAGAGTCATTGCATGTTCGTTGTTATTCTAAAACCACAAACCAGCACTAGAGTCATTGCATGTGTGTTCTTTTCCACAAACCACACATGGATCCACCACTAGAGTCATTGCATGTGTGTTCTTTCCACAAACCACACATGTGGATCCACTAGAGTCATTGCATGTTTGTTCTTATACTAAAACCACAAACCAGTACTAGAGTCATTGCATGTGTGTTCTTTTACACAAACCACACATGGATCCACCAGTGGTCATTGCATGTGTGTTCTTTCCACAAACCACATATGGATCAACCAGAGTCATTGCATGTGTGTTCTTTCCACAAACCACACATGGATCAACCAGAAGAGTCATTGCATGTTTGTTCTTATACTAAAACCACAAGCCAGCACTAGAGTCATTGCATGTGTGTTTTTTCTACAAACCACATATGGATCCACCAGTGGTCATTGCATGTGTGTTCTTTCCACAAACCACATATGGAGCAACCACTAGAGTCATCGCATGTGTGTTCTTTCCACAAACCACACATGGATCAACCACTAGAGTCATTGCATGTTCGTTCTTATACTAAAACCACAAACCAGCACTAGAGTCATTGCATGTGTCTTCTTTTCCACAAACCACACATGGATCCACCACTAGAGTCATTGCATGTGTGTTCTTTCCACAAACCACACATGTGGACCCACTAGAGTCATTGCATGTTTGTTCTTAAACTAAAACCACAAACCAGTACTAGAGTCATTGCATGTGTGTTCTTTTACACAAACCACACATGGATCCACCAGTGGTCATTGCATGTGTGTTCTTTCCACAAACCACATATGGATCAACCAGAGTCATTGCATGTGTGTTCTTTCCACAAACCACACATGGATCAACCACAAGAGTCATTGCATGTTTGTTCTTATACTAAAACCACAAGCCAGCACTAGAGTCATTGCATGTGTGTTTTTTCCACAAACCACATATGGATCCACCGGTGGTCATTGCATGTGTGTTCTTTCCACAAACCACATATGGAGCAACCACTAGAGTCATCGCATGTGTGTTCTTTCCACAAACCACACATGGATCAACCACTAGAGTCATTGCATGTTCGTTCTTATACTAAAACCACAAACCAGCACTAGAGTCATTGCATGTGTCTTCTTTTCCACAAACCACACATGGATCCACCACTAGAGTCATTGCATGTGTGTTCTTTCCACAAACCACACATGTGGACCCACTAGAGTCATTGCATGTTTGTTCTTATACTAAAACCACAAACCAGTACTAGAGTCATTGCATGTGTGTTCTTTTACACAAACCAAACATTGGTTCCACCAGTGGTCATTGCATGTGTGTTCTTTCCACAAACCACATATGGATCAACCAGAGTCATTGCATGTGTGTTCTTTCCACAAACCACACATGGATCAACCACAAGAGTCATTGCATGTTTTTTCTTATACTAAAACCACAAGCCAGCACTAGAGTCATTGCATGTGTGTTTTTTCCACAAACCACATATGGATCCACCAGTGGTCATTGCATGTGTGTTCTTTCCACAAACCACATATGGATCAACCACTAGAGTCATCGCATGTGTGTTCTTATACTAAAACCAACATGGATCCACAGTGGTCATTGCATGTGTGTTCTTTCCACAAACCACACATGGATCAACCACTAGAGTCATTCCATGTTTGTTCTTATACTAAAACCACAAACCAGCACTACAGTCATTGCATGTGTGTTCTTTTCCACAAACCACACATGGGTCCACTAGACTCATTGCATGTTTGTTATTTTCCACAAACAACTTATGGATCAACCAGTGGTCATTCCATGTGTGTTCTTTCCACAAACCACATGTGGACCCATTACAGTCATTGCATGTGTGTTATTTCCAGAAACCACACATGGATCAACCACTAGAGTCATTGCATATGTGTTATTTCCACAAACCACACATGGATCAGCCACTAGAGTCATTGCATGTGTGTTCTTATAGTAAAACCAACACCAGAGTCTTTGCATGTGTGTTCTTTTCACAAACCACACATGGATCAACCACTAGAGTCATTGCATGTGTGTTATTTCCACAAACAAGCATGGATCAACCACTAGAGTCATTGCATGTGTGTTCTTATACTAAAACCAACATGGATCCACCAGTGGTCATTGCATGTGTGTTCTTTCGACAAACCACACATGGATCAACCACTAGAGTCGTTGCATGTGTGTTCTTTCCACAAACCACATATGGATCAACCAGAGTCATTGCATGTGTGTTCTTTACACAAACCACACATGGATCAACCACTAGAGTCATTGCATGTTTGTTCTTATACTAAAACCACAAACCAGCACTAGAGTCATTAAATGTGTGTTCTTTTCCACAAACCACACATGGATCCACTAGTGGTCATTGCATGTGTGTTCTTTCCGCAAACCACATATGGATCAACCAGAGTCATTGCATGTGTGTTCTTTCCACAAACCACACATGGATCAACCACTAGAGTCATTGCATGTTGGTTCTTATACTAAAACCACAAACCAGCACTAGAGTCATTGCGTGTGTGTTCTTTTCCACAAACCACACATGGATCCACCAGTGGTCATTGCATGTGTGTTCTTTCCACAAACCACATATGGATCAACCACTAGTCATTGCATGTGTGTTCTTTCCACAAACCATACATGGATCAACCACTAGAGTCATTGCATGTTTGTTCTTATACTAAAACCACAAACCAGCACTAGAGTCATTACATGTGTGTTCTTTTCCACAAACCACACATGGATCCACCACTAGAGTCATTGCATGTGTGTTCTTTCCATAAACCACATATGGATCAACTAGAGTCATTGCATGTGTGTTCTTTCCACAAAATACACATGTGGACCCACTAGAGTCATTGCATGTTTGTTCTTATACTAAAACCACAAACCAGTACTAGAGTCATTGCATGTGTGTTGTTTTACACAAACCACACATGGATCCACCAGTGGTCATTGCATGTGTGTTCTTTCCACAAACCACATATGGATCAACTAGAGTCATTGCATGTGTGTTCTTTCCACAAACCACACATGGATCAACCACTAGAGTCTTTGCATGTTTGTTCTTATAGCAAAACCACAAACCAGCACTAGAGTCATTGCATGTGTGTTATTTTCCACAAACCACACATGGATCCACCAGTGGTCATTGCATGTGTGTTCTTTCCACAAACCACATATTGATCAACCACTAGTCATTGCATGTGTGTTCTTTCCACAAACCACACATGGATCAACCACTAGAGTCATTGCATGTTCGTTCTTATACTAAAACCACAAACCAGCACTAGAGTCATTGCATGTGTGTTATTTTCCACAAATCACACATGGATCCACCTGTGGTCATTGCATGTGTGTTCTTTCCACAAACCACACATGGATCAACCACTAGAGTCATTGCATGTTTGTTCTTATACTAAAACCACAAACCAGCACTAGAGTCATTGCATGTGTGTTCTTTTCCACAAACCACACATGGATCCACCACTAGAGTCATTGCATGTGTGTTCTTTCCACAAACCACACATGTGAACCCACTAGAGTCATTGCATGTTTGTTCTTATACTAAAACCACAAACCAGTACTAGAGTCAATGCATGTGTGTTCTTTTACACAAACCACACATGGATCCACCAGTGGTCATTGCATGTGTGTTCTTTCCACAAACCACATATGGGTCAACCAGAGTCATTGCATGTGTGTTCTTTCCACAAACCACACATGGATCAACCAGAAGAGTCATTGCATGTTTGTTCTTATACTAAAACCACAAGCCAGCACTAGAGTCATTGCATGTGTGTTTTTTCCACAAACCACATATGGATCCACCAGTGGTCATTGCATGTGTGTTCTTTCCACAAACCACATATGGAGCAACCACTAGAGTCATCGCATGTGTGTTCTTATACTAAAACCAACATGGATCCACAGTGGTCATTGCATGTGTGTTCTTTCCACAAACCACATATGGATCAACCACTAGTCATTCCATGTTTGTTCTTATACTAAAACCACAAACCAACACTAGAGTCATTGCATGTGTGTTCTTTTCCACAAACCACACATGGATCCACTAGACTCATTGCATGTTTGTTCTTTTCCACAAACAACTTATGGATCAACCAGTGGTCATTGCATGTGTGTTCTTTCCACAAACCACATGTGGACCCATTACAGTCATTGCATGTGTGTTATTTCCAGAAACCACACATGGATCAACCACTAGAGTCATTGCATATGTGTTATTTCCACAAACCACACATGGATCAGCCACTAGAGTCATTGCATGTGTGTTCTTATAGTAAAACCAACACTAGAGTCATTGCATGTGTGTTCTTTTCACAAACCACACATGGATCAACCACTAGAGTCATTGCATGTGTGTTATTTCCACAAACAAACATGGATCAACCACTAGAGTCATTGCATGTGTGTTCTTATAGTAAAACCAACATGGATCCACTAGTGGTCATTGCATGTGTGTTCTTTCGACAAACCACACATGGATCAACCACTAGAGTCGTTGCATGTGTGTTCTTTCCACAAACCACATATGGATCAACCAGAGTCACTGCATGTGTGTTATTTACACAAACCACACATGGATCAACCACTAGAGTCATTGCATGTTTCTTCTTATACTAAAACCACAAACCAGCACTAGAGTCATTAAATGTGTGTTCTTTTCCACAAACCACACATGGATCCACTAGTGGTCATTGCATGTGTGTTCTTTCCACAAACCACATATGGATCAACCAGAGTCATTGCATGTGTGTTCTTTCCACAAACCACACATGGATCAACCACTAGAGTCATTGCATGTTTGTTCTTATACTAAAACCACAAACCGGCACTAGAGTCATTGCGTGTGTGTTCTTTTCCACAAACCACACATGGATCCACCAGTGGTCATTGCATGTGTGTTCTTTCCACAAACCACATATGGATCAACCACTAGTCATTGCATGTGTGTTCTTTCCACACACCACACATGGATCAACCACTGGAGTCATTGCATGTTTGTTCTTATACTAAAACCACAAACCAGCACTAGAGTCATTGCATGTGTGTTCTTTTCCACAAACCACACATGGATCCACCACTAGAGTCATTGCATGTGTGTTCTTTCCACAAACCACATATGGATCAACTAGAGTCATTGCATGTGTGTTCTTTCCACAAACTACACATGTGGACCCACTAGAGTCATTGCATGTTTGTTCTTATACTAAAACCACAAACAGTACTAGAGTCATTGCATGTGTGTTCTTTTACACAAACCACACATGGATCCACCAGTGGTCATTGCATGTGTGTTCTTTCCACAAACCACATATGGATCAACCAGAGTCATTGCATATGTGTTCTTTCCACAAACCACACATGGATCAACCGCAAGAGTCATTGCATGTGTGTTCTTTTCCACAAACCACACATGGATCCACTAGTGGTCATTGCATGTGTGTTCTTTCCGCAAACCACATATGGATCTACCAGAGTCATTGCATGTGTGTTCTTTCCACAAACCACACATGGATCAACCACTAGAGTCATTGCATGTTTGTTCTTATACTAAAACCACAAACCAGCACTAGAGTCATTGCGTGTGTGTTCTTTGCCACAAACCACACATGGATCCACCAGTGGTCATTGCATGTGTGTTCTTTCCACAAACCACATATGGATCAACCACTAGTCATTGCATGTGTGTTCTTTCCACAAACCACACATGGATCAACCACTAGAGTCATTGCATGTTTGTTCTTATACTAAAACCACAAACCAGCACTAGAGTCATTGCATGTGTGTTCTTTTGCACAAACCACATATGGATCCACCACTAGAGTCATTGCATGTGTGTTCTTTCCACAAACCACATATGGATCAACCAGAGTCATTGCATGTTTGTTCTTTCCACAAACTACACATGTGGACCCACTAGAGTCATTGCATGTTTGTTCTTATTCTAAAACCACAAACCAGTACTAGAGTCATTGCATGTGTGTTCTTTTACACAAACCACACATGGATCCACCAGTGGTCATTGCATGTGTGTTCTTTCCACAAACCACATATGGATCAACCAGAGTCATTGCATGTGTGTTCTTTCCACAAACCACACATGGATCAACCACTAGAGTCTTTGCATGTTTGTTCTTATAGTAAAACCACAAACCAGCACTAGAGTCATTGCATGTGTGTTATTTTCCACAAACCACACATGGATCCACCAGTGGTCATTGCATGTGTGTTCTTTCCACAAACCACATATTGATCAACCACTAGTCATTGCATGTGTGTTCTTTCCACAAACCACACATGGATCAACCACTAGAGTCATTGCATGTTCGTTCTTATAGTAAAACCACAAACCAGCACTAGAGTCATTGCGTGTGTGTTCTTTGCCACAAACCACACATGGATCCACCAGTGGTCATTGCATGTGTGTTCTTTCCACAAACCACATATGGATCAACCACTAGTCATTGCATGTGTGTTCTTTCCACAAACCACACATGGATCAACCACTAGAGTCATTGCATGTTTGTTCTTATACTAAAACCACAAACCAGCACTAGAGTCATTGCATGTGTGTTCTTTTGCACAAACCACATATGGATCCACCACTAGAGTCATTGCATGTGTGTTCTTTCCACAAACCACATATGGATCAACCAGAGTCATTGCATGTTTGTTCTTTCCACAAACTACACATGTGGACCCACTAGAGTCATTGCATGTTTGTTCTTATTCTAAAACCACAAACCAGTACTAGAGTCATTGCATGTGTGTTCTTTTACACAAACCACACATGGATCCACCAGTGGTCATTGCATGTGTGTTCTTTCCACAAACCACATATGGATCAACCAGAGTCATTGCATGTGTGTTCTTTCCACAAACCACACATGGATCAACCACTAGAGTCTTTGCATGTTTGTTCTTATAGTAAAACCACAAACCAGCACTAGAGTCATTGCATGTGTGTTATTTTCCACAAACCACACATGGATCCACCAGTGGTCATTGCATGTGTGTTCTTTCCACAAACCACATATTGATCAACCACTAGTCATTGCATGTGTGTTCTTTCCACAAACCACACATGGATCAACCACTAGAGTCATTGCATGTTCGTTCTTATACTAAAACCACAAACCAGCACTAGAGTCATTGCATGTGTGTTATTTTCCACAAACCACACATGGATCCACATGTGGTCATTGCATGTGTGTTCTTTCCACAAACCACATATTGATCAACCACTAGTCATTGCATGTGTGTTCTTTCCACAAACCACACATGGATCAACCACTAGAGTCATTGCATGTTCGTTCTTATACTAAAACCACAAACCAGCACTAGAGTCATTGCATGTGTGTTCTTTTCCACAAACCACACATGGATCCACCACTAGAGTCATTCCATGTGTGTTCTTTCCACAAACCACACATGTGGACCCACTAGAGTCATTGCATGTTTGTTCTTATACTAAAACCACAAACCAGTACTAGAGTCATTGCATGTGTGTTCTTTTACACAAACCACACATGGATCCACCAGTGGTCATTGCATGTGTGTTCTTTCCACAAACCACATATGGATCAACCAGAGTCATTGCATGTGTGTTCTTTCCACAAACCACACATGGATCAACCAGAAGAGTCATTGCATGTTTGTTCTTATAGTAAAACCACAAGGCAGCACTAGAGTCATTGCATGTGTGTTTTTTCCACAAACCACATATGGATCCACCAGTGGTCATTGCATGTGTGTTCTTTCCACAAACCACATATGGATCAACCACTAGAGTCATCGCATGTGTGTTCTTATACTAAAACCAACATGGATCCACAGTGGTCATTGCATGTGTGTTCTTTCCACAAACCACACATGGATCAACCACTAGAGTCATTCCATGTTTGTTGTTATACTAAAACCACAAACCAGCACTAGAGTCATTGCATGTGTGTTCTTTTCCACAAACCACACATGGATCCACTAGACTCATTGCATGTTTGTTATTTTCCACAAACAACTTATGGATCCACCAGTGGTCATTGCATGTGTGTTCTTTCCACAAACCACATGTGGACCCATTACAGTCATTGCATGTGTGTTATTTCCAGAAACCACACATGGATCAACCACTAGAGTCATTGCATATGTGTTATTTCCACAAACCACACATGGATCAGCCACTAGAGTCATTGCATGTGTGTTCTTATAGAAAAACCAACACCAGAGTCTTTGCATGTGTGTTCTTTTCACAAACCACACATGGATCAACCACTAGAGTCATTGCATGTGTGTTATTTCCACAAACAAGCATGGATCAACCACTAGAGTCATTGCATGTGTGTTCTTATACTAAAACCAACATGGATCCACCAGTGGTCATTGCATGTGTGTTCTTTCGACAAACCACACATGGATCAACCACTAGAGTCATTGCATGTGTGTTCTTTCCACAAACCACATATGGATCAACCAGAGTCATTGCATGTGTGTTCTTTACACAAACCACACATGGATCAACCACTAGAGTCATTGCATGTTTGTTCTTATACTAAAACCACAAACCAGCACTAGAGTCATTAAATGTGTGTTCTTTTCCACAAACCACACATGGATCCACTAGTGGTCATTGCATGTGTGTTCTTTCCGCAAACCACATATGGATCAACTAGAGTCATTGCATGTGTGTTCTTTCCACAAACCACACATGGATCAACCACTAGAGTCATTGCATGTTGGTTCTTATACTAAAACCACAAACCAGCACTAGAGTCATTGCGTGTGTGTTCTTTTCCACAAACCACACATGGATCCACCAGTGGTCATTGCATGTGTGTTCTTTCCACAAACCACATATGGATCAACCACTAGTCATTGCATGTGTGTTCTTTCCACAAACCATACATGGATCAACCACTAGAGTCATTGCATGTTTGTTCTTATACTAAAACCACAAACCAGCACTAGAGTCATTACATGTGTGTTCTTTTCCACAAACCACACATGGATCCACCACTAGAGTCATTGCATGTGTGTTCTTTCCATAAACCACATATGGATCAACTAGAGTCATTGCATGTGTGTTCTTTCCACAAAATACACATGTGGACCCACTAGAGTCATTGCATGTTTGTTCTTATACTAAAACCACAAACCAGTACTAGAGTCATTGCATGTGTGTTGTTTTACACAAACCACACATGGATCCACCAGTGGTCATTGCATGTGTGTTCTTTCCACAAACCACATATGGATCAACTAGAGTCATTGCATGTGTGTTCTTTCCACAAACCACACATGGATCAACCACTAGAGTCTTTGCATGTTTGTTCTTATAGCAAAACCACAAACCAGCACTAGAGTCATTGCATGTGTGTTATTTTCCACAAACCACACATGGATCCACCAGTGGTCATTGCATGTGTGTTCTTTCCACAAACCACATATTGATCAACCACTAGTCATTGCATGTGTGTTCTTTCCACAAACCACACATGGATCAACCACTAGAGTCATTGCATGTTCGTTCTTATACTAAAACCACAAACCAGCACTAGAGTCATTGCATGTGTGTTATTTTCCACAAATCACACATGGATCCACCTGTGGTCATTGCATGTGTGTTCTTTCCACAAACCACACATGGATCAACCACTAGAGTCATTGCATGTTTGTTCTTATACTAAAACCACAAACCAGCACTAGAGTCATTGCATGTGTGTTCTTTTCCACAAACCACACATGGATCCACCACTAGAGTCATTGCATGTGTGTTCTTTCCACAAACCACACATGTGAACCCACTAGAGTCATTGCATGTTTGTTCTTATACTAAAACCACAAACCAGTACTAGAGTCATTGCATGTGTGTTCTTTTACACAAACCACACATGGATCCACCAGTGGTCATTGCATGTGTGTTCTTTCCGCAAACCACACATGGATCCACCAGTAGAGTCATTGCATGTGTGTTCTTTCAACAAACCACATATGGATCAACTAGAGTCATTGCATGTGTGTTCTTTCCACAAACTACACATGTGGACCCACTAGAGTCATTGCATGTTTGTTCTTATACTAAAACCACAAACCAGTACTAGAGTCATTGCATGTGTGTTCTTTTACACAAACCACACATGGATCCACCAGTGGTCATTGCATGTGTGTTCTTTCCACAAACCACATATGGATCAACCAAAGTCATTGCAAGTGTGTTCTTTCCACAAACCACACATGGATCAACCACTAGAGTCTTTGCATGTTTGTTCTTATAGTAAAACCACAAACCAGCACTAGAGTCATTGCATGTGTGTTATTTTCCACAAACCACACATGGATCCACCAGTGGTCATTGCATGTGTGTTCTTTCCACAAACCACATATTGATCAACCACTAGTCATTGCATGTGTGTTCTTTCCACAAACCACATATGGATCAACCACTAGAGTCATTGCATGTTCGTTCTTATACTAAAACCACAAACCAGCACTAGAGTCATTGCATGTGTGTTATTTTCCACAAACCACACATGGATCCACCTGTGGTCATTGCATGTGTGTTCTTTCCACAAACCACATATTGATCAACCACTAGTCATTGCATGTGTGTTCTTTCCACAAACCACACATGGATCAACCACTAGAGTCATTGCATGTTTGTTCTTATACTAAAACCACAAACCAGTACTAGAGTCATTGCATGTGTGTTCTTTTACACAAACCACACATGGATCCACCAGTGGTCATTGCATGTGTGTTCTTTCCACAAACCACATATGGATCAACCAGAGTCATTGCATGTGTGTTCTTTCCACAAACCACACATGGATCAACTAGAAGAGTCATTGCATGTTTGTTCTTATAGTAAAACCACAAGGCAGCACTAGAGTCATTGCATGTGTGTTTTTTCCACAAACCACATATGGATCCACCAGTGGTCATTGCATGTGTGTTCTTTCCACAAACCACATATGGATCAACCACTAGAGTCATCGCATGTGTGTTCTTATACTAAAACCAACATGGATCCACAGTGGTCATTGCATGTGTGTTCTTTCCACAAACCACACATGGATCAACCACTAGAGTCATTCCATGTTTGTTCTTATACTAAAACCACAAACCAGCACTAGAGTCATTGCATGTGTGTTCTTTTCCACAAACCACACATGGATCCACTAGACTCATTGCATGTTTGTTATTTTCCACAAACAACTTATGGATCCACCAGTGGTCATTGCATGTGTGTTCTTTCCACAAACCACATGTGGACCCATTACAGTCATTGCATGTGTGTTATTTCCAGAAACCACACATGGATCAACCACTAGAGTCATTGCATATGTGTTATTTCCACAAACCACACATGGATCAGCCACTAGAGTCATTGCATGTGTGTTCTTATAGTAAAACC
Source organism: Avena sativa (assembly GCA_916181665.1). NCBI lineage: Eukaryota > Viridiplantae > Streptophyta > Magnoliopsida > Poales > Poaceae > Avena > Avena sativa. The sequence continues at coordinate 464,233,724 of OV702287.1, forward strand.
AACACCAGAGTCTTTGCATGTGTGTTCTTTTCACAAACCACACATGGATCAACCACTAGAGTCATTGCATGTGTGTTATTTCCACAAACAAGCATGGATCAACCACTAGAGTCATTGCATGTGTGTTCTTATACTAAAACCAACATGGATCCACCAGTGGTCATTGCATGTGTGTTCTTTCGACAAACCACACATGGATCAACCACTAGAGTCGTTGCATGTGTGTTCTTTCCACAAACCACATATGGATCAACCAGAGTCATTGCATGTGTGTTCTTTACACAAACCACACATGGATCAACCACTAGAGTCATTGCATGTTTGTTCTTATACTAAAACCACAAACCAGCACTAGAGTCATTAAATGTGTGTTCTTTTCCACAAACCACACATGGATCCACTAGTGGTCATTGCATGTGTGTTCTTTCCGCAAACCACACATGGATCCACCAGTAGAGTCATTGCATGTGTGTTCTTTCCACAAACCACATATGGATCAACTAGACTCATTGCATGTGTGTTCTTTCCACAAACTACACATGTGGACCCACTAGAGTCATTGCATGTTTGTTCTTATACTAAAACCACAAACCAGTACTAGAGTCATTGCATGTGTGTTCTTTTACACAAACCACACATGGATCCACCAGTGGTCATTGCATGTGTGTTCTTTCCACAAACCACATATGGATCAACCAAAGTCATTGCAAGTGTGTTCTTTCCACAAACCACACATGGATCAACCACTAGAGTCTTTGCATGTTTGTTCTTATAGTAAAACCACAAACCAGCACTAGAGTCATTGCATGTGTGTTATTTTCCACAAACCACACATGGATCCACCAGTGGTCATTGCATGTGTGTTCTTTCCACAAACCACATATTGATCAACCACTAGTCATTGCATGTGTGTTCTTTCCACAAACAACATAAGGATCAACCACTAGAGTCATTGCATGTTCGTTCTTATACTAAAACCACAAACCAGCACTAGAGTCATTGCATGTGTGTTATTTTCCACAAACCACACATGGATCCACCTGTGGTCATTGCATGTGTGTTCTTTCCACAAACCACATATTGATCAACCACTAGTCATTGCATGTGTGTTCTTTCCACAAACCACACATGGATCAACCACTAGAGTCATTGCATGTTTGTTCTTATACTAAAACCACAAACCAGTACTAGAGTCATTGCATGTGTGTTCTTTTACACAAACCACACATGGATCCACCAGTGGTCATTGCATGTGTGTTCTTTCCACAAACCACATATGGATCAACCAGAGTCATTGCATGTGTGTTCTTTCCACAAACCACACATGGATCAACCAGAAGAGTCATTGCATGTTTGTTCTTATAGTAAAACCACAAGGCAGCACTAGAGTCATTGCATGTGTGTTTTTTCCACAAACCACATATGGATCCACCAGTGGTCATTGCATGTGTGTTCTTTCCACAAACCACATATGGATCAACCACTAGAGTCATCGCATGTGTGTTCTTATACTAAAACCAACATGGATCCACAGTGGTCATTGCATGTGTGTTCTTTCCACAACCCACACATGGATCAACCACTAGAGTCATTCCATGTTTGTTCTTATACTAAAACCACAAACCAGCACTAGAGTCATTGCATGTGTGTTCTTTTCCACAAACCACACATGGATCCACTAGACTTATTGCATGTTTGTTATTTTCCACAAACAACTTATGGATCCACCAGTGGTCATTGCATGTGTGTTCTTTCCACAAACCACATGTGGACCCATTACAGTCATTGCATGTGTGTTATTTCCAGAAACCACACATGGATCAACCACTAGAGTCATTGCATATGTGTTATTTCCACAAACCTCACATGGATCAGCCACTAGAGTCATTGCATGTGTGTTCTTATAGTAAAACCAACACCAGAGTCTTTGCATGTGTGTTCTTTTCACAAACCACACATGGATCAACCACTAGAGTCATTGCATGTGTGTTATTTCCACAAACAAGCATGGATCAACCACTAGAGTCATTGCATGTGTGTTCTTATACTAAAACCAACATGGATCCACCAGTGTTCATTGCATGTGTGTTCTTTCGACAAACCACACATGGATCAACCACTAGAGTCGTTGCATGTGTGTTCTTTCCACAAACCACATATGGATCAACCAGAGTCATTGCATGTGTGTTCTTTACACAAACCACACATGGATCAACCACTAGAGTCATTGCATGTTTGTTCTTATACTAAAACCACAAACCAGCACTAGAGTCATTAAATGTGTGTTCTTTTCCACAAACCACACATGGATCCACTAGTGGTCATTGCATGTGTGTTCTTTCCGCAAACCACACATGGATCCACCAGTAGAGTCATTGCATGTGTGTTCTTTCCACAAACCACATATGGATCAACTAGACTCATTGCATGTGTGTTCTTTCCACAAACTACACATGTGGACCCACTAGAGTCATTGCATGTTTGTTCTTATACTAAAACCACAAACCAGTACTAGAGTCATTGCATGTGTGTTCTTTTACACAAACCACACATGGATCCACCAGTGGTCATTGCATGTGTGTTCTTTCCACAAACCACATATGGATCAACCAAAGTCATTGCAAGTGTGTTCTTTCCACAAACCACACATGGATCAACCACTAGAGTCTTTGCATGTTTGTTCTTATAGTAAAACCACAAACCAGCACTAGAGTCATTGCATGTGTGTTATTTTCCACAAACCACACATGGATCCACCAGTGGTCATTGCATGTGTGTTCTTTCCACAAACCACATATTGATCAACCACTAGTCATTGCATGTGTGTTCTTTCCACAAACAACATATGGATCAACCACTAGAGTCATTGCATGTTCGTTCTTATACTAAAACCACAAACCAGCACTAGAGTCATTGCATGTGTGTTATTTTCCACAAACCACACATGGATCCACCTGTGGTCATTGCATGTGTGTTCTTTCCACAAACCACATATTGATCAACCACTAGTCATTGCATGTGTGTTCTTTCCACAAACCACACATGGATCAACCACTAGAGTCATTGCATGTTTGTTCTTATACTAAAACCACAAACCAGTACTAGAGTCATTGCATGTGTGTTCTTTTACACAAACCACACATGGATCCACCAGTGGTCATTGCATGTGTGTTCTTTCCACAAACCACATATGGATCAACCAGAGTCATTGCATGTGTGTTCTTTCCACAAACCACACATGGATCAACCAGAAGAGTCATTGCATGTTTGTTCTTATAGTAAAACCACAAGGCAGCACTAGAGTCATTGCATGTGTGTTTTTTCCACAAACCACATATGGATCCACCAGTGGTCATTGCATGTGTGTTCTTTCCACAAACCACATATGGATCAACCACTAGAGTCATCGCATGTGTGTTCTTATACTAAAACCAACATGGATCCACAGTGGTCATTGCATGTGTGTTCTTTCCACAACCCACACATGGATCAACCACTAGAGTCATTCCATGTTTGTTCTTATACTAAAACCACAAACCAGCACTAGAGTCATTGCATGTGTGTTCTTTTCCACAAACCACACATGGATCCACTAGACTCATTGCATGTTTGTTATTTTCCACAAACAACTTATGGATCCACCAGTGGTCATTGCATGTGTGTTCTTTCCACAAACCACATGTGGACCCATTACAGTCATTGCATGTGTGTTATTTCCAGAAACCACACATGGATCAACCACTAGAGTCATTGCATATGTGTTATTTCCACAAACCTCACATGGATCAGCCACTAGAGTCATTGCATGTGTGTTCTTATAGTAAAACCAACACCAGAGTCTTTGCATGTGTGTTCTTTTCACAAACCACACATGGATCAACCACTAGAGTCATTGCATGTGTGTTATTTCCACAAACAAGCATGGATCAACCACTAGAGTCATTGCATGTGTGTTCTTATACTAAAACCAACATGGATCCACCAGTGTTCATTGCATGTGTGTTCTTTCGACAAACCACACATGGATCAACCACTAGAGTCGTTGCATGTGTGTTCTTTCCACAAACCACATATGGATCAACCAGAGTCATTGCATGTGTGTTCTTTACACAAACCACACATGGATCAACCACTAGAGTCATTGCATGTTTGTTCTTATACTAAAACCACAAACCAGCACTAGAGTCATTAAATGTGTGTTCTTTTCCACAAACCACACATGGATCCACTAGTGGTCATTGCATGTGTGTTCTTTCCGCAAACCACACATGGATCCACCAGTAGAGTCATTGCATGTGTGTTCTTTCCACAAACCACATATGGATCAACTAGAGTCATTGCATGTGTGTTCTTTCCACAAACTACACATGTGGACCCACTAGAGTCATTGCATGTTTGTTCTTATACTAAAACCACAAACCAGTACTAGAGTCATTGCATGTGTGTTCTTTTACACAAACCACACATGGATCCACCAGTGGTCATTGCATGTGTGTTCTTTCCACAAACCACATATGGATCAACCAAAGTCATTGCAAGTGTGTTCTTTCCACAAACCACACATGGATCAACCACTAGAGTCTTTGCATGTTTGTTCTTATAGTAAAACCACAAACCAGCACTAGAGTCATTGCATGTGTGTTATTTTCCACAAACCACACATGGATCCACCAGTGGTCATTGCATGTGTGTTCTTTCCACAAACCACATATTGATCAACCACTAGTCATTGCATGTGTGTTCTTTCCACAAACCACATATGGATCAACCACTAGAGTCATTGCATGTTCGTTCTTATACTAAAACCACAAACCAGCACTAGAGTCATTGCATGTGTGTTATTTTCCACAAACCACACATGGATCCACCTGTGGTCATTGCATGTGTGTTCTTTCCACAAACCACATATTGATCAACCACTAGTCATTGCATGTGTGTTCTTTCCACAAACCACACATGGATCAACCACTAGAGTCATTGCATGTTCGTTGTTATACTAAAACCACAAACCAGCACTAGAGTCATTGCATGTGTGTTCTTTTCCACAAACCACACATGGATCCACCACTAGAGTCATTGCATGTGTGTTCTTTCCACAAACCACACATGTGGACCCACTAGAGTCATTGCATGTTTGTTCTTATACTAAAACCACAAACCAGTACTAGAGTCATTGCATGTGTGTTCTTTTACACAAACCACACATGGATCCACCAGTGGTCATTGCATGTGTGTTCTTTCCACAAACCACATATGGATCAACCAGAGTCATTGCATGTGTGTTATTTCCACAAACCACACATGGATCAACCAGAAGAGTCATTGCATGTTTGTTCTTATACTAAAACCACAAGCCAGCACTAGAGTCATTGCATGTGTGTTTTTTCTACAAACCACATATGGATCCACCAGTGGTCATTGCATGTGTGTTCTTTCCACAAACCACATATGGAGCAACCACTAGAGTCATCGCATGTGTGTTCTTTCCACAAACCACACATGGATCAACCACTAGAGTCCTTGCATGTTCGTTCTTATACTAAAACCACAATCCAGCACTAGAGTCATTGCATGTGTCTTCTTTTCCACAAACCACACATGGATCCACCACTAGAGTCATTGCATGTGTGTTCTTTCCACAAACCACACATGTGGACCCACTAGAGTCATTGCATGTTTGTTCTTAAACTAAAACCACAAACCAGTACTAGAGTCATTGCATGTGTGTTCTTTTACACAAACCACACATGGATCCACCAGTGGCATTGCATGTGTGTTCTTTCCACAAACCACATATGGATCAACCAGAGTCATTGCATGTGTGTTCTTTCCACAAACCACACATGGATCAACCACAAGAGTCATTGCATGTTTGTTCTTATACTAAAACCACAAGCCAGCACTAGAGTCATTGCATGTGTTTTTTTTCCACAAACCACATATGGATCCACCAGTGGTCATTGCATGTGTGTTCTTTCCACAAACCACATATGGATCAACCACTAGAGTCATCGCATGTGTGTTCTTATACTAAAACCAACATGGATCCACAGTGGTCATTGCATGTGTGTTCTTTCCACAAACCACACATGGATCAACCACTAGAGTCATTCCATGTTTGTTCTTATACTAAAACCACAAACCAGCACTAGAGTCATTGCATGTGTGTTCTTTTCCACAAACCACACATGGATCCACTAGACTCATTGCATGTTTGTTATTTTCCACAAACAACTTATGGATCCACCAGTGGTCATTGCATGTGTGTTCTTTCCACAAACCACATGTGGACCCATTACAGTCATTGCATGTGTGTTATTTCCAGAAACCACACATGGATCAACCACTAGAGTCATTGCATATGTGTTATTTCCACAAACCTCACATGGATCAACCACTAGAGTCATTGCATGTGTGTTCTTATACTAAAACCAACATGGATCCACCAGTGGTCATTGCATGTGTGTTCTTTCCACAAACCACACATGGATCAACCACTAGAGTCATTGCATGTGTGTTCTTATACTAAAACCAACACTAGAGTCATTGCATGTGTGTTCATTCCACCAACCACACATGTATCAACCACTAGAGTCATTGCATATGTGTTATTTCCACAAACCACACATGGATCAGCCACCAGAGTCATTGCATGTGTGTTCTTATAGTAAAACCAACACCAGAGTCTTTGCATGTGTGTTCTTTTCACAAACCACACATGGATCAACCACTAGAGTCATTGCATGTGTGTTATTTCCACAAACAAGCATGGATCAACCACTAGAGTCATTGCATGTGTGTTCTTATACTAAAACCAACATGGATACACCAGTGGTCATTGCATGTGTGTTCTTTCGACAAACCACACATGGATCAACCACTAGAGTCGTTGCATGTGTGTTCTTTCCACAAACCACATATGGATCAACCAGAGTCATTGCATGTGTGTTCTTTACACAAACCACACATGGATCAACCACTAGAGTCATTGCATGTTTGTTCTTATACTAAAACCACAAACCAGCACTAGAGTCATTAAATGTGTGTTCTTTTCCACAAACCACACATGGATCCACTAGTGGTCATTGCATGTGTGTTCTTTCCGCAAACCACACATGGATCCACCACTAGAGTCATTGCATGTGTGTTCTTTTCACAAACCACATATGGATCAACTAGAGTCATTGCATGTGTGTTCTTTCCACAAACTACACATGTGGACCCACTAGAGTCATTGCATGTTTGTTCTTATACTAAAACCACAAACCAGTACTAGAGTCATTGCATGTGTGTTCTTTTACACAAACCACACATGGATCCACCAGTGGTCATTGCATGTGTGTTCTTTCCACAAACCACATATGGATCAACCAGAGTCATTGCATGTGTGTTCTTTCCACAAACCACACATGGATCAACCACTAGAGTCTTTGCATGTTTGTTCTTATAGTAAAACCACAAACCAACACTATAGTCATTGCATGTGTGTTATTTTCCACAAACCACACATGGATCCACCAGTGGTCATTGCATGTGTGTTCTTTCCACAAACCACATATTGATCAACCACTAGTCATTGCATGTGTGCTCTTTCCACAAACCACATATGCATCAACCAGAGTCATTGCATGTGTGTTCTTTCCACAAACCACACATGGATCAACCACAAGAGTCATTGCATGTTTGTTCTTATACTAAAACCACAAGCCAGCACTAGAGTCATTGCATGTGTGTTTTTTCCACAAACCACATATGGATCCACCGGTGGTCATTGCATGTGTGTTCTTTCCACAAACCACATATGGAGCAACCACTAGAGTCATCGCATGTGTGTTCTTTCCACAAACCACACATGGATCAACCACTAGAGTCATTGCATGTTCGTTCTTATACTAAAACCGCAAACCAGCACTAGAGTCATTGCATGTGTCTTCTTTTCCACAAACCACACATGGATCCACCACTAGAGTCATTGCATGTGTGTTCTTTCCACAAACCACACATGTGGACCCACTAGAGTCATTGCATGTTTGTTCTTATACTAAAACCACAAACCAGTACTAGAGTCATTGCATGTGTGTTCTTTTACACAAACCAAACATTGGTTCCACCAGTGGTCATTGCATGTGTGTTCTTTCCACAAACCACATATGGATCAACCAGAGTCATTGCATGTGTGTTCTTTCCACAAACCACACATGGATCAACCACAAGAGTCATTGCATGTTTTTTCTTATACTAAAACCAGAAGCCAACACTAGAGTCATTGCATGTGTGTTTTTTCCACAAACCACATATGGATCCACCAGTGGTCATTGCATGTGTGTTCTTTCCACAAACCACATATGGATCAACCACTAGAGTCATCGCATGTGTGTTCTTATACTAAAACCAACATGGATCCACAGTGGTCATTGCATGTGTGTTCTTTCCACAAACCACACATGAATCAACCACTAGAGTCATTCCATGTTTGTTCTTATACTAAAACCACAAACCAGCACTAGAGTCATTGCATGTGTGTTCTTTTCCACAAACCACACATGGGTCCACTAGACTCATTGCATGTTTGTTATTTTCCACAAACAACTTATGGATCAACCAGTGGTCATTCCATGTGTGTTCTTTCCACAAACCACATGTGGACCCATTACAGTCATTGCATGTGTGTTATTTCCAGAAACCACACATGGATCAACCACTAGAGTCATTGCATATGTGTTATTTCCACAAACCACACATGGATCAGCCACTAGAGTCATTGCATGTGTGTTCTTATAGTAAAACCAACACTAGAGTCTTTGCATGTGTGTTCTTTTCACAAACCACACATGGATCAACCACTAGAGTCATTGCATGTGTGTTATTTCCACAAACAAGCATGGATCAACCACTAGAGTCATTGCATGTGTGTTCTTATACTAAAACCAACATGGATCCACCAGTGGTCATTGCATGTGTGTTCTTTCGACAAACCACACATGGATCAACCACTAGAGTCGTTGCATGTGTGTTCTTTCCACAAACCACATATGGATCAACCAGAGTCATTGCATGTGTGTTCTTTACACAAACCACACATGGATCAACCACTAGAGTCATTGCATGTTTGTTCTTATACTAAAACCACAAACCAGCACTAGAGTCATTAAATGTGTGTTCTTTTCCACAAACCACACATGGATCCACTAGTGGTCATTGCATGTGTGTTCTTTCCGCAAACCACATATGGATCAACCAGAGTCATTGCATGTGTGTTCTTTCCACAAACCACACATGGATCAACCACTAGAGTCATTGCATGTTGGTTCTTATACTAAAACCACAAACCAGCACTAGAGTCATTGCGTGTGTGTTCTTTTCCACAAACCACACATGGATCCACCAGTGGTCATTGCATGTGTGTTCTTTCCACAAACCACATATGGATCAACCACTAGTCATTGCATGTGTGTTCTTTCCACAAACCATACATGGATCAACCACTAGAGTCATTGCATGTTTGTTCTTATACTAAAACCACAAACCAGCACTAGAGTCATTACATGTGTGTTCTTTTCCACAAACCACACATGGATCCACCACTAGAGTCATTGCATGTGTGTTCTTTCCATAAACCACATATGGATCAACTAGAGTCATTGCATGTGTGTTCTTTCCACAAAATACACATGTGGACCCACTAGAGTCATTGCATGTTTGTTCTTATACTAAAACCACAAACCAGTACTAGAGTCATTGCATGTGTGTTGTTTTACACAAACCACACATGGATCCACCAGTGGTCATTGCATGTGTGTTCTTTCCACAAACCACATATGGATCAACTAGAGTCATTGCATGTGTGTTCTTTCCACAAACCACACATGGATCAACCACTAGAGTCTTTGCATGTTTGTTCTTATAGCAAAACCACAAACCAGCACTAGAGTCATTGCATGTGTGTTATTTTCCACAAACCACACATGGATCCACCAGTGGTCATTGCATGTGTGTTCTTTCCACAAACCACATATTGATCAACCACTAGTCATTGCATGTGTGTTCTTTCCACAAACCACACATGGATCAACCACTAGAGTCATTGCATGTTCGTTCTTATACTAAAACCACAAACCAGCACTAGAGTCATTGCATGTGTGTTATTTTCCACAAATCACACATGGATCCACCTGTGGTCATTGCATGTGTGTTCTTTCCACAAACCACACATGGATCAACCACTAGAGTCATTGCATGTTTGTTCTTATACTAAAACCACAAACCAGCACTAGAGTCATTGCATGTGTGTTCTTTTCCACAAACCACACATGGATCCACCACTAGAGTCATTGCATGTGTGTTCTTTCCACAAATCACACATGTGAACCCACTAGAGTCATTGCATGTTTGTTCTTATACTAAAACCACAAACCAGTACTAGAGTCATTGCATGTGTGTTCTTTTACACAAACCACACATGGATCCACCAGTGGTCATTGCATGTGTGTTCTTTCCACAAACCACATATGGGTCAACCAGAGTCATTGCATGTGTGTTCTTTCCACAAACCACACATGGATCAACCAGAAGAGTCATTGCATGTTTGTTCTTATACTAAAACCACAAGCCAGCACTAGAGTCATTGCATGTGTGTTTTTTCCACAAACCACATATGGATCCACCAGTGGTCATTGCATGTGTGTTCTTTCCACAAACCACATATGGAGCAACCACTAGAGTCATCGCATGTGTGTTCTTATACTAAAACCAACATGGATCCACAGTGGTCATTGCATGTGTGTTCTTTCCACAAACCACATATGGATCAACCACTAGTCATTCCATGTTTGTTCTTATACTAAAACCACAAACCAACACTAGAGTCATTGCATGTGTGTTCTTTTCCACAAACCACACATGGATCCACTAGACTCATTGCATGTTTGTTCTTTTCCACAAACAACTTATGGATCAACCAGTGGTCATTGCATGTGTGTTCTCTCCACAAACCACATGTGGACCCATTACAGTCATTGCATGTGTGTTATTTCCAGAAACCACACATGGATCAACCACTAGAGTCATTGCATATGTGTTATTTCCACAAACCACACATGGATCAGCCACTAGAGTCATTGCATGTGTGTTCTTATAGTAAAACCAACACTAGAGTCATTGCATGTGTGTTCTTTTCACAAACCACACATGGATCAACCACTAGAGTCATTGCATGTGTGTTATTTCCACAAACAAACATGGATCAACCACTAGAGTCATTGCATGTGTGTTCTTATAGTAAAACCAACATGGATCCACTAGTGGTCATTGCATGTGTGTTCTTTCGACAAACCACACATGGATCAACCACTAGAGTCGTTGCATGTGTGTTCTTTCCACAAACCACATATGGATCAACCAGAGTCACTGCATGTGTGTTATTTACACAAACCACACATGGATCAACCACTAGAGTCATTGCATGTTTGTTCTTATACTAAAACCACAAACCAGCACTAGAGTCATTAAATGTGTGTTCTTTTCCACAAACCACACATGGATCCACTAGTGGTCATTGCATGTGTGTTCTTTCCGCAAACCACATATGGATCAACCAGAGTCATTGCATGTGTGTTCTTTCCACAAACCACACATGGATCAACCACTAGAGTCATTGCATGTTTGTTCTTATACTAAAACCACAAACCAGCACTAGAGTCATTGCGTGTGTGTTATTTTCAACAAACCACACATGGATCCACCAGTGGTCATTGCATGTGTGTTCTTTCCACAAACCACATATGGATCAACCACTAGTCATTGCATGTGTGTTCTTTCCACACACCACACATGGATCAACCACTAGAGTCATTGCATGTTTGTTCTTATACTAAAACCACAAACCAGCACTAGAGTCATTGCATGTGTGTTCTTTTCCACAAACCACACATGGATCCACCACTAGAGTCATTGCATGTGTGTTCTTTCCACAAACCACATATGGATCAACTAGAGTCATTGCATGTGTGTTCTTTCCACAAACTACACATGTGGACCCACTAGAGTCATTGCATGTTTGTTCTTATACTAAAACCACAAACAGTACTAGAGTCATTGCATGTGTGTTCTTTTACACAAACCACACATGGATCCACCAGTGGTCATTGCATGTGTGTTCTTTCCACAAACCACATATGGATCAACCAGAGTCATTGCATATGTGTTCTTTCCACAAACCACACATGGATCAACCGCAAGAGTCATTGCATGTGTGTTCTTTTCCACAAACCACACATGGATCCACTAGTGGTCATTGCATGTGTGTTCTTTCCGCAAACCACATATGGATCTACCAGAGTCATTGCATGTGTGTTCTTTCCACAAACCACACATGGATCAACCACTAGAGTCATTGCATGTTTGTTCTTATACTAAAACCACAAACCAGCACTAGAGTCATTGCGTGTGTGTTCTTTGCCAAAAACCACACATGGATCCACCAGTGGTCATTGCATGTGTGTTCTTTCCACAAACCACATATGGATCAACCACTAGTCATTGCATGTGTGTTCTTTCCACAAACCACACATGGATCAACCACTAGAGTCATTGCATGTTTGTTCTTATACTAAAACCACAAACCAGCACTAGAGTCATTGCATGTGTGTTCTTTTGCACAAACCACATATGGATCCACCACTAGAGTCATTGCATGTGTGTTCTTTCCACAAACCACATATGGATCAACCAGAGTCATTGCATGTTTGTTCTTTCCACAAACTACACATGTGGACCCACTAGAGTCATTGCATGTTTGTTCTTATTCTAAAACCACAAACCAGTACTAGAGTCATTGCATGTGTGTTCTTTTACACAAACCACACATGGATCCACCAGTGGTCATTGCATGTGTGTTCTTTCCACAAACCACATATGGATCAACCAGAGTCATTGCATGTGTGTTCTTTCCACAAACCACACATGGATCAACCACTAGAGTCTTTGCATGTTTGTTCTTATAGTAAAACCACAAACCAGCACTAGAGTCATTGCATGTGTGTTATTTTCCACAAACCACACATGGATCCACCAGTGGTCATTGCATGTGTGTTCTTTCCACAAACCACATATTGATCAACCACTAGTCATTGCATGTGTGTTCTTTCCACAAACCACACATGGATCAACCACTAGAGTCATTGCATGTTCGTTCTTATACTAAAACCACAAACCAGCACTAGAGTCATTGCATGTGTGTTATTTTCCACAAACCACACATGGATCCACATGTGGTCATTGCATGTGTGTTCTTTCCACAAACCACATATTGATCAACCACTAGTCATTGCATGTGTGTTCTTTCCACAAACCACACATGGATCAACCACTAGAGTCATTGCATGTTCGTTCTTATACTAAAACCACAAACCAGCACTAGAGTCATTGCATGTGTGTTCTTTTCCACAAACCACACATGGATCCACCACTAGAGTCATTGCATGTGTGTTCTTTCCACAAACCACACATGTGGACCCACTAGAGTCATTGCATGTTTGTTCTTATACTAAAACCACAAACCAGTACTAGAGTCATTGCATGTGTGTTCTTTTACACAAACCACACATGGATCCACCAGTGGTCATTGCATGTGTGTTCTTTCCACAAACCACATATGGATCAACCAGAGTCATTGCATGTGTGTTCTTTCCACAAACCACACATGGATCAACGAGAAGAGTCATTGCATGTTTGTTCTTATAGTAAAACCACAAGGCAGCACTAGAGTCATTGCATGTGTGTTTTTTCCACAAACCACATATGGATCCACCAGTGGTCATTGCATGTGTGTTCTTTCCACAAACCACATATGGATCAACCACTAGAGTCATCGCATGTGTGTTCTTATACTAAAACCAACATGGATCCACAGTGGTCATTGCATGTGTGTTCTTTCCACAAACCACACATGGATCAACCACTAGAGTCATTCCATGTTTGTTCTTATACTAAAACCACAAACCAGCACTAGAGTCATTGCATGTGTGTTCTTTTCCACAAACCACACATGGATCCACTAGACTCATTGCATGTTTGTTCTTTTCCACAAACAACTTATGGATCAACCAGTGGTCATTGCATGTGAGTTCTTTCCACAAACCACATGTGGACCCATTACAGTCATGGCATGTGTGTTATTTCCAGAAACCACACATGGATCAACCACTAGAGTCATTGCATATGTGTTATTTCCACAAACCACACATGGATCAGCCACTAGAGTCATTGCATGTGTGTTCTTATAGTAAAACCAACACTAGAGTCATTGCATGTGTGTTCTTTTCACAAACCACACATGGATCAACCACTAGAGTCATTGCATGTGTGTTATTTCCACAAACAAACATGGATCAACCACTAGAGTCATTGCATGTGTGTTATTATAGTAAAACCAACATGGATCCACTAGTGGTCATTGCATGTGTGTTCTTTCGACAAACCACACATGGATCAACCACTAGAGTCGTTGCATGTGTGTTCTTTCCACAAACCACATATGGATCAACCAGAGTCATTGCATGTTTGTTCTTTCCACAAACTACACATGTGGACCCACTAGAGTCATTGCATGTTTGTTCTTATTCTAAAACCACAAACCAGTACTAGAGTCATTGCATGTGTGTTCTTTTACACAAACCACACATGGATCCACCAGTGGTCATTGCATGTGTGTTCTTTCCACAAACCACATATGGATCAACCAGAGTCATTGCATGTGTGTTCTTTCCACAAACCACACATGGATCAACCACTAGAGTCTTTGCATGTTTGTTCTTATAGTAAAACCACAAACCAGCACTAGAGTCATTGCATGTGTGTTATTTTCCACAAACCACACATGGATCCACCAGTGGTCATTGCATGTGTGTTCTTTCCACAAACCACATATTGATCAACCACTAGTCATTGCATGTGTGTTCTTTCCACAAACCACACATGGATCAACCACTAGAGTCATTGCATGTTCGTTCTTATACTAAAACCACAAACCAGCACTAGAGTCATTGCATGTGTGTTATTTTCCACAAACCACACATGGATCCACATGTGGTCATTGCATGTGTGTTCTTTCCACAAACCACATATTGATCAACCACTAGTCATTGCATGTGTGTTCTTTCCACAAACCACACATGGATCAACCACTAGAGTCATTGCATGTTCGTTCTTATACTAAAACCACAAACCAGCACTAGAGTCATTGCATGTGTGTTCTTTTCCACAAACCACACATGGATCCACCACTAGAGTCATTGCATGTGTGTTCTTTCCACAAACCACACATGTGGACCCACTAGAGTCATTGCATGTTTGTTCTTATACTAAAACCACAAACCAGTACTAGAGTCATTGCATGTGTGTTCTTTTACACAAACCACACATGGATCCACCAGTGGTCATTGCATGTGTGTTCTTTCCACAAACCACATATGGATCAACCAGAGTCATTGCATGTGTGTTCTTTCCACAAACCACACATGGATCAACGAGAAGAGTCATTGCATGTTTGTTCTTATAGTAAAACCACAAGGCAGCACTAGAGTCATTGCATGTGTGTTTTTTCCACAAACCACATATGGATCCACCAGTGGTCATTGCATGTGTGTTCTTTCCACAAACCACATATGGATCAACCACTAGAGTCATCGCATGTGTGTTCTTATACTAAAACCAACATGGATCCACAGTGGTCATTGCATGTGTGTTCTTTCCACAAACCACACATGGATCAACCACTAGAGTCATTCCATGTTTGTTCTTATACTAAAACCACAAACCAGCACTAGAGTCATTGCATGTGTGTTCTTTTCCATAAACCACACATGGATCCACTAGACTCATTGCATGTTTGTTCTTTTCCACAAACAACTTATGGATCAACCAGTGGTCATTGCATGTGTGTTCTTTCCACAAACCACATGTGGACCCATTACAGTCATGGCATGTGTGTTATTTCCAGAAACCACACATGGATCAACCACTAGAGTCATTGCATATGTGTTATTTCCACAAACCACACATGGATCAGCCACTAGAGTCATTGCATGTGTGTTCTTTCCACAAACTACACATGTGGACCCACTAGAGTCATTGCATGTTTGTTCTTATTCTAAAACCACAAACCAGTACTAGAGTCATTGCATGTGTGTTCTTTTACACAAACCACACATGGATCCACCAGTGGTCATTGCATGTGTGTTCTTTCCACAAACCACATATGGATCAACCAGAGTCATTGCATGTGTGTTCTTTCCACAAACCACACATGGATCAACCACTAGAGTCTTTGCATGTTTGTTCTTATAGTAAAACCACAAACCAGCACTAGAGTCATTGCATGTGTGTTATTTTCCACAAACCACACATGGATCCACCAGTGGTCATTGCATGTGTGTTCTTTCCACAAACCACATATTGATCAACCACTAGTCATTGCATGTGTGTTCTTTCCACAAACCACACATGGATCAACCACTAGAGTCATTGCATGTTCGTTCTTATACTAAAACCACAAACCAGCACTAGAGTCATTGCATGTGTGTTATTTTCCACAAACCACACATGGATCCACATGTGGTCATTGCATGTGTGTTCTTTCCACAAACCACATATTGATCAACCACTAGTCATTGCATGTGTGTTCTTTCCACAAACCACACATGGATCAACCACTAGAGTCATTGCATGTTCGTTCTTATACTAAAACCACAAACCAGCACTAGAGTCATTGCATGTGTGTTCTTTTCCACAAACCACACATGGATCCACCACTAGAGTCATTGCATGTGTGTTCTTTCCACAAACCACACATGTGGACCCACTAGAGTCATTGCATGTTTGTTCTTATACTAAAACCACAAACCAGTACTAGAGTCATTGCATGTGTGTTCTTTTACACAAACCACACATGGATCCACCAGTGGTCATTGCATGTGTGTTCTTTCCACAAACCACATATGGATCAACCAGAGTCATTGCATGTGTGTTCTTTCCACAAACCACACATGGATCAACGAGAAGAGTCATTGCATGTTTGTTCTTATAGTAAAACCACAAGGCAGCACTAGAGTCATTGCATGTGTGTTTTTTCCACAAACCACATATGGATCCACCAGTGGTCATTGCATGTGTGTTCTTTCCACAAACCACATATGGATCAACCACTAGAGTCATCGCATGTGTGTTCTTATACTAAAACCAACATGGATCCACAGTGGTCATTGCATGTGTGTTCTTTCCACAAACCACACATGGATCAACCACTAGAGTCATTCCATGTTTGTTCTTATACTAAAACCACAAACCAGCACTAGAGTCATTGCATGTGTGTTCTTTTCCACAAACCACACATGGATCCACCACTAGAGTCATTGCATGTGTGTTCTTTCCACAAACCACATATAGATCAACCAGAGTCATTGCATGTGTGTTCTTTCCACAAACCACACATGTGGACCCACCAGAGTCATTGCATGTTTTTTCTTATACTAAAACCACAAACCAGTACTAGAGTCATTGCATGTGTGTTCTTTTACACAAACCACACATGGATCCACCAGTGGTCATTGCATGTGTGTTCTTTCCACAAACCACATATGGATCAACCAGAGTCATTGCATGTGTGTTCTTTCCACAAACCACACATGGATCAACGAGAAGAGTCATTGCATGTTTGTTCTTATAGTAAAACCACAAGGCAGCACTAGAGTCATTGCATGTGTGTTTTTTCCACAAACCACATATGGATCCACCAGTGGTCATTGCATGTGTGTTCTTTCCACAAACCACATATGGATCAACCACTAGAGTCATCGCATGTGTGTTCTTATACTAAAACCAACATGGATCCACAGTGGTCATTGCATGTGTGTTCTTTCCACAAACCACACATGGATCAACCACTAGAGTCATTCCATGTTTGTTCTTATACTAAAACCACAAACCAGCACTAGAGTCATTGCATGTGTGTTCTTTTCCACAAACCACACATGGATCCACTAGACTCATTGCATGTTTGTTCTTTTCCACAAACAACTTATGGATCAACCAGTGGTCATTGCATGTGTGTTCTTTCCACAAACCACATGTGGACCCATTACAGTCATGGCATGTGTGTTATTTCCAGAAACCACACATGGATCAACCACTAGAGTCATTGCATATGTGTTATTTCCACAAACCACACATGGATCAGCCACTAGAGTCATTGCATGTGTGTTCTTATAGTAAAACCAACACTAGAGTCATTGCATGTGTGTTCTTTTCACAAACCACACATGGATCAACCACTAGAGTCATTGCATGTGTGTTATTTCCACAAACAAACATGGATCAACCACTAGAGTCATTGCATGTGTGTTATTATAGTAAAACCAACATGGATCCACTAGTGGTCATTGCATGTGTGTTCTTTCGACAAACCACACATGGATCAACCACTAGAGTCGTTGCATGTGTGTTCTTTCCACAAACCACATATGGATCAACCAGAGTCACTGCATGTGTGTTATTTACACAAACCACACATGGATCAACCACTAGAGTCATTGCATGTTTGTTCTTATACTAAAACCACAAACCAGCACTAGAGTCATTAAATGTGTGTTCTTTTCCACAAACCACACATGGATCCACTAGTGGTCATTGCATGTGTGTTCTTTCCGCAAACCACATATGGATCAACCAGAGTCATTGCATGTGTGTTCTTTCCACAAACCACACATGGATCAACCACTAGAGTCATTGCATGTTTGTTCTTATACTAAAACCACAAACCAGCACTAGAGTCATTGCGTGTGTGTTCTTTTCCACAAACCACACATGGATCCACCAGTGGTCATTGCATTTGTGTTCTTTCCACAAACCACATATGGATCAACCACTAGTCATTGCATGTGTGTTCTTTCCACACACCACACATGGATCAACCACTAGAGTCATTGCATGTTTGTTCTTATACTAAAACCACAAACCAGCACTAGAGTCATTGCATGTGTGTTCTTTTCCACAAACCACACATGGATCCACCACTAGAGTCATTGCATGTGTGTTCTTTCCACAAACCACATATGGATCAACTAGAGTCATTGCATGTGTGTTCTTTCCACAAACTACACATGTGGACCCACTAGAGTCATTGCATGTTTGTTCTTATACTAAAACCACAAACAGTACTAGAGTCATTGCATGTGTGTTCTTTTACACAAACCACACATGGATCCACCAGTGGTCATTGCATGTGTGTTCTTTCCACAAACCACATATGGATCAACCAGAGTCATTGCATATGTGTTCTTTCCACAAACCACACATGGATCAACCGCAAGAGTCATTGCATGTGTGTTCTTTTCCACAAACCACACATGGATCCACTAGTGGTCATTGCATGTGTGTTCTTTCCGCAAACCACATATGGATCTACCAGAGTCATTGCATGTGTGTTCTTTCCACAAACCACACATGGATCAACCACTAGAGTCATTGCATGTTTGTTCTTATACTAAAACCACAAACCAGCACTAGAGTCATTGCGTGTGTGTTCTTTGCCAAAAACCACACATGGATCCACCAGTGGTCATTGCATGTGTGTTCTTTCCACAAACCACATATGGATCAACCACTAGTCATTGCATGTGTGTTCTTTCCACAAACCACACATGGATCAACCACTAGAGTCATTGCATGTTTGTTCTTATACTAAAACCACAAACCAGCACTAGAGTCATTGCATGTGTGTTCTTTTGCACAAACCACATATGGATCCACCACTAGAGTCATTGCATGTGTGTTCTTTCCACAAACCACATATGGATCAACCAGAGTCATTGCATGTTTGTTCTTTCCACAAACTACACATGTGGACCCACTAGAGTCATTGCATGTTTGTTCTTATTCTAAAACCACAAACCAGTACTAGAGTCATTGCATGTGTGTTCTTTTACACAAACCACACATGGATCCACCAGTGGTCATTGCATGTGTGTTCTTTCCACAAACCACATATGGATCAACCAGAGTCATTGCATGTGTGTTCTTTCCACAAACCACACATGGATCAACCACTAGAGTCTTTGCATGTTTGTTCTTATAGTAAAACCACAAACCAGCACTAGAGTCATTGCATGTGTGTTATTTTCCACAAACCACACATGGATCCACCAGTGGTCATTGCATGTGTGTTCTTTCCACAAACCACATATTGATCAACCACTAGTCATTGCATGTGTGTTCTTTCCACAAACCACACATGGATCAACCACTAGAGTCATTGCATGTTCGTTCTTATACTAAAACCACAAACCAGCACTAGAGTCATTGCATGTGTGTTATTTTCCACAAACCACACATGGATCCACATGTGGTCATTGCATGTGTGTTCTTTCCACAAACCACATATTGATCAACCACTAGTCATTGCATGTGTGTTCTTTCCACAAACCACACATGGATCAACCACTAGAGTCATTGCATGTTCGTTCTTATACTAAAACCACAAACCAGCACTAGAGTCATTGCATGTGTGTTCTTTTCCACAAACCACACATGGATCCACCACTAGAGTCATTGCATGTGTGTTCTTTCCACAAACCACACATGTGGACCCACTAGAGTCATTGCATGTTTGTTCTTATACTAAAACCACAAACCAGTACTAGAGTCATTGCATGTGTGTTCTTTTACACAAACCACACATGGATCCACCAGTGGTCATTGCATGTGTGTTCTTTCCACAAACCACATATGGATCAACCAGAGTCATTGCATGTGTGTTCTTTCCACAAACCACACATGGATCAACGAGAAGAGTCATTGCATGTTTGTTCTTATAGTAAAACCACAAGGCAGCACTAGAGTCATTGCATGTGTGTTTTTTCCACAAACCACATATGGATCCACCAGTGGTCATTGCATGTGTGTTCTTTCCACAAACCACATATGGATCAACCACTAGAGTCATCGCATGTGTGTTCTTATACTAAAACCAACATGGATCCACAGTGGTCATTGCATGTGTGTTCTTTCCACAAACCACACATGGATCAACCACTAGAGTCATTCCATGTTTGTTCTTATACTAAAACCACAAACCAGCACTAGAGTCATTGCATGTGTGTTCTTTTCCACAAACCACACATGGATCCACTAGACTCATTGCATGTTTGTTCTTTTCCACAAACAACTTATGGATCAACCAGTGGTCATTGCATGTGTGTTCTTTCCACAAACCACATGTGGACCCATTACAGTCATGGCATGTGTGTTATTTCCAGAAACCACACATGGATCAACCACTAGAGTCATTGCATATGTGTTATTTCCACAAACCACACATGGATCAGCCACTAGAGTCATTGCATGTGTGTTCTTATAGTAAAACCAACACTAGAGTCATTGCATGTGTGTTCTTTTCACAAACCACACATGGATCAACCACTAGAGTCATTGCATGTGTGTTATTTCCACAAACAAACATGGATCAACCACTAGAGTCATTGCATGTGTGTTATTATAGTAAAACCAACATGGATCCACTAGTGGTCATTGCATGTGTGTTCTTTCGACAAACCACACATGGATCAACCACTAGAGTCGTTGCATGTGTGTTCTTTCACAAACCACATATGGATCAACCAGAGTCACTGCATGTGTGTTATTTACACAAACCACACATGGATCAACCACTAGAGTCATTGCATGTTTGTTCTTATACTAAAACCACAAACCAGCACTAGAGTCATTAAATGTGTGTTCTTTTCCACAAACCACACATGGATCCACTAGTGGTCATTGCATGTGTGTTCTTTCCGCAAACCACATATGGATCAACCAGAGTCATTGCATGTGTGTTCTTTCCACAAACCACACATGGATCAACCACTAGAGTCATTGCATGTTTCTTCTTATACTAAAACCACAAACCAGCACTAGACTCATTGCATGTGTGTTCTTTTCCACAAAGCACACATGAATCCACCAGTGGTTATTGCATGTGTGTTCTTTCCACAAACCACATATGGATCAACCACTAGTCATTGCATGTGTGTTCTTTCCAGAAAACACACATGGATCAACCACTAGAGTCATTGCATGTTCGTTCTTATACTAAAACCACAAACCAGCACTAGAGTCATTGCATGTGTGTTATTTTCCACAAACCACACATGGATCCACATGTGGTCATTGCATGTGTGTTCTTTCCACAAACCACATATTGATCAACCACTAGTCATTGCATGTGTGTTCTTTCCACAAACCACACATGGATCAACCACTAGAGTCATTGCATGTTCGTTCTTATACTAAAACCACAAACCAGCACTAGAGTCATTGCATGTGTGTTCTTTTCCACAAACCACACATGGATCCACCACTAGAGTCATTGCATGTGTGTTCTTTCCACAAACCACACATGTGGACCCACTAGAGTCATTGCATGTTTGTTCTTATACTAAAACCACAAACCAGTACTAGAGTCATTGCATGTGTGTTCTTTTACACAAACCACACATGGATCCACCAGTGGTCATTGCATGTGTGTTCTTTCCACAAACCACATATGGATCAACCAGAGTCATTGCATGTGTGTTCTTTCCACAAACCACACATGGATCAACGAGAAGAGTCATTGCATGTTTGTTCTTATAGTAAAACCACAAGGCAGCACTAGAGTCATTGCATGTGTGTTTTTTCCACAAACCACATATGGATCCACCAGTGGTCATTGCATGTGTGTTCTTTCCACAAACCACATATGGATCAACCACTAGAGTCATCGCATGTGTGTTCTTATACTAAAACCAACATGGATCCACAGTGGTCATTGCATGTGTGTTCTTTACACAAACCACACATGGATCAACCACTAGAGTCATTCCATGTTTGTTCTTATACTAAAACCACAAACCAGCACTAGAGTCATTGCATGTGTGTTCTTTTCCACAAACCACACATGGATCCACTAGACTCATTGCATGTTTGTTCTTTTCCACAAACAACTTATGGATCAACCAGTGGTCATTGCATGTGTGTTCTTTCCACAAACCACATGTGGACCCATTACAGTCATGGCATGTGTGTTATTTCCAGAAACCACACATGGATCAACCACTAGAGTCATTGCATATGTGTTATTTCCACAAACCACACATGGATCAGCCACTAGAGTCATTGCATGTGTGTTCTTATAGTAAAACCAACACTAGAGTCATTGCATGTGTGTTCTTTTCACAAACCACACATGGATCAACCACTAGAGTCATTGCATGTGTGTTATTTCCACAAACAAACATGGATCAACCACTAGAGTCATTGCATGTGTGTTATTATAGTAAAACCAACATGGATCCACTAGTGGTCATTGCATGTGTGTTCTTTCGACAAACCACACATGGATCAACCACTAGAGTCGTTGCATGTGTGTTCTTTCACAAACCACATATGGATCAACCAGAGTCACTGCATGTGTGTTATTTACACAAACCACACATGGATCAACCACTAGAGTCATTGCATGTTTGTTCTTATACTAAAACCACAAACCAGCACTAGAGTCATTAAATGTGTGTTCTTTTCCACAAACCACACATGGATCCACTAGTGGTCATTGCATGTGTGTTCTTTCCGCAAACCACATATGGATCAACCAGAGTCATTGCATGTGTGTTCTTTCCACAAACCACACATGGATCAACCACTAGAGTCATTGCATGTTTGTTCTTATACTAAAACCACAAACCAGCACTAGAGTCATTGCGTGTGTGTTCTTTTCCACAAACCACACATGGATCCACCAGTGGTCATTGCATGTGTGTTCTTTCCACAAACCACATATGGATCAACCACTAGTCATTGCATGTGTGTTCTTTCCACACACCACACATGGATCAACCACTAGAGTCATTGCATGTTTGTTCTTATACTAAAACCACAAACCAGCACTAGAGTCATTGCATGTGTGTTCTTTTCCACAAACCACACATGGATCCACCACTAGAGTCATTGCATGTGTGTTCTTTCCACAAACCACATATGGATCAACTAGAGTCATTGCATGTGTGTTCTTTCCACAAACTACACATGTGGACCCACTAGAGTCATTGCATGTTTGTTCTTATACTAAAACCACAAAGAGTACTAGAGTCATTGCATGTGTGTTCTTTTACACAAACCACACATGGATCCACCAGTGGTCATTGCATGTGTGTTCTTTCCACAAACCACATATGGATCAACCAGAGTCATTGCATATGTGTTCTTTCCACAAACCACACATGGATCAACCGCAAGAGTCATTGCATGTGTGTTCTTTTCCACAAACCACACATGGATCCACTAGTGGTCATTGCATGTGTGTTCTTTCCGCAAACCACATATGGATCTACCAGAGTCATTGCATGTGTGTTCTTTCCACAAACCACACATGGATCAACCACTAGAGTCATTGCATGTTTGTTCTTATACTAAAACCACAAACCAGCACTAGAGTCATTGCGTGTGTGTTCTTTGCCAAAAACCACACATGGATCCACCAGTGGTCATTGCATGTGTGTTCTTTCCACAAACCACATATGGATCAACCACTAGTCATTGCATGTGTGTTCTTTCCACAAACCACACATGGATCAACCACTAGAGTCATTGCATGTTTGTTCTTATACTAAAACCACAAACCAGCACTAGAGTCATTGCATGTGTGTTCTTTTGCACAAACCACATATGGATCCACCACTAGAGTCATTGCATGTGTGTTCTATCCACAAACCACATATGGATCAACCAGAGTCATTGCATGTTTGTTCTTTCCACAAACTACACATGTGGACCCACTAGAGTCATTGCATGTTTGTTCTTATTCTAAAACCACAAACCAGTACTAGAGTCATTGCATGTGTGTTCTTTTACACAAACCACACATGGATCCACCAGTGGTCATTGCATGTGTGTTCTTTCCACAAACCACATATGGATCAACCAGAGTCATTGCATGTGTGTTCTTTCCACAAACCACACATGGATCAACCACTAGAGTCTTTGCATGTTTGTTCTTATAGTAAAACCACAAACCAGCACTAGAGTCATTGCATGTGTGTTATTTTCCACAAACCACACATGGATCCACCAGTGGTCATTGCATGTGTGTTCTTTCCACAAACCACATATTGATCAACCACTAGTCATTGCATGTGTGTTCTTTCCACAAACCACACATGGATCAACCACTAGAGTCATTGCATGTTCGTTCTTATACTAAAACCACAAACCAGCACTAGAGTCATTGCATGTGTGTTATTTTCCACAAACCACACATGGATCCACATGTGGTCATTGCATGTGTGTTCTTTCCACAAACCACATATTGATCAACCACTAGTCATTGCATGTGTGTTCTTTCCACAAACCACACATGGATCAACCACTAGAGTCATTGCATGTTCGTTCTTATACTAAAACCACAAACCAGCACTAGAGTCATTGCATGTGTGTTCTTTTCCACAAACCACACATGGATCCACCACTAGAGTCATTGCATGTGTGTTCTTTCCACAAACCACACATGTGGACCCACTAGAGTCATTGCATGTTTGTTCTTATACTAAAACCACAAACCAGTACTAGAGTCATTGCATGTGTGTTCTTTTACACAAACCACACATGGATCCACCAGTGGTCATTGCATGTGTGTTCTTTCCACAAACCACATATGGATCAACCAGAGTCATTGCATGTGTGTTCTTTCCACAAACCACACATGGATCAACGAGAAGAGTCATTGCATGTTTGTTCTTATAGTAAAACCACAAGGCAGCACTAGAGTCATTGCATGTGTGTTTTTTCCACAAACCACATATGGATCCACCAGTGGTCATTGCATGTGTGTTCTTTCCACAAACCACATATGGATCAACCACTAGAGTCATCGCATGTGTGTTCTTATACTAAAACCAACATGGATCCACAGTGGTCATTGCATGTGTGTTCTTTCCACAAACCACACATGGATCAACCACTAGAGTCATTCCATGTTTGTTCTTATACTAAAACCACAAACCAGCACTAGAGTCATTGCATGTGTGTTCTTTTCCACAAACCACACATGGATCCACTAGACTCATTGCATGTTTGTTCTTTTCCACAAACAACTTATGGATCAACCAGTGGTCATTGCATGTGTGTTCTTTCCACAAACCACATGTGGACCCATTACAGTCATGGCATGTGTGTTATTTCCAGAAACCACACATGGATCAACCACTAGAGTCATTGCATATGTGTTATTTCCACAAACCACACATGGATCAGCCACTAGAGTCATTGCATGTGTGTTCTTATAGTAAAACCAACACTAGAGTCATTGCATGTGTGTTCTTTTCACAAACCACACATGGATCAACCACTAGAGTCATTGCATGTGTGTTATTTCCACAAACAAACATGGATCAACCACTAGAGTCATTGCATGTGTGTTATTATAGTAAAACCAACATGGATCCACTAGTGGTCATTGCATGTGTGTTCTTTCGACAAACCACACATGGATCAACCACTAGAGTCGTTGCATGTGTGTTCTTTCCACAAACCACATATGGATCAACCAGAGTCACTGCATGTGTGTTATTTACACAAACCACACATGGATCAACCACTAGAGTCATTGCATGTTTGTTCTTATACTAAAACCACAAACCAGCACTAGAGTCATTAAATGTGTGTTCTTTTCCACAAACCACACATGGATCCACTAGTGGTCATTGCATGTGTGTTCTTTCCGCAAACCACATATGGATCAACCAGAGTCATTGCATGTGTGTTCTTTCCACAAACCACACATGGATCAACCACTAGAGTCATTGCATGTTTGTTCTTATACTAAAACCACAAACCAGCACTAGAGTCATTGCGTGTGTGTTCTTTTCCACAAACCACACATGGATCCACCAGTGGTCATTGCATGTGTGTTCTTTCCACAAACCACATATGGATCAACCACTAGTCATTGCATGTGTGTTCTTTCCACACACCACACATGGATCAACCACTAGAGTCATTGCATGTTTGTTCTTATACTAAAACCACAAACCAGCACTAGAGTCATTGCATGTGTGTTCTTTTCCACAAACCACACATGGATCCACCACTAGAGTCATTGCATGTGTGTTCTTTCCACAAACCACATATGGATCAACTAGAGTCATTGCATGTGTGTTCTTTCCACAAACTACACATGTGGACCCACTAGAGTCATTGCATGTTTGTTCTTATACTAAAACCACAAACAGTACTAGAGTCATTGCATGTGTGTTCTTTTACACAAACCACACATGGATCCACCAGTGGTCATTGCATGTGTGTTCTTTCCACAAACCACATATGGATCAACCAGAGTCATTGCATATGTGTTCTTTCCACAAACCACACATGGATCAACCGCAAGAGTCATTGCATGTGTGTTCTTTTCCACAAACCACACATGGATCCACTAGTGGTCATTGCATGTGTGTTCTTTCCGCAAACCACATATGGATCTACCAGAGTCATTGCATGTGTGTTCTTTCCACAAACCACACATGGATCAACCACTAGAGTCATTGCATGTTTGTTCTTATACTAAAACCACAAACCAGCACTAGAGTCATTGCGTGTGTGTTCTTTGCCAAAAACCACACATGGATCCACCAGTGGTCATTGCATGTGTGTTCTTTCCACAAACCACATATGGATCAACCACTAGTCATTGCATGTGTGTTCTTTCCACAAACCACACATGGATCAACCACTAGAGTCATTGCATGTTTGTTCTTATACTAAAACCACAAACCAGCACTAGAGTCATTGCATGTGTGTTCTTTTGCACAAACCACATATGGATCCACCACTAGAGTCATTGCATGTGTGTTCTTTCCACAAACCACATATGGATCAACCAGAGTCATTGCATGTTTGTTCTTTCCACAAACTACACATGTGGACCCACTAGAGTCATTGCATGTTTGTTCTTATTCTAAAACCACAAACCAGTACTAGAGTCATTGCATGTGTGTTCTTTTACACAAACCACACATGGATCCACCAGTGGTCATTGCATGTGTGTTCTTTCCACAAACCACATATGGATCAACCAGAGTCATTGCATGTGTGTTCTTTCCACAAACCACACATGGATCAACCACTAGAGTCTTTGCATGTTTGTTCTTATAGTAAAACCACAAACCAGCACTAGAGTCATTGCATGTGTGTTATTTTCCACAAACCACACATGGATCCACCAGTGGTCATTGCATGTGTGTTCTTTCCACAAACCACATATTGATCAACCACTAGTCATTGCATGTGTGTTCTTTCCACAAACCACACATGGATCAACCACTAGAGTCATTGCATGTTCGTTCTTATACTAAAACCACAAACCAGCACTAGAGTCATTGCATGTGTGTTATTTTCCACAAACCACACATGGATCCACATGTGGTCATTGCATGTGTGTTCTTTCCACAAACCACATATTGATCAACCACTAGTCATTGCATGTGTGTTCTTTCCACAAACCACACATGGATCAACCACTAGAGTCATTGCATGTTCGTTCTTATACTAAAACCACAAACCAGCACTAGAGTCATTGCATGTGTGTTCTTTTCCACAAACCACACATGGATCCACCACTAGAGTCATTGCATGTGTGTTCTTTCCACAAACCACACATGTGGACCCACTAGAGTCATTGCATGTTTGTTCTTATACTAAAACCACAAACCAGTACTAGAGTCATTGCATGTGTGTTCTTTTACACAAACCACACATGGATCCACCAGTGGTCATTGCATGTGTGTTCTTTCCACAAACCACATATGGATCAACCAGAGTCATTGCATGTGTGTTCTTTCCACAAACCACACATGGATCAACGAGAAGAGTCATTGCATGTTTGTTCTTATAGTAAAACCACAAGGCAGCACTAGAGTCATTGCATGTGTGTTTTTTCCACAAACCACATATGGATCCACCAGTGGTCATTGCATGTGTGTTCTTTCCACAAACCACATATGGATCAACCACTAGAGTCATCGCATGTGTGTTCTTATACTAAAACCAACATGGATCCACAGTGGTCATTGCATGTGTGTTCTTTCCACAAACCACACATGGATCAACCACTAGAGTCATTCCATGTTTGTTCTTATACTAAAACCACAAACCAGCACTAGAGTCATTGCATGTGTGTTCTTTTCCACAAACCACACATGGATCCACTAGACTCATTGCATGTTTGTTCTTTTCCACAAACAACTTATGGATCAACCAGTGGTCATTGCATGTGTGTTCTTTCCACAAACCATATGTGGACCCATTACAGTCATGGCATGTGTGTTATTTCCAGAAACCACACATGGATCAACCACTAGAGTCATTGCATATGTGTTATTTCCACAAACCACACATGGATCAGCAACTAGAGTCATTGCATGTGTGTTCTTATAGTAAAACCAACACTAGAGTCATTGCATGTGTGTTCTTTTCACAAACCACACATGGATCAACCACTAGAGTCATTGCATGTGTGTTATTTCCACAAACAAACATGGATCAACCACTAGAGTCATTGCATGTGTGTTATTATACTAAAACCAACATGGATCCACCAGTGGTCATTGCATGTGTGTTCTTTCGACAAACCACACATGGATCAACCACTAGAGTCGTTGCATGTGTGTTCTTTCCACAAACCACATATGGATCAACCAGAGTCATTGCATGTGTGTTCTTTACACAAACCACACATGGATAAACCACTAGAGTCATTGCATGTTTGTTCTTATACTAAAACCACAAACCAGCACTAGAGTCATTAAATGTGTGTTCTTTTCCACAAACCACACATGGATCCACTAGTGGTCATTGCATGTGTGTTCTTTCCGCAAACCACATATGGATCAACCAGAGTCATTGCATGTGTGTTCTTTCCACAAACCACACATGGATCAACCACTAGAGTCATTGCATATTTGTTCTTATACTAAAACCACAAACCAGCACTAGTCATTGCGTGTGTGTTCTTTTCCACAAACCACAAATGGATCCACCAGTGGTCATTGCATGTGTGTTCTTTCCACAAACCACATATGGATCAACCACTAGTCATTGAATGTGTGTTCTTTCCACAAACCACACATGGATCAACCACTAGAGTCATTGCATGTTTGTTCTTATACTAAAACCACAAACCAGTACTAGAGTCATTGCATGTGTGTTCTTTTCCACAAACCACACATGGATCCACCACTAGAATCATTGCATGTGTGTTCTTTCCCAAAACCACATATGGATCAACTAGAGTCATTGCATGTGTGTTCTTTCCACAAACTACACATGTGGACCCACTAGAATCATTGCATGTTTGTTCTTATACTAAAACCACAAACCAGTACTAGAGTCATTGCATGTGTGTTCTTTTACACAAACCACACATGGATCCACCAGTGGTCATTGCATGTGTGTTCTTTCCACAAACCACATATGGATCAACCAGAGTCATTGCATGTGTGTTCTTTCCACAAACCACACATGGATCAACCACTAGAGTCTTTGCATGTTTGTTCTTATAGTAAAACCACAAACCAGCACTAGAGTCATTGCATGTGTGTTATTTTCCACAAACCACACATGGATCCACCAGTGGTCATTGCATGTGTGTTCTTTCCACAAACCACATATTGATCAACCACTAGTCATTGCATGTGTGTTCTTTCCACAAACCACATATGGATCAACCACTAGAGTCATTGCATGTTCGTTCTTATACTAAAACCACAAACCAGCACTAGAGTCATTGCATGTGTGTTGTTTTCCACAAACCACACATGGATCCACCTGTGGTCATTGCATGTGTGTTCTTTCCACAAACCACATATTGATCAACCACTAGTCATTGCATGTGTGTTCTTTCCACAAACCACACATGGATCAACCACTAGAGTCATTGCATGTTCGTTCTTATACTAAAACCACAAACCATCACTAGAGTCATTGCATGTGTGTTCTTTTCCACAAACCACACATGGATCCACCACTAGAGTCATTGCATGTGTGTTCTTTCCACAAACCACACATGTGGACCCACTAGAGTCATTGCATGTTTGTTCTTATACTAAAACCACAAACCAGTACTAGAGTCATTGCATGTGTTACACAAACCACACATGGATTCACCAGTGGTCATTGCATGTGTGTTCTTTCCACAAACCACATATGGATCAACCAGAGTCATTGCATGTGTGTTCTTTCCACAAACCACACATGGATCAACCAGAAGAGTCATTGCATGTTTGTTCTTATACTAAAACCACAAGCCAGCACTAGAGTCATTGCATGTGTGTTTTTTCCACAAACCACATATGGATCCACCAGTGGTCATTGCATGTGTGTTCTTTCCACAAACCACATATGGATCAACCACTAGAGTCATCGCATGTGTGTTCTTATACTAAAACCAACATGGATCCACAGTGGTCATTGCATGTGTGTTCTTTCCACAAACCACACATGGATCAACCACTAGAGTCATTCCATGTTTGTTCTTATACTAAAACCACAAACCAGCACTAGAGTCATTGCATGTGTGTTCTTTTCCACAAACCACACATGGATCCACTAGACTCATTGCATGTTTGTTCTTTTCCACAAACAACTTATGGATCAACCAGTGGTCATCGCATGTGTGTTCTTTCCACAAACCACATGTGGACCCATTACAGTCATGGCATGTGTGTTATTTCCAGAAACCACACATGGATCAACCACTAGAGTCATTGCATATGTGTTATTTCCACAAACCACACATGGATCAGCCACTAGAGTCATTGCATGTGTGTTCTTATAGTAAAACCAACACTATAGTCATTGCATGTGTGTTCTTTTCACAAACCACACATGGATCAACCACTAGAGTCATTGCATGTGTGTTATTTCCACAAACAAACATGGATCAACCACTAGAGTCATTGCATGTGTGTTATTATACTAAAACCAACATGGATCCACCAGTGGTCATTGCATGTGTGTTCTTTCGACAAACCACACATGGATCAACCACTAGAGTCGTTGCATGTGTGTTCTTTCCACAAACCACATATGGATCAACCAGAGTCATTGCATGTGTGTTCTTTACACAAACCACACATGGATCAACCACTAGAGTCATTGCATGTTTGTTCTTATACTAAAACCACAAACCAGCACTAGAGTCATTAAATGTGTGTTCTTTTCCACAAACCACACATGGATCCACTAGTGGTCATTGCATGTGTGTTCTTTCCGCAAACCACATATGGATCAACCAGAGTCATTGCATGTGTGTTCTTTCCACAAACCACACATGGATCAACCACTAGAGTCATTGCATGTTTGTTCTTATACTAAAACCACAAACCAGCACTAGAGTCATTGCGTGTGTGTTCTTTTCCACAAACCACAAATGGATCCACCAGTGGTCATTGCATGTGTGTTCTTTCCACAAACCACATATGGATCAACCACTAGTCATTGCATGCGTGTTCTTTCCACAAAACACACATGGATCAACCACTAGAGTCATTGCATGTTTGTTCTTATACTAAAACCACAAACCAGCACTAGAGTCATTGCATGTGTGTTCTTTTCCACAAACCACACATGGATCCACCACTAGAGTCATTGCATGTGTGTTCTTTCCACAAACCACATATGGATCAACTAGAGTCATTGCATGTGTGTTCTTTCCACAAACTACACATGTGGACCCACTAGAGTCATTGCATGTTTGTTCTTATACTAAAACCACAAACCAGTACTAGAGTCATTGCATGTGTTTTTTTTACACAAACCACACATGGATCCACCAGTGGTCATTGCATGTGTGTTCTTTCCACAAACCACATATGGATCAACCAGAGTCATTGCATGTGTGTTCTTTCCGCAAACCACACATGGATCAACCACTAGAGTCTTTGCATGTTTGTTCTTATAGGAAAACCACAAACCAGCACTAGAGTCATTGGATGTGTGTTATTTTCCACAAACCACACATGGATCCACCAGTGGTCATTGCATGTGTGTTCTTTCCACAAACCACATATTGATCAACCACTAGTCATTGCATGTGTGTTCTTTCCACAAGCCACACATGGATCAACCACTAGAGTCATTGCATGTTCGTTCTTATACTAAACCACAAACCAGCACTAGAGTCATTGCATGTGTGTTCTTTCCACGAACCACACATGTGGACCCACTAGATTCATTGCATGTTTGTTCTTATACTAAAACCACATACCAGCACTAGAGTCATTGCATGTGTGTTCTTATACTAAAACCAACATGGATCCACCAGTGGTCATTGCATGTGTGTTCTTTCCACAAACCACACATGGATCAACCACTAGAGTCATTGCATGTGTGTTCTTATACTAAAACCAACACTAGAGTCATTGCATGTGTGTTCTTTCCACAAACCACACATGGATCAACCACTAGAGTCATTGCATGTGTGTTATTTCCACAAACCACACATGGATCAACCACTAGAGTCATTGCATGTGTGTTCTTATACTAAAACCACAAACCAGTACTATAGTCATTGCATGTGTGTTTTTTCCACAAACCACATATGGATCCACCAGTGGTCATTGCATGTGTGTTCTTTCCACAAACCACATATGGATCAACCACTAGAGTCATCGCATGTGTGTTCTTATACTAAAACCGACATGGATCCACAGTGGTCATTGCATGTGTGTTCTTTCCACAAACCACACATGGATCAACCACTAGAGTCATTCCATGTTTGTTCTTATACTAAAACCACAAACCAGCACTAGAGTCATTGCATGTGTGTTCTTTTCCACAAACCATACATGGATCCACTAGACTCATTGCATGTTTGTTCTTTTCCACAAACAACTTATGGATCAACCAGGGGTCATTGCATGTGTGTTCTTTCCACAAACCACATGTGGACCTATTACAGTCATTGCATGTGTGTTATTTCCAGAAACCACACATGGATCAACCACTAGAGTCATTGCATATGTGTTATTTCCACAAACCACACATGGATCAGCCACTAGAGTCATTGCATGTGTGTTCTTATAGTAAAACCAACACTAGATTCATTGCATGTGTGTTCTTTTCACAAACCACACATGGATCAACCACTAGAGTCATTGCATGTGTGTTATTTCCACAAACAAACATGGATCAACCACTAGAGTCATTGCATGTGTGTTATTATACTAAAACCAACATGGATCCACCAGTGGTCATTGCATGTGTGTTCTTTCGACAAACCACACATGCATCAACCACTAGAGTCATTGCATGTGTGTTCTTTCCACAAACCACATATGGATCAACCAGAGTCATTGCATGTGTGTTCTTTACACAAACGACACATGGATAAACCACTAGAGTCATTGCATGTTTGTTCTTATACTAAAACCACAAACCAGCACTAGAGTCATTAAATGTGTGTTCTTTTAAACAAACCACACATGGATCCACTAGTGGTCATTGCATGTGTGTTCTTTCTGCAAACCACATATGGATCAACCAGAGTCATTGCATGTGTGTTCTTTCCACAAACCACACATGGATCAACCACTAGAGTCATTGCATGTTTGTTCTTATACTAAAACCACAAACCAGCACTAGAGTCATTGCGTGTGTGTTCTTTTCCACAAACCACAAATGGATCCACATGTGGTCATTGCATGTGTGTTCTTTCCACAAACCACATATTGATCAACCACTAGTCATTGCATGTGTGTTCTTTCCACAAACCACACATGGATCAACCACTAGAGTCATTGCATGTTCGTTCTTATACTAAAACCACAAACCAGCACTAGAGTCATTGCATGTGTGTTCTTTTCCACAAACCACACATGGATCCACCACTAGAGTCATTGCATGTGTGTTCTTTCCACAAACCACACATGTGGACCCACTAGAGTCATTGCATGTTTGTTCTTATACTAAAACCACAAACCAGTACTAGAGTCATTGCATGTGTGTTCTTTTACACAAACCACACATGGATCCACCAGTGGTCATTGCATGTGTGTTCTTTCCACAAACCACATATGGATCAACCAGAGTCATTGCATGTGTGTTCTTTCCACAAACCACACATGGATCAACGAGAAGAGTCATTGCATGTTTGTTCTTATAGTAAAACCACAAGGCAGCACTAGAGTCATTGCATGTGTGTTTTTTCCACAAACCACATATGGATCCACCAGTGGTCATTGCATGTGTGTTCTTTCCACAAACCACATATGGATCAACCACTAGAGTCATCGCATGTGTGTTCTTATACTAAAACCAACATGGATCCACAGTGGTCATTGCATGTGTGTTCTTTCCACAAACCACACATGGATCAACCACTAGAGTCATTCCATGTTTGTTCTTATACTAAAACCACAAACCAGCACTAGAGTCATTGCATGTGTGTTCTTTTCGACAAACCACACATGGATCCACTAGACTCATTGCATGTTTGTTCTTTTCCACAAACAACTTATGGATCAACCAGTGGTCATTGCATGTGTGTTCTTTCCACAAACCACATGTGGACCCATTACAGTCATGGCATGTGTGTTATTTCCAGAAACCACACATGGATCAACCACTAGAGTCATTGCATATGTGTTATTTCCACAAACCACACATGGATCAGCAACTAGAGTCATTGCATGTGTGTTCTTATAGTAAAACCAACACTAGAGTCATTGCATGTGTGTTCTTTTCACAAACCACACATGGATCAACCACTAGAGTCATTGCATGTGTGTTATTTCCACAAACAAACATGGATCAACCACTAGAGTCATTGCATGTGTGTTATTATACTAAAACCAACATGGATCCACCAGTGGTCATTGCATGTGTGTTCTTTCGACAAACCACACATGGATCAACCACTAGAGTCGTTGCATGTGTGTTCTTTCCACAAACCACATATGGATCAACCAGAGTCATTGCATGTGTGTTCTTTACACAAACCACACATGGATCAACCACTAGAGTCATTGCATGTTTGTTCTTATACTAAAACCACAAACCAGCACTAGAGTCATTAAATGTGTGTTCTTTTCCACAAACCACACATGGATCCACTAGTGGTCATTGCATGTGTGTTCTTTCCGCAAACCACATATGGATCAACCAGAGTCATTGCATGTGTGTTCTTTCCACAAACCACACATGGATCAACCACTAGAGTCATTGCATATTTGTTCTTATACTAAAACCACAAACCAGCACTAGTCATTGCGTGTGTGTTCTTTTCCACAAACCACAAATGGATCCACCAGTGGTCATTGCATGTGTGTTCTTTCCACAAACCACATATGGATCAACCACTAGTCATTGAATGTGTGTTCTTTCCACAAACCACACATGGATCAACCACTAGAGTCATTGCATGTTTGTTCTTATACTAAAACCACAAACCAGTACTAGAGTCATTGCATGTGTGTTCTTTTCCACAAACCACACATGGATCCACCACTAGAATCATTGCATGTGTGTTCTTTCCCAAAACCACATATGGATCAACTAGAGTCATTGCATGTGTTTTCTTTCCACAAACTACACATGTGGACCCACTAGAATCATTGCATGTTTGTTCTTATACTAAAACCACAAACCAGTACTAGAGTCATTGCATGTGTGTTCTTTTACACAAACCACACATGGATCCACCAGTGGTCATTGCATGTGTGTTCTTTCCACAAACCACATATGGATCAACCAGAGTCATTGCATGTGTGTTCTTTCCACAAACCACACATGGATCAACCACTAGAGTCTTTGCATGTTTGTTCTTATAGTAAAACCACAAACCAGCACTAGAGTCATTGCATGTGTGTTATTTTCCACAAACCACACATGGATCCACCAGTGGTCATTGCATGTGTGTTCTTTCCACAAACCACATATTGATCAACCACTAGTCATTGCATGTGTGTTCTTTCCACAAACCACATATGGATCAACCACTAGAGTCATTGCATGTTCGTTCTTATACTAAAACCACAAACCAGCACTAGAGTCATTGCATGTGTGTTATTTTCCACAAACCACACATGGATCCACCTGTGGTCATTGCATGTGTGTTCTTTCCACAAACCACATATTGATCAACCACTAGTCATTGCATGTGTGTTCTTTCCACAAACCACACATGGATCAACCACTAGAGTCATTGCATGTTCGTTCTTATACTAAAACCACAAACCATCACTAGAGTCATTGCATGTGTGTTCTTTTCCACAAACCACACATGGATCCACCACTAGAGTCATTGCATGTGTGTTCTTTCCACAAACCACACATGTGGACCCACTAGAGTCATTGCATGTTTGTTCTTATACTAAAACCACAAACCAGTACTAGAGTCATTGCATGTGTTACACAAACCACACATGGATTCACCAGTGGTCATTGCATGTGTGTTCTTTCCACAAACCACATATGGATCAACCAGAGTCATTGCATGTGTGTTCTTTCCACAAACCACACATGGATCAACCAGAAGAGTCATTGCATGTTTGTTCTTATACTAAAACCACAAGCCAGCACTAGAGTCATTGCATGTGTGTTTTTTCCACAAACCACATATGGATCCACCAGTGGTCATTGCATGTGTGTTCTTTCCACAAACCACATATGGATCAACCACTAGAGTCATCGCATGTGTGTTCTTATACTAAAACCAACATGGATCCACAGTGGTCATTGCATGTGTGTTCTTTCCACAAACCACACATGGATCAACCACTAGAGTCATTCCATGTTTGTTCTTATACTAAAACCACAAACCAGCACTAGAGTCATTGCATGTGTGTTCTTTTCCACAAACCACACATGGATCCACTAGACTCATTGCATGTTTGTTCTTTTCCACAAACAACTTATGGATCAACCAGTGGTCATTGCATGTGTGTTCTTTCCACAAACCACATGTGGACCCATTACAGTCATGGCATGTGTGTTATTTCCAGAAACCACACATGGATCAACCACTAGAGTCATTGCATATGTGTTATTTCCACAAACCACACATGGATCAGCCACTAGAGTCATTGCATGTGTGTTCTTATAGTAAAACCAACACTATAGTCATTGCATGTGTGTTCTTTTCACAAACCACACATGGATCAACCACTAGAGTCATTGCATGTGTGTTATTTCCACAAACAAACATGGATCAACCACTAGAGTCATTGCATGTGTTATTATACTAAAACCAACATGGATCCACCAGTGGTCATTGCATGTGTGTTCTTTCGACAAACCACACATGGATCAACCACTAGAGTCGTTGCATGTGTGTTCTTTCCACAAACCACATATGGATCAACCAGAGTCATTGCATGTGTGTTCTTTACACAAACCACACATGGATCAACCACTAGAGTCATTGCATGTTTGTTCTTATACTAAAACCACAAACCAGCACTAGAGTCATTAAATGTGTGTTCTTTTCCACAAACCACACATGGATCCACTAGTGGTCATTGCATGTGTGTTCTTTCCGCAAACCACATATAGATCAACCAGAGTCATTGCATGTGTGTTCTTTCCACAAACCACACATGGATCAACCACTAGAGTCATTGCATGTTTGTTCTTATACTAAAACCACAAACCAGCACTAGAGTCATTGCGTGTGTGTTCTTTTCCACAAACCACAAATGGATCCACCAGTGGTCATTGCATGTGTGTTCTTTCCACAAAC
The DNA here is from genome assembly GCA_916181665.1 of Avena sativa. Classification (NCBI taxonomy): domain Eukaryota; kingdom Viridiplantae; phylum Streptophyta; class Magnoliopsida; order Poales; family Poaceae; genus Avena; species Avena sativa. The sequence continues at coordinate 464,272,539 of OV702287.1, forward strand.
CACATATGGATCAACCACTAGTCATTGCATGCGTGTTCTTTCCACAAAACACACATGGATCAACCACTAGAGTCATTGCATGTTTGTTCTTATACTAAAACCACAAACGAGCACTAGAGTCATTGCATGTGTGTTCTTTTCCACAAACCACACATGGATCCACCACTAGAGTCATTGCATGTGTGTTCTTTCCACAAACCACATATGGATCAACTAGAGTCATTGCATGTGTGTTCTTTCCACAAACTACACATGTGGACCCACTAGAGTCATTGCATGTTTGTTCTTATACTAAAACCACAAACCAGTACTAGAGTCATTGCATGTGTTTTTTTTACACAAACCACACATGGATCCACCAGTGGTCATTGCATGTGTGTTCTTTCCACAAACCACATATGGATCAACCAGAGTCATTGCATGTGTGTTCTTTCCGCAAACCACACATGGATCAACCACTAGAGTCTTTGCATGTTTGTTCTTATAGGAAAACCACAAACCAGCACTAGAGTCATTGGATGTGTGTTATTTTCCACAAACCACACATGGATCCACCAGTGGTCATTGCATGTGTGTTCTTTCCACAAACCACATATTGATCAACCACTAGTCATTGCATGTGTGTTCTTTCCACAAGCCACACATGGATCAACCACTAGAGTCATTGCATGTTCGTTCTTATACTAAACCACAAACCAGCACTAGAGTCATTGCATGTGTGTTCTTTCCACGAACCACACATGTGGACCCACTAGATTCATTGCATGTTTGTTCTTATACTAAAACCACATACCAGCACTAGAGTCATTGCATGTGTGTTCTTATACTAAAACCAACATGGATCCACCAGTGGTCATTGCATGTGTGTTCTTTCCACAAACCACACATGGATCAACCACTAGAGTCATTGCATGTGTGTTCTTATACTAAAACCAACACTAGAGTCATTGCATGTGTGTTATTTCCACAAACCACACATGGATCAACCACTAGAGTCATTGCATGTGTGTTATTTCCACAAACCACACATGGATCAACCACTAGAGTCATTGCATGTGTGTTCTTATACTAAAACCACAAACCAGTACTATAGTCATTGCATGTGTGTTTTTTCCACAAACCACATATGGATCCACCAGTGGTCATTGCATGTGTGTTCTTTCCACAAACCACATATGGATCAACCACTAGAGTCATCGCATGTGTGTTCTTATACTAAAACCGACATGGATCCACAGTGGTCATTGCATGTGTGTTCTTTCCACAAACCACACATGGATCAACCACTAGAGTCATTCCATGTTTGTTCTTATACTAAAACCACAAACCAGCACTAGAGTCATTGCATGTGTGTTCTTTTCCACAAACCATACATGGATCCACTAGACTCATTGCATGTTTGTTCTTTTCCACAAACAACTTATGGATCAACCAGGGGTCATTGCATGTGTGTTCTTTCCACAAACCACATGTGGACCTATTACAGTCATTGCATGTGTGTTATTTCCAGAAACCACACATGGATCAACCACTAGAGTCATTGCATATGTGTTATTTCCACAAACCACACATGGATCAGCCACTAGAGTCATTGCATGTGTGTTCTTATAGTAAAACCAACACTAGATTCATTGCATGTGTGTTCTTTTCACAAACCACACATGGATCAACCACTAGAGTCATTGCATGTGTGTTATTTCCACAAACAAACATGGATCAACCACTAGAGTCATTGCATGTGTGTTATTATACTAAAACCAACATGGATCCATCAGTGGTCATTGCATGTGTGTTGTTTCGACAAACCACACATGCATCAACCACTAGAGTCGTTGCATGTGTGTTCTTTCCACAAACCACATATGGATCAACCAGAGTCATTGCATGTGTGTTCTTTCTGCAAACCACATATGGATCAACCAGAGTCATTGCATGTGTGTTCTTTCCACAAACCACACATGGATCAACCACTAGAGTCATTGCATGTTTGTTCTTATACTAAAACCACAAACCAGCACTAGAGTCATTGCGTGTGTGTTCTTTTCCACAAACCACAAATGGATCCACCAGTGGTCATTGCATGTGTGTTCTTTCCATAAACCACATATGGATCAACCACTAGAGTCATTGCATGTTTGTTCTTATACTAAAACCACAAACCAGCACTAGAGTCATTGCATGTGTGTTCTTTTCCACAAACCACACATGGATCCACCACTAGAGTCATTGCATGTGTGTTCTTTCCACAAACCACATATGGATCAACTAGAGTCATTGCATGTGTGTTCTTTCCACAAACTACACATGTGGACCCACTAGAGTCATTGCATGTTTGTTCTTATACTAAATCCACAAACCAGTACTAGAGTCATTGCATGTGTTTTTTTACACAAACCACACATGGATCCACGAGTGGTCATTGCATGTGTGTTCTTTCCACAAACCACATATGGATCAACCAGAGTCATTGCATGTGTGTTCTTTCCGCAAACCACACATGGATCAACCACTAGAGTCTTTGCATGTTTGTTCTTATAGGAAAACCACAAACCAGCACTAGAGTCATTGGATGTGTGTTATTTTCCACAAACCACACATGGATCCACCAGTGGTCATTGCATGTGTGTTCTTTCCACAAACCACATATTGATCAACCACTAGTCATTGCATGTGTGTTCTTTCCACAAGCCACACATGGATCAACCACTAGAGTCATTGCATGTTCGTTCTTATACTAAACCACAAACCAGCACTAGAGTCATTGCATGTGTGTTCTTCCCACGAACCACACATGTGGACCCACTAGATTCATTGCATGTTTATTCTTATACTAAAACCACATACCAGCACTAGAGTCATTGCATGTGTGTTCTTATACTAAAACCAACATGGATCCACCAGTGGTCATTACATGTGTGTTCTTTCCACAAACCACACATGGATCAACCACTAGAGTCATTGCATGTGTGTTCTTATACTAAAACCAACACTAGAGTCATTGCATGTGTGTTCTTTCCACAGACCACACATGGATCAACCACTAGAGTCATTGCATGTGTGTTATTTCCACAAACCACACATGGATCAACCACTAGAGTCATTGCATGTGTGTTCTTATACTAAAACCACAAACCAGTACTAGAGTCATTGCATGTGTGTTTTTTCCACAAACCACATATGCATCCACCAGTGGTCATTGCATGTGTGTTCTTTCCACAAACCACATATGGATCAACCACTAGAGTCATCGCATGTGTGTTCTTATACTAAAACCAACATGGATCCACAGTGGTCATTGCATGTGTGTTCTTTCCACAAACCACACATGGATCAACCACTAGAGTCATTCCATGTTTGTTCTTATACTAAAACCACAAACCAGCACTAGAGTCATTGCATTTGTGTTCTTTTCCACAAACCACACATGGATCCACTAGACTCATTGCATGTTTGTTCTTTTCCACAAACAACTTATGGATCAACCAGGGGTCATTGCATGTGTGTTCTTTCCACAAACCACATGTGGACCCATTACAGTCATTGCATGTGTGTTATTTCCAAAAACCACACATGGATCAATCACTAGAGTCATTGCATTGTGTTATTTCCACAAATCACACATGGATCAGCCACTAGAGTCATTGCATGTGTGTTCTTATAGTAAAACCAACACTAGAGTCATTGCATGTGTGTTCTTTTCACAAACCACACATGGATCAACCACTAGAGTCATTGCATGTGTGTTATTTCCACAAACAAACATGGATCAACCACTAGAGTCATTGCATGTGTGTTATTATACTAAAACCAACATGGATCCACCAGTGGTCATTGCATGTGTGTTCTTTCGACAAACCACACATGGATCAACCACTAGAGTCGTTGCATGTGTTTTCTTTCCACAAACCACATATGGATCAACCAGAGTCATTGCATGTGTGTTCTTTACACAAACCACACATGGATCAACCACTAGAGTCATTGCATGTTTGTTCTTATACTAAAACCACAAACCAGCACTAGAGTCATTAAATGTGTGTTCTTTTCCACAAACCACACATGGATCCACTAGTGGTCATTGCATGTGTGTTCTTTCCGCAAACCACATATGGATCAACCAGAGTCATTGCATGTGTGTTCTTTCCACAAACCACACATGGATCAACCACTAGAGTCATTGCATGTTTGTTCTTATACTAAAACCACAAACCAGCACTAGAGTCATTCCGTGTGTGTTCTTTTCCACAAACCACAAATGGATCCACCAGTGGTCATTGCATGTGTGTTCTTTCCACAAACCACATATGGATCAACCACTAGTCATTGCATGTGTGTTCTTTCCACAAAACACACATGGATCAACCACTAGAGTCATTGCATTTTTGTTCTTATACTAAAACCACAAACCAGCACTAGAGTCATTGCATGTGTGTTCTTTTCCACAAACCACACATGGATCCACCACTAGAGTCATTGCATGTGTGTTCTTTCCACAAACCACATATGGATCAACTAGAGTCATTGCATGTGTGTTCTTTCCACAAACTACACATGTGGACCCACTAGAGTCATTGCATGTTTGTTCTTATACTAAATCCATAAACCAGTACTAGAGTCATTGCATGTGTTTTTTTTACACAAACCACACATGGATCCACCAGTGGTCATTGCATGTGTGTTCTTTCCACAAACCACATATGGATCAACCAGAGTCATTGCATGTGTGTTCTTTCCGCAAACCACACATGGATCAACCACTAGAGTCTTTGCATGTTTGTTCTTATAGGAAAACCACAAACCAGCACTAGAGTCATTGGATGTGTGTTATTTTCCACAAACCACACATGGATCCACCAGTGGTCATTGCATGTGTGTTCTTTCCACAAACCACATATTGATCAACCACTAGTCATTGCATGTGTGTTCTTTCCAAAAGCCACACATGGATCAACCACTAGAGTCATTGCATGTTCGTTCTTATACTAAACCACAAACCAGCACTAGAGTCATTGCATGTGTGTTCTTTCCACGAACCACACATGTGGACCCACTAGATTCATTGCATGTTTGTTCTTATACTAAAACCACATACCAGCACTAGAGTCATTGCATGTGTGTTCTTATACTAAAACCAACATGGATCCACCAGTGGTCATTGCATGTGTGTTCTTTCCACAAACCACACATGGATCAACCACTAGAGTCATTGCATGTGTGTTCTTATACTAAAACCAACACTAGAGTCATTGCATGTGTTTTCTTTCCACAAACCACATATGGATCAACCAGAGTCATTGCATGTGTGTTCTTTCCACAAACCACACATGGATCAACCAGAAGAGTCATTGCACGTTTGTTCTTATACTAAAACCACAAGCCAGCACTAGAGTCATTGCATGTGTGTTTTTTCCACAAACCATATATGCATCCACCAGTGGTCATTGCATGTGTGTTCTTTCCACAAACCACATATGGATCAACCACTAGAGTCATCGCATGTGTGTTCTTATACTAAAACCAACATGGATCCACAGTGGTCATTGCATGTGTGTTCTTTCCACAAACCACACATGGATCAACCACTAGAGTCATTCCATGTTTGTTCTTATACTAAAACCACAAACCAGCACTAGAGTCATTGCATGTGTGTTCTTTTCCACAAACCACACATGGATCCACCACTAGAGTCATTGCATGTGTGTTCTTTCCACAAACCACATATGGATCAACTAGAGTCATTGCATGTGTGTTCTTTTCCACAAACCACACATGGATCCACTAGACTCATTGCATGTTTGTTCTTTTCCACAAACAACTTATGGATCAACCAGGGGTCATTGCATGTGTGTTCTTTCCACAAACCACATGTGGACCCATTACAGTCATTGCATGTGTGTTATTTCCAGAAACCACACATGGATCAACCACTAGAGTCATTGCATATGTGTTATTTCCACAAACCACACATGGATCAGCCACTAGAGTCATTGCATGTGTGTTCTTATAGTAAAACCAACACTAGAGTCATTGCATGTGTGTTCTTTTCACAAACCACACATGGATCAACCACTAGAGTCATTGCATGTGTGTTATTTCCACAAACAAACATGGATCAACCACTAGAGTCATTGCATGTGTGTTCTTATACAAAAACCAACATGGATCCACCAGTGGTCATTGCATGTGTGTTCTTTCGACAAACCACACATGGATCAACCACCAGAGTTGTTGCATGTGTGTTCTTTCCACAAACCACATATGGATCAACCAGAGTCATTGCATGTGTGTTCTTTACACAAACCACACATGGATCAACCACTAGAGTCATTGCATGTTTGTTCTTATACTAAAACCACAAACCAGCACTAGAGTCATTAAATGTGTGTTCTTTTCCACAAACCACACATGGATCCACTAGTGGTCATTGCATGTGTGTTCTTTCCGCAAACCACATATTGATCAACCAGAGTCATTGCATGTGTGTTCTTTCCACAAACCACACATGGATCAACCACTAGAGTCATTGCATGTTTGTTCTTATACTAAAACCACAAACCAGCACTAGAGTCATTGCGTGTGTGTTCTTTTCCACAAACCACCCATGGATCCACCAGTGGTCATTGCATGTGTGTTCTTTCCACAAACCACATATGGATCAACCACTAGTCATTGCATGTCTGTTCTTTCCACAAACCACACATGGATCAACCACTAGAGTCATTGCATGTTTGTTCTTATACTAAAACCACAAACCCGCACTAGAGTCATTGCATGTGTGTTCTTTTCCACAAACCACACATGGATCCACCACTAGAGTCATTGCATGTGTGTTCTTTCCACAAACCACATATGGATCAACTAGAGTCATTGCATGTGTGTTCTTTCCACAAACTACACATGTGGACCCACTAGAGTCATTGCATGTTTGTTCTTATACTAAAACGACAAACCAGTACTAGAGTCATTGCATGTGTGTTCTTTTACACAAACCACACATGGATACACCAGTGGTCATTGCATGTGTGTTCTTTCCACAAACCACATATGGATCAACCAGAGTCATTGCATGTGTGTTCTTTCCACAAACGACACATGGATCAACCACTAGAGTCTTTGCATGTTTGTTCTTATAGTAAAACCACAAACCAGCACTAGAGTCATTGCATGTGTGTTATTTTCCACAAACCACACATGGATCCACCAGTGGTCATTGCATGTGTGTTCTTTCCACAAACCACATATTGATCAACCACTAGTCATTGCATGTGTGTTCTTTCCACAAACCACACATGGATCAACCACTAGAGTCATTGCATGTTCGTTCTTATACTAAAACCACAAACCAGCACTAGAGTCATTGCATGTGTATTATTTTCCACAAACCACACATGGATCCACATGTGGTCATTGCATGTGCTTTCCACAAACCACATATTGATCAACCACTAGTCATTGCATGTGTGTTCTTTCCACAAACCACACATGGATCAACCACTAGAGTCATTGCATGTTCGTTCTTATACTAAAACCACAAACCAGCACTAGAGTCATTGCATGTGTGTTCTTTTCCACAAACCACACATGGATCCACCACTAGAGTCATTGCATGTGTGTTCTTTCCACAAACCACACATGTGGAGCCACTAGATTCATTGCATGTTTGTTCTTATACTAAAACCACAAACCAGTACTAGAGTCATTGCATGTGTGTTCTTTTACACAAACCACACATGGATCCACCAGTGGTCATTGCATGTGTGTTCTTTCCAAAAACCACATATGGATCAACCAGAGTCATTGCATGTGTGTTCTTTCCACAAACCACACATGGATCAACCAGAAGAGTCATTGCATGTTTGTTCTTATAGTAAAACCACAAGGCAGCACTAGAGTCATTGCATGTGTGTTTTTTCCACAAACCACATATGGATCCACCAGTGGTCATTGCATGTGTGTTCTTTCCACAAACCACATATGGATCAACCACTAGAGTCATCGCATGTGTGTTCTTATACTAAAACCAACATGGATCCACAGTGGTCATTGCATGTGTGTTCTTTCCACAAACCACACATGGATCAACCACTAGAGTCATTCCATGTTTGTTCTTATACTAAAACCACAAACCAGCACTAGAGTCATTGCATGTGTGTTCTTTTCCACAAACCACACATGGATCCACTAGACTCATTGCATGTTTGTTCTTTTCCACAAACAACTTATGGATCAACCAGTGGTCATTGCATGTGTGTTCTTTCCACAAACCACATGTGGACCCATTACAGTCATTGCATGTGTGTTATTTCCAGAAACCACACATGGATCAACCGCTAGATTCATTACATATGTGTTATTTCCATAAACCACACATGGATCAGCCACTAGAGTCATTGCATGTGTGTTCTTATAGTAAAACCAACACTAGAGTCATTGCATGTGTGTTATTTTCACAAACCACACATGGATCAACCACTAGAGTCATTGCATGTGTGTTATTTCCACAAACAAACATGGATCAACCACTAGAGTCATTGCATGTGTGCTCTTATACTAAAACCAACATGGATCCACTAGTGGTCATTGCATGTGTGTTCTTTTGACAAACCACACATGGATCAACCACTAGAGTCGTTGCATGTGTGTTATTTCCACAAACCACATATGGATCACCCAGAGTCATTGCATGTGTGTTCTTTACACAAACCACACATGGATCAACCACTAGAGTCATTTCATGTTTGTTCTTATACTAAAACCACAAACCAGCACTAGAGTCATTAAATGTGTGTTCTTTTCCACAAACCACACATGAATCCACTAGTGATCATTGCATGTGTGTTCTTTCCGCAAACCACATATGGATCAACCAGAGTCATTGCATGTGTGTTCTTTCCACAAACCACACATGGATAAACCACTAGAGTCATTGCATGTTTGTTCTTATACTAAAACCACAAACCAGCACTAGAGTCATTGCGTGTGTGTTCTTTTCCACAAACCAAACATGGATCCACCAGTGGTCATTGCATGTGTGTTCTTTCCACAAACCACATATGGATCAACCACTAGTCATTGCATGTGTGTTCTTTCCACAAACCACACATGGATCAACCACTAGAGTCATTGCATGTTTGTTCTTATACTAAAACCACAAACCAGCACTAGAGTCATTGCATGTGTGTTCTTTTCCACAAACCACACATGGATCCACCACTAGAGTCATTGCATGTGTGTTCTTTCCACAAACCACATATGGATCAACTAGAGTCATTGCATGTGTGTTCTTTCCACAAACTACACATGTGGACCCACTAGAGTCATTGCATGTTTGTTCTTATACTAAAACCACAAACCAGTACTAGAGTCATTGCATGTGTGTTCTTTTCCACAAACCACACATGGATCCACCAGTGGTCATTGCATGTGTGTTCTTTCCACAAACCACATATGGATCAACCAGATTCATTGCATGTGTGTTCTTTCCACAAACCACACATGGATCAACCACTAGAGTCATTGCATGTTTGTTCTTATACTAAAACCACAAACCAGCACTAGAGTCATTGCGTGTGTGTTCTTTTCCACAAACCAAACATGGATCCACCAGTGGTCATTGCATGTGTGTTCTTTCCACAAACCACATATGGATCAACCACTAGTCATTGCATGTGTGTTCTTTCCACAAACCACACATGGATCAACCACTAGAGTCATTGCATGTTTGTTCTTATACTAAAACCACAAACCAGCACTAGAGTCATTGCATGTGTGTTCTTTTCCACAAACCACACATGGATCCACCACTAGAGTCATTGCATGTGTGTTCTTTCCACAAACCACATATGGATCAACTAGAGTCATTGCATGTGTGTTCTTTCCACAAACTACACATGTGGACCCACTAGAGTCATTGCATGTTTGTTCTTATACTAAAACCACAAACCAGTACTAGAGTCATTGCATGTGTGTTCTTTTACACAAACCACACATGGATCCACCAGTGGTCATTGCATGTGTGTTCTTTCCACAAACCACATATGGATCAACCAGATTCATTGCATGTGTGTTCTTTCCACAAACCACACATGGATCAACCACTAGAGTCATTGCATGTTTGTTCTTATACTAAAACCACAAACCAGCACTAGAGTCATTGCGTGTCTGTTCTTTTCCACAAACCACACATGGATCCACCAGTGGTCATTGCATGTGTGTTCTTTCCACAAACCACATATGGATCAACCACTAGTCATTGCATGTGTGTTCTTTCCACAAACCACACATGGATCAACCAGTAGAGTCATTGCATGTTTGTTCTTATACTAAAACCACAAACCAGCACTAGAGTCATTGCATGTGTGTTCTTTTCCACAAACCACACATGGATCCACCACTAGAGTCATTGCATGTGTGTTCTTTCCACAAACCACATATGGATCAACTAGAGTCATTGCATGTTTGTTCTTTCCACAAACTACACATGTGAACCCACTAGAGTCATTGCATGTTTGTTCTTATACTAAAACCACAAACCAGTACTATTGTCATTGCATGTGTGTTCTTTTACACAAACCACACATGGATCAACCACTAGAGTCATTTCATGTTTGTTCTTATACTAAAACCACAAACCAGCACTAGAGTCATTAAATGTGTGTTCTTTTCCACAAACCACACATGGATCCACTAGTGGTCATTGCATGTGTGTTCTTTCCGCAAACCACATATGGATCAACCAGAGTCATTGCATGTGTGTTCTTTCCACAAACCACACATGGATAAACCACTAGAGTCATTGCATGTTTGTTCTTATACTAAAACCACAAACCAGCACTAGAGTCATTGCGTGTGTGTTCTTTTCCACAAACCAAACATGGATCCACCAGTGGTCATTGCATGTGTGTTCTTTCCACAAACCACATATGGATCAACCACTAGTCATTGCATGTGTGTTCTTTCCACAAACCACACATGGATCAACCACTAGAGTCATTGCATGTTTGTTCTTATACTAAAACCACAAACCAGCACTAGAGTCATTGCATGTGTGTTCTTTTCCACAAACCACACATGGATCCACCACTAGAGTCATTGCATGTGTGTTCTTTCCACAAACCACATATGGATCAACTAGAGTCATTGCATGTGTGTTTTTCCACAAACTACACATGTGGACCCACTAGAGTCATTGCATGTTTGTTCTTATACTAAAACCACAAACCAGTACTAGAGTCATTGCATGTGTGTTCTTTTCCACAAACCACACATGGATCCACCAGTGGTCATTGGATGTGTGTTCTTTCCACAGACCACATATGGATCAACCAGATTCATTGCATGTGTGTTCTTTCCACAAACCACACATGGATCAACCACTAGAGTCATTGCATGTTTGTTCTTATACTAAAACCACAAACCAGCACTAGAGTCATTGCGTGTGTGTTCTTTTCCACAAACCAGACATGGATCCACCAGTGGTCATTGCATGTGTGTTCTTTCCACAAACCACATATGGATCAACCACTAGTCATTACATGTGTGTTCTTTCCACAAACCACACATGGATCAACCACTAGAGTCATTGCATGTTTGTTCTTCTACTAAAACCACAAACCAGCACTAGAGTCATTGCATGTGTGTTCTTTTCCACGAACCACACATGGATCCACCACTAGAGTCATTGCATGTGTGTTCTTTCCACAAACCACATATGGATCAACTAGAGTCATTGCATGTGTGTTCTTTCCACAAACTACACATGTGAACCCACTAGAGTCATTGCATGTTTGTTCTTATACTAAAAGCACAAACCAGTACTATTGTCATTGCATCTGTGTTCTTTTACACAAACCACACATGGATCCACCAGTGGTCATTGCATGTGTGTTCTTTCCACAAGCCACATATGGATCAACCAGAGTCATTGCATGTGTGTTCTTTCCACAAACCACACATGGATCAACCACTAGAGTCATTGCATGTTTTTTCTTATACTAAAACCACAAACCAGCACTAGAGTCATTGCGTGTGTGTTCTTTTCCACAAACCACACATGGATCCACGAGTGGTCATTGCATGTGTGTTCTTTCCACAAACCACATATGGATCAACCACTAGTCATTGCATGTGTGTTCTTTCCACAAACCACACATGGATCAACCAGTAGAGTCATTGCATGTTTGTTCTTATACTAAAACCACAAACCAGCACTAGAGTCATTGCATGTGTGTTCTTTTCCACAAACCACACATGGATCCACCACTAGAGTCATTGCATGTGTGTTCTTTCCACAAACCACATATGGATCAACTAGAGTCATTGCATGTGTGTTCTTTCCACAAACTACACATGTGAACCCACTAGAGTCATTGCATGTTTGTTCTTATACTAAAACCACAAACCAGTACTATTGTCATTGCATGTGTGTTCTTTTACACAAACCACACATGGATCAACCACTAGAGTCATTTCATGTTTGTTCTTATACTAAAACCACAAACCAGCACTAGAGTCATTAAATGTGTGTTCTTTTCCACAAACCACACATGGATCCACTAGTGGTCATTGCATGTGTGTTCTTTCCGCAAACCACATATGGATCAACCAGAGTCATTGCATGTGTGTTCTTTCCACAAACCACACATGGATAAACCACTAGAGTCATTGCATGTTTGTTCTTATACTAAAACCACAAACCAGCACTAGAGTCATTGCGTGTGTGTTCTTTTCCACAAACCAAACATGGATCCACCAGTGGTCATTGCATGTGTGTTCTTTCCACAAACCACATATGGATCAACCACTAGTCATTGCATGTGTGTTCTTTCCACAAACCACACATGGATCAACCACTAGAGTCATTGCATGTTTGTTCTTATACTAAAACCACAAACCAGCACTAGAGTCATTGCATGTGTGTTCTTTTCCACAAACCACACATGGATCCACCACTAGAGTCATTGCATGTGTGTTCTTTCCACAAACCACATATGGATCAACTAGAGTCATTGCATGTGTGTTTTTCCACAAACTACACATGTGGACCCACTAGAGTCATTGCATGTTTGTTCTTATACTAAAACCACAAACCAGTACTAGAGTCATTGCATGTGTGTTCTTTTCCACAAACCACACATGGATCCACCAGTGGTCATTGCATGTGTGTTCTTTCCACAGACCACATATGGATCAACCAGATTCATTGCATGTGTGTTCTTTCCACAAACCACACATGGATCAACCACTAGAGTCATTGCATGTTTGTTCTTATACTAAAACCACAAACCAGCACTAGAGTCATTGCGTGTGTGTTCTTTTCCACAAACCAGACATGGATCCACCAGTGGTCATTGCATGTGTGTTCTTTCCACAAACCACATATGGATCAACCACTAGTCATTGCATGTGTGTTCTTTCCACAAACCACACATGGATCAACCACTAGAGTCATTGCATGTTTGTTCTTCTACTAAAACCACAAACCAGCACTAGAGTCATTGCATGTGTGTTCTTTTCCACGAACCACACATGGATCCACCACTAGAGTCATTGCATGTGTGTTCTTTCCACAAACCACATATGGATCAACTAGAGTCATTGCATGTGTGTTCTTTCCACAAACTACACATGTGAACCCACTAGAGTCATTGCATGTTTGTTCTTATACTAAAAGCACAAACCAGTACTATTGTCATTGCATCTGTGTTCTTTTACACAAACCAGACATGGATCCACCAGTGGTCATTGCATGTGTGTTCTTTCCACAAGCCACATATGGATCAACCAGAGTCATTGCATGTGTGTTCTTTCCACAAACCACACATGGATCAACCACTAGAGTCATTGCATGTTTTTTCTTATACTAAAACCACAAACCAGCACTAGAGTCATTGCGTGTGTGTTCTTTTCCACAAACCACACATGGATCCACGAGTGGTCATTGCATGTGTGTTCTTTCCACAAACCACATATGGATCAACCACTAGTCATTGCATGTGTGTTCTTTCCACAAACCACACATGGATCAACCACTAGAGTCATTGCATGTTTGTTCTCATACTAAAACCACAAACCAGCACTAGAGTCATTGCATGAGTGTTCTTTTCCACAAACCACACATGGATCCACCACTAGAGTCATTGCATGTGTGTTCTTTCCACAAACCACATATGGATCAACTAGAGTCATTGCATGTGTGTTCTGTCCACAAACTACACATGTGAACCCACTAGAGTCATTGCATGTTTGTTCTTACACTAAAACCATAAACCAGTACTAGAGTCATTGCATGTGTGTTCTTTTACACAAACCACACATGGATCCACCAGTGGTCATTGCATGTGTGTTCTTTCCACAAACCACATATGGATCAACCAGAGTCATTGCATGCGTGTTCTTTCCACAAACCACACATGGATCAACCACTAGAGTCTTTGCATGTTTGTTCTTATAGTAAAACCACAAACCAGCACTAGAGTCATTGCATGTGTGTTATTTTCCACAAACCACACCTGGATCCACCAGTGGTCATTGCATGTGTGTTCTTTACACAAACCACATATTGATCAACCACTAGTCATTGCATGTGTGTTCTTTCCACAAACCACACATGGATCAACCACTAGAGTCATTGCATGTTCATTCTTATACTAAAACCATAAACCAGCACTAGAGTCATTGCATGTGTGTTCTTTCCACAAACCACACATGTGGACCCACAAGATTCCTTGCATGTTTGTTCTTATACTAAAACCACATACCAGCACTAGAGTCATTGCATGTGTGTTCTTATACTAAAACCAACATGGATCCACCAGTGGTCATTGCATGTGTGTTCTTTCCACAAACCACACATGGATCAACCACTAGAGTCATTGCATGTGTGTTCTTATACTAAAACCAACACTAGAGTCATTGCATGTGTGTTATTTTCCACAAACCACACATGGATCCACCACTAGAGTCATTACATGTGTGTTCTTTCCACAAACCACATATGGATCAACTAGAGTCATTGCATGTGTGTTCTTTCCACAAACTACACATGTGGACCCACTAGAGTCATTGCATGTTTGTTCTTATACTAAAACCACAAACCAGTACTAGAGTCATTGCATGTGTGTTCTTTTCCACAAACCACACATGGATCCACCAGTGGTCATTGCATGTGTGTTCTTTCCACAACCCACATATGGATCAACCAGATTCATTGCATGTGTGTTCTTTCCACAAACCACACATGGATCAACCACTAGAGTCATTGCATGTTTGTTCTTATACTAAAACCACAAACCAGCACTAGAGTCATTGCGTGTGTGTTCTTTTCCACAAACCAGACATGGATCCACCAGTGGTCATTGCATGTGTGTTCTTTCCACAAACCACATATGGATCAACCACTAGTCATTGCATGTGTGTTCTTTCCACAAACCACACATGGATCAACCACTAGAGTCATTGCATGTTTGTTCTTATACTAAAACCACAAACCAGTACTAGAGTCATTGCATGTGTGTTCTTTTCCACAAACCACACATGGATCCACCAGTGGTCATTGCATGTGTGTTCTTTCCACAAACCACATATGGATCAACCAGATTCATTGCATGTGTGTTCTTTCCACAAACCACACATGGATCAACCACTAGAGTCATTGCATGTTTGTTCTTATACTAAAACCACAAACCAGCACTAGAGTCATTGCGTGTGTGTTCTTTTCCACAAACCACACATGGATCCACCAGTGGTCATTGCATGTGTGTTCTTTCCACAAACCACATATGGATCAACCACTAGTCATTGCATGTGTGTTCTTTCCACAAACCACACATGGATCAACCAGTAGAGTCATTGCATGTTTGTTCTTATACTAAAACCACAAACCAGCACTAGAGTCATTGCATGTGTGTTCTTTTCCACAAACCACACATGGATCCACCACTAGAGTCATTGCATGTGTGTTCTTTCCACAAACCACATATGGATCAACTAGAGTCATTGCATGTGTGTTCTTTCCACAAACTACACATGTGAACCCACTAGAGTCATTGCATGTTTGTTCTTATACTAAAACCACAAACCAGTACTATTGTCATTGCATGTGTGTTCTTTTACACAAACCACACATGGATCAACCACTAGAGTCATTTCATGTTTGTTCTTATACTAAAACCACAAACCAGCACTAGAGTCATTAAATGTGTGTTCTTTTCCACAAACCACACATGGATCCACTAGTGGTCATTGCATGTGTGTTCTTTCCGCAAACCACATATGGATCAACCAGAGTCATTGCATGTGTGTTCTTTCCACAAACCACACATGGATAAACCACTAGAGTCATTGCATGTTTGTTCTTATACTAAAACCACAAACCAGCACTAGAGTCATTGCGTGTGTGTTCTTTTCCACAAACCAAACATGGATCCACCAGTGGTCATTGCATGTGTGTTCTTTCCACAAACCACATATGGATCAACCACTAGTCATTGCATGTGTGTTCTTTCCACAAACCACACATGGATCAACCACTAGAGTCATTGCATGTTTGTTCTTATACTAAAACCACAAACCAGCACTAGAGTCATTGCATGTGTGTTCTTTTCCACAAACCACACATGGATCCACCACTAGAGTCATTGCATGTGTGTTCTTTCCACAAACCACATATGGATCAACTAGAGTCATTGCATGTGTGTTTTTCCACAAACTACACATGTGGACCCACTAGAGTCATTGCATGTTTGTTCTTATACTAAAACCACAAACCAGTACTAGAGTCATTGCATGTGTGTTCTTTTCCACAAACCACACATGGATCCACCAGTGGTCATTGCATGTGTGTTCTTTCCACAGACCACATATGGATCAACCAGATTCATTGCATGTGTGTTCTTTCCACAAACCACACATGGATCAACCACTAGTCATTGCATGTGTGTTCTTTCCACAAACCACACATGGATCAACCACTAGAGTCATTGCATGTTCATTCTTATACTAAAACCACAAACCAGCACTAGAGTCATTGCATGTGTGTTCTTTCCACAAACCACACATGTGGACCCACAAGATTCCTTGCATGTTTGTTCTTATACTAAAACCACATACCAGCACTAGAGTCATTGCATGTGTGTTCTTATACTAAAACCAACATGGATCCACCAGTGGTCATTGCATGTGTGTTCTTTCCACAAACCACACATGGATCAACCACTAGAGTCATTGCATGTGTGTTCTTATACTAAAACCAACACTAGAGTCATTGCATGTGTGTTATTTTCCACAAACCACACATGGATCCACCACTAGAGTCATTACATGTGTGTTCTTTCCACAAACCACATATGGATCAACTAGAGTCATTGCATGTGTGTTCTTTCCACAAACTACACATGTGGACCCACTAGAGTCATTGCATGTTTGTTCTTATACTAAAACCACAAACCAGTACTAGAGTCATTGCATGTGTGTTCTTTTCCACAAACCACACATGGATCCACCAGTGGTCATTGCATGTGTGTTCTTTCCACAAACCACATATGGATCAACCAGATTCATTGCATGTGTGTTCTTTCCACAAACCACACATGGATCAACCACTAGAGTCATTGCATGTTTGTTCTTATACTAAAACCACAAACCAGCACTAGAGTCATTGCGTGTGTGTTCTTTTCCACAAACCAGACATGGATCCACCAGTGGTCATTGCATGTGTGTTCTTTCCACAAACCACATATGGATCAACCACTAGTCATTGCATGTGTGTTCTTTCCACAAACCACACATGGATCAACCACTAGAGTCATTGCATGTTTGTTCTTATACTAAAACCACAAACCAGTACTAGAGTCATTGCATGTGTGTTCTTTTCCACAAACCACACATGGATCCACCAGTGGTCATTGCATGTGTGTTCTTTCCACAAACCACATATGGATCAACCAGATTCATTGCATGTGTGTTCTTTCCACAAACCACACATGGATCAACCACTAGAGTCATTGCATGTTTGTTCTTATACTAAAACCACAAACCAGCACTAGAGTCATTGCGTGTGTGTTCTTTTCCACAAACCACACATGGATCCACTAGTGGTCATTGCATGTGTGTTCTTTCCACAAACCACATATGGATCAACCACTAGTCATTGCATGTGTGTTCTTTCCACAAACCACACATGGATCAACCAGTAGAGTCATTGCATGTTTGTTCTTATACTAAAACCACAAACCAGCACTAGAGTCATTGCATGTGTGTTCTTTTCCACAAACCACACATGGATCCACCACTAGAGTCATTGCATGTGTGTTCTTTCCACAAACCACATATGGATCAACTAGAGTCATTGCATGTGTGTTCTTTCCACAAACTACACATGTGAACCCACTAGAGTCATTGCATGTTTGTTCTTATACTAAAACCACAAACCAGTACTATTGTCATTGCATGTGTGTTCTTTTACACAAACCACACATGGATCAACCACTAGAGTCATTTCATGTTTGTTCTTATACTAAAACCACAAACCAGCACTAGAGTCATTAAATGTGTGTTCTTTTCCACAAACCACACATGGATCCACTAGTGGTCATTGCATGTGTGTTCTTTCCGCAAACCACATATGGATCAACCAGAGTCATTGCATGTGTGTTCTTTCCACAAACCACACATGGATAAACCACTAGAGTCATTGCATGTTTGTTCTTATACTAAAACCACAAACCAGCACTAGAGTCATTGCGTGTGTGTTCTTTTCCACAAACCAAACATGGATCCACCAGTGGTCATTGCATGTGTGTTCTTTCCACAAACCACATATGGATCAACCACTAGTCATTGCATGTGTGTTCTTTCCACAAACCACACATGGATCAACCACTAGAGTCATTGCATGTTTGTTCTTATACTAAAACCACAAACCAGCACTAGAGTCATTGCATGTGTGTTCTTTTCCACAAACCACACATGGATCCACCACTAGAGTCATTGCATGTGTGTTCTTTCCACAAACCACATATGGATCAACTAGAGTCATTGCATGTGTGTTTTTCCACAAACTACACATGTGGACCCACTAGAGTCATTGCATGTTTGTTCTTATACTAAAACCACAAACCAGTACTAGAGTCATTGCATGTGTGTTCTTTTCCACAAACCACACATGGATCCACCAGTGGTCATTGCATGTGTGTTCTTTCCACAGACCACATATGGATCAACCAGATTCATTGCATGTGTGTTCTTTCCACAAACCACACATGGATCAACCACTAGAGTCATTGCATGTTTGTTCTTATACTAAAACCACAAACCAGCACTAGAGTCATTGCGTGTGTGTTCTTTTCCACAAACCAGACATGGATCCACCAGTGGTCATTGCATGTGTGTTCTTTCCACAAACCACATATGGATCAACCACTAGTCATTGCATGTGTGTTCTTTCCACAAACCACACATGGATCAACCACTAGAGTCATTGCATGTTTGTTCTTCTACTAAAACCACAAACCAGCACTAGAGTCATTGCATGTGTGTTCTTTTCCACGAACCACACATGGATCCACCACTAGAGTCATTGCATGTGTGTTCTTTCCACAAACCACATATGGATCAACTAGAGTCATTGCATGTGTGTTCTTTCCACAAACTACACATGTGAACCCACTAGAGTCATTGCATGTTTGTTCTTATACTAAAAGCACAAACCAGTACTATTGTCATTGCATCTGTGTTCTTTTACACAAACCACACATGGATCCACCAGTGGTCATTGCATGTGTGTTCTTTCCACAAGCCACATATGGATCAACCAGAGTCATTGCATGTGTGTTCTTTCCACAAACCACACATGGATCAACCACTAGAGTCATTGCATGTTTTTTCTTATACTAAAACCACAAACCAGCACTAGAGTCATTGCGTGTGTGTTCTTTTCCACAAACCACACATGGATCCACGAGTGGTCATTGCATGTGTGTTCTTTCCACAAACCACATATGGATCAACCACTAGTCATTGCATGTGTGTTCTTTCCACAAACCACACATGGATCAACCACTAGAGTCATTGCATGTTTGTTCTCATACTAAAACCACAAACCAGCACTAGAGTCATTGCATGTGTGTTCTTTTCCACAAACCACACATGGATCCACCACTAGAGTCATTGCATGTGTGTTCTTTCCACAAACCACATATGGATCAACTAGAGTCATTGCATGTGTGTTCTGTCCACAAACTACACATGTGAACCCACTAGAGTCATTGCATGTTTGTTCTTACACTAAAACCATAAACCAGTACTAGAGTCATTGCATGTGTGTTCTTTTACACAAACCACACATGGATCCACCAGTGGTCATTGCATGTGTGTTCTTTCCACAAACCACATATGGATCAACCAGAGTCATTGCATGCGTGTTCTTTCCACAAACCACACATGGATCAACCAC
Organism: Avena sativa; assembly: GCA_916181665.1. Taxonomy (NCBI): domain Eukaryota; kingdom Viridiplantae; phylum Streptophyta; class Magnoliopsida; order Poales; family Poaceae; genus Avena; species Avena sativa. Next base: position 464,292,991 of record OV702287.1, read on the forward strand.
TAGAGTCTTTGCATGTTTGTTCTTATAGTAAAACCACAAACCAGCACTAGAGTCATTGCATGTGTGTTATTTTCCACAAACCACACCTGGATCCACCAGTGGTCATTGCATGTGTGTTCTTTCCACAAACCACATATTGATCAACCACTAGTCATTGCATGTGTGTTCTTTCCACAAACCACACATGGATCAACCACTAGAGTCATTGCATGTTCATTCTTATACTAAAACCACAAACCAGCACTAGAGTCATTGCATGTGTGTTCTTTCCACAAACCACACATGTGGACCCACAAGATTCCTTGCATGTTTGTTCTTATACTAAAACCACATACCAGCACTAGAGTCATTGCATGTGTGTTCTTATACTAAAACCAACATGGATCCACCAGTGGTCATTGCATGTGTGTTCTTTCCACAAACCACACATGGATCAACCACTAGAGTCATTGCATGTGTGTTCTTATACTAAAACCAACACTAGAGTCATTGCATGTGTGTTATTTTCCACAAACCACACATGGATCCACCACTAGAGTCATTACATGTGTGTTCTTTCCACAAACCACATATGGATCAACTAGAGTCATTGCATGTGTGTTCTTTCCACAAACTACACATGTGGACCCACTAGAGTCATTGCATGTTTGTTCTTATACTAAAACCACAAACCAGTACTAGAGTCATTGCATGTGTGTTCTTTTCCACAAACCACACATGGATCCACCAGTGGTCATTGCATGTGTGTTCTTTCCACAAACCACATATGGATCAACCAGATTCATTGCATGTGTGTTCTTTCCACAAACCACACATGGATCAACCACTAGAGTCATTGCATGTTTGTTCTTATACTAAAACCACAAACCAGCACTAGAGTCATTGCGTGTTGTTCTTTTCCACAAACCAGACATGGATCCACCAGTGGTCATTGCATGTGTGTTCTTTCCACAAACCACATATGGATCAACCACTAGTCATTGCATGTGTGTTCTTTCCACAAACCACACATGGATCAACCACTAGAGTCATTGCATGTTTGTTCTTCTACTAAAACCACAAACCAGCACTAGAGTCATTGCATGTGTGTTCTTTTCCACGAACCACACATGGATCCACCACTAGAGTCATTGCATGTGTGTTCTTTCCACAAACCACATATGGATCAACTAGAGTCATTGCATGTGTGTTCTTTCCACAAACTACACATGTGAACCCACTAGAGTCATTGCATGTTTGTTCTTATACTAAAAGCACAAACCAGTACTATTGTCATTGCATCTGTGTTCTTTTACACAAACCACACATGGATCCACCAGTGGTCATTGCATGTGTGTTCTTTCCACAAGCCACATATGGATCAACCAGAGTCATTGCATGTGTGTTCTTTCCACAAACCACACATGGATCAACCACTAGAGTCATTTCATGTTTTTTCTTATACTAAAACCACAAACCAGCACTAGAGTCATTGCGTGTGTGTTCTTTTCCACAAACCACACATGGATCCACGAGTGGTCATTGCATGTGTGTTCTTTCCACAAACCACATATGGATCAACCACTAGTCATTGCATGTGTGTTCTTTCCACAAACCACACATGGATCAACCACTAGAGTCATTGCATGTTTGTTCTCATACTAAAACCACAAACCAGCACTAGAGTCATTGCATGTGTGTTCTTTTCCACAAACCACACATGGATCCACCACTAGAGTCATTGCATGTGTGTTCTTTCCACAAACCACATATGGATCAACTAGAGTCATTGCATGTGTGTTCTGTCCACAAACTACACATGTGGACCCACTAGAGTCATTGCATGTTTGTTCTTATACTAAAACCATAAACCAGTACTAGAGTCATTGCATGTGTGTTCTTTTACACAAACCACACATGGATCCACCAGTGGTCATTGCATGTGTGTTCTTTCCACAAACCACATATGGATCAACCAGAGTCATTGCATGTGTGTTCTTTCCACAAACCACACATGGATCAACCACTAGAGTCTTTGCATGTTTGTTCTTATAGTAAAACCACAAACCAGCACTAGAGTCATTGCATGTGTGTTATTTTCCACAAACCACACCTGGATCCACCAGTGGTCATTGCATGTGTGTTCTTTCCACAAACCACATATTGATCAACCACTAGTCATTGCATGTGTGTTCTTTCCACAAACCACACATGGATCAACCACTAGAGTCATTGCATGTTCATTCTTATACTAAAACCACAAACCAGCACTAGAGTCATTGCATGTGTGTTCTTTCCACAAACCACACATGTGGACCCACAAGATTCCTTGCATGTTTGTTCTTATACTAAAACCACATACCAGCACTAGAGTCATTGCATGTGTGTTCTTATACTAAAACCAACATGGATCCACCAGTGGTCATTGCATGTGTGTTCTTTCCACAAACCACACATGGATCAACCACTAGAGTCATTGCATGTGTGTTCTTATACTAAAACCAACACTAGAGTCATTGCATGTGTGTTATTTTCCACAAACCACACATGGATCCACCACTAGAGTCATTACATGTGTGTTCTTTCCACAAACCACATATGGATCAACTAGAGTCATTGCATGTGTGTTCTTTCCACAAACTACACATGTGGACCCACTAGAGTCATTGCATGTTTGTTCTTATACTAAAACCACAAACCAGTACTAGAGTCATTGCATGTGTGTTCTTTTCCACAAACCACACATGGATCCACCAGTGGTCATTGCATGTGTGTTCTTTCCACAAACCACATATGGATCAACCAGATTCATTGCATGTGTGTTCTTTCCACAAACCACACATGGATCAACCACTAGAGTCATTGCATGTTTGTTCTTATACTAAAACCACAAACCAGCACTAGAGTCATTGCGTGTTGTTCTTTTCCACAAACCAGACATGGATCCACCAGTGGTCATTGCATGTGTGTTCTTTCCACAAACCACATATGGATCAACCACTAGTCATTGCATGTGTGTTCTTTCCACAAACCACACATGGATCAACCACTAGAGTCATTGCATGTTTGTTCTTCTACTAAAACCACAAACCAGCACTAGAGTCATTGCATGTGTGTTCTTTTCCACGAACCACACATGGATCCACCACTAGAGTCATTGCATGTGTGTTCTTTCCACAAACCACATATGGATCAACTAGAGTCATTGCATGTGTGTTCTTTCCACAAACTACACATGTGAACCCACTAGAGTCATTGCATGTTTGTTCTTATACTAAAAGCACAAACCAGTACTATTGTCATTGCATCTGTGTTCTTTTACACAAACCACACATGGATCCACCAGTGGTCATTGCATGTGTGTTCTTTCCACAAGCCACATATGGATCAACCAGAGTCATTGCATGTGTGTTCTTTCCACAAACCACACATGGATCAACCACTAGAGTCATTTCATGTTTTTTCTTATACTAAAACCACAAACCAGCACTAGAGTCATTGCGTGTGTGTTCTTTTCCACAAACCACACATGGATCCACGAGTGGTCATTGCATGTGTGTTCTTTCCACAAACCACATATGGATCAACCACTAGTCATTGCATGTGTGTTCTTTCCACAAACCACACATGGATCAACCACTAGAGTCATTGCATGTTTGTTCTCATACTAAAACCACAAACCAGCACTAGAGTCATTGCATGTGTGTTCTTTTCCACAAACCACACATGGATCCACCACTAGAGTCATTGCATGTGTGTTCTTTCCACAAACCACATATGGATCAACTAGAGTCATTGCATGTGTGTTCTGTCCACAAACTACACATGTGGACCCACTAGAGTCATTGCATGTTTGTTCTTATACTAAAACCATAAACCAGTACTAGAGTCATTGCATGTGTGTTCTTTTACACAAACCACACATGGATCCACCAGTGGTCATTGCATGTGTGTTCTTTCCACAAACCACATATGGATCAACCAGAGTCATTGCATGTGTGTTCTTTCCACAAACCACACATGGATCAACCACTAGAGTCTTTGCATGTTTGTTCTTATAGTAAAACCACAAACCAGCACTAGAGTCATTGCATGTGTGTTATTTTCCACAAACCACACCTGGATCCACCAGTGGTCATTGCATGTGTGTTCTTTCCACAAACCACATATTGATCAACCACTAGTCATTGCATGTGTGTTCTTTCCACAAACCACACATGGATCAACCACTAGAGTCATTGCATGTTCATTCTTATACTAAAACCACAAACCAGCACTAGAGTCATTGCATGTGTGTTCTTTCCACAAACCACACATGTGGACCCACAAGATTCCTTGCATGTTTGTTCTTATACTAAAACCACATACCAGCACTAGAGTCATTGCATGTGTGTTCTTATACTAAAACCAACATGGATCCACCAGTGGTCATTGCATGTGTGTTCTTTCCACAAACCACACATGGATCAACCACTAGAGTCATTGCATGTGTGTTCTTATACTAAAACCAACACTAGAGTCATTGCATGTGTGTTATTTTCCACAAACCACACATGGATCCACCACTAGAGTCATTACATGTGTGTTCTTTCCACAAACCACATATGGATCAACTAGAGTCATTGCATGTGTGTTCTTTCCACAAACTACACATGTGGACCCACTAGAGTCATTGCATGTTTGTTCTTATACTAAAACCACAAACCAGTACTAGAGTCATTGCATGTGTGTTCTTTTCCACAAAGCACACATGGATCCACCAGTGGTCATTGCATGTGTGTTCTTTCCACAAACCACATATGGATCAACCAGATTCATTGCATGTGTGTTCTTTCCACAAACCACACATGGATCAACCACTAGAGTCATTGCATGTTTGTTCTTATACTAAAACCACAAACCAGCACTAGAGTCATTGCGTGTGTGTTCTTTTCCACAAACCACACATGGATCCACCAGTGGTCATTGCATGTGTGTTCTTTCCACAAACCACATATGGATCAACCACTAGTCATTGCATGTGTGTTCTTTCCACAAACCACACATGGATCAACCACTAGAGTCATTGCATGTTTGTTCTTATACTAAAACCACAAACCAGCACTAGACTCATTGCATGTGTGTTCTTTTCCACAAACCACACATGGATCCACCACTAGAGTCATTGCATGTGTGTTCTTTCCACAAACCACATATGGATCAACTAGAGTCATTGCATGTGTGTTCTTTCCACAAACTACACATGTGAACCCACTAGAGTCATTGCATGTTTGTTCTTATACTAAAACCACAAACCAGTACTATTGTCATTGCATGTGTGTTCTTTTACACAAACCACACATGGATCAACCAGTGGTCATTGCATGTGTGTTCTTTCCACAAGCCACATATGGATCAACCAGAGTCATTGCATGTGTGTTCTTTCCACAAACCACACATGGATCAACCACTAGAGTCATTGCATGTTTGTTCTTATACTAAAACCACAAACCAGCACTAGAGTCATTGCGTGTGTGTTCTTTTCCACAAACCACACATGGATCCACGAGTGGTCATTGCATGTGTGTTCTTTCCACAAACCACATATGGATCAACCACTAGTCATTGCATGTGTGTTCTTTCCACAAACCACACATGGATCAACCACTAGAGTCATTGCATGTTTGTTCTCATACTAAAACCACAAACCAGCACTAGAGTCATTGCATGTGTGTTCTTTTCCACAAACCACACATGGATCCACCACTAGAGTCATTGCATGTGTGTTCTTTCCACAAACCACATATGGATCAACTAGAGTCATTGCATGTGTGTTCTGTCCACAAACTACACATGTGGACCCACTAGAGTCATTGCATGTTTGTTCTTATACTAAAACCATAAACCAGTACTAGAGTCATTGCATGTGTGTTCTTTTACACAAACCACACATGGATCCACCAGTGGTCATTGCATGTGTGTTCTTTCCACAAACCACATATGGATCAACCAGAGTCATTGCATGTGTGTTCTTTCCACAAACCACACATGGATCAACCACTAGAGTCTTTGCATGTTTGTTCTTATAGTAAAACCACAAACCAGCACTAGAGTCATTGCATGTGTGTTATTTTCCACAAACCACACATGGATCCACCAGTGGTCATTGCATCTGTGTTCTTTCCACAAACCACATATTGATCAACCACTAGTCATTGCATGTGTGTTCTTTCCATAAACCACACATGGATCAACCACTAGAGTCATTGCATGTTCATTCTTATACTAAAACCACAAACCAGCACTAGAGTCATTGCATGTGTGTTCTTTCCACAAACCACACATGTGGACCCACTAGATTCCTTGCATGTTTGTTCTTATACTAAAACCACATACCAGCACTAGAGTCATTGCATGTGTGTTCTTATACTAAAACCAACATGGATCCACCAGTGGTCATTGCATGTGTGTTCTTTCCACAAACCACACATGGATCAACCACTAGAGTCATTGCATGTTTGTTCTTATACTAAAACCAACACTAGAGTCATTGCATGTGTGTTCTTTTCCACAAACCACACATGGATCCACCACTAGAGTCATTGCATGTGTGTTCTTTCCACAAACCACACATGTGGACCCACTAGAGTCATTGCATGTTTGTTCTTATACTAAAACCACAAACCAGTACTAGAGTCATTGCATGTGTGTTCTTTTACACAAACCACACATGGATCCACCAGTGGTCATTGCATGTGTGTTCTTTCCACAAACCACATATGGATCAACCAGAGTCATTGCATGTGTGTTCTTTCCACAAACCACACATGGATCAACCAGAATAGTCATTGCATGTTTGTTCTTATACTAAAACCACAAGGCAGCACTAGAGTCATTGCATGTGTGTTTTTTCCACAAACCACATATGGATCCACCAGTGGTCATTGCATGTGTGTTCTTTCCACAAACCACATATGGATCAACCACTAGAGTCATCGCATGTGTGTTCTTATACTAAAACCAACATGGATCCACAGTGGTCATTGCATGTGTGTTCTTTCCACAAACCACACATGGATCAACCACTAGAGTCATTCCATGTTTGTTCTTATACTAAAACCACAAACCAGCACTAGAGTCATTGCATGTGTGTTCTTTTCCACAAACCACACATGGATCCACTAGACTCATTGCATGTTTGTTCTTTTCCACAAACAACTTATGGATCAACCAATGGTCATTGCATGTGTGTTCTTTCCACAAACCACATTTGGACCCATTACAGTCATTGAATGTGTGTTATTTCCAGAAACCACACATGGATCAACCACTAGAGTCATTACATATGTGTTATTTCCACAAACCACACATGGATCAGCCACTAGAGTCATTGCATGTGTGTTCTTATAGTAAAACCAACACTAGAGTCATTGCATGTGTGTTCTTTTCACAAACCACACATGGATCAACCACTAGAGTCATTGCATGTGTGTTATTTCCACAAACAAACATGGATCAACCACTAGAGTCATTGCATGTGTGTTATTATACTAAAACCAACATGGATCCACCAGTGGTCATTGCATGTGTGTTCTTTTGACAAACCACACATGGATCAACCACTAGAGTCGTTGCATGTGTTTTCTTTCCACAAACCACATATGGATCAACCAGAGTCATTGCATGTGTGTTCTTTACACAAACCACACATGGATCAACCACTAGAGTCATTTCATGTTTGTTCTTATACTAAAACCACAAACCAGCACTAGAGTCATTAAATGTGTGTTCTTTTCCACAAACCACACATGGATCCACTAGTGGTCATTGCATGTGTGTTCTTTCCGCAAACCACATATGGATCAACCAGAGTCATTGCATGTGTGTTCTTTCCACAAACCACACATGGATAAACCACTAGAGTCATTGCATGTTTGTTCTTATACTAAAACCACAAACCAGCACTAGAGTCATTGCGTGTGTGTTCTTTTCCACAAACCAAACATGGATCCACCAGTGGTCATTGCATGTGTGTTCTTTCCACAAACCACATATGGATCAACCACTAGTCATTGCATGTGTGTTCTTTCCACAAACCACACATGGATCAACCACTAGAGTCATTGCATCTTTGTTTTTATACTAAAACCACAAACCAGCACTAGAGTCATTTCATTTGTGTTCTTTTCCACAAACCACACATGGATCCACCACTAGAGTCATTGCATGTGTGTTCTTTCCACAAACCACATATGGATCAACTAGAGTCATTGCATGTGTGTTCTTTCCACAAACTACACATGTGGACCCACTAGAGTCATTGCATGTTTGTTCTTATACTAAAACCACAAACCAGTACTAGAGTCATTGCATGTGTGTTCTTTTCCACAAACCACACATGGATCCACCAGTGGTCATTGCATGTGTGTTCTTTCCACAAACCACATATGGATCAACCAGATTCATTGCATGTGTGTTCTTTCCACAAACCACACACGGATCAACCACTAGAGTCATTGCATGTTTGTTCTTATACTAAAACCACAAACCAACACTAGAGTCATTGCGTGTGTGTTCTTTTCCACAAACCACACATGGATCCACCAGTGGTCATTGTATGTGTGTTCTTTCCACAAACCACATATGGATCAACCACTAGTCATTGCATGTGTGTTCTTTCCACAAACCACACATGGATCAACCACTAGAGTCATTGCATGTTTGTTCTTATACTAAAACCACAAACCAGCACTAGAGTCATTGCATGTATGTTCTTTTCCACAAACCACACATGACTAGAGTCATTGCATGTGTGTTCTTTCCACAAACCACACATGTGGACCCACTAGAGTCATTGCATGTTTGTTCTTATACTAAAACCACAAACCAGTACTAGAGTCATTGCATGTGTGTTCTTTTACACAAACCACACATGGATCCACCAGTGGTCATTGCATGTGTGTTCTTTCCACAAACCACATATGGATCAACCAGAGTCATTGCATGTGTGTTCTTTCCACAAACCACACATGGATCAACCAGAAGAGTCATTGCATGTTTGTTCTTATACTAAAACCACAAGGCAGCACTAGAGTCATTGCATGTGTGTTTTTTCCACAAACCACATATGGATCCACCAGTGGTCATTGCATGTGTGTTCTTTCCACAAACCACATATGGATCAACCAGAGTCATTGCATGTGTGTTCTTTCCACAAACCACACATGGATCAACCAGAAGAGTCATTGCATGTTTGTTCTTATACTAAAACCACAAGGCAGCACTAGAGTCATTGCATGTGTGTTTTTTCCACAAACCACATATGGATCCACCAGTGGTCATTGCATGTGTGTTCTTTCCACAAACCACATATGGATCAACCACTAGAGTCATCGCATGTGTGTTCTTATACTAAAACCAACATGGATCCACAGTGGTCATTGCATGTGTGTTCTTTCCACAAACCACACATGGATCAACCACTAGAGTCATTCCATGTTTGTTCTTATACTAAAACCACAAACCAGCACTAGAGTCATTGCATGTGTGTTCTTTTCCACAAACCACACATGGATCCACTAGACTCATTGCATGTTTGTTCTTTTCCACAAACAACTTATGGATCAACCAGTGGTCATTGCATGTGTGTTCTTTCCACAAACCACATGTGGACCCATTACAGTCATTGAATGTGTGTTATTTCCAGAAACCACACATGGATCAACCACTAGAGTCATTACATATGTGTTATTTCCACAAACCACACATGGATCAGCCACTAGAGTCATTGCATGTGTGTTCTTATAGTAAAACCAACACTAGAGTCATTGCATGTGTGTTCTTTTCACAAACCACACATGGATCAACCACTAGAGTCATTGCATGTGTGTTATTTCCACAAACAAACATGGATCAACCACTAGAGTCATTGCATGTGTGTTCTTATACTAAAACCAACATGGATCCACCAGTGGTCATTGCATGTGTGTTCTTTTGACAAACCACACATGGATCAACCACTAGAGTCGTTGCATGTGTTTTCTTTCCACAAACCACATATGGATCAACCAGAGTCATTGCATGTGTGTTCTTTACACAAACCACACATGGATCAACCACTAGAGTCATTTCATGTTTGTTCTTATACTAAAACCACAAACCAGCACTAGAGTCATTAAATGTGTGTTCTTTTCCACAAACCACACATGGATCCACTAGTGGTCATTGCATGTGTGTTCTTTCCGCAAACCACATATGGATCAACCAGAGTCATTACATGTGTGTTCTTTCCACAAACCACACATGGATAAACCACTAGAGTCATTGCATGTTTGTTCCTATACTAAAACCACAAACCAGCACTAGAGTCATTGCGTGTGTGTTCTTTTCCACAAACCAAACATGGATCCACCAGTGGTCATTGCATGTGTGTTCTTTCCACAAACCACATATGGATCAACCACTAGTCATTGCATGTGTGTTCTTTCCACAAACCACACATGGATCAACCACTAGAGTCATTGCATGTTTGTTTTTATACTAAAACCACAAACCAGCACTAGAGTCATTTCATGTGTGTTATTTTCCACAAACCACACATGGATACACCACTAGAGTCATTGCATGTGTGTTCTTTCCACAAACCACATATGGATCAACTACAGTCATTGCATGTGTGTTCTTTCCACAAACTACACATGTGGACCCACTAGATTCATTGCATGTTTGTTCTTATACTAAAACCACAAACCAGTACTAGAGTCATTGCATGTGTGTTCTTTCCACAAACCACACATGGATCAACCACTAGAGTCATTGCATGTTTGTTCTTATACTAAAACCACAAACCAACACTAGAGTCATTGCGTGTGTGTTCTTTTCCACAAACCACACATGGATCCACCAGTGGTCATTGCATGTGTGTTCTTTCCACAAACCACATATGGATCAACCACTAGTCATTGCATGTGTGTTCTTTCCACAAACCACACATGGATCAACCACTAGAGTCATTGCATGTTTGTTCTTATACTAAAACCACAAACCAGCACTAGAGTCATTGCGTGTGTGTTCTTTTCCACAAACCACACATGGATCAACCACTAGAGTCATTGCATGTTTGTTCTTATACTAAAACCACAAACCAGTACTAGAGTCATTGCATGTGTGTTCTTTTACACAAACCACACATGGATCCACCAGTGGTCATTGCATGTGTGCTCTTTCCACAAACCACATATGGATCAACCAGAGTCATTGCATGTGTGTTCTTTCCACAAACCACACATGGATCAACCAGAAGAGTCATTGCATGTTTGTTCTTATACTAAAACCACAAGGCAGCACTAGAGTCATTGCATGTGTGTTTTTTCCACAAACCACATATGGATCCACCAGTGGTCATTGCATGTGTGTTCTTTCCACAAACCACATATGGATCAACCACTAGAGTCATCGCATGTGTGTTCTTATACTAAAACCAACATGGATCCACAGTGGTCATTGCATGTGTGTTCTTTCCACAAACCACACATGGATCAACCACTAGAGTCATTCCATGTTTGTTCTTATACTAAAACCACAAACCAGCACTAGAGTCATTGCATGTATGTTCTTTTCCACAAACCACACATGGATCCACTAGACTCATTGCATGTTTGTTCTTTTCCACAAACAACTTATGGATCAACCAGTGGTCATTGCATGTGTGTTCTTTCCACAAACCACATGTGGACCCATTACAGTCATTGAATGTGTGTTATTTCCAGAAACCACACATGGATCAACCACTAGAGTCATTACATATGTGTTATTTCCACAAACCACACATGGATCAGCCACTAGAGTCATTGCATGTGTGTTCTTATAGTAAAACCAACACTAGAGTCATTGCATGTGTGTTCTTTTCACAAACCACACATGGATCAACCACTAGAGTCATTGCATGTGTGTTATTTCCACAAACAAACATGGATCAACCACTAGAGTCATTGCATGTGTGTTCTTATACTAAAACCAACATGGATCCACCAGTGGTCATTGCATGTGTGTTCTTTTGACAAACCACACATGGATCAACCACTAGAGTCGTTGCATGTGTTTTCTTTCCACAAACCACATATGGATCAACCAGATTCATTGCATGTGTGTTCTTTACACAAACCACACATGGATCAACCACTAGAGTCATTTCATGTTTGTTCTTATACTAAAACCACAAACCAGCACTAGAGTCATTAAATGTGTGTTCTTTTCCACAAACCACACATGGATCCACTAGTGGTCATTGCATGTGTGTTCTTTCCGCAAACCACATATGGATCAACCAGAGTCATTACATGTGTGTTCTTTCCACAAACCACACATGGATAAACCACTAGAGTCATTGCATGTTTGTTCTTATACTAAAACCAGAAACCAGCACTAGAGTCATTGCGTGTGTGTTCTTTTCCACAAACCAAACATGGATCCACCAGTGGTCATTGCATGTGTGTTCTTTCCACAAACCACATATGGATCAACCACTAGTCATTGCATGTGTGTTCTTTCCACAAACCACACATGGATCAACCACTAGAGTCATTGCATGTTTGTTTTTATACTAAAACCACAAACCAGCACTAGAGTCATTTCATGTGTGTTATTTTCCACAAACCACACATGGATACACCACTAGAGTCATTGCATGTGTGTTCTTTCCACAAACCACATATGGATCAACTAGAGTCATTGCATGTGTGTTCTTTCCACAAACTACACATGTGGACCCACTAGATTCATTGCATGTTTGTTCTTATACTAAAACCACAAACCAGTACTAGAGTCATTGCATGTGTGTTCTTTCCACAAACCACACATGGATCAACCACTAGAGTCATTGCATGTTTGTTCTTATACTAAAACCACAAACCAACACTAGAGTCATTGCGTGTGTGTTCTTTTCCACAAACCACACATGGATCCACCAGTGGTCATTGCATGTGTGTTCTTTCCACAAACCACATATGGATCAACCACTAGTCATTGCATGTGTGTTCTTTCCACAAACCACACATGGATCAACCACTAGAGTCATTGCATGTTTGTTCTTATACTAAAACCACAAACCAGCACTAGAGTCATTGCATGTGTGTTCTTTTCCACAAACCACACATGGATCCACCACTAGAGTCATTGCATGTGTGTTCTTTCCACAAACCACATATGGATCAACTAGAGTCATTGCATGTGTGTTCTTTCCACAAACTACACATATGAACCCACTAGAGTCATTGCAAGTTTGTTCTTATACTAAAACCACAAACCAGTACTATTGTCATTGCATGTGTGTTATTTTACACAAACCACGCATGGATCCACCAGTGGTCATTGCATGTGTGTTCTTTCCACAAACCACATATGGATCAACCAGAGTCATTGCATGTGTGTTCTTTCCACAAACCACACATGGATCAACCACTAGAGTCATTGCATGTTTGTTCTTATACTAAAACCACAAACCAGCACTAGAGTCATTGCGTGTGTGTTCTTTTCCACAAACCACACATGGATCCACGAGTGGTCATTGCATGTGTGTTCTTTCCACAAACCACATATGGATCAACCACTAGTCATTGCATGTGTGTTCTTTCCACAAACCACACATGGATCAACCTCTAGAGTCATTGCATGTTTGTTCTCATACTAAAACCACAAACCAGCACTAGAGTCATTGCATGTGTGTTCTTTTCCACAAACCACACATGGATCCACCACTAGAGTCATTGCATGTGTGTTCTTTCCACAAACCACATATGGATCAACTAGAGTCATTTCATGTGTGTTCTGTCCACAAACTACACATGTGGACCCACTAGAGTCATTGCATGTTTGTTCTTATACTAAAACCATAAACCAGTACTAGAGTCATTGCATGTGTGTTCTTTTACACAAACCACACATGGATCCACCAGTGGTCATTGCATGTGTGTTCTTTCCACAAACCACATATGGATCAACCAGAGTCATTGCATGTGTGTTCTTTCCACAAACCACACATGGATAAACCACTAGAGTCATTGCATGTTTGTTCCTATACTAAAACCACAAACCAGCACTAGAGTCATTGCGTGTGTGTTCTTTTCCACAAACCAAACATGGATCCACCAGTGGTCATTGCATGTGTGTTCTTTCCACAAACCACATATGGATCAACCACTAGTCATTGCATGTGTGTTCTTTCCACAAACCACACATGGATCAACCACTAGAGTCATTGCATGTTTGTTTTTATACTAAAACCACAAACCAGCACTAGAGTCATTTCATGTGTGTTATTTTCCACAAACCACACATGGATACACCACTAGAGTCATTGCATGTGTGTTCTTTCCACAAACCACATATGGATCAACTACAGTCATTGCATGTGTGTTCTTTCCACAAACTACACATGTGGACCCACTAGATTCATTGCATGTTTGTTCTTATACTAAAACCACAAACCAGTACTAGAGTCATTGCATGTGTGTTCTTTCCACAAACCACACATGGATCAACCACTAGAGTCATTGCATGTTTGTTCTTATACTAAAACCACAAACCAACACTAGAGTCATTGCGTGTGTGTTCTTTTCCACAAACCACACATGGATCCACCAGTGGTCATTGCATGTGTGTTCTTTCCACAAACCACATATGGATCAACCACTAGTCATTGCATGTGTGTTCTTTCCACAAACCACACATGGATCAACCACTAGAGTCATTGCATGTTTGTTCTTATACTAAAACCACAAACCAGCACTAGAGTCATTGCGTGTGTGTTCTTTTCCACAAACCACACATGGATCAACCACTAGAGTCATTGCATGTTTGTTCTTATACTAAAACCACAAACCAGTACTAGAGTCATTGCATGTGTGTTCTTTTACACAAACCACACATGGATCCACCAGTGGTCATTGCATGTGTGCTCTTTCCACAAACCACATATGGATCAACCAGAGTCATTGCATGTGTGTTCTTTCCACAAACCACACATGGATCAACCAGAAGAGTCATTGCATGTTTGTTCTTATACTAAAACCACAAGGCAGCACTAGAGTCATTGCATGTGTGTTTTTTCCACAAACCACATATGGATCCACCAGTGGTCATTGCATGTGTGTTCTTTCCACAAACCACATATGGATCAACCACTAGAGTCATCGCATGTGTGTTCTTATACTAAAACCAACATGGATCCACAGTGGTCATTGCATGTGTGTTCTTTCCACAAACCACACATGGATCAACCACTAGAGTCATTCCATGTTTGTTCTTATACTAAAACCACAAACCAGCACTAGAGTCATTGCATGTGTGTTCTTTTCCACAAACCACACATGGATCCACTAGACTCATTGCATGTTTGTTCTTTTCCACAAACAACTTATGGATCAACCAGTGGTCATTGCATGTGTGTTCTTTCCACAAACCACATGTGGACCCATTACAGTCATTGAATGTGTGTTATTTCCAGAAACCACACATGGATCAACCACTAGAGTCATTACATATGTGTTATTTCCACAAACCACACATGGATCAGCCACTAGAGTCATTGCATGTGTGTTCTTATAGTAAAACCAACACTAGAGTCATTGCATGTGTGTTCTTTTCACAAACCACACATGGATCAACCACTAGAGTCATTGCATGTGTGTTATTTCCACAAACAAACATGGATCAACCACTAGAGTCATTGCATGTGTGTTCTTATACTAAAACCAACATGGATCCACCAGTGGTCATTGCATGTGTGTTCTTTTGACAAACCACACATGGATCAACCACTAGAGTCGTTGCATGTGTTTTCTTTCCACAAACCACATATGGATCAACCAGATTCATTGCATGTGTGTTCTTTACACAAACCACACATGGATCAACCACTAGAGTCATTTCATGTTTGTTCTTATACTAAAACCACAAACCAGCACTAGAGTCATTAAATGTGTGTTCTTTTCCACAAACCACACATGGATCCACTAGTGGTCATTGCATGTGTGTTCTTTCCGCAAACCACATATGGATCAACCAGAGTCATTACATGTGTGTTCTTTCCACAAACCACACATGGATAAACCACTAGAGTCATTGCATGTTTGTTCTTATACTAAAACCAGAAACCAGCACTAGAGTCATTGCGTGTGTGTTCTTTTCCACAAACCAAACATGGATCCACCAGTGGTCATTGCATGTGTGTTCTTTCCACAAACCACATATGGATCAACCACTAGTCATTGCATGTGTGTTCTTTCCACAAACCACACATGGATCAACCACTAGAGTCATTGCATGTTTGTTTTTATACTAAAACCACAAACCAGCACTAGAGTCATTTCATGTGTGTTATTTTCCACAAACCACACATGGATACACCACTAGAGTCATTGCATGTGTGTTCTTTCCACAAACCACATATGGATCAACTAGAGTCATTGCATGTGTGTTCTTTCCACAAACTACACATGTGGACCCACTAGATTCATTGCATGTTTGTTCTTATACTAAAACCACAAACCAGTACTAGAGTCATTGCATGTGTGTTCTTTCCACAAACCACACATGGATCAACCACTAGAGTCATTGCATGTTTGTTCTTATACTAAAACCACAAACCAACACTAGAGTCATTGCGTGTGTGTTCTTTTCCACAAACCACACATGGATCCACCAGTGGTCATTGCATGTGTGTTCTTTCCACAAACCACATATGGATCAACCACTAGTCATTGCATGTGTGTTCTTTCCACAAACCACACATGGATCAACCACTAGAGTCATTGCATGTTTGTTCTTATACTAAAACCACAAACCAGCACTAGAGTCATTGCATGTGTGTTCTTTTCCACAAACCACACATGGATCCACCACTAGAGTCATTGCATGTGTGTTCTTTCCACAAACCACATATGGATCAACTAGAGTCATTGCATGTGTGTTCTTTCCACAAACTACACATATGAACCCACTAGAGTCATTGCAAGTTTGTTCTTATACTAAAACCACAAACCAGTACTATTGTCATTGCATGTGTGTTATTTTACACAAACCACGCATGGATCCACCAGTGGTCATTGCATGTGTGTTCTTTCCACAAACCACATATGGATCAACCAGAGTCATTGCATGTGTGTTCTTTCCACAAACCACACATGGATCAACCACTAGAGTCATTGCATGTTTGTTCTTATACTAAAACCACAAACCAGCACTAGAGTCATTGCGTGTGTGTTCTTTTCCACAAACCACACATGGATCCACGAGTGGTCATTGCATGTGTGTTCTTTCCACAAACCACATATGGATCAACCACTAGTCATTGCATGTGTGTTCTTTCCACAAACCACACATGGATCAACCTCTAGAGTCATTGCATGTTTGTTCTCATACTAAAACCACAAACCAGCACTAGAGTCATTGCATGTGTGTTCTTTTCCACAAACCACACATGGATCCACCACTAGAGTCATTGCATGTGTGTTCTTTCCACAAACCACATATGGATCAACTAGAGTCATTTCATGTGTGTTCTGTCCACAAACTACACATGTGGACCCACTAGAGTCATTGCATGTTTGTTCTTATACTAAAACCATAAACCAGTACTAGAGTCATTGCATGTGTGTTCTTTTACACAAACCACACATGGATCCACCAGTGGTCATTGCATGTGTGTTCTTTCCACAAACCACATATGGATCAACCAGAGTCATTGCATGTGTGTTCTTTCCACAAACCACACATGGATCAACCACTAGAGTCTTTGCATGTTTGTTCTTATAGTAAAACCACAAACCAGCACTAGAGTCATTGCCTGTGTGTTATTTTCCACAAACCACACATGGATCCACCGGTGGTCATTGCATGTGTGTTCTTTCCACAAACCACATATTGATCAACCACTAGTCATTGCATGTGTGTTCTTTCCACAAACCACACATGGATCAACCACTAGAGTCATTGCATGTTCATTCTTATACTAAAACCGCAAACCAGCACTAGAGTCATTGCATGTGTGTTCTTTCCACAAACCACACATGTGGACCCACTAGATTCCTTGCATGTTTGTTCTTATACTAAAACCACATACCAGCACTAGAGTCATTGCATGTGTGTTCTTATACTAAAACCAACATGGATCCACCAGTGGTCATTGCATGTGTGTTCTTTCCACAAACCACACATGGATCAACCACTAGAGTCATTGCATGTGTGTTCTTATACTAAAACCAACACTAGAGTCATTGCATGTGTGTTCTTTTCCACAAACCACACATGGATCCACCACTAGAGTCATTGCATGTGTGTTCTTTCCACAAACCACACATGTGGACCCACTAGAGTCATTGCATGTTTGTTCTTATACTAAAACCACAAACCAGTACTAGAGTCATTGCATGTGTGTTCTTTTACACAAACCACACATGGATCCACCAGTGGTCATTGCATGTGTGCTCTTTCCACAAACCACATATGGATCAACCAGAGTCATTGCATGTGTGTTCTTTCCACAAACCACACATGGATCAACCAGAAGAGTCATTGCATGTTTGTTCTTATACTAAAACCACAAGGCAGCACTAGAGTCATTGCATGTGTGTTTTTTCCACAAACCACATATGGATCCACCAGTGGTCATTGCATGTGTGTTCTTTCCACAAACCACATATGGATCAACCACTAGAGTCATCGCATGTGTGTTCTTATACTAAAACCAACATGGATCCACAGTGGTCATTGCATGTGTGTTCTTTCCACAAACCACACATGGATCAACCACTAGAGTCATTGCATGTTTGTTCTTATACTAAAAGCACAAACCAGTACTATTGTCATTGCATCTGTGTTCTTTTACACAAACCACACATGGATCCACCAGTGGTCATTGCATGTGTGTTCTTTCCACAAGCCACATATGGATCAACCAGAGTCATTGCATGTGTGTTCTTTCCACAAACCACACATGGATCAACCACTAGAGTCATTCCATGTTTGTTCTTATACTAAAACCACAAACCAGCACTAGAGTCATTGCATGTGTGTTCTTTTCCACAAACCACACATGGATCCACTAGACTCATTGCATGTTTGTTCTTTTCCACAAACAACTTATGGATCAACCAGTGGTCATTGCATGTGTGTTCTTTCCACAAACCACATGTGGACCCATTACAGTCATTGCATGTGTGTTATTGCCAGAAACCACACATGAATCAACCACTGGAGTCATTACATATGTGTTATTTCCACAAACCACACATGGATCAGCCACTAGAGTCATTGCATGTGTGTTCTTATAGTAAAACCAACACTAGAGTCATTGCATGTGTGTTCTTTTTACAAACCACACATGGATCAACCACTAGAGTCATTGCATGTGTGTTATTTCCACAAACAAACATGGATCAACCACTAGAGTCATTGCATGTGTGTTCTTATACTAAAACCAACATGGATCCACCAGTGGTCATTGCATGTGTGTTCTTTTGACAAACCAAACATGGATCAACCACTAGAATCGTTGCATGTGTGTTCTTTCCACAAACCACATATGGATCAACCGGAGTCATTGCATGTGTGTTCTTTACACAAACCACACATGGATCAACCACTAGAGTCATTTCATGTTTGTTCTTATACTAAAACCACAAACCAGCACTAGAGTCATTAAATGTGTGTTCTTTTCCACAAACCACACATGGATCCACTAGTGGTCATTGCATGTGTGTTCATTCCGCAAACCACATATGGATCAACCAGAGTCATTGCATGTGTGTTCTTTCCACAAACCACACATGGATAAACCACTAGAGTCATTGCATGTTTGTTCTTATACTAAAACCACAAACCAGCACTAGAGTCATTGCGTGTGTGTTCTTTTCCACAAACCAAACATGGATCCACCAGTGGTCATTGCATGTGTGTTCTTTCCACAAACCACATATGGATCAACCACTAGTCATTGCATGTGTGTTCTTTCCACAAACCACACATGGATCAACCACTAGAGTCATTGCATGGTTGTTCTTATACTAAAACCATAAACCAGCACTAGAGTCATTGCATGTGTGTTCTTTCCACAAACCACATCAGGATCAACTAGAGTCATTGCATGTGTGTTCTGTCCACAAACTACACATGTGGACCCACTAGAGTCATTGCATGTTTGTTCTTATACTAAAACCATAAACCAGTACTAGAGTCATTGCATG
Source organism: Avena sativa (assembly GCA_916181665.1). Classification (NCBI taxonomy): domain Eukaryota; kingdom Viridiplantae; phylum Streptophyta; class Magnoliopsida; order Poales; family Poaceae; genus Avena; species Avena sativa. The sequence goes on from OV702287.1 coordinate 464,313,189, forward strand.
TGTGTTCTTTTACACAAACCACACATGGATCCACCAGTGGTCATTGCATGTGTGTTCTTTCCACAAACCACATATGGATCAACCACTAGAGTCATCGCATGTGTGTTCTTATACTAAAACCAACATGGATCCACAGTGGTCATTGCATGTGTGTTCTTTCCACAAACCACATATGGATCAACCACTAGTCATTGCATGTGTGTTCTTTCCACAAACCACACATGGATCAACCACTAGAGTCATTGCATGTTTGTTTTTATACTAAAATCACAAACCAGCACTAGAGTCATTTCATGTGTGTTCTTTTCCACAAACCACACATGGATCCACCACTAGAGTCATTGCATGTGTGTTCTTTCCACAAACCACATATGGATCAACTAGAGTCATTGCATGTGTGTTCTTTCCACAAACTACACATGTGGACCCACTAGAGTCATTGCATGTTTGTTCTTATACTAAAACCACAAACCAGTACTAGAGTCATTGCATGTGTGTTCTTTTCCACAAACCACACATGGATCCACCAGTGGTCATTGCATGTGTGTTCTTTCCACAAACCACATATGGATCAACCAGATTCATTGCATGTGTGTTCTTTCCACAAACCACACATGGATCAACCACTAGAGTCATTGCATGTTTGTTCTTATACTAAAACCACAAACCAACACTAGAGTCATTGCGTGTGTGTTCTTTTCCACAAACCACACATGGATCCACCAGTGGTCATTGCATGTGTGTTCTTTCCACAAACCACATATGGATCAACCACTAGTCATTGCATGTGTGTTCTTTCCACAAACCACACATGGATCAACCACTAGAGTCATTGCATGTTTGTTCTTATACTAAAACCACAAACCAGCACTAGAGTCATTGCATGTGTGTTCTTTTCCACAAACCACACATGGATCCACCACTAGAGTCATTGCATGTGTGTTCTTTCCACAAACCACATATGGATCAACTAGAGTCATTACATGTGTGTTCTTTCCACAAACTACACATATGAACCCACTAGAGTCATTGCATGTTTGTTCTTATACTAAAACCACAAACCAGTACTATTGTCATTGCATGTGTGTTCTTTTACACAAACCACGCATGGATCCACCAG